>OX638229.1:6291461-9132951 GCA_951805285.1 Thymelicus acteon | reverse complement strand
GGGAAGCTACACTATTCCCGAGTGACATAGGCTATATTATATTTTCAAAAAAATAGGGATCATTAGTAAAAATCCAATAATGTAACCCAAGGTGTAAAAAAATAAAAAAAAAACCGAAGCAAAATAAGGGGGCGGTTACTCGTTCATAATAAAATGAGACGCATGTTTCGCAAAAATGTGAAAAGAAAATATACTTGTATTACTAGAATATGTAAGGAAAGGAATAATTTCGGTCGCAGAGCGCCACTCTCCTTGTTTGCGAAAATGTCACAACATGTCTGACTCACTTTGCAGTTTTGTCTCCAGAATTCTCGAATGACGTTGGTATTTCGCCTTGATTAACGTGTTTATATTTGGCTTTGGAGGTTACTCATAAATGAAATTATGCACGTAATTTACGCATGTACCACATTACTGCATTTTCGCTAATTTTATTGGTGTTTCGTATTAGTTAAATGTTATCCAAATCAACATTTAAATTGAAACACAATTATCATAGCCAAAGTTAGTCTTCTTTTGCAACGGGATTTTCATATTTCAGAGCCCAGGTTTCCCGTCATAATTTCAAAGGTAAAGACTATACATGAAAAGTATATACAATATACAATAATTAGTAATACTACTAACGATAAACATTATTTATTATACTAATCCAGTGCAATGGTAAGCTTCGAACTCATTTGATAACAGATGACATTGGTTTAAGTTGTACGAGTAGGATGCAAGATTTAAAAATTATCATCCAGACTGATTGACATTCGAACTAAGTAGTCAGCCTCCACTGTGTATTAGCAATAAAAACAATTTCGATTTAGATAACAACTAAAAAGTATAATGATGTTTAGGTACGCTACGAAAGTATAAAGTAAAAACTTTTTTCTTTAACATAAATTAATTTTTATTCGGTTCTACCTTTTTCTTGAAATACCTAACGTTATATACTTTACCTAAATCTTGTTATATTATTGATAATATTATTCGGTAGGTATCTATTAGCATTTTGTGTTATTATGGTCGATTAAACAAAATGAACATCTACAATAGAAGTTACAAAGTAAGTACAAGTACAAAAATCAATGATTGCACTTTATTAATTTGCAACGAATACGGTCTAATAACTGCAGGTGTTAATATCATTACATTTTATACGATAAATGAATAGGTATGACAAATTTTAGCGGAGTTACCATGATTAATGGTACGAATGATGAAGATATTAACTGTATTTTACTGAATTCATTTGGCAATGGTACAACATTATTAGAGGAAGTACATTAGGTACATGTTTGTAATTTATGTTTGAAATGTATTCAGATAATTTAGTAATCACACAAGTATGTTATTTATACTAGGTCTTTACCTATGAAATTGAAGATTTGTATGAAAATTTTTAAAATATAAAAATTTTGGTATTTTTTTATATTTTAGCTAATCAAAGTACTGGCCCAAATTATCTATACAATGTTGCCATTTTGATGGCAGTTTGTTTATCCCTTTACTATAGAATTCTGCCGGACGGGAGTTCATGGAGTCAGCGAAAGCGTTTTGTACTGCCTCTCGGGTGTTGAACTTTTCCCACTAAAAAAATAAAATTAAAAAAAAAGAAGAAATCTATTGGGGCGAGGTCAGATATTATGTGTTCTTGAATGGTTTTTCAAAAATGAAATTTACTTGTTTCGGTTGCTGTGCCCTTGGTAAAAAAGGAGTATAAAATAACGGGTGTCTCAGTAAGAGTGCTAACAACCTGAAAAAGAGAAAAAGACATCCGCTAGATTCAGAAGGTTCAGTTAAAAATACACTTATTTTGCTCAGAAATTTTCTGACATTCACGAGGTCATACAGACCATAATAAAATTATGTAATATAATGTGTAATGATGAATGTAATGATTCACATAAAAATAACCAATCTCATTCTTATTTTTTTACTATAAGAATGAAAAAAAAAACCTAATTATGACAGTCTTGTTTTTTTTTTTAAATTTAACAGTTTAAAAAAAGTAAGTACCTACATACTACAATGTTATAATTTTATTATCTTCTGACTTCTGATGAGATAAATTATCAATGTAATTCCTTTTCAAATTTAAATGTCGAGTCGAGAAATACGAGTCAGTTAAACTAAAAACCGTTGTTTAAAATTGTAAATCGGCATTAATGGAAACTTTGCGAAAGGTTTAGGCGAATTTATGTATAAATTTGAATTACTTTAAGTTTTTAAATATTAAAGGATAATAACTTTAGAATCTGTTTTCAAAGTGCTTGACATGTTAAGCATTACAGCTTAGGTATTATGGCGCCTGAATACAATAAACATACAATTGAAGGAAAAATTATACATACAATTGAAGTGTCTGTCTGTGATTTCATAATAACTGTGTTTTCTAAATCGCTTGTAGTTGTTCTAGTTTACATAATACTAAAACACATTTTTTTTTAATTTGTGTTAATCGTAATATTTTTTGAAATTTTTATTGCATTTTACACTTGTCCAACTCCAACCAGCAGGGGGGGATACTTGACTATAACCAAAATTAGCACTTTGAAGCCAAAAATTTCGCAAACGGACCCCTAATTCCAAAAATGGTCTTAGAAGACCCATAATATTTTTAGACTGCCCTTTTTAACGATACCCCATACTATGTGTACGCGACGAATAAAAAATTCATTCAACGTTACCTATAGGGGAGGTACCCTAAAAAAATGTTTTTCAATATTTTATTCTACGATTCTAGAGTTTTGATAAATATGTAAATATATCCATACCAATTACAGCTTTCTAGCACTAACGGTCTCGGCGCTTTGTTTTAGACAGACGGACATGACGAAACTATCAGGGTTCCGATTTTACTTCGGAACTCAAAAAATTAAAATAAATTATACCGAAGTAGCGTTAATAATATACAATGTCGAATTTTTTACCGATAATACAAAAAAGTCACGTTCCAGAGTTTTAACGAAGGCAATAACAAAATCAGTTTATGAGATATAATAATATGGTGCTAACGAATCCTTTGTATTTTGCAACGTGTGCATCTTTTCATCTGAATGTCTGATCAAAGCGATATTTAACAGCATTATTTTACAGAAATACGCACTTGCAGACATGACCCAAATCCGTGTAATTTGTGTAGAATAAAATATTTGTAATATCAGAGATATAAATATTTTAAAGATACGAGTATCATGGAGGATAGATCTCTTCTGAGATCTTACGTAGGCTCCCTTTGTAGTTACCAGTCTGGTTATATTTCCTTAGGCATTTTTTGTTAGACTTTATGCTACAGTATTTTTTTCCGTGAAAATTTTTTTTTATGAATACTTTCATAGTAAAATCAGTCAAATAGTGTCAATTGCTCACTAATAGTTATTACATTATTTGCAACGTCTGTTCACATCCTCGTATATATACAGTTTTATATATGCTTGAGGGTGACTCAAACGGAGTGTAAATGGAACGACTATTCGAAGATTCACAAGAATAGTTTTGTCATCCTTCCGAGTTATCTTTTACACTTGAATAACTAGTTTCAAACGAAAGGTTATATTTTATTGTTGTTGCAGTATAAGATTTGTTACTTATGCTTTGCTCGATAAAGAAAAGCTGATAACAAGCACTTTTTTAATCGTGTACCAAATTATGCCTCAAAAAGTGTAATCTTTATAAATCTATTTTTCAACATGATTATGGAAATAATGGACCGTTTAACATGATTTAAATTAAACTTGATAGTTAAAGCATGTAAGTAATTACGTGTTGATGAAGGTACGTGTTTATCTATTTTAGTTCATGTTACCTACTATTTAACGTGTTAATTTATGTCATCAAAGAAACTTATCAATAAATGATTAAGTTACAAAATCTTGTATCTTTTAAACTTCTATGTATACTACATTTAAAGTCTAAGTTGTTTTATAGGAGATAAGGAAACATGTGAACGAAAAAATCGCCTTTTTCTGTTGTGGCTAGAAATAGGACACTTAGGTCGGCCACTAACTCCTTCACCAATCCGCTCTGGAGTAGCGTGGTCGAGTATAATGTAGGCCTCCTCAAGAGGCTCTTCTCTTCTTCATTCTATTAATGGGTTGAAGACTTGAAGCCGTGAATGGTAATATAATTATTTGTGGCAGCCCTAATATTTCAACGAAATAATCTTTATGTTGTAACCTAAATTAGTTTCAAAAACTACTGTTCATTACATACGTAGCATTCCTAAGAAATCCTAACATTAACTCCAGCTGTCCATTCCATTTACTTACACTGTTAACCACATCGTTTAGCCGTACCGAGCAATTTATCTAAGACCAAAACACTCCTGTCGGTAATGATTCGAACACATTTCCTTTGTACGTCTACAATCTTACTAATCGTACTTAATTTTATAAATGTGAGAGTTTGTTCGATGTTCGTTGCTCTTTCACACAAAAATTGCTGAACGGATTTTCATGGAATTTTACTACAGGTAGACTATGATCTGGAATAAGACATAGAGGGCTTATTCTCCTGGAAAACGGGAGAAAAGCCGCGGACAGAGCACTTTTGAAGTTATACTTCTTATGCGACTTGCAAAAAGGTTGCATTAAACGTTTGCGCTACCATGGAGGGGGTATGAAAGTACTGGATAGATGGCCTTAGCTTCTTATTCTTTATCTTTACCTCTTTTAAAATTTTATGTTATTACTTAAACAAATCTCACAGAGTCTCTATTTTTATCTCTTTAAAAATTTAATGTTATTACTCACAAATCTTGCAGTCTCAACAGCGTGATTCAGGTTCCTGAACAACGCCATCTAGTTTGTACTTGTGTAAACATAGGTACTACACAAGTAATATTTTACTATATTAGTGATTTGAGTATTGAAGAAGTATAACTTCTCACGTGCGTACAAAAGTACACGCACCCTTTTTATGTTATAAAACATTAACTGTACTGATTGCCACACAATGCACCTCTTGTAGAGTTGAGAAAAATGAGCTCCGAGTCCCGGACTCGAGCTCCGAGTCGGAGCTACTGAGCCTTCAAAGCTCGAGGCCTAAGGGCTCGCGAGCCTTAGAAGGCTCGAGCCTTTAGGGTTCGAGCCTTAAAGGCTCAAGAGCCTTCAATTGAAGACTCGAGTCGAAGCTCGAGCTTTATTTACTTAGCAATCTATCTAATAAAAATAATTTTGTTTCAATAGGTATACCAAATTTGGTTCTTTATAAAAAAGTTTGATACAAATATTTTTACTTTAAAATAATAAAAAAAGTGTGTTAGCTCCGACGCACGCCTACACCCTTATTAATAAAAATCGCTTAATCCAAGCATCATCTGAAGCTACACTTGGACTAGTTAATTCTGGATTAACTAAGTAATAACTTCGTAATTGCAATGTTATTAATAAATATGGAGTAACCTCGAACTAACAATACATTTCTTAGTCCGGTTTCAACGAGTAAAATATGGCAACCTTTGTAATTTAAAAGTAAAAAGAGTGAGTCAGTGAATGACTTCATGCATTAAAATGACAGTGACAACAATATTTTGGGATTGACAACTTCAAACGACGTGATCAGCTTTCAATTTCAAGCGCCTAATTTCGCTCCTCGCAGTTTGTTTCATGCTATGGTTACTTGTTAAATTTAAAATTGATTTACATGAACCAAAAACGTGCTCGCTCAGTTAACTGGGATGAAGAAGAAAAGATCAAAGAAAATATCAATGTGAATGACGTTTAGTTAGAACAACGAAGTACTCTTGATATGCGTCAAGTCAACGTCAATGTCGTCAATGCACGCCTAGTCCACGCCTAATCAGTCGCTAAACTATGTAGCGACATGGACTAACTTTGATTCTGAGATTAGACTCGGAGTAGCTTACTTCTTCGTTACTCTATATTTATTAATACTGAATTTAATTAAATCTTATTTACGACAAGTTTTAAAGTTACTCTTGATTTAGTCTATGTTTATTAATATGGCCGCTAGAGTTTAACGCCATCTAGCTTTCAATCGTCAAATCAGTCAAACAATGGATGATGATGATAGTGATGGAGGATGATGTTGATGATGAAGAATGATGATGATGATGACGAATGATGATTATGATGATGACTGGGGGAGATGATGACTGGTGATGATGATGATGAATGGTGATGATGATGAAGATGAATGGTAATGATGATGAATGGTGATGATGATGAATGGTAATGATGATGAATGGTGATGATGATGAATGGTGATGATGATGAATGGTGATGATGATGAATGGTGATGACGATGAATGGTGATGGTGAATGGTGATTATGATGAATGGTGATTATGATGAATGGTGATGATGATGAACGGTGATGACGATGAATGGTGATGATGATGAATGGTGATGATGATGATGAATGATGATAATGATGACTGATGATGATGATGATGATGACTGGTGGTGATGATGACTGGGGGTGATGATGACTGGTGGTGATGATGACTGGGGGTGATGATGACTGGTGATGATGATGACGAAAGGCAATGATGATGAATGGTGATGATGATGAATGGTTATGATGATGAATGGTGATGAATATGAATGGTGATGATGATGAATGGTGATGATGATGATGAATGGTGATGATGATGAATGGTGATGATGATAATGGATAGTGTTGATGATTATGATGTTGATGATGCTGAATGGTGGTGATGATGATTAAGGAGATGATGAAGATGACTAATGATGACAACAATGAATGACGATGATGATGATGTTTCACATCATTAAAATAGGATGTACCAAGATTATTACTATCATAAGATGGCGTTGTTACTGATCAGCCATCCAACGCCATCTAGATTCTATGTTACGAATTACAAACATAACGCAAAACGCTACGGAGAAAGTTTGATTTTACTCCCCATAAAATTTCATACCGCGGGCTTAATTATGAAAATCTATACCTAAGGAGAAAACTCCAAAAATTTGAAATTCGCAGCGCGCCCTAATTTAAAATTTTAAGGTTAAGGTTTTTTTAGGGTTCCGTAGTCAAAACACAGTACGTTTTGGTTAGGGGACCCTGAAATTACAGTGTTACAAAATGAGCCCTGAAGACAAAGCTCGAGCTTCGACTCGAGCCCTGGACCAGAGCTCGAACCTCCGCCTCGAGCCTTCATGTAAGACTCGAGGCGAAGGCTCGAGCCTTATTAGAGGGCTCGAGCCTTCAATGAGCTCTAGACTCCGAAGGCTCGAGCCTTTTATCAACACTAAGTCCTCTTGTCTCAGTCCTTGGTATCCAGTCAGTTATCCTTTATGCCATGGGCATTCTCCATTCTACAAACGTGTTCCTAATCATTTACATTTTATGGATCTTATAATCTTTATTATATTCGTATTTTTTTCTTTCTCGGATTTTTGGGAACGAGAAAACAGATATCGAATAGTCCCTATAATTTACATAGTCATACATAACAATTTTAACATACCAATTTAACAACGGGTCCTTTACATAAAACAGTGGATTGGATAACTAGGAAACTATGCTGATAATAAATCTACAAATTTTGCTTTAATTCACTCCAAACATTTCATAGAAGAACAATTAGCGATTCAATATTTACGAGATGCCAAGCTTGATGGATGTTTCCGAGACCGAACTATTTGCGGCTTGTTTGTTCTACTCACCCACTTTTTAATTATCTTAGTATAAACCACGAATTCCTTAGCGTTTTAGAGGAAGGTCCGAAAAATACAATTCAAGTGTAAAAAGTACTAATTATTTTCCTATTACCGGTTAATCCGTTTTTGTTCCATTAATTATATAATTGAAGGGTGCAGGAAAAAAAGGAGCTCATTAACATTCTCATTGTTTTGGCTAATCAAAGAATTAAACCTAAAGAATTAAACCTAAAATCTCAATTTAAATAAATTACACTTCACTGGAATTTGATTTCTACCTCTATAAGAAAGGAACAGTGTATATTTAACACAATAAGTTATTGTTTTATAACATTGATTTAGTAAATGAGTAATAGTTTAATCTTTTTTTGCCTAAGTCGTCCCACATGTAATTGGAAAGAAGGTGCTCATTATGGTGCTTTTATCATTTTTAAAATAACGTGGTCTGATTGGCCATGGAAAAATGACACGAATGAAATAGTTCATTCAAAAAATGTAAAATTGTCAATGAGCTCTTTTTTTTCCTGTGCCCTTCAAATACAATTTGTTATAATAAATGAAAATTAACTAGTATAAATTTAAAAACAAAAATCCACCTGATATGAAAAAAGGTATCATGATATATTTTCTTAAAATCTTTATCGTGAGCTCATCAATTTAATAGCCGTATTGTAATATTGTATTTATTTTTATTTTTTGATCCTTCAAACAATGGCATCTCACAGCCACCATATTTGTTTTTTTTTATTTCACTTATCTAAGAACTCTTAGGTTATGAAGACGAATCTAACTATATCTTAATTGTATAAATTGGTTCAGCGGTTTGGAAGATATGACGTAATAAAGAATATTACATGCACACATACATACATACATACATACAAGATATGCGCGAAAAACATAACCCTTCCTTGGCAGTAGGGCAAAAAACTGGTCAATTTAGGGTTCCGTAGTTGTAAGTTTATCGACTGTGGTGTGTTCGTGTTGTGTTGCCGGTTGGTTATCATAATTTTACATAATATCTACATAATTATACAAACAGAAACTGAACGATGTTTATTCCGGCTTATGTCAGAAATGGTTTAGCCAATTTTGAAGCAGCTTCCATTATAGCGTTGTTTATTGTTACTAATTAAGTTTTTAACCAACTTCAAAGGAGGCGGTTATCAATTTGTCGCCAAGCCAAGCCTAACCCAATAAACAACAATTAGCCATATAAAAATAAAGTACTAATAATACCAAAATATTTTGTGCAAGATGTAAAGCTTGGCACTGACTTCAAACTTTCAATAGATAGCGTATAAAAATAGTATGCTATAAGTAGGAAGTTCAGTTTTTTTCAGTTTTCCATATACAATAATATTTCTTACTTTTTTAAGTCATTTAGTTTTTAAGGAGAACATCGGATTTGGGCTTGGGCGAACAGCTTGTTCAATACATTTGAAAAATCTTGCATATTTTAATATCTCCATTTCATATTTCCTTTTTTTGCTACACCGTTGGGATCAGATTTAGTAGAAAAACATTAGACACAATTTGATTTTCTACCATTTATTTCCGACATATTAAACAGAGTTGCCGTAACAAAATAAAATATTTTTACATGATATTGATTGTGTGTTTTCATTGTTAATTCATTACTTATGTAGGCTAATGTTTTTATAAAACCTTTATGATACCAAATATGTCACTGAATCACTCTTGTTTATAAATAAAAGTGCCCAAAAACTTAAAAGTGAAAGGATATTTATTTATTATAGCAACACTACAAAGTGCTGCTTACCGTGTTTATCCGTTTATACACCACAGACTGCGAAGCTCGATATGTGGTATTGTATCGATACATCGTATCGTAAAGTATTGCGGCTGATTGTATCGATACACGATATTATTATGTCATATTGTATCGAAAATATCATATTATGTATTCTTATTATCATATCGTTCATTAACTACATTAAAACTGTAATGTCACATGTACCTACATGTGTATGTGTATAGAAAACTACCTATTTCACACGCAGTTGTTTAATAAAGAAAAGAAAACTAAAATACCTAGTGTTCCGGCCGTTCAGGAGTTTCCACAACAAAAGACCGGAATATGTGTAGAAAAATCGTATAATTTCGAATTTAGCGTTTACAATCAAAATAATTTGCGTATCGTATAAAATGTCGTTGCGAAAGTTCAATAGCGAATGATTAGTTGCAAAAAGTATTCAAATTTGCGTGGTCATCGATGAGAAGGGATGACCAGTAGTAGTCAGCGGCCATCCATTGGCTGGGCCGCTGAGCAATCACCGTCGCGGACGAATCAGCAACCGTCAGCTGCCACAGATTGTTGTCGCGCGCATAGATGATTAATATATTGTTGCATAGATAATAATATGCTGTAGCTCATGCGCCAACATGCCCCCGGCCTTGGAAGGTCCAACTTCCAATGAAGTAGAGGAGTCGAAGAGGCGTCACCATATCTTCAGAACTGCGCGTCGTATACTCCCCGTAGACGTTCTGATGACGGATGCTCTGCTGCTGCGGTGCCCAGGAAGTCGCCAGTATTTGGTTGAGCTGTAGCTAGTGACGACAGCCAGGTCGGTACTGTCATTTCCAGTGGTCGGCCAGTCAAAGGAAGCTAGGACTAAAAGACTATGGAAGGAGGACGTAAAAAATGGAAACTGAGGATAGGGATTCTTGGCGCTGAAACCTGGCTAAAAACCTTTCAATGTTGAATGCGCGTTACCCAGTGAATACAGTGATATATAATATATTTGTATGATGTGACCCCAGCTTCCTAAAAGCCACCAAATATAAATGGAATTGTATGCTTGTGTATCCATTCGAATTAAGAATTATCTATTTGCGTAAGTTTTAAATAAATTTGTAAATCAAAAGAAAGACAAGAAAGAAAGTTAGAAAGTTTAAAGATTTTACAAGTTTATTAGGTTAAAATTAGGAAACATTACCGTAGATTAGCCATCACGGTAACAACGTCACAACTCAATTTAGCAATGCAATGTGTATCTATGTCTTTAGAGAAGTCACTAACAAGATACAGATGAACAGCTCGAGTTACTGAATGAACAAATTAACAATTATATTTACAGATTTGCCTTAACCTTTGCGATTCAAATGAACATGAATGATATAGACATATTGTACAACGTAGCGTGTATAGATAGTACAGTAAGTCAAATGAACGTAGAATGTTAAGAGCTAGGTATACTGACTGAAGGCTTACTAGACAGATGTTCATAATGAAATGCAAATCTCTTAAGCGTACGCTACATCGGTGACAGTTAAGAAATAGATATTCTTGCATGCTAGGCAAGTTGTAATGGTTGACCTGTAAATTATATTTAGATTTAATTTATTAAAATATATTTTGTTTATTTTATTCCTAACTTCATATAATTAATTGTAAATAATCGTAAATTAATTGTTGTGTATTTAATTAGTTATTAGCGATATTGGTAAGATAATACATATCTACAAATATTTGCCAGCGCGACTGTGGTACAAAGACGAATTTAAAGAAAGTAGCAATGAAAAATGAATAATTATGGAATACTTGACGATAAGTAAGTAGTATTGTTCGCCCCTGAAGAACGAGTTACCCAACGCATTAGGTGTCGCCTTGATGAGGATGCGTGCAAGAACCTTCATCATACCTATAGCGCATCGTAGTGGAGATGAAGTGATTCTTTTAAACACGCTCTCATCAATGCGCATGACGACACTTGATTCGGGTTCCTCCAGGAGAGACGCTTGATAATAATAGTAATAATAATAGTTGCGTTAAATAATGAAAATACGAAAAATCAAAAGTATTGTTGCGAAGGAATTTATTGCGAAGGAATTAATTAATTGGACCAGAAATAATCCAACCCACCTTGCGTATCTTGTAAGAAAGGACCGCTAGGTAACCTTATTTTATTAGTTTTTAATAATTCCCAGAATTTATCAACACCTATTAAAATATCGATACCACGGGAATCATAAAAATACGGATCCGCTAGCTGAACGTGATCTGGTATGTTCACTCGTGCGCATTGTTTAGAAACAGCTGGCATAGATGGTGTAATGCTCGGTAAAACAAAACATTTTATTTTTGTAGAATAGCTGGGATTGGGGCGCGATTTAATCTCGATCTCACAGGCCTGTGTCGTCTGTGTCATCGAGCTCCCAACACCACGTATTTCTATAAAAGATTTAGTTAACGGAGTATTTAGTTTGTCGCAAAGAGATTTCGTAATGAAACACCGCTGACTGCCACTGTCGAGTAAGGCGCGCGCTAAATGATAATTATTACTATCATCAGCTACTTCGACTAGCGCCGTTGACAATAAAACGGGTTTCACACAAGATGATGATGCGTACTGTATATTGTGTATGTGTGCCTTGTTTACATGAATGGATTGCATCGGCTCACTGATGACGTTTGCGTTGGACTCGGGAGCCGACGCAGGAGACGCGGAGGGCACGGAGGGGTGCAATGGTGAATGTACTGACGATGTCGCGGCCGTCCGCCACCGGTCATCAGTCACGGGCGATAAATGATTTGAGACGGACCTTTTATGTATGTCGTCGGTATGAATTATCGTATTATGTTTGTTATTACATAATCTGCACGGCCCAAACCTGCAATCGTCAACATCATGACCCGGTCGCAAACAGTTAATGCATAGTTTATTAGTTTTAATTAGCGATAGTTTTGATTCGATATCGGAATTAATAAACTTCTGGCATGAATAAATAGGATGTTGCGCATCGCAGGCCGGACAAGTTCTTTTGAAGTTATAATCGCGGGACCGCGGCTTGTACGTCGAAACGTTGCACTGAATATTAGCTTTAGTGTGTGAACTAGCTGCAGTGCCGTGATGTTTGCTGTGTGACACCATCAACGTTTCTAGCACATCGGCCCTGTCTTTTAAAAATTTAATTAAATGCTCAACTTTAAGCCTTGTTATTGAATCGCCGGTAAATAATGTGCTTTTGTGCTGCTCCCACTCGCGCTCGGTGGTCGGATCTAATTTGGATACGATAATGTAAATAATTAACGTGTCCCAGGAGTCTGTAGGCTCCCCGAGGATTTTTAGAGCACGTAAGTTTTTTAACACAGTGTCGATTAGGTTTCTAATTAGCGCCGGCGATTCCTTATTAAGTGTTTGCAGATTAAATAATGATTTTACGTGATTGTGTATTAGTAATCGCGAATTATTATATCTATTTAATAGTAGTTCCCAAGCGACTTCGTAGCTATCACTTGAAAATTCCAAAGAATCTATAATCAACTCTGCGCTACCCTTAAGAGAGGATTTTAAGTAGTGAAATTTCTGAATATTGCTTATTTCATTTGAATTATGGACTAGAGATTGGAATGTATCGCGGAACTCGAGCCAGTGTTCATAAGAACCGTCAAAGGTAGGCATGATAATTGTCGGTAGTTTTACGGAACTATGTTTGTTATCGCAGTAATGAGAATTATTCGAAGTGGTATTCTTTGTGTGCAGACATTCTGCTTGCGCTAAAATACTATAATAATTATTTTCGAATAATTCTCTCTCCGTGAGCTGTTCATCTAGATCAGTATCAGGGACATATTCCTCTAGTTGAGTCTGGATGTTATCGTATTCTTTAAATAAATTGTTAATACTTTGCATACGCAACTTTAAATCAATAATTTGTTGATTATTTAAACTTAGCTCGGAACTCAATAAATTCAAAAAGTTAACGAACTTAGTAAATCTGCCTTTAATGATACCGCGTTTTGACAAGTTCACGAATTTTGATATCATCACTAGCTTTGCAGGGAGATTTATCCCGGGAGTTCACAGTGGTTTCTGAGGTAGAAAGACTCATTTTGGTGGCGATAGAAAGCTGGAGTACTCACGTAATCTTGATACCAACGCGCAGATACAGGTACTAGCTGCGGCACTCTGTATAGCTGGATCACAGACGAACGGGTAACTCGCATTCACCGAAACACTGAAATCAGTTTGAAGCGCAGGATCAACACTAAGAAGAAGAGGATAGGGCTGGGAATAGGATGGCTGACTGACCGTACCTTGGCGCTTTATTTGTGGCACGTCGATTCCACCGTATACTCAGGTCTTGCGTTTGCTTCTTCTTAGTTAGTAGATAGCATCAAACTCCAATTGTGGGCGACTCCAGATGGTAATTTTCGTCTTCGAGTAGAGCTTATGTAGGTCGCTTTTTCATAGAATTTGGCGTTGAAGGACCAATGTTCCGGCCGTTCAGGAGTTTCCACAACAAAAGACCGGAATATGTGTAGAAAAATCGTATAATTTCGAATTTAGCGTTTACAATCAAAATAATTTGCGTATCGTATAAAATGTCGTTGCGAAAGTTCAATAGCGAATGATTAGTTGCAAAAAGTATTCAAATTTGCGTGGTCATCGATGAGAAGGGATGACCAGTAGTAGTCAGCGGCCATCCATTGGCTGGGCCGCTGAGCAATCACCGTCGCGGACGAATCAGCAACCGTCAGCTGCCACAGATTGTTGTCGCGCGCATAGATGATTAATATATTGTTGCATAGATAATAATATGCTGTAGCTCATGCGCCAACACCTAGGTTACTGTTAACTGTAATAATTAATATAGCTACACAGACACTAACGGTGAGGCTTTTTAAAGCTGCAATTGTTTAAAAACTTAACTTTTGAGTAATAAGTCTATATATATTTATATTTTAATTATAAATATTATCATTTGAAGTAGGTGGTACAATCCCATATTTTTTGTTAGATATCCCGGCGAAACGTTACGATATATTCTAATGTCGCATGTGTACATCGACATCGCATTCCATTGTATCGATACATAAAACATCAATACGTATTGTGCATCGCTGTGTTGCTAAGTAACACATATTTACGGTAGATCTACCGTATTCAGCTTCGATCTATGTTAACGATTTTTAGTGTTTTAGTACATTTTACTGTATTTTCTACCACACAAAAATCTGATTTCAGTAGGAGAAAACCTCAAATCTCATACAATCTACCGTATTTTATAAGAATCTACGGTATTTCATGAAAGAATCTACCGTAATCCAGTTTTTTGACCTGGCAACACTGTCGCTAACTGTCATTGTTGAAAAGAAGCAAGTTTAATTTTCATTCCGTTGCGAATGCTCTTGGAATGTGTATTGGTGTTATTGTATGCTGTGATAAATTCTTACTGACGACCCGTGGCTGTGCTTTTAGATACCCGATTTCGCCTATACGATTGATCCCAGCTTTCTTGGACTTCGAATCTTGCCCCGACGACTTACCTGGCGCGTATTATTTGGATTGCCGATTTTGCCTACGATTGCGGATAGTGGATGAAAGATGCATGGCCCACTACTAAAAATACTACATGTTATGTTGGCATTAGCATCTTGATGCAGTTGCTAAATCGCCGACCGCAGCGACTAAAAGTATCATGTGTTCGCGGGGAGTAAAATGGCTATATTTCATAATTCCCATCCTTTTCCATGAAAAAATATATATGCAGATAATGTATATAATATCCTCAATCGAAAGTGCTATGTCTCCTGCATGTTTATTCCGGCCCAGAGTTCTTAATAAAGTTGCTGATCTCCTTTGAAGGCGGTTCAACTTTTTTTTGTAAATGGTACTTTTCCGAAGCGAAGTATCTGTATGAAATTATTGTATAATATGTAGTATTATTCTACTGACATGTTTCTTATAATATAATTTTCTCTATGCTGCTATTGCTGGTCAACTTGAAGGCGCTATTTCAAACAAATATTTTGTTTGAAATAGCGAATCCAGGCATGGGAAACTGAATTTAAATATTTTTTTCATTCACTCGTGTAAATTAATTAAACACGCCTATTATTCCTCTCAATACAGATGTTTCTGCATTCTTTCTTAAACACTACATCTGCAATGCGTTAATTCAAATAATAGGGCCGTTGACTATTATAGAATCTAGTTTTATTTCATAGATTATTATTAATAATGCTCATGAAATTATTTTTGAGCAAACTTTGAATACTCAATAGCAGTTTATCCCAAGATAAAACTTTATTTAAATGGAAATGGATTTTAAAAGTCAGCATCAGAATATTGTAAAAGATTTACATTTTTCATTTTCCCAGCTGGGTGCAACAACCAGATGCGATATTTTTTGTATTCAGTCGTAATCCTCATGTAGATTGATGAAAAATCGTGATTATTCTATGAATACTTTTTTCTCTTTAAAGATGAACCTACTTAATGCTTCGCGGGTTTTTTAAAACTGTTTCAAATCTTCAAATCTGAAAAATAATAACCTTCTCTAATCCTACAGAATTTAAATAGCGCTTAAGTTCCAATGAAATGCATTTTTATTATAAGCATGACCTAATTATAAGCATTCAGGGTTGGGTCGAGCTAAGGAGATTCCTTGTAAAATGGTGGTCCACTTGTTAAATGGTATTGAAGTATATAACTAAATAGTCATTAGTGAAAAGGCTATTACTATGTTAGTGCACTTTACCACCATCCACGACAATGATAATCTAGTAAACGTTGATCCTTATCAGTCATCCCTCTGATGATTGACAGAGTCGAGTTGAATCGAATTATGTTTTCATTAAGTATGGACATCGAAAATGTAATTAATCCAGTAAATTTTTATATCAATCTTTTTGATGAAGTACATATTTTTAATGAATTATTACTTGCCTTGGTAATGGAATATATCGTGGAGAAAATCGCACACCTGAAAGTTTACTTCAACCCAGCCTTGTACGATATATATAAAATATATATAAATTTCTTATCGCTGTGATACATTAAATTCAGTTTACTGTTATTAATAGGCTGCTCGTTGTTTGATATCAATTTAATTTCCTGTTTTTCAGGAAGTATATGCAGCTTTGACTTTGCTGTGCCAACAGTGAAGGAATTGAGTTTAATCTTTAAATTGAATTGATTTTAATCATAAAATAGTCTCTACTTCTATTACGATCTTATTGAGAATTTGCGAAAGATTTGTTGTTCTCAATTTCGATGTTAGAAGCCAAGCCTGTACAAGAGTCCGAGTTCAAGTACCGATAAATCTCTTCTGCCCAAGTTAATAGCCGATGGTCAAAGTTAGGGATATTTTGGTTTCAGACTATCATATTATTATTTCTACTGTAATACAATACTTTCATTTTGGTTAAGTAAGAAAATCTAAATCTATTCGGTTGCACATTTAGAAAGCCAAATAGAAAATAGAAAAAAGACGGCTACGTCTAAATGAGGACCATAATGTTGTAAATGTTCATAATATTATTTGTTTGCCGGGGCAACTTAATGTAAAATTAAAATTATAATTAAAGAATGTAATGTAAAACAGTACAATAAGAAAGTTTAAAAACTTAATTCATAATAATATATTTTTAATAATTTTTCATATTATAATTTAGATGTATATTACACTAAATTATATTTTAAAAAGTGTAATAACAATTGAAAGATCCAATAATAAATTAATAGTAAATACTACTAACGCCATTCAATTCTCATAAACATTTATCTGTTTGTAATGTAAACAGAATTACTTGGCAGTAAGCATTACAATAAACACTTACTGAACCGTTCTACAGCCAATTCAAAATAATTATACGTAGAATCGTGTACATCTAACTAACGGTATAAATGTCTGACGGACTTAATAAAGAACATTCATAATGTACTGTAAAAGTGTTATCTTCATTTTTATTGTATTTTTTTTTAGAAATTAATGTATATTTTACCGACCTTAACATGTAACAAGCGACCTGGAGCCAATCTAATGAGCACCTTTCTAGAATCTAAATGAAATACACATTTTTTTTTCCTGGCATAACATACGTATATTTGTACGGCGGACAGCAAACCTGTATGGTTGGCCGTTATATTTTTATGGTTTGCAGTAAACCTGTATTGTTGGTCGTATACCTGTATGGTGGGACGTATATTTGTATGGTGGACAGCAAATCTGTATGGTTGGCCGTAAGCCTGTTTTCTCATTTCTAAAGAAATATTTTAATATGTTACTCAAAGGCCTCAATTTTCCCGTCTAGTAATATTCCTAACTACATTAAATAGGGTAATCAAATTGGGTAATGTCCATGAAGGGAAATCGGTTATCATTATCAACAGAAGGACCACGCGAGCTATTATAACAAATATACTACGCAGTCCCTGGGATGAAAATGTTTGAGCCAAATTAAATTATATGAGAATTGAATCTGATAATAAATTGAAAATTTTTGGTAACTAGAAATTTGTTTATGACCAGCTAAAATTAGATCCATCACTCATTTTCACCTTTTAATGCATAAAATTAAAACAAAAGTGTAATAAATACACAAAGGGATTGTTTTGAATTTGAATATAAACACATCTATGCTAATGTTATGAAGAGGAAAGATTTGATTGTTTGTTTGCATTGAATAGAAACTACTTAACCGATTTAAAAATTCTTTCACTGTTGGGAAGCTACACTATTCTAGGGTGACATAGGCTATATTATATTTAAAAAAAATAGGGATCCTTAGTAAAACTCCAATAATGTAACCCAAGGTGTAAAAAAATAAGAAAACCGAAGCAAAGCGAGGGCGGTTACTCGTATCTTAATACAAAATAACAACATTTTAAAAATAGACAAAACAGCTTAGTAAAGCATTAAAAGTTCGCATTTCGTATTCTTTTAAACATTACAAGCAAAAAGCATTCGGAAAGCTTTAAATAAATTATTTTTTCATTACTTTCAAATATTAAAAAAATCCTACTTTTACCTTAATTATTTTTTAGAAAAACTGATTTAAACTTTGATTTAATCAATTTGATTAATTAGAGAAGTTTAGTCATAGGTCACGATTACTTTAGTTTAGATATAAGGGAAACTATTTCTGTTTTAATTAGGATGTTGATAACAAGATTCAGTTAAACACTTGAATCACGTGAATATAATAAAATAATAGTGAATTAAGTTGTCCGTAAATAAATTACTGCGGTAAGCCGAACGATTTAGTCAATGCCAAAACAGGTTTAATTTAATTGGGTTAGGCCGATTCTGGTACGGCTGGTGTAGGGAAATATTTATAGGTCATTTAATTACTTCATTAGTGAATTATGTCAATATGGTTTTAAATTTTAATGATAATGAATTATTGTAACATTTAAAATTACGTTGGTGAAAACCGGGCAAATGTGTGTCAGGCCACGTGCAATGTAGGGTACTAAGTTTATCGACTATTAGTCATTAACTAATTATGGTAACATAGCCGTGATAGTTCATCATATAACCTATTTTTGAGAACTTTTTCACTTTTCGAACTTCAACTATTTAGCCAGCAGGGGTAAGGACACTTGACTCTAACCAAAATTAGCACTTTAAAGCTAAATATTTCGCAAACGGACCGCTTATTCCAAAAATGGTCTGGAAGACCCATAATATTTTTGAAAGACCTTTTCAACGATACCCCGTACTATAATAGGGTACGCAATGAATAAAAAATTCATCCTCACGCTACCTGTAGGGGAGGTACCCTGAAAAAAAATGTTTTTCAATATGTTATTCTACGATTCTGGAGTTTTAATAAATATGTACATTATAACCATGCAAAATTACAGCTTTCTAGCACTACGAGTTTCGGCGCTTTGCTTCGGATAGACGGACGGACGGACGGACGGACGGACGGACGGACGGACGGACGGACGGATGGACGGACGGACATGGTGAAACAATAAGGGTTTCGATTTTACTTCAGAACCCTAACAAACTATAAAGCACTAATAAAGCTCTTACCTAAAATTGGCTAAAATAAAATAAATTCAACTTTTCTTTTATCGCTACAAAACTCAAAACGCTTCATTGATGGCACTCCTACATCAAAGGAATTATTAGAAAATATTTTATAGACATCAAGCATAATTTTCTACTTACAGAATTGATTTCAAACAAGACTTTTTACTACAACGTCCAATTTTCTATACAAATGAATGAGCATTTGGATCAAACAATGCTACAAAAGGATCAAGATAAATTAACTGTCCCTTTACGGATTCGCAGCTTTTTATAGGCAGCGGACACAAAATTGCTCTCTTTTATAGTTGACAGGCAAATTTACTGCTAAAAATAATCAAAATTAGGATGATTTTTATAGGTACCGTTTCAATTATTATTTTATGTTATTAAGTACTAGCGGTTGCGGCTTCGCTCGCGTTTTGTAGGATAATAAGTACTTTACATTTCAGATTATGGTATAACTGTGAGCTAAAGTTAGTAAATCTTGTCAGTCGTTTTTGTGTGAAAGAGTAACAAATATGTGAAAATTTTATTCTATCGCCCCAAAATTTTTTGTCCATCTATGGCATGTCGCATTACAGCCGGCCCTGGAGTAACTATAATAATGAAGATTCAATGATTTAAATAAATATTGCTCTTAGTTTTTAATATACGTCTATCATCTAAATGATTGTATTAATTATGTATTCCGTACTCTAATACGCAAATTAAAATTAAATTTTATAATTGAATTTTTTGTCTACTATTGATTTCCCATTATCATTCCCATTTTTCAATAATTAAGTTAAGATGAAAAACGCAATTTTAATACCCTAAATCGAATATTTTCTAAAAAAAAAAAATAGTTAAATGCCTACAAACCGAAAAAAGTTTTACTTGCATCCTGGTTTAATAAAACCAAACTTACTCTTTTTTGAAATTTATAATATTAGTAGAATAAGTCTGGATAAGAAAAGTCCGAAACTATCTGATAAGCTGTGGTACGTCTCAATCATTCAATCACTCACTATTACTACCTCCGTGCTGATGATGCTAAAAACCTATTAGGTACAACTATTTATAAATTCTGTTTTATGAAACGAAGTAAGATGGGTTAGTTTATTATAGGGATGGGATATGGGATGTATACATTAGTGAGTTATAAGTGCTATTATGTCTTTTGTGGTAATAGTTGATTATTATGAGCATTACTATAACCGCACGTCTGTTTGAAATCATTTTGCTTTCCAAACTCAAGAAATAATAGACACCTACATACTGAGATACGAGTTATTTCAATTATTTTCACACGAATAACAATGTGAACATTTTTAAGACACGTACATAAATCTATTATATTAAGTGGAGGCACGTTAGTAGACCATCTCATACCTAGGTGTGTTACCTCGCGAAGTGATCCCGTAAGGATGGCATGGGTTTACCCAAAGGATTTTCTAGTCACGCCTCACCTTCGTTTTCCTTTTACATTTCACAAGCCCCCTATCTAACATGTCGGCATCCCTTGAGTTATTTATTATGCTAAAACATTTTTGATCCTTTAAAACTGTTTGATATTCACCCATTTTATCCAAAAAGCTTTATCCAAATCGTAAACTAAGTTTTATCGAATACCGTAGTACCGTTTTCTTTGTATTTCGAATGTCAAAAAAAAAATGTGTCTGTTATATACACCGATATAATGTACAAAAATAGATATATTTTCTATTTTCATAAGCTTTTTTAAAGCATTTTATTGTGGGAAAAGCGCTCATAGCATGACAGGTTGAGTCGATCCTAACTTAGCGATCGGGGTAAGTAATTATGGGCGCGATCAGTAGTTGGATGGGTGACACTAGCGTTCTTTAGTAATAGGTCGACGATCGGACTAACGAATAGAACTAGCGGGAAACAAATTAATAGTAAAAAAAAAACTAAAAAACACGCTTTTATACAAAATCCAACTAAAAAATAGAAAATAAATTTAAATTAAGAATCATGAATTAAAAGTGTGGGGTGCTTTTTAAGATATTATCCCTTCTACTCATTGACACCATGCACCCCACGCTTTTAATTCACGATTCTTAATTCAAATTATTTTTTTATTTTTTAGTTGAATTTTGTATAAAAACGTGTTTTTTGTTTTTTTTTAAACTGTTATTTAATTTTTCATTTATAGTTTGATTTTTTGAAATGAAATTTAGGTTTCTTTTTTTCTTTAAATATTGAATTGTCATCGGTCCTCGATAAGTCTACTAAGTTTGAAGGAAATCTGACCGTTTGAAGTGGGTCAAAATCAAGTCCAAAGCAGTCGGTTACAAGTTACAAACAAACATAAATACAGGTGTAGCTAATATAAAGCGTGTAAAAAGCAGTCTTTGCCACCGCTGTTTTTGCAAGTAGGCAAAATATTTTTGGGCGCTTTTGTGATTCAGAAGGCACGTAAAGCCGTCAATTTTGGTTGGCATTATTAGATAGCAGATGTTAAGTCATAACAGAGGCCTACGAGTGACAAAAAACTTCCGTCACTGGGATTGGCCACTAACCTCTCCATCAATCCTTATTGGAGTGGGAAGGTGGAGATTGTTCCCATCAGAAAAAGGTAATCTTACCTTGTAGTGGGTCATTAACGTGTTTAAGCCAAAATATTATTTAGATGCTGTGATAAATTGAATCCCTATAAAACATGACAACGTTAATATTTTCAGCTTCTTTCTATTCGACAGATAACGAAGTGTAACAAAAATTAAAAGCCTTTTATGTTATACGAGAGCCTTATATTTCAACGAGCTACTTACAATTGATCTTCCGAGTACCTTACAATAGGTTCGGTGGCGGGGACGGCATTTGAGAACGCTGATTTGACAAAATTTTATTACGTGCGTCATATTTTGAAATTTTCGACCTAAAAATTGTTTATAAGAACCTTTCAACTCGAGACATAATTTATTGCAGGCTCGATGAATGATATTTCTACCCGAATTTTGCGGAGATTCTGTGTTCGACCTGTACGTACGTGTATGTCAAAGTCACTACCCATAATTGTCCCACTGCTGGGCTCAGGTCTCCATTCATAATGTGAGGCCATAGTCTACCACGCTGGCCCAGTGTGGATTGGTAGAATTCACAAACCTTTGAGAAGTCGAAATTACAACCCATAATTATCCCACTGCTGAGCTCGGGTCAACGTTAGGGGTACATGCCATAGTCAACCACGCTGGCCAAGTCCGAATTGGTAGACTTATTACACCTTTGAGAACATTATGGTGAACTCTCAGGTGTGCAGGTTTCCTCAAATTGTTTTTTTTTTTTTTTCACCGACCCAAGTGATAATTAACTTCTAATACTTACGCACAAAATTGTTGAAAATTAGAGCTGCGTGACAGGATTCTAACTCGTCGCCCCTACGTTCGAGAAACCAAGTTAAAGCTAGGCTTTCACGTCCGATGTATGTGTATGTAGGTACATATATATGTATGAATGTCTGTATTCCCATGATTTTCTTAAAAACTACTGATGCTGATACGGATAAATAATTAATACGGACCTTAAGCTGCTTTCTGTGGAATAACCGTATCCTTCGGTAGAGATAGGGACCACGTGTCATGAATCATGACCTTAAAAGCATTCGCACAAATTTAATCATGCGACCAAAATGGCGTTTACAAATTTTGTCTTGACAATATCGAGTGAAGTGATTCATTTACATAATATTCTATGATTTCTCAGTCAGCCGAAGGCTTTTAGAGATCACGAGTGATTGAAAGAAGGGTTTCTCCAGTCCGTATGTTTGCAAAGAACACGTGAATAGCTTGTCAAATACATTTTGTTATAAAAGCAAGTACCCACATGCTATGCATCTGTGAATGTTGTATATAACACTAGCTGACTCGGCAAGTTTTGTTTTGCCAAAAAGCGTTATAACATTATATGTTATGACCTATTCTCATATCTACCAAATATAAATGTCATAAAAATCGGTGACTCGAGATTTTTATATATTAAAAAATTAGTTTACAAACGAGCTATGATCCACGAGGGTAAATGTCCACCGTCACCTGTGGACATCAGCAACACCAAAGGCACCACCAATCCATCCTATGCTCCTTTTTCCGAGATGTGGGTGCTATTCGAGGACATTTCTTCCCCACCGGTCTCAGTCCTTTCTAAATATGTGACCAATCTATTGCCACTTCAGCCGGCTTATATCATATTATCATAATAATAATAATTGCTTTTTTAATTGGAAGAAAATGATGTGTTACCATTAATCCCGCATATTGTATCTTTATAAGTGCAATAAAGTGATTTCATTTTATATTATGTTTAGTTTTAGTAATCGTTACACATACCAGATTGAATTCTATACATACTCGTATGTAGATACACAATTATTCGTTAGATTTGCGGTCGGTTTGATTAGTTGCTCAGTGGTACAAAGGATTGCGGCTTAAAATAAGTCCATTCCCGAATCTGCGGTCTAGTTAAACAAATGGAATCGGTCCATACCCACAATCCTACAATCAATATCTGGTAAAAGGTCAAATGTAACTGGTATATTACAGACTAACATCATGTAATCCCGAAGTATTTATACAATCACAGTTCCTTCTATTTCTATATGAGTATTCAATAAGAAATGAATAAACAAATGACAATCGAAGAAGTAAAATAATTCCTCAAGCCTGCAGACTTAATATTCTGTATTTCAAACATTCTGTAGACTATCTAAACCAAAAATTATTATATCGTAGCTTAAAAATACAATGAAGTGCTTTAAGAAAAAAATTAAATTGCCGTTCATCTTCGGTCGTCAGGGGCACTCCTGTGTTAGTGACATGATTTGGTGACCGACAGTTTTCTAATATGACGAATCCAAGCGTATAAATTTATATTATACTAGTGGATACCCGGAGTATGCTACTACGCTATAAAAATTTGTACGGGAATCTAAAATGTGTCTAATGCATTGTTTTAGTGGTCTCAACCATCTTCGCATTTTACCTTACAAATGAAACCAGTTTGGACCACATCGGTTGGTTGGTTTCAGAATCTTTAGAGGACGTCCATACAAACATTTATTGTGTTTTATACATATAATGTAAATTATAATACCTACGTGAAGCACCATACAACCTTGCCTCAGTTAATAAACCTAGTCCGCTGAGCGAAGGGATACGGATTTCCGACCGGGGCAGACATTTTTATGTGACAGATAAATGTTTGTTCTCGCCCCTTCGATGTTTGTGATATCTTAATTGCACATGAAAACACAGGGAGTTGTAGTGTGGGTGCGTGACTTTTTTTCTAATAGGTAAATTATTATTGTTGTGTACAGGTTGTGTTGCTAATTGTGAAACCAATAAAAAAAACAAAGGTCCCTTTTTGTTTCATTTTATAGTTTCACGTTAGTAATATAATTCTGAAAAAAAATTGTATTTCCGTTATAATAGATCGCTAATTTATTATTTCATACTGTCACGTTCACATTTTTGAAGAAGCTTAATTTCCGTAATAATATTTGAACAATCTCTTCTCTGGCATATTTTATACGTACATTTTCCACAAGCATACCTTGATATAAAGAAATGGGTTGTGAAAATTCACGCATAAACATGATCGAGAGGCACGTCAGTCAAACCTTATACAAAATATGTTACCGTTAGATAAAAAAATTGACAAATTAAAATAGAGGCTATAAAACACATCTACTTTATAACAGTTGTGTAACTAGTGTAACATTTTAAGGTTCTGAAAAAATAGAAACCTAGTTATAATTATAACTAAGAATTCTGATAGGTTTCTGATTCCTAAAGAATAGGAACTGATCAGTTTATTAGAGTTAAAAAACTAAAAACACGATTTTTTATAGTCACCTTCCAGCTTTATCGTCAGACCTTGGATGTCATCCAAAATTGTGAAGACCGAAGTACTTAATTACTTCATATGTCACTAAAAAAATTCTAATTAAATAGGAAACAGCCTTGTCTATTTCAGAGTTACTATAGCCATCTTTTGCCTCCACCATCAGACCAGATCTATTACCAGATGAAAGCGCATTGTCATTTACTTATAATTATTATGTAAACATAGGGCTACAGAGGGAAACAGAGGGAGATCACCGACCCGATTGATCGATACTGTTAAGCAGGCGTGTAAATTCACCGTTCACGCGTCCATACAACTTACCCAAGATAGAGAAGCCTGGAAGATCCTAGTTAGAAAAACAATGATACCCGCGACCCTCAGTCATGAGGAAACGATGAAGAAGAAGTATATATGTATAAATTTCAACTTAATCAAACACCGGGGCATTCCCCGTTGACCCATTGGTCAATCTTACCTTGCAAAATTTGATTACATACAGGGCAAACAAAAGCAAAGCTATTTGAAGTTATACTTCTTATGCGACTTCCAACAAGGTTGCGTTAAACGTTTGCACTACACTGTTGCGTTAACTGCTGGATAGATAGCGCTAGCAGCTCAATACACTCTTCATATTATGTTAAGAGATGGCGTTAGTTACCACTGTTTTATTTTTATTTAATACAAAAATAGTTTAGGAAGATAATTAAAATTGATACACGTTATTAAATTAATTGAAGTGAAACTTTTAATGAGACTTCCAACAAGGTTGCGTTAAACGTTTAACGCTTCAAATTATGTTAAGAGATGACGTTAGTTACCACTGTTTTATTTGTATTTAGTACAAAAATAGTTTTTTAAAAGATAATTAAAACTGATACACGTTATTAAATTAAATATTTATTTAATTATGTCAAAGAAGTATAACTTCTCACGCGCGTACAAAAGTACACGCACCCTTACTTGCAAATTATTATTATAAATATTATTATTAAAAATTACCTTACCTTGCAAAATTTGATTACATACAGGGCAAACAAAAGCAAAGCTTTTTTGCTCTTCCATCTATTGTAAAGGGTCGAGCATTGCATTAAAGTTTGTAATAATTTTATCGCTAATGCGTCGATAACTGGTATTACAGATATCGATGGCGTCAATAATAACGTCAAATACCTATATCTTAAGTATATACTCGTAATATGCAACGAGGAAACGTCGAACTCACATAGTCCGTAAAAGTTTTGATGATGAAACCTTTTGAAATCATTGTTCAATTCAATCTTTTGAAATCAAAGGCTAACCATATACTTACTGCATTTTAAACAACTTCAACACCTTTCATATATATTTTTTATGGTTCTACTTATGTGAAAGTGCTCATAAATTGGGAGTAATATTGGACAAAATCAATTAAATTACGATAATACACTTAAATAGAGATCAATACACTAATCATATCTTCTCAATAGCTTTTATTCCAGTAACTTCGCTAGATTCCTGTATACAAACATGCCTACAGTACAGCTTAACAGAGTAATAAAGTCTCTCCTTTAAAATCAAAGTGCTTTTGCTTAAGTAGACTTATGGAGAGTTGCAAAGTTACGCAGTTGATTGTGCTTACTATTTATCTATCGTGAAGAGATAAGTCTTGTTAAATTTGAATTCTTCTTATGAGAGTTGCTGACATAATTACAAGAAATTAGGTTGATAAAAAAATATATGTATAAAAAAAGATATATAAAATACAAGTAAGTAAGTCCTCGTCACAAAAAAAGAAAGTTTTTTGTTAGGAGATATTAATATGGTTTAATATTAGCTATTTTAAGTACCTACTATTATGTCTTTTGTGATATTAGTAAGGTTTGAATCATACTGAAGCCATCGGTAACAATTTATTCGGTTATCTACTACAAATTTATTAATAAGCCGTTATTGCCTCGATGATTTGTAAGTTTTGTAACACGCATTATCAATCAATCAAATATTTTATTTGCTTACTCTGCCGTACCTACTGTGCTTAAGTGGCGTAAACATGTCATCTATACTAATATATGTATATAGAGGAAAGATTTGATTTTTTGTTTGCATTGAATAGGCTCCGAAACTACTGAACCGATTTGAAAAATTCTTTCACTGTTGGGAAGCTACACTACCTCCGAGTAACATTGGCTATATTATATTTTCAAAAAAATTAGGGATCCTTAATAAAACTCTAATAATGTAACCCAAGGTGTAAAAAAATAAGAAAACCGAAGCAAAGCGAGGGCGGTTACTCGTGTTAAATAAAATAAAATTACAAATTTGACATTTGAATACAGTAGTAAAAATTTAAATCATTTAAAAATTTTAATGTTCTCTCGATGTTTTTGTTCATCATATCCATTCTGTGTCATATTATGACTACGAAATCTCATGATAATCTGGCGCTTAATGGACGCGAACATTTTGTACTGGCGTTTATAATTTGACTAGAGGATGAGTTTAGTGTAACATGCAAATCCAGTCCTACTTTTATATTCCTATTTTTCGTTTGTTTGAAGTAGCTACTTAATAGAAAGTAGGTATGACAAATCTTAAGAACTAAATAATCTGTAAGCTCTGTCTGTAGTCTGTCTGTGGCTTGGATGTAAACGCACTACCAGCATCTCACTTCTGATCAAAGGAAACTGCAATAATAATGGAATATGAATACATTTTAATGACAATCTTATGTTAATTACATATTTGAACCACAGTTACATCTGAAGGACAAAGATACACAAAATCACTATGCATCAATGACTATATCTTCTATTTAATTAACAATATTGTGTAAAACTGAACCTACTTATAAAAATGAATGTAACTTTTGATGTAAATAAAATTTGATATACTTTGGCTGATTATAACGAAAGTTAATAATAAATGATGTTTAACATTTGTTTTTTTCTTGGAAGTATGAAACTTAAATATTGTAAATCGAGACGACGACGTAACAGTAAAGTATATTTTTTACTAGCTGTTGCCCGCAGCTTCGCATGCGGAAATTATGCTTATCATATTTGTAACCCTTGCAGAAGAAAATTTAAAAACAGGTTAATTTATATTGAAGTACTTATGTTTAGGAATTTATATACTGAAACCTACGATACAATCACAAATCATTCCTCCGGGAGCGGATTTTGAAAAATAAACAACATTAACATTAATTTGTTTTTTTTCTTTTTCATGAAAATTTTTGAAAAACTCGAAAACATGTATTCCATCTATTAAATGTGGTATGTTTGTTGCAAATTTAAAGCAAATCGTTGATATTTTAAAAA
Organism: Thymelicus acteon; assembly: GCA_951805285.1. Lineage (NCBI taxonomy): Eukaryota > Metazoa > Arthropoda > Insecta > Lepidoptera > Hesperiidae > Thymelicus > Thymelicus acteon. Next base: position 9,104,376 of record OX638229.1, on the reverse strand, counting down.
TATTCCATACTAAGTTTCATCTTGTTTCCGGGGAAAACTTTTAATTTTATCGGGATGAAAAGTTTTTTAAAACGTGATTCAAAGTATAAGGAACCACTTAACTAATTTCCGTCAAAATCAGTTCAAGGGTTTTCATGTGATGCCCGGACAGACAAACAGATAGAAAGACAAACAATAATTTTAAAAACAAATTTTTTGGTCCTCTAACACGTTATTGAAGTGCCCCTAAACGAAATTTTGAAAAAATATTTAATGTACAGAAACCTGGCTCTAGAGTTTAATTTAAAAAAATCAAAAAAGGTTCCGTTATTTCCATCCATCCAGGAATTACATATCTTGTCTCCAAGTAACACCACCAGATCCTAAATCAATGATGATAATGATCAATGATGAACTGGGTTTACGATGTCAACATGAACAGTATCAATATCTTTAAAAATAGTTCTGTTGTTTCCATCCGGACACTTACACTCCCTCTCCTGCTCTCACTCACTCTCCCACTCAAACTCCCTCTCTCTCTCTCTTCCCCTCTCTCTCTCTCCCCTTCTCTCCTTTTCCCTCTCCCGCTCCCTGTCCCTCTCCCGCTTCCTGTCCCTCTCCCTCTCCCTCTCCCTCTCCCGCTCCCAGTTCCTCTCTCGCACTTGGTCCCTCTCGCGCGTCCTGTCCCTCTTCTTCTCCCGCTCCCGGGCCCTCTCTCGCTTCCTGTCACTCTCCCTCTCTCTCCCTTTCTCTCCCTCTCTCCCTCTCTCTCACTCTTCCTCTCCCTCTCCCTCGTCCTCTTCCTCTCCCGCGCCCTGTCCCTCTCATTCATTCATATTTCTGAGTTTCAAAATGACAAAGTTGTGGAAAAACTTGCAACCTCTTTATTTACCTCCTAGGGGATGAAATTCCAAAAAACCTGTTACCAGTTAATTTTTGATTTATTTTCACATTACTGAGTTCGATATTGACGAAGTTTCGTACCAACTTACATCCCCTGGTCTTACCCCTTTAGTGGATGAATTTCCAAAAAAAAACCTGTTACAATAAATTTTTGTTTCTAATTATAAGTTAACATAGAAATTTTCACATTACTGAGTTTAAAAATGACGTAGTTTCTTAAATATTTACAACCCCTTAGTATTACCCTCTTAATGGGGATGAATTTCGAGAAAATCGTGATACAGTTCGAGAAAATCGTGATACAGTTAGTTTTTGTGTCTAACTATAAGCTTATATACAAATTTTCATCCTTTTTACTTCAAAACTGACGAAGTTGCGTAGTAAGTTCCATCCCCTAAAGTAACCCTTTAAGGTATGATTTTCAGCTAAATTTTAACTTTTGTTCAGAACAATAAACTTACATAAAAAATTTCATATTTATAACTCTAAAACTGACGAAGTTGATTTGTATGTAAATGACTTCCAACCCCTATTTTTAGGGGATGAGTTTCGAGAAAACAGTGATACAGCTATTTTTTGTGTCTAACTATAAGCTTATATACAAATTTTCACCCTTCTTATTTTAAAACTGACGAAGTTGCCATACTAACTTGTACAACCTTATTTAACCCTTTAGGGGTTGATTTTCCAATAAAACACAACTTTTAAATTTTGTTTCTAATCTTAAACTAATACATAAATTTTCATGTTTTTAACTTCAAAAATGACGAAGTTGCGTACTAAGTTCCATTGAAGAAATTAACCCTTTAAGGGATGATTTTCCAAAAAAATGTATTAAAGTTAACTTTTGTTTATTACTATAAAGTAACATAAAAAAATTCATATTTATAACTCTAAAACTGACGAAGCTGATTTGTATGTAAATGAATTTCAACCCCTATTTTTAGGGGATGAATTTCGAGAAAACAGTGATACAGTTATTTTTTGTGTCTAACTGTAAGCTTATATACAAATTTTCACCCTTCTTACTTCAAAACTGGCGAAGTTGCCATACTAAATTGCACAACGTTATTCAACCCTTTAGGGGTTGATTTTCCAAAAAAACACATAACTTTTAAATTTTGTTTCTAATCTTGAACTAATATATAAATATTCATGTTTTTAACTTCAAAAATGACGAAGTTGCTTACTAAGTTCCATTGAAGAAATTAACCCTTTAAGGGATGATTTTCCAAAAAAATGTATTAAAGTTAACTTTTGTTTATTACTATAAACTAACATAAAAAATTTCATATTTATAACTCTAAAACTGACGAAGTTGGTTTGTATGAAAGTGACTTCTAACCCCTATTTGGACCCCTTAAGGGATGAATTTCCAAAAATCCGTTCTTAGTGGACGTCTCCTTAGCAGAAACTATCTACCTGCCAAATTTCATCTTAATCGGTTCGGTAGTTTCTGAGATTTTTTGTTTAATCAGCTGTGTTTCGCTTTTCAATTTTATATATATAGATAACAAAAAATATTTACGAAAAATTCACTATTATTATGTTACTAACATTATTTTACGAATACAAATTGCATTTAAGATCAGATCTATGTATACGTATCGTGGTGGACATCGATATTTAAAAACCAAACACTATTATGTCAATCAATACAACAGTAAGCACAAACCGCAAACAAGTTAAACAATTCATGTCCCGCGAGAATTCGGCGAATGTATCGATTGTGTATTTATAATTCAATGTGATTTCCGCGCACCACAGATTATCTTCTATTTTTAAACTGTGTATTGGTATTTTGTTAATTATTTTTTCGTTACAATAGATGTGGATAGAGAATACTTCACCATGTTGCTCCAGTGTTGATTGGTGAAAGTTGGCTGATATTTCAATGTTATGCGAAAATTGCCTAAAACCTGATATCTGATAATAACCAAGATCTACCTGGTATACAAAATGTCCTAGAAAACATTAAAATAACAGTAAAATATTGACATAACGATAAAGTGAATATTTTTAGAAAATAAATTGAAATGTCATTACATTCATCTACTGTGTAATACTTCATATAGTAAAAATTACGCTTTGTACTAATTTTTGCAAGTAAATTGATGAAGTTATTTTTGATTTCTTTATAATATCAGATACTGTCGCCTAAGGCCCGCAGCCGTACAAAAACAACTTATTTAAACAATCGCAAAACGGCTATATTTGTTTTCCAAATAGACTTAGAATAGCTACAATAAGAAGTAAGGAGAGGGGCTAGGGGACTCAGATTACCCCCAAAATTAAGTACGTCCTCCCGTGCAAACATTTAAATAAGCCCCCAAAACAAAAATATGTTCAAGCTGCTAGGCGATAGCTTGTACCTATTTACATGATGTAAAAAGGAATTTTTAGTGACTGTGCTTATTTCACGGCGCCATAGAGTGTCAGTTTTACCGATGTATCTACGCAATCTACATTACTATTTATATCGCTGGCACAAAAATCATCATTTTGTTCAACACGTACCGATTGACTGATCTATACAATGAGGTTGACAGTAAGAAAAGGTTTTGCATTGCGGTCATTACTTGGATTTTTAAGAATATTATGGCGTGATTATCCAGATTTAGTCAAGATGGGTTATTATATTTCGATCTTAGGGCTTATATTTAATAGATTTCATGGCAATACAAAACCGTGTGATTCACCAAAATAATGCACAAAGATAGTGCTATCTGTCGTTTAATCATTTTATGGTTAATGTAGTAATATAGTCATTTAACATTCTTGTAGGTATATAACTTTTTTTTTGGCCATGGTTTTGTGTTTTTAACATCAAAACAAACATAAACAAATTTAATACACTTATTATAAATTGTGTTTAAATTGTAACAAGTTTTAAGAAACTCATTATAAAACTATGTGTGATGTGATACTTTACTGTGGAAGAAATTAATTAATTTTCGCTACAACAGTGAACAAACGAAAAATAATGTTTTGAATTGTTATTCATAATGTCAACATGGGAAACAAAGATAAACTTGTTTTGTTAGACACAAAACTCACTTTCCAATTCGTTTAAGAGGTAATGTGTAAGTATATTAAAGCATATTTAAGCATCTGAATCATGTAAAAAATAATAATAAAAAGGGATATTAAAACCCTTACATTTTTAAATGACATAGCTATAAGATAAAAACACTTTTTCGTTCTATCAAGTTATTTAAACAAAATACGTACATATTACCAGTATCATAATTCTGTTTCATCGACCACGTTGATTCTTATAAGTTACTATACTTGAGTCAAACTCGTATCAGAATTCTTGTCAACAAATCATTATAATTCCTTTATAGGGTTTTCACAAACTGATTTGTATTTCGCACACCAAATAACTATTAAAGAACGAAATAATCATTATAACTTTTGGTACAACTTCATTATTTTATTATTGACCTATAACAACAACACACTAAGAGAAAAAGACGTAAAAACCAACATCTTAAAACAATTTTCGTCATGAATAACTCACGCGCGCACATCCTTAATTTCGTGAAGCGACTTCAAACCTTTGTAGAAACTTATTGTTTTGAGGCCGGCCTACCTATGACTATAAATAGAAATGACTACGAAAACCTCACAGCTATAATGGCGCTTACATGCTTTGCAACTTGGTCGTATTATATTTCGAAATACAGTGAAATCAACTTATCTGTGACTATAAGGAGGGCGCTGCCGGACGCATTGGACCAATCATAGTGCGCATAGTAGTAATTTATGAATGGGATGGCATTAGTTCCAATTTTCGCCACGTCACAAATAAGTTCTTGAGAGATGGCACTGTACAGATTATACAGATATTTCATTCCACTCAATATGCATGAGCATAAAATTATTTATAAGTTAAATTTCATTAAAGAAAGCCGAATAACATTTTATATTTATGTTCATGTATTTTAAAACAGTCTATATCGATTTTATACGTAACTATTCCGTGTTATTTTAAACTTTTGCAAAATAAATATTATGTTTAAAAATAAAATAAAATTATAAAGGGTAGAACGGAACGCGACTTGCGAACTCCAGATTTAGTTCAAACGTACTTTATACGACCAAAAGTTTCATGCACCTGTTTGTTTGTGGTTGCTAGGCAACACAGTGCTTATGTAAATTCTGATTCGAATGTGAATATAGTGTAGCTCCTTCACCTGTGTAGACTTCAGAATTAGTTCCTTAGAGAAATGAAGTGTGTTATTCATAAAAAAAAGATTTCGGCTGGCATAAAAAAACTTCCGGCAATTTGGATGGTCACTGACCTTAAGGCGCGGTGTGATCTCAATATTCACAAAACTGGGTTTCTTTGGTGCTTGAGTACGAGGAAACCCAATGAAAATATCGCACGCAAAAAATACAGAACATAGAAAAAGGTCTAAAGAAAAATGTAAACCGAATAGAATATTAAATAGTTGTTTGATATTCCCAATAAAAAATCGTAATTTGCTATACAAAAATAAACTTAATCGTCGAAGTTCTCTGTATTTTCAGGGGTAACAACATATTTTTTTTTGAGAATATAATACGTATATGGTTTTATTAAAACTTAAACTGGACAGATATTGAATTTAATGTGTATATTTTGAATAACCTAAGGAAAACCCTCAAATTAAATGTTTATTCGCAATCTAGTTACATTGTTAGCAAAAATATGCTCTGCAATTTTGAACCCTATTCAGCGTCACGTAAATGTAACATTAGATTAACGCAGATATGCGGTTGTGTGAGTGAAATTAACGTTTTTAAATCGTAGTCATACCGCGCCTTAACACCAATCCGCACTGAAGCAGCATAGTGGTATACTCTAGGCAAGAGGAGAAACGCGTGTTCACTGTTCAGTAGTGGGCCATTAATGGATTGACGCCAATGTATAGTGACTTCGACTTCACTTTTGCAAAATACAATGTACCTACAATCGTTCATGTAAACCAGCGAGCACAGTATAATAAAGCTGATTTGTTATCCTAACTGAACTCTATAAATAATCATGCGCGAGAGATGCTAAGAATAGCCGTTGTTCTTATTATAGGTTATCTTCCGCATGTTCACTTTCGTTTATTTTCAACACGTGAGTCAGTAGCTTTACTCTGTAGATAAAGTGCATCGCACTTGCAGTGAACTGGACCCATTTAATCATTTTTGTGAAGTCACAACCCGCTGATAAATTAATATAATATCTATATATGTATATAAAATACAAAAAATATTTGTACGGATGACTTTGAAACTATCCAACCGATATAACCCAAAATGTTTCATTTGAAAGGCAATAATGCGAAGATTTGAGAACACTACAATGCATTAGGGATATTTTCGATTTTTTCCGTAGTATCAATCGCCGGGTATCCACTAGTAAGAATAAACGATGACGAAGTCATAACTATTGTAGGATTTCCTACTTCGCGATTGGTGAAATTAATAATTATAATTATTAGGGTGCATTATTACAATTAACACACACTAAAATGAAGCCTCGAGGCTCGAAGGAAGTTCCTAACTCGGTAGTATTTTGCTTTATGCCAATGGTCTCTCCCTCTGTTGAAATAGATAGATTACCTTCCTATTAATGCCTAAGTGTCAGGTAAGTATCAAGGAAGCCGACAGATTTATGAGGAAATCAATTTTTAATTAATCGTATTTGAAAAAATATTATCACCTATTTGTTTGAACATAAATAACTAAGAATTTTCTTTTGTGTTTTAATTATAAAAATTAAACAAAAATAATATAAACCTCGTATACACATAAACGGAAGTATTAAGTACCTAGAATATTTTATAATTCAAGCAAATTTCATTAAACTGTGGAGATAATGACGAATGAAATAAAGGTCTTTATACGGTAAAAGCTAGAGGAAAGTTGAACAATAGAGAACTTCATAATTTGCTTGTCCCAGGAGTAATTAACGCGGATTTTACTTATAAAAGGATTGTTGCGGTTAAACCAGTTGAACCTCAATGAAGAATGTGTTCGAAAGACCTTTAGAATTTAAATTATGCGTTTAATTGGCATTAGATTACAGTTAAGTACTGAGTTATAAAATAGTAATATTAAAATATCAGAACAATGTCATTTATAGTCTATGAAAATGTAATCAACTGCAATGTTTTGTCTTTTGTATAAATTCATTATAATAAGTTAATTGTAATGAATCGTGCTTTACTAGTAATAGTGTACGATTTAAGAATTATGCCTTATTACCCATACCTAACTACCTATTTACCCGTACTCAAGAAAATGATAGGTTAGGATTTTTGAAGATATTTTAATAAACATATTTTTTTGAGAACCCACTCAAATAAAACAAACACTATACGTTTTCCAAGCAATAATACACAAGAATACATCATAAGTCAAAGCTGAATTACTATTTCTTTTCTCGTACTTGTCGAGACAATCAAACGAGCTGACGATCCATCTGGTGGTAGATTGCCACCGTTCCCCAATGATATTTACAAAAATATAGATACGTTATACCCTTTTCAAATCGACCAAAAAATGTGTTCCGAAAAGAGCAACACACACACTTTTATCTTTTGTTTCACTGCACCAATCACATTGGTATAATACACGAAGGCATTTTAACGCTGTATGTCAAATGACAACAACAAAAGCGTGCATATCGTCTTATATTGACGAAGCGATTGCGAGCAGAACGGTCAATTGCCTGTTCTTACGCTCTTCATAGTCGGCGCGCTAGTGACATATCTACCTCTTTTTTACATTATAATATTATTGCCATTCCCCATGAACATCAGTAACTTTTTGTCTCTCAAGTCATTTTATAAACGAATCTCTAGAAATATTCAGCAATTAAAAGTATGCAATACTTTTGTACATTTAATTTGGACGGTTCGTTTTTTATTTAAAATAAGAGGCAATTTCATTAAGCATTCGTTCTAGCAGCTTTGTACAGATATCATGTTAGGACTGACGCGGCGTTTTGAAATGCAAATCTAATTCTCTATTAGCAATCAACTCTAGTGCTGAGTAAAACAGTACATTTTAGGTATTTCGTAATTGCATCTTTGGAGGGATTCACTTTTAATATTGTTTGTAATTTAGAAGTGAATTTTAAGTACTTGGACTCATTTTACTGTGAAAAATACATATTCGTATAAATTATTTTATCAATATTGGTATTTTTATGAAAGAAGATATTTTACTACCACTTCAAAAACGTATCGATTATAGAACAAACATCGAGAAAAACACATAGACTTTTATAATTTTAATACCAAATGAATATTAAATAACAATAGGTAATAACTTTGAGACAAGATAAACGTAAATAATAATTCAGATCCTTGCAGTGAAGAAAATATGACTAATGATGCACACTAAACAACAGATCTGAGTATTTGAAATAAAACGGTTTAATTTACGATTAAACCTAAACAGATTATTATTAAAACTGAAGCCATCTCGTAACAAAATACATTAACATTCAACGAAATTCCTAAATAAGCTTAAATTACCCCGAGATTAATTATTCAGCTTATACGAAATTAAATTTCATTACTGATAATATCATGTTCTCGTTAGATGTTGAATTAATTCCAACTGGGTCTAGTGTAGGCGCGGAGGACTCTAGATGTAGCAGGCATTTTGGTTGGTAATTAGATGCTCTGGCTTTCAATGTGATATTATATTTATGGACTTACTCCGTAAAAGTAAAAAAGGAAATGTTTCAAAATAAAATTTGCGAAGAATATTTCACCTTAAAGAACTAAAAACATTTCTGTAACGAACTCAAATTTTGTTAAGGAAATAGAAAACTATTTCCTTAACAAAATTTGATCAAAATTAATCAAAATTTCCTTAACAAAATAGAAAACTATTTCCTTAACAAAATTTGATCAAAATTAATCAAAATTTCCTTAACAAAATAGAAAACTATTTCCTTAACAAAATTTGAGATTTTCTCCTGTAGTATAAAAGTACTACAGGAGAAAATCTGAGACAGAGACTAAACTCATGAGGTTGACAATTATCATAAATAATATTTATTTACGGTAAAAAAGATTAAGAGGGAAGATAAGAGGGAGAGATTAAAATGGTAAAGTTAAACTGCTTCAACGTCAAGGATGAAACACAAGTAACAGGACTGGTCGAAATGATATATTCGAAGGAGGAAATGAAGTCATACACATAGAAACTTTATATACACGTTAATCCCCTCACTTCACTTTTGAGCAAAATTACGTCAGCACAAAATTTGTCATATGAATTTTAAATTTCATTACTTGAACAATGATACTTTTTAAATAACTAGATCTAGTGGACTAGATGCTGACATGCATCACTATATTCGTGCATGTAACAGAGCTACGGCGCACAGTGGGGAAAACTGGACAAAAGTCTATATCCAACATGAAAATTTATATTATACGATGCTTTTTTTTTCATTCCACTCTATATAACGTATTTTGAAAGTTTATCTGCGACGATACCCTAAATCAACGAGGGCTCCACGTGACACTGTAATAAAGAATCAAAAGAACTCACTATTAGTGCAAAACAATTTTTAATATGAATTTATTCCCAATCACTAAATTTTTCACTGAAGAAAATAAAAGAATGTTTGATTAAAGACCAAAATATAAAAAAAAAATTAAAAAAATTAAAAAACTTAAAAAGTTGAAAAAAAAACTTAAAAAAAATGAAAAATACAAAAAAAAATTGAAAAAAAAAACAAAAAACAAAACAAAATTGAAAAAAAAAAACAAAAAAGCACATTAAAGACATTAAAGTCTTAAATGTGCTTTTTTTTCGCGAGAAGGTAGAGGTTCGGTCTTTAATGTGCTTTTTTGTTTTTTTTTTTCAATTTTTTTATTTTTTTGTATTTTTCATTTTTTTAAGTTTTTTTTTTAACTTTTTAACTTTTTTTTTTATTTTTTTTTATATTTTGGTCTTTAATCAAACATTCTTTTATTTTCTTCAGTGAAAAATTTTTGGGATGTGATTGGGAATTAATTCATATTCAAAATTGTTTTGCACTAATAGTGAGTTCTTTTGATTCTATATTACAGTGTCACGTGGAGCCCTCATTGATTTAGGGTATCGTCGCAGGTGAACTTTCAAAATACGGTATATAGAGTCGAATGAAAAAAAAGCATCGTATAATATCAATTTTCATGTTGGATATAGACTTTTGTCCAGTTTTCCCCACTGCGTGGCGGGTTTGGTACAGCGTTATTCAAAGTATAAGTAATAATATCAGGCTTTGATAAATATTTTCTAGGAATGTATAATAAACAACTCACACACTTATCACTTTTACCTGTGTTGTAGGTGACATCTTTTTCACGATTTGAATCAGAAGCCTTTCCCTGGACATAGAATGTCGACATAATAATTATAATAATATAATAATTATATAATAATAAATTAACACAGACTACAGAGTTTTCAAACACAACCTAGTTTCCTTATTAGGTACTGGTTTATTTTTCAAATAAAAAAAAATGTAGCACAATTTATTCAGAGAATCACCTAAAGCAACAATACTTGTAGTTGTATTGTTTAGTTTATGTCTTGTTTTGAATACATTCGAAAATTGTGGTAAAATATCGATATTTACATACACTGGTACTGGTATTAATCTGTAATGTGAACAGACAGTAATATTTTTTTCTTTTTTTTTATGGAAATAGCCGGTAAACGAGCTGACGATTCACCTGATGATAAGTGGGTAGCGCCCAAGGACATCAGCAACACCAAAGACATCACTGATGCCTTGCCGGCCAAGAAAGAAAAAAGACAAAGAAAGAAAGAACCTGGCTCTCAAGTCCCCAGCCGAAACACGACGAGTCGTTTGGCGGCTGTCTCATGCTCAAGGGTGGTAGCTATCCAGGTGAACCCCATGGAGCAATAATAATGGTAATAATGGTATTAATTAACAATTAACATCAATATTACCAATATAATCCCTCAAGGGGCCCTACCACCAGCGGGCCGGATTTAGTTGCCTCTTACGACACCCATCCGGCATGGGGTTGGGGTTAGTATTCTAAGCCGCCCCATTATGGCTAAATACATACTACAATACATACTACAATACATACTACAAATACATACTACATACATAATATAATATAATTGGATATTTTATCCAGTGGAATATCTTTTTAATTAATCGACCACGGTATGGATAAGTTTGAAAGACACTGATTCAATCTATTTCATTTCAACTGAGTCCCGAGATTTAGCTTTTGAAAGTTCTCAAACACTCTTAGCAGATGTTGAATTCTGTTAGAACTTAATTGAAAAGCCTAGTTCATTAGTGCATTCCACCTTCTAGAAAACGTCGTTAAACTTGAGAATGAATGATGCAAGATAAATTTTAACTCTTAAACTCACGTAAAGAAAATTGGAATCTCTGTTTTTCAGTGCCAATTTTTTGTAATGAACCCTGGCGCTTATTTAGATAATTTTCAATACCGAAGGTTACATACCTACATCCGATTTTAATATTACAATTGGTTCAGGAAAGAATAAATAGGAAAAGATTTAGTAGAAATATAATAAATTAGTAGGAAAAGATTTAGTAGTATTTAGTAGTTTTTCTACTTACACTACTACTTTACTTACTTTTAGCTGGCAAGGGTTGAAGCCATCAATCTATTAGACGTCCTTTGCGGTGCATGTCTCTCAAAGTAATTGAGTTTTTGGTATAAGTAGGTGTAATATGTCTTGTAATAATTATGATGTAAATGATTACTTTAATTTGTTTTTAACCGACTTCAAAAAAGGAGGAGGTATTAAATTCGACTGTATTTTTTTAATATTTGTTACCTCAGAACTTTCGACTGGGTGAAGGAATTTTGATGATTTTTTTTTAGTCAAAAGCTGGTGCTTGTCATGTGGTCCCACTCAAATTTGAGCTAGATCAGACGAGACGGAGTTATTTTGAAGTCAGTTATTTAGTCGGTTAAGTAAAATTCAGGTTATAATATATCTTCTTATATTTACATGCAAAAAAACTCATTTCACATGATTATTTCTTCTGTATACCATCAGGTTGATCGTTACTTTATGGTCTTGTATAAAAATAATAATTTTGTAACGTGTTAATAGTTACAAAATTGTTGTTTGCCAACTATTAAATATGTTTATTTTATATCAGTGTATTGTAAATTGTTTTTACAATTTTCTAGCAGACACTTTTACGGTTGATACTGTTATTTTCCTAGTATCGTAAAACAAATGCATTTTATGAGTGTACACTTACTTTTTATTACGCAATGTAATGGACAATATACTAAGACGTAAAGAATACGTCTTATACGAGCCACCATATTGTATATATTATCGCTTTTATTATTTTCTGGTTTCTAACCACTTATGGGCTTCGGGTAAGATTCATGGCTTGATCTGTTACCGTTTATAAAACTCAAAAATATTATATATCTTTATTTTTGTATTAGGTTCCCGAAGATATTATAACGTAAGTTACGAAGACGAGACCCATAGTGTTAGATCCATTATATGGTTTGTATATTTATAAATAATATTGTTTATATATGTGTGTTCTTGTTGTAATATAATTATACTGGTTTTTGTCATTTTTTTCCTTTTGTTCTTAGTGGTTTCTGTCACTAAATTAACACTAACACACTCATACCCCCGCACTATAATAGATTATTACCTGTGTCGCGGGTGGCATGGACGATACATAAAACATATCACAATCACCCATGAGACGAGTACAAATATATTTATCAGTCACACAAATATTTGCCCTGGCCGGGAATCGAACCCCGGACCCCTCGCTTCGCAGGCAGGTTCGCTACCAACTAGGCTACAGGGTAGTCAATCGTCTTTTTGATTTAAATTACCGAGAGAAAAAATGAGGCATCAGATTTAAGTTATATTTTACGTTGCTTATGCAGTTATTTATGTAAAAATACATATCTATATGATTTATATATACCTATTTATGGAATGAGTTTGACCGCGTAAGTAAGAACTGAGTCATTTATAAGTGTGACTAACCATTTCATATTTCAATTAGGAACACCGATTCAGTTGAAGCAACTAGTATAATAGTAAAATCATATAGGTGTGTTAATCTTGCTTAACCAGGTGAAATAAAAGCTCCATAACCTAAAAAGAAACTTTATTTTTATGGTAACCTATATTACAAATATAATGTGTGCTGGAAAGGCAAATTAGGCATTAAATCGACCAATTCCTCAGGGTACTTATCACAGTAAATTTGGTAACAATACAGAGCGGATTGATGTCCTCCTGATAATTGGTTGCTGACCATTCGACTCCTTTGACATTTGATAAAGAGAATGCTCGTTAGGAAAATGTTTTATTCCATTATACTCCCAATGAAACTGAGAGAAATTTGCGGGACATATTTAGTAGGCATTGACAGTGCTGTCATCTGCATAGCAATGAAGGCGCTGGCTTGCAGTACCATGTTATTGAAATGCAAAATAAACAGCGTAGGTTTAGATAATGCAGATCCTTTAGGAATGCCAGCGTATACAGGTTGCATACCCAAATAAGAAACGTCGATTACGGCTTAAATAATAGACTGTAGACCCAACTGCATAAATAAATAAATATTGTATAGAAGAAGGAGTATAAATGAGAGAGGGAATTTAAAAGATATTCAATAAATTGACCGTTTTCCGTAATTTTCAAATCCTTGTACTCTCATAGTTTGAAGGAAATCCTTTTTGTATAGGATACGGCAAATCCCACAGTATACAAAATTATAATACGTAACCCTTTCCAACACATGCCTGATTTGGATTTCACCGGATTTGTTATTATTATGATAGGTTGTAACTACGAGTATATGGAAACAAAATATGGAAAACATTAAAGATGAGTTTACATATTTTTTTTTTATCTAATTTGCCTAAAAAACGAGCAGACGACGCATCTAATGGCAGCGGCCAGTTTTGATCAAGTATATCGTATCGGTAATATAAAAGTCATAATTGATACGATCTGAAAGAAAGAAAGCCAGAACACTTGATTCGAGTTTTCGTTTTAATATCGGTTTACAGTGCGCTTAGAAATTTACTTTATTTCGCGCTATAAACGCTACTATTTAGTGAAACTTTAAATAATCACTACATTAAAACTGTTCTAATACTTGTAGTAAATATTGTGATTCTTCATGTTATTGTAATAGTCGGATCGCGTGTATGGCCTCGACATAGTTCAAGCATCACGACCGACATTTTGATGTTATGATGAGTGGATTATTGATTCACTGTCTGTATGATAGGATATGAATCTTACAGTAAAACAATATATGAATCGAGTTTATTTTGTGATTATCGAATATTTATCTAGTAGAACCAGAGCCCAGAGCGATCAGACATAACTTACTTTCACATGGATGAAACCTTAACTACTCAGTAGCGTCTAGTCTATGCGTCTAGTGTACTTTTAATACCTTGCGTGTTTGTGAAGCTTGCCCTGTGACACCTGGGCAGGTACCAGGTGAAAAAGGTTACTAAAATAAGAGTTACTTTACTTAAATTCACATGGCTGATTTTTATATATATTTTGTAGAACATTATTCTCAACTAGTATCATAAAGCGTCAGACACTTTTCATTGACCAGAGGGATTGTAAGACGCTTTAAACGCAAAAAACTGACGAATTTGTTTAGCGTCTGTGAGAAAGCGCTTAAAGCGATCACTTGGTTTACGCGTAAATACTTAAATAATGCACACTGTCTACTATTCACTTTCTACAGGCGCTAAACAAATTCATCAGTTTTTTGCGTTTAAAGCGTCTTACAATCCCTCTGATCAAGGAAAAGTGTCTGACGCTTAATGATACTAGTTTAGAATAATGTTCTACAAAATATATATAAAAATCAGCCATGTGAATTTAAGTAAAGTAACTCTTATTTTTAGTTACCTTTCTCACCTGATACCTGACCAGGTGTCACAGGGCAAGCTTCACAAACACGCAAGGTATTCAAAGTACACTAGACGCTACTGAGTAGTTAAGGTTTCATCCATGTGAAAGTAAGTTATGTCTGATCGCTCTGGGCTCTGGGTCTATAGTTAACAATCTAATTGTTCTGCATAACAGTATAACCGAGTAACGTAAAGTAATGAATTCTCGGTTTCAACAGAGTTAGGTTTTATTGTTAGAGAACTAATATTATTAACTACATTTAAAAAAATAAGATAACATTTAAGAGTATAAAATTAAATGAGTTGAGTATTATTTTTTAATGAGGAAATAATTGAACAAGTTACTGAAGAAATATTTTATAAAATATACCAAAAGCTTTGAACTGGAAACTAGATTACATGAAACGTACTACTTTCGTTAACAATTACATTGTTATCTCATGAAAATTTTATGAAACTACTTCTATCCCTACTTACAATAATTGAATTATGTTTCCTGATTTTTATTACCTACCTAATTCGTATTCGGTTCGTTCATTCCTCGAAGTCAAGAGTCGGGCAGTAGGATTACTAGTAAGAAAAAGTTGAGGAACAACATTTTGTCTCTGACCCTTTACTTTGTAACTTTTACCCGTCAAACTCTCCTTTCTGTATTAGTTGTATAAGTTTTAATGTTCTGATTTGTTATACATTTTGAAACATTTCAACGATCTAACTATCCTACTTCTATGTATACTTTTCTTATAAAGAGGTAAAGTTTGTGAGTTTGTGACGTTGTAGGGGGTAATCTTTGGATCTAAAAAACCGATTGTGAAAATTCTTTTACCGATAGAAAGCTACATTATTTGTGACTGTTTTGGAGTTATAAACATGGAATTTTTTATGTAAGTTTATAGTTATGAACAAAAGTTAATTTTAACACATTTTTTTGGAAAATCATCCCTTAAAGGGTTTATTTAGGGGATGGAACTTCGTACGCAACTTCATCATTTTTGAAGATAAAAACATGAAAATTGATATATTATTAGATCAAGATTAGAAACTAAATTTAACAGTTATGCGTTTTTTTGAAAAATCATCCCCCAAAAGTTTAATCAAGGGGATGCAAGTTAGTATGGCAACTTCGTCTGTTTTAAAGTAAAAAGAGTGAAAATTAGTATGTAAGCTTATAGTTAAACAAAAAATAACTGTTTCACGGTTCTCTCGAAATTCATCCCTTAAGGAGTAAAAGTAAGGGATTGTAAGTTCGTACAATACTTCCAACGTTAAACCAAGAAAAATTATAAAAGTTTAGTTAAAAGTATCACTACTTTCATTGATTCTTAGGCGACACGAATTTCGCCGGGTCAGCTAATATATTATAAATATGTATAAGTTGATAATATTTGTATAAGTTGATTGATAAAGAGGATGTAGGTGTTGTTACTCTTTCGCGCAAAAACAACTGAACGGATTTTCATGAAATTCAGCAAACACGTAGACCATGATATGGAATACATTATCCCGGACAATGTGGAGAACGCTGCGAGCAGATTGCTAATTTTATATGTACTCAATGTTTTATAGCCAAATAATTAAATGATGAACATTTTATTCTCCTTTTAACGATTGTTTGATTTTGACAACCCACAACTGTTCAAATGCTGACGGGCTTCTTCTCTCGATGCTGAATAAGAATGGATTGGCAGACTTAGCATATTTCAGAAATCGTTATAATATAATTTCCTCCCAACTCAGAGTCACTAACGGTTACTTAAATCGCTCCTTAGTAAAGAATCACCATAATATTAATTCTGTACTAAGGAGCGATTTAAGTAACCGTTAGTGACTCTGAGTTGGGGCGTAAATCTTATACACATATCATTAAATATTTGCATGTCGTGTGTAGGTGTCGAAATGCGGGTAATTAAGTGTAATAATCTTTAGGGCATTTTGATTATGATCCTTATGATTTTAAACTAATCATTATAATTTCAGACACTAAAAATTTGGAACGTAAATGAGTTCTCACGATTTTTGTATTTATATCGATGTCTCGTATGTTTATTACATGTTTTATATCAACCCAGTTACATGGATCATGGTCCTGGCAGGACTGCGGTGGCGGGAGAAACTCCTAACAGATGACACTGATCAGTGCGTGAAGATGTTTAAGGAAGTTTTTTTCCAGCGATCACACAAACACACACATCCGTGGATACTTGTCATAAATAGTGGATATTGGTCATAAATATTAAAACAGAACCTCCTTTAGGATAATGTAAATGAAATTTTAACAGAACTACGTCTGACGAGTTAACTAGTATTAAAAAAAGCAAAATTAATAAACCCACGGTGGATTAAGATGCTGTAATCAAAACGGGATTATAATCAAAATATAGGGTTCTAATTATTATTCCTTCGTAGCTTTTTATTCTTCATTTTTCAATATTCACTTTCCTTTTAGTATTTTATCCGTCATGGGTTTGAAAAACATTTTTGCTTTTTATAGTAAAAACATTTATTCAACAATAATTAATTTGAAACTATTAATGGATAAATATTGTACAAAAGTATAGTATATTTTATTATTGATGATGTTTTATTTGAATACAATTATTTTATACCTATATGTTTTTACCTAGTTTTTCCGTCAAAAGCTTTTAGTGCAGTAGCACTAACGTTATATTAATGATGAAACAGCACTTGTACTGTTGCACTTAACCAATAAATAGTTAAGTGCACTTTGTAGTCGATCGCAATGAGAAAAGGATATACATAATATAATACCTATACTTATTTGTAAACAAAATTACTATGAAATTTCCATACCTAACGTAAAATTTGACTATAAGTGAATAATAAGTAATCAAAATTGGGACTTTATGATTAAAAATTTGAGAGAAATACGTTAATTATAATTATGAATAAATTCACGAGTCTTGTGTAGGACGCAAAACTATAGTAACAAAGTATGAGCATATTTATAAATTTATTATTTTACCATAGTCTTACGCTCCAACTCAGAGTCACTAACGGTTACTTAAATCGTTTCTTAGTACTAAATTTGTATATGATTGTTTACTAAGGAGCAATTTAAGTAAGCGTTAGTGACTCTGAGTTGGGGTGTTAGTAGATTTAAAATATTTAATGCGTCACATTTATCACCCTTAAAGACCTCTTCATGTCTTCATGTCGTCTTCGGTTATGATAATGGATCTGGAAGATAGGTGCGAATCTTACAACACATTATAGAAGGTAGTACTTTTTAAGTGTGTGTGATTTATTATAGCCAGGTCTCGAGATAAGATTATAATAAGAATGTTAACGACGGTATCGCCAGCGATAAATATTGACCTAAAAGAGTAAATATTAGAGCTAGGCAGCTCTAACCAGGCGGTTACCAGCAAATATAGCTAGTTTTTGTCAGATTAGGGTTCCATAGAAATAAAAATAGGTATTCCTATCATGACCTGTTTGCCGTTGGTCTACCAAATTACGTTTTCAATCCAAAGAAAACGCTGCACTCACATGTTCCCGGTACTTAATTAACTGTAAGTAATTAATTCTTTTATTCTTAATTTTAAAAGTACAGAATTTAATATTTTTACTAAAAATGTGCCTCGCTTTGTGAATGATATAGGTAATGATTTTTTAATATTCAATAGTTTTTAGGGTTCCGTACGAAATAAACAAAGAACGGAACCCTTATAGGATCACTCGTGTGTCTGGCTGACCTCCTTTCACAGCCAATTTGCTCCGAAACTACAATCAAATGAGTTGGAACTTGGTACTCAAGTGTTTTTTCGTGACCCAATGACGATGGTATAAAATAAACAATTAAATAAAAAAATACAAAATGAAATCAAAATAAAATAACGACTGTTATGCAAACTTTATGGCATGTTAAATAAAGGGCTTAGGGTTTTAGGGATATCAAATAGATTTTTGTTATAGTTCTGCAATGTTAATAACAATTTTAAAATTATTCAAGAAAGAACGAAAATTGAAGACGAAAATTGACCATTCCCCCTCCCCCCTTATCTCCGAAACTTCTGAGGACTTGGACTATGAAATAAATATAAAAAAAACTTTTTACTTATAAATATATTGAGAAGTCTATGGTCTTAAAGACAACGGCAAAAATAAATAAAATAAAAAATACGGTAAATAGACAATTAACTTACGGAACCTTTTCCACGCGAGTTTAACTCGCACTCGCACTCTCACTAAAAAAACTGTTTTTAGTGAGTACACACTTTGTTTTATATTTGGCATTTTCATAACACTGCTTCGATAATAATATTTTGAAGCTACCAAAAAGTATCTCATTAGTCATCTAGGCTAAGAAACCCTCCACAGTGCGTATTCCATGATACAAGTGGCCGTTTTTTCCTCCATTAATCATTGTGACGAAGGTCTTAAGATGTAGTAAGCAACGAAGTTATTACAGAAATGTTATTAGTGATTGTATTAGAATTTTACTGTACTGATTAATTTTCTTACGTTTATCAGCAATTTTTCGTTTTTATGAGTAATGATGAGTAATTTAGGTACACATGTTTTACTAACTTTATGTATTATGTTAGCAACGACTTTTATAGGCCTTTTTTTGTAATCTTGTGTAACATTATTTACATAGAAGGATATCTAATTATTTCTAAATAAAATGCTAATGTCGCTGACGCAAATATAAAAAAATAACCTTTTTTCCCTTTATAATACCTATTGGTAAAGATATTTAGAGAATAGGAAAAGGGATCACAATGTCGAGATCAATGTTTTGTGACGTTAAGTGATCCCCGCTGCGTGGAGGTACAGTCGGCCTCAGAAGTAGCTTAACATTATAGTACTTTGTAATAGTAACTGTTTCGACGGTTTCCTAACAACATCTATGACAAATTCAAGAAATGTAATGTGACAAGGTATTAAAATGTTAAGCTACTTCTGAGGCCGACTGTACATACTCGTAGTGTACTTCAATGTCGCGATCCCTTCAACGAAAAATAAACTTGACAAGTGATATATATAATACGATATAAAAACTATCCAACTCTCTTATTCTGCCGGCATTGTCCCGTCTCCATGGAAGGTAGCTCTGGTCCACCCTATTCCCAAAAAGGGAGACAGGTCAAATCCATCCAACTACAGACCAATCGCTATAACCTCTCTGCTCTCCAAACTAATGGAGCGTATAATAAACACTCAACTGCTCCGGTATCTAGAAGATCGCCAGCTGATTAGTGACCGTCAATACGGTTTCCGCCACGGCAGGTCAGCTGGCGATCTTTTAGTATACCTTACTCATTGCTGGGCAGAAGCAATCGAGAGCAAGGGAGAAGCATTGGCTGTAAGTTTGGATGTTGCAAAGGCTTTCGATAGGGTGTGGCATAAGGCATTATTGTCTAAACTTCCTTCCTACGGAGTACCCGAGAAAATGTGCAAATGGATTGCCAGTTTATTATCGGAGCGGAGCATCAAGGTCGTCGTTGACGGAACATGCTCAGATACGAAGCCCATAAATGCTGGCGTCCCACAAGGCTCTGTGCTTTCACCTACACTGTTCATCATGCATATCAATGATATGCTGGACATCGAGAATATTCATTGCTATGCTGATGACAGCACGGGTGACGCCCGTTATACAGGCCGAGCAAACCTTTCTCGGGTGCAGATTGAGGAGAAGCGGATGAAACTTGTGTCTGAAGTCGAGACATCTCTGGAGCGGGTCTCAGAATGGGGCAGACTAAATTTAGTCCAGTTCAACCCCGAGAAGACACAAGTTTGCGCGTTAACCGCTAAAAAAACCCCATTTGTCATAGCACCACAGTTCCAGAACATTCCTCTTAACATCTCTAAAAGCATTGGGATCCTTGGTGTCGACATCTCGAATGAAGTTCAGTTTCGAGACCACTTGGTTGGTAAGGCCAAACTAGCCGCAAAGAAATTGGGAGTGCTCAACAGAGCTAAGCAGTACTTCACGCCTAAGCACAGGTTGATGCTCTATAAGGCGCAAATTCGACCACACATGGAGTACTGCTCCCACCTTTGGGCTGGAGCCCCAGCTAGCCAAGTGGATCCGTTCAATCGAATTCAACGGCGAGCTATTCGTCTTGTCGACGATCCCATGCTTACAGACGGACTAGAATCACTCGAATTGAGGAGAGATGTAGGTTCTCTCTGCGTATTCTACCGTCTGTACAATGGGGAATGTTCTGAAGAACTATTTGGCTTAAAACCTGCAGTTGGTTTTCGACACCGCACATCACGGGGTTCCAGGTTCCACCAACATCACCTGGATACCTGGCATTCGTCCACAGTTCGGTTCTCACGTAATTTTCTACCTCGTACGTGTAAACTATGGAACAAACTTCCTGCATCGGTGTTCCCTCTAAGCTATGACATGGGGTCCTTCAAAAAGCGGGTCTATCGTCATTTTCTTGGCCGGCAACGCGTTGGTGACGCCCCCAGTGTTGCTAATGTCCATGGGCGGCGGTGATCACTTACCATCAGGTGACCCGTCTGCTCGTTTGCCTGCTAAAAGCATAAAAAAAAAAAAAAAACTAAACCTAAGACCTCAACAAATTTATTTCTTACAGACAGATTATATTTATTTCAAATCCGCTTCATAAAATGACGATGTAAGCGATCACCAGCAAAAAATGTCGCAGAAAAATATTCACATAATGTTATAATGGCTCCTCAGGGAAATCCTTTTGAGTAGATATTTAGGAACAAATCCTCTATCAAAGTATTGACGTTATGTGATTGCTTGTGATTCCAACAAGCTACATAGAATCTCTAACACATCTGCCCTGAAATCCTGTTTGGGGTTGGGGCAATTATGTCCTTTTCTTCCATCCATCCTTTTCTGCCATCACCTATACACTTCACAGTACACTTTGTTAGCTTTCACATCGTCTCTCAAAGACTATTAAGAACAGCCAAATCAAGTCAGAATATTTTATTCAGTACTCATCACCATTCAAATCCAAAGTGTAAACTCGTTTAGGACCTGACCTTTAGCCATTTTCTACTGTGGAATAAAAGTAAATGAAGGACTGATTTTATTTTACTATCGTCCCTAAATTTACGACTATTTGTAATCTTCTAAACGTGACTTCTGCGCAGCACAATAAACTTTAAATTTATAGATTTGAATATAGCTTATTTATTTTGAAACACATTAAATTGTGTTTACATTACTAATGTTAAGTAAAAAGACAAGGGCTATCATGGTACTTTTTTTTTATGGAATCCACCTGATGGTAAGTGGTATCGTCGCCCATGGACACCAGCAACACCAAAGGCATCATGAGTTGTCGGCCAAGAAAGAGAGAAAAAAAAAGAAAGAACTGGCTCTCAAGCCCCCAGCCGGAACACGACGAAATAAACGTAAATAATAAAGTAACCGAACCTAATACTAAAAACCTAACCGTGCGTTACTTAAATGAAAACAGGGAACCTGGATTAGTTCTGCCTCTCCAGCCATCAACTATAAATCTATCATAAACTGGTAGGTACCATTGTGTAAAATAACTGACATACGTAGCACCTAAAAACTTTAAATCCTCAATTTATCTCCAGATTTTCTGTACAAGAGTTTCATATTTCAATAACACTTATATTTTGTAAGTTTCAGTTGAAATAATCCATTTGTAAAGTTAGAACGGACACGTTTGTACTCTTATCTGTTGCTGAAGTCCAATCTTCCAAGTGCATTAGAAGACTGCTGAAGTGGTGCTTTGGTAGAGATGATAGTAAATTTGTGGAGCTTTTTCTGAAATTGCACAGGGACTTGATATGTCCTTTGCTGCACACAAATAAATTAAAGAATTGCTTGTGAGATATTTGTCTTTGAACTGCTCAAATATATACTTAACTAATTGAATATAGAAAATGATATGAGTAGAAATGGCGAAAGAAAAACCAGTAAATTATTGCTTTTATTAAAAGCTTATCATCATCAAAATAACTTGTATTTTTTCTCTCAATAACTTTGTGCATAAAAATATATTTATTTCGCATCAAATTTGCAATGTTATTTTGGAGTATGATAAAGTGGGCAATGATAAAGTACAAAGAGTTAGAATTTTTTAATTTTACGTAATTAATTTATTAACGCAGGCAGTCTAAAAACCTATCCTATATCCTACTTGTCAGCAGCGTTATGCGCCTTTTCATCATTTCTAATACAATTTACGATTTTAATTGATTATTTAGTTATAAAATACTATATCAAAATAGAGTAACCTTTTAAGCACACTAGAATTAGTATGCGGGCTCCAGAAGTACAGTTTTAAGTAAAACTCTTAACTTCATGTACAGTTAAACTATTCAGTTAAAACTCACGTCCATAGTGTCTACACATGTTCAGTTTATCGTCAGTATTATTCTATTTTCACGGGATGGCGAACATGTCACAATGATGTGATACGAGCTACGTGTGTGGTGCCCAACGGAAAATATATCTAATACTTGGTCAAATTTTAGTACGCATACAAGAAGCACGGTAGAAAAAAAGCCCAACAATTTTTTCTTTTACTTTTTCTTTCATGAAATATGAGACGAAAGATTTCTTAACTTCTGAACACCGCGGGCTGGCAGCTACTTTGCTCAAAGAATTAGTTTAGCAATACAGGGGAGCAATGCTGTCAGCGCTTTAGGTTCAATGGCCGACTTAGGAATTTTAGATGATATACATTTTTTGTAAATATACATTTTATTTTAGTAAATTAAAAATTACATCTTTTAGATACTACGAGTTTAAAAGTCAGAGGTTTTATTATTATAAGCTCTCACTTATGTATTTGTCGTTATATTCGAAGGCTTTCCTAGCACCGACTACAAAAAATTACAGCTATTGGTCGATAATAAATTATATTATTTTTATAGTTATTTTTATTACATAAAATATACATTAAACGAACGGTAGCTCTAAAACGGTAGTTCTAGAGCCAGAAAATGCGATAGTAGAGTTTCATATTTCTTATAGCAGTATCTATAGATTTATAATTTGTCTGAGTAGAAAGGTTAAATCGCTTCGTAGATTAGTTTAACCGTTTAACTACCGATAATAGTGGTAGGGAGTTATATGAAAGAATATATTCAAAAAAATAATAATTATATTTTTTTATTTCATAAAACTTGAGTGGCCCTGGAGTGACCTACAAAATATAGACCCGTATAGGATCTGTACCTACAAAATATAGTCCTACGGGTCTATATTTTGTAGTTACAGATCCTATACCTGACCCCGATTGCTTGATTTGAATATTAATTTATCATCTATTTTCTAAGAACAGAAATGTTTTCTCTTGCAGTCGGATCGATACGTAAGCTATTGATTATTTTTATAACACAGTTTTTTCTCGGAGCATCTGTCCATTGTTCTATCGTGATGCAGAAAATAGAATCTCTGTTTAAATTTATAAAGAACAAACGCTATACTATGTCTTTATACAAGCTTTTATTTAACTCGCTTTGTTCGTTAGTTTGTTAGCATGTAATATGTATACCTAAGTCAAATCATGTAAGGCTGAATCAGAACTTCTTCCTCTTATTCTATGGAATTGAAATAATAATGATCTGACACTACACTCCGCCCCAACTCAGAGTCACTCCTTAGTACAGAATTTGTAGGGTGATTCTTTACTAATGAGCGATTAAAGTAACCGTTAGTGACTCTGAGTTGGGGCGTAAGAGGTCTAACGCCCCAACTCAGAGTCACAAACGGTTACTTAAATCGCTCCTTAGTACAGAATTTGTATGGTGATTTTTTACTAAGGAGCGATTAAAGTAATCGTTAGTGACTCTGAGTTGGGACGTAAGTTATAATACTTACGCCCCAACTCAGAGTCACTAAAGGTTACTTAATCTCAGGGGCCTTCCATAAATTACGTCACACGTTAGGGGGGGGGGGGGTCGATGTAGTGTGACATTGTGTGACATGGGTGGGAGAGTGTAGTGAGTTTTGTGATGTCACATTTCAAAATCTAATATTGGTATGTATTAATTGGTATAAGTAAATATTAAAAAATAATTATTGGAAATAAAACTTATTTCGGAACTGCTGTTTTAATTTATTACTTTCTAGGTGTGAAATTGCATAATATGTGACGTCACACTAGGGGAGAGGTCTCACAAGTGTGACCAGCTGTGACAAGGACGGCGGAACGGGTCAAAAAGTCATGAAATTAGTGTGACGTAATTTATGGATGGCCCCTTAGCACAGGTTAAGTCAAACTAGTCCTATTCACCACACGTCCACGTTCAACAGTAGGTACAGCTACGACTAGCAAATTAGTATTTATTACAAAATCAACCAGGTTTAAATTATCAATTATCCGTACTTGGATAAAATTTTACCTAACAGCGAGTGTTGTTGAAAGAATGTTTGTACAAAGAAAGTTGAAAAAATTTTGTACAAAGAATCCAATGTTGTTCGATGTGCCACGACTTGCCGATTTCACGCTTCGCCGGAACATATCACAACCAAAAGCCTTTTTCGATATATTTTTAAGTTATAGATTAGAATCATGCAATCTAAATCATCGGTGATCCGTGCTATTGGATTACCATTGTATACTTCGAAGGTAAAGTTATTTCGTTAAACGATGCCAATATGTGTATTGCGACCTATTAAAATGTCTATGTAACTATGACACTATTTACCTATGTAGTCATAGCAAGATGACACGGTCCAATAAAATTAGGTAACGTGACTCGGGCAAAACATTGGGTATAAGTGTTAAGTGTGACGACACACGTCCATGCCACCCGCGACACAGGTAAAAACCTACTGCGCGGGTATGAGTAAGTGTTTATTATGATTGGTACAATGTTTTAATATCGTTCTTTGTTGTTATTTAGCGTACATATCTTGTTAGTGTGTTAGTGAAATGAATATAACTGAATTTAGCCGTATTGGGGCGGCTTAGAGTACCTACTAACCCCAATCCCACGCTGGATGGGTGTCGTAAGAGGCAACTAAATCCGGGTCGCTGGTGGTAGGGCTCCTCGAGGGATTATATTGGTAATATTGATTTTAATCTATACTAATATATAAAGAGGAAAGATTTGATTTTTTGTTTGCATTGAATAGGCTCCGAAACTACTGAACCGATTTGAAAAATTCTTTCACTATTAGGAAGCTACACTATCACCGAGTAACATAGGCTATATTATATTTTCAAAAAAATTAGAGATCCCTATTAAAACTCCAATAATGTAACCCAAGGTGTAAAAAAATAAGAAAACCGAAGCAAAGCGAGGGCGGTTACTCGTTGTTAATAAATAACATTATTACTATTATTATTTCTCCATGGGGTTCGCCTGGATAGCTACCACCCTTGAGCATAAGTCAGCCGCCAAGTTCTTTCTTTCTTTTTCTTCTCTCTTTCTTGGCCGGCAACGCATCAGTGATGCCTTTGGTGTTGCTGATGTCCATGGGCAACGATAGCCACTTACCATCAGGTGGATCGTCAGCTCGTTTGCCGGCTATTTCCATAAAAAAAATAATATGATTTTATTAAGCAACTAACATTATAATAAACTCAGTGCCACTAGCTCCCACAGTAAGATTCCCTGTGGTATGGGAAGCAAGGATTTACTCTTTCCTAAATAAATATATATTTGCTAGTAATGCATAATAAAACTTTAATTGTTAAATAGTTTATTAGGTTTATTTTTCACCATTGTTTACGGGTAGAAATTTAAACATAGATTTACTAACAGTATTTTGTAACGTTAGATTTTTTCCGGTGTTACTTTCTGCATGGTTCATTTTCGACTACTGACAAGATTAAGTAGTCAATTGCAAAAAATCTTGAATTATAAAACTTAAAAAGAAATTGATTGTTCAAATATTATTACGGAAATTAAAAGTTTTTTCAAAAATATTAACGTGCAAGTGTGAAATAATAAATTAGGGACGAATCAAAGGACCTTTTCAATGTCGCTTAATTAATTAACTCAACTGTTTTACATCACAGAATGAGTTTGTGATGTATTGCGGTGGATATTAACTTTTTATAACATGGGTTACGGCGAGATTTTATGGCTCCTTCACACCAGTAATTACATTAGTTCCTGCCATTTATGTGATTCATGGATATATTATAACCTAACGACATATAAAACTGTGGCTTGAATAGAATAATAAGTATAAAAACCTTGTAATTCTAAGACACAGACCTCAAAAAAGGAGATGATTATTTATAGGTGTTGGATTTATTAACTGATGTATTGTAAAATGTACATGTTTGATTTTATTTTAATTTTAACAATATTTTGTTTTTATTTCAGCTGTTTAATAATATAGTTTTAAGTATTATGTCTAAACGTTATTATAAAACAGTGGGAATACATTTTCCAAAGCAAAGGCGATTACTACGTAAAACAACTAAATTACTCATTTTCAAAATATGTCTTTTTGAACAATTTTGAAGAAACCTTTCATTAGGTACCTAAATCACGTCGTTTTCTAAAAGATCTTTAAGAAGTGCCCTCTCATTATTTCTCACCCTGAAGCACTCTTTTTTGAAGGTTGTAAAAGCTCTTCAGTAAAATACTGTCAGCACAACGTCATGTAAGATTTTACAAGTATCTTTTTACTAAGATACTGCTTTTAATTTATATAATACCACAGAAGAAATAATAGTATAAGTGTAATACTGATAATCACAAAGTATAATATTACTTATATTAAAATATCATTGATTACAAGTGAATGAAGTTCCAAGCCTAGAAAAATTTGCCTACGTAATTGTATGTATAACACTAATATAGGAAAAAATGTGGACGTCATTGATATAATACCTACAATTTAATAGATTTATTAATGTTAAAGTATATCTTCCTGTGTTTAATAGTAAAATCTTAATTATTGTCATTGCAGGTCGGTCTTTAGAAAGTATACCTACTTTTAAAAGAAAAATTCGTTTTATCTATACTAATGTTATAAAGAGGAAAGATTTGATTGTTTGTTTGCATTGAATAGGCTCCTAAAATACTGAACCGATTTCAAAATTCTTTCACTGTTAGGAAGCTACACTATCCTCGGGTGACACGAGCTGTATTATATTTTCAAAAAAAAAATGAGATCTTTAATAAAATTCCAATAATATAACCCATGGTGTAAAGAAATAAGAAAACCGATGCAAAAAAATAATCTCTTCTCTAGAATGTCATTATCCATTCGTAATGAAATAGATTAGTTAGATGAACTGATAATCTCTCCAAGTGGAATGGAAAGTATCATGATTAATATTCCCGTTGTTAAAATACAGATTTCGGAAACTTGTTATCTCCAAAGATTGTGCCTTAAGATTATATTGATTATCTTATCCGGATTTCTTCAGAACAAAATTTAATTGCGAAGTTGAGATTGAAAGTATTTTCTTTAATGGAAATAGGCGGCAAACGAGCTGATGACACAGGAATAGATAATAACCAGAATGAAAACTTCCTAACAGACACAAAAATTCTTACCTACTTTTATAGGTTTGTCAATCGGTTACTAAAAATAAAAATAAAACGGGCAAGTGCGTATAGAGCGAGAGTCAGCAATGAGTACAGACGGATGTACAGTTGTGTGGATATTTATTATTGTGTTCCATTTTCAAATTTTGGTATATTAAAAACAGTGTAGCTTTGAAAGATGAAATGGTTGACTATGTAACAGTTTGTTTAGTATTAAGTAGGTACTTACGCTTTATTGTTACAAATGAAAAAAAAAACATTCGAATCAAAATATTTTGTTTAAACAGTAAAAGTAAGTAGGGTAAAGCAACCTGATAAAATAAAAATAAAAACTAACAAGAAACGAACAATAATACTTACGCAAATATACGATAAGAATAATTTTTATTAACCTGATGGCACTTCAATTATTTTCGATATTAGGTACCTACCTACTTCATAACTAAATACTTCTTTAATGAGCATAAGAAAATCTTTTGGAAATACAAAAAAAGAAATATCTTTGGTTTTCTTCCCATTATTTAAACAAACAGTGCAACACTTTGGCATCTTTAAAAACAATACTTCGTCACAAAACGTCGCTCGTGTCACCGCCGCTGGCACACCTTAACGTGTCCGCTTACTGAACCGATTTGTACCCAAGCTGGCGCCGGCGCACGCTCCCCCCATCTTGTCGGTGACAGGTCACGCACACATAGCTGTGCATGTAGTAGTGTTCTCGCGCATGGCGTTAGTATGAAGTTTTCATTCTGTATCTATTCATGTGCTGATGATCTACCTGATGATAAGTGACTATCGTGGCCCATGAACATCAACAACACCAAAGGCATCACTGATGCGTTGCCGGCCAAAAAAGAGAGAAGAAAAAGAAATAAAGAAAGAACTGGCTCTCAAGCTCCCAGCCGGAACACGACGAGTCGTTTGGCGGCCAACTTATGCTCAAGTGTGGTAGCTATCCAGGCGAATCCCATGGAGATATAATAATTAAGAATTTAAATCAATTTTACCAATTGATATAATCCCTCCAAGAGGACCACCAGCGGGCGGATTTTGTCGCCTCTTACGACACCCATCTGACGTGGAATTGTATTCTAAGCCGGCCCAATACGGCTAAATTATTATTATGGCGGTAATCTACATGAAGTGCCAATTTCCTTGCCATTATTGTTATAATATTTTAGTATAGATACATCAAAATTATCTTGAAAGTCATAAATTTTACTAAATGAGTTGTATTTAATGAGCTTTTTGTGAAATGAAGCACTAGTGCTGTGGTATTTTTCTTGGTTTCGTTGACGATGAACATTTTAAATTAAGTAAGTAGGTACGTCACAATTCCAATGAAACAATGGGCTCAACAATAATTTTATAATAACTAATCGTTCCATCTAAACACCTCAAGTGAATATTAATTAAATGAAACAAATTCGTGCCCCTCGAATTTAACTATAGTGAATATTTTACTGTACAGGGCACTTTAATCCTGAGGAAACTTAACGACTGTAATAAATTTTATCTATTCCTATTATCTTACTGAGATAAAACATGGACTATAGATAAGTAAGTACCTTGTAAGTAGTTAACGCCCCAACTCAGAAAGGTTCGTTTATTTAGTCGTATGGCGTCCATAATTAATTGACGAATTTAAGTAATCCTAATGCGGACCAACGTCAAATAACCTTATCGATAATCATATCGATGGAGTGTTTGTGTAGCCACACGTAAAATACGTTGATAGTAAATAAAAGATAATATTTATTTAAATGCTTTTAGAACTATGATGTATTCTAATATAATAATAATAAATTCGTTTACTGTTTTTTCTTACTTAAAAACATTGCAAAGTAGCTTTTTTCTTTAAAATAAAATAAAGAGGTTACGCCATTTTACTTATGGCAGTACCTACTGCTAACCGTCAGTGTCAATGATGAGTGGTTGATTTGAATTGACATTCAAACTTGTCAACAAAACTTCAATTTTAATCAATCATTAAATAATTAAGTAAAGAGATTTGTATACTTTACTATAATTGTCCATAAACTGACTTTGAGAGTGATTTTTTGTGATTCTGTACTAAGGAGCGATTTATTTAATCATTATGTGACTCATAATTGGGGCGTTAGACATTTAAAATGTTATAGATACGTTGAAGTTGAAGTTGAATCTAATTATATTAAAAGCTACTGTATATTTGTGGCTAGAAAACTCGTGAAAAAAGTATTTGATGATTAACTTGAAATTTTTATACAACATTATTATTTTAGAACAGTGTTTGGATATATTTTTATTTAAAAAATCCCGCGAAAATGGCAATTTCCAGCATTTCCATTTACTTTATTATTTCCATTTACAGAAAACGTGGGTTAGGTAAGTTAGGTTACTCTAACGGAGTTAGGTAGTTTTAAATAACTTTTAAACAGTTCGCAAGCATAAACCTGGAAAATTGTTCTAAACCTACAATTGAAGCGCGAATAATCATTGAAGTTTAATCTATTGTCGGCATCATTACTTGAATTGGTACTTTCATAGAACTTCAAGGAATTCTATAATCGGTTAAGTGTCTGTTGTAGTTACCAAGGAATAGGGTTAACGTAGTTAACACCCTTTGCGTAGCTGTTGCCCTAGAAAATGTTATGTAACCTAATATAATTTCAAAGATATAATCCTTTTTAACTTTGAAAAATATTATCCAGGGAATTAAAATGGCATAGTTAATATCAATAACTAATGAATTCTTCACTGGCATCTTGATCTTAACACAATATACATACCTACTCCACTGTTAAGCTTGGTTCTCCTCTCACAATTTACGGGGTAAAGGTTTTGTATACCATCATGATCAAGTACAGATAAGCAGATTAAAGCTGACTATTATTATTATGAAGTACTCATAAATGAAATGAAATGAAATGAAATGAAAATACTTTATTGCACTCAAAAAAAATATAGTACAAAAGGCGGGCTTAATGCTAACACAGCATTTTCTTCCAACCAACCAGCGGCGATGAGGAGACATTTGGGGTAGTGCTATGTTTACAATATATGTTATTGATTTTTATTTATTTAGTTACTTTATGGTTACATTAAATAATTACTTTAAGTTATCTAGAAAACTATGGTTCTATAAGATATTATATATAATATATATATATAATATATACATATATGTATATACATATAATACATAAATATATTTATATAACATAAATAAATAAACTAATTATACATATATTATGAAATATTATATATTTAACTTAAATTACCAATAAAAAATATAAAAAATTTAGCATGAAATTTCTACTCATTCTGTGTTCTTAAGAAATGTTCATATATTTTATGTTTGAAACTAACTATACTTGTAGACTTCTGCAGCTCCACTGGAAGGCTGTTCCATAGAGATATTGCCGTAGAAGTAAATGACTGCGCATAAAATGTGGTATTGCGTTGAGGTATAACTAGCTGCCTGCTATAGCGATGTCTAGGTTGATGCAACGTAAAAGTTTTGTGAGAGAACTGTTCCCAAAGGTACTGTGGTGCATGGGGATCGTTTAGCACACGATACAATGCGGCAAGGATATGCGTGTTACGTCGGTTTCGAATATTTAACCATTTTAATTTAGCTCGATACTCCGAGATGTGGTCAAACTTACGTAGCCCGAATATATATCGTATAGCCAAATTAAGCAGGCGGTCCAATTTGTCAAGTTGTTCCCCAGTGACATCAGGATAACATGTATCTGCATAATCAATAATTGGAAGAAGTAGTGCATGTACTAACATAATTTTGACATCTTGTGGTAAGAAATTACGCAATAGCTTAAGAGAATGAAAAGAAGCAAAAACCTTTGCTTTCACACGTGTAATATGTAATGCCCAAGAGAAACCACTAGTAATATATAGACCTAAATTTCTGACAGATTCACAATAAGGGAGAGGACAGTTATCAAACGTTACAGGTGGCAAGGAATTAAAATCGATCTTTGAACGCATACGAGGACTTCCAATAATTATAACTTGTGTTTTTGTGGGATTGACAATGAGCCCATAACGTTGAGTCCATTGCCTGATTGCTTCCAGATCACTAATTGTTTTATTTATACTATCCAATACTTCACTAACTGGGAATTGTATGTAAAGCTGGAGGTCATCAGCATATAAGTGATATTGAGAGTGTGCTAATGTGGCAGAAATAGAACGAATGAATACAGAAAATAATAACGGTGATAGTACTCCACCTTGGGGTACTCCAACCGTGACATTCGCCCAATCAGAGAATTTACTATCAACGCGCGTACATTGTCGACGACCATTCAAGTAGGAAGTAAACCACTGTAACGATATTTCCGATAAGTTAAAGGACCTAAGCACGGCTATAAGAAGTTCATGGTCTACACAATTGAACGCATTGCTGAAATCTAACAATGTGAGAAGAGTAAGTTGCTGGTTATCCATTCCACGCCGGATATCGTCTGTAATTTTGATAAGTGCAGTGGAAGTACTATGGGCAGGACGAAAACCAGACTGAAATGGATCCATTAGATTATTGTTGTTTAAAAAATTTATGAATTGCGATTGTACCACCTTCTCAAGCACCTTGGACAGAAATGGCAGTATAGAAATTGGTCTGTAGTGTTTCAAGTCTGTCGGTTCGGGTATTTTAGGCACTGGTGTAATATAAGCATATTTCCATGCAGAAGGCACTACGCCATGCAATAGCGAAAAATTTATAAGGTGTGTGATAACATCTAAAATAATATCGAGAATTGGTATAATGAGTAAACGTCCTACATTATCATGTCCTACAGCTTTGCTATTAATAGAATTAATAATCCTTTTTATTTGGCACTGAGTCACTGGTACTAGGCTAAAAGTTTTACGACTAAGTAGTGGGCGAGACATGATTTCGCAACAAGTGGCACTTTTAACTGTGAAGTCCATTTTATATGAAGAGTTAAAATGATTATTTAACGCATTAAGATCAATAGAACAATTTAAAGATGATTTGCGCTTGCCTAATCCAAGTGTCCGTAAGAAATTCCAAGTTTTATGCTGTGGGCAACCTTTTAACCCCTTTAATATATACTGCCTTTTCGCGTTACGAACCATTTGATTACACTGATTTCTTGCAATTCTGTAGTGTTCCCAATTTTCCTCAGTGGGGGTTTTTTTTATGCCTACGTTTTAAGCGATCCCTTCGTCCCATAGCAGCCCGAATTACTTTGGTTAGCCACGGCGCTGGAGGTCTTTTCATGCGAACTGGTCGTAGAGGGGCATATTTGTCATACAACTCTAGAAGCATTTTATTAAAAATGCTTACCTTGTCATCAATCGTGCTTGCGTTATATACAGTACTCCAATCCATAGCATTAGCATCATCTATAAGTTTCGCACTGTCAATTTTATTGAGGTTACGTTGTAGTATTATTTTTGGTCGATACTTAGGGGCTTTTAGTTTGTAAGAAATAAAGATAAGGTCATGATGAGAGAAACCAGCCGCTGTGAACTGTCCAAAAGTAGATATGCGATCCTGTTGTCGGATAAACATTAAGTCTAATAGCGAGTGGGAATCATTAATGTGGAAAGTAGGTGCATTATTTATAATTTTCAGACTAACTGATTCCACCATGTTTATCAACTTACTCGCCTTAGGAACGTCACGGTCCCGTAACAGGCAAGTATTGAAATCACCCATAATGATAACGTGGTCATAGCTGGGCACAAAAGCCTCCAAAAGTTCCTCCAACTTATTGAGATATTGTACATTTGGGGGTGCATAAACTACACCTATTAGTACAGGCACTGAATTCACTAATATTTCCATAAAGATATATTCCATAGAGGCAGTATATAGTGAGGGTGACTTATCCATGATTTTATATTTGATACTAGAGCGAAGATATACTGCCACCCCACCACCACCCTTCCCTATGCGATCATTCCGGATGAGCACATACCCAGGTATATCATATGTTTCTGAGGGGAGGGAGGGTTTTAAGAATGTTTCAGATATAAGACAGGCGTGGATATGGCTGTTACCAAAAGTTGCAAGTAATTCAGTGTGATGTGAAGGAACGCTCTGGGCATTAATATGACATATATTCAAGTTAGCAACTTTATCTTGAAGTTCATTATGCAGTAAATCAGCAAGTATTGGTTCCGTTGAGTATACAGATTCAAATGAGTGATCATTACTTGAGTTTAAAGAATAGAATGTATCAGAATTAATAGAATCATTCATGTTATAAAAATAAATATATTTATAGGATACAATACACTCAGTTATATAATTTATTAATAAAAAGATTATAAATATATATATATAGTAATGTTATATAATAAAATAAATATTATATTAATATTTTATTAATAATTGTACAAACAGTAAATTTACTTTATTGTCATGCTACAACCCACTGCCGCCAGTTGTAGTGGATAAAACTAGTTAACACATAATAATTGACAAACAGGTAGTAGATATTTATGTAATAATGTACTTAACTCAATATGTAATTAGTACATTTAGTAGCAATCGTTCTATACATACATTACAAATATTTTTGTTTAAGTTGAATAATTACGGTAATAGTGCATTATTTAAGAAATCCAATATCTGTACGATAACAAGAAGCAAACTTCAGTACAGGAACAAAACATACACTAATAACTATGTACCTAAATGAGATCCTCTGTCATTATAAACATTTTGGTTAACATTAAGTACCTAGGTATCCTAAACTTAAAACCTGACGCATATAATGACAAACAAATGAAGAGATCACTGTCAACACTGTATCCATTGTGTGAGAAACTAAAAAACAAAATATAATAATTTTAACTTATAAGTAGTAGTTATTTATGTAATAATGTGCTTAACTCAATATGTTTTTTATAAATTTAGTAGCAATCATTGTATACATACATTACAAATATTTTTGTTTAAGTTGAATAATTACAGTAATAGTGTATTATTTAAGAAATACAATAACAAGTAGCAAACTTTAGTAGAGGAACAAAACATACACTAATAGCTATGTGAATGAGATCCTCTGTCTTTATAAACATTTTGGCTAACATTGAGTACCTATCTAGGTGTCCTAACTTAATACCTGACACAAATAATGAGAAATAAATGAATAGATCACAGTCAATACTGTGACCATTGCGTAAGCATCTATTCTAAATATATTAAAAACTAAATAAAAAACAAAATAACCAAAAAAATACATCAATCAGCAGACTGAGGGAAAAAATAAATAAATATACTATATTAATATGACATCAAGGAAGGATTACTTAATCTATCACACAAATTAAAGAGTTTATATACCTTAACACTGTGTAAATTGTTTAATTTTGGGTAATAAACATTAGTTTTAATAATATAGGGTATCACTTAATCAGATGTCACAACAGTATTTATTTGGCTTTTACTTCACTATAACTCTCATTACACGCACTGAGTTGATAAATTTAAAACTTATAGAAAAGGATACATAGGTAATACTGGTATGTTCAGGTCTTGCTATTAGGTTTCTTGTCTCTCCGCTTCTTAGGTATCTCATCAGATGTAGTATTAACTGTCGGTTGTTTTATGTCCTGCAGCAGCTGCAGCGTATTAACCCGTGATTTGCTGCCATCATCCAGCTTAATAATAATACTCCCATCTTGTGTCCAGCAGCGCTGCATACCAAACTGACGTCTGGCTTCTCTGAAAACTTCCCGTCGCTGCGGTGTTAAAAATTCAATTATCGACATCCCGGTACCTTTTAATTTATTCTTAGCGCGCCAGACTAGGCCACGGTCTGTCATACTGCGAAACTTCAACAGAACAGGTCTTGGTGTTGTAGCGTTTTTATCTATCGAGCCCAGGCGGTAGCAAGATTTAATTGCCTGTTCGTTGAAATTGGTCAGTTGTAGGTTCGTAGATATAATTTTGCAAAGAACAGCCGCAGTACATTCATCTGAGGTCTCGCTAATACCCCTAAACAGTAGGAATTTTCGGCGACTTCGAGTTTCCATGTCATCGTATGCATTTTTAAGTGCAGCTATCTGACCCTTTAGCCCTTCAAAAACACTTCTGACAGAATCCCTGAACTCGATAAACTCCTGAACCAGTTGTTGCAGCGAGGTTAACTTCGAGGCCCCAAGGCGTTCATGAAATGCCTTCATGGAATCTTCTATTTTCGACTCAAGATTTTTGAATAGATCATATGTGATCGGCCCATCATTGAGCAATTTGCCTTTAGCACTCATAATTTAGTTTAGTTTTGAGAGAGGTTATTTGAGAAATGGCGGGCACGTGGTATAGCAGTGATACTACATTGATGTTAACATTCAACACCTTCACAATATTTATGCAGCGATTAGTGAACACTCAATACAATATATTACTTTATTAAACACTTAATATATTCCACTAAATAAGTATTTTCACGCATTTATTTGATTTTATTAATAACGCTGACAATAAAACGCGTCTAACCATGACACTACCCAGTGTTGCCCCTACCCAGTGTTGACACTACCCAGTGTGATAAATGGAATATTCAAGTAGAAGATCATTTTTAATACGCATATAATACACGAGTTACATCGTAAATGTTAAGATTATGAGCAAATTTCAAATCCATGCTGAGACTGGCCTTCAAACCATCACTACTACAGGTGCTATTTTTAATGTAGGCATAACTTGTATTTAACCAAAAGCCTTTAATTACATAATAACATGATGTTTTGTTTTTTGCTGATAACAGAATACAGCTAGAATGGGACATAAACTACGGCGTGACATTAATACTCAATGAAACGTAATACCAGAAGCCTTATCTTACTTAACGAACAAGGAACAACGTTGTAAGTTGCAAGGAAACTTGATAATTAGTTTATGAAGTGTTGAGTCTACTTGTAAAGACAGTTTTTATAGTACTTACTAGTTTTTATAGTACCTGCTTTTTGTATACTTTTATTATTTTTCGAAGATATGTTAAGGTAATTAAGTAGAAATGCAAGTTCACTAGTAATTAAAACCGGCCAAGTGTATGTCAGGCCACGCGCAATGTAGGGTTCCGAGGTAGTAAATTTATCAAATTCAAATTCAAAATCATTTATTCATGTAGGTATCATTGATACACTTATGCACGTCATTTTTTTAATCAACCCGCTTTTTGCAAAGGTGCTTCGTCATGGAGGAGAAGAAAAGCCGTAAAGAAACTCCTCAGCACATCTTTTAAAAATAAAAATACATCGGTATATTTATTACAAAAAATATCACTAGCTTGTACGGAACTGGTTGCAGAGCTAGTCATTTCCATGCGTCTTTGTCATTTATGTACTCATCTACAGTATAATAACCTTTGCCTAAAAGTCGAGATTTTACATGTTTCTTAAACAATTCCACTGGCAAATCACGTATTAACTTTGGGATTTTATTATAGAATCGATTATTAACTACTTATGTTAAGATAGCCGTGGTAGTTTTTCGATTAAATTCATCACAAAACCTATTTTTGAGAATTTTTTCACGTGTCCAACTTCAACCGCTTAGCCAGCAGGGGGGGGACACATGACTCTAACCAAAATTTACACTTTAAAGCCTTATATTTTGCAAACGGACCACTAATTCCAAAAATCGTCTTAGAAGACCCATAATATTTTTGGACGACCTTCTTAACGATATTAAAAAATTAATCCTCACGTTACCTTTAGGGGAGGTATCTTGAAAAAAAATGTATTTCAATATGTTGTTCCACGATCCTGGAGTTTTAATAAATATAAATATCCATGCTAAATAACAGCTTTCTAGCACTAAGGGTCTCGGCGCTTTGCTTCGGACAGACGGAAGGACAGACGAACAGACGGACAGACGGACAGACAGACAGACAGACAGACAGACAGACGGACAGACGGACAGATGGACAGACATGACGAATCTATAAGGGTTCCGATTTTACTTCGGAACCCTAAAAAAGATGATATTTTATAATTTTTTTGAGCTGACGATCTACCTGATGGTAAGTGGCTTCGTCGCCCATGGACATCAGCAACACCAAAGGCATCATTGATGTGTTGCCGGCCACCAAAGAGAGAAGAAAAATAAACAAAAAACTGGCTCTCAAGCCCCTAGCCGGAACACGACGAGTCGTTTGGCGGCTGACTCATGCTTAAGGGTAGTAGCTATCCAGGCGAACCTCATGGAGAAATAATAATAGTAATAATGGTATTAATTAACAATTAAAATCAATATTACCAATATAATCCCTCGTGGAGCCCTACCACCAGAGGGCCGGATTTAGTCGCCTTTTACGACACCCATCCGGCGTGGGATAGGGGTTAGTATTCTAAGGTGCCCCAATACGGCGGATTTCACAAAACATTCGAAAAGTATAATTTTTAAAGTTTTATGACGATTTTTTGAAACGTGTTGTGTTTGATTTTCAATTTTAACACATTCCGAAGGCTTTTGTTAGATTTATTGACGCTCTAAAAGCATCTGATTGTAGGTTATCAAGGACATTAATCATTAAGGAAGACTTGGCTTTGCTATGTAGGTATCCCCAGTACGGATGAACCTCTTACAATCAGAATAAAATTTCGATATGTCGCGGGGTTGCTACAGACTGCTGTATGACGCCTTCTAAGTTTAGTTTTCAGTGTAAATAATGACTATTGCACTACTTAGTCCGGTCAAGTTAGACAGAAGAATTTTTAACTTTTCGAATGGCTATATCTCAATAATGGTGATAGTTAGAAAAAAGTGACAAAATAATTTTTATAACTAATTGCAAGAGCTACAATTTCTGCTGCTGCGTTTGGCTAAAAAATATAAAATAACCCGTATTTGTGAATTTTCACCTTGAATATTTTTTTTGCAAATGGCGGATCGATGGGAACTTTTCACATTTCATTTATAATGGTGTTCCGAACATTCGTAAAAATTTTCAGCCATCCCGGAATTAATGTAACTTTACCCTTCCCCTATTTTTTGGGCTACTTAATTGACCGGGCTGTTTGTCAATGTCGGTAAAAAAATGCTTTAAGATTATGAATGATTGTGATATATAATGGGCACCTACACTATATATAATTTACGAGGGAACGCAGTACAAAGTAAGGGTCGTTGCATACGTGACGTGGACGGGACGGGGACGGGACGTGGACGGGGCATAAATATACGAGCGTGCCCCGTTCCCGTCCCGTCCATGTCTCCGTAGCGTATGCGCTATCGTTTACATTTTCTACGAAACGATGTTTCCAAAACTTTACGTCCCGTCCCGTCCCCGTCCCGTCCACGTTACGTATGCATCGACCTTAATTGGGATTAAAAGATATGCCGCATACCACACGCGACTGAAACACGTGACGGTGTTATTCACCCGAACATTAATACGTCTTAGCAAACATGCCCTGTACTGCGATTTGCGCAATATACCGCACCGCACCCATGACCTTATTATGTTATAATCCGTCGCTATTAGTATGCGATAATATTTCACAATCCCCGTTAATGAAAGCTTGCGCCTGTCCTTAATGCTTATTTTTAGGGTTCCGTAGCCGAATGGAAAAAAATGGAACCCTTATAGATTCGTCATGTCTGTCTGTCTGTTTGTCTGTCTGTCTGTCTGTCTGTCCGTCCGTATGTCACAGCCACTTTTTTCCGAAACTATAAGAGCTATACTGTTGAAACTTGGTGAGTAGATGTATTCTGTGAACCGCATTAAGATTTTCACACAAAAATAGAAAAAAAAACACTAAATTTTGGGGGTTCCCCATACTTAGAACTGAAACTCAAAAATGTTTTTTTCATCAAACCCATAGGTGTGGGGTATCTATGGATAGGTCTTCAAAAATGATATTGAGGTTTCTAATATCATTTTTTTCTAAACTGAATAGTTTGCGCGAGAGACACTTCCAAAGTGGTAAAATGTGTGTCCCCCCCCCCTGTAACTTCTAAAATAAGAGAATGATAAAACTAAAAAAAATATATGATGTACATTACTATGAAAACTTCCAACGAAAATTGGTTTGAATGATATTTAGTAAGTAGTTTTTTTTTTAATACGTCATAAATCGTAAACCGCAAAAAACATTGATCAAAGTTACAACGAACTACAAGAACTTTTATATTATGTTACTTGCTGCTACGGAACCCTTCATGAGCGAGTCCGACTCGCACTTGGCCGCTTTTTTTGAAGTGAAACTTCTATTATAGACGGGGTATTAGGACTTTTCTGTCACGAAAAAGCGTTACGGCCGCGTGGATGAGGTATGTAGCGTGGTGACAGGCGGCAGTGGCGGTGCGAGAGAAAATATACATACATATTTATATATATTTTGGAATATTTTTTTATTATTTTTTGGAATGTTTTTGCTTGAAATATTTTTTGTTGAAATATTTTTTTAAATAAAATTTTATTGAATAATTTTTTTTGGAAATTCCACTTGTTCGTTGAAGTTTCACTTCTACTGTGTCCCAGCACACATTTCGATTTTTGTTTAAAGTTAACACAACAATTTATGATACTTTTTGACTAAAGCGCTGAAAGTCTAAGATGATTTTTTTGTTAATAATATTTTGTTATATTAACCGATAAAAGTTATTATTTACGCATGTTTACTCGTCAGTAAAAGAACGTTTTAAGATACAACGAAAGGTTGACATTGACAAAGTTTACAAAACCTTACGGGTTGATTATGTAACGCGTATTGCTCGTTCCCATGAGCGAGAGAACGTTGACACAGAAATCGCGTAGGCACCGGCGTGACCGAGTGGTTAATCTAATATGAAGTTTCCGAGAACTGACAGGAAACAAAAGGAAAATTATGATAATAGGTATTGTGTATCTACTTCTTGTTACGCGTATATGAAAAGACATTACGGTTTTAAGTTACGCAGGCGGTACTATGCTTCTTAGTGAAACACCGTTTGAAAATTTCTACTAATTTAGCGTAAGTAGGCCTACTGAATTTATATTTTAGATCGTTCATCTGTTGATATGGTTGATTGATATGCCAAATCAGTGAAGGTTTTAGTACTACCAGCGCCCGAGGCAAGATTTCTACTAATTCTAATAATAATAACGCTTCACACTCATAGCCCCACACTAGGATTCCCTGTGTCGTGGGTGCCATGGACAACACACTAGACAAGGACATTCACACCCAGACCGAGAACAGAAATTCAAACTCATCATTCAAATTTCCGCCTCGCTGAGAATCGAACCCAGGACCCTTGCTGCGGCGATCCGGCATGGTAACCATTGCGCCACAGGGGTCGTCAAAATACAAAAAGAATAAATGCAAAATATGTAAATCCATGCTAAGTTACAGCTTTCCAGACATAGATGTAATTAAAAAACGGCTTTAAGTATTTCGTTATGACTACCCGCGGCGCCCCTTCTAATCTGGCGCCCTGGGCGGTCACCCAACCGCGCCTTACCCTAACGCCGGCACTGTGTCAAATGTTCCCGCACATACTGTTGTATTATATGCTATAATGTGCATGTGCTATAATATATTATGGTTGTTAAGAAGTTGTAGGGTCGGATTTATTCCTTACATAGCGGTTTGAATCCAAATATTGAAGTTGAAGCGCTCATAGCCCGGCGGCTTGCGTCGATCCTATGTGATCGACAAAGTTAAGCAACAGCGGGCGCGGTCGGTATTTGGATGGGTGACCGCTAGTGGCAAAAATTTCTTGAGCGTTTCCGTGCCTCGGAGGGCACGTAAAGCCGTCGGGCCCGGTTTTTATCATAACAGTCGTTAAGCCATGTCGGAGGCCCTCGGGTGGTTTGAAAACTTCCGACACTCGGGTTGGCCACTAACCCCTCCACCAATCCGCACTGGAGCAGCGTGGTGGAGTATGCTCTAGGCCTCCTCAAGAGGAGAGACCCGTGCCCAGTAGTGGGCCAATAATGGGTTGAAGCCTATCGGAAGTTGTTATGCCACCCAAAAGATTCACCAATATTTAACACCTACGTTACGAGACTGAGTGGTTAGCGAACCAATCAATCAAAGAGTATGTAAAGTGCTTAAAAAATTATGAAACTACATTTACCTCCGTCTACTCTACACTAACTTCGATTGACCATGGGACGACCTTCGACGGGTCTCAAAAGATAAGTCTTCAAAACAAGAAAATAGACATCATAGGATTATGGTGATGTTGATTTAGGTTTCGTGACCCAGCCAAAATATGGTTTTAAAAGGAAGTACTTACACAAAATTCCAGCATCCCCATTGAGCTTCTTACAAAAAACCTTTCAACCAATACAAAATAAGAGTGTAACTGCTTTTAATGAACCGTGCGAAGGTTCCGGGGAACGAAAAAAACACGTAAAATGAATTAATATTTCTTTCAAACAATAATTCCCAATGTTGAAGCCAGCGAAATAAAAATGGTATAAATGTCGTTTTACTAAGCTGAGCGTGAATTACAGATATAGTACATATGTGTGCAAGTAGAGTGACTAATGGTGCGTGAGTAGCGTTCTGAATACCTAATCATAAGCTCTCATAAAAATGTTGACTCGCTTTTCATCTGTCCACAATACCTAATGTATTTTCCTGTATAAATATTAAAATAACATTAGCAAGATCAGTTTGACGAATATCACGTCATAATCGTCTGAATCCATAAATGTTCTTTGGTTCAACTCTCCTCTCACAGTGAGAGGTTAATAGTTTACCACGCAAGTTAAGTTGCAACTGGCTGACAAATGTGCGAACTTAACACATCTTTGACTCTTTGAGGACTCGATTCGACTCGATCTCGATTGTACAAATTCCCTAACTATACGAGTAGTCACCTTCATTGCGGCAAGTGATGAATAATTTCCATTAAACAATTTGAATAATTGCGTGTCAGGATTCGTTATTGAGTA
Source organism: Thymelicus acteon (assembly GCA_951805285.1). Taxonomy (NCBI): domain Eukaryota; kingdom Metazoa; phylum Arthropoda; class Insecta; order Lepidoptera; family Hesperiidae; genus Thymelicus; species Thymelicus acteon. Next base: position 9,061,208 of record OX638229.1, on the reverse strand, counting down.
AATCTTGCGGGATACCTAAAACTAAAAACAAAATTAAACTTTTAGAATATTAAGACTTTTAACTACATATTTGCAACGAAAAGCAAATTCAATACTTTTGAATTTTCTCATTCTCGTCGGAAATAAGGATTTTACAGTAGGTGTATAAAAACAATAAAATATTTTAATACACAGACAATAAGTATAATTTATAATTTGTATTATATTCTATATACGAAATAATTTGTAATATGTTAATCTCTTTGATATAGGTATGTAGTCGGCCGCAGACGTAGCTTAACATTTTAGTATCTTGTCACATTAAATTTCTTGAATTTGTCATAGATGTTGCTAGGAAACCGTCGAAACAGTTACTATTACAAAGTACTAAAATGTTAAGCTACTTCTACGGCCGACTGTACATTCCTATTAATCTATTATACATACATATTAAACAATTGTTCTATGATTCCCATTTATTATTGCATGGTAAGTATAGTTGTAATGTAGTGAACAGCGTAATAAATTTAGTATGGTTTTATGTCGTTTTTTATTTATCCTTGTACCCCGACGATGGAGCGTAATAACCCTAAATCCCTTTTCAGGTGGCGCGAGAATCCAATATTTATACCCTGTCGTTCCGGAATACAGATACAATAATAAAACTTAAGTTGAATCTTCTCTTTGACTTACTGTATCTTTCAAACAATATGTGTAAGGGCTATTGAATTGTGTTTGTAAGTTTCTATATTATGTGACATGTTAGGAATATTTCAAGTTTATTTGTAAAAAGTTGGTATGCATGCAAAGCAACTTTTAGGCTGTTGGCACATCATGAGCCAATGTTGGCTGAGGCGGCGATTAGCGATTAAAGCGATTGGACATAATATTTAATAATTTCTTCTTTCTTTGCCTAGCACTCTCGATCTTATACCCAATTGAAGAAGTCATAAAAAACACCGATAAAGGCATTGTACGGGTTGTCTAGGACCTGTCTGGCATGTATAATGACCTAGTTTTCGGTTGAAAAGCAGTTGTTTTACGCCAAAGGGTTGTCGGTGACTGTTACAAATGAGGCGTTGTATTTCATTCCTCTGTAATAGTGTCATATTTTGTGAGAACTATTAACAAAAAGAATAAGCATCTTGCTAGCTGATAGTTCAAGGTTTGTAAAAATTGAGGCATGAACAATTCCCTGTCATTGTTGAACAATGTTTCAAAAATAAATTTACTGGTATGGTTTGCATGTTTCAAACAAAATATGGTAGGAGTATTGATTGGTCTATACTTCTTCGAACATTAGACAGTTTGAGGAGTGACTGTTATGGAGTGCTCCATTTGCCCTTATGTGCTATTCTATATTGAAATTTTATCTTTATTTTATTTATAATTGTAATAAATAAATTACTTGAATGAAAAAAAACTTTCAACTATCACGATTTGAGTCTTGATAGTTAAATTGTAATATAAAAAAATAACAAAACAAAGTGAATTAATCAGGAAATATATTTTTTCGATTTTACCAATCCGCTATTTGACCAATCCGCACTTGACCTGGGTAGTGAACTATCGGATTAACCTAGTAGTAGTAAGAAGAGACATGAAACGGCATCGTTTGTGTGTATTTTTCTGAAAATTCTAGCCTGAGTAGATACCGAGATAAGGGGGGAATGGTAAATTTACGTCTTAAATTTTCGTTGTTTCTTGAATAATTTTTAAACTATTTATTGTAGAAAAATAACAAAAATGTATTTGAGATTCTTACAATAAGCCTTAACATTGAACATGCTACACGATTCGGTTTGCAAAATATATTTTTTATTTATTTATTTTGAAATCGTTACTTTTTTTCAAAATTCATTTGTTTTTTTTATATCTTCGTCTTTGGCTCACAAGAAAACACATGACTACCAAATTTCAACTCACTTAGAATAGTAGTTTCGGAGAAGTTTCAGCCACCGTGTTGTCAGGCAATTTACGGTAAATAATTTAGTTTTTAAGTGGTTCGGTGGCTCTGCAACTGGAACAATTAAAAATAGAACACAAATCGATTTTTAGAAGGGAAGTGATAGCTACCTGGGCAGGTAAAAAACCTTACCATTAGGTACGGCTTAACAGATATTGTTAGGGAAATTGATTTTTTTTTCTTATTAACGGCTCGTTCCTACATACATCTGTCACTGAAGATTGGCTATTTAATAACAATTAGTTAAAGATGCATGGTTCGTCACACATTTGAGACCAATGGTGATTTAGGTAACATTAAGTTACTGTGTTGACAGTTATGACAGTTTATAATTAATATTCGTCATTTCGGACGATTCCCATTGTATAGGGCTATTGAGAATTTATGAGTGACAGAAAAAATAAAATGAATCGTTATAATCACGATCTGGAAAGACCATTTTTCCATACAAGGGTTGCCGTTTACGGTAGTTTACCATATATCTAGCTGTATATGCTTAAAGTGCTTTTTTTGTGACAATATATAACCCCATATTTCAATAAAAAAGGAATACTCAATATGGGCGCCAGGAGAGAGCTACACTATGCTTCGATAGTTTAAAAGGTAATCTGGAACAAAAAACCAGAAAACCTATTTGAAAAGCTTATCTGGATTAGAGATATTTCTCATCGACGTATACGCTCGCAACAGTGCTTCTCCACACACCTGCACACAACACAGCTAGATATAGGAGCTGTTTCAAATTCACCGCAGCTACAATTTGGAATGACCTCCCAACACCCATGAGAAAACAAATGTCCACAGAATGCTTTAAAGCAAAGTATAAATTAGCTTTATTAAAAAGACAACTCGTTGCGGAGAATTTGAAACACCCCTATGTTACGTTTTTACGTCTAAGAGATTATCTTGCCAATATACAACATACACAACAACCTCAGATATAATTTACGTACACACCGTACACAAAAGCACATCAAAGGCGCGCGCGCGCGCAATCACACACACACACACACACACACACACACACACACACACACACACACACACACACACACACACACACCAACGTGCAACAGTTTGTTTGTTTTGTAATTAGTGTTTATTTTATAGTTTTTATTTTTTTATTTAATTTTTCTTTAGTTAGAAATTGTTTTTTTTTATATATTCTTCATGGCAATATTTATGTGATTGCTTTATTTATACCATTATACGTAATTTAGACTTACTGTGAAACTCAAGTCAGGTAATTGGGGAACCTAAAACTTCCGACTCCCACATAAGAGCCCAGGGAGAAGGGACCGGCTGAAAAACAGCTCTGCACGAGACCATTATTTCGTGTCAGCCAATGCTGAGCCATCTGTCTCCTTTTGCCTTAGAATATTAGTTTTTTTTTTTAACTGTATGTAATGTGTTCCTGGAGGCAATAAATGTTTATTATTATTATTATTAAATCACGGCTACGTTAACTTAAGTAGTTAATGAATAATAGCCAATGAGTGTGCAACCACGGAATTATTGCTTATATACCTTATCCGTTATATAGAAATCCTCCGTAAATATCCTTTGTAAAGATTATTCTTATACGTTTTATAGAAACTTTGCATATTTTGCCTGATCCTCCGATGAAAATGTTAAATTTAAATTAATGTAGCGCGTTTGTAACTTAATTGTAACTTAATTGCCTACTTTTCAGGAAATGTTTGAATATGTTAAACTTTTCTATTAGCAGCGGTTAGACTTACGTCAAAGTTTATATAAGCCTTTTTTGCAAGTATCTGTTAAAACATTACTTTTGTGTTTGAAAATAAAGTGTATTTTTGAGTGTATCACATGTGTAATTTCACGCTTCCCTTCATTTTATTTTTCGGCAGTAAAAGTAAGGAGTTCATTGGCATTTCAGAATTATTCATCACCCTCATTAATGTAAGAGCTTTAATCGATTTTGTTTTTAAATCTTGGTTTATTGCATCGCATACGTCTCATGTGTAATTTTGTATTGTTTCAGATCTAAAAAAATGTCAGCGCCTACAACAGATAGCACAGAAGCGATTACCAACTCAGGGTATGGCAGCAGCGATGAGACGGCAAGTCTCCTCGTATCGGGCCCATCAGTTACTGTCATCGTTCCTACAGAGAGCCGGACGGCTAAACCAGTTTTACAAAGGCAAGATTGTACGACACATCTACGCCCACAATTATCAGGTGGGCCAGGCAGTGAAGAGAGCGCCGCTTCTATTCGTATGACAACAGACGATACCGCTCGTAGCGTTCCCGACATAGAGCTACAGTGCCGAGATCCCCCAGACCGCCCTCAGACACTCATATCGCCTATCGCTACGTGCTCGCACAGAGGGTCAATGACCACATGTCAGCTAGTTCCGCATACGTACGCGAGATGTCGCGTTTGCGAACGGAGACAATCAACGGCGCCTATGTCGGCGATGCAACTAGCGCGCTCTGTGTCGAGGGAGAGTGTTCGTTCGGCTCTGCACTACCCTTGCGGTTGTAGTTCACTACACACTGTCAGTACATGCCCTGTGATCCAACCGCCGGCGTTATTGTTACCGGCAACTAGTACAAGAATAATTCGCCAGAGCTCGCAACCGGAGTCTAGCGCATGCGCGGCGCACTGTCCACATCACTCGCATCACCACCCTAGCGCCTCACTGCGGCAACTTCGGGAACCCGGTGATGGCATTGCCGGCATCGCGGCGGATTCTCTGCGAATTAACGGAGGGATGCGCCCTTTCAAGCAGGTAAGGCTGCCACCCGCTAGATGACGCTGCTTGTATTTAGTAGAAGTATTACATTTACATTTAGACAATAATTTGTTATTGATTGATTTTTACTGTGTATATTATTCGTAGTTAATATATTTATATTTCGTCTTAAATCGTGTTTATTTTAATTATTTCAGGATTTCTTTTCATAGGATTAAAGTTAAATACACAATCATGTTAATACACAGTTTATTTATGAACATAAAATTTTATCATTTATCTACTTTATTTAAGTTATAAATGCCAAAATAAAATACTAACGAACCATGAGTAAAATACATTTCATGTAATTCGGTTCGCGGAATGTGAAAGTACTATCTACGTACGTACATAGTACATACGTAGTTAATCTCTCTTACTGGTAGGAAAATTAATTACAGAACACAAAAAGTTGTGGTTTTGTAAAAGAGTTTTATGCTGGCACACAGTCGGACGATTAAAAAAGCTATCTTATTAGTACACTAAGCGAATTGCCGCTGGAAACAGTTGTATAGTTATGTAGGGGATTTCCCTTACTAAATACTAGATAGGAACTAGAGTGGGTGATAACTCAGCTAATTACTTAAATTCATCTATATTTATACATTTATTTATATTATACGCAAATTGGGCGTAATTTTAGTACACACATATTTCTATTAAAATACTTTTAACATCGTCTGCAAATTACAAGAATGCAACTAATGAAAGAAATAATATATTTTAACCCTGAATACAACATCCACTGAGATACAGTACTTTTTATACGATGTGACGTTGACGAAACGTTTCACTGTGGGAATGTATCATTATTAAGCGTTGAGGCGAGATGAACTAATCTTTCATACTAACTATTTCAGAGCGTGTTTCTTGTGAGTCGCATATACTTACATAATTTTTGGTATTAGTTAATTTTGTTTACTATATCACAGGTTTTTAAGTGGTTAATGCAGCTAACGACTTATTTGTCTTTCAAGTATGTCAAAGATAAAACCCTAAATGAGTAACATGGTTAAAAGTGATTTACACATAATTGACTAACTATATAGTTTAACTATGATCTCTCAATAGTTCTGATTTAGTTATATTATACACAGGTATTTTAAATAGCCAAAACAGACAAACAGTAGCTAGACTGATGTTCGTACTCATTCTATTTGGGTCAAGGTAAGTTTGCCAGATTCGGGTCCCCATAATACAACCATTTACAACCAACTAATTTACATGTTAGATACACAATTTATATATGTAAACCACAATAATCAATATCATAATTATTAATTCAAGACACGCTCGATTCACTAGTATGAAAGACGTACCTCGCTTTCGCGACTCACAACCATTTAACTTACTCGAAGCACTTAGTAGAGTAATTTAACAGTAAAACAGAGCTTACGTAAGCGACTCTTCCTGTGTAATATTACTGACACGTTTCATATAGTCACGCGACGTTAGTGTATACAGTCCATACGGATTAAATAGATGTATATTGTATAGCTATTCTATGTATTCTTGTACGCATTCATTCTAACCCTAGTTGCACTTACTCGTATTGTTGTTTCGGTTAGAACTTTATGCGGACTTGCCTTCACTGATTGTTTCACATTGTGTTACAGAGTAAGCTTAAGTATCGGCGTGTAAGTGCTGTGTAAAGGAGTAAGCTTGCTCTACGCGACATTGCTATGACCATACCAGTCATTACGCTATAACTTATATGACTCTATAAAATTTCTATCAGTCTGCAAATTAAATATTCGAGCATTGTAATTCCAAAATTAAATATAATTAGTCATTGTCGAATCGTCCAATGAAGTAACGGCCAATAAAACTCGTTCAAAAAAGTCATTCCTTAAATTGGATGGACAAAACCTGATATTTAATGATATAAATTAAAGAAATCAGTTATTAATTGCACGTAATCCAGCCTAACCTAACCTACCCAATGGTCATGGTAAAGTCTCTAGAGTACGCACACTGCCTAAGGGTCTTGAGAGAGGTTCTCAAATCTCTAAAGCCTTTGACTTGCTCCTGGTTTTTGACCTGCAGGGCCTGCTCCTCTGTCCACAAACCCTGTCGCAGACGCGCCGAGCCCGACTGAGACGTGCATTCACTGAAGCAACGGGAGATACAGTTACCTACGTTAGAGCGGTGCGCCTATTTCAATGCATTATGCACCTCTGCCATCGACTGTACAATCTCCCATGCTTCGGCACAAAATTCAAATTACTACTAAATTTTCAGACCTCAATTGGACGACCAATCTGACAGCCTATGCTTCCGTTAGAAGCGAGCTTAATAACCCACATAGAGCATGATACATAGTTTAGGAACAAAGTCCTTAGAACCGCTCATAGCTCCCTTAGATTTATACATTACCCCTAAACCCGTGTCAGGTTGTACAGTCGAAACGTCGATCTATGAATTTATCACCAAAGTAATTTATTAGCTGGCAAATGTGACGTCCCTGTAGCTTCGTATGCCACGATACCGAACGCCCCGATATCTTACCCCGCACCAAATTAGCTTCACACGAACAAATCGTTTTCTGTACATCATCGTTGAGCTGAAATGTCGCCGCATCACTGGACACTTATTGGCAGTTTGACAAATTGGCTTTGAATGTCGAGTATCTTGGTATAATTTTTGTATTAATACAAATTGTTATCATTAATAAGAAATTCATCAAAATGACTCGAAATGCCTCCGTTGTATGAAAATGTTTTGTCATCGCTTTGGGAACCATCAACTCAAGCAGCAACACAGCACATACACTACCATTTAGACTCATTCACTTGATGGATATGGCTCTACGCGATGCACTTACTCATAGCTATAGATTTATAGGTAGTTGCACTGGTTTGCTTATGAAATTAGATGATTACATTATCGAATTAACTTGTATTATTATGTAAAATATCAAGATTATCTTATCATTTCTACGTCTTCTTGTATTTGACGAAAATAATTTTAGAGTAATAGGGGTGAAGGCAACGATAAAATGTTACAATTACCATAGACTATTTCATGAATATGAACTCTGCATAAACAATATTTGATGAGGATTAGCTAATAGTATGTTTTGTACTTAAACTAGGTTTACTTTTAAATTAATGAATTTTATTACTCAAACTATTTTTGTAATTTCATTGAAATGTATCTTTAAACGGTGTTTTATGTACTATTTATTATGTACTTATACGTATATCATATTTTCACTTATAATACCACAAGAGCTTTAAAATTATCGGGTATTTCCCGATAGGTTCGTTGCAAACAAATGAAGGAGTCAAGTTTTTCAGGTTAAAAAATCACGAGCGCGAAGCGCTCGTGATTTTTCCTGAAGAACTTGACGATTTTATTTGTTTGCAGGGAACCTTGAGGGAAATGCCAGATAATTTTGAAGCTCGTGTGGTATACGGGGGATTATTTTTCCGTTGAATTCAACCTGTCAGTTTGACGTGTGGTTAATTTGACTGGATCATGTTTTGTTTTTTATATATAGCAACTACCAGAGAAAATTTTCAAAAAATTATCAGTATAATACCATGTAGGTTGTACCACGTGACGTCGAATGGTGCAATTCTATTGGTCGATATTTGGGTCGGAAAAATAATCAGTTTTATTAATCAGTTTTAAAAGTGAATATGGGTAGCTAAAATGCATTCAAAATATTATACTCGCAAATGTATAATAATAATAAGAAAGAGTTGGAAATTTTATCACCAGCAATCTGTTTTAGCACTCTCTGGCGTAAAAGTAATGATATTGTATGTAAACGAACTTTTCTGCAATTAAGCGGAATGAAAATATGCTTTAATGTAATGAAATGACTCACGCAGAATATTTATCGTATTTCAAATTAGAATAACAAATTTTTAGGAATGTTTTGGAAATTTTAACAAATTAATATTATGCTCCTAGGTGTTTATAATAATACAAATTCAATTTCCGCATAATTCCTGGCAAATTTTGAAAGTGGGAGGGGAAGGAAATGGGTAGCTTTAAGCGTTTTGAATAAATTGGTTCATAATTTTGTCAAAATTTGGCATAATTGCTACTTTCGCTGCTATGGTAATCATTAATATGGTTTTTCCACCGGGAAGTTATAGTACCGAACACTTTAACACATACTATGAAACTGTCTTTTTTATTCTTACATTGTAATATTATCTTTTAGTAACCGTAGTAGTCGTATTTTCGCTGTAGCATTATTCACATAAATCATAAAAATTTTAGTATAAACTTATCTATGGGTGTCTGTGCAAAGCTAGTCAACGTTAATATAATTTCATTTATAATTTCAAATAACACTAAATTTACTTAAGAATCAGTAATTAAAAAAAAAACTTTTGAAACCATTATTTGTGTTGTATTTTTTTGACTTAGAGAAACTGTAAGACTTTCCATGTTCAATTTAAACGCGTGTAAGCGATGGAGGCATGTCTATAACTTCTTACTCTATTCCATATGGACTAAATCAAGATTTATAAAGAAAAGTGACCTCAAAAAATAATTACTTCGTCCGGCTAGCTACGCCTGAAGGATTAACGATTAAGTACAATATGGAAAACTAAGTAATCACTACGTGCAAATTATCATTACTTTTATTAAGTGTGTTGTTAAACGATAAAAGCATACAAAATTACTCTTACGCTCATCAAAATAGCACCATTCAGAAAAGCTTATAGGAAATATTTCCGTTGTAACCAAGCTTCAAAGTAATCAATATTGAACGGTGTAAAGAACCGTGATATTGGAAGTTATTCTGCACCAGAGGATCAATCATTTATCATATCACTGGAAACAAAGCGTTTCCACCTGATGTTCTTGGGATTTTATATGTGAAGGTAATGATAGTACATTTTTTATACATATTGTCTTTGGGTAAAAATAAACGAGTGCGAATGAAAGTAATGTATTTTTATGTGTGGTGTCATTTTTCGTTGCTCGGAAATGGGAGGCTCTTGTATTCGCGGTTTATTTTGAGTAAAACCACCTCTAGCTAGTACCTATAGCACGATAGGTCTGAGCAACACTGCAACGTGCAGATTCTGCAATGAGGCAGAGGAAGCACCCATATATATACAATACTTTGTGATTGCCCTGCCGCATCCTAGGAGGCTACTTAATCTTACCCAGCCAAATAAAATAACTGGAACCTAGGAATATCCTATTGTCCGGGCAGTGGGACTTGAAGACCAGATCTAACTCCTAAACGGGTACGACTACAATAGATCAAATCTGGTCGCAGTGGCCCATGAGATAGCTGTCCCAAACCCAAAAATTCGAATAATAATAATAGCTACTTTTTAGGTACTGTATTTTTTAGTTTCCAGGTTAGAAAATTTAGGGACATTACCTCTTGCAAATTAATTAACTTCAGTACTTGCGCGGTATGTAGTGGATGCTCAATGCTCATTGAGCAAGTTCCCTTAAGACTAAGATTAAGTGTACGATAAATTTGACTAATTCGCTAAGTCCACAGTGACGGATAAAGGGATATTTTTTGTCCACTGTGATCCATTGAGCAAATTGATAGTCTGTAATGGATCGTTTACGAGGTCATTGAAGCCTTTTTACTCACGAACGACTGATTTTCGGAAACTTGATGTCATTTATCTATAATTCTGCTTTACAAAAAGCTATTCAGCATGATTCTAGAGACAAAAGAGGAATTTCTTTCGTTAACTCTAAATTTTTTGTGACTCTGAGTTGGGGCTTAAAGTGACTCTGAGTTGGGGCGTTAGTCAGTTTGTTTTCTTAGAATTACATTGTAATTTAACATGTAAATTACTGTCATACTTTGTAAGGTCAAATGTAGCCTCAACCAAATGTTGTCTAATAAAATGTTTCATGATAAATGACGTCACCAAGTTAGTTGAAACCACGTTGAAACATTGAAACACAAAGACCTCCAAGCCATTTCTCTCTTTTCCGTATTTGTTGTTTTACAAACACTGAAATTGTAAACCCTTTTTAGCAATATTGGCGGTTCTTCAAGGATTTAGCTGTGAATTAATCCTATTCTATGTTATTTGACCGCAGTACAGAAAAATCACACGACTTAAAAAAGGATAAACATAGTTTTCGAATATAATCTGAACTGGGAACAAGCTCTGTTTTAAATTAAACTTTTCCACACAGCCATATAAGGCTCTATGGAAATTTTTAATCAAAATGCGAATTGGTAAAGTTTCTACAAAATAAATATGTAATATTTTTATGAAACGTTCGGTTGTAAAAGCAATGCTTTTGGACAAATTAGTTCGTACAAATATTTACAAATTTTAATCAGCACACAACTCTCATCAAACAACATTGGTAATCATGAGTAATTATTTTTTAACCGACTTCAAAAAAAAGGAGTAGGTATTAAGTTCGACTGTATTTTTTTGTTACCTCAGAACTTCGACTGTGTGAACCGATTTTGATGATTCTTTTTTTAATCGAAAGCTGGTGCTTATCATGTGGTCCTAATTAAATTTGAGCTAGATCTGACAAGTAGTTTTTGGGTTGATGTTGGTTATTTTTTTAAAGATAAAACTAAAGTTATCGAGTACACTGAGGTACCTATTAAGATTTTCAAAATATACATACACATATAATATCTGCACTCAAATTTAATATGGAAATATTTTTAGTGCATTACGATACGGTGCGTAAAGGTATATTATTCCACAGTTGTTAAGTTGCTAAAAGCCGTGCACTGATAGGAAACTCATAGTAAGTGCACGTGTGGTACAAAATATGTTCTGGGCTTTAGTTCGGAATATTGGGAAAAAAAGCGAGTAATTTTGGATCAAAATAGGTCAATGACGTATTTGAAAATGTTATAATATTAATGTTACGGTTGAATTTCTTGGGGCATTTTTATTACTCTTGCGTTTGCATAATTATAGACAATGTCGCATGCATATTTATTAACTCGAGCTCCAAATACACAAAGTACTATATACCTACGTCTATTTATAAGGTCGCGAGTTTATTCTTAGACCCTTTTATGTAAAAAGACTTATGTAATAATTGGCATGTCAAGCTTTTTTTCATAACTTCAACATATTGTTATGCTAACTTGTGGATCATTTTTATTCAGATATTTTTTGCTACCTTTCCGTGTTAACATGACGTTGGCACGCAAAGTTCGATTACAGAGGCAAAGTTTCTTGTGATTGATTGCAAATGTTCCATTAATAAGTATGAGTAACACGATACTTCGTGTCGTAAGACAATATATTGTTTTTGAAAGATTTTCTTCCCGTTTATAACATTTTAAAAGGATATAGTCTTTACTATGTCTTTGTAAAGGCATATGTAAAGACTTTGAACATATTTACGTGTGTAAGTTTCTTTAAGCACGTTAGTCGAATAACATGTTTATCGGTTTGCGAGTGATCGTGTAAGTTTTGTAATAATAGACCGTTTCAATGTCACCTAATACATTTGTTTTGTCTAAAAGAGAGACATTTTAGATTTTAATACTTTTTTAAGACGAAGAATATTATTTTCTACTCAGGTATGCTATTAACAAACCAAAGCGATAAGTTGTATGGAAAAAATCTATCATTGTAATTGCACTTATAGTACTTGGAAATATCAAACCAAATTGAATGACGCTATCGGACTTTGCATCGGACGTTGGGCACTGTGTCCATGAGATGTCGTGACCAAAGACGATCAACTATATGCTCATTTGCTGACTTACATAAAAAGTAATAAAAAATTTACGATCTACTTTTATCGTTACTAAGTCACGTTTATCGGAGATTGATTTGACATCGATTAATATATGTTTAGTTATTTTGACTCTTTTGTAACTATAACACGCGAAAAGAGTAAATTTGGTCGATTTCGAAATATTAGTTACATGGTAATAGTCGACGATAATTATTTACAAAATAAAAAAGTTAACAGATTGCTCTAAACATGACTTAACTACATATTTTTGGGGCTAGATTTATCGATCCATAGAGCGGGAGTTTGACGTCTGTCAGCGATTTGGTTACACTCGTACTGTTCGCTTCTCATGGAAATAGTACGCCAGATGGTATGTACCAATACTATAATGGCTGCCCTAATTATTTGCAGTAAAACATTTTGACGTGACAACGTCTATTAAAACGATGAACGCCGGGCGCACGCACGAAAAAATGTAGCGTTCCGCGAGCGAGAGAGCGGCAAAAGCGAGAGAGAGGCACGATCGGCTACGATCAGCGTATCGGAGCGGAGCGGAGCTTTGTCATGACGTTGTCACGTTAAAGTACCGTCCGTAAACCGACTTTACAGACAACCATTTTTTTTAGCAGAGTTTTTTTTATGGAAATAGCCAGCAACCATGGATCCACCTGATAGTAAACGACTATCGTCGCCCATGGACATCAGCAACACCAAAGGCATTACTGATGCGTTGCCGGCCAAGAAAGAGAGAAGAAAAAAGAAAGAAAGGACTGACTCTCAAGCCCTCAGTTGGAACACGACGAGTCGTTTGGCGGTAGACTCATGCTCAAGGGTGATAGCTATCCAGGCGAACCCAATTGAGAAATAATAATAGTAATAATGGTATTAATTGCCAATTAATATCAATGTTGCCAATATAATCCCTCCGGAGGGCCCTACCACCAGCGGGCCGGATTTAGTCGCCTCTTACGACACGTGGAATTGACGTTAGTATTCTAAGCCACCCCAATACGGCTGAAAAGTTAAAATGTAGTTATAATTTAAAGTAACTGAAAAAGTGGAAACCTAAATAATGAAAACGTTTTAAAATCAGTAAAGTATTATTACATCGCCCGGAAGGTCGTCGGATCTGTCCAAAACACAAAAAAGAATAGTTTTTGTTTCAGTATCGCTCACTCGCAGTCGACTAAATGAGTTTCAGTGAACTGACCGCAAATAAGTGCGCGTCTTTTTACTACGGCACAGCCGGTTTTGTAGAATGCATAGAAGTCTTTCGTCCCAACTCAGAGTCACTAAAGGTTACTTAAATCGCTCCTTAGTAAAGAATTTGCATGGTGATTCTTGCCTAGGCCAAACTAGTTTATCCTACTCGTGTCAGGTCAAACTAGTTTGGCCTAGTCCAAACTAGTTGGGTCTAGGCCAGACTAGTTTGTCCCGACACGATTAGGCAAAACTAGTTTCTCGTCAGTCTAAAACTGATTAGAACCGAATTGTTACGGATTTATAATTATTCGACAAATCTTTGTGCTTAAAATCTCGTAGCCCGGTGATTTGTATACTAAGATCGGCCAGTTAAGTTAAAGGTGAAATTTATTGAGCTTTTCCGTGCTTCAAAGTGCCCATACAGCCGTCCGACCCGTGCTCAGTAGTGGGCCGTTATTAGGTTGGAGCCAGATTGTTGAGCTCTTTACCTCTATGCATGAGAGTCGGAGGGCTTTTTACCCGCCTTCCCATGTATTACCAAAACGGCTTGATCGCTAGAGGACACTGAAATTGTTAATTTTCTCATTCACCTGGAGTCGGTTCGGAGTCTAGTTCGTAGTCGGAGTATGGATCGTAGTCGGAATTTAATTCGTAGTCGGAGTCTAGTTCGTAGTCAGAGTGTGTTTCGTAGTCGATTATTGGATTATTTTACTGGACCAAAGTTACTGGACTGATCAGGAATACTGATCCTATTTTTAAGTATTTAACGTACCACGAAATTTTCCGCCATATCAGATAATATGTAGGCATGTATTGCAGCTGCAGTTGTGATATATACGTATTGTTAAGCTTGAAGTATTAGGTTCAGCTTTATTATACATATAATATATATACATTTTATAATATAAACATATAACAAGACAGAAAGCAGTAGAATGCCTATTGTTTCCAGTTGGAACCATGCCATCATCCGTCCTAACGGCTTCCAATATTTCATCGATATCTGTTCACCGACACTGAACAGAAAGCTATAAACGCTGTTACGATGATATGAGATACTCGTGCTTCTAGTAAAGTTTGCTAGCTCTTAGAAATATAGAGAACAATTTTACAGCTAAGCCTTTAGTTCAGGATAACGTTTTATCGTATACCGCTGGCAACATCTACTGCTTCGATATTTTTGAAATAATGAAAAAACTAGATTAAAACTATCTGATATCACATAATTGGAACTATTCATGAATAATAAAAAAAAATGTTTAATAACTTACCTTACTACCGTTACAGATTTTGTTTAATACTATTTCTGATATAAATAACAAATATTCGCTGAACGCAAGTTTCCTCAACCGTGAATAATGTTTAGAAAAACGGCCGGAAATGTATTCAGTATAAATTATTCATATTGATATTTACGAAGCTTTCTTTTACGGTATTTTGTAAGTAATAGGGCAGCTGCTGTCCACCAATTTTGTTAATTGAACGAGGTTTTTATTCCTATCTAAAGTCAATCTCAAATTCATTGCTATTCCTGAGAAAAGAAAATACATTTTTTCCGTCGGTTTTAAAACAGTTAAACGTAGATCATTAACCATAATTGATGCAGAATATTTTTCTAGTCTCAGATTATAGGAGCGGTTAAAATCATTTTATAAAAGCAATCTGATTTCAATTTTAGATTGGCGTTTGTCTGTAATAATGAAGAGAGTGAATCAATGAGATAATGAAATAAGATGTGCAAAAACTGTACTTACTCTGCCAATATTATTGAAAAGGGTTGGAGACTGAAAAATATAAATTGGGCAAGGGATAATTGATGACATCACTCCCTTATCCAAACAATTATGTACCTACTTAAATTCCCTAGTTTATTGAAGATTTTTCATTAATATTTACTTACTATAATCGTTAGTAGTTTAAAATAACTATAAGTAATTATCTATACTAATATATAAAGAGGAAAGATTTGATTTTTTGTTTGCATTGAATAGGCTCCGAAACTACTGAACCGATTTGAAAAATTCTTTCACTGTTGGGAAGCTACACTATCCCCGTAACTCGTAAGTAAGACAAGGATAGGTTTACCTCCTGCCTTTCTTCGCAGCGTGACGGTTTCACTTACATATGCTCAGATACCTTGCCTAGTCTAGTAGTATTATGTCTATGGACCACACTCACCAACTACGTCGATCGTACGTAATGTAATTGACACAAGCCAATAAGCTGTTACAATATTATGATTAAGATTGAAAAGAATGAAAAATATATTATTATTTAGGTATACCAGATTACAGATTATCAGAACAATTTTCTTAGTTCGGTAACAAAATGTTTATAACTCGCATTTATAACATAAAAGGTTACCGTGAAATAAAGGTGTAGATAACATTAAATGTTTACTGTGTAAAGTGTGTAACCAATTTCTTTGCTCTATAACAATTCGAAGATCGAATCCTTCGGTAAAAAGACCAAATATTTGAAAACAAAAGTTGTTCATAAAAACACTGTATTCTTATTTTACGATGCGGGATTCTGTTGCTACGGAATGAGCCTTCGTGGAGGATATTTTGTATAATTTATACAATAAACAGAATGCATTTACAATCCAACGCAGAACAAGCCACAAAGGAGGAACCCGATTACAATATTGAGTCACATCGTATTTTCGCACAGAAATTGGAAACCGAACTTGGTGCCAAACAATCCTAGACAAGATGGTTCTATAAAACCAACTTTACGAAGCCGTAACGAAAAATCGGTGTTGTTCTTATAAATATCCTATCCATGTTATCTACACAATGATATTGTATGTATAAAAACAGATATACATACGTTCAGTGCTTCAAGGGTTTTGAAGTCGTTCGTTACCTACCATACCTGATATTCCATATTTTTGGTTTCTACTATAAAAACATATTGAATGTTTCTATCAAGAGTGTTGATAGGACTGAAAGGAAAAATACGCCATAGCTTCTTCATGTTTTTTACCGGTTACAAAAACTTTAAATAATTACTTGGACACATATACCTACTTCAAAAAAGGAGGAGGTATTCAATTCGACTGTATTTTTTAGGGTTCCGTAGCCGAATGGCAAAAGACGGAACCCTTATGGATTCGTCATGTCTGTCTGTCTGTCTGTCTGTCTGTCTGTCTGTCTGTCTGTCTGTCTGTCCGTCCGTCCGTCCGTCCGTCCGTCCGTCCGTCCGTCCGTCCGTCCGTCCGTCCGTCCGTCCGTCCGTCACATCCACTTTTTTCCGAAACTATAAGAGCTATACTGTTGAAACTTGGTAAGTAGATGTATTCTGTGAACCGCATTAAGATTTTCACACAAAAATAGAAAAAAAAAACAATACATTTTGGGGGTTCCCCATACTTAGAACTGAAACTCAAAAATGTTTTTTTCATCAAACCCATACGTGAGCCATACCCATAAATTGAGGTTTCTAATATCATTTTTTTCTAAACTGAATAGTTTGCGCGAGAGACACTTCCAAAGTGGTAAAATGTGTGTCCCCCCGCTGTAACTTCTAAAATAAGGAAATGATAAAACTAAAAAAAATATATGATGTACATTACCAAGCAAACTTCCAACGAAAATTGGTTTGAATGAGATCTAGTAAGTAGTTTTTTTTAATATGTCTAAAATCGTAAACCGCAAAAAACATTGATCAAAGTTACAACGAACTACAAGAACTTTTATATTATGTTACTTGCTGCTACGGAACCCTTCATGGGCGAGTACGACTCGCACTGGGCCGCTTTTTTATGTTTGTTACCTCAGAACTTTTGACTGGGTGAGCCGATTTTGGTGATACTTTTTTTAATCGAAAGCTAGTGCTTGACATGTGGTCCCACTTATATTGCATCATTTCTTCATCATGCAGTTTGTGATGATAATCCTTTCGATATGACAATGTCTGATGATATAATATTCCAGTTAAATGAAACATAACAGAATTTTATTGCAAATTTATACTTACTTCCCCATGATTTACCACGCCTCTTTGAAGTGATTTAACTTTTATTTTGAATTCTTCCGTGTAAGCTACATGCCAGACGTATAAGGATTTTAAAAAAATCAGAACATTTTCTGGGTTCAAAGTATTTTCCGTGTAATTTGAAGTAATTAAGTCATACCAGCTCAATTTAAGATCAACATTCTAATTACAGCGGGGTAATTAACCGTTAATGGGCAATCAAAAAGTCGTATAGACATCGTTCTCAGAATTCGCATCTAAGTACAGTAATTGCGCTCCTTCAAGGTATGATTCCGCATACGTTCGCTAAGCCGCATCTATATTATGAATTTTCTGCTATGAATTTTATATCTAGACAGATGCAGCTATATTTACTGTTTCTTATTATTTTTAGATAGGATATTTTGACCAAGATAAAAAGGTTAAAATAAATAGTTTAAGCTGATTTCAAACCAAGATTAAATTTTTGAATTTCCTGTTGTGTTTTATGTAAACTTGTTTACTTATAGTCTATTTAAATAAAAAAGTATTCTCCACCTATGTATAGCGTTACTGCAGTCTACCTATGTACGACGCAACAACTTAGGTGTTAGGTGTAAGTAAACAACACAATGACATGTAATGCATTCATATGTGACTATTGACTTCTGTTGTTATTTGTACATTGACTGTCTTGTCCTCAATACATGACATGTATCTGCATAATTGCGACTATATTGCACGTCTCCTCGACGTGTCTTTATGCTCGACTTACTACTTAAATGTTGCACTTTCAGGGTAATATGAGTTCACGCACTTACCCGGTTTTACTTAGATTTTATGGTGTGAAAGATGAAGTTGTGTAGGATGATATTTGTTGTAATTAATTGTAAAGTGTGGAAGGTAATGGTGTGTAAGATTTCCAATATAGTAATAGTAATTTTAAGTTACTGAAGTAATTTTTTTTTTAAAGGACCATCATATTCTTTCCAAGAAATCACAGTATTGCTTTAAAATAATGATGAAAATAGTGCATAAGTAACTGGATTATTCCAGATTAAATAACATTTATCGTCTGGTTTTAAATTCCAGTACTTCGTGACGTCCAGTTTTTTTACTGTACTGCTATAGCTGTTGTTGTATTTAAATTAAACGAGCGTTACGAGACGTGACTTTTGGATTTTCAAAATTTATTTTATGTATAATCTCTATTTCCTTTGTGGCTCTACTGTCTAGATAGTTAGCAGGCAGTCATTTGTATTCGTCCTCAATGTTCATATTATAAAATAGAAAAGGATACTACCGCTAAGGACTGGTTCATAAAACACTATAATTATCTATTAAGACTTGAATATTAACTTTACTCCTACTTATACACAGTATACGCACCTTTTGTTATCCTTAGATTAAGAAAAAAAAATACTTTCTCATTTACTCAAGTTACAAAATTCATCTTCAAAAGCCATAAGTCCAAAAAGTGCTTACTTACACCATGCTATACCATAGCACTGCGATAATGGCATACAATTACTTAAGCGCCGTCTATCGTTCACAGAGCTGAGAAATTTGGCGTACATAACTGTGACCTCTTTTCTGCAACTTACATATATTTTGTCCCAATAGTTTTTGTCTTACCTACGACTTACATAATGAAATAATTCTTAGCAATCTGCCATAGCAGACTTGGTGATAACCGAGTTAATATCTTGTGTAGAAAGAAAATATTGTATCTAATTCCCTTTTATTACAAAATATCACCCGCGGCTTAACTCATCTTACATTTTTTCCAGGTACTTACATCCTTGAAAGTACTCTTGACAAAATTATTATGTATTGCATCCAAAATTCACTTTTAATTTTTATCCTATGTCACATAAGTACACAGTATTTACAAGATTTATCAGTATCACATTACAAATATCATTTATCCATTAATTAAAGGAAATAACACGAACTGAGCTTAATTAAATTAATAATAGTTATCTATGTGATTCGCTAATGGAATACGGGTTTACGAAACAATAGAGAAGTTGTGACGCAGTTATCTATACTAATATATAAAGAGGAAAGATTTGATTTTTTGTTTGCATTGAATAGGCTCCGAAACTACTGAACCGATTTCAAAAATTCTTTCACTGTTGGGAAGCTACACTATCCCCGAGTAACATAAGCTATATTATATTTTCAAAAAATTAGGGATCCTTAATAAAACTCCAATAATGTAACACAAGGTGTAAAAAAATAAGAAAACCGAAGCAAAGCGAGGGCAGTTACTCGTGTTTTAATAAGCTACTTTTGACTAGTTACGTTGGAACTGGAAAAGTTGGATATATAATTAAAGGAAATTATTCACTGAAATTTTATTAAAACTAAACCTTTATCTAATAGCGATCATCAGTCTGCCTTTCAAATGACTAGTCTAGGTAAGAAACAGCTCTTGGAAGGAGGCCATCATTGAATAGATTTACGGGATACATGCCAAAAACTCTTCCAGAGGAAAAAGGGTTAAATTGACCTATTCTGTTGAGATAAGTTATAGAGGTATGTATAAAACCTGCCAATGTTATTAACTTACAGTTAAACATTACACGAATTACCTTGGTTATTGTCTTTTCTTCCTAACTTAGTAGAATATCCTAATAACTATACTTTTTAGGGTTCCGTAGCCGAATGGCAAAAAACTGAACCCTTATGGATTCGTCATGTCTGTCTGTCTGTCTGTCTGTCTGTTTGTCTGTCTGTCCGTCCGTATGTCACAGCCACTTTTTTCCGAAACTATAAGAGCTATACCATTGAAACTTGGTAAGTAGATGTATTCTGTGAACCGCATTAAGATTTTCACACAAAAACAGAAAAAAAAAACAATAAATTTTGGGGGCTCCCCATAGTTAGAACTGAAACTCAAAAATGTTTTTTTCATCAAACCCATACGTGTGGGGTATCTATGGATAGGTCTTCAAAAATGATATTGAGGTTTCTAATATCATTTTTTTCTAAACTGAATAGTTTGCGCGAGAGACACTTCCAAAGTGGTAAAATGTGTCCCCCCCCCTGTAACTTCTAAAATAAGGAAATGATAAAACTAAAAAAAATATATGATGTACATTACCAAGCAAACTTCCAACGAAAATTGGTTTGAATGAGATCTAGTAAGTGTAGTTTTTTTTTAATACGTCATAAATCGTAAACCGCAAAAAACATTGATCAAAGTTACAACGAATTACAAGAACTTTTATATTATGTTACTTGCTGCTACGGAACCCTTCATGGGCGAGTCCGACTCGCACTTGGCTGCTTTTATGTGAATAGCCAGAAAAACAACAGATAACCTTGATGGTAGGTGATAAACGCCATTACACAAGATAATCACTTACGGCTCGAGTAAAACCATTTATCTGCCATAAATGTTTACAACAGATGGAAACCTAATCCCAGCTTCCTCAATGGGCAGGCAACTTTTCTGCTTGTTTTAGTATGGATTTATGTGAGGGAATGCAATGGATAGGTATACTAGATATTGAAAGTTTGTAATTTGTGCAACGGTATCCCTAATACCTTTAATCAATAAAAAATTTATTAGGTGACAGGTATTGTGAACGATTGCATAACTTCCTCTTACAGTTGAGGTTTTTAAGAGTTTTAAAAGTCTTTAAAGTGTATTGGTAGGTTGGTAATAGTAGTAAAATTAAAATACAGAATTTTATTTTAAGGTTATACACACAAAATTATAACTCTAATTATGAATTGAACCCATGTAACTATTTATTAACATACACTTTTTTCTTAAATTAAAAAAATCCTGAAATGAATTTATCTTTTTTCAGAATTTTTCCCCTAATTTGAATTACTTTACAGTCTTCTCAAAATAAAATTTATTAATATTAATTCAAATGAAATAAGTACCTCTGTATAACCATTTAAAGTCTATCATTATTCTAACAGTACCGCAGTTCAGTTGGTGTACCCGAATGACAATTCCATTTAGGCCAACTGTAACCACTTAATAGTTATTATAGACCCAACACAGCATACACTGCAATGACATCTGCACCACAGAGCTTTTAGATTGGCGTATACAATACAGTATACAATATACAAAGACAAATATCAGCATTAAACCCTCAGATAACACCTCACAAATGAATAGAATAGAATAGAATAGAATATTTATTTATTCACTTTCACAAATTAGTACAAAATATGGCTCACAGATAGTACACATGCTATAATAGTGCTTTGTGAAAGCCTGGTGCCTGCTGTAGGTTGAAAGTACCTGAGTTACAGGTCACCAGTGCCCTCCCGCGGCCTAATAAAGGAATGGTACATGACACGTCCGCTTATTGCATAGATTTTGGGGGTAATCTATGGCTTATTGTTAGTGAGGTGACATTCTTTATCTTATTACTAAGTACTATCTAATAGCTAGATTTATTCCAACCACAAGTTTGAGTTTAGTGTATGTATGAGATATAATATAGTATGTGTGTGTATGAGAAAGAGTTTGTGTGTGTGTGTGTGTGTGTATGTGTGTGTGTGTGTGTGTGTGTGTGTGTGTGTGTGTGTAGTCTGTGTGTATGTGTGTGTGATTAATTGATTATGTCATGAATATGATGAATGTGTAATCATTGTAATAGATAATTTCTGATTTTATTAAAATCTAATAATTATAAAAATCTCGTGTTACTTTGTTTGTCGTCGCACTCCTTTGAAACGGTTCGACCGATTTTTATGATATTTTTGTGTATATTTGGTAGATATGGGAGCCGTAAAGTATATTTCATACCGCTAAGTCATTAGTGTTCCTATTCCAAAAATTGTTGGCCGAACAACGTTTGCCGAGACAGCTAGTAATATATATTAATGCTTGACAAGTAAGTAAGTACAAGTAAGACAAGTAAGTGTTGCACATAATAGCTGATCCGATAGTTACATTTAGATAAAATTTGGTGAAGCCTTGCCGGCGGGTTTTGGGCCCATAATGACTTTGATGCTTTGTGTTGGTTACTTATGTACCTCCGATTGTTTCACACTAGAGTATGGTAAGATATGTTTTTAGTTCAAAAAGCAAGAACTCGTTAGGTTGCTGGTTAATACAGTAGACCGCTAAGAGGTTGAAAACTTATATGAATGACAGACCCGCGCATCAATTCTTCAAATTGTTCAGCTATAGTGAGCGTACCTCAAACAATTTGCTCTGTGGTGGAGCTGCTTTTTAGGCTTCTTCAATTATTTCCGTTTCCTGTAGGCCTTTACGAGTTGAAGCCAAGATAAGCTTACTCTGAAATGAAGGAAGTAGTCATATAGAGAGAGAAATTATTTAATAGCTAATAATGCACCTTCACTGAAGTAATTAACAACCGAATTATTAAAATAAAAACAAAATTTACTTTATGTAGTGCTATTAGCAAAGTTACAATAGCTGCGAAAACCGATAAGAAATGGAGGAATATTCAAACATTTTCGAATATTTACCGACTACTTACGAACTACGAAGAAGTGAAAAGTTTGGAGGGAAATTGAATGAAATCTGAAAATTTCAGTCGTTTGCCACTTCAATATTTCTTGGCTGACAGATAGCAAACAAATTTATTTTCCTTGGTCTAAGTAAGTTAGCAGTGACTCGGTAATGAAAATGGTGAGGGTATTCTCGGATTTCACATTAAATTTTTCATTCAGTTCAAGTTCATTATCATTATATTATATAACTTTTGTTTAAAAACAAATTCACGTATGTAAGGTATGTCAGTCCTACAAAAATTAAAAATACAAAATGTTCAAAAGCTAAAAAAGATCTGTGTATGTATTTTTCTTTTATTTTAGTACCTAAATAGTTTTGATATAATATTTTAGAAGAATTTGAGTATCGATTTTTACATTACATTAAAATTGCCTTAAAGTAAATAAACAATTAAGTTCTCTACTTTATCAGAAGGCAATTTTCTTGAGAGCTTTTAATTTCTTCATTTGAAGGACAAATATAAGTTTCTTGTTTTTGCGTTTTCAAAAAAGGAGATCAAATAAATTTTTATCAAAAATATATCTGCTACGTCGCCGTCAATCAGCAAAGTAAACGAGGGTTATAACAGCTCTTAGTCCGAGAGGATACTAGAGCTAAGTAAAGATACGAGGAAGATAAGTATCTTTAGATAAGTAAGAACCTTCCCATTAAATTCTAACTTATAAGAAGTTATGAACTGAAGTGGACGAAATTCATTGGAGCAATATTTTAGAAAACTAGAGTTCCTCTGGTGGTCGAAATTTGACCATAATCTATACATCTATACAAATAAATAAAAATGGAGTGTTTGTTTATAATATTCAAATAACTGCTTTTTACTAAGTGCATTTGGATGTATACAAGGTACATATACCAAAACAACATTTTTCACAATTTTTGTCTGTCTGTTTGTTCCGGCAAATCTCTGAAATGGCTGGACTGACTTTGATGGGACTTTCACTGGCAGATAGCTGATGTAACAAAGAGTAACTTAGGCTACTTTTATTTTAGAAAAAAAATAGTTTGTTAGGTGACAAGAAGTTCGCTGGGTCAGCTAGTCATTATTAAAAAGTGGAGGAAAATTATTTTATATTATTCCATTCATGAGTTGAAAAAACTCATATTCAAGTTACCGCTTACGTGCAATGGATTTATCACGGCCAAGCCTATAATTATCATTCTTAAAGCGTTAATTCACACGTTGGGTCGCAGGTAGAATATATTTTTAGGTTCAACAAACATAATTAACATAAATTCTCTGTATGTCTCTCTAATGATCTACATAATTTATAAATCGTCATATTATTATGTATTTTTTTATCATTTTCTAAATGAATAATAATATGCAATGTCCAAGTTAATTTTGAAAAATAAAACATTATTGTGTAAAGGAAATTAACCTATGGTACCTAAATAAAAAAATAAAAATTTCATTTGATTTTTCAACGATTTAACTATCGTGCACATATTTCCACACGCGTGAGCACTGATCCCACTTAACATAAGTGAAAATAGATTGTTAAAGTTGCGACATTAAACATGTATGTTTTTAATTTAGCGAAGTATAAAATTCTTTATTTAGCTCAATGCCAGTAGGTAACAGTTATATCCTAAGCACTTTAAATTATTAAAACCAATTCAATGTCGGCTCTGACAGGCTACGGTGTAACATTCACCTTCAAGCCTTTATTACACGGTTCATTACCAGTATTCTGATGAACGTATAATTTATTAAACGTTACAATATTATTACGGCAATTAATATGAAAATTTGAAAGAGGTTCCGTGAAATTACCACGTAGTTTGCATAGATGGCTCGTTTTGAATAATATTTGCATTTGGGAAACAATTTTATGGCGCGTTGTAAAGAGATGGTCGTTAAAGTTGTACTGCTCAATCGTTCTTAAAATCCATTTTCTATTGTTTATAATATTGTCTCAGTAGCACTTTTAATCATTTTGATTGCCAAAATATAATTTCGTACGTGTAGTAGTTTTTAATAATAAGAGAATAAAGAATAGGTACAACCTTACAATTACAATCCTTATAACAAGCATGTTAGCTTTTCCTATTTCTACTCATAAACATATTTTCAAGTCGAATAGTTTAAAATATTTTTTTTATGATAATGCTCTCAACAATACCCATTAAGACGCTTGCTATAATATTCCGCTGATCTTTTACTTGGGGTGTTAAATTAATTTTATCCGATACGCTGGATTTATTGAGACGTCTCATATTTGTTTATATCACGTGAAGAGTAAAGAGAATTTAATTTGAATTGTAATTTAGTTTAATTTAATTCAAAGGGCATTTCATATTTAGACACTTACCACAAGTTTCTTACGAATATATAACATAATATATAACAAAATATAAGACAAGGGAACATGATTGTAAGCACTTATAATTTTGTCAGAGTACGATGATTTATCTAATTCAGTAAATAAGTATAATGTAAATGTTAAAGTTGCATAATACATAATAATACTCGCGGGGAAACATCGAGTTGTGAATTGGGGTCATAAAATTAATACAAGAAGCTCACTGGGCAAATAGTACCAAGTCATTAACAAGCAACGCCAACTTGTCATCAAATTACTTCATAGTTAACGAAGTTCTCACGAATATCTCTAGTTATCTTACTGTGGTAATCTCTAAAATTGGTTACAAAATATAAATAATCATTTAAGTATACAACAGCATTTCAAAAACATATTAAAGTGGTACATATCAACCTTTACTAATGGTTTTCATTTATATTTTTACTAGATTTCGCCAAATTATCTACTTTTACCCGACTGCCAGGAAGGGTTATGTTTTTCACGCGTGTATATCTTGTGTGTATGTATGTTTGTATGTATGCATGTAATATACTTTATTTCCTCGTATCTTCCAAACCGCTGAACGGATTTATATAATTAGGATATCGTTAGATTCGTCTTGATAACCCAAGTGTTCTTTGATAAGTGGAATTAAAATATTGCCATTGTTTGAAGTATCAAAAAATAGTATTACTAAAGATTTTAAAAAGGCATATCATGATAGCTTTTTTGATAGCAGGCGGGATTATTTTTAATACGAGAATTTTCTTTGCCGACGGAAGTGACGACTAACCTGTAATTGGCACACTGGAACATTAGAGAAATTGCACTTAGGTTCTCCAAGAAATGGAGCAAAATTTTAACTACTCCATAATTCAACCATAAACATGTATGCAATCTTAAAGCAAAATATCTTTTAGGTGACCAAAGTTTGGGTTTTATAAGAAGATTGCTACGAAAACTATGAAACTTTACTACGTAGCACGTCGTGAAACTATCTGCTGTTTTATGCCAAGTACTAAAACTGACAACGATTGCTATTCTGAGGGAAGCTTCAGGGTGTATGAAATCTTCGAGATTACTCTCAAATGCACTTAACTCGTAACCAAGAAATTAGATATTTACATATTCGAGACATTAGTGTGCAATATTTAAAACTGCTTTCGTATGAAATTAAGAGATGAATAATGAAACAGATTTACTTATATCAAGCTTAGTCTCCATTTAAATGTAGACGACAGACGGAAAATATAAAGAAAAAATAAGGAAGTGTCATCAATTAATCAAATAAAAATATTATTAATCTATATGAATACATTTGTGTATAGATTAATTTCAAGTCTTATATTTCATATTGGGCCAAAGTGGTAGATTATTATTTTATGGATACAAAGTAAACTATAATATCTTTAGCGTACGTTATTTATTCAAAATATTCGCAACTTAAATTACAGGACTCTGCGGCCTGAGTTGGAAAGGCCTGGTTGCAGAATCGGAGGTTGTGGGTTCAAATCCCACCAGGGTAGTTCAAGGGGAATTAATGTTTGGAAACCTTTTTGTATTTTATTTTGTAAATATAATTACTATGTAAACTTTATCATTTTATTTTACTTTCACTATTTCAGTCTAAGTATATTTTGAATTTCAAATTGGTGGAAAACTTGTTGAACACTCTTTTCTCTTTTTTTCTTTCTTGAATACTGATTGAATTGGTTTTACCTTTTTAATTAATGTATTCTGCATAATTATACGTGTATTGTAATCGTTCTTAACTATAGAAATTATGATACTTGGAAAAATATACATTTTTCAATTCCAAAGTTTTTTACGAGATTAGTTTTTGCGTATAAACATGGAACAAAATTAACATAATGCTTTTGTGAATGGTAATTACACTTAAACTATCTGTGCTAAGCTATGTTATTATATTGCAACATTTCCTAGAAGTAAATTCAAAACAAGCAAAATACCAGTAAAGCCAAGAAATAGCTTAACCCACGACATGAACAGCACGGATGTATCTGCGGCCTGTGACCATTGTTACATCCTGGCACGGTTCCAGTGCTGCAGCAAAACAGGATTTCATCCTAACACTTGATGGTTTCATAAATTGAATATTTAATACAGTACTTACAACAGTATTTTCTAGGTTTGAACTAGATTTGTATTTTATGAAAATAATAGTATTTTACAATCTTATTATATTATTATTTTTAAAGTACATTTACAAAGCAAGATGTAAAATTGTATTGATGTGTGATTTTGGAATTCGAGAAATCTCCAGTTTAGCGTATTTGATAGCGATGCCATTAATAGATTTATTCTGATTTGTTATATCAATAGATTTTTATATTGATTAACGACGTCCTAGCCTTCTAGTTATTTTCTAGCACATGGAAACTTATAAGTTTTAAAAAATTGAAGCTTATAATATATTTTTTTCAGTATTAAAATATTTGGGAGATATGATATTAAGAGTCGATTGCCCAGAAGCCCTTAGTCATCAGAAAAATAAAAGCGTCTAACAGTCTAACTCATTGTTACCCGCTGGCTATGCTCCAAGGGAATATTACTCTTAGAAGTCATCACGGAAACTTAGTTCTTCAGGCTGCTCCAATGGCTTTCAATTGTTCTCAACTACAAAGTGTCCGAAGCATTGCTTAAACTATAAACAGCGTCCAATAGATGAACTATCTTAGGATAACATTTTGTATGATTCGAACTATCTCAAACAGTTGAAAACTAAGAAGAAATTCTGCTTTTGGTTTTGATGAAATATAAAGTTTAAATTTACTGTTAAGGTATTATAAATGAAAGCACTATAGTGCTTAAAACCTTTACTAGAATAACACTTGAAAATTTTAAAAGGTGCATCAAAGGTGTTTAAAACGAACGCAACAAAAAGAATAAAAACGATTCGCAGGCTGTTGGTGTGATATTAATAATAGGTATTGGTAATACTTTTTTACAGCTGGCATAGGTAGTACCTTTCAAGCGTCTGAAGAAAATACTATACATTTTTATAGAAAAAAAACTCTCTTTTATTGAAAAAGGTGTTCTGCTTAGTTATTTAAAGGAGCGTTCCCCAATTGGTGAGTTAAATAATTTCGTACAGGTTTCATTGCGCCGCGGCCGTTACAAATCTGTATTCTTTTAAAAAACTTATTTTGTAAAAAATGGGCTCTTTCCTTGAGTTTGGCGTACGTCTCTCCTTCCCAGAATGTGATCTTGGATTTGCCAATTCACGCCCACTTGAAAAATATAACCTGTATTCTGTTATTAATATAAGTTCAGCCTGTATAAGTTTTATTTTTTATTGAATGTAATTATTTTATTAGATGAAATTCTCGTGTCACTGTGTTAGAATCTGAACTCCTCCGAAACGGCTCGAACGATTTTCATGAATCTTTGCGTGCGTATCGGCTAGGGTGGAGAATCGGACAACATCTATTTTTCATTCCCCTAAATGTTAAGGGTGGTCCCCCCTAAATTTTGGCATAACAACGTTTGCCCGGTCAGCTAGTTTTATTATAATACAAAGTAAATCTATTAATGTGCTCAGCAGCTAGTACAGGCAAGTAGGTTGAATTACTTTAGGTAAATTTATGAATAATGACAATAAATGAACAAGCTTATTGGCGTGTAGCCAAAACTATTGCCAAACCACAACAAGATTCACGCAGAAAGTGCGGCAATTTGAGCGAAAGAGCCACATTAGATAACAGTACATCTTACTTGTTTCATTGTCTTACGCTAGAATATTAATTAATAATTTACAAAATAGAAATTCACATCATAACCCGAAATAACCTTAATCAGAATGACGCTATTATTTGTTTAAATTAAGTATTGTGTTAATTGTTTAGATTTCTTCATTATGAAAAATCTGATGCATTTTTCGATGATAGTGAAATAATATGAAAGTGTTATATTTTACACATAATTACATACAGTTATGTAGTGTGATCATCGTAGAAATGGTAAATGTAACCACCAATATTATACTGTCTACTACTATCTACTACTTCTATCTAGTGACAATCGCTATTTATTTACATGTGTCCAGAAAATAATTGAGTAAGTGTTCATCTATAGTAATCAAATGGGCATGAGCGGTTCCTGAATACTGATAAACTTGTACGGTTTTTTACGATCAATGATCCGTGTAGCCCTTCGTTTCGTCCTTCAGCACTCTAGTCCTTGTGGCTACAAAAAACATCTTACAAAAGTATATCTCACTACTAAGCCTTTCAGCGTAAAGTCTAATATCACTCTGAATACACTAGCGACTCTGATATGTTAGTATGTGACCAAAATGTGACCAAAGATATATGTACTTAATACGTCTCATGTGTAATATTTTATTCGAAAGTGACAATAATAATATAATATGCGAGAATACATTGGCATGTCTTATCTTGGCAAGCATGCTAGCCCGAACTTGATTAGATTCATTACTCTTAAGCGAAAATTGAAGATTAACATAAATATGAATAATAATTTTATTATGATGATGATACTTGTTTTTATTGCGGAACGCAGTCAAGCTTTCAGTTTTATGACACCTCATGAATACTATTACCTTAGTTTATAATCCTACGATCCATTAACTGGTCTCAGGTAATACGTATTAATTATGTCGTTCATTTATCTGTAAATCTATTGTACCTTTATCAATAATAATTTAAATTATTTGAAAGAAGGGACCTGGTTGGTGCTTTTGTCTTATTCTCACCCAGACTAAAATAAGAACCACTTATAATTCCAACACTTCCTCAAATTATCAGTACTCCATACACTTCTATGCAGTAAAATATCATCGTCAATAAATATTTTTATCTAATTAAAATTATTTGAATAATATTTCGTTACACGACATGTTAGGTTGCGGTAAACAATAATACGCCGGGAATTGATTGAAAATAGTTCAAAGCAATTTTAGTTCGCTAAAAAATTCGAACAATGTCCAATCGAAAACATTCTGGGTAACAAAACGTGGTTGCATCGAATATTTCCGAACCACGCATCGCTATCGACGCCCGGACACAGGAAAGCATTCATTTTATTACACAAAGCCTCGCCCAAGTGAAACATTCACCCCTGATATTATGTGAAAAAGAGCACAAAATTTCTTCCTTTATTCCGAAATGAACCTACGAACGACTGAGTACAATCTCATTTCCATTGAAACAAGACTGAGTTAGGTCTATTTTTAATAAACTGGAACGATTTTAGGGTAGCTGAATGTAAATAAAGCGGCATATATTAATTGATATATTACGTGGAACCTTTATAGAGCAATTTTCAAGAACTATAATTATTTTGCTTATTTGCAGGCGGAAAAAGCTTGAAAGCTTCCAAAGAATGTTTTTTTTATGGGATTAGCAAATCGGTTAGATTGTCTTTTCTCTATAATTTATTAAAATATATTCCACTGGTTAAAGGCCGATCCATAGCATATCACGTCCCTAACATCATAGGCGTTAATTATCGAGGAACGTATCCCAATATTCCGTGATAAGAATAATAATAATAATCTATATAAAATAAAGTCCTTTGTGGACTTTCAAACGGTCCAACTGATGTGTCCCAAACTGGTTTCATTTGAAAGGCAATAATGCGAAGTGATAACATTAACAATAATATTCTATTTAAAATAGTATCAAGACATCATGTAAACATTTGAAAAACCTATTATTGGAAACATATTACATGTGTATAGGTGTATAAAATGTATGTAATGACAGGTTTTTGTGGCTCTGCTTAAATTCTTTATAGGATTATGTTCACGTACTAATGTCTCCCATGTGGAATATACTATAGGCTTGCCTCGAGGGCAAGGTAAGTCACTACCGTACTATTACACCATAAATACCATCAAGGCTTATCAACTTGTAACCACGATAACTTTAAACTCTTTGCTTAAGTTTAAATGGCTAGGAAATAAGTAGCTAAGAACCCCTTTTATTTTTTCCCCATTTCTGAAGACTAATTTTGTATCAGGATAGTCCAGCTTCTTTGCATTTTAGCAATTTTCTCTGCCTCACCGCGGCACCGTCCAATCTCTGCATTCCTTTTCTTTCTGTGGCCTTATTCATTTTTCTTAAAGGCTCGTGGTAAGGTGTTATTAATAAAATAACGATTGATTTGATGAGTTACAAAAGACGTAACAATTTGTTGCGTATTATCCAATTGTTTAAATGTAAAACAAAATGGCTTTAATGCATATCCACTTACCGAATCAAACAATTGAAATACGATTTTTGGACACAATATCATGTTTCCTATCAAATCTTAAAAACTAATAATAAGTTTCATTTAGATTTCATTAATGTGCAGACTATTTTTAGGGATCTATTTTTGAGTACCTCAAGCTTGGTTATTACGACAGTGACTTTTAAGAAGAAAAATCCAAGACACAATATTACTCTTTTCGAGAAAGTCACTGTTTTACACAAACGTACCACAAACAAAGAGATTTTACACACAAGATTTTCATACGTTGTATCACAGCGTTTCATTTGTTATTCTGTCTCGTATCTTGTGGTTTTAAATTTAACCTACACTATAAGAAAGCTTTGCAATGATTAATTTTATTCATTTTATCAAGGATTTTCTGTTTTACGCAGACATTTGTATACTTTTTACAAGAAAATGTACTGTGCATCGCGCATGGGAGCGTTTCTCATAGATCAGTGGTTTGTGTCGATAAATAATTGAGTGAGTTAAGCAACACCGGGTGTAGTGAGTAGCTGAATGAGAGACGCTAGTTGCAAACGTATTTTAAGCGTTTTCATGCTTCGGAGAGTATAATAAAGCCATTGGTGGTGTTGTAATCATTACAATATAGTCGTTATGTAATGTTAAAGGCCTTCGGACGAGTAAGACACTTCCGACACAGAAGTCTTCCGAAACTTCTTCACCAATCCCCGTTAAAGCAGATGGTGGGAAATGCCCTAGGCCTCCTCAGTTATTAGGACAGACTCGTACTTGTAATGCAACATTATTGGGTTGAAGTACTCGTACATAAAAAATCGGAAGTCTCCGAAGATTTTATTCTACAGCCACAGACGATTTTTTTCAGTCACACAATGTTTGTATGTTTTATCTGTCGCTCAATACAATTTGTGTAACACAAATAAACGACTTCCGATTAGAGTTGTCAAGGAGAATATTTTCTGCTCATTGTTAAGGAAAACATGGTTAAGAACTGATTATTTCCAAAGCACATTACTGCCTCACTAAGGTCGTATCTCGGAATATGGCGGTTGACATATTCTCAAAGTTTGAATTCTCTTAAGTAAACTTGCCTCATGTGAACTTTTAGATATTACTACCACCTAAAACTACCATAAAATGCATCGCAATTTCTTAAGTATAAAAGAAATTTACATAAAGGGATTACAAAAAGTAGTAAAAATTGTGTTTCTTTTAAAATCGTTGTATTTTTTATTTTTATTTTAACTCGGTTCACTTTAATTCAGTAAATTGCATCCAATAAGTGAATTGAAAGAGACGAAGTAGATCTAAAATTCAATCGCCTAATCTAGTAGTCTGGACGTTCGATTGACCTCTTTCCAATAGAAGTACACATTTTAAATGTATGAAAAGAAATCTATTAAGCAAGGAATCTATTTATATTACACTAGTATGTTCAGAATTTTTAATGATTATAGGAATAATGTTCACTATATTTTTGGGTCTTCGACACTATAACGGAGAATGAAAACTGATAGGTATCGCGATATTAGAAGGATGATGTAAGGTAGTCAGGTGAGTAATGAATACTATCGCATTGAACATTTTTTTATATGCGATAAGGATAGCAAAGGAGCTTATGTCTCAAAATTTGATACCACTGCTTTACCTAGCAAAATGTTAACCGGAAAATTTGTCATGTATTTTTATTAATAACAATACTAAAAAGTATAATGCAAATAAATTATTTCATTTCAAAAGCAGTACCGACGTTGAGCTAACTTTCCTTAGTTAAAGATAATTTAAAAATTTCTCAGAAGCCTTTTCCTTGATTAATTGCTAACTTTCATTCACCGCCTGTTATCTCTATGAAGAGTGCAAAGGGATTAAAGAAATACTTTGGAACCCACAAATCCTCAGAATTGTTTTATTCCACTGACCTTTTTAAATCATAAATTAACTGGCAGAGATTTCAGTAATCTGTCCAACTCTCTTGAATATTTTATGAATTACTCGCCTACGGGGCATATCAAGCGAAAAAATAGGCTGTTAGCCTTACGTAAATTTACCAGATCATTTTGAATGATTTATTAAATTATAAATTAACGTCTATTGTCGTATAATGTATTGAATTATCTCACATTGTTGTATAACTGAAAATCATCAATACCAATACAATTTATTTACGGAATACTTCGAAGTTTCGTATATTTAATGGATTGAAAGATTAATATTAAGTTAAAGAAATCAAAACAATGTTTTTTTTTCATATTGCATTTGCTGTTTCATGATACACGTTACTGCAAGAGTGTCAGGCCACGCGCAATGTAGGGTTCCGAAGTAGTAAGTTTATTTTTTATTTGTTTATTTATTTATTTATCGACTATTATTCATTAACTACTTATGATAACATAGATGTGATAGTTTCCCTTGTACATTCATCATATAACCTATTTTTGGGAATTTTTTCACTCTTCCAACCCCAACCGTTTTGCCGGCAGGGGAGGGGGGGTCCCCCTCCTTGACTCTAACCAAAATTAGCAGTTTAAAGCCAAATATTTCGCAAATAGACCCCTAATTCCAAACATAGTCTCAGAAGACCCATAATATTTTTAAAAGATCTTTTCAACGAAATCCCACACTATTGGGTACGCGATGAATAAAAAATTCATTCTCACCTTACCTGTAGAGTTACCTGAAAAAATGTTTTTCAATATTTTATTCCACAATCCTGGAGTTTTAATAAATATGTATATCCATGCCAAATTACAGCTTTCTAGCACTTAAGTTCTCGGCGCGACAGACGGATGGACGGACATGCCGAAACTATAAGGGTTCCGATTTTATTTCGGAACCCTAAAAACAGTGGACGTATGTAATACAGTGGTCTAAATATGCATTAACTACTTTTTCAAACGTACTATGAATTGTATAATAAAAGCATTACGTAAATGCACGTAGTAATGTCTACAAACGGAACTGTAACAAGGAGGTCACATGACAGGATCCATTCACAAAAAGGCAGCCTTTCAGTGTTGAGGTGCGGCTATGCTGTTTCTTGAAAATATCATGAAACTTAGGCACGCTATTAAACTACAATATATCCATACATCTATACAAATAAATAAAATTGGAGTGTCCTTTTCTAACATTAAAATAACCGCTTTTTATTAAGTACATTTGGATGTATACACGGTACATATACTAAAACAACATTTTTCACAATTTTTGTCTGTCTGTCTGTCTGTCTGTCTGTCTGTCTGTCTGTCTGTCTGTCTGTCTGTCTGTCTGTCTGTCTGTCTATCTGTCTATCTGTCTGTCTGTTCCGGCTAATCTCTGAAATGGCTGGACCGATTTTGACGGGACTTTCACTGGCAGATAGCTGATGTAACAAGGAGTAACTGAGGCTACTATTATTTTAGAAAAAAAATAGTTTGTTAGGCGACACGAAGTTAGCCGGGTCAGCTAGTATTATTATATAACTACAATCATTATCGAGAATCGATGTCGTTGGCGTGCCGTAGTCGCGACGATCGTAACAGTTTCGTAGCAAACGAATAATTAATCGGTCAACCGTCAGCTCGTTCTACTTTCTACGAAATTGAGCTTCGTTTTTAGTATACCGTACAGAATTGGAAAAAACAGAATGCTAACTGACCGAGAATCTGGTTAATTCAAAAGTGACAGTTAATTGTATGGTAATGTTATATGAACCTTCCAATAATAATAAGGTGGTCTTCTTAAGTCCATCATAATAATCGTCGTTACTTATTAATTTTGTGATATAACCGTTAGAGCGTTTTTAATAATAATAATAATAATAATAATAATAATAATAATAATAATTTTTTTATTTCAAGTAACAAAGACTCATATTTGTTAGTATTACAAAACCTATAACCTATGTTAGTACTTAACCTAGATATTAAAATACAATAAAAATAAAATTAATTTTTGTGAGTCACCGCTGTGCCATTCCATTGGAAACAGCACAGCAGTGTCTCACATATATGCAGTCTAACCTGCTAGCGATCATATTCAGGATGCCGTTGGAGCTGTCCCGCAACCGGCGCACCAGGGAGCCACATCTTTTGCGCATAGTGGCATAAAAACAGTCGACACGTGAGATCGCGAACATACCTGATGCACTACAGAAACGGGGCAGCCCCATAAGCACCCTGAACGCGTTATTGTATTGAACGCGGAGGGCGTTATAGGCCTTCTGAGAGTAACTGGCCCACAGGCTGCAGGTGTAAAAAGTTGTGCAGTACGCTCTAAATAACGTAATCTTTACGTCCTTAGAGCAGCGCGCAAACCTGCGAGCCAGCATATTCGCCCTTACTGATAACGCCCTCCGTTCCCTTTCAATATCGCTATCGTCTTTTAGGTCGGGAGTCAATACGTGCCCAAGATATTTAAATTTGAACACCCGTTCTAATTGTGTACCGTTAAGCACGATGGGTGGTACTTGATTTGGTGTATTACTCCCGGCCTCAAAGACCATCAATACACTTTTCCTTTCGTTGTAGGTTAGACCATGCCTCCCCACATACGCCTCACAAATGGCGAGCAGCTTCCTGAGGCCACAAATCGACGCACTCAGCAGCACCATGTCGTCTGCATAACTTAAGTTATTCAAACAAACTCCATCTACGTAGCAGCCGACCCTGGTGCTGCTGAGCTCGTCAAGCAGCTCGTTCACGTACAGGTTGAAGAGTGTTGGTGAACTCAACCCCCCCTGCCTCACCCCGCACTCCAGCCCGCACGAACGCGATAAGACGCCTGCCCATCGAACATTATTGACCTGGTTTCTATACCAATATTTGAAAATATTGGTGAGTTCAGGCGGTATATGACATTCCTCCATTTTTCGCCATAGAATATCATAAGAAACCAGGTCAAATGCTCTCGATAGGTCTAAGAAGCAGGCATATATTGGTGTCTTACGCCTAGAATAGTATGTGACGGCATGCTTAAGACCCAAAATAGCACTTTCTGTGGACAATCCGGTACGAAATCCAAATTGATTATCGTGCGAGGTAATATATTTATTCAAATGTGTGTTAAGCATGCCGTCAAACACCTTCGAGATGACAGTTGCCAATGAGATAGGCCGATAGTTGGCTTTATCCGCTAGATCACCAGTTTTATTTTTGACTACAGGTACTACTATCGTACGCATCATCTCGCTAGGCATAAAACTATGACTCATACAGAAGCTGTACAACATAGCAAGCACTCTGGGTAGATGTGGCCCCGCATATTGAAGATGTTCAATGCTGAGGCCGTCATGGCCTGGGGATTTACCTCTGGTCATATGCTTAATAGTGTACGCCACTTCCTTCGGCTTAAATTGAATCCCCATTACCCTGCCGGCCTCAACATTAATCATCGATAAAGAAGGCCCCCGCGGTGATTTGACAAAAAAGTGATCCATAAACAGATTGGAAATCTCGTCGGGCTCACACACGCCATTGACACTCACGGGAAGAGCTGGCTGCCTATTCATCTTATTAGTGGCTTTCCAGAACCCCCTAAAATCATTTTTAGAATGATGAGAAGCCAGAATGTCCATTTTAATTTGCTCTTCATGGTTTTGACACCATTTTAATCGTGACTTGAAAACCTTTCTAGCTTCGCACATTTCCCAATAAATACGCCCTGTGGTTGGCTCACCGTGATCCAGCCATAACAAGAACGTACGCCTCGCCTCCCCGTGAGCCTCAGCGACGTGTCTGTTCCAACCTATCACTTGTTTTCTTTTGATACGTTCCGTACTCTCAGTAGTCTCAGTACCGACTACGGAGGCTTCTTTTAGCGCTTGTACTACGGTTTTGTACATCTCCGTAATAACTTCTCTATGAGTCAAGTCATTACACGCACGGCCGCTACACTCACGAAGATGATGTGGGAAGTCTACATGTTTTAACCTATTGTGACATTCTCTCTGGTATGTGTCTATTTGCTCCCGACTTCTTTCACCCCAATAAATCCTACTACCCGAGGCGTTTACAACTGGTGTTTTGAGCAATAATGTATTTAAAGTGCATTCCACTACCAGAGGAAAATGATCAGACCACAAAACATCGTTTAACACAAATATATTCAGCACTGTACTTTTGGCAGCTTTAGTTACCAAACAATGATCGAGCCATCGCTTAGAACCGTTGGCCTCACTCAAAAATGTATAGGTATCCGACATTAAACCGAGAAATTCTGTATCAATACAAGACCATTTTTGATCTATACAAAATTGAGAGAGTTCATGGTAAAACGGCTGTGTAGGGTGTGAGTTATAGTCCCCAAGTATATATACACAGCTTTCGCCATAAGAGTCAATAATAGCACTTACAGAGCTCAGCACATCCGTAAAATCCATTATGTTTGTCACTGCATCCGTAGGCATATATACACTGAACACTAAAAACGAATTGCCTTTTAACATCACATTTATAGCACATATGCGCGAATTATCGCATTGTATCACTGACACATTATTAAATATACTACGTCTCCAAAGCAGTGCGACACCTCCATATGGTCTACCCCGTAGCATACCATTTGACGTATCCACCGCAGATACACCTGTGGAGCTGAAGTCGTCACTTATTGTATCGAGAAATGATATTTCATCTGGCATAAGCCATGTTTCTTGCAACGCTATGATGTCGAAAGTTTTACACAGTTGTTGTATATATTTTGCAGAGCGTTTTACGCTCTTGCAATTGAACGTCACCATCTTACATATATTTTTCTTATCCATAATTAGATGTTGTTTTTTGACAACCCAACAGGTGTTTCGCTTGGTTGTTTATGCTTAAAGTGCACAAACCTTCGAAAGATAATCCCCTGTGGCCACAGATTCTCATCCAAATATAATGGGAGATTGCTTTGGGATACAAAAAGCTTATATGCATCATGTTCACATTTTCTTTTAATTGATATTTTTTCTAATGTAACAAATTCATTCGTTTTATTCTTTATATAATTTACAATGTCCGATTCCTCTGTGTCTTTATGAACGTTTGTTATAAATAACGGTATCTTTTTATCGGCCGCTCTAAACTTTTCTTTCGATTCCACCACAACATTACCCATTTTACCGATAAAGCGATTCTTAAATCTTAGTTGCTTCCTTCGCACTACTTTCCAACCTTCGTTTTCGTTGTGATCCTTAATACAAGTCGCATAAGTTTCCTTTTCTTTTACTTCTACACGTTGATCGGCCGGCTCGCTTGTCAAGCGCGATGACTCATTCTCCCGACTTGTGCTAACGTCTTGTTTCAAACCGCTGCCGTTGCCGGTGACGCATATGTCGATCGGTTGCTGAGTTACGGTACTTTGTAATAAAGCGTTAGTACCCTCCAATAGATTATTGTCTAAACTTCTATAATTTAAGTTTAAATTGTAATCTCTTGGAGACGAAACCTCATGATTAGACTGTTCGGACTGCGTTGTTATGATAGTATCATCCAGCTGAGCCAGTCCCATTGGCCCACTATCACGATATGCTCCTCTTTTCAAATTAACTTTTGCTACCGAAAATGGCGGTGAAATTGGTTTTACATTTAAATAATCTCTTTTAAAGCTCTCGAGCTGTTCAACTGTCGCATACGACTTCTTGATATTATTTATTTCAGCCTGAACTAACACCAAGTCCTTTAACAACTTAGAAACATCCAAGTGGTCGAATGTTATAGGTGGTAGTTTCTCCAGGTCTCTCGCCACAAACACGGGTAGTACATCAGGATCTGTTACTTTTATGACATTTATAATATCATATAGAAGACGGTTTCCCTTGCCTTTACCCTTGCGTCCCGCTTTCCGTAAGTCCGACGGCAACGAATCCAAGAGTAATCTATTTGCTTTTTCGATTTGTTCACACGTAAATGCAGACGTACATATTTGCACCAAACTAATTTCATCGGCTATTGAAATTTTATTTTGGATGTAAGCTAACAGTTCGTTAATTACGACACCACACGTATTACACTTTTGCGTATTACTCGTCATTTTCGAGATTGCATCGGACGCTGCACTCGAAAGCACGTCAGTCGCGGGTCGATGCGCGCGCGACACTGAAATTTAAATTTTTGGTGTAAGTGATTTATCTATCATTAATTTTAAACATAGATTTTAAATGTGACTAGATGTCCATTACATGCCTTGTCTACTCTTTACTCGGGTCTTGTAAGAAAAAAAAAAGCTATTATAAAATTACGGAATTAATGGGTCATGTACCATATTTACAAAAGTTTATATTGATTAAAACGTAATCAGTAGAGCTTAAATAAGCTACATTATTTGAGGATGTGCATTGTTCATACAATTGCAACTAGTATATACGATGTTTAGTATAGATTTGGAGCTGTTGCGCATTTTGTGTAGTAGAGAAGTCGTTTATAGAAGCATCTGCAAATATGTCCAAAGAACTACAGAAGTACGGTAGTCCATATTCTATCCTGAAAGCATTTATGTAAGGGTGGATCTGAAAAAAAATGCGAGCCCTCACGAGTCACACTCTTGCTAAATTATAATTTTTTGCAATAATAATCATTCAATTATCTTTTAACTTACTTTATACCTTACAAAAATATAGCTAGTGATAGTAGAAATGCAATTGAAACTAGTCGTAATAGCATACAATTTTATTTAATACTAAGACTGCCATATAAAAACGAATACTCGTTACTACTTCGTCAATTTAATGACCCTGTTATATCGTAGTACTTTAATCAGTAGAATAATAAACAGAAAATATCGGTTTTCGCTTTTACGTAGTTTTGAAAGTAACCTATACTATTATTTGGGTCATTATTTTTTAAGAAGACTAATATCTCTCTTTATCCTCCTTAACACATTGATTTGGGTCACCTCAACACCTTTGGCTCGAAGCCTGACAAATGCTCAGCAAAGTAATAAGGTTTTAAGTTATGATACTTCCTTTGCGTGCGTCATATCGAACGTATCGTTATTAAAGCCCCTTAAAACACGGCCTGTTGTGTAAATAACGCGCAAAGAGTTCTTGTTACGGACTTGAAGGTGTGAGCACAATAAAAGTATTTTGCATCTTTATTTTAATTACTTTTTTTGATTAGCGTTACGTGTCACTGAGTCATTACCACAATATATTAATTCTCATTGCGTAATTAACTTCATAGTATTAAACTTTATTTGGAAATTAAACAACATTTGACAATTAGCCGCAATTTTTTCACAATTTGAATGTTTTTAAAACAATAATTTGATTACTGGGTTAGTATTTTTTCAACGGAAATTAAATAGAAGGAAGCCTGCAAACAACACGGAATAAATCTCTAAAAACGTGACTTGAATTAATTTAATGATAAAATAGCGTAAAAACTGGAAAGTTGCTAATTGAATTTGCAGAAGGTATTGACTTAAGGCTAACAAGAAGTTACAGTATTTTGTCAAATGAAAAAGTAGCAAAGGATGATTTTTTAAAGAACACTGTACTATGTATAATATGCTGCGAGTTTGAAAACGAGAATATTAGTATATCCAGTATATAATGACGTATATATTTTTAGTCCTAGGATTTATTGAGAAATATAACCTATTTATTTAAATAACATATTTTATTTTGAGTAATCGTTATTTTGACTAATTTTATTTTTACAATCCATAAATTTGGACTTTGCATTAATTATTATGATATTCGTTTGTTGAATAAATGTATAGCGGCAATATGATTTTGTTTTGGGTTCATCGAAATATATTATTATGTGTCCCCGCTGTGACTTTGAGAATATAAATTTTTGTTATTAAAAGTTGTATCCAAAGTCGATATTGCTCATAACTTTATCGTACATTCTTTTCTTTTCATAAAAGTTTATTGGATTTTTTTGGCCGGTTATATTTAATTTAATATAAGTAGTAACGTTTATATGTATAAGTCTCATGCAGTATAGTTTTATAAATTTTTACTTTTTTTTCTCAATCCTGTTACTGATTTCTCAAGGATTAATTAAGTTGAGAAAAGTCTTTTGCTCAATGTTTTCTTCTAAAACAGTTATAAATAAAATGACACTTTTGAAATGTTACTAAAATTAAGAGCTCCGTGAAATGAAGTATAACGAAACTCTTTGAGAAATGTACCTACATAGTTCTGTTTACCGTGGCATGGGCACTGAATTGCCCCTAGAATAAGTAGCATAATAATTTTATTATGCTATTTATTTCATTTAGATTAATTTGCATACGCTGGACTATGTCCGGCATATCGCGTATGTTATGAACGAATAAATAAATTTTACTTGTTGCCCCTTTGAAGTTTGACTGAAACGTAATGATAATTTTGAAATGTTAACGCAGAAATGGGGAAATGTTCAAAAGAAAATAAACGGAAGACATCATAATGCTGCGTACAAAAGTCCGAAACCCGGCTATTGTTCAGCATAAGTGTCTGCAGAGTTAAACATACACAAAAGAAACTGCGCTTGCAAAGTAATATTTTATTTTCCTGTTTAAATTTTTTTCCTCATTATGACCAAGTTGTTTAAGAATAGCTCAAAGATTTTAATCAAGGTAATCAGTTGTTTTAGATAGTTTGTTTAAAATGAATAAACCATTGAATGGCGTATTGTTCAACAAATAAAAATATCAATCATTTTGGTTTAATACTTTCTTTCTGCTCTTTCCTTTCTTGGTCGGCATTTCATCGGTGATGCCTATGAACTGATTCTGCTCATTGTGGTTTTATGTATGTATGTATGTAGTATAGCCGACCTATTTTCGTAAAATAATGAAACACTGTGAAAAACAAAACATAATATTTTCTGAACCTGAACTGATCAGATTTATAGAATTAATAGGTAGTTCGGTAGTCAACAGATTTAACGTTTCGCTTGAGATATGGCATAACCCGAATAATAATGGCGTTATTTGCATTTGTATGATTTAAGTATGTTGTTCTAATCAACTTTGTGTTATAAGCAACAATGTAGTAGGTACTAGAATTCGCTAGTACTCTAAGCTGTCTAGCTTACAGTAAATAATAAATAGTTAATTACAAAAACTTCATTCCATAAGAACCTAATTGTTAATTATGCTTAACAATAAAACCTGTAAGAGAAGTATTAGAGATTCTTTGTCTTACGTACCATGCCCTGATTTTTTGCTATGTAATAAAACGTTTTTGTCATGTATTGTAATATATCAAATATCTTCTGAAACACAGCTAAAGAATAAATAAATTAAAGTTAAGTATGGTTCTTGTTTGCAACTACGTAAATGTAAATTGAGAAAGCGGCCGACCTGTCACTGTCTTTATTGTATTGTTTAAAAAATGTTCTCGAGCGGTAAAATCCACCAGTTTTTCAGCGGTTTTGCAGCTCGTTGCTTTATGTGTCAGACCTGATATTTTTAATGAAAACAGACTAACATATTTGAAAGCTTTTCAACAGTTCCAAAAACATTTGCTTTAATTTTTATCTGTATACTACCCGAAGCTAACAATATGTACTATTATATACTGTGCCGAAGCTCTGGTTTATACTTGAACTGACAGAATACCGTGTGATTGATCAAATAAAGAGTAACTACAGATGACATAATAGTACTTATGCTTAACTGAATACACTGAAATTGTTTAATTTTTAGTTTTGGTCGTAATTTACTGGTAATAAGAAGTTTCTTCAGATCTATACAGTTAGTTGCTTTTTGTGACACAAGCAGTTTATGTCAGCCTATCATGTTGGCCAGAGCACATTGGCAAAGTATAGAGATTCCAATAAACTTATTCGTTTACCAGAAATCGTTTATCTTACGCGCAGTACCTACATATGTTACCAATTAACGTCAATTGTGAAATATAATACATATAATATTAAATTAAATTTTGAAAATCCACCAACAGTTTTATTTACACTAGACATAAGTAAGAACATTCTCGATTAAGTCACCTTTCAGACAAAAAACTAGATCAAAATCGGTTAATCCGTTTGGGAGCTACGATGCCACAGTCAGACATACAGATACACAGAACGTCAAACTTAATATAACACCCCTCTTCGTTGGGTGGTAATAATACATGTTATACTATAGTTAAGCTAGAATTGAGTGCCAACGGCTTACAGTTGATTATTCTGAGGGTGAGCGACCGCAAGCAGTATTTACTGCGGCAAAACCAACTCTGTCGGGTTTTTGCTAAAAGTCAGTCGAGCAAGTTGGCGCTGTCGAAAATTCGCTTGAAAAGCTTTAAATTTCAACAATTCGCCTCCTCGAATATTCAATAGAGTCGAGTAGTTTTAACATAAAAATTGAATTATTTTCCGTCTATAGCTGCCAAACGAGTAGCCAGGCTACCTCGCGGTGAATGTCACCTGACTGTTAATAGACCCGCTGCCAGGTATAAAGGAAGCAATAACCTTTTTCTTTCTTAACTGGCTATTGACTTTGAATTAAACATATTCTAGGAAGGGTTAGTTGGTGGGACGATATTAGTAGACTTTAAATACGCAAGAATCACCAATTTTCTTCTAATTCACTACCTGTTAGGTTTATAAAAACGTGGTGACTTTCAAGAGGCTGATGGGTTTCTCGATTGACAAGACACGAGAACCTTTGAGAGAGAGATTACCTTTATCTTTTATTGTGCAATACTAGTCCGCTAAATCATCATTTTTCATCCTAAAGACAAAACTTGTAACTTAATAAATAAATTGTGTGGTAAGTAAAATTATATGTAAAATTACTTTAGTATAAAGTGCATTGACTCCTTTATAGACCAAATGCTAATCTGAGGCTTGATGTTCCAAAAATGTAAGACAAGATACGATGAATACTTAATGCACAGAAGTAACCACGTGAACAGGAAAGACTTTTGGAAGTGCACAAAGTAGGCACAAGTATTTTGGAAAAGGTTTGTTACTTGGTGGCAATACATCAAAACTCTCTTTTATTTAACATAAGCTTGAATTCAATTAAGTACTTCTTTTAAAAGTTAAAACGGATGATAGACCAAGGGCTTATGACAGCCTTAGAGTATTTACTGTTACCATAACCTATTTTGCTAATATCTATAAACGTAACTAAAATATAATCGTCTAAATTGATAATTATAATCGTCTACTTCACTTGTCTACTTCTAGATTGTTGTTTTATTATTTTATTGGTGTACAATAAAGAGTTAAATAAATTGAGGAGTAACATTTCCTAAATGTCTGTTCTGCCGTCACAACGTAAAAATATTGGTACAATTTTTAAATACGTTTTGGCACTCTCCGTGTTGCCACAATTTTCATCTTTGCCAATTTCTCAGAGCAAACTTTCAGAAAATTAAAGTTTGAAAAGAGAAAAATAAATAGCTACTTAGACGTAGAGGTCGCAAATCATATCTTATTAAAAAATCTCATACAAGCAAATTTGTTTCTCTGGATTCAGATGTTTTTAAAGGTGAAATAGTTAATTAAAATCAAG
Organism: Thymelicus acteon; assembly: GCA_951805285.1. Classification (NCBI taxonomy): domain Eukaryota; kingdom Metazoa; phylum Arthropoda; class Insecta; order Lepidoptera; family Hesperiidae; genus Thymelicus; species Thymelicus acteon. The sequence continues at coordinate 9,016,211 of OX638229.1, read as the reverse complement.
GTTTTATATTATCTCTAAAGTGACTTCACGACTATCGGAAAGGTCTACCTATAATTCCGTATGCTTGGAAATGGAAAACAGAGGCACTCGTAGATAGGTAACAAAAGCAAGAGGCATAATGCGTGTTCTATCTCTGCATCTACCTTGAGTAACGAGACGACTTTAATATAGAACATCTGATATTTCACTTCAGATTTCGTCTGGTCTACTACAAACCATAGGATTTCTGCACGTGGATTTCGATTCGTAGTTACGATAAGTATTTCATTTGCCGTGTTTTTGACACATGTATGTTTTTATAAATCATAACAATAATACGTAACAAGTGTCTTCGGATGATCTAGATTGTCAAGTTAATTTAAAAAAATACATATATGTATACAAGGTGAAGAAATAGAAGAAGTGAAGGTGACGAAAAAGATGAAGAAAAAGAACTCTCTCTCAAAATCTAGCAAATACATTAACTTAGTATCTTAATTAACTTAAATGTATTAACTTAGTATCAATGAGTAAGAAGTAATTAGTATAAGTAAGTTATTTAAAGCCAGTTTTTATGAAGTACAGCTGAAACGTTTTTGATCTAACTTTATATAACATTGAAAACTAGGGTAAGATCAGGCCTTAGATGTTATTGACTGATTGTTTTTTATCTTCAGTTTTACCACAATTTTATATATTTGTAAGTGAAGCCCCGATTACAGCAGTGAGACATTTACAAGTTTTGATAATGATTACGTGAACAATAGGAAAGTGGGACATAATATTAGGAGAGCATAAGAGCCTTGTCCACTACGAGTATATTGTTCGTGATGTTGTCACGATATGTAGATGCGTGTAATCTGCAGATAACAAGAGCGACATGACAATAACGGTCTAATGGACTGCTTTTCAAGGAACAATTGGAGATGGTATAAATGGACCTGATACTGTTATTGCTACGTCCATTTCAGCTTCTATTTCCAGACGAATAAATCCTATGGGCCCCAAGGTAGCTTTTGTTTTTGAAACTATTTTTTTATTAGTAGATACATGTCTTTCTCTTAGTATGACGAACGTTACGTATAATTCTATTTCAGATGATTTATCTTAATGTTTCTTTATCTTTTTATGGATTTAATGTTTAAAACTATTATGTACCTTCATAAGTTAATTCTTGAAATTAAAGTGAGTTGATTTGAAGTGATTTTTGTAGCAAGTTTTTTTAGTACTCTACACGTATATGTTTTTTCTAATCGTAGAATGATTTCTCTTATTTTTAACCAAGTTTATCAATATGCGCAGTGCGACGTCGAAGTCCACTTCTTTAAATGATCGCCTAAAAAGGTGCAGATCTAAGCGTGACTTGAATTTCTTCGAAGTGTCAGTTAACCTACTTTGTAACTTTGAGTCCCATTTTACTTATGAAAGCAACTCAGCGTGTAGGATCTTTGTACTGTTCGTCTGAGTCGGAAAAACTTCTGCTGAAATATCAAAAATTGCGCTTTGATAATAATACGTCAGTTTTATAATGAGTTTGAAATACATTATGCACAGTTCAAACCTTTCATGTAAATCACACAAATTTAATCATTACAGCTGATCAACTGATTTGTACAAATAACGCGTTACTGGTTAACCCGCTAGACGCTGTTCTCTCGAAATTTCAATTAAGGAGCTTGTAAGAAAGAGCCAATAACCTTGAGCAACTGGGCGGAGCTAATACGAACCGTAAATTAAAACTATATTTTTCATATATTATACGTATAGGTGTAATCTATGCCTATATTTTAGTTAGGGAACTGTGAAAGAATTCCTTGCCGTTTAAAAGCAGATACAAATCATCGTTTATAGGGTTCCAAAAAAAAAATCAGATTCCTTATAGTTTCGTCATGTCCATCCATCCGTCCGTTCGTCCGAAGCAAAGTGCCGAGACTCTTAGTGCTAGAAAGTTGTAATTTGGCATGGATATACACATTTATTAAAACTCCAGGATCGGACAATAAAATATTGAAAAACATTTTTTTTTCAGGGTATCTCCCCTACAGGTAATATGAGAATGAATTTTTTATTCATCACGTACCCTATAGTGTGGGGTATCGCTGAAAAGATCTCTCAAAAATATTATGCAAGAATGCAAGAATCCATTTTTGCAATTAGCGGTCTGTTTGCGAAATATTTGGCTTTAAAATGGTAATTTTGGTTATTATTAAGTGTCCCCCTTGCCGGCTAAACGGTTGGAGTTGGAAAAGTGAAATAATTCTCAAAAATCGGTTATATGATGAATTTACAAGGAAAACTATCACGGCTATGCTAGCATAAGTAGTAGTAATAGTCGATAAACTTACTACTTCGGAACCTTACATTGCGCGTAGCCTGATATGCATTTGCCCTGCTTTTGACAGAAAATTTGTATCTACTTTTAAACGACAAGGAATTTTTGAACAGTTCCTTAACTAAAATATTGGCATAGATTACACCTATAAACTGCACGTATAAATATGAAAAATAATAATTTACTTTGTATTTGTATTAGCTCCGCTCAGTTCCTCAAGGTTATTGGCTCCTACAAGCGCCTTAAGTTGCTTTTACTATTTCAGTCAGTTAATATATATATTTACTTGTTTGATAAGGCTTCCAAATCAAGTCCTCCATACCTTACTGCATTCTACACCTTTAGTAATTTGCTAATCACATAGAATAAAAATTTCACTAAGACGGCATTTCCATGTCTTTTTTGGATGATCCCTTGGTGTCCTTTGTCAGATGACTCAAACCTACAGTCTTTATCTACCTTTGTTAAATGCTCATCACTCAAATGTATTTCAAATATCTTTATTCGTTTGGCTGATTCCTGTAGTTGGACAAGAACCTACTTTTCAACTTCTAAATCTTCACCTTCAATCTTTTAAACATCTCACGGTTTCTGTTCACCTACAAATACTAAAATTTATTTTAAGTAGTATAGGATTATTTGTACAGGTTAATTTATTTAATAAATCAATTTCCAGTAACAGATGTAAATAGCACTTTGATACTTTGATAAATCAGTTTCACAGACGAACAAAGTTACCGATTAGTGCACACGGCGTAGCCGGCGGTTGCGACCAAGCTTAAGACATGACCTTGACAACAGAATATCTCTAGTTCAAAGGTGAATTAGGGAAGGGCTATTTATTGCACTTCTAAAGTTTGATCGACAAATGAAATATCGTTGCATAGCAAAAAAAAAATCTGAAAAAAATACAAATTAAAAAAATTACAAACATAAACTGTTAATAAGATTTTGGCCATAAAATGATATTATATTTATTTGAAGATTTTTGAGATCCCGTTTGTTATCGACTTTATTTATTATTTCATTCGAATCACTGCCGCAATACGGGTTAACTGTGATTCTGCTATAGTATCAGATAAATTTGCGAATGCTCCGTTTTTGGCAGCAGTTCTGTTGCTGTTGCCATTTGAACTAGAAAAAGCGTTGGCAAGTATATTATCGTCTGCATCAGACTGACTAGACCGAGCACGCGTCTTATTTATGACGTGGAGTAAATTACTTTGATTTCCAGAGAGTAAAATGTATCGTACGAAAAGGCGTATGAGAAAACGTTTGTTGTTTTGCCTTATTTGTTTATAAGTATTTTTGTTTTGTATGACAAAGATCACCAGTTTGATCTTATTTTAACAGTACTTAAAAAAATGATTTTAGTGTTACTCGTCTTTTAAGTGATTTACCATCTTTAATCCGACCTCGCTACTCGTGGGAAATAATAATAATAACCAGAAAATCACCCTCCTTAACTTTCACGATAGGACAACACAATATAACGAGCAGCTTGTAAACATCCAAGAGAAAACTGCGACCTGAGACACTACGCCGATTTGAACCAACCATATATCGATAAGAGTGAGTCCAATGCTTGGTTTAAATATGGCGAACTATTTCCCGAAACCGAAGCTTTTGTGCTAGCTATTACGGACCAAGTCGTAAGTACAGCTAACTATAGGAAACATATAACAAAAGAAATAGCATCACAATCCAGTCTATGTCGTAGATGTAAGGGAGCACCAGAAACAATAGAGCACATAACTGGAGCTTGTAAGTCACTGGTACAGAATGACTACAAACACCGACATGACCAGATAGTATCCATCATTCATCAACATTTAGTGCATACATACAAGTTTATGCCCAAAAAGCAACTTCATTATAGGTACAAACTACAATCAGTCGTAGAAAATAGAACACACAAGTTATATTGGGACAGAACGATATAAACAGATAAAACTATCCTTTTTAATAGACCTGATATCACCGTACATGATAAACAAAATATGACTGCCTACATTATACACATAACCATACCCAATAAACACAACTTACGAACTATAATATCTTAAAAATTAACTAAATATAGAGACCTGGCAATCGAATTATAAATGCAGTGCCAAGTCCAGACTGTCAACGTAATCCCAATGGTTTTATCATCCACTGGTGTAATACCTAAATTATTAGATAAAACTTAAAACTTCTCAAAATTCCAACATACGTATCACAAACACTCCAAATAGCGGCTTTACTAAACATTTCAAATCAAATCAAATCAAAATCTTTTATTCATATAGGTATCACTGATACACTTATGCACTTCATTTTTTAATCTACCAGCTTTTCGGAAAGTTGCTTTGTCATGGAGGAGAAGAAAAGCCGAAAGAAACTCCTCGCACATCTTTTAAAATCATGAAAAGTTACATAATATCTTCTAACCTACGCGGAACTGGATGCGGCACTAATTTCCAGGCGTCTTTGTCATTAATATATTCATTTATGCTATAGTATCCTTTGCCTACTAGCTGAGATTTCACATATCTCTTAAACATTTGGATAGGTAAATCACGTATTGACTTGGGTAATTTATTGAAAAAACGTACACCGAGCCCCATATAAGAGCGTTGTACCCTACTTAAGCGAAAAGATGACGTCACCAAATTATGTGTGTTTCTAGTTAGATGATTATGCGTATCACTATTCTGCTTGAACATACCTAAGTTGTTTTTTACAAACATAATATTGCTGTAAATAAATTGAGAGGCTACTGTTAATATGCCTATATCTTTAAATTTCTCACGCAGAGAATCACGTGATTTCAATTTATAAATGGCTCTGATTGCCCTTTTCTGCAAAACAAATATAGAACCAATGTTAGCCGCTGAACCCCACATCAATATACCATAGGACATGAGGCTATGAAAGTATGCAAAATAAACAAGTTTAGCAGTTTCTACATCGGTAAACTGTCTTATCTTTCTAATCGCATAAACTAACCTACTTAGCTTACTCGCGAGAGCCGTTATATGGGTGCCCCATTGTAGTTTAGAATCTAAGGTGACACCCAAGAAAACTGTGGATTTTTCCATAGTTAGAATTTCATTATTTAATTTGAGGCTTTTACTAATATTCCGTACATTAGGTAGTGTAAATTCAACACACTTAGTTTTTTTAGCAATAAGTAGCAAATTGTTTGTTGTAAGCCAGTGTGATAAACGAGATAGAGCACCGGTATTTGCCGAATAGTCTGCAAGTTTTTAAATATTAACTAAGTATAATAACAACATAACATCACTAACTAGTAGGTACACTTGGCTGACGCCCGTGCATTAGTTTATTAATATAAAAATGAAAAAAAAAAACATATTAGAAAATATTATCATTCAATTTATTCAATTTATCATTTATTATATTATTTATTTTTTTGTTATAACTTTACAATGAATTCATTGAATGGAAAATAACATGAAATTTATTTTCAAAGAATAATTATTTCGAAGGATGGATTTTCGAAGAAGAAGGAAAACATTACTGTGGAGTAGCACAGTTCAATATTTAACGAATACCCTCCCAATCTCAATCGAAGCATAATCTTTTGTCGATTAGCGGAAATTACCATCTTCCTAATGTTTCTGAACGATTTTCAGAACCATGACAGACATATTAAAAGTAAAAAAGAAGATTACATCCAAATAAAAATGTCGGCTGGGGATAATTGTGTAATGTAATTTCATTCTGTTCACTATATCATTACAATACAAGTTGAATATTTTAAAGTTTTATTAAGTTCCCCTCATTAATTAACGTAATTAATTTTCATAATATTATGCCGAAAAAACACATATAGTTTAATTTAATGGTGCGTTGTATCTTTTATTTCGATATAAATTGTCGTATTTTTAATTCTACCAAACTTCTCTTTGTTTATAAATTAGGACATTTTGCACAATACTGTCCTATAGTTAATTTTCATGACATTATGACTGTAAAATTCTAGAATATTTGATTGACATGCCCCTCAGTTATTTTTATTTTTATTAATATTACTTTATCCTAAATTGTTATTCAAAATAATATATTTCTGATAATGTTTTGCTGACATTTCTTTTGTACACCGAAAATATTACGTTGGTACTAAGAGAGTAATGTATGGCTCGAGTAAAATTTACTCCCTAAGGTTAAAATATTACAGGAACCGCCCTCGTCGTTTGACCCTTACACTGTATCATATAAGTTTGTTTAGAATCTGTTCGACCTAAGTCCCAATCATGGTTCTATAGGATCTGGTTATTGTTAATGTATTTTAATTTTATTTATATACATGAATAATGCCTATCCTAATGGGTTATATAAAAGAAAATTGTATTAAACATTGAACAACATTTTATGTAAAAGACAGGTAGATTTTACATTCTCATATGATTATAATTATATGGTGTAAATAAAATAACAAAATAAAAAAACGGCGCAGTTTAAAAAAGTCGAATTATTTTTTAACAGAATTTTAATAATATAATAGTTTAAAAAAAAACTAAAAAACACGCTTTTATAGAAAATCCAATAAAAAATAGAAAACAAATTTGAATTAAGAATCGTGTAATAATTGTAATAAAAGCGTGGGGTGCTTTTTGTAGCTAATATAAAGCGTGTAAAAATAAACACATAATTATACATGATAATACAACTAGCAAGGTTTAAGTAAAACATTGACCTTATCCACGGTGCAATTAAGTGCCGAATACAGGAACAAAATATTCATTACAGAGAAAGGTTTCTGTTGTAATTTATAACTTATTGCCGACGCCCTATGCGTTAATATTGATCGGCAACAGTTGGCGATGAATTGAACCGTGCCTTTACGTTGACCTTCCCTTGGTTTTCTTGTTTCCTTTTTTAATAATTTGTATGAAGCTGTTTAGAGGAGAGAGCGGACGCTTTAATAAAAGTTAGGCCTTGAAAATTAATTTCTCTTTTGATCTTTACATACGAGCAGGTACTTAACTGCTATCCCTACTTATGTTTGAAAGATATAGCAAATGTAGGATTTTCAGTATGCCAATTGTGTATTTTCCTTATCGCAGCCGAAACCTCTAGCTGATAACGCAAGTCCTTGAACTCTATAAAATCCAAATGGTACGAAACTATGGCATCTATATGATTTTATATACTCTATACAAAGTCGTGGACATGCGTATTGGCCGCTTACGGACTGAAGCACGAATCTTCTTCACTACACTTGTCGTACGAGGAATTTTGAACTCAAATATAAGACGGAGAAATTACATTATTACTCTGTCAGGGCGTCGGGCAAGCGCTGTATGTTGGGCGGAGGCATCGAATCGAGGGTGATTCAGTTGAAACCTCGCCGCGCAAGGGGTGGTATCGTTTGCACCCCGGTTCCACAGTGCCCATTGAGTAAAAACCGCCGATATGACGTCTAACAATCCATCCAGAAAAACCTTACAATAAAAAGAATAACACATTTACAGTAAATAACCTTTTGTGATTTTCATCGAATGTGCGACCTTTCGCCGGCTGTCATAAATGTGACAGAAGTATTCGTAGGAACGTGTCACTCGCAAAGTATACAAAAAATGTTAATTAAGTAACACGATAGTGTATCCTGCGGCGAACTTATTTGTCTACTTTAGTGCGGTTCTATAGAAATTTAGTGATCGAATTCTAAAAATAGGATATAATTGTGAATATTAGGTTTTAGTGGTCGGTTTTTACTATCAAGTTGAATGGATATACCTAATGCCGAAGTGCATCTGTAATGGCTGTGATATAAATCTACGTCGCTGGGTATAAAAATATTTTATATGTTATTCGCACCTTTAGCTTTGACGCTTTCGTAGACAAGAATTGGCATAAAATTGGCTTTACAGAATGTTGTTTCCTGAAGAGGTTCTCACTTCTAATTTTGTTTTCAAATTGATCCTTTAAATTGCCCAACAATATTTTTGTACTCACGTTAATAATTTTAATTTATATTAAAGCACTTACTTTACAAACAACTTCAAATATATCCTTAGAACCGTGTTAATAACGGCCAAAATAAATTAAGTTCAAACCAAGTACTATAGGTACAGCAACAGAGCGTGACCTATTAAAAGTCACGACCATTTCATTTAAATGTTCTCGTAAAATGTATCTACGAATACCTTACGTGTTATCTGATTATTAAGTCATTCCACTCTATGCGAACCGTATAATAGTTCCAGCAATCTCGCATATCACCGCTTTATGGGTCAGAATTACGCGAAAAAGGAATTACTCTAAATAATGTTATTGCTACGAACATGCACAGAGGTCTGGATTCGCGAGTATTAATAGCGTAGTAAAATAATTTCTAGTTCATCCCGACATTTTTATTTTTTATCAAATTGGCAGGATAATAATAATTATTATCAGAAGTTATATAAAATATCTCAACGGTTTCCATTCAGTAATAAAAATGACTAACAATCTGTGTCCAAGAAATCAGTTTGATAAAACAGAAAACTTTTCGGCGGCATCAAATCATCATTTTGCAAATGTGATTAAGTTCCTGTCTGATGCCTGAGTTATTGCATAAAAATGGTTCGTATCTTACAAATTAATATATGTCTAGATTACGCTATGTATTTAGTTGCTAGCATTTTCGTACCCCATAAAAAATACTAGGGGACTATATGGCATAAATTGTTAACTGGAGAACGCTTGCTGCTTGATCCCTAGACCTATTGACTTGTAATGGTTATCCCTTCATGAATTAATAAAGGAACGATGAGCTATTCCGATATGTACGGCATTGTGCAGTGATTATAACCAATGCTTTGTTAGTACATTAGTACATTAAATTAGAATAGTAAAATTATCTTATGAACAGAAATATTTTAATGAAACTATAATGAAACTCATGGCGTGATTATAGTTGTACAAGTATAAGCTAGTTTATTTTGTCCGCAGATATCATTTTGACGTTAATTTTGTGGCTGTTTCTAGCTTTAATAAGTGTGCATTAGATGCAGTATTATTTTACTACAATGGTTTAAACTTCTATAGAGTTGTGTAGACGTTTGTAATTTGTGTTTATCAAGTATTATTTATAATTTTTTATTGTTAATCAGAATATACTATATAATACAATTTAATTCCAATGAATAAATTGTCAAAAGAAATAACATTGTCGATGTTGCTTTCGCAATTGATTTTTAAAAAGATTTATCGCGAAGACAATTTAATATCAACGTATTCTATACATTCTATGTGTCATAAGAAGGAGTGGCACACATAATTTGTTATTGCAAACGTATTGAAAAATCTCTAAAAGATGTTTTATAAAAATTCGAGATTTAATAATAATTAATCCAAATTAAATATTATTGTACATTCCTCGTTCAAACGTATCGTGTGTAACTGTTATTATACGTAGGTCTTAAAATGGCTATGCCTGTTGTTGAGTGAGAACATCCCAATAATACTTATTGAAAATGGTTGTTCTCAAGATTTCAGATACTAAATTTTTATTCTTGTTACGGCGATGAAAATGGTTTTAAGGAAGGACTGTTAACTATAACAAGTTTGTTTGACTTGTTTGTCATTACATACGCCTTGCTTTGCAATGAAAATATCAATGGAACTCTTAATAATATTATAGCTAATACTTAACTGTTATGTGTAAAATTTTGAGACTAAGAAGAACTAAAAATATGCTGAGTTTGCCATTTAATGGAATTGATACCAAAATTATTGAACAAGGAGTAAAATTGGTACATTTTATTTATAATGTTATGGCTAAGAGCAATTAAATTACTAATAATAATAAATGGCTTCTTAATCTTATTCTCTTACTTTGGTTTCTGATCAATCCGTGTTAATAGAAAGTGTACCTAATTTACAACTAATAGCGTTATAAATTATGACGAACGATGCTTCAAATCAGACATTAATTCTATTAACTCCTGTATAAATTTAATGACATATTTACATCGTATATTATAAATATTGAATTACAAATAAATTTATATCTAGCACCAAACGATCTAGGGCATTCTAGATCTAACTACTATCCAGGGCAAACAATTCGTACCGAAATTAACCTAAAATAAATTTGAAATTACATTTAGCATCAATTAAACTTAACACCTATACCTACATTTATATTTTCTGCATAGAAATTAGAAAAAAAGCTTAAGTTATACCTTAATGACTTCTACCATTATATTCAATTGAAATATATTATTTTCAATTGAACTTTTGATCCCTCGTCGACGGAGGCTCAGTTTTGTAATGAATGATGTATGTTTATACATCATATTATAACATATTTACATCTTTAAAATCGACGTTTAGGATTACGAATGGTAGACAGAGCCTACCAGAATTGCAAAATTATAACTTGTTATCTCTCGATCTAGCGCCCACAGGTTTCATTGTAACTATTGGCTAAAGAAATTATCTGCATAACCAAAACAGATTGTGAACATTGCATTTGTCATATTTTATTAAGATAAGATATAGTATCTAATTAAATAAAATTAGTCTCTAAAACGACTTAGGTACTTCATTCGAAAATTTAATATTATCTTCATTTCCAAAATTATCATGTACAAATATTTGGAGTTCCTGCCTTCCCCTTAAGTTTGCACTGCGTTGTAGAAAACAGTACCTATCTATAATATGATAAATTAATAATATTAGAGGAAATTTAATAAGGAAATATATATTAATTTGCTTTCAATTTGAGCTGGTATCAGAACTAGTCCTCCGAGATTACACCGATGTTACTCGTAATAGTAGCATATTAATACTGCGTGTTCGGAGGCGAATCCCATAGTTTAATAATGTAAGTACTTAACTAAAGACGCTTACATAAATCATATTTAAGCTGGTAAATATCTGATGGCAAGTGATCCTTATCGCGTATACATAATCTGCTTTATAGTATACTTACCTAGATTGAAGTTCAAAGTAATACATTTCCTCAATAATAAATTTTAAGTTAAACATAGTAAAACTTAAAAACTAAGCCTTGCATAATTGAATCCTTCTTAAAAAATTCCAATAATACGTGATATTAATAACGAAAGAACAATACGAGGCATGTTATAATTTTCTTGAAAATTATTTGATTAAATTCCTCGTCTTACTTTTCTTTTCTGTTCGCTTTATTGAGATTATTTCACTTACTTTTTATTAGTATCTATAAACTTTAATTTTTTCACATTTTGTTTAACCATAAGTATACTGTGAGATTCAATGACTGCTTTATAAACTAAGCTTTATTTTGCTCCCTTCTAGAGACAAAAATCCACTAGGATCAATATAACTAGTGGAGAGGTTTATAAGTCGCGGTAGTTTTCTCACCGATATCAGCACCTGCTACTAGACCAGCAATTGCTACCTAGCAATTGATGCTGATATAGATGATGTGATGTTGCCTGTTGTTCAATATAGCAGTTGTAAATTTATAAAGAGTTACTGAGTTCATTGATTGTCAGTCTACAATAGCTGGTAATCCACTTCAAAAAAATAACGCCACACCCTCATAGCCTCACACTAGGATTTCCTGTGTGGGTGCCATAGACAACACACAAAGACAGAACACACAAACCCAACTCATCTCTAAAATTTCTGCTTCGTTAGAATTCGTAACTAAAAAAGACTCTTTGAATGACGGTCCGGAATAATAACCATTGCGAAACATAGATCGTTTAAAATATAAGTAAGCTTACGCTATGGATACTCAAAATACCTCAAAAGTTTCATTTTTCTACATCAAAATCTTTGGTAACCTCAGGGGAATGTGCGTCCGTCTTCGAGGGTCGAGCGATCGATGTTATGGTAACACAGACGGTCCGGCGACTGACGCTGTACAGCAAAATTATATGGCGCGAACTGACGATGCGGTACCATTTACTATGAAGTAGCTACTGAAAAGTAATGGTATGGATTTACATGTACTTTGAATGAAAATAATAGTACTAAATGCCCTAAATGGAGTAGCATTGTATTCGAATCGCAAGAAACACACTTAAAAGTTACGCTTATAAGGAAACGATATTTTTAGGATTCCTATACCTTATTTTTTATAAGTCTCATTATTATTCTTATTTAAAGTCTCTTCCGTCTGTATATTCGTCTGTTCTCTTTAATAAAAGCCTTTATTCAATGTACTATTATGTCTTCTGTGTCAAAAGTCTAATTTTCAGTAAGTGTAGTTGATAAATGGAAACCGCGATCGGACCACCTCTTTGGGAAGCATAATTTTGTTAGTGGAGAATCGTTCGAGTTCCATGGAATCGCCACAAAACCACAATATCAATTTGCATAAAATAATATTGTGGTAGGACGTTGAAATGAAATTGAATGTTTAAAATTAGATATCAATACAATATTAAGTTATTGTAAATATTATTATAGATGAAATTTATATCTATTTTAATCGATGAGTCTTATTCCAGTTGTAAATATTCGATCATAATCAATTCAAATTTGAAGAAAATATTTTTCTTGAAAATTCTATGATACAATAAACAATTTGAAAGCAGATACGTAGAAGATATCAGAGAAAAAAGTAATGATAAATTTTGTGGTATTTTTATTGGTTTCGTAATAATAAATACATTAGTGTTATTCAGACATTTTTGAAGCGCTAACGATACGAAGCGTTGTAATATTTACCTCTTACCTCAACTTCTTGACTCCTCAAACTTTTATTTTGCAAAGTTCCTTAATAACCGAGAACATACGCCCTGATAGTTCATAATGATTTTCTGCTTTAGGAACCTGAATCTAAATCTACATCCAAATCTAAGAGATATGATTTATCTATTTGAAATAAATACTTTATTTAATAAGGTACATTAACTGAAGTGAGTGATTAATTGATGTTGGCAGTGAATTATATCGGAAGCTGTAATCACGCTTCGGGACTGGCTTACAAAAACTCGCTGACTTTGATTGGCGTGAATGTAAGTGTTGCTTGAAGTAGAAGAATATGTAAAAATAAGTTCCAAAATAAAGTAGCTCTTTCTATAAGAATGAAAAGGTTTATAAAAACAATAAGCAGAGTCCGGGAAAAATGGTAGTCGCCAATAGGTATGTATCAATGGCGATAGCATAAGAAGTAAAACTGTGAGCAAAAGCGGTACTAAAACCATCACACAAATTTAATATATTATGTACGCTAGGAGTGAAGGTTGAAAAATCCACGGGTTCATAAATTTCCGTCCAAATACACTTTATATTTCATATCAGACGAATGTTTAAGTTCCTCAATCCTTCATCACTCCTCAACATTTTCTCGAGACTACTTCAATACTTTTCACCGTTGACCTATATTCCCTTATTCAAACACGAATAGAAAATTGGATTAGATCGATGATAAATTGTCGTTATGACGGGCTAATGATACCTAGAAGACATGGATATTTTATACACGACGTACGTGGAGTTTTTTCATAAGTGCCATAAAGTTTTGTATTCAGTTTTTCCCTTTTGAACATAACCGTGTTATGTATATCAGTAATGTCCATATTTTTTAAGGTTAAGGACCGAAAACTTTTGTTATACAAAATAATGTTTGCCGTTTATGTTTACAAAGTGACTATGAAGCATTGTTCGTGACTAAACACTTACAAAAACAAGCATGCGTCAAAGACGTTAGCAGCACGTCATGATGTTAATAAAATTAGAAACTCATACACGATATGTAACTTGTAACTTTTGTAACTATACATATAACGTAGTCTGGCATTTTTTAGGGTTCCGTAGCCAAATGGCAAAAAACGGAACCCTTACAAATTCGTGATGTCTGTCTGTCTGTCTGTCTGTCTGTCTGTCTGTCTGTCTGTCTGTCTGTCTGTCTGTCTGTCTGTCTGTCTGTCTGTCTGTCCGTCCGTATGTCACAGCCACTTTTCTCCGAAACCATAAGAACTATACTGTTGAAACTTGGTAAATAGATGTATTCTGTAAACCGCGTTAAGATTTTTACACAAAAATAGAAAAAAAAAACGATAAACTTTGGGGTTCCCCATACATAGAACTGAAACTCAAAATTTTTTTTTCAGCAAACCCATACGTGTGGGGTATCTATGGATAGGTCTTCAAAAATGATATTGAGGTTTCTTATATATTTTTTTTCTAAACTGAATAGTTTGCGCGAGAGACACTTCCAAAGTGGTAAAATGTGTGTCCCCCCCTGTAATTTCTAAAATAAGAGAATGATAAAACTAAAAAAAATATATGATGTACATTACCATGCAAACTTCCAAAGAAAATTGATTTGAACGAGATCTAGTGAGTAGTTTTTTTTTTATACGTCATAAATCGTAAACCGCAAAAAACATCGATCAAAGTTACAACGAACTACAAGAACTTTTATATTATGTTACTTGCTGCTACGGAACCCTTCATGGGCGAGTCCGACTCGCACTTGGTCGCTTTTTTAACAGACCGAGGGAGATTACTGAGTAAAAGCTTAAATTTGCTTAAAGAGAAAATTGAATGGGCGTTAACACTGTATTTCCAGCAAAGTTCCGTAATATACAAGGTAGTGAACTTATTGAATAAATCCGATACTATAATTACAGTATAATAGTTTATTTCGAGGCGTTGTATCCCAAAAGTTGAGCATCAACCACCCACACGCCAGTGTATTTTACTCTCAATTACACAAAGCAATATTAACCGTTTAGTACCATCTGTAATAATAATCTCATAGTAGGTATTGATATTGTTTTGATATTATATTTATAGTAAAAATAATTTTCTACTATTAATTTGATAATTAATAGTTAAATCAATATAAAATTGATACAATATACTACGAAGCAAAACTCTTTGTTTTCTGTCCTCTAGATTTTAATTTGGGATTAAGATTACACACATGCAACCCACAAATATTTTCTGAATACGTCTTCTAATTAACAGAAAAATCTTCTATTACTGTCTGAAAAATACAATTACTTATAGCCTTTCTACAGAACATCTGATGAAGAAGAACAAAAAAGAAGGAACATGACAAGCTTTTACGGGTTAATCAAGCAAAGGATTCACCTCGTCATCGACATCTCACACATTGTACTCCATTTTAAGATAATAATTTAATAAGGAAACGATTTTTACTTAACTACATTCACGTGTTGACCGCATTTTATTGACATAAGTTATCAAAAATGAACATACATATTAAAATATATTATTATTCTATAATACAAGTTTATCACAAGAACGAATTAACGACAGTTCAATATTGACGAAGTTAACAGGACCTCAACCAACTAATAAACGGATAGTACGAATGATTGGGCTCAGTTTATAAGGTTTGGTGGTTGAAAATTCAAATTCATTGGTATAAACCTCGTAAACTCAGGATTGATTAAAGTCAATAATAACATTATGAAGGCTAAGGTGAAAGCAGATTCATCACTGATCCTTTTAAAACTATTAATAAGTAATTCTTATTATACTTAGACTCAATTAATCAACACAATCTTGTATAATATATAAAGCAACAACCCATAATTGTCCCGCTGCTGGGCTCGGGGTCTCCTCTTACAATGTGATGGGTATTAGGCCATAGTCTACCACGCTGGCCAAGTGCGGATTGGTAGAGTTCACACACCTTTGAGAACTTTATGGAGATCTCTCCAGTGTGCAGGTTTCCTCACGATATTTCCCTTCACCGAAGCAAGTGATAATTAACTTCTAATAAGCACATAATATTTGAAAATTAGAGGAAAAAAAAATAGGTACCTACTTAATTATCTTGGATAATAACTAAGTATTTCGTTCTCTTCGAAATAATAAAATTGAAGGATAATACTGAGAAACAGATCTTATAGTACTCGTTAGTATGTTCTATTATCGTGTTGGTAATATCCCGGAAAAACTTCTTAACCTTGCCACAATAAAAGATGACAAATAAAGGCGATAGGCAATTGCGTTTGACGTTTGACCGCCAAGAAACACAAAAGAAACATTGTTAGGATTGTATGGAAGCACATCTATCATCGAAACAAGTATCTAGTTTTGATTTAGTGGCAGGCGTGAGAAGAATTGGTTTTGTAACGTAACAAAGATGTTATTTTTAAAATTTACTTTAACTTTCTGCTTAACAATTTACAATAAATAAGCCTTGATTATGCTTTATTTCATACATAAAAACAGGCTTATGAGGTCTGAATATTCGCACAAGGTGAGGGTGGATTATAATGTTATTGCTTGGGATTATGTTGAATTTTATTAAATTAGTATTTTTTTAGATGCCCATGCCCAATTTAGTCGATATACGTATACATCATAGCTCACCGTAAATTGTTTTGAAATATCCTCTACAACAAAAGGTAAGAACGCAGCTTGCATTATTCAACGTAGCAACAGCGATGCTAAAAAGGTTAAAATATACTTTACTATCCATCGTATTATCTCCTTGTGGATATAAGAAATTGTCTTCTTTCTTACTAGCAAAGTTCGAGTCTGTTGATCTGTAAAGTTTAGCGCGTGCATCGACCGCCGACGACGCCAGTAAGTCTCAGGGTCTCAGCTAGCTACAATAAACTCATGGATTATCCGTAGAGGTGCTACGCGTGGCGTAGCGTAGCATTGTATAACACTGTTCTTTAATAGGGACAAGTTGAATCATTTTTCTTTTAAAAACACCTTTTAGGTAAAAATATAAAAGATTTTATTTATCTATATGTATGGGACATTATAAAATTAAGAAACATTTTAGATTGGTTCCAATTTCCACTATTTATTTATAATAGTTCTTAAGGAAATGTCTTATTATAACGAATATTATACGTCAATCACTAAATAAAACCTTTTCCCGTCTCGTAGTTTCGAAAAATAAACAATGTGATATTCGACAAACAGCGAGGTTATGCGGGTTTTATTCTTTTCAGGTTTACACATAAATATCAAACTTGAATTACAAACTTTGAACTTAAAAAAATAATTAATAATTCTACAACTTAAAAAAATTTAGTTCTATACGTCACAATTTTTGTAGTACTTTGCAAACACCAAATGTTAACTACAGTTAAGTTATAAACATGTGATATAATATACTAATTTATGTCAGCCACTAACATAGAAAGCTACGAACTCCAATTTCATCCTACGAGGTAATTTAAACAACCAGATATAACTAATGGTCTCCAATTTGAAACGTTGCAAATCCCGCTCGTTTATTGTTATCAGCAATTGCGGTAATATTATTAATTTGCGATAAAATACGCGAGCAGCATTTTCTAGTTATTAAGTCATAACAATGTCATCATGACGTGTGTAATTATTAAATAGAAATTAAATGTGGCAAGTTCATCAAAATAATTATGTATTCATTAAAAAATACCAAGTGCAAATTTTTTATTTGACGTTCTTTTGAACGTTCTTTTAGATGTTCTTTTAAATATTTGTCAAAAACATGTTTTTTTTTACTTTGCTTTCTATACAGGGCATCATATTGAATTAAGTGTAGCGTGACATAATCATTACTAAAGCTTACAAAATTGCATTGTCTGCAGAAGTACAGTAATATGTAAAATTACCACTCCTTAAATAAATAAAATGATACAAACAAACAAATAATAGTAACAAAATTAAATATGATGTATTCATATTATTATTCTAAGGTATTCATCGTATTCTCATTTACGCTATAATTTGTGATCTATGTCTTTAATTTAATGATTGATCAAATTCCGTATCATACACATTATGTTGAAACTAGATCAGTAGCTCGAGCACGAATATTTGCGAGAAAGTATTCGTATGGTTAACGTAAGCAATTTGTATGGCATTTTTTCAAAAGCGCCCCTATCGTACGTAAATGGTACTAAAATGCCATACAAATTTGACAAATTGCTTACGTTAAACCATACGAATACTTTCTCGCAAATATTCGTGCTCGAGCTACAGTTGATTAACTTGTGTTACGCTCATGGTGTGACCGGTGGTCTTGCTAGTGACGCCGAGTTCAATGGCAAGCCAAATGACAAAATAATTTTAAAGTACCCACATTTATGTATAATGTTAATTGCAGTATTTCAGCTCATCGAATCTCATTTACTTAACAAAATATGTATGTATAAGTATCATTTAATGTCTCAATAAGCGATTGTAAATATTCTGAGAAATAAAGAATCTTAAACCTTAAACCTCCTTAGGATAAGTAGGTCTAATATAATTAAGCTTTGGTTTGATCGACACAAACAGTGTGAAACTAAATAAGATCTGACTAGAATACTAGCATACGCTTTCGTTTTACAACTTCTTGTGAATATTTGAAAGGAACACATTTTATTGGAAGGGTTGTTTTTATATCAAAATGTTTACTCACATAATTTTGTTTCCACAACAGTTAAAGCCATATTAATCATAATTCAAATGTTTTTATTTAAAATTGGTTTGATTTATAAACACTTTTTGAAAGTCATGCAAGCTACTTTTATAAAAGATGAGTAACCACCCTCGCTTTGCTTCGGTTTTCTTATTTTTTTACATCTTGGGTTACATTATTGGAGTTTTATTAAGGATCCCTATTTTTTTTTGAGAATATAATATAGCCTATGTTACTCGGGGATAGTGTAGTTTCCCAACAGTGAAAGATTTTTTCAAATCGGTTCAGTAGTTTCGGAGCCTATTCAATGCAAACAAAAAATCAAATCTTTCCTCTTTATATATTAGTATAGAAAAGCTAAAATGAAAATATGTGTGGTTCATTAGTCGTGGCAGTAATTTTTATCAGGACTATACAAAGATAAATACTTGCAGCATCTGAAGAAATAATAATGAAAATGCTATTTAATTTTACTTGATAACATATTGATTCTTGAGATATCCTATTTTTAAAATGTTAAGTTTATTTTTTAAAATAGCACGGTATGAGAAAATATCGATGAAATGTATTCCGATTTTAAACTAGTGCAGTTAAAGCTACAGGGATTGACCTCCGCAAAATAGCAATTCCGATTGAATCCGACTGAAAAAATATTTTTAAGTGTAGTCTCTTAGAAATTTAACTCTCAGTTCTATGTTAAAGTTGCTTCTTTAATGCTGGGATTTCGATATGCGACGTCCATGTGTACGTGAATATTTTAATAGAGCACTTTAAAATAAGGTATTGATTTTATGTCAACGTGTTCGCATTCTATTCTGTTTTCAAACTAGTGCAGTTCAAGCTACAGAGATTGACCTCGACAAATAGAAAACTGACGCAATTCACATGCTTGATCGATGTGTTATGATAACAGTCGTATGTATGTAAATTATATTACTACGAAAACTATGAAATATGAAGCACTTTGTAACTGAAATCAAAATACATTTAGCTCGTAGCTCTGAATTAGAAAATAAATGGAAGGGTAACCCGTATTCAGTCACAAAATACATAGTTACCAAAAAGTTTCTGTATATTTTAAGGACTTCTTAAAACATATTGCAAACACTATAAATTAAAACGAAGATAATTCTGAAAAAAAAACCTCTTAAATAGTAGATTGTTTTCCTCACCACCCAATGGTATAACATACTTATTTATATTAGATATGGATCAATAATAATTAGGATAATTTTTACATCAAATATAAATTTTCTTACAGGGTTAGGAAATAATGCAATGACTGATTTATTGTAACTTGCAAAGAAATGCAAGAACCTTGCGTTGTACCTTGAATATTAATCGTATGATTTCAGAACATGGTTCAAACATCACAAAAGTGATTTTAGAAAATTACATACTGCATGTTGTTGTATGTTAGACAAATAGTGGCTCGTAGCCGCCAACGTGTTAGCGGATTGCCCCTAGCTTGATCGATGTGCCTCGTTCGTGAGCCCTCGGATTCACTCTATTTCTATCCATGTATTAGACAAACAATTTCCTTCTACATTCCACAGGGTTTACCGCAAAAAAACTTGTTATGCATCAAATTACAAAAGCTTTAAAATTCAATCTAGTTTTTGCGCGAACTCAATCTGCAATCTAATATAAACGAGTTTTGCTCTTCTTCATAACGTCATCGATTACTTTTTGTTTATTAATAAAGTCTTGAGTTTCACTACTTGTATTGTGTTCTTACGGGTATATAAAAAGAATAGTATTATTTAATTTTCACTTTCATACACGATAGCATATCTAACTGGCTCATATTTGTATAAATAAAAACAAAAATCTTAAATACCCATTAAGTTAACTACAACTAATTACAGCGAAAACTAAGTAGATTTGAACTTCAAGTGCCTATATACCAGTACTGTAGATAATCTTAATACGATAACACAGTAAAGAAGTGTCCAAGTAACTATGTGTTAATGGAGTGTCTCAGGAAGCTATGTACTATGAAAAGAGATGACTTGTCGAGAATGATGAAGGAGAAGTGTTGAGTTCAGGAACACATGAGAAATATATACGAGATTTACGTCACAACATGCCTTGTCTACGCCAGCGGCGAGTCATTTAGACATACGTGTAGCTGATGAAATGATACAAGACTGTCGATGATAGTCTGCTTTGTCGCTCAGCTTACATCGTTTCAGGTACGTTTACGTTTTGTATTTACACGACATTTTGTTTACGATGTAATGTAATTTAATTTTAATGTTCTTAATCAATACCGGTAAATTTTAAAATTTAAAATCCCCGACACTTTTGTCATCACCTTTTGGTAATTTTTATTAGCTGATGACCTTTAAACGCTTGAACAGAACTTTATAAATTGCAGCTAAGAACCATCTCGATCACGTCAGCTTTCAAAGACAAAAACTGCATCATAATCGGTCCATTCGTTTAAGAGCTACGATGCCACGAATATACACACAGACACGTCCAAAATGTAACTTGCAATGGGCTAAGCCACTCTAATTGAATGAAATAAATAACAGCCCTCTCTTTACGTCGGGGTTAAAATCCTTTTAATACATAGTTTTAACACAAGACGTCAGTTGGTAACGGCGAATTCATTACAATGCGGTGTGATGACGCTCAACAAAAACATGTCACACCATAATGGATGCGTTGTCGCAACGCCAAAATGTTATCAAATAAGACATCGTACATCGTCAGAAAATTACATGACATGTGAGGTTTTGCGATACGTTGACATATTGCAGTGTTGGCTGCTCGCCTTAAGTGCGGTACCTCACCGGGACGCCAAGGCGACGTCGCCGGCCACGTATCCAAACAGTTTATATTGAATTATGGCTATTGGCTACGTTGCCACACCGTCGCCAAGTGAGGTAGCCGCCATACATTTCCCGGTGAGGTACCGCACTAAGAGTAAGCGGGTCGGGTGCATATTATAATACAATAATAATAATTTAAAACATAGTAAATATTATACCTACAAGTTCTTAATAATATTGTTGTATAGTAAAGCCAAATACACACTAAAGGTATTTATCAATATATTAAAAAAATTAAGCTTTGACATCTCACTTTCGTGAAATATATTACCAGAAAGTCCTTACGCAGGGATTTAAGGAATATCTCAACGTCGCCGCGTCGTGCCAGTGTCGTAAAAATGTTATAAAGTAACAAGTGTATTCTTTAGCTATTATCTAAAAGATATTGGATTAATTTTACTGTCTATTGATCAATTTTAGCAACTACATTTGGAGACAGGTTTGAAAGACATGTTTATTACTACTTACCTAGTTACTTATGCAAAAAAATGTATCGTAATAAAAGTAATAATATCATTACATTTTATTTTCAACATTACTATTTACTCAAATAAAGCAAGAAAAGTAACAAAAAGAATATAAATAAATCTAATAGGATTTGTCTGATTACTGTTTTTATGATCGTCTATAAAACCCTTTTAAATATGGGTATCCGAATTACTTTCCTCAACATTAATTAATACATTTCCGATTTAAACCCTTTAGAGACAATGCGTGACGTAACGATATTATTTCTTGTGGAGTAGAATCCCACGAAAGATAAATCTTGTAAGGGATTACGTGGAATAGAATGACCCATTTCTTCAAACAGGTCACATATATTGATAGTCAGGCGGGTCAATTCCAAATCCCTACTTACTGGATCTACCAAGAAACGGGTTAAACTGCTCTATACTAAATCACAAAAGACATAATAGTATATAACTAAATTTAAATTTAAATTGAAAATTAGCCGAATTATACATAGGTAATAAGTAAATATGGTTGACATGTATACGTATTATCTTTAGTGCTAAAAGAAGGATTTTTGATTCGATCCTCTACTTGGGCAGATGTTATGTTTCACGTTAAATTAATTAGCTGACTTTATCTCTCTCTTCAGTCAGGCCTCATTACTGAGGATCATGACTCTAACGCGAAGGTTTTTTAATAGCTTGTCTCCACTTATGGCGATCGGCAGCTTGGTGAAGTGCCGTGTTGACTGGTAACTCCAGATGTTTGTATACCTGATCCGGCCATCTCTTAGGACTGCGGCCCCGAGGTCTCTTGCCCTTACTTTATAAAACAAATAAATGTATTTATTGATACATTACCAAACGAAAATATACTAATGAAATATCTACACACATTTCGTAAATATCTAAAGCTTTAGACATGACCTTTTACCCGTAATGTTTGTTGTTCAATTTAGGCACTCAGTAATTTAAGTGGTTGATTTCTCGTGCTTGTATAACAACATTAATTTGTGAAGACAAAACTTTACATTGTAATTATTTTTAAATTAATGCTACTTAAATTTTTGATTAATTTACAGAATTTGGAATGTAACTATGAGTTCTCAGTTTCATCGTTATGAGTAGGTATAGTTACTTGTATCTATATTCTACTTAATACACAAAAAAACGAATGAGAAATACATTCGAGTATTACCAATTATCCATTTCATAAGTACCAATGTTAATAATAATAAATATTTATTTTACCAAATAAGCAAATAAGCGAGCTAATTAATTAATGTGTTGTGGGTCTTTATTTAAATAAATAACGCTACAAACTCATAGCCCCACGCTAGGTTTCCCTGTGTCATGGGTGCCATGGACAACACACAAAGACAAGAACACACACACCCGGTCCGAGAACAGAAATGCAAACCCGTCATTAATTTTTTGCCTCATTGAAAATCGAACCCAGGACACACGAGTCGTAAAATTTATTGCGCCACGCGGGTCATTTACCTAAACATTTTTAATAGGCATACAAGCACCAACAAAAAACAAATTTTGGTGTACCATCATTGCGTGTTTTGAGTACCCTAAATATAAATTGCGTGGCGGCATGCGTGGTCAGGCCGTGCCTTAAATATTTGAAGACATTCTTTATTTCGACACAGGTCATGTCATGGTGAAAAATGTTTAGCGTACGTGCAAGTTAAACGAACAGAAAGTTTATTTCGTGTATTCCTCTGGGTTATACGTTTTATTGCGTCTAAACCGCCTGTGACTCTGGAACGAATATTAAAGAAGAAGGATTTTCGAGATGATGCTTTACCGGTGCTCTACTTTAAATGTATTTTCTGGATGCAAAATGCCTATGAAAATCTGGTATTCCTCATGATATCACCTTATTTTATGTTGAATGAAGTTGTAAAGTGGATGTACCAAGTGACAAAATAAAGATTAAATAACACAAAAAAAATATTTTCGTACATTTTTTGATTCCACGTTAAGTCTGATAGAAAATTACATTCATTACCTAGAATTACACAAGTATTATAGAAAAGTTGTAATACTAATAACTATCATAGAAAGAGTCGTACTTTTCAGATTAAATACTGTACGAAATACTATACATATATATTTTACAGCATACCGAATTTAATTAATACAAAAGGTTCGAGTTTTGCTTAAAATTAAATATCTAAATTTATTTTCGTGAATGCTTATTGTAGAACAGGAAAAGATCTCAGAGTAATTGACCCCGCAGGGAAATACGTGAATAATAGATAAGATTTCCGTCCAATCAAATAATGTATTAGATTCTGTTGTTTAAGTAAGTCTACTGATCCAAATTCTTTAATTTTATTTTATTATGCTATTCATATAAATGATCAATTCGTGATCATGAAAGTGCTGAACTAAAGTAAATTAAAATTATAATCTTCTCCATGGATGGTTTAAAGAACAATCGAAAGTCAAATTAGGTCCATTTTTCTATTTGAGAAAAATAGATGATACTTTATTATTTCGTTTACATTTAATTTAGAATCTAAATTACTAAGTTTTTGAATAAATGAAATGAATGAAATTCTTCTGATAAAGTCGCACACACACAATAATATTGTAGGTTTACAGATGACGTTTCATGCGTTTTATATTCGGTCTGGCTGAACAACTAAATAAGTCTATAATAATTGAAGATAGCTAGAGCATACTCTACCACGCTGTTCCAGAGTAAACTGACCAACAGTTTGTTGATGTCGATGTCGGTATTAAAAACAAAACATATTCATATAATAAAGTGTTTTATTACCAAACTGGTATTAACAACATACAATCATAATCTTTCTTTAAACTACTTTTTAGATCTTAAACTACATAGTAGAAGTGACCAACTAGAAGCGGAAATGAAGTCTATTAAGTTAATGCTAAGTATATTTGATTTCACATTATTTTTTTAATTCTTTATGATTCCAATCTACGTCCAAGATTTATTGAAATAAAATACCGCAATAAGAATTATAGCTGGTAAGTAAAACACAAGCCGGATACAAATTGAATAAAATGAAATATTTTGGCAAGCTCAACTACAATTAGGCTTTGCGTCTATCGCGAAAACATGTTAAACGAGGTCTAAAGTGTTTCGTTTTATATTTTAGTGCCTGTGCACTCGGCGTATTAAAAGTTTGAACATTTTTATTGAAAAACATTTTGTAAAAGATAGATTGATTCCGAGAAGACCATGAATATTGAAATTTTATGTAAGAGTAGGAATTATCTTTTTCTATCTATTAGAAAAGAGTAAAAAGTGTGTGAAAACAAGAAATTAACTGTAGTTGCTGTAAAAATAATAAACTGTAACCTGATAACTGAAAACATCGGTAACTGGTTTATTAGATACAACTGGTTTATTTGAACACTAATAATGACAAGAAAACTAATTTAAATATTTATAAAAAAAAAAAATTAGTCACAGGAGTAGAAACTAAGCTCCAAATGAGCGTTATTTACCAGAAATAATGCCTCGAGTGTCCATCTATCCATCGAACTGTTGTTAATAAGAGCGTCAGTTCGGATAGAAATTCAATTATGCACATGATTTAAGCCCGTCGAGTCCCATGTGACTGCAAATTGTATTTTCAGAATCCAAATTGGGTTTCAGGAACAAACAACAGTGTTGTATTTCACAGCACACGAGACAAGTTACATATATAAAACCAGGCACGCTCATATCTTACTGTTATAGTCAAACCTCGAATCTCTGGCACTTTTAGAATTGCCTAGTCAAACCTCAGGACTGACCAACATCTTTAGTCAAAACCCAAAATAGATTACCGTTGTCATATAATCTGAATTTTACCAAGAAAAAAAATAACCGACTTAAAATAACTCAAAAACTTCTCGTCAGATCTAGCTCTTTAAGTGGGACCACACGACAAGCTTTCGATTAAAAAAGATAAGCTTTCGATTAAAAAAGAATCATCAAAACTGGTAACCCAGTCGAAAGTTCTGAGGTAACAAACATAAAAAAATACAGTCGTATTGAATACCTCCACCTTTTTTGAAGTTGGTTAAAAATGCACGATTTATCGGAAACAATTCAATTTCAACTTCGTAGAATGAGAGGAATACGTTGTAATTCAGCTTGTAAGATTTGACAAACTAACGAACAAACAATTTATATAAAAGCTAGTAAAACAAAAAAATATTCACTACTATTCAACTTACTGAGGGAAGTAAACTGGGTACAGAGGCCATTGACCTGCAACTAAAAGGTTCGAGCGTCATTGGCTAGACATTATTGCATCCCAAATTCTGTTGTTTGTAATAATTATAAGTCTGAGATGTTTCTCAGTTTATCTTCAGTCTAGTATCTACTTCAAAAAAACTAAAATATTGTAACCACTTACTGTAGAACACCTTATTTATGTTAAAAGTAGCCTTGTATTCATTATACCTATATATTTATAGCCTTAATTAGCTGCTCATCTCATCCGTTCAGAACAAAAGACATATGAGACTGTCACCCCGGTGGTCCGTGCAAACATCCATTTAATTTAACAGGAAGCTTCCGTTAGTAGTAAGTGGAAATCCTCCATGAACTATATGAGTTATAAGAACACTGAGACCAAACTTAACTATGTTGATACAGCGTGTCCTAATTAAGCGGAATAATTTTTGACAAAAAATAACAGACTTCAAAATTAGGGATAACGCAAAAACTAATCATTAGATTTCGCAATGGCAAATGGCAAAACTGTATGGATAACTAGGGCCAGTACTTTGTTTAGCTAAAATGAAAAAATACAAAAAAAAATATATTCTAAAATTTTCATACAAACCTCCAATGTCATAGGTAAAGATCTAATATTATGAGTTATCCTGCTAATAAAATGTCACACCTGATTATGATTTCGTTTTAATTTTGTCATGGTAACGATGGGTGATATTATTATGCCTTCGATCCATCAGTTTTTCAGTACAGGAAAGAGATCTCTTCTTAGAAACTCCACCAAACTATTGTAGTACGTGTTGGTTGAAGGGTTAGTTTGGTATCCCAAGTTTTTATGCCGTCCAAAGGCTTTCAATGTGGCTTAAAGACTGGAAAATGGCTAAAAGACTGCAATCTAATGATAACAACTAACCCCGCCCGCTCAAGTAAAAAAAGCGTTTAAGTATTATTGCCACTTGTCACCAATCACACTTTCTGTTTCTTAACTCTGTCAATCATTTAGGACTGACACAAGTTGCCAGGCTATGAGAGATTCAGTCCCATTTATTTTCAGGATGCGAGAATTAGTTACGAGACAAAAAAACCTCCATCAGTTTAAATTGGCCTCTTAACCAGCTACTGCTTCAGTTCCGGCCGTCATTGCTTTGAATCTTATTATCACAATATGCAAAGTGGCGCAATATATTACAGGAGGACAGAGGAAGAGAATTCGAAATATGCCCTTTTACGCTCACATTGTGGAAAAGCTGATTTAAATAATCGTATAAGCTAAATGTTAACTGTAATTAGCATCCAGTCTATTTTACCGTTGTCGTAACTTCAAAACTCAAAACTGGCGCATTCATAAGGTCCCTTTATAGCTTAAAACACAAGGTAATTTCGTACACAGTCACGTTATTCGTAATTAACTTGTAAAGCAGTCTTTGTTAAATTTACGGAAACAGGTGAACAATAGCTATGTGTCATCATGTAACTAACAATATAGCGTTGGGTAACGTAGGGTAAACCAAATCTTTGAAGCGAGTGCAAATGCTTTTAATATCTGTCCCTGTTACGTAAATTTTCACAAACATGTGAGGTTCATTCGTCCATGTAATATGTGTACGAGTATGACACGTTCTGTATTTGATGGAATGGAAAATTTCTTGCCATTATTGCAGAAATTTATTTGTTATCAATGTAATTGTTTTCATGCTAGCCACTACGTGTTTATTTCTGTACTAAAATGTGATATAATGAACGTTTGTTATAAATGTATTGCGTCGCTTAAAATAAAATTCGTTCGCTTACCAACCTTTGAACATCGCACAATTGGACTTAGGTCTCTCAGAGACTAGTAACAGACGAGTTAAAACTATAGTTCGCAACGCTGGCCAAGTGTGGATCAATAAATTTAAGAAATGCTTTCAGTCTTTCCGAAGTTTTATGAGAAAATAGAGAGATTGCATGGAAAATAGAAAGATAACGAAGCGCAGCTCGTGCTACTGTTGAATCACGTATTACATTACATTACATTACATTACATGGCAAATTCACCTTTTTCTATTAATCAAGTCGGTAAGCGTCGCTGATATTAGTACCTGATTCGTCATTTAGAATTCGTCCATTCAAAGAATGATTAATCTAGTTTATCCCAGTTCGCTGTGATAACTTTTTGTGCTAATTAGAACACAAATCCTTTAGTGAATCTTCTCAATCTTTTAATGGTTTGTACTAGAGAAAAGCTTTCGAAGCAACTTTTATACCACGCTGGACTACCTTAAGCTTATAGATTTCCAACTTTAGAATTACCGCCGTCGGATTTATAGATTATATTTCATATGTTAGCCGTTATGCATACTGATACTGGAAGCGAGATATCATTTCAAAATTTACAAAATAACTGAATATTATATTTGTCGATTTTTTGTTAAAATAATTTACGTCCCATTTGATGTTAAAAGTCGAAGCTGACTCAAATATGTACTACTCGTACATATAATATGTACCTGTATCAGTATTGTAAGCCCATGGTCCTAATGATGTCTGAAAAATAAAAAAAACATTCACTATTTACTATCGGAAAGTATATCACTATTCTGCTTAGGCTAACCTACACGCTTTAAATAATTCAGAATGGCTTAAAATATTAATGAAGTTAAATTATATGGTTCAACTAAGCCAACACTACGTTGTAAGCTGCAAAAATCAATTTTTCATATAAATAGTTGATTAACGTTCAGAAGTATAATTTCAATGAAAAAGAGAAACTGGACCCACATAGAGCAAAGGATAGCTTCCCATTTTCAGATAATCACCCAGGATTTCGAACGGTTTGTAGAAAAGACACATCAATTGGACTTTTTCATTGTCAATTCAGGTCACAGGTTTAAGAACACGTGCGAACTATAATGCACCACAAAAATTTTCTAGCATGGTTGTTACAGAGGTTGCATAAAAATCTCATATTCTCTGTATTGCTGAATGAAAACTTTGGAGAGTACTAGTTTTGGAGAATATTACCTCAAGTTAAATCATTCATAGCATCTGGATTTGATAATTAATCCGCTTACTAGAAGTCATGTCATTTAGTGGCGCTTGAGTCGTTACTTGAGTTCGCTTTATGAATCCCAGAGATCCGATTTCGAGGATGAACTAATTATTACTCGACTAGTCTACAGTGGCAGTAAATCATTTCATTCACTTTCGAAGGAGTACTCAATTAAATTATAAAAACTTTCATCAGCAACGGTTGTAATTCCAAATTGGTTCTTCATTTGCTGTTGAAATACTTTGGTATTAAACTCAATATGTAATGGTTTGAAACTTAAAATTTCTGCCAATATATTTTTTGCGTTAAAATTTGGGTAAGACTTCATTAGTGGCCCACTAACAGGTACGGATATTTTTTCATGAGACATAATACTCGTAATATTTAAACATTATAATTATTTTGAAACTGTTTCTTTTGCATATAAAATTGTATCTATTTATAATAATTATTATACGAGTGCTCTGACCGCAGCTTCCGGGGCATTAGGTACAGTCGGCCGTAGAAGTAGCTTAACATTTTAGTACTTTGTAATAGTAACTGTTTCAACGGTTTCCTAGCAACATCTATGACAAATTCAAGAAATGTAATGTGACAAGGGTATTAAAATTTTTATTTATTTATTTATTTTATTTTACACACATTTTCATACATTTTTTCATACAAAAGTCGGACCTTGCAAACCACGCAGGGTTTATATATGCCCGACGAGTCGTTCATGATACATTTTACGTAACTTATTTTAAATACATAGGCAATCATTGTGTACGTAGGTAATAGGCTTTTATTTTATTTTTATATCTTTCATTAGTAATGTACATAGTTTTTAAGGTATCAGGTAACTCATTTAAGTAATTTGGAATAATACATTTTAGCATTCTGCTTCCATATCTGTTGACACATTGAGGTACTATGTAACTTTCTAGTCTTGGTAATGTTCTCAGTTTCTCATGTCTTATTTTTAAGTTTAATAAATCAGGTCTATGGTTTTCAGTGAGAATTAAAAATTTCGTTTTGTTATATATGTTCATAACTTTACAATATTTAAAAAGTTCGTCACTTTTTCCCTGAAACTTATTTTTGATATATTTCGGTACTATTGTTTTGAGTATTCTGCGTTGTAAACAGTAAATATCATTTAAGTTAGTGTTTGATGACCTGCCATAGCTGCTGAGTCCGTAGCCGACGACCGAGTCAGCTAGGGCCATGTAAAGTAATCTTAATATTTTATATGGCAATTTATGTTTTAGTATGGTGAATTTACTGAGTATAGCCCTTAATTTCGCACAAACGTGGTCTTTATGTGGTCCCCAGCTAAATCGGTCATCGATTACTAGTCCAACATACATATGGGTTTTAACCATTTCAAGTTTTGTGCAGTTACAGTTAGTAAAAGACGAATGTAAGCAAAGATGCTCATGTGCTATAATACTTGGTTTTATGAAAGATTTTATGTGAGCTGAGTGGATATGCATAAGTTTCGTTTTTTGGGTGTTAATTACTAAGCCCATGTCGTGAGACCATTTGCACATTTGATTAAAGTTGTTTTGAAGCATATTTTGCGCAGTTTGTATATTACTATGCGCTACTAGTAAACACGTATCGTCTGCAAATTGATATACTTGGCCGTCATCAAAAATATTAATCATGTCGTTCACATATAATAGGTATTCAGTAGGTCCTATGATCGAACCTTGGGCTGTTCCTTGTGTAGTTAATATCAGGTTACTTAATTGATCTCCTATTTTAACCGTGGTGTATCGATTGTGATGATAATTTTTGAGTAATTCAAGAAGTGGTCCCTGTATCCCACTGTTTGACAGCTTTCTGTTAAGTATTTGATGATTCAAAACGTCAAATGCTTTACTAAAATCGATAAATATTACAAGGACATGGAGCTTTTGGTTTAGGTAATTGTTCACATCATCTGTAAATTGACTGACAAGCTGTGTGGTGCTTTTGTTTTTTTGAAACCCGTATTGCCTATTATTTATAATCGCATTCCGCTGCAGATAACTGGTCAGTTAATTACTTAAAAATCGTTCAATTATTTTGTCTATACATGAGAGAATTGTAATGGGTCGGTAATTGTTGTAGTCAGTATATTTACCTTTCTTATGTATCGGTCGTATAACACCAATTTTTAATAATTCCGGATAGGTTGATGTGGCGATGCAACGATTTATTAAATGAGTTATTACAGGTGCTAAATTAGTTACCATATATTTTATATCTTTAACCCTAATTGTGTCGTAACCCGGGCTTTTTTTATCACTCATGTGTTTTATAATTTGTTCAATATCTTTGTTGTGTGCTGGTCTCACTCTCATGCACTTATCTGGTACGAATTCATAGGTAGATCGGTCAAGCAACGGTACATTACAGAAATTTGTGATATTTTGAATATTTCTTTCAAATTCTGTTGCGAAATTATTAGAAATAGTATAAGGATCAAGTTTAAAATTTTTAATAATTATTTCATCAATTTTTTTAATTATTTTACCCGATATATTATTTATTATTGACCATATTTCCTTAGGATTATCAAATTTCGAACATATTTCTTTTTTTATATGATTGTTTTTAATATATTCTGAGTATTTATTGGTTTTATTTCTATACTTGTTATATTTTAATCTTTTTATGCTATTTTTATCGTCTTTTACCCAATCAATATATAGTTGATCACGTTTGGAACACATATATTTCAACCGTTGATTAACCCATGTGCATGTTTTTCTTTTACTTTTACAATTAACTATGGTTTTACATGAATTGTACGCATTGCAAAAGTTGTTGTGCATGTGATATACAACTTCATTAGGGTCTTTAAGATTTATCGCAGCGCGCCAGTCGATCTCGCACAACTTAAGGCTTAGCGCATTATTGTTTATTATAGTCAGCTGACGCTCGGAGGCGAGCGGTGCGCATGAGTCATCTTCGTCGTACAAGCCTATGAGCGCGCAACCAGTTATGCAGTGATCGGCCGGTGCTATATTTACTAAGCTAGTATATACATCTATGTTACTTACATTGCGTATGAATATGTGATCGATACAAGATTTACTCATGTTATTGTTACAAGTTTCTACGCGTGTGTATTGGTTTATGCCACTTTCAAAACCAAGTTTAGATAAGGAATTAAGATATCTAGTTATTAATGGATTACATAATTTTATGTCTAAATTTAGGTCACCAATAATGATATAATTGTTTTTAACTGTGTATTCTTTGAGAATAGAAGTTAATTGTGATATGAAATGATCTTTATTTCTGTCTGGTGGCCTGTAAATGTTACATATTCCGATTTTGTGATTATTACCTAAATTTATTTCACCACTTATACATTCAAATTCGTCTGAATCTCTAATTAATTTCCTAACAAATGAAATGGAATTGTGAATATACAATAAAACACCACCACCTTTCCTTTGAGTTCTTAGTTGTGAGTACAGTGTATAATTAGGTAGCTGATACATATTTATACAATTTGGTTTAATATTAGCTTCGGTAACTCCTATAACTTGGATTAGACGATGTGAGCTTGTAATAATGTATTCTAAATGTGCAAAGTTTTTCTTAATAGACCTAATATTGACATGAAAAATCAGGAATGGAGTACACTCGTATGGTAATTTACTTGTAAACTCGTTCCAGCTGTTATTATTTAGTTCAATAATCCTACTCTCAGTATTGTCCATTTTGTGTGTCACTTGTTGTATGAAAATAAATTAATATAAAGAAAATAGAAAACTAATATAAGATGACTAATATATATAAGACTATAAACTACTTTAGTTACAATAAATGTATTTATATAGGTTACAAAAAGAAAAATCCAAGTATGGCACTAGTCACTCCTGTACCCACCAAATGTAGGTAGGTATAGGGGGGACTAGTATCCGTTCTTCGGTACCTGTTCCTGCTTAAGTTTTTCTAGATGTTGTAATGAACGAATGGTGATGATTTTGGCCCGTTCTTCTTTTCTTATCATTACTGTTCCATTTTTGCACCAGATATAAGCATAAAATCCCTTTAATTCTTCTTTCGTTCTCCAAAGTAGGTATGCCGTCGCTGGTGTTAAAGCCTCACGCAGGTATATTTTTGAGCTGTCTCCGTCCTTTGTTAGGTCCTTAGCCGTGATCGAGGTGTTCTTAGCTGTGTGTAACCAACCATTTTTGGTTCCTTCTCGAAGGATGATAGTCACGGGTGATGTCGAGTTTGGTGCATTTCTACCTGGTAAGATACGAGTTTGTCTTTTTCTGTACGCCTTAACAATATCTTCGGGGTTCTGGTTTAACTTCACAGCAAGATTCTTAAGTATTTCCAACATATTTTCATGTTCACTTTCCTTGACTCCACATAATTCAATGTAGTTATTTATTTGTGTTTGTTCTAGTTGATTATATTTCAATTCTAGCGCTTCCGTTTTAAGGTTGAGGTTACGTATGTTATTTTTCAATTCAATACATTGATTTTCCAGAAGTTTAATGTTGTATTCGTATGTTGTTATTTTATCACTGTATTCGTCTATTTTATCGGAGTAAAATTTCAAGGAATTGTGAAGTTCTTCCCTTACAATCTCGTTCACTTGTTTGCGGATGTCACTGAGTATTTTTTGTGCCATGCTGTTTGTTAATACCGATGGGGTTTCGGTGTCGGTGTTGTCTTCAGCGTCCTCTTCTGGATCCGGCATGATACACGAGATTCTTTTCGGTTTCAATCCTCCCGAGCACGATTTGCATTTCCAGTCGATTGAATCGGTGGAGTTGAGGGCAACCAGTTGTTCTGATGTAATTGAGGCACATGTAGAATGCAGCCACTTATTACACTTACTACATTGTAAACCCGGGGATTTTTTATTAACTTGTTTTCCACACTTTAAACATTTCACCATTATGCCAGCATTCATATGCGGGTAAGCGATACTACAAGTTATTAGCGTGCAATTGTAGGTAGACTGTCGACTGTTCGTCACCGCGCTTAACGAACGACTGATGTTAAAATGTTAAGCTTAAAATGTTAAGCTACTTCTGCGGCCGACTATACCCTATGTCTTATTCCAGATCATTTTTTTTTTTTACATTAGATAAGTCAGTGCTTGACAACAATCCCACCTGATGGTAAGTGGCGATGGAGTCCAAGATGGTGAACGCACTAACTTAATAAATGCCTATTCACTCTTCTCTTGAAGACACCTACATTGTAGGTGGACGGGAACACCCACGCAGGCAAGCTATTCCAGTCCTTCGCGGCACGCACTATGAAAGATGAGGCGAATCGCCTGGTTCGCAGCGGTGGGATATTCACGACGTATGGATGGATGCTTGCCGTACGACGGGTTGTTCGATGGAGGAACGGGGATGGGGGAATTAGATCGTGCAATTCCTGAGCACACTCTCCAAAATGCATCCTGTAGAATGCCGAGAGGCTGGCTATTCTGCGCCTGTGTGCGAGGCTTTGAAGGTTGGATACCACCAAATCTGGGTCGTCAACGAGCCTCATTGCACGCCTCTCCATCGAATCCAAGGCTGAAAGGTGACATTTTGCGGCACCGGCCCAAATGTGACAGCAGTACTCCATACAAGGGCGAACCTGGGCTTTATACAGTGTTAAAATCTGCCTCGGTGTGAAGTACTGCCGCACTCTTGCAAGGACCCCGAGTTTCCTTGCAGCCGCTTTAGCCTTGGATTCGATGAACCGCCCATAGTTGAGGTTCGAGGAAACTTCGACTCCCAATAACTGTAGGCGGTCGGTGCATTCCAGGGATACATTTCGGAAAGTGGGAGCCATGGTGAACGGGCTCCGTTTTGCGGTGAACAGACACGTCTGCGTTTTAGTGGCGTTGAATCTCACTAGATTGGCATCGCCCCAATCGGACACTGCCCGGAGTGCGAGATTCACACGATCCAACATAGCCTCTCTTTCAGACTGTATTTCTTCCCAACTGGCTCGAGCACTGGGCAGGTATCTCTCCACTACTGTGCTGTCATCTGCGTACCCATAAATACCGGGCATAAGCAGATCATTAATGTGCAGCAGGAATAGAGTGGCGGAGAGAACGGACCCCTGAGGAACTCCAGCGTTCGTAGCCATCAATTGCGATGAACTACCATCGACAACAACGCGTAGAAATCTTTCACTCAGAAAGTCCTTAACCCACCCGATAAGGCCAGAGGATATGCCATAACCTGAAAGTTTGCTTAAAAGGCTTACGTGCCAGACCCTATCGAAGGCCTTCGAGACATCGAGAGAAACAGCAAGTGCCTCCCCGTTTTTCTCGAGGGCCTCGCCCCATATGTGTGTGGCATACGCTAGAAGATCTCCAGTCGATCGATTTTGGCGAAACCCGTACTGTCGATCACTAAGGAGATCGTTGTGTTCTAGGTATGCCATGAGGCGCGTATTCAATATACGCTCCATAATCTTACAGAGTATGGAGGTAATTGAGATAGGCCGATAGTTGGTGGGGTCAGCACGACTGCCTTTTTTGGGCACGGGCTGCACGTTGGCAAGCTTCCAGGATTTGGGCACTATCCCAGTCTTGAAAGAGAGGCGAAACAGACGTGTCAGTACAGGAGACAACTCGGGCCCACATGCTCTTAACACAATTGCTGGTATACATACCATCAGGACCACTGGCTTTTTTCACGTCTAGACACCGCAAGGTTTTGAGAACCTCCTTGTTAGTAATGCAGATCTCAGGCATAGTAGTTCCGCAAGGAGGTAATTGTGGTGGCAGGTTATTGCCAGCATCTAGACGTGAATTTTCGGCAAACAGAGACGCAAAGAGTTCTGCTTTCTCTTTAGCCGTGTGAGCCAGTGAGCCATCCGGTTTCATCAGTGGAGGCAGTGTGGGCTTACAGAAGTTAGTATCAACCGCTTTAGCGAGAGACCAAAACGCTCTACTGCCAGATGGTTGGTCTGCGAGTTTAGCGCCAAAATGTTGGATGCGGTTGAGACTGACCTTCCTCAGTGCCTTTTTATAGGACTTGGCGGCGAGGTTAAACGCTTTCTTCTTTGTACTAATATCCGGAGCTTTGCGGTCACGAGCATCGACCCAAGTTAGGTACGCCAAATGTTTGCGTTTTTCAGCCTGTGCACATTCGGCGTTAAACCAAGGGTGAGCTTTGCCACCAATGGGTACGTCGTCGGAGAAAGGAATAAAGTATTCCATCGCTTGACGTACCACATCGGTTATAGCGTCCGCGCAGCTCGACGGATCTTCAGAAGAAAAACAGACCTGCCGCCAAGGGTAAGATGCAAAGAAGTGCCGCATCTCATCCCAATCTGCTGACTTGTAATACCATACCTGGCGAGTTCCTCGGGAATCCGGTTCTGGGGGGGAGTATGATGATACAGACTTCACCAGACAGTGGTCGGAGGTACCCAATGGGGACGAAACCTCAACGACATACCTGTCTGGATCGGTTGTCAGCAGAAGGTCCAGGCAATTGGCTGTGTGGCTATCAACATCAGGCACCCTAGTAGCTTGCTTTACCAGTTGAGAGAGGCCAAATGACATAGCGAAATTCCATGTTTCTCTCCCAGCATGGTCGGTCTTCTGGTATGGGAACAGCCAGTCCTTATGACATGCGTTAAAGTCCCCCAGAAAGACCAGCTGAGCAGTAGGGTGCCGATGAAGGGCCTCATCAGCTACCATACCTAGCCAGCTATGTGCTATGAGGTAGCTAGCCAGCTACCTCATAGCACTACCTGTGCACTAAATTTCAAAATTCATTTAGTAGTGTTTGCGTGAATAAGTAACAAACATCCATTTAAAATTTCACATTTATAATTGTTGGATATTAGTAGCATAAAAAAATCGAGTTGCATTCGTTTTCTCATCATCCGAAGCATCTGCCGTTCTGAACTTTTCCAACTTAATAAAAAGTTTCTAGGTTCTTCTGTTTCTTTTTAAAGATATTTTATAAAATTGCAAATCTACTTTAAAGTCTTACTGGATTTGGTATAATAGTTGTACTCTAAAATATACAAGTTCTACTCTGACTTTAGAGTCTTACTACATATAATATCTCTTGTGTATAATATCTTCGTTTGATTTACAGATAATCTTTTTATTTGATTTAAAGATTATCTAATACAATAACCATCTTTTCTTGATCTTCCGCTGGTAACTGGGGGATTGACTATCTTAACCCCCCCACAACATCCTAGGGAGGAAGGACTGGCTGAAAACCAGCGCTACACGGGAGCACAGCCCCGCGTTAGTAAAAGCTGAGCCAGCTCCCATTGCCATATTTATATAATTTAAATTATTTCTCTGTTCAATAAAATGATGTCAGTGTAATTTTTTATGACAATAAATGGATTTTATTATTATTATCTTGATCGTCTACATTACAGTCAGTTACAAGCTGGAAATGCAAATATTTATTTAATTCAGCATTGAGGTCAAAATAATTATTTCTGTTTATTGATTATAAAATGTTTACTATATATTGCCACTTACACGTTATAACTATAATATATCGCGCCCTCTCGTTCATTTATAAAGTAGAAGATCTTTTTTTGATGAATGCATTTTTAAAAGCTTGTGGCTTCCATTTCTACCGTTTTCTTCTACAATACATTATGATATATATAATGGTCGTATTCACGTCCATACCAATAACAGGGCGCGATTACCTTCTATCATTAGGAAGCTCGTGTGAAAAACATCCACAGTCTTAAAATAAATATTAACATTTCCCGCTTGTATTTAACCAACAAAGCACCATGCCTTTGGTGCTACTGATGTCCATGGGCGATGGTCGTACCACTATTCACATAAAAAATATAATAGGTACATTTATCGGTTAATTGAATTCGTTAAAAAGGTGTTAAATGTTTCTAGTTATGGTACGAAATAGTCGCTTTGAGAGCAATTTACTACTAGCTTTCGAAATGTCGTACCCTGCCTCGTTATAACGAGAGGTCTTGAAACTACTAAACTCGCAAAGAGTTTATAATTCTTGTTACCGACGACGTATTTTTAATGATTTTAACTTTAATAGTAACTTAATCGTTGCCAATTTAAATGTTGGTTGCAATTAAGTTAGGAAAATCGTTGTAGTTCAACCCAGAATACATCAATGAAGGACTTAGTAACGGGTAACACTTAAAATACAATTTGTTATATAAAAACACTATTTGATTGTATTTTTAGGGTTCCGTAGCCAAATGGCAAAAAACAGAACCCTTATAAATTCGTCATGTCTGTCTGTCTGTTTGTCCGTCCGTATGTCACAGCCACTTTTCTCCGAAACTATAAGAACTATACTGTTGAAACTTGGTAAGGAGATTTATTCTGTAAACCGCGTTAAGATTTTTACACAAAAATAGAAAAAAAATCAATTAATTTTGGGGTCCC
This sequence comes from Thymelicus acteon, assembly GCA_951805285.1. Classification (NCBI taxonomy): domain Eukaryota; kingdom Metazoa; phylum Arthropoda; class Insecta; order Lepidoptera; family Hesperiidae; genus Thymelicus; species Thymelicus acteon. The sequence continues at coordinate 8,977,661 of OX638229.1, read as the reverse complement.
CATACATAGAACTGAAACTCAAATTTTTTTTTTCATCAAACCCATACGTGTGGGGTATCTATGGATAGGTCTTTAAAAATGATATTGAGGTTTCTAATATAATTTTTTTCTAAACTGTTTGCGCGAGAGACACTTCCAAAGTGGTAAAATGTGTGTCCCTCCCCCTGTAACTTCTAAAATAAGAGAATGATAAAACTAAAAAAAATATATGATGTATATTACCATGCAAACTTCCAACGAAAATTAATTTGAACGAGATCTAATAAGTAGTTTTTTTTTAATACGTCATAAATCGTAAACCGCAAAAAACATCGATCAAAGTTACAACGAACTACAAGAACTTTTATATTATGTTATTTGCTGCTACGGAACCCTTCATGGGCGAGTCCGACTCGCACTTGGCCGCTTTTTTTAACTAAGACTAATCATTCTGCTATTGCAGTCACACGATATTAAATATCTCTTGCTAGTTCAATAGATGTGCACACTCTCAAAGAGCTGGATTAATGCATCAGTATCATCAGGCACAGATTCAAAAGCATTTTGAAACCGTATTGAATTTAGTTGGAGATTGAGTTTTATAATAATATAGATTTAGTATAAAAACGTACGTTTTCTAACTAGTATCTAAATATACGTAGTATTTCTATGTGTAAGTATGTCTAGGTATATGTCTACCTATATTATAAATTTTAACTTTTTCTTTAATTAAAATCACAAAATGAGTTAATGCTTGATTTTGTCTCACTTGCATATTTTTTTTTTAAATAGGCATTATTTTTTGCCCAATATAAGTGTCAGATTGTAACATAAAGTTCATAAACTTACGTCCTAAATAATGTTTTTCCGTAGGGGCGGCTTACAGCCTGTTGACTCTCAAAGAGCCATTGCGTGCCGCATAAAGCGAGCGCTCTTGTTCGCTCTTCACGTCCTTTTCAGAGCACTACACGTAATATCGTTACATTTTCTCCGCTGCTTAATTGTAATTTTGAGGCTTAAGACAACGAATACAATTAAAATTGTTATCTTAGTATAATTACTTTTGATTATTCTTTGAACACAGTTGATTATAATGTAGTCAAGTAATGATTAAGTTGTAATTTATACCTTACATACTGTATACATTTAATACGTTACAGTACTATCCACATTTGACACTGCCTTTTAATTTCTCACTGTGACTCATTTCATTAAAAACATTATAACATACTCATCGTGTTACCAGTTAAAGCGCTTGTAATAACATTCATAATTGGCTTTTCTTTTACAAAAAAAAAAAACACTAAACTGAGACGAAAATAATAATTAAGCGTTGAAAATCTCTTGCTGGTCGAGAGTCACCTCTTGACCGCCGGAGGCTCGTTACCTGCTTCATTAAAGCGAGCACTCTCCAAGTCTCCACACCATTCGTTGCTTATTTTAGCGATGCGCTTATGAGGAACTATTTTTTGCTTAACTATAGGATAACAGCGAAAAAGTATGCTTTTACAACATAGCTCTACGAATAAACAACAGAAAAGAACCTAAGTTAAAAATATAAATCAAATAAATAAAGATGCACACAAGGACTTGATTTTTTTACCCGACTACGCAACGCAAAGGAGGTAATGTCAGTCTATGTATCAGTAATGTCAGTGTATGTACGTAATCAGTCTATGTATGTTTGTTTCTATGTGGCCTGGTAGAGACCAAACGCTTAGAAGAATTTTGATGATTCTTACGTCAATCGATTCGTCTTAACCTTGCGAGTGCTACTAATGATATGACAATAATTAAAATTCATCACAGCGACAACCAGATGTCGTACTAATTTCATTTTGACAATGAAAAAAAAATCGTCGAACTAAGTCAAGTGGGGTATGGTAGAATAGGTATTTAAAAATATCCATTCATTATTTTTTATTTTAGTAACAGTTATAAATTAATAAATATTCTCGCTAATTTATTAACTTCCTAAATAAAATGCCAACATTGCGAATTTTAATCCTAAGAAAGAAGTCAATGAATCCTAACTAAAAAGTGTAAAATAAAAATTAAAAAACAAAACACCCGACTGTGTAAAAAAACTAAAGTTTAAATCGGTCTCGACTGTTAATCCTTGTTTAGTTGTTTTTAGTTTTTCTATGTCGGGTGTTTCGTTTTTTTTTAACTACTTCTCTTGACATTTTTGTCAAATTGGACAGGAACCTAGTACTAATATAAACATTCAATTTATTTATTTAATCTCAAAATAAATAAAATGAAATGAAATGGTAATAAAATACTGACCTGAATCCCATTCGCTCGCCTGTAAGCCTACAAATATAAAAAATTTGAATTACTATTAATATAATATAATTATATATAAGTATTTAATCATTGTAGTAGTTGTAATTAATGTAATTTTGTCCTCTTTTATGAGACAACGACGGTCATAATTAGCGAAATGTATTTAGGACACTGTGAACAACATTAATCAAAGTACAAACTAACCCCGATACCTAAACGACGTACTCGAAGCGCCCAAAATGTTTTGTAACGGAAATGACCGTACTTGGGGGCCATTACACGCTTTGACAAACTTTCACTTACAGATTTTAAATGGCTGTTTAACTCTATTTTGGTAACCAACCATTCTTAATTACATCATAACGAATATAAATGGTTTTGTGAATTATCAGGGTTGTTCGAAACACAATTAAGTTTTTTAAGAATATTAATTACTATACTCCAGTCACATTTGGTTTGGACTCGATGTAAACAAACCATCAAAATTCCTTTGTAGGATTTTCACCAACCGATTTGTATTTCGCACACCGAATAACTATAATAGAACCAAATAAACATTATAACGTTTGTCGTATCTTCATTATTTTACTACTGACCTATAACAACAACACACTAAGAGCAAAAAGGCAAAAACTGACATCTTAAAACAATTTTCATCATTGAATAACTCACGCTCTCACATCCTTAATTACGTGAAGCGACTTCAAACCTTTTCACAAAATTATTGTTTTAAGATCTGCCTGCTTATGACTGTAAATAGAAATGACTACGAAAACCTCACAGCTATAATGGCGCTTACATGCTTTGCAACTTGGTCGTATTTTTTACAGAGAGAGTATACAGATATTTTATTCCACCCAATATTCATGAGCATAAAATTATTCATTTATAAGAAATTAAACAAAGCCGAACAACATTTATGTTTATGTATTTTAAAACAGATTATATCGATTTTATACGTAACTAATCCTTGTTATTTTAAACTATTGCAAAATAAATTATATATTTAGAATTTATTATTTAGAACTGGAAAGATCAAATTTATAAAGGATATTTCCAAAAGCAAGCTATTATTGAGGTTCAAACCCGGTAGCGTTATTAAACGCCAGTCCGAGCCAATCGTTAGACATATGTACGTCCATTTTGATAGACTCACAATATTAAACTAGATCCAAGCTGACATAGTAAATACAAACAGGTGTTCAAAATCAATATAGACTACTACTATCATCGAGACGTTATGCAAGTGTTATGTTCTACAAAGGCTCGATAACGTGTGAATTAGATCGACCATTCAATATGTTCGACTTCGTTATCACTAGGTGAATTTGCTAGTAATTAATCTCTGGGTCACAAGCCAGAACAAACGCGGTTAATAGTTGAACTGATGACCACTAATGTCATCATAAAACTCACAACCCTTCAGTGAATGTTTGAGACGTTTGCAAATGTGATCGTTATGTCGTATCGCAACGTATTTGCAGTCGTCAAGCTTTATCACTAGCCTGTAGTTGACATATAAACTTCCGACATTAGGATTGACCACTAACTTCATTGTGTTTCATCACAGTGTGAAATCACATCACAGCTGCGCGCATCCTCAATTGAGCATGACGACCAAGGCTGTTATTTTTTTATGGAAATAGCCAGCAAACGAGCTGATGATCCCCCTGATGATAAGTGGCTATCGTTGCCCATGGACATCAGTAACACCAAAGGCGTCACTGTTGCGTTGCCGGCCAAGAAAGAAAGAAGAAAAAGAAAGAGCGAAAAAATTAAATTAAAAAAGAAATTAATTTAAACCAAATAACTTCTTGACACATTCTAGTCTGTACTTGAGATAATTAATTAATTAATTAATTTATTGTTAGTAACAAAAATCCACAGCTCCTAATGTCATAAATTACATATCATGTGAAGTAAATCTTAAAGCCAATTACAGATTTACATTTTTTGTATCTATACCTATTAATAGAATTTTTTAAAATGAATAACGCGTAAAAATAGTGTAAAAGGTATTGCTATAATTAGAAGTGTCAAAAAACATAATTTATTACACAGGAAACATTATGTTTTTTTTATAAAATAAAGTTATTTTCAAAATCAGGAAATCCATATTAACTTATCAAATTTCTATGAGAATTTTAGTTGCAAATGTATGCAAGCAAAAACTTTCATCATTCAAACTTTTAACAACGTACGAGTATTTGCGGCGTAACAGAGTAGTTAATTGTTGTGGCGTTACGTTGTTGGTGTATTTAATGTGCATGAAGACTAATAAAATAAGTGGAAATTACAACATAAAATTGTCAATTTATTGCCTAAATTAGCATAATATTTTTATTACCTTACTTAAAGGTCATGATTTTTAAAGAGCATATTTAACAATGTTGCCTTGGAAAATTTATGCCACCTCGAATGTTAAATCGGAATTATTCAAACATTTCTTTTTATTTCTTAATTAACTGAAATGAAATAACCATTGAATGTTATGTTAACTTTTTTCTTCGGTAATACTAAATTGACGTCAGCAGGTAAATATGATTGATTTGAAATTTAAAATTCAAAACCATACATACACGTTAAAAACGTTTCACAGGAACTTTTTTTACAAAAACTTAACTGGAACGGTTCCGACAGAAAACATGTAGAGATAAAATAAATGGGTTGAAAATCCGCTAAGCGTGTGTAAATTGAAAGAGCCGTTTTCGCTTGAAATTTTTTAACATTACGAATAACAATATGTATCCGCTGTGTTTGTATTACATTTGCAAAGCTTGATCAAAAAATAATAAGACGCAATTATTCGTATTAAGTTGGTTTCCATCAATTATTTTACCCGTTTATAACGAACATGAAAATCTTCAAATTACAGTACTCTTATTCGTAATTCCGTCTGACTAGGGATCAAACGGACGAAGTAATCGAGTCTTCCTTTCAGTGGTCCCTAAACTGGTTCTGTTTCACTTCAATCCCGTAATAAATTAAATAATTGTTCCACGACAGCTACTACTCTTCTTGCAGAACCAATCTTCTAATGTAGGATCTTAGTCAAAGTGTGGAGGAGCAATTCAGTCTAATATCCTAAGTTTGAACAAGTTTTATTTAGCTATTTACTATGTACGTTCTATGTGTCTAAATAATGTGCTTACATGATAAGATTCAGTGGCAATTGTCCAAGAAGCAAGAGCAATCCCATTTGCGTTACGACCTCACAAAAATATGCAACAGACGTTAGGGCGTACGTAGTTAATGTAGCGTGAAACGATATCCATGTGAAGTATTTTATACTTTCTCTTTAGTTAGATTTGAAAAGGAGACCTAAAGGATATACTGCAATATAGTTTACAATGATTACTTTAATATTACAATGTACTTTACCGTTTAAAATTGAAAATGCATAAATATTAAGATATCAATCAAAGTCCAACAGTATCATATTCGTATGACACCCAAAATTATTCGTACCACAGCGAAAAAGCAATTTACCCGTCATGAAATATGCGCATAAATTTTCCATTAAATATACATCACAAAGCCATAATATGTTTGTTACTTCCACTTTCAGAAATTTAATAATATACTCTATTTTAAAACACGTATGATTGTGTATCTCTCCGGTATTGATATCAATCCCTTTTGTCTGCTCGAAATGCCAACTATTTCTCAGGCTAGAAGCTATTGGAGATGGTTTTCTTGGCACACCGCGTAGTTAATTTACATAAACCATGAAATCAATAGGTTTGCGCAGTATCAACTGTTACTAACTCATAGTTTAGCTACATAGGTTTGGCAGGCGTGAGAGTGGCATCTGTAGAATGATTTGTTAGACTTTTGAGAGGGCTAAAAAGGTTTTTCTCCTGGTCCAAAAATGTAACCTTTTTTCCATCTGTAAGAAAAAAAAGCATATTAATTATATAAAATTAATATATTTTATATTTTCTTTTTTTTTTGTCTTTCATTACCAGTAAAAAACTTGTTCTAGTTTAATTCCTACGCCGCTTATACTGTAAGAAAAATGTCATTGTTTTTTTTTAATTTGTTTTAGCACTGAAAATTATATTAATTTGGAATATGGAAATCTGACCTAGTTCTTACTTTTACGTTTCAAACGCTAAAAGTCTCTCTTCGGTCACGAAAGAGAGATATAGTTTGCGGCTAAAACTACAATTGTTGATAAATTGCGTTCCCTAGTAACATGGAAAATAATTTTTCTTCGGACCAAATGACAAATGGTGCTAATAATATATACAGGTGTTTTTTTCAAACTTGTCGATGGATGATATTACTTTTATTGTTTATTTAGTAAACTTTACTGAATCATAAAAAATCTGCTCGTAGGTACAATAAGCAATAAGTAGCATTTTAGATTTGTAGTTGTTCTATTCAAATATTAGGAGAGTGTTAAAAATCAATACTTGATCGAATGAGATCATAATACCAATACAAAACATTTAAAACATTGAATTTAGTTTTATAATAAGCAGAATATTAAATTAACTCTTGAATGTGAATGCAATATAACAAATTAATTATAATCCTGAAAAACAAATTCTGCGTTTGTGAAATTTTAAAAGATTATCTTATCTTTTTGTTAGCAGATTGCACTACAAGATAAGTAAATTAGTTGGCGGCAAGGCAAATACTTTTAACTTAAATGTGACTCCCGTTTTACTGACGAAATTCGGCCTTAATTCTAATTAACAAAAGGTTGAGGTCGCATTGACACTATTTAATACTTTATTTCCTGTATTAAATATGTTTGTGAAACGTAATAATACAGCTTTGCATAAAAATTTTATTCTTTGCCATTTTACTCCGTGCAAGCTATAGCCATATTAAATCTAAGACTTCTATTAATAGTTATTTTATCTCCAAGATCATTGTATGTACATCTCTGTACATCTGTCTTCCTCCTCAATGCGTACAGGCAAAATTACAATGATGAAATGGGGAAAACAATACATAAAAATCCGATTGCATCATTCGCGGGTAGTTCTGAGAGTTCTGTTGCCTATGTCCGAAAATATTCAGAAGACATACATACAGATACCACATTGAGTTATAATACGCGTATTCAATAAACGATTCTATTTTTAATCGACTTCAAAAAAGAAGGAGGTATTCAATTCGACTGCATTTTTTTTAGTTTGTTACCTCAGAACTTTCAACTGGGTAAACCGATTTTGATGATTCTATTTTTAATTGAAAGCTGGTGCTTGTCATGTGGTCCCACTTAAATTTGAGCTAGATTTGACTAGTACTTTTTAAGTAATCCCTAATTTTGAAGTCGGTTATTTTTTGTTAGCTATAATGTTTATCATTCGAAAACACGCCAAATTCGACCACGACTGTCATTAGAGGAGACATAAATATGGTCTACAAATAGTAACAACCAAACCATTAATCGCAACATTTGCAACGTTTGTAATTCGCACGTATCACATATTTGTTGATTTTCCGAACAATTGACTGATATTTATTGGAACTCGTATAGTATAACTGTATTAGGTAGGTACTCATGATGATACGTGGTGTATATTTTATTTACATAATATGGCAGTGGTCATAAGGTAAAAAAGACCCAAACTAGACTACAATCTGTTTTTGTCATGTAACTTAGAGATGTAATTATACAAATTAAGAATTGTTTTTTTCGAGAGTATAATAAACAATTACAACAATTGCGCGTTAACCGCTAAGAAAACCCCATTCGTCATGGCACCGCAGTTGCAGAACAGTCCCCTTAACATCTCCAAAAGCATTGGGATCCTTGGTGTCGACATTTCGAACGAAGTGCAGTTTCGGGACCACTTGGCTAGTAAGGCCAAACTAGCTGCAAGGAAATTGGGAGTACTCAATAGAGCTAAGCAGTACTTCACGCCTAAGCACAGGTTGATGCTCTATAAGGCACAAATTCGACCACATATGGAGTTCTGCTCCCATCTTTGGGCTGGAGCCCCAGCTGGCCAAGTGGACCGAATCCAACGACGAGCCATTCGTCTTGTCGACGATCCCAAGCTTACAGACGGATTAGAATCGCTTAAGTTGAGAAGAGACGTAGCCTCGTTATGCGTATTCTACCGTCTGTACAACGGGGAGTGTTCTGATGAACTGTTCAGTTTAATACCTGCGGTTGATTTCCGTCACCGCGCATCACGTACCAGGTTCCACCAGCACCACCTGAATACGTGGCGTTCGTCCACAGTTCGTTTTTCACGTAATTTCCTGCTACGGACGTGTAAACTGTGGAACGAACTTCCTGCATCGGTGTTCCCACTAAGCTATGACATGGGGTCCTTCAAGAAGCGGGTCTATAGTTTTCTTCGAGGCCGGCAACGCATTGGTGACGCCCCTAATGTTGCTAATGTCCATGGGCGGTGGTAATCACTTACCATCAGGTGACCCGTCTGCTCGTTTGCCTGCTTAAGGCATAAAAAAAAATTAAAAAATATCCACTGTCTTAACTATAGTGCGTACGGTATCGATAGTGTTAAACGCTTCTTTACAAGAGAGCACTTTAAAGATAAGTTCGTGCATATGACAACCTGTGTGGCGAAATGGTTTTCATGCCGGATCGCCGCACCGAGGGTCCTGGGTTCGATTCCCAGCGAGGCGGAAATTTGAATGATGAGTTTGAATTCCTGTTCTCGGTCTGGGTGTGAATGTCCTTGTCTAATGTATTGTCGATGGCACCCACGACACAGGGAATCCTAGTGTGGCGCTATGAGTGTGAAGCGTTATTATATTATTATAGAATCGTAATTTATGAAGTTATTCAATAAAAAAATTATATACCTGCTATAACTATGTGAAGTAGTTCACATTTTAGCAGTAATTTACTTTTATCGCCTATTTTTGTGACCGACAACAAGTTACTGCCCGAAACAAATCTAACATTCTCTCTTACCTCTCTTTCCTCTTACAGTTCCAATAGTGTTTTATAGTTTCAGCGTTAAAGTTTCCTTTATTAAAACAAGGTCAATATACTCACGAGTACGTGAGATAAGATTGTGGGTACGCTTTTCAATCAGTTTTGAAGCTACATTGGTTACGTTTGTTCAGTGATATTCTATTCACGTTTAGTATTGATTTATAGACATCTGGTCATTAAATTTCAGCCGATTTAATGAGAGGTCCCTTAGGTACGAGTATAATTTGGTTTGTACAATACTAGTGTTCTATAATTGAATATTCAAAAAATAAATCGTTTGATTTGTTCTGTACTGAAAAAATATGTTTTAACATTTCTACTCGACTGACTTTATTGCATGGATGCATTAATTTAATTATATTCTTAAAAAATGTAACATGTAGTAAAATAATGCGTGAAAATAAACTCAGTTTTGGGTTAATTATGTAGTTTATTTAATATATATTAAAAATCCACCTTGTTATTTTTCTTAACTCCATTTTACAGTTAATTAAACAATAATTAAATTAATAATTTGACATGATTTTATAATTTATTTATTTAGTCCGTTAATGTTATTATATCCTTATTGTTAAAAAAATGTAAATTAAATTTTCAAATCAATCAAATCAAAAAACTGTAATGAAATGATGCAAGAAATAAAAGGCTTTTTTATTTTATTTTTATTAAAAAATAATTATTAATTTTATGTGACTTGACCGCTGTTAAACCTCCTTACGCATGCGCCTTAAGTTTTTGTACCTATTACACATCAGTATTGTAAATATTTCATATAGGTTTTCATTACCTTACATATAATATAATTATCTTACTTTTCAGAGTGTATTTTTTCATTATAAGTTATTCAATAAAAACTTTTCTTGTATGGAGTAATTTGTCTTGAGATTTATTGATAGTTTATTGATTTCATCCATTCTATGGATTCCATCAAATTGTTGTCATTTTAATTATATATCAAAGGTATAGCTTGTGTTGCACATGGAATTACCCATACAATTGTTAAAAGATGTTGCAGTTTAGAAATTTCATATTTCCTGTGGGATTTCCGATTAAAAAGGATTATCAAAAAGAATTCCATCATGAATAGACATGAAATACCGGTTTCTTTTATAATCTATCTCTTTGAATTCGCTTCGTTATCCATTTTGCAGCTAGTGATGAATGAATTTCGTATTGCTGTTGTGTGCACTTTTTATTCCTTCACATTTCGGATCTCGACGGGCTTCACCCATTGTTCAGATAGTGATAAGCTTCGGAACTTCGCTCAAAGACGTATAGATGTTTGAGTGTTTTATCTACGGTTTGACAGCGCTAAAGTTTTATCAAAACGCTCACAATACTAAGCTACATTTTAAAATATGACGATTTATTATCTACTAGCAACGCAATAAAAATAATAAGAATAAAAAACCCGTTCCAGTCAGCTAATTCTGAGACCATAGGAAACATTATCATACACATGCCCGTATGTATCTATCCATCATATTAATTTGTAACCGCAGAACTTCTACCTTACTTATTATGATACAATAAATGACGCATCAAAAGAAAGATTTTAATCAAGAAATTGCAAGATACCGTACGTTTAAATTAAAAGTAATTATAAAGCTACCCGGACCATAAGATCTCTCACAAACACGTCACTGAGTATTTTTTCAAAGAATTTATACTTCAGTAAATTGGTTACATATAAACGAATGTGGTAAAATGTAAAGTTTATTTAGGTAGGTTATTCAAATGCCCTCCCTGATTTTGAATACAGGTCCTCAACCTTCCGAGGCTAGTTGTCCGTATGTAGCGAACATAATATTAGAGAATGTGCCTATTTTAACCCCCTTACTTTTCCCCTTATTTAAGCCCCTTTATTTTCAGATGATTTCCATTTTACGCAGTCGTGTAATTTAAAAGTATTCCTTGTATAGGATTTAGTTTTTTAATAAATCCGGAAAAATGTTTGCATAATAATGTATTTTATTTAGATTTTCTCTCCCTTCTATGACGAAAACATTTGAGTGAAGTAAAAATCAAACTCATGAGACAGATAAAAATACGACCAAACTTTAAAGAAAAGTAAAATTATTGCTTTAAGAGCATCAACAATAACATTTTAAATTAAAAAATTAGGATTAAGAAACGAAAAAATATACTCAATACTTTTTATGTTCTAGTTATTTTCTTTTTACTATAACTGATTAAAGTGATCACACGCTAATTTTTCACGGAATCACGGAAACTGTTTTTGCAAACTTTTGGCAGGAAAACGAATGGTAACGTTCACAAGATAAGAAGTTTCACAGATAACGAAATTACATTTTGAGCGTTTTCCTTTTTAGGGTTTTCTTAAATTTCCTTGTCCCTTTAGTATTACGAAATAATTTTAATCAATTTATATAGTTATTAATCATTCAAGTCTTTCTGTGTAATAAAAAATCGTCGTTATTTAATATTAATACGACCCTGTAGCCTAATCGGTAGCGACCTTGCATGCGAAGCGAGGGGTCTCGGATTCAATTCCCGGCCGACATTTATTTGACAGATACTATTTGTCGTCGGGTCATGGGTGTTATTGTGATGTGTTATATGTGTCGTCCATCCCACCCGCGACATAGGTAAAAACCTGCTGCAGGGGGGGGGGGGGGTAAGCAGTTTATTTATAGAGGATATGAAATCATTATAATTAAAATGTACATGAAGAAGGAGTGCAGAAAGCTAATATGTTTATATCATATCGACGCTTGAAAGGCAAAAATTACCAAGCAACATGTTGACAACTTTACACTAGAGCATTTTAGTTTTTAATTTTAATTTTTTTTTTCTAAAATAGATAAAATACTAGAGCATTTTAGTTTTTAATTTTAATTTTTTTTTTCTAAAATTAAAAACTAAAATTATCTAGTGTAAAGTTGTCAACATGTCGCTTGGTAATTTTTGACTTTCAAGCGTCGATATGCATTAGAAACACACGATACTTACCTATTTTTAAAAATTTACATTACACCTACTACCATGCATTGGACACACATACGCATAATATACCTACACAAAAACGTAAATCTGAAGTAACCCTTTGACACTACGGTCGAATTTTGACCACAAAACCGGTTTCTAGTTTTCTTGTAAATAGCCAACAAAAGTAATACGAGGTAGTTGATAGTGAGTGGTACTCACCACTTCATCTTACTAATTCATTGTGTATGGATATCAGTAACACCAAAGGCGTCACCAACGTGTTACTACGTAACTACGTGATTCATAACAAAGCGAAATTCGGTTATCCTGGGTCACAAATACTAAATGACATTAAAAATTGATAAAGTGGATGGATTCCTCTTTATATTTGTTCATTATCATCATTTCATTTCGTGCTTGCGCGTATTTTTTTTAAATAACATAATAGGTTTTTTTCTTTATTTACTGAGGCTATACAATCCATTCTTGAAGAATTATCAATGTTTTGAACTACGATATCAAAGCACTAGCTTATCATACTTCCCATCCCAGCACTTAAATTAATATTTATGAGCTCACAGACTAGAAATAATGAATAAGGGTTGGTCTCTCACAGAAAAAGTTGCTCGTATGAATTTCATAAATTTGTTACTTCAAGCGTTTCGGTTACTAAAAGTGTTTAAAAAACTAAAAAGACTATATATGTAAATAATGTAATGGACAATTTTACACAAAGTGTAACCAAAATCGACAAAGTTGTTTTAGTGCGTTTGGGATGCCTTTGTTACATTATTTTAATATGAGAACGAAAAAAGAGAAAAATTGACACATATTATTCGTATATTGATAATTGACTCAAGTCCAAAACAAATTCCAACAGTGTTTCTCCTGTTCAAGAACCCAGAAGTTTCTTAGTCAATCTACACAAATCGTCCTTACTTATTGACGATACAAAACTAGTAAAGTAGTGATTATTAATTAGTACATGCATAAAAAAACGATGTCATATTTTACTTTCTTGGGGAATAACCGATTAACGAACAGACAAAACGCCTGATGACAATTGATCAATGACGCATTTTCCATCAACTTTTTCAATACAGAATCATTTGACACAAACGATTTGGTCAAAATTGGGATTTTAGACAAAATTTGTCTTTATTTAATAAGAAAACAGAGCATTCACTATTTACTGGTTCTGCCATTGAATCTAATAAATCTAAAGAATCGTCTTGGACGTCCAAAACATTTAATAATCTGTTATAAGCTAATTGCACGTCATCAAATGCCGTACTAATACATATGTATTATATCGATTTGAATAATACTATGAAATAAAGACCAATATATTTTGTAATCGAACTACTAATGGTGTTACTATACTGTACTATATTCTATACGATTCTTGTGAGTCGTTACTTTTAAATGAATTATGAATAAATCTTTCGCCGATTCGTACTGAGTAATAGTAGTTGAACTTTCTGAAGTCGACTCTAGAACATTAGTAACAAAGTGTGAAGTTCCTTACTTCGTAGATCATTTAAATGAGTCGAATGATTTGTAAATTCGAATAATTCTACTGGAATCATTCAAATTAGTTCATGGTTAATATTCAGTTCATCAAGGACTACTTTATCTGCATGAGCAAGTTCTTGCATGCAATTTAAGTTTTGGTTAAGTGGATGTAAATAAATGAAGGCCTACTCAGTACACTGTAATAGCTTAATAAAATATGCACATGAATCACAACAAGACTTGCTTTAAGCAGTAATAGCATAGTGGTACATCCCTAGTTTTTCATTCTTTGTTTTTGTGTAAGAAATTGGATAACCCGTTTCGGTGACCTAAAAACTAGAGGTTTAGTAGAGGTTTTCAAAATATAGCCAAAGTTAAGGCCTGTTACAGTATCCAATTTTAAGGGCCCTATCGAAAGGCTGGGCTTGTCCCCTAGCTAGAGTAGCGCTTATTATACCACCCTATCAATTGGACCCTAGCTCAGTCGGTACGTAAACGTCGTCTTGGTTGAAAGTCGTCATGGCACCTGCTCTGTCGAAGCCCCAACAAATTGCTTTAGCAATTGCGGTCGTTTATTCATCAGTAAAAATTAAAAAAAGGCGTAAGAGAGTAAGGGAGATCGGGTCTCACCGATCACCTTAGATCGGGACCCTCACTCCCTAACTCTTATTATACCACCCTTATTTATGGTAAGGGTCCCTTAAAATTGGGTAATGGATTTGACCTTTAAATAGGTGGATGACCTGCGCTTATATGTATAAATGCAATATTATGTAACTCAAAAGTAAGGATTGACCTGAACTGACCCCATTTCAGTAACTAATAAACGAGTGGAATAAATTAAAAAAAGAATTATTAAAAAAAGATTAAACAAAGATTTCTGCTAAGTATTTAATCGTTTTACACCACCGGAAAGTTCTATTCAAGCGAAATAAAATTTGTTTGGCCATAATAGTTACACCCTGCTCGGCGTTGGGCCGACTTAATGAGGAAATATTTTTCTGCAGAAACTTCAGTTTCTGTTAGCGTTTTTACTTTACCCAGGTATTTTTCTAGGTAACCCTTTGAACAGTCTACCAAGGCTGTGTGTATACTATTTATGCTATTATGCAATAATACAAAAAAATGAATTAATAGTATAATTCCTTACTTGGTATTCATAGTATACCTACTTACAGCACTAATTGCTTGACATTTTCGTGGTCATAATTATCCTCAGAACCAGTACATATTTGTTTGACTTCATAGTGAAGTCATGCAATAGAAACATATTTTATTGCACACGTATTCAAAAACTTCCATGTACAATAATTTATATTAATCGTAAACAATTGGTGACCTAATTGTTAAAAAACGAGTATTTTTGGATTGAATTGATTTTTTGTACAAGGTAGTAGTTTACTAACATGTCTTATAAATATTTACTTTTTATTTAAAAATTTTTACGAGATTCGGAAATTTCAAACATTGTAGACTGACTTACAATTTGGCATAATTGCTGCTTTTGTTGTTAAGGTAACCGTTACTACGGTAATTTCGAGCCACAGCAAAAATCCGTGTTGACTATTTTTAGTTAAGAAGGAAGTCAATCGCTTACTTTCATTTTTGTTACTTAATAGAGGCCATACACGATCAAGTGTACTTGTCAAGTCTGCAGTTTGACTTGACGCGGCATCCAGTAAACTTGATCGTGTATGGCCACGGTATAGCGATCTGGCCATATAACTATCTCATGCACACTGGATGCCACGTCAAGTCAAACGGCAAATTTGACAAGTCAAACTGCAATACAACAATAACGCTTCGTTACCCCTAATTTACACGCGCGTGTCGCGGACCGTCTCGTGGTGCGTCCGTAAGCCACGCCCCCTACGCGCGTGTGAACACCACGCGAGCGCTCGCGCGAGCCCCTTTGGCGCGCGCCTATAAAACCGCTCCCGACGCGAGCCCTGCGAGCGCGAGACGCGCCGCGGTCTGGTCCGCGAGCGCCCTGTTCACACGCGGGTATTAGAATCAATACATTACGTCAAGTAACTTACCCTATAATAGCCCAATATAGCTCACCAGATTCACAAAATACGTACAAGAATGCGCCTTAACAAGAATTCTGATTTAAAAATATTTTGAATAATCCTTCATTGAATTTTAAAATTCACTACGACTGAATGACAAATAGCTACGGAACTCGGTCAAGTCACAATTGGCAGCATTTCCTGTTTCGAATCAACAATACCGAATCCGTTATTAACTTTGCTTCGTATTTAACCGACTTCAAAAGAGAGATTGTAAATTCGTCTGTATTTACCTCTTTCTCCATTCCTGTTACCTAATTGCGTCTGGTTTAATACAGATAGATCAATGGAGTGTTGATTTCAGATATACTTGTATTGTTACATGTGTTTTGTTTAACGATGAGTGATTAAATAGTTTTTAATTGTTTTTGTACTCCTCGCCACTTCATCGTTAAGTGACAAATTCATTCACAAAGTAAAGGATTTAGTTATAGAGCAAACACATAGATTATAAATATTTCGATGGGATAATGCTAATTAAATAAATTAATTTAGTATACTTAATTCACCAGAAGACGTAATTCACCTGGGTGCTAGATGAATAAATTCTACTAAAAGTATTCATGTAACATATCACATACCTAATTGCTAGCGTTTACTGGAATGTTTGAGTTACTTGTATGGAACACTCATATTTATTATTTATTTTTCACTGGTAAATTCAATATTCCACTATGAATTAATTCATAAAATAAGACTTCTGTGAGTAAAATTGCTGTAACGGACGGATTTTTTTTATCTTGTTTCCTCCGGCGTGGGCGGTTCCGTAAATCTTTGCACGTGCCGCTAAATATTTCAAGGCCAACGTGTCAGTAGTTTTTCGTGATAGCAACGAAACTTACGTACGCAAGCAAGCAATTTGAACCCTTTTTCAACGGACGGCAATAGTGTAGATTTGGGATATAAAGATGGCCGAATTTTCTGACGCCTATCTCGTAGCATTGTCACCCAACACATTCAATCTTTTGGAAGCTGTCCGTGTTTCCTGCAAATATGATCACATCTGAGAATTATGGCTTTGTTTTCGTCTGTTCCTCACGCTCCCATATAGTTCATCCTACAGATTGATAGTTCTTTACTTGCCAAATTTTCTTATTCAGCTCGTAATCAATTTTTTTGTTTGTTGACGGTTACAAAATTGGGTTGGATTTAGTTAGTCTTTGCGCTTCATTTGAGCAAAGTTTTGATTGCAGCGTAGCTTCTTGATAGCGCTCAGTTCAGGTAAACTTTATGTTGAGTTGAGACTAACATTTGTACTTAATATGAACTTTTTCACAATGAACTATTTATTTATTTATTTATAAACTTTTTTGTAAAACCTACAAGCTAGGTCTACAAAGAGGGAACGTAATGCCATGGGGCATTCTCTCCTAGTCAACCCATGGTGTAGGTGAGAAGTTGTGGTAGGTAGTAACAATAATTATTAGACGTAGTAGCTTATGGCTGTAATAATACATAATAATAAAAATAAAATGTATACATAACTACAAATTTATTATTTCAGTAGAATATTTATATAACTTTATTTTAATATACTACAATAATAATAATATTATCTAAATAAATCTACTAATAAATATCATAATCTCGTTACTATACGAATCCGTGACGATATCTAATCCACGGCAGAGGATTTAAAATAATGATCTTTGATCAATCTCTTAAAGGTCTCCTTAATGGGGGCTTTCCTAATTTCCAGGGGCAGTGCGTTCCAGAGTAGTGTCGTCTGAAAAGTAAAGGAGTAGTAGTAGAAACAGCTGTTGATAGACGGTATTTCCATTTTAAGATTTACAGAGGAGCGAAGTACTCTATCATGGGAATCACAACGATAATGAAAATTGTTGGTACTAACTAAGATCGCTGAGAATAGAGTAAAACACAAGGAGAATCCTAGAATTACGCCTTTGACGAATGTTGAGCCATTTTAACTGCTGTCGGGACTGGGAGACGTGGTCAAATTTATGTCAACCAAAAACATAGCGAATGCAATTGTTAAGAAGGCGTTCTAATTTATTTAGAAGTCCCTCTGTTAGGTCTGGGTAGAAAATATCACCTTAATCAATAACGAGTGTGGATAAGCATAAGCTTAGTCTTCAAAGGCAAGGAAGTGGTGATAGAAAAAATTTGAAATGATTGAAAGGAATTTTGGGGTCGCCACATTGTTTATAGGAAGTCACAAGTGAAGACGTAAGAGAGGACGCCGATAATATGACGAAGGAAGTAATATATGTGTCGTAGAAATATTCGTAAAGATTTTATGTAAGCGCCTGTTATTGTCCCTCGGAGACAAAGGCTCTTATATGAAATTGTTCATTACGCAATGCTGCAATAAGTCTACGACACAGAAAGTTCATTCACAAATTTTGTTTGTTACACTTGTTCATCACTTTTTTAGGGTTCCGTAGCCGAATGGCAAAAAACGGAACCCTTATGGATTCGTCATGTCTGTCTGTCTATCTGTCTGTCCGTCCGTATGTCACAGCCACTTTTTTCCGAAACTATAAGAGCTATACCATTGAAACTTGGTAAGTAGATGTATTCATACCGCATTAAGATTTTTACACAAAAATAGAAAAAAAAAACAATAAATTTTGGGGGTTCCCCATACTTAGAACTGAATCTCAAAAATGTTTTTGATGTGAAACATCTATAGCCGCACGTAAAACTGATTTCTGGCGTGGCGACGCATGCCGTGGCGACGCGTCGCCATCTTTCTCGCTACACTGAGCTCGAATACCTATAGTGTATACTCCGTAGTGTACACAGTGTTGTTTACTACAGTAAACATAACCTGTGTTTTACTTGAAAACAAATTATTTTTCTGATAATAAAATCGTAATATTTTATTTTATCATTATGACATATTTAGTTCCTATCACAATATGTTCTTTTCTGCATATTACTTTTACAAAATAATGTCGATGTTTCACATCTGCCAGGCGTCCCGTGACGTCTCACATTTTTTTTTCATCAAACCCATACGTGTGGGGTATCTATAGATAGGTCTTCAAGATGATATTGAGGTTTCTAATATCATTTTTTTCTAAACTGAATAGTTTGCGCGAGAGACACTTCCGAAGTGGTAAAATGTGTGTCCCCCCCCTGTAACTTCTAAAATAAGGGAATGATAAAACTAAAAAAAATATATGATGTACATTACTAAGCAAACTTCCAACGAAAATTGGTTTGAATGAGATCTAGTAAGTAGTTTTTATTTAATACGTCATAAATCGTTAACCGCAAAAATAATTGATCAAAGTTACAACGAACTACAAGAACTTTTATATTATGTTACTTGCTGCTACGGAACTCTTCATGGGCGAGTCCGACTCGCACTTGGCTGCTTTTTTATTTTACAGAAACACACAATAAATATTAACAATTATGTGTACACCTAATATGTGATATGTGTAAAATCATCTAATAATAATGTGAAGGTACTTATAGTGCTAACATAACAATCATGTAGTTTACTGTGACAAATTTAGGTAGCTATTTATCCGAAAATTTATGAGAGTTTATTAGTCTGCTGAATATTGGACACATGCCATAGGTCGGGCGTGAAGTTTTACAACCGATAGTAAATTGTGTACAAAACCATCTTATAATATTGAACAGTATATTGAGACCTACAATTATTGTAAAATGCTTGTTTTTACTCAACCATTGCGAATTAAGGAAAAAGTGTACTTGACTTTACTAATGGTATTCATTTGTGTAACGATGGGACAGATTTGTGACCACGTCCTCATATAATTTTATTATGATGATGATAATAATTATTATTTAGGCCAAAATTATATGGAATGTAGATAAAGACATCTAAAAAGATTTTTAGATATTGTTCAACTTTTTTATTTACTTTATCTAGTTTTATGCTAGTTTAAACGTGCAATTCACAAACATCTAGTCAATGCCTATTTAGCTAAGTCTAATGGAGAGAGTTCTTATTAAAATAGGATCGCTTGAGCGCACATGTTTAAGCTTGAAACTTTGCAACCCTTTAAGATATTGAAAAAGCCCATATTTTAAGAAGGGTCTTTCTTAAAATTGCATCTGCATGCAAGTAAATTCTAAGTCAATTGAGAACATTAATGCAGACAGGTAGGAAAACAGATTATTTATAGATTTCACATAAATACCTTTGGTTAATTACTGACACTCCAAGTTTATTAATTGGTAAATAGGTAAATAAAGGCTACGCGTCATGAAGGTTCGGAACATCAGGGGCAGTATCATTGTGGGTTGCGAGTGAAACAATGGGACCACTGTTTCAAGGACCCATATCATAACACCTAATTTGAGAAGGGCTTTACGGTATAGTATACGTACGAGACAAAAAGTAATCTGAAATTATTGTTTTGTAGATCAATACCAAAAGGGAAGTCTATTATTCTCTTTTTGTAAAAATATTGCTGATGCAATGTATAAAAAGCCCTAAGCAACTGCAACAAATCTAAATCTTCTATGAGCTTGGGATGGTAGATAAGGTAAATAGCTTGCTTCTAAATTCGGTTGATTAGACCTGCTTACCTAGACTTAGCCCTATCTGCGTGAAGTGTCTATCAATAGGGTCAATAGCAACTACATATCCATTCGAAAGAAAACTAGCCTTAGCTTCTTAGGAGCGAGGAATGTTAACTTCTCTCTTAGTCAAGACGTGGTATTTTTATGTTCTTGAGAGTTGGTTTTGTTTCAGTTGGATTGTTTAAAGTAAAAACAATATGCTGCACTGATTTCGTTTTTTGAAAAGTACACGAGGAGATATCAATGTACACCAATACACTTTAAACAGTTTTTGTTATAATCACTTAATGAAAATTAAATATAGAAATTAATCCTACCATAATTAAATGAGGTTTTCCTGTAAAGGAAATCAATCAAATCGCATCAAATAGTGGCTTGATTGGTGACGTGTTAATATGTTATATGGCTGTAAATTAATTATCAGTAGCTCGAGCACGAATATTTGCGAGAAAGTATTCGTATGGTTAACGTAAGCAATTTGTATGGCATTTTTTCAAAAGCGCCCCTATCGTACGTAAATGGTACTAAAATGCCATAAAAATTTGACAAATTGCTTACGTTAACCATACGAATACTTTCTCGCAAATATTCGTGCTCGAGCTACAGGTCGTCTGAGTAACGACGTAACTAATATTTAATTTCAGTCATTACATAACTCAATGGCGTGTGCTTATTCGTCCTTATAATTTTTCAATGCATTAGACTCACTACTGAAAAGTTTACCATATACGTATATTTTATTCGAAATATTGAAAAAAGTAAGAAAAAAAAAACGCTACTCTACAACTCAAAGCCCCACAGTAGAATTGCCTGCGTCGTGGGTGCTGCTATTGACAACACACCAAGATACGAACCCACACAATCAGAATTTTACTATTAGTAGAGTTGTTTGACATTGTGAGTGCTAGAACTTAAGCTGTGGTTTGCAAAATACCTATCTCGTCCTTGAATCAGAGTCTATCCTCGGTAGGTTGAATCATCAAATGGGGTGGGGTTCGTCAATCAAATTCAATTAGGACAATTTATTGCGTAATCAATCAGCGGACCCTTTGACCTGGAAACGGGAATCGCGACTCAAATTCCAAAGCCCAAAGAAAATTGGTTTTTGGTAAGTTATGGTTTCAACCGAAACGCATTACTAATGTATAATTACAATTGGCCAAGGAAGCGAGAGACCCGCAGTGAAATAAATATAACTGAGAATGGGAGCTAAGTCATACATTATATTACGAAACATTGTATTACAGAGTAACGTCTTTTATTACAGCAAGAGAAGTGAAAAAAGATAAAAGAAATTGGTGTCATCTACATACAGCTGTGTTCACGTCCGCTTTATTTGAAGCTGCCTACATAATTCGTCAATCCTCTTGTGACATGGCCCACCAACACTGCAATGAAAACACTTTCAAAGCACTGACTGACGACCCTGTAGCCTAGTTGGTAGCGACCCTGACTGCGAAGCGAGGGGTCTCGGGTTCGATTCTCGGCTGGGGCAGATATTTATTTGACAGATAAATATTTGTACTTGGGTTATGGGTGTTATTGTGATGTGTTATATTATATGTAGGCCATGCCACCCGCGTCACAGGTAAAAACCTACTGCAGGGGTATGAGTGTGTAAGCGTTTATTTATTTTTTTCAAGGTTCAAATACTCTAATGTTAGTAGGCTTGAAACGTAAGATACCATATCAACATAAATTGTTTGATGCGGACCCTATCGGCCTCTAAATAAAGGGAAGCCTTCGCTTCGGTTGTAACTTATCAGGATATACAAGCTGATACGAGTATGAGGTGATTGGCTTGAATACAAACATGGAAATAGCCCCTTATGGCCTGGCCTATTTGGATGTTTTATAATGGCTAGTTAAGAAAAACTAAATTAATTTCAAACATTATTTTAACACTACTTCATATTTTCGCATGTATTCATTTATTTGCTTCTCATAACTCGTCGAGCGGAATATTTATGTAACTTTGAAGAAAATAAAGGAAATAATATCATTTAACTAATCTGTTAAGCGCGATACTGGTCGCTTTCTTTCACATTCCCTAATCCCGCAACTGAACCGCAAACCGAAATAGCGCTAAATAGGAAGCTTTTTCAAGATTAGATCCCCAATTATTATATCGTCTAATACGAAGCTTCTATTTCACGCGCGATCAATTTTATTGGCGTGGAGACTCGGAAAGGTTGAGCGAATTGGCCCGACATTTCCCTTTTTGCTCTCATATAACGATTGGGTAAAAGAGCTGTCTAGGGTGAGTGATACTTTTGTCCGATAAATTAAAGATCTATTCTAAAATACATTTCTTTATTTTGTTTTATTTCTTATTCATCTGCATATAAATACAAGAAAAACTTTATGAAAAATGAGTGAAATGTTGGCGATATTTATATGAGTATGAATCTAACTAACCTTTGAACTCTATACAGAGTGAATATTTCAAATGTGCGTTGATGGCCAAATTTGAAACTACGAGGAACAACGAAAAATGATCAAAGAAGTCTCGGGTCCAATTTTGATTAAAACTAAAACTGCATAAAATTTTTGAAAAAAATATTTTCCTGGCCAGGAATCGAACCCGTTGATTTCGAAAATAAACTCAACCTGTATTATCACACCATTCGATAGTGTTGCTAACAATGATGAAATTCTAAGAAATAATGACATACAACAAACTTAAGAAAAATGTTGAATTTAAGAAATTGCTGCATTTGAAACGTTTTAATTAATTTTTTTTCTTAAAAATGAGCTCTTTCCTTATGTTTACCGTATATAATTACTTCCCAGAATTTGATCCTTGTTAGCAAGACTATCGAATGGTGTAATAGTACAGTACCTATTTTTTTTCTATCGAATGGAGTAATAGTACAGTATTTTTTTTTTCAAAATCAATGGGTTCGATTCCTGGCCAGGGTTTTTCAAAAATCTAATACTTAATGCAGTTTTAGTTATCATCAAAATCACCTCAATCAAAATCTCCTTTGAGCATTTTTCGCTATTCCTCATAGTTTTGGATTTGGTCATCCACGCACTCGTGAAAAATTCACCCTGTATACTAAGGACTTCCTTAAGGTAGGGCTTCCATAATTTTTCACCTTCATAATGACAATTTATGCTTTGTGAATCTACTGTCTCATATTTGTATTAAACAAACGAATAAAAAAAATTTGTAACTATGAAGTCGAAACATTAAATTCAAATTTATTTTAATTTAATCTATTTTAAATTCAAATTTCGGCTCGGTTATTTCATTTCTTCTCATTTATAAAAGTTTTAGTCAAAATACAATGATCTTAAATTTAAGCTTTGCTCTCAGCGCAGTTATATAAAGTGAGTCGTCAGAATAAAAAATAATCGGTCTATTTTGTTAAAAAATTAATACAGCACTAGGCTATTCTTTCGAAGGTTTGAGTGGTCTAAAGTTTTTAACAGTTCGCAGTTTGCCTGATTTTGCAAACCTGTAAATAATAATCCCTTTTAAGTGTTTACTCGGCACGACTTGGTTCTGGGCGTTCTATTACTTTTGTTTGTAAGGGTCGACATATTATTTTTTCACATTGACGATTGTCAAAGTTGTCGATGGGTCAAAAAAGGTGTATTTACTCGTATTTGTAGTTTCATTCTAAGAAGGTTGGTATTTGAATTAGGTATACAAAACCTTTAATTTTTTGTAAGAAAGAAAGACGGAGATTTATCTTATGGTATCTCAAGAATGAATACGTGCTGCATTATTTTAGACTGCCTCTTAAAGGGATTATTAAAATTCTTAAATTTTTTGGGAGTCTAAACGATCTTGTTAACTTGTAGGAGATTGTTACTTCAAGTCTTGTTAAAATGAAGTAATGCTTGATTATAAGAGAAGGATGCCTATAACAAAAAGCGAATCCATTTGGCTTGCACACTATCCATCGTACAGCAATTGATTAAGAACTTTGCAAGAAATTCATATACCTTCATCTGCAAACCAGATAAACAAACGCAACCACAATAAAAGGAAGAAATATAAATACACGTTATTTATTTAATTTAAAGCACAATAACTAAAGGACGAAGGTACATCTTCAACTTGATGCACAAATATTTTAATCTCTCATCGCTATCTCTTTCACGAGATAAGATGAATAAATGCGAAAATTTACCCGAACGTAATCCTTGGACATCTCATGGCCGAGCCGTCGAACAACCTTCAAATAACAACGCATTGTTTCCTTTGTTCTACGAAGCTTACAGTTCCACTGAAAATGAGTGAACGAAGACTGACATGGTTAAAAATAATCTAAAATTGTGTTGCTTTTTTCAAAAATCACTGTTTAAAATTGTAATCGCTTATCATTATTTTCTAGAGAGTGGCTTTTATCGTTACTTCTACACAATTTCACCTTTTTAGAACAGTGGCAAATATGGTTGTTATAATTGCATAGAAAAAAAATTCCACATTAATAAATAACTTTTTATTTGAAAAAGTTATCAGGGTACATGTAGATTTAAAAATCGTAATGTTCACAGGCATAATATCTTAATTTACCCTTTTCTTTTTCGATTGAAAACTAACTCAAAAACATTATGTTTACTAATTGGGTTTTAACGTCCTCATTTTTGCTTTATAAGCATTTTAATTCCTAATCTGTGGATAGATTGAGCAAATTTTTCTCTAGGTTCTTTATTTGTTCAAGTTAAGCTACTAGGACAGAAATAGAAGTGATCTCAAATTCTATTTTTAAGATTCAGTAACAAAATCAAAATCATTTTTATAAGTTATTTTAATGGTAAATTACAAAGAAGTACTAATATGATGAGATGTAAAAAGTTATATTTATGAATTCACAGTAAAAAGCTAAGAGAGATGAAAGGGTCGAACTTCAGCGCCACTCACAAAAAGTAAGCTTATATAGAGTACTCATAATTCCACGACGATCAAGTTAGCTTCTTTTATGAGAAAACTTTTGTCCCTACTATTGTACTTAACACTTGGCTAGTTTCCTTCATAATTATCACTTGCCATCACCCACATAATACGTTAGTGATCTGTTTCTTCTATACAAAACAAATAAAATTTTAAGGTTAAATTCAAGATTTTTTTGAAGTTTTAACTTAGACAATTAATTCACCTTGCTACATGTATTAATGTGATAAGCATGTTCCTCAAAATAATTTACGACTTATACATAGGCGATACACAAATCCGTATAAATTATTTAACATCGTATTTTATTATTCAAATATTCCTCCTGGTAATAAATTTATTATCACCGCGAATAGACTTTCCCGAAAACAGGAAGCCAATACGTACTTAGAAATTCAATGTCTGCGGAGAAAATCAGTAAACATTTTGCGCGTAGGCATGCCTCAGTATACGTATCAGATGGTCGTAAACTCAACGATTTTCACACCTGTCCCGTATAATAAATAACGAGGATAAAGTAGTTTATCAAGGTAGATCACGCCGGGAATCCTTCTACTGCCAATAAAATTCAGAATTTACTGATGTTTTTAGTAGGTATACAATTCAAATGTATTTTCCAATGAGATGAAAAGATTAAAGTAGTAACCAGTTCAAGTTCGCTCCGAAAATCATCATTACATCCGAAACAATTTTTACTAATTTTTATCTGATGTTCTCTAATCATTTCGTATTATTACTTCATATAATTTGATTATATATAGCGCTAAACCTGATCTGATTATTCATTAATTATTGAACAAAACTATCAATGGATTTTTATCCTTTTTTTTTCGTGGGGAAATCTTATGGATACCACGATTACGGAGAATTCAGTGGTTATGTCAGACTTGATCTCCCACCGACTAAAACCCCACGGTGTTCCACCTCGTTGCTTTACGGCTGAGTCCCGGGAACGCTTTTGGACACATCCACAACCTAGCCAGCGATGCCTGTTCAGCCAGGGCTCTGGCACTCTGGGACTCTGAGATGTCCCTTACACATTCGGAGACGCACCAGGAACACAGAAATGCGCCTTTCTCCTCGAGGACCTATGTTATGGATTTTCATCCTATATTATCTTTTTATTATTTAACAATTTTGTACAAAAATAGAGTATATTAGACATAGTAGAGGAAATTTTGTACAAAGGTACTGCTTATTTCTATCAAAAATCTCTTCCAGCAGACCTAGGAATGGAATGGTTATGTAGAACCTGATTAGCGTGCACATTGTTTTTAACATACTAAAAGGTTATTAAGATATACCGAGTTATACCTATTTTATATCTCTGTCACGTTTACAAATTGACCTGTTTCAAGCAACCATTGTGATCTGCGAGACATTGAGGAGGGATAGGATTGAAAGATAGGGATTATGTTAATTTCTTGAAATTCATGGAACATTCGCTGTCACGCAGATCATTTATCCCAAGGATTATAGTAATCTGCTATTCAGCTTTTTATTTTGTCTTGTGGACAATTAAAATGCTTTTTAAATGTCCTAAAGCTTTTAAAATCAAATGTTTCAGCGCCTGCTTCATATAATAAATGTCACGGTTAAAGTACTTTTCAAGTTAGAAAAATATCTTCGCGAAGTTAAACTCCTCTTGTTTAATGTCTCTTTGAAAACATTTGTGGGGTCGAGGAAAAGTATGTTATCATTAGTTAGGTAGGTACCTAATAACTTTTGATATATTGTTGAATCATTGATTTATTAACCTAATGGAAACTTAAATTATAGAAATATTAATTTCGACTGTTTCAGAAGGATCCAACAGAATTTTCTGTAATGATGTTAATATACTTGACAGTAGTAGGTAATTTAAAAAAAAGGCTTTTTAAGGAAATAACAAAAATATTAGTCAACATCACAGGAGACCGAAGAGCTGGCAGCTACCTCGGACAAAGAATTAGTCTTGCTATTCAAAGGGGGAACGCTGCCAGTATCTTCGGAACCTTGCCTAAAAGGACTCATTTTAATATTAATATGTTTTAATTATTGTATTATATTTTTAAGGTTTTAGGTTTTAGATCCCTTGTACATTAAGTATAGTATTAGTTACTTTGTGTGTAATATATTTCTATATTTAAAAAAAGTAAACACTAAAATAAGGACATTCATTAAAAATATTTTATCCAACCTTACTTTAACAAAGTTAATACTAAATTGGCCCCTATTCAATACCTTTTGTAATAGCATTTGTAACTTAATACAATAATTTAACGTTAACTAGTTCAGTTGCTCGTACCTTCCAGTTTTATCCTTCATTGTTTAAAATCCTAAGAACGATAAAATATCGACTTTTAAGATTAGGCTAATCTTAAGTTTTGTGTTTCTTACAATTAATAAAGTGCTAGCACCTGTTTGTTTTTCTTGCAAGGAAACAGCTAAATTAACTTTTCTGAAGGATAGGAAACAAGATGGATCACTGTAGGTATCTTTGCATAAATATAGCAACAAAGGCGTAAAGGGCGGAATTTACAAGGACGCATTATGGACAAAATTCTTGTTATAACCGCATTTTAATTATTTCAGGGAAATTTGCGTGTTAAGTATCTAACTGTTTCAGAATGTTATCACAAGTCTGTCAAGTCTACAAATACACAATAGGACTGTATTATACATACATTGTCTATCGACAATCTTTGCCTTTAGCCCAGTAGGACAATTAACTTAACAGAATCGCGGAACGTGACACTTTCGATACTTGATTCAATTAACTAGCGTTTGTGATAAAATTCCCTGAGGCTACAGTGTGAGTAAGTGAGTAAGCGTCCGTTCGTAAGTCCGCTTTCAAATCTTTGTTCACTTAGTGGTATAAAATATTCACTTTTAATGTAAGTCTGAACAACAACAAGTGTTTGTAATTAGTGCATCATTTGTTTGTAAACAATGAAACTACTTTTTTTCAAGATCAAACAGTCTTAGGCAACACTTGTAGTTCTTCTGAGTTTCTAGTATTGTTATAAACATTGTAAATTCACGTTTGCTTACGTATTGTCTATGGTACTTGCATATGATCTTTGACATTACAATTAAATTATACATATTAGATATAATGCTCGTGTAACCTATCCTGTAATTTAATTTAGTCAGAAGCTGGTGTTAAAACCAGGGTATCGTTTGTGATACGAGAAACTGTTGTAATTAAATTATGTTTAATTCCACATTCATTATTCAGGACACTTTTATTGAAGTTAGCTATTGAGCATTTCCATAACATTTCCACCGTAAAACATCTTGTTTGAAAAGAAGTACTTATTAGATCAAGGCTCAAAAGAAACTTTATACTTTAGACTATTAATCTTCATCAATGCTATATTATGTACATATTATATTTACAAACTAGCTGTTGCCCGCAGCTTCGCATACGGAAATTATATTTTACCTTATTTGTACCTCTTGCAGAAGAAAATTAAAAAAAACGGTGAATTTATGTTGAAGTACTTATATTTAGTAATATAAATACCGAAACCCACGATAAAATCACAAAGAATTCCTCCACGAGCGGGTTTTGAAAAATAAGCAATATTCACATTAATTTGTATTTTTTTCTTTTTTTTTTGCATAATTTTGAAAAACTGAAAAATACATATTCCATAAATTAAAGCAAGGAACATTTGTTGCAAATTTGAAGCAAATTCGTTGATGTTTTAAAACTATTCCATACAAACTTTCATCCCGGTTCCCGAGGACACCTATTAATTTTCCGGGATAAAAATTGTCCTAAAATATGACCCGGATTGTTAGTAGGTAACAAATGTACCAATTTTCATTGACATCCGTTTATGGGTTTTCATGTGATGCCCGGACAGACAAACAGACAGACAGACAGACAATAATTCTAAAAAAATATTTTTGTACTCTAACACGTTATTGAAGTGCCCCCTAAAATATACAGATATGATATAAAATGTACAGAAAATTTGCCCCTTGAGTTTTATATACTTACATGGAGCATTCCAGTGTCCAATTGACCTCAAAATGTTGTCTGCACACTTGTTCGTATTTTTATATCAGTAAATAAGAGTTTTCCAAATACATAATGGAGGCCATACACGATCAAGTGTACTTGATCAAGTCTGCAGTTTGACTTGACGCGCCATCCAGTGTGCATGAGATAACTATACCGTGGGCATACATGAACAAGTATACTGGATGCCACGTCAAGTCCGCTGGACGCAAGTACACTTGATCATGTATGGCCTCCATAATCTTAAATTAAAATATAAAAAACGCCCGAGAGTTCTATTTACACTAAACATAGCCTAAAACACTCTCGTAGTAAGTAATCTCTTAAAGTGAATAAGCACGTCAGAACTAGATTTCTTCGAATTTTTAATACAGCAAGTAAAAAAATATTCAGATATAGAACGAAATAATCAATTATAGATAGTTTGGTTGGGTCATCCATTGTCATTGTACTGTCTGAGGTTTAGGGCCGAGGCAAAACAAGAATTAACAGTATTTTTAGACATTATTAGACGACCCTGTAGCCTAGTTGGTAGCGACCCTGCTTGCGAAGCGAGGGGTCCCGGGTTCGATTCCCAGCCGGGGCAGATATTTATGTGACAGATAAATATCTGTACTTGGATCATGGCTGTTATAATGTGTTATAATTATGTGTCGTCCATGCCACCCGCGACACAGGTATAAACCTACTGCGGGGGTATGAGTGTGTAAGCGTTTATTTTATTTATTTATTAGAAATCTTTAAATAAAAAAGTTTTCTTACAATATCTGCGTTTTTATTGAAGAACGAAGAACCAAGTTACGATTAGTTTTAAAGAAGCTCAGAACTTCTCACTATAACATAATACGTTTCCATGTATCAAACTCAGACTCAGTTTATTACTTTGAAACAATTTATAAGGCTTAAACTCAATCATAAAAAAGATCAATAAAATCTTAACTTTCATAGTCCTAATCTATACTAATATATAAAAAGGAAAGATTTGATTTTTTGTTTGCATTGAATAGTCTCCGAAACTACTGAACCGATTTCAAAAATTCTTTCACTGTTGGAAAGCTACACTATCCCCGAGTAACATAGGCTATATTATATTTTCAAAAAAATTAGGGATCCTTAATAAAACTCAAATAATGTAACCCAAGGTGTAAAAAAATAAGAAAACCGAAGCAAAGCGAGGGCAGTTACTCGTTATTTATAATTAGGTGTACCGACATAAAAATTTTCCGTTTTTAATTGGTTAGCTCAATAAAATAGCATAATATTCCTGTGGTAGCATTTTTTATAGTTTTTTTTTTAATATAGTAAGGATTTGTTTAACGTAATTTCTGTATTTATAAATAACTGATTTGTCAGCCATTTAGATATAAATTCCTATTAACTAATCACAATTACACATTACATTTAATCACAATAATATTCTGTTATAACAATACTTTAGGACAAAAGCTGGATTTTTTTATTGTTATTCTGTGTCCTAACGTTCTATTGTACGACATGCTCCTAATTAAGACGGCCATGTTAATTTACCGGCAGAAAACATGGCCGAGAATAATAAAATCGATTTCCAGGCCATTTTCCATTTCAGTTGACGTTCATTCATACTCGTAGATGTATTAATTGGAAATTATTCAGTTTAGATTTCTTTTTGCTGTTCAACATATATTTTATGACGAAGATTTGTTTTAATTTAGGTATCTGGGCGACCGAGCATTGCTCAGGTAAAAATAGAGTAAACACTTTTTACCAAATACATATAAGACCTAGCTGGATCGATTTTCGCCTCGGTAAACCCCTGTAATGAAATTGTCATCGAAATCGTTAAGCTGCTGCTTAACCCGCGGCAGAGCAAGTGGAGACCGTGCCGCGAATCGAGGCTTGCCGCGACTTGAACCAAACGATGCGGCCACGCCGTGAGCCAAACCATATCGGTAAATGTCCGTGATCAAAGGCGCCTCAGTGAGAGCCGTATGTTCAGTGGAGACGGTTGCACCGAAACTGAGAGAACTGTGGCTCGGGTTGAGGCTTGTTATCTCGATGCTTTTTTATGTGGCTCAAGTAGAGACGCATGAACACAGCAATGCCACAGTCCACGGCACGCTCACGATGAGGCAGCTCGTCACGAGGCTGCTCAAGTGGATACGCAGCTTTAGAACTGTTTTCGAGTACGTGAACATAAATATTGTTCGATTAAAAGTATATGATAAATGTTTCATACCTGTTCTAAAAGTTTATTTATATAAAACCGTTTTAAATGCAACAGGTACTCACGATTCGTTTATAATACCGGTATTTCGACCCAGTTAGATACATGGATATTACTATAAAATACGAATTGTGAGTATCTGTTGCAATGTTCAGTTACAATATAATGTTCAGCGTCCGTGATGACTGTTGTAAGTGTAAAGAAAACATTGCCTGCTTCCTTTTGGCTAGTGAAGTGAAGCCTTAGGACTTAATGGGTAGGGGTAACAATAACCACTAACCACTGGTTGGCTCGTCTGGGTTCAATGTTCATCGGCTATACAGAGAAAAATATAATTACCAAACATATCATATTACATGTCAGCCTTGTAATAAGAAAATATTGAAATCTTAATAACGTTGTAGCTAGATTACAATTGTGATTGATTATTTATACGTACGATAGATTGATCGAGTCCTTTAGCAAAAACTTTCTGAGCGACATGTTGTTCTTACAATAGCCCTTGACGCAAAAGAGGGAAATTTACTATGATAAATGTTATAGGACAAGGAACTGTAAGAACAGATAGGATTACATTTCAAATACTTCCTCAAACTCATGTTCAATTCAGATCAAAAAACGATGTTTTGACTACTTAAAGATCTGTACACTTTAAGTAAACAGCTTAATAATGTGAGCATACGTAGTGTGTTCAAATTATAACAGGAATTTTCGTTTTTTGAAAAAAATATTTATTTATTCGTCTACATTAGTGTTGTCGTCTTCAAAATAGTCCCCACTAGATTTTTATTATACACTAGTGCCAGCGCTTCTTCCGATACCCGAAATACTTTTCAAACTCGAATATATTAGCTCTTTTAGCGATGCGTTTTAATGTCATCTGTGCTTGAAAACAACGGCCCTTTCAGGTTTTTTTTATTTATAAATATAGAAAAAGTATGGAGGCTGGGGCATTGTTCCGATTCTATTTTTAGCCCAAAGTTCATGAACAACCAATCAAGCGTAATCAGGTGCAGCAGCATTATCGTGGTGCTAAGCCATGAATCAAAAATCGCCGAGATCATAAAATCAAGTCTAACCTTAGCGGCTGCTATTTAAAAAGTTCACAATGAATAAGCTGAAAATTATATCATACTTAAGGCATATTTTATCACACGTGCCGCGTGTCAACACAAAAAAACTTTTTTACAATCGGACTCTCCAAATCCGCAAAATTTAAAAATTCCCGTTATTTTTTTGAACACACATTTGAAGCAGTTTTAGGTTTCGCATATTATTATTAATAAAATCGTTATTATAAGTATAAATATTGGTAAAACTGTAGTATTTTTAATTACGTCATCTTACAGTTTGATGTTACATCAACAACATAATTATTTTTCTCATTCTAGGACGGAATCGTGAAGATGCAAACTAAGCTTTTCTAAAATGTTCTCGACAGCATTTTATTACTTACTGCTCATTAGGTTAGCATTATACTTTGAAGCAATTTGCAAGCAATAGGTATGACAAAAAAGGCTGCTAGAAAGATAGGTAGATAGGTATGACAGTCTTATATTAAATTTAAGACTTGCGTGAAATGTACTTATAAAATGTTATAATACAAATACTGACTGAATAAGAATTAATTTCTGCAAAATTATGCCTGAGAATATTAACTTTACTCATTGCTTACATACGTGTCATATGGGAGAAGGCTCTTATTTTAAACAGCCGTTCTCGAGCAAGTCACAAAGTCATCAAATTTGTCTTCCCTTATAAAATAGTAGTATTTGAAGTATTTTCAGTTCAAAATCCATATCATTTAAAGGAGTAAACGTGTAGGTACATACTGCAATAAATTTCTTACGCAAGACACGTGCTATGTCCGAGATGGACCAACATTTTCACACTATTTGCCAAGTTATACGTGCACTGCAGATTGATGGAACAGAGTATCTATCTCAATTCTGGTTAACCCTTGTACCACTATACAAATCTCCAAATAGATTTATGTTGACAGATGTATGCGATAACGCTTAATTTACTGGATTGATTTTAAAGCAATTTATAAACATGAATGTGGTGACACATGATTTTAAAACTCATCATAGACCGAACTCATTTTGCTTTGGGTCGAAATATTGGTGAAGAAAATAAATATCCTGAGTACCGGCCCATATTAAAACAAACGAATCTGGTTCTCAAATGCATTAACGTTTTTCCACGTGACCAACACGTAATCAAAAAATATTTCTTTAACCACACCAAATAACCGGCTCATCATCTGTGTACTGTTTATACGGGAATGTTAAAAGTTTTTATTCTATTCAAGTGGCATTAGAAACACTTTTGGATCTTAACAAGCTCTTTCATTTTACTTTCATAATACATAAGATTCTTCATTACGAAACCACTAATAAACCTACGTCTAATAACATTTCCAGCCGGCGCGGCGCCGGCGTACGCAATAAATAGATCGGATGATTGACGGTCCAGCAATATTGGGGTAATTCCAAATATGGAAACAATATCTAAACACCCTAAATAAGGTATTCTAATAGATTTGGGTCGGTCACGTCCAATTTGATTTAAACATCTTTGATTATCATTGACCGTTATATTAGGGTTATATCAAGGTTTCAATTTAAGGTTGTCAGTTCCAAGCCTTAATTAAAATATGATATATCTAAATCCCGTTCTCATTAAAGCATATTGTTAAAGTATAATCTTTTTAAAGTATAAAGATGTCAAAACATATAAATTAATACCTTTCTTTGTCCTGTATATTTCTTAGCGTTTTATATTTTGTAAAAAATCGTTATATGTTTGGTAATTGGCCATTTACTTAACTACGCATCTTCTTAGTAATAATGCAAAGTGCGAAAATATACGCAATAATTGGAAAATACCTAGTTTCTATCGAGAAATCACTCACTATGTTGTTTGATTACACACTATTACTTAATTTTAAATATTATTTCATAAAAATATATTAAACTTGTTGGGTGATTTACCCTAAGTACTAACAAATAACTACTACAAAAATAACAGGAATATTTAAATTTTGCGGATTTGGAGAGTCCGATTGTAAAATCTTTTTTTTTTATTTTTAGTTATATTCATTGTGAGCTTTTTAAAAAGCAGCCGTTAATGTTAGACGTGTTTTTATGATCTCGGCGATTTTTAATTCATAGTTTTTGCAAAACGATAATGCTGCACCTGCTACTTTGAAGGCGACAACACTAATGTAAACGAATTTTTTTTTCAAATAAACTAAAATTCCCGTTATTATTTGAACACACTACGTATAAGTAGGAGACGGTAAGAAATTACCCACTCTATAATACAGAAGAACTGTGTGTGACAGAATAAAAGAACGGTCGGTTCTTACCCGAAGTCCACTCTTGACAAGTGGCCTGCACTTACATACGTTATATTATCCTCGTGGTAGTTATAGCACAGAAGACTTAATAAGTACTTATAATAATTGTTATAGTTATTGCAAAGCTGAAATGATTTTTGTTTCTCTGTTATTTTTACTACATAGTTCAGTTGTGCTTAAAGCAAAATGCTTATCTACAAATATCATAAACTAGCTGTGCCCCGCGGTTTCACCCGCGTTAATTTGTTGAAAAACTAGCTAAGTAGTAATGTTATATAGCCTATATATAACCTTCCTAGATAAATGGACTACCAAACACAAAAATAATTTTTCAATTCGAGCCGTTCCTGAGATTAACGCGTTCAACCAAACAAACAAACTCTTCAGCTTTATAATATTAGTATAAATGTGAATTTTTGTAGGTATGGATGTTTATTACTCTTTTACACACAGAGATAGATCATGATCTGAAATTATAGGGTACTTAATACCCCGGAAAAAGTGAGAAAAGCCGCGAATATAGCACTATCCGTTTTATAATGGTTGTCTATTATCTTTAAACAGCAACATTTCAAATGATTTCACGGTTTGTTTCAGAAAAAGGCTGGTAGTATCTAAGTCCAATACATAAAAGACCTTGCCCGTAATTCACGAGTACAATCAGGATTAAAAGGATGATACAGAAAGAGAAAGAGAGAAAATGGACGTGATGCTATTTCCGCTCTTTCTCTGTCCTCGGCTATTGTTTAGCAAAGTGTATTATTACCAGGAAGTAGTGATAGCATGATAAAGTCAAAATGTTTATTTGCTTTGAATACTACTATACTTTAAATACTATGAATGGCCACATTTTTATCTATGACTTGAGTTCGAATCCATTAAGAACCACATTTTTTTAATTGTACTTATTATTAAAATTTATGACCATTTGCATTGGTGCTACAAAATGATGTCATAATGACTGTAGAAGTCAGTATGCCCGAGAGCAATTTACCATCAGTTGGGATTCTTGTTGAGCATTAGCTTACGAGTATAATGGCTAAAAAACAGTTGGTGAAACGTATAAGTCTACGATTCTTCAGTTGAATAGCATGGCGACTTTAACTCGTTTCATTGAAAGAGGACATCAGAGTCGAAAAGTTGTTCAAGAAGGATTGGAGTCTAGTCTATCCAAACAAAAAGATTCATTTATTGATAAAGAACATGTTTAAACATTTATTCTTTAACTCTTCTATACTCGTTGATGGTATAGATAGACGATTGCGTTACTGCTAAATTTTCCAAAGTAAAATTTTGTTTTCATCCCATAGGTACTCGATAAACTTCATTTGAGTACAAAATAAGTAAAACACAGCAAAAGCTTTACTTTGACTTCAGTACCCTTTGTTGCATAGTAAAACTTTCAGTAATCCGGACAGTCTCTAATTAATTAGTACACTAAACCAAATATTTTGGATTAAACAACTTCTCTTATAACACATGCGATGTCGCATGTCGTGAAATGAATAATAAGTAATTATGCTTTATCTAATGTATTCATTAAGCAAGCAATATAATGACCGTCATAGCGACTACTATATCTCATTGTTGACCCTCAAAAGTTCATAAAAAGCAGATGATCCACTAACAATAACTGACCCTTTCCTTCCATGGGGAGGGCCCCCATTTCCTTCGGATTTACTGATGCCTATGGGCACAGAGAATACTTAATATCATGTGGTTCCCCAGTTTGATTGAGGATAAGTGACATTAAAAAGTCACGTGAGTAACAATTCAACAAAGTTTTTTGAGTGAATAAAAGCTTTTCGTGTGTTTCCCTCCCAAATTTTTGTAAAACCTGATTTGTATAAGAACACGTGACATACGTGCACGTGATAGGCTCTCGAGCAATGAGCGAATTAACATAGTAACTAAGAAATAATTATGACTAATGAGAAACTGATACGAGAACTGTTCATTAGGTATTTATTCCATCCATCCATCCATCAGCCTTAGGAAGTCCACTGCTGTACATAGGCCTTTATTACAATAGGTATTTATTACAATATAATAATATTTAGTATTTTTGGGGGATATTCGATATTATTCGATAGAATAGGACCTGAAATGTTGAACGGAAACTACGAAATTTAATATAGTGCTTTGAATATAATTTTTTAGTTTTAAGAGTGAGGCTGTTTATAAAATATATAATTTACTAATCAATGATAAAATAATGAAAGGTATCATAGCCAAAATTTTAAATTAATGAATGTAAACAAGAAAGGGCTTTTCGCTGCATTAGGTACACAAATCAGCGAACGAAACTAATGACCCTACTTTATTAAGCTTCTTGGCGCGAGTAAGTTTTAACTAGACAAAGTAGAAACTCATTGATTAAAGGGCTTAAAATTTTCGTACGTAAATGTAAGAACAAAATATTTATATACCTAAGATAAATATGTGTCAAGATTTGAAAAATAACACTAATAACTTTTTAACTTATTTATTTATTTTATATAGTCATGGCACATAATGTATTATTAAAAAACCTACCTGGAATTAAGACACATATGTACAGTCCCCTGCAAAGAAAAGTGACCCATCTCTTAATAAACACACAGTAAAAGATGGGTTACTTTTCTATGCAGGTGACTGTACGTTATGTTTGTTAGTGAGTTAGGTTTTCCATCCTTCGTATTCCATCCTTCGCCTAGATAACATAATGTGAATATAGCTATAAAGTATACAATTTCATGTGTAATTCATGACAGGATTGTAAAAGTTTTGCAAAGGAACCGTATTAAATTATGAATAAATAAATGACATAACAGTTTCATATCATGATTTAGCACAATTCGTTTTTAACGAATACAATTGAATAGCGAATCTTTAGTGACGGATGTTTGGAAATCGATCTTCTGTTGAACCAATGATTACATTTCCAGTCAAATCAAACATTTGGGTTGCAGATCAATGTTTACACTCTAGTCTTGACTACTGTGTTAATTGTTTCGTGCTACCTACATATCGTGTCATCTTAGTCTCGACAGAGTACGCCACTTGCATATATGATATGTTTCAATTCCACCCTGAGTGTGTTTCAATTCCACCCTGACGAATAACAGTAATTTGTAGTAACTAAATAACGTTCGTTGAACGTCTTCGTATTCCATTGTAGTGACACCGGATACAGTGCTTATAATGATGTTTTCACTAAAGCACTTATTGCGTCAAATTCAAATTCAAAATCATTTATTCATATAGGTATCACTGATAAATTACTGGTACACATGTACGTCATTTTTTTAATCCACCAGCTTTTCGGAAAGGTTCTTTGTCAAGGAGGAGAAGAAAAGACTTTAACTCCTCAGTACATCTTTTAAAAAAATTGATATACATTGGTACATTTTTTACAAAAAAATATCGATAACTTGAACGGAACTGGTTGCAGAGCTGGTCATTTACATGCGTCTTTGTCATTTAAGTACTCATCTACAGTATAGTAACCTTTGCCTTAACTTAATAAATAACTTCTGATAATTTCCTATAGTAAAAATATAAATATAGGTAGGTACTGAATGTACCTAAATTTTTGTACTAAATGTACAAAAATTGCTAATTAGTTATACAAAATATTTGTTTAAGCTTCCATGCGTGAATTAAATAAGTTTGTTTTTGGAATGAATAGCACTCATAATGAAGCATTCCATTTCGTTCCCCTGAAAACGATTATTTGAGATTGGTATCAGATGGGTGGTATCAAATTCTTTAAGAATTTACTCATCCCCAAAAAATAAACAAAACCGGTACGATAAAATTGATTATTATTAGCAAAGGTGTAAAACTCACAGAACTAAACATTGGGAATGATTCTGTAAATACTGTTACCTAATCCAGCAGTTATAAAGCGATAAATAATTCCATTTAAGTTGCTAATACCACGTGTAAGTTAGATAGAGGAAATAGCGACTATCAACTTGATAAACTCGGGAGCGTTGCTCTGAAGTTTATCTCGACAAAGTAGGCTACAAAAGTTTCAGAAGACAAAGCAGAAGCACTAAGTGAAATTTCCCTTACTGATTTTATAGTTCAGCCACCTCTTAAAAGTTTGTAAGATATTTTATGTCCGTGCTAGTCTTATTTTTTATTTTGATGTACTTAAAAAAGTTTTGTCTGGCACCTTACTAGCAAAAACTATCCTACTATAATATTATAAATGTGAAAGTTTGGATGTTTGGATGTTTGGATGTTTGGATGTTTGGATGTTTGGATGTTTGGATGTTTGGATGTTTGTGACTCAATCACGCAAAAACGGCTGAACGGATATGGATAAAATTTGCCACACGGATAGCTTTCAACCTAACTTACCGGATAGGCTACTTTTTATCCCGGAAAATATACCTGTTCCTGAGGGATAAGAGGTACAATTTAGTCATAGAAAAAAATTTTGCCGTTTTTCGTCACACTGACATGACAGATGAACGAAATAAAAATGGCCGAACTTCAATCAGCTGATAAAGTGATTAAGTTGTAATATGGTTAATTGTTTTTAATAACTAACATTATACCAATTGTGCGGAGATGCACATTGTGATAATTTTTATCATACAATGCGAGGTTTAGTAGCCATCGATGTTATATAAAATCAAATAAATCAACAAAACATTTTTTGTGGAAAACTAAGGCTGCTTACATACTAGCGTTTATAAAGCGCTTCACGCACCCAATGAGGAATCAATGAGTTACAAAAAATAATAATTTTACGATAAAGAAAATTACTGGTAGCTTATAATTGAAGTATAATGTAGTTAAGTACCAGAACAGACAGCGCGAACAAAATTTGTGTGGCATCGGTAGATTCTGTTTTTAAATCGAACGAATCCATTGAAAATTGAAGCCCACTGCAGCCAATTTATGGGGCCAAACATAGTATTCGCTGTATCGGTTCTATACGCCAGTAATAATACTTCAATGTAGCTTATCAAGTTTTTTCCTACCTTTCAATAAGAATGGCTATCGAAGTATTATAAGATATCGTATCAGGTTTAATTGATTGCAAAAGATCATCAAATTTGGTTTTTAACATTCGTAAATGTCTTTCTATTTTTTATATTTACTTTATAGTAAAAAATATTAATTTTCCTGAACCGATTGAGCAAGTCATTATTAAAATGTCGGATGAGTGCGTATGTCTTTAAAATCCTAGTGCGGTTTTAGCCTAATGTCAAAATTGCTTTATTTTTCTATAGCTGTGCATGCTTTTAGGCCAGTAATTTTTTGAATCACTGATTTTAGTCATGGATATATTACTCTAACTGGATACATAATTTCGTAGTTGTACCTGAAGATCGATGATGGCATAAAATAATGACCATTTTTGTATTGTGTCCATGTTATCTATAGTCTCAGGATATAATTATCTTTCGATTGTAATTTTTTATAATGGTTTAAAAACATCGAAATTATAATATAGATGTACCATAATTGTGTACCTTAATTTTCAATTTACTCTTAATGCAATTATTTAAATTAGGTAATTTTGAAGAAATTCTTATAAAATGTATATTATTTCAATATTATAATTTTTGCCACCAGAAGAATTACATATAGAAAACATTTTGAAGAACCATATCAAATTAGGACATAATTTTTCTAAGTGTGTACACCCTACAATTATGAAGGACAACCTCAATCCGGCCTGTGATTTGTCGAATGGTCATTCTGATATGACGTCATTGATCTTCAGGTACCTCTATAAAGTCTATGATCCAGACAGAGTAATATATCCATGATTTTAGTAAATACGAGTAAATTCTTTGTTTAAGAAGCAATTTGGATTATGCTTTTTTGTACAACATTGGGTATTTTGTCAAGTATATCAGAGTACTAAATATCTGGAGATAAAGGAACTCCTCAATGGTAGAAAAAAATAGGTAGAACGGTGTTTAAAGATATTTTGTTTTCGTTATCGTTGACATTGTAAAATCAGCTCTTCATTGACCAACTAAGGGTCTCATGACGTGTCTTGGAGAACAAATAGGTAACTCCTGAACGCGTGCGCAAATTACTTAACAGGAATAAAATTATTTGTTTTTAGTAACGTTGACATTGCAAAGATTAATGACGTTGCAGTAGATTAATGACCAACTTAAGGCCTGCTGGTGTACTTATCTTGGAGGCTAAATATGTGAATCTCGAACGGATGGGAATATCTGAACAAGATTTAAAAAAAATTTTTTAGTAACGTTGAAATTGCAAATCCTATATACATCATTGAGCAACTTGAGCCTGATGGTGTATCTTGGGTACACAAAATAATTATGCCATGCCACTAAAACGCAGACGTGTCTGTTCACCGCAAAACGGAGCCTGTTCACCTTGGCTCCCACTTTCCGGAATGTATCCCTGGAATGCACCGACCGCCTACAGTTATTGGAAGTCGAAGTTTCCTCGAACCTCAACTATGAAAGGTTCATCGAATCCAAAGCTAAAGTGGCTGCAAGAAACTTGGAGTCCTTGCAAGGGTGCGCCAGTACTTCTCACCGAGGTAGATTTTAACAATGTATAAAGCTCAGGTTCGCCCATGTGTGGAGTACTGCTGTCACATTTGGGCCGGTGCCGCAAAATGTCACCTTTCAGCCTTAGATTCGATGAAGAGGCGTGCAATGAGGTTCATTAACGACCCAGATTTGGTGGTAACCAACCTGCAAAGCCTCGCACACAGGCGCAGAGTAGCCAGCCTCTCGGCATTCTACAGGATGCATTTTGGAAATTGTGCTCAGGAATGATGATCTCGGGAAAGGATGGATGGATGGATGGCTCAGGAATTGCATGAACTATCCCCCATCCCCGTTCCTCCATCGAACAACCCGTCGTATGGCAAGCATCCATCCATATGTCGTAAATATCCCACTGCTGCGAACGGTGCGATACACGTCTTCTTTCATACTGCGTGCCGCGAAGGACTGGAATATCTTGCCTGCGTGGGTGTTCCCGTCCAACTACAATGTAGGTGTCTTCAAGAAAAGAGTGAATAGGCATTTATTAAGTTACACCATCTTGGACTCCATCGCCACTTCCCGTCAGGTGGGA
Organism: Thymelicus acteon; assembly: GCA_951805285.1. Classification (NCBI taxonomy): domain Eukaryota; kingdom Metazoa; phylum Arthropoda; class Insecta; order Lepidoptera; family Hesperiidae; genus Thymelicus; species Thymelicus acteon. Next base: position 8,935,834 of record OX638229.1, on the reverse strand, counting down.
TTGTTGTCAAGCACTTATTTTATGTAAAAAAATGGAACTTTTATGTGAAATAAGCTAATGCTTGACTAAAAATCCACCTAATGGCAAGCGGGAATGAAGTATGGGTGGTAAAGCGCACTAACTTACTAAAAGCCTATTCTCTCTTTACTTGAAGACACTCGTATTATAAGAGTAAGAGCCAAGATGAAAGGGCTTCTTTTGCCGGTGAATTGACACGCTTGAGTTTTTGTGACGTTGAATCTCACAAAGTTGGTATGCCAGACCCAATCGAAGGGCTTCGAGATGTCAAGAAAAACGGCTCACTCTTCCCTATTTTTCTCGAGGGCCTCGTCCCAGATGTGAGTGGCATACGCTAGAAGATCTTCCGTCGACCGGTTTCGGCGGAACCCGTACTGCCTGTCGCTAAGAAGTTAAAACTGAAAGTTAAAGCTGAAGAGTTAAGTTTAAAATTTTATATCGGGGATAGACCGTTCCCTCAAGATAAGTGGTATTATTAAAAATGGCTAGCATAGATGTTTTTATCATTTCTTTTATTGATCATACTCTTCATTCCTCTAAAGATCCAATTCTGAAGTCCACGCAGACGAAGTCGCGGGTAGAAGCTAGTTTTTCATAAAGGGGAAAATACGAAAAAAAACGTACTATGCCCCAAGTCACAGATGCTGAATTTGAATTTTTTCCCTAATAGTACTTATATTACTGGATTAATGGGGCGTCAATTTGGAATCATATTCCAAATAATTGAGTGATAAAACACACAAAATAACACAAAAAACATTTCTTGTAAACTTTATTAATTTTGAATACACCAAATGAAAATAGAAATACAAAAATTTTCGTAACATTATAACTCCACATGGCATGTCATTAAAAAAATGTATAAAAAATACTTGTTTGAACTGAGTTTTCAAAAGGAACGGGGCGCTGCTTTCATCAATAATGTAAAGTTCCGCAGCTTGAACGTGCCGGCGTTCCCTGAGGCTTGTTTTCTTAAACAAAATTTGTTTTCCCCAAGTTGGACAATTAACGTTATAATTCTCATTTATTGCGTAACTTTAATTTGTTTTTACTACTACTCGTAACTGAGGATTTATTTGGAACGATTCAGTGATATATTGGAGTTTAAGGGTCTATCGGTTTTTGCTTTTAATCCTCACATTTTCTTGCGTCATTCTCAAAAATGAACAAGGCAATTGTAGTAGGTCCTTTCATTTGCATGTAAGTAGGCTCTTCCAGAGCCCAGCCTTACGTAAACATGTGGGATGATTGACTTCGTACAATATGCGAACATTGTGAACCTTCAATATCATGTTATGCTGGTTTTGTCACATTTTTCTTTTATACATATTTGATATGATTTATTACGAATACTCAGAGACTACAATACTCCACTATGACATGAAGGAGCTAGAAGTTGCAAAATTCCATTCCCAGGATAGACAGAAGACAGAATTTATAAATGCTATGACAGCTTAAACCTCGTTTTAGGATTAATAACTTCATTATGTTTGTGTGGCGCATGAAGTTGAATCAAAAATTATCCAACTTTCCAATTCATGAGACACAAAATGAGCGGAAAGGGCAATTGAAGCTCGCTGAATTCGTCGTAAATTACGCAGCGTAAGTTTTAGTGGGAAGTTGGCATCAATATTCATTTTCATTCATTCAATGCTAGGCTTAAATCTTTGAATACAATGCTATGTTAATACTAGGTACTAATAATGTGAAAGTTTAGAAAGATGTTTGGGTTTTTGGTATTTCATAAACACACAGACAGCCCCAGAAAAAAAAGAAAACACATTTTATCCCAGTTATATTGTTCCTCTGGGATGATTGGGATGTTGATTATTTTGTGATTTCTTCTTGTGAAACTTTTCTTCGGTGAGGGAGGCCGCGGGCGGAATCTAGTCGAATGTAATTGTCATTACATTACTTGTATGTCATTGACTAATCATTTTAGAAATATTTTATTGCAGAAAAATGCGGTGCGGCGCGATTTGAAGCGAACGCGATCAGTTGGTTTGATATTTTCGCGCGAACTTCAGCGGTGCGGCGTATATCAATGGCGGTGAAGTGACAATTCGCGCGCACGTAGGACAGTGGCGCTGCTTCGCTCCGCGTCGCACTGACTTCGCATCGGATCGCTTCGCGATCGCGTTCGCGTTAAATCGCCCACGTAGAACACGGTGTAAAACGTCCGCATCGCCTCATTGTCAATTCCTGTTGTGGTCCTTATGAAATCGCTTATGATGCTTTGTGACAAGAGGACACGGTACGAGCAACAACACGATCAGATAGCTTTTCACATAAAATATTATGTGATCTGGCAAATCAAAACCGAGTCCAGCAGACATGACTAACCGCTCATTTACACGCGCGTGTCGCGGACCGTCTCGTGGCGCGTCCGTAAGCCACGCCCCCTACGCGCGTGTGAACACCGCGCGAGCGCTCGCGCGAGCCCCTTTGGCGCGCGCCTACAAAACCGCTCCCGACGCGAGCCCGCGAGCCACGAGACTTGCCGCGGTCTGGTCCGCGAGCGCCCTGTTCACACGCGCGCGTATTAGTGCGTCTCGCGGATTGTCTCGTGGCTCGCGCGCGCGTGTAAATGGGGTATAACAGTTTAAATTTATTCCAAAAACGTATATTGCTATATGTTCATACATGTGTAGACAACGTAATTAATTTTATTGTTACCACCAATAATCTGAATTTTACCAAGAAAAAAACCGACTTCATAATAACTCAAAAAGTACTCGTCAGATCTAGTTCAAATTTAAGTGGAACCACATTCAAGCACCAGCTTTCGATTAAAAAAAGAATCATCAATATCGGTTCACCCAGTCGAAAGATCTGAGGTAACAAACATAAAAAATACAGTCGAATTGAATACCTCCTCTTTTTTTGAAGTCGGTTAAAAAAATCCTGTTATACCCAAACAAGTATAATTCTAGAAACAAGGTTTAGGAAAATAGACTATATTTTTGAAGTTACTTGAAAAAAAAAAACTATCGGTAAAACTTCTAATGTCGCAAATTAATTGAAGCGAAATAATTCTGCAAGCGAAAGTAGCTTAGAAGTGAAATTCATAAAACACGACGCATAAAACACATTTTCGCAAATGACTCGAGTTAAAAACTACGATTTGTGTTAGGAGACTTTTAAACTAGTACTACCCGCGGCTTTATCTTCGTTTTCCGGTCTTGTAAGTACTAATCTTATTCCAGACTAGCTGACCCGGCGAACTTTGTATCGCCTAACAAACTGTTTTTTTTTTCTAAAACACAAGTAGCCTAAGTTACTCCTTGTTACATCAGCTATCTGCCAGTGAAAGTCCCATCAAAATCGGTTCAGCCATTTCAGAGATTAGCCGGAACAAACAGACAGACAAAAATTGTAAAAAATGTTGTTTTGGTATATGTAGCGTGTATACATCCAAATGCACTTAGTAAAAAGCGGTTATTTTAATATTACAAACAGACACTCCAATTTTATTTACTTGTATAGATGTATAGATTTAGATTATGTTCAACCTGTGTTACAAATTTAATGAAAATCCTTTCAGTAGTTTTTGCGTGAAAAAGTAACAAAAATTTATACATCCTGACAAAAACGTAACTTTTCCCGCATTTTCCTGGATAATAAGTACTCTATCTCTTATGTTCGGTTTACACGTATTAAGTAGTTAAGTTTTTAACTACTTATAAGAAAATTAATACGTGTAAACGAACAATTTAGTAGTCAAAATTTAGTACGCAAGTAAACAAGTAATTTAGAAATTCTTCTATTTTCTGTTAAGTAGGCGTGCGGGACTTATCACTTAACACGTTTGGACAGGCACTTTTAACTTAAAATTTAGTTAAAATTTAGTAAAATTCTTAAGTAATTAAGTAGGTCGCGAAGAATTGTATGAACTAAAGAGCTTTGCTAAATTATTACGTTTGGACGCGCACTAAAAATTATTCACTTAAAATTTAATTATCTACGAGTACTTAAATGCCTATCTGTGTCGTATTATAAACGATAGGTGTTATAGTTATAACGGACTTATAGAGTCCTTTGCTTAAAATTACCAGATCGGGGTTCGATTTCCGGTCTGTACTCTGAGATATTAATTTCTTTATTTTTTACCATAAAAATATAAAATATCTTATCATGGTCCTTAGGACATTTTTATATTAAGTAAATTAATTCGAACTCTCATTAATATCAATACAATATATCGGTTTTAACTTCAGTATCTACCGAAAATAATACCTTTATAAAAAAATCACCCAACCGTTTCAACGTTAGGTGTGAAAGAATAAAGGATGACAAAAAACAGGTTGCTGCTAAAATGCTCCCGTTTTTCCGTAGCGCGGAGTATAATACGCGTGGATGACGGAAGTAAAAAACCTTTTTTCGGATGTAAAAAGCCACGCCTGTCATTCGTGACGAGGGCTTTAATTATCACGCATGGTTAATCTAATCTAATAATGGTCATTAAGTTAATATGTACATTCATTTTTATACCAGTATGCTCATTAATATTACTTCTGTATATTTATTAATATTCACATGGATATTAAGATCCGGAGTTTGTAGCTTAATTGAGATTAACTAGCAAACATACCCTGCTTCAATTCCTGTGTGGGACAACAATAATATAATCCTCCTTATTTTACCCAAAAATTATATCTAGATATATTATGATACTAAACTAAGGATATTCGTGATAAAGTTTGACTTCCGTTCAGATAGATTTATGATGACTTAAATTAGCATAGATTTAGTGTCTAGTGGCGATGGTTCATAATAATGTGTATATGTTTTATTCATGTGTTTATATTATGTTGAGACAATCTTAAGTGATTGCCTTAGGCAACATCAAGTGAAGCCTTTAGTTAGATAACCGCTAATGACAATACGCTGTTATCGGTGAATAGCAGTTATGTCATGTTATCTGGTTTACAATTAACTCTACGCGTAGTGGAGTACCATTTAGGTCCCATAAACGAATTTGATGAGATGTGCCCTATAGTGAACTGACAATGATTTAAAGGTATGTCTACCCTATTTTAGATATAAGGTATCTGAGAATAAATGTGTAAAAGTATTGTAATAAAATGTAATGCCTTCAACCCGTTAATGACCTACTAGGCACGAGTCTCTATTCTTGAGAAGGCTTAGTTTTAGTGCGGATTGGTGGAGGATTTAGGGGTAGGCCAAGTGTCAGTTTTCATGTCACCTAAAGGGCCTCTGACATGGCTTATCTTACGATAAATATGATTGAAACAAGCCACTGGGTTCATAATAGGCAATTAAACCTTCCCACGAGTTGCCAGACGGACGGTAGTTAGCCTGGTGGTAAGTAGTCCATGGACATATCCATGGACAATGTGGACAAAGATACATTAGTGAGATGCAAAAGTCCTAATGAAAGGTAGAACGATAGATGTGCGAGGAGTTTCTTTTCGGTTTTCTTCTCCTCCATGACAAAGCACCCTTCCGAAAAGCTGGTAAATGAAAAAATGATGACGTGCATAAGTGGATCAGTGTATACCTATATGTATAAAATATTTTGACTTTGACTTTGACTTTGATAGGTTCCATATAAATCTAGGAAGCAATACGTCTGTCTGCTATTGATTTCCAATAGGACATCTGTTTTAACGCTCACACTGCGTGGTATATCGGTTTTTGGGTTTCGTATTGTAGGTAATAATATTTTACGATGAAAACAATTCCATTTTATGTGTGATTCGATTCAGGGGAATAGTCTGCTTTCTGTGGCATATAGGTCACTTATAATACGAGCCATTACATTATACTACACACTTTAAACTTGCGTATTTTTTTGGAGTGAGGATAAATAAGATTAAGAGACTAGGGCAGTAAAGTTTAAATGACTTCAACACTCAATTTGTCAGCTGGAACGGAATTCCCAATATTAGTGTACCTACATGTATTTATGACATCAGAAACCATCGAAAACGGAAAGTAAACATTTTTTGTCATTACTGAATAGATAGGTATATACTTTATAGGTGAAACCTATAAAGCACTTAGACCACAGAAGGCATAATTTTAACATATATAAATTACGTATCACGTTGTTTGTCCGCGATGGACTCCTAAACTACTTAACCAATTTTTATCAAATTTGCACACAGTGTGCAGTTTGACACAACTTGAAAGTTAGGATAGACGGAAGGTTTTAATAAAAAAAAAACTTTTGACAGAACGAAGTCTGTCCGGGCAGCTAGTAGTACTTATAATTTAACTTTGCACAGACAACAGTCAAATGTACTAGAAGACTGACACTTTGTTAGTACGAAAAAATTAAAAAGTCATGTGAAACGGCTAAGGTTTATTTAGGACCATTATATTTGCTTGGATATTAGATAATAAGAAAAAAATAAAAACTCACATAAAACGGCTAATTTTAAGGTTAAATTATGACCATTATTATTGTTAGGATAATTTACAGTCTGAGCAAAGCCAGATCATGGTTCATAGATCTCAACATGACTGTTACTGATAGCCTACACACAGCCTGAACCGAACCTGAAAGCTGGAAATTTATATAGGAGTATTTTATAATATGTTTCCCCTCACAAATATTTTTTTATTCTTCATCTAAAGGGATAAAACAGAGGTTGAAATCTTGTAATAGTTTTAACGTTTACCTTATTCTCTGGCTAGAAATCGGCCCCAAAATATTTGTCCAAGTAAGCATGGCCGATCAACGTCTCAACCTCCCCTTTTTAGAGATCTGTAGTCAAAACGGAATCCTATAGTTTCATCTATCCCCAGCATATAGCTGAGACTGTTACTGCATTAGTGCTTGAGGGCTATAATTTGGCATGGATAAATAAATATACCTATGTATGTAGCGATTAAAGCTCGGCGGCTTGTGTCGTTCCTAAGTTACGGATCAAGATAAAACAGCTGACACAGTCGATGGTTGGATAACCGCTAGTGGCAAAAACTTCTTGAGCACTTCCGTGTTTTGGAGGGCACGTAAAGCCATCAGTCTCGGTTGTTATCGTAAGATAATAGTCGTTAAGCCATGTCGGAGGCCTTCGGGTGCATGAAAACTACCAGCATATGGGTTGGCCACTAACCTCCACCAATCCGCATTGGAGCAGCGTGGTAGAGTATGCCTCCTCAAGAGACCCGTGCTCAGTATGGGCAATTAATGGGTGAAAGCAATTTTTTTGACTTTCTTGATTCAGAATTCCGTTGGCGAAACATTCAGCTCTTTAGAGTCTTAATTTTGGTTAAAGTCGAGTGTCCTTTCCCCCACCCTTCCTTTACCAGCTAAATAGTATGTAATGGTTGTTGATGTTCGTATCACTTAAGTCAATTAAATAGGAGTAAGTTACTAAAACCGCACTTAAATATTAGGTGCCGTTGACTTTATTCATTTGAGTTAATTCACTCAGGTGTCATTTTAAGGCAAAGCCGTAACAGCTAACTAGCCGTTAAATACTTTTTCTCAACTCCAGATGTTAATTTATGCTGTTGGCATAGTGAGAATGTGCAATCTACAATGTGAGACTCGTCGGTAATTACTTGAAAAACTCATTAATACTTGCCAACTGCCGTACTTGAACTAGCGTCGGTGTACAAGTGGTAATAAATCTCACTTGCTAAAGTATAGACGGAAAACAGCGGAAAGATATTTCGCGGTCCAAAGGTCCAAAGGAGCTGTTGCTTATCGAATTAAATATTTTCGAAGAGTACGAAGCCGTAAGTCATAATTATTAAAGTTAGGTAGCAGATATTTGGGTTTTTTCGTAAACTCTTTCATGAATCCGCAGTGGAATAACAAGGTCAAATAGGTCACTGCAGTTATTAACTAGTAAGCCTATTACTAACTATGCATTACATTGATCATCGGTAATCATCGGTAGTTCTATATCATAGAACGATCTCTTTCACCCGGTCCGTTATGGAGCAAAAGGAACTATCGCCCATTTTTCTTCCTTAACAATGGTGTGTAACAATAGTGAGAACTGTGCGAAACTAGGGTGCCAATTTTCTCGAAATGCATATAGCAGTAATTTTCATAGATATATTGGATCCGTAGAAAATGATAACACACCGATAACATAAATATTAAGCATGGTTTTGTTAACAACGAGTACAAATATAAAAATCATTCTTCAATTCATTGTATCTCGCAAGTTATAAGAAAACAAAACTCTGATTTAAAATACTTAACATTCTGCTCCTACCAGTATTCTTTTGAATGCCAAGAAATTTTTCCTCTGCTTTGTTCATCTCTCAACGGCATTAAAAATAAAATGACCAGGCCAGCATCTTTCTACGAAAGAGATGAGGCAAGTCACGATAGTTTTGCGGAAGTCACTTAAGTAATTAACTTAAATTATACCACAGCTTTCGCTGCGCTGAAGTTAAAATAAGGTCACATTAAAATGTTAATTAAATAGCTGTATAAAAATTTTCCAATTGACATCTTTAGTACCAAAATACTGTTTTTTTAAATGGAAAAACAAATATTAATAAAACCTACTTGTTAAAAGAAGCATCGTTAACGAAAAATAAGATGATTGTTTTAATTACTTTGTAAGAGTAAGCAGTAAAAGCCAGACTATAAAATCTGGTTTACATCCGTGAGCTGTGAGAAACTGAGAAGTAATTGATCATTAAAACGAAATCAACAATTATGGTTTTAGCTTATTAACGAAATAAAAATCCTTGGAATGGGTCTGTTTCGGTTTTTTATACCTTCTGTTTCTGTTCTGAAGTAAATTGTCTATTGGTATTTGTTTAAAGCACTAAACACTAACATTCCCGCCCTTAGGATCCCTTGAGATCCCTAATGAGAGTGGAATTAAGAAAGTAAGTACGCTATATTTATAAAGATGTAAGATAATGTGTACGATTTAGATTTTACGCTTCGAAATGATTTTTCCGATCCAATTTAGATTTTATGCTTCGCAATATGGAATACTCTCATTCAAGCATGTTTTGCAAGACATTTTCCTGTGTCAATTAACTTGATAGTTAATTATCATTATAATTCAAGACTATGTGTGATGCCAGTTACAAAATTTATTAGAATCGTTAGTTTTTCATGATTATTGCATCGCAGTAACAAGTGAATAGTTTAAAAAACTAAATACACGATTTTATAGTGTCAATAAATATACTAAAAAAAAAAATGTGACTGTGTTCCAACCATTAAGGGTTCCCTCAGCTGGAGCCAAACCTGTGTGTAGTATCAAGTCAAGCTTGTCACAAAAATACATTGTCATTAGAACTAAAGCAATAATAAGTAAAATTTCAACTCCTTAGGATAAGTGGAAGTAGACCTAATTCAGCTTGCAAGATTCGACCCAAACAAACAAACAGGGCAAGCTAAATAAAAACGTTTGAAAATAACACGAAGTTTTATATTTCTATGTATTAAACAATTCGAAAACTACAAAATTCCCTCTGAGTCATGAAAAAATCTAGACGAATGCGGCTGAAATATTTTTTGTTTTATAACGTAATGCTTAGTTAAGGATACTCTAAAGCTCTATTAGCCTAAATTGTTTGCTTTAGACGATGCAGCTAATTTAGCTTCTGGCACGCTTGATGGTCTAATTTAATTAAAACCTGAAACAGATTGTTGGTGTATAATGCTTAAGCTTCCTCCTAAATGAACAGAATTTACTGAGGACTTACGATGATCATTCAGTGTGTGGAAGTTTGTTTCATCATTCATAATGTGAAATGTAGAAGAATATGTAGGTTCTTGTTGTTGTGTCTTGTCAACAACACACTCAACAACAACAACAACTAAAGCTTTTCGTTCACAGCGTCGAAGGGCCAGAATTAACGGCATACCCATATTGGCCGATCAGCAACGCCTCGGTGATGTGTATTAATGTTGATACTGATATTTATGGGCAACGGTGATTACTAACCATTAGGTGTTCTACCTACTGGGTAGTTAGCAGTTTTATAAACAAATCGGTAATCATTAATTTTGGTAAATTTTATACCAAAAATATATTATGAAATTTTTTAAAAATAAAATAAAAAAAGATGTATTAACCTATCCTTTCAACTTTACAAAACTTATGAAACTGGTACATATTACGAGTATATCGAGCAGTAAGTCTCTCGAAAATTATTATCCAACGTCGAAACTTCAAGTGCTATAAATATTTATGAATATCGTTTTTGTGAAATTGCTTTCGAAGCCACTGTTAAACTATTCAGAATGATGTATATGTTACGCTTTAAGACCAAAAACGCTCATTGAGCGAAAAAATTGTTCACATAACTTGTGGTCACTGTGAAACGTCCACATCATAAAATACGTGTTGTGGTACTTATGTATGAAAATGCTCACAGAAAGACCTCAAAGTAAAATTAGCGTTACCTATCCTATGTTATACTTTGTAATAATCTTCTTTTTTAAATCTTTGTTACTCATTGCAATAATAAAATTGATGTCACACTTAGATGTGATGTGTCAATTTATTTTTAATCGAATGAAAGAAATTAAAAAGAAATCGTGCTAATGTATTGAAGCGTTATCAGCATACAGTTTCAATTCCTTAGAGATATCGTGAAAATGTATGATCAGCCACATTTGGCGCACTGGCGAGCCAATAAACTTTTATCTCTGCAACTTGGAATTTTAAAGCAAAAGATACGAATACCGTAGAGATGAATATTTTAAACCTTTCTGGAATCATTTCCTTTGCTACGTATTAAAATATAAAATACGTAAATGCAGCACAGTGGAAAATGTTCTAAACCCCAAGAGGAGAGACACGTGCTTAATGTGTAGTAATGTGTGTAATGTATGAAGCGTATACGTAAATTAAGCAATAAAAAAAAAAAACATATGTAAGTATTTATGTTATGTACTATCTTCATTACTAATGAAATGAAAATGAATTGAAAATGATTTATTAGAAAAAAATAGTTTAACAAATTATTTCGTTGTTGGGGCATCCTTTTAAGTAAAAAAATAAATTACCTGCGCTAGGAAGTCCCGCTCTTCCGTAGAAAATTTATACATAGTTTAACTCAGCTTATATTACTAATCCCCGGACACTTATTAATATATTACATGTAATAAGTGTATTGTATAAATTCGAATATATTATCTACAGCCTACCATGTACATAATAATATTTATCCGTGAATTAAAATAACCTTTGAATATTAAGCCCAATAAATTCGATGCGTATCTTGTCTTGCAATATTGTTAGTTATCAATTAACACGTTCGGTGCGGTAGCGGGTTGATTACATCCGATGCTCAACTTTCCTCCGGTGCGGAGTAAAAATTACTGTGCCAACCGCTGGTGCGAGACAGATATATTTGGTCTCCCTGTGGTTATGAATGAGATGGTTAGTGTTTTGGGAATTGCCTTGTTAAATAGATAATGTAAATACAAAAAAAAATGCATCGGGTTCTTACGACCCGATGCCGACTGAACGTAAAAAATTTACATCTAGTGCGTTTATCGGTTCTTAACGACCCGATGCCCGATGACCCTATAGCCGCACTAGATTACATACTAGTTGAGCTAGTGAGGTCTGTATGGTTAGATGAGTTTTTATGCAAATAAGAAGAATATTGTACAGTTATATTATACAGTTGTATTGTACAGTGTATGTAACACTGTCTGTGTATGTAACATGAAGCTATCCAGAAAAATGTTGTTTAAGTAATGTAACGGTGAAAAACCTAAGAAAAATTAAGTAAGCGAAGGTTCCCCAAAACAAATAATAATCGGTAAGTGGAATATATCAATGTATATACTAGCCCGTCAACTGGTCACACATTACAAATCCTACAAACTGCATTATTTTACCGCTATCGATGTCTCTTTATCATGCTCAACACTAAAAATGTATCGACAATTTTACTAACCAGTGCGGAGAACGGGTCGTAAAGATCCGCCAGACAATCCCTTTATTTACAAAGAAACCATTCAGTGCATCTACCTACGATTTCAGCCTTTTATTGAGTGTTTATTGGTCAATATATTGCTACAAAAAAATACACTATAATCATTATACCTATAAAGATAAATCCTCCTAAACAGATGGAAGTCAAACGGATCTTTTCGACCCAGCAACGCACCAGGAACAATTCGTGCTTCGGATATAATAGACCCCATACCGCACCAACTGAAAGTCATCAAATTTGTCTAACGCAGTGAAGGTGTTAATTAGTTATGAAAAGTAAAACCCAATCATTCCTGACCTAAAATGAAAGTAAAGAAATGTATAATAATATGATATAGGGTTAATTGATGGATGGTAAAATCTTTGGCTTGTCTGGGGCGGTAATAAAACCACACCTTTTTATGTCGTGAAGCTTGTATTTCACGTTTCGTGCAGGGTTTGGCGCTTGGTAACCTACAAAGCGTTCCATATCGGTCTTTTCAATACAATTCTGAGGAGAAAACATTTAATTTTAGCCATATATGTAGGAATTACTCAATGTCATACCTATGATGATGGGTCAAAATTTAGATCGGATATATAAATGCCGAGCTATCTTCTTGAGATGCAAAATTCGCCAAGAGTGGCTAGTATAAAATAGGTACTTACTTAGTTAAGTCTACTTGTTAAAGAAATCGATATTTCGTCATTATTCTTCCATTGTAAATTAATTACTCTGAGCTTAGTTTGTTTAGTCAGCAAAAAAGTTAGGTATACATGGCATGATACAAAAACTTTTATTTCAGAAAGTATCACTATCAATGATCAGTGCCACAATTATGATTTAACACACAAAAAATCTTTGGCTCTTAAACATTATGGAACGTTTTCGTATCAGGCCCTACACAAATCTTTTGCTGTAAATAATACAATTATTGAGGACTCATCACAATGCTTTGCGTGGCCTCTCTGCATATTGCTCGCTACATTTTATACCACTTACTAGAAGAGTACCTATGTTATATGCGTGATTCTGTACTAATGAAATGTTTTTACCTCTTTTGGTTTCAAAGAGTTACACTGTTTTCAGTGCTGTCTTCAACATATTGAATTTGAACATTTTTGTCTGTACAACTACAATACAATGCAACACATAAAGGCATAAAGTTGTCTAAACTATCGGCACCGTTCGTGCTATTTAGAACGTTTGAATTTCTCACTCTCCTAGGTGTTTTACAGTTGCAGTCTATATAGAAAAGCCATTTAACATTGGCTCCGGATTTTGTTTACTTTTCCAACGATACAGTTTGTATCGTGACAAGTCAGCATGAAAAGAATTTTACGGCGCTGTGCTCAAATTTAGTCAGTTTTATGGCTGAAACGCGACGCTTCTCAACTTGAATGGCAACTAAGTAACGACCGACAAATTGTCTAGCTAGCTATAAACAATTTAAAACAATACTTCTCGAAAATGTAAATTATGAATTGTGACAGCTTGAATTCATGTTCTCTCCTTACATTTTTTTTTCGTGTTCTATGGAAGTTGAAAGATTCATTTTATTGAATTGAATTTGTAGAAAAAACTAACTACTAAAATATATAATGTTATATAGCCCATAACTTTCCTCGATAAATGGACTGTAAAACACAAAAAGAATTTTCCAATTCGAACCAGTAGTTTCTGAGATTAGCGCGTTCTAACAAACAAACTCTTCAGCTTTATAATATTAGTGTAGATGATTCTTCTTTCTCCAAATTATGCAAAATAAATACGCTATACATATTTAATTATTTTGACGTATCATATCCTAATCAACCAACTAAGATTTAAAGTTGAATGTAGCACTTTAGCTACATACATAGATTGTGTCAAATGTATCTGAATAACCTATTTAAGGAAAACGAGTACATGAATATTAAAATTAAAAACTAAATTATATTTTTGTGTTCACTTTCTTAATTTTTCAACACCATCACCCTGGAATAAAAACTTAAAATAAAATTATCAAATTGAATTCCCTCATTTCGCCTCTCGAGACTTTAAATATTATGAACAGAGTCTATGTCCCTACTGGCTGACTGAGACGTTTCAGACTGCTAATGGTTTTAAGCAAGCAAGTAGAAGATACATGTAAATAAATAGCTTCTAATTTCTTTCAACTCTAGTATTACTACAATGCACTGATTTCTCCTGATGACAGAGGCTTAGAGAACCTCAACCTTGCTGCTATAGTACCGATATATGGAGGTATTAGTGTCCATACCTAGTTTCAGTTTTATGCCGCCCAAGAAGAGCTTAACTCGGTTGATCACGTAGGATAGACACAAGCAGTCGGGCTCGGTTCTAATAACTGAGTCTTATACTTAGTTGAGGCGATGCACTTCTTGAACAAACATAATACTCCTACGTGCGTGCAATATACTGACAGACAAATGTGTACGAAACAAATATGTGTTCTAGAGCAACTGCAGATTGTATCAAATCAGGCCAAGAGAACTTGTGAATTGTTGAAACTTGTCTGCATATTCCTGTATATTACCATTTCATTAAACTGTCTTCCAGATGATATTCAACAACAATGCGAAAATGAAGTGTTCGAATATTCAGTAATCATAACCATAGTAATAACATAATTAGCGAATGAATACCTTCCCAAACCGCCTTTCGTGCATTTCTACTTTGGCCAATGGTTAGCTGGTAGAGAATGCTTTCAGCATTAAGCTCGCCATTTGTACCGTGATATTTTATTGTGGTCAATAAAGGTTAAATAAATAAATAAATAAATAAAAATTAAGCAACTGCAAATAAGTTAAAAAATCTGCTCGATCAAAATTAGTAATAGTAATGTACAATTGTAATTTTTTATTTATTTATCCAGTATAAAACATAAAATATAGAAGTAAAAAAAACCGCGCTTGTTTCACGTCGGAAAATGTAATCCTAACATTTACAAAATAGTGACCGCACTTGAAATAATAATCATTCCTATTTTTTATGCAACGTTTCATCTTCCAAAATGAAAATGTCAAATATAAACACAATGATTATTAATTTTACTACTTAATACTTTGTTAATAAAACTTAATGTATAACATAATTAAGTTAAGAATATATTAGTATTTAAATAATAATTTATTTACAATGGACCTAAAACTAAAAACCTTAAAAAATATAATACAATAATAAAAATTAAAATATATTATTATTAAAAGGAGTCCCTTTAGGCAAGGTTCCGAAGATACTGGCAGCGTTCCCCCTTTGAATAGCTAGACTAATTCTTTGTCCGAGGTAGCTGCCAGCTCTTCGGTCTCCTGTGATGTCGACTAATCTTTTTGTTATTTCCTTAAAAAGCCTTAAAGCGCTAGGACCCCACGGACCAAGGGTCTCGACACCGAATGGGACAAAGTCATATTCGGAGCCTAGACCCCTGTATTTGCATGCTTTAACTTTTTCAGCCGCTTCACAAGCCGCACCAGCTCTGATGTTGGTTCCATGTAGATGGGAAGGGGCCAGCGTGTCTGAACAGGTTGCATCCCATACCAGCACCCGGCCCATCTTCCATGGAATCAAACTCATACCGTCCGGTCTCTTGCCATCGTCTCTTGCAATACCAGTTGGCTCAAGTATACTTGGCACGTTGACGGTGGCAAGGGACCGGCGTATGATATCGTTAAGTGCGGCATGTCTCGAGAAGCGGCCTGCACTTTTTTGGCATGACAGTCCGTGATGTCCTAGCTTGTCGACATCACTGCCACAGGGACATTTGTGAGGAGCAATGATTATGTTTAGGTGTAATTGCTACAAAAATCACTCAAAACACTTCAGTGACCTCTTAATTAACAATATAGATTTTAAATATTCTCTTTTAATTTTAACTCAAATCCCTTTGCTGAGTTAAATGTAACCTAGATATTGAGTCACCATATAAAAATAACACTGAAGTCAGGTTACATCTGAATATATTCAACAGTTTCCATATAAGGCAGACAAAAAATATACATGTTGCTAGGCCCATAAAAAATGTTTTGGCTCCGATCTTTATAATTTATAAAGAAAACCCTACATTAGGACTTATTTTATATACAAAAACCCGTTTCAGTTTTTATAATTAGTTATATTATGAGAAGGGATGCCTTCATTGTCATGAAAATGCTGAGCCATGTTAATTCAGAGCTCTCGAATGGCTGCTCAACTTTAAAACGTACAGGGAGAAGTTAAACCACTGTCTTACAAAATTACTTAAGTTTGTATGTAGCAAGCGTCCCGCTTTAAGTGTGTTAACAAATAGTATTCTACTTGTTGTACTTTAATAATAGTAGGTAGTACTTCATAAATTGGATGTTTTACATTAAACTATCTATTTACTAACCGACTTCAAAAAAAGGAGGAGGTTCTCAATTCGACTGTATTTTTTTTATGTTCGTTACCTCAGAACTTTGGACTGGGTGAACCGATTTTGATGATTCTTTTTTTAATCAAAAGCAGGTACTTGTCATGTGGTTCCACACAAATTTGAACGAGATCTGATAAGTACTTTTTGAGTAATATTGAAGTCGGTTATTTTTTGTTAGTGAAATTTAGATTATTATTCATTAAATATTAGAAAGTTGATTTAACGTTACATAATCTGATTTCATATTAACCAATAGCGATATTGCACTAAAAACTAAAAAATAGAAGGACCAGTTTTTTATACTTAAACTAACTAATAACGTGCCCTAATTTACTCCTTTAAATACATCCTATCATAGTAAAATCATATTTATAATGATGAGTATTTAATAGTTCAGTCTAAAATTCTAATTCGGACTAATTTCCTAGTTTAAAAGGTGAACAAGGATAATAAATCAAATAATAATATGATAAAAATCTGTCCCTATTATATTTTCTGCTTATCGTTTCAAATGAGGTAACAAAAAGAAAGTATTAAAACTGTGGCATTGATAAGCTTAATTTAGAATAAGTTCTTTCGCCACAAAAGCCACATAGTCTATTCATTTGAAGATAGAAAACAGTCATCCATCATTCACTTGGGTATCTCCTTATAGCATACTCATTTTGATCAATGCTACTTTATACTCGTATTAGACAGGGATCGATCGCCTGTGATTACGATTACTAAGCACTTTGATGTAACTCTACACTAAACTATACTTAACTATGTAGTCGTTCACAAGTCTTTCATAAGGGTTAAGCAAAGCGTATTTTTCTAGCTGTGCGTCGCGTGAAATAACTCGGCTTCATACTAAAGTCCAAATCATTTTGCGTCGCCGTGTGGTCAGGACTTTAGTATGAAACCGAATGCACGTGATTCATTTTTCATCAGTGCTTGTTTGACCTTAACCTAATTCGCAATTTTAAGTTTATCAATCTTAAAGATTTCAATAACAGCTACAATAAAATGGTTCGCACTGTATTTGCCGAATTTTTTTATACTGGATACTTAAACGTATATAGTTTGACAATTTGACGCTCCTAGGATTGCCAAATCAAACCACAGAATTTATTGATCTGTAACATAGTCACACATTTTGGGATAGATACTACTAGTAGACTATCCTAGGAGCGCCGGAGATTCGAGATTTGACAATAATATCGATCGTAAGTTATCGACCGAGTTAAGCAACTATTGGCAGATTTTATAACTACTTCCGTACTATGGAAATCACATTTAGTATATAAATAAAAAGGCTTTTACTAAATTAATGTGCTATCATGGACCACATCTCCACTTACCATCAGGATATAAATAGGAAAAACGAGCGACGTTGGAGCCTTCAGGCACAAAGAAGTTCTGTTACTTACCAACTCCAGTACAAACCTGAATGGAAATAGAATGTTGGATTAGATTCTAGATTTTCTTCTCAATAACAGTCATCCATCCATCCATCCATCCATCTATCTGCCTTTGGACGTCCACTGCTGGACATATGCCTCGCCTAACTTGCGCCACTCTGACTGGTCTTGAGCCTTTTAAATCCAGCGGATGTCCGATATCTTCTTCAGGTCGTCAATCAACCTGATCGGGGGGGGGGGGGGGGGGGGGCGTCCTATGCTCCTTTTTCCGAGACGTGGGCGCCATTCGAGGACCTTTCTTCCTCAACGGTTATCGGCCCTTCGAACTATGTGGCCAGCTCATTGCCACTTCAGCCGGCTAATTCTTTGAGCTATGTCGGTTACCCTTTTTTGTCTACGGATCTCCTCATTTCTGATGCGATCACGTAGAGAAATATCGAGCATAGCCCTCTCCATAGCTCACTGCGCTACTCTGAGTTTGTGGATTAGGCCAATACCACCACCACGTCTCAGACCCGTAT
Source organism: Thymelicus acteon (assembly GCA_951805285.1). Taxonomy (NCBI): domain Eukaryota; kingdom Metazoa; phylum Arthropoda; class Insecta; order Lepidoptera; family Hesperiidae; genus Thymelicus; species Thymelicus acteon. The sequence goes on along the minus strand of OX638229.1, from coordinate 8,917,610 downwards.
GTCATAGCTGGCAACACACACTGCTCACACACCTTCGACTTCAGGCACTGAGGTAGTGTTTTGGATGACAAGATATGACGTAGTTTCCCAATAACAGTAGTGGGCCGTTAACGGGTCGATGCCATGGATAATTTTAATCACATTTTGTGTTATGTTTAGCTATAAAATACTTCACCAAATAGCTGATGAAACTGTGTTTATTCCCCCTTTTGTGACTTCAGTACTAATAATCTAAGTTTTACTAACAAAAAATAACCGACTTCAAAGTCTCAAAAACTACTTTTCAGATCTCGTTCAAAGGAGGTGGCCAACATCTGTATGGGCGTTTGCCCCACTTGTGAAGTATAATGTACACATTTTATTTTTACCTTACATTAAAGCTTACAATATCTACTTTAATAATTTTATCAATAAAAATCTGTAAAACTCGGTATTCTCCTTTTACGAGCAGTTTTAGCTCTTGTAGGTTGACAGTTTGATAAACATAAGTAATCGTGGAAAAGTGTTTTAAAGAGAGATTTTTATATTAAATACAAACTATTTATCTTTTGGATAATTCATTTATTTATTTTACTTTAATTATGACGTGCCCACCCCAAATACCAAACTAATGTAATCACATGAAAATGCCATACCTGTGCTGCAGTGATCCATTCTACCAATATGGATTGAAGGTTTCTTGCTAGCGAAGATATTGAGTGACTTGCCATGCGCTCAATATCAACCGCACAATTAATGCACCTCATGACAAAAAATCAAACACAATTATTATTTTGTAGAAATCAAACTCAAAATCTTCTTTTGGCATTTGACAAATGGCAATATAGCATATATTCGTATTTCTGTCAGTCAATTGTCAACCTCCAGTGATAGCAATGGAGGTAGTAGAAGATTAAGTGTATACAACACAACTTATTATTATTTTAATTTATTATAACTACTCACTGCGGAGTTCAGAAGAAAATTAAAATTCTAGTTATGTTATAAAAAACGGAAAACATGTCTTTTCAGAGGACTAAAACCTTGTACAAATAAACGTATTTTAACCATTTCCAGGGCAGTGTATACAACACAACTTATTATTATTGTTAATTTATTGTAACTACTCACTGCGGAGTTCAGAAAAAAATTAAAATTCTAGTTATATTATAATAAACGGAAAACATGTCTTGTCTGAGGACTAAAACCTTGTACAAATAAACGTATTTTAACCATTTCCGGGGCACATGTTGGCCACCTCCTTTATGTGGGACCACATGACAAGCACCTGCTTTTGATTAAAAAAGAATCATCGAAATCGGTTGGCGTGATATTGAGTTATTCGTCAATTTGTCGCGCACATCTTTACACAAATTTACGACTTATGTGGTTTTCTCATGGATGCCATTGTCAGATCTCAATAAAATTTATGTGGGACCCACATGACAGCCACCAGCTTTCGATTAAAAAAACAATCATCAAAATCGGTTCGCCCAGTCCAAAGTTCTGAGGTAACAAACATAAAAAAAAATACAGTCGAATTGAGAACCTCCTCCTTTTTTTGAAGTCGGTTAAAAACTATACTAGACACTATTTCGTCAACAGCTCCATTTCATACGAAACCATTTACATAACACAAGCGAGTCACGTTTTACTGAGTATGTACAATGTCCGTAATTTTGTATAGTCCAAAGTTTTTAATTTTATACTTTAAGTTTTATCTCATTCAATTTTACTGAGCAAAATTTTGAGATCTTTTGTTGTACACAAACAACTGCAGTTATATGTTTAAACGTCCATTCACAGTTTTTCAAATGAAAGCGCTTTTGTTATTTAAACATCAGCGTACTTATTTATTATACTAACAAAAAGTTTTTGTATTTTTATTTCAACCGATCATTATTTCAACCGATCATTGTATAACTTTACTGTTATATTGTTAAACCTTCCTATTTTCTCCTTGACGAGACGTAACGAGTAAGTCGATCATTGAAAAACTCACCTTGAATCGAACTCAATAATTCAAAGATTACTAGAAATTATTGTACTCAGTACGTGCTGGGTGGCTACATTTTTCCGTCTATTTTTAAAGTAAATAGCCTTAAACCGGACAAACAGGCTGCGACTATCAAAGTTTCCACCATCTATGGTCTTCAATAATTATAAAAGTGTGACTGATGCCTTGACAGTCACACAGATACGTCAGACCTTTGGTATGAGGGGTATTAATAGGTTCATAACGTCTTGGCACATTCTTGTGACTTTATCGCAAAGAGCACCTTCTTCATTAGGGTTCCGTAGCCGAATGGCAAAAAACGGAACCCTTATGGATTCGTCATGTCTGTCTGTCTGTCTGTCTGTCTGTCTGTCTGTCTGTCTGTCTGTCTGTCCGTCCGTATGTCACAGCCACTTTTTTCCGAAACTATAAGAGCTATACCATTGAAACTTGGTAGGCAGATGTATTTTGTGAACCGCATTAAGATTTTCAGACAAAAATAGAAAAAAAGCAATAAATTTTGGGGGTTCCCCATACTTAGAACTGAAACTCAAAAATGTTTTTTTCATCAAACCCATACGTGTGGGGTATCTTGTAACGAGGTGTACTAATACCTCGTTCAATACTCCTTGGCTGGCAGATTCATTTTTTGTCTAAATTTTTAAATATTGACAATTACGTTGATTTTTCAGACAGGGTCGGTCAGCTGGGTTCCCTTCGGGAATGATGTACATACGTTATTTTATTTTATTTTGAATACTTTTATAAGTTTTATAGCCTGTTTATGTAAATATTTTGATAGTGATTGTATAGGATATTTATACCTTGCAAAATAATTATACCTTGAAGAATCTGAGTTGTTCCTAATTGAATAATCTCTTACCCCGCCCTGAGCTACCTACAATTACTACTGTCGAGGATCTGCCCCCTCGCACTGGCGCCCAACGTGGGGCGAATACCTCGTTCAATACTCCTTGGCTGGCAGATTCATTTTTTGTCTAAATTTTTAAATATTGACAATTACGTTGATTTTTCAGACAGGGTCGGTCAGCTGGGTTCCCTTCGGGAATGATGTACATACGTTATTTTATTTTATTTTGAATACTTTTATAAGTTTTATAGCCTGTTTATGTAAATATTTTGATAGTGATTGTATAGGATATTTATACCTTGCAAAATAATTATACCTTGAAGAATCTGAGTTGTTCCTAATTGAATAATCTCTTACCCCGCCCTGAGCTACCTACAATTACTACTGTCGAGGATCTGCCCCCTCGCAATCTATGGATAGGTCTTCAAAAATGATATTGAGGTTTCTAATATCATTTTTTTTCTAAACTGAATAGTTTGCGCGAGAGACACTTTCAAAGTGGTAAAATGTGTGTCCCCCCCCTGTAACTTCTAAAATAAGGGAATGATAAAACTAAAAAAATTATATGATGTACATTACTAAGCAAATTTCCAACGAAAATTGGTTTGAATGAGATCTAGTAAGTAGTTTTTTTTTAATACGTCATAAATCGTAAACCACAAAAAACATTGATCAAAGTTACAACGAACTACAAGAACTTTTATATTATGTTACTTCTGCTACGGAACCCTTCATGGGCGAGTCCGACTCGCACTTGGCCGCTTTTTTTTTCTTCGCAGTAAACTTTACTACAAAGATTTGTCTTACTTGTCTTAAATTTATTTCTAAACACGCATGCTAGTATGTTATCTAACACTAAAACCGAAATTCACGTATTAGTGAAAGAAAAAGAAAATCAGGTGATAAATTACAATGTTGTAATTAGTCGGCATAATCTGATATGTACCTTCTTAACTATGATGTAAGTAGTTACCTACTGCAGTAGGTACCTGCGTTGCATCACGAAGGCCATGTGTACCCATTATAGATCTCCTTAAATTGAATGATTCCTGAATTTGAAAGCTATAACTGCGCGACGTACATAAAAAGTACATAGAAATTGCCATTGGCCAAAGCGTCTATTAGACTATAGAATTGAGCCCGATACTTTAAGCAAACGATAATTCCATACCATCGAACTTTAGGCAAATTACCAGTGAGATTCTACAAATATATTTTGTACTATTGTAAAACAGGAAACTAATTTATTTGGGCAAATTTAAGTTGCAGTAATTAAGTTGAGTTTAACTATTTAACTATTACAACTACAATATAATGCATAGCTTTAATTTTTAATTAATAAATATGACACTAATTAAATATACAATTCTCATTAATCTACAATTGTGATTAGCTTTAATTACTAATATAATATTTGTTATCGTTATTATAAAATTGTTATTTCATAAATCGTACCTTACATCAAGTGAACGATCCCCTGTATGATAAGATTTATAACTTTGAATGAAAAATCCGTATAATGTAATCCCGCCCCCAATTTGCTTCGAAAAACATGAAAAGTACGATCACTAAACCAATAACCGCATCCAAAATTTTATTTTGTCCTGCATAATTTTATAACTGTCCCAGTAACATTATTTCATACAATATAATAATATCATACAGTTGGTCAGCAAAGGAATGGTAAAAGAAGTGGAAAGGTATATTGCCGGATGATGGATGATTTAAGCCCGAAAATAGAACATTGTTACAGATTACAAAAGTACTATATTATTCTTACAAGCATTTCTAGTAGATTAGTATTACTATTATTAATATTTTATGTCAGGCTTTAGGGGTAACTGTTGAGTGTTTTATGAGACCTTTCCAAAATCTAGACAATGGATTTTTCTAAGCATAATTCTTATAATAATAAATTATAATTAAGGTCAAACGCAATTGTAGTAATTATAAACAATGCTATTTTACAACGTGATATAGGAACATCCATTATTTTGAGGAATTATTAATTTATGTAAGCACATAATATCTCAATTTTAAACGATGATTGTGATGTGTTATTGCTGATCATGAGGAGCTTTTTTACGGAGGCTTTTTAAATTAAATAGAACGCTACTTAACATTAAGCCCGCCAATTGTACCACTATTTTTATTTGGTTCAATAAAAATTAAATAAATTAATTAATTAAAGTTTACAACTAAAAATTAGAGAGGATTTTATAAGCATCTGTAGATTGCTAAGTTAAAAATTATAAATTGGAAAATTCATTATAAAACAAATTATACGCGTACATAGTTAAGAAACTAAGTAGGGACATGATTTAATAATGTCAATGTACTGACGCAAAAAAAGTTGTAACTGCGTTTAGCGATAATCGTTAATGAGTTCTATCTTTTGAAGAATCATCAAAAAAGCATTGTCATCAGAATTGATAGTAAAATTTTTAATCTGTAGGTTATGAGAAAGCAGCTAATTAAGCTTGCACGACTTCACCCACACAAACAGCTTTAGCTAAATAAAAGCGTTTAGCAAACAAATAACTACATTCATAAAATATGATGAGGAAAATGCTGATACCAAAAAACAATGATTTATTTTGACCAACATTATAAATCGGAAAGCGCACGGTATTTTCTTTAATGTACCTCGGTATATGTATTTTCAAGGGATGGTATTGTCATGGTAAAATGGATAAGATCATACATAATGCATGACGAACATTTTTAAATCTACATAACGCATGACAAACATTGTTAAATCCTAACCCTTCAAATGTATTTTTTTAACATAATAATAGAATTCGTATTTCCCGGGTATTAAAACAAGAGTTTTAACATTTTTCAGCGCTGGTAATAACATGGCGCTGGTATTAAATCCGCTGGTTTCAAAATTGTTTCTTTTTAATGCTTCCACGAGTCTTTTCGAAATAAAAATTACATTTAACTGAAACTTCCTTGTATCTATAGATATTGTTCCTTATAGGTACTAGATGCGTATTAGTATATGTCACTGGCACAAATAAGGGTTTGTAGTTCTGGCTGTGCATGGATGAATCATGCAAGTTTACAACTCTTTTGCATCTGTATCACGCTGTAATTGTATGATGATGTGAGTGAATCACGATGCAGTGTATCACGGTGTTGTTGTATCAAGGTGTTATTGTATCATGGTGTTGTTGTATCATGGTGTAATTGTATCACGATGTACTTGTATCACGATGCACTTGTATCACGATGTAATTGTATCATTAATCAACATGCGGTACATTTTTCCAGCTGCGGAAGCCGGTGTCGACGCTCTCCATCCCCGGCGCGATGAAGGCGTACTCCAGTGGGAGGGACGCAGCGACCGAGGAAGCGGGGGTCGCGCTCGTCGGCGTGCACAGCGAGTATCCGCGGTACGGAGAGGAGCGCGCGCTTGGCGGCGGCACTTACAAAGGCGGGGGGACAGCCAAGCATAAACCTAACATAGGATATAGGTTAGTAAAAAGTCGAAAAAAGGAGTCTGTCTTCTATAGCGTACTATATCGTCATGGTAAAGATATAATCGTGATATCGTGGCAAAGCGAGAATCCGCGGTACGGAGAGGAGCGCGCACTTGGCGGCGGCACTTACAAAGGCGGGGGTCAGCCAAGCATAAACCTAACATAGGATATAGGTTAGTAATTAGTACTAGTCGAAAAAAGGAGTCTGTCCTCGGTAGCGTATAGCTCTTGGTAAAGATATAACCGTGATATCGAGGCAAAGCGACAATCCGCGGTAAGGAGAGGAGCGCGCGCTTGGCGGCGGTACTTACAAAGGCGTGGGTCAGCCAAGCATAAACCTAACATTGGATATAGGTTAGTAAATAGTACTAGTCGACAAAAAGAGTCTGTCCTCTATAGCGTATAGTGTCATGGTAAAGATATAACCGTGATATCGTGGCAAAGCGATAATCCACGGTACGGATAGGCCAAGCATAAACCTAACACAGGATGTAGATTAGTAAATTAGGTTCAAGGAGTTTGCCATATAAAGCGTACATACCATACCATGACATAAGACGTATCAGAACGGAAAGTAACATGACACGCTCTACTATTCCCACTAACTAAGCGTTTGAGAACTAAGTTTAAAAGAATAAATAACCAAGCGAATAACCGATAAAAGAACCACTAAAACGAAGAACCAATAAAATAATAAATAATAAAGCTTAAATTACATGTTCTGGTGACTAAAATTTTAGGCTTTTCTACACAGAAGATGGCACCTATTTAGATCTCAATTCTTTTTTTTAAATTGGCTTTCATTTCACGTTTATGTTTCTGATGAGATCATTATACTAAATTTTATTACTGAATTCGCAATACTTTGTGGCATATCACTAAGGCTTTAAGCTATTAATGGGGTATTAGAATAAGCACACTTTCGATTGGTCCGTATAGTATCTATTATTGGCTACCCTATATGGTAAGTGTTATTGCTAATACAACGGTTTTCAATTAGGGATTGAGTTGATTGGATTGGTAAGTGCAACAGATTGGTTTATAGGCATAAAATGGATAATCATTTAGGAAATCATTAAATCGTTGGTACTCTGGGTTATTATTGTTTTATCTTTAAGCTATAAAACTGTAACGAAAACCTGGAATATTTCTAAATGAGAAAAGATATTACCGAAGCATCGGTAAGAAAAGTGTTTTCTCAATACCACAATAATATTAGAAAAACATTTGCGACTTATTTCAAACGCTGCACAATCGTTTTTTTTTTTTACACAAATATTTGGAATGCAACAATCACACTATTAAAATTACGTATATTATAATTATAATATTTGTAACGTCTTATTACATAAAAGCTAAAACTTTTAACATAACTCCGAATCGTTACAGAAAGTTGTAAAAACATCGATTGTTCCTAGAATGAGGATGGTAGCTGTTTAGAACAGTATGAATAATTCTTCTAAAAAATAACTGACTCCAAAATTAGAGATAACTTAAAAACTACTCGTCAGTTCTTGCAAATTTAAATGGGGCCACATGACAAGCATCAGCTTTCAAATAAAAAAAGGATCATCAAAATCGGTACACCCAGTAAAAAGTTATGAGGTAACATGTATAAAAAAAAAATAGTCGAATTGAGAATCTTTTAAGATAATTTTTTTGAAGTCGAATAATGAACATGATCAAATAGGTATCAAGTTTGAACTGGATGCAAGAGCCTTCTCCTAACCACCCTCCACCAACAGGGATGTGATCGCCAATGCCGGCCGTACCGTCTATCTTATCAATGTGCCCACAAACTCTGAAATAGACATACAAACAATATAAATATTCAAAATGAAACTCTAAGAATGCCATCACTTTCAAATGCACGCTAAAAGAGCACAAAGATTCCATTTGTTACCAAGTAATGTAAGGCATATACGAAGCTTTCAGGACTAAAATGCAATACGTCTCAATTCGATACAAATAACGTGAGTAGTTGCAGTACAATGTTTTACATTCTCCGAGGTAGGAATGGTAATAATTTTCTGCTCCCCGTATTTCATAACAGTGGTTTGCGTTCGCAAATACCGTTGGAAATTTTTGTAACATGTTATCTGATGTTCTGCTAAATTGAAACGTACACATCACACAAAGAATTTTGTTTTATGCCCGGTTGGGTTTGACAGAGTTTTAACGAACAACAAAATAATACTTACTTAAAAAACACGCAAATATACAAATGTATTTAATGGTATTATTGCGATCGCAGCGTACTGTGGCGGAATAGTATTTTACTTCAATGCATAGTCTCTTAATATTATGGACCATGATTCATTAGTTCATGTTCAGTCAGGAATCAGTAGAGATAAAACTAAAATGCATTAAAATAATAAGGGCTGGCTATTGCGGTCACAACAGATCCACATTTACGAAGAGACTATTTAGTTAGGTCAACTAAAACGTAACATCACGTTCAATCTAATTATTGACGACAATTATTAGGAGTAGTGACAAAAGTGACCTCGCTAGCAAGGGCTTTTGAGTATTCCCCGTGCAGACATTTATGTAACAGATAAATATTTGTTCTTGGATCGTGAATATTTGTCGAGTAATGTCTCATTCGTGTATTCATACAACCCGCGACATAAGGAGACCTAGTCTGAGGGTTTCAGTGTTTATTTATATAGCACTGGGCTTTGCTCGCGGCTATGCCTGCGTTTTCCAGTACACACCCGATATCTTATTCCAGATCCATGGTTTACCTGTGTGATAACTGGTAAATTTCAGCATAAAAAACTATTTTTCTTGAAAGAGTATCTAACATCAGTCTATTCCATCCTCACTTACGTTCTCATTTATAATATTACAGGTTTCAACCTCGGTTTTAACGACATAACACTTTAAATAATTATATAATAAGGCACACTTTCTGTAAAGCGATCATGGCCTGACAGCTTATATAAATTGTGGGTGGTCGTCTGTTACCAACTTAGGGCGCGGTCGATAGTTTGATAGGATTATAATGAGAAGTTGGTAGATTGGGGACCTCTTACAGCAATAATTGCAGAATTTCGTGCTTCAGAAATACTTACCTTAAGTTGTCTGACTCTATTGTTAGATAGAAGTCATCAAGTCATGTCGTGATTCTTTGGATGCTATCGACAGAGTGGCGTTCTTCACAAATACGAAATTGAGTTACTTGGGGCTTACACAATCCACATAATATTAAGAGATATTTATCCTGCAGGAGTCTCAATGCGAGTTTCATTTATAGACTCTTAAATTCAAAGCTATATTTACAACATCAATAAATAACGCAATAAAATTTATTTCATAGTAAGCAACAATTTTAGTAACACTAAAACCGTGACAATCAAAAGTCTGCTACGTATCTGGGTGCTTTATAAACCAATTAATTGTTAGCCGATAACCTTGTTAGTGTTTTCATTAAGCGTCAGGGTAACATTAAACCAATATGCAGTGTAATAAAGTTGAGGTCAGTCTTGATCCGAGCTGGTCAATTCATTCCCAAGAGGACAGAGTTCAAGCGGGTTTAGGAGTATTAACAAACTTTAGTCCCGTTCTATCTATCGTCGCCCATGGACATCAGAAATACCTATGATTGACCCAAAGGTATCAATGATACGTTCCTGGCCAAGAAAGAGAAGAAAAGAAAGAAATAAATAATAATAATATTTATTACAGAGTAGCATCTGCTGTAGTTTATTGTAAAGTAGGAAATAGTCTGAACGTAATAATGTTTATTCTCTAGCAATTTGATCCACAATATCATTGGTTACAATATGATACTGCACAGAATGGTCGCAATAACACAACATTTTCCGGGATCTAGCCAACTGCCGTTATTTTAATGTTGGGCAATCCAGACAAGACGTGAACGTTATATATTATTACTGCTATAATATAATTTTCAACACAGTACTATCCAAACGGGAATTTTTCTGTATGAGATTATAGCTATAATTTAATGTATAATCCGCTGGGACAATATGGCGGATTATGCACTAAGCCTCTTAGAGATCATTGAAATGGGCTGTTGTGGGTTTAAGCTTAACGAATTTATACAATTTGTGTGATTGGATAGTATTTAAATATTTTCGTGAAATTCAAATATATATATTCAAAAACGTATTTTTCAGTTTTTCAAAATTATACAAAATAAACAAAAAAAAATACAAATAAGGGTGAATATTGCTTATTTTTCAAAACCCGATCCTGGAGGTATCTTTTGTGATTTTATCGTGGGTTTCAGTATTTAAATTACTAAATATTATTACTTCAACATAAATTCACCGTTTTTTAAATTTTCTTTTGCAAGAGGTACAAATAAGGTACAATATAATTTCCGTATGTGAAGCTGCGGGCAACAGCTAGTATATAACTATGTATAAGTAATAAACAAAGGAGATAGAAGGAAGGTAGCAAGAAAGAAGAAAATAGAGGATAGAAGAGGATAAGCAAAAACCTAAATAGTAAATACTACAAAATGCAAACATGGAAAATAATTAATGGCAAAGACAAGGTTCTAGCGTTATAACAGCACCCAGTAATTATCAACGTTTAATGTGTACTAAAGCATATAATTTCCGCTTAGTTTACAAGTTGCGTGGCTATTTGTATAAAATTTCCAAGGCGGAAAGAATATTAAAGGAGGCAATGTTGTTATTAACACCTTCTGTTTATCTTTGTTTTTTCACATTCATTAGAATCGCATTTGTTATGTACATAAAATAAGCCTTGTAGATTTCCAGTTTTATTTACGTTTTGTGTTTATTAGATTATAGTATACATAGTTAGCGAATAATCTATATATATTATAAAACAGTAACTCGATAATGTCTGTACATTGAAGATATTTAAGAAAATTTGATATCAGGGGACTCAATAGGAGCAATAGATTGCAAATCTGTCATTTTTAAAAATCTTGTCTGTCTGTATGTTTGACACCGCATCACGCCAAAACTACTGGATGAAACTGAATGCGGTTTTCACAGTTGTATTGCTGGTGGTCTAACTTAAAATCTGGTGTACGTTTTATTGTGATATGTCGCTTAAAAGCCGAGATATCAACAAATAGGACTTATTGATACGCCACATAACAGCAAGAAATTGTGACAGTACCCGATAGAGGGATAAAAGAGACTGTTTAGTATCGGAAATATTCGTTATTTCTTAAAAAAAATCAATGTGTACATATATTTTTTAATTTATGATTTTGCAGTGAATTAGTTCTGCTAATCAACAACAGATGTCAGTTTAGGTAACTGAGTAGGTCTGAGAACAAGACTTAAGCTATCATACCGTGAATAAATCTTTTGTTGAAATTAATGTGTACCTATATATTTTAAAATATTTTAAGTAAATAAACGCTTACACACTCAGGTGCTTCACTATTGGCCTAATCCACATGCTCAGAGTAGCGCAGCGGGCTATGAAGAGGGCTATGCTCGGTATTTCTCTGCGTGATCGTATTCAAAATGAGGAGATCCGTAGGAGAACAAAGGTAACCGTCATAGCTCAAAGAATTAGCAGGCTGAAGTGGCAATGGGCTGGCCACATAGTTCAAAGGACCGATAATCGTTGGGGAAGAAAGGTCCTCGAATGGCGCCTACGTCTCGGAAAAAGGAGCATAGGACGCCCCCCTACCAGGTGGACTGACGACCTGAAGAAGACAGCGGGCATCCGCTAGATTCAGAAGGCTCAGGACCGGTCAGAGTGGCGGAAGTTAGGGGAGGCCTATGTCCAGCAGTGGACCTACAAAGGCTGATGGATGGATGGATGGATGGATGGATGGATGGATGGATGAATGGATGGATGGATGGATGGATGACACACTCATACCCGCTCAGTAGGTTTTAATCTGTGTCGCAGGTGGGCATGGACGACACGTAACACATCACAATAACACCCATGACCCGAGTACAAATATCTATCTCTCACATAAGTATCTGCCCCGGCCGGGAATCAAGCCCGGAACCTCTTGCTTCGCAGGCAGGGTCGCTACCAACTACGCTACAAGGTCGTCAAACATTGAGGTTTTAAGTAAATTAGTTACCTACCCAATTAATAACACATAACTAAGTTACATTTTGCTATCGGAATAATATAGATTCACTATATTATGATGGCGTGGATCAGACTAGCGATAATATTATGACACAATTTAGTAAATTTACCAAAATTTTTTTTTTTGTAAATAAATAAAAATCTTAAATTCCATTCATAAGTTTTCCATGGATGACTGAATGCGTCGTCCGTGATCAGACTAAAGGCATCATCCATGCGTTGTCATCCAAGAAAGAAAAGAAAAGAAACATAAAATAATAAATTATGAAGATGATTGAATTTCCATTCCATCAAGTATAGAGACAGTTGTTTATGATTTCGCAAAGCTTTTAATTAAGATATATCGAGCTGTATGAATAGTAGTAAAATTAATAAACTAATAACACGCTGTCTAATCCACAAACTTCAAAGCAGTCAAAAACAATAAGTTTATTTTGAAACGTTTTCCAGGTATAAATTCTGGCATTCGGACCAGATTTTTGGGCGAAAAGCTCGGCCTTACGTAGTTGGAAGTTACACATAGAAACCCCAGAGTTATTCAGGATTCATAAATTCAGGAGAATAGAGTCCTCCGGTTGAGAGGCTGGCTTGGCTCTGCTATTGCGTAGGGGATCCTTTCATTACCATAAATCTAGCTGGTGTCGCGGTTGCGAAACTTCCCAGATGATCGGGGGCCTCTTCGGACTTCTGAATTCCCACAGAAGCGTTTACCTCTCAAGCAGTCAAGTGTGGAGGGGCGAGACGTCCCTGAGCGTCCCTCATATGGCCCGTGGTCGGCGCGATCAAACATTGACCGAAAAACCTAATAATATGGTACATCTCAGGTACCTGCTAAACCACCCGATTTGCGTGATCTGGTGAACAGAATGAGGCGGGATCGGGTCGTTCGAGTTCGAGGCTCGGGGATGGATCTACTCCTTTAGAAAAAGGGGTATAATAATTTAACATGAAAGTTGTGTTTACAGGTTATAAATATTATTTTGACTGCTTTTATGTATGTGCTATCTACTACATAGAATTTTTGTATAATTTTTAGGGTATTGTTCTTCAAAATAAAAAACATAACCCTTATAGGATGACTTCGTTGTCCGTCTGTCTGTCTGTCAACCCTATTATCTTAGTAATACGTGGAGACATAACTCCAAACAAACTTAAATAAGTTTAAGTTTTTGGTTAATTGATCGCTATGTCCATGTATGGCATTGTATGGGAACAGTTTTCCAGCGGCAAAGTTAAGTTTGTTACTGAATGATTTAACATTGCTCTTATGTTCGGTGCCGTCGACTTTGCCTTTACCTGAGTTAATTCACCCAGGTGTCATAAGTCTACTTTTGGCTTCAACCCATTAATGGCCCACTACTGGGTACGGGTCTCTCCTCTTGAGGAGGCCTAGAGCATACTCCACCACGCTGCTCCAGTGCGGATTGGTGGAGGGGTTAGTGGCCAACCCGAGTGTCGTAAGTTTTCAAACCGCCCGAGGGCCTCCGACATGACTTAATGACTGTTTTGCTATGATAACAACTGGGACCGACAGCTTTACGTGCCCTCCGAAGCACGGAAACGCTCAAGAAATTTTTGCCACTAGCGGTGACCTATCCAACTACCGACCGCGTCCGCTGTTGCTTAACTTTGTCGATCACATAGGATCGACGCAAGCCGCCGGGCTATGAGCGCTTCTACTACTTTTAGTAGACTTTATTCACCTATGCAGCCAGGTGATTCAGTTCTGTAAGTTAGAACAGAACCCTCGATGCGCAACTCTAACTCGCATTTGACCGGGATCTTTTTTGATTACTAATTCTCAAGCCCACGCAGACGAAGTCGCGGGTAGAAGCTAGTAAAATATAAATTTCGAAGTCAATGTTTTGACTATTTTTGTGTGACTATTGAATATAATTATGTTTCTAATTTATAAAATAATACGGTTGGTAAACATGAAATTATGTAACGCGTGATAAGCACGCGAGGGTTGGTTAGTGTAACTTTAATATTGTCGACTTATTTCTTATTATTACCATTATCATAATGACCTGAACCGGCGTCTTTTAGCCCACTTCAAGGCTAATCAGGTTGATGATAGATGCTTTGCTATTTCCTTAGTAATTTGTTGGAAGAATCTCATATCCTGATGGAGGTTGGCGACAATGAAACAACGCTAACTTCCGCTCGTTTCCAATTTACAGTTTCGAGCAGTGCCTTTGACTTGGTATTCACTACAATTGTGAACAGAGGAAGGGAATTGCATCGCTAAGATTCCCATAGTTTAATGCATCAGTGTGTTTGAAATTAAATCTTTCTCGACGAACTCAGATTGTCAACCGTATTTTGTAATACTTTTTCATGTCAACATAATTTGAATAAAACTGTAAAGTTATATCGATATTTTTTCGTATTTTTGTGATGACTTTTTATTATTAAAAGTCATAGAAAGATAGTTTTTATTAAACCAGAGAAGCTGACGCACTTAAAATGTAAATGGCAATACATATACATATTAAGAGTATTAGGGGCTACTCTATCTCTAAATCCAAACCAATTTTTCTTGCTCGTAGGGAGCATCACTTTAGTAATATCCCTAAGTATCCTTCTTTAGAATGATAAGGCTATGGCGATTTTTTGCATCTAGTGGAAATCACTAGACTAGTGACGCTAGGTTAGTTAAGTTTTATCACACAGTTGAATCCCAACGGTACTTTTGTATAATACTAGGTCTTAAATCCACCTGGCTAGGTAAAACCTTCCTCTGAAATCAAGCGTGAAAATAGTATTGCTCGCGGGAATTTACAGAAAACCAGCGCAGCAAGTATTCTGTTATAGGAACTGCAGCACAGGCTGAGTAAAGTCCTGCTTCATATAGCTCTGCAGATCAGGAAGACGAGGCAATAATCTTTGTAAAACATACTTGAAAGGAATGTATTCTGTGACACTAAGACTTTCTATACTGTTATGTATTGTAAAGTAAAATATTTCTTTCTTTCTTTTAAAATCTTTCGTAATGTCGCGGGCTGCCCGCTGCATTCATGGCCTGCAACGCATCGGTGATCAATAAGGTGTTTCTGATATCGATGATTGACGTTGAGCACGTGGCTCGTCTGTATAACAATCATATCACCTGATGGTTTTTTCTACCAGGCAATCTTACAACGATAATTCTATAGAGAGAGGAGAAAATGGAGTGAATGAATGAAATACACTTACTTAATGAATGAATCTTTTTAAGTTACTTTTTACTCTTGGCAATCAATCAATCTTTTGTACTTAGTTAATATTTTCAGACAGTGAAAGCGTACTATTTATATATTACCTTCAAAGACATGCATCGAGGTCATATAGATTCCGTCTTCGGGTGTTTTAAGTCCATTTTACCTTAGTCACATTTCTCTTTTTGTGCTTTAGTTCTGTAGGACAAAAATACCATGTTTAATTAGGCCGTTTCTTGGTTACACCCTGTATATCTTAAGTATGTCAATGATGTATAGCATTAGATGCATAACAACACACTAAATAAACAGTAAGCATTACTTATTATCTCTTCGTTCTTTCTTAAGGGAACTAAACCTAATGACTATGGATCGATGACAAAAACTTTGAAACGCGTGAATATAGCCGCAATCAATGGCTATGATGTTCCATCGATAAATCTAATCCCCTAATACCGGTCACCAGACGTAAATTATGGCGGGTTCAGTTAATGGCGTTTCTGATGTTAATTAAATTTGAATTTTGATCACTAACCTAATCATATTTCACAACCGATTTTACTTCAATGATATTATACGAGTAGGGTGTGCCAATAATTACACAAGATTTTTTACTGCCATTTGCGTGGTAGTGTTGTTGACAGAAAGATAAAAGCAGTTTGACAGCAAGGTAATTTTTGGGTCACCCTATATAAATTTGTGTTGCTACAGCGAATGTAAAAGAATTATTAAGTAAGTTTTATTCGAGGACGTTTTTCTTATTTAACTACAATACGAGTACATACATTACTTTTATAATGTGTTATTAAATTATTGAACTTCGTTTAAGTAAAACTAGTCCATCTAGTATGTATGTATGTATATGTATGTATGTATGTATGTATGTATGTATGTATGTATGTATGTATGTATGTATGTATGTATGAATAAAAATAATAAAACTATAAACTTTGCTTTTCATTTCCAGATTAGGTAGAAGAAAGGCGTTATTTGAAAAAAGAAAACGAATAAGTGATTACGCATTAGTAATGGGAATGTTTGGTATTATAATTATGGTAATAGAGAATGAACTTTCAAGTGCTGGTGTATACAATAAGGTAAGAAAAAGAGCTTAAGATTCATCTTCATTCAAACCAATTACCTATTTTCCAATTTCTCCATTGCTAAGCTTGGATCTACTCTCACAATAAGTGGTGAATCCCACAGTGGATATAATTATCCTACGATGTGATTAATGTGTTAAATGACTAGTTGTGCATGCAAACTTGGATCAGGATACCCATTTATGATAAATCTATCCTAATAATTTAGCCCAGCTTGAGCTAAGTCATCATTGCTTCAAATTTTTTTTCGAATTCGTGCGTTATCTGACAAAAAACAATGATTTACCAACGTCTTATTTTATAACATTTTAAACCAAAATCCTGCCTGACAATCCAATTTTAAGAAAATGTACCTTTTCTTACAAAATTCAGTTAAAAATCCATAGAAGTAAAACTCCAAGAAACATTAAATTTCGCCTTACACAAACAAAATAACTACTTTTTATTTATAGCGAAGTAGCATCTTTTATAAAGTTTACCAGTTTATGATTATGCAACATTAGTTTGTTACTACAAGAACAGACATCTCGAACAAAATGTGTGTCCCGCCGGGATCTATTTTCAATATCCGGATATCGGGTTCTATTTTCAAAACTGAGCGCCCGTTCTCCTTTCAAAATCGAACGAATCCGTTGAAAATTGAAGCCGATCGGTGCCAATTCATTGTGTTCGCGGTATCGGTTCTATATGCTGGTAATAATACTTCAATGGTTACTAGAAATTATATTTCTGTGTTTTCAGGCGTCAATATACTCCCAAGCGTTAAAGACGCTAATATCAATGTCTACTGTGATTTTACTTGGCCTAATCGTCGCGTATCATGCTTTAGAAGTACAGGTAAGCCTTATTTATATTTAATTTTATGCGTTCAACTGGCTATGATTAATGTTATTAAACTTAGTTGTTATTAAACATATTACCTTCGATCTTCCGCCTTAGAAAACTCGTGAGAAATGTCGTTAAAATATTATTAATAATGCGTAATATGTATTTTGTGAAACTTTGCAATTTGTTGCACGCAATGTTATACTGACCCGGTTAGCACTACATTATACATGGACCATTAGCATAATAAAAATCAATGTAATTAGTATGAAAAACATATTATGTTGACAACCTTTTATTTAATTTGCCTAGTTCGTTAGTTTGTTAGCTATTAGCATTTATGGGTCAAACGCCCCAACTCAGAGTCACTAACGCTTACTTTAATCGCTCCTTAGTAAAGGAATCATCATACAAATTCTGTACTAAGGAGCGATTTAAGTAACCGTTAGTGACTCTGAGTCGGTGCGAAATCTCGCAAGGTTAAGTAAAACTAACTACTTACTCATAATCTTGTCGAGTTGAAATTTTGAACTTGCATTAGTTCCGATGACATTGATAAATGAATTCTAAACCTGCACTCAGGATTGGCTCCAGAAGAGGGAACTCCTTCTCGAAGCCTATTATAACAACTCACTCCAAACTCCATCATAACTGCTGCGCTCAGGGATGCTCTTATATCAGACATCTCCTCAGCAGCCAAAGCAATAAATAAAAAATTAAAAGCTTGTTTTAAAAAAATATTTAAATGATTTTTATTAAAATTTCAGTTATTTATGATAGACAATTGCGCTGACGACTGGCGGATAGCAATGACGTGGCAGAGGATAGCTCAAATTGCACTCGAACTAGCTATCTGCGCAGTACATCCTATCCCTGGTCAGTACACCTTCACCTGGACAACCAAGCTGGCTAACAAGGGCGGGGTTATAGGAGTTGAAGTTGTAAGTATTAATTTAAGTTCAACATTAGTTGCTATGGGACGCTTCTTCATTAGACAATACACTAATGACATGTAATGCATAGTTATAATAGAGTAATGCATATCGACGCTTGAAAGGCAAAAATTACCAAGCGACATGTTGTCAACTTTACACTAGAACATTTTAAAGTTTTTATTTTAGAAAAAAATCGTAAAAATCGCTTTATTAAGCATTTAAACTGCATGTAAAATTCATTGGAATTAAGTAACTATGACTAATAGATGATTTTTTACGATTTCTTTTCTAAAATTTTAACTTTAAAATGCTCTAGTGTAAAGTTGTCAACATGTCGGTTGGTAATTTTTGCCTTTCAAGCGACGATATGCATATTTATGTACTGTGTACACACTCAAGCTTACGTGTGTGCGTGCGAAGGGCGTAGAGCTTTAAGGTGCTGCCACACAAGTAAATGTTAAATGTTAAGTAATTTTCAGAAACATTTAATGCCGTCTCTTGAATTATAAAGCTGTGTCGGTGTTATGTTGTTTAATGAGGATGCGTTCATTGCTGATTTACTTTAAATTTATGTAGCAATGTAAGTTTTTAGTATTTACCATAGACTAAATAGATTTTAGTTTGTATTTAATTAAATTAATTATGACTTTTTGATTTAGTGTGACAAAATTAATTAAAATAATGATGATAAATTTTGTTACCTCATTAATTTCTGCATGCAGTGAAATCAAAAGCAAAAGAGTGAATAGGCTTTTACTAAGTTAATGTTCTCACCACCTTGGACCACATCTCCACTTACCATCAGGTGGGATTGTGGTCAAGCATTAACTTATTTGTGTAAAAACACTAGCAGTTAATTAATTTAACATCGTTAAATTGAAAAGAATTTTGTTTTGTTTCTTAATGTGAATTTAAAATTATATTCATCTTTAATTTTCTTCGTAGGGCACAGTATATAAACAAATTGAGGTCTGTATTTATTTATGCGAGTGAGTTGTTTGAAATCCTGTCTTAGAGCATGCGCGTTTGATTGTAACTGTTGTTTTTGCAATTTGTGTACCCTGACACTTTGTGATGATGTGATTACTTGATCATGTTCGTTCTTGTGGTACTGTTGATTACATTGACTAATAATATATGTTTGTGTTGTGAGTTTAACAGTAACAAATTAATATTGTTATATTTTATGATGATTTGTGTAATTGTGCGTAAGTCAAGGGCATTTTAAGTTAAATTAAATTTTGATTTAAAATTATTTAGATATCTAAATTATCATGACTGTTATACCTAATTAAAAGAGCAGAGAATATTTCTATACATAACTAGTAAAGACAGCATCAGTCTCCATATTAAGTTTAATGAATTAAATTAATTCTTCTATGACTGAGATAATCCAACATTCGAAATTTTGTCTCAAACATTATGTCAGCACATGTATTGTGTGTATTTGTCTGAATATAATCTGAATCATCTGAATAAATAACATAACCTGTATACTTAAAAACAAGTAAATAATTATTTAATTATATAAATTATTGATACTAAATATTTAATCTATACTATTATATAAAGAGGAAAGATTTGATTTTTTGTTTGCATTGAATAGGCTCCGAAACTACTGAACCGATTTAAAAAATTCTTTCACTGTTGGGAAGCTACACTATCCCCGAGTAACATAGGATATATTATATTTTGAAAAAATTAGGGATCCTTAATAAAACTCCAATAATGTAACCCAAGGTGTAAAAAATAAGAAAACCGAAGCAAAGCGAGGGCGGTTACTCGTTATATATAAACAAGTAATTTTTACTCAAGTATGTGTCTCTTGACGGTTGACTGTGGTGTACAATAAAGTGTAATAAATAAATAAATAAATAAATAAATACATAAATCAATAAATAAATATTTTTTTGTACGGCTACATTAATAATATAGAGTTTTGTTTAAATAGTATTATTTATTTACTATTGAGTAATTATTGTTATCACAACAATTTCAATATTAACCAGCATTGTTACTTTCTATGTGATGTTTCTTTCATATATTACAACATTACGTAAATTTATTTTTTTAATGATAATTGGACACAGCGGAAACGTAATTGTACGAAATTTCTTTGAAATTCAATTATATATAAATAAAATAATTGTTTTAATTTGAGTGTTTTATATTTTCCAGGTACCATACGACGTCACGCTCTCACTGCCGATGTTCTTTCGACTGTATCTTATATGCAGAGTTATGCTCCTACATAGTAAATTATTCACTGACGCCTCGTCTAGAAGTATAGGGGCGTTAAACCGAATTAATTTTAATACTAGGTAACTCATACTTATTTATTACACTTTTTCTGTTTATGATAATTTCTTTAAGTCTTTAGATTATTGTAATAATAACCCACGCACCGGCATTTACGATTTAACGGCCGCACTCAAGAGTCATTTAACGATTACTTAAATCGCTCAGAATCACAATACAATTCTGTACTAAGGAGCCATTTAAATTATTTAAGTAAGAGAATTCGAATTATTAGGTACCCAATGCAAAAAGCTCACCTGGTTGTTGTCAAAAATTTATAATGGTGTAAGACTGGCTAATATTTTTATGGTTACAAACATTTTATAAAAATCAAAACTCACGAAAAAATGTTTTTAACCGACAAAAAAAGGAGGAGGTTCTCAATTCGACACGTATATATATATTTTTTGCGTGATCACGCAGCAATCGGCACAGGGTGGTCCGATTTTGATGATTATTTTTTTAATGGATACGGTATGTCTTGAAGTTGGTCCCATTTTTTTTTAATTTTATTCCCACCCTAATACGAAATACCCTAGGTAAGAAAAAAGGGGATGATTGATTATTCACCTACGGAATTTTTACCCGTTACTCCAATAACTTTGTACTGGACAATATGATTTCGATGATTCTTTTTTTATTGAATAGTGTATACCTTGAAATTACTCTTATTTAAATTTGGAAACAAAATTGAACCCCTGAAGCTACGAAAATAGGGAATGATTGATATTTTACCTAAAACATTTTTACCTAAAAATTTATAAATTATTAATTTTTAACAAAAAATTAAAACAACGAAAAAGAAACTGAAAAACGAAAAATTCTAAATTAACAGTAAATAAATAATTTTGAGGCGGTGCCAAACAGATGAAAAAACAAACGGTGAAAAGATGTGCGCCGTGCTGCTGCTGCCGTGTGCATCGCATGCCGCTGCCCGCATAAACTGAGCTTTATGTTATTAATTTTGCTTATTTGTTTGGCACCGTCTTGAAATTATTTATTTACTGTTAATTTAGGATCTTAATTTATAATACAAAATGGTTTATTTTATTTTTCGCTTTTCAGTTTTTTTCATTGGTTTAAGTTTTTGTTAATTATTTATAACTAAGTCAACCATATTATTCTTACAACACAGACATGCTGTGCTCATAACAGTTGAAATGTTTAAAAGGTAAAAAATATCAACCCAAAAAAACAATCTTCTTGTAATTCAGTTTACACACGGCTTCAAAAGGTTGAACAAGTAATTGTATATCTTTTGCATTATTATGCCACGTCTAAAAAATAATTGCCATAAAAAAGGTGCTGAAATATCAATATAATCATCTAACATGCTTTTCTAACACTAGATAATTTAAATATAATAAAAAAATCAAAATCAACTACAATTATTAAAATTTAATCAAATAAATTTTTACAATGATCATTTTGAGTAACGTACGTTATTATAGACGCCAGTCTAACTCATCAAGTAATCACCGAAACTGTGTACTACTACTTTTGTCTTCCATATTAAATACTTGTATGTATTTTATTCAAATCAAATATTCATTAATCGTTCGCCACAGCTGTGTGCCGACTGTGTACTTATCTCGAGGCGAGTAGGCAAACGCGTGTTTCGACCGTTTGTGTGAAGATAGAATACTGTTCATAATATATTATTTACCATTACCGTGCCTAAGGTGACCGATGAAGGGTTAAACCAGTCGTTATTTTCTGATAAACGAGTAAATACAAGTTAATATGTAGCGATTATTTATAATGTAACACATAACTATTTATATTTTACAGATTTGTATTGAAGACTCTAATGACCATTTGCCCAGGCACCGTTCTTCTTGTGTTCATGGTATCTTTATGGATAATCGCCAGTTGGACTTTAAGACAGTGTGAAAGGTTAGTATTTCTCGGTATATTGTCTATTCACATAAACTAAGATGTGCTTTAAACTATCCGTTTTTATGGCGGTATTATGACACCTAATGAATTACGAGTTTTTGAATATTCATTTGCCCATTTAGTTTATGTATTATATTTTAAACAGTGCTATTCATTTTCCGTATTTGATCCCATCATTATTTATGCTTCCACTATTTTAGTTTGAAAACTGTGTATTGTGGTGAACACTTGATAATTCATTATACAAACTTGTTACAAATTCACTGGTGTACTGCCTAAGTGGGCATGCTATCGCTTATGTACTGTGTTGTGAAAATATTTGTTTTGCTTGTGTTACCTTCTGTGTTTTCCATTGTCAGTGTTACTTGAAATATATGAAGAGTAAACGTAGAAAATTACTTGAACATCATGATACAAAGAGTTTGACTTTGACTATTTTCGCAACCGTAGAAACGAAACAAACAAACACTAAATGCTATTATCAATTCATTAGTTTATGTGTAAGGCTTAGACAGAATAGACAATTTGCTTTTTTGTTACAATGTTCCGGAATCACCTTGAACTAACGTTTGAACACAATATGTTACCAGGATGGTGCTAAGACATATTCAATAATTGAGGCTTTGAGACAGGAAGCGAAGTATAATCAAAATAATTTACGCTATAGCACCTATGAACTAGTAAAATAATAATTTGCAATTTACGAAATGCAATCACGCACAAAATGGCTCTACGAATTTGATGAACAAGCTTCCTTTTGTCCGCCATCTTCAGTCCGCACCCCACAGCACACTTATCACTCATGCATTCAACTTTACTTCTATTTCCAGATTAAGCCTTCCAAAACTTTTTGTTTTGTGTATCTCTTCCTTCTCTTATTGCGAATCTGTTTTATAAGTGTTTATCTTCATCATCATAGCCCTGTATCACAGTAAGTTGGAAAAGATCACAGCATGGCTACCAGTAAATTTTTGGTACTCAATCCAAATAAGTGTTTAGACTGCACGTTGTATTCAAATATTCGTTATAAAGTATTAGTATTTATGTAGTATGAGAGTTTTTTTTCATCGTTCAATAGGCATGCCAGATATTTGTAATAATCAATTAGAAATCTGCTACAAGGTAATTGATTCACATTTTCAATTATCAATTTATTGTTCGGTCTTCTATTATCTTAAGCATTTACGCATTCATTATTAGCAAAATTTATTAAATTTTGGTAAAACAATCGGTTATCTAGTGGTTCTTGTCGGGCATTTTGGCTCTCAGGTTCCACGATGAAGATCATGCCAATTTGCTAAACTCAATGTGGCTGACTGCTATAACGTTCCTCTGTGTCGGCTACGGTGATATAGTCCCCAACACATACTGCGGCCGCGGCATTACCCTCACCTGCGGTATGGTGGTATGTATTAAACATGGTAGGATTATTTGGGTAAACTTAAATTTTATCACCATTCTCCATTTTAAGTTTTCAATGATATTTTCGATCGTTTCCATAGGCATAGCAAGCATTCACTCGTCGTTCGAGATTCATCAGAACTTGCTGTGTCTAATGTTATTAGGTCGGTAAAGGTGAGCCATTTTATGTGTCATGATCAACTCATTTGAATTGATTGAAGCAATTTCGTTTTTCACGATCAAAGTCAAACTCTTCAATATTGATGCGGTATCTTTTTTTTCAGTCTTCTTATTTTTTCACAATAATTCTTTTTACTCTATTTTTCTGATAAGCTTGCGTGCAGTTATGAGTAGGTAGGTTCTGTAAAAATAAAAACATTATATTTAGAACAATATCAAACTTAGTTAGGTCTTGTAAGTTAAGAGCTCAATTTGTTTCCACAAGGTTTCACGATGAAGAACATGCTAACCTACTGAATGCGATGTGGCTTATTGCGATTACATTTCTCTCCGTCGGTTTTGGTGACATTGTGCCAAACACATATTGCGGCAGAGGTATCGCCGTAAGCACCGGTATTATGGTAAGTTTCTTAAGACATTTATGAACGTGTTGACTGACACAGATAGAAAGCACACCATCACTAATTCAAATCTGTTGTTTCAATAAGGATTTTTTTCCTTCTGGTACTTTTACAAAATTTATTTTTCTTTTATATTTGTCTTATAAAATTGTGAAGTCAGTCAACACTAACAAAACAATGTAACAAATGTTCACACACAACACTTATTTGATGTACACTTTTCTAAACATAGACGTGATGCTCTATACATATTTGATGTTTTAATTTTGCAAATATTTTTAGATAAAACAGTATGTAAAAAATAACTGACAATTCCGTTTATCGATGTTTAATTATAGCTGAATATTTATAAATTGTTGATATTACACGAGCTAACAATGTGATTCACGATCAATGTTAACACATGTTAGGGTTTGATTATTATTGTTTATACCTATATTATTATATATACGTAAATAAAAATATAATATACCGAAAAACTAAAATTATCGTTTTATTACGGTTTTAAACGTCCATTTCCCTGTTAAAGCCAGCTATTAGACATTATATATTTTGTAGTATGGAATGCTTCATTTCTCCTTACTATTTCTAGCTATCTCTATCTCTCTCTCTCTTCACTTAAGTATTTCACAGAATTGCACAATACGTTTGTTTTTAAAATGGCTCACTTTTCCTCGAATTATTTAATCTGATACAGAAGTGTACAACAAAATTGCACCTGATAGTGTTTGTGTAAAAATATGTCGAAATTATGGATGTAATATGAATAAATGTTACGGCAATCGTAATGCACTCATTAGATGGAAGCTCACTAACTGAGGAAATCATCACACGTTTGTTTTAATAAATTGTTATCTACAGTAGATTAACGTCATTGTCCGTTATGACTTGAAGTCCAGAAAATAAGTATGATTATATCGATTTACTCAAATTGCAGGCGACGGAAACAGTGCCACGATTTTCATACTTTATTTCATTGCGAACATTGATAGAAATTTATATTCAGCACTTATAAAGTAAATAATTAATTTAAATTAAACTAGACTAAATAAATATTCCTACAGTTTTTTATAAATATAAATCAGAGTGATTATAATAAGAGTTTACGAGGGTAATCGATGCAAAAGGTAAAATACTTTAAACGGGATCCAAGCTGAAAATCTTTCTTCCTACTTTTTCTTTGCATGTCTTGAGTTGTTCTAATGTGTCTATTATCCTCGTTTAAAACTAACATAACGTGTAACGCTATAATATCGTACTACATAGCTAAAAAATAGTTTGTTTTGGTTTCTAGCCTGGAAAATGCGTTTTTATTTAAGGAATGTGAAATCTTGAATGCTTTTACACGTTCGCTTGCATTTTACATAAGATATTCACTTAACAGGGAGCTGGATGCACAGCGTTATTAGTCGCGGTTGTTTCAAGAAAATTAGAATTAACTAGAGCAGAGAAGCACGTTCATAACTTCATGATGGACACACAACTTACTAAAAGAGTAAGTATTTCATCGATGTATGTTCATCACAATTATTGTTAATCTAATTAACAGGGGGCGGGATGTACGGCCTTATTAGTGACCGTTGCTTCGAGAAAGTTAGAATTGACTAGAGCGGAGAAGCATGTGCATAACTTCATGATGGAAACACAACTCACTAAAAAGGTAAGATAACTGTTACTTGGGTAACAAGGAAAGGATCTGTAAAGGTAAGACAAAGACTTACCAAGCCATAGTTAGCATTGTAGTGTTGGTATATCATTCTTGGTATATTCTGCCCTCTTCTACGCTATGTAGCGAATATTGTACTGTGTAAAAAGTAAACTACTTTATACTAATACCTTTCGTCTGTACAAATAGGTTTGCGCGTTTACGAGATATTTATTTTCGTAAACAAAGCTAGCAATTGTATAATTTTTCAAGGTCTTGCAAAACCTTGTTCCTTACCGTCAGCAAAGAAAGATTATAGTAGTATTTCTCGTTTATGCTCTTTTTATATTTAATTTTACTTTATTGGTAGTTATTTAAAAGTAACATCTTATTGAATTACGATGTTCCAGCTGAAAAATGCAGCAGCCAATGTATTGAGAGAAACTTGGTTAATATACAAACACACGAGGCTCGTAAAAAGGGTTCATCCAGGCCGAGTGAGAACACACCAAAGAAAGTTTTTGTTAGCTATTTATGCGTAAGTTTCTTATAATTTTATATTTTATTAATAATCTTTAATATCTGGAACCATTTTCAAGTTGAACGTTGATCAATTTATTTGCATATGTATTTTCTGCAAGAAATAATAAAAAGTATCTCTGAAATATAAATTTTTAACTTTATTATTCAGGTTAAGAAAAGTGAAGATGGATCAAAGAAAACTTATGGACAACGCCAACACCATAACGGATATGGCAAAGGTAATTTAGATTCGTATATAACGGGGCACAATCAACGCTACTTTCATGGACACATTCATTTATAATTCCTTAGTAAGCACTTAAAAAACTAAATTAGATATAGCTATTCGCCAAATCGTCTTTTCTATTTTTAAGTAATACAATATGGTTTATCACATCAATGCCCTTATATTTTTCCCTCAAATTCAACATCAGACATTAGTTTCAACATTTCTCAAAGCATGTCATAATATTTTAATATTTATTTTTCACGTGAAGCGCATGAAATCGACATACCTGTAGCAAATTTATTTAGATAATCTAGGAAAGCATGTAAGCATGTTGGTCAAGCAGTAGAACAAATAGATAATGTAGTGAACTTAGATTGTTTTATTGATGATATTAATCACGTACATAAACAACATGACATGAGTAACACGCAACATAACATACACACATTAGAAATAGAGGTATATTAAACTGTACACGGAACAAATGACACTATACAGACTATTGTATTTAAAGCCGACAGTGTACATCGAGCTGCAATGCGACTGATAGTAGGACCCCTTTCTTTTACAGACCCAGAATACAGTATATGAGATCGTGTCAGACATGAGCACTAGGCAAGATAGTATAGAGGAGAGGCTGACTAGTTTAGAAGAAAAACTAACCACATTGCAGGTAACATTGTAATGAGTTTAATAATAATATATAGTGTCCACAGTTAGCCAGCTAATGCAGCAATGGGCAGTGAGCAGGCCATATGACCTGGAAAGCATGTTTTTTTGGGGTCAAAAAGTCACACAAGAGCATAAGTTGCCCCCAATCACGGGACTAAAGACCTAGAGAAGTCAGCAAGAAACTACTAGATTCAGAGGGCCCAGGTACAGCCAGAGTGATACCAATTAAAGAAGTACTATGTCTAAGCAGAGGGCTTTGAAAGGCTGATAGATAGGTTCTCCAAGAATCTCCAAGTGGTCAAGAAGGAAAAAATTAAGAATTATAACATTATGATCTCTAACGTTACTAAAATTAAGAGGTTGTTTGTGAAGGTTGTTTCACCACACAAGATTTTCTAACTTCTATCTGCAGGAGCAAGTAAACAGCTTACCAGATGTTGTAGCGCGATGTCTCCAGCAATGTTGGGAAAGAGCTGAGTCGCGGCGGAACTTCCTCCATCCTGATACTGCTGCTGCGCCCACACCACCAGCTGCCAATATACCGTATGCAAGGTATTATCATACTCTTTTTACCTATAGAACAAAAATATGCAATCAACATAGTTATAAGTATATAGTAGAAGGTAAAGAAGGATTTATAATAGACTAGCGGATGACCGGAGTGTGCTACTACGCTAAAAATGTTGTATGGAAAAAGTCGAAAATCGACTTCATGGATGGACCGAATATTTTTAGTGGTCTCAAACCATCTTTGCATTATTGCATTTTAGACGAAAACAGTTTGAAGTACATCGTTTTGATGGTTTCAAAGTCTGTAAAGACATTGACGTAAACAGTGTTAATCAGATTTGGTTATATCTTAATTGGCGAGTTTTGATTCGAATCCTACGATCGATTTTACCCGATTTACAAATAAGAACTTATTAAGATTATACTGCTAAGAGTTTTATTTGTATATTTTTTTGTATTTTTTTAATGTTGTTTATTATTTTACATGTTATATATTTCAGTGGTTAATTGGATAAGGGCTGAAACTAACGATAGCAGACAAATCAACATAAATAACCTAGAAATTAGGAACATGAGTTTGTATGTACCTAAAGATATATATGAGCTACCTGTTTGAGATTACATTTCAGAAAACTCATCAATGATTAAATTTATGAACGTCAACTTTACCTTGCTTTTCAGTAAATGTGTAAAGGCTATTGTCATTTCTTACTAATACCACCCAGAATAGTTAAAAAATCATTACCATGTTCTATGTGTCCTGTAAATTACCTCATGTGTTACTTACATACATTACATTACATACATCTGATACTTATTTCATTAAATGTTTCTATAAACAGTATCAGTAGTAATATGTAAGTATAATAATAGGATGTAGCATTCCTTTATTTATCATAATATTTATTAGCTTTTTCAACTCCTTAACCTATTAGGTAAGTATTATGATGTTCTCCCACGGTAAATTTGGTAGGCCCCTGAAACCTTTTGCATCTGAAAAAATATATAACGTTTGTCTATAAGCACCAATGCTATCTTCTTCTATTTCATTTCAGAACAATGGTAGCCCACGCGTGGCCGCCAAGTCCAATCTTGCAGACGGCACGGACGCACTCAGCTCCCGAGAGCACGACTTCCCCCTCCCCCGCCCCCGCCCAGCCTCCCAGCCCCGCGCCACCCGCCACCAGGCCTCCTCTGCCCAGCTGAGTACTGCCTTCCAACTCCGAACTCCTGTGCTGAACACGACGAAACTCGGCTCCTCTGATCCCCCCAAACATACAACAGTGAGGCCATCGGGACAATTGTTTCACAGTGATCCAACTTAATTTCCTTGTATGACGTTTTTTCCGTATTTTTACGTATTTTGTTCATGTGAAATTGTAATGGGATTCAAGATATCAGGAACTAAATGCGTCAGTGAAATAATTAGCCCGGTACGCCGACGGACCATACCAAGGAGCGACCAGTTCAGCCGTAGTTATCTTCGCTGTTCCCCAGTTTCGGAAGTGCCAGACTGTTTTAGTGATATTGTTTAGATAGTGAATGAAATTAGGCAGAAAGGACATGCTGTTGTGATTATACAAAATGCTTTATTGATAGACGCTTTAGCCAATACGTTAGGCGATATTTTGAATACTTACATTATCAGCGTTTGTATAAGTAAATATTAAATGAAGTGATCCACACATCTGTTCATGGTTATCAGAAATTAAGGAACCAAATACATTGTTTTCTTACTGCAAGTTTTTACCAATGTTTTTTTGTAAATACCACTAGCAATCACTGTTTTCCTATCGAGGTCCGAACGACACTAACTTTAAGGTCATATTATTATTTCACATAGACTTGGAGAAGTGATACATAGTTGAAATAGATATTAGTATGTAACGGGTTACACTTTGAACGAAGATATTTACAACTGAGACAAGAAGAGAGCGCATAAAATATTATTAATCTCAATTTTATAAACTAAAATAACATAATTATGCTACAATTTTTTTTTTGTATTTACTAACGTTATTATACTCAAGCATAAAAGGAGTAGCTCTGGTTTTCAAATTAAAGAACGTCGGCATATTTAATAAATTTATTGCCTTGAGAGATTACGATCAAACAGAGCAAAAAACGTTCGAACAGCACAGCAGTGTCGAAGGAATAATAAATGATTGAATAACATCCGATGGACTGCATCCCTCTTTAAATAAAATAATAATGTCGTTTATATAACTAGATATACACATAGCGGCCAATAATCACCTAAAATTAAGACAAATACCCCTGCAGACTTATAACTTCCTTATATCCCCAAGAGTCTTTTGGACTAAATAGATATTTAGGTTGTCACAAGATCTATAAATGCTGTATACACACTATTTGTAAGTAAATTGAATTGTTACTACCTGCCTATTGACATGTAGATTGTAAATCTTTTTATAAGCATAGAGTAAGTAAAGCTTTGTAATAATAAGATATTAAGATTGATGGCTGTCTAAATAGTGCCTAAAACACTACGAAAATTTCGATAATTCAGTTTTATTATCTTAACAACTTATGAATATGTAAATAGTTAATGTTAGATATGCATAATGTTAAATAACTATCTGAATTTTGTAGCTTATAAACGTGTGTACATGTTTTCTTGTACGTGTGGCGGGATCAAATTCTTTGTAATCTTTCATTTAAAATGTATAAAACCTTTCAATATTTTATCGAGCGAAGTTACCGGTTTTACCGCATAACTTTTATGACTCTTTTGATGATGTTATACAAAAAGTAAAACTAGACCTCAATAAGGACAAAAATTCAAATCAAGAAAAGAACAATATTGTTATGAGTGATGTATTTAAATGTTATTTGCCAAATATTGAATGATTTTTTGCAGTCCTATTCATAATACCAGTATGTATATAACTAAAAGTTTATGTGAGAAAATGACCAATGAATATTTCTGAAATTAAATGATTTCTGTTGTGAGATTCAATAAATGTATTATTATCAATTTGAACTTACCTACCTATCATGTATATATTGATAATTTTAAAAGATGGAAATAGCATACAGTTATTCCTAACGACTTTTGTTATTTTAGCAATAATTTTTAAAAGATACATAAAATATTATTAGTAAGTCAAATTAAAAATCAAAACTAACTTTGTAACCACACTAATTCTACCTATTGATGAAATTTTTTTATTTAATATCTTATTACCATTATAATCATAAAATAAATGTAATGATTTATTCAAATAACTATTAATTTCAATGTAAAAAAACGAAAGTAAAAAAACATATTTTTGAGGTAAGGGATTGTTACAATCAACCCCACAGTTCAGGGTGCACAAAAGAAAACATTCAACTGCCGATGTCAATTGAAACATAATGACGTAGGTATTCATTTAACGGACTCATATAACAGTATATCCATATAATGTTGTAAGCACCGTATAAATATATAAATGCTAATTTAGTTAACGTATAAGTAACTATTACCTATTACCAATAAATATCTGAAGTTGTTCAAAAAATCCTAATACTGCAGAATGGAAGTCTTTACATTACCACTCTAACGTACTCACTCTATTTACATCACCTGTTCTTAACCAAAAGTGTAAACTTTCGACACTCATAACATCTAGACGTAATTAATTCGTTTCTTATTATGACTTTTTGTTAGTTGCCTTATAAATTATTTCTAATAATCTACTTGTAATATTTCTTCTTTTAAATGTCATACAATAATTTCATTGTGTATTTAATTAATTAACATCTCAATGTTAATACAGCAATTCAACTGCGTTACATAATTCGTTAATAACATAAAACATATCGAATAATGAAAATAGAAAAATCGTTTAATACTTTGCAACTAACTTTAATAAAATTTGCAACTAACAATTCGGACTGAATTCACATTAATAGTACTTAATATTCATTACACAACACCTCGGATATAGTAAACACGAATATACGTTTTATTTTCTATAAAATAACAATAAATTCATAGTATTACTTTAGACTATAACCAGTTTCTTAGTTATATTGAAGTAAGGCTTGAATTTAAATATTTGCACCTTACGGATTAAGGCAAATATGTGATGTGATTTAACGTGTACTCTACTCGTTTAAGTAGGTATTTTGCACTTAATCGTATTATTAAATAGTAAACTGAGACCAAAATTAATTGAATTAACACTTTGGGAATAAACTATGTTAAATTTAAATCACCTGTCATTGGAATGTATAACGCAATAGATACATACGTATGTGTATTATTATAAAATTGTACGTTACCCTTTATTTTGCAGTAGTTGACTTTTTAAACTTTGTTAATTTAGCAACAAATTTATTTAATTGCGATTTCTGGACCTATTACGTCTATTTGTTGAATCTGATCCTATATTATTTTATTTAAACCTTTTGTGCTATATCAAATAAGTAAACATATAAATTAGTGTTCGGTCTTTTATTTAATTGTAATATATTTGAGAACATTATAAGTATATTATTAGCATTATATATTACACAATATCAACAGACACATTGCATACAAGTTAACCGGTACTCTAAACTATTATAATATTTATGTTTATGTAAAAAATGTACTCATTACTTAGTGGCTTGCTACGATTTAATTATCCTGTAATTTACTTCGTAACTACCTAATGTAAATGTTTGTTAGAAATATAAGCTATATTTTTGTTATGTAATATTAGTTATAGAATACAAATTCCTATTAGGCATTCAATTTGAAACACCAACTAGTATATTTAGAGTAATGATTAGTAATCTATAATTTATTTGAACATAATTGTTAAGTTTTGTGCGTTGAATTTTATTACTGCATCTTCGTTACCTCTCTCACCAATTATTTATATACAATATATTACGGAAATGCCTTGGTATCATTTAATTATTTAGCTTTTAGAATAATTTGAGTATTTAACAAATTGTCATAGGTTCTTTACACTAATTTATTGTTGACTGGTTTTATTTAAATTAATTATAATAATGTTGAGAAATGAATATAAATAATTAAAAATCATTATGGCTACAGAAAATTACTTAAAATGAAGGCAAATATCAAATAGTTATTGTATTTTAATGAGTCGTAAAAAATTTCCTGAATTTTTTTGTGAAGAAATAATTATATAATAGAGAAACGAAACAGATTGTTACGTATTATTACGTTTTACTTTAAAATTTTATTATTTAATGAAACACGGATAATTATCCTTTTTAGGGTTCCGAAGTAAAATCGGAGCCCTTATAGTTTCGTCATGCCCGTCCATGCGTCTGTCCGTCTGTCCGTCCGTCTGTCCGAAGCAAAGCGCCGAGACCCTTAGTGCTAGAAAGCTGTAACTTGGCATGTATATGCATATTTATTAAAACTCCAGAATCGTAGAATAAAATGTTGAAAAATATTTTTTTTTCAGGGTACCTCCCCTATAGGTAACGTGAGGATGAAATTTTTTTCGTTGCGAGTCCTATAGTGTGGGTGAAAAGGTCTTAAAAAATTATGAGTCTTTTAAGACCATTTTTGAAATTAGGGCTCTGTCTGCGAAATTTTTGGCTTTAAATTGCTAATTTTGGTTAGAGTCAAGTGTCACCCTCTCTTCTTGGTAAACGGTTGGAGTTGGAAAAGTGAAAAAATTCTGAAAAGTAAGTTATATGATGAATTTACAAGGAAAACTATCACGGTTTACGAGTTATAGTTAATGAGTAATATTCGAGAAACTTACTACTTCGGAACCCTACGACCTGACACGCTCTTGCCCGGTTTTTATAATTCTTTTTGCGTAATTATTTTATCTGATTCAACAAAATTATTTTGTACTCGTATAAATTGATTTATTCATTATACAATTTATGGATTATAATTGACTTTATATTGCACTTAATTACCATAATCACAATTTAAAATAACAAAAGAAAATTGTTATGATAATATTTCAAAGTTTATCCAAAATCCCGAATCGTTAGCAACAAGAGAAAACCTCGCTTTAAAAAAAATTTGAAACTCGTGAAATATTCTTGTGTCACTTGTAGCTTTGATTTCTTGAGTATATTTTTTACGCCAGCTTTCAGGCGTTGTCAACTATTTTACTTAATCGAGCTTTTACAACTAAATATTTAAGAACTAAACCTGATTGGGTAAAAATTAAATTTACATTGTTTTCATTCGTTGTCGACACAATAATATTCTTATTAAATTATACTGTTAAAATATAACTTCTTTGCATACAAAATAATGTATTACAAATAAAGTGAAGTATGTAATATGTTCCTCGTCCTATGTAAAATGCCTCAATATTGAAATCATGTAATGTGACGGTACATGCTCATATTTATGTAATAAAATTATAATATAACAAAGTTATCCAGCCTTAACGGAAAACAACTTTGAGCAAAGGTAATTTAATTATTAGGGCTCGTTCCCTCTAATTATTTATACATCCAGTATTAAGTAATGAATCGTTTCACTTAAGCCGAAGGTGGATTGATTAAGTGGTGAGAGTTCATAATGACAGATTCGTATTTTTTGGCATATTCGTCATTTTGTACGATTTGATTATGTCAATATGGTCATAGGCATTTAACGTGGCATGAATTGAAATTACCTAGGGGTTTATACCCTCCGATGTGTAATTAATCTCAGCATCAAGTACCGCATGCATGTAGTTTAACCTATGAACAAAGAAACGGCTACTAAATTTTTAAGTAATTTAATTTGAAAAACCGGGATTACTTATCTATTCGGGTAAATATTTACTTAATGTTATTTTTTTACTGAACTTTAAGAGGCGGCTTCTATGTATACTTCCGTAGCCAAAAAATGAGCATTAAGTAATTATGCGTCCGAATATCCGATCAGTTTTAAAACAGAAAATTATAAGTATTTTGCCTAGCAACTGTTAAAAATTCACAATATTATTAAGCAGTGTTAGTTGTTATTACTTTATCTAGGTTCTTAATTATCCACAAATTACGGATAAATAGGAGATTAGGTTATTGAAAACGACCGTTACTAAATATTATGGTTTAGTCAATTTCACTATCGTTTAGCTTCGTAAAAGTGTTCTCAAAAAAATTTGGCCTTAATAAAATTTATTATTACATGTGTTTTTGAATGGAGAGTGTTTGAGTTAAAATGTGGCACTGTAATGTACCTCCATTATAATTTAAAAAAATATATAATAAAAAAATCGTGAACACATTTGGTATGATTAGGAAGCATTCAAATAATTTATTTATTTGTAATAAGAATTGACCAAATTTAATATTATTAAGGTTTCTAATTAAGGCATAGATATTGTAAATATATAAAAAATAGTAAGACATTATGTAAAATGTTATTATATGTAAAAAGTGAATTTTAATGTATATAAAGTACGTTAATAAAATATGGCTCCAATAATTTAGGTGTTAAATGGATTTTTTAAGTTGTATGCGAAAGAATATTCTATGCGGTGCGAAATCAAGAGATGAAACCTTTGTGATCATTGTTAATGAAATGAAAGTGTAACTTCGATTATATGAGCTGTAGTATTTTCTAAAACGCTTTTTATTTATCATCCTAATAAATATAAATCTCCTTGTAAAACCAATCATCCATCTCGACTCATAACTATCTTACTACTGAGTTAATTCTCCTCTAGCAATATGACGAATATGGATCATCAGTATAACAGTATAACTGATCAACATGCAGATAGGCAGACTTCACATATTACAAACACAGACTTTCGTATATTGCTACTGGAACGGACCGATGATGTTCCAAATGCAGGCCAAGTACGTAGGATTTTTCAGTAACAAACCAATATTTATTTTTAAATGTATAAATGTTGTTGGCTCTTGCGGCTTTTACAGCATCACACGGACGGAATAATCCAACAGTTACATGAGTAAACTAGCTGACCCAGCGAACTTCGTATCGCCTAACAAACTATTTTTTTCTAAAATAAAAGTAGCCCAAGTTAGTCCTTGTTACATCAGCTATCTGTCAGTGAAAGTCCCGTCAAAATCCGTCCCTCCATTTCAGAGATAAGCCAGAACAACCAGGCAGACAGACAAAAATTGTAAAAAATGTTGTTTTGGTATATTTACCATGTATACATCCAAATGCACTTAGTAAAAAGAAGTTATTTTAATATTACAAACAGACACTCCAATTTTATTTCTTTGTATAGATTGTATAGATAATATCAATCCCAACCCGAGTGTTTAAAATTAAACCTTTTAAGCGTCCGATGGCATTTCTAATGACAATAAATAATTGGGACTCATTTTAATAAGGTATAATAAGGGTACTCCAATACTTATGTTTTACAGGTATACAAAATGTGCAAACCACCTTATGCTTGAGTTAGACGCCAAACGACTCGTCGTGTTCCGGCCTTGAGAGCCAGTTCATTCTTTCTTTTTATTGTCTCTATCTTGGCCGGCAACGCATCAGTGTCACTGATGTCCATGGGTGACGATTGTCACATTCCATCAGGTGGACCGTGAGCTCGTTTGCTGGCTATTTCCATACAAAATATAGAGAAAGATCTTAGAGAGGGAATTTGAGTAGACGAACTTAAAACAGACGAAAAACAAGCATTTAAGAACAGAGTATCAAGAGATTAATTTCCGTTTAAAGATTATAATTTAGTAGTATCTACGTAGGTAGACTCGGCAAGAGAATTAGGTATGCAGGACAATCAGGACATGATTCTAAAACCTTCTGGGATTACTAATTAATAACGCTGAATGTCGTCATCAAAAAAAGTGTGTAAGTTATAGAGATTGCAACCTGTATGTTCCTCAACCCGGCCGGGCCCGGTGCATTCGTCGCTAACCCGGCCGGGTCCGCCGGGCACGGCGTGTAGGGTGTGTTAGCGATGAAACCTTTAAAGTATTTTGTGAACATTTTTTATATTTGCATGGAAAAAGACAGGTCCGGTGACTGGAACTGCTAAGAATGGCCGGGCATGTTTTGCATGATTTGCAGTCTCTAGTAAGTTGTGTGACTCATACATATTTATATAAAAACAATTTTCTTAATATAAAAAGCAGACGTTAAACTAAATCGCACAATTTGTTTTCCCACAAGATACTTCCTCAATTGCAGGTAATTTTATCTCTATAGTAAAGGTCACGGTGACTGCTAATGAGTAACCTCACCTTTTTGTCCTTTGCTACCACGATTATGTAAGTACTTATTATGTTACCTATTATCGTTTTTATTGAACCTGCTATTTGCAGTCTATTACATTCTGAGCTAACAGATTGCACGTGCATGATAATACAATCAATAAAGAGTTTGAAAAAATAAATAAACCGAAAAGCACGGACCTGAAAAAAAGACGGACGTAACCTCGTCTAATTGAGAGTGAAGCATAGCAACGGCCGCCCGCTTACCATGTGTGCGTAACTTTTGATTCGCGATTGACGCAGTATGGTGTCAATGTGTGTGGATGCATGTACTTGTACGAATAGAGTTGGTATTACTATGGGTGCTTCACTGAATTTGTTCTTGGGATTACGTCCGTCTTTTTTTAGGTCCGTGCCGAAAAGCTGGTAGATTAAAAAATTATGTGCTTGATTACATTAATTCATCAACAATTCTTAATACATTAAGAATATACATGAATAAAAGATGTTTGATTTTTTTTAATTAAATACAATTTGACTGAGGACTTCTTCCTGGCACTTGTGGTACAAAAGTAGGTACACAATTCGTTCACTGTAGGTACATAATTATTATGTAACTACGTACTTCGTCGATCTTTGTCTTTGATAAGGATTAAGGAGCGAAACATTAATTATACAAATTGAGAGATTATAAATATTGAGTTGGTTCTTGTTTTTACCCGACTGCGTGACACAAAGGAGGGTAATGTGTTTATCAGTCTATGTATGTATGTATGTATGTGTGTTCCTATGTGGGGCTGTAGAATAATTTTCTACCTCGTACGTGTAAACTGTGGAACGAACTTCCTGCGTCGGTGTTCCCTCTAAGCTATGTCATGGGGTCCTTCAAGAAGCGGGTCTGTCGTGACACCCCCGGTGTTGCTAAAGTCTATAGGCAGCGGTGATCTCTTACTGCTCAAAGCATAAAAAAATACAGCAATATGGTTATGAAATTAAAGAGCTCACCATAAACATTTTAAAAAGTTAAATCACGATAGCTTTTTTGATAGCAGGCGGGTTTTATTTTAATTTTTAAATTTATACTAGTTGCATTTTAACTTTAAAGCCAGTATGATTTTTCATTTCTGTGGAAACTTAGCTGGCAATAATGGTCATTACAATTAAACTACAATTAAAATTATGAAAATCATAAAATAATTTGTAAAATATCACAAGTTACTGAAAGTAGATTGTAGTTATGCAGTCACAACCGCCACTAATTAACAGTTAATACATAACTAAATTGATGTTATATAAATAAAATTCCAGTTGATATTAGGTATGTGTTTCATATCAGAAGAAAATTGACCTAAATTTTACTTCGGAGGCTTAGATTAATTAGCTCAGGAGGTAATTTATCCTTCCAAATAAAATGATTGTCTACAGTAATGTGGGATATCACTTATCATTTGTATTTATCTATACTAATATTATAAATAGGAAAGCTTTGTATTTTTGTATTTTTGTATGTTTGCAACGAATAAACTCAAAAACTACTGAACCGATTTTCAAAATTCTTTCACCATTAGAATGCTATATCATTCATGAGTAACATAGGCTATATTTATTTCTAGAAAAAATTAGGGATCCTTGCTAAAACATCAGTAACGTGAACTAAAGTGTGAAAAAATTTGCTTAAAAATTTCTTTCATCGCATACGCTGCGGAAACTATTGATGATAGAACAAAAAAATGTTATACAATATTATAGAACATATAAATATCTACAAAAAACCTCGCGATAGTATATGTCCAACTATTGTCGTTATGTCACTATAACCACTTTTTACATTTTAAAAGTTAATAAAAAAGATGACCAAAATCAGATCATGAAAACCATACCTTCGTATTAATCCTTATCCAAATAAATCATTTCATATTCAAAACTGTTTCAATACCTATCGATAACTTTTTGAATTACTCAAATCGGACATTCCATTCAGAAGATATTACGTAGTAAATGAACTACGTGACAACGTGATTGTACGAGTAGCAACAATCATCACCGGCCCCGCGGCCGGACAGCTCGCGCATGTTCAGCGGATCCCGATTATGTAACACGGGGAGGGGAGGGGAGGGGAGGGGAGTGGGAGCGGGAGAGGGAGAGGGAGCGGGAGCGGGAGCGGGAAAGGGAGAGAAAGAGAGAGAGGGAGAGGGAGTTGGAGAGGGAGAGGAGGGGGATGGGGAAGGGGGAGGGAGAGGGGGAGGGGGAGGGGGAGGGGAGAGGGAGCGGGAGCGGGAGAGGGAGGACACGGAAACTATAACGGCTAAGAACGGCTGTACCGATTTTAATGATCTCTGATTTGTTACATTCTTAGGCGATATGAAGTTCGCCGGGTCAGCTAGTTTTGTTATATTCTGATCATCGCATGCTTATTTTTACTACAACTGAACTCGATATTACTTCTGCCATCATAATAAATGTCAATGTGTGGCAAGGCTCCGCCAGGTGGCGCTGATAAGTAAACATATCGAAAGAGCTCTTGTGTGTTAAAAATAGAAACAATCATTATTTACAACAGTTTTGTGGCCTAAAGTGTAAATTATAATATGACTTTACAGTGTTAATGTTATACACATAATCAGTGACCCGACAAATCCAAACTTTCGACTTCTACGATCAAGACCTTGACAAAAAATTGTTTTGAAATAGCTAAAATATCTAAGTATCCCAACTTGCAATTACAAACAATTAATAAATAATAATGTTTAAACCAATGACAAAGTGTAAATTAATGAGCAAAATTAAGTATTTATAGTGTTTTTAGTGCAAACGGATAACTTTGTGTTTAACACGTAGGTACACGTATAAAAAGGATTTTATAAACTACCATCATATTAAGACAATCTGTTAAGGTACTAACGGACAGTCAATTGTATTCACATATTTCGCACTACCTAGTAAACTCAGCCGTGGTGTAGTGGCAAAGCATCGGACACAACATAGAAATCATCGGGCCGCGAGATCGAATCCTGCAAACGCGAAAAATTTTTAAATTTCAAATTTAAAATTTTCTATACTGAGATGGATAATATAACATTTCGAAGAAACATCCGACGCACATTCTCTGATATAAACATATCTGCATTAGATCAGACAAACGAAAACTTGAACTCCACATTTCTAGAATCAACTACACTGAGTGTACCAGGTGAAACAAGAAAAATTGACGACTCGTACACTTATGACTTAAAACAGGAACTAGAGGATCTACGTAACAAAATAAAGTCTGCCGACGACGAAGTTGATAATCTTACTTGTCAGAATAATCAACTTAGACGAACTATAACTGAGCAAACCAAACAAATTGACATGCTAAAAAAACTTCTTAGAGAATATCCAGGGAGGAATAATAGTTTTTCGAAATCGTTAAATGCAACACCTCTAAATAGACATCTACTAAATATTAAAATGAATTCTGCTAGAATATCTCCTGTACTTTTCGCACGTAGTGTATGTTCGAGGCTATTTCATACTCCGTATCAACCTAAACAATCAGATACTGGAAATAATATAAACACAAAACAACAAGAACAACAACAACCACAACCACAACTAGCACAACCACAACAAGAACAATCACAACAAGATCAATCACAAACAGAACAAAAACAACAAGAACAACCACAACAAGAACAACCACAAAAAGGACAACCAAAACGAGAACAAACACAACAAGAACAACCAGAACAGGAACAACCAGAACATGAACAACCACAACAAGAACAACCACAACCACAACAACAACAACAACACAAAACTAATCATTTAAAAACAAAACATCGAATTATTATAATTGGAGACGATCAAGGAAGAGGTGTAAGACATCGACTTAAAAATTTATTGGGCCAGGATTACTTCATTGTGAGCTACATAAAACCAAATGCAACGATAAAAGAGGTAACGTCCACCATGAAAACTGAGATAGCAAATTTAAATATGAATGATTACGTAATATTACTGTCAGGATGTAATGATAAAGATCCACACGAATTTGCATGCAAACTTGAAGTATGGCTATCGTCTGTTACGCACACTAACGTTATTGTAGGGGAAATTCATAAAAATATCCACCTTAATGAATACAAATTAAACTATTTGTTAAAATTCCACTGTAGTAAATATGATAATGTCCATTATACGGATCTTAACTTTAGTCGAGCCACACCTATGTACACAATATTTGCGACACATATAGCAAGATTCTTGTTAAGAGAAATTCTACGTATAAATTATAAGCGTAATATGGATAACTATCTATCTACATGTAAATATAATAAGGGACAACTTAAATCTTTTGCCGATTCCAGTACTCAAACCGAGGACAAAGAGAATAATAATAAATTAATATGTGACATATGTAAGAATTCAAATAACATTGATACTATAAATAAAGTACATGTAAGCCCAAATTGCTCAAAAACTAACAATGATGAAATTGACAAACATAATAATAAATTTTATAATAATGAGAAACGTAATGATAATTTATTTCGCGTTTAATTATTTGTATATTATGCATCAAAATATAAATGGACTTATTTCTAAATCAGACCAATTAACTATATGTATTGAAGAATTAGCTGAAAATGGGCAATTCATTGATATACTTTGCATTACGGAGCACAACATGGTAAAACAAGACGAGCTTTGTCTCAAAATTCTTAATTTTAGATTGGCTACTTGCGTTATGAGAAACAATAGACATGGAGGCTGTTGCATTCTGATTAGAAATACTCACCTATTTCGAGAAATTAGAGAAATAAATGAAATCTCGGTAAAAGGTATCATCGAATGTTCTGCTATTGAGCTTACGGAACATAATATGTATATTGTTTGTATATATAGAGCTCCAAAGTACTCCGCGGATAAAATAGAAATATTATTTACCTGTCTTCATGATATTTGCTCGAAACTTCTACGGGGGAATAAAAAGATTGTAATATGTGGAGATTTTAACATAGATCTACTTAACAAAGACAATCATACGTTGAATTTAGAATCACTCTTGCAGAGTTATAACTTAAAAATTGAATTTAAAACACAAACAAGATTAATAAGTAATACCTGTATAGATAATATTTTTCATAATATTAAAGGAAGCAAAAGCAAAATACTAGATTTCACCCTCTCAGATCATACCGCTCAAATTATTAAATGCCCTGTAAAAAGATACTGTCGCATAAAATTCTGGTATATATTTAAACGAGATTACTCTAAGGAAAATAGGAATAAGTTCATTAATTATATAAAGCAGCTCAGTTTCAAAGAAGTTTTAGATATAGATGAACCTAATATAGCCTTTAAAAACTTTCATGAATTATTTAAATTAATCTACGATCTTTGCTTTCCAATTAAAAAAATTAAAATAACTTGTACATCTAAACCAAAATGGCTATCACGGGGCATTAAACTATGTAGTAAACGAAAACGTTATTTATTATGGAAAACCAGAGTTAAACCCAGTGAGCAAAATAAAAAAACCTATAAGGAATATGTAAGTCGATATAAACGCGTTATATCGATGACACAAAAAACACAAAATAACTT
The DNA here is from genome assembly GCA_951805285.1 of Thymelicus acteon. Lineage (NCBI taxonomy): Eukaryota > Metazoa > Arthropoda > Insecta > Lepidoptera > Hesperiidae > Thymelicus > Thymelicus acteon. The sequence goes on along the minus strand of OX638229.1, from coordinate 8,874,663 downwards.
TTATATTAAATCTGCTACAAATAAAGCAAAGGCATCTTGGACAATTATAAACAACAATAAATATGTTTACCCTAAAGAAAGTGTGCGTAAGTTAATATTTAAAGATAAGGAAATAACTGACCCGAAAGAGATTGCGACATATTTTAATAACTATTTTATTGATATAGTTAAAACGGACTCTAATAAAAATTATCACCTTTTGACATCATATAATCCTAATACAATATTTCTGACACCTACCATACCAGATGACATTATATTAATTATTAACTCATTGAAGAATACCAATAGCCACGGATATGATGGAATTATAACCAAGATTATTAAAGATGTGTCTAGTATAATTGCCCCAGTTATGTGTTACTTGGTAAACTTATGTCTTACGAATGGTACATTTCCCGATTTATTAAAAGTGTCGCTAATAAAACCTCTTTTTAAAAAAGACGACCCATGTCGGGTAAATAATTACAGACCTGTTGCTCTTCTACCAGTTTTTGCAAAAGTTTTTGAAAAGGTTATTTACAAAAAACTGAGCACCTTCTTCGAATCAAATAACATTTTGATAGAAGAACAATTTGGATTTAGGAAAAATAAAACTATAAATATGGCCATGTTTAATTTTCTCTCCAAGGTTATGATTAATATGGATAAAAGAACACCGGTCACAGCTTTATTCATGGATATCACAAAAGCCTTTGACCATGTAGATCATAATATCTTACTAGACAAACTATATAGATACGGAATAAGAGGTATAGCGTATAAATTAATTCAGTCTTATCTATCTGAGCGACATCAAATAACGCAAGTGGAAAGATTGTGTTATGAAACTAAAACAGTAAAATTATTTAAATCAAACAGCAGAACAGTAATGTATGGCGTTCCACAAGGAAGTGTGTTGGGTCCTTTATTGTTTTTAATGTATATTAATGACTTGCCACGAGTTACAAATAATGAAATGACCTTGTTTGCAGATGATAGTACGATTATATTTAGTTCGAATAATATAAATAATCTTCAATGCAATATTAATTCATCTTTGACATCAATTATAGAATGGTTTGAATGTAATAATTTAATAATAAATCTTAATAAAACTAAAATAATTAATTTTAAACAAAGGCTAAACAGTACAAAGGAATTAATGATTAATTATAAAGGAACGGATATTCAACAAACTGACAGAACAACATTTCTAGGACTACATATTGATCAAAGAATGAACTGGAAAGGGCATATCGAACAAGTCTGTAAAAAACTGAGTAAGTTTTGTTATGTTCTTCGTAAGCTTAGATCAATTGTAAATGAATCCACAGTTCTAACTGCATATCACGCTTACGTTGCATCAACAATAAGATACGGCCTTATATTTTGGGGAAACTCAGTACATAAAAATATTGCATTCAAAGCGCAAAAGAGGTGCGTACGAGCTATGTGCAATATAAAACAAAGACATTCATGCAAACCACAATTTAAGAGACTAAAATTATTAACTCTTCCCTGTATGTACATTCTAGAATGTGCAATTTTCATTAAAACCAACATGGATAAATTTAAATTAAAGACGCGAGAAAGACACTATAATAAATTGCAAATAGTACCGAGCAAAACGAATATGTTGAGACAAAGCTTTTTTTGTATGGCACCTATTATATATAACAAAATACCAGCAGATATTCGTGATATTAAACAAGTGGATAGTTTTAAGGAGAAATTCGTTTCTATGCTGATTGACAAATGCTATTACAGTATTCAAGACTATATAAATGACAAAATAATAATATAATTATATTTTATGATATGGTTGAATGGTCTGATTTTAATTATTGTAAAGTACGATTTATTTTAATTTTAATGTTATTTAATTTAATATAATTATAATTTAATTTTAATATTATTGTACGCCTCAGCGAGGCAGGACATAGAGGCTAAAATATTTATTGTATATAACAACTACTTGTATCACCTATAGTCCACAATAAAATGATTGATTGATTGATTGATTGAAAGATAATAAATTTTATTAATTAACATTTGACGCATGGAGTATTGTATTATAATAACGTTTAATTTAATGAGGTAGGTGTAATATAAACACCAATTTAGTAATAATTCTGAATATAAAAACATATTTGGTACATGTTATCCATGTCAAAGCGTAGTCCAGCTTCGCTGAATTATAGAAAACACATCCTAGCATAGCTATCAACCATCATCTTGATGTAAAAAAAAATAGGTATGTTGTAAAAACTTCAACAAATCTGGCAGTGCCACCGCCAAGTCGGGCTCAAAACTAAACTAGCTTTTCACCACTTGATTTTTAAAGTCATCTAAACTTACATTGAGAAACATAGAAGTAAAATAAATAGGTATCAACCTTTTTGGCGAAGTGATGGGGCTTCGTTGTTAAATTTTAATGGTATTAAATGAATCAACACTAATTTTGTCTTCTTATAAGTAATAATTGCTCCTTAGTCATAATCTCTTTGTTATTTCATCACTTTTAATGGTCAAATAAATTCCATTAAGACTTGGCACGTTTTTTACACATTTTTTGTTGGTTTGAGTTTTTCGCAGACAGTGCACACAATTGTCAATGGCCCTATCTATTTGTTTGGGTCTTCAGACAGTAAACAGAAGCAAATGCAATAAACTTGTTAGCTTATAGACAAAATAAATATTGAAATATAATAATGAGAAGGCATTTTTTATGTTACAACGCAAATGATGAATGAAGGCGAAAATATTATAAATGCTTAAACGTTACATTAGAGGCATCGAGTGTAAAAAAGCTTCATATTATAAAAAGATGATTTGCCATATTAGATATTTACAATGAGGTTAAATAGATAACGATTTACAGATTTGACACTTTTAATCAAAGTTGAAACGAAAATTACGTTTGCTTGAAAGTTATAGTTAATAGCATTTCCAGCGTTGCCTACCAATTACTTTTTACATTTAAATTTGCTTGTTGATTGGTTAGCATGTAGTAATTACTGATCAGATTCATTTGCAACGTAGATTTTTTTTTTCATTTGTAATTTTATATGTACAATAAAGATAATTTGTATTCTATAATCTATTGTATAATTTACAGGTCGCATTTTATGATACTATAAATCATTGACATATTTACCCCGGCGTCATGGGGTTGGATCTGTGAGACCCGGCACATTTTTGATGTGAAACATCTTTACGCGAGGGGTAAACCTGATTTTAGACTTGGCGATCGTGGTGACGCATTTCGATGTTTCACATCTGTCAGCGGTCCCATGACAGCTGTTCTTTTTTTTATTGTAATTTGTTTACCATGAGTACAATTTCACCGTTCTTCTCAGTAGCCGGAGCTGTTGAGTCGTTTTAAGCGTTGCAGGTAACACATTAGTCGAGAGTTATTCATGTACAAAGTTGAAAAAGGTCTGTGAGACGCATCCCAACGTCCGTGTAACACTTTTGCACCCAAATGGTGCCGGGTTAATAAACACTATTTGTTTTAGCTACAAATAAAATTATTTTTATCATAAAAATGAGAGTATACAACGTTATTCTTTGTTTATACAAAAACCGATACACGTGTCAAATATTTTCGTCTAAACAATCTACATAAAAATTTTCAAAGGTGTATCTTGAAAACTCAAAAAGTTACAAGCTTGCTGAGTTGCTCCGTTGTCCCCGCATAAACATGGTCACCGAGCGTGCGGCACGCGTCTGACGCATCAATGTAACGCGCCCGCCGCGGTTAACTGTCAACCGTCTTGGCGTATTTAAAAATATTAATTACTATTATTTACAATAATGAATTTAATGATTTTTTACCGTTGGAATGCGATTCACACCTCGATTAACGGCGGTCGGAGGCTGGAACTGCCCGTAGTCCCTTAAGCGTTGTGTGGCGGAAAGCATGGTGTTCCACGACACTCTTGCACTAAATTGCTCACCGTAACGTCGCACTGCCATGGACACATTATCATCGCACACCGCTAACGTTCGCACCATTTCTGTGTATGCACATTACTGTACCGAAAACTCATTATCCAAATTTTTTACGACACAATAATTTTATTATGAGAGACACAGAGTACTTAAGAGAGACGCTTGAAGCAAAACGCCAGGCCATGTCAAGATTGTCAATCTTAACATTGACAACCGAGTAACAGCCTATGTATAAGTTAACAAAATTAAGATTGTTAGTAATAGTTCTCCCATTCCATACGTTATGTGAAATCTTATTTTATTGTTATTACAACCCAACAAAGTTGAAACCACAGACCTATATACCTAGGTTGAAACTATCCGCCAAGACTTAAGATGGCCGGTAACAACGATGTTTTGATTTGGTGTCACACTTGTAACATTGTTTAAATATGTTTAGGACAAAATATAACATGGTGTAAAAATTATTGCGATCGATTCAGTCATTGATTCTGAACAAACTACTTTCAGGTTTCGTATATACTAAGAATAATTCTGTATAAGATTATACTTTTGTATGTGATTTGCATTGCAAAATAATCAAATTTGGTTTTTAACATTCGTAACCTATATACATACATTTTTAATTACTTTATACAAATAAATATTAATTTGGCATACTTTTAAATTTAAAGCATAGTTTAACGATATAACAAATTGCAACTTCGTCTGCGTAATAAAGTACACGGACAAATGAATAATATGAGAGATGACACATTCACCTTATGGACCATGAATCATATTTTTGACCACGGTATCGTGTAATTTTTTATCGACGTAGTCTATGTGGCTAGGACGCTATATAATTTTTAGCTATTAAACGATATGCATGGGGCAACCTCGCTCTTGCCACTCTATGGAGAACATAAAACACTTCGTTTCATTTCGTTTCAATGCCCTAAAAGATATCATATGGAAGCACCCATTAAATATGATGTTATTAAAAATGCTGTGGTTCGTTTGTGTTACGTTTGTGTAAACGTAATTCTCTTAATTATTCTGCTGGTTGTTCTAATTGTGGAATAACTTTATAGTTTTCCTCCAGAATAATAGTCGTTCTTTTGTTTTCAACGCATCGCAAAATTTACACGCCTTGTCAATTTTGTCCCTTTTTAAAAGCCTGTGGCTATTGAGACTCGCAAGTTGTGACTCACATCATACTCTAGCTACAGCCCGTCTCCGTCATTCTCTTTCATTTACAGTCTTAGGAGCTCGCTGGGACGTCAAGTAATGTTGCAAATAATGAGCATGTTGCTCTTAAGCTGACCTGCCACTGAAATTATTCTTCACGGCGTTCCCTTTGATTTTTATGACTCCTCAGCAGCTTTCTGGGAAGTCAAATAATGAGGATGTTGCTGGGGTCGATAATGTGCCTGTTTAGGCAGCTCTTATACCCCATTTACACGCGCGCGCGAGCCACGAGACAATCCGCGAGACGCGCGCATACGCGCGCGTGTGAACAGGGCGCTCGCGGACCAGACCGCGGCAAGTCTCGTGGCTTGCGGGCTCGCGTCGGGAGCGGTTTTGTAGGCGCGCGCCAAAGAGGCTCGCGCGAGCGCTCGCGCGGTGTTCACACGCGCGTAGGGGGCGTGGCTTACGGACGCGCCACGAGACGGTCCGCGACACGCGCGTGTAAATGAGCGGTCAAGGTAGCCTGCAGCTGAACTTATTCCTCACCGCTCATTTACACGCGCGTGTCGCGGACCGTCTCGTGGCGCGTCCGTAAGCCACGCCCCCTACGCGCGTGTGAACACCGCGCGAGCGCTCGCGCGAGCCCCTTAGGCGCGCGCCTAGAAAACCGCTCCCGACGCGAGCCCTGCGAGCGCGAGACGCGCCGCGATCTGGTCCGCGAGCGCCCTGTTCACACGCGCGCGTGTGCGCGCGTCTCGCGGATTGTCTCGTGGCTCGCGCGCGCGTGTAAATGGGGTATAACGATATGTCCTATGATTTTTTAAATCCTTAGCAAGTTGCTAGGACGCTAAATAATAAACATGTTGTTGACATCAATGATATCCATTATTTGCATAAAAATCAGGATGCTGAAAGTTTATGGTTTATGTGTGCCAAACGTTTATTACCGGTGTGCCGATTTTCCGTGATAAATTCACAAACATTCTAACATAATTATGTGCCTAACATGTAAAACATCTAAATTTTAGTAGGATGTGGATCCAATTCTAAATTCTCGCTGACGAAGTCGCGGGTAGAAGCTAGTGTAAAATATATATAGCCGTTTCATTGTGCAGAAATCAAGGATAAATTACAGTCAGGGCTGGGGAATGCTCGGTTCGCTTGTAATTACATTTCCGCCATCTTTTGTACAGAGAACAACATTTTAGAGTTTGAAAAGAAGGTATAATATAAATATGTTGTTTATTTATTTTCAGTATAATTATCTATGTATTATGGACAGTAGAAATTCATAAGCAACTGTTCCTATATAATTTTATTCACACTGTCTTAGTGTTGGCTTTAATTACCCTTACTGACGAAAGGGTTATGTTTTTCGCACGTATCTTGTGTGTATATAAAGTATGCATGCATGTAATATTCTTTATTACCTAGTATCTTCCAAACCGCTGAACGGATTGATTTATTTTATCTATCATTAGATCCATCTTGATAACCCAATTGTTCTTAGATAAGTGAAATAAAACAAATATGGTGGCTGTGCAATGCCATTGATTGAAGTATCTATCAAAAAATAAATCAAATAATGCAATATAGGTCAATTATCAATTAAAGAGCTCACCATAAGGATTTCAAAAAGGTATATCATGATAGGTTTTTGGATAGCAGACGGGTTCTTTTTTTAATTTTTAATTGAATAGTATAATAGCCTATATAACTCAGGAAACATAGAGCATTCTATTGCTAAAAGAAATTTTGAAGTTTTTAGGGTTCTGAAGTAAAATCGGAACCCTTATAGTTTCGTCATGTCCGTCCATTTGTCCGAAGCAAAGCGCCGAGACCCTTAGTGCTAGAAAGCTGTAATTTGGCATGAATATACATATTTCTGAAAACTTCAAAAGCGTAGAATATATTTTAATATTAAAAAACATTTTTTTTTCAGGATACATCCCCTATAGGTACCTAATTCAACGTGAGAATGAATTTTTATTCATCGCGTACCCTATATTGTGTAACATCGTCGAAAAGGTCTTTCAAAAATATTATGGGTCTTCTAGACCATTTTTGGAATTAGGGTACCGTTTACGAAATATTTGGCTTTAAATGGCTAATTTTGGTTAGAGTCAAGTATCCCCCCCCCCTCCCGCCAGCTAAAAAATTGGATTTGGACAAGTGAAAAATTCTCAAAAATAGTTTATATGATGAATATACAAGAAAAACTATTACAGCTATGTTAGCATAAGTAGTTAATGAGTAATAGTCGATAAACTTACTACTTCGGAAGCCTACATTGCGCGTGGTCTGACACGCTCTTGCCCGGTTTTTGAGTTAACCAAATACAAACAAACAAAAATCAAAACTTTACTGTTTATAATTTATTTTAAGTAACAGTTAAGGATACATAACGATACAAAGTTTTTTATTTATTTATTTATTTATTTATTTATTTATTTATTTATTTATTTATTTATTTCTTAGGTAATCTACAGCGTTTACAGAATTACTTATTGTATACAAAACAATTACTTAAATGCTATGGCCAAAACGGATTACACAAAAAATACTAGTAAATTTTTATGAACAGTTTGTTATTCTTGAAACCGTGCTTAAAAGTGTGTGTGCATGTGTGTGAGTAGGTAAATGTATAAGTATGTGAGTGTACTTGAGTGTTGAGTTAAACAACCATTCTCGCTAATTTATTAACTCCCTTAACGAAATGACAACATTGCGAATTTTACCGTCTTATACCATATCCTATTAAAGAAGTCAATGAATCCCAACTGAAGTGTAAAATAAAAAAAAATAAAAAAAAACCCGACTGTGTATAAAACTAAAAAGAAAAAACAATCCCAGTACTTTAGAATGTTGTTCAAAGTAATACTGAACAATTACACCATAAAAGGATTACCCCTCGAAGGGGTCCTACCACCAGCGGGCCGGATTTAGTCGACTCTTACGACACCGATGGATGCCATCCGGCGTGGGATTCGGGTTTGTATTCTAAGCCGCCCCAATACGGCTAAAAAATTTAGATGAAATTTGACTCACAGTTATTTTATATCCCGCATTAAATAAGATGCTTTTTATATCAGAGATGGATCAGTCGCCTTACGATGGGGTAGAAATTTAATATGGAAGTTTTGTTTACTGGCTTAAAATAAATGTTTTGTCTGCTTTTATGTATATGCTACTAGCATAGATTTTTTTTCTGTGCAAAAAGCCGACAAACGAGCGAATCATCGAACTGGAAATCGGCGAATTTTTGAATCATTATTTTCTTTATTAATGATACACAAGACTTCTTTTAAAGAACTGATTTTTAAGTCCACGCAGGCGAAGTCGCGAGCAGAAGCTAGTAGAAAAAATTATAAATAAATAGTTTTCCAAAATTATAAAATATTGTCCAATATTTTATTATCTAATACTATTTTTAATGTGAAAGTTTGTAACTCTCACGAATATTGAACGAATTTTTGTGAAATTTAGCTAACAGGTAGGCCATGATCTGAAATAAAACATAGAGTTATTACTATCCCAAAAAAACGCGGGCAAAGCTGCGGGCAGAGTTCAGTATTATTATTAACAAGCCCAGCGGCTTGTGTTAATCCTGAGTGATGGACCAAGTGAAGCAAAAGCGAATGGTAATTGGATTTCTGAAGTTTAGGTATGGAGAAGTAGGATGAACAGATAAAAACTGAATAACTGTATTTGGTAGGTATAACTGAACAAAATAACTTTTCGAATGTAATTTACCAAAACATAGTGGTAAGGTAGACAATACTAATTCCATCGTATACGCGGTATACGAGTAGTATGCGGGGAACGAATTAGTATATCAGTTCACTGGTAGTATTAAAAATAACTATGGACTACAGTCGTGGCATTTCGTTCCCTTACGATATCGATCGATCGACATGCAAAACGTTTTATGTGCACAACGTAAAGGGGTCTTCCTTTGATGAATATTTAGCCGATGAAATCACAACTTCCCATTTTTTATTCCTACCGTCAAGAATTTCCATCGACACAGGGAATTAAAGTAGATACGGAAAGACAGATGATGTATGACACTAATTCCGAGGTAACGAACAAAGTGTAAGGTAAAAAAAATGTGTAACGGCGTGCGAATTATATAATTTGTTGCATCTTAATTTATTTTACGATTAAATGTGATCGATTTGAATAATTATTACTTAAACGATTATTATTGTAAATTGAATTTATTACTGTAAATTTTGTGTATATTGTGTTAATTCTAATAAATTTATTGTAATACATTATATCTGTGATAATATTTTCAAGAAAATACCTAACTCCCTATTTTGTGACATAAAACTAAAGAATGTCGGACACACCGTCAGAGGATGAATCACATCGTCTTGGATCTCGGCGATCCGACATGTACATCACATATATGCCCTTATTAAGATGTTCTGATTCGCATGACCTATTTACACATATCTGTAACACTTTATATTATCAATACCCGATACCCATAAAATTTACTCTCAAATAAAATATCATGCAAATTAACCATCTTCATGAAACTTAACAGACATGTCTTATAATCAATTAAAATCCAAAATTCAAAGTTGTAGTTGATGAAATTAAGTCAATTAGTTTATTACCGAAATTTTACGAGTTGTAATTAATTTGACTGTTGTTTGTACTCCTTGTTATACTCTTTTGAAAGACATTTCTAAGCAGGGCCTGATTAACCCTTAGGCTAATAAGGCTGCAGCCTAGGGCGCGAGGATCGGGGGGGCGCGCTAAAATCGTGTCTTCGCATGCACTAATCTAGCATCACTGCATCTACCCTACACATTTCAACTAGACCGAGACAGTCTAGTCCCTAGAGACAAGTCCCTGATTTTAACAATAAATTTTGAAATTTTAAAAAGCGCGCATAAAACAAACACTGACTTGTTACTCGAATCGATCGGTGGTCGAGCGAGTGGGTGAGCTGGCAACGGAGTGCCACTTGCCAGGCACTCAGTGCCTAGTGCGCGTTTTGATTAATCCGCCTCGCAATAATATTCGGTTTATATGTACTAAGTAGTTAACTAAATTTTAAGTAAATTAATACGTGTAAAGTTGTAAACGGACAATTTAGTAGTTAAAATTTAGAAATCAAGTAGACAAGTAATTTAATTTTTTTTTCTATTTTTTGTTAAGTAGATTTTTATCACTTAACACGTTTGGACCATTGAACTATTATTACTAGCGTATAGAATAGACACCGCGAACATCGGGTTCGGGGGTGTGCATTGCACTTATCATCGGTAAGAAAACAAAATATTAACTTAAATCAACTAAAACGAATTTAATTAAATTATTGTGCAATGTTCTCACCATTTTTTAATTAAAAAATCATAAGGAACGTTTGAACTTGGCAAGCCACTAGCATGTTAATGGACTAAATAAGCTTGCTTACGCGCTGTCCTACGTGGGCGAATCAACGCGAACGCGAAGCGACGCGGCGCGAAGCGAAAATATCAAACAGTCGAGATGTATTGAAGTGTCCTACGTGACCTTTTGGTCACGTAGAGGGCGTTGCGGTGTCCTACGTAGGGACACGGTGTTAGGCTTGCCGTCTTGGTTCGGCAAGTGTCATATACAAAGTTACTCTATGGCAAGTGTGCAAACGAGGCTTCTAGTTTGAAAAGAGAACAGAGGGCAAGCCGGCGGTGGAACACACATTTTGTTTGAGATGTCTTTTCTATATACAGAGTGGATTTTTGAGACGGGTCAGTAAGGGCAGGTACCTTAACCAATTACATATAGTTACAGGAAAACGTTCCTACGAGACTATCCATAAGTTTTTAAGATATTCTGATCTGCATTCACAGATTTTTGAGAAAATGTACGGTTAGCGAAAAAAGTGCTAAAATCAAAAAAAAAAAAATGCGTATCGATCCTACTTCGTATGGGAATCAAAATACTCTATGGGACTATTTAAGGTATGAGCACTAGAAATGTCAGAAAACGCTAAAAACATTTTTCATACACTTTGTACTGAAAAACGATAAATCAACTCCTAATATTCTTTATTGCCAAACAATCCTGACAAGTGTCTTGTCAGAGCGGCAGTGATAGATTTATTCTATCCCTGTCGCTCTTCCGCATATTAATTGGCATGACAAGAGAAATAGCAATAATAACTTAATGTGCAGGATCGTAATATAGATATCCCTGTTGTGCCTATGCAAAATACCGAAGAGTAAATAAGACAGCCACATACTATGATTGTACAGTATCACTGACGTCGCACCCTCGAACACTTCTGGTCGCCTAGTACTCGCTTTAATTAATAAACGACGGCAAAAAGTGTCGTTACAATTTTTCCTCTTAATTTTTTCCGTCTAGCCCCCTTTCGCAACGCACGATAAGGAACTTCGTTCTAATAATCTTCACTTATACGCGCGTTTCTGTGACACCGTGTCCTACGTGGGCGATTCAACGCGAATGCGATCGCGAAGCGATCCGATGCAAATTTAGTGCGACGCGGAGCGAAGCGGCGCCTCTGTCCAACGTGCACGCGAATTGTCACTTCACCGCCAGTCGCCACTGACATACGCCGCGCCGCTGAAGTTCGCGCGAAAATATCAAACCAACTGATCGCGTTCGCTTTAAGCCGCGCCGCACCGCAACGCCCTCTACGTTCTTTTGGTCACGTAGGACACATACATCTCGACTGTTTGTTATTTTCACTTTGCACCGCGTCGCTTCGCGTTCGCGTTGATTTGCCCACGTAACACCGTGTCCTATGTGGGCGAATCAACGCGAACGCGGTCGCGAAGCGATCCAATACGAATTCAGTGCGATGCGGAGCGAAGCGATGACTCTGTCCTACGTGCGCGCGGATTTTTACTTCACCGCCACTGACATACGCCGCGCCACTGAAATTCGCGCGAAAATATCAAACCAACTGATCGCGTTCGCTTCAAACCGCACCGCACCGCAACGCCTTCTATGTGCTTTTGGTCACGTAGGACACTTCAATACATTTCGACTGTTTGTTATTTTCGCATCGCGCCGCGTCGCTTCGCGTTGGCGTTGATTCGCCCACGTAGGACAGCGCGTAGGACAGCGCGTGAGGCGAATTAAACAAAACTCGCACTAGGCACTCAGCGCAGCTTGCCGCGCGCAATGAAACACATCAACGATGTGCGGGGACACCCCGGTGTGGTTAATAGTTAGTAGGTATATTTTGCCTCGCTTCTTTCATTTGTCTTATCTCTTTTGAAATCGTCGTTCGTCCGTCATATGAATCACGCACTCACGAATATTGTGATTGATATTTATTGTCCTTTCCTTACACCGTGTCCTACGTGGGCGACTCAACGCGAACGTAATCGCGAAGCGATCCAATACGAATTCAGTGCGATGCGGAGCGAAGCAGCGACTCTGTCCTACGTGCGCGCGAATTGTCACTTCACCGCCACCGACATACGCCGCGCCGCTGAAGTTCGCGCGAAAATATCAAACCAACTGATCGCGTTCGCTTCAAATCGCGCCGCACCGCAACGCCCCCTACGTGCTTTTGGTCACGTAGGACACTTCAATACATCTCGAGTGTTTGTTATTTTTGCTTCGCGCCGTGTCGCTTCGCGTTCGCGTTGATTCGCCCACGTAGGACAGCGCGTTAGTGTTTCCGTGTTTTTTTAATGAGGTACTTTGCCTTTATGTACGATCAGCTTAAAAATGGTTTGCCACCCTAAGGTTGAATGTCATGCAGATTAAAGGACAACGTTAGTTTCGCTTGCAGATCGATCTGAAAACTTTTATGAACCATCTTAAAATTTTCACACTACTACCCTACTCACTACTTTTTTGGCGGGGGCGCGTCCTCATAATTAGCCTAGGGCGGTCAGATCTCTTGATCAGTCGCTGTTTCTAAGAACACTCAATGCCACTTCAATATACACAATTATACACTCAATGCACACACAGTGAATCTTATGACAAAGTTTTGCACTACATAGTTTCATTTTATCATTTTTTCCATCAAATACAATAATCAGTTTTAGATATATTATCGTATTGAAGCTAAATCGAAATTGTTTTGACCGTTGTTTCGAGAATGGATGCAATATAGAATAAAAGTTATAGTATATTTTCATTTTCGTAGCTTTTCTTCTATTATTATCAACAAACTGTGTGAGTCTTATACCGTCTATCATGTTGATGCTAACTTATTGAAAGCTAATTTACAAATTATTATTTTCTGTAGCTTTAACGTGGCTAACCAGTTCAACACCATGAAGTGTCATTTATTTGGAAAATCAATTAAACAATCCAAAATTATTTATGCCGCGTCTGAAGAGAGAAAATGATAAATTGTTTTTTTTTGGTCATTTTGACAGGGGTGCTTTGTAATAAGCAACAGAGGGAACTTTATAAATTGTCATATTTTAATGTAATATTCTATTTAATTTTTCTGCTTTTTAGCTGTTGTTGGCTTCTGATTGATGACAAAAGTTATAATACAGTTTGATACAAAATTATGTTCATGAATGTCCCATTGGTGAAAGAAAGCATTGAATGATCAGAGAATTAGGTTTTATTGAGTTCATCGCAATTATATATGGAAGTTTGCAAACTTTTTGCGTAGTTCTTCTATATTATATTGTTGCGTATACGGTTAGTTATCAATGATTATTTTTAGGGTACCGTATCGCAACAGGAAAAATACGGATCGCTTTGCATCCGTCCTTTATTCTATCAAGAGCCTTTTTTTTCGTGCGACATTAAGCTGAAATTAAATTCCAATTCTCAGGTCTACAATCCTTTACAGCTGCGATAGAATCATGCTTCTGAATTAACGCTATGAAAACATAATTATGTCCTTTTATAATATACCTATATACATAGGATGCTTTCTGTTGCCTGAAATTTAGCAAGAAGTAAGTATGGAGGAATTTATATGTATAATCATATTTTAAAAGGTAAATTCTGAAAACCGTACATTTCTAGTTTCATCACAAAAAAAAATGCTTTTAAACTAGAAACACTATTTTCGTGTATTAACCCTTTCATTTTAACTCAAGTAGAATAATCTTTGGGATAAAACTCTATTAGTAAGAAAGGAGAATTAGGTCAGGCTTTCCTTTTATTTTCCTTTCTTCATTCTTGGAACTACAAAATTTATGCTTCACTTTGGGAGGTAAAACTTTATGTTTTCTCGCTTAGTTTTTAAGTATTTAAGGGTGAGGCAAAAACGAGCGTATTTTTTGAGCAGTGCGTCGCGTGAAATGAGTCAGTTTTATACTAAAGTCTAAACTAATTTTGCGTCGCCATGTGGTACAAACTGGACTTTGGTATAAACCGAATGCACGTGACTCATTTTTCGTGACTGACAGCTCAAAAAATACGCTCGTTTGTCCTCTTCCTAAAAGAAAAACGTCGGAAATCAGTAATAAGATGTTCCTTGGAATTCGTTCGAATCTGGGTTTACCTTTAGAATTTATAATTTCAACACACTCATACGTATTTTCTTCATCCGTTTTAAATGGTTATTACTATTTCCGTAAAGATATCTTTTAAATATACACAATTATGAAGACACGTTCAAAAATATGTGCAGAAATATTATACTACAATCAGTTCCAGCCCGCGACTTCGTGTTTGTGGACCACAGAATTTCATTCAGATACTAAATTATGCCAATAATTAAGTAGCAAAAACAAAAAGACGAAGAAACTAAATATTATTATTGTTATGAATAATATTTAAATATCCCTAATAGTTTTGTTCAATTATATATTTTATGTCGTAGATAATATAGACATTGATCTTTTCTAGCTTTCAATCAATCATTAGATATAATAATAATTTGTAAGGTGATTTCTACTCTCTCAACACTGTAGGTAGATACTAAAAAAATACTGTAAATATTGAGATTACACATTAGAGTAATTGTACTGTATGGATATGGCCCAAAGCCATGTTGACTGTGGCCCTAAGAACCGAGGGGTCCAGTCCAGAATCCATTCACGTCGGTCCACGTCTAAGCCAACCGCAATAATGGATATTTTTATCTAATGTTTTAAGTTACATTATATGACTAATAATCATTCAAATAATAAAGTATAAAAAGCTTCCTTCATACAAACTTTCATCCAATTTCCAAAAAACATGATAAAAAAACTTGAGAGGTGTCAAGGGACATCCGGATAGAACGAAGTTCCTTTCGATTAATACTAAGCGAGCAGAAGTGTTCGAGGGTGATACAGTACAATCATAGTATTTGGCATAGAACAAATCCATCATTGCCACTCTGACAAGTGTCTTGTCAGAGCGACAGTAATAGATTTATTCTATCCCTGTCGCTCTTTCGCATATTAATTGGTATGACAAGAGAAATAGCAATAATAACTTAATGTGCATGATCGTAATATAGATATCCCTGTTGTGCCTATGCTAAATACCGAAGAGTAAATAAGACAGTCACATACTATGATTGTACTGTATCACCCTCGAACACTTCTGGTCGCCTAGTTACTCGCTTTAATTAATAAACGACGGCAAAAAGTGTCGATACAACTTTTCGTTACCAAATTTTCCGTCTAGCCCCCTTTCGCAACGCGCGATAAGGAACCCAATTTTTCAATATTTTTTGTTCCTAACCATGTGCTCATAACATACTAATTACCTTGTTCGTCACACATGCTATTTTTATAGTTCCGTCCGTGCTTTTTCTTTTGTTAATCTCAATTAATATAATGGATATGGAGATGTGAAAAGCTTTTATCCCAGTATTAAAGCGACACGCAACATAACGTGACGGGGTTTTGGCAAAAGGATTATTTATGTTGTCTTGCCTTAATTAACGTTTCGTGGGTTATTTTATGGAACGAAACTTATTTTCGTAGTAAATGATATACATCTGTAGTAATTATACAGTTATAACCTTCTTAAAAATTTACCTATCATGCAAGACATATTTCCATTTTATGTATACTTAGATTTTGGTAAGACCTTTTTTAGTTGATACTCTTATTCCAATTATTATTAATAAGAGTTAACGTTTCAGTAAATATTATCCAATATTATATTGGATTATATTGTAAAACGTTAATATTATTACAGAATTACCTAATTATTATTTGGTGTGATCGTACATCTTGACGCGGATTCTTAGTGCAGATAAGACAAGTAAGCTTCTAAGTACAAGCTTCATAGAAAACATACAACTAGCTGTTCTCTCTATCAACGCTGATCTTTCCTATAAAGCTATTGTCAAACATACGGCTTAAAATTGAACGCTAAAAAGTCGCAGGCTGTCATTAACGGTAGTTCACGGCTTATCGCTAAAATTTACCGGTCTCAGTCGAGCTCAACGGCGAAATTATTCGCTACAGCGACAAGGTTCGTAATCTAGGAATATTTATGGACCAATACCTTTCCTTTATTCCGCAAATAGCTGAAGTGAGCAGAAAATTATTTGCTGCAGATGGTTCTCTTCAGAGACTATAAATGTGCTGCCCCTTCCGACTAAAATTTTGCTAGCTGATTCCTTACTTCTTCCAATATTTGACATCACCGAAGAGCAGCTAAATAAGCTTGAGCGCCTTCAAAATCTGTGTATAAGATTCATATTTGGCCTGCAAAAATATTTCCACGTCAATGAAATATCTTTGGACCACATATCTGAATGTCGCACTAAGCTCAATTGGCTCCATATTCGCCTTCGCAGGAATGCTCATATTCTTGCTCTTCTCTACTTCTACTATTCAATCCACACTATTCTCCTTACTTTAAAACACGTTTCCAATTCCTCCACCTCACCCACGATCGAACTCTTCGCTCCTCAAAAAATCTGCGCCATGCTACTCCTACACGTTATTCTTCTTTCGATCAGCATTGCTTCACTGTCACAGATGTCTGTCTCTGAAACGCCCTTCTCAACTGTATCATTAAATCATTATAAAAACCAGGTAAAAGCTATTATCTCTCTAACTAATCAGCTTCCCTCCTTCCTTCCATCTCTTTTCCTATTCTTGTCACGTTAAATCCATATTTGTGTTATTATCGTAAATGTTATTGTATTTTCCTCCATATTACCTTGCACCTTGCCTTATTTAATCTTACTCTAATTAGTAGTCCGCATTTTAAAGTTGTCTGGAAGTTATACAATGGAAGTTAAATGAATGAAATATAATTGATAGCTAAAACGCTTGGTAACATGTGGGTAATAAATGTCACAGCCGCTTCCATCTACGTTAGTAATGCTAATCATTTCGTAATTCGCAATTAGCATATTAGCTGCTCATAGCCCAGTGGCTTGCGTCGATCCTAAGCGATCGATAAAGTTAAGCAACAGCGGGCGCGGTGGATGGGTGACCGCTAGTGGCAAAAAAATTCTTGAGCGCTTCCGTGCTTCGGAGGGCACGTAAAGCCGTCGGTCCCGGTTGTTATGGTAAGATAACAGTCGTCAAGCCATGTCGGAGGACTTCGGGCGCACAGTGTTTTTTTGCCCCAAAAAAGTGACATTCATTTTTAACTGCAGATTTCTACTCAATAGTTCATTACAAATGCTAGAGTAGAACTCCCACGTGTCAATTATGTATACTTTTTTTTTTTTAATGTTTAAAGTTTTCAAGGGTCCAAAGGTCAAAATACTAAAAATAATTCATAAAAAAATTATTTAACATAATAGAGTTTTGCTTGTATTGCAGGTTTATGAAGCAATTTTAGATGCATACTTTTCCGTTTTTATTTTATCAATAATGATAATAGAAGCCACAATAAAAAATGTTTTATCGAAATCAGTATTTATTTTTTTATAATTTTTCTATCTCGAAGTAGAACCTCTCTCTGGTACAAATACATTCCTTATACTAAGGTTCATCACCCACAAAAAAATGACTTTCAACTTGGGCCTAGGTTTCGAGAAAACGATTTTAATGTACTGAGGTCAAAAATCCAAATTTAGGGTTGTCACAAAAAGGTCGAATCCGATTCACCTTTCAAAGCGACGGTAATTTCACATTTAAACGTAACATAATGCTGATGATGGATGGATTGAATATATATTTTCAAGACAAGCTTTTTAACCGACTTCAAAAGGAGGTTATCAATTCAATACGTAATTCTTTTTAAAAACCAAAAACCATAAAAAACATTATTGATCCAAATCTTGAATAATCTATCAATCTATTCCTTAAAGGGGATCCAACATTTTTTTATGGAACCTGGCATACCTACAAGTCCGCCATTTTGAAAAACCTCAATTCGGCGGCCAGTGATGAAACGTGCGTCAATCGATAGAATAAATGATTATGATCAAAAAGTATTCAGTGATGAAATGTCGTAAGTGATATACTTTCTGAGATATTTGAGTTCAAAACCGTAGAAACTGATTGCAACCAGTATAATATACATATGTAGACAGTAGTCATTGTGTTTAACAATTTCACCTAATAATGATTTAATATTAATCGTTAGTATTGTTTGAGATAAAAAAGCTGCTTACTTTAGATAATAAAAACTTAAGGTCAAAAAAGTGACAACCCTAACTTAAACTTTAAAAATCGTTTTCTCGAAACCTAGGCCCAAGTTGAAATTATTTTTTTTGTGGGTGATAAAACTTAGCATAAGGAATGTATTTGTACCAGACAGAGGTTCTACTTCGAGATAGAAAAATTATAAAAAAATAAATACTGATTTCGATAAAACATTTTTTATTATGGCTTCTATTATCATTATTGATAAAATAAAAACGGGAAAGTATGCATCTAGAATTGCTTCATAAACCTGCAATACAAGCGAATCTCTATTATGTTTAGTTTTTTTTTTACGAATTATTTTTAGTATTTTGATCGCTTGACCTTTGAAAACTTTAAACATTAAAAAAAAAAGTATACATAATTGACACGTGGGAGTTCTACTCTAGCATTTGTAATGAACTATTGAGTAGAAATCTGCAGTTAAAAATGAATGTCACTTTTTTGGGGCAAAAAAAACACTGTGGGGCGGCATGAGAATTTCCGACACTCGGGATGGCCACTAACCTTCCACCAATCCATACTAGAGCAGCGTGGAATATGCTCTAGGCCTCCTCAAGAGGAGAGACCCGTACCCAGTAGTGGGCCATTAATGAGTTGAAGCCAAATTAGTCTAAGTAGTCTAAAATATTGGTCTAAGATTCGAAATAGGCGCGACCTTCACCCACCTGCTATTAAGTTCAGCTGGAACTTTTTTGCGTATAGGACATAATATTATATACGTATAAGACATATTTGCTACATAGAACCAGTTTCCCTTTGAGCGATTTTCCGAACGATGCGAAAGGCTTTTGGTAAAAATAGTCACAAAAAGGTTTCACAGCCTTCCAAATTGCGACTTTCGTTACAGCAGCAATAATTTAATTATTGCTCAAACGGCTGGAAAAATAAATTGCTTTACGCCAGGCACGGAATAACTATCGGATTATCGCTTTCTTTTGAGACTTGCTAGAGTAATACAACGGTTACGATATAGTGCATAGATTTATCATCAATAAATCTCAACAACAAGTCTAAGCTTTCGTGTTTAAAAACTAATATAGTTGTTATTAAAAATCTTTGGAGTTTGTATTTCCTTAGTAGCTAATGTGGAAAGTATTTGAATTAATAGCTAAGCGAAAGACGTTTTTCAAATACATAAACCACTACTCATTATTACTAATTAGATAATGATAACATACTAAGGTGTGTGCTTCGATGCTTTTATTTGGATGATAGCAGCCAAAAAAAATGTTTATTATCTTAACTCTAAAAACTTAAAAAATAATATGTAAGTATTGATGACTTTTTTGACATCAGGGTGCATATTTGCTGGCTTTGCTAGCATCCACCTTACAAAATATAGAAGGTACTTTTTATTATTTTATACTGTAAGATAGGATTCTTAACAAAAATCCAGAGACTCATAAATATTACCGTCGTATTAAGCTTTAGACGAATATTATATTGTATATCAAATCGAAGAAGGGTCCGTTTCTGCGTGACGAGTATAAGTGAATTTCGAATAAGTCAAGTGGAAATAAAATCTTAATCGAGAAAACCCGCAATCTTTTCAAGTCAAGCCAATGTGGATATAAATAGCTTTGAATGGAATCTCTTTCTACATATCTCATACAATCTTTATAAATATAAATAGGCCAACAGAAATAAGTTACAACAATTGTATTCTCTGTTTGTCAATTTATTATTCTTATTTTTCGTTTGCTGCTTTTGACAAGTTTTAGTGGTGGGTAGATTTCTGGTACCATACTGTTTTGCATGGTAAATAAAAAATTACATGGTCTATATAATCAATAATGTTTTAAAAGAAGAAAATAAAACACTCAAAGCATTTACTTTCATATCTTTCCATAAATTTTCAATAATTATTATGGTAAAATTTTGATCACAGATAGGACACTCCTTATGTATTAAAAATGTGTTGATTCTTACGTCTGTAAGATGAATCAAATATACATTATTATAGTTATTTTGGAATTTACGTGATTTCATTTGCGATCATAAATGACATGTAAGCTGCTAGGAAAACCACTTTCTTTGCTTTATTTGATGGATTTATTGATAGTGTTCGCAAAAATATTCTGTTCTTTGGTGGTTCTTTGTTAGATTTTCTAAAAGGCTTACTTGTGTGCTATCGACCTTTTCTATATTGTTACCTTCGTCATAGACATGCAAAATTAAGTGGAATGATGAATGAAAATCTTTTCAAGAGGCGTTCAATATAATTCTTCAGATATAACGTATGTCTTAATTTTCTGTCGTGAATCTATAAGATATTTAGTTGTTATAGAATCATTTAGTAATTTCTAATGTATTGCTATATGTATTTTTAATTCATTGTTTAATTAGTTACCCTAATAAGTAAATCAATAGCTTTAATCAACAATTATATGAAGTTAAATAATTATATACATTTTTAAATTTCATGAAATAGGGAGGCAAATAATTCTTAATTCCTTGAAGCATCCTTCAATTCGAAGACCTAAAGAGATATTGAAATGAAGATGGAGTACGCGCTACGATTCAACTAATCTAATCAAACACTGAAAATTTTAATAAAATGAAATTAAGTCTTTTCAGAGCCATCTCTTAAAAAATAAATTCACAGAGATTTTTTTAGTATATTACTAACAGGTACTCTTATTTTTATAATAATGCCGACGATACGCTTCTGTGGCATAAAGTTTTTTTAAACCTAACGGGCTAGTATCCTTCAAATACAGACCTGTGTGTGTACTTATTTATGCACGTAAGAAGTTATACTTCTTTGGAGTAACAGAACAAAACTAGCTAAAGATTTAATCCTGTATGCCACAACTTTTTGCTTGTAAAAAGAATCAGTTATCAGCTAACTTCATCTATCGCTTCTGCATCTGATGTCGCTTTTTGGCTGTCGGTGTGCGAGTGCATCGTAACACGGAAACCTGAGAGACAGTTATCAGCTAACATCATCATGTCGCTTTTTTTACTGTGGGTGTACGCGCACATCGTAAAAATTTTACTCTCATATTTTTTCCAAAAGCACCAAAGGAAATATAACTTCAAAAACGAGCCTATTTGTAGATATCAAAAATTTTAAATTAACTTAAATCACAGAAAATATAATAGTACGAGATACACTAGATTTTTTTCTAAATAAGTTAAGAAGTTCACTCTACAGTATTTACTATCTTTCCACTTTTTTAATTTATATTGTAAAGTGTAGCGCGATTGATAAAGCTAAATATTATACCTCAATTATAAAATCTTACTTTGTTGACCAATAAATTTTATTCTACCATCTAATCTAATACAATAATAATAACGATTATGTAATAAAAATAATAATTGAAATAAAAAAAACCCCGACAGTTTGATTTACACTAAACATAGCTAAGAACACTCTCGATTAAGTAACTTTTCATACAAAAGAAAACTAAATCAAAATCGGTTCATTTGGTACCTAACGTAGCTACAGACAGACATACAGATACACAGAAACGTCAAACTTATAACACCCTTCTTTTTTCATCGGTGGTTAAAACATTATTATTAACAACATTAACATTAACGCTAATAAAATATATGCTATATTTTAACATTGTTGCTTGTTTTGGAATAAATGCTTCGTAATATTTTGTTTTACGTACCTACGTACGTAAGTGTACTACTAAGTAAAGGTACTACACTTTACAAAGTGTTTTACAAACGATGTTCATTAAGTCCGTAACTGGTAAAAAAGCTTTTAAGAGTGTTCTTACAATTCCACCGCTTTCTCTGCATTTTTACAAATTATGAAAAGTACTTAGAATACCTTACCTTTTCTTCTATTTGTGTAAAATCACAAAGATTACAACATTTTACGACAATCATAATTTTATTTTAGGTTCCAAATAACTTTGAAAGTATGTTCCGAAAGGACATTCAACAATATTCAACAAGAGGTAGAAACATTCGATTCTTTCGTTTTATTTTTAACACCCGACGAAAAAAGAGGGGTGTTATAAGTTTGTCATGTCTGTGTATCTGTGTGTCTGTGTATGTGTATGTCCGTCTGTGGCATCGTAGCTCCCAAACGGATGAACCAATTTTGATCTAGTTTTTTTTTTGAAAGGTAACTTAAGCTATATTTAGTGTAAATAAAACTGTTGGGCGTTTTTTTTAAATTTTAATTTAATGATATAAGTCAATACCGCGTCAGCTCTACTTCATCGATTTTGATTTCAGTTGATTATGTTGACACTATACAACTTGCAAGCACTGCGAGACGTCATAGTGTTGTTTGTGAATACCTTCATAAGGCCGTTATTATATATATTCAACATAGAATATATTATACATGTAGATATAACAGAGATTACATTAATGGATCAGACCATTCAAGTTCAATGCAAATCAATTAGCGCGCCATATCAGGTGCCATTTACAGCGCTCTTCTTTTAGGTCAAGAGGAATCACGTGTATAGTAATCAATGTGTAGCGTGCTGTAAACATTAGCATTAAAACAAATAACTAAGTGGCATGAAACTATATCAATAAAATAAAATTAATGTATTCATCTTCAACGTTTAAGTGTCTTTAATTCTATTTTAAAATAGGTTTCAAAGTCTACAGACAAGTTGTTAAAATGTACAAAGATTAATTTATTAATTAAACATTTTATTCCTTTTCTGCCCGAAACTTCGCCCGCGTAAGATTTTCTGACTTATAAAGCGAAAAAATGCCAACGTTACTGAAGATGTTCAGATGTTTGGGAATTTATTATGCACTTACCATTGCACGGATTAAAAAGAAACTTGACACACAAATAAACCATGTCCAGACGTCAAATATGGGGTAGATTTTATTTATTTATTTATTACACACCAACAGTAATACACAGATTACATTTCGAATAAAAGTTCTACAAAATCTGGACTGGTGTGGATGACAATTAAAGGCGTGAACAACTTGTATTTTGTATTTTATATAATAGTTAAAAGTAATAAAGAATGTATCGAAACTCTTTGCGACAATTTCCACCAATTAACGTTTTGCAATTAAAACCACATGCATGTTTAATTGAAGTTGTTCATAACAAGTGTCAATACGTACTATTAGACTATTATAAATTATATTACTTTATCATGCATTATACATTACATTTCCGTAGATGACTTGGACGTTTATATGTTCGCGGGCGAGTCACTAGATTAATTATTTATTTAGATTTTCATAAAACAAAATCACAAATCTTCCAATTTGTTCAGCCATTTCCACGGTTCCTGAATACCAACAAAATTCATTTTTAATTTGTATAGATTATGATTTATACGTACCTATATATCCAAGCTTTCAATGTTCGTGACTGAGTGTAAATATTATGTTAACGTTGCGAAACACAATATCTTATCTGGTTATCGTTTATCAGCAATATATAAATTATCAAGGGTGGATTTGATGGATACATAGATAAACTAACCGTCATTCCCTGAAACTATATATGTATCCATCAAATCCATGACAAATGACGTAACTAGCGCCAATTTGTTGGCGCTAGTTACGTCATGCGAGTGTGTCATATTAATTAAGCATTAAGTAAACTTGTTTGGATGCAAAAAAAGATGTCTAAGATGTACTTATTACATAATGATTTAAAAAAAAACTATGGGACGTTAAAGTGTGTGATTAAAATTCTTGGGAGACAGTAGATAAAGAGCAGAGTAGAGTAAAATGAAGTAAATAGTCATGTGAGTTTAAGAGGGATTGACTCATCAAGCGAACATGAATGGGATAATATATGGCCGTTGTGATCTGAGCGAGAGCTTGGAAGCTAGATCTTTCTTCCTTTCTTGGTCGGCAACGCATCAGTGATGACTTTGGTTTTACTAATAACTACCATCAGACTTACTATCAGAGGGATATTCAGCTCGTCTGTTGGCTAGTCATATTAAATGAAGAACTTCATAATTATAATAAAACATAGTGAATACATTGAGTAAAGACAGGCAGTTGTAGAAAATTAGTTTTCAAAGGAGCTAGGAACATGATTCTGTGGCCTGTCGTTTTAATTAACAAGACTAATAAACAAAGCGGGGTACTTCTACGGCTTTTGCTTCTTACATACCTAATTATATTTCGAACTTCATGAATCATAAAAAATATTCACAGGTCGTAATAATTTTATATAATTTTTTAATAGGTCAAAGAGCACATATCAAATCAAGAAGATTACTTTAATTTAAGTAACTTTTTGGGACTTAGCTGTTATAAATATTACCGTTAATCTGTATTAGTTCGGTATTATACACAATATGTGTACACTATATGTGTATATATTATACACAAAATATATAATATACACTACGTGTGTATATTATATTATACACAAAATGTATAAAATACGCAAAACGTTCAGGTGATGTATGAAATATTATTTATTTCATTTTCCCCCATACTTTCTATACAATACTCCATGCGTAGTCGTAAATGTGTGTAAAAGACAAAAACAAGGAAGAGGGAGAAGGGCGAGACGTGAGGGTAGGCAGTAAAAGTTTACTTGCCATATTGGGTTTGGCTGCCAGATCCAAACTTTGGCATACTTACATTTTAAGCAAGCTTCCAGCTCCGACATATCCTCTGGCCATGTCGGCTAGGTTTGGGACTTCTTCTTGATACATAGTAATGACCCGCTCATGCCTGTTATCTATGGGTACGCAGACAATAGCAGAGTGGTGGTGGAACGTATAATTCTCACAATTTGGGCTGTGTCCGAGTGGGGCACGGCCAATCTTGTGGAATTCTAAGACTAAGACATGTATACATTGTATATTTACCGCACGTACGTGTACCAGAAGCTCGCTCACCCGAGCCCTACTTTTCATAACCTATTTTAAGAATATGCCGATCGCCTTCAGTTGTTACGAGATAAAGTAAAAACCCCAACCTTTGGCGGTTCATTGAATCAAAGGCTAAAGCTGCAACGATACATGGAATTCTTGCAAAATTGCGGAAACACTTCACCCGCCAATGACTTGGAAGTCAAAATTCAAAATTATTTATTCATTATATAAGTATCACCCAAACTTTTATGCACGTCATTTTTTAATCTACCAAGCTTATCGGAAAGGTTTGTCATGGAGGAGAAGAAAAACCGTAAAGAACTCCTCAGCACATCTTTTAAAAATAAAATTATTGGCATATTTATTACAAAAAAAAACATTAACTTGAACAGAACTGGTTGCAGATTACACAAAGTTACTGCGCTAGGATTTTACAAAGTTACTGCGCTAACCATCTTATGGCTCCTACACACTATGTCGCTGGTTTTGTTGCACAAAAAAGCCTCAGGCCTAATATCATTTGTTCTTGAAACGAAAAAGGAATATTATATGTCATATAATAACTAAAAAGAAGCATTGTTGGTATCAACTACCTAAATACGCCAAATATATGACCAGTAGACCAGTGCGAGAGGGTGAGATATTGAGAAGCATGTACATCAGCACCCAGTGATGAAATACAACTGTTTATGTTAAGTACGCACAGAAAGAGTTAGTAGTTTTACAGTTTTTTAGATTTATTAGTTTTACACACCAACGCCTAATCTTCACACGTGTCAAATTTTACAGAAGTTCAATGAAAGAATGAAACAAAAAGATTCCGCAATAAATTATACTCTACAAACTGTTATAAACTTTATGAATTTTTTTGTATTCTTACCTAAAAAGTTTTAAATAAATTAAAAGTTACTCGAGCAAGTCTTAAAAACAGTAATCTTAATATATATAAATTACGTGTCACGTTGTTTGTCCGCGATGGACTCCTAAACTACTTAACCGATTTTAATCTTTGCACACCGTGTGCAGTTTGATCCAATTTGAAAGATAGGATAGACGGAAGGTTTTAATAAAAAAAAACTTTTGACAGAACGAAGTCTGTCCGGGCAGCTAGAATAATATAAAGAATAATTTGATTTTTCAGCTTACTACTCACTGTTTCAACATAGACATACAAAACAGCTGTGAAAACATTCGAAACAGAAATACCGTTTATACCTAAAGCCTGCCTCTAAATTTGTATGTATAAGATCAGCGTAGCATTGAATAATAATACGTTGTATTACCTTACAATTTTCACGAATTAAAAGCAAATAACAATCTTATGATGCATATAAATAATATTGTAAATGTTATCTCAACATTTGTCATGTTGATTGTTGAAGCCTAAAATACTGAATTGAAGGACTTCACAGATGAAAACTGCTTCATAATGTTTTACGTGGGCGTTTGTGTGTTGTATGTATGTATTATTTTATTGGACGTTGTAATTATAATACCAAAAATTGAGAATATATTTGTGTGAAATAAATGATGGTCTATTAGTTACGAATTCTATTATTTACCTACGTAATAAGAATATGAGACAAGGGCTTGCAAGGATTATATGTAGCAGCTATAATATTCAAATTTAAGTTTATATAAAAATTCTAAACTAAATTATAATATATAATATAATATTATATTATAATTTAATTATATATAATATAATATTATAATTTAATGAAACCAATAATACCTGCCGACTTTTCTACTATGCCCACATTAAAATATTATGATACTTGATACAAAGCACTGTAATATCAGTTTAACGGAGTTATCTCTAAATACACATGAATATCATATCAACATTGTAAAATTTATCTCTATCTAATAACTAAGTTTCAACACCTACATATTTTAACTAAAAATAAATACAAAATAAAATACATAAATTTTTGTTTATTTATTTTCAATTAGTACTTTGCCCGTGGCTTCGTCTCCATATGTCGGAATAATAAGTACCCTTTATCTTATTACAGATCTGGAGGGCTATTCTCTAAAATACGAACTCGAAATCAAAGCTCACTCATACTTTCCTCATACGTTTATCAATATAACCTGCTTTGCGCACATCAGTCTGGTTTTAGACCCGGTCACAGCACCACGACGGCCCTCCTCAAAGTTACCGAGGATATTCGCAAGGGTATGGAGAAATAAATGGTCACCATTCTTGTTTTAGTAGATTTCTGTAACGCTTTTAATATGGTCGATCGTGACATTATCCTTGCTCTCTTAGCGAGATTGCGGTTTTCTGCCTTAGCCCAGGATTGGTTTTCTTCCTATCTTTGCGGACGCCGGCAGGCCTTCAAGGTGGATGACACTCAATCTGACTGAGTCTTACTCTCACTCACTCAGTCTTACCTCTGGCGTGCCGCAGGGACGATTTTGTCTCCTTTAATATTTTGAGTGGACTCGCGGCTTACGCGCAACTAAACGCACTTTATGTACTCTTGCTTGAAAAAATCAAAAACAGTGATAAAAACAAAAACTAAGTTTTAAAAAACTGTACCAAACTGTGACTAAAGACAAAAGTTAAATGTGTTTCATCTCCTACTGGATTTCATCAAGTAAAAACGACGAAAATAAAATTTTACCTACCAGTAACGTTCATTTTCAAACAACCACATCAACGCATGAGTCATCGTGTCACTGAACTGTGCTAGCGACGGACCGGAGAATAAAACAGATTCTTTTCAAAAAAATTTGCTCGTCATTGATATAGTGAGTAAAGCACAAAATTATCACTCTTTTCAAACGTGAAAAATAAATATGATAAGACGAACCCCGCCTAATACTCCAACAACAGATGTTGTTCAACAAAATGAACCACATTTGACATCCCCTGGAAACGAAAATACAAATGCTACCCAAAAAAGAAGAAAGCGTAAGGACGAACTACAAAACCTTGAGATTATGATCACAGAAATGAAAGTAATGTTTACAGATTTAGTAACAAAACAAACCCAACAAAATGAAAAGATAGACTCATTGAAATCAGCTATAGAAGACATAAGATGCCAAAACACTACAATCAGTAGCCAAACCTCAGAGATTAGTGATCAAATCCAAGAATTGAAGAAAACGGTATCATTATTATCTACTAAATATAACGAAGTTGAAACAAACATAAATAACTTAAAGATGCAGTGTGAAAACAACAGGAAAAATATAGAAATGCTAGACCACAAGATAAAAAAGCTTAATCATCAAAGTAATACTAATATTCAGGGCAGAGAAAATACCAACAACACAAATAAAATAGTTCTTTATGGCTTGACAGAATTTGAATACGAAACAGAGGAGCAGTTACACTACAGGATTGCAAATATATTCAGAGACATACTAAACATAGATATTATCGCCTATATAGAAGAGACCAAAAGAATTGGAAAGAAAAGTACGAAGAGACCAGTTGTTATTGAGCTTCTGAGTAAAAAACTAACAAAATATATTTTACAGAACGCTCGCTTCTTCAAAAATACTAGACTTTACCTATCAGAGTATCTAGACGAGGAGGGATTAAAGCACAGAAAAAACCTACGAGAACAATTACAAGCGGCCAGACAAGAGGGTCATTATGCAACCATAAGAAATAATAAACTCATTATTAATGGGAAATATCATGATAAATCTTACCTGCACAGCCAACGTGAAGAACAACCATACTACGCCACCCAAAATTCTTCTTTAAACAACCCAAATAGATCCTTTGACATCACTAGTACACAAAAAAGCATTCCCTCTCGTACTTTTCGTTCCCAATAGCACAATAAATCAAAAAAACTACAACTACAATATTTTATACCAAAATATGCAGAGTATTTCTAATAAGCTACACACGTTAGAGTCGTTCTTACTTGATACACCAATATATCATGCAATCTGTATATCGGAAACATGGATATCACCAAATAAACTACCATTAGTTATGCTCAACAACTACAACATAGCTTCATCATTCTGCAGGCAAAACTATACTGGAGGCGGCGTGTGCATATTACTGCGCGACGGCATAGAATTTAGTGAAAGAAAGGATGTTGTGGACCTGTCGATTGAATTTGTAATTGAAATCTGTGCAATAGCTATTTCTAAAATTAACATTTTACTAATTGTTATTTACTGGAATGGTAGGCAAACCGATTCATTTTATAATCAATTAACGTTATTACTGGAGCTTTTAAACAAAAAATATAATACAATGAATATCATTATAGGAGGCGATTTTAACTTAAATGTGCTGGAAAAAAACACACAATCAAACAACTTACTAAACCTTATGCTAGAATACAATTTTAAACAATATATTACCGAACCTACCCGAGTAACCATATCTTCATCGAGTTGCTTAGATCTTTTATTTACAAACTTTTGCAAAACTAAAATATATACAGAAGTCCATGACTACGGCTTCTCCGACCATAAAGCTGTTATCTTAAGAATCAAAACTCCTACTGAAGAATTAACCAAACCAGTGGCTTGGAAAATTGAAAAACGGCTATTTAATAAACAAAATATATTAATGTACAAAAATATTTTAAAAAAAGTAAACTGGACAACTGAATTAAATATAGAAAATAGTCTAAATGAAAATTATATCCTTTTCCATAAAAAATTACTAGAACTCTTAAATATATATATACCAAAGAAAGTTATTACTTTAAGGTGCAACAAAAAACCTTCATGGGTAACTCGCGGTATAAAAACTTCTAGTAAACATAAAAGACTATTGCGAATTTTAGTAACATTTTGTAAAAATCCAATCCTAACGAAACACTATATTCAGTATGCTAAGATATTAAAAAAATCGGTTAAAAAATCTAAACGTAAACAATATATTAACGAAATGAATAACTCTCAAAATAAAACAAAAACAATGTGGAAAATAATAAAAAGACGCACGAATAAAAATGTTAAAAAGACTAAAGTAAACATTCAACTTAAAATCCATAGTAAGATAACGTCTGATCCATGTGAGATAGCGAACCATTTCAATGAGTTCTTTGCATCCGTCGGGAATACAGGTAGTCAGCCGGGTGCATCCGCCGCATGCGGCCGCCCTGCTTGTCACCGCCTCGAAAACACCTTGTATGTTAGTGAGGTAAGCACCCAGGAAATAAACTTAATCCTAAAAAATTTAAAAAGTAAATATAGCTATGGCGTCGATGAATTGCCACCAATCCTTATAAAAAAATGCGCTGACGAACTGACCTTACCTTACCATATCTTAGTTAATCAATCCTTCAAAGAAGGTACGTTCCCTGATTTATTAAAAACGTCGCTAATAAAACCAATACATAAAAAATGCTCGAAACTAGATCCTAACAATTACAGACCGATAGCACTCTTACCTACGTCATCCAAAATATTTGAAAAAGCAATGCAAAGACGGGTTGAACATTTTTGTGAAAAATATAACATATTTGACGAGTCTCAAAATGGTTTTCGAAAGAATCGGTCGACAATACTAGCAATTTACAATTTTATGCAAAGAGTAGTAGATATCTTAAATGATAAAAAATACGCAATTGGAATTTTACTTGACATGACAAAAGCATATGACAAAGTACAATTTAAAATATTACTGGACAAGTTATATGACATAGGGATACGCGGTATATCACATAAATGGTTTACATCATATCTTAACAATCGACAACAAGTAGTAGAAATTGAGCATTTTGACCATGACACAGGGCATATTAACATGATCAGATCAGCAACCATTCCCATAGTGAACTCAATCCCGCAAGGAAGTGTCCTCGGATGTATCTTATTCCTTTTATATATTAATGACCTCCCGAAAATAATAAATGACTTTAGTGTATTATTCGCAGACGATATATCTATATTGACATCTTGTAATAATAACTTAAATTTAAACCAACATCTTTTTGACATTTTCACTAATATTATTGATTGGATGACTGACCACAACCTTGACGTAAATTTCTCCAAGACCAAAATTATGCAATTTAGACCATATCAGAAATCTCCCCTTGACATAAATTTCGTGTATAAAAACAATAAAATAGAATGTGTTGACACTTTCCCGTTATTAGGTCTGGAAATAGATAGTAACGTGAACTGGAAAAAACATATCCAAAAAATTAAAACTAAGTTAGCAAGTTTCACATATGCGTTAAGGGAACTCAGAAATACAACCGACCTAAAAACCGCGCTAAGTGCATACTACGCATATGCATACTCCTGGATGAAATACGGTATCATACTTTGGGGAAATAGTGTAGATGCACAACAGATATTTATTTCCCAGAAAAAATGTATCCGCATATTAGCAAACATTAAAGAACCTGAAAGCTGCAAACCACATTTCATTAAGAATAACATTTTAACATTAACGTCAATATATATATTAGAAATAAGTAAATTTGTTAAAAACTACCCTCAATACTTTAGAAAAGAAATAGATGAACCAAGACATAATATGTTAAGATCTAAATATACGCATAAACTTAAAAAACCTACATCTAAATTAAAAATACACAGTGACGGCCCAAACGCAATGGCGACAAAGATATTTAATAAACTCCCAAAAAAAATAGTTGAAGAGACAAATGTTAATCTTTTTTGTACCAAATTAAAAATATACTTAATTGAAAAATGTTACTATAGCTTAACAGATTATTTTAATGATAAAATTGACCAGTAAGTATTAAAATATTTTAACAAACAAATTGGATAACATGAAATTGACATTAAATTAAACTCAGTAAACAAACAAAATTAATAACGTTAAATAATGATTATAACTATAACTTAATGTAATATAATGTAATTTAATTTACAGGAATTAATTTAAATTGAAATATAATATATTTGGAAATAAAATGAATTGGTCCACCACCCAGAAAATTGCAACACCCTTTTAGGGTTATTATTGTGTAGGATGTGTTATGTGACTGTGTTTATGTATCATGTTACTACATATTTAATGCAATAAAAGTATTGAGTATTGAGTATTGAGTAAGTTTCTATTAATTCTTGGCTATTCTTACCATTTATATGCGGATGAATTACAGATTTACACCGAGGCCAAAATTGTGAATTGTGAAACTTGTGAAATTTGTTAAGCTGATCTAAATAATGCCGTCAGCAAAATTAACGAAGACCTGCTCAACGTCAGCATCTGGTCGAGTGAGTTTGGTATAAAAATCAATCCTAGCAAGGGTCAAGCTATATTGATAGGTAGTCCTTGCCTGATAGCCAAAGTCGATAGGGAGTCGGTTGATCTCGTCAAAATTGAAAACTGCACTATTACTAACCAAGATAGTGTTAAAGACCTCGCCATCTCTATCCATAAAACTCTTGTTAGCTGGAACACGTACGTGAAGTCAGTCGCAAGGTAACAGCTTGGTTAACATCACTCAACCGGCTTAGAAATTTTCATCTGATCGAAACCAAGGCTTAGTTAGTTCAAGCGCTTATTTTCCTTATCTTAGATTTGTGCTTTCTGGACATGAGTGAATCTCAACTTTACAAACTGGATCGTCTCCTCAGTAATGCCGTTTGCTCTATCTTTTATTTACGTAAGTATGACCATGTTTCCTTCTATCTCTCCAAGCTTAACTGACTCCGTATCCGCGAGCGACGGCACGTCAGGTTGCTTTGTTTACTTTCTTCTATTTTATTTGATCCCCATTCTCTAGTAGATATATTTAAAATGTAAATTCCAATTTCGTTGTTCTTCCCATGATTGACAGCTTCGCTCAACCGAATCCTATCATCTTTCTATCCCGCTGCACTAATCTGGTTTCATCTCCAATTCTTTCACTGTCCAACCGGCCCGACAGAATAAGAAGACCCGCTGGTAAACTTACTTTTAAATAGGCCCTCAGGTTCCATCTACAGACTTTTCATCAACGTAACTAAAGATATTATCTCAGACGTTATGTAATATGTATTTCTGTGTAAGTATATGTGAACTTATGTATTTATGTACGTATTTTGTGTATTTTTATGTGTAGGTATTAATTAATATGTATGTATATGTGTATCAACTTACCTTCCCGAACCGCCTTTCGCGCATTTCTACTTTGGTCAATTGTTAGCTGGTAGAGAATGCATTTAGCATTAAGCTCGCCATTGCATTTGTACCGTGATATTCTATTGTGGTTAATAAAGGTTAAATAAATAAATATTTTTTCAGGCAAAATTATGTTATAAATTAAGTTGACATTGAAGATCCAGATATAAGCCATCTGAGACAATTTAACAACAATAAAATGATACCAATGTTAAATTTTACTAAGAACATCCAATACAAAATAAATGATTTCATTTCGTTGAAACTCTTCAATTTTTCTTTCCAATATTTTCTTTGTATTTCCAAATAGTAATTTGGATAACAATCGTGTATTTTAAAAATGAACGAAATAAAGGCACGTTGTTTTATCGTATAAGTGACAATATTTTAGGAAACATTTTATACTAAAAAAATATAAATAAACATTTCCACTTCAGTGTTGTGTTAAATAGAAATAAATAAATATTTCCACTTAAAAGTCGTAAGCATAATATTTTCGTGAAGGCACTTTTATTTTTCTTTTTAATTTTCAACACTTTACACAATTACTTAAATTACAATATATTTTTACGTATCTTGTAACTTTACCCTTTTAAGCGTTATTGTATCTATATAAGGTACAGAAAAATAACGATTCGTATCGTGACATCCTATTAATATTACGAGTATAAGTGAGAAAGTTTGTATGGATGTCTGTTCCGCTTAGCCGCAAAAACTACTAATCGGATTGTCATGAAATTCAGCACACATACAGACCACAAGTAACCGCCCTCGCTTTGCTTCGGTTTTCTTATTTTTTTACACCTTGGGTTACATTATTGGAGTTTTATTAAGAATCCCTATTTTTTTTGAAAATATAATATAGCCTATGTTACTCGGGGATAGTGTAGCTTTCCAACAGTGAAAGAATTTTTGAAATCGGTTCAGTAGTTTCGGAGCTTATTCAATGCAAACATAAAATCAAATCTTTCCTCTTTATATATTAGTATAGATGATCTGGAAATAGATATACGGTACTTATTATTCCCGAAAACTCGGGCAAAGCTGCGGGCAGCGCACTAGTAATATTGTAGAACTAGCTGACCCGGCGAACTTCATGTCGCCTAACAAACAATTTTTTTCTAAAATAAAAGTAGCCTAAGTTACTCCTTGTTACATCAGCTATCTTCCAGTGAAAGTCCCGTCAAAATCGGTCTAGTGATTTCAGAGATTAGCCGGAACAAACAGACAGACAGACAGTCAAAAATTGTAAAAATGTTGTTTTGGTATTTGTACCGTGTATACATCCAAATGAACTTAGTAAAAAGCGGTTATTTTAATTTTACAAACAGACACTCCAATTTTATTTATTTGTATAGATGTATAGATAGAATCGATGGCTAAACGTGAAAAAAAAACGTCATTGAAATTTTGCCAATAACGATCACCAATGCAACTCATTACCCATGGCGCCTAATATTCCATTCATATCTTAATGATTTAGAGGACGTGATTTTAATTTAGAAAATTTGACGCATAACATCTGTTACGTTGTAATGACATACAAAAATGGGAAATCGTGACTTAACTTTTAATCAAAAACAATGGTTCACCGGTAAACAGCTAAAGAACACAAAATAATTTAAGACTTAATTTGAACGTTCAAACCTTACTATGAATTATGAATGTTAGATATGACAACAGAGTATAAATATTATAATATCTTCATTGCATTGCATATCTGATATACCTACATATTTTTTATTTTGAATGTACCTAAGATATCTATGTAATAATATAGATTACTGAAAGGAAAACCAGCTCAATGAATTATTGCAAAATATTTAGTGTGCTAATGTTCTTTAGATGTCCTCTTGAATGTTAATGAAAATTTCGTTTCTGAAGATATTGCGTAGAGGATGTTGTATGTAGGCAGTGGATGCGAGAGTTCTCTCAAAACAGTTATAGCACTGTTGCTGGTCTGACGTGCGCACGTTCGCTCAGTAAAATTGCGAGACGGTTTAAATTCAAGAAAATTTTGAAGTTAAATTAATGAAAACATTATTCGTGAAACAAGAGATTTTGTGTAAGAGATCCCAGTGAATATTTATTTTAAGTGTTCCGCAACTTTCAAACTATTAAATATCATGAAACATCTTTGAACTATTGAAGAGTAAGTAAAAGTGCTTGATATTGTTTTTAGTAACAACTATTTTAAGTCTTAATATTGATTACTTTCAAATTCTGTGTCATATGTCTTTCGTATTTTTTTTATTTCAAATCTAATTATGTTAATTACAAAAAATACTATATCATTAATTAAAAATAAACAGCTATATTAGCTATTACGAAATTATCGTTAAAAGTAAATTACACTTAAATTTTTAAATTATATGTTATTTACAAAAACGTAGTACTTATTATATAACTTTAAATAAATAGCTGTTTAAAATTATCATTAAAATATCATAAACTGAACAAATTACATATACTATCTATTGTAATCTATTAATGTGTTTATATTATTAAAATGTGTAAAATTACGCTTCGACTTCTGAGTAATTAAGTATGTTCCACATATTACAATTATTTTTCTTTTTAAATTTGAAAATCAAGAGTATAACACAATGTAACACCCAGCAAAACAACGTTCTTTTCTGAAACTCTAGAGTCTAATTCGATTTAACTTGAGGTACATCTTTAAGAATGCTTCCGACAATGCTGAAGGGTGCCTATTCAATTTAACAGCAGGGAAGGATCACACGATCAATAACGCTTCCGTAATTCTAATTACGATAAAATTATTTTATTATAAATTGTTTAAAACGAGTTAAAACTGGTAACACAATTTTATATCTATACTAGCTCTTACCCGTGACTTCGTACGCTAAAAACAGTTATATCATGCACTCTAAAATTTCTATAACAATAAAATGATAACTACGATCTAATATTGTAGCGTGATCAGCGACTCTTCACCAAAATTATAGCATAAGTGAGATATTTGAATCCATTACCCTTTGGAAGGAGTGTTCAATGTTCATAGCTCGGCGACTTGTGTATGTCCTAATAGTAATCGACGAAGCTAAACAATAGCGAGCACAGTCGGTAGCTGCATAGGTGACCGCTAGTGGCAAAAATTCTTAAGCTCTACGTCTTCGGAGGGCACTTAAAGCTGTCATTCCCGGTTGTTGTCGTAAGATAACAGTCGTTGAGACATGTCGGAGGCCATCGTCCGACGTAATAACTTTCGACACTTGGGTTGGTCTCTAATCCGCACTGGAGCAGAGTAGTGGAGTATGCTCTAGGCCTCCACAAGAGAAAATAAGGCCGTGCTCAGTAGTGAGAATTAATGACCCATCGACAGGAATGGACCCAAAAATAGTTTAACTTTTTAGAATTTAAAGGTTTTTCTAAGCCCCCCCCCCCTTTGGGCCTCTTGGGTTTGTGAATTTAAAATTTACATTCTTACCTCACACAATATACAAAAAACGTACCCTCCTTTTCTTTTTTGGGCAGCAACGAATCAGTGATTCCTTTAGCGTTGCTAATATTGACGAAAGTGACTACCATGAGGTAACTCGTTTGTTCGTTTGCCGGCTATTTACATAAAACAGTAAAATATTTTTTTCCCTTTTTAAATTTAATAAATGCTAATCATAAAAAACCTAACAAAATGATAATGATTTTCTCCCGAACCATACAAACTCCACAACCCCTAGTTTTATCCCTTAGGGGATGAATTACCAAACAATCGTGTTACAGTTACTTTCACGTTTTGACTTCAAAAAGACGAAGTTTCATATAAATTATCATGCCCTGAATGAACTTTTTTTCACTAAGATTTTTCAAAATATGTTTAAGTTAACTTTTATTTATAACCATGAGCTTACGTATACAGGTTCATATTACTAACTTAAAAATTACGAAGTTGCTTTTCATGAAACTGATTTCCAACCCCTATGTTTACCCCTAGAGGACGAATTTCTAAAAACCTCTTTTTACTTGACGTCTCCTTAGCATAATCTATCTCCCTGCCAAACTTCATCTTCATCGGTTCAGTAGTTTTTAAGAACCTCCTCCTTTGTTTGAAGTCGGTTAAAAAACCGGCCAATAGGCATGATGACAGTAATTAAAAATCGCTAAAATTATGTACTTATTTAGTGAAACCCTATTATATGGATTATAAAACACGTATTTATTGTATTATTATGAGCGTGATTAATAATATTTTGATAAAATAAAACTACAAAATACAGCAAGCCCCCATGATATCTTGAACGCCAATTAGTTTCAATCAAAGCGAGTTACGTCACGCTTAAGTATACAAACGAATATGACAATACTGACAATGACATCTTGTCTATTACTTTAACCAAGCGTGACGTCACAGGCAACGCCATGACGCTGAAGTGTTTTGGTGCGAATTTTAAACTTATAAAATTAAAGTGTATTTATTTTATACTAAACCTTATTCTTTTGCGAAAATATGATATACGTTGTAATTATAACATATTTCCCAACAATATAGAACAGTAATTCAAAATCTGTTATTTTACCTTGTCAGGCGACAGGCGACGCGCAATAAAGGGCTCCGAGCTCTAAGTTAATATACTGTAGCTCGAGCACGAATATTTGCGAGAAAGTATTCGTATGGTTAACGTAAGCAATTTGTCAAATTTGTATGGCATTTTAGTACCATTTACGTACGATAGGGGCGCTTTTGAAAAAATGCCATACAAATTGCTTAAGTTAACCATACGAATACTTTCTCGCAAATATTCGTGCTCGAGCTACAGTTACCCAGTAACTACGTACGCTAATATGGCCGTGATAGTTTTCCTTTTAAATTCATCTTAATGCTATTGCCCTGCATTTTTTCACATGTCCAACACTAACCACTTAGCTTGCAGGGGATTCGACTCTAACCAAAGTTAGCCCTGTAAAGCCAAATTGTTCGCAAACATACCTCCCATAAGATTTTTGAAAGACCCTTTCAACAATATATACACCAATGGGGTGCGCGACGAAAAAAAAATCATTTCAGCGTTACCTGTAGCAGGGCAGGTACCCTAAAAACATATTTTTAAAAATATTATTCATCATTTCAAAGTTTAAATAAATATGTATATCCATGCCAAATTACAGTTTTCTAGCACTAAGGGTATCTGCGTACGGACAGACGGACGAACGGGCGAACGGACGGACGGACATAACGTAACTATAAGGGTTCCGCTTTGACTTCAGAACCCTAGTCATAAACGTTGCTTCATAAATAACGAATCTATCAACTATTACTAAATTTGACAATATACAAGGTAAAAAGTATCCTATGTCCATTCCCGAGCTTTATTCTATATATGTACACATTAAAATCGGTTCAGTGGTTTAGCCGCGAATAAGCAGCAGACAGAGTTACACCGTGTCCTACGTGGGCGATTCAACGCGAACGCGATCGCGAAGCGAACCGATGCGGATTCAGTGCGACGCGGAGCGAAGCGGCGTCTCTGTCCTACGTGCACGCGAATTGTCACTTCACCGCCATTGACATACGCCACGGCGCTGAAGTTCGCGCGAAAATATCAAACCAACTGATCGTGTTCGCTTCAAACCGCGCCGCACCGCAACGCCCTCTACGTGCTTTTGGTCACGTAGGACACTTCAATACATCTCGAATGTTTGTTATTTTCGCTTCGCGCCGCTTCGCTTCGCGTTCGCGTTGATTCGCCCACGTAGGACAGCGTGTTACTTTCGCATATGTAATATTAGTATGGATTATTAAATAACTAGTTGATACCCGGCGTGTTCAACTACTTTTAAAAAAATCTGATAACAATGACAGATCAATGTTTTTGTGTTGACAGTCTGTATTAAGCGCCATCTTCACTTATTATTTATTTATTTATTTATTTATTTAGGTCACCAACATTCCATACACCATAATGTATTAAGTTAACAATACATTAAAGTACAATGGTAAGCGTTGGAATAATTATAGGCAACGACAGCATGGTATAAGACATCATCGTCATTACAAAAACAAATACTTACATTAGGTAATTAAAGGACGAGTTATCTATTTATAATATTAACTAATACAGAAAATAAATTATTCTATTAACATATATATAAAAATTGCCCCAGATTAAAAAATAATAAAATATTGATGTCTAATAATGAAAATAATATTAATTATACGATTTGAAAATTATAGCATCATACAAAATTGAATTGAAATAATAATACATCAATAAATTTAATACAAACAAATTTCAGGTTTTTTGTGACATTACAAATAGTTTATTTTTAAGGCTACGTGTGGTTATATTCAAATTGTTGTATGGGAAAAGTGGGAAGTCGACTTTATCAATGGAACGAATGTGCCTAATGCATCGTAGTGATCTCAAACTACCTTCGGATTGCCTTTCAGATCTGACCATTTTGAGGCATATAAATCGGTTGGATAGTTTCAGAGTCTATAAAGGACATCCGCACAAACATTTTTTTGTGTTTTATGTGTTATGTATATTAATTATATATAGAAATAGATAATAATTTAACTTAATATTTTATCGTATTATTTTATATTATAAAATATCCTATTAATAAAATAAATGTAAAAGTTTGCGAAGATGTTTGGATGTTAGTTCCTCAATCACGCCACAACTACTTTACCGATTTGGCTGAAAGGAATGGAGATAGCGCGTAATCTGGATTAACACAGTCTACTTTTTATCTCAGAAAAGTTCAGGGTTCCCGCGGGATTTGTAAAAAATCGATATCTATGCGCGCGAAGCCACGGGGATGTAAATCTAAATTAATAAATATTTTTTTAACAAAATCAAAATAAAAAAGAACTGTTTTACAAACCGTATCGTGTGGCATGTCAAATGAAAGGGCTTATTGTAAGGATCTCAAATATTTTTTTATAGTTCTAAAATGGAAATTTTTAAAATTATTCAAGGAAGAACGAAAATTGAAGACGAAAATTTAGCATTCCCCCCTTATCTCCGTAACTACTGAGGCTAGAATTTTGAGAAAAATACAGAAAATAGTTCTTTACCTAAAAGAAGTTTAAGGTCTTAAAAAAAGCGCAAAAATAGAAAAATAACGGTAAATACACAATCAACGTACGGAACCCTCTCCAAGCGAGTTTAACTCGCACTTTTCAAGTTTATTTTTATGTTACTACAATGTAATAGTTTTCAACTAACTATTTTCCCTTTATTTGTGCTAAGACATTGCTTCTTATCAAACATGATTCTTGGTTATCGAGAAATAGGTATGTTTTGGTTTATTTTCTTATGGGTTTCAAAATAAAAACCCATAAACCGACGAAACTTAAAGAGGTTGGAACCTGTAATAGTTCATCATTAAAATATCAATTTGAATTTTAATTTTTTTATGATTGATAACACATCATACTACCTACTTGTCTTCGCCATCAGGAATTTTAATAAACGATATCATAAAACTTCATTATAATAAATAAAAACGTCGTAGGTCTGGTAATAA
This sequence comes from Thymelicus acteon, assembly GCA_951805285.1. Lineage (NCBI taxonomy): Eukaryota > Metazoa > Arthropoda > Insecta > Lepidoptera > Hesperiidae > Thymelicus > Thymelicus acteon. The sequence goes on along the minus strand of OX638229.1, from coordinate 8,833,672 downwards.
TTTAAAAGAAGTAAACATTAAGCAATATTAATGTATATTGTCACAGCTATCATTCCACTAATACATAAAAACATAATGATCTTGAGGAAAACGGAAACCAAAAGCAAAAAGATTTACTTGTATCGTTTTACATAAATGACCGCTTGTAATGACGGTCTTTTATTCAAAATTTACTTTTATCAAAATTGTACCAAAAAAGCAAAGGACTTCAAAGATAATCTTTGAATTTATTGTTTCGCGTGTATCAAAATCGCCATGTAGGTTTATCTATAATATTTGCGGAGTTTATTCAATTCCTCATATCTATGATTATCTACTCGTAATCATCGGACCAAAATTTTAATAAATATGGAACCAATTAGACTTTACTCAATTCGAATTTTCACTTTAAATAAAAGTGAAGTTATATTTGAATTTTCACTTTTGTCGGCAATCCTATTTATTGGAAAAGTGGAAATGTGGTTTGTATGGAATTTTTGTAGGTACTCTTTCACGCAAAACCCTGAACGGCTTATCATGTTTAGTATACAGGTATACCCTGATCTTTAGATTCCAAAACTACGAATGATTTTCAGAATTTTTGCCTGTTTTTCTGAGGGTTTCTTGCAACTTATCTCATAAACCGCTTTACTGATAAACGCGATTTCCACTGATGTATCGTAATAAGCTTGGTTTAACATTTAGTGTCCATTTTATTTCAATTGGTACATAAATAAAAAAGGTAATATCAATTTAAAGAATACCGAACATATGAGTGCGAGCTGTCTGTATGTACTAGGACAGGTTTTCTGAAGCGAAGCGAGGGCAGTTATAGGAGAAGACCCGAACTAGAAACGACCTTCACCCGTCTGTTTAAAGGATGAGACGTAATTTATATCCAATTTAGTATACTAAAAAAAATGGTTGTCTGTAAAGTCGGTTTACGGACGGTAGTTTAACGTGACAACGTCATGATAAAGCTCCGCTCCACTCAACTACGATCGTCTACGACTCGCCTACGGCATCGACTACGATACGCCGATCGTAGCCGATCGTGCCTCTCTCTCGCTTTTGCCGCTCTCCCGCTCGCGGAACGCTACATTTTTCGTGCGTGCGCCCGGCGTTCATCGTTTTAATAGACGTTATCACGTCAAAAATATAAGAACAAGTGGGTTGGCTAAAAGTTCGTTTACTTTTGACATTTTCTGTTAGCTAAATGCAATTTCTTTTTCTCTCATCGTCATTTGGGCCTAGTTCAATTTCAAACGCTCAAACCCTCAGCTCTTTTTATTAGCCGCAGATAAAAAATAACTACAGAGTTGTGATTTGGCGTCCGTGGAGACCAGGCCCTTCATGATCAATACGTCGGTGCAAAAAAAAATTTTTAATATTCTCTCACATTCCGAGCATACTGGAACGGTGTTCTATCGAATTGAAAGTACATGTGGCGGCGAACTTATAAAACTGACGCCTTGCATTATTAGATGTAAATTATTGCTTGAGAATTCTCAATAAATAAATATTTCTCCGGTTACTCTTGCTAGCAACATGAAAGGTTCGATCTGTTGATTTTTAAATAAAGAACTGGTGCTGAAAATTCCAAGAATGCCGGTTATTATGAACTGTGTTGAAAATTCCACTTGGAATAAAACTAAACTCATCTTTCCACGTAATATTTTTACTCAAATTTGATAGCCTTTTGTAGGGTTCCGAAGTAAAATTGGAACCCTTAGGGCTTGTTTCACAATCTTCAAGTAAGTCCGAAGTAAGCTATTCGTTGGTTAAGTTGACATTTCGTGTATGTAAAATGACACTTTAACGTCACTTTAACCGGCGAATAGCTTACTCAGGACTCTACTTGAAGATGGTGAAACAAGCCCTTATAGTTTCATCATGTCCGACAGTCCGTCCGTCCGAGGCATAGCGCCGAGACCCTTAGTGTTAGAAAGCTGTAATTTGGCATGGATATAATTTTATATTTATTAAAACTCCAAAATCGTAGAATAAAATATTGAAAAATGTTTTCTTCAGGATTTACAGGTGGTCCCCTACAGTTAACGTGAGGATGAAATTTTTTTTCGTTGCACACCCCAACATAAGTTTCCTATGGCCATTTTTGGATTTAGAGGTTCTTTAGCCAAATATTTGGCCTTAAAGTACTAATTTTGATTAGAGTTAAGTGTCCTCCCTCCGCCAGCTAAACAGTTGGACAAGTGAAAAAAAATCTCAAAAATAGTTTATATAATGGATTTACAAGGAAAATTATCATGGCTATGTTAGCATAAGTAGTTAATGAGTAATTGTCGATAAACTTACAACTTCGGAACTCTACATTGCGTGTGGCCTGACACGCAATAGACCGGTTTTTACACTCAAACATGTTGTCATATTACTAGCCAGATAATTTTTTTAGAGATTATTCCTGAATGAATTCTACTAGTTTTTATGATAGGTTGCGACATTATTATAAGTGAATTCGTTTTTTCTACAATTCCTAATATTTAATGTTAACATTTAATTTTCTACAAGATTATTAAGCTATGGTTTACTGCGCTTGGATGATACGTAAGGCCTACTATTGAGCTAGTTTGTGGAAAAAAGTTACGAGCGTAGACCTAACAATTAGGTTGTATTTTCTAGTTTTCACAAAGAATCTCGGGTTGCCTGGAAGAAATCGCTAGTAAGCGATAAGGCCGCCCTTTGTGTTGTGCTTAGTAGTAAAAGTTCTGTGTATATTTAACATGATGATTATATTATGATGTACAATCAATAAAGAGTTTATAAATAAATAAATAAATAAAAATTTGATATAAAAAATGACATCAAGTAAACCACTGAATATTGCACATAATTAACAAAAGTAATAATTAAGAGTAAAACTCACTTCGTCGTGAATAATAATTAGATTATTGCTTTGTTAACGAAGAACATTAAATTGTTTTAATTAAACTAATAAATTACGACAATTACATCAAAACTAATGTTAGCTAAAAATTAATTTTCACTGTAGCATATACTTGCTAAATACATATATGCTATAAAAGTTTTCTTTAACTAAATGTTGCCCGCAGCTTCGCATATGGAAATCATGTTTTACCTTATTATATATATATTATATAAGAGGTATTTGGTCAAGTACCTCTTGTCAAAAAAATTTAAAGGTACTTGACCAAATATAAGGTAAAACATGATAATTTCGGTTAAATTATATTGACATACATATTTAGGAATTCATCCGGGAGCGGATTTTGAAAAATAAAACAAATTGACATTAATTTATATATTTTTTTTTTCCTTCCAAACTTTTGAAAAATATATACATATTCTATCAATTGAAGCAAGGAACGTTCGTAAGCGTCAAAGAATGAAATCGGTTGATGTTTAAAAAAAATCATATAAACATTCATCCTGTTTCCTTGGGAAACCTTTTAATTTTCCGGGATGAAACGTTTTCTAAAATATGAACAAGAATTTAAGTTACTTTACGTTATGTCACGTTACCAATTTTTATCGAATTCCGTTCAAGGTTATTCATGTGATGCCCGGACAAACAGACAGACAATAATTCTAAAAAAAAAATATTTTAGTGGTCTAACACGTTATTGGAGTGCGCCCTAATATAATTAAAAAAAAATATTCAACGGACAGAAAAATTGCCCTTCTTTCAGAGTTTTATTATAGTTTTATAAATATTATAATCACACGAAAATTTTAGCAAAGCTTTATTCAACCGCTAACGATCGCTTCACGCCCCTTTCACGATCCCTTTTCGATATTCTGCTTTTATAGATAGAAAGTCAACTTCAAAGACAATTATAAATTCTTGCGTAATTTATTTTGCTTCAATCAACTTTGCTTTGTTTTGAGGACACGCTGGTACTCGGAAGTTAAGAATAGGTTATAGGACGCGTCTCCACAATCAGTGATGATCCGATATTCAATAACGATTCAATAAACAAGATAGGTTATCGTGATATTGTGAATTTCGATTTAATATAAAGTGAGCATAAGTTAAAATGATTCGTATTTTTACTAAACGTTTTTATTTAGCTTACCGTCGCGTGGGTCTAATCTCCAGACGAGCGAGTTCTGAAACGGTAAAAAGCTTATATAGTTAATAATATCATGAGTTACTTTGCAGAAATCCATTGTTATTAAGTTGGTCCTAGTAGTTAAGGTGGTTGGCCTACTTTACAACAATCCGCGGCTAAAATGTATGATGGTAACATATGGTATGGATGGTATGATGGTTAACAGCACAGTCAATTTTCTTTGCATTAGTACCTCCGTTGAATTGGCACTATAGAACCGTGTATTTAGTTTTTAAACTATTAACTACGATTTTATTTAGCTTACCTTGTTTTTTGGGTCCCGAAGAAAAATCGAAACCCTATTAGTTTCGTCATGTCCGTGCGTTCGTCCGTCTGTCCGCCTGTCCGTCCATCCAAAGCAAAGCGCCTAGATCCTTGGTGCCAGAAAGGCATGAACATACGTATTTAATAAAACTCCAAAATCGTAGAATAGATATAGAAAAATAGACTGATGTAGAAAAATACAATACAATATTGAAAAACATTTTTCAATATTGTATATGTTATGTATGTGTAGTTTAATATGTAGCGTATGTTAGATCCAATACAGGTAACATGGGGATGATTTTTTATTTCGTCGCATACCCCATAGTGTGGGGTATCGTTGTAAAATTCTTTCAAAAATATTCTGGGTCCATCATTAGATTTACGGGTCCGTTCGCGAATTATTTGGCTTTAATGTGCTAATTTTCGTTAGAGCCAAGTGTCTACCTCCCCCCCGCCGGCTAAACGGTTGGAGTTGGACAAGTTAAAATAAACTTGACAATTATGAGTTAAACTCGCTTGGAGAGGGTTCCGCACATTGATTATGTATTTAACGTTATTTTTATATTTTATTTATTTCTGCTATTCTGTTTTCTTTTAACACCTTAGAATTCTTGTAGGTTTTCCTGTTATATTCAAGTGAATAGCTATTCTCTGTATTTATTCAAACTTCTAGCGTCAGTAGTTTCGGAGATAAGGGAAAATAGTAAATTTTCGTTTTCAATTTTCGTTCTTTCATGAATAATTTTAAAAATTTCCATTGTAGAACTGTAAAAATATATTTGAGGTCCTTACAACAAACCCTTTCATTTGACATACCACACGATACGGTTTGCAAAACAATTTATGTTTAATTTTGATTTCATAAAAAAAAATTCAAAATTCAGTTGTTTATTTATTCCTTCGTCTTTGGGTCACAAAACAGTACATGGGTACCAAATTTCAACTCATTTGGTTCTGTAGTTTCGGAGTAAATTGGCTGTGAACGGCGGTCGCCCAGACGCACGAGTGATCCTATAAGGGTTCCGTTTTTCGTGTTTTCGTACGAAACCCTAAAATTCTCAAAAATAGGTTATAATATGATGAATTTACAAGGAAAACGATCAAGGCATAAATGACAAACTTGCTACTTCGGAACTATAGATTGCGCGTGGCCTGACACGCACTTGTCTGGCTTTTATGAGTAAAATCTTTTTTGGAATAACTTCTTTTATCCCAAGAAGTTGAAATTTTACATATAGCTTCATGACAATGCATTTTTGTTATGTTTCTTCTGAGGTTTGACTCCCAACAAGGGATCTCCATAAGGTTTAAGAGCACTGTTACTATTTTTTTGCTCAAGCTTTGTGTATTCAATATGTAAACTATTTACAACTGTTATTTGTTATGACGAATACGATGTCAACAGCGCATACGTCGACGCTAGAAAAAACATAAACTTATGTACGCGCGTGAGAAGTTATACTTCTTTGTCATCATTAAATAAATATTTAACATTAATATTTTAATACTGTTTAGTATTAATTATATTAAATAATAATATGTTAATTTATATCAATAAATAATATATGATTAATAGAGTTTCTATTTATATTTTGTTGGTAGCTTTTTACAGGCATCTCCATCCTGTTACTTTTGTTTTGTTGTTACGTTTGTGTTACAAATCTTAAAATTTCACTCTCATAATTTTTTTATAACGTGCCTAAAGAAGTATAACTTCAAAAATTACTCGTACCAGCATATTTGTCGAGTTTAAAACCATCAATGTAGTTTTAAAAATCTTACCACTCTCACAAACATCCAGCTTTCAAATTCTATCCATGTTCATTCAAATAATTTGATAGAATCAAATTTACCGATTTAATTTACGAACATCTGGTAATTAATAGAACTGGACGATCATTGAATCGTAAAGTAAGAGTATCTCTTTGTTAGCTTCAATGTTGATTGTATTGATTGAATCAGATCAGCTTGAAAATACATTGAATTGCGATATTAAAGGGCTTATATTTAGCATCTGTAGTCAATAATCTGTTTGATCATTCCTAACGAATGTATAAAGTAACGTCGAGTACGGTCGATATTTGAATGGCTCTTTTAGCGACAAATTTGATTATAAATCCGAACAATTTTAGTCTGTTTCCATCAATTAACGTTAAATATCTGTTTGATTTTGTCGAAGCCGCATGATTTCTTTTGACAATCTGAGGAATTCCTTCCCTTAAGTTATTTAAGTCACATTTATCCCTCTTCCGATAATGGTACCTTCAGTTCTTTTCATTCGGAAGGAACCTAATCTATACTATAATAAAACTCAAAGGGAAAATTTTCTTTACATTGAATATTTTTTTTAAATTTCGATTAGGGGGCACTTCAATAACGTGTTAGAGCACAAAAATATTTTTTTTATAATTATTGTCTGTCTGTCAGTCTGTCTGTCTGTCTGTCTGTCTGTCTGTCTGTCTGTCTGTCTGTCTGTCTGTCTGTCTGTCTGTCTGTCTGTCTGTCTGTCTGTCTGTCTGTCTGTCCGTCCGTCCGTCCGTCCGTCCGTCCGTCCGTCCGTCCGTCCGTCCGTCCGTCCGTCCGTCCGTTCGTCCGTCCGTCCGTCCGTCCGGGCAGCACATGAACATTTTGATTAAAATTGGTAAAGTTGTTACTCCGAGTCATATTTTAGGATACTTTTTATCGAAACGGGATGAAAGTTTGTATGGAATATTTTTAAAACATCAACTGATTTGCTTCAAACTTACAACAAATGTTCCTTGCTTAAATTGATGGAACATATATTTTAAGTTTTTCAACATTTTGCAAAAAAAGAAAAAAAAAAACAAATAAATGTGAATATTGCTTATTTTTCAAAACCCGCTCCTGGAGGAATACTTTGTGATTGTATCGGGGGTTTCGGTGTATAAATGACTAAATATAAGTACTTCAATATAAATTCACCGTTTTTTAAATTTTGTTCTACAAGAGGTACAAATAAGGTAAAACATAATTTCCGTATGCGAAGCTGCGGGCAACAGCTAGTGTATTACATAAAGCTGATAATATACACCATACTTTAATGTTGTCGTATTACATGCTTAACATGACAATGACGACTAAATATGTGATTTATAACTATAAATATATAATTACGTTACAATTAGAACCTGTTTCTGAATGTATTTTCATGTACTTAAACTTAACACACCGACTTATGTATGATTGCATAATTAATCTCATTATTAGTAATTGCCTAGATATAATCAAAGAATATTATAAAATTAGTTTTGATAAACGTTTTTATTTTCGCCGTCTTTTTTTTACTTACAATAAGTTAATGCTTAACCACAATCCCACCTGATGGTAAGTAGAGGTGTGGTCCAGGATGGTGAGCGCACTAACTTAATAAAAGCCTATTCACTCTTTTTTTTCAAGACATCCACGTCAACGTCACGTCTTTTGTTTTGTCAGACCAATTGCTGAAAAATTAATTGAAAATTCCGGTTTTAATAATGTTGCTACTACAACTAGTCATTTCGTAAAATATGAGCACCTTATGAACCAAACAACCGCCAATGTTTCGTGGCCAGATCATCAAAATTTTTTTAACAAAGTGGATAAACATTGGTTATAAAATTAACCATATTGACAAAGGCAAGTGGATTTCATGAATCATAAGTACGTCATGAAATAATTTATGAAATCATGATAATTATTATATCATCTGACCATGAAAGTTCATTAAAAATTAATTTAAACTGACCTAAAACATTTTTGGTACGGTGTAATAAAATGAGAAAATATTTTGTCAGTACTAATTTTTAAAATACCTTTGCAAGGTTATTCATTTCACCTGATGTGCTGCGTCAAAACAAGCGTGGAAAGTATTCCAAAATTATGTTGTAACCTCCCTCGAGGGGAAATAAATTGAAGTTTTTTCATTAGTTGTTTAAATTTTAAAATATTGTTTTTTGCGATCAGTGTGCCAGTTCATCACAAAATAGTAAAACTTTACAAAACCGAACATTATCTAACACGATTTAAATTACTGTTAAAGTTGTTACATTTTTGTTATGGAAATAGCCGGCAAACGAGCTGACGATCCACCTGATAGTAAGTGGCTATCGTTGCCCATCATATGGACATCAGCAACACCAAACGCTTCATTGATGCGTCGCCAGTCAAGAAAGAAATATACATACAAAACGTTTTTAAATGTCGTATTAAAAAACTAACTAACTAATATAAAAATCAATCAACGAAGCCAATCACAGAGTTCCTACAGTACTTACCATAATAGGGAAAAAATTCAATTATTGTGCTTTCTTTCATATCAAAAGCTAAGAAACGATTAGACGGGAAGTGTTGTATGGACGTTGGACTTCCATAACAATAGAGTATTATCGAAGCGTTGGTAGTATGCATTCTTGAACACTCTTTTTCTAAAACTGCAGCCGACAGTTCATAGTTTAATTTTCAAAACTTCATAGTTGATTTATTAAAGAGGATCTTACGACCATGCTCAGTACCATCGGAATAGTAAACGTACAATTCAATATACGGTTAAATTAAATTTAAATACGTACATATTATTTGGTTTTGGATACCTCCAACCGTTCGTTAAGGCTGTAGATATTTTATACATAATATGTATAATATAAATAATGTTTTCACGAGGGCAACAAAATAACAGAGCATTTATTTACGAAATAGTACAGCGTTTTACATGTGTGTGGTGTGTGTGTGTGTGTGTGTATGTGTGTGTGTGTGTGTGTGTGTGTGTGTGTAAAAAAATAGAGTCGTCATACTTAGTTGTTCTTCCAAATTGACTTAAGTCAATTATCTTTTGCTTTACAAAAACTTATTCAACAACCAAAAGAATCTTCGAATAATGAATGAAATGAATGAAAGATTTTTTGAAGAACCGTAGTATAATCTGCTACGTCAATCAAAATCAAAGAGGATTTACAAGTCCGAAGACGAGTTGGCAGATAAGTAATCGCACTAAGGGCCTACGTCACAATTGGTTCGTTTCTGTGACCGTTAAATGTTTGTGTGACCTACTGAAACATTTATTCTTGCGTGTAATAGAGGAACTACATTGGGATTGGACGGAAATTATACTCACTGGTACAACATAAACATTCGAGTTATAAACTTTTTAAGTGTTGCTAAAGAATTCAGATATTTGAGAATATTACTTTATATTTCATAGGCGCGTTACTTTGACAAAATTACATGTTTTGAGCCTAAATTAAAAAGGACTGGAAGGAAAACTGAGCAGGAAAATGACGGAAATTATTAATATGCCTTTAATTTATAGCTCTAGCATGAAGCGCTCATAGCTTATAGCGCCTACTGGGTCAAAAAAAACCGATTTACGAAGTAAAACAACTTTGGGACTGATAGTATGCTGGCTGAGGCAAAATACTAAAAATTTACTTATATAATCATTTTATTATCATAACTGACATACCATATTTGAGTTAACTCAATTATTCTCTGATTTAATCTCGAGATTGTTAAAACCTATAATTATTTCTGTTTTGTATCCACATGTTGACGACCAATCTACGATATATCTCGCTATGGCCTTGAACTATACGTGAAACCTTGTAGAGTTCGTCAATTAATAGGAACACCAGCAGTGATCGGAATATCTACTTACCTACTAATAACTACTGTTATTATAATCGTCGTGATAATTTCATTGTTGTTCGTCATCAATAGTTATCTATATAAAAACTTTGAGAACCCTACTAGATATTTTCACAGCACATATACTACTTCAATTCATAACAACCTACATTGACTGATTTCATTTATCACTTTATAACTAGTCATTTCATAATTTAATAATAGATGACTTTCATGTCATGTTTAAAACTGGCTAAATCAACACTTAATTGATAGATTATTCTCATTTTACGAAATCCTTACTTCGAAATAAAATGTTTGCCTCCAAAAAACTATAGTGCCTATGAGTTTACATTGCTTTATTTTCCTACTACATCATATTTCATAACAAACAAAGTCTAACTGAATTAGGTGATAACTTTGCCCTTGTAACAACACACCCTCCGTACTTACGAAGTTTTTATCGTATACAAGCACATAGAAATACAAGTCTACATGTTTACAATTATTTTCATTTTACTTATTTTTTTATAATAGCTGACTGAAGAGCTAACGTGCCAGCTGATGGTACGTGGTCCCTATCCCCAAAGGCTACCAATAACACAAAAGGAGTCCACGATGCATTGCCAGCAAAATAGGTGCGGGAGATTCGCCTTAGATATGTCCGTATATCCGATACCGAAACACGTAAAAAAAGTTTACACGGTCGATTTTAAGAGGGTGTTAGCAAGCAAAAGGTAAAATCCCATGCGCCATGATATAACTATGTATTTAAAGTAAAAAAATATAAATAATATATTTTTAAAAATTCAACGGATTCTGTTGATAATGTCATCTATACTAATATATAAAGGGGAAAGATTTGATTTTTTGTTTGCATTGAATAAGCTCCGAAACTACTGAACCGATTTGAAAAATTCTTTCACTGTTGGGAAGCTACACTATCCCCGTGTAACATAGGCTATATTATAATTTCAAAAAATTAGAGATCCTTAATAAAACTCCAATAATGTAACCCAAGGTGTAAAGAAATAAGAAAACCGAAGCAAAGCGAGGGCGGTTACTCGTTCATAATAAAGCTGCTATGAGAAGCAAAAGCAAAGCAAAGCAAAGCAACAACCCATAATTGTCCCACTGCTGGGCTCGGGGTCTCCTCTCACAATGTGAGGGGTACAGGCCATAGTCTACCACGCTGGCCAAGTGCGGATTGGTAGACTTCACACACCTTTAAGAACTTTATGGAGAACTCTCCGGTGTGCAGGTTTCTTCACGATGTTTTCCTTCACCGAAGCAAGTGATAATTAACTTCTAATACGCACATAATATCTGAAAATCAGAGGTATGTGCCAGGATTTGAACTCGGGCCCCTCCGTTCGAGAGACCAACGTTCTAACCGCTAGGCTATCACTGCTATTATGAGAAACAGACTCCACGAAACTCCAATACCATTACATATATCAAACAAAATGTATTCAAAATATTTTACTGCCAGCATATATTTCAAACGCAGTAAACTGACACTTTGTTAACAAGACAGGCCCATTTCGATACGGTTTTTATTTTAGTAGATTTGTATGAAAATACATCGAATACCGAAGCGAATGAGTAATTGTTTAAATGCATATGTTTAAATTTAACCTTGGTTAACGATTTTGGTTAACAGTTGGTTTTATTTATTATGGATACAAAGTTCTGGTTAGATTTATTGATCCATTTTCCTCAAAGAGATCATATTTTAGATCGCAGTTTGAATGACAATTTTCTTTTATGTTTCGTTTAAAAATAATCTAACCTACGGAAATTAAGTATACAGAATTAGTATACTTAACCTCGGTCGGTAGACTTAAGACACCTGGGTGAATAAACACAGGTGAATAAAGTCGACGGCACCAAACTAGTCCAAGCCAACCTATTTTGCATGTACTATGTACCTACATCCTTCTATCTACGTAATTCCACCCTCAACCGTTAAACCATTAAATTACTTTTGTGTATTTTGGTAGTGAAAAAGTTAAGCAAGAAAGAAATTCATCACTTCTTTCGTCAGTGATACGACAACAATGGTATGTTTAGAATATAATAATCATGAAAAAGATATTATATGACATACATAATAATTTACGATGTCATGAAAAAATATTTTCGGCTAGAGCAGTTGTGCGATTTTCTGTTCTGCTCTTATGGTAGGAGGACGATAAATGAAATCGCACAGGGCGTAATAACCTATGTGAATCTTTCTTTCTACTTTCGTGATCGGCAACGCATCACCCATACCTTTGCTATTGTTGATTTCCAAGGACAATGGTAACTACTTATCAACAGGTGGCTCATCCGCTTCTTTTCCGGCTGTTTACATATAAAAATCATGTTGAGCAATAAAATCGCTGGCAAATTTTAAAAAGTTTGCAAGTTAGATAGTATTATAAGCCTTCAGCAGAATGATCTTGTTATTATAGGTGTTATTAGACACGAAATAACAAATAACTTCCGGAAATCGTATAGTAATTAGTCAGAAAATAACAAATAAGAATGCAAAATATTAAGGGCAGCCTGGGGATCAAGCTTGTGTTACTTATCCGTCACTTATATTACTGCGCCATAGCGTACACTTGACTACACGTCATCCGATTTCTTATAAACGGGTATGTTATGAGTATTAAGAACTTATTAATATAATGTGTTATCAATTATAGAATGGTAATATAAATAATAAATTATACGCATTTTTTAAACGTAATAAATTACATTTTATGAAAAGACCAATTATCTTGTTTTGATGTTGACATTACGTGCTCTGTCATTGTCAGTCGTAACCTAATTAATAGTTGCTTTAACGTGTTAACGGACCGAAAACCCAGTTTCGGTGTTTCATTATTTGCTCTAGCTTTAGTAAACTTGAGTTAAACATCATTTTTAGGGTTCCGTAGCCGAATGGCAAAAAACGGAACCCTTATGGATTCGTCATATCTGTCTGTCTGTCTGTCTGTCCGTCCGTATGTCACAGCCACTTTTTTCCGAAACTATAAGAGCTATACTATTGAAACTTGGTAGGTAGATGTATTCTGTGAACCGCATTAAGATTTTCACACAAAAATAGAAAAAAAGCAATAAATTTTGGGGGTTCCCCATACTTAGAACTGAAACTCAAAAATGTTTTTTTCATCAAACCCATACGTGTGGGGTATCTATAGATAGGATATGATATTGAGGTTTCTAATATCATTTTTTTCTAAACTGAATAGTTTGCGCGAGAAACACTTCCAAAGTGGTAAAATGTGTGTCCCCCCCCCTGTAACTTCTAAAATAAGGAAATGATAAAACTAAAAAAATTATATGATGTACTTTACCAAGCAAACTTCCAACGAAAATTGGTTTGAATGAGATCTAGTTAGTAGTTTTTTTTTTAATACGTCATAAATCGTAAACCGCAAAAAACATTGATCAAAGTTACAACGAACTACATAAACTTTTATATTATGTTACTTGCTGCTACGGAACCCTTCACGGGCGAGTCCGACTCGCCGCCGCTTTTTATACCGTGTTTTACTCTGATTTTGAGGCAGTAGTACGATTTCTCTACAAAAGATGTAATGTAATGAAATCTGAATATGTGAGCAGAAAACACATCCTCGATAATTTTTCTTGTCCCTTTTTCTCTCGGGACCACTCACGGTAGGAATTTGTAGAAGTGATTGCGAAATTAGATTTTCGAAAAGTGTTAGCAAAAGACAAGTTAGAAGAAAATTTTATTTCAATACTACAATTCAATAAACACTTTGTGTGAAGAATATAATATAATATGTTCGAATTATCCAGTACAAGATATAATATAACCCAAGTTTTATGAGCATCGCTATAATTGTACATTAATTTGTTCAGAGCCCAAAGGGTTGACGTCAATTCGTAGTTGATCGACCTTACAAAGAAGACTTCTAATGACATCATTGCAGTGCTGAAGCTGTTTTTCAAATACAAGGACATTAATCCTATGTCCTATATAGATTTGAATTCATAATTTTATTCATTGCAACATAAATGTCTCGCAGCTAAGGTTCTTTCTAGTAATTTAAAATGGAAAACGAGATTGTAACAGTGGAGACTATTTTTGTTTTGAAGTTAATGTGATTTTTCAACAAGAAAACAAAATAGTTTCAAGAAATTTAAGCCTATTCGAAACTGAAGGTGTAGCTATAATCCAAGCCCCTTTTCTGTGAAAAGGAAAATAACAAAATAACTGTAAAAACGCCTGGCACATTTTATAATTCTAACTTCTGAATCATGAGTAGCAAAATTTAAAGGATTTGCTAGTATTGACTTCAAGAATCACGCTCTCGCGTTGACCCAATGCGTTTTTGACTTTGAGCGTGTCTGACATTGAGCGTGTTTGATATTGTGCGTCTTTGACGATATGCGGATTTGACATAGTGAGTGTTTGACTTTATGCGTGTTTGACTTTATGCGTTTTTGACCTTAAGAGTATAATCCCCTTAAAACTTCTTCATCAGGACAGTTCAGTGGTAAGATTTATTTCCTCAGTACGGTAATCTAACCTACATACAACTGGAAAATTTTGTGACAATATAAAAACTACATTTTTCATACCAAAACAACGTGTGCATAAATAGATCATAAATTTAATTATGATAGGTAAAATAAGTAGGTATATCAATATTGTACCAATTTAAAAACTGGGCAAGTGCGTGTCAGACCACGCGCAATGTAGGGTTCCGAAGCAATAAGTTTATCGACTATAACTCATTAACTACTTATGCTAACACAGCCGTGCCATTTTGTCTTATAAATTCATCATATAACCTATTTTTGAGAATTTTTCCACTTCTCCAACTCCAACCGTTTATTCAGTAGGGGGAGAGGACACTTGACTCTAACCAAAATTAGCACTTTAAAGCCAAATATTCCGCAAACTGACCCCTAATTCCAAAAATGGTCTTAGAAGACTCTTACTATTTTTGAAAGACCTTTTCCTTTTTTTGATACCCCATACTGTAGGGTGCGCATGAATAAAAAATTCATCCTTACATACGTTACCTATAGGGGGTACCCTGAAAAAAAAAATGTTTTTCAATACTTATTTTATTCTACGATTCTGGAGTTTTAATAAATATTATGTAGATATATCCATGACAAATTATAGCTATTCAGCACTAAGGGACTCGGCAGTTTGCTTCGGACATACGGAAGGACGGACGGACGGACGGATGGAAGATCGGACGGACGGACGGACGGAAGGACGGACGAACGGACAGACGGACAGACCGACAGATGTACACACGGACAGATGGACACACGGACAGACAAACACGTCTGTCCGACATGTCAGACAGACGGACGGACATGACGAAACTATAAGAGTTCCGATTTCACTTCGGAACTGCAGTTACTGCCGTTTGTGGGGCGACTACTTCTATGGTTATCTTCAAGGTTCGTTTTACCCCTTTTAAATTCACTTTTAAAAACAACAAGGCACCGGGAGATGACGGAATCACAACCGAGCTACTAAAAGCTGGAGGTAAACCCCTTCTAGTGGCGGTCCAAAAACTGTTCGATTCCGTCATTAATACTGGAACTACCCCGGAAGCGTGGAGCAGAAGTGTGGTGATGCTGTTTTTCAAGAAGGGAGATAAAGCCCTTTTGAAGAACTACAGGCCCATCTCACTTCTGAGCCACGTTTATAAGCTGTTTTCGAGGGTGCTCACAAATCGCATTGCACGCAGGCTTGATGACTTCCAGCCTCCCGAACAAGCAGGATTCCGGAAAGGCTACAGCACCATAGACCATATACACACACTGCGGCAGATTATACAAAAGACCGAGGAGTATAATCTGCCATTGTGTGTTGCCTATGTGGACTATGAGAAAGCCTTTGATTCTATTGAGACCTGGGCGGTAAATTCTCTCCAGCTGTGCCGGATCGACTACCGGTATATCGAGGTGTTAAAGTGTTTATACTCATCTGCCACCATGTCCGTCAGAGTACACGACACAGCAACGAACCCCATCCAACTGCAGAGAGGTGACAGACAAGGGGATGTCATATCCCCAAAACTGTTCACCGCTGCGTTGGAAGACGTGTTCAAGCTGATGGAGTGGAAACGACATGGCATCAACATCAATGGCGAATACATCACACACCTGCGATATGCCGATGATATAGTCATCCTGGCGGGTTCCCTGGAAGAACTTGGTACAATGCTCGGGGACTTGAACAGCGCCTCACAACGGGTGGGTCTTAAGATGAACATGGACAAGACGAAAATCATGTCGAATGTCCATGTCACACCCATACCGGTTGTTGTTGATGGCGCTGCTCTCGAAGTTGTAGACGAATACATTTACCTGGGACAAGTGATCCAGATGGGTAAGTCCAACTTCGAGAAAGAAGTCACTCGTAGAATCCAACTCGGATGGGCTGCGTTCGGGAAACTTGAAAAATCTTGTTGTCCAGAACACTACCTCAGTGCCTGAAGTGTTCGAGCAGTGTGTGTTGCCAGCGATGACATACGGATCCGAGACGTGGTGCTTCACTAGTGGCCTAATCCACAAGCTCAGAGTAGCGCAGCGGGCTATGGAGAGGGCTATGCTCGGTATTTCTCTACGTGATCGTATTCGAAATGAGGAGATCCGTAGGAGAACAAAGGTAACCGACATAGCTCAAAGGATTAGCAGGGTGAAGTGGCAATGGGCTGGCCACATAGTTCGAAGGACCGATAACCGATGGGGAAGAAAGGTCCTCGAATGGCGCCCACGTCTCGGAAAAAGGAGCATAGGATGCCCTCCAACCTGGACTGACGACCTGAAGAAGACAGCGGGCATCCGCTGGATTCAAAAGGCTCAGGACCGGTCAGAGTGGCGCAAGTTAGGGGAGGCCTATGTCCAGCAGTGGACTTACAAAGGCTGATGGATGGATGGATGGATGGATCTAAAAACTGTTGCTCCACCACTGAACCACTGAATCTGAATGTATTTGTAGACCCATACTCTTTTTGAAAGACACTTTCAACGATACCCCTCACAATGGGGTAACAAGTGAAAAAAAAATGATCCCAACGTTACCTGTAGGGAAGGTACCCCATTAAAATTTTTGAAGATTAAATTCTACAACGTTGTGGTTTTAATATGTGTATTAGATCAGTTATTATAAATTACTTGAAAGAAAATGTTTCCTATAAAATATGGAAATTTCGCGACAAGCCAAGATACAAATAAAATAATGGCCAATAAATTACCACCAAAACTTCACTCGTGGCTAAAAATACAATAACTTACAATGCATTGGATTTTGGTGGCATGTTAATATGTGTATTTACCTTATCAATTTAAGTGTTATTACTGCTAATGTAAGTGTATTTCCAGCGATTCTACTGTAGGTCAATTGCATAATTATTTCTGGTATTCGTTGAGATGTAACATCTTATTTCAATACAGAAGCATTTTAGTCACTCTTTTTGATCCAGGGAGACGGTGTATAAGAGCGTTTTAATATTAAAACAATAATTCAATTTAAGAGCCAAGATCAATACAATATGAAAATTTGCTGGAGAAACTTTTTATGAAACAAAAGCAAAATCTAGTAGAAAAATTTATGTTACTTATATTTTCGGCCATTGTTCTCAAACTAACTGATGAAAATAACTTATACATAATTATGGACTTTATTAGATGGAGTTCTAACTGGAACTCCATTAATTCATTTATACATTTTATTACGTTTTGTTTTTATTATTAAGATTCTTCTTTACAACTCTCTTGCCCGCAGTGGCCTGGAATCCACATTATGAAGTTTATAACAAAAGATTGGAAAGAATACAGAAGAGGTTTTTATGGCATTTATCATACTCATGTAACGTAGCGAAGCACAAAACATCATACGATGAGAGACTTGCCCATTTTAAAATTAACTCTTTATATGAGCGAAGACAAATGCTTGATATAGCTTTCTTATTCAAAATTATAAATGGTCTGCTTGATGACTCTAACTTATTAAGCCTTGTAAATTTATCGGTTCCCTCTAGATGGCCAAGAAACTCTAAACGTAATATATTTACCTACCATACGAGTAAATCGAATCTTGGTCTACACGCACCTTTATGTAGAATAGTTAGGAAATGTAATGAAATTTCAAAAAATTTTAATATAGATTTGTTCTCAGACAGCTTAACTAAGATTAAGAGCACTTTGCTTCATTTAAATTAAGATACAAACATTCATTTTATATCTTTTTTTAATTAATTTTTTTATAAAACAATTATATTTAATACTCGTTCTATCTAATAACTGCATGCAGTCTACACCATTAATTGTAATGGCACTAAGCTAAAAATCTCTATCTTGAAAATATGTAAATGTATAAGTGTACATTATGTTGATGTCCAATAAATAAATAAATAAATAAATTATAATATAATATCGATACAAATAGCCGTAAACGTTTGTAGGTATATTGCAGGGCCTTATCTGCGTCATTTATACGCGTCCTTTTAAACCTATGTTTTAAACCCACACGTACCGTATCTTCTTCAGGTCATTTTGTTTAATTGATTGGAAAAAATCAATACTTCTTTTTAACCGAGTTTAAAAAGGAGGAGGTTATCAAATTGGTTGTAGTTTCTATATTACCTCAGAACTATGTCATTTATTAACCGATTTGGATGTTGTTTGGTGTTTTTAATTTGGAAGGATAGTACTTTCCATATTTATCAAAGTTCAGTTTCGAAGAGGAAATGAGAAGTCTTTAAATAAATAAAAGTTTTTATGAAGATTTTGATATGTATATTGTCAGCGATAATTTTTACTGTGACTTGGCCATTTTTCTTTAGCCGGCTATTTCTGCTAGCTTTGTCATTGTTCCGGTTCTATGGATCTCATTATTTATTTATTTATTTATTTAACACTTTATAGCTTGTACACCACAACATAATATACATAAAGAGCACAAGGAAGGAATACAAAACAATGGGCGACCTTATCGCTTTAAACCGATTTCTTCCAGGCAACCCAGCAGTAAATTGAAATCAGCAAGAACAGAAAATGGGTAAACAGGCGTACTACATAGTAAAATAATTAAATAAGAATTAATAGAAGTGAAGAAAAATAAAGAGAAAAGAAAGTATTACCATTACCATACATTCAGATAATATAATTATACCATGGCTACTTCCTTTCATTATACGCTTTGAATCTTTCTTCGATGATTATTTTAATACGAAATCAATTTTTTTTTCATTCACGTAGCACCAATTTTTCTGGAGCAAATTGAGGCAATTAAGGGCTGTTTTATCGTTCCGTTGCCGAATAGTTGGCGTTATTACAGCAAAAAATGTTTGTCATTTGTATATTAAGTGAAGAAGAAAATCTATACTAATATTTAAAGAGGAAAGATTTGATTTTTTGTTTGCATTGAATAGGCTCCGAAACTACTGAACCGATTTGAATAATTCTTTCACTGTTGGGAAGCTACACTATCCCCGAGTAACATAGGCTATATTATATTTTCAAAAAATTTGGGATCCTTAATAAAAGTCCAATAATGTAACCCAAGGTGTAAAAAATAAGAAAACCGAAGCAAAGCGAGGGCGGTTACTCGTACCATATAAAAACGTTATCCTTGTCGGATAGGACGCTATCATTTTCCAGTAACCCGACATTCCGAACCCAGTCATTACCGGTATGGCTGTCATTGCGCGGTAGAAATTGTCATTGATAAGGGTTTGTGGCGAGCCGAGTACGACATGTAGCTCGTCCCACGTTCAATTTATCTCTTCGATCGATTGACAATAATCATAACGAACCGTGCCTTACACATGGAAGTATAATTTGGTGAGTCACATAAATACGATACGTGAAAAAATTGTATACACTTGAACTGAGTCTCCTGAACTAACTGAATGGAAGTCTCTTCGAATAACTATTAATTCGGTTTGATAAATGGACTGCATCCATTTGCTGTTTTGTGAATAAAAATAAAATATGTAATTGCTATATCTATGATGTATCTACTCCCGATCCGTCGTATGGGGGGCCTGCAATGACAAGGAATGACGGATCGTAAAATATTTTTATGCCTTTGCGCCATTTTTGTGTTAATATGGTTAGTGCCCCATAAGAGAGTGCTGTGGTGATATATAATTATTATTTTTTATGATTTATTTGTAAGTAGCAATAAAACCCAGGTATATGATGTTCTTTCTAATTCTTGTTGTTAAAAGTTAGTGGTATGTAGATCTCAAATCACATTGTTATGAATAAGGTATGCTTGAATAAGTAAATTCTTTAACTCTTTTTGATCTCACCCTTCAGAATGAAATGAATTCCTGTTATTGAATAGTCTTGTCAGGAAGACCTAGCTCAGTTGCGTACGGTATTGAAATAGTAAGCTGGGATGGAAAGAGTAAAATACTTAAGCTATTTTATGTCTGATATTGAGGGGTTCAGCTGCAGATATTATTTATAAATGTCTGCAGTTATAGACGAGTAAACGTGCGTCTTGTTAACCTCAAGTCTAGGGGGTCGTTTATAAATCAATCTTTAATAATAATAATATTAATAACGCTTTACACTCATAGCCCAACACAATGTTTTAACAATGTAAATGACTAAGTTTTGCCCGCGGCTTTGCAGTACAGATCTTTTTTTTTTACAAATCCCGCGGGAACCCTGAACTTGTAAATTATATTTGTATGTCTTTATTTGCATATTATTATCTTTGCGCTATGCAATAATCCAACAAGCTTACTATAGCTTTATAAAAGGTAACTTTTACATGAAATAGTTCATCCAGTTTTAGAGCCTTAGGTTGCAAGAGGAGCTTAGGATTCCTGTTTCCTCTTTAGATTAATGTAAAAATTTAAACACTGATTTTTTTTTATATTGATAAATAGCAGTTTTAAAAGTGAGAATAAAGCTTTTTTATGACTGGCTTTTGAGAGTAACATCGGGGTATAATTTTCCCATGTAATTAACAAGTTGTCAAAGGAAAAATATGATGATTTACTAATATTCATCTGACTGAAATTGGCAGGAATCAGCCTTGAATTTTGAAGTCAATAACTTTCAATCGGCTCTTATTTTCATCAACATGAATTACTCAGCAAGTCGCTGATGTCTGACGATTTCCATTTAAGAGGTGAAAGAGATAAATCCATGTCTAAGCTCAAGTGTACCAAAATACTGTAATTAAGGAGGAAAAACCTATAATATAGTGTACCAAATCAGTCTTTATTTGTGGACCAGTAAACGCCGAAGAAACAAAAGTTACACTAATTTATTGTTCATGAAGAAAACTTCGGAAAACATCAAACTCAGCTCATCTTACTTTAGAACAGAAAGGTTTATACTGGTATTGTTATTTTGTAAAATAATCATTGTAACCAAGAAATATTATCTATTCGAACGAAAACTCACACAAAGGAAAAATTCGGGCTTAATTCATGATATAATTATGAACTTGAATAGCACTGAATATAAAGGTACCAGCCATTAGGGTGCCATTTCAAGGTACGGATTATTACTATTAATGGGATTGCCATTTCACGATAAAATTCGGGATTTAGTTTACATAGATCAGAAGTACCAATGAATTTGGCATTAGGAGTCTGGCACTCACCAAAATTCAAATTTAGTTCTTAATAGAAATTAATTGTCAGAAAGATGTGTGAATACTGCCAACCCGCACTTGGTCAGAGTGGTAGATTAACTATGGTTTTTACCTTGTATTGACTGAAAGGAGACCTCCTTCAGTAAGATAGATATGAGTTGTCCTGATACTAAAAATTCTAGATATAAAACGGTATTTTAACGTCGCGTGTAAAGTCTCACTTTAATACGTTAATAAAATAACGTTGATATCTTAAAGACACTTAAAGTCAATTAAAAGATGGAAGAATACAAGTGGTCCAATAAAATAGTTAAAGATATTGGTGCTAAACGCAGTTGGCAACCATATAGGTGTGGATTTATCTGGGAAATGCAAGCCACATGGTGTTAAATTAAGCGTACACATAGAATATCCAACCGAACCGTTTATTGTTGGATAATGTTTATTCATTTACAAAGTTATCCTGACCTTGAATCTGGACTTTGAATAGGTCTGAAAATGTTGTTAAGTTTAATTAAATAACATTTACATTTTTCGTTAGGCTGCTTCTTTCCAATTTACACTAGATATTTTAGGCCCAAAAACCTATCGTAAAAGTGTTTATCCGTTCTGAATATCAATGTACCGTAATTACATTTTTAAAATTTCTTCCTTTTTATGAAGAAATTGCGAAAATCATTATTGAATTTTGTGTGTACGTTATACTGGAAAGGTGTGATTTTCTAGGACCTTTTAGCAATAATATTGGGTTACACGTTTGCAACTATAAATGTATTTTAATTTTAAAAACCTGTAACAATGAGCTCAAACACCTTACCTCTGCTGTAGACAAGTGTGGTGAAGTAGTAACTGTTGTTTCCAGATGATGCTACAACAAGGTAACTTTGGTTTTGTTACACCTTTGAAGTCATAAGACACGAAATTTGAAATCGATTAGATCACTAGAAGTTTTTGATATCCTGTCAACGACTAAAAAAGTGTCTCGTCATGTGTTTCATCAAAGTTTATAAGATGATTATTGTTTTCAACTTTCGAATAAAGAAAAAAACTAAATAAGAATTGAATCACTTTAGGAAGTGAACTCTGCACAGATATATAGACAGTATATAGTCATACACATAAACAGTGTACGACGATACACCGCACCTGTTCTAAGTTTGACGAAGTAGCGCTTGTCAGATAGATTCAGATTTAATAACATAACGGGTATCTTAGAGAAATGTTTACGTCACTTGTTCTTAGAGCCATTGGCCTTTAGCCTTTGGTACTTAACCAGAGGGTTAATAGAGACGAGATAGCTATACAAGCCTATTAATAAATTTGTGTGATGTTACAATTCTAAGGGCAGAATTAACCAAAGAGATTTCAGTGTTTTCTGAGAAACTTTTCCTCAAATAATATTTCATTTTGGTTTTAAAGTCATTCACTTCATTACATTTTTTCCACCGTAAACGTTAAATAAGTATTGTATATAGAGTTGATGAATCAACATGTAATCAACTAAAAATAGAATGAGAAAAGTGCAACTCATTCGAAAATGTCGTACAAATTTTGTTACTACAACGATTTACCACTGGATTAATGTTGGAAAAAAGGAAAAGTTTGTAATGCATTTCATAACAGAATAAGTATTTTAATAATTGGTAGAATGCATTTGACAAACTACAAAACGAAATGCGTACAGAAATGTTAAGAATTTCACGTAGAATCAGTTTTATTTTTCGCTGTGGCAATACAGCGAGTTCTACACTAGCGGTTAACCGCGTGGGCGGCTATTCATACGGCTAGGTGCTTTTCGATTTGAATATTATGATCTCGTATTTAATTGCATTTACTAAACCGCCATAAAGCTTTGACCGCAGTGGTTGAAAGGATCCGCGGTTAGCAATGATTTTTACTGTACGATTATTGTACGGTTAGGCGATTTAATTCGCGGCAAATCGTGAACTTACTTGTGCTGTGTGAATGTTTGTACCGCAAAGTGGTTTTTTATCTATCTAAGTTTTGCTAGCATTGAAATGAAGATATAATGTAGTTTTGAAAAACATAATAATGAATCTTAAAAATGAATTTGAGTACCAAAAATAAATTTCGATGTCAACTACTTGTTATAATCACGTCGATGGAAAATTGCCACGTTCAACTATCACCATCTGCAAGGACGGATCTTTTGTGTGAAAATGCATATATTTATCATAACACTTGGTTCAAGTTTGAATCAATTTAAATTGTTTAAATTGATTTATTCAAACTTGAACATCAATTTCACTGTGACGTCGCAAAGACAACACAAGCACTAGAAAAATACATAGTCGTTATCATATTTTTGTTGTTACGTCAAAAAATCACAGCGACACTATTACTACTATTTTTACAAACTTTTATTTAACTTACAATGTATGTTTGGCCGGGTGGAATCTTGCAACTGAATTTTAAATCAGTTATCTTTAACAGATTGAGTTGAAATTTGGTGTACGCGTTTATTTTGGATGACAATTCATGATTAGTTATAGACGTCATTCTAATTCCAATATGGCGGATATTTCCAAAATGGCGGACTAGTTATTTTTTCTGCACTACCACACTATCGGTATCAAATGAAAGGGCTTGATGAGAAGAACACGAAAACTAATACAACGTCACATTAAAAGCTTGTTTTTAAAAAGTTTTTTTACCAGTAATAACATATATACTACTAACCACTGCTTGAAGTCATTTTGTCTTAGCAATGTCTTGTTATTTTCACACACATTGAGTCAACACAACATGATTGACAAGTGGTTAAGTTTTGTCAAGCAAAATAATGCAACACTATAACATTCCACAACTTATGCGACAACTTGTTGCTATTTGTCGAATGATGCTAAAATTAATAGTAGATACGTCAATTTATACCATCATCAAAATTAATAAACATATTCAACATAACTTAGTATTCATCACAGACATGTATGAAGAAATGTCTATGGTATTCATGGTATATCGCTACAAAATAAAATGGCCGTTTCATTCTGAAATAGTTTATTACTGAACTGACGCTCGGTAGCAATTGAAGATGGTGGCGTGGGGTGCGCATACATAATAATATCAATTCAGCAACGAGCGAGTATGAGTGTGTAAAAGCGTTATTAAAAAAATCGGGTAGGAAATATTCTTTACCAAAATACTTCAATATTCCAATATTGACTGTCTCCAAAACTTTCTGCTAGTACTTAACTCAGCCAGACATTGCAAAACTATATAAGGATTACTGCTAATGTAGATCGTGAGTCTGATTGAACTTGAAGAACTTAATCCAGCATACCTACCGTCTTATAGCTTCACAAATATAGCTGCAAGGATGAAATAAATGAAAATTGCGCGTTATTGCTGAGGAGTAATTTTAACTGGAATACGAAATTAAATTTGCTTCCATTTGTGGATCTATGTCTATCACACGTATTCGGAATTTTATTAAAAGTATGGATAGCTAAAGAATCTAAATTATTTGTAGACTAAGTGAAAACGATAAAAATCTGGAGACTATTCTTTGTTGGCGTTATAAAATGTATTTTTATTCCAAATTACAGCTTTCTAGGGTCTCTGCGCTAAAGTACGGACGGGTAGATGGACGGACGGACTAACCGACATTGCGAAACTCTAAATGTTTATTTTTGACTACGGAGCCTTGTAAACGATTTGCTTAAGGGTCTTCATAAAATACTTACGGAGGGACAAAATTTTTAATAAGAGTTAATAATATTGGAATAATTTGTTACGGTATTTAGTTCCTTTCCTGAACCCAACAAAAGGAAAATGTTGCCTTGACTATGAACTCTCGTCTTACAAATGGAACAGACGGGCCATTTAATATCACAAAGGATTTAATAACAAGAATAAGAACATGAAATGCAATAGTGAAAATATTATGTTAAGATATAATATTAAAGTTCATATACGTATACTACTAAACACTACTAGATACGTGCAAACTTTAACCGATGAATATCTCTACACGAATAAGCAACATAACATAAATATATAGGAAAGGTGTATTGGAGGTAAACTATAGGTAGCGGTTGTACTATATTATACAGGAAACAGATTTTTTAAGTTTTTGGCTGTCTGTATTTGTTACTCAATTTCTTTTTGAGGTTGGTGCAGCAGCTTGGAGTAGCATTTAGAGTTTTGTTTAAATTGGCCCACAAACCTAATTTTTTTTCAAGTGTAAGTATTAAGGCATACGGTTATCGATGCAAATTCCGTAAAGTAAAAAAACGGGCTAGTGCGTGTCAGGTCACGCGCAATGTAGGGTTCCGAAGTAGTAAGTTTATCGACTATTATTCATTATCTACTTACGCATAAATTGCCGTGATAGACTTTAAACCCAAAACTTAATATTGCGCAAACGAACCCCTGATTCCAAAAATGGTCTTAGAAGACCCATTATACTTTTGGAGCCTTCATAAAAAGTTTACCTTAGGTGTTAACAAATAAATGTAGGTATTAAAGTTAGCAATTACGAGTAGGGGAATGTGGGGGGAAACCGGACAGGGGGTAAAAACAGATAGTTGCTATTTTACTAGTAGGCATATAGCTATCTCGTTCTAAATAGTCAAACGTTATTTGGGAACACTCGGGCAGTTTGCTTGCAAAAGGCGGACAGGATAGAATTTCATCACGGGCTTGTACTCCACAAAATAGAAAAAATTGGTAAGTTATCTAATATTTTGTAATTTTTGACGTATTCTCATTTGTTTTGGCCATGTACGATCATAATGTAACATTCTTTTCATCATATCTTGGTTATTTAAGTTAAAAAAACAGCATTAATTGTTGCTGTGAGTCTAAGAATAAAAATTTTGCAAGTAATATTTTAAAAGTGGCACCTGTGGGGTACGACCGGACGGGGTGATATCGGGTATCCGGTGTCACCCCCAATCATTGAATAGGTTATGTCTGCTTATTTACTTTAAATCTTAAACCTTTACTTTATTTATTTTTTCATAAGTATGTTTACAGGACCTCAGTATCACTTGAGTTGAAAAGAGACGTAGGCTCCCTATGCGTATTCTACAGTCTGTACAACGGGGAATGTTCTGAAGAACTGTTCGGTTTAATACCTGCGATCGATTTCCGTCACCACGCATCACGGTGTACCAGGTTCCATCAACACCACCTTAATACTTGGCGTTCGTCCACAGTTCGCTTTTCATGTAATTTCTTACAAAACTGTGGAACTGTGGAACGAACTTCCTGCATCGGTGTTCCCACTAAGCTTTGACATGGAGTTCTTCAAGAAGCAGGTCTATTGTTATTCTTCGAAGCCGGCAACGCATTGGTGACGCCCCTGGTATTACTAATGTCCATGAGCGGCTGTAATCACTTACCATCAGGTGACCCGTCAGCTCGTTTGCTTGCTTAAGGCATAAAAAAATATCCGTATTCACCCCGTTGACTAAAAACGCGTATCCGGTTTTACCCATAGGTATGGGGTGAATCCGGATTTATGTTTTTTATTAAAATAAATTTCTACTTCTTTTTATCTTTATTGATTTCGGATATTTTTTGCCAAAGTAATGTCTTACATATGTTCTTTGAGAAGTGTTGTTGATTTTTTAAATATATAACATTATAACGAATTTATGGTGTTTTTTTCTTAACTATCCGGTGTCACCCCACATTCCCCTACATTATTGGTAAAAATTTGGTGTGTTTTGGCATACAAAGAGCAGAGAATTGTAAATTAAATCGTTGTACATATGAGAATCAGAAACATTTCATAGACTACAGAATGTTTGGATTCTTTTATATTATATATTCAAATCTGTGTTTCAATTAAATTTGCCGTTAGAAGGATATTTCATCTCAGAAATTTTCCATGTCACAAGCGCCGTGTTGAGCTCCATAATTTAATTCAAACTCCGTAATCTTAGAATCCTGGCTTTGATATAAATTATATATAAAATTATATATAAATTATATTATTTATTTAAATAGTTTTTATTAACACCTTATTTACGATACACAAGGGCAAAAATTTTATGCTCTGCCAATCACCCTTGGGTGCAAGATAAAATAGATCGGCGCGAATGTTATAATACTCACTTTATAAGCACATAAAAAGCTAAATATAATAATTTCGGACTATCATCATAAAACATAAAATTATTGTTTTGAGGGCTATTAAATCTAACGGCTATGATTCCTATTTTCGCTTGTGTAGCGATGGGGATCTGATTTGCTATAGCAACTGAGGTAAACAATACACAATAAAACACAAATAGCATTGCATGCCGCTTCCCATTGTTTATGCATGTTCACTGGTACAATGCAAATGTAGTAATGATGCTTATACAACTGGGAAATGTCCAGGGAAACTCATGTATGCTTCTTATTTATAAGAACTTATAAGGGTTGACTCACAATTTTTCATTTTCAGTGTCACTTGCTGCTATCTTTCATTGCGTGTATTCTTCCAGGTCTTTTTATACGTGACAATATTCCTATCTCAGGAAATTTTGTAATACACTTTGAAGGTTTAGTACAATCCTTGTATATTGTATATTGTGAAATAAAATAATGTTTAAAAAAGTAAGTTTGACTTGAAAAAAAGGTATCTTAAAATTATAGCATAATAAATAAATTTAATTGCATAGCTTTTACACATTAGATATTATTGACGTCTAAAAATCGTAGATTTCATCACTCACTGATGATAACAAATTCTCTTCTAAAATTCTCTTCTACTTCCTGAAATCCCAGAAAGGTGAAATTTGGTACCTAAGCTACTATTAGTACAAAAACAACAGAAAATTCTAAAACTTTTAGCCCTTAACCATTTAAATTAGGGGATGGAAGTTTGTATGACACTTCCGAAAATTTTGATGCTAGAGGTCTGAAAATTCATATATGAATTCTTTGTTACATATAATAAAATAAATATTTCAAGATTTTAAGTAAATCACTCCCAGGCTTTTAATTAGGGGATGGAAGTTTGTATGGGTTTTCTATATATTTTTATTATTGTCATACTTACAAATGCCGTTACAACAACAACTATCGTATAATAGGAAAGTAAATTAACAGTGAATAATTTTTTTCACTTTACGCCCATGTGACGGAAGGGAAACAGCTAAGCCAATTTTGACTAAGGTGTAGATTTTGAGAAGTTAGGGCGTGTAATGTTAGAAAGTTGGCTCTACATGAGATCTGATAACTTTTTGATTTAGAGCCTTATGGTCTCGTATTGGCTTAATTTGACATGAAAATGTATTTGGTGGGATAACTAGTATGGGAATTCAACAAAAATGCATACATTCACACAAATTTCATAATTAAATTTCTTTCGATACATAATTGTAATACGTAATTGTAATGAGATTATCATATTATGTAAAAATATTGCACTTCTAGTAATATTACATACATGTACTCCTAATATCATGTTAATAACCTCCCTCACATATGGGAACCCGTAATGAGTTCACTCAAAAGGATTCTTTATAAAGTTGTGATATGCCCGTCTTAGGTGAACACAGAATTTATATTGAATTTTTTCAACTATAATCTCTGCAGGAGCCATCTGCTGCACACAGAGAGAACATGTAGGTAGATTATAATATCTAAAATGTCTGTACTTGGACAGTCCCCTTATACTGTGATGATGTACAGACGTAATATATAAAACTTTCTACGTAGAGTGTAGCTTATTGCGAAGGAAACTATCTGATAAGTTTACTTAGGATTGGGTATTCGGTACTGTATACATCTGTCTGACAACTGTTTCAAAACTTATTACACTCGTGTAAAATTGTTTGAAATAACATGTTCTTCTAATTGGAATTGTAACTTAAAGCATTCTATAAAAAAATCTAAAATATAATACAGGATTCACGTGTGTATTCAACTTAAATTATTATAGGCTATATTATACTTTCTTGCTGCTTACGAGTAGGTATATTCAGAAGGTAGGTATTGTCAGTTCACTTAAGGACAAGAACAATTTTTTTCAAAGCGATGCGAGGGCGGGTACATAAATCCTAGTTGTAAACGTAATGAAAAAGTAAACAAACTCCTCAAATATATATCAGGCCACGCGTAAAAGTATAAAGTTCTATAGTTTTTAAAGATTTGAGCTTGTCAATTTGTTGGTGTAAAAAATTTGTAAATGCATGCCATTGTGGATTCCGTTTTGATTACTTACGTAACCCTAAAGTCCGCGGAACTTCTTCATAGAACACGTTCTTAGCAGTAAATATTAATATTTCGGTAAAAGCAGTATAAAAAGATCAAGCTCTAAACGGAATAGAGAGCACATGAAAGCTCATCAGATTTATTTACTCTCATTTACGGGTACTTAAGCTGCGAGTACCTTTTGAAATAGGACGGAAATATTTTGTGAATTTCTTTATCTTCTTAGTAAAGATAAAAAATACGAGGAATAAAGCGGCTAGCAATTTAAATATTATACTTCCTGGATAAATATTGTCGATTTAGTATCCCAGGTAAATGGTTGAATGACAGAGAATGCTTTTGGCATTAAGTCCGCCTTTTGTACCACATTGTTTATGGTATAGTATATAAAATTTAAATAAATAAATAAATAGAAGAGGAACTACTTGCCTAGCGAAGAGCCTGTTGTTTATTTCTGTCTATGGAAGATTTTAGTGAGAGAAATGTGATTGTTCTCGAATTGTTTGTGATGCGGACTCATAGACACGGAGAAGTATAATTTTGTATCCGTTTAAACAGAATTGGTTATGCACGATATTATTCTGTTAGTATTAGTTTTAAGTATGTACACTTGAGTGTTGACTGTAAGTTATCCATCTATTTTGGGAGCGCAAATCCTTAAGCCTTGTTGGAAGATTCAAGAACTTCCAATACTTGAATTGTACGAGTTATATCGTGCTATATTGAACTTTCGAAGAGAAGCACTCATAGCCCGGCAAATTGTGTCGATCGTAAGTAATCAACAAAGTTAACCTAAGAAACAGAGGGCGCAGTCGTATGCCACGTTGGAGGACCGGGTGGCCTAAAAACTTCCGACACTTGGCAATAACCGCTTCACCAATCTTCACTGGAGCAGCGTGGTAGAGTTAGCTCTAGGCCTCCTCAAGAAGAGAGACCCCTACTCTGTTCTCAGTACTGATAACGGGTCTCTCGTACTCAGTAGTGAGTAGTTAATTGGTTGAAGCCATGTTGAACTTCAAACATGCCATTACCATACACACTTTGACACTTTAATCCCTATTTATTTATAATTATTATATAGTTTTTATTTACCGAGTGACAGTGCAATTATTTAAATATGTTAGTATTCCTAGTAATCAGTTTAATGGACAAACTGCTAGATCAAATATCTGAGGCGGCAAGATGGCGACTTGTGTCCATCATTTACATTCCACACGTATCACTAAACTATGATGACTTCATGTTAAATTCCATTAAAACTATAATATGCCCAGGGACGGAATGTTATTAAAATGACGAAGGTTGAACTTTGCCAGGCTGTTTACGTGCCAATTAGACCGTAGATTTAATTTATCTAGTTCCTTGACATATTCATAAAATATCATTAAAATCCAGAGGAAATTTACAGTAATTTGAGTTATTGAGTTTTTATGTTACTAAGGATGAGCGTGAGAGTCTTAAAAGTTCATGTTTTAAACGGTTTCATTTGGCTTACCCTGTTTGTGGGGGTCAAATCTTATAAGCTTAATTACACATACTGTCTGTTATTCTACGGAATAGAAATTTTACATTTGGCTGTAGTTCTAAACAATCCATTTTTTTGAGGTGCCTGACCCGATACAGTCAGGTTAGGTCCCAGACGAGGGAACTCCTTAATGAAACAAATTTTTGCTTTGCACCATAAATTCGTGTACTTAGTTTTTTAGGGTTCCGAAGTAAAATCGGAACTCTTATAGTTTCGTCATGTCCGTCCGTCCGTCCGTCCGTCTATCCGAGGCAAAGCGCCTAGAAAGCTATAATAAAATATTATGGCATGGCTACGTTTCATGAATACCAGTATACACATAATTTTATGCAAACTTGGTATGACAAACTGTACTTAAATATTAGTTTGTCAAATTCAATTCTTTACATGGCATGTGCATTGGGCACGCACGTGATATTCACATTGCGCTTACTTTTATCAGATTCCATTTCGTACATTACTTTATGATGGCCCTTTTTCCTTCATAAAACAGAAGCGTGGGCAACGTGATACAATAGAAAGTCATTTTAAAGTAAAAAAACACATACACCGTATGCTTGCAGGGCTGGTCAAGTGTCTGTGGAACGCTCACCAAACTCTTATAACCTATGTCCACATCAGTGCACTTTCAGGATCATCTTTCGTCTTTATATTTCAGTTCATCTTACGACAAGCTTATGCAATATTGCTTGCATGTTTTTTTCCATACTCTCTCGCTCCACTTTTGAATTCATTTTAGCGCATGCATGTACTATGGTTGTTATATGTTATGTTGTTATGGTTCATACATGCGGTTACGAAAAACGCAAGATGATCAAAAAGCGCACTTGTAAAGAAAGCTATAGAATAGCGCGAATATCATGCTTTTTTATGGAAATAGCCGGCAAACGAGCTGACGATCCACCTGATGGTAAGTGGCTTCGTCACCCATGGACATCAGCAACACCAAAGACATCGCTGATGCGTTGCCGGCCAAGAAAGAGAGAAGAAAAAGAAAGAAAGAACAACAAGTAAAACTGACTAGGTTGGACAAAAATGACGTTACCCGTTATATTAAAAACTCTATGTACGATTTTGAGTGGTATGAAATATAATTAAAAAGAAATAATTACAATTGATTTCCGTTCTTTTGTTAACAAAAGCTTCTTAAATCACTTTAAGTGGCTGAAATTGGTATTCTTCACAAAGTTATAAAGTGTTGATTGTTGAAACAAATTCAAAATTAGCTTTGACGACAAAATTCTCACTGGCATTTGGATCTAATCAGCTCGGTCTGCGTGACATTACGTCCTAACGATCTCGTGTGTCAGTATCTTATTTCATGAAATATGTCTCATATCTTTTAAGACGTGTGTCCTATATGTGACATTATCTAGTGGTGCGGTAGTGCTACTGCCAAGACCAATAGAACTCTCTACTTGTTCTCGAAATTTTTCATTGCATTTTAAGCGCTTATAACTTAGTGCTTTATTCTCAAATTCTTAAAATATAACGTGGTCAGCAAATTGATCAAAAATACTAATATTCTAAGAGCTACTGAACCATTTGACTGCTTTTGATGCCATTAAAATGTATAGGGCCATTACTGGATCTCACAGATCTTACACATTGGGGGAAAGAAATTTCAGTATCGCCATACAAAAAAAAAACATACAAATGTATCCTTCTATTTATAATTTCAGGTTCTTGTCTCCTTTTATCTATACTAATATATAAAGAGGAAAGATTTGATTTTTTGTTTGCATTGAATAGGCTCCGAAACTACTGAACCGATTTGAAAAATTCTTTCACTGTTGGGGAGCTACACTATCCCCGAGTAACATAGGCTATATTATATTTCAAAAAAATTAGGGATCCTTAACAAAACTCCAATAATGTAATCCAAGGTGTAGAAAAATAAGAAAACCGAAGCAAAGCGAGGGCGGTTACTCGTGTCATTATATATATAATGTACGGGACGATTGTAGGATCTCATAGATCGTACACATTGATGGAAAAGACAGTGCTACTCTACAAAAAATAATAATTTTCATGAGGCAAAATCAACGGATTCGATTCCTGACTAATAATACTGATTTTTCAAAAATCATCCAATTTATCCATCCATGCCCACTTATATATCAAATAAAAACCACCAAATATACAATTTGAATAAAACAATATTGAATAAAACATAGTATGTCATACTATGACCTTTTGTGTGAGATTAGTCGTGTTGCTATAATGAACTGTATTGTATGCGTCGCACGTTTTTCATTTGGTAAGGGATTAAATCAGAATGAAATTAATATACATTTTAAACAATAGAAAGTATGTTCCCTGAAAATTTGAGCCTTGTGGGAACAGTTTATGAATTGCTCTCCCGATGACAACTTTGCTCTGTTCTGCCATATACTTGCAACCCTCAAAATGGGTTGAATTTTTTTCTAAATTAAGCATATCCAAATTACAACCTATTTAAATTGTAGCCTTGTGAGATAAGGTTAAAAAAGAATATTTTTTTTTGCTTTTTCAAAAACTTAAGGGATGATGACGCAACCGCGAGAAGCCTGCCAGAACGGTACCTTTGTGGGAAACGGGTTAGTCAGATGGTTCAGTAGCTCTTAGACTATAACATTCATTTTTGTAGTTTACGTACTTTAGATTTTATTTATACCTAAAATGTGATGATTTGTAGAGTAAGGGGCTTGACGCTTCATGAGATCTGATGACGTTTTTAATTTAACGGTGAAAGCGGTGAAGAGATTGTTAGTCATGGCGGTCTATTTTACATGAAATGTTTTTTATACTAATATCAGAACTAACCTAACATCAAAATCTATCTATATATATAAAATTGAAAAGCGACACACCGCTGATTAAACAAAAAATCTCAGAAACTACCGAACCGATTAAGATGGAATTTGGCAGGTAGATAGTTTCTGCTAAGGAGACGTCCACTATGAACGAATTTTTGGAAATTCATCCCCTAAGGGGTACAAATAGGGGTTAGAAATCACTTTTATACAAACCAACTTCGTCAGTTTTAGAGTTATAAATATGAATTTTTTATGTTAGTTTATAGTAATAAACAAAAGTTAACTTTAACACATTTTTTTGGAAAATCATCCCTTAAAGGGTTAATTTCTTCAATGGAACTTAGTACGCAACTTCGTCATTTTTGAAGTCGAAAACATGAAAATTTATATATTACTTCAAAATTAGAAACAAAATTTAAAAGTTACAGAAAGCGAGAGAGGGACCGGGAATGGGAGAGGGAGAGGGAGAGGCAGAGAGAGGAAGAGAGACAGGAAGCGGCAAAGGGACACGAAGCGGGAGAGGGCCCGGGAGTGAGAGAGGGAGAGGGACTGGGTGCAGGAGAGGGAGAGGGAGAGAGAGGGAGAGGGACAGGAAGCGGGCGAGTGAGAGGGGGGGAGAGAGAGAGAGAGAGGGAGTGGGAGCGGAAGAGGGAGAGGGAGTGTAAGTGTCCGGATGGAAACAATAGAGTCGTTTTTAAAGATATTTGTACAGTTCATGTTGACATCGTAAAACTAGTTCTGTTCATGATTGATCCATTTAGGATCTGTTGGTGTTACTTGGAAACAAGATATGTAACTCCTGGATGGATAGAAATAACAGAACCTTCTTGATTTTTTTTAATAAAACTCAACAGCCAGTTTTTCCGTACCTTAAATATTTTTTGAAAATTTGTTTTTAAATTTATTGCCTGTTTGGACAGCGGGCATAACATGAAATCCCTTGAACTGGTTTCGACAGAAATTAGTTAAGTTGTCCCATAAACTTTGGATAACGTTTTAAAAAACTTTTCGTCCCGATAAAAATTAAAAGTTTTCCCCGGAAACAAGATTAAACTTAATATGGAATATTTTTAAAATATCAACGATTTTTTTAATTTGTCACAAACATTCCTCATTTAGTTGATGGAATACATGATTTCGAGTTTTTCAAAATTTTTCATGAAAAAGAAAAAAAAGGAATAATTTATGATTGTATCGTAGGTTTCAGTATATAAATTCCTAAGTATAAGTACTTCAATATAAATTAACCTGTTTTTAAATTTTCTTCTGCAAGGGATACAAATTATGATAAGCATAATTTCCGCATGTGAAGCTGCGGGCAACAGCTAGTACTATAATAAAACTCAAGGGGGAAATTTTCTGTACATTGAATATTTTTTTAAAAATTTCGATTAGGAGACACTTCAATAACGTTTTAGAGCACAAAAATATTTTTTTTAGAATTATTGTCCGTCTGTCTGTCTGTCTGTTTGTCTGTCCGGGCATCACATGAAAACCCTTGAACGGATTTCAATGAAAATAGATAAAGTTCTTACTAATACTCCGGGTCATATTTTAAGACACTTTTTATCCTGGAAATTTAAAGGTTTCCTCTGGAAACGGGATGAAAGTTTGTATGGAATATTTTTTAAACATCAACGGATTTGCTTCAAATTTGCAACAAATGTTCCTTGCTTAAATGGATGGAACATTTATTTTTCAGTTTTTCAAAATTATGCAAAAAAAGAAAAAATACAAATTAATGTGAATATACATAAATGTTCTTCTGCAAGAGGTATAAATAAGGTAAAACATAATTTCCGTATGCGAAGCTGTGGGCAACAGCTAGTTCTAAAATATAATCATACAGCTTCATGGTGTCTTTTCTTGCCGCAATAACGATAATATAATAATTCAATTATGCAACAATACTACACTTCGTCATAAATGTCGACGGAACCATGCATCGCGGGGTCCCTGTTTCCGCGTAAAAAAAATATACAAACATAACCTAACTTAACCCATTCCATTTTGCCCCCCTTTCTGCTCCCCTTGTTGGTGGGCTTTGCCCCCCTTACTTCTTGAGTGGGGGCTCAGACCCCACGCCCCTTGTCACGTGGGGCTTCGGTCCCCCTGATCCCCTCCACCATTCATTTTTTTTCGCCAACGTTTATATATGCACTACTAACATTGTTGCTGAGTGCATTGTTGCGGTCGGGTATGTTTTAAAATACCTGCAAGGGCATATCACAAAGCTGAAAGTATACCCGATTTCAACTCGCGCCATGACCTCACAAATGTAGGTACGATTTAATTAAACGATTTTTGCTTTTTCGATTTGAAAATATACCCGAAGATAACACGGTCTCTGACTTCATAAGCGTTGTGTGAAGGTATAAATTACTTATACGCCGCACAACACGATAAAATTGATACATTTCTCGCCTTCCCCTTCGAAGACTGTTACGTGTCCTTAAATATTAAAATACATAAAATAAATAAACATATGAATGATGAAGTGAATAAATTAAAACATTCTAATTGATTTCGTGCAGTAACATAGCAAAATGATGATATCGTTAACATTTCTAAATCTCATCTTTAGATAGAAGTGAGGTGCACTCTATGCATAACTTATGTCTCATCGGCGCGGTGGTTCTTTCACTTCTAGTTCATAGAACATAACAGTGTTGCTATATCATCATAATTATCATCGACATTCCTACTTATGGTCCCCTAAAACATCAGTTGCTTTAATTTCATTCAAACCCGATGTAAACAAACTCCAATGCAATTAATTAACCTTATCTTTGTGAACAATGAAAGTTTACTTAGCATTATTGGCTTCCATTAAAGTTGGTTTGCAGTTTTCAAGACCCTTTGCTGGACTTGATGTAATTATTTTCAGTACAAAGGAACTCTTTTTACGGGTAAGTAGACAACTACGTTGTGGTTGATTTTAAATTAAATTAATGGATTTCATGTAATTAATGTATAAGAATGGGTGGGAATAACTTAACGTTTTTAAGAATATTTGTTGTAGGTAACGTTGACATAGCAAAACCAGTACAACGTTGAGCAATTCAGGATTTAATGGTGTACGTGTATATAAAATCTCACTGATATTTCTTAAATTATGATAATTTTTAGGTAAAATTTGGCTCCCAGTTATTTCATATCCCGCATTAAAAAATAGGTTGCATGTTCGTCGGGATCGGGTCGTTCGAGTTCGAGGCTCGGGAACGGATCTACTCCTTTAGGAAAAGGGGTATAATAATTTAGTATGGAAGTTCTGTTTACAGGTTATAATTATTATTTTGACTACTTTTATGTATGTGCTACCTACTACATAGAATTTTTGTATATTTTTTTAGGGCATTGTTCTTCAAAAGAAAAAACATATCCCTTATAGGATCGTTTCGTTGTCTGTCTGTCTGTCTGTCAACCTTATTATCTTAGTAATGCGTGGAGGCATAATTCCACACAAACTTAAATAAGTTTAAGTTTTTGGTTAATTGATTGAATAATAGTATTTAGTTAATTGATCGCTATGTCCATGTATGGAAACGACAGTTTTCCAGCGGCAAAGTTAAGTTTGTTACTGAATGATTTAACATTGCTATTGTGTTCGGTGCCGTCGACTTTGCCTTCACCTGAGTTAATTCACCCAGGGGTCTTTAGTCTACTTTTAGTAGATTGACAGGTGATTCGGTTCTGTAAGTTTGGACAGAACCCTCGGTGCGCAACTCTAACTCGCATTTGGCCGAGATCTTTTTTGATTACTAATTCTCCTCAAGTCCACGCAGACAAAGTCGTGGGTAGAAGCTAGTTAATGTATAAATTACGTTATTTAAGTAAGACCTTTATTTTTTTCTTGAAGTCTTAAAAAAAATCATAATGTTTCCTATGTGGGTAGGAGTAACGTAAATACACGAAAAAGTGCGCTCTTAGTTTTTTTTGATATTTTAATTTGTTTTGTGTCTTTTTTATGTGTTATATGCACTAAGCTGCCATAAAACCACCCGCACCTAATATCTACCACTTTTCCTTTTGTAACACTTTCACTTGCACTACAATTTATACCAAGAATGGATATCCAACTTGTAAGTAACATGGAGAAGCTTGAAAAACAATTTAGCTCCCGTATGCGCGAGTACGATGAAAAGCTTCAAAATGTAGCAGCTGGAGCTGGCTCTTCTCATCCAGATGTCACCAGACTGAACCGTGAGTTTAACGAATTCAAGGCTCTCATTTGGGAAACCTTATCCACAATCAAAACTCAAATTGAACTCCTTTCTCTCGGACTGGACAGGCATGAAACTGCCATGAGGAGAAAGGTGCTATTATTACATGGCATCCCTGAAAAACAGAATGAAAAAGTTGTCAATACTGTTCACAAAATTTTTACTGACCAATTAGGCTTGGCAGATATTTCACCACATCACCTGCAAGTTTGTCATCGTCTGGGAGGTGCTCAAGGCAAAACGCGTCCCATTCTAGTGAGATTTACTGATATGGAACAACGTCATCTTGTATGGGACAGTAAGTCTGCATTGAAAGGCACTGGCATAACTGTCTCGGAATTCCTCACTAAAACTAGACATAAAATCCTTATTGCTGCTCGGAATCATTTTGGGATCAAGCAGTGCTGGTCGACTGAAGGGAAAATTACAATTATTCTTCCCGACAAATCCAGGCGCAAGATAGAAGTCATGGCTGATCTAAATTCATTAATCTCCAAGTTTCCACCTGCCACTGATGCTCTCACGGACCCTCAAGGTGCTTCCTCGCCACCAGCATTAGAACATACATCAAAACCAATTGCAAAAGCACCTAAGGGTAAGGGGCGACGGCATTAGTTAATGTATTGGTGAACACTTCTCTCCGTACAAATAGTTGTCGGTAGTTTTAAACTTCGTTATCTTATGTTTATCTATTGAGTCATATCTACCGCACTGTTTTTTTTTCCTTTTTGTTTATCTTGTTATGCACTGCAATTTTTTACTCACTGACAATAACATTCATAACAAACCACTGACGTCTGACGCCATTCTGACGCTATTTAAACTGTCATATCATTAATAGTCATACTGACTGACACGAGTTTGACTGATGGAAGTTGACATTGCCAGTCATTCAACCATAGACTATATGTATAATAATATTTTAAGTCGGTGACCGTTCCATAGTAAAATGCAGTGCAACTCCCAATCTCGAAAATTTAAAAAACAACAATAAAATTTACGTTTGTTGTATCTTTTTAAAGTAATAAATTATGCATGTAAAAAAAACTCTTTGTATTAATGTAGTTAAATAAATTATTTGCTTGATTGGTATAATTTTAAAGTGTTTAAATTCTCTTTAATTATATTAGAAAGAAACCGAAATTCAATATATCTTTAAGTATTATTTTGTGTGAGTATTTACTTGTTAAGTTTCTTCCAATAGACCGGT
Source organism: Thymelicus acteon (assembly GCA_951805285.1). Taxonomy (NCBI): domain Eukaryota; kingdom Metazoa; phylum Arthropoda; class Insecta; order Lepidoptera; family Hesperiidae; genus Thymelicus; species Thymelicus acteon. The sequence continues at coordinate 8,794,171 of OX638229.1, read as the reverse complement.
GTGAGGTGCGTTTGGCTGTATTAACGTGTACTAGTTATTATATTGTATTTATTATTATTATACAATCTCAATCAAATTCGTTAGATACATTTTTATAATAATATTATAGTTTATTTACATTATTTAAAAATATAAATAATTATATATTATTACGATGGATATTGATGACAGTTTTTTTTCTTGTTCATCCTCGGAACGCAGTTTCGTGAGTGTGAGCAGCGAATCGTCTGACAGCCCTCTGCATGATCAAATCTCCTCTCTCTGTGCTTCATTTTCCAACAACTTAAATATAGCGCACATTAATGTCCAAAGTGTCCCACGGCACTACTCAGACCTTCTGGCAGCATTTAACAGTAATCATCTTCACGCTCTTCTAATTTCTGAAACCTTCCTTAAGCCTTCTCTTCCTTCAACCCAGTATGTTTTACCCGGCTTTTGCCTCATTCGTAATGATAGAATTGGAAAGGGATGCGGAGGTGTTGCCATTTACCTACGTTCGGATATTAACCACAAAGTCATCTGCACGTCATCTTGCGAATACAGCGAATCTGCTGAATACTTGTTTATCGAACTTTCAATTAATTTCAGGAAAGTACTTCTTGCAGTGTTTTATAGCCCTAATCTAACTGTGGACTATTTTAACAACCTCGACAAAGTTCTCACTGATCTATGTCCTGTTTATGATGATATTATTATAATGGGAGATTTTAACACCTGCATAATCAAAAATGATACGCGCACTGCGAAATTTCTGTCTCTTTTGTCATCTTTCAATCTTCACCTACTTCCCCTCAATGCTACACACCATTTTCCTCACTGTACTCCTTCTCTCTTAGATCTAATGATAGTCTCTTCTCATAAAATAAATAACGTCATATCCCATGGGCAAATCTCAGCTCCTTTTTCCTATCATGACCTAGTATACCTTTCTTATCGCATTCGTCCTCCTAAACTTAAGCCACAATTTATCTTGATTCGTAACTACAAGGCCATTGACCTGGAGGCATTGAGGCGGGATGCTGATGATGCAGATTGGTCATCTGTGGTTGACAGCACATGTATAGATGATAAAGTGAATAATTTTACAGCGGGTATTCTAGAAATTTTCAATCGCCATGCTCCACTTCGACGAGTGAGAGTAAAACGCAATCCTGCACCATGGCTAACGACTGAGATCAAGGATATGTTCGCACGTAGGGATAGGGCGAAAAGAAGGTACAAAAGGTGCCCCTCTGACCATAATCTATTGCTCTTTAAGGTGCTGCGCAATCGCTGTAATCGCATGTGTCGAGATGCGAAGAGGCGACACTTCCACAATGCTCTCGTTAACCGTACCCCTTCTGAAATTTGGAGATTCCTTAAATCTGTAGGCATTGGTAAATCCCCCTCTACAACGTGCAGTGGCGTGGATTTAAGCGAACTAAATAAGCACTTTTCCTCGTCTTTAGCAACTTTAGATTCTCACATTAAATCTACAACACTGCATGCTTTGTCGAATTTAGATAAACCATCCTGCAATGCCTTTTCACTTAGTCCTGTTTCTGAAGAATCTGTGAAGAAATCTGTTCTAGCGATTACTTCCACTTCTATTGGTTGTGACAACTTGTGTTCAAAAATGATCGTCCTTATCCTTCCATCTATACTGCCGATTTTAACACATATTTTCAACCATTCTTTCCTGACTGGCACTTTTCCTGAAATCTGGAAATTGGCGTATATTATTCCACTCCCAAAAGTCCCTAATCCATCTTCTCCACATCAATTCCGTCCCATTTCTATCCTCCCTTTCCTTGCCAAAGTTCTTGAACATGTTGTTCACACCAAATTGTCCTCCTTTCTGTCATGTAATCGCCTTTTAAGTCCCTTTCAATCTGGCTTTCGTACTGGCCACAGCACTGTCACTACTCTTTTAAAAGTTACAGATGACATACGATGGGCCATGGAGAATAAAAAACTAACACTTCTAGTCCTGCTCGATTTTAGTAATGCTTTCTCTTCTGTCGACTTCGATATCCTCCTTGGAATTCTCCAATCCCTTAATGTTTCTTCTACCGCTTTAACTTGGTTCAGTTCATATCTTCGAGGCCGCTCTCAGCGCGTTCGCATAGAAGATTCATTCTCTGATAAGTGTGATTTAACTGCGGGTGTGCCTCAAGGTGGTGTCCTCTCTCCCCTACTTTTTTCAGTATTTATTAACTCTGTCACTTCTTTAATCACCTCAAACTTCCATCTTTACGCAGACGATTTACAGTTGTATTGCCACTTTTCTGAACTAGATATTGACCATGCCATCAGAGTGATAAATAACGACATAAATCGCATCAATGTTTGGGCTAAGACACACGGACTTCTCATCAATCCCAGCAAGTCAAAAGCTATTATTATCGGTACCAGATATTTTCTTGGTCACCTCGATGTAAACGCTCTAGCACCTGTTACTTTGGACGGTAATATAATAGCTTATACTGACAGTGTAAAAAATCTAGGCCTAGTCATAAATTCTAATTTATCTTGGTCTTCGCACGTCAGTGAAATTAGTCGTAAAATTCATCACTCTTTTCACTCGCTTAAGTGCCTTCAATGGTTCTTGCCCTTACAAACGAAAATATCTCTTGTCCAAACATTGATTCTACCTATCATGGACTATGCAGATGCCTGCTACTTGGATGCCACAGAGGAGCTACTTAACAAACTTGAGCGCTTGCAAAATTTGTGTATTCGGTTTATTTTCGGAATTCGAAAATTTGATCACGTTTCTCACCTTCGCAAGGATCTCAAGTGGCTCCCAATTCGTTTTCGCAGAGATACTAGGATATTGTGCTTGCTATATAATATCCTTCATAATCCTACTTATCCATCCTATTTCCGGGAACGTTTTTCCTATGCTCGTCCCTCTTATGCACCTTGTAGAACCCATCTTAAAACACTGCTGAAATTTCCACCCCACAAAACCTCCTTGTATTCAGGTTCCTTTTCCGTTCAGGCAGTTCGGTTGTGGAATTCGCTCCCGCCACGGATACGTGATTCACAAAGTATCTCCATATTCAAGAAACGTGTCAAAGAACACTATCTTTCCTTAGCTGTATAATTATTATATTACGCTCATTAACACAATCCATTGACTCATAGATTGTAAATATAATATTTATGTTATATTGTTAGTGTATATATTATAAAATATCTATTAATATGTATATACATATATATTGTATATATTATAAAGATATGTATTCTAGCTCACTTTTCAATGATTTTTTGGTAAGTACACATTCTGTCTACCATCCAATGACTATCTCCTTCTCACAGGGCTGCTGGAAGAGATTTCTTAAAGAAATAAGCAGTTCCTTTGTGCAAATTGTGTCATAATTGTTGTTTTGTGTAAGATTTCCTCGTGTACAAAAATAAATAAATAAATAAATAAAATAATGTAATTGTGAGAATAACCTGAATAATTATCCCGAAAAAATAATGAATACATCCAGTGTAAACTTATGAAAATATAATTTCGTATTGTATTGGGTTTATACATAAAACAATCAACCACCTTAATTCAATTATACCTTATTAGCCACTCTGGCTTCGTACGGGTAGATCATATTTATCCGCTGGCCGGCAAATAACCAGACGAACTAACTGAAAGGTAGTCATTCCCGGCCTCAGACTTCAATAACTGACGCATTCATGGCCACAATCTGAAAAAAAAAACTCGGAACAAAACGTACTTGAAAATAAATAAACGCAATTTACATACTCCCACACAGAATTCCTTGTTTTGCTGATGGCATGGTACTACAGAACAAATATCCGATAACAAACATTTTATCTGTGATACAAATGTTTGCCGTGGCAGGAAATCAATGCTCGAAACCCGCCAGGCAAATCACTGGCAACCTGGCCAAAGGATAGTACATCAAAATCAATCTCGATACAAACTCAATTGAATTCGAATCGTGAACGCAACACACAAATAAATTACGCGTCACATATTTTATAAAACATCGTCAAAGCTTCAGGTAAAATCTTAAAAACAAAATATGAGGAAGGTTACATAGTAACCAAACCTCATATTCAATTATTTAGTCTCAAAATGGTAAGGTTAGAGCAGTCATAACGATGAGTTAAACGATAATACAGTTGCATTCATATTGTGCTTTTTGTTTTGTATCGCAAATTATACATAGTTTTATGATTTAAGAAGTCTATTATATTTTTTTACGGTCCCTGGCCAAATTATTAGGGACACTATTCATATTCTGCTTTAACAACATTTCTGAAACAAATAAATTTTTGAAGTTATACTTCTTTAGGCGCGTTATGAAATAAATGGAAAAAATGATGAGAGTGAAATTTTAAGATTTGTGATACGGTGACGATGACACAAAAGGTGACGAAAAACGTCACGTGCGTTTTTAAAAACGCTGGTGGTAGAGCCCCTCGGAAGGATTATATTGGTGAAATTAATTTTAATTGTTAATTAATTCCATTATTACTATTATTATTTATCTATGGGGTTTGCCTGAATAGCTACCACCCTTGAGCATGAGTCAGCCGTCAAAAATTTCCATAATAAAATATAATAGTTAAAAAAAACTAAAAAGCACGCTTTTATAGAAAATCCAACTAAAAAAAATATAAAATAAATTTGAATTAAGAATCGTGTAATTGTTAAAAAGCGTGGGGTGCTTAAACATATTAATCCCTTCTACTCTTTGACTTCATGCACCCCACGCTTTTATTACAATTACAGGATTCTTAATTCAAATTTATTTTCTATTTTTATTTGTTGGATTTTCTGTAAAAAGCATGTTTTTTAGTTTTTTTAACTATTATTTATTTTTTCATTTTTAGTTCGATTTTTTAAAATGAAATTTAGGTCTTTTTTCTTTGTTTCTTTCTTTTTTTCTTGAAATATTGAATTGTCATCGATCCTCGATAAGTCTACGAAGTTTGAAAGAAATCTGACCGTTTAAAGCTAATATAAAGCGTGTAATTAGGTTTTTTCTTTCTTTCTTTTTTTTCTTTAAATATTGAATTGACATCGGTCCTCAATAATTCTCAATCAAGTCTACGAAGTTTGAAAGAAATCTGACCGTTTGAAGTGGGTCAAAATCAAGTCCAAAGAGAAGTTACAAACAAATAAACAAACAAACAAACAGACAAACATACAGGTGAAGCTAATATAAAGCCTGTAATAAAAACGCACATCTAAAATTATGACAATGTGATGTGAGTCATTTGATCAGGTGTCTAAGAATTGTGGATAATGTATGATATTATGTACTTACCTATTTTATGCTTAGGTAAATGTAGCGCGAAATGTATTGTTATTAATCTAAGTCAGAGAGGCAAAAAGAAACGTAATCGATTCCTTATTTCGTAGGATCTATTTTTCAATGCGGAGGGTATTATCAGCAATGAGTATTTTTTTCCCTTATTGTATACGGTGTTCGGCGCTAGAATTCATGATTCTGGCATTGTGTTTCGAGTCACTGACAGTAAAATTACGTCTTTTGTATTTGGGTTGAGATTTTTCATGAACTTTTGTACAATTATTTTATTTTTTGTTCCTAACTAACACAAATATTAAGCCGTATCATCAATTAAAATAAATGGTGTATATTCAATTAAATTAAAATGTGTATATTTTTTGGTGTACAATAAAGTATGTATATTGTATTGTATTCTATTGTATTCATAATACGAGGTTAGGCTTAATATTAAGACCTAAACCTACTTCATTGTATTCACTGTATTGTGTTATATGTAACTATTTATATACCTACTACATAACATACACACATGCTTTAAAAGCTCTGTGTTTTATTTGTATTTTATTACTACGTTAACGTAATAAATATGTAAATCCAAATGTATGTCAAATTAAAGCTTTCGAACACTATGGGTCTTATGTTTATCTTAAATCACCCAAAGAACATAAAATAACAGCATACAATACCTTTAAGGCGCTGTAATAACAGACTTTGAATCAGTCGTAGTAGTGTGTTGTCTTGGAGAAATAAGGTTGAAAATGGTAATGCATTTGATTTTAGTTGATTTTCATAGCTGCGAATATGAAAGCTATTTCGCAGTTTTTATTTAATCATAAAAAAACTACAGCAATAACCGGCAAAAACTGAATAAATAAATAAATAAATAAATAACGCCACACACTCATAGCCCCACACTAGGATTCCCTGTGTCGTGGGTGCCATGGACAACACACTAGACAAGGACATTCACACCCAGACCGAGAACAGAAATTCAAATTCATCATTCAAATTTCCGCCTCGCTGGGAATCGAACCCAGGACCCTTGGTGCGGCGATCCGGCATGGTAACCATTGCGCCACACGGGTCGTCAATACGTCAATACATTAGTTCAGTAAGTTTCCTTTATATAGTTCTAAAAAAATATCATACTTGTCACTCAAAATAACGAGTATTGTTTTTTGCGGTTTTTTTCAGTACTCTAGACCTATAAATTATAGTTAACTAAGTCTCTAGTTTAAACAATTGACGATATACTGTATATTTTTCTGGTTTGTAATATGTATAGATACGGCTAACTTTGCGACGAAAAACTAGACGTTTCAAGGGTAATGAGAACTTAGCGCGCCTTAAGAAATTACGAGCAATTGCGTGAAAATGTCACCGCTCGGCCAAAGTCGTATCCAACTAACTTGATCGCTTACTTTCCAGACTGATTTGCTATTTACATGATCGACTTTTCCGTGTGGCTTAATCAGATCAGTAATCCGGCATTAGGCAATGAAAGGTTAGTAGCAAAATATAACCTTTTTGTACCTCTGCACGTGTGGGACCGCCGGAGACCCACCGCGCCGAAGCCATGGAAAAAACCATGCTTGCTGCATGTTGAATGTTTGCTTGCATGCTGCAGAGGGCCAGATCCCCTCGACTGTTGGTGAATCATTTGGGTTAGATCAATTATATTAAAATGTAAGGAGAGGTAGGTATGACACTAGCGCGCCGATGATGAAGAGCGTAAGAACAGGCAATTGACCGTTCTGCTCGTAGTCGCTCGCAGTGACGTAGCGTGGGTTCCCTCCACTCGGGGCTGACCGAAAATTTGCCGCCCCCAAATGATCTTTGCCGCCCCCATATTATATAAAATATATTTTTTATTAATTAAAAATGCATTTTCTTGTTTTTTCATAGCACAATTTATTTAAATAAAAACAATAATTATTCAAAAATCGAGTGAATTTCCGCCTTCTCTTCATGTGGCGCCCGGGGCCATGCCCCCCCCCCTCACGCTACGCCACTGTCATTACGCTCTGTCATTACAAGACGATACGCACGCTTTTGTTGTTGTCAGAAGTGCTCGACATTTTTGTCATACAGCATTATAATTTTATAATGCCTTTGTGTATTATACCAATGTGATTGGTGTAGTGAAACAAAAGATAAACGTGGGTGTGTTTAAGCACTTTTTCAGGACAGATTTTTTGGTTGGTTTGTAAGGGTTTGTAACGTATCTATATATTTTTTAATATTATTGGGTTAGATGAGGTTGTAACAGTATTGATAATTGATTTATTCCCCATTAAAATATACTAAGGATGCTTATTACTGTCATATTATTTATAAAACTGCTTGTAAAGATTTGTTACCGATTAGTTTTGAATTTTTAACTGCCCGCAATGAACTGCCGGTTTCTAAATAAATAATAATCCATACGTTACCTGAACGTTTTAGGTATTCTATACATTTACTATGTATTGTATAGAATACCGTATCTGTTACATTTTGGTTTCACTATTTTCATCAACTTCGTTATTAATGTTTTCCAGAACATTCAATATGAAACGATATGATCACACGTTCACTATAAATCAAGCGTTAAATTTGACACCGTAAATCCCTTAAGAATATTTTCTGCGTGTGGATTTTGCTGTAATTGAAATAAATCTCTTTTTATCTTGGGTCTTAAGGAAAACAGTCTCCTTTTTATTAATGGGCAGGATTTAGTAATAAATACCGAAGAACTACTGCACGCGTGTAACAAAAAATAAGGAAACGTACCAACACATTTTTAGGGTATACTCGTACTTCCAGATTGCTTTCATATTTATCAAAATTCAGGTCTCATGACAGGATCCATGAGCAATTGAGGTACTTCTTAAAAAACATATATGTATGTATATAGGTACACCTGTCCTTTTTAGGGTTCCGAAGTAAAATCGAAACCCTTATAGTTTCGTCATGTCCGTCCGTCTGTCTGTCCGAAGTAAAGCGCCAAGACCCTTAGTGCTAGAAAGCTGTAATTTCGCACCCTTAGAATGAAAGTGACCTAACTCAAAATTCCTGTAATTTCTGTTTTTGCTATAAACTTACCTTAAAATGCGTACCCTAAAACCCTGTGATGAAAAAGAGCTCGAATTATGAGTAAGAAAAGGACAACCTAATAATCGGTCACTTTCATTGATCGCTCTATTCATTGATATATAATTTTTTGAAAACTTTCTTGCTCATTTCCCACAAATTGCAATTTTTGAGTTAGGTCACTCTCATTCTAAGGGTGCGATTTGACATGGATATACATAGCAATAAAACTCCAGAATCGTAGAATAAAATAATGATAAAAAAAAATTTTCAGGGTACCTCCCCTATACAGGTAACGTGAGGATACATTTTTTATTCGTTGCATCGCGTGTGGCGTATCATTGAAAAGATCTTTCAAAAATATTATGGGTCTTTTAAAGCCATTTTTAAATTAGGGGTCCGTTTGCGAAATATTTGGCTTCAAAGTGCTAATTTTAGGTAGAGTCAAGAGTCCCTTCTGTCGGTTAAACGGTTGGTGTTGGACAAGTGAAAAAATACTCAAAAATAGGTTCAATGATGAATTTACAAAGAAAACTATCCACGGCTGTATTAGCATAAGTAGTTAATGAGTAGTAGTCGATAAACTTATCCTACATTGCGCGGAACCCTACATGGCGCGTGGCCTGACACGCATTTGCCCGGTTTATATCGTACTAAAATCTACTAAAAGTATTATAATTAAGAGTAGGTAAGTGAATTAATCCAGGTGAATAAAGTAAATGGCACCGTTTTCTCTCAGTAGAATTAGGATTATGCTATTATTCATCATTAAAATTTTCCATTTAATGGCTGACGCTTATCTATCATCACTCATGTTGATGTTGATACATTCGTTGACCAGCGTTGTACCTAAGTTAGCATGTTTACTTTTTTATATATCTATCTAACGCCCCAACTCAGAGTCACTAACGGTTACTTAAATAGCTCCTTTGTACAAAATTGGTATGGTAATTCTTAAGAAGAGATTAAATTTTTAAGGAGAGAATAAAGTAACCGTTAGTGACTCTGAACTGGGGCGTAAGTAGCATTAACGACCTTAATTAGCTATTAATATTATAAATATTATTTATATTTTTTATATTTATATGCACGTAAGTTTATGTTTAATTTATTTTTGAGGGATGGAAAAAACTTTTCATTCCGGCCATTAGTTCGACATTTCACCCACATCTTATTGATCTCACAAGTCACTAGACATGATGATCACGTATGAACCATTTTGCATGCAGACGTAACATGTTAAATTCATATATGATCATTGTATAATAATATTATTAAGTTGATACGTAAATTATGTACCCCATGTGAAATAGGGCTGATAAAATATTACGCAGATACGGTACGAATGTTAAGCAATATGTTAACACTGTTTTAAATAGATTAACAGAGTAAAACCAGAATACTTGCCTCTGGCATAGATTTTCAAGTTTTGAATACATTATGTTATAGATGGACCTAGATTAAAACTAGATTTACTTAAAAAAATAATTGTTTTAAAAATACTGTACAATTACAATGAAAGATAAATTTCTATGTGTATAATTATGACATAGTACATTTTGCACTGAGATACTTGATTAATATATGAATAACGGGCTATATATAACTATTTAATTATATAAAACACAAAAAATGTTTCTGTCAATGTACGTTTTATACTTTAAAAACATCCAACCGATCTGCCCTAAACTAGTTTTATTTGAAAGGCAATAATGCAAAGATGGTATGAGACTAAGAGCCTCTGCATACGGCGTATTTTTTCCTGCATACGGCGCAGCCGAATAACTATCAGAGCCCAAATTTCTAAATTTGCTGTACGGTTATAGATGCCATAGCACTAATTAACTATCTAATATAAATTACGAAATTCCAATCCATCTAGCCGGTGTAACGTACACGTATTAATACACGACGTGCGAATAGGTAAGCAAAGAGAATAGAGAAAGCTCAGACCTCTCAACAGTACTGTAGTAAAATGACATTTAGATTTGTACCCAAATTATTAAATTTAAATTGTTTAACGTTCATATAAATAGTATAGTATTAGGCACATTATTTATGTTTACACACCGACCGAAAAAACTCAAAATATTGTTTATAGCCATAAGATAAAGAAGTTAATAGATCAAAATATTTCCATTTTTTTTTCAATAAATAAACAAAATGTATTTCTTTTTACGCGTAGTAGTACACGCCGTGGATTTATATAAATTGATTTATCATACCAAATATAAAACTCTAAAGAACTTCATATTAAACGAGGTAAGTTTCTATCTTTTTACCTCAAAGGGAATATAAAAGTTAAATGTTAGTGAAAAGAGTATTTTTCTCTCGAGAAAAATGTTCTTTTAAGACTTCTAGGTCGCGATTTTAGGCCTGTATACAAAAAACATTTTTTTGTTACTAGAATATTTTCGTACTTAATACTTGTTGCTTAATTTCTTCCAAAGTAGAATACTGTGTTCTGGTAGCTGAGTGGGCTGTGACAAAACAATATTCATACTTAACAAACACTAAGCTCTTTCGCAGAACTTACGAATAGTAAGTCTTCTTGATGCCAAGTTACTGCTAGTGCAAAACGTTTTAACATTAGGCGACATCAGCAAATATTTTTGTCAACGAAACACGTTACAAAACTATTCACGGATGATCCAAATTCCAAACATTATCCGTAGTATCACTCAAGCCTTCCAATGAATAATGTGATTTGACGCTATTTCCATGTCAGTACACAAATGTTGCATACTATATCCCGCAGAAAAACGATATTTATTTAACATCTCATATTCGTATACCGTAAAGGATATTGTCTAGACATTGATTACTCAGACATTAAACCTTGATGGAGTATTTGAACCCTGACTCTCACAGCATATAAATATAAACACAGCCACTCTAATCTTTCGTCTCCCCACACGACATTTATAATTAAATCAATCTCATAATATGGCTTAAAACGTATTGAATCAAAGCAATAATTTAGGCAAAAATCCTGATTAATCCTAAACGAGATTTAAGTCAATCACATAAATTGATAGGGATCAATTATTGTACTGCTTGACTTTAAAGTTACAAAGAACGTTTGCAATTAGGTTTACTCTATGACAGTTATATACATCCATTCAATTCTCTTTAGCTTGCACGGAAAAAAACTATCCATGAGGTTTAATAAAATGAAACAAAACATTATTATTTTTACCCAGCAACTAGCTAATAGCAGGGGGGTAGCTACCGCCGTATCCATTATACGGGCCCCCATCATATAGGGGCCCCCACTTACACTACCAAAAAAAAGCTTGCCAGCGGCCTACGACCGCTACAGTTGGATACTCCTTTTATATTTGACAGTTTAAATCTTAAACAAACCTTTTGTTTGCAAATATATTTTGCAACTGCTTAAATATTTAGTATGACTCATGTGTTGCTGTCAGTATACACCACCAGTTAGTATAAACCACTATAATATTTTATTCTGAGTCTATGGAACTAATTTATAAGTAAGCGTTTGTATAACATAATGACCATCAAGAATGTGAAGTATTTTCTAAGTACATAAACTAACTACAATTAAATTAGTAAGTTTTACTAGTTTGAGTTCATTCTTGCGAATAGATCAATATTCGATCGATAGAATATAGATTACACGCTTAAATAACAACAAATTGTTGAAAGTTTAACCAAAATATTTGGATTTGAGAGAGCGATGAGAAGGCTTAATCCTCTACGAGTACACCTGAAAATTCCATTAAAACTCAGGCAAATCATTTAGCCTATAACAGCTTTGTGTTTAGAAAGTATTAAGTAAAGGCGACGACTTTTACACATACTTCATTTTCTTTGCAAAAAGTATAAATCAGTCATAAATCATAATATGAATTTCGTGTAATTTTATTCCGTTGAAAAACCCATTCAATTGTACAATGTACATCTTTATTTCGGAAGATGCTATTGAAAGAAAGATGATGTTTTTCTCAGCTTTCAGTCATCCATCAATTTGAGTCTAATGAAAATACAACGTCATCTCAAAATGATGCTATTGGGCAATGATTTCAAAAGGAAGGCATGTTAACTACTTACTTACTTACAAGAATTAGCGTCATATCTATCTTATGTGAGATCAGCGTTGAATGTACTGGATTGACAATTTTATTATGTAATGATCATTGGCCTATTTGTTTGGCACAATCTAAGTGCCACGTTTTGAGCGCGCATTGATCTTGTCATTTTTAGGGTTAGATTAGTTTTTAGGGTTCCGAAGTAAAATCGGATTATAGTTTCGTCCGTCCGTCTGTCCGTCCGTCTGTCCGTCCGTCTGTCCGTCCGTCTGTCCGTCTGTCTGTCCGTCCGTCTGTCGGTCCGTCTGTCAGTCCGTCTGTCGGTCCGTCTGTCCGTCTGTCTGTCCGTCCGTCTGTCCGTCCGTCTGTCCGTCCATCTGTCCGTCCGTCTGTCCGTCTGTCTGTCCGTTTAAAATGCAAGTTTTGGTTAGAGTCAAGTGTCCCCCCCTGCCTGCTAAACGGCTGGAGTTGGACAAGTGAAAAATTCTTAAAAATAGGTTATATGATGAATTTACAAGGAAAACTATCACGGCTATATTAGCATAAGTAGTTAATGAGTAATAGTCGATAAACTTACTACTTCGGAACCCTACATTGCGCGTGGCCTGACACGCACTTGCTCGGTTTTTTTCTTGAAAGGATAACATACATCCATACATCCTCACAAACCTTCACGTTTATAATATTAGTAGTAATCATCAATGATTTTCTCCAAACATTATTCAAACACAGGTCTGGTTGAACATCTTATCCTCACATCTTCTTTCTACCGACCATATGAAAATAATCATTACGGGCCATCCATAAATTACGTCACACGTTAAGGGGGAGAGAGGGGGTCGATGTAGTGTGACATTGTGTAACAAGGGGTGGGAGGGTGTCCCAAATTTCGTGACATCACATTTGAAAATCGAATAATTGGTATGTATAGGTAAATATTAAAAAAACACTTATTGGAAATAAAATTAATATCGGAACTGCTGTTAATTTTATAATTTCTAGGTGTAAAATTTCATAATATGGGACGTCACAATTGGGGGAGGAGGTCTCACAAATGTGACCAGCTATGAAAAAGACGGGGGAGGGGTCAAAAAGTCATGAAATTAGTGTGATGTAATTTATGGATGGCCCCTTAGGCTCTGACATTGTTTGGGAGTACCTGCAAGTTAGTACAGCCTAAAATAATGCCAGCAGCAATTTTATTCATTCTACATTTAATTGTGTATGCATTTTCACCTTTTGATATTCAACTATTTTGACTTGTATCAATATAAGGGTACGTGCAATGACTTCGCACTGGAATGAAAATTGCTATTAAGAGCAAGAAATAGACTAAGGTTTCATATTTTAAACAGCTAAATCGACTAAATAAGAACAGCATAGAGCATACCCTAATCCAGTGTCTAAAATTACCTTTTTAAAATTTAATGGACTAAGAAGAGTGAAATAGTCAAATGTACAACGTAAATGGCTTTTATTTCAACTGAAGTCAAACTGCAATTGCATTTGTTCTGCCAGTCCCGTCCATTTAGAATTTTCTCCCGTCATGTTCATGAAATGAGCGCGCTGAATTTTACTGTATAATTCCGTTTTCAAAATTACTCACAGCCTTCTACGTGCTTTTACCACGTGAATTACAACAAGCATCACCGGAATTAAAACTAATGTACGTGCATTTGTGTGTGTCACTTTTGGAGTTTATTAAATGCTTAATATTCTAATTCCAACATACATGTCATTGATGATTCGGTTTGACAATTCAGTTTCATCAAGATTGATGAAAACTTGTGAAAATAGATTTTCACATTAATTGATGAAGCATTGAAATAGAAGGAGGACCATCTCATATGAAGGGAAAGTTGAAAAAGTGTCCAGCTGTTTACAGAAAATAGAGGTTCCAATAACGGCCATTTCGGAATGGCGCTAGTGTCATACAAATAGCGAACCATGAACGTAGCTGTTGTAGACGGAGTGAAGTTTGCTGAGTTACGCCTAGTGCATCCGCAGTGTGGTGTCTAGGTTTACCTGATTAGGTATTAGAAGTAAAACACAAAATGGTTTTCAGTGATACAACACAACCCGCGCACTTGACGGCTGGATGGTGACTGCCTCGTGTGCGGGTAGTACAGATACTCTTTTATTATTATGTATGTCACATCTCTCCCTTTCAACAAAATTTTAATTATGTAATTTGTCCACTGATAAATAACTGATAAGTTCAGCTTTGATTAAAATATAATTTGTTCGAACAAAGTACACAACTTATTTCTATCGTTCGTAACATTTTATATCTCCAAAGATTACCTTTTTTTGTCCAGTTAAATCATTATTTTTACAAAATACAAAAAAAATAAGTTACTATTATAAGGATTTATAACATTATTTTCTTATAATGATTTATTCTTATTTAGTCTCTTTTATTCTTAATATACGGCCCTCTCCGCTTTCCCTTGTTTTTCCTTTTTTTTTTAATTATTATTTTTTATTTTTCCTAACGTAACTGGTTCGCTATGTGTTATCGTTGTGGAGAAGAACCAGTTGAAGAAACTCCATAACATCACTTTTTTATTAGGTACAAAATATTTGATTATTTTGTATACTTTTTAGCACCTGACCCAGTACATCGTCGCAGCACGGCTGGACCAAAGGAAATATTTCACACTGGAAGTGACCTGCAACAAAACACAACGAGAGCATTTCTCCAAATTTAGTGCTGACCTGGCCTTTAATGTAGTTTAGTTATCAAGTTCTGGTCAGGAAATTCAAACAGGCCTGTCAAACAGGGTATATCAAAGAAGTGAATAAATTCATCCGGACTAACGTTTCATTGACTGTGGCGTATTTCATTTAAAATTATTGCGTCAATGAATAACCAAAGTTAATTTATAACCTTATCATTGACTAATTGTAAGTAATTTAGTCTATCGACAAAGCAATATTCACATTCTATGGGCAGAGTATGACTTTGAACTCATTTTTATACTTTTACCTTGCTTGCAATACACGTAAAGAAACTTCCATGAGCTTGTGCGAGTATCATCAAGCGCTTCGATCTCGTCTCTTGCTCGAGCGTCTACCACCAATCAATGCGTACGTGGAGTGTTGAAACACCAACGCTCCTGAGCGTCGTGTTATGTCAACTAGGAGCCCAGAGGCCTCAAATTCTTCGTTATTATCCAAATTCCCCTTTTTCCTTTTCTTACATTTTTGCGGTGTTACACATGGGGATGTTAATAGGATTATAATTTTCTAAAACTTGTATTTCACACTTGAAATTCATTATTGTGATTCTTGAAACTTAGAACGATTGACGTCATTTTTTTCCATAATTAAATTATTACTTCATTACTTTCAATGCAATTACGTATCAAGTACTGGCGCTGTGCTTACACGGCTCATGTTGTGCAGCACGGCTTATGCTGGGTCTGGGCCTGTTCGGTGGTCACACAGCACGCTGCAGCACTGACACTCATAAGATATATCTCGTGTTACTTATTAACATTTATTTTTGTTATCTCTTTTTCTTTCTTGTAACTATTTTTTTTTATGCTGTAATTAGTACCCTGGAATACATGTATTTTCATTTGATTGTATTTTCATTTCATTTCATTTCATTATATTATCATTTCATTTCCTTTCATTTCATTTTCGTTTCATTTCAAGTAAGGATTTTATTAGTTACTCCAAAGTATATTTGTACTTGTAATTGATTAATAAATATTTTTTGTTCGTTGGAACAATTAAATAGTAGGTCCTGTACATGTCGGTGATAACTGTTTTATCACTTATTCAAACATGATTGTTTTTAATTATTATTGAATTTTCAATATTTAGTGAGCAGATCTGGTCCACAACAACAAATGTTGTGATTCCATTTAGCAAGAATTCAGGCTCATACTAGTTAATTCAGGCTTATTACGACGATATGTAATAAAATAAAGCGATAATGTGCAAATATATTGAAATAAGAGAAAACCTTTAATGAATATAAGGTTTTAATAAGCTAAAATTAGCAATAAAATTTGCTTTGGTTGCATTATATACATTGACAAAGACACTAACAAAACAGATTGACAATGACATCAGCTTATGGCTGATAGTTTTAAGTAAGGAGTTTACATCATTCTCCCGCACTATTTTAAAACATAATCTTTTAAAAATTCTGGTGTTTTACGGACGCGGCCAGATCTACGAGGTATTGGCTCCGGCGGTGGTGATGATGGTAACTCGGTCTCTAGCTCTCTGCTATTATCAAGTACCACAGGTCCCGTCTCATTAGATGAAGGAATCTCTAAGATTTGGTCTTCTGTTTCCGGAAGTGGTTCTGCGACGTTATGATAATCAGTAGTGTTTTCATTATCTATTTGCACATTTACCCCTTCTGAACCCAATGGTGCTAGATGACGATTCGACACCGTTGTTTCTCGGCCATCTGGGAACCGAATGTAGGAAAAGTCAGGATTGCTGTGTATCAATTCAACCTCTTCTACTAATGGCTGATATTTATTTGTACGATTAAATTTCTTCATCAAAACTTGTCCAGAATTTGTAAGCCACGATGGAACAGAAGTGCCGTTAGTAGATCTTCGTGGGTGTCTAAACATTCTTTCATGTGGAGTGCAATTTATGGCTGTACAAAGTAATGATCGAATTGAATGTAAGGCTTGTGGTAAAACTTGCTCCCAATTTTCTACCGAAAGATTCTTCGTCTTCAGCGCCAAAAGAATCGTTCTCCAAAGAGTAGAATTCAATTTTTCCACTTGACCATTACCTTGAGGGTTATAAGCTGTAGTTCTATTAGTGGCAATACCTCGAACATGTAAAAATTCCTGTACTTCGGCAGAAAGAAATGCTGTTCCACGATCTGAATGAACGTAAGAAGGCATGCCGAATATCATAAACAAGTTATTAAGGTGTTTAATCACTGTTTTCGAGCTTACATCTGAGCATGGGAAAGCAAACGGGAAACGTGAAAATTCGTCAATCACGGTAAGTATGAATTTGTTATTATTGTTTGTTGGAACTGGTCCTTTAAAATCTATGCTAAGGCGTTCAAAAGCAGCCGTCGCTTTAACAAGTTTCCTCTGATCATCAAAGGTATTTCGGAAGAATCTAGGTTTTACTTCAGAGCAGGTTCGACAAGATTTTGTCATTGTTCTGATTTCTTCAATGGAATAGGGAAGGTTTTTAGAGCGAACCCAGTGAAACATTCTCGTTACTCCTGGATGACAAAGAGCCTCATGCAGCGAGAAAAGCTTTGCAGTACATGATTCTACAGTGGCACAAACTCGGGATAGTGTATCAGCAGCATAGTTCTCTTTCCCCGGTCTGTATATAATATCGTATTTGTAAGCAGCAAGTTCCAGTCGCCATCTTTGAATCTTTTCATTCTTTATTTTACTTGAATGTTTCATATTGAACATAAAAGAAACCGAGCGTTGGTCAGTTACCAACTTAAAGTATCTACCAATGAGGAAATGTCTCCATTTCTTCAATGATTCCACAATGGCGTACGCTTCTTTTTCAATGGCGGAATGGTTTTGTTCGCTTGAATTCAAAGTTCTTGAGAAAAACGCTACTGGTCTAGAATTTTGCGTAAGTACTGCTGCAATGGAATGATCGGAAGCGTCAGTTTCAACTGTAAACGGTATATTTACATCAATTGCATGTATAGAAGATTTTGCGATATCATTTTTCAGGCCTTCGAAACATTTAATTTGCTCGCTTGTGAGCGGAAAAGTTGTCGTATTAGCAAGTGAGTGGATCCGTTCAGAAAAGTTTGGAATCCACTTAGAATAATGTGCGAACATGCCGAGTGTCCTTCTTAAGGTCGGTAAATCGCTTGGTGGAGGTAAATTAATCAGTGGCTTGAGTCGCTCACTGTCAGGTTTAATTATGTGGTTTTGAATATTATAGCCTAGAATATTAATTGACTCTTGAGAAAATTTGCATTTTTGTATACTCAGTGTTAAACCGTATTTCTTTGCGGCATTCATAAAACTTTCTAAGTTATGATCGTGTTCTTCAAGAGTACGGCCAGAAATAGTTATATCATCAAGATACGCATATGTGTTTTGAAGCTTCTCTTTTCTTATAATCCAATCAATTGTTCGTTGGAAGCTCGAAACACCACTTGTTACTCCAAATGGAATACGCCTGAACTGGTACAAATTTCCCAGCGCTTCAAAAGCGGTAAATTTCCTTTCTTCGGGTAGTATAGGTACTTGATGGTACGCGCTTTTCAGGTCTATTAGGCTGAAAAATGTATTCTTTGCTACTTTCGAAACTAAGTCCTCAATGTTTGGTAAAGGGTACGCGTCGAGTTCTGTGTAACGATTAATTGTCTGAGAGTAATCAATCACAAGGCGTTTTTTATGATTTTCGCTTTTTGTTATTAGTACTTGGGCCCTCCACGGTGATTTACTTTCTTCAATCACGCCCTCTGCTATAAGGTTTCTGATCTCCTCTTTAATAAATTCACTATCCTCTATGCTGTGCCTTCGAGACTTAATAGCAATAGGTTTGCAGTTGGGAGATACATTCGCAAAAAGCGGTACCAGCTGTACTGATGCTTCAGCTACATTACATACTTGAAGTGGATGTTTTGGCCCACCGAAAGAGAACTCTAGCGATGAATGTTCTTCGAGGACGTCATGGCCGATAATTATGTCAGCACAAAGATTTTTCACGATAAGGAGATTCACATTATCATATGTATGATTTCCAATTTTCAAGGTTTGCAAAGTTTGACCTTCTACTTGTGAAGTATGATTAAGAGAGGCCATAGAAATAGTCTGATTGCATGATTTTCTGTTTAACCCGCATAGTCTTGCAAAGTTGTCATTTATAAAACTGACAGAGCTGCTGGTGTCGAGAAGTGCTTCTGCTCTTATTCCTCGAATATAAGCAGGTACAGTAGCTTTACGTAATGAAGAAGGTGATGCTGCTGTGATACAAGCGGAAAGATCTTCAGTATGTACTACCACAGAATTTGTAGTTTTAGAAGAGCTTCTGCAAACAGTGGCAAAGTGCCCCTTCTTATTGCAGAGCTGACAAGTCTCTTCAAATGCAGGGCAGTTCTTACGAGGATGTATTTGTCCCCCACAAAAGAAACATTTTCGTCGTCGAGGATTATTAACAGAAGAGCAGGTCTCGTCGTGCACAGTTTGTGGTTTCGGTGAGACTAATGTTGATTCTTTTGGAGCAACAGCATTTAAAGACACACTATTGAAGCTTTGAGAGTTGATCTCTGCAGTTTCTAGAGAGAGTGCTTGGTTGTAAGCTTGATCAAGTGTTAGAGTTAAGTTTTCTAAAAGCCTTTGTCTGATTTTATGCGATGATATACCGGATATGAAAGCATCACGCATGCTATCGTTTTTGTTTGTTTCTGCATCAACAGCCGCAAAGTCACAATCTTTAGAAAGTAGTTTCAAAGCTTGTAAATAAGTGTCAATACTTTCTTCTGGTCGTTGTTTCCTTGTTGCTAACATGTGTCTAGCAAAAATCAGATTTTTTTGGTTTTACAAACAGTTTTTGCAGTGTTGTGATCGCTTCTTCGTAGTTTGTGGCTTCGCTTATATATGTGTAGATATTTGGTGATATGTGATTTACCAAAAGCTGAAACTTTATGCTGTCCCATTTTTCTGGCGGAGGAACCGACTGTGCATCTGTTTCTGGAGCGGTCGGTTTCTGCACGGAAATGAAGCTTTCGAAAGTCTTACGCCAGTGTATCCAAGCTCTCGTACCAGAGCTATCTGATGGGTCGATATCAAACCTTTCAGGGCGAAGATATTTATCCATGTTGCTTTTTTTTAGCTTATTAAATTGAAATAAGAGAAAACCTTTAATGAATATAAGGTTTTAATAAGCTAAAATTAACAATAAAATTTGCTTTGGTTGCATTATATACATTGACAAAGACACTAACAAAACAGATTGACAATGACATCAGCTTATGGCTGATAGTTTTAAGTAAGGAGTTTACATCATATATAGATATTTACTTAGACAGCCGTACAGTGATATCGGTTTGTCATTGATCATTCGGAGCGGTCGTTAGAGGTGCGCGTGTGAATACCTTTAATAACAACTTCGCACGCAAATATATTAAAACGATAAGATTCATTATTATTAATACATGAATATAGGTATTTTAACCATAGGAAACATTAAATGGTATTCTATTAATTTATGCGTTTTGTTTACATATCCTCCCATTAATAGCCATATCCTCATCTTTGTTGACCAGCAGCGGTAATTGGTATAGAAGTTAATAGTTTCGATACTTATCAAAACGTTCTTTCAATATTATAAATCTTCTGTTATTGGTCAGTACTTAACTGACGTTTTCGTGACCATGTCATATTTTGTTTTCGATATCATTATTGATATCTTTAGTATTGGTCAATAGTGTAAGTACTCAACTGACGTATTACGGTAAACATTACCTCCCACGGTTTAGTGCAACATTGATTTCGAAAGCGGTTCGATACCACAATAGATATCTTGTATTATTGGTCAGTATTTATCTGACTTTCGATACTATGACAGATATCTTTTATTATTTTTCAGTACTTAGCTGATTTTCGATACCATAACAGATATCTTTAATTATTTTTCAGTACTTAACTGATTTTCGATACCATAACAGATATCTTTTATTATTTTACAGTAGTTGACTGATTTTCAATACCATAACAGATATCTTTTATTATTTTTCAGTATTTGCCTGATTTTCGATACCATCACAGATATCTTTTATTATTTGTCAGTACTTGACTGATTTTCGATACCATAACAGATATCTTTTATTATTTGTCAGTACTTGACTGATTTGACTTGATCGATACCATAAATACCATTTATTAATGGTCTATATTTGATTCAGTTTATTAGTATTTTATGCTTCAACCTTTGCATTTCTAGTACGACATTTAAGACATTTTGCAGCAAAATATTTGATTACTGATAATATGATTATTGGTTCCCATGTCTACTCCATTTAGTTGTCGTTTGATCTCGTTCCAATTTTATGTAGGTACGTAAAAGTTAGTTTTCGTTTTTTAATGCCTTTCATTACTTAACGGTTTAACTGTTTGTTCAGTTTCTCAATTCATCACGATATTATTCAGCAGATGCAAAACTAAGCTTATAGGTTGCATTCTAGTACAAACCAGGTAGAATCAGTATTATACCGGCCAATGAAGGAATGTCATAAATTATTTGGCTAAAATATTTTTGACTTTTTTCGTTTTTGACCTTAAGAGTATAATCCATTTAAAACATAAATTTATTTACAATCTTGATTTTAGTTAGGAACAATATTACCCGGAATGAACTACTTGGTAATCATGGTGAAACGGTACCTATAACTGGTTTGTACTTTACCATGAATCAACTTATGCTAATGGTGTAACCAACGCATGTGGTGTATATATATATTTTTTCAAAAATATAAATAATTCGATTGCCTTGCACTTATCCTTGACTACAAAATTTCATCGAAATCTTTAGAGAATTTTTTCGAGATACTGATTACTGTTTTAGCGAGGAATACGCAAGATCGTTTCCGCCGCGATTTGGAAACAGTAATAATTCAGTCCCTTCGATATTTTAGATTATTACAATTGTCCATTTGACGTTAATAATAAATATTTTCAAAATGAGATAGGCGATATGCAAAATTGCTCGGTTATTTAGTGAAATATTCCATCAATAAAATCGGAAACACGTTTCGATACGATATAAATAAGCAAATACTAATTAATTATCGTTATCATATTTTTGTATCTCAGAAACTAAATATCATTTGTTTATCAAATCTGTAATGTATACCTATTATTATTTTTCCTTTACATGATCATTTTAATGGAATTAAAGCTTAATTAAAATTGGAACGACTTCTTGATTTATGTAATCCAATGTTTTACACATGTCAAATATATTATGTTCTTGACGAGTTTTCACTCATCTGACAATTTTGCAGTGTATTTGACTTGATTACATATGTAGTCATTACATATTTGTATGTATGTTTTTTTCTTTTAATTTCGAAAATGTAAACAGGTACAGTTTCATGTATGTATGGCTAGGATCTTCACTTACAACAGGATCTATCACCCTATATTCTACTAATAGGTACCGGCAAATTAATGTGCTTAATGCATTGTTTTGGTGGTCTCAAACCATCTTCGCATTATTTGCCTTTCAAATTAACCCTGTTTGGGACACATCGGTTGGATAGTTTCAGTCTAAAGGACATGGCAACAAACATTGTTTGTGGTTTATTATATAGATTTTGCTTAGAATCAATGATATTCAAAAATATATTTTATACATTATAATATCATTGCTTAGAATAACATCAGTAAAATAACATCGTTGAATTTACTTGCTACGTAAGTACTATACTTTAAATTTGGCACCCACGACACAGGGAATCCTAGTGTGGGGCTATGAGTGTGAAGCGTTATTTTAAATAACATAGTAAGTTAGTAAGTATCTCTATTTTTGAGACAAACTATGAAGATACCGTATAGCAAAATCGCTATGATATTGTTTACGGTTATCTTATTACGATATTTGATATATTAATGTGAAGACTGAATTTGGATTTATATTGACATTTTAAATTATTATTATCATTTTGGCAGGTAGAAATATCAAACATTTTTCAACTTACTATAATTAATAATTATCATTGTGAACTAAATATTACTTAATTAGTTTTTTAACCTATCACACGAACAAGATCCTTTTAATCGCATTTTATGATCCCAAATAATCCCAATGCTTGTATATTACAAGTAAACTGGCCGTGTCGATACCGACCATACAACAATGAAACAATATCTTAGGTATATATTACCTATTATTGCGCCAACACGCATTGTTTTTATTTTGTACCATTAATATATGTATTTTGTAACCTATGTGTTATCAATACGAATATCAGGCTACAATATATGGAATGTAATTTAATGTACTAGATGCATTTGTTAAGAAAATACCTTCATTAATTCAACAATCAACTTTGTTAATCAAGAATCATCAAAGATTGAACACAAATGCATTTGTAGGTAGGTACTTAGTATTTTATCAAATGTTCTCTTGTCTTTTCTTTTCCCGTAAAAATATACGATTGTTTTAAAACTTTCTAAAACTAAACATAGCACAAGTCTCCCTTATTTCAAATAGCACCGACATTTTCGTATGATAACTCAAGGTTAACATTTTGTGAACCTAAAAGAACCAAAATTACTCACACTTTTTCCTTTTGTTTTATTTTTTTTTTTACCTCGGTCGCCAAATGTGGTGTCTAGGTTTACCTGATTAGGTATTAGAAGTAAAACACAAAATGGTTTTCAGTGATACAACACAACCCGCGCACTTGACGGCTGGATGGTGACTGCCTCGTGTGCGGGTAGTACAGATACTCTTTTATTATTATGTATGTCACACGCAGCGTCACCCGTAATGAATGGCGCTAGTGCCGTTAGTGTCCGCCAAAAGCACCGCAGCGCCACGGGCCTACGGACACTTTTCATATACAGAGATGGCATTCCTTCTCTCTATTTTCCATGCATTAATTGAAGTAATGTGTCATTCATTCATCACAAGACATACATGCTCTAATTTATATTTCTTTCATGCTTACGAGCCGAATGGAGCTGTGATTTCTTTCGTGTTTGACATTCATTGCAAAGTAAAGTTTTGATGTAAGAAAAATATTTCGTCATACATAAATTTTAAATTCTTCACACTGAGAGAAGATGTTTCGTCGTGACAATTCTCAAAAGGAATCCGTACTTCCGTAACATATTTATGTTATCCGCATTTTTGTGTCATTTTGTGCATGTGTGAATTATTATGCAAGTGCAATAATATATGCATGTGCCACTGCAAAGATATGTAATATCAGATTCAAAGTATAACGATCTAGAGATTCATCCTACTGAGAATAATCCGTAACTTTGTCTTTGTACATGTACTCGTACTTGCAAGCGATATTTCCATATCGTCAACCGTACAATTTAATAATGTATTTGTGGTAAAACCATTTGGTTTTGCCTTGCCCTTACTTATCCACAGGATAACTTCCCGTTATGGTTTCCCAAAAACCGTAAGTCAAGCGTTATGTAATTAGCATATCGAATTTACAGCTCACGTGATCAAATTTTCAAATAGTTTATCTATTTGGATTCTGACCTGAGATTGCAGAAATTTTATAAGGTTTGTTTATTTTTTAAATCTCAATACTATAAAAGTTATCATAAAATGGATAGATGGATAAATGGTAATGGATCAAATTTATTTAGGTCGCAGTGGCCAACTGTATGTCTCAAATAATAAAATACTATTCTATAATATCATGTAATAAAAAGAATAACTCATGTAATAGCGTATTCATAAAAAGGTTACATTCAGTTTTTTGTTGTGTTAAAGACACACATGTCTACTGTTGGGGGTCTAATGTAATTTTATTTTGACAGAATAAATAGCACCCCTTCTCTGAATATTCATGAACCCGCATTCACTGATGAATTGAAAGTGTCGAATGTGATCAATGCCATGAAAACAATACCATTAGCAAAACCATGTCATTGCAATGACCTTTTTCTTCACGAAATTGCGGCACAACACATATCGTCGCTAAACTTGATTGTGATTGAGTGAACTTGTGATTTCTTGGTAGATAATTATAGCATAATTTCAATTTGCTGTCAACGTATAAGCTTACATCAACATTTCAGTCACCATGTTATTTTAAGTTTCACGAAATATGACTAAACCAAAATTTGTACACATACGTATCGTGTCGAAATGATTTCCGTACTATAACCACACAACGTATAAGAACAATTTAAACTGAGCTTTAACTTAATATATCTGAAGGTGAATTTCCTTTCCTGCGTGTGTACATTTTCCCAGTACCTTTAAATCTATACAAATATCATCAATCGTCATAAAATCAAATAGCGTATTTTTTGGTCGAACACACGATAGTATCATCTTAAACATATTATCCTTAGACATGTCGATACTTATTTGTTCGTTGATATATTTTTGTTTTCAGATAGTCTAGTTTTTTAGGGTTCCGAAGTAAAATCGTAACCCTTATAGTTTCATCATGTCCGTCTGTCCATCTGTCCAAAGCAAAGCATCCTTAGTGCTAGAAAAAGCTGTAATTTGGCTTAGATATACATATTTATTAAATCCAGATCGTAGAATAAAATATTAAAAAAACATTTTTTTTCAGCGTACCTACTTATCCTACAAATAACGTGAGGATGATTTTTTATTCGTCGTACCCTATAATATGGGGTATCGTTAAAAAAGTCTTTCAAAAATATTATGGGTCTTTTCAGACTATTTTTGGAATCAGGTCTTGGTTTGCGAAATACTTGGCTTTAGAGTCCAGTGTCCCCTCCCCTACTGGCTAAACGGATGGAGTTGGACAAGTGAAAAATTCTCAAAAATAAGTAATATGATGAATTTACTAGGAAAACTATCACGGCTAAGTCAGCATAACTGGTTAATGAGTAATAGGCGATAAACTTACTACTTCAGAACCCTACATTGCGCGTGGCCTGACACGTACTTGCCCGGTTTTAGTAGCTCCGGCTTGCCGTAGCTCAGGCTTATACGTCTTTGCCGACAGCAAAAGGAAATTTCGGTGCGGCTGTCTGTTTATATTTTTGTTAATAGCATATTGTGTCTATATAATTGTTTCTAATTCGTTATTAATCAACCAGTACAAGAAATACTATCAAAACTAAATTACCGTATTTCTCGTTTTTCTCATTGAACAATGAAACTCAAACTCAAATAATTTATTGCATATAGATAATTCAATAAATACACTTATGAACATCAAATCTTTTCAACCTACCGCCGTTTCGGAAAATTGCCTTATTAAGAGGAGAAAAAACGGCGAAAGAAACTCCTCATCACATGTTTTAAAAACGAAACTTAAGACTAAATACAAATTATTGTTACGTCCTACTAGTGGGTGGGTTCGAAAAATATCACTGATTTTGCCGAAGGGTACTTTATTTCACTCACAAGGTGGTACAATACTACTACACACTAACACTAACACTAACAACCGCGTAAGAGTCACTCAGTCGTTCACGAACGCGCAACACCCTCTTACTATCGCCCTGATCACGTATTGACCCGTCTGGAGTCCCAAACCTGACTCCCTTATCGCTCGTATCGCTGTTATCGCTTCGATCGTTCCGAACTGGTATCCCGAACTGGAATCCCCACGACGACCAATTCGCGTCCTTTTATAGGTGGCCGAACTTAACTCGCGGGCCTTCGAGAAGGTTCCGCGCTAATCCAGATAATTAAACAAAACACAGTCATAAAAGTTAGCATCAAGGTCAAGACACAAAGGAACGAAGGTCATTCGCCCGGAACACAATAGTGCAATAAAACGATTAAAGACGTCTTCGACAATTTAGGGTTCCATTTTTCCGTACGGGGTTCCGTGGTTCGTAACACTGCCCCCTCCTTAATCATGCTCGTCCCGAGCATCATTTGACCCGTGATACGGAACTAACCGATCGACGCGAACAATCTTCGGCCTTCCTTCTTCTCCTTGCCTGTCCTGTGTCGCGCTCGATTTAATCTTCGGCAGCCCGGCCTCTTTACGCGGACCAGAACGGTCCCCACATGGTTCTACACATTCGCGCCTCCGCGACGATCAGCTTGGCTGCCTCCGTGAACCACCGTATCGCCTCCATCCACAGCGCGCTGGCCCTATCATAGGTCCCTCCAAAGGCCTCAAAGAACGGGACCCTCTCGATCCTGAAGGACACGCCGTGTAACAACAGCTGGCGCGCTGTATACATCCCCCGCAGCTTCATGTCCATCGCCACGATCACCATTGCGCCTACGCCTCTCTTTTTCACAGCACTATTAAAATCCATAAACGTGGGGAAGGGCATGCCCTCCCCGCACCACTGCAACAGCTGCTTGAAGCGCGTGCGGTACCTGATGTCGGCCTGCATCTTCCC
The DNA here is from genome assembly GCA_951805285.1 of Thymelicus acteon. NCBI lineage: Eukaryota > Metazoa > Arthropoda > Insecta > Lepidoptera > Hesperiidae > Thymelicus > Thymelicus acteon. The sequence goes on along the minus strand of OX638229.1, from coordinate 8,766,751 downwards.
GATCAGCGCCGAATATGCGCTACACACCATGCCCCTCTTCACGATGCCGTTCACCGCCGACAAGTTCTTCACGTACTCAAACTTATTCGAGGGATGGTCCTCAACCTTCCCGGCGCCGGTATCGCGCAGATCCCGCTCGGCGTCGTACTTGAGATCGTTGGAAAAGGACGCCCAGACAGCGCACCTGCGGCCCTTCACGTAGTTCTCGAAGATGATGCCCGCTGTCGCGCGGCCCTTGCCCACGCCGGCACCGTCGCTGATGAGAAACCCAGGCCTCGTTCCATCAGACAACAGGTGTTCGTGCGCCTGCGACGCGCACACCACGGCCTCCAGTTGCAGCGCGGACGGCAGCCCGGCACGGATGGTGTCGTCGGGCAGGCTCAGCTCGGCCGGCTCCACCGATGATAGCGACGCTGCTACCACCACCGGATCCGAGTGCCCATGGCCCAGTCCCAGCTCCGCCGGTACCCAATCTGCACATGTCTCGGTCACGCCCATCTTCCTGTCATCGACATCTTCCCTAGTACACTGACTGTCCTCCTTACTTCCGAGACCGTCCTCTTCACTCTCAGGCCTCTCCTCCTTACTCTCCTCAACCGCCGCCATAGCCGCGCGGTCGGCCGCTGACCGCGGTGGCATCCCCCCAGCCGCGCCACCATCGCTTCCTTCCTCGCTCACGCGCCGCGACGCCTGCGACACGCCTGTGATCTTCGCCACTCCGACGTCCAAGGCCCCTAATATGTCGTCCTTCAGGGACTGGCGCAGGTTGTTCTCCAGGGACTGGACGGCTGCACGCCACTCCTCCCTGGCTGCCCGCTGCTCCTCCCTGGCTGCCCGCTGCTCCTCCCTGGCTGCCCGCTGCTCCTCCCTCAGTGACTGGATAGCCCCCAGCAGAACCGACAGGTCCAGTCCTCCTGGAGCAGTCACAGTAGCAGAAGCAGGGGCAGGAACTGTCGCGGTCACCACTCGTGCGGCTGCCGTGGTCTCCGAACCCGCAGCCGTGGTGGTCATCACCTCCGCCGTCGTCGTGGTCGTCGTTCCCGCAGTCGTCATATCCGCCGCCTGGCGTCGCGTACGTACACCTTCTTCAGCCTCCCTCGGGGTCAGTGGCATCCCCATTTCTGACACCAATTGTTACGTCCTACTCGTGGGTGGGTTCGTAAAGGATACCACTGATGTTGCCGAAGGGTACTTTATTTCACTCACAAGGTGGTACAATACTACTACACACTAACACTAACACTAACAACCGCGTAAGAGTCACTCAGTCGTTCACGAACGCGCAACACCCTCTTACTATCGCCCTGATCACGTATTGACCCGTCTGGAGTCCCAAACCTGACTCCCTTATCGCTCGTATCGCTGTTATCGCTTCGATCGTTCCGAACTGGTATCCCGAACTGGAATCCCCCACGACGACCAATTCGCGTCCTTTTATAGGTGGCCGAACTTAACTCGCGGGCCTTCGAGAAGGTTCCGCGCTAATCCAGATAATTAAACAAAACACAGTCATAAAAGTTAGCATCAAGGTCAAGACACAAAGGAACGAAGGTCATTCGCCCGGAACACAATAGTGCAATAAAACGATTAAAGACGTCTTCGACAATTTAGGGTTCCATTTTTCCGTACGGGGTTCCGTGGTTCGTAACATTATTTTATATGACTGACTTGAGCAGAACCGACTGCTGATGTCTATTTTCAAGCGCCCTTGTCATTGGCATATACTCTACACTATAGTAGCCTTTCTCTTTAAGCCGTATTTTAAAATGATTCATAAACAACTGAATGGGTAAATCAAGAATCGATTTTGGCCTTTGTTATAAAACCGTACACCGAGCCCTACAAAAGAACGCTGCACCATATGCAGGCAACATGAGGATGTAACCAAATGGTGCATTTTCTAGTTTGCCGATTGCTTACATCACTCTTTTATTTGTATAAACCTAAATTATTGTGGATGAAAACCAGATTGCTATATATGTATTGAGAATCTACAGTTAGTAGAGCTACATTTTTGAATTTGTCACGCAGCGAATCACGAGATTTTAATTTGTAAATTGCTCTCGTAGCTCTGTATCACAAAGATTTTTCTACATTCGCGGATTTCCCCCAAAGTAAAATACCGTAGGACATAATACTAGAAAGGTAGGCAAAATAAACAAGCCTCGCTGTTTCAGCATCAGTAACTTGTCTTATTTTTCTTATACTCTACTGAGTTTACCCGCAAGCGTCTTTATAATATGTATGTGTGCCCCACTGTAGTTTATAGTCTAGAGTTATTCCTAGAAATACTGTGGACTGCTCCATGCTTAAAATTTTATTATTTAATTTTGTAGACTTGTTTACTCTTTGAACATTATGTTAGGCAAACTCCTATATATTTCGTATTTTGCATTTAAAAATAACTTAATCATTGTGAACCAGTTTGAGATAAATATTACTCTATGCAAATGTAAATGTAAGAGTACTGTGTACATCATCAAAATTTATTTTATTCCTATTAGTTTTAAATATAAGTTAATCGATGCAGTGATTGTAGCTTATGTACAATGCTGTGTGGTTTGTAATATTTAAATTTCTCAACATTTTACCCTACTGATTGCTTGAAGCGATGGCTCCCAGGACTAAGTAACTTAGTAAGCAAAACAATATCTCTACCAATCCTAACAGTAATAAATAAATCTACTTTCTTTCATACATGTATAAGTGTATGTCATTACTACCAAGAATTTGAACCTTGTTAGCTACACTGTCGAATAGTGTAATAATATAGGGTGTATTTTTTTCAAAATCAACGGATTCAGTTCCTGGCCAGAAATATTGATTTTTCATGTGTCTTTACTTCCCAGAATTCGTTCCTTGTTAGCGATACTATCAAAGGTGTAATAATACAGGATGTGATTTTTTCAAAACCAACGGGTTCGATTCCTGGCTAGAAATATTGATTTTGAAATGTAATGATTCAATTTTAGTTTTCATTAAAATCGGCCTCGCGACTCCTTTCAGCATTTTTCGCTACTCCTCATAGTTTCGGATTTGGTCGTCCACGCACATTTGGAAAATGTATCCTGTATATTTGAATAAAACATAATATTGAATAAAACATGGTATGTCATAATATGATCTTTTGTGTGAGTTTGGTCGTGTTGCTATAATGAACTGAGTTGTATGCGTCGCACGTTTTTCATTTCGGTACGGGATGAAATCAAATGAAATTTATTTATTTTAGTAAATATTTTGTTTTGTAAACAAATATGTAAATATTTTCAACCAACGTTAAGCACACTTTAAACACTTTCATGCTCAATTATTTTTTCTTCCTTAATGACTTAATTTTGAACAACTAACAAGCTATTCTTTTAACAGATTAGCGAAAAATTTCCACACGCAAATCTTATTTTAAAAATTTGTAAATATATATATCGTTACCACACATCACGGTATACCAGATTCCACCAACATCACCTGGAAACCTGGCATTCGTCCACAGTTCGGTTCTCACGTAATTTTCTACTTCGTACGTGTAAACTGTAGAACAAACTTCCTGTATCGGTGTTCCCTCTAAGCTATGACATGGGTTCCTTCAAGAAGCGGGTCTATCGTTATCTTCTTGGCCGGCAACGCGTTGGTGACGCCCCCGGTGTTGCTTATGTCCATGGGCGGCGATGATTACTTACCATCAGGTGACCAGTCTGCTCGTTTGCCTGCTAAAAGCATAAAAAAATATATATTAATAATGAAGAAATCTGCGCAACTATGGGTTCTCTAGAATGGATGGGTGATGAATGGTGAGTGATCACACGGATCACTCCACAATTTAGGGACCCAGCGATGACACGATATTGCTTGGAACGATGATGATTCATTATTAATCAATTTTAATTACAAATTTTACCTCCTCCATATACGTCCATAAATTTACTTACACGAGTTACAATCATAATCCTGGATTTAATATCAGTAACGTGAACATTACGTTAGATAATTTGTGGCATTAAGTAAAGTAAATATTTTGTAATAAATATACCGATGTATTTTTATTTTTAAAAGATGTGCTGATGAGTTTCTTTACGGCTTTTCTTCTCCTCCATGACAAAGCACCTTTGCGAAAAGCTGGTTGAATAAAAAAAATGACGTGCATAAGTGTATCAATGATACCTACATGAATGAATGATTTTGAAGTTTGAATTTTGAATTTTAAATATATTAATCGCCTACACACTGATACCATATTGGATAATGTCACGCACGTATGAAATGAAACAATAATAAAAATATTCATAATGCTTTTTGTAGTGAAAACTAATTTCTATAGAATTAATTAAAATTCATTTGATCAATCGATTGTAAAATCCGATTCTTCCAATTCAATAATTGAAGTCAATCTTTCCTGCCTTGTTGAACAAGATTAGAGACCCCTGAATAGTCCTTTCTGTTGAAGAATAGTAATATAATACTAATATAAGAATACTAATATAATAATACGCAGTCCGCGTGTTCTGGCTAGTATAACAACAACTAGAAAGGTGTTTTTGAGTTACTTGTCTTACTATTTATCGTAAAACAATATAAATATTGACGTGAACGATAAATTTCTAACTAAATCCTAAGTGGGGTGAGCAGTTACCCAACAAAATGGTATCTACATATTTTCATGCCGTATGAAATTTACTATCGGTCCACACTTATCGGAAGTTTGCTCATATAGTTGGATCAGGATGGATCCTTAAGTGCACAAGTAAAATGTTTTACTTCGAAAAAGTTGTCCTTGTCCTTTCTTTGTCCTTACGAAAAAGACGCAAAGGCAAGAAACTCAGATAAAGTTTATTGGATCACTATTATTTTCTTGCATAATTTTTTCCCCCGTTTTTAGAAAGATTATACGTATTGCTTACTGAAAAATAGTTAAAATGGACTAACTATATTATTTTTATAAGAGATATAAGTTGGCGATAATATACGTTTAAAATCTTATGATTTAGCAACCAGGAAAGTGCGTATCAAGCCACGCGCAATGTAGGGTTCCGAAGTAGCATTTTTATCGACCTAAGCTAACATAGCCGTGATAGTTTTCCTTGTGAATTAATCATATTACAACCTATTTTTGGGAATTTTTTCACGTGTCCAACACCAACCAACCAACTAGCCAGCAGGGGGGGGGGAGTTGACTCTAAGCTTTCTGCTTTCCGCTTTCCATCTGTCTGTCCGTCCGTCCGTCCGTCTGCCCGAAGCAAAGCGCCGAGACCCTTAGTGCTAGAAAGCTGATATTTGGCATGGATATATGAACATATTTATTAAAACTCCAAAAATATTGAAATATTTTTTTCAGGTTACCTCCCCTACGGGTAAACGCACTTTCCCGGTTTTTTTTTATTTATTATTTTATTTATTTAGTCAGAAACGCTGAATAATAAAACTTGATTCCCTAGAAGTGGCAGCTTTTTTGCTCAGCTTGTAAGATTAACTGCCACAGTCAGAGTCACTAACTAGACTAAATTTGTATTGTGATTCTTTACTATACTAAAGTTCTTTTTTCATCAGTTGAGCCGAGAAAAGTTTCCATTTACTTTTAAAAAGAGAATTATATTATGAGACGAAACTTACAAGGCCTTTAATAAACTTATATCACAACTTATTATATCCAACGTTATAAATTAATACTTCAAGTTAATTACCAAAAATTGAAAAACAGTTGTACTGTTTCAATTTTTGGAGTTTAACTCCTTATCCATCGATTTCATATTTAAGCCCGTGGTATGAGCTTTTATGGGGAGTAAAATTAAATTTTTGCGTTACGTTAAGTTAACTTAAGCGTTATGTTTGTGCAATAATTCGCAACATAGAATCTAGATGGCGTTGGATGGTTGATCAGTAACCACGCCATGTAATGATAATAATAATCTTGGTACATCATCATCATCGATCATCATCATCAATTTTTGTCTTTTTTATTAAATTTTTTGTTATTTTTTTTGTAATTTTTTTGCACATTCTTTGTAAACTTTTTTGTGAATTTTTTGTTATTTTTTTATTTTTTTGTACCTTTTTTGTAAATTTGTTATGACAATTTATTTTATGTAAATTTTTCATCATTTTTTTTGTCAATTTTATCGTCAGTTTTTTTATGTCAATTTTATATCATCATCATCATGATAATATGGTGCGTCGGAACTGACACACAGCTTTTTATTTGATGACCTAAATGTTCGATGAAACAAGTTGCTTCAATCAATTTTGTTTCGGGTAAATAAACACTAACTACTTACTTAATGAAACTCAATCTAGGTCCTCAAGTTTCAGTTCACTAACTAAACATGGCACTCACAATATGTATTTTGTACGCCGATATTTCCAATCTATTTAGTTTGATGGATCGTGGTTTATACTTAAAGCACGATCTACGTATCATAGTAAAATGCACGATCCACAATGAGTTTTACGGTACATACCATTTGAACACTTTAATTTGCACATAATATTTTTAAGAGAACTTTTCAAAAATACCCCATATGGGGTAGGCAAGGAAAAATTAAAATCATCCCCACGTTACTTGTAGGAGAGGTACCCTGAAAAAAATATTATAAAATTTTATTCTACTATTTTGAAATTTTAATAAATAAGTATATCCATGCCAAATAACAGCTTTCTAGCACTAAGCTTTCTTCTCTGCGCTATGCTGCGAACCGACGGATGGACGAACATGAAGAAACTATAAGGTTTTAACTTGAAAACCCTAAAAAAGTATGGTTATTCCTTTGTCCGTCAACGTAAGCGTTATATTAAGTAGATTTTAAATTGGAAGTCAACGTTTTTGACTCTGAATGTGTAACGAAAAATCCCCCTTCATGTCAATGGAATAGTCTTTAAATAAGGTTATATGACCGTCATCTGGTAACTTGTTTTTGATGAAACACCAAAACTCTACCATGTGCAAAACCCTTAAATGTGTCTTATAGTGTATATATGTGTGTTATAGTGTCTATAACGTCTTAATCTAATGTAGAATGAGGCCAGATCAGGCGTTTTGGGGGCAGGTACTATAAATACATAAAGCGTAATTGCATTGCAAACATTTGCTGCCCACAAGATTTAATGGCTCTGTTATTCGACTTCACCTTGTGTGTATACCCAACAATTTGGAATGCATTTGTTTATCTTTACCAAGTTATATATAGAAATTAAACCTAATTTATCACTAAATGAAATAACATCGTAATAATAACGGAATGTAAAGTATCTAATTAATTATATAAAGTGTTATAACATAAATACTATTATGTCAGTATGTCTTCTGTGTTATAACTGCGTGAAATGAGTCCTTTTACCACAATAATCTTAAATTACGAAACAGTTGGGGGCATATTTCTAATCTACGAGGCATTTGTCTTGTGGAATAACAGTAATTGTGCCATAACTATTATATTGGACATTGGAAGTCAAATTTACTTCCATTTGTATAGGCATATGTAATATGCCTATAATTTCTTAATTCAATATTCAATTTTTTTTATTAATATTCGACCTAAACTTACTGTTAAAATGTTTAGAGCAAGCCATAAAATATTTTATCTTAAAAATATATTTTGAAATACGATCCAAAAAAAACCTGGCAATCTTAGGATGCCAATTGAGTTGTTTCCTAAATTTTTTTTTTGTTATAAATGGAAAGTTCATATATAAGTTTTATAACAAAGTTATTTTAGTTTTTTTTTAATCGCTATAATTTAAAAGTTACATCAAATCAAAAATACGTTTTTGAATCCAGTACCGAAAACACGCCGACAATTCCCGAATAGAACCGAGCGCGCGTGTGACGTCACTTTGTTAATTGCTATTCATTGCAGCATACAGCTGATACTGTGATTTGACTTTTAACTGGTAAAATCTTGATATTATCGTCAATATATTGATAAATATATCAAAATTGCTAAACCTTAAAAGTTATCGTGCTTGTTTTGTACCATTACGTGTGAAAACTACAAAAAAAACACCCCAAAGATAATGTTAAATGTGTACCTGTGACCTTTTCCCGAGGAATAAGAGGTAAAATTTTAGTTTTCGTTCATAGATTCGCTTTTAGGGTTCCGAAGTAAAATCGGAATCCTTATAGTTTCGTCATGTCCGTCCGTCCGTCCGTCTGTCCGTCTGTCTGTCTGTCCGTCTGTCCGTCCATCCGTCCATCCGTCCGTCCGTCTGTCCGAAGCAAAGCGGCCAGACCCTTACTGCTAGAAAGCTGTAATTTGGCATGGATATACATATTTATTAAAACTCCAGAATCGTAGAATTAAATATTGAAAAACATTTTTTTTCAGGGTACCTCCCCTACAGGCAACGTGAGGATGATTTTTTTATTCATCGCCTACCCTATAGTGTGGAGTATCGTTGAAAAGGTCTTCCAAAAATATTATGGGTCTTGTAAGACCATTTTTGGAATTAGGGGTCCGTTTGCAAAATGTTTGGCTTTAAAGTGCTAATTTTGGTTACAGTCAAGTGTCCCCCCCAACTGTTGACTAAACGGTTGGAGTTAGACAAGTGAAAAAATTCTCAAAAATAGGGTACTTATATGATGAATTTACAAGGAAAACTATCACTGCTATGTTAACATAAGTATGAGTCATAGTCGATAAACTTACTACTTCGGAACCTTACATTGCCCGTGGCCTGACACGCACATGCCCGTTTTTTTTATAAAACAACTCATGGTTTTATTTTATTAGGTTAGGAATTTTGCAACGTTGATCCTACTCAAATTCAATGAGGATCTGATGATGGGTCCTGGGGCTACAAAGTGGAACACGTGGTAGAACAATGGTAGGTAGAGTAAAACGGAACCGTGTTTAAAGATATTAGATAATATTATCGTTAACATTGTAAAACCAGTAGGTACATAAATAAATAAATAAACGCTTCACACTCAGCCCCATACTAGGATACCCAGTGTCGTGGGTGCCATAGACAACACAAGGACACACACTCAGACCAAGAACAGAAATACAAACTAATCATTCAAACCATCTCGCAGCATCCACCTCGCATCGAATCGAAACCAGGACCCTTGACTTAGCGATCTGGAGTGGTAACGATTCGCCACACGAGTCGTGATCATTGACCAACTTGGCGTATTTCGGAGACAAAAAAAATTATATATTGTACCAGTTTTATGTATAAAGCGCGTACAGACCCATACCACCGCAGTAGGTTTTCCTGTGTCGCGGGTGGATGGTCAACACAAATAACACGTCACCATAACACCCAAGACCCGAGTACAAATAATTATTTGTCACATTTTATTAGATATGGCCGGGAATTGAACCTGGGACCCTCACTTCGCAGGCTGGATCGAATCGCTATCAACTAGGCTATAGGGTCATCATATGTATGTACCTACTACTAGCATAGAATTTCTGTAGTATGTATCACATTGTGCATTTTTTTATTAATCACATTCTTCACTTCTCTCAGGATCCATATCTGAAATTTAGGTAGACGAAGTCGCGGGTAGAAGCTAGTTGTATGATAAATGAAATATAATTTTATCATACAACCCTGATTTATACCCCTAACAGGGCAGGGTGCCCTGATTTCTTCCAGACACGATTTACCAGTTAACAGTGTAACCTTATCTAAATTTATTTAGTGTGTACAATCCATATAGAGTTTTATTATAATATTTAATGAAGAATAAATCATTTAATATTTAAATTTACAATAAAATTACGTGGTATGAATATCTTTTTGCACTAAATTTCGGATATTTTTACTCAATTCACGTAGAAGCTTCTAACACTGTGTAATTGCTTTAACAAAATGACGTCACTAACATGACGACCAAATCTGGCGCGTTTGAAGTCACGTGATTCTTTTTGAACTTTTATCAATTTTGAATTCATTATTATTAATATTAAAAATAGTTTTTAAGCGTTTCTAACAATGCCAATTAATATAATTTGTGTTAAAGATTTAAAATACATTTAAAAAAAATATATATTTTTTAAAATGAACAACTCAATTGCCAAGGAATCGCATTAAAATGTAATATCATTATATGCAACGGCTAAACTTTGTTACTTAAATTAAACATAAACGCAATGTTCATAAAGATTATTTATGAAAATATATTTGCCGTCAAAGCAATGATATTGTCAGAAGTGCTTCACATTTGACATACAGCGTTAAAATGCCTTCGTGTATTATACCAATGTGATTGGTGTAATGAAACAAAAGATAAACGTTTGTGTTGTAGCTCTTTTCGGCAAAAATCAAAGTGAGCCCGTGTTTAATAAAATATCAAAGAATTTCGTTAAATATTTTAGAAATATTCTAATTACAAATTTTTACACAGACTAGCTACCAAAATTGCTGGACCAAACCATGCCTTTATACATTTACCAAATATTATACCGTAGTAGGCAAGTAATAGCGAAATTTGTATTGTATTCGGAGTATGTTTGTGATTTCAGGGTTGATCTTTGTCATTTTATTGCTAAAGTATCTAATACTAATGAAGCTAATAAGGTAGCAAAATAATTATTCTTTTTAAGAAGTAATGAATGAACGAATAGTTACTATCCAGTCAATTGTTTTTGATTTAAATTAAAGTTATTACAATAGATTTTGAAGTAAAATGAATCTCATATTATCATAACATCTGTCTCCTTTTCATTGAATCGTTCATTTATTCATTTTTAAGTTATTTACATATTTTGACATAATTATTTACCCTTTTCCGTACGAAAAAAAACGAAAAATAGGATACCCTTATAGGATCATTCGTACGTCTGGGCGACCGCCCTTTACAACCAAATTACTCCAAAACCACTGGACCAAATGAGTTGAAATTTGGTACTCATGTGCTTTTTTGAGACAAAAAGTACATAAACAACTGAATTTTGAAAAAAAAATTAACGAAATCAAAATCAAACAAGAACTGTTTTGCTAACCCTATCGTGTAGTATGTCAAATGAAAGAGCTTGTTGCAAGGATCTCAAAAATATTTTGTTTATAGCTCTTCAATCGACGATTTTAAATTTATTAACTCAATTAAATTATTCACATAAAAACGAAAATTAAAGCCAAAAATTGAAAGTCCCCCCCCCCCTCATCTACAAAACTACTGACGCTAGAATTAAAAAAAAATACAGAGAATAGTTCTTTACTTAAATTTTACAGGAAAACTTATGAAAATTCTATGGTCTTAAAAAACGGCAAAAATAAATAAAATAGAAAAATAACGGTAAATAAATAATCAACGTACGGAACCCTCTCCAAGCGAGCTTAACTCGCACTTGTCAAGTTTATTTATTTCAAATAAGTATGTGTTTGTCCTCCAAAAATCATTTTATTGTATAGTATGACTTGTTTATAAGAATAGTTTTTAGCTTATTTTTAAATACATTATTTTACAGATTCTTTTGTTTAAGTGCTTTGGTATTTTGTTGTATATATGCACACATTGATTTTGTGGGCTTTTTCTAAACAAGTCTCGTTGTACAGTACATTTGTTGTGATGCCCGTCAAAAAGTTTTAAGAGATTTTACTTCCACACTCAACAACGAACATAAGAGACGTAATTCTCTTTACGTCTATAATATTGCTGGAACTTTTCGTCATATGGCAATTTCATCCTTCTTCAACTGGCTATCTTCGAAACTACGAATGATAGAGATATGTCGATACTACTGTCGTGTAGTTCTTTTCACGTGTAGTTACGCCTGTGGTGATAATGGAAAAGGTTGTAACTCAAGTTACGGGTAAGAGATGCGGGTTTCAATATAAGCAAAATTAACACCAAATAATTTATATTTAGTGAGAAATAGAGAAATTATATACTTATGACTTTATACGTTGAGATAAAAGTGTCATACCTTGAAGATACGACGAGTTGCGACTTTACACGTAGCAAAAAAATATCTTACCTTCAAGTAACGATGACTTGCAACGAAAAATGTCCAAATGTACATTTATAAATAGTGTGAGACAATAACAACACCGAAAGTATTATTTTCAAATAGACGTTACTAACAAGACGTATCAGTTTTCTCACAGATTACCCCCTATAGATATAGCATCAGTGCCGTCAGTGAATATTTGCTCGATCCAATCAATAAAATTTTGTAATTTGTCAGCATCGTACGCGCAGCATGCGCCGTACGCTTCGCAATTTTTGCAGTTTTTCCTTACTTCTAGTGTGAAACGGTGCGGTGCGGGCTCTCATGTAATTTTTAATTTTTGTCTAATATTTTTTTTGTTATAAAAATCTGAATAAATTATTTTTAGCTTTCGCCTTATGAAAAATTCAGATATGATTAGGTACGTGTAATTTTATTATATTATAACTAGCTGAACGGGCAAACGTTGTTCTGCCAAAAATTTTTAGGGGTAGGAAAAGGATGAAAAATAGATTTCGTCCGATTCTCCACCCTAGCCGATATGCACGCAAAGATTAACGAATATAGAAATAGGTTGTGCCGTTTCGGAGGAATTCAACTTCAAAAAAGCGTGACACGAAAATTTTATACATTAGATTAGCATCTAATTATTAAAAATCACTTCCAGCCAAGGAAAATACTATAAACTAAGGAATAACCTAATTAAAACTTAAAGAAATACCAAAGCTACATAGAAAACAAATAATAATAAAATAAACAAAGAAAGAAGAAAAAACCAAGATTTGTAAGTACCTAAATACTATAAGGCTTCAATCACAGAAGACATAATAGTACTTTAATTAAACCATTATTAAATAAACACAAAAGAAACAAATAATATAGATATCTCAATAAAATCAATTTCTATTTTCCTTAAATAAAAATGTTCAAGTATTGTCCTAATAACAAAACGTATGTATGTATACTGCGGATGACAAAAATAAAACCAAATAAGTTGGTACCTAAATCTGCGATACAAGAGAAGATAAAAATTAGATAAAATTATTCAAATAATAAAATACATAAACGAATATCTGCAAAAATTCTTTACAGCTACAGAAATAAGCGAGAGAAACGTTGTTGACGTTAATATCTTTAAAATTTTAGCAAACAATACATTCACGCTCTGGCAATGAAGAATAGGATCAAATCGAATATTATTACAACATATGTACATATTATTATTAAAAAGACCAAATGTTTCATTGAACATCTTTGAATAAAAAAACTTAGGATACTTCAAAGTGAGAGGAAGATTATATAGCTAATTTTCATTTGAGTCAGTTGGTTATATAGCAAAAAATGGTATGTTTAATCTGCTATTTTATTAACTATAGATCAGTTCTATTCACGGTTTTTCACAAATGTCTATCTATGGCAGTCGGGGCATAGTGACACGTCAAGCTCGTTTCCTATTTATATCACATAAAAAATATTTACCCACGGACCTAAAAAAAAGACGGACGTAACCTTGTCTAATCGAGAGTGAAGCAAGCAATGGCCGCCCGCTTACCATGTGTGCCTAATTTTTGATTCGCGATTGAAGCATTATGGTGTCAATGTGTGGGTGTGTGTACTTGTACGAATAGAGAGTAGGTATTACTATGGGTGCTTCACTGAATTTGTTGTTGGGATTACGTCCGTCTTTTTTTTAAGTCCGTGTATTTACACATTTTTTTTTCATGACTATAACGACAATTCGCTTTGGATGAAACCCGTTTTGGAGCTTAGTAAAGCTATAACCCTCTGAAATAATCCAATGTCGTATCTTAGACCATTTTATTTATAGTAGGTACATTTCTTAATTATCTTGGTTATTCAAAAGAAAGTCATGTTACAATATTGGTTTCAAGAGTTGAAATTGAAATTAACTTTAAGAGTTAAGCTAAGCTTTCAGTGAATAATTCCCCCAATTGATATTTGTTATTTAATTCGTCTGCTTGTTTGCTCCTATGATAATCTTTGTAAGTTATGGTTCAAAAGTAATACGGAGATTTAAGTTAAAAGATGTATTGCCAGCAATGTTTTATTTTACTCCCTCCTTAGCTGAGGACCAGTTGACTGAGAGCCGTTCTGGGTGTTTTTTCCTGTGCACCGCGAATTTGAGCCAACTTTTTTTTTATGGAAATAGCCGGCAAACGAGCTGACGATCCACCTGATGGTAAGTGGCTATCGTCGCCCATGGCCATCAGCAACACCAAAGGCATCACCGATGCGTTGCCGGCCAATAAAGAGAGAAGAAAAAGAAAGAAAGAACTGGCTCTCAAGCCCCCAGCCGGAACAAGACGAGTCGTTTGGCGGCTGACTCATGCTCAAGGGTGGTAGCTATCCAGGGGAACCCCATGGAGAAATAATAATAGTAATAAGGGTATTAATTAATAATTAAAATCAATATTACTAATATAATCCCTCGAGGGGTCCTACCACCAGCGGGCCGGACTTACTCGCCTATATATATTTTAGTAGGGAACTATTGAAAAACTGTTAATTAAGAAGTATCAATAACGATCTAATAATTACAACTGGGACTGTCGTCTTTATGTCCCTCTGAAGCACTGAAACACCAGCCACTAGCGGTTACGTAATCACCATTTGACTCAAATACTCGTATGTAACAACTAAATGAATGTTATATGGCCGACTCACAAACATCAATGACGGATGTATGTGGATACGAGACTGTGTGGCGACACCATTTAAGTGGAAAGCTCATTTACTAGCTATAACAATCTTGAATGCATTTTCATTATCTGAACTGTATGATCAGCAAAATCAATACTAACTTAATTAAATACAAAAGGTTTTTTTTATTCATTTCAGATTCCTGGAAATCACTTGTCTTTCTGCGGATGACGAAACATGGACAACGTAGACAACAGTACCACATTATATGACGATAATTTGTTCCACACAAATGATTTTTTACTGTTAAGAGAGATAAAAGATATTCTGCCAGCGTACGATATATGGGCTATAGAAAAATGTACGAAAGCAGAACTTTTAAATTATACTATAACGGAAGATATAGTAAGCCGCATATATGTTTACAATGATACAAAGATATTATGTCTTGATCATGCTCCGGTATTGACAAAAAATACGATTATACGAGCGAGTATATTGTCTGTGATAGCCATTTTGTCTTTCGTCGGGAATTTAGCAACAATAATAAGTGTACAGAGAGGAAAAAGGGGTCGGAGAAGAGCAAGACCTTCTTGGACGGCTATTTATAGCCTTATCTTTCAGCTCAGTATAGCAGATTTATTAGTGACACTGTTTTGCATAGCTGGTGAAGCGGCGTGGTCGTTAACTGTACAATGGTATGCCGGCAACGTTGGATGTAAATTGTTTAAATTCATCCAGATGTTTGCTTTGTATTTAAGTACATTCATTCTAGTCCTAATTGGAGTAGACCGGTGGTTAGCTGTGAAATATCCAATGAAGAGTATGGCTACAGCAACAAGGAGTGGAAGACTGGTCATGATTGCGTGGATTTTAAGCTTCTTACTAAGTATACCACAGGTAAGGCAATTTTTTTTTTGTGTAAACGATATTCTCTTGCACAGATACAATGGAGCGAAAATAGTACACACGTAATTGGAAGCAAATTTTGCCGAGAATAAAACAAGATAAAATTACACACATTATCTATGAAAAAGGGTTGAACCGTTTGTTCCTTTCAAAAATAATTAAATATTTATAATAATAAATACGTATTTATAAATATTATGAATACGTATTTAATTACCAAAAGGGCGGACTTAATGCCAAGAGGTATTTTCTAAATTTCGATAATAATATGGTGAAAATTTAGGGGTGGCAATGATCAAAACCTAAAATGTTATTGTACAATGATTTTATATCTTAACCAACAATAATAAACAAAAGTAATATTATGTTAACCATAATTGGGTCATGGGTGTTATTTTGATGTGTTATACGTATATGTGTCGTCCATTCCATTCACGACACAGGTAAAAACCTACTTCGGGGGTATGAGTGTGTAAGCGTTTAAGGGTTTAATTTAAAGGAAACAAAACAATGCATACAAAATATTATTATAACATTATCTATATCCGTTGTTCTATCTCTTTTTCCAGTAAACAATATTAATTATAATCTGTGATCCTCTTTTGTTTTGTAAAACTTCAAAAGATTTAATGCATGTTTTAAAGAAATACAATTAATAAATTATTATTTATTGATAATTTTAGCACTTGAAAGAAAATAGGTAAATAATTTTATAGTGTTTGGAATAGGTAGATGTATTGGTATGAAAACTAAACTGACAGTTGAACTCGCGGCGGGTTCTTATTTTGATTTAAAAGAAAACAAAGGGGAGTCGAGCAAAATATGCCAAGGAAAAAATGTATACGGATAGCACAGTCCCGAAATATTCGGATTTTTTTTAGTTTCGGGGTTTTTACAAACAATCACTGTTGTGGAAAATACTAGCATTTACTTGGCTGCAGCGACGATACTGGTGCTGCCTACCGCTTACTGTGTGCATAGCACAGATTACCCCCAATAGATACCGCTTAAGTGAAATTTTCTTAGAGTTTGAACTCACAAAATTTGGCGGAAGGCGCGGCTTGCGGGAGACAAGAAAATGCGCTGTGATTGGCTATCTCTAATTCATACTTGAACTTGACGGGACAGTACTGTATTGGTCGACACAAATGTTATGAACATGAAAATGTACATACATATGTTGGCGCGCGTCAGTTACATTGTAAGCGGTATCTATTGGGGGTAATCTATGGTGCATAGAATCGGAGGTCACGCGACGGAACAGACGAATCCTTTTACCCCTTAATTGAATATTCCATTTTGTGATCGTAGTATATTAGTTTCCACCCCCTGGGAACTCCAAATCCGTAGACAGTACAGACAGACGAGTGACTCCTTCAGCATACGTAGTATAGTTAGTTGCTGATCGTTCACTCAAGTATTCACATACAAGCGTTTACGTGCCCATTTTAGGGTTTGTGCTGTGGGGCCCGCCGATCCCCCTTGTACAATACATATAGTGTATTCTATTGTTGCATGGAATGTTTCAGTTGTATACTTTAAAAAATTATACACCGATTACTCATTACCGAACTGTATTCGTCATTTAATAAATACAGATGTTTGATACCACCTGTGTAGTGTTTACACGCAATTAGAGCATTGTCCGCCACAAATAACTGAAACATTGAACTACGTTGTAGTAATAATTTAGCGCTAACTATCAATATACTAACAATAAATGAACCATGAACGTGTTGTAATACTTCGTTTGATATCCTTGGATGGAAGATGTTACTTCTAAATTTCAATTAATGTCTTTGTGATTTTCTTTTTAAAATATCTATTTACTTTAAACATACTCATAATCGTTACCTCTAAGTATTTTGATAAGACAAGACATGTCTTAAATTTAATTACATTTATATATTACTGGCTGTGCCCGCGTCTTCGTTCGCATTGGATCCTTTTCCCGCGTGAATTCCGATCCCCTGAGAACCCTAATCACCTAGCGGTATGAAATATACAATACTTTACGCGCTGCGTGCGACCACAAACAACGTAACACAAAATTCCAATATATTAG
This sequence comes from Thymelicus acteon, assembly GCA_951805285.1. NCBI lineage: Eukaryota > Metazoa > Arthropoda > Insecta > Lepidoptera > Hesperiidae > Thymelicus > Thymelicus acteon. The sequence continues at coordinate 8,749,228 of OX638229.1, read as the reverse complement.
ATAAACGTCATTGTATTGGTCTTCTATATAATTGTTATTTACAAGAAGAGACCCTGCCCTGATTACACACACTCGAGCAAACGTCTTTTGTCAAAAGAAGAAGTAACAGAGGAGATGAATCCTTTACACTTGTGGCCCACATTGGACGCCATAGTAGGCATGATGACAGTAAGTAAAAATCTCTAAAATGATGTATTTATTTAATGAAACCCTATTAATGGATTAAAAAACACGCATTTAACGTATTATCATGAACGAGATTATTAATATTTTTGTTAAAATAAAACTACAAAATACGGCAAGCCGCCATGATATCTTTAACGCTAAACAGTCTGAATCAGCGCGAATTACGTCACTTCTCAGTAAACAAACGAATATGTCAATACTGATATGACAATATCTTGTCTATTACTGTACTGAGGCGTGACGTCACAAGCGACGCCATGACACTTTAAAGTGTTTTGGTGCGAATTTTAAACTTATAAATTGAAGTGTATTTATTTTATATTAAATCTTATTTTTTGCGGAAATATGATAAACGTTGTATAATAATTATATTTTTCAATAATATAGAACAGTATTTCAAAATCTGTCATCATGCCTATTGCTTTGAACTGCAAGTGTAAAACGTTAAAAAGATTTTAGATTCTTATTTTTAACCCAACAAAATTTGATTATTGTGAAATTAAGATTCCTGTTTACTCCTTACCTTCTGCTTGCGTATTTGATAACGCTGATGAGTGCTATTTTAATATTACTAAGGAGAAGTTGTATAGTTGTATACATGCCAAAGCCATGTCGGAGGCCCTTGGGCGGCATGAGAACTTTCGACAATTGGCCACTAAACCCTCCACCAATCCACACTGGAGCAGCGTGGTGGAGTATGCTCTAGGCCTCCACAAGAGGAGAGACCCGTGCTCAGTAGTGGGCCATTAATGGGTTGAAGCCAAATAGTTGTATGCAGATGTGAGTACCGATCGTTTGTCACGGAATTACTCAATTACTCTCACTTATTTTCGGTCTATTAACGCGGGTTTTTTTCATACACAAAGAAGCTTGAAGCTGCCTGTACGAGTATAAAAAAGTGATTCGCGTAATTTCCAATTAAGACATGAAAGTTTTTTTTGACTATTCACAGAAAAACTTCAGTATAGTATCTTCTCTCAAAGTTCTCCGCACTATTCTGTATTAAAGTAACCTCGGTTTAAAATACATTAAACCTTATTACTAAAATCATCAAATCATCCTTTCATTTTTTCCTGACCTCAAAATGTGGTTTCTCACTCGTTTTCTTTGGCCAAAAGGCTAAGGATTTCTAAACAAAAGATTATTATTATCAGCACAAGCCATAACTCATTAATCTCCTCACAATGAGAATTAATGTCCTCCTTCATCACGCTGTCCAAATTCAAGTTAATGAATTTTGTAAACAGCAGGTGTTCAAAAATATAACTTGCAGTACCTACAACTCGTTAATTACTTTTGCCATATTAGGACGGCTTAGAATACTAACCTCAATCCTACACCGAATGGGTGTCGTAAGAGGTGACTAAATCCTGCCCGCTGGTGGTAGGGTTTTCGGAGGGATTATATTGGTAATATTGATTTTAATTCCTAATTAATACCATTATTAACATTCTTATTTCTTCATGGGATTCGCCTGGATAGCTACCACCCTTGAGCATGAGTCAGCCGCCAAACGACTCGTGTTAAGGCTGGGGGCTTGAGAACTAATTCTTCACCCTTTCTAGGCCGGCAACGCATCGGTAATGCCTTTGGTGTTACTCATGTTCATGGGTGACGATAGCCACTTACCATTAGGTGGATCGTCAGCACGTTTGCCGGCTATTTCCATGAAAAAAAATTGACACAATTTCTTAAATAACTTTCTGTGAAAGAGTGTCAATAAATGGTAATCATTGTTGCGTTGTAATAAATTTCCTTCCTTGACGATTAAGTTAATAAGTAGAACGTATTGAATATTCATTAAGTGTCGATCAATGAAGATAATTTTATTGTCTGGGCTCGCATCATTTTTAACAGGTGACCCTCATAATCTAAATCTATACATCTATACAAATAAATAAAATTGGAGTGTGTTTGTAATATTAAAATAACTGCTTTTTACTAAGTGCATTTGGATGTATACACGGTACATATACCAAAACAACATCTTTTTCAATTTTTGTCTGTTTGTCTGTCTGTCTGTCTGTCTGTCTGTTTGTGCCGGTTAATCTCTGAAATGGCTGACTGACTCCAACCGTTTAGCCGGTAGGGGCTTGACCAAAATTAGCTCTTTAGAGCCAAATATTTCGCAAACGGACCCCTAAATCCAAAAAGCGGCCAAGTGCGAGTCGGACTCGCCCATGAAGGGTTCCGTAGTAGCAAGTAACATAATATAAAAGTTTTTGTAGTTCGTTGTAACTTTGATCAATGTTTTTTGCGGTTTACGATTTATGACGTATTAAAAAAAACTACTTACTAGATCTTATTCAAACCAATTTTCGTTGGAAGTTTTCATGGTAATGTACATCATATATTTTTTTTAGTTTTATTATTCTCTTATTTTAGAAGTTACAGGGGGGGGGACACACATTTTACCACTTTGGAAGTATCTCTCGCGGCGCAAACTATTCAGTTTAGAAAAAAATGATACTAGAAACCTCAATATCATTTTTGAATACCTATCCATAGATACCCCACACGTATGGGTTTGATGAAAAAAACATTTTTGAGTTTCAGTTCTAAGTATGGGGAACCCCCAAAATTTATTGTTTTTTTTCTATTTTTGTATGAAAATCTTAATGCGGTTCACAGAATACATCTACTCACCAAATTTCAACAGTATAGCTCTTATAGTTTCGGAAAAAAGTGGCTGTGACATACGGACGGACAGACAGACAGACAGACAGACAGACAGACAGACAGACAGACAGACAGACAGACAGACATGACGAATCTATAAGGGTTCCGTTTTTTGCCAATCGGCTACGGAACCCTAAAAATGGTCTTACAAAACCCATAATATTTTTGAAAGACTTTTTCAACGGGACTCTTTCAGTATGGGATACGCAACGAAAAAAAATCATCTCCACGTTACCTGTAGGGGAGTTATTCGGAAAATAAATCAATATTTTATTCTACGATTTTGGAGTCTTAATAAATATGTATATCGAGGCATGTTCGACTCTGTAGCCTAGTTGATAACGACCCTGCTGGCGAAGCGAGGGATCCCAGATTCGATTCCCGGCCGGGGCAAATATTTATGCGACAGATAAATAAATTTTGTACTCGGGTCATGGGTGCTATTGTGATGTGTTATATGTGTCGTCCATGCCACCCGCGACACAGGTATAAACCTACTGTGGGAATATGAGTGTGTAAGCGTTTATTATTGTTATTATTATTATTATTTATCACTAATTAAAGCTTTCTAGCACTAAGGGTTTCGACGCTAATGCCTCGGACAGACGGACGACCCTGTAGCCTAGTTAGTAGCGACCCTGCCTGCGAAGCGAGGGATCCTAGATTCAATTCCCGGCCGGGGCAAATATTTATGCGACAGATAAATATATTTTGTACTCGGGTCATGGGTGTTATTGTGATGTGTTATACGTGTCATTCATGCTACCCGCGACACAGGTATAGACCTACTGTGGAGGTATGAGTGTGTAAGCGTTTATTATTGTTATTTGTTACTAATTACAGCTTTCTAGCACTAAGGGTTTCGACGCTATGCCTCGGACAGACGGACGGATGGACGGACATGACGAAACTACAGGGGTTCCGATTTTACTTCGGAACTCTAAAAAGAGTCACGTGTATTACAGTCCCTTTACCTTACCTTACCTTACCTTATGCCAATATAAATTACGGTCTAATTTCGACCGCAATGCAGGCTCTAGTAAATTTAATAATATATTTTACCAATTCGGCTATAAAAAAAACATCGATGGGTTGTTTTTTGTATAATCATTGCAGTAAAATTTTATTCTGCACACAACTCCTATAGATCGTATGGCTTCTAATGAAGGTATCGATATACTCGTATTATAAAAATCAATTTATTAAACCCAAAAGGCTTATGTTCACAGAGAAATAACTCACGAGTCTTGCAATTTAGAGCAATAATTTTAATGATGACGATATTTTTTATTGATCTCCTTATATAGTGTTAAACTGCAAAAACTGTATTTATCTTTGGTATTAAAATAAAAATAAAAATGTAATTTTGTAGAGAAATCCTCAGGTGGTACGTAAGAAAAACCGACCAAGTGCAAGTCGGACTTGCAGAGCAATGGTTACAAAAAAATTGTATATCCGAACTTATAACGAAAGTTATAGATGTAAGTTCATAAGTAAACAACGATTCGCCCACGCCTCGGCTAACATTCGCCTCGTTTCGGCAAAAACACGTAGTCCGAGATCCGGCTTAAGAAATATTATATACTCTCATGTGTTTAATAACATATTGACTATATAACTTTAATTTCTATTGTAACTTCAAGGAATAAAAACTGATTATTTATTTTTACATTATCAACTGTTTTTCAATTGATTTTACTTATCTATATGATAGATTGACTATAAATACTATATTATATAATATATATATAGACTGATGTATCAACGCACAGGCCAAACCCTTTGGGCTAGAGACTTAAAATTTCCCACACGTATTCCTTGACGTAGGCATCCAATAAGGATTTTTCGTTAAAAAATCCTTAGTAGTTTACTTAACTTTTCCCCCAAGGGGGTGAAATAGGGAATAAATATCTGTCCCTCCTGTGATGAGTGATCTAAGTCGAGTTGTACCCTTTTTGTGATTTTAACATAGAAATTTATAAGAAAAAATTACGGTTTTTTTGGTCTAACTCACGTTTTTCTATCTGCTATAGTTTTGGAGATAATTTTGTGCAAACCACAGACATTTATATCTATGGTGCAAACTGATTTAACTGCACAGGTTTTGGCAAAAAAACCGTGAGTATAGATATATTTAAAGTTGTAACCTCTATAAATAATTGCTCTACAGATATGTAGTTTTTTGTGCTTCGTACTATAACTGCGATTATATTCATTTTCACATTTAATTTTTCAATATATTTGTTGTGAATATTGATTTATTTAGAGTTATATCACTATAAACTTATTTTTTTCAATACTGATTAGGGTACAATTCTATATGAATCTACTTCGATTTTTTTTTACTTCGTGTATATCAGTTTACACAAAGACAATTTATAGGTGCAACATAATTTAACTTTGCTTGTATCATTTATCACGTAATATTATCACACATTTTAAATAAAAAAGGTACAACTCACAGGTTTTTTATGAATTACTTTAATATTATAATATTTACTACAAAAAATTAAATGTACGGTGACAGTAAATGTTTTTATCTACAAAAGAAGGTACTCATGTTACACCTAGCTCACTTAGTTTATGAACTAAAATTTTTTGAACTTGATTTCGTCCTCCTGTAAAGTATAGATTTTTCACTTGTGTCACTTATCACAGGAGGCACAGATATGATAAGCATAATTTCTGCATGCGAAGCTGCGGGCTACAGCTAGTCCATTATAAAAATGGAAGAGGATTAGACCAGAATGGTAAAGTTTACAGTAGTTCAGACCGGAATAAAAAAATAATAATAATCGGCAGCAGATCCGTTCGGGGGATCAGAACGGAATAACTCAAATTAACTTTCAAGTGGATTCCAATCTTCCTTTAAAATATTTGTTTTAAATTCACGAGTATGTGAAATGATTTAAACTTGATATAATACCCCGTGCGGCGTGAGCTATTCCTAAATTGGACGAATTGTTCCTCGGCACAATCACTTCTCGTAGCGGCGTGAATTGTATTTTTTACGTACATTTCAATGTTTGTAATGCAATATATTGCTAACATGCCTACTCCGGCTGACAGCTTGACAAACGGCACGGCTATATACGCGGAAGATTAGCGCGATTTAGCGTTCCAAGCACTTTTTAAAAGCCATGACTCATGAAACTCCCCACTTTGTACACTTTGTAATATCTTAATTTATTCTGACTCAGCAAAGCAACACTGAACGTTTTCGTTTCCTTAACATAATACCCATTACTGAACAAGTAAGTTTTATTTTTATTTTAAGTTAATATTTGAATACAAACTGCAAGCATTACAATATCCTTTATAAACAAGTAATTTAGAATTTTATTGTATTTATTAAATAAATAAGTCTTACGCACGCTATATGTAAATGCCTTTTTTAATCCTAAAAAAGTTAATCGGACAGGAATACTGACAAACAAAGATTTCCAAAAAAAAATTATACAAATGTAATACAAGAATTGATAACCTACGTAACCGAAATTCATTGGAAACTTTATTCATTTCATGGAAAATTAATTTAGATTAGGGTTCATTTGGCGACATCTGAAACAATATTATGCCGTACCTTTTGGGTACAGAACCCCCTGTTTAATTTTTGGCTGCTTACTAAAAAATTATGTAACGTGGGCCACCTGCAAGCTATATTTATTAAAATACTAGCTATTGTGGTAGCGTGTTCAAATGGAAGTAACAGTGAGTTGTTTAACATGCATGACACATTCCTGGTGCAAGAATAAACAACTAACAGTTCCAAAATTTAAAAGATACTAAGAGGAACCAACTGTAAAACCTATGACCCTCTTCAACCTTTGAACTATAAATATAAAGTTAAATCAATTTAATATACATAATATTATATTATATTAATAATTCTAACTATAATATAAATTGATATCAATCCATAGATCCTTTATGAACTTATAGAAGGACTAAAACATTGTTACTTTTAGTACAGAGTGATTCAAATACGCATCTTAATGGATCTTCCTATGGGAATGAGATGTTTTACCGCGGTAAAAAGTAACCTGTGTTACTCTCCAGGCTCCCAACTATCTCCACACAAAAAATCATACCATAACATCGCTCCGTTACGACGTGACAGAGGGTCAAACACAAATATTTCAAACTATATGTTAATTATACTAACGCCATCTATTACAACATTTGGAACTAAATATCTAGCAACTAACAAAACATCGATCTTCCCATGGAAATGAGATGTTTTACCGCGATAAAAAGTAGCCTACGACACTCTCCACCCTACTAACTATCTCCACACACAAAAATCATACCATGTTATAGCTTCGTTGCGACATGAAAGAGGGACAAACAAACAAACACACTTTCGCATTTATAACATTAGTATAGTATGGAAGTATGGATAATTTTCTCAAGCGAAGCTGCGGGCAGAAGTTAGAAGTGTAATAAATATAATTGAATGCCGAAAATACTTCAAAACATGTCATTGAAATGGGTTAACCTAGTGTAGGAGGTCGGCAATACCTTTTCTTACATTATTAATACGGTCTACACCACAGAGTGGTTGTATTGAAATAAAATGTTATTTATTTATTAATGTTGAGGTGAAACCTACGTAATTAATAAAACGAACTAAACGCGACCTTCATCCATTTGGTTATTCGATGAAAAGTATTTTATATCCATTTAATTTATTTATTTATTATTAAAATTATCATTTAGACATTAGCAACCTAAATCGGCAAATGTTGCCAGTTTTTTTGTTATTTTTATAGATGAGTTACTATTCAAATGGCCGTATTAGAGTGGTGGGGGGTGGGTTTCTATCCAGTTCTATCCAGTATTCCTCCAGATAACCCAAAGTGGAAAACTTATCCAAGTAGACAAATAAATGACTGTTAAAGGTATACAAGCATAACTAACACTAAATGAAGAAAGGAAAGTATAGAGTAAAAATAAGAAAGCTTGAGCTTAGTGGGTTATACACAAATCTGAGTCCGCAGATTCACGAAAAAAATAGTCGTCCTATTCATTCAAAATCAGTTCCATTTATTAGGTAATACCTCAAATTATTCAACAAAATTCAGAAACTAGATCGTTTTCAATATGTCACGAAGATATTCAAATTTCATTCTTTTATGTTCACAGAATTGACCTAGTTTACAAAATCTCTTGAAAAATCAATATTTAGGGAAAAATAATATTGGTAAAGTTGAAGTCAAAAAAGTAACACAGTGTTTGCTTATCATCAACAAAAAACAACTCTAAAACATCATTCACATGTCAAAAGAATATGAAAAAATGTTTTCATCGTTCTCGTCACTTGACTCAGCGAAGTACATTGATTGTAATTTCGATTTCTTAAATGGCGTAACTGAGTCATCGGAATAGTTAGTGTCAAAGTGAATCCTCTTTCTAGGAGTAAATGGTTGAGGGGTATTCCCTAAAGTTTCTGGTGATGGTGTAAATAAGAAAAGCGGTGTTATCGATCCAGAAACAGTAAAGCGGATGCTGTTCCCGGAGAAGAAGCAATGCTTCGTGATGAAGTTCTTGAAGCATCGTCTGGTAAAGGTTGTACAATATCTGTGTATAATCAACGTGAATTTGTCCAATTTCAAAATGAGGACAACTTACGTCTTCTAGGCATGAGGTACGGCTTAGTCTTCTAGCACGAAGTATATTAGGTTCAGTTGCACTCCACACAGTTTGATGAATTTGGAATGTACCTGGTCTTTCGACATTTGTTTTTGTCTGCTATATTCTGTATTGCAGAGATTTTTTTGTCGTCAATAGACATTATTCGAATGCCTTTGCAATTATCTTTTATACAGCTAAAAAAACTGGTAATGTTCGTTATATCTCTACCATTGGCAACTAAATTATCGCACGTCCGTTTTACAAAGCCACCAACACCATCAGGCGCACCCTTCGTGATCTGCTTCACTATAATGCCATACAATTGTCTCTGAATTTGAGATTTTACTTATATAATTAACAATCATAAAACATGGTCTTGTTCCGATACTGCGTTGTTGGTCCATCACTTAAAGTATGTAACTTCTTCAAGTCTGGTGAGACCAGTTGTGTCTTAAATTATCGGAGACAGTACAGATAGACTTAATATCCAAAAAGTTCTGGGGAGGCTGAGAATTGCTATAGTGATACATGCAAGTATGTAAGGACAATAAAATTATTGTGATTTTGATTCACCAAAATGGGCAGACTGAATTTCAGTTCCGTACTTGCAACTATAATTTTCAGAGAAATCAATGTGTAGTAAGCCCTCTGTCGGTGTAAGTTGTTGTTTAATTAATCGGATTGCTCTATGTTGATTGATTATATTAGCGAGATGTTGCATAAATATTGGTAATTTTTCTTCTAAAATATTTACAAGGGATTGTTGGGACGTCTTTGCACTTTTTTTACCCTTGATAACGTCTTTGAATGTTTTTGTTACCCATCTCTGGTAAATAATTGTATCATTGCTTTCTTCGAAATTAAAATTTGGAGCTTTTTGTAGACAAAGTAAACACTTCCGTTCCAAACAAGGAATATCAAGAGTATTATTACAACACAGAGACTGGTAAGATCGGTAGTGGAAGAATAAGTAATTATTTTTGCCTGGCGTGACTTTGTTGTACATAAGGCACGTACAACAAAGTTAGAGTATATGTAGCATAAACATGTATTTCTTTAAGCTGCTTTCTGAAATAATACCCAGAAAGGACGATGACGACGAAATGTTTCGTACGATATTTTAATGCCAGTCGTATTAGTAAACTTTTATGAAGATAAAGAAGGGTGTCATATTTTAATAGTCGTATTTGCTTTTTTACCTATCTTCGCGTGATTGTCGCATTGTCTGTGATGCTCATCATCTATTAAAAAATTGTGTATCTTTTGTTTTAAGCTGACGTTTGTAATATTACTCTTTTCTTAATTCTTATTTAATCTTGTTAGTCGCATCCTATATTTAGCCAGCTTTTGTTCTAAGATATTTATTAAATGTTGATTTTGAGCCTTCAATATATGTCTATTTCGTGCACTTACTGCTTTTCCTATCACGACACTCGAAAAGGACGAACGCGAAGAAGTGGAAGACGAAGGTTTATTCTCATTAAATATTTTTTCTGTATCCTCTCTTATTTTTTTGAGTTTCACACCCTAGCTTAGACTTTTCACGCCACATTTTTCGTATTTGTCGCTGTTGTCTGGGTGGAAATCTTTGATCATTTTAATTAATCCTTATTTTTTCTTCCTATGATAATCTCTGTCTTTTATGCGTCTTTCTTCTACAGCCACAATATCTAACTTAGCTGTTGCTCTTTGCATGCTTAGTTTCTTCTGCTCTCGTCGACGTTTTTTCTTTTCTTCCTCGCTCAGTTGTTCTCTAGATCTCTTTGAATAAGGAATTGCATCTAAAACAAAGAAAGCAAGCTCCATACAGCACAAAACAATAAAATGTCTCAAGGTCCCATTATGTTACAGCATCCAAAAAATGCACATTCGTTGTTAGTTTATAACATCAGAGTTAATAAGATTAGTTTATTATACCTTTAAGCAAGCAAATCTTTACTCATCAACTTTTCTGTGGACATACATCCTTTTTGTGGACTTTCATGTACACAGAAAAGATGTCCACATTTGTACATTCGAGCCAGAATTAAACACTACTCTTTTAATTTTAAAGTTAGAATAAAGGCGAAAGATATTTCAAAAATACTGCTTAATAGAAGTTCCGGCTGAGTATTTAATATTACAATTAACGAATACTTACCAAAGTATATTAAGAAGTAAGGACAGTTGTATTGATCTTCTACTAAATGTCGAATATCTAATTTAAATCTATGTTAACAATAAAACCACAAGGTTATCGTTCAAAACGTACATCAACGAATGACAGAGTCCAGAGAACTAATGCTACGAATTCAAATATCTACCATTAATGATAGATTTGGTTGGTTGAAGCGCTCATAGCCCGGCGACTTGCGTCGATCCTATGTGATCGTCAAAGTTAAGCAACAGTGGGCGCGGTCGGTAGTTGGATGGGTGACCGCTAGTGGCAAAAATTTCTTGAGCGTTTCCGTGCTTCGGAGGGCACGTAAAGCCGTCGGTCCCGGTTGTTATCATAAAATAACAGTCGTTAAGCCATGTCGGAGGCCCTCGGGCGGTTTGAAAACTTTCGACACTCGGGTTGGCCACTAACCCCTCCACCAATCCGCACTGGAGCAGCGTGGTGGAGTATGCTCTAGGCCTCCTCAAGAGGAGAGACCCGTGCTCAGTAGTGGGCCATTAATGGGTTAAAGCCAATGATAGATTTGGTAGTAATTTTAAATAGGTTGATTTTTGATCCACAGAATAGACGCGTATCCATATAAAACCATGTGTTTATATGAAATTATGTTTGAAATTTACATCGATTCTTGTATATTGTGTAATGTAATATTTATAATATTATATATAGTTAAATAATTACTATTAAATAATGTGAAAAATTCGGGATAATTAATTCATTCAGATAATTTTTCGCAGGTTCTATATCTAATTATAATAATCCATATTAAATATTAAATAATATTTACTTTGACTTTGCGAGCATATCTAATATGCTATTAAACGTCCAATGTAACTTGATAATTATTTAGTATCATATTGTTTACGCTTACACAAACACACTCCCGTATTGACTGAAATAGAGGTTTATTTAATTAAATACCCGACAAATGAACATAACTTCAAATTTATTCTTGAAATCTTGTCATAAAATACATCTTTTTATAACTTTGTCCTTTTTTTAAAGCCGATTAAAAATATTAATTACGCCTAAATTTCTTCCAAGACATTTATTAATAAGTCTTAAAAGGCGATGTAATTATTTTGGAGACGGTCCGTCTTCTAATGGATATGAGGTAATGATAGGCTTTAACCCAATTTTGAAATAGACTTTAAAACATTTATTTCTCATTACCTTAATGATTTATATAATTTATTATTCACAGTCACTTGTTTTATTTCAGACGGTAGTCTTCCGGGAGGCCAGAGGCCCTTTCGTTGAGGTCTTCTACCAGTGTGTGACACATGGGTTTTACACGGAGCGATGGCAAGAGCAAGCATATACGACTTTATCGCTGATATTCATGTTCATCCTGCCTTTGGTCATACTTGTGTGCACATACGTGTCTACGGTCCGAACTATTGCAAGTAAGTTTTTTTATGGAAATAGCTGGCAAACGAGCTGACGATGCACCTAATGGTAAGTGGCTATCGTCGCCTATGAACATCAGTAACAAAAGGTATCACTGATGCGTTGCTGAACAGGTTATGTTTAGCAAGAGTGAATATTATATTAAAACGTGTAAATTTCACGATGAATCAATTATAAAATCGTATCATAATTGCAATTTAACTATTACCGAATGTCGAAATCGGATATACTCGATGGTATCGAATTGGTCAGTAGAGTGATTTAAAATACAGTTTTAGTATAGATATCTCTTGCTTTGCCCTTTTTTATATGTCGTCGTTGCGACTTTAAGACCTCTTATGTGTTATGTGCCACTTTTGGTAAAATCACTTTTTTACGTCAAATGATTCTACACTTTGAAGCACTATGGAATTCAAAATATTCTCATGTGTGTTCGACGTTTCTATCGTAATTTATTCACCAAATTCAAAATCACATATTCTTGCGAAACAAAACTACATCGATTTTTATCGATTCTCTCAAAAAGCTGATTTTTTACACATGGTCTTAAAAGTCGCAACGACGATGTACTGTATGAAGTTCATATTAGAAGTAGGAAAACTTTTACCGAATTCAGAATATTCGCAATAGTGTTGGGCCGGTCGGTAGAGTGCTTTTATGTATAGTTTAATTCTTATCGGATCTCAGTTCCTTTTTTAGAGCCATTCATCTTCGAGCTTGCGTCTGACACTGATGAATTATTCAATGATGGAATAGACACTTTTTTAATGTATGTTTTAATGTGTAGCTAACTTAATCACCGTCATGATACATTTATTTTAAAACATAAAAATTAATCTTTGGTGGCTGGAATCCATTTCCACACAGTTTAGTTAATACGCTTAATTAAAGTAGTTTCCATACAAATGATATAATAGGCCTAAACCTAATAGTCCAGTCAATTTAGACATTCGAAGGTGCATAAAATCCCAACAAGCTGAAAATCAATAAGATCGTTCAACACATAATTTTATTATAAATAATTTTTTTAAGTTCCCCATCATTCCCGTGTATGGAAAAAAATTTAAGGTCAAAAGTCAAAAAAATGAGTTTTTCGCAATTTTCAGCAAAACAGTAAGTTTTATCATATAGTACCCCAAACAAAAATTGTAGATCATAAAATTATCTATAAAAATGTATTAATACTTTTTTTCTTACGAGTCACCGTTTCTGAGATATAACGATTCAAAAACGCGCTAAGTACACTACCATGAGGTAGCAGGGTAAACGTGTGCATATTATGACGATAAAAACTTACAACTTTTTGAATCCTTATATCTCAGAAACGGTGGCTCGTAGGAAAAAAAGTATTGATACATTTTTATAGATAATTTTATGATCTACAATTTTTGTCTGGGGTACTTTATGATAAAACTTACCGTTTTGCTAAAAATCGCGAAAAACTCATTTTTTTGACCTTTGATCTTGAATTTTTTTTCCATACACGGGAATGATGGGGAACTTAAATTTTTTATTTATAATTATGTTTTGAACAATCTTACTGATTTTCAGCTTGTTGGGAATTTATGCACCTTCACTATCATTTTTTGGTCTAAATTGACCGGACTATAAGTGTTTTAATTACTTTGTTATTATTTTTCCAATTCCTTGTATACCTAATATTTTCTCGACTAATCAGACGTCGATCAAGAAAAGTTAATTTAAGTTTAACACTATTGGCCTCTGATTTAAGAAGGCATCCCACTTGCTTTATCGATCTACATTATTATCTAACTTTCTATATCACCATCACATTTTTATAACAGATCAGGGTATGTTTTCATATATACCATACTTCCGACTCTTTATTAATAAATAGGTATGATAAAAATTCTTCTCAATCATCTACATACATAAATTATAGTATTTGCAATTTTATTATATTTAAGTAAATATACTTAGATGTCGATAACCACAGACATGTATAACTAGAATAGATAACTTATATATTAGAAAACAAAATTTAAATTTAACCACAGGAGAAATAATAGTACTTTAAGTTTAACTACTTATTACAAGTACTATTAGGTCATCTGTGGTTTAACATCTGACGATCGCGTTTTATTGATAGTTGTGCGTTACTCCCAAACAACCTTAACGCTCTATTGAACATAAAAGATAGTAAATATATCTATAAGGAGTTTTCCTGTTGAAAATACGAAGACTACTCTCTACGGCATTACAGGATTTAAGTTCAATAGAAGGCATTATACAAGTGAAAGACCTTATATAAATGTTGGGCCATGTATAGTGTGATCGAATTCGATCTGATTTTTCATTTGGAATGATGAGGTTTTATCACACTTTATTAAACGGTTAGTACTGAATATCTTTTAATGACGTCACGTGACGTTTTTGGTGGGAAATAAAATGATTTTTATTTATCAATTTTTGTTTTCAAATTGATGATTATTATTTTTATAATCTTTTTTCTTGAATATTAAGGTTATATCTATAAAATAAAATTGAATCCTAAAATTAGTCAGTTGCAACTTACTTGCATCTTGCGTAGTAAATGTGGTAAAAATATGAAATCTGTCTACGGAGCGGCATCGCCGCATTAGCTTATTGACTGTTTCATTCTGTAGCAAGCATGCAGTCGTAAAATTAAGCGTCGTGCATAGTTGGCTTTAATTCAATATTGTTCTCTTAATTTCGTATAATTACACTAGTTTCTCAACATAAATCGCAAAAATACTTTTCTGAAAATTATCTCTACAGCAAAAATTTCAGATGTGAGGGCAGACGTAGTAAATTACGGCTCGCTCCCTCTACATCCGTTGTTGTCAATTTGGTTTAACAATTTATTTTAATAACGATTTATTAAAACAGGTATTTTTACATATTTCAGCTATAGTCATTTTATGTCAGGAGGCGTATTGATAAACCGTGATAGATAATATTATTCTATAGAACGGATGTATCCGTTAAAACTTAATTCCGCCCAATCCTTTATTTTACTTATAGCACATGCACGCCAATGATGTTCGAAAAAATGAATTCTCAATTCAAGACGGATGGGAAAAGAGCCTTCGAAATTTATTCCATAAAAACATATTTTTCATAATGTGAAAATTTTCTGTATTTTTCATTGACATTTCTAACAAAATATGCTACGGATCCGTCCACAAGGCGCATATCCGTCGCGCATAAGCGTAATCCGTCCGTGTATGAATAGCGCTATAACAATATATGATATGTGTCCCTGCAAAATTAATAACTGGAAACCTTATAAGCACGATTCGGAGTTAAGTCGTAGTGAGAACGAGCCCTCACGCGTGTCTCGAGAGAAATTGACAACAATAATGGCGCCTGACTGTTTAAACAATGGAAGAGAAAGTAATACGTTTGTTTACTCGCTCCTTCACTAAACTCATCTAGAGATGTATATCGTTAATGGTATCAATACTATATTCCACCCGCACTAGAGTGGTTTCACAAAACAAAATTACGAATATTAAATGTCACAAGCATCCCAATGTAGCCTAGTTGTTTAATTCGATTCCCGGTCGGGCATGAAATATTTGTACTCGGGTCATGGGTGTCATTGTGATGTGTATGTGTCGTCCAGGCCACCCTCGACAAAGATAAAAACCTACTGGGTGTATGAGTAGGTGTTTATTTATTCATACAATGGAACATGATTCCGTGATAAATTCCATTCTATTTTCTTGCCCTGGATCTCCATATAGTTATAGATATATATATATATATATATATATATATATATATATATATATATTGTGCAGATAGTCCATCTATCTGCACAAGTTTCAATTGCTTACTACCAACACTTAAATCTTCAATGTATAATGTCCGTTGTAGTAGAGGAATATAATATTACAGACTACACGTTTCACTGCTAATGATGCTAACACGGCTAAGTAAATGCGCTTCATATCATTTATTAAACTTAATAATTTTCTACGAATTAATATTTTTATAGCTCATGAAGGGTATTTTTAATTACTTTTACGTATGCTCATAGTGTTTGCCTTAAAATGAAGGTTATTATTACAGTATATTATTATTGTAAGCTGGGATCTAATCTCCAAACATTATACAAAATTTATGTAACAAAACAGTAGCCAGTTTAGCATAATGTCCATATTCAGCGCTAAGAAATTATACTAGAACACATTAAAAGAAGACAAACAAATTGAGGGATTATGTCTGTTGTTTTAGTGAAGCCCGGACAGTGTACTATGTAATAAACACATTTGTAGTAATGTCCATTATAATTCTTAAGATATTCTTGCTGAAATTTGCATAGTATGGCAAAATAATATAATCGAATGGAGAATCTTGAGGTCAGGATAGACGAAAGTAAAGGTCTTGTAATTTTATTTCAAGAAAGGCCAAGGTCAAAACTTTTAACAGCCAGAATTTTACCAACATGACAGACATGACAGACAGAATGACCTAGCGGTTTTTACTTAGGTCTTGTGATTCTAATCTGATCCTACAGAAAATACCTTTTATACCTACTGTCTGCTGTGTAACACTATATTATATATGCTTCACAACAATCTCACCTGAGTAAATACGGCGATAAGGACCAAGAGCGCACTAACTTAGTAAAAGCCTATTCATTCGAATCTCGTCTTTAAAATTCCCACATAATAGATAGGTGGGAACACCGACGCGGGCAAAATTTTCCATTTCGTCGCAACGCACATATTGACGAGGCAACCTGTGTCGTTATTCGGTGGGATGTTTACAACGACGTAAGAATGGATACTTAGAGTGCGGGTTGTTCGATGGAGGAATAGGGATGAGCGGATTATTTTGTTTTGTACAATCCTATGCACACTCATCAAAATGTATCTTATAGGACTGGCTATCCTGCGTCTGGTCTCTCGGCTTTTCAACCAGCTATGTCACCAGTGCACTTTCTGCGTGACCAATTTAATGTGCTTATTAAAAAATTGCCCAACAGACCTTGTTCTGCAACATTACGTACGTAAATCGCCGACGTTACTCAGAAAAATAAAGTGTTCTGTTTTATTTATTCTTAGAATTTTTAAAAGGTTTCTTACAAATTTTTTCGTAACGATTCAATGAACAATAAGGTATATCACGTGAATATTTAGGCTCTTTGTTCTCACATGAGAAAAATTTGGACAGATGTCCATTAAAGTAATAGGAATCGGAATCTCCATTTGTTTCCAAATATATAGAATAGATAGCGAACCAATGAAGCAATCGCAGTCCCGATAGCGAAAAAAGGTTAAAACGTATTAGGATCCCAATAACAAGTTCGTGGAAACATCGCGTTCAAGATACAATGGCCTTAGGGCGTTTTTATCTAATCTAAGAATAAATAATATAATAAATTCATTAATAGTTCCAAAAACTATGAAAATCGGGCAAGTGCGTGTCAGGCCACGCACAAACGCGGGTTCCGAAGTAGTTTATCGACATAGCCGTGATAGTTTTCCTTGTAAATCCATCATACAACCTATTATTGACAATTTTTTCACGGCTGGGGATGAGGCACTTGACTCTAACCAAAATTAGCATTTTACAGCCAAATATTTCGCAAACGGACCCCTAATTCCAAAAAAGCGGCCAAGCGCGAGTCGGACTCGCCCATGAAGGGTTCCGTAGCAGCAAGTAACATAATATAAAAGTTCTTGTAGTTCGTTGTAATTGTTCTTTAATAGAGATATATCGCGGTTTACGATTTATGACGTATTAAAAAAAAACTAGTTACTAGATCTCGTTCAAACCAATTTTAAGTGGAAGTTTGCATGGTAAAGTATATCATATATTTTTTTTAGTTTTATCATTCTCTTATTTTAGAAGTTACAGGGAGAGGACACACATTTTACTACTTTGGAGGTGTCTCTCGCGCAAACTATTCAGTTTAGAAAAAAATGATATTAGGAACCTCAATATCATTTTTGAAGACCTATCCATAAATACCCCACACGTATGGGTTTGATGAAAAAAACATTTTTGAGTTTCAGTTCTAAGTATGGGGAGCCCCCAAAATTTATTGTTTTTTTTTTCTATTTTTATATGAAAATCTTAATGCGGTTCACAGAATACATCTACTTACCAAGTTTCAACAGTATAGTTCTTATACTTTCGGAAAAAAGTGGCTGTGACATACGGATGGACAGACAGACAGACATGACGAATCTATAAGGGTTCCGTTTTTTGCCATTTGGCTACGGAACCCTAAAAATGGTCTTAGACGACTCATAATATTTTTGAAAGACCTTTTTAACGATACACTATGGGGTACACGACGAATAAAAAAATCATCCTCACGTTACCTGTAGGGGAGGTACCCTGAAAAAAATGTTTTTCAATATTTTATTCTACGATTCTGGACTTTTTAATAAATATGTATGTACATAATATATCCATGCTAAATTACAGCTTTCTAGCACTAAGGGTCTCAGCGCTTTGCTTCGGATGGACAGACGGACAGACGGACGGATGGACATGAAGTTGAATAAAAGTTTGTAAAAACCGGCCACGTGTTAGGTCTCGTGGAGTTTAGAATTACGTAGGTGTAACTTAAATGACTTTTTTGTCAAGCCTATCTAGCTGTAGTAGTTTTCCTTCTACAGTGTCCTTCTACCATAAACCACAGAGGACATAATAGTACTTAAACTTAATCGTTGTGTTACGTAATAAGACCCAATCGATTGATATTTGTATCGTAATAGTGTTAATATGGTTACAATAAAAAATGGACAAATAGGTATAATAATGTTTGTCAAACAAAAACCTAACCAAAAAAACTAGATCAAAATCAGTTCATCCGTTTGGGAGCTACGATGTCACAGACAGACATGCAGATTTACAAGTACACAGATACGTCAAATTTATAACATACATACGTGGGCGAAGGAAAAATAGAGAGAAAGAAAGAACTGGCTCCCAAACCAATAGAAGACAACAAACTCAATAACTCATTCGTAATAATTATGACTGTGATATTGATAAAATACCTTATTGTAACCATTTCTCTGAACTTAATCTTAATTATATACAAAATTCTGAAGAATCCGTATTGAATGAACTCAAACGTATAGACGTCTCTAAAGGTCCTGGACTGGATAATATATGTACAGTTTGAGGGCTTAGATACCAACAAACAGATAGATCGTATACGAGTATATACAGACTTTCGTGAGGCATTTGATGAAGTTGACCATAAAATGTTATTAGATAAGCTAACATTTAATGGAATCCGTAGTAATTTGTGGCACTGGTTCAAGTTCTACTTAGTACCTAATTACTTAATCCTACTCAGATGGTTGTTATTGAGGGATACGAGTCAGAATTTGTCTTAGTAACATTGGGAGTCCCGCAAGGCTCAATACTAGGTCCATTGCTGTTCATAATATTTATTAAAGACATAAACCACTGTTTCAAATACGCTAATATATTGTTGTATGCTGATGCTTAAAATGTCATTAGAATCACTTCATCTATCTTACTATAATTACTTACCTTGTTGTGAGCACCTTCATTTTATTAAGTAAGCTATGGTTAACAATGCTGGTTAGGTACATGTTAAAACTATATATTTTATATGTGTATTATTATACTGTCGTGTACTTTTGGTGGACCCACATAAAGAAAAAAAAAATTACGAGTTTTTGCGTCTAGACGATTCAAAATTCTTACAACATTGCCTTTAAAAAAATATATGATTCGTTTCAGAGAGTGAAAAAGTTTTTCAATCAGAAGTAACGCGACAGGAAAAGTATTTGACGCCTGATGTGAATAGAAGAAGACTTATAGACAGAGCAAAGATGAAGTCATTAAGAATGTCCGTCGTGATCGTCACTGCTTTCATCATATGGTGGACTCCTTACTATGTAATGATGATCATGTTCACATTCTTGAACCCTGACAAAAATGTAAGTATATTTACAAAATAAATACGCAAATAAATTTGCACCTCCGACTAAGTTCCCTTGTCGTGGGTGACATGAACACACAAAATGAGACATAAAAAACCCATGTCCTAGGAAGATGAATGACTTACCATACAAATATTTGGCTGAGAAGCGAAGCCGTAATCTCTCGTTTAAAAGTAAGTTACCAACTAACCACCAACTAGGCATTATGAGGTCCCGACTACAAGTTAAAAACGTGGAAGAAAATACTTAAATTTTCATATAAATCCTGAAGACACGAGGTATACAAGGAGAAATTAACATTCAATGACAAATACATTTTGACAGAATATAAAACATTATAGATACGTAGATTCAAAGCACTCATAGGGAGGGTTTTGATTTCATATTTATAGTCATGATATGTGCCTAAATTCCCTAAGCTGCTTTCGTATGTTAATTGGAAATTTTCATCATAGTTGTGTTAAATAGTGACGCTAGTGACGCGCCTGTCTTTGCTCTAAGAAAACTATGCCTTCCTCACCCGAAATATTTTTTTCAGGCGATACACAAATTTCATGTTAAAGCAATTTTATAATTTCAAGACGTCAGCAGCCTAATTCACGTAACTTTAAGACGCATCGATTGAGTTGCAGTGACGCTGCAATCAAGTTGCAGTGACGCGGCAATCAAGTTGACGTTGGTTGACGTTTAGTGTCTAAACCGTATTCTCGTAATTTTTGAACTGCGCGTCGACTGCACGCAAACTGCGCGTGAACTTCACTTCTCCTGCACGCATCCTGCGCGCCTGCCAAACTTTTCTTCGGCTATTTAGTACTCTGTGTTAGTGTTGTCATATGAGAGAACAAATAAACTTATTAATTAATCAAATACAATTTATTATGTTTCCATTAAAAACAAAAGCGTCAACAAAACTGCATAAAAACTCGCACCGAGAAGTTTATGAGAATACCCTCAAACTGCGATCGGAAACACGCTATCTTGACGCGCATCAACAGAATACCTTTTTGTGACGTGAGCGTGTTTGACAAGCGCTCGCGTGACGTTAGCGTGTTTGACAGCGCTCGCGAAAGCTAAGAGAATACGGAAAGTGTTATTTTGATAGGAACGTCACTGCAACTGCACTGCAATCGAAATTGTTAACTTACGTGAATTAGGCTGCAGGTTTCATTGTTCTGAAATAATGATTATTTATAAATTTCAATTGGATACATAAAAGCGCTTTAAACATTGTATACAACTTATCCAGCTGGCATCGATTTCTTTTCCATTTTCCCTTCAGTTTGGGAGGATGGATATGATCTCATTTTAAGTAATTAGTACGTATACTAAGTATCACACAAATTTATTCAGTGATTTCTACGTGATACTCGCATAGAAAGGCAAAAGTAGTTTTAGTCTCTTTATCGACAACACAGACTACCTACATTAAAATTTCCAATAAAATTTGGTCCTATTATAGTTTTATCAGTATACAATTAGAGTTGGAACAGCTGTGATTTAGCAAAGGATTGTTTGTGAAACAAATAATACGGCCGTCTGCTATAATGGATTGAGTAACGAAATTATACGAATATTCTTTTATACAATGAGCAAAGAAAATATTTTAGTTGATTGGCGTCAAAATACAGTAAAATGGCGTCAAAATACATTAAGTCAATGTGTCACCATTGATTTATTGTATTTTTTATCAAATATAGCAACCCATCTCTCATTCTAAATTTTTAAAATGCAATTAGTGTCAGGAATTATTTTTTTTATTTAATTCACATAATATCAAAGAACAGAATAAACTCAATTCTAATCAAGTTAAGTTATTCCTGCAAGTTAAGTTATTTCCGTAGTAGTTAATTATTTACGAATTTTTCTGGTTACATTCGATTTTGTGATAATAGGTAACTGATTACTGCAGAGCCATATCTGAACAATACATCAATATCACAGAAATACATCATCTGAGTAACTTGAAACTGAAACTTGTTGCTGTATCGAGGCAAACAAGAACAATTTACTAGGAACTAATATTTCAGCAGAAACCAACTTCTAAGAAACATATTAGAATGTTATATAATATACGTGTTGGCTCAAAGTTAGCGCAAAAAGCACATAAATGAAATTGTTTTCTACAAGATGTAATTTATAAGAACATATTTATTCTGAAATTGGAAATTTGAATAGTAATTTCGTTGGTAACGTTACTGCTGCTACGGTAATTCTTAGTCACACCAAATCGTAGTCGGGTTTAATTATTTTCTTTAACTTCAAAGACCCATTCGCAATACATTGCTGCATCAAAAAGAAAATAACACTACAGTTTTTTAGTTAAAAGTCTGTTCATTTAGGAATATAATTATAATAATTATAAAACTATTTTTTATGTGTGTGCTACAACTTGCTAAAAAAATATTGATGGTCTGTGCTAACTTATAAAAATTAATAAAATTGCTTTTCTTTGTTCACAGCAAAGTGAAGATCTCCTATCCGGTATCTTTTTCTTTGGTATGTCGAATAGTCTAGTCAATCCAGTAATTTATGGAGCTTTTCATTTGTGGCCCAGGAAGAAACGATCACGTCACAGTGACAGGTATGAGATAGATAATAATTAAATAATTATGCAATGATTCTTTCAGCTCTTCACCTCAAAATGAAAATTATGTTTTTTCGAATCTCTTTCGCTTTACCAAGATACTTAGTAAAATATTCCGCCTTTTCCATAAATAAAGAGAAATACCGAGCATAGCCCTCTCCATAGTCCGCTGCGCTACTCTGAGCTTGTAGATTAGGCCAATAGTAAAGCCGTCTTGGAGCCGTCTCAGAGCCGTCTCGGAGCCGTATGTCATCACTGGCAACACAGATTGTCTTCCGCTTTTTACTTATATTAAATCCTCTACTCAAATGAAAATTTCATTCATTTCCGAGCATAATATTGAGAGTCAAGAATTAAAAACCTATGGCTTCACGACCTATTACTGAGCTCGGGTCTCGGATCTCTATAAGAACATACTCCTAGAACATACTCAATGCTACTGTGGGTGGATGAGTGTTCTATTCCAAGTGTCGGAGAAGTCATGCCAAGAAGCCTATGACGTTGTTTAACGACTACACTTTTTCTTACGATAACAACCGGATCCGATAGCTTGACTGGGCGAGTATCCGTATACTTCCGAAGAACGGAGCTCAAGAATTTTTGCCACTAGCGGTCACTGATCCTAACAACCTATTAATATGGTAAAATAATTTCCTTTAGGTAGAGTTGACTTTACTGTTTTCGTCGTTATCGCATACCCTTAGACAGTTGTTGGTATAGAACATCAAGATGTTGTTATTAACGAGGTCAGTAAGTTTAAGCCAAAAATCCCGGTTACTCTTGTTCAAATTTTCTTTGATTAATTTCTATTGTAGAACAAAACCAGTACCTTTTTATTTTTAGGTCATTAATATCCAAATAATTAAAGGCTATGTTTTAAAGTTGATAAGATGTAAATTAAGAAACATTGTTAAACTTTAATAGAGATAATACAAGTAGGTAAGGAACACACTTTCTTGATTTAACTGAAAATCGGTATATTTGGCATAACCTTAAATTAATCGTACCCAACATTTATATTATGGGATTATATTATGGGTGACAAATTACATAGTTTTGCCATACAAATAAGTTTTAAAATACATCTATATTATTTAATATCCGATTATTCTCAGGAAAAAATAGAAAATATTCCAGAATGTTTTTAAATTTTCTTCATCCCTTTGATCAGTTTTTTATCCGAGCTTGTGACGTTATGCCTACTGAATGCTTAATAAAATCGTTCTTACGAATTTCCAATCTACCCAAGATTAGCTTAATAACAAAGAAAATGATTTACCTGCAGAATGTAGATTATGATTTTTTTTCAATATTAGAAATTGTTACAAAGTAGTGAATAGTCAAACACACTACCTACGTTACACTATACTAGTATCAGGATACATGATAATACATTTGAATACGTAGAAAATCAGACAGATCAATCACGGGTGGTATGATATTTTATGTTTGAACATGGATATAAAATTGAACAATATTTGATTGGTTTAGGTTATGATTATCTACGGGTTTATTATACGGTATTATTCTGGGTTATTCTATTGTTCCGGATAGTTTTAATAACATTATAGAATTATATTATTTGGAAATTGTAAAGCGAAAATAAATTAAGATAACGCCGCCGTGCCGGCTTGGTCAGTGAAAATCTGTCTTATGTCAACTCCAACCCAATGCGAAATTAATCTTATTCGAAGACGGCATCGGATAGATGTTTGTTTCAGATATCCGATAGTTTTGATTGCTGTTTCCATTAGATGCTCCATTAGATTCCCACAAACATATAAAAACATACAATAATACCTACACAAGTCTTCTAATCAAAACAAAGGAAGTCGATAATAAGTCTGTACTCATAACTTGGCAGCTTGCTTGGCATGGCATGGTCTAGAATTATTCTAGAGACCAGATTAACCAGTAAGTAACGTATGTTAAAACCAGCGGGGGGGGGGGGGATAGACGAACAGACGGACGGACGGACATGATGAACTATAAGGGTTCCGATTTTACTTCAGAAGCCTAAAAAAATTAAAAGAAAATTGTTTCTAAGAATCACCGGCTCAAAATAATTGATTGCGTAATTAGGTGCTTTCTTAAGTAGAGGAAGGCGAAACTTAATTAATTAGGCCCATGATTTAGCGTTACCTACTTAGGAAAATTGACAACTTCGAGAGCGATATTTTAGGCATACCATAATTTTTATTCACGTCATGAGTTATAGGATTATCTCTCTCTTCATGAATATTTCAAAAAATATCACAAAAAATGTTCAGAACATTATATTATACAAAAACGCATTGTGTCTTTAATCTTGTAACATAATTTAGCTTTCACTTTAAGAAAAACTTTATTATTTGAGAAATTCACATTAGAAGGGCGACAGCACAAATAGTAAACTCGCCGGCTGACGTCAACTTTAACCGAATTTATCCTATTCAGCGTCCCCGATCCGTTGAGTTTCTCAGACTGTTCAGAACAAAGTACGTCAAGACATTTTCATATCAAACAGGGTGGATTTAATCATAGGATCTTTACTCTCATAAGAATTCACAAATTCACTTATAATGAGCACTTTACTTCAAATATCATTATACAATAGTTACGGCATAGCTTGAAGAATGTAAAAGCACAAATTTAATTTGCACAAAATTAACAGAATTTTAAGCCTCTTAATTAATATTATTACCAAGTATTTTACGGCTCCTTTTCCTTATCAAATTTTTAAAATTCTAGGCATCTCAGCATCATGCGGGTGAAAAACAACCGGTATTTAAAGTCCACAACTCCAGGCGAATAGAAGAGAGACAAAGCGAGATAATAAACACGAAGTCACGTAGTTACGGGATATCTATACGAAACTATTATAAACAGGAAAGATTTGATTCTTTGTTTGCATTGAATAGGCTCCGACACTACTGAACCGATTTGAAAAATTCTGTCACTGTTGGAAAACTACACTATCCCCGGGTGACATAGGTGATTTTCAAAAAATTAGGGATCCATAGTTGACATTTCAATATGTTTGAAGTGTTAGGAACTATATATCTTATCTATCCTTGAGCTCGAACCAATCTCTCCAACTGACATTTCACTAGTATTAAACTGTAAGGAATTCTATCCATCCTCGAGTTCGAGCCAATTTCCCAAACTGACATTTCACTGAAATAAACTGTAAGAAACTCTATCCATCCTCGAGTTCAAGCTAAACTCCCAAACCGACATTTTACTAGTATTAAACTGTAAGGAAACCTATCCATCCATGCCTTCAGTCTCCCATGCCGTTCTCATTCCGTTGAAATTCGTAAATGCGTCAGTTCCTTCGTTCTTATCAATATAATATTGAAAAGAAACAAAAAAAAACTGTATTTAATATACATTGAAATTGATTGAACATTGAAATTTTAATGTTTTTGCGAATATATTCGATATATCCGGTATTTCTTAGATTTGGTTTTTAACAGAACCTTTTAGATTTACGGTCTCATTCATAAACCTTGAAAAACCTATTTTAGCTATTATTGCACTGTTATAAATTATGTTTTAACTTAATCGTTTTTTATATGAGTGAAGAAAACAAAACACTTAAGACTTTTGTAACTTTGCTGGTTTTTATGAATAAGGGGGTTATGCTTTGATTTTTAAGAGGCAATTAAAAATAACAATATGCTCAGATTATTTTTTCTCTTCACAGAGAATCTGGAGGTCATCATGCATCTCTCCTTCGTCGGGGCGACCACACATCTTCAGTCAGGTTAACTACCATAAGGTCAATACGGTCCTCATCCAAATACTCTAATGGACAAAACATCAGCTTATTATAGCCAAAGAGGCCAATGACACGGACCCCCTTGTACTGTAATTGTCATTTATAGGTCTGTGGCGTCACTCGCATAAAATACTTATTTAAAGGTAAATTAATGTCTATTTTATAATTATGTATATTAATAAAAAATACCGTACTTAGCTTTAATATACACTGTATTAAAAATGTTTCATATTAGTAATTACGTAAACTTATTAAAAAGTAACCTAAATTATGAAGAGATACGTTTGTTTCTTGTTCATACTTCAACACTTCTTCTATTTTAGGAATATCAGAATCTGATATTTAGAGTCAATATTTAAAAGGTAAGGAATATCAAATATTTATAGTATATCTACATGAATCTAACAATATAATATAGTAATAAGAACTCTGTATATTGCTTACCTTTAAAGTAGCTATAAGAAATTTTGCTAGGCTTCCTTGCACTATTGAATTTTAAGACAAGTGGCTTTAGAGAAAACGAGGTTAACTTGTGAGAATAAGATCTTAAATTTCCACCAGTTAATTAGCTACATAAATAATAGCATTATTTGATTAAGAAATAATAAAAGAAAAACAATGAAACGTATTTTTTTCCACTAAAACATAATGTTGAAGCATTTCTTGGTATCAATTTCTTGGTAGTTTGATGGTGTTTGGTATTTCTTTGTAATTACC
This sequence comes from Thymelicus acteon, assembly GCA_951805285.1. Lineage (NCBI taxonomy): Eukaryota > Metazoa > Arthropoda > Insecta > Lepidoptera > Hesperiidae > Thymelicus > Thymelicus acteon. The sequence goes on along the minus strand of OX638229.1, from coordinate 8,722,169 downwards.
TGATACGGATGACGACGTTACGCCAGCAGGTTTAGAAAAAGTTCTTTTCATTGCTTTTAAAGGTCGCTTTTCAAAAGATTACGATGAAACGGCGACAGGAAATTATGATATTTTTAAATAAGAGGCCGTTGTAAGTTCAGCCCTTTATAAAACCATTTATTGCCGTCAGGAGCTCAACGAAATTTGTCATCATATCATTTATAGAGCTATTCCACAAAAATAATATATAATTATGTAAGGTATATATGTAAATAAAACATTATACAAAAAAAAATTGTACGGATGTCCGCTATAGACTATGTAACCATCCATATTTGAAAGGCAATAATCCGGTTTGAGACTACTAAAACAATAAAATAGGCATATTCGGTCCATTGATAAAATCGATTTTCCACTTTTCCCATACAACAATTTGAAGATAATATTATGTAAAGATGGCGCATCAACATCAACGTCAACACAAAAACACTGATATGTCATTCTCATCAGAAAAACTCATAGATTACCTCCAAATAACTTTTAGCCACGGACGTAAAAAAAGAACGGACGTAACCTTGTTTAATCGAGAGTGAAGCATAGCAATGACAGCTCGATTACCACGTGTGCATAATTTTTGATTCGCGATTGACGCAGTATGGTGTCAATGTGTGGGTGTGTGTGTACGAATAGAGTTGGTATTACTATGGGTGCTTCACTGAATTTGTTGTTGGGATTACGTCCGTCTTTCTTTGACGTCCGTGCTTTTAGCGTAGTGGAACACGCCGCGTATCCACTAGTATTTAATACTTATAAAAGGGGAGTCGGCTTAAAATGTGTATCAATAACCAACTAATTACCTTATTGACCAAATAGTGTTATAATTTTATTTTTTTGAAACTGTTTCCAAAATTCCTACGGGAATAAAACTAGTCAAAACAAAAAAGGAAGGAAATTAATGACGTATTATTAGTTCATAATTTTTAAATATTACCTATCTGTAGTTTTATATCCGTAAAATAATATTACAAGCTTTGGAAGCTATAGTTGGTTTAATTTTCCTGGAATTTCTAATCAAGGATATTGCAGCTGTCAATTATGCTGTCTTTATACTACACAAATTAAATTACCAAAAAGGACGGTGTATCAAAGAAAAAATATTGCGGTTTTTAATTTGTTTTTAATCTTTTCTCCGAAATGAAGTAGGTAGGGAATTTGCTAGATTTGAAGCTTTTAAGATATCGACGAACTTTTCAACTTCAACAACATTGCGCTTTTTAACAAAATAATATTATCAATATTACACATACGGGTACAAAACGTAAAAAAAAATATTTAATCAAATTATACAGAAATAAGGTACATTAATAGGTTGAATAAAAAAATACATTGATCTTTGACAGGGAATTATTTAATTAAAGACCTATGATATTGTATGTATGAATAATAGTTAAAAAAAAAAACTAAAAAACACACTTTATAGAAAATCCAACAAATAAAAATGAAAATCTATATATATAAAAGAAAGTCGTGTTTGTTACACTATTTATAACTCAAGAACGGCTGAACCGATTTGGCTGAAAATTGGTGGGGAGTTAGCTTAGAATCAGGAGACGAACATAGGATACTTTTTATCCCGGAAAATAGACCTGTTCCTGTAGGATAAGGTAATTTTTTGTTATATGTAGTTGATAGATTAGTTATTTATACAGATATAAAATAAAGCTCGGGGATGGATGTAGGATACTTTTTATCCCGGAAAATAGACCTGTTCCTGCGGGATAAGGTAAAATTTTGTTATGTGTAGTTGATAGATAGCTATTAGTTATTATTATTAGCGTTTTTTATGACTCCTTTTTTACTTGGGAGCGGGAGCGGGAGCGGGAGCGGGAGCGGGAGCGGGAGCGGGAGCGGGAGCGGGAGCGTGAGAGGGAGAGGGAGAGGGAGAGGGAGGAGCACACAGAAACTGTAACGGCTAGCGATACGAAGTTCGCCGGGTCAGCTAGTAAATAAATAAATAAACGCTTACACACTCACGCCCCTGCAGTAGGTTATTTACCTGTATCGCGGGTAGCATGGACGACACATATAACACATCACAATGACATCCATGACCCGAGTGCAAATATTTATCTGTCACATAAATATTTGCCCCGGCCGGGAATCGAACCCGGGACCTCTCGCTTCGCAGACAGGGTCGCTACCAACTAGGCCACAGGGTCGTCTTAATTCAAATAAATTTGAATTAAGAATCATGTAATTGTAAAAAAGCGTGGGGTGCTTTTAAAGATATTATCCCTTCTACTCATTGACACCATGCACCCCACGCTTTTATTACAATTACACGATGCTTAATTCAAATTTTTCTATTTTTTTAGTTGGATTTTCTATAAAAGCGTGTTTTTTAGTTTTTATTAACCGATTTTTTTTTCATCTTTAGTTTGATTTTTTGCAATGAAATTTACGTTTTTTTTCTCTTTCTTTCTTTTTCCTTTAAATATTTAATTGTCATTGGTCCTTGATAAGTCTACGAGGTTTGAAAGAAACTGACCGTTTAAAGCTAATATAAAGCGTGTAATTAGGTTTTTCCTTTCTTTCTTTTTTCTTTAAATATTGAATTGTCATCGGTCCTCGATAAGTCCATGCAGTTTGAAAGAAATCTGACCGTTTGAAGTGGGTCAAAATTAAGTCCAAAGGAGTCTGTTACAAGTTACAAACAAACAAACAAACATATATTACAGGTGAAGCTAATATAAAGCGTGTAAAAAGAGGTAAAATATGCCAAGAGGGCACTGAAATTAAGATAGTCGAAGCGATTTCATTAAGATATTTGACAGCTCCCTTTGAGTGCTTGAGTTTAAAGTTGTCATCAAAAACTGAACCTCGCAATGTATGAAGATCACTTGTATGTTTGTTTGTTTGTTTTGTTAACTACGTTTCAGACTATTAGATAAGCATGATAAAACTAGATACTTGTTATAACCTAAGATGAAATAGGTATGTGCCATAGTATTGTATGTGTATAGAAGTACAGAAAAAAAGGTGTAATAAGTTAACTTTATTGTTAATTTTTGTAAAAAGCAACTTTTATGTAAGTAATTTCTTAATGTTAATGTAATAAATGTGAATTGAAAATATTAAATGACTTATTTTATTAACCTTTGTATTCATAGGATAATATATCAATCAGTCACTTTATAATCTAGATTTTACTAACAAAAAATAACCGACTTCAAAGTCTCAAAAACTACTTTTCAGATCTCGTTCAAATTTATGTGGGACCACATGACAAGCACTTGCTTTCGATTAAAAAAAGAATCATCGAAATCGGTTGGCGTGATATTGAGTTGTTCGTCAATTTGTCGCGCACATCTTAACACAAATTTACGACTTATGTGGTTTTCTCATAGATGCCATTGTCAGATCTCAATAAAATTTATGTGGGATCACATGACAGCCACCAGCTTTCGATTAAAAAACAATCATCAAAATCGGTTCGCCCAGTCCAAAGTTCTGAGGTAACAAACATAAAAAAAATACAGTCGAATTGAGAACCTCCTCCTTTTTTTGAAGTCGGTTAAAAAGTAACATATTATGAATTACAGTTTTTATAAAAATATCGTATGCAGTTGTCATTTCAAAACAATATTAAGATGGCTAAGTGGTCGTACTGATGGTAAGTGGTTATCGTCGCCCATGGACATTAGCAACCTCCAAGGCATCACTGATGCGTTGTTGGCCAAGAAAGAGAGAAAAAAGAAAAAACTGGCTCTTAGGCTCCCAGCCGGAAATTAACGAGTCGTTTGGCAACTGACTCAAGCAGAGGGCATGTTAGATATCAGGGCGTACCCCATGGGGAAATGATAATAGGTAATAATTATGGTATTATTATTCTAATATAATCAATATTACCACTATAATCTCTGCGAGGCACCCTACCACCAGCGGGCCAAATTTAGTTGCCTCTTACACCCATCCGATATGTGATTGTGGTAAGTATATATTCTAAAGAGCCAAATAGGACTAAAATTATGTAAACGGTCCCCTAAATTGAAAAATGATTTTTTCGGACCCAGAATATTTTTAAAGACCTTTTCAACTATACTCCACACTATGGTAGACGGGAAAAAATCATCCCCATTTTACATCTGTAGGGGAGGTAGCCTGAAAAAGTTTTAATAAATATGTAGGAGAGTCAATATTTTTTTTATAAATTATGCACACATATCAGATAAAACATCAAGTAAGGATGGTACTAAGGAACTACTTATTTCTTCCAGCAGACCTGAGACACTTTAAATCTTCTCAATGTGAAAAGAAACTCAAGCTCTGCAATGAAACACTAAAGTTGTGATTTTGATGTAATATTCTTGATAATTTTGGCATAATTTTGATGTTTAAAAACAGTTAATTATAATTATTTTATTTATAAGTACAACGTTGAAACGTTGTACTTCAAATACGACGAAAGGTATCGTAAATTATGTCTTACAATTTCTATCTAAACTATTTCTAGTTTTTGCGCCATCTTTATTTTATATACAGAACAATTTTACTAAAAAGTAAAAACAAAACTTGTGCTGAAAACTCATCTATTGCGTTCAGACAAATAAATTACCAAATAGTTCATTGAATTTACACCAGATGGCGAAAAAATATCACAGCAATGCAAAGGTTATTTTATATCACTAGATGGCGTATAAAAATAGAAGTAATTCCCGTCATTTTCTTCTAGATGGCAGTACACACCAATTTTGTCATTTTTATTTAGATTATTAATTTAGTAGATGGATGGATAATGGATAGATTATTTAGATGATGCTATTAGGAACTATGTCATATAATTTAAATACGCCTCTATTTGGCGAGGAGGCAATGATGATTAGTAGCCACATGTTTATGACATCTTAATTCGCAATTGAAAGCGTCGATTGTATGACTTTGAACTGAGAAGGTACTTACTATGAGAGCTAAGAACTAACAGTGGAGTTGGGACATTGCCAAACAAACAGACAAACAGACCTCCTTTGAGTTTCCCGCATGGTAGCACTGCAGCGCTATTCACTAATCACGTATTAAACTGTTAATTGATTACAGCCAATTTATTTTGTGTAATAATGGTCAGTGTTAGGTTTACATCAATATTAATAAATTAAACCACGTTATAATTATAAGGGAACAATTTTATTAAGATCATATTCATCATCCTGCCCATTTCCCAATTTTATTTGGGGTCGGCGCAATATGTTTTCCTTTTCCACACTTCCCTATCAGCCGTCGTCCTCGTCCCCTTCGTCTATCCATCACATTAATATCCATCACTCTTCTCACCACATGCGTTTCCTCTCGCCTCATCACATGCCCATACCACGACATTCGGTTCCCTTTCAACTTTTCTGTCATTTTTGCCACTTTCAAACTTCCTCTAATATACTCATTCCTTACTTTACCCATCCTCGTCACTCCACACATCCACCTCAACATTCTCATCTCTGTGACATGCAATCGTCTCTCATCCGTCTTCTTTGTAGCCCAACATTCTGATCCATACATTACGATAGGTCTTATGATGGATTTGTAGATTTTACCCTTCAATTTATGGGGCATCCGTGGGTCGCAAATAGTTCCTGTGACATGTCGCCATTTCATCCAACCTGCATTGATCCGATGTGTCACATCCAGGTCAATGTCACCATTATTTTGAATGATAGAGACCAAGTACCGAAAATCAGAGCAGACTGGTAAGGACATTCCGTTCAGTGTTATAGGTACAGGACTGGAGAGATCACCGAAGTCACAGAACATGTAAGTGGTTTTGGTTATGCTTACTTTCAGGCCAACACTCTCCAGCCGCTGTCGCCATTCCTCCAATCTGCAACTGCAGGTATTTCCCTGGTATTCCTTTCTCCTTAAGGGCCCAACACAATACCACACGAGGTATTCGGTCGTATGCCTTTTCGACTAAATCTTTTTGCAATATGATGGATTTTATTAAGAACATAATATTCATAATTATTATATTACCTATAAAATTTAGTACCTAATGAACTTGTACAGTCGGCCGCAGAAGTTCCTTAACATTTTAGTACCTTGTCACATTACATTTCTTGAATTTGTAATAGATGTTGCTAGGAAACCGTCGAAACAGTTACTATTACAAAGTAGGTACTAAAATGTTAAGCTACTTCTACAGCCGACTGTACGTGTTTTGTATAAAATCATTTTATATTGAAAAACGTCGTTCAAAGCTGTTGGGGGCCATTATGTTCATGGATGACATTTACTACTTACCATCAGGTAGGTACTTAACATCTGCTCGTCCGATGGAATTTCACTTTAAAAACAATTTTTCAATATTATACTAAAATAAGGACAAAGCAAAGTTAAAAGGGGTGTTACAACGCTACTTTGTAATAAAATTAATTTTGTGATTAAGAATTAACAAAACAGTTCAATGAAAGCAATTTAGATTCCACCATTACGAATTTCAAGCTCAAATATAATTTATATCTTCACTTAGGTTGACTAACAAAGGTGGTACTTAGCGAGTAATGTACCTCGTAATTTCTCTTTAGTACGGATAATGAGTACATAATATTTAGAACCCGGGATTTACAAATTAATCTATACTAATATATAAAGAGGAAAGATTTGATTTTTTGTTTGCATTGAATAGGCTCCGAAACTACTGAACCGATTTGAAAAATTCTTTCACTGCTGGAAAGCTACACTATCCCCGAGTAACATAGGCTACATTATATTTTCAAAAAAAATAGGGATCCTTAATAAAACTCCAATAAGGTGTAAAAAAATAAGAAAACCGAAGCAAAGCGAGGGCGGTTACTCGTAATATTATAAAGCTGAAGAGTTTGTTTGGTTGAACGCGCTAATCTCAGTAACTACTGGTTCGATTTGTAAAAATATTTTTGTGTTTGATAGTCCATTTACCAAGGAAGGCTACAAGCTATAAACCACTATATATTTTAGTAGTTAGCTTTTTCCACAAATTGACACGGGTGAAACCGCGGGGCACAGCTAGTACTACATAAAGTGCCACTATTTATTGTAATTAATCTTTTGTCGTATTGCTTAGATTCTTGTTAAGTTAATTATATTAATTATTGTGACGAGGTTTAAATTCTCAACGACTTGTAGTAAAGGTTTTTTAGACTTTAAATATAGGACTTAAATTTGAACAATCTAATATTTGAAATTCTCAAATACAGAGTTTGAGATCGTTTCGAAGGAATTTAATAAATGTATTGATTTTGTTCGGTAGACGGGTTTTCTTGTAACGTAGGTAACTCGATAAGTTTTGAGATAATTTTAGGCACACGAAATAAAATTCCCTTTTGTTTTTTCCTTGATTATTGGGAACAAAACGGAATCACATGGAGCTAAATCAGGACTGTACGCTGGATGGGCAAGGTTTCAATGCCGGATTCCTCAAGAAACGCCTTTGTTCTGAAGGACGTATGTGACGAAGCGTTGTCGTGATGCAGCATGCTTCCCCGAAGCCCAGTCTTTGGTTTCCGCTCTCGCAGAGTATATCATTCCAAGTTAACAGTGCCTGTGATGATTTCCGAGACATGTCTTGACGTTCCGTTTTCAAATCGAAGACGCATTTAGCGACACCAATCCACACGGGCCTGTTTTTCAGTGTCTGAGAGCAAACGCGGGATCCAACGACAACAAAGCTTCCTCACTCCAAGATGCTGATGCAAAATAACGTCAATGCTCCCCGAACTAACGCCAAAAATCTTCTCGGTGTCTGAGTAAGTAATTCGTGGGTCTTCTCGTACCATCAATTCAGTAAGTAGTCCATATATTTTCTGCAGTTACTGCCACTTCTATGGTCATCTTCGAGATTTGTTTTACTCCTGTTAAATTCACTGAACCATCTAAAAACTGTTGCTCGAGATGGGGCAAACTCCCCGAACGCTGATTGTAATCGTTGAAGGCTAAGTTTTTCAGTTAAACCAAATTTAAAATCATAAAATATCATAGCACGCAAATATTCGCCGTTAAGCTCCATCGTTGCAAAAAAAAAACGCGGGAACCGTCGTAGGTAAATTACTGGAACACTATATTTTTTTAAACCAGCAATAGCCAGGTCTATTTGCGTTCTATTTTTAAATAAATTTACTTTTTAAAAACATGTAATGCAGATGGGTTCCGTTTTTAAATTACGAGCATGTCAAAACTTATCATTTAAACTACGTATATAGGGTAAATATGACTTACCTACATTATTATTATGTAATACCTAAATAAAATACTACCCCAGACGAATGCCTTGTTTATCTTATTAAATGTTAAGAGATGTTGAACACAGCGTGGGTTAGTTTATCATAAAAAAACGTTAAAAGTTAACTTTAAGGCTCATTATTAAAAGAACTTGAATAACATTTTTCCCTAAGAATTGAAGGTATCGGTAATTCTACGAGCACTATGCCTTCGTGTGGAAGATTTAAGGATTAAAGGAAAATGAAACTTACCTGACATCACTTATCTACTTGTACACCAACGAAATAATAATATTACGCTTAAAAATAATATATTAAACAAAATATACGATAATTGCGTTATTATTTAGTTTGTTGCAAGTCGCTTCACAATAGATCTCACTTTTTGTCTAGTTCTTCTACTTTGTAAGGCATATAATGATTCTTATAATCTATGAAGGACTTCCTTTTTTATTGGAGCAGAAAAATCTTCAATCATAATTTCTAACTCTAATCCCTGTAGACAACGACAAATTCCCAAAAAACTTCACAATTAGCGGTCATTTACTGAAGTCATTAAACAAATCGGAATAAATTAAAGAACTTAATCGGAGGGTGCTTAAAGACGGCATGAAAATTAATTCTGTGAATTTCTGAAAATATAATTATATTTCTATAAATTTAAATATCAATTAAAATGTCACTTGCAGGACGGCAAATTGATTTCACTTTACAATTGTTTCGTTAAACGGTACTTCGCTTAGCACTTGCTGCATGATAATGTAGGATGATGAAGTTCACTCGAGCTTTGATTAATTAGTTTTTCTTCCGGAATACGCTTCACTTTCACAAGTTTTCTCTTCGTTTTGAATCAATTTGTTGAAGTAGTAGTAATTTTAACGAGATATTCTGGTAACTGGTGAAATTAAATAACTGGGTGGTGTTCTTGAGCGATTGCTACTGCTGATATTGGAGAAAATAATAATGTTTTAAGCAATGGTTGGAGAAATAGATTAAGAGAAACACTCGTATGGATCCCAGCTTGTGTCGATACTAAATAATCAGCTAGATTAAGCGGGTTTGGTCTGAATGTATGTATGATAAAATATGTATGATTGCTTCTGTCTTTTTGAAAACACGTAAAGTAGTTTCCGGTTTTTATCGTTAAATAAATGTTATAAAATTATGTTCTAAATTCTACATGAAATATCAAATAGAAGCTGAATTCTTGCTTTCTTACTTACATTTGCAAATTTTTGTTAATGTTAGATAATATTTACATTTTTAATTTAATAATCTTGCAGCCGTCACTAAAATGACCTCATTTTCATTTCAGTATCGCGCCGTATTTCCAGACTGTTTAATGTAGGTATTACTTTGTTCTGAGAAACTTGAAATGTAATATTTCTTTGAGTCTTGTTACGGAGAGAATATTATTTATCTTAATCGTACCACGAACTTTATTAGGCAGTTTTAACTTTGAAAATTTTACGGAGTTCCATCCACTTGCGGATACTTGTCAAGAGTCTTGCGTTTACGAATTTTAAAACTTCCGACTAGTAGTAAAATTTTGGTTGTAAATCCTGAGTTGATCGATGTTCAGTTCTTTGACATCACCAAACATTTAAGGAACGTGTCTTGGTGAAATGTGAAATATTTTAATGAAATTTAATAAATTCAATTAAACTTATGTACTGGTTAACTCTATTCTATGGGATAAACCGAGCTAAGCAACTACTTGTATTAAATTACTTGCATAATTGACAACTACTTAGCAACAGATTTCAAATGCTACTGTGCTTTGTAATAATTGTAAGACACTAATGCCCCAACTCAGAGTCACTAACGGTTACTTAAATCGCTCCTTAGTACAGAATTTGTATGGTGATTCTTTACTAAGGAGCCATTTAAGTAACCGTTAGTGACTCTGAGTTGGGAGGTAAGTTATCGGCTATTTAAAATTTTATCTATTTATTTATTTATATATTCATACTTACATCTAATAACAAACGTTAAGGTTTGTAGGGAACTTTGGGTGGGATAAAAACTTCTAAACCCATGAGTTAGCGATTTAACCCTTCAACAATCCGCACTGAAATACTCGAGCCTTTGAGTGGGCCGCTAATGGGTTAAAACCATAAAATACTTTGGGGCAAAGTTTATCAAATTAAGTAGAATATGGTTTCATAAATCTAACTATGACGACCTTGTAACTCTAGTTACCCTGACTTAGAATGAAAGATCTCTGGTTCGATTCCCATTTATTTGTCAAATTGTTTGTTCTTAGGACTGTCATAATCCATCTCCATGCCAAATTTTATCTTCATCTTTTTAGTAGTTTTTGAGATTTTTTATTTAATCAGCGATGACTATCATTTCGCTTTTATACCATGGATTATCCAAATATTTTCGGAAAAAACAATTTATTCGAGACTTGTTTAGCCACACTATGTCCTCGGTCACGTGTGAACCAATCCTAATCCGTGACCTGCTTACCGATCGGTTCCAAGTAAATATCGAAGCGAAGTTGCTCTGTAGGGAAATGTAAGGTATATCGCCGTCAAACAAAAACTTGCTGATGATAGACATCCTTTGCAGAGTTACGGTTTCTTGGGAGAGTATTTTTGTATACATTAAGTATCAGTGAATCTTTGGAGTTACGAGAGCTTTATATAAGGCATAGTCAGTTTTTCCGTCTCAGAAATAGATCAAATCATGTCTGATTTTTAACATCCTTAACTCCCCATCATCTCCAACTTATCTCCGCGAGAGGTTTTCTTACGCTCGTCCACCCCTTGCCCCTTGCCGTACCCATTTGAAAACTATCCTAAATTCCCTCAACACAAAAAAATCTATTATTCCCACTTCTTCTCCGTTCATGCAGTCAGACTCGCTCCCACCTAATAACTGAGAGTTGAAAACGATAAATTTATTTAAAAAAAAGTCCGAGACTATTACCTGTCACTAGTTTAGTTTCAATATTATTATCATTATTCTTGATTATATTTCGTGCGTAATTTTATAAAGTATTTTATATGTACATATGTATTTAATAAACATATATTTATATGTATTATATTAATAACATATGTGTACCTACTATGTATTATATAATTATATGGAAATAAGTATGTATATGTATGTTTTATGTTAAACAAATCAACATAACAGATATCTGCATCCAGTGGAGATAGATTTTGGTAACAGTAGTAGATTTAGAACAAAAACCACAATTCCTTGCCACATTCAGTTCAACAAGTCAAGTGTGAGCCAACCTCGATTCTGGAATCGCGTGCCAATCTCCACGAAGTATTCTATCAGCGACGTCGGGAGTCGTCCTACTGGGAAATATAAGGTTTAGCCGTAAAACAAAGCCCGTAAACCGGATTTGAATTCGTCAGCCGAGAATACTGTTTATGACAGTATTTCTGGCTTCTTTTTAACCTCGTCATCATAAAAAAGCTTGATAGGCAATTTTTTGATTAGTACTTTTCTGAGTGAATGGCTTTATTATACGACTAAATATCTTTTCATATACAATTTAATCAAATATTATCTGAGGTACTGTGTTTGCCTGGGCTTTTGGAGTCGGATTGGAATGTAATGAAAAATACGAATATCTCTACTATAATATAATACGAGTATAAATTATCTACTGAGGATTCGTATGTAGTTCTGTAGATATGCCAGTGGTGTTTTATTGAACGCTTCCATGGTCTGAAAGGTATTGAGATTTAATAGTTTAAAGGCAGATATGACACGTTGGATAAGCCATTAGGTTGCAGGAAAAAATACGATACTTCGCACTGAAACAGCGTGATGTAGTACTCTAAGTACCCCTTCAATTTTTTTTTTAATGGAAATACCCGGCAACCGAGCTGACTATCCACCTGATGGTAAGTGGCTGTTGTCGCCCATAGACATCAGCAATACCAAAGGCATCACTGATGCGTTGCCGGCCAAACAAGAGAGAAAGAAAAGAAAGAAACGAAAGAAAGAACTAGCTCTCAAGCCCCCAGCCGGAATACGACGATTCGACTGACTCAAACAAGACTGTTCAATTACTTATAGATTCTAACCAAATATTGGTAAAATAGTAAAAGTAGTTGAATATTTATTTGAATTATACATACATATCTATTTTCTAAGCCCATAATATACGAATATACGCGTGGGACATGATTATGCTGGGTTATGTATATTTAGCATAATTATATTGCAACAGATTGTGGTTTACGCATCGGAGCTTCTGGGCGAAAGCAAACCACTAACAGATCAAATTAGGTAAATACTTATGCTAATGTTTGTTAATTATGTAATTGTCAATTGTTGTATATAGGTATTAATTTTGAAATATTATAATCTTAGTTATTGTCCTACTAGAATTACTATACTAGTTTATTGACATTTTCCTAAATCACTGACTAAAACATTACAGAGTATACATATAAATGAAAATAAATTTCTCTTTCTGAACTTTTTTCCCAATTCTGGACTAACACCTAGTGTCTTAAAACTACCAGCCTTGTGCGTTTAAAATTGGCGCTTTAATACATGACTGATTTTATTTGGTCTAAATAATTTAAATAATAATATGTCACTTACACAATTAAAACCTGACTTTCTAAAAAACATCTTAAATATTTTTACAGATCTGGCATTCGATAACTTTAATATAAGTATTAATCTTTAGCATCATTAGTTTCTTGCAGTAAATATAAAACATAAAACTTTTAAAATACGAAAGTTATCAAAAAAAGTCATTCAATACCCTATGTTGAGTATTAGTACATAGGGTCTTACTTCCAAAAGTGTATGAAATTATTAAGTCACAGGAATATATTAACCTCAATATTTTGATATCTTGAGTTTACATTATAATATAAGGACAATCTATCAAGAAAAGTTAGCTTACGTTATCTTATGTAAATAAATCCCAGTCAAGATTTTCAATCAAATAATAGCAAAAGATAGCAAAGTTAACAATATTCAGAGATTTTGTAAATATCACAGTACTAAAATTTTGCTATAAAAATGTAAATTTAATAACCATAAGATAAAGTTTTTCGACTAAAACAACGAAACTTCCAAAGTAAAAAGTAAATATTTAAGTAACTTACAGGAGATCAATTTTCCGTTTTTGTTTCCAACGAAATCACCCAGTTTCTTCGAAAAGTGACCTGTTTGAGCTGCCTTTGATATACATGTTGCGAAATTCCACTTCACTGGACATGGGATGGTTGCTACTTTGAACTGCTTTCAGTAACATTTTATAAATTGAATAGTTCAACCTTGTCTTACTTACCTTTACTTATTCAGTTAACATTATTTTTTACAAAGTAGAAGTATCTAATTGGGTTATTAATAGAATATTACAAGTACAAAAAAAAGAAGACATAAATTATTGAATAAATAAATAAATAAAATAAGAATGTCTCTAAGTTTATCTTTTTCTGTATTTAATTATATGGTGTGCATAAATTATTAAATAAGAAAAAAAAAATAAACACTTAATGCGATAATACAAACTGAGCAAAATTTTGTAAAGGGTAGTGGTAGAACTCGTTGAAAGGCAATGGAAGTTGAATTGCTAAGTATTTGCGGCTAGAAAATGTTGTAACATTCGATAGAAGAGGAAAGAATTTTAATATTGTAGCTAAGACAGTTTGGAAGCTAAACTAAAACATTCTAATTTAGTATTACCTGCAGCAAGTGCTTGCATTGCCATAACAGGCTTTACTAGAATCTATTAAATATCTTACTATGCTCAGAAAGTAAACCTTTCTATCCATCGCTTAAGTTCGTAACGAACTTGGTAAGGTGTGATTTTCTCATTAATATTGTACGAAACTTGGTTTAGAACATAGAATTTCGACGGTTTGAAACACAAATTGGTTACTTACCACATTTTGTCTTGTAAAATAAAGTGGCAAATATTTGGTCTGTTGATTGGTTTACTACTAAAATTACTACGATTATTTAAATGTTATTATTTTTGGTTTGTTTGAGTTACGTGACATTCAATTCGATACAACGGTGAAGTTATACCTTATTTTTTCAGACAGGTAAAATTAAAATCTACTCTGATGATAGGCATTGAAGCAAATGAACAATTAATCATGCAGGTTACACGGTAAATAACCGAAATCAAAGGGTTAATATTTTGGGGCAAATTTGAAAATATTTATTTATTGTCATGTCTTATTATAGGTATGGGATATGTTATTCGTAGTAGTAGTATCAATTCCCATTATGTCCAATTTCATAGAAAAAAATTGTAGTTACTACTTGTGTACAATGAATATTGATTCTGTACTTACGATATGATTTTTAATTCACGTGGTATGTTTTTTTCTTTTTTCATTGCTCGAAAAAGGAGCAGTTTATCAAACACAGTGTTTCAAAAACAACGAGGTAGACCTACAAACGAAGGTAATTTTAAAGACACACCATTTATGGAAAATACACCTCAAAACTTTTTTATAATTACACAAAAAAAAGAAAATGTTTAATTATAATTAACTAAGTTGAACAAAGGCTGTCCGAATTTGGAATATAGCTATAGCTGTAGCAACGTAGGTAAGAAATAGTATTTTTTTACAAGTCATATCATAATGATGTATCATACAGTTTACGCATCACACAGCACTCCAAAAATCGGAAAGGATATGCACGAAATAAAACGAAAATCACACATATCATTTTAATCATCATACTGACCACGGACATAAAAAAAGAACAGACGTAACCTTGTCTAATCGAGAGTGAAGCTGACAGCTGACAGCTCGCTTACCATGTGTGCGTAATTTTGTAATTTTTGATTGGCAATGGTGTCAATGTCGTAGCCGTATGGTGTCAATGTGTGGGTGTGTGTACTTGTACGAATAGAGAGTTGGTATTCCTATGGGTGCTTCACTGAATTTGTTCTTGGGATTATGTCCGTCTTTTTTTTAGGTCCATGATACTGACATAACAAAATTACACGGAACTTTTAGCCAACAAACGATATCTGATACTGTGTCACAGCTATCAGCAGACACAAGCAAGAAAGTCATTAACAACACCAATGGTTTTGAAAAGGCACAAACTTCGCTTACGAGATACATAATGATGCCATTAATGTTAGTCGTAGTCGAAGCTAAAATGATTCCAGTCGTAAAACACAAACTATTTCGAAATAAATAAAGGGCTTCAAAAACTGCTTCATTAGCTTCAGAAAACTAACAAACAGGTTTACTTGTTAACTATTTTCACATAGTTTTAGCCAGGACGTAGGAAATAACTCGATTTAAATAAACCCTCTTAGAGAATGAACGAGAAATAGTTCTTAGGAACTTATTTTTGAGAGAACAGCTAAAGAAACAGTCCTGGTAGAGCTATTTCGAAAACATGGTTCTGAATTAATTAAAAGTTCACTACTGATTATTGTTTTTATTATAACTGTTATTATTATTTGAATTTTCGGGCCCGGGATAGCCATCCCAGTAGCCACTGCGACCAGATTTGATCTATTGTAGCCGTACCCGTTTCTGAGTTAGATCTGGTCTCCGAGTCCTACTGCCCGGACGAATAGTAGGATGTTCCTAGGTTCTAGATCTCTTACTTTGCTGGGTGGGATTAGGTGGCCTCCTAAGATGCGACTTCTGCAGTGACTTATGACAGGGCAGTCACAGAGCATGTGGATGGACGTTTCCTCTGCCGCGCTGCAGAATCTGCACATTGTAGTGTTGCTCAGACCCATCAACAATAAGTGTCTATTGAGCCTGCAATGTCCGGTCAGCAATCTGATGAGTACCTGTAAGTGAGGGCAATACAGGTTGAGCACCTTCATTGAGTATTTCTGCGCGTAGCCAGCCATTAGGGTTTTGGCTTGTCTTGCGCCGGGTTCTCTTCGCCACATCTCAGCTCCCTCTTTAGGTCTATGGCTTTGAGTGCAGTTCGAGGAACTGCTTTGGAGAGCTTTTTGCTAATTGGTTTATGACTTGTATTCCTTCCATTGAAAGACGTTTTATAATCTTGTATTGTACAAATGCTGTTTTTGTTTGTTTGTTGATCGTTTTTATTGTACGCGCTGAGCTGAAACAAAAAAAGTCAATGCAGTCAGTAATTGGCGGTGAATTATTCTAGTAACTACCATCCTGGACTTCATCAGTGAGATTGCAATCAAGCATTGGCTTACCTATCCTATGTAAAAAAATATAAATTATTTGCAATAAGTATTTTATTATTGTTCGTTTTCTCTGTAACGATTATAAAGTTCTTCGGTAAAGGAATGCATCAAACTCAAATAGCTCCGTTATTAAAACCTAGCGTAAATTGCAAGATAATATCTGACTTTAGTCAGAGGGTACCTAAATGAGCTTCGTTAATACTTTTCACACAATTATTTAGTAGTTGGAATTTTTCATTATTAGTACTACGTAAATTAGTAGTTTGATGTTGCCATTAAAGTGAATTAAGGTAATAAATATGACTCGCAATTTTACTCGACATTAAGTAAAGTTTAATAAATTTGAGAATTTTATATTTTCCAATCGACACTGAAGGACCTTAAAAAAGTAATATTGCCACTTTTTATATTAAGAGTAGCGATAACCATAAAGTAGGCAGGCATCCACTTATTAATCTTTATGATATTAAAATTTAAGTCATGCGACCACTGGCGCGGTACTCCTAATAATATCCTGATATTATGTTTTTTATTACAAATATTAAATTTGTCATCTCAATTGCAACGATTTACCATAATTAGTCATAAGAATGTCGAAGTATGGATTACGGAGGTTTTCACTATTTATCTCTGTCTATCAACTCTTTGACATTCTTTATGTTACATAAATAGATTGAAAAAACAAAAAGGCACTCCGGTAGTGCCGTTAGAAGTGAAAACTTGATTTTTTGAATCGTCAGGAAATATTTTATTGTGAAGAAAGTACTTTTAAATGAGTGTTTTTTATTCATTTCATTTTTAGTGAATGTCTCTCAACGCCTCGTAAAGTATATGTAAACTACAATCTTGATATTAATACGAACTGTAAATTAAGTAACTATAGTTCTGTACTTCTCTCAGAGATGGCGCTACAGGTAGGTAGGTGTCATATCGATTAAAATCTGACATGTCGCCAACTATATTGTTTCATCCCACGTCAAAAATGCCTCAACGCGCCTTAAGAAGTTTTCACTTCAAACATTATTTTCGATTGCTTTGAATAAAGTCTTCGAATATGTCTTGTTTTCCTAACATAGTCTAGTATGATCTTAAAGGAAATCTGTAAAAATAAAAAAATAACGGTTAACGGATAATCAACGCAACCCTAACCACGTGAGTTTAACTCGCACTTGTCAAGTTTATTTTAATTCCTCGTAACACAAGTCTGACTGGAGAGTTGTGAGAGTAACATTGTTAATACCTCCTGCTGACTAACAGAAATACTCAATGAACAACTTGGATAAGATAGCTATTTCAGTGTCATATCTGCATCAGAATAAACGCGAGCCTAAATGTAATGCTACTGTGATGAGGACAGGACCTAGAAGATGAACAGGTTATTCAAATTAAATTGGGATCTTTGAGGTAGTTCTTTCTGAAGTTCGTTTTCTAGCCCTTATGGGAGCCTTTGCGACTTGAAACGAATAAAAAGCAAACAACTAAACATAAGAAATCTTAGAATGTAATTTGAATGGAATCTAAAATAACATGCTTTTAATGTTTTTATTCCTCCGGTAACATGATAATAGTAAATGTTATGCTAGTGAACAATCATCACATTTAGTAAAGTAATAACAATTTCATGGATTGATGGGTATCGTTTTTACTGCTATAATATTTAAATTAAGATCTAACTTACAACACATTTTAAAGTTCACGATTTTCTTTTTAAAACATGAGTGTCTGTTTGAATTGTTTTATATCTCTTTGGTTCCCACCAAAGGCACGGTCAAGTTGTCAAAGGCGTTTTATAACTGCTCGTAACTTAATCGTATCCATGTATTATTTATGTCATGTTTGCAAACCAAATGACATTTTTCAATATAAGTTGGATAAAATATCGATGAATTTCGTTTATTGCGATCTCTTATGTACTTTTTTGAATGCCGTAAAATGTAATAAATATTTCCTTAATCAGGAAAGTAAATATTTTTAATTTGAATATTTATTACAAAATTTAATATCCTACTTTTTTACATAAATAGTATAAGCAACTAGGTACTAAGTTTTAACCAAATTGTCTATCCAAGGAACTGTCACTATAAGTAATCAATATTGCAGCACAATGAAACAGGTTCTAGGAATTGATCGCTTTTTAACCGACGAAAAAAAAAGGAGGAGGTTCTCAATTCGACACGTATATATTTTTTTTATTGGACGATACGACAATGACATCCTAAGTAAACGTTACAGTGTTAAATAATGTTTTAAAGCATTTCATAACTGTAATGTGGTATTACCTCTTTAAATCTTTTCATTGTCGTGTGGTCCAAAGAAGAAGCCATAATTGAGAAAGCCGACGCTACTGTTGAAGTTAGTAATACCTTTAGGAGCCTCAAAGCCTCTGAGAGCGTCAGATGCCTTCTCGGTCATCGAAGCGCTATAAGTAATTTGTCAGTAGCACACAAGAATAAGATGAAGATACATATATGTATTTATATATATACATACATATATATATCGAAACACTAAACAAAGAGTCTTCAATTTATTTATCTATTGGATCACATAACATGCATTAAGATTGTAATCCTTGAAATCCATTATCTTCTTTTTTCTGTTTTATATTTATGTCGTAATTCTTTCTGAATTTACTTGAAATCAAATAAATCTTCCTTCTGTATATTGACAGTTTGAGTGATAGTACTTTTCCTTATTATCTGAGCGGATAAAATCCCACGCAAGGCTCGGCGTCAAAGATTTCTGAATCCTCTTACAAGAATATTTCCGAATAGAGTCCTAAACAAATATTTGAAAAGAACTTTGATGATGCCAATGAATTGCTCGTGCCTGGAGTCTTCAATGCGAAATCGATAATGCAATAATCTAGCGGTGTTATGTAATGATATTCTTATGTTGTGCTTAAAAACAGAACGAAAGAGATTACTTAAGGTGCCCTTATGTGTTTTATAAAATACTCTGGGCTCATACTAATTACCCGACTGCGCGACGCAAAGAAGTGTAATGTGTTTATCAGTCTGTGTATGTTTGTTCCTATGTGGCGTTGTAGAGGCTTAAAAAAAGTGTAAAATAAAAAAAAGCAAAAAAAACAAAACACCCGACTGCATAAAAAACTAAAAAGAAAATACTAGTCCAGTAGTTAAGAATGTTGTTAAAAGTAATACTGAACAACTACACCATAGAACGATTAACCATCGCGAATGATTTAAATTTTACAGGGCTGCTTTAGAAAAAAACAAACAACATTTGATTTCTAAAGAATGGGTCCCGATTGTTAATCCTTCTATGGTGTAGTTGTTCAGTTTAAATTTTAACAACATTCTAAACTACTGGGCTTGTTTTTTCTTCTTAGTTTTTTAAGGCTGTCGGGTTTTTTTTAATATTAAATGTTATTTAGCATGTATGATAAATACTGTTCTATCATTTCTATCTTCCCATAATTGACAATTTACCATCAAAAAAACTATCAGCTCATTAGTCCACAATTTTGAATAAAGTATCTTCATCAAATTAAGATTTCACTTTTAAATATTTACTTTAAAATAATGCTGCATAATAAATGAGAATATAAATAAAGACAGACAAATTTTCGGACCCAAGACGGCGAAGAAAGAACAATGATTTCTTATTCCTTCGACAGAAATATCCACTTCTTTCTTCGTTTTGGTAAAAACTTCAATATTTCTTAATATAGCCGTCGTTTTCGTTTAAAAATATTTTCTTGCAACCTACTCGTTTGGGCAACACAACAACAATTCTTTTAGACTGTAATACGGAGGCTGGAAAATTTTCCACTTCGATGCCTATTTCCATTTCGATAAGGAATGCTAAACTGGGATATAATATAAAAGTACTTATGGAACTTGGCTGGGTAATCGTTTATCGTCTCTTATCTTTATATTACTACTTGCGTGGTGATAATATTCAAATAGTTCGATAGCGTTGAGCAAGAAGCACTATAATTTAAGCTTCATCACTCAGGCATTAAGACACATCCCTTAACTGAATTGCGTTTAACTTGAAGGGCATCCAGAATTAATGATGCTAAATCATCAGGATCTCAATCTGTCACGGGTGTGCCGCAGTAAAATCATTCGCCCTGAGTAAAGACGCTCCACACTTTAACAGTTATGTATAATATTATGTTAGAAAATAATGAAAAGCATGATTATTATATGTATGATTATTAGTCCTCTAGGGCTGTAACGTGTACATAAAGAAAACTGGCTTGTATCATATGTTTTCCTTTTTATTTCAGAACAACTGAAGAAAAGTTGTTTTTTAATTAATTTTTTGTTTTATTTTCTTGTACATTTTTTTCTGACAATCCGACAATGCATACTCTGTGCCTCGATTTATTGTTATGTCAAGAAAATGAGCTCCACCGCCATTGACATTGCTAGAAGGCATTACAAAGTTCCATCAGTTGTCAGCAGATTCCAGTTCCATCATCAGGTCCTCGTCATCAAACTTAATGTATGGAGCTAGTCAAGACGAAATTAATGAGCCGAAACTCGAAGAATTTTGGTAGTAGGGTTGCAAGTGGCTGTTTACTTTAATCTTGTCAAATTCCATACTACTTCATCCGCATAACTGTCGTAAAAATGGGTACAAAGTTTTTGCTTACTTATTAGTAACAACAACATTTTCTATTGTAGATGATCTTCCAATTTATTAATAAAATTTTCGTTCAACGATTTAGTTATCCCGAGTTTATAATAATTTGAACTAAATTCTTCACGAGATAAGCAGGAGGCAAATATTTTGTCCATTGAAATTTGAAACTAGATATTCCACTTCGATGAAAGTTATTATTAAACAATTTTATAACATCTTACTGCTGTTAAGTGAAGAAGTCTGAGGAAGAAGTGCATTTTCACCACTTGCCAAGCGACTTACAGGCAGATTACAAATACCAGACAGTATTTACATACGGGGATACGATTATTTACCAAAGTGATTTATTTGTCTTTGTAAAGGTAACGTGATTCGGTTGCATTGTTGAAAATGTAGTAATAAGTGGATTCACTACTTTATGCTGAGCCAGTAATTGGTCAGTGACGTCTAATGCATGTTCTAATACATATAACGGTCACTCACAATCACGTGGTGTGTCTATTTGTTTGCTGACTTTTAATCTTTCATTCCTTTTTAATAAAGTAGCAATTCCTACGTTTAAGAACAAGGAAGTAATCATCTAGAGAATCAAGTACATCTAAAAATATAACGTACAAATACAGTGACATTTAACGGGGGTAGCAGATGTATTGTACTCCTGAGGACCGAGATAAAATACCTTATTTGTAAACGTCGCTAGTCTCAAACCATATTTACCGAAACATAACGCAGATCCAAGTAATTTGATCCACCGCAGAGTTAGCACGTCTTTCGTTATTGAAACAAAATAAATAGGTTATAAAAAAATCTTCCATTATAACTATTAGAAGTAACGTTTTACTCTATTTTCGTCTATTAGTCGTCAGTTATAGATTATGTGTATGAGTGCAAATAAATTCTTATATATATGTATGTTATGAACACACAAAGAATTGTATACGAATTATGTTTAAATAAACTATGAAGAATAATTTAACTTAATGCATAATACTTATAAGTAATCGAAGATACTTTAATTTACGTATAAAAAATAATATAACTCATAGTTTGTATTTTGTAACTTTTGAAGATTTTTCTCAAGTTTTATCCAAGCTATTGTAGCTTTAATAAGAACCAACAATGTTAAATCAAGTGAACTAGACTTATAAAGACTAGTTACAGTAATTGCTATTGAAACTAATTGTTCTAAATTATTTGTGTTACCATTTAAAACTTTTGCCACCTAACTTTTTAAATTAGGGCATTTGAAATAAATCCAGACTAGTCAATTATGTTACGAACTTCTCATCGCACCCTTCTTAGGGTTCCGAAGTAAAATCGGAACCCTTATAGTTTCGTCATGTCCGTCCGTCTGTCCATCCGTCTGTCTTTCCGTCTGTCCGTCCGTCTGCCCATCTAGTGCTAGAAAATTGTAATTCAGCATAGATATATGTACATATTTACTAAAACTCCAGAACCGTAGATTAAAATATTGAAAAAAAATTTTTTTTCAGGTAACGTGAGGATGATTTTTTTATTCGTCACAGGGTACGTGATAGTTTGGGATATCGTTGAAAAGGTCTTTCAAAAACAATACGTGCCTTTTAAGATCGTTTTTGGAATTAGGGGTCCGTTTGCGAAATAAATGGCTTTAAAGTGCTAATTTTGGTTAGAGTCAAGTGTCCACCCCTGAAGGCTAAACTGTTGGAGTTGGACAAGTGATTTTTTTTTTAAAATAGGTTATTATGATAAATCATATTATGATGAATTTACAAGGAAAACTATCACGGTTATGTTAGCATAAGTAGTTAATGAGTAAAAGTTGATAAAGGACAATGTCCACTTTGTATGGACATTTGGCTATCAGTGAACACCACATTTCAACATAAATATTATATAGGCTTAATACCTTTACTCAGTTTAAAAACGAAAATAATAATTGTTTTGTAGCCAGATGTTTATTATACTGGTTATTTGAATAAATATTTTGTAGGTATTTTAAAGAAAACGCACAATCTCCTTGACATTTTTGTTTATTAATCTGACTCGTATGTTATTAATATATTGTCCAAGAACTGGGCTGGTGCATTTATATCATCTCTGTACCTTGCCCAGCTCAGAAACCAAATAACAGTCATTACATGAGCACACCTATGACCAACCTACTGTTCTGCGGCCCACAATGCAGTTGCAACAATATTGTTTTATAGCATCTCTGCCATGTATTTCATTTTCATACAATATATTATAAATAATACACCAGGGTTCAAATCCATTTTCGTAAGCCAAAGGTCGTAATAATATTAATGATAAAAAACACAGACGAAAGTATCCACTATGCAAAAAAACAAAGCGAATGCGACTTGAAAGTTCTACGTTGATTAGTTTGATTACTATGTGATATGTCCAACGATTGACAGTTGCCAACTGTCAGTTGAGGATGCAAACAATGCATCGATTCGAGCATGTTTGCAAAACATCGATATATTGTTCACTATCGTGAATTAAAAAGCAACGTACATAAAATAATATGTTATACTAGTAAAAATAATACCTTATTTATAGTTTATTGCTTTTTATACGTGTACCTTACCAAACTTAACTTTTTGTCGTGAGAATTAAAACTTCGAAATAACATCGATATATCGTTTTTATTATCGTTATAGGAATAATGTTGCTAACTACTCTGTGTATGTGACAACAGGAAGAGTTAAATCAGTAGAATGATAAATTAAACATATTATTTTAAAAAAGTAAATTGATACAAAAATAAATCGGGTGTATAAGTTAAAAAACAAAATATATTTTTTCGTGTAATTATTTATTTTTGAGCATGCTGTCCACGAATAGCCGAAAATGGACATTGCCCTTTACTATGTGGCCTGACACGCACTTGCCCGGTTTTTTTAAATATTGTAAATATGTAAATCTTTTTTGTAAACCCATTGAAATAAATCGCATCTAAAAGGAAAACATTATTTAAGACTTTGTTGAAGGATCTATTGTATCCTAATATTTTATTTTAAACTTATTAATCTAACTTATTAAAATTACCGTTTTTCTCAAATACCTTGTTGCAATTAGGTATAGTTTAAGTAGCTTAAAACAAGAGGGGGTTGGACACCGGATTATATTTCCTGTTACTATCACCTAGGATTAAAGCCCTAATCTAAGCGGCTGATTGATTACACAAACAAAGAAAGGCTCACACGCTCATGTACTACACTATCGCACACTATCGCACATTTATCGAAGAGAACACGACCATTATAGAGCATAACACACCTGTTCAATGTACACATCTTATCGGAAGGTGAAGCGGTAAAAGGTCTTTGAAGTTGTATATTCTGAAAGTACTTAAATATCTCCAGCTATTACTTATATTCTCGTACAAACTAATTAGATAGTGTTTTACTCAGGAATAAGTTACACGTACAAATGCCGGTCACGTCAGTTTTGTGCAAACAATTCTGCTTAAACGATTAAAATTCAAATAAGGAATAGTAGAAAAGTGACGTTTGCTTTAATTTTGTTTCACTTACAAATATCAATTAGATGAAAGAAAAAACTAGCTCGTATTATATGTCAGTTAAAATTTCTAGAGTTTTTTCTACTAACCCGTTTTTTGTAATAACCCATCCTCCCTTGGTTTCGTAAAACTATTCATAAAACCACGCACTATTAATCCTTTAAAAGGCCCGTTTAAAAGACTACGTTTAAATTACGATTAATAGTGCGTGGTTTTAAAAGTAATTGAAAGTCATTGCCCTTGGTATTACTTAATTAAATTTGTTGTTGAAATCACGTATTATGTTCATAGTACACCTTTCTAGTTTGGAATCACAATTTCAGGCGAATTTTTAGATAATCTAATATTTGTATCTATCAGTAAATAATAATACGTGTATTCTCATTTCTGTCGTCGTACGAAACAATATCAATCTCACTTACAGGGAAACATAACATCTTGGATGTGGTAAAATGGAAAGAAAATTTGCCTAGCGAAATGAAGGCGCGGATTGAATCTGGGGTTGAAATAACACATCGTATCACTGCTCCTATCAAAAAGTGTTTGAATAATGTATGTATGCCAAAGTGGAATCGTCACCCGGAAAATCTATTTAAATATATGCAGTGGCGTTGTAACAGATTATTCGGCATTGAATGATAATGTAACAAGCCGAGACAAGCTCGTAACGAAAATGGGTATGATAACATCATATTATGTATTTCTATGAAGATTATAGTTCAGTGATTTACTATTATAATATCTCTTAAGGCTGTATTTTATGTTGGAGGGTCATTTTCAATCACTTTTTATTTGTGGTCTCCTACATCAATATAGGTAATAAAAGTCACGAAGTTAACAAGATTTTCACGATGAAATGTATTATTTAAGTCGTTATTTTGATATGTATCGATTGTTCGTTACTACCATGGACGTAATATACTAAACTAAGTCCATGGTTTCTGCACACTAGCAATGCATACATAGACATACAATCAGGATATTGATATTGCCAACGCTTATGTCAGTAGGATACTATAACAATGGAACGTAAGGTCACTCGATAAGTTTTGAGATGCTCGTAATTTAAAAAAGAACGCATCTGTAATAAATATCTTTAAAAAGCAAATTTATTTAAAAATAGAACGCAAATAGCCAGGTTGCTGGTTTAAAAAAAAAGTTCCCGCGTTTTTCTTTGCAACGATGGAGCTTAAACGTGAACATTTGCGTGCTACGATATTTTATGATTTTAAATTTGGTTTAACTGAAAAATGTAGCCTTCAACGATTACAATCAGCGTTAGGGGAGTCTGCCTCATCTCGAGCAACAGTTTTTAGATCGTTCAGTGAATTTAAAAGAGGTAAAACAAACCTCGAAAATGACCATAGGTGTGGTCGCCCACAAACGGCAGTAACTGCAGAAAATGTGTTGACTATTGAAATGAGGGTGCGAAAAGACCCACGAATTACTTACTCGGACATCGAGAAGATTCTTGGCGTTAGTTCGGGGAGCGTTAACATTATTTTGCATAAGCATCGTGGAGTGACGAAGCTTTGTTGTCCTTGGATCCTGCGTTTGCTCTCAGACACTGAAAAACAGGCTCGTGTGGATTGCTGCCGCAAAATGCATATACGACCTGAAAACGGAAGGTGAAATGAGATGAGATGAAATGAAATGAAATGAGATGAGATGCGATGAAATGAGATGAAATGAAATGAGCATGTGTCGAGAACAATGTTGGAAAATCATAGATCTGTTAACTCATAGTAGTATTGCCGCAAGTTTTCCAAGCACTGCGAGAGAGGAGACCAAAGACTTGGCTTCGGGAAATCATGCTGGATCATGACAACGCTTCGTAACATTCGTCCCTCAAAACAAAGGCGTTTCTTGAGGAATCCGGTGTTTAAACCTTGCCCCATCCACCGTACAATTCTGATTTAGCTCACTGTGATTTCTTTTTGTTCCTGATAATCAAGAAAAAATAAAAGGGATTTTTTTTCGTGTGCCAAAGAGGCCGTGGCTACCTACGAAGTCGCAATTTCGGACCTGTCGGATCAAGACTGGCAAAAGTGTTTTAATAGTTGGTACTTTGCATAGAGAATTAAGGAGAGTATTTCGAAAAATGTTATACAAATATTGTTAATATCTTGTGTAGTTTTTTTCTTGTCTCAAAATTATCGAGTTACCTACTTAGTCTTATATATTATAAGTACACTAGATACACGTCTTTACATCACGTTTGTCCATAATAATAGAATAATTTCATTCTTAGCGTGACAAAAAAGGTCAAAATAAATCCTGGATTGAATTATCGTAGACAGATCCCAGAGATCCTCAAACAAATAATATACATAGTTTTCAAAACCAAATGGATTAGTAGTCAAACTTTCGGTATCTACCAGACTAAACTGATTGAAGTGAATATTTAAGGATGTCTAAGTGCTTGCTCGTGTACTACTCGCGTCTGCGGTCGAGTTAGCGGTCGCCCTAAACTTGGCAAATTCGTGTTGACCACAATGACCATTAGGGATTAGCGTAGATGTAAATTATATATAATACTAGCTGCCCGGACTGACTTCGTTCTGTCAAAAGTTTTTTTTTTATTAAAACCTTCAGTGTGCCTTATGGGAGATATAAGCTATCCTATCTTTCAAGTTGGATCAAACTGCACACGGTGTGCAAATTTGATTAAAATCGGT
Organism: Thymelicus acteon; assembly: GCA_951805285.1. Lineage (NCBI taxonomy): Eukaryota > Metazoa > Arthropoda > Insecta > Lepidoptera > Hesperiidae > Thymelicus > Thymelicus acteon. The sequence goes on along the minus strand of OX638229.1, from coordinate 8,694,995 downwards.
TAAGTAGTTTAGGAATCCATCGCGGACAAACAACGTGACACGTAATTTATATATATTAAGATTTGTAGTTTCAAACAAATTACATTCTTTTGTTTTTTTGTGCGTTTTATTAATTTTTGCTAATATTTAGTCATTGTTATGTATTTCACATTTCATTCATACATATTTTAGTTTTAGCTAAACTATATATTATTATTATGCTTTGAATAAAATAAATAGTAATATAAAATACTAGCCGATTTGGCAGACGTTGTTCTGCAACATCTTTTATATAGTAGCTGCCTTATGAATAAAAATACAGTAATTAAGATATACCTAATTAGTCACTTATTTTATCATCCTGAAAAATCACTTGACTTACTTTACTACTAAGTTTGATGACCCGCATGACGTAATGGTTACTGTACCTGCCCGCCATACCAATAGTACTGGGTTTGATTCCTAGTGGGACGGAAATTTTAACGAATTTGAATTTCAGTTCTCGGTCTAGGCATGTGTATTCTTGTCTTTCTGTGCTGTCCATGGCATGCCCGACATCCAGCACGCAGCGTATTTCATGCAGTTCCGTGGGAAACCGATGAAATTTTTCGAAAGCTTCTATTGTTATATTTAAAACATAATTATTCTTGCTAGAGAGCTGTCAGGACGCAGGAAACAATAAGGCACACTTCGGATGCAAGTTAATCTTTCCGCCAGTTCATTCCGGGGTCACCAGTTAAAATAATGATCCTCAAGATAACAAGCCACGATTGTAATGGTTGCTATTACCACAGAAGATAGTAGATAGAATAATAGTACTTATAATCTATTACTAACTGTGACTGTTACACCCGTCAAGTCACTTTATGTAACTATTTAAATATCGAATTTTATTTTCGTCTTTAGATGCTACAGAAAGCATCCAACCTCTCTAAGTAGCTCATTTTATATTCGCTTGTCTGGCGCAAGATTATTTTTGAGAGGTAGGCAAATAAGACGACGTGCTTCCAAAATGTGTTTGGCATCGCTCGCAGATGATGCAAATATCGCGAGTTTCACCAGCTTTGAGGAAGCCCCTTGTTTTATCTGATCTATTCGAAACACCCGTTGTTATCGTTATTTCACATTATACTATACTAGTTACTGAATATAGAATTTTATTTTATATTAAGAATTAAAATTAAATGTGTAGTTGTCCACAATTTACATTCCGGAGGCCATTTGACTTTTCATTTACTTCATTTATCTATGAGCTAATTTACTCAAATATATAATACAAATGAAACTGTCAAAGAAAATCAAATTTTGTTATAGGATCTAATTTTTATGATTATCGGATTTTATATAATATAAGATATCCTCTAAGCCTGTAACAAGAACTACTTTATCTATAATGTATCTTGTTTCATATTATTCCACATTCTCAATACACCTTCCTATCATAATACAGGTATTAATTTCATGGTGGGTGAGCGTATTGCTCGTTATCACAATTTAGCTTGTCAAATGTGATAGAGGAAATAATATGTAATACGATAGGTATATCCTCAATGACTAGTGAAAATATCATCATTACACATTTTGGGCGTTCACATAGAAAATGTTAAGGATATTTAATAAGACCATCGTACAAAAGTTTTTCCTGCTGTGGTATTAATTATGTAAGAGTTACCGGATTGGCGACTCATATATTTTTAACGCATGAATAAAATACCTAAATACTAGTCTAGCTTCCCGGACGGACTTCGTTCTGTCAAAATTTTTTTTTTATTAAAACCTTCCGTCTATCCTATCTTTCAAGTTGGATCAGACTGCACACGGTGTTTGCAAATTTGATTAAAATCGGTTAAGTAGTTTAGGAGTTCACCGCGGACAAACAACGTGACACGTAATTTACATATATTAAGATTATGATACGTATAGATAGGTATTTTGTGATTGGTAGTAAGAATCCACGACAATTTAAAATTATCGAACATTTCAGTGCCTGTAAGTAAATAATAACGTTGCCGTTGCCTTTGAGAAACATCGCAGTAGATGAGACAAAATGACACAATTACCAGGATGGATCAAGCGTAAGGTGTCTTCTGTCTAATCCTAAGTACACTGCAGTAAAGACATGCTTTGATGTTGAGGCAAATTATAGGTGATCAAATGTAATAGTTTGTAGATTGTTGTTCCATGGCGGAAATTCCTTGAAATTTCTGATCATTCTAATGTGATATAATATTCAGTAGTAAATTTAGGAAACACCAAAAATATCTTCTTTCTGATAGGAAAAATACAAACAAAACTATTTCGTTAGATGCAAAGAACAAGATAGAAAACACGAGATAATGCTGCAAAAAGTTTACATATTAAGTAAACTAATCTAAAGTTCGTTTAGTTTTCAGCAGTTGACCAATTCCAATCTATTCGCGTGATTCCTTTGGATAAGATCTCGTTACAAAAAAGTTACAGAATATCTTCGCGAGGGTTTACAAACCCAGAAGGTAGTAGCGGTCAAACCGAAGCCAAAGATAAGCTTTCGGGCTTAATCTGGTGGATTATGGTGAATGTTAAACGGTGTTAAAGTTAAATGTCTTTAGTGAAATATAGCCCATAGCCACACATATTACTAGAACAGAAACAGATATTACTAGAACTACTCACGCATCGCACTCCGTGATAGCTCCCAGTCGACATATTTTAGCCGACAAAGACCTGACGATCCACCTAATAGTAAATGGCCATCGTAGCCATAAGTAGTACTAAAGGAATCACCGATGCGAGAAAGTATGATTGTTTGTTTGTAACCTCTCACTGAATCATCCAAGTAAATTAATCAATTTGGATAAAATTTATATAAAAAATATATATTATCTGTTAGTGTACTTTTGAGATAAGAAGTGGGTAATAATAAGACGGGCAATTTAATATTTTCCGTCTTATTAATACAATTTACAACTGCAGTAGTAACAAAGGCAATTAAGTTACCCGTGTTACAACTAAGAGAGTACCAACTCGGAGAGGTTGGATGGTAGTAAGACGGGCAATTTAATATTTCCTGTCTTACAACTTACAAAGGGAAAAAAATTACCTATATTACTACTGGTAGTAACACTGGTAGTAACACGGGCAACAAACCAAGCTCTCTCGGAAAACCTTTGACCTAAGTCACTTCTTTGCACTTATAGTAATAGTAATTGTATTTAGGTTGATGACATTAAATCAGCCTTGTAAAAGCTAGTTAAGCAATATGTTATGTGTATTTAAATTATGTTTATAAGCTAAATTTAACATTTCTAGTGGCAATAAAATGTCGTGTTGATTTAAATTTCTGTAGCAGAATATTGTAGTATATTTATTCTCTTTCTCGCTTCAAAACTACGAGTACAAGCTGTAAAAAGTTTAGGAAATTAAGCGCACTCGCCATTTTATCGTCGTAGGATGACCGCATTTAAATTCGAATTCTGAAACAAAATTTATATTTAGTAGCTGAATTTTTATAGTATTATGTAAATAAATACCGTTGTTTAACGTTTGATATATGTAGTGAAGAAAACTTACAATTATGTAATTGCATGAAATTAATAGGGAAAGTTATACGTTCTATTTCAATGAAATTAAGTATATTGACCTAGTAGGTAAGTTGTACGTAAAATTAACTTTAAAAGAGTAATAATAAGAGAGCTTTTATTATGTTCGCTTGCTAAGTTAAAGAGAAGTTCGATTTAGGTGTACCGGAAATCTTATAAACCAGTATTGGCTTATCATATTTTAATCTTTTCGGTTTGGCAATATTTAACAAAGATAAATAGATGAACATTAAAACATATGAATAGACGAATAAACAGACAGACGGCTTGACAGAAACACTGACAGGAGGACATAATGTATGCAATTATTAAGATTAAATTTTACAAAACTAAACACATCGTTTCCATTAGATATTATTTTCTACAAAAATATGTATGTTCCGTTTGTTAGGGTTACATATTATAAAATTTTATTTGACTATTCTTTGAACAGAATAGTTATCTTCACAAGTGTTATGATACCGAAATAGTCTTGTAGACAATAGTAAACCCGAGAAACTTTCAGATAAGAAGCGACGTTTTATCTTCAGTGAAGTGTCCTTCGCGAACCGATAAAATCTATTACGGTGCTTTGTCTACAAGTTCTACGTGAAGGAGAAAGAGTTTTTATAACCTGGATTTGCAGATAAATTTAATGAAGTCACAAACGTAGCTCCTTATAAATTAATGCTTAAAACTCGTGAAACGATAACTAAACACTTAACAATGATGTTAACGTTAACCAAAACCCTATTAAAACGCTTTTGATACCCAAATTGTTCACATAATTGCTCCAGCTACCAATTAGTATGACAATGACAATATGCGAACATTACAGGCATGAGTTGCGGACACTAATCTAATATTGTTACGGAGTCTTTCACAAAGCTTTGTTTCTATTACTAGTGAGCGTTGAGTTTATGGTTTGCGTTAACGAATCACATTGGGTATATACGAGTAGAGCGTTCCGGACTGGACGATAATCCTTACAGATACGCCACGGCTAACTAAACCCAAGCTCTATGTTCAATACGCTGGAACTTTTTCCGCAAAAACATCGTTAAATCTTGATCAAACCCTCATAGTGGTAAACGGAACTGAAACTAAAAGAAATTCAAATACCGTAGCACCTACTTACTACTTACTAAAATATATAAATTCAAGACAGATAAGTAACAAAGATATATTGTTATCCATTACAAATATTAAAAACAATATACCTACCTGCATTAAAACAAAAGACAACATTATAATTAATGTACCTTATTATCACGGAAGAAATAATAGTACTTATGTTATTATCCAATTATGATGAAAGTAACAAATATAATCAGTACTTACAATCATTATTTTCTTTTCTTTGTGAATTATAAATAATAAAGAAAGAAATAAAATATATCTACTCATGAGTTGGTTGGTTTAGATTTAGAATCAATGATGTATGAAGACTGTACGTACCAATCTGGTATTTTAAACTAACGGCCTTATTCAACTTAACAAACTTTTTTTAGCTATTATCTTTGTCGTTTTTCATAAGAGTAAAAAACAAAACACTTTGATAAGCCTTCTATAAGATTGCTCATTCTATGAATAGCAGTTGTTTATACATATTAGTTGCCTTTGCAGTACAAAGGACTCGAGTTTGTCACTAACAATTCCACATAAATGAATGAAACTGTGACTTCAATGCAAAATTACCAGTGCATAACGTGATCGTGCTTTCAACAAAATCATATTGTTTTGTATGCATGACCTGAAATGTCAAAGCTTATCTTTTGATGCATGACAAACACAAAATCGTGCATAACTCCAAAAAGTGATTGAATATATAATATCATAACCAGTATAATAATTGAATGATTAATTAATGTAAAAATATAACAACGTTGTCTGAGATTAGTTTTAGTATTGTGACAAAATTTAATAATCGGACAAACATTTTTAAATTTCGCTGTAATTTATTACTAATTATTTGACTTGGTTGAGTTCAAAACTTGAATGAATACTGTTACAACTAACAATATCTTTTTAGAGGATTTGAACAGCAATACCTAAATGTGGACACTGCTATTTATATATATTATTTATGTTTTGAAATAAACATTACCTCCTTTAATGAATCACAATATACTTTTATCTATATTTTATATTTTAAACTCTAATTTGAGCTTTCAATTACTTGTAATTTCATACAAATACTTATTTTATGATCAAACTATATAAGCCTTAAAGATACAGACGTTGGATAATGGAGACTAATTTAATATCGAAAATTTAAAGCCCTTTATAACAGCTTTGGAACTTGAAGTTTTGTACAAATTCTGAAAATAAATACTAATTTATTTCGAGTATAAAATTGATTAGTATGCCGCGTAGTAGGTTCCTTTAGGCAATCTTGTGTTTCGGCAAGATGGGTGTTTGGGCCAGTGTTGCTTACAAATGGGTCGTTCCATCCCACCCCTTAGGAATACCAATATTAGGATATTCAGTGACAAATTAACATCGGTACGTGTATTTACATATTTTTGTTAAAAATCTATAGCATATAAATAAAGAAATATTTCCTAGCATGAAGAAATGGTGAGAAAAATATACGCATTCATAACATTGAACCAGTAATGAAAATTAATATTTTTTGTTAGATTATAATTTATCTTATGATCACATTATATTTTTATTTGCGTTTTAATCATTCAAAAGGCAAATAAAAAGTATATCTAGGGAAGCAAATCAAAGCAAGGGCGTGTTATTAATACGAACAATATGACAATATAATAATGCTTATAATATACGAGTAACCGCCCTCGCTTTGCTTCGGTTTTCTTATTACACCATGGGTTACATTATTGGAGTTTTATTAAGGATCCCTAACTTTTTGAAAATATAATATAGCCTATGTCATCCGGCGATAGTGTAGCTTCCCAACAGTGAAAGACTTTTTCAAATCGGTTCAGTAGTTTCGGAGCCTATTCAATGCAAACAAACAATTAAATCTTTCCTCTTTATAATATTAGTATAGTTATGACATCTTTTAAGTTCCAGGGCTAAGTTTTAAGTTGTAAGTAGGCCGAAATGATTTTTCGGATATCTTCGAAACAATAACAAGTGACGTAAATAAAACTTGCGGAGAGTTAGACTAAGTTGGTATTCAATACAAAAACTTTACCCCTGTACGATTCCGTTCGTATTTTTCATGAAACTTCTATAGGATTATGTTCATAAAATACCACAAGAAAAACTTATTGATAACTTTTATTTTTGTTATTCATAAGGTATATTGTTAATATAATAAGGGTGTTATCTATATGGTATATTGTTATCTGTAGTGGATACATCTATAGTGGATTTATGATAAATAAATTCAATCTTTGATTTATTGTTCATGTCAAAATAAAGATATTTATTTGCTCGTGAATTGTAATGTACCTCTTGAATAACCTTATCTGCTTTAACAGAATCGCATTCTAGTAGTTATCTTTATTTATTCGTTTATCTGTCATTGTAGAAGTTTATTATACGATTTTAAATTAAACTTCAGTGATCCTTTGCTATTCATAACTTCATCTACTGAGTTCATCTCATAAAACGTAGGCTTTGGTTCCACATGGCAAAGCCAGTATCAACACAAATAATAGGTGTGCCGCATGACACGCTTTGAAAAATTGATGCAAGCGCTTTTAGACTGCCATGAAGTATTTGATGTGAATGAAGTTTTTCGACGATCTCTATACAATTTCTGATTTAACGATTTTTTTAATGAAGGAGTAACAGTGACAAATAATTGGAGAAGAAATACTTGATAATATTAAAATGGTTAATGTTATATTAGAAATATTTCCCTTTAAAAGATAAACTTGGCTAGACTTCTTACGTTTTGAAACTTAATGCCCTTACCGGGCATTGTATTACAAACAAATTTAATGATAAAGATTTACATACAACCAGCAAAATACATTCAAATGACATACAGAGATTACATTTGAAACTCAGAATATCGGAAGTATTCTCCAGTCTCGTAGGGAAAGAATTTGCATGATTGGATGTGGCATAATGCACTCCGGCGTCGCGGCGTATCACTGAGTTGAATAATTTAGAAACGCACTGACGGATGAAACACTTTTATCAAAGAACTATTTTTGATATTTGGAATGACGATGCGTATCCCAAAAGACGAATAATTTATGAAATAATACTAGTACTATATTAAGCCACGACGTAGCATTAACGTACTGACTGATATTCAGCAGTTTTTTTTTAATCGAAAGCCTATGTGTGAAGGAGGTGATTTTAGCTGTATGATGAAAATAAAATTGTCAGGTGTGTTTAAATTTTATACCTAAAGGTGCTCCCTCACCGGGAGCATTCACGTGTAATGTAACATTATAGATTCGTCTTTGAGCATTACATTACAATACTACCTCCCTGACTGACGAGCATTCGCGTGTAATGTAACATTATAGATTCGACTTTGAGCATTACATTACAATACTACCTCCCTGACTGACGAGCATTCGCGTGTAATGTAACATTATACGAGAAGTGGAGCGCATTGATGTTACAAGTTGTATCAAGATATTACACATTGTACCATTACAAGGTGCGCATTGTAATGCTCGGTTCTCCTCCTTCACTGATGTAATGCTCAAATCTGTAACGTTACATTACACGCGAATGCTCCCGGTGAGGGAGCACCTTAAGGCTATAGCTAGACATAGACATAAATATAAATGTTTTGATAGGCATAACAAACAAAACTTTTAAAGTACATATAATTTGAGAACTGCAAAATTTCATACGGTAATCTAGCTTCTTACTCACTTCTTACTACTTTTTTGATATATTGCAAATGAAGGACAGGAAGAAGAATGGAGTGGAAATTAATATTTTCCAAGCCGAGACGACGACGTTGCTAAGTGGAGTCAATGATATTATAATGTAAAAAGAGGTAGATATGTCACTAGCGCGCCTACGATGAAGAGCGTAAGAACAGGCAATTGACCGTTCTGCTCGTAGTCACTTTGTCAGTACAAGATGATACGCACGCTTTTATTGTTGTCAGAAGTGCTTGACATTTGACATACAGCGTCAAAATTCCTTCGTGTATTATACCAATGTGATTGGTGTAGTGAAACAAAAGAAACGTGTGTGTTTTGAAGCTCTTTTTGGAACAGATTTTTTGGTTGGTTTGTAAAGGCATAACGTATCTATATTTTTAATATCATTGAGTGGAGTACAGCTTTGAAGGCGGAAACGGTGCCTTATTAAAGTCACTTATTGAAGTGATAATGATCAAAATGTCTGTTTATATCTCTCTTGAAAGTCGTGTTAATCATCGCTATCTGTTTGCTGCGGCATTAAAAACTCAAATACTGGCTCTGTTTATTTCCAACTCAGTTTAAATAATATTTTAATGTAAGTTTGTAAGTATAAAATCGGCCAAGTGCGTGTCAGGCCACGCGGAATGTAGGATTCTTCGACTATTACTTGTATTAAATATATGAAGCAAATTGAAGTCTTATTCTTTTCTAAGTTTAATAAATTACACGTCTAGAAATAAAATGTAGCCAATGAACTCAATTGTTATTATTACAAACAGTTGTTTTAAATGCTAATAATGTTACCTATTCTGTCTCAAAGCCAGTTTGTTGCTTACTTGTAAGCAAAATGTCTTTCACCATAACATTTGAATATATGTGGTGTAATCAGTTAATTGTTTGCATTTAAAAAACTAAGAACTACTCGTTTTTCACCATTTAATTGAATTGTTTTTCTTATGTACAATGTAATTTTGTACTCGTAATTACGTAGACATATTTTTATTTTACAACATTTATAACGGCTTTAATGTATTTGAAAGTCACAAATAATTGAACTCTAGAAATAGATGTAGTTTATACAGGTTCAAAAGTTACATTCTTGAATATTTATGAATATTTGAATATGTTACAAATATTATAATATAATTTCGTGTTATATCACCCACAGTTACATATCTGTACATTACATTCCCTATATTTTGCAAATAGCGCTTTTCCACGAGTATATGGATGATTGTTATTTCTATAAATAGAGCAGCAATCAAGTGATTCCTCCCAATCATCAGCAAGAAGCTCGTTCGTGTTATTCCATCCCATTGTAATCGAATTATCCCGGTCCAAGTATACAGAGGTACTCAACTTGCCGTTTGTGTCAACTTTCCGAAGGACTCCAGATGGGTACTATCCAGCTTTGGATTAACGCTTTGTGAGTTCATGTTTGTTTTAGTAATTGGCCCGTCTGCTAGACGCCCAAACATTATTTGATGTTCAGGGCCATGTTATTGCGTCCATTTCGTAATGAACAGTAGTAATGGTGCTGCTTAACTGTTATTTTCAGGGCATTTTATGTTACACGCTTATAGAAATACTGGCACTCTGCCGCTTTTCCGGGATACAAACTTCCTTGGTAACTTTATAGATGGTCATGGTGTATTTGTTACTAAATTTATTCAAAACGGTGCCTTATTAAAGTCACTTATTGAAGTGATAATGATCAAAATGTCTGTTTATATCTCTCTTGAAAGTCGTGTTAATCATCGCTATCTGTTTACTGCAGCATTAAAAACTCAAATACTGGCTCTGTATATTTCCAACTCAGTTTAAATAATATTATAATGTAAGTATGTAAGTATAAAATCGGCCAAGTGCGTGTCAGGCCACGCGGAATGTAGGATTCTTCGACTATTACTTGTATTAAATATATGAAGCAAATTGAAGTCTTATTCTTTTCTAAGTTTAATAAATTACACGTCTAGAAATAAAATAAAGCCAATGAACTCAATTGTTATTATTACAAACATTTGTTTTAAATGCTAATAATGTTACCTATTCTGTCTCAAAGCCAGTTTGTTGCTTACTTGTAAGCAAAATGTCTTTCACCATAACATTTGAATATATGTGGTGTAATCAGTTAATTGTTTGCATTTAAAAAACTAAGAACTACTCGTTTTTCACCATTTAATTGAATTGTTTTTCTTATGTACAATGTAATTTTGTACTCGTAATTACGTAGACATATTTTTATTTTACAACATTTATAACGGCTTTAATGTATTTGAAAGTCACAAATAATTGAACTCTAGAAATAGATGTAGTTTATACAGGTTCAAAAGTTACATTCTTGAATATTTATGAATATTTGAATATGTTACAAATATTATAATATAATTTCGTGTTATATCACCCACAGTTACATATCTGTACATTACATTCCCTATATTTTGCAAATAGCGCTTTTCCACGAGTGTAGGGATTATTGTTATTTCTATAAATAGAGCAGCAATCAAGTGATTCCTCCCAATCATCAGCAAGTAGCTCGTTCGTGTTATTCCATCCCATTGTAATCGAATTATCCCAGTCCAAGTATACAGAGGTACTCAACTTGCCGTTTGTGTCAACTTTCCGAAGGACTCCAGATGGGTACTATCCAGCTTTGGATTAACGCTTTGTGAGTTCATGTTTGTTTTAGTAATTGGCCCGTCTGCTAGACGCCCAAACATTATTTGATGTTCAGGGCCATGTTATTGCGTCCATTTCGTAATGAACAGTAGTAATGGTGCTGCTTAACTGTTATTTTCAGGGCATTTTATGTTACACGCTTATAGAAATACTGGCACTCTGCCGCTTTTCCGGGATAAACACTTGGTAACTTTATAGATGGTCATGGTCTATCTGTTACTAAATTTATTCAAAATATGTTTAGTAATTTTTGCCTGCCTCATTTGAAGGCTCAATGTCACAAAGCGCGCTATGAAACGAGCTATGTCAGGTATTTGAAATGAAATGAAATAAAATGAAATGAAATAAAATGAAATGAAATTAAGTAATCTTTTATTCATGTAGGTATCACTGATACACTTATGCACGTAATTTTTTTAATGTACTAGTTTTTCGGAAAGGTGCTTTGTCATGGAGGAGAAGAAAAGCCGTAAAGAAACTCCTCAGCACATCTTTAAAAAATAAAATTTACATTTATTACAAAAATAGGTTTTCTCTAACCAATAATAACCAGTTCTGATCAGAACTGGTTGCCTAGCTGGTCATTCTGGTCATTCAAGATAAGATTCGTAACGATGACGTCCATAGGCGAACAAAAGTTACCGATATAGCTCGCGGAGCCGTTGGATTCAGAGGGCCCAAGACCGGTCGGAGTGGCGCCAATTAGGGGAGGCCTATGTCCAACAGTGGACTTTAAAAGACTGTTAGACAGATAGATAGGTAGTTTTTGCCTGAATGAGCAACAAACATCCATGCATCTTCACAAACTTAATTATACATTTATAATAATAAAAAGACCTTGGTTAACACTTACATAATATTTTTATGTCTGACAGTTCATATGCATGTAGAGTGGTAACAAAAGATAATAAGGTGAAATGGAAATACATTAATTCAAATGCGTTCAAATAATTATGACGTCGATTTAAACCAAAGAAAATGAGGATTTTATTTTTGAAATTACATCGATGTTTGCGTCTTTGCTAAAATTTACATCATATATGTACACACTGTTACAGTTCCTCTTGAAATTATCACAGAAAAAATAATAGTACTTTTAATAAGACTATTACTAAAAAATTTTTTGTACCCTAAAATTTTCTAGGGAAGTTTTTAGTTTTTTTTATTTGTATTTTTCTTCATAATTATAATTCATTACAATTTATTTATTACTCACTTCAGTAAACGTTTAAGATTATGTTGAGTAATTTAACATTACAGAAGCAATTGCAAATTAAAAAAACCCACCTGCTATCAAACAAACTATCATGATATAACTTTTTGAAATCCTTATGGTGAGCTCTTTAATTTGATACTCATATGGCGTTATTCAATTTATTTATTTTTTTTTATACTTCACACAATGGCATCTCACAGCCGGCATTTTTGTTTTTTAAATTTCACTTATCTAAAAACACTTAGGTTATCAAGACGAATCTAACGATATCTTAATCTATACTAATTTAGAAAGAGGAAAGATTTGATTTTTTGTTTGCATTGAATAGGCTCTAAAACTACTGAACCGATTTTAAAAATTCTTATACTGTTGGAAAGCTACACTATCCCCGAGTAACATAGGCTATATTATATTTTCAAAAAAATTAAGGATCCTTAATAAAACTTCAATAATGTAACTCAAGGTGTATAAAAATAAGAAAACTGAAACAAAGCGAGGGCGGTTACTCGTTACCTATATAAATCCGTTCAGCGGTTTAGAAGATACGAGGTAATAAAGAATATTACATGCATACTCGTACTTACAAACATACATACATACAAGATACGCGCGAAAATCATAACCCTTCCTGAAAGTCGGGTAATAAAAATCATAACCCTTCCTGAAAGTCGGGTAATAAAAGAGTGGCAACATGTTGAACATCGAGGTTTATAAAATGCTTGAATGCTCATCTAGTACAGAGAATTTGAAATTATTTAACGAGGATTGCCAAACTGTGACCTTGATGAATAAAACTAAGCATTTGCAGACAGAATAGAGGCTACATAACATGTAGACATAATTGAAAATGGTTCTGATGACATTGCATTTTGTGATAAGCATAACCTTATTTTACACTCAGATTTACTTCCAGAAGATTTTTAATTCTTCTTAATGGTTCTTAATGGTTTGCAGTACAGTCTCTTTTTCTTTAGTGCATTGACGCTATAAAAGCGTGTATTGTTTGACAACCCGTGTGGAGCAATAGTTACCATGCGGGATCGCCGCGCCAAGGGTCCTGTGTTGGATTACCAGTGAGGTGGAAATTTGAATGATGAGTTTGAATTTCTCTTTTTGGTCTGGGCGTGAGTGTTCTCTGTGTGTTGTCCATGGCACCCACGACACAGGGAATTCTAGTGTGGGGCTATGAGTGTGAAGCGTTATTTTTTTTTATGATATTATATTTCTTTGAATTTACCACGATACGGAGATACAATACAATACAACCATACCATGCCCGATATTGATTTACCCGCCTCAAACCCTACAAGTAACGTTGTATAGGTTATTGTTTATCTAGAGTTAATGTTTGTATACAGGACCCAGCTTCAGTTATCACAGAATAGGAAATGAATTGTAATTTACATAAGTATCGGCAAATACTGCGAATATATCTAGAGCTTATATCAATAGTAAGCGATCGATGAATTATACTGGGCGTGGCGTGCTGGACGCCTTGTGGAAATACAAGAATGTTCACTTCTCGTCCCACTATCTACGTTCTATACTTATTATAAAAAGGACAGTATGTTATATATTTAATAAGTCCTGATTAAGTCTACTTGGCAACCTATACGGGGACCTTTAAAAATATTTTGCACGTCACAAAATGCGGAGCGTTTAAAGGTTAGTCGGTTTTTATTTGGGAAAGCAAATCGAGACCAATCTATTTGTACTTTAAGCCACGAAATAAAATACTACGCCTTGAACCATCACGAACATTTTAAATTCAAAAATAGTCAAATCTGCGAAGCCGTTTTCACGGTGTCTGGTTGGTTTGTCACTAACAAATACTTAGTAAAATTCATTTTTATGAATGTAAGATTTAACAATTAATGTAAGATTTAACAATTAATTTGAATAATTGTGGACTATCTATGTATTTGAGGAAATGACAAACGAATTACCGATGAACGAAGGAAAGATTTACTTTTGCTGTAGTAAAATGTATTTCTCTAAAATTCCAAAGAAACATTCGGCAATGTTTTGGAAATAAGGGAATACATCCTTAAAAATGGAAACTTTCCTGGCAATTTTGTTCTATCGCGACCCTTTTTACGGCCAATTAGAAAAATATAAGTTTATTAAATTTATCAAAATAAAAACCCAACTAATAATTTTATTTTCCTTTTAGTATTACAAAATATGTAAACAGTACACGTATATGCATAAATTCACATATTTATGTATTGTTAGTACGCTCATCAACATGCGAGATTAATGTCAAAAATATTTCACAGTAGATGCTGAGAATTTCTAAAGCAAATATGAGTCTATATTTTGGCTCCAAACATATTTCGCTTCAGATGTAATCTCACAATTCTGAAGGATGTTGCATGTCGTAATATTTTTCTTATGAAAATATCTGTTAAGTTTGGTCTGAAATAATTATGAATATTTCGATGTTTTAATTTTACACAGTTATTATTCCGTTTAATAGCAACGGGCTCACTTCAGTGATCAGTGATACTGAAGAGGAAAATCGCCTAAGGCTTAACATTTGTTCAAGACTGTGATAAGCTTACAAAACGTTAGTAGGCTATTTTATTAACAAGCAATATCAGTATTGAGAATTTTATTTATTTTAAGGCAGCTCTACCAATATTACATTGATACCTCTACAAATAATGTAAGCTATTTCAAATATAGTTAAGTACCACTTGGATACAATTTCACAGTAAAATTATGTCAATGCTCCCAAGAACACGTCAATTCCCCACCTGCCTTTAGTTATAGATACGATTTACGTGTAGCAAGATCTAAACAAATAAACCGGTATTGTTTGTTCTCAAACAGAACACTGCTCAAACAATCGATTTCTGAACAAGATATTATGTGATAATAGCCACTGTCTGTGGTTTTGCTATCATGGATTCCAAATTACATTTATTGTGTTTGGAAAACAAAGCGAGTGAAGTAATAACAAAAGTAATGCGATAATTTTCCAGCATATTATTTCGGTTACTAAATACGCTTACTAATAATGATTAAATTGTAAATTTAATGATAATTATTTAAGTATTAGGGTAAAATAAATGATGAATTAAAAAGGAAAACTATCACAGGTGTATTAGCGTAAGTAGTTAATGATTAATAGTCGATAAACTAACAACTTCGGAACCCTACATTGCGCGTGGCCTGACACGCACTTGGCTGTAATCCTGGCCGTATCGTTTTACGATGTCCTAATGTAAAGAGAAATGTAGTAAAAAGTTATGAACTATTCAGCGACAGTAAATTATCCAGTTAGACTTTTGAGTGTAAAAGAGATGGAAATTGAATGAGCCGACATTTCAAATCACCAAGACTAAAAGAAACTCAAGAAGTAAGAAACACAGTAAAAAGTGTCTTGTATTGTACATTGTCAGTGAACACACGACTTTGAAACTGTAGTCGGACAAAGAAAGATGGGGAGCGGAATAAACTCCGTGTCCAACTTAATCATTAAAGTATTCATTTAATATCTTTGCTGTCCTACGATTAGAGTGACGATATATTTTTTTTATTTCTTTCTACTTACAATTAGAGAAATCATACCCCGTGCGTCATTGCAGCTCATGGACATCTATGGTATCAGGTATGTCTGGAATGGATCTTTGTTTCTATATGATGACAATAACAGGGCAGTTAAACGGACCACTTCTGACACAGTATACCTCTTGTTAGGATTACTTAAGATGCGATGTGGTCTAGTGAAAAATAAACGGAAAAGGTCTTTATTTTTTTCATCTGGCTTCTCACATTTTACATACCGCATGTGCTGTGATAACGCAGCCACATTGCATGTAATATGATAAAACCACATTGTTTCGTGCCAATATTCTCATATGACAACACTAAATGGAAGAACCTACACGCAATATTGCAGTAGCACACAGACCGGTGTGTTAATAATAGTTAATTACATTTTAATGAGCTCTATGAGATTACCATTGACAAAGTTATTTGGGTTACCTGATTGCCTGGATTGATCAGTCGATCGAATAATAATGCCATAATTACTTCATTTGCTTCGCTTAGTGGTAGGAAGAAGAATAAATATAAATTAAATAAATCAATAAAATGCTTACATACTCATACCCCCATAAGGTTTTTACCTGTGTCGCGAGACCATGACCCGAGTACAAATATTTATCTGTCACATAAATATATGCCCCGGCCGGGAATCGAACCCAGGTCCCCTCGCTTCGCAGACAGGCTTACAATCAACTAGGCTACAGGATCGTCGAGTTAAACATTTATATTGACTCAGTTCCGTGTCACCCTTAAAGACCATGTCACTGCATTCGTCTTTTCAGTGCTATTATTGTATAAATAAAAATTATTTCTATACAAAAACAAATATACGTAAAATATTGGAAAATGAACATTTCATTTCTATTCATTCACCTTGAGACTCGAAATATTGTCAATAGGTATTGAGCATATAGGATATCGCACTGGAGCAGCGTGGTGGAGTATGCTCTAGGCCTCCTCAAGAGGAGAGACCCGTGCCCAGTAGTGGGCCATTAATGGGTTGAAGCCATAATAGGATATGAAAATTGGTGTCGCTGATGTCCATGGGCGACAAAGGCCACATACCGTCAGGTGGATCTCAGTTCGTTCGTCAGCTATTTTCATTTAAAAAATCGTTGGTAAATGACGAAGTTCCGAGGTTAAAAATAATAAAATAAAAAAGGTCTTACTGAATTGAAAACATCCTCCTTTAAAGTCTTTTAAAAACAATTCTAGACAATAAACACATCAAAGATCAAATAATTAAAACATTTCGTATTAGGTACACTCAAGAATCACCTTTTGAATGAGCGATTATATTTCCTCTACGTGTTACGAATCCGTAGCTGATTCGAAGCTTAATGGAATATAAACAGTCGTCAGCGAGAACCACGCTTCTCATAACAGAAGGTCAAAGTAGACATCTTGTTCATTATCACTTCAATAAGACGCCACCCGCGAGCTTAACGGTTCTATTTACCAACGAAATATTAATTCTCACTTCCTTATTATGATTTAATTTCAAAGATTCTCTGGTTAAGCTGCTAAGTTGATCGTTTAAAAATGCATTTCTATTTTTGATAATGATTTTTTCGTCGTGATTAAAGAATGGAATCCTATGATTTCTTGCATGTCAGACAGACATTCTAGTTTTTGCAAATTAATCGGATGAAAATAATTTTAAATTAACGTTTTGAATAAAACAGTCTTCATAATATAACAAAAAATATATTACTTCATATTAATTAAAATATTTTAAAAACAACGAGCAAAATTCACAAGGAATATTTTGCTATTTCGGTCAGAACCTGAAATAAATTTTCATACAAATGAATTCTCCTTTTAATTAAACAGATCCTTTAATGATTGAAATCTTTCCAGACCAAACCGGGTACGACATAAGCCGTCATTTAAAGGCGAATCACCCCTTAATTAGAGGTAAAGTACCCGAAACTCCGGTGAACAACTCGTAATTCTACGGACCATCCGGGGCGTTCTTTTTTAGACAATTTAACTTCAAGCCCTATAATTTTTGCTCAAATAACAGCTATATATTGTGTAGTTTACTCACAATGTTTTACATTTCTTGCCGGGAAGAGTAATAATAATCCCTGCACTAGAGTATTTATTAAGCCAACGGACCCGTTATCATAAGGTAAGCGTTAAGCCATTTCCGATGTTTTCATGTAGCAAAAAACTTCCGACAAGAGTCGAAAGTCAAGTGAGTTGGCCCCTAAGTGCCCCTAACCTCTCTATCAATCCAGACTAGAGTAGGGTATGTAATGCTCCAGGTCTCTTCACGTGTGAGGAGTAAATGTTAAAACCATATAGGAGGTAGGATGCAGGTTTAACGATATTGAAAACAGAAAACAATTTATTTAAATAGAAAACACAATCGAGATTCTATCGTCGCGGAATAAAACTAAAAGCGTGTCGTTTACTGCTGTGTCATCACTCTACCTTATTTGAGACGCGGTTCAAATCCTTACACTATTGATCTAAAGGGCCTTTCTGAAGGTCAGACGTCAGTACCCTCCGACCACTACGCTTGTATTGAAAACATCAGTATAATGGAATGAATAGCGTTTTTGCCTCTTTCTATCACAAAAGGAAAGAAGAGGAGACTCATAACATTTTTTCCATGACTGGACAATCTACATAGTGTTGATTTATTGAGATCATGTTTGTTGAATTTACGAAAATAAATAGTTAGTTACCATTTTCATTACAGATTTTCATATTATAAAATCTACTGTATACTTTATTTATTGTAAGATAATTAAATTAAATTACTTCCTTTTTAAATTTATTTCAATTACATGCGTTTTTAAATAAGTGAAAGTTTATATCTATTTTTTATTTTTGTTTACATCACATTAATAACTTTCATTGATAATTTATTGCTGTGATGTGGAAAATACGTCATTATTTTTATAGCTATAGAATTTTAGATGATAGCAATGCATGATATTGATGAAAACAATTTTTATCAAGAAACTTAGACAAATTTTCTAATTTTAAATTTTGAAGTTTTTCTTTGCAGCAGACTTAGCCCTCCTTTACCTTTACCTACCTCCTTTACGTTTGCCTTGTTATTTTATCATATTAATTATTTGATGACAAAGAGATATTAATGAAATACGTATTTGTGATTTTTTAATATTTTTATGTTACTTCGTAACTTGTACACCTACGAGTCCTTCCTGTCCTTCAATTCCTTAGCATTTCAAATCGTTTAATGGCTTTAAAATTCCAGTAAAGCCAAAAATAAATAATACAATATGCATAATCATATTCAGCTATACGTCATTTTTGTAAAGGGCTTCGGAAAATCTTCGTTTTTCTTCATGTTTTGGGAATCTTGCATTGATGTTTAGTAATACACAAATATTGCAGGTAACCGTAATATTCGGTTTACATGTATTAAATAGTTAAGTAGTTAACTAAATTTTAACTAAAAATTTACTAAATTGCCTGTTTACACGTATTAATTTACTTAAATGTAGTTAAAATTGAGTTATCTACTTAACTACCTAATACATGTAAACTGGACTTAATAGTTTAATAGAATGAAGCCTCTAGTGTTATGCTGTGGTTTTATCTGAAATTCGTTGGATTGATACGATTTGATAGTAAAGTTTCAGTTTTCCTTTGTTAAAATCGGTCATAAAATAAACCAAGTGTTATTCGATACAGCAAAAAAATTGAAATACGTTGGATATTGTAACAGGATAATCTAAATTTACCTACATTTAAAATTAGTTGAACTTAATTCAGGAACTAAGTGAACTTATGTCAATATACTTACTGCGCATACAGGCAGTAACACAAAGAGCTTTTACGTATAATTATTAAATACAGAGAACAGTATACCTTACTATTTAATGGAAGTGTCTTACTTTATGTTAAGGTGAACTGTCAAGATTTATTATTGAATTTCACGCTGCACTAATTAGTACTGCAGTAGCGCAGCAAAAGATATTACAGCTTCTATGCATATTGAATAAAAATATTCCTTATTCTGAAGACTTGTTAACTATTTAGAATTATTTGATTATAAGCTGTAAGGTGAGATGAGAATAGGTGAAGTGAAGTAACGAGATGAGATAAGGAGTGAGTTCTACATAGCCGGCGCATGGAGCTAATTTCGAATTAATGAATTTGTTAAAATACATAATGTACATGATTTTAACGTCAATTACACCATTAAGCATACAATTGTTTTTAAAAAAAGCAATTTGGTAATGAACTAAATTATTCAGATTCAAACTAGTATTAATTATTTAAATTTGATAATCTTCTAAGTAGTGATGTCGGTTTACGAATGACTTGACTATTCCATTTACACAGTATTGTGCGTCCTCGAATTGAAAATTATTTATAGACTTAATAATAATAATCTAATGACGCCTAATTAGGAATTACTTGTAAGCGTTTTAACTAGATTGATTGATGTCAGTTTAGAATGAATTATGTATGAATTGTACGCCAATCCCCGCAGAATAACTGTGAGTAATGGTTTAGACTCCGTAGAGTCGTCTCAAAAAGAAGTCGTCTTCATTATATTTTAGAGGGTTGTTTAAAAGAATTGAATGATAATAATACTTCAACAATATATAGCAATATACATAATGATAAATTAACATAAAAAATAAATAATTTAAAGCAAGAGCTCTAACTCAGTTGACTCGCCTTTATGAAATAATTCAAATTCAAATTCAAACATAATCTATTTCAAATAGGCCACTTTGTGGCACTTTTGACACGTCATAATCCGTACAATAAGATTGATAAAATACATTAAAATCAGTACAATAAAATATTAATATAAAATACTATTATAAATTATATAGGCACAATTACCTAAAGCTAATCACACAAATATGGAATATAATTATATATAATATAATTTAGACAAGACCTGAATTAATCTCTTAAAATCACATTTGCTTGGTGCCTTTCTGATCACATCGGTTCTGATGATCCAATTTTATGAGACCAGGAGATTGATATGGCAATTATATTTGAGATGACTGAAGGTCTATAAACGACCACAATGCAAATGCCTCGAAAAAAATAGTGGATCATAGAATCTCCTCCTTTTTAGGGTTCCGTAGCCAAATGGCAAAAAACGGAACCCTTATAAATTCGTCATGTCTGTCTGTATGTCTGTCTGTCTGTCTGTCTGTCTGTCTGTCTGTCTGTCTGTCTGTCTGTCTGTCTGTCTGTCTGTCCGTCCGTATGTCACAGCCACTTTTCTCCGAAACTATAAGAACTATACTGTTGAAACTTGGTCAGTAGATGTATACCGTAAACCGCGTTAAGATTTTCATACAAAAATTGAAGAAAAACAATAATTTTGGGGGGTTCTTCATACATAGAACTGAAACTCAAAAATTTTTTTTTCATCAAACCCATACGTGTGGGGCATCTATGGATAGGTCTTCAAAAATGATATTGAGGTGTCTGACATCATTTTTTTCTAAATTGAATAGTTTGCGCTAGAGACACTTCCAAAGTTGTAAAATGTGTGTCCCCCCCCTGTAACTTCTAAAATAAGAGAATGATAAAACTAAAAAAATATATGATGTACATTACCATGCAAACTTCCAACGAAAATTGATTTGAACGAGATCTAGTAAGTAGTTTTTTTTTAATACGTCATAAATCGTAAACCGCAAAAAACATCGATCAAAGTTACAATGAAGTACAAGAACTTTTATATTATGTTACTTGTTGCTACGGAACCCTTCATGGGTGAGTCCGACTCGCACTTGGCCGCTTTTTTAAAGTCGGTTAACAAAATCACTAAAATGATATCGTTTGAAGTAGCTTACGATATGGATTAGAACTTTAATGAAAAATCTCGATTTATCTTAAAGTATTTTTAATAATAACGAAACAATGTCTTTTAACTTTATAAATTGAAAACCAATTAAAATGGACTCGTCCAAACTTTGGTTAAATTTTTAATATTTTCCTTTCATACATTTACATTAGCTGAGTTGAT
The DNA here is from genome assembly GCA_951805285.1 of Thymelicus acteon. Taxonomy (NCBI): domain Eukaryota; kingdom Metazoa; phylum Arthropoda; class Insecta; order Lepidoptera; family Hesperiidae; genus Thymelicus; species Thymelicus acteon. Next base: position 8,673,203 of record OX638229.1, on the reverse strand, counting down.
TTTAGCGGGATGGATTAAATTGTTAGAGCTTGGAAGAAACCACAATCACAAATATGTATTATGTTAACGCAAACCATTCGTATACCCCATCTAATATTTGTCTTCTCTGTAATTTGTAATTATGAATATTTAGGTTGTCTGAAATAAATTGCTCCTTAGCAATAAGATCGCCGATTGTTTTCTTATTTCTTACACCTTATTATTTTACTACAATTTGGTGAAACGTTAATAACATTTAAATTTATATATTTTTGTTAATCCAATAAACTTTTCATTACATGACTTTCACTCGTAACCATTTTTAGAGTTTTTTTATCACCTGCGAAACACGTAAATACGAAATAAGTTAAGAGATTTATTGCAGCTCTCTACTCACGTCTGATCCATAGAAATTTGAGTACGAAAACAACCTAAAACACTGCCAATGAAAATTAGTTTTGCCATAATTGTATTGTAAATCTACGAAATGTTTTCTAAATGAAATAAATATCCATTACGACAGCAAGAAAGCACCCAGGAAAAACTACACAGATTGCAACACATTAAACAATTGCAGTTCACTCTCAACTCGCTCGTATGTAATTGCAGTGCTCAGAGCATTTGAAACTGAGCTCAAGATTTTAAAAGGACGTGACCCAACGCTTGCCATATCCAGACAGACCGCTCTACATCCCTGATTACAGCAATGTCAGAGCAAGTTAAATTAGTACGAAAACGTGTTCTGGTTTTATTATCCACCGCGGCATTCGTACAACGTAACACTCGTACCCAATAAAATGTTAATAATGTTACTTTCAGATTGCTTTGCGTACAGACTTTCTACGTGTCGGAGATCCATCTACAAACGCAAAAAATCTTAGTGTCCTAATCAAAACAAAGCTCAGGAATGCTATCCTAACTTTAGGTAGTCATGACAAACTGCTCAATGAAGAAAGGGTAATATAATATGGGGTAATTATTAAAACACTAATAACTTTTAAAATTACATTCTGGTGCACATTTACAAATATTTCTAAAAATATTTTTCGATACCAAATGACCGTTACTATTTTTATAATACTGGCCCGTGTATTCGTCATCTGGACTAAACTGAAAAAGCACCGCAGACCGCTGCTGTAATTTTTTTTTTGATGTGCTCAAGTTGTAATAAATCAATTCCAATTTAAATAACTTTTAAAATATTTTTTAACAATTCCCACTTACTTCTACATCTGAAACATGATTCGAAATAATTAATGACTTAAAGTGGCTTTATATTTACAATGTTTTTCAATTCAAATTCTTCAATCAATCAAAGTTAGAATAATAAAAAGTGAAATTGCAAGTCCAATCCACGCAACTACCTCACGACAAACTTTATTAAACACCAAGCTCATATTTCCTCAGTTTGTTTTTGTTTGCTTGTGGAATTCTTGAACTAATTCTGATCTACTTACATGCCTGTATGAAGTAAAACTTTGTTAATATCCGTACAACATAAGAATACATTCAAAATCGTTCCGGCTTACTCGCAGTTTATTTTTTTGTGTAGACTAACTAGTTGCTACGCTTCTTTTAAAAAAACGGTAAGGATTTTGTTTAGAATTAGGGTTTTATTGTTTTTTTTTATCAGTAAGTAATGTAGAATGACACTGTGATGGTCATCACCATTATTAACATCGCTAAGGAATTAGTCTAATTGTAAGTTAGGACCAAGAAAAACAGCGATATATAAATCCAGTTGTTAGCTTTTCAAGATATATATTTTACATTCAGTTGTAAAAAAAAACTGAAAACTTTTTTAATCTCTACTCATAAAACGGCTAGGCATTGGTGATTAAATAAGTTTGTCAAGTAGTTAAATTAATTAAGGATACTACTTTAGCAAAAGTTTAATATGAACAAAAAGGCCCTCGCCGCAAAACAATGAAATTATTACAATTTCAGTAACTATTATAACAATATCAAAAGATAAAATAAAATATTAAAAGATAAATTTAAATTTACGTTTATAAAGGTTTCCTCAAAAATTATAACGCGTATTAAACGGAAACATTAACATTGAATATTTATTGATAAATCATTATTATTATTATATTTTAAACATAACATTATTTTCCCTCATCATATCATTCAATTTAATTTGGGTCGTTGAGCAAACTCTACAATTGCTCATTTCCGTTTTGAAGGCACCACATGTGCATGAAAATAGTAAAAGTAAAATTAATTAAAATTTAACGAACTGTTTTAATTGTTTGCAGACTTCCGATGACCAAAACGTAACGGTTATTAAACTTTAATACAAATTATTTACTGTACACAGTAATAAAGCATACTAAGCGTAATGGAACTGAGGTAGAAGGTGTGGCAAAATTTAATTAAATTCCGTGGTATTTACTCTAAATACAATATGACGTGCTACGATCCAGGATTATGAGTTTTAATTCAATTATTGTTTTATCTTTATGCTATACGAGTATATTATCGTTATCATTTAAACTTCAGTAAGATAATGCTGCCAGTACTAACTAAACCCTCTGAATCAATTTTAATTTATTATGATACAGATAAAATATTGTTTTGTGTTGAATTTTTAACTTCATAAAAGTCAGTGTTTGACTATAATTCCACCATATATGTCAAATGTGCAATGGAAATAAAGCGGACAAACTTTCTCAAAGTGTAACAATTCAAATGGAGCAACTGTTTTGGAACTAATTTTGTAGTCATCATAATCTTTCCACTGTGCTCTCAAATACATGTAGAAGTTTGTATTGTAGTCGCATTGTACCATGCCTCCATACGTTACTAATTAGGCCAACAATATGACTCATCCAATTAAAGCCTTTCGTAGGTAAGTACAGAAACTCCATGCAGTCATTGTTTGGAACTAAAGTCGACTAAATTTTAAACAAACTTCTCATTTAAGTATTCATAAATAAAACCTTAGTATATTTTCCACGTTAATGTCGAAACAGATGATTTAATTAAGTTTAATTTCTTACCTGCCTTTGTACTAATTATACCTTATTGTTCCATTGCTTCAAGAATGATAGAGGGAAACGTCTTAATGTTTATTTGCGAGGTATATAATTCCGTTCAGCGCTTGGCAAATCTCCACATAGGAATGAGAATAGAATTTAATACATTTTCTTAATAGAGGTTGTAGAAAGAGAATGAATTTTGAATTAAGATACAAGGTTAAATAATAATAAATATTACGACAAAAAAAAAATATTTTATATGGTATCATTACGTTCTTAAAAAATATTGATTTTTGTTTAGATAGTTTGATAGTTTGCCTGAGAATTGAAAAACTACGGTCTACTGTCCATGCACAGTAAGCCACTTCATACGCATGCGGTCTATTGTCGCTTCCTTGCACCTTGCGTAGAAATAACTACATATAATATATTATGTCCACGGAGTGGCATCGCCACGTTCGCCTATTGCATTGCCTGTTTTTAATTTAACAGTTTGCATGCAATCTAAAAAGAAACGCCGTGGGTTACAGGTACTATTAGTATGTAAGTTAACCCGACATAGATACGTATTTTGCCGTTTAAAAAACATCTCTAACATAAAAATATTATTATGCAGACGTCCAAGTTAACAGCCTCTTGAATTAACTAAAGGACTAGTCAATGCATATTATGACTTATAGGTTCAATTAGTGGCTCGTTGGTGATACTTAGGTATGATCCGATATTTGATTGTTTTGGGCTGAACAGAAAAACCTACACCACTATTATCAATCTAAGTAATTAGAAAAAATATTTTGGAGATTATCAAACGAATAATTTTCTAGTTTTAAGTCACGATGAAATGTAGAACAGGTATGGGTGAAAGAATCTTGTAATTTAATCATGCAAGGACATCTTTTGAAAGATTATACTATAATAGTTACATTCACAAAACCATTATTCCATTTATAAAAACATCCAATCCAACATGTCAGATAAAATACAACTTCACCGAGGGTTATTTGATTAAAGAAGAGCTACGTTAAAAAACATGTCCGAAGCTTTATACGAACTTTTAGTTTCGGGCCATTAGGTTTAACAAAAGGGGTTCCGTACCCTACCCTTTAATTTGGAGCCGGACCTTTGGCTGGATGAAACAACATTTACAAACTTTACGAATCTGCACAGTATGCCTTATTTTATCAATACACATATTCGTATAACCAATAGTCACCAGTCATTAGCTATCGTTCAATTCCACTGCTTGTGTTCATTGTAGAGATCTACTGTATTACATTAACCGAGCATTTAGTTTTATGAATTCTCTTGCTTGAGTGATCCACTAAATGACTTGTCGTGTTCCGGCTAGGGACTTGAAGGCCAGTAGTACGTTATCTATTTATTTATTCTTTATAGAACCTTACATAAGTTATGGAACAAAAGGCGGACTTAATGCTAAAAGCATTCTTTCTTTTCTATTCGTTCTTGGCCAGATACCTATCGGCGTGCAGTGCCTGTGTTGCTATGCCAGGCGTCTATGGATATCGGTAACCAATTGACATCGGGTGGCTCATCGGCTCGTATCGTGTTTACTTAATTAAAAATAAAAATCCTAAAATTCAGATTTGGAAGGTAATCCTATTACTACGAATAAGGTAGTCTTATTACTACTACCATTATTATAATATCCCCAATGAATGTTTTATTTTCTTTAATAAATTTATTTACTTCACAATTTCATCACGACATTTAAATTTTCTGCAGTTCTCTACACGTACAAAAAGTGTTTTTGTGTGGGTTACTACTAACAAAACCTTACTCTAAGCGCACTTACAATTTTATGGAAATTGTTTCGCGCAGTGACAGGGCTTAAATTCCAGGACACAAAAATTAAACGAGTATAGGTATCCTTCTATCGAAGGAGAACTGATACAGGTAATTTATTTTCGGCGGAAAATTCGAATTAATGTCGGAGGCAGGCAATTTATCTTTGCGTAATTCGCGTAAAACGCTTATTGGCTGTCGTAGCCCACACGAAGATAACATGATTTATTTCTAGCTACCCTCTATATTAATACATAGCCTACATTTCCCTTAATTTCCTTTTGATCCCTATTTGATCATCGATAAGATCGAAAGCAGAAGTGTTATCATGGATATTCAGTTTTATTATAGTAGTTTTCTGATTTTAACTTAATAATATTATAAGGAAAAATAACTTTTTTACAATCCAGTCAATATAATTTTTTATCGATAACTTCAATGTTTTTTTAATCCTCACACCTTTCAGTTGAAAAAAATTAACATTATTTCAGCATTATAAGTTAAAAATGTAGAAATAAAAGTAATATTAAACCACAAGCAACTACTGAGTTTTAACTCTGACCGAGAAATTTTGTCGTTTTTCAAATAACTTGTCTCAAATTAGTAGTTGTTATAATTTTGTAGCAAATGTATTCAGTCATTTACATATCATAGGCAGTAGAAGTTTAGTAAACTTTGATCAAAGAGATACCTACTATTGCCACACTTTTCGTTCCCAAAGTAAAGTGGCTCAAGCTAAATAATTCCTGATGAGCTACGTGGTCTAGTGTGTTCTAGGCTTCCTCAAGAGGAAGCAGTCATACTCAATCACTCAGTAGTAGGTTGCAGCCAATTCAAAAAACCCAGGTCAAAGTGCTCAGGGTAGCATGCCACACGCGACCAATGCATCGTCTTTTTTTTACAATTTCATAAAAGCAATTGACCGAAGTTCGGTTTGACCGAAAACTTGCAATGGTTTTCTTTAAACGCGATTCAGACATTCGCTACTATTTAGGGAGTTCCACTCTTTAGCTCCGGAACCCATCATCAGATCTTCAAAATATTTAAGTAGGTCCAACTTGTTTATTACCTATGGAATTTTTTGCACGTTTCACTCTGAACCATATGATAGGATTTAAGTTTATTAAGAGTTGAGTCGATCAACTAAATGATTTAAAGTTAGTTCGAGATGTATTTATACACTTAGCTAAGTGGTAGCTTAGTAAACTCTGTTTTAATGAAGACAAGTTCTGAAAGAAGATTCTTAAGCGAGGAAAATATGAAGCAAAACATGATTACATTAAGACGAATACAGAAGTATAATATTAAGGTTTAATTTAATTGTATTGTGTTATACATTGCGTCTTTAGTTCTATTACAAAAATATACATTTTACGAAGTAACCCTTTCTATTGAATAAACCATTCAATAAAGTGATATCGTTGAAGCAATAACTGTTATTATACGCGAATATAATGATTTCCGTAAATGTACACTTTAGAGTTTAAGTTTACGATCTGCACGTGATACCGTTATATTGCTTGTAGAACTACCAAGAATTTGTTAAATCAATAACGGGTTAAACTGATTTTGTAGAACATAATAATTTCACAATATCAAATTGTCTCATTATCATCATATTTAATGCGTAAGTATCACACTGGGCTACGATCTTCTCTTAAAATGTGAGGGGCACAAGCCATAGTTCACCACGCTGGTCAAGGGTGGACTGGCAGACTGACTCGTCAACTGTGGGAACACTATGGAGAATTTTTAGGTGTGCAGGTTTGAGTTTTTCTCGCAATAAATTAATTTAAAATTATGCATAAATCTTGTACATATTATAATATACAAGCTGACCTAGCGAACTTCATATCGCTTAACAAACTATTTTTTTTTTCTAAAATAAAAGTAGCCTAAGTTACTCCTTGTTGCATCAGCTATCTGCCAGTAAAAGTCCCGTCAAAATCGGTCCAGCCATTTCAGAGATTAGCCAGAACAAACAGACAGACAGACAAAAATTGTGAAAAATGTTGTTTTGGTATATGTACCGTATATGTGTATATCCAAATGCACTTGTAAAAAGCGGTTATTTTAGTATTACAAACAGACACTCCAATTTCATTTATTTGTATGTATAGAGTATAGATGTATAGATTGTACATATAATATATGTATAAGATTCCCTCAGGACATAGGGAATCCTAGTGTGTTGCGTTTTTTACCTCGTTACCGTACAATGGCAAATGTAAGTACATGTAAGTACAATACAAAGATATGATTAACGATATAAATCATACAATATATTCATACAAATATTTTTAAGCTTCTATATCAATAAATAAAAAAGCTTTCAAGTTTTATTACTTCCGCACCCTTGTAAGAGTCCCAAATATCACCTAAATTTGCACACAAAATAGACCTGGCCTACATGATTTATGAATTATTTTCTTTCTTAATAAGAAAAGTTTTTATTTGCATGTCGACTTTTTCATCGAATAATTATTGGCTATTAACATACCTTTCTTTGCTGATTTGCGTATTTAATATTTAAATACAAATAATGATCTAACTGTAGTAAGAGACAGATACCTGTAATATTTTAGTAGCTTTAGGAAGATCATAAATATTTAATGTTTCATTATTTTCCCCAAAAAACTAATATACTTTAATGACTTTTTCTACATAAACAAAAAAATGAAAATATTAAATTGTAGCAGTGATAGCCCAGCGGTTAGAACGTTGGTCTCCCGAACGGATGAGCCCAAATCCTGGCACGCTCTAATTTTCAAATACAATATTATGTAGAGCAACTATTTTATATGAGTCACACATGTAAAATACTTAGAATTTTAAACACTATCGAGTGCTGAATAGTGCTAATGCTCATTCATCTTCTACGAAAGTCCTCCGTTCTGGCACGCTTCTTTTCTAATTTGTTTGAATAGAATATAATATGCTTCCCTATTTCTTTACTTTGCGTTCAATAATACCTTGAGTAATAGAGTTAATTATACCCGTTTTTAGTAATGTTAATAATTATATTCTTTTTAGGGTTGGAAAGAAATAGATTTATGAATATAAGAACAATGTATTTTTTCGAATAATCGTAATTACAATTCAGGCATGAAAAAGAAATAGTCCGGAATAAAATGCCGCAAAATATTAAACCTTTTAAGAAGCATGACCTTGTGCGGTCAGCCTTGCCAGCCTTAGGGAGAGCTTTGAAAGTTCGACAATTGGGTCTTTTGTCTGTAATGCAAATTCTTACAAATTGCCCTTCAAGTAACTGAGAAAGCTTTGCATATTGCGTTGTTTATACTATTTTATGCGTTTGTAAAATTCACCATTAAATATTAAATACGAACGTTAATATAATTTAAAAAAAGCGGCCAAGTGCGAGTCGGACTCGCCCATGAAGGGTTCCGTAGCAGCAAGTTACATAATATAAAAGATCTTGTAGTTCGTTGTAACTTTGATCAATGTTTTTTGCGGTTTACGATTTATGACGTATTAAAAAAAACTACTTATCAAATCTTATTCAAACCAATTTTCGTTGGAAGTTTTCATGGTAATGTACATCATATATTTTTTTTAGTTTTATCATTCTCTTATTTTAGAAGTTACAGGGGGGGGGGGGACACACATTTTACCACTTTGGAAGTGTCTCTCGCGCAAACTATTCAGTTTAGAAAAAAATGATATTAGAAACCTCAATATCATTTTTGAAGACCTATCCATAGATACCCCACACGAATGGGTTTGATGAAAAAAACATTTTTGAGTTTCAGTTCTAAGTATGGGGAACCCCCAAAATTTATTGTTTTTTTTTCTATTTTTGTATGAAAATCTTAATGCGGTTTACAGAATACATCTACTCACCAAGTTTCATCAGTATAGCTCTTATAGTTTCGGAGAAAAGTGGCTGTGACATACGGACGGACAGACAGACAGACAGACAGACAGACATGACGAATCTATAAGGGTTCCGTTGTTTGCCATTCGGCTACGGAACCCTAAAAAGCGGCCAAGTGCGAGTCGGACTCGCCCATGAAGGGTTCCGTAGCAGGAAGTAACATAATATAAAAGTTCTTGTAGTTCGTTGTAACTTTGATCAATGTTTTTTGCGGTTTACGATTTATGACGTATTAAAAAAAACTACTTACTAGATCTCGTTCAAACCAATTTTAAGTGGAAGTTTGCATGGTAACGTACATCATATATTTTTTTTAGTTTTATCATTCTCTTATTTTAGAAGTTACAGGGGGGGGACACACATTTTATCACTTTGGAAGTGTCTCTCGCGCAAACTAATCAGTTTAGAAAAAAATGATATTAGAAACCTCAATATCATTTTTGAAGACCTATCCATAGATCCCCACACGTATAGGTTTGATGAAAAAAATATTTTTGAGTTTCAGTTCTAAGTATGGGGAACCCCCAAAATTTATTGCTTTTTTTCTATTTTTGTGTGAAAATCTTAATGCGGTTTACAGAATACATCTACCTACCAAGTTTCAACAGTATAGCTCTTATAGTTTCGGAAAAAAGTGGCTGTGACATACGGACGGACAGACAGACAGACAGACAGACATGACGAATCCGTTAGGGTTCCGTTTTTTGCCATTTGGCTACGGAACCCTAAAAAGTTACAAATATTAGGTATATATTTTATTTATTTATTTTTACTTGTATTCACAGCATTAACATAATGTCATGTTACTTATTACATATAACTTAAACTTAAGCCAAATCAAACACAATATATTATGCAACTTATTGTTAAGTTTAGGTTTAAGTTATACATCTTTGGCATTACAGAACAAAATAGCTATAGATTTCATTTGTTTACTAAAGGAATCTTTTATCAGCTAACTTCATCATGTCGTTTTTTGGCTGTCGTAAAAATTTTACTCTTATAATTTTTTTAAAGAAGTATAAATTCAAAAATTACAAGACGAAACGATATATTTATAATTTTTTTATCGTCATTAATTTGCTCATTGATAATGTTATTAATGTCATACTATTTTCACTTGGGGATTTCTATAAAAACTGTTATTATGGATAAATAGTAACTGGTCACCGTCTTCAAGAAACAGAGGGAACACTAGAGGCGCCAGCATGAAAATGGAAATCCAATTTCACAAATTCTAGGTATAATAATAGGTAGTTACCTATTATTCCAAAAATAGCACATTAAACATTGATTAACATTCCTCTTCCCTCTGATTTAACATCAATCCAATTAAGTCAGATTAAATCAGAATGGAATTTAAATGAACCAGTTCCAGGTACGTTTAATTTTTTTCTATTTTCATCAGGTAGACAAAACAAAATACAATCAAATATTGATAGAAACTTAACTGCATACAAATTTAGAGACAGATTGGATTCTAAAACATGTGTACAAAGTAACAAAGTAAGTTAAATTAAAAATTAATTTTATTAATACTATTAATACTACATTAGTATGACTGAGCAACGTAACATGACAATTTATTACTACATACTTTCTCCAATTTTTAACAATATGAACTTGGAAAAGCAAACGTTATCTAAAACAAAAATGAGTATACCATCGTATACGTATCAATGAAAGTATTTTTGTAAGCATTTTTATTTAGGTGATTCAGGAAATATTATGCCGGACATACGGTACTGATTTGTTAAGATACAAGACTTAATTTATTTGAATTTCCAAGTTAGTAATTTTAATTACTAGGTGAAAACATAAAACGCGATGTAATAACTCAGACAAAGCCATTAAAAAAAATGTTTTTTTCTAAGTTTAAAGTAGTTGTGATCACGATCCATGCATCTGGGTCCATATACCGGTGAATAAAATATGTAACCCGCAATATTACATTAATTTACTCAATATCATGTCGTCTTAGATTTACCATCGGCATAAAAATCCTTAAAAAAGTTTTTTTGCGTTTTTCTAAACATTGGTGCTTTATTATTTTCAATTTAATTTAACAACTTGAATATCAAATGTTAAAATAAAATATACAAGCATACTGTGCGACATACGAAAAAAAAACCTTCGAAAATCACTCATCCGTTTGTTTTACTCTCTTTGTTTGTTTTCTATTCTCAAATTGGCAGACGGAGACAATCACTAAATTGTTATTCTTATTTGCCTTGTTCCTTTTAAATCGCTTATTCCGTCCCTTGTTTTTGCAGTTTCAGTAAAATCAGCTTGTTCTCAAATACAAAAATCCACTATTTCATTAGTGATTTTCGGGTCACGGAATATGGGAAGCGTTGTAGAAAATTTTAATTTTATACCACGCAATGTGCGCGTATCTTTTTTCTTAGTTAAGGACATTTAGAAATACTCCACGTTGTTCCAGTCCAGAATAGTTGCCGATCTACGTGTCGGAAGTACTTATACGCGAAAGTTTTCGACATAGCTGAATAATCACTATTTTACAATTACAACTATTGAATGCGCTCTTGAAACTGTGGAAGTTTCGAAGAATTGTCTAATTAGCTTATTACCTTGCAAAAATTAAATTCTGAAACGTTTTTCATAATATTATTAAGGGCTTATTACGTTTCCCTAAAGTAAGACTAATTTGTCATACATTCCTGCATATATCAGAAGATAAGATACTTCTTTTTAATAATACAGCAATGTACACCAAATTAGTTTCTGAAATCATGAAAATTTTGATACCCCTATAGCGCTCGTCATGTTGGAAGTGGCACCCTGGCAGAAGTCAATTTCCTACATTAAGAAGCCATCGTTTTTGCAATATGCCGCACGAGACTTAAAAGGCTGCGTAACTAGCGCAAAGTTGGAAGAAGGATTCATAAAGTTAATTTTCATTCCTGCAGGCAACTTCAAATTTAAATTTAATGACGTAGTAGGCAAAAAGACGTATCTTGAATTTACAGAGGTCATGTATCGGCTGGATGAACATGGTATGGGCGGTTTCTCATATTTGTACGAGCTGAGTTCGTATAACATATTGGTAAAGTATTGCAGAACCTGTACAGTTATTAGTAGTACTTATACATAATTTAACAGTAGCTGTTGATTTACAATCCCTATGAGTACCTATTATTCAATTCTGTTTAAAAATAATTTTAGTTCACCAACGCACCACTTGTCGCATCCTGTCTTAATTTAGTCCATGGCTATGAATATTTTAAGGACGTCGGATCCAGTCAATTTGAGTGACACGTAGTGACGTGACCTGGGAAACTATCCCATCGAGTCGAGCGCCGAATGAAGTCTATCCGCTAGCCCGCTCACCGGAATAGATTACGACTCCTTCACGGCATTATCGAAGTGCTTATTATAGATGTGTCACTTGAATTGACCGGATTCGACGTATACAAAAATACGAAAAACTAGCCCGCGGAATATGGATATTTAGCAAAACTGTCAGCAAACTGGGCTTTTATTGAATTAAAGAAAAGGCAACGAGGATACGACTAGCCAATTTAGAGTTCCGAAGTAAAATCAGATCCGTCTTGTCCGTCCGTCGTCTGTCCGAAGCCAAGCGCCCAGGCCTTTAGTGCTAGAAAGCTGTAATTTGGCATGGATACATATATTTTATTAAAATTCCAGAATTGTGGAATAAAATATTGAAAAAAATTTTTTTTCAGGTTACCTCCCCTACAGGTATCGTGAGGATAAATTTTTTATTCGTCGCGTAGTGTGTGGGATATCGTTGAAAAGGTCTTTCACGGCTATGTTAGCATAATTATGTAAGTAGTTAATGAGTAATAGTCGATAAACTTACTACTTCGGAACCCTACATTGCGCGTGGCCTGACACGCATTTGCCCGGTTTTTTATTAATTTAAGAGCGTTATATATCATCAAAACAAAGGTTTTGTATCTTCTTTCTTTCTTTTTATTCTCTGTTTCTTGACTGGCAATGCATCAGTGATACCTTTGGTATCTCTAATGTTCATGGGCGAAGATAGCCACTTTCCATCTGGTCGTCAGATCGTTTGCTGGTTATTTCAATAAAAAAATCATTTGCTTTGTTTTCTGTTCTTGTGACTTGATCGAACATCAATTAGGTACAGAATGATGAGAAAATGCATTATAGCCGTGTTTGTAAAGTCTCCACTCTTGTTAAGCAAACTCTGACAAGTCTAACAATTGTCGAGGACAGCGCTTAGGAACCTGGTGGCAAGTGTCGTTCTAGTTAACTACAACTGACAGCCACTAGCTTATACCTGTCGGATTGCGTTTACTCTCATGAACAATGAAATTTATTGTCAGGCTTTCAAATAATGATTTGGCTATGAAATATTTTTTTATCAAATTCCTACTTAGGTGGGATTTTTATGTTCTTTTTTAACTTTATTATTTTAGCTTAATATTAAATAACGTATTAGAAGAACGTTTTTAGAAATTTCGACGCGGGATTTGATATAATAAATAAGTCGCATTTAGACATTTTACTTACCTGCTTAATGGCTCTTAATTAATAATTAAATAAATTATTTTAACACTATTCTATTGATCGTGGCGTCATTGGTTTAACTTACCACTTAGTGGAATTGCAGTCAAATATTAACTTAATAGGTACATGTAAATACTGCCAGATTTTCAAAATTAAATATTAAAATTCGCCGTTTCCCATGTTTACAACTGAAAAGAAGCGGAGGTCACTGGATCAGCATTATTTTTGGCTCTTCGACACTTCAACCGAAACACGTATAAAACATTTTACGGTCGATTTTAGGAAGTGGATGGTTGCTAAGAGGTAAATACCTTCCATGCAAGTACGTCGGGTCTAAACTGGAAGGTACAGAACCCAGCGACTCATCAGGAGAGACCTGGCGCTAAAACCATGTTTCTACCTACTTCCGCAGGTTGCACTGCAAACAGGGGAGGTTGACTTGGACTCCAAGATGGACGGAGTCCTTTACATTCCTACAACACTTATAATACCCAGACACACACTAATTATAACACTTTTACACTACGACACACACGAAAGGAACTTCGTTCCATCCGGGTGTCCCTTGACACCTCTCATTGTTTTATGGTTTGAATGTTTAAATATAAATCCTTTAAACGCAAGTATCAAATATTAATAACGTTCATAATATTAGCTGAAATATAATAATATTATAAAAGATATCTCTGAACGAGTCTCAAGGCCTGAGGCTGTATATGGTACGAATTGTAGCAATATATCTGTGAAGGACTGGAATAACTTACCCGCACCATTCCCATCTGAGTATAATGTGGTCGTGTTCCTCGCCTCAACAGGCTTTTACTTAATTAGTACACTTCAGCATCTATCCTATCACTACAATCAGACGAAAATGTTGACTACTTTTACTTATTTTTTAAAATATGGTGCCAGTCAGAACTTATAGCACTTTGTACGTTAGTAAAATTGAGTGGAGGGAATTGTGCAGGTATATACGTAATAATACTATCTTGTTTTCAAGACTTATCTAAGTTACAGCGCTGTCATTATTCACACGAATCATTTATGGGATCCAAATGATCGAAGAAGGAAGTTCGTTTAGTATGCGCACATTAGACTACATCGCCATTTACCCTCAGGTGAGATAATAGTCAAGCGTTAATAACTTATATGATGTAAAAATATATATATACAAGCCTTTACAAGTAATATTTGCCACCCAGGAATACAAAGCTTCATTACAAAAGCAATTACCATTCTATTTAGGTTTAAAAATAACGAAAGAATCCGCTCATTAGTTAAAATTGGTTTTCTTACATTTTTCCAGCAATAACTATTCTTGGTGATCACTGAAAAAGTGATAACTCAACTTTTATTTAAAGGTTAGTTTAAGTAGATAAAAGAACAGGGTAAAAGCATTTGTTTTTGCTTGGACAAACACGAGATGTTTTCTAAAATGAATAGACGTATTTTTCTTGCAATATAATAATAGATTTGAATTTGTGTGAGGATACCGCTTTGATTGTATTGTAATTTAGAACTTTTAAATACTTTTATGTTACAAAAGCTGGACTGAATTAAAGTTTCTCGAGGCTTAATTCCTGTTACATACTTGTAATTGTTTTGCCCCATTGAAAGTATTTCCCAGTGGAGTTTTAAAGTTCGTAACAAAACATTCACAGATTTCGTTATCTGTTCACGATAAGGACCTAAATTACATTTTGCTAAAATTATTCTAAAATACATTTACTATTGTCGCATTATATACAATTATTACGTCTGTATATATACAGTTCAGCGGCTATATTCGAATATTTTTATATGTCAGTCACAAATACAGAACGTTTTTCCAATTTATTTACAGTAAAGATCTAGACTTATCAATAACTATAAAGACTGAAATATTTTTTTGCTTCAAAGAACGCTATAAACCTTGTACCATTTTATTTTTGACGAGTCACTTTCATCGTGACATCTTCGTAATAGGATCTAGTGTATTCGGTACACGACCAAAGAAAAATGTTCCTCTGGAGTTACGATGACTGTTGTGGATATAAAATACAAAGTAGTTTTTTTTTCAATATGTTTATAATCACTTATTTGTTTATTGTATTGTAGTTTTGTTATTTATTAATAATAAAGTCAAGTTGAAGCATAAACTGCGCAATTATTCACCTTAAATAAGAAATTTGAAATCATGGCAAAACTGCTCGGATTGTACTCTTAAGTTCAAAAATGCATAAAGTCAAACACGCAAAATGACAAAAATTAAGATACTTTAGGAAACTCGTCACAGAAACTCGCTTTTTGTATTGAACTAACAAAATTGAGTTTTTATATTTAACTTTTTGCTTGCAAAATTTGTCTCAGAAGAAAGATTAATTTCATTGAAATTGTGGTTTCATAGCTTCGTAGTGAAAAAAGGGTGAGAATCAACATTAAAACTTTTAGTGGTAAAATTGACAGTGTTACCCAGATTGACAATAATTAAAACATTGAAATTTGAAATAAATAATATCATACTAATACTATTAATGTGAATTTAAGTTTGTTTATTACGCTTTCACGCCAAAACTACTCAACCAATTTGCCTGAAATTTGGAATGGAGATAGCCTATACCATGGATTAAAACATAGGCTACTTTTTATCCTGAAAAAGTTCAGGGTTCACGCGGGATTTGTGAAACTCGATCTCTACCGCAGGCGAAGCCGCGGGCAACAGTTAGTTGTACGAGTATTATAAAATGATATCGTAAAGTGATTGATGCTGTAAATAGATACTAAAATACCTAGAAATAATAAAAAATCATATTAAGGAATTTAAAATGGCTCTTAAAAAGGAGACTATGATTAAATTAAACTTTATACATACACATTATTATTATTAATACCTGTCTACATTTTTCTAGACATCGGTAAACATTTCTTTAGGGATTTGATTGAATTATTCATAATAAAATTTTATTACAGAAATTGTAAAGCTTGGTTTCGGATTCTATTTGTTATTTTTTAACTTGTATATTTTTATTAAATTTTAATCAAGAAAATGATTGCTGTCATGTCATGAAGCTCGGATCTTCTAGGATCTGCAATTTGATACTTTACTAATATTTATGGCATATTATACCCAATACTTTTAAGATATCTTTTTAAGCCTGAACTAATTCTTTCGTTCCCTCAAACGGACAAGAATATTTATTAACAACCTTCGTCTTTATACTGGAAGTAGTTTACAGAGAGGTATTTTTAATAATGCCCCTGAAGGTAAGTCCATAGCGATATCGAATGAAAAATAATGCAGCGCTCGTATCGTACCCAGCTTTGTGCGGTTCTGTTGTCGGATAAAATAAATTTCATGAAATCGCCAATATCCGACTTCTATACATACCGAGCCCTGAGGTCCGGAAAATTTTATACATAAACCGCAGCCGCGTGCTTCGTACACGATATTTAATGTTACATAAGTAAAAAGATAACAAATGATTATTTCATAAAGGTAATTATATAGCTAAAAGGATTTTTTGGGTGTGAGGTGTTCTGTGAGACACTATCAAGAAAAAAGTTTACGATTGAAACTATCAAACAATATATTGATGCTGGGTACCTCGACTCTGTACTACAGATTCTGTGCTCAATCAGAATGAAAAATACCTTTTACGGTTTTTTAACCCTTAACTGTAGTGGTGAAAAATAGTCACACTTCTATAGTTGTAGGGTCCACAGGACCCACTTATTTTCAATTTAATGAAAAAAAAAATAAACTCAATTTTACACTTTTTTATAATTTAACTTTACATTTTAAACATTAACAATCGTAGTATTACACAAAATCAACAATAGTAACTTTTATTCTTACCTATAATAATTACCTTCAATCAGTCGTTATTTACTTGACCTAAAAACATACTTTCGAAAAAAAATCATATTAAATAGAAAACCAAAACAAAAAACTAAATACAACTCTTTTCATGTTCAAAAAAGAATACTTTTTAAGTGAGATAAATCAAAAAGTATAAAATATCTTCCAAAAAAAATTGACATCATAAACAGATGGCGAAGTTATAAGCATGAATTGCATGCACATTTCATGCAAATAGGCAGTCTACACTTAGAACATACATAAACAGTCTTCACTCTCTTGTTTGGCGTACAGAAAAAGCATCTCTTTCATTCCTCTGGAATTTCAGGCTTTCGTCGTTTGTAAATGATGATCAGCTGACGCTAATTGTAGTTTCCAAGCTGAAGCAATGCTTGTCCTAAAGTTGTGGGTGAATTTCTGCCAATTTCATCTTCGTCACTATCTGATTGTGCGTTCAACCACTGCTCTATTATATCATCTCTATTTGTAGAAATATTTCTTTGGTTTGCCATCACAAATAACTCAAAAAAAAGTAAAAGAAATAAACAAAAAAAAACTAAAAAAGTTACGTAACAATAGTCGTGGGTCCCACAGACCCACGCGCACACCAATACTCACTTAAGTAATAGCGCACGAAACGCGTCCGTTCTCCCCTGAGCGCTTCGGCGTATATACAAAGTTACTCTATGGCTTCGGCCAACTATCGGAAGGTACTTAGGAGCGGGAAGCCCTAGGGTCAACGCCGTGTTTTTTACACGCATTCAAAGATTGAACATGGGTCCATTGGACCCACGACTACAGTTAAGGGTCAGTAAAATACGAGAACTCTTCATTCGCTTAGTTAGGTTGTTAAATAAATAAATAATGTTAAATGTAAACTATTTTATTCTTTCAATAAAAAATTCTTCAAAAAAATTTTTTTTTGTATTACATAACATAAGGAATTTCATTAGTTTACTTTAATGTATCAATGCATAATTATATCGTTAATTTGCCTTGTCTATGAGTGGTTTTGACGACTTACGAATAACATCTACAATCATAATTAACGTAAAATACACTGTCACAGTATATTTTTCCAGTCAGGCCAAAAATAAACAAAAATAAACGTACGGAGATAAAATGTATGAAAAGAAAGTCTACTAAATTTAGTATACACAATAATAGAACAGGTGTTTACTTTGAAAAGAAAACCCTGAGCATAGGCCCCAAGCGATTGCGCACACTCTCCGGCCTTGTGAAACATTCCTATTCATGCAATTTTTTGTACCATATATTTGTAACACAATAACGGCCCTGAAACTTGCAAAGTGCTAACTAAATAAACTTTATCAAGATGCAAAATTTGGAATGGAAATTTTTATGCATAAGGTACCACCTATAAATTCACCTACATTTTTAGGGTTCCGAAGTAAAATCGGAACCCTTATAGTTCATGTCCGACCGTCCGTCTTTCCGTCTGTCCGTCTGTCCGTCATCCGTCTGTCCGTCCGTCCGTCAGTCCGAAGCAAAGCGCCGAGACCCTTAGCTAGAAAGCTTTAATTTGATATGGATATACATATTTATTAAAACTCTAGAATCCCTTCAGGTAATGTGGGTATGAATTTTTTATTCGTCGCGTACCCTATAGTGTGGGGTATTGTTGAAAAGGTCGTTGAAAAATAGTATGGGTCCTCTAAGATTATATTTGGAATTAGCGGTCCGTTTGCGAAATATTTGGCCCTTTAGGTATCATTTCAATTTCAATTTTATTTCAGATAACATTGATCCACATACACAGTAATTCAATGAGATAAAATTTTATAATACAATAATTAGTATGTTAAATTCATAAAACAAAATAAATAATAAAAATTAAATAATCAAAACAATCTAATTCAACTAAAATATCTATCTAATATTAATAAATTAAAATTTTACATTAAAACAATAACAGTCAATTAAGTAAAAAATAATAATAATAGTGATACTAATAATTTAAGTCAAAGAATAATCATTTTCTGTCCTTTAGGTGTCCTGTAGATATCATTATAATATGTTACATAATATAGTCTATAGATAATTCTTACAATGGTATTAATTACGAAAAAATAATTAAGTAACCTGTTTTACAACTTTTTCGTGACCCCTTCATCTTTACAAAAGACAATATTTTGAGGCAATGGTAAAATTTCAACTTTAGTTTTACAGATAATAACAAAGAAAAATATATTTTCATTTAGTTCAGAACAATGCTTTCATTTTAGCACCAAAAGAACCTTGCAGCTAAAGTCCTGCACTAATTGTTTTGTACTATTTTCGTTCTACATTATTTGGCATCACTTTAGTAGTTTCAGCGAACTATTATTTAGGAACCTGTTACAGTGTTTCATTTCGTATAGGAGACATTATGAGTGATATTATTCTCAGACTTAAACCAGATTATTAAATAAATACGTCGCATCGGTCTTAGATATATTTGAAATAAAAATACTGACTTAACACCGTTTCTAACGTTGTTATATTTATCTTTTTACCTCCGCATTCTATATTGATTTGGGACTCATCATGAACCCCTTGGCAAGAATAATAGACTGCACACGTAGAAACTAATTAAATGAGAATGTTTTTTTATGTGGTCTCTATTAATACGTCGTTTCTATAACGAAAATTATTGGAGAGCTCTATAATTATGCAGTTATCATAATAATATTATTTTGGCAAGCCGGTTATGATGTCATTGTGTCAATCAGATCTAAGTCTGATCGGATCAATAGAATTGAATAAAATTATAATATTAGCACAGAATAAATAATAGTACTTATATGTATATTAGTGAGATTAGTGAGATATTTATGACTATTTGACTGTCAGGCTTCAGTTGTGGGCTGGGGGTCCCAACTAAATAAATCTGCTGTTTTTGGACTGTAATGCACTGTATAATAATGGAGTAATAAAATGAACATGAGCCGCATATGCGCACGATTGCAACGAATGAGCGAGTGACCGGAGTGGGCCAGAGTGCCCACGGCTTGACCACTAGAATGTTGCGCGGACTGCCACTCGTCCGGCGGCGCGCTGACCGCGATGTGATGCAGGATATTATGGTTGCTGAATGTACGCGCACGCCGTGCTGTAACGCAGGAGCAATGTGACCCTTATGATCCTTGAATCAAAACCGACCTCTGCGAGGGTGTAGATCCTCCACAGTAAAAAGTAATAGGTAGGTTCTCAGGGCGGGATAGGTAAAGATTTAATGAAGTCAGGAACCACAACTCCGATTTTTAAATGTATTATATTGATTTAAACAAAACTTAATACACAGTATCAAAATAAATAAGCACTGTTACAAAATTTATAAAAGTATAAAAGTATTAAAAATAAAATAAAATAAAGTTTTTACATGATTCCCAAAGGGAACCCAGCTGACAGATCCTTTTCTCAAAAATCAACCTAATTGTCAATATTTAAAAATTTAGAATAAAAATGAATCTGCCAGCCAAGGAGTATTGAACGAGGTATTAGTACACCTCGTTACAATACCCCGGGCTCCCCTCAAAAAAAATCTTAATGATTTTTTTTTTAGTAAAAATAAAAGTATAAACAAAGTAGAGTAGGTATAAAGAAAGTATCGATTTACATACGTACAAACATACATAATTTACATATTTATAAGGTGTAGGCTTATTTAACGAGTCACGACCCGCTCGTACCATAGGCTTATTTATAGAGTTGTAATCCGCTCTTTAGAAATAACCCAGAAGGCTAAGAAGTAAGTAAAGACACAGTATAAGGTAATTATACTGTGGTAAAGGTAAGACACAGTATAAGGTAATTATACTGTGGTAAAGGTAAGTAAGGGTAAGGTGTAGGCTTATTTAACGAGTCACGACCCGCTCGTACCATAGGCTTATTTAAAGAGTTGTAATCCGCTCTGTAACTATAGTAAATAATAGATAGTAGTATTTACAGATTTACAAATTTACAGAATTAGGTAGTTCCGTTCAACAGAATTATAATTGTTACTGTGAACGTAACATTAAAATAAAATAATAGAAATTAATAACAATCAATAATAAAATTAATCGTTACTAGGCAACGACACAAAATGCCATTCTTGTGTCACAATAAATTTAAATGCAAATATGTACAAAATATAAAAATAATAAAATATGAACATGTAGGTACCTATTGTTACAATAATATACCGTATAAAAATGATTCGAATAAGGGCCGCTATGGGGAGGGGACGATAATGTCTTTTAGAATTTTGAAAAATAAAAAATACATTAAGTAATTATAATTAAGGTAACCTTTAATTTATTTCTTCTTCCTTGTCTTCCGAAAAATTAGGGAGTCTTCCCGGCAGTCTTCCAATGATATTGTAGGTATGTAGGTATAAACAGAGGTTTCCAATCAAAATATACATGTCCAATTAATCCAATATTTTCGAGAATAATTGTCCTGGGTATACTTATGTATGTAAAAGTAATAGGTAGGTTCTCAGGGCGGGATAGGTAAAGATTTAATGAAGTCAGGAACCACAACTCCGATTTTTAAATGTATTATATTGATTTAAACAAAACTTAATACACAGTATCAAAATAAATAAGCACTGTTACAAAATTTATAAAAGTATAAAAGTATTAAAAATAAAATAAAATAAAGTTTTTACATGATTCCCAAAGGGAACCCAGCTGACAGATCCTTTTCTCAAAAATCAACCTAATTGTCAATATTTAAAAATTTAGAATAAAAATGAATCTGCCAGCCAAGGAGTATTGAACGAGGTATTAGTACACCTCGTTACACCTCTCCCATCAACATTTCTTTGGCCAGCAATTTGTCATTAATACCCGGTGTTATGACGCCATGAGGCAACGTTCACCTAACATCGGAATGTCTGATTAATTGTCTGCTTCTGACTTAAAAAATTGTAATCGTTACCAATGATGGTTCATCACATCATTCAGAGGACTGATATTTGAGTCGTTTTTCAAATTGTTTATTAACATTTGTTATCTATGTACCTTTAAACATACATCCTACATATAAATGACCCAATAATATATAACAGAGTGAGTTAACATGGCTTATTGCAGATTAAATTAGTTAATATGATTTATAATTAGCTGATACCTACAGTTAAGCAATTAAACTTTTAAATTAATTTCACATGTGTTTTTGCTTTTGATGTCGAAAGGAATCAACGTTTTCTGAAAGCCGTTGAAGAACGATTTATAACAACGTTTAATAACTGATTTCTTCTACAATTTATGTACCTTAGAATTTTGAAGACTTAGAGCATAGTTATAAGTATCAAATATTTAAAAACAAAGACACATAAATAAAAACAGGGTGCGTGTACTTTTGTACGCGCCTGAGAAGTTATACTTCTTTGGCATAATTAAATAAATATTTTACCCCCTGCCCTCCCCTCCCCCTTCCTTCCCCTGTTTAACTTATATTATACAAATATATATAAAAAACAATACTCAAAAAATATTCAAAAAAAAATATTAAAAAAAACTACATTCAAAAACAATATTCTAACAATATAAAAAAAAAACTATTTTGTATTACATAATAACAAGAAACACTAATCATAAATTATCTGAACTTGTGTACTACCTATGTTTACACAAAATAGATGGCGTTGTTCATGAAGCTGAATCACGCTGTTGAGACTCTGTGAGATTTGTATAAGTAATAACATTAAATTTTAAATGTTAAACGTTTAACGCTTTGCAAGTCACATAAGAAGTATAACTGCAATAAAAATATAAGTCGTACGGTCCCTGAAACATTTTTTTCTGTGATTTGTATTAAAATGTTTAAAAAGATTTTCTTAGCCATACACATCAACCACACTATTTCCTTTTATGTCATTTCAACGAATACGTATAGTTGAATATTCGACGTGTCACAAAAAGGCACGTATCAAGTCATTTTGACGAGTCACGTTTCCCCTGACATGTACGTAATAGAATCCAGTCGTTTCTTTTCGTTAATAGCATAAAAAGTCTTGAGCGAACTCAAAATCATTGCGGTTCGAGAAGTTCGTCTCGTGAAAAACTGGCTTTAATATTGATAAGGTTAGACAAGACTGTCATATCATCAAGTCCAATTCTGATGAATATTAGGTCCCATTTACAAAATGACCGTAAGGAAGCTATATATAACTTAATAAAAAAAGTTGTACAACTTTTTTTAAACTGTTATGAATTAAACAGTTATGAATTTCACTCTTTTTTTCTTGTCATCAACGTAATTAAAATATTTTTTACACATGCATCGAAAACACTATTTATCCCTCGACGAAAAAGCCCCTCTTTTATTATAAGTTCGTGTTTGTGAATCTGTCTGTGTATTCGTGTGTCTGTGTATCTGTGTTTCTGTGGATCTCTATGTCTGTCTGTGGCATCGTAGCTTCCAAACGGATGAACCAATTTTGACCAAATTTTTTTGTATGAAAGGTGACTTATCGAGAGTGTTTTTACCCATATTTAGTGTAAATAAAATGGTCGGGGGGTTTTTAAAATATCTGCTTTTTTAAAAAAGTCGGTAGGCTTTTTTTCGTTGGAATCTTTACTTTCTAATGGTGTATAAAAACTATACACTTCTATGGTAAATGTTCTCAGCCCGTATGCTACAACCTATCAATGAACAGAGTTTATAGCTGGATTAGGCTACACAATCAACGGATGCCTAACCGTCGGAGTACCTCAACTCATCCAGAACAAATAAGTTATATACGTACAAGAATTTGGCCTATACGCGTAATTAAGCTACGCACATACCTAGCACTAATAAGCTGATATCAGCATTTCACGTTATACCAATAACGTTTTCTTCCGACACAGTCCCATACAACAAAATCCTCTTTATTGTTACAACAAAATTATAAGTGGATATACATTTTCATCAAAATTATAACTTAGTTTAATAGGCGGCCTTATTACTTAATTAGCAATCTCTTCCAGACACCCTATAAAGCTGATATCGTGAGTAAGTTTGGAAACAGGATAGGGTGCGCAATTAAGAATAAAAGTAGCTATTTGGTTATATAAAGACTACAAAAGAAGCGGAAGGAATTATTAAGGTCACGATTAAGGGAAGGAAACAGAAAATAAGTAATTATAAGAGGGACAGAAAATATATTTTCACTAGTATCTTGAAAGAATCAAATTGGTAGAGAATTCAACAGACGAACAGCCACAGCGCAAACTTAGGTGCAAATATTTTTTTAAGAATATATTTCGCGCTGCATTAATATTTCGTTTCTATTTTATAACTATGCTTTCTACGACTCTGTCGGAAAAGTTAATTGCTCACCGCAATACCTGTCTAGTGGTCTAGGGTTACCGTATTGAATTTGGAAATATAAGTAATATTTTTTGTGTTAACTTTAATTTAATAAAATTATAATAATCATACCATACAATTTTTTCAAATGTCCATTACCTCATCTCCCATAATTATATTTAGCTAGCAGGGGTGGAAGGACCAACTTTAACCAAAATTAACACTTTAAAGCTTAATATTTCACAAAAGAATCGAAAGATGGTCTTCGAAAACTCGCAATGGACAGACTAACTCTTTTGAATATTTAGGGTTATGCACTAAAAATTCAGAATAATTGTTCTTGATAAGTTGCCATGATGATAATGATGAATAATTTTTATATTATAAGTGGTTTTTTTTTTTGTATTGAGCTGACAACCCTAGCGCTCAAAATTTGGCGTAGGTACGTTGAGAACTAAAGGTTATGTCTGTCGATTTCAGTAAGCTCATATTTGGGCGGCTTTTTTCCAAGATCAGAGGAGTGACACTTCTGTATATATTATCTATTCCTTGCTATTATATTAATAAGAATATCATTTTCCAGCGTAATATCTACATAAAGTACCTATTTCTTGTAGCCAGGTTTTAAAAATAGAATTTTATTGCAAATGCTTAAAACCGTTAAAGCAAATTCGACTAGCTATAGCACTTACAATAAGAATTCATGAGTTTTGTCTGCCCACGTACCCAAAATGTGAGTGCCAACCCTAAAGGATTAAGCGCGGTGGAACTATTCTCTGCATGGCAAT
The DNA here is from genome assembly GCA_951805285.1 of Thymelicus acteon. Taxonomy (NCBI): domain Eukaryota; kingdom Metazoa; phylum Arthropoda; class Insecta; order Lepidoptera; family Hesperiidae; genus Thymelicus; species Thymelicus acteon. The sequence goes on along the minus strand of OX638229.1, from coordinate 8,648,114 downwards.
GTCGATATAGAATGATCTCGGTCATTTTCTCGCATCTATTTTATTTAAGGAAATTGAGACTAGCTTATTAAAATTATTGAGTTCCATAAATTACAAAATATAAGCGTATAAGTTGCAGTTGTTATAAATTAGTCAGAATATTTACAACAGTAAATAAAATGTAAATGTTTGTCCATTTTTTGTTTTTGAGTTTGAAAATGCAGGGTTAAATTTCAAAATGCAGACCCGATGCTATCGTCACCCACAGGCGTGGGCTTAAATGTCATTTGCTGTAATTTAAAATATAGCAGTGATAGCCTAGCGGTTAGAACGTTGATCTCTCGAACGCAGGAGTTCGAGTTCAAATCCTGGCACGCACCTCTAATTTTAAAATATTATGTGCGTATTAGAAGTTAATTATCACTTGCTTCGGTGAAGGAAAACATCGTGAGGAAACCTGCACACCGGAGAGTTCTCCATAAAGTTTTCAAAGCCGTGTGAAATCTACCAATCCGTAATTGGCCAGCGTGGTAGACTATAGCCTGTATCACATTGTGAGAGGAGACCCCGAGCCCAGCTTTGCTTTTTTGCTTTTTTTGCTGCAATTTTGTATTTTAAGATTTTTATGCAGAACCCATGGTTCGACGGCTTGTGTCGATCCTAAGTAGTAGTAGATATGAAACAACCATGATAATGATATGATAATGATAACAACCATGTCGGTGGCCTTTAGGCGGCATAAAAACTCCAGACCTCTTACAATCCGCACTGGAGAAGCATGGTAGAGTATAAATATGTATACTCCAGGCCTCCTCATGAGGATAGACAAACGTAGTTTCTTTTAAAAGACTGCTCAAAGAACACTATCTTCTTTCCTAATTTGTCTTCTTCCTTTCCTTTTTCCTTTTCTTCGCTATACATTCTCATCGTCACTGCTTTTTATTAGTGTGTTAATTTTTCATTTGAAAATACTTTCTTTATTCTTTATCTTTCTTCTCTTCTGTTAATTTCTTATATACTGTTTTACATTATGTAGTACGCCTGTTACCCATTTTCTGTTCTTGCTGATTTCAATTTACCGCTGGGTTGCCTGGAAGAAATCGGTTTAAAGCGATAAGGTCGCCTATTGTTTTGTGTTCCTTCCTTGTGCTGTTTATGTATATTATGTTTTGGTGTACAAACAATAAAGTGTTAAATAAATAAATAAATAGACCCTTCCTCAGTATTGAATCGTGGGGTTGAAGTTATGTAACTTCCTCCGTTGTTGAAATGCTATCTACTCGTATTGGTAATTATCTAGTTTTTAATTTTAGCCTTAGTTTTAGAATAAAGGTTTAGTGTTCTGTAAAAACGCTTTCTATAAGCATCACTAGCAGGTATGAGCCCCTTGAACCCTTCTCGTAAATTTTAACATGATGATGATAAATTAACAATACCAAATTTTGAATAAATATTACTACTACTTGAATAAATAATACTAAAATAGTAGTAGCGAATATTTTGTCGTGTTTCTCTGAACCAACTTCAATGCAATCCTATTCCTGCATGGCGGGCACTTTTCGAAAAATTGAGGATTGAATTTTCCAACGCGTCTCGATATTTTCAGTACTAAATATAAATTCTTCAATCCTAATTGAATTTTTAGAAAAGAGATGAGTTAAAATTTATAAAATTATTACAATTGTATTCATTGAAGATGATGTATTTTATAGTCTTAAAATAGATACTAGTTGAAGTCTTTGAAACATGAAAAGGAACATTTAATTTAGAAGTAAGCACCAAATAAAAACCTTCTTTATGGAAGTATGTTAAAATAAATACTAGAATAACATAAAAATAATAGACAGTAGTAAAAGCTAGCATACGTTCGACTCCGGATACTGGCGATATCATAAAATTTATTTTATTCCAGCGCTCTGCACAATGCTTGCAACGCTACGCTGCATTATTTTTCATTCGATATCGCACGCTTAACGACCGTACCTCGGTTATGATATTAAAAATAGACGAAATATTTTGCTATAAAGTAAATCAGAAGACCTCAAGCAGTTTTTAAAATCCAAGACATCATTTTACTACAATTTACCTTTCTTTTGTCAATAAGAAATAAATTTTTAACAAGTATCTACGTCCTTTGTTTAGTACTGGTTGAAAACAATTTAAAGAAAATTGACGTCAAAGCATCCAAAGCTTCATTAAATATACTTATGTGTATACTGGAATAGAAGATACGTCGTAAAAAAATATGAATTTACGTCTGAACATTTTATACTTGTTCAAAAACAAGGAAGGTTTCGAGAATAATCACTGAGCATGTATGCGATATTAAATAACAATTCGCATTTGAGGTACACATGTCATGTATGCGAGTGATCTAAGTTTCTCCATCGCCGTTGGTTGCTTGGAAGAAAATTCTAGCAATAAGCCCTCCTATTGTAGCTTGTTATTAAGTGCAATAAAGTAATTTCATTTCATTTCATCTAAGTACCTTCAGTTTTGTTGCAACTGACTGAACCGTGACTGTAATGAATTTAAGCCAAGCATTACGTACATGTAGTATGATGAATAATGGAGTAGTATAACTTTTCGCATTCGTCACTACACCCATGTGATCACTGTGATTTGACCTCACTCACGCTTCGGGATTTTTCATGTGACGTTTTGGGTCATTAGTTCGGCGGCTGAAGTGTGATGCGTGAACTGGCAGGGTTGAACAGTCGCTTTTACCTGTAAAATTTTATTTTACGAAATAAATTTACTGTCGTAGAAATAAGTTGGGATTTTGGATTCAGTGAATTACTATAGTTATTTTTCCAGCAGCTTCAATCAATAACAACTCTTTATAATGCAAGATAGTGGAATTTTGGGTTCTTAATTAGGTATCTTTATTATGGTCTTTATTTGGGTTTTTTTATTACGTTAAACATAAAAATCTAGTTCTTAATATTTTACACAAACTAGCAAACCTATACGATTAAATAGACTATCTATCTTTTTTATAGAAATAGCCGGAAAACGAGCTGACTATCGTCCTGTTGGTAAGCGGCTATCGTCGCCCATGGACATCAGCAACACCAAAGGCATCACTGATGCGTTGCCGGCCAAGAAAAAGAGAAGAAAAAGAAAGAAAGAACTGGCTCTCCTCTCAGTCCATTAAAATCATAATAATAATATTATTTATACACAAATGACATCGTGGTGTAGTATTCTCTAAGCCTCCTCAGTTACTCATGAGTCATGAGTCATGAGTCATGACTCATGAGAGAGGAGGCCCATGCCCTGCAAAGTGCGATTAACTATTGGGTTGAAGCCAGCGCAAAAATAATTTCCGTTTATAATAAATTTTGAAACTCAGCATAGGAACATTTTATTTATTTATAAGTTAACAATTCACGCTAATTGATACCTCAATTAATTAACTACTGTCTTGACTAAGTATATACCTACCTACACTATGTGAAAGTGATATCCAACAATGTTTAAATATTACTTAAAGGGCTTTTTATTTTACCTTTCTTTATTTTGTAGCATTTTACATACTAATTATTAATTTAGTACCATAGTTATTAAATTGGATAAAAACTCGCCTGCTTGTTCGGTAATTTCTGCTAATAATGCTTATAATCGCCGCCAAAATATTTATCGATTTTTAGGGTTCCGAAGTAAAATCGGAACCCTTATAGTTTCGTCATGTCAGTCCGTCTGTCAGTCTGTCCATCCGTTTGTCCGAAGCAAACCGCCGAGTGCTAGAAAGCTGTAATTTGGCATGGATATCCATATTATATTCATTAAAACTCCACAACCGTAGAATAAAATATTAAAAAAGTTTATTTTTTCAGGATACCTACCTACCTAATCACAGGTAACGTGAGGATGAATTTTTTATTCGTCGCGTACCCTATAGTGTGGGGTATCGTTGAAAAGGTCTTCTAAAAATATTACGGGCCTTGTAAGACCATATTTGGAATAAGAGGTCCGTTTGCGAAATATTTGACTTTAAAGTGCTAGTTTTTGTTAGAGTCAAGTGTCCCGCCCCCTACTGGCTAAACGGTTGGATTTGGACAGGTGAAATTTTTGGTGAAAACTATCACAGCTGCCCTATGTTATGCATAAGTAGTCAATAAGTAATAGTCGATAAACTTACTACTTCGGAATCCTACATTGCGTGTAGCCTGACACGCACTTGCCCGGTTTTTAATGGAATACAATACCAAGGAGATGTGATTTATTTCTATAATATTTTTTTTCCTTTATACTGCAGTTTTCACCATAATACTATCTAATGGTGCAAACTTATGATGTTAATTTCATTTTATTTGTAACAATAATATAATGAAAAAAAAAACCAAAACATTTGAAACATAAAGATTGTAATTGCAAATCGTTACTGCATTATACTTTGTATCGTTACAACATTTTGTAGCATATGCATTTATAATCTTACTATTCGCTTTATTTCAGCCATAAAACCGTTTCATTACCGATAAGTATATCTCTGCCCTAGAGAATACTATGGTACCGGAGAACTGAACTGTCCTACAATGTAATTCATTATGTTTAAATTTAATTTAATCCTGAATAATAATCTTGATAAAATCTTTTAAAATTTAAAATTAAGTACTTAAATATATTCATAATGAAAGTTTAGTTCAGTAGCATTGAAGTATTATTACTAGCGTATAGAACAGACATCGCGAACACAATGTATGTTCTAATGGATTGGCGCCGCGCGGCTTCAATTTCCAATGGATTTGTTCGATTTTGAAAGGAGCACGGGGGCTCAATTTTGAAAATAGAACCTCCCGGCGAGGACAAATATTTTGTTCGAGACAGCGATCAATATGTTCTACTAGATTGAGTGTTCAGGTACATTAATACGGTCCGGTGACAATACCTGACGAGGCAACAACGGTTGCAGTGTACTATTAGCACGCGCGGAGTTAAAACGGCCGCATTGCTGCGACAAAAACAACGTAAATGTGTATTAAAAATCTAACAATACTTTATACTAGTATTAAAGTAAGTATTAATACCTATTCATTGATTAAGTGATAAAAACTTCGTAGTTCGTAACAAAACAAGCATAATAAAAGGTATTTCTTGATTTAATCCAATATTTTATCCAAAATAGTCGGCAGCCATATTGTTATATGTAAACAAACCTGACGCTAGTCTGTCTCGTTTGCACGACAACAATCCGTCTATGCGTGCGAAAGAGAGAATCGGTAGGAATAAAATCGTACGACCTCATGATCATAGATTAAAAATGTACAGATGTTCCATAGCGGACCTATAAATAAATTGTAGGTATTAGAGACGGAATAAATCTTATTGCGTTTTTATGTCGTTTGGTACATTTGATTACAATTGAAACGTTAATCCGTATGATTCTGTGTTCGCACCCTCATCGTTTCATAGAAAATGTATACGATAGTGCATACGCAGCGGAATCCCGTACGGAACGTGGCCCGTACGTCGCCAATGATATTTTTTTCGTCCCGTACGGGAAAAAGCCCGTTACGTATGCATTGGGCTTTTTACTCATGAGGGCAAAAACTAATAGGCAACATAATCTGTAATGAGGCAGTTGCATGTCTGTATCCCTAATCTATGACCATAGCCGTTTCGCTTAGTACTGATGAGCGTTTCTAGTAAAACATATAATTCATTGGTTCGAGATGTCTATTCTATGACATTATACTTCAATGTTCAGTAGATACAAAATAAAACATGCATCAAAATAAAATAAAACATATTTCTTTTAAAAATTCAGAGGGACCAAAAGAAATCTTTGAACTAGTTGTTAAAAGCGCTACAAACCGGAACGCTTATTATAATGTATTTCTTTAACCAACTCTCATAATATAGCTCATAAACAAGAATTTCTACTAAATTCACAGATTTCTCCGTCATAACGAGAACACTTTCAATCTATTTTCCACTTCAGTACTGCCAAATTAGATTTAAAATGAAAGGGGCTCTATCTGTCTTTGAGTTCTGTCTTTACAAGCTCATGATGCACGCCGCTGCAACAACGGCCGAGGTTATGAGATAAGTCACTATGGTTGGATGTTTCTGGCATCTATGATATCCAGTTTTTCCAAAGTAGGTAGTCCACCCTAAGTGCTAGTGTAAATCACCCAATAATCAACCTACCAATCTGATTCTAAAATGTCTAACGCCCCAACTCAGAGTCACTAACGGTTACTTAAATTGCTCCTTAGTACAGAACTTGTATGGTGATTCTTTACTAAGGAGAGATTAAAGTAACCGTTAGTGACTCTGAGTTGGGGCGTAAGTCTGCTTTTCTTTAGAGCTGGGAAAAAATAAATCTTCTAAGTCAACTCAATCAAAAGATTCGAGTTTTGACCTATGTCGTAGAATCATGAAATTTTACATTTGGTAAAAATGAGATCTATGTCGATGTATGGCGACAGATTTCCAACGGCAAAGTTAACTTTCTTACTTAATTCAGTCTATATGTATAAGAGCAATGTTCAGTTTACTAGTTATTACGGAATCCTCGGTGCATAAGTCCGACTCTTACTTGGCCGGTATTTGTTTTCTTAAATCAGTGACATATTATAACATCTCTAAATAAAAAACTGTATTAAATAAGTTAACCTTGAATAAACTTGATTCAAAAGAAAAACAGATTTACTCCAAGATAACGGTTAATGGAATAGATAGAATGATTGATTCCAAGGGACGAAATGGAAGGAGTCCCGAAAAAAGATAGAGTTTGTCCTCCGGGACTATTTAGTACAACGAAGATTATTTCTGACCAGTGAGGTGCTATAGCATAATATACCATCCCTGGCCAAATTATTAGACGCGCCATAAGATTTTATGTAAAATGGTCATTATAGGGTGATACTATAAGGCTCTGGGGGCGTCCACAATTACGTGAGGCATTTTAACCATTTTTAGACCCCCCCCCCCCTCTCTCTCCCCCTTTCCCCTCCCCCCAGCCCTGGTAAGATGTCGTGAGACTTGTGAGATTTGGCTCCACCCTCTCCCTCAACTCCTAATCTCGCGTAATTTTTCAAAATATGTGTTTCTAGTATCCACGCTCGATAGACTTAAGGTGAAACAAATCAAATTGTTATTACAAGATACTTTCTTTTTTTGCACTTTGTTTTGGACCATTTTCAGGCAATTACGTAGGTGCGAATAAATACGTGAGATTTAACGTCACCCCCGCTCTCCTCAACGTAAGATTAGATTTGATTCGGCTCTTCCCCCCACACGTAATTTATAGTCCCCCCTTTATTATTTTTTATTGGATACCTGTGTAAAAATGTGCGAACATAGCGATTCTAATATTTGACCATGGACTGTAGATTAAGTTTCAGCCAAAATTTGACAAAATCACAAAAATTTGCTGCATGCTGAAATTTGTACAAATAAACCTTTAACAAAACCTATACATTAGAAGCTTTATTTATTACAAGATTAATACAATTTTTAGAATCGTGTAAATTATTAAATAATATTAATTATAGTAACAAGATACATTTTCCCAGTTACATAGTCACTGTCATCTGAAAGCAAACACTGACACCTAATGAAGACTACAGTGATTGGCATTGATATTGTTATATATTTTTGCGTAGAACAGCTTAATAATTTACGATATAAGCTGAACTGGGACAGCATAGAACATGGTCTCCATTCCCATGCTGGCAAAGTTGAAAGCGATACAAACCAGCTTGGTGGTAAGGGAGTCCAAGGAATCAGGTATATTTATTATCATAAAAAATGACAGGAGCAGTAATTTGGTTGCCAATCAAATGTCAAATTGTAACTAAATGTTAAGTTGCCAAACATAAAGAAAATAATTTATGCTAAGTTTACAGCAAAATACGAAAAGTTATCAATCATTGTAGCAGTGTCAATAATTAGTAGACATTACCCAAATTATATTTTATGTGTCTTTCGACTTAATTCACTCTTCTAAAATTTCTGAAATGGAAATGAGAGCAAGAACTTCATTAATTTGTCCTAAAGTTTCAACTTACCATTTTGTAGGTTTCCCTTGGGCAACGTGAACATTATTATATGGAAAGTTGATCGGCATAAATTTACATTTTAAATGATTTTAATCAGAGACGACTGTGTTTTGGCTACAACCCATTAGCGGTGCTCTGCAGGCCATTTTGCTCTCGTCATAACTTAAAAGGCCTGAAGCACTCTTCACCATACTTGTTTGATGCAAATTGGTTTTATGAAGGCATGTTTTATTTATACAATCTAATTAAGTTAGCATAACACTTCGTTTAAGCAAGCAGATTGTTTTATATTTTGTTTTTAAGTTTTATCTCAAGTAAAGTATGATGTCTGTTGAAGGTGACTTGCAGTGGACTGTAGATGATGAATGAGAACCAGCTTACTTCCTTGTGAATACTTTATTCTTACGAGTGCTCCGAACTGACTACAAATTTGCTTGGAATCACGCGCATTCTTATACGCTACGGTGTAGCTACAATTAGCTACGTCTGTGTTAAGCGCTACGAGCGAGGGGACCAATCAGAGCGCCGAAAAAGTGAAAGCGGCCGTTAGGGCCATAAATCAATCGACTTTTACGATTTGTTTGCTATACATCTCTTTCTAACATATAGCGCTGTCCTTGCTTGTCCCTCTCGCTCTTACAACAAGGCTCTCCTATCTCGGTCTCTTTTTGACCCTGAACCGTTTAATTTTACTGCGCAATTACCAATTTAATACTGTTATAATCGCACTTACTTATTCTAGCTTATTCTAAGTAGGGATTTCTTTATTTACAATAACCATTAACTTATATCTAGACATTGTACAATCTTAAACTTATTATTAATGGTCGCCGTTCGTAACATCCTCCCCCCCGGCGTAGATCCCTCGAAGCCTCCCCTACGTGGAGAACGGCGAGCTTCGAAGCTGGGCGGCGGAAGACTCCTCCCTTCGTGCGTACGTCGGCTGCTCTGACGACTCCGTCTGGTCCCGGAAACACTCGCTCGACGACGCCCCGCGGCCATGTGTTGCGTGGCAGCGACCCGTCGACTACGATGACGAGGTCGCCGACTCGTAGCGGGTGCACGTCGACGCGGGCTTGCCCTCGTGGGATGAGAGTCGGGAGGTACTCGGCGATCCATCTCCTCCAGAATTGGTCGGCTAGTGCCTGGGACTTCCTCCAGGTGCTGCGGCTCGCCTCGTCGCAGGGTCCGGTGAGCGGCAGTCCCGTCGATGACCCGATGAGGAAGTGGTTCGGCGTCAATGCTTCTTCGTCGTCTGGGTCGACCGATACGTGGGTGAGCGGACGAGCGTTTATGCTATACTCGGCCTCGGTGAGCAGTGTCAGCAGGACTTCTTCTTTTGGGAACTTTTCTTTGAGCGTAGCGCCCAGCGCAGCCTTCACTGAGCGCACTAGACGCTCCCAAGCGCCTCCCATATTCGGCGCCCCTGGCGGGATGAACCTCCAGTCCGTCTTGTGCTGCAGGCTGAAATCTTGTAGCTCCGTAGCCCACGTCGCGTAGGCCGCTCGTAGCTCTGCGTCGGCCCCTCTGAAGTTCGTAGCGTTGTCCGAGTAGATTACACGCGGCCATCCCCTCCTGGCGGCCATCCTTCGTAGAGCCATTATCGCTGAGTCTGTAGAAAGAGACGGCACTATCTCTATGTGTATGTCCCCTTTTGGTGGCGTTCTCGCTGTGGCGCGGTACACGCGACAGACTTGGCACTGTCTAGCCACCTGTCGCACGGTCGGTCTGAGGCGCGTTATAATATAGTGTTGGCGTAGCTCGTTGACGACCCGTTCGTTGTTGGCGTGGCCCGCTCGACGGTGGTAATGTTCTACGAGCAGTCTTGTATATGGGTGACGACCGTCGAGTATCGCCGGCTGGTTAGTCGGTGTCACAGTCTTGAGTGCGCCGATTCTGCCTCGCGCCCGTAGTATGTCGTCTGTTAACGTTGGATCCAGATTTCTAATTTTACTATGGCGCGGTGGCGGTTGATTACTGCGTAGGCGCGCTATTTCTTCGCCAAAAGAGTCCGCTTGTGCTTTCTGGATCCAGCGACGTTCTGCCTCTTCAATGTGGGCCACTTGTAGGCGAAGCGACCGATTTTTCTTTCTTAGTTTTTCCACAAAAAGTTGTATCAGCGCGGTCGTTCTAATTAGTTTCATGAACTGCGAGAATCGTGTTATGTCGGGCAGTGCGTAGCACGACTCTTCGACGGCGTAGCAGACCTCTTCTTGTGGAACGTTGCTGTCCTGCTCTTCCGCAGGCCATTCTGTCTCGCTCTCTCTTAGGAAGGCCGGCCCGTTGGACCACCTGTTGCTCTGTCGTATTGACGACTCGAGGCGCGTAGCGTCGTCCGCTGGATTGGATAACGTAGGCACCCACCGCCAGTCCTCCGTAGCTGTTAACTCGGCGATCTCCGCTAGGCGATGTGCTACGAACGGCGTGTATTTTCTTTTCCCGTTTCTTATCCAATTCAGTACGGTTCTTGAGTCGCTCCAGTATACGACCCTCTGTGGCTTCAAATTATGTTCTCTGACGATGGTGTTGGCCATCCTGGCCCCGATGAGCGCCGCTTGTAGCTCCAGTCGAGGTATCGTCAGTAGCTTCAGTGGTGCGACCTTTGCCTTGGCCATCACTTGCGAGACCTTTATGTCGCCGTCTCGCTCTAGCCGCCAGTATGCTACGGCGGCGTAGGCTTGCTCGCTGGCGTCTACGAAGATATGCAGTTGTATTCTTGTTTCCGGCGACATTTCCATATCGTAGCACCGCGGGATGGTTATTCTCGCGATGTCGTCGAGTTGCTTCATCCATTGTTCAAACAGTTGAGCCTCTTCGTGCGGCAACTCGTCGTCCCACTCGGTTTTCTTGATCCATAACATTTGTAGTATCATCTTTCCCTTTATTGTGTAATGACTGATCAATCCGAGCGGATCATACACCGACATAACCGCGCTTAGTGTCTCGCGTTTAGTCGGTGCTCGGCGTCGCTGTCTGACGTCGTCTGGAACCCTCTTTATGTCTGTGTTGAACGTGAGTGTGTCCAACCGCGGGTCCCACCGTAGCCCGAGCGTTTTTTCTTTTTCCCAGGCAGCCAGTTGTACGTTCGTGTTTTTAGAAAGCTTGTGAGCCGGGATGTGGGCGAGCACCGTCTTGCTATTCGAATTCCACCCCCGTAGGTTGAAGCTCGCTTGTTCATGCACGAACATAATGTCTTTAATGTTCTTGATAGCTTGCTCTTCACTGTCGTAGCTATCCAGGTAATCGTCCATATAGTGTTTATACTGTATCGCCGCCACTGCTTCAGGGTATTCGTCGATGTAATCCGCCGCGTTGCGATTCCTCACACTGTGAGCGAGGAATGGTGAGCTGCTGGCCCCGAAGATCATCGACGTCATTTTAAACTTCTTTGGCGGTTCTTTGGGTTGCTCCCTCCATATGAACATTTGGGCTGGCTGGTCCGCGGCGCGTATTTTCACCCGTAGGAACATCTCTTCTATGTCGGCCGTTACCGCGATTCTATGTTCCCGGAACCCGAACAATATTCTTGTTAACGAGGCTAACAGGTCCGGTCCCTCTAACAGGTAGTCGTTGAGGCTGACTCCCTGTGTCTTGGCGGCGGCGTCAAACACTACTCTCACTTTGCCCGGCTTGTTGTGGTTGACTACGGCAAAGTGAGGTAGATACCATCGCCTCGGTGAGTCCTCCTCGGTACCGTCGCACTCCGTTGCGTAGCCTTTTGCTAATAAGTTGTTGATCTGTGCCGCGTAGCCCTCTTTGAACGTCGTATTCCGGTTCATTTTGCGTTCCAGCGTAGCAAATCGCTGTAGCGCGTTCTCGTAGTTATTTGGTAACTCGGGATTGTCCGTCTTCCATGGCAGGCCGACCTCGAAGTGTCCATTTTTCCTTGTTGCGGTTGTCGTGAATATATCGATCGCTCGTTGATCTTCCTTATTCACTTTCAATTTCGTAGACACCCCGATCGAGTCGACGTCGAAGTGTTGCTCGACCAACTTGTGTAGCTGTGCGTCGTTCGAGCAGATGTGTAGCACCGTAGCTTCGTCTTGTAACAGCGTTTTCTTAGGTGTTGAGCCGTGTAACACCCATCCCAATTTGGTCCACGAAGCCGCGGGCTCGCTTTTCTTCCCGACTCGTAGCTGCCGGGAAACGATAAGGTGCCAGTTATCTGCGCCGATTAATAGCTGGGGCTTTGCTTCGCCGTGGCAGATCTTGTTTGTGATACCCCGTAGGTGCGAGTATCGTTCGAGATTCGCTGGCACGTTTTGTTTGTGTAACTGTAGCCCCCTCACGGTGCGGGCGGTCAAGGCGTGTTCTTCATTTTCTTGTACGCCCCTGACGCGTAGCTTCACCGCTCGGCTTGATATCTCTTTGGCGTCGTTGATCCCTCTGATGTTTAATCTCTGGAGGGGTCCGTTGTTGGTTAGCTTCTTTGCCAATTCTTCATTAATGAGCGTAACCGTGGAGCCTTCATCGAGGAGAGCGTGGGCTCGTAGCTCCCCCCGTGGACCGCTGAGAATAACTTCACACGTCTTTAAGAGGACCGTAGTGGGCGTCCTTTTCGTAGTAACGCTCATGACGGTCGCCGCTGTGTCGTCGTTATTTTCTTCAGGCTTCGTTGCTTCCGGTTCCTTGGGCTTATGAAGCAGTGCGTGGTGCTTGTAAGTGCATCCCTGCACCCCACATGCCTTGTGCTTGCATGTGAGCCGGCTGTGCCTTTTATTGAGGCACTTAAAGCAAACTCTGTTTTCTTTGGCCCATTTCCATCGGTCGTTGATACTCATTTTCTTCATTTTTGAGCACCCCGTCGTGTTGTGCTCCGTCGATGCACACAATAAACATATTTTATTGTCCGCAGGTGCTTCTTCCGCCGTGTAAACTCCTCTTTGAGGCACCCTCTTGTTGGGCGCCTCTCTCTTGAGCGGTGGCGGAGCGCTGCGTCTTGCGTGTGTGTACTTGATCATCAAGTCCGCTTCCTTCATTAAATATTCTGCCAGGATAGTCGTTTCATCTTGGGCTGCGATGCGCTCTTCATTCGCGGCGGCGTACTCGGCCCACTTCGTTACTAAATGCGGGCTGAGCTTGTCCACGATGTCCCGGACGAGTAACGGGTTCTTGAGGTAACCTCTGCGGTCCACACACTTAATTGTGTAAACCGCATTCTGTACGCGGACCGCGAAATCGTAGATGTCCGCGCTCGCCGACCCCAGTCGTGGCAGCCTTCTGATATCTTCCATAGCGCGGTCGATGATATGTTCTGGACGTCCATACTTCATCGCTAACGTGTTGATTATGACGTCTGGATTGGAGGCGGTGAAAAGTAGGGATAACACCGCTTCCCTTGCCTCCCCCCGTAGACTGTTCCGGAGGCGGAGTAAATTTTCCGTCGGCGTATACTTGAACAGTCGCGTAGAGTCTTCGTAGGCGGCTCTATATGGTAACCACTCGTTTACCGCCCCGTTGAATAGTGGTAGTTCGGCGGACTGGCGAGGCGGCGGCCGGGAGGTGACTAACTTCTCGAGCACGTCGGCGAGTTGCTGAATGCCTCTGTGTTTTGTGTCCCCCCATTGCCCATTAATGGAGGGACGAGCCTCCTGTGGCTCCTCCTGGTATCTCCTCCGGTCCGGCCTCATCTCGTCGACGCTCCTGTCGACCCAGTCTTGAACCCTCTGTCGACTCGCGGAGCCCTCTGAAGCGGCTTCTATGGCCGAGACTTCGGCCGCTAGCTTTGACTTGACCAGTCGCTCCTTCATCTGCAAGCGTTGAGTCTCGATCTCGGCGAGTTCCTTTTCCGCCTCGTATTGTGCCATCCGTAGCCTTGCCTCGGCGCTCGCCCTCGATATGTTACTGCGGATGGTTTGCGTAGGCGACGTAGGTCGAGGGACGGACGTCGTAGCGGCGGGGTTAGGCGGCGCGCTCGTGGCTTGCGTGGACGGCGGACCCATTGTCGACGTCCCGGGCAATGTATCTTGCGGCGGTGAGCGCTCCAACCTTCTTCCCAGCGGGATCCCTGCTACCGTAGACGGCGACTGCGGCGGCTCCTCGTAGACCCGATGCATTTTTGCCTGGACAGGTGCTTGCGGTAGCTCTGAGTCTCCGTAACCCGATTCAGAGCGGACTCGACTTCTTGTATTCATTTCCCTTGTTGGTCCGACGCTTTTCTGGCCCGGTGTCGCGGCTTTTCTTCCTCCGGCACGGCGTAGCTTGTTCTGGCGGAGCGTGGCCCCGCCCGGCTAGGCTGGTTTCCGGGGTCGTGAAGCGGCGAGGATGCTTGGCCCTGCGTAGCTGACCCGATGTAGCTGGCTCGACGTAGCTGGCCCGTCGTAGCGTCTGGCCGGTGTAGGCTCCTAGGTCCGGCGTAGCCCTAATCCAGCGTAGGCTCCTGGATCCGCTTGGCTTCCAAGACGGCGTGGCTTCCGATCCGGCGCAGCTTCCAATCCGGCTCCGAATGACCAAATACTGTTTCTTCTGATCCGGCTCGAATGACCAAATACTGTTGAAGGTGACTTGCAGTGGACTGTAGATGATGAATGAGAACCAGCTTACTTCCTTGTGAATACTTTATTCTTACGAGTGCTCCGAACTGACTACAAATTTGCTTGGAATCACGCGCATTCTTATACGCTACGGTGTAGCTACAATTAGCTACGTCTGTGTTAAGCGCTACGAGCGAGGGGACCAATCAGAGCGCCGAAAAAGTGAAAGCGGCCGTTAGGGCCATAAATCAATCGACTTTTACGATTTGTTTGCTATACATCTCTTTCTAACATATAGCGCTGTCCTTGCTTGTCCCTCTCGCTCTTACAACAAGGCTCTCCTATCTCGGTCTCTTTTTGACCCTGAACCGTTTAATTTTACTGCGCAATTACCAATTTAATACTGTTATAATCGCACTTACTTATTCTAGCTTATTCTAAGTAGGGATTTCTTTATTTACAATAACCATTAACTTATATCTAGACATTGTACAATCTTAAACTTATTATTAATGGTCGCCGTTCGTAACAATGTCCATGAAATTTTTGATGTGTCTGATGATTTCGTGCTTGTCGGCTTAGGTGCATAAAGCATTGCGTAACCAAAACAGAAAATCGTGTTTGTATTAGGGATTCATTCTATGAATGTTGTGTTTTGTAATTTGGTTTTTCTTATTTATTTTCTTCACCTGTAGTGTAAACTAGTAATATAGAAGAACACAAAATCATTTATGCCAAAAAATCAAATTCAAAGCATTCCACACTGCGGTTAAAACATCATTTTAAATTTAACGTAGTGATTTGTGTACCCTGTGAACATGCTAGCATTTATGTGTACCTACAAGCCCATTCTTGACACCCAACATCAATAATTTGAAATCAAATGGAGCTGAGTTTAAAAATAAAGTGTTGACGCCTTAAATGTTTGATGGCACACATTAAATACTGAGTGTATTATCGGAATTGAAAGTGAAGAACGGAGCAGAGACGTGAGTCTACTCTTGCAGTAACTAAACAAAATACACTAAGAAAACAAATTACCGTTTCTACAGTAGAAATATAATTTACACAGTGTAATTTCGTATTAAGCAATGATATTTAAAAAATATAGATATGTTTTACCATTACAAATCAACTAAAATCTGTTCCTAAAAGAGCTACAACACACATGTTTATCTTTTGTTTCACTATACCAATCACATTGCTATAATATATGAAGGCATTATATTGCTGTATGTCAAAATGTCAAGCACTTCTGACAACAACAAAAGCGTGCGTATCGTCTTGTATCGACAGAGCGACTACGAGCAGAACGGTCAATTGCCAGTTCTTACTTAATATTATCTACCTCTTTTTTACATTATAATATAATTGGTATTTAGTACGAATATAGAAAATCTTAAAGTTTGTTAGCTGGTTGTTTATTACTTGCCTACACTAATGAATAGGATTTCATTTATTTAATAATAACTTTTTTCATCATAACAGAAGTTCTTGAACTTCTGCTTGAGCTAAGTCTATACTTGTATAGACTTGATGATAGTCATGTACCATTAATATGAGTATGGTCACAATTAATTCATAATATCCTAAGATATTTTGTTTCAGACTATTCCAACACGTCAAGTGTTCAATAATTCGATATCATAATTTCTGGAAAAAACGTGAAAATTAAAAATTGTGTATTCCGTTTAAGTGAAGTGTACTTGTGATCGATTCCTGTGTACTGGTAATATCAAATTGTCAACCTTTATCGAACAATTATAAATCTACAAAATTGCTTGATAAGCTTAATAGAAGCCTGAAAGAGTGTCAATGGTAATAGCTTATACGTTATGTCATTATGTGATGACAGCCTCTCCAAATTGTTTTTATAAGTTTTTTATTTGCATTCGCCGACAAACGTTACACGTAAATAATTGCAATAAACTTTTGACACTCTGACATTTTTTTGACATTTCATGTGATGGCAGAACATAGGTGAACAGTGAAACAGTAGCGCGGCGTAAGATAAATTACCTTTCTGTACATCAAAATACCACGCGCCATTTTGATGCCCGACTATTTGTAGTCGGAAATAAGATAAATATTTTACTGAAATAATCGTTCTCGTGTAGGATTTCATGATCAAAATGCTAATGTTAAATTAGGTTATCCTTTCCTTTAAGTACTTCTGAAACATAATTATCCTCTTGAATTTAATAAAAGGTTTTCTCAAGTGAAAGTAGTTTGGGTATTGGAGTTTAAAAGAGGATTAATCACGCTCTGATATAAAACTCGATCTACATTTGCCCTTTAATTTTGTAAACGTCTTATTTATATACTACCCAAGTCTTACACAATTTATTTATTATTTATTACTCATTATTATATTATAATTTTCTAATTTAATTTGAGTAGTAAATGTACATATACCTAATTAACATTATACCAAATTACGTACGTAAATGTTTTAGAGTTATACTTATTTAATGTACACCGATTTGTATAATTGTTACCAACTGACAGATAGAACCTTGGAATTTTGTACAGGTTTTTTACATGCAGTTGGGAACACTTTGGTTTTTTTTTATTTATACTGCAAAGTGTTAAAATATGGGGTTTGTATACGGACAAAGTTGCGTGTACCGACTAGTCTCTTTTAAAATTATTAATTCATCAAGCTTAAATTAAAGAAAATAAATAACACCATCAGAATTTGTAACAGAATAGATCATTTGTTATTATTACTCTCATCAGTTACTCTCTGTAAAATATTATATTTCATACGAATTGAGATCGTTTAAATCGTTTTTCAATAGGAAATCGTACAGCAGATAATAAGTCGTTATCCTAGGTAGGTAGGTGGTGAGGCTAATACATTATGAGAAGACAGAGTAGAAATTGTGAGTACTTATTTCACTTTGCGAAACATAATGAACGCAACGCTTTGTTTTGTTACAAGAATAAAAGAAAAGCAAATCACCGTAACACACTTGATAGAAGAACGCTAGTGAAGAACTATTCTACTAATTCGGGAATTCGCCTAAGTAGGCCAAGCGCTGGTCGTTCCCAGGGCGTGCACACACAAATACGAAAGTGAAATAGAAAGAATGTGAAACAAATGCTTTTTCATTTAGGGCTCTTTGTGCGAGTTAAAAGCAGACAGAGATATATGGTAACATTAGGAAAACAATGCGGCTTTGTATTTACTCCGCGTTTCTGTAGACAACATCTAAACATTTGAATAAAACTGATTGACTACCCGTATACCGAACAACCCAGTATCTTACATCTACCTTTTCATATTCTATACCATCCGTTGCGGATCCGTTTTGTTTAGATAATATTCAAATTCTTTCCTCGCCTTGCAATTTGAACAAAGTTGAATTGTTGAAAGATTTTGAGATATATTGGTCCCAAGAAAACCATTTTGTAAAAAACCTACGAAGTGTCGTTTGAAAGTTGTTTTGAAAATTGGCCCATAAAAATCTTGTAAAAGATCAAGTCTAAAGTCAATACAACGAGGACAAAACTATATTTTCATTTATCTCAATTAAATGGGTAAATTTATCGCCAATAAATTTCACCTGAAGATCAGACATTCATATTACTAGATTACTTAAGCCTTATAGCCTTAAGTATTAGCGATTATCTCTCAGATAAACCTGTAAAATACAAAATACACGTAAATTTTTGCTTTGCACCACACGTGGCGTAGGCTCTACCATGCCTCAAAAAAAACTTTAAACATGAATTTTTGCTACATTAGGAATGTATTTATAAAGCTTCTTTTTAACAAACTCTTCAGAAAATCTTACCATAACATTTCATAATAACACTTATCTCATAATTATAACGCTGTTAACTCCAGCAAATTTATAAATTCCATTTTAAGTTTGCTACGTGCGCATAACTTTTGTTCAATAACAATTTCAAACCCAATAAAAACCAGCAGCGTAACTTGAAACATAAACAGCACTGAAGTTGTGAAATATGTCTCAGAGGACGAACTGCTATCGTGTTAAAATACTGTTTGCGAACGAAAATGTTTCCACCGTCATTTTAACGTAATCTCAACTCTATGGTTATAGGATCACGATGCAATTGTCATTTCAGCAACTGGGATGTAATTGCCGAAAAATACACTTGTATCATATATACAAAACTATGATAACCTAACTCTCGTGTGCATTATGCAGGATCATTGGAAATAGATATTCGTACTAAAATGTGGCATTAAATATGGCAAGATTAAATTATATGTTAATTTGAGTTCATAATCGACGTATCAATTAATATTTAATTTAATTTATAACGGCCTTAACTAGTTGCCACATACATGTTATATCTATAGTTTTTATATTTTAGTCTATGTAACTTTTACTTGTGATAGAGCATATAACAATAGGTATTTTTTTAAAGTCAAAAAGCAGTTCCTAACTTTTGTAAGGCTTTATTCTAAAGCAGTCGATTTTCAAATAATCTTTCAACCCTTAGGCTAAGTACTGTAAAAAATCGAGCCTTAACTTGTGTAAAACTTCTAGCTTCAGGTATATTGGCTGAGCGATAATAATATGTCGATAAGTCGAACCTCTTTCATACAAGTATATGTATATTTGCTTTCGCAATATTATCCAAGTTAAACAATAGGCATGTCTAAAATACATCAAGGCAAAAACAAAACAATTCAAATCTCCGCCTGAAGGAATGCCAAGACAAAACCCTAAATACAATCACATTGTACAAGGGATTTGCCGTAATCAAGAATGACGAATGACGTAGACCGATGTCTGTATTGCGGCGTGACACGAGTAGAACGTGTGGGGTGAACTTAAGGAATTGCTTTTTTCGAAGACATATTGCTTAATCCATGCTTCTCTTTACTATGTGTGTCATTTGTCACAAAAGTGTTTAATTTACGGCTTAAATCATTGTTAATGTAATCGTTGGTGTATCGTCTCCGGTCTGTTAGGACTGATTCCTATATTGTACTGATCTCATAATGAACAAAATGCCAAAATCACCTTTTCCCAAAATGACTGATTTTCTAAATGTCTTTGTCTCTTGTGATCATGACTATAAGTTATTATTAACTGACTCAGTGTTAAATTTTATTGAGAAATGGTTAATAGCTGTGTTGAACTTCTGCAGGTAAATTTATGTTAATTTTTATAAAAACATTTAATGTTTCACAAATGGCAGAATTATTTTGCAACGGTTAATATAATAAAGACTCAAGTATTCAAGACGAGAATATTTAATTTCAAGAAAGCTTTTACTACAATCATTACGCATTGCGAAGCTAGGTGCAAAATACACCGAGACGCTCTTCATTTTAATGGTAGCTGTTTAATTAAAATTCAATGGACAGTTCTTCTATTCAAATTATAAATTAAATGAAAAACAAAAGAAATTCAAAATACCAATAACGAACGATGTGGATTAACTGACTGAAGATTGTTTATATTAAATAGCCTTAAAAAGAACGGTCGAGGCATGTGAAGTTAAGTGATAACTATTGGCCACGGAAGTCAGTTAGCCAAAAGGATTTACCAACACGTTGCCAGTCAAGAAGAAAGTGAACTTCCCCGCTTACTTAATAGTAGGTACTTTCCAGGTAAAAATACATATAAGTGCCGTCAGAAATATTTGGGTAGTATAGGACTTAGTTACCTTTGCCATAACCTCGTTCGTTCTTGAGCAGGATGAACCATGAATCGGATAGGTTGACTTGGGTTCAATAATGGAGCCCTGGGTATTTCGTATACAGACGGCATGTCACCGATGCCGTCCCAATAAATAATTTATTAGTAGAATGACTAGATCTAGATAGCTGCTAATCTGCTAAAGCTGTAGATCTTGCGAATCCAGCTGCGCGGCGCGGCGGTATGTTAGCACTATGGTTGTTATTTTATAGGAAGCGGTTAAAACAAATTAAGGAGCGGTGATGCGGATGAGAACAAGATTTTTCCAACTCTTAAAACTTGACACTATTTAACATTTTTCTTTTTTCAAATCGACGGTCCCTACGTACATAAAGACATGTCAAAAATGGCATTTTTTTTTACTGCACAATTGGCTTTAAATTTTCCATATGCACAGTCCTGTATTTTTTTTATTTTTTTATATTACGTATTTAACGTCATTTACAAAACGTATATGAGAACAAGTATTACATTTACAACGGATAAGTGTCGTAGATGCGGATATCTATACGTATCGTTTCGTACGGTGTTTTAAAATGCGCGCCACTCGGTGCGAACGCGGTCTTGTCTGACATAACGTCATTTACGGCGGAAGTTCCCCAATGTCATGTCGATGCTTGTTCGCGTGGTAAAATATTAATGTTTTGATGCAGTTTAGATTTAGTGGTGTGTTTTTAGTTATAAGACAAGTATTCATAATATTACCTGCAACAATACTGCAAAACATGAATAACAGTAGATCAAAGTTATTGGTGGATATTGCAAACTCCAGAAATGATATTTTATGCGTTTCTGAAGCACAAGACCTAATTAATTATATTATTATTATTATTATTATTATTTATAATTCTATTTTATAAACTGTTTTCTTCTTTCCTGCGTATAAAAAGGTATCATAGACATGTCTGACTTGCTTTTATTTTAATGTCAGCGTAGAAACAGTCATCTATCAGTTTTTCTAAGAAAATATAAAAAAAGAAAATATGTATAAATACCATTATAAAGTTCCTAAAGCTAATAAAACATTAAAGAAAAAAAATTATAATTATACATAATATAATTATTTCTAGAGCGGTTTGAACATAAATAACGCTCTCCTGTAAACCTCGGTTTTTGACATGTCTTTATGTACGTAGGGACCGTCGAAATTTAAGGTTTTCACTAGCCAGGGGTAGCTCCGCGGAGGTCGACAAATGGCATAACTACTAAAACATATTCTGAATATCGCCCGCGCAACCATACTCCCCGGCTTTGGAAGTTCGGAAACTAGAAAGTTATAATGTAATGATGAATGATTTTCGCTTTACAAAGTCAGATTTAAAATAAACGATCTCTACTGTATGCATTTAATAATGAACTAATGTCAATTAACATCATATATAATCTAAATTTTACTAACAAAAAATAACCGACTTCAAAGTCTCAAAAACTACTTTTCAGATCTCGTTCAAATTTATGTGGGACCACATGACAAGCACCTGCTTTCGATTAAAAAAAGAATCATCGAAATCGGTTGGCGTGATATTGAGTTATTCGTCAATTTGTCGCGCACATCTTAACACAAATTTACGACTTATGTGGTTTTCTCATGGATGCCATTGTCAGATCTCAATAAAATTTATGTGGGACAGCCACCAGCTTTCGATTAAAAAAACAATCATCAAAATCGGTTCGCCCAGTCCAAAGTTCTGAGGTAACAAACATAAAAAACATAAAAAAATACAGTCGAATTGAGAACCTCCTCCTTTTTTTGAAGTCAGTTAAAAATCACACCCAAGCTCTATACGATACCAAAGATTAATTTTATTTAACGTTTGATATCGCTTCCCAATATTATGTTCTGCGCTTGTATTACGTATAAATTGGAGGGACCTCATGGGAAATCTGTTTGAAGGTTGAAACCTAATTCAGAAAGTGTGTTATAAGTATTTGGAGTGTAAAACTATACCTAGCAAGAGTTCTAAAAGTAGTGTTCGTGAATGTACTAACATTTTTATAAGACTTTATTACCATCATTTTATGCCGACTTAATCCCTGCTTTTGACACTTTCAATGCAGTAAGTTTGCAGAGCTAGCAACATTTTTCTCTTTTAATAGGGAAATATCTACGACAGTGGTTTTATAGTTAAGTTACAAAATTTTCACTTAATATTATAATGAAATAAATACAAAACAGAGTAATATAATTAAGTACATTATTCCATGAAAGTCATGAATGATTCAATCACTTCACAAATTGAGGAAATATATATCATGATTATATAGTTTATATTATTTTGTATTTATCAACTAGTCAAGTAAATTTTTAAGGCGCTACCGCGCCCGTTTGGTTGATTTTCTTTTGGATATATTTCATAAAGTGTATACGCTATTAGCGTAATACTTAGGTATATGTTTTTTGACTATGTACTTTAAATCTGCTCGAAAATGAAAACACGATAACGTGAAATTTTCTCGATAGAAAAAAATCATGAAGTTGGCTCTAATTATTTACATTATAGCTTGCCACCGCGATATTTAAAGAAATTTGTGCATGGAATTCTTTTTAAAACATAGTACATTATCACATCTAAATCCATGTGTTTTTTTGTGAAAAAACATGAAGTAGTTTTTAAAAACCAAATAAAAACGTTGTTTGGCGCTTATGTCGGTCAGTTTCGAGCGCACGCTCAGTATAGCTGTCTCACAATTTTCATACAAGAACTCATTCCCACACTGTCTTTATGATGTGCGTTCAGTCGACTGCGGTCTTCATCGACGTCGGACGTATGTCTCTCTGCGCTATTTTTTACACGCTTTTTATTAAAGAATTTGAAGTAGCGTATAAAGTTTTTGACTTTTGCTTATGATTGTCAAAACGTTAAATGGGGAAAACTAAACAGCACAGAGAAATGGAGTAGTTTTGTTTTATTATTTATATTTTATAATTTGTACTTAAATAAAAATATTTGATGATATGTAAGAGAATGAATAATTAAATTACTGTTCAGTTGTGTAATGCATTATCTATATATATAAAAGCTTTTTATACTTTTTATTCGGTTCGGTAGTTTCTTACATAATGAATAAAATGAAATTTTTCAAGGAGATTGCCGGGAAGACGTCAGCTAAGAACGGATTTTTCTAAATTCATCTCCTAAGGCGTAAAAATAGGGGTTGGAAGTTACTTTCATACAAACCAACTCCGTCAGTTTTAGAGTAATAAATATATTTTTTATGTAAGTTTATCGTTATGAATAAAAGTTAACTTTGACCCATTTTTTTTTGAAAATCCTCACTTAAAGGGAAGTCAATACATTATTTATGAAGATTTAAAACATACACCCACATTCAGATTGTAAATATACGTGTATATAGTATTAGTACAAACTAGCCAAGTTAAATGTAGAATTGAATTACATGTTGTTGTGACTAAAATTTTAGGATTTTCTACACAGAACTTGGCACCCATTTAGATGTCAATTCTTTTTTTTATTGAACTTGGCTCTCATTTCACATTTATGTTTTTGATGAGATAGTATCCTACATAAAGTAAGACCAAGCGAAAAATGAGTTTTTTTCTGTCAAGTTCCTACTTACTATTTTCACGTATGCACAGATTTATTCTTCGACTGAATTCACTTCGTGTCGCCTCTTATATCGAATTATGATGGATATCATCAGTGTCCAAGGAGTGAATTTGAATCAAGTTATTTTATCATGTACTGTATTGGTCTGACCTTTTAAAATAGGTTTCGCTTAAATTTAACTACGTTCCGTTAAATTAATAACGTAATGAATATTAAAAAATATGATAATTTTGAAATTATTACAGATATTTCTTTGATGTAATGATGCAGTTTTAGTTTTCATCAAAATTGACCCCGAGACTCCTTTCAGCATTGTTCGCTATTCCTCATACTTTCAGAGTTGGCCATACACGCACACTTTGAAAATTCAACCTTTATATAATTTGTATATGTTACCGGATATCTGTATAATGCTGGTATTCAACACAATTCCTAGGAAATGTGTATATTACCTGGGTCGTTTTGGCAATGTATTAAATTATATGAATATTATCACCATTACATAGTTTGCCTAGGTAATGTATACGTTTCTCAACTACTGTACAGAATACCTGCAGGTCCACCGGCAATGAAGTTAGATTTGGGTATGTGTAGTCAACTTAGAACCTGCATGAATAGATATTTTTTTATACATTTTAAATTAATACTTGACCGAAATCACACTTGATGGTATGGAGAGATGCAGTCTAATGGCTCCTAGACTACACTACTCGCCTACGCAGCTTCGGATTTTTCAAAATTGGTGACAGAACCGACTTAGTCAACCCCGACCCCACGTGGTACTAGTCTGCCCTACCCCTAGAGTGAATGTAAACCCCGGAGGCGCGGAGGGAGAACAGCCCCCGCCCGCTGTAACTAACTGCAGGCAGTGCCTGCACTTCCCGCAGCGCCGGAGATGTTTGGAAGCCTTTTTGTGTATCAAAAACCCCTAAATTCTCCCTAAAAGTGCATATGTATGTCACCGGAAGATAACAAGAACCGCAAATTTACAAACCTAGGTTTATAAACAATATACAACTAAATGAATATTACTCTAACTGAAACATTCGCTACTTGAAAGTTGGCCTTTTGAAAAGTGTCATTATAAAAGGCAGACCAAACGTACAGTTGGCAACTGTTAGATTGGGAAATAAATAAAAAATTGTGATAAGTTTGCAAATGATTATTCGGCGAAATAAAATTCTGCGAAAAGTTAGTTGGCAAGTGATAATCGGCCAAACAATTTTCGGCGAAAAGGCAGCTTAGAGAACCGTCTTTTACACACATTACCAACTACGCATGGAGTATTGTATAGAATGCCTGGGCTAAGTATGAAATAAATAATATTCAAAACGTTACCTGAACGTTTTAGATATTCTATACATTGCCTAGGTATTGTATAGAATGCTGAATTATACAGATGTCCGGTAACATATACATAAAATAATCTGTTTTCTATTGAATTGTGTTTTACCTATTGCCTATTTTAAAACAAATTGATACATTACTTAACACTTTGCAAGTTTTATTAATGAATAATGTATTAGGGAATTTAAGAGTAACGTATCCCATCAAAAACATAAATGTAAAGTGAGAACTAATTAAAAAAATTTAGATCTAAATGGGTGCCAAGTTCTGTGTAGAAAAGCCTAAAATCTTAGTCACAAGAACATGTACTTCAAGCTGCACATTTGACTTGGTTAGTTTTCACGTACCTACCTAAGCTATATATTTGTATAATTATCTTCGTTAAGTCTTTTAGGTTGATGAACTATGTTACTTTTCTAAAATTTGGTTTGTTGGTTGCTAACTAATGAAAACTAGCCAATTCAAATGTAAAGCTTGAATTACATGTTCTTGTGACTAAAATTTTAGGCTTTTCTACACAGAACTTGGCACCCATTTAGATCTCAATTCTTTTTTTTTAATTGGCTCTCACTTTACATTTATGTTTTTGATGGGAAATCATTACTTTTTGTACAGAAATTATTAGAAGGTACTTATTCATAACGTTACTGATTAATTATTTACCTTATACATGAACTGTTATAGTGCTCTTCAACTAAATCTGTAGTTAGTGCGCCGTGGTCTGAAATACCTATTATTTCATTATTTATAAGTAATGACGTTCCACTATTGATGTCCACTAATATTGAAATAATAATTATTAATACTAAATCCCAGTTATAATATCGTAATATTAATAAATACGATATTCAACCATACTCATATTATAAATGTGAAAGTGTGTTTGTTTGTTTGTCCGTCTTTCACGTCGCAACGAAGCTGATAAATGGTATGGTTTTTGTGTATGGAGTTAGTGAGGAGGGTGGAGAGTAACGTAGGCTACTTTTTACCGCGATAAAACATCCCCATGGGAAGATCGATATTTTGTTAGTTGCTAAATATTTAGTTCCGGATGTTGCTAATAGATGGCGTTAGTAAAATTCATTTGCAAGTTCTGAATCACGCTATATGTAACTAAATCTAACTAAGTAAAAGTAAGTAGGATTTGTAAAGAATCGATCTCTACCGCGGGCGAAGCTGCGGGCAAAAGCTAGTTATATAGTTATAAGTAGTTTATGTTCGATGACATAACGTGCTACAATATATTTTGAAACAATACTTCGAATCACTTTTTACTGGTATAATTTCGGAAATAATACAAAATTTAGTCGTTTACACGCCATACAAGATTAGAGAAAAATAATTTTTCACACATTAAAAATGAAACGACGTAATACACTGGAAATCACGTCCCGCACACACTTTCCCAAAGGCACTTGGGACACTTAACATCTTCCCCCCGTTGAAAGCTTCACAAAGTACTAAAACTGATATGTTTCATTATATGTTCAGCTTGAAATCCACCTAATGGCCAGATGTCATCAATTTTGATTGCTACTCTTAAATTTCAGGCATTATAAGTGTTTCTAATAGAATCAATTTTTTGAAAAATAAATAAAATGATAAAAATTTACTATTTTTCCATTTATTCTATCTATTATTCTATCTATTATTTATCTGGATGCCAAATTTTAACTTTCTAGACCATCTGGAACTGAGTTAGAGTCTTGATCTATAGGTCAATCAGTGATAAAAATTACGATTTTTGGACGTTAATATCTAAATGACCGTTTGAGATGTGTATATGAAATTTGGAACACATATGTATTTCGCAAGTCTCAATAAATGTTAAAGTTTCAATAAAATTTGACAGGTTTATGTTGAATAGTTTTTGAGTTATGAGGTGGTCAAAAGTGACTCCAAATGGTTCATGTAATATTACAAACGGTGCTACTCGCCAATTCTGTTAGTTTGAAATTGGCTTGACACGCTACCGCGTGTCTAGATTATTTATTCTCTTCAACATCGTCAAACTTTGTACAAAAATTTCTCGTTTCGTTCTACCAAAAATAAGTAATATGTCAAGAACCTTAAAAGCCTACCACGGCTATGTTGCCTCTAATTTAAGGTATGGTATAGTTTTTATGGGGAAACTCTACAGATTGCAATAAAGTCTTCATTGCTCAAAAACGATGTATACGCGCTATTTGTAATGTTACCCCAGACACTAGCTGCAAGCCTCTCTATAGGAAGCTAAAATTATTGTCATTGACAGGTACCTATGCACCTTTTTCAGGAAAAGAAAAATAATTGTTATTTTGCAACCAGATACCCTAATCGACTATGTGTACCATGGTACCTTCTTCTCGATCAGGGATACGTTCAAAAAATTAGACTTCGAAAACGATATATAATAAAATCCTTGAAAACATAAAAATCTTAACTTTCACTAAATTTAAAATAGAGTTACTTAAATGATTAACTGACAAATGCTACTATTCAATGAAAGAATTTAAATGACGATTTTTTTTATTTTATGGAAATAGCCGGCAAACGAGATGACAATCCACCTGATAGTAAGTAACTATCGTTGCCCATGGACATCAACAACACCAAAGGCATCACTGATGCGTTGCCGGCCAAGAAATAGAGCAGAAAAAGAAAAACAGAAATTATTAATAATTATTGTTTTCCCTTGACATTTGAAATTAAAATTTATTATAATATGATGTAAATAATGTAAATTCACATATATTTTTGTGAAAATCCATAAAGTAGTTTTAAAAACCAAATAAAAAAATTGTTTGGCGCTTATGTTGTTCGCTTCCGAGCGCAGGCTCAGTAGGTATAGCTGTCTGACAAATTTTATACAAGAAGTCATTACATTACTGTACTATCCTTGATCCGCAATTGTTTGTTTTTTCGTCTGTTTGGCACCGCCTCATAATTATTTATTTACTGTTAATAATTTAGGATCTTAAATTAAAATAATAAATGATTTATTTTATTTTTCATTTTCAATATTTTTTCGTTGGTTCAATTTTTTGTTAAAAAATAATTGTTTTATAATTTTTAGATGCAATAAAAATTAATGAATAAGTACTACTCCGTAGTTTTTCTGTGCTGTGCTTGTGAAGTGAGTGACATGACAGAAAGAACAACATCGAGGACAAAAGATAGTGGCCACGCCCACTTTCAGCATAAATTCCCATCACGGCCTCCTCTTAAGTACGTATTTATTTAGCAGTATAATATGCATATATTATATTACAACAAATATATTTGGTAGGTATTACCTACATAACTTTCTGAAAATTACAAAAAGCAAATAACCATTTAATTTTCCCCTATAATAGTATTATGATAATACTTTGATCATTACAGAATGTATGTCAACAAGCTCAAATAATATAATAATGTTTCAGCGATTTCTCATCTACACATTTAATTTTATTTATGGATATTGCTGATAATTGATAACTGATTCTCATTATAATGGGCCAATAATTGCATTTAACCGCATGAATTATCTATATTTCCAGGAATTGGAATATTGTAATAAAACAGTTACCTATATCACGTACCTATCACGTTAACTACAAACACAGCGTCCCAATATACAAGGCTTTTTATTGTAAGTAGCTATACAAATCTTGAGCATTGGGTGTCCATAAAGAGCATTATGTACAATGTAGGAGACATTGGAACAACAATGCAATAGATATAATTAATATCATGACATGAGAGTTTAATAGTAACACAGTATATTTGAAGAACGATATTATTATTATATTATTGGTGAAAAAACAAGCACCTATTACAACCGATGTTGCTCTGCTTTTCATTGACGCACACGTACAATAATGTAATTAAATAATTTGTGTAGACATCAACGACATTTTGATCAATCATTCTCAGTTTATTTTGACGGTGACATGAAATATTCCGCGAATATTGTAATTTTCCGCACGCTATAATAATTCCATTATGAGACTTGGTTAAAGGTGCTACAAAATTCATTTTAAATGCAAGATTTTTAACAGACTCACATTGATATTACTTCCCCTCAAACAACATCCATCTTTAGATATCCTCACACCACATCACTCCATACACACCTGGGCCCATTACCTTTTATTTCATAATATAATACTAGAAAACTAGGATATTGAGAGTAAAACGTTATTTGGACAGAATTTTTTTTTATTACTACTGAATGACACAGGTCATAATAAATGTATAAAAAAAACATATTCGAATATCGAAGATTTAACTAAAGAGTTTCACAATATTGATTAATGATTAACAAAATAGTTTCAAATGATGCAATAAAAAAATTACGCAATATTTTTGAATTCAGGGAGGTACCTACACTTGATATTTGACAGATGCACTCCCTGCACTTTTCATTCGTCAATCGTGTTTTAATCTTAAATTTGTATGATATTACATTGGCTTAAAAATTCATTATCGAAACGTTGAATTCTTCTTTTTACAGGATTATTAGCTACAGTTTAAAACAAATATTATACCTAGTGCTCAAAATATATAGTTTCCTTTGGTTTGCCATACGTACCTACTGGTTTTCCATAATTCATTTAACCTGCAACTGTAGCGTATTTTTAAAACACATAATTCTGTCCCAAGCCGGAAAATTGTGTTAGAAAAATCTAATATCTCACGCAACTGTGAGAGTATTTTCGCTATACCCGTTAGTTTCAATTTTATACCCGCGCACACTGCGAAAATTCACTTTGTATCCAATATCTAAACCTTAGTACCTTAGTACATTCGTTTTAGATTGTATTATTAGTGACCACATTAATAAATTAAGTCACACATAATGTATTTTTAAATAGCCGATACACTTGGCTGTACGGTGTACACTTAAATAGCTGACTATTCTCTATTCTTAAGCAGAGAAACGTATACCAACTAGTAGGAAAAATATATGGTGTAACTATATATTCTAAGAATCAATGAAATAATTTAGTGTTCTATTATTTTAGAAGGTTTTAGAAGGCCGCTTAAAAATTCAATTCAATGGGCAGTCCAGGTTTTTTCACACACTAGTGATATATTATCTTCTATTGTTACCAGCCAACCCTTTTCGAGAAAGTAAACGCTAGGCGTGTTTGTATTTGACTTGTCATTAATTTAACATTGTTTATAATTTAATTTACATCGTTAGTGTAATCAAATTTCCACCCGAACCATTAATTTATGTGCAATTGTAAGCTTCTGTTGAAGCAGGAATGTTTATATGGTTTCTTTTATGGAAATAACCGATAAACTAGCTACATCTGACATTAATTAGTGACACCAAAGGCATCACCAATACATAGCCGGCCAAGAAAGAGAGAAGAAGAAAGAAAGAAAGAACTAGTTCTCAAGCCCCCAGCGGGTCGTTTGGTGGCTAACTCACGCAAATGGGTGGTAGCCAGTCAGGATATTAGTGACTCAATAATAATATTGATAATATTACCCTTATACTTTACCAGCTAGCTTCACCAAGAAGTAGACCGGCTTCTTTCGCCTCTTACGAAATGCTAGTATATCGGAATTAGGGTCAGTATGCTAACTAATATAAAATATATATATATATAATATAATATAAATAACTATACTAAGACAATAATATTATTTGCATATTCATGCATATGCAGTATGGTAATGTTATCGGCAAAATGTGTAAGTAATTAAGTAATATAATATGACATACCTACTTCATTATCTTCCTCAGATATATTATTACATGAATTTCGATAAAATGTTAAGGTATAATAATCAAATTTAACTATGAAATCAATGCAATTAATTGTATCAAGTTTTTAGAGCAACGCAAAAAGAAAAAAAAATCTTATCTATGCAGTTAATAAATAAACAAGCATTTTTAACACACTTTTGTTCTTCATTTGATCTTACAAAAAAAAAAAAAGAAATTTACAAATTTTCAATTTATCGGCTCTAACCCATTGATGGCCCTGGTCTGCCTGGGCGCGGGTCTCTCCTCTTGAAGAGGCCTAGAGCATAATCTACCATGCTGCTCCGTTGCGGATTAGTGGAGAGGTTAGTGGCCAACCCGAGTGTCGGAAGTTTTTCAAACC
This sequence comes from Thymelicus acteon, assembly GCA_951805285.1. Taxonomy (NCBI): domain Eukaryota; kingdom Metazoa; phylum Arthropoda; class Insecta; order Lepidoptera; family Hesperiidae; genus Thymelicus; species Thymelicus acteon. Next base: position 8,616,961 of record OX638229.1, on the reverse strand, counting down.
GCCCGAGGGCCTCCGACATGGCTTAACGACTGTTATCTTAACAACAACCAGGACCGACGGCTTTACGTGCCCTCCGAAGCACGGAAACGCTCAAGAATTTTTTGCCACTAGCGGTCACCCATCCAAGAAGGATCGACAAAGGCTGCCGGGTTATGAGCGAAAATTTGTTATTACAATTGGTATTCCTAAAATCTCGCCACCATACGGTCAATAAAATTCTAGTGTTTCTCTTTCTTGCTCGGAAGTAGCTGGGAATGAAAAAAGCAAACTTTGCTTCTAGGAAATCTGCCAAGTTTCATTAAAGTCCGATAAGCCATTCCATCGTCAGACTGGAACAGACAAAAGCATACGAAATACAAAATGTTTACTTACTCTTGTTTCCTCTAAATGTGTATTTTCTGTTACTTTTGTTGAAACGCTTTCAAAGTGCCTCTAAAAAGTCAATGCATTTGAGTATTCGAGTTATATGTATGTAAATATAATTTAATATGATTTATTTTTTATTGCAACTGAAGTAAGTCACCACCACAGTATTTTAATTATTCTTAGACTGGTTTATATAAATTAGATATCTTATAATTAACTTCAGATATTTTTTAACTGACATGAAATTATCACTTATCATTATCATTATTGTATTTTCTGTTACTTTTGTTGAAACGCTTTCAAAGTGCCTCTAAAAAGTCAATGCATTTGAGTATTCGAGTTATATGTATGTAAATATAATTTAATATGATTTATTTTTTATTGCAACTGAAGTAAGTCACCACCACAGTATTTTAATTATTCTTAGACTGGTTTATATAAATTAGATATCTTATAATTAACTTCAGATATTTTTTAACTGACATGAAATTATCACTTATCATTATACTAGCTTCTACCCGCGACTTCGTCTGCGTGGACTTCAGAATTGGATCTTTAGAGGAATGAAGAGTATAATCAATAAAAGAAATGATAAAAAAATCTATGCTAGCCATTTTTATTATACCACTTATCTTGAGGGAACGGTCTATCCCCGATATAAAATTTTAAACTTAATTCACCCAGTTTTAAACTTTACCACCATGGACCACGATCCATGCAACTGGGTCAAAATATCGGAATACAAAATAAATATCATAAGTACTCGTATTATAGTAAAATCTATCCCCGATATGAAAAGTACCCTATCCTTTAATGCGAGATATAAAATATCTGGGAGCCAAACTGAAACTAAATTCGTTTAGCAGTTTAAGCGTCAGTGAATAAGAAACATTCACTTAATTTCATTTTAAAAATGGTTTAAAAAACAACAACAAATACCTTTGAAATCAATTTTGTTATTTCCGTTCGTTCAGGTGTTACATAATTATTTGGTCTTCAAAATACACCACCAGGCCCTAAGTTTGGTCTATATGCTAGTTTTGCAATGTCAAAGTACCAACAACTATGTAATATTTTAAATAAAAAGCGGCCAAGTGCGAGTTGGACTCGCCCATGAAGGGTTCCGTAGCAGCAAGTAACATAATATAAAAGTTCTTGTAGTTCGTTGTAACTTTGATCGATATTTTTTGCGGTTTACGATTTATGACGTTTTAAAAAAAACTACTTACTAGATTTCGTTCAAATTAATTTTCTTTGGAAGTTTGCATGGTAATGTACATCATATATTTTTTTTAGTTTTATCATTCTCTTATTTTAGAAGTTACAGGGGGGGGGGGGGACACACATTTTATCACTTTGGAAGTGTCTCTCGCGCAAACTATTCAATTTAGAAAAAAATTATATTAGAAACCTCAATATCATTTTTGAAGACCTATCCATAGATACCCCACACGCATGGGTTTGATGAAAAAAATGTTTTTGAGTTTCAGTTCTATGTATGAGGAACCCCCAAAATTTATTGTTTTTTTTCTATTTTTGTGTGACAATCTTAACGCGGTTTACAGAATACATCTACTTACCAAGTTTCAACAGTATAGTTCTTATAGTTTCGGAGAAAAGTGGCTGTGACATACGGACGGACAGACAGACAGACAGACAGACAGACATGACGAATTTATAAGGGTTCCGTTTTTTGCCATTTGGCTACGAAACCCTAAAAAGTGTTTCCGTTATTGCCACCCGATTAGGAATTACATAGTATTTTATCTCTAAGATCGCTATCTGGCCCTAAGTCAATGATGTACTGGTTTTGCAATGTGAATGTTACTAACAACAACAACAACAATCACCCATATAATAACTGCTGTTATTATGTATATTTAGCACGCGCCTCATGGTATATCTAAAATACAATGATGTTCTTAGCGACAGGCAGTACGGGTTCCGCCGAAATCGGTCGACGGGGGATCTTCTAGCGTATGCCACTCACATCTGGGACGATGCCATCGAGAAAAATAGGGAAGAGCTAGCCGTTTTTCTTGACATCTCGAAGGCCTTCGATTGGGTCTGGCATACCAACTTTGTGAGATTCAACGTCACAAAAACTCAAGCGTGTCAATTCACCGGCAAAAGAAGCCCTTTCATCTTGGCCCTTACTCTTAAAATACGGATGTCTTCAAGTAAAGAGGGAATAGGCTTTTAGCAAGTTAGTGCGCTTTACCACCCATAATTCATTCCCGCTTACCATCAGGTGGCTTTTTAGTCAAGCATTAGCTTATTTCACATAAAAGTTCCATTTTTTTTACATAAATTAAGTGCTTGACAACAATCCCACCTGCCGGTTAGTGGCGATGGAGTCCAAGATGGTGAATGCACTAACTTAATAAGTGCCTATTCATTCCTTTCTTGAAGACACCTACATTGTAGTTGGACGGGAACACCCACGCAGGCAAGCTATTCCAGTCCTTCGCGGCACGCAGTATGAAAGAAGACGTGTATCGCACCGTTCGCAGCGGTAGGATATTCACGACATATGGATGGATGCTTGCCGTACGACGGGCTGTTCGATGGAGGAACGGGGATGGGGGAATTAGTTCGTGCAATTCCTGAGCACAATCTCCAAAATGCATCCTGTAGAATGTCGAGAGACTGGGTACTCTGCGCCTGTGTGCGAGGCTTTGCAGGTTGGTTACCACCAAGTCTGGGTCGTTAATGAGCCTCGTTGCACGCCTCTCCATCGAATCTAAGGCTGAAAGGTGACATTTTGCGGCACCGGCCCAAATTTGACAGCAGTACTCCACACATGGGCAAACCTGAGCTTTATACACTGTTAAAATCTGCCTCGGTGAGAAGTACTGGCGCACCCTTGCAAGGATCCCAAGTTTTCTTGCAGCCACTTTAGCTTTGGATTCGATGAACCTTTCATAGTTGAGGTTCGAGGAAACTTCGACTTCCAATAACTGTAGGCGGTCGGTGCATTCCAGGGATACATTCCGGAAAGTGGGAGCCAAGGTGAACAGGCTCCGTTTTGCGGTGAACAGACACGTCTGCGTTTAAGTGGCATGGCATAATTATTTTGTGTACCCAAGATACACCATCAGGCTCAAGTTGCTCAATGATGTATATAGGCTTTGTAATTTCAACGTTACTAACAAAAATATTTTTAAATCTTGTTCAGATATTCCCATCCGTTCGAGATTTACATATTTAGCCTCCAAGATAAGTACATCAGCAGGCCTTAAGTTGGTCATTAATGTACTGGTTTTGCAATGTCAACGTTACTAAAAACAAATATTTTTTATTCCTGTTAAGTAATTTGCACCCGTTGAGGAGTTACCTATTTGTTCTCCAAGACCCCTAGTTGGTCAATGAAGAGCTGATTTTACAATGTCAACGATAACGAAAACAAAATACCTTTAAACACCATTCTACCTATTTTTTTCTACCATTGAGGAGTTACACTCTTTATCTCCAGATACCACCATCAGCTCTTCACTGAATTTCAATAGGATTTACTTGACAAAATACCCTATGTTATACAAAAAAGCATAATCCAAATTGCTTCTTAAACAAAGAATTTACTCGTATTAACTAAAATCATGGATATATTACTCTGTCTGGACCATAGACTTTGTAGAGGTACCTGAAGATCAATGACGTCATATTGGAATAACCATTCGACCAATCACATGCCGGATTGAGGTTGTTCTTCATAATTGTAGGGTGTACACACTTAAAAAAATTATGTCCTATTTTGTTATGGTTCTTCAACATGTTTTCTATATGTAATTCTTCTGGTGGCAAAAATTACAATATTGAAATAATATACATTTTATAAGAATTTATTCAAAATTACCTAATTTAAATAATTGCATTAGGAGTAAATTGAAAATTAAGGTACACAATTATGGTACATCTGTATTATAATTTCATCTTAGATGTTTTTAAACCATTATAAAAAATCACAATCGGAAGATAATTATATCCTGGGACTATAGATAACATGGACACAATACAAAAATGGTCATTATTTTATGCCATCATCGATCTTCAGGTACAACTACGAAGTTATGTATCCAGCTAGAGTAACATATTCATGACTAAAATCAGTAATTCAAAAACTTACTGGCCTAAACGCATGCACAGCTATAGAAAAATAAAGCAATTTTGACATTAGGCTAAAACCGCACTAGGATTTTAAAGACGCACGCACTCATCCGACATTTTAATAATGACTTGCTCAATCGGTTCAGGAAAATTAATATTTTTTACTATAAAGTAAATATAAAAAATAGAAAGACATTTACGAATGTTAAAAACCAAATTTGATGATCTTTTGCAATCAATTAAACCTGATACGATATCTTATAATACTTCGATAGCACTTCTTATTGAAAGGTAGCAAAAAACTTGATAAGCTACATTGAAGTATTATTACTGGCGTATAGAACCGATACAGCGAATACTATGTTTGGCCCAATAAATTGGCTGCAGTGGGCTTCAATTTTCAATGGATTCGTTCAATTTAAAAACAGAATCTACCGACGCAACACAAATTTTGTTCGCGCTGTCTGTTCTGGTACTTTACTACATTATACTTCAATGATAAGCTACCAGTATTTTTCTTTATCGTAAAATTATTATTTTTTGTAACTCATTGATTGCTCATTGGGTGCATGAAGAGCTTTATAAACGCTAGTATGTAAGTAGCCTTAGTTTTCCACAAAAAATGTTTTGTTGATTTATTTGATTTTATACAAGATCGATGGCTACTAAACCTCGCATTGTATGATAAAAATTATCACAATGTGCATCTCATTTAACACAATTAGTATAATGTTAGTTATTAAAAAAAATTAACCATATTACAACTTAATCACTTAATCAGCTGACTGAAGTTCGGCCATTTTTATTTCGTTCATCTGTCATGTCAGTGTGACGAAAAACGGCAAACTGTTTTTCTATGACTAAATTGTACCTCTTATCCCTCAGGAACAGGTATATTTTCCGGGATAAAAAGTAGCCTATCCGGTAATTTAGGTTGAAAGCTATCCGTGTGCCAAATTTTATCCATATCCGTTCAGCTGTTTTTGCGTGATTGAGTCACAAACATCCAAACATCCAAACATCCAAACTTTCACATTTATAATATTAGTTGGATAGGATTATATACGAGTAACTGCCCTCGCTTTGCTTCGGTTTTCTTATTTTTTACACCTTGGGTTACATTATTGGAGTTTTATTAAGGATCCCTAATTTTTTGAAATTATAGCCTATGTTACCCGGGGATAGTGTAGCTTCCCAACAGTGAAATAATTTTTAATATCAGTTCAGTAGTTTCGGAGCCTATTCAATGCAAACAAAAAATCAAATCTTTCCTCTTTATATATTAGTATTTATATTATATATACGAGTAACTGCCCTCGCTTTGCTTCGGTTTTCTTATTTTTTACACCTTGGGTTACATTATTGGAGTTTTATTAAGGATCCCTAATTTTTTGAAACTATAGCCTATGTTACCCGGGGATAGTGCAGCTTCCCAACAGTGAAATAATTTTTAATATCAGTTCAGTAGTTTCGGAGCCTATTCAATGCAAACAAAAAATCAAATCTTTCCTCTTTATATATTAGTATAGATTATAGCAATAAACAAGTTAATTGTTATAGAAAACTAGCTGACCGGAGACCGGAGAGGTAGGGGGATGAAAAATAGATGTTGTCCAATTCTCCACCCTGGGTCGAAATCGGTCGAGCCGTTTCGGAGGAGTTCAACTTCAAAAAAGCGTGACACGAGAGTTTAATATATTAGATTAAACGACTATAATTAAATCTTAACAGTAGTTTTCAATGAAGAAACGAAGATTATTAAACCACAGGGGCCAGATCTTAACACATCAAAGAGCATAGCCATAGCAGACCCCGGAGAGGCTTGATTCATGACCCATTATTCAAGCACCCTATCTTATTCAAATAAATTACAAGCCGCTACGGTTTGCTATCTAAGCCTGTTAGGAAATGTCACCACATTTCTGTAATATTGTTAAATTTATAATCAATCGCACATTAATTATTTTTATATAGAATTTGTCTACTTCCCTAGAAATATGGATAATTTTTTATTAATTAATAGCAGAGATTGGAAATGTTTAATCATTTTGAAGGTTACGATTATTTTTTGTGATAAGTTCATTTTTGAAAGGGGTTAAAGATGATTGATATGAGAACATAAAAATATACTTTATGTTATGTATTAGAACTCTCAAAAGACCTTTAAAATATTTGCAATGCCTAATTTACGACCTAATAAATAAATAACTAATGGCGTAATAATTCGCAGCCAAAAGTTGTGCCCGTTAAGCCCAAGTGAACCTTGTTTAGGATTAGCTACTAAACATCAAAGCTTTTCGCTAGTTACTAAATTTAAGCTTAGAACACTCAATTTTATTATTAATTTACAGGGAAAGTTTATAATTTTAAAGATAATGTAATAATTTTATAGAATGCTGAACTGGTATAGGCATTAAATTAAATCTATTAAAGTTCAATTACATGTAAAGAAAGTCAAATTATATGTAAATGTTTTTTTTATTCCATTCTCCAGACCTGCTAGTTACTTGAATCAGTTGGCTGCGATCTTGTTATCTTCACCCTGGCAATTGATGTGAAAACATTAACAATAAGATTGGTGCTAAACAAAGTTAATCTTACGAGTGCCTAAATGATTTACAGCCAAGTAACCTAAAAACTTTTTTGGTCCTATCTCTTTCTTATAAGAGTTTATTTGTTGTAAACTTACTTATTACTTTATCTCATGTTACGCATAGGTATAGGTTAATAGATTATTATTTTTAATATTTTATTAAATAACAAAACTTTAATATTTTTTTAAATAAAAAATCCTGACCCTGATACCATGAATAAATATGGTAATGTTATTCACCAACCAGATATGTTCTTTTTTGCTTACTCATATTAATGTCGTTTAAATGTGAGCTTCTGAACGGCGCCTCGTTTCTTTTTCAAATTCAAACGTCGTCTTCGTACAAATGTATTTCAGGAATTTAATTTAATGATCATGGCATTTAGCTTTCAGTTTGAGACATCGCAAAGTTCAATAGCACATGCATTATGTCTTGGTGCAAAATACTTCATGCATTGGTTCTAAGCTAACTCCATCCTTTTTTTAAGCGAAACTTCTGTATCTACAGTGCGCAGTCAATTTTCATGAATCGATAACATGAATCAATCTCCATCAAACTATATGCCAATGTAAGTAATTTCTAATTAAAGGAGTTTAAATAAAAAATATTACGAAAGTACCTACTTATAGAACCTACAACAATGTTCTAATAAATATACTTATTATTTCAATTGTAAATAGCAAAGCCTTACATGGCAAGCTTTGCAAGTTAACTATTGCTTAGTCTGCGAGAGTGTAGATCCTCCACGAGTAAGATTAAGGCAAAGCTCTCAGGGCAGGGCAAGATTTTTGTAGATAAGCTGGCACAACTCACTGATTCAGCAAAATGAATTTATTATAATAACAAATATTAACAAAGACCAACACAGTTTCTGCAGAAACATTGTTAGTATTTAAAAGGCAAATTAGATAGTATAATATCAAGAAATTTTAAAGATCGGCCTTCAGGTGATAGGCCCAGCTGACAGGCCCAGCTGACCTATACTCCCTCATCGATGGAAGACCAGCTGACAGAAAAAAAAATGATTAGTTTAAAAGAAAGATGCATATGCCAGCCAAGGAATATTGAACGAGGTATTACACCTCGTTACAAGTCGTCACAAAAAGGCTAACCCAAACGAAGTATTCATGCTAGTTGTAGTATAGTCGGCTGTAAAATACTTGTACAACTTTTAGAAATAAATTTGAGTTGCAAATGGTTGGTTTCGAAAAACTTTTAACTGGATAAAACCTCCCAGCTCCCAGAGATGTCAAACTAACCCGAGGCGTTTTTCCTCTCCATGTAAAGTGTTTTTAACAGATTGCCTAACACGTATTTTGTTATATTTTAAGTAGGCGCGAGGTAATTTTTATTAGAAAGAACGAGTGTTCTCCTAGTGGCCTGAGTCTGGCCATATTCATTGCTGAAAATTTTAGGAAATCTCGAATGAATTTGCACATTATAAGCTTCTTTTTAATTAATGTTGTTTTGCATTTGTTAATTGCGTTATTTAATTCGTTCCACTTCGGTATGACTTATAATTAAAATAACAAACCATATGTTAAAACATGAAATTACTGTACTAAATTAAAACTTTTTAAATTAATTAATATAATTCGAACATATTTTTGTAGTTTTCTTTTAATTTTCTGATTTTAATCCCCTTTTGATTATAATATTTTACTCAATATGTATGTCAAAAATCCGCCTTTTTTTCAAACACTGTATCGCGGGTGGCATGGACTATACATACATATAACACATCACAGTAACGCCCATGATCCGAGAACAAATATTTATCTGTCACATAAATATCTGCACCGGTCGGGAATCGAACTCGAAACCACTTGCTTCGGTTGGCTTAAGAAATCGTTTGTTAAAAAGGAGAAAGGTTATTTAACTGCATAAGTACCTATATCAGTAGTATCTACATATACATAGACTAGCTTCTACCCGCGACTTCGTCTGCGTGGACTTGAAGAGAATTAGTAATCAAAAAAGATCCCGGCCAAATGCAAGTTAGAGTTGCGCACCGAGGGTTCTGTCCAAACTTAAAGAACTGAATCACCTGGCTGCATAGGTGAATAAAGTCTACTAAAAGTAAACTTAAGACACCTGAGTGAATTAACTCAGGTGAAGGCAAAGTCGACGGCACCGAACATAAGAGCAATGTTAAATCATTCAGTAACAAACTTAACTTTGCCGCTGGAATACTGTCGTTCCCATACATGGACATAGCGATCAATTAACCAAATACTATTATTCAGTCAATTAACCAAAAACTTAAACTTATTTAAATTACTTTGGAATTATGCCTCTACGCATTACTAAGATAATAAGGTTGACAGACAGACAGACAGACAGACAGACAACGAAATGATCCTATAAGGGTTATGTTTTTTCTTTTGAAGAACAATACCTTAAAAAATATACAAAAATTCTATGTAGTAGGTAAGCACATACATAAAAGCAGTGAAAATAATAATTATAACCTGTAAACACAACTTCCATACAAAATTATTATACCCCTTTTTCTAAAGGAGTAGATCCATCCCCGAGCCACGAACTCGAACGACCCGATCCCGACGAACATGCAACCTATTTTTTAATGCGGGATCTGAAATAACTGGGAGCCAAATTTCTACCTAAAAATTATCTTAATTTAAGAAATATTAGTGAGATTTTATATACACGTACACAATTAGATCCTGAATTGGTCAACGTTGTACTGGTTTTGCAATGTCAACGTTACCAACAGCAAATATTTATAAACGTTAATTTATTCCCACCCATTCTAGAGTAACATTCTGGGAGTAATATTCTATCTCTAAGATACACGACTACACCCTGAATCGGTCAACGATGTACTGTTTTATAATGTCAGTATCGTCACTGGAAAGGCAATAATACTAAAGCTCCATTTTGGCGAAAATGAGTTATATATGTACATCGTTGGATATAAAAAAATAATCCAAGTACTGGAATACTGGACTGCTCCTATTTATTCATTTAAGCCGACAATGTTTTCCACGTAAGTATAAACAGCCAAATCTAACCTAATCGAATTCTTCTACCATTTGAATTACTTAAGTGATTTCTTGGCACTACTTCTTCCTTCTTTTTGACTTAATGTGTGTTAAGATTTTTTGTTTTTGTTTTTATCTGACCAAGTAATAATGTCTGTAAGACGGTCCCCATTCTGTTCACCAGATCACGTATATCGGGTGGTTTAGCAGGTACCTGAGATGTACTATATTATTAGGTTTTTCGGTCAATGTTTGATCGCACCAACCACGGGCCACGGGAGTCGCTCAGGGACGTCTCGCCCCTTTACACTTGAATGCCTGAGAGTTAAACGCTTCTGTGGGAATTCAGAAGTCAGAAGAGGCTCCCGATCATCTGGGGGGTTTCGCAACCGTAACACCAGCTAGATTTATGGTAATGAAAGGATCCCCTACGCAATAGCAGGGCCCGTCTCTCAACCGTAAGACTATATTCTCCTGAATTTATTCCTGAATAACTCTGGGGTTTTCAAGTGTAACTTCCAACTACGTTAGGCCGAGCTTTTCGCCCAAGAACCTGGTCCAAATGTCAGAAGTATATATTATTCCTGGAAAACGTTTCAAAAGAAACTTATTGTTTTTAACTACTTCAAAGTTTGTGGATAAGACCGCGTGTTATTAGTTTATTTTTACTACTATTTATATAGCTCGATATATCTTAATTAAAAGCTTTGCTATATCATAAACAACTGTCTCTAAACTTTACAGAATGGAAATTCAATCATCTTGATAATTTATTATTTTTTTCTTTCTTTTATTTTCTTTCTTGGATGACAACGCATGGATGATGCCTTTAAGTCTGATCACGGACGACACACTCATTCTTCTATGGAAAACGGTTACCATTTACAATCAGGTGACTCGTCTGCTCTTACGTGGCTATTCGCAAATTCAAAAGTATTTTAGTTATTTGTATTGCACTTACGTCCGGTCATAAAATTTGCCTATGCCGGCCGTCTTGGTAGTCATTGACCAGTAGGTGACAGCAGTAGATGGTTATTCGCAAATATTTTAATTTCTTACTCATTTTGATTATTAAATATGTAAAAGATTTGTATTTTTATTATTATCTCCTATGTGCCTATTTCTACGTAACAGTAAGGAAATCTAAATTATACAGATAATATTTTGTCGGAATTTAAGATTTTTATTTATTTACAAAAAAATATTACATGGTAAATTTACTAAATTGTGTCATAATACATATTATCGTTAACTCTGATCCACACCATCATACAGTGAATCTATATTAATCCGATAACAAAATCTAACTTAGTTATGTCTAATAAGTAAATTTAATTAAAACCCCAATGTTTGACGAACCTGTAGCCTAGTTGGTAGCGACCCTGCCTGCGAAGCGAGGGGTCCCGGGTTCGATTCCCGGCTGGAGCAGATATTTATATTTACTTAAAACCCCAATGTTTGACGACCCTGTAGCCTAGTTGGTAGCGACCCTGCCTGCGAAGCAAGGGGTTCGTCTCCCGGCTGGGGCAGATATTTATGTGACAGATAAATATTTGTACTCGGGTCATGGGTGTTGCAGTGATGTGTTACGTGTCGTCCATGCCACCTGCGACGCAGATAAAAACGTACTGCGGGGGTATGAGTGTGTAAGCGTTTATTTATTTTAAATATTTTAAAATATATAGGTACACATTAATTTCAATAGAAGATTTATTCACGGTATAATAGAAGTCTTGTTCTCAGACTACTCAGTTACCTAAACTGACATCTGTTGTTGATTAGCAGAACTAATTCACTGCAAAATCATAAATTAAAAAAAAATATGTACACATTGATTTTATTAAGAAATAACTAATATTTCCGATATTAAACAGTCTTATTTATCTCTCTATCGGATACTTTCACAATTTCTTGCTGTTATGAGGCGTATCAAAAAGTCCTATTTGTTCATATCTCGGCTTTTAAGCGACGTATCACAATAAAACGTACACCAGATTTTAAGTTAGACCACCAGCAATACAATTGTGAAAATCGCATTCAGTTTCATCCAGCAGTTTTGGCGTGATGCGGTGTCAAACATACAGACAGACAAGATTTTTAAAAATGACAGATTTGCAATCTATTGCTCCTATTGAGTCCCCTGATATCAAATTTTCTTAAATTTCTTCAATGTACAGACATTATCGAGTTACTGTTTTATAATATATATAGATTACCTCCAATAGATACCGCATACAAGGAAACTGACGCGCGCCAACACATACGTGCATTTGCAAGTCGACCACAATAGTGTCGACCAATACTGACCCGTCAAGTCCAAGTATGAATAAGAAATAGCCAATCACAGCGCATTGTTTTGTCCCCCGCAACCCGCGCCTTCCGCCAAATTTTGTGAGTTCAAACTCTAAGAAAATTTCACTTATGCGGTATCTATTGGGGGTAATCTATGTATCTATATGAATAAAATATAATTATTTTGGTACCAGGTAGCAAAGGCACATTTTTCAGAACATTATAGAGAACTTTTAGGGGTTTAGGTAGATTCTCAAGATGATTTCCTTCTCCGAAGAAAGAACCAGAACAATTATTAAATTAGTGCCTGCTACGCACATAACTTTGAAGCTCTCACCACTCTGTGCGGGAAGCCAACGATCCCCAACACTCAATATTTTATCAAAATAAGTATGGAGTTATCTATATATATTATAAAATAGTAACTCGATAATGTCTGTACATTGAAGAAATTTAAGAAAATTTGATATCAGGGGACTCAATAGGAGCAATAGATTGCAAATCTGTCATTTTTAAAAATCTTGTCTGTCTGTATGTTTGACACCGCATCACGCCAAAACTGCTGGATGAAACTGAATGCGATTTTCACAATTGTATTGCTGGTGGTCTAACTTAAAATCTGGTGTACGTTTTATTGTGATACGTCGCTTAAAAGCCGAGATATGAACAAATAGGACTTTTTGATACGCCTCATAACAGCAAGAAATTGTGAAAGTATCCGATAGAGAGATAAATAAGACTGTTTAATATCGGAAATATTAGTTATTTCTTAATAAAATCAATGTGTACATATTTTTTTTTAATTTATGATTTTGCAGTGAATTAGTTCTGCTAATCAACAACAGATGTCAGTTTAGGTAACTGAGTAGTCTGAGAACAAGACTTCTATTATACCGTGAATAAATCTTCTATTGAAATTAATGTGTACCTATATATTTTAAAATATTTAAAATAAATAAACGCTTACACACTCATACCCCCGCAGTACGTTTTTATCTGCGTCGCAGGTGGCATGGACGACACGTAACACATCACTGCAACACCCATGACCCGAGTACAAATATTTATCTGTCACATAAATATCTGCCCCAGCCGGGAGACGAACCCCTTGCTTCGCAGGCAGGGTCGCTACCAACTAGGCTACAGGGTCGTCAAACATTGGGGTTTTAAGTAAATATAAATATCTGCTCCAGCCGGGAATCGAACCCGGGACCCCTCGCTTCGCAGGCAGGGTCGCTACCAACTAGGCTACAGGTTCGTCAAACATTGGGGTTTTAATTAAATTTACTTATTAGACATAACTAAGTTAGATTTTGTTATCGGATTAATATAGATTCACTGTATGATGGTGTGGATCAGAGTTAACGATAATATGTATTATGACACAATTTAGTAAATTTACCATGTAATGTTTTTTTGTAAATAAATAAAAATCTTAAATTCCGACAAAATATTATCTGTATAATTTAGATTTCCTTACTGTTACGTAGAAATAGGCACATAGGAGATAATAATAAAAATACAAATCTTTTACATATTTAATAATCAAAATGAGTAAGAAATTAAAATATTTGCGAATAACCATCTACTGCTGTCACCTACTGGTCAATGACTACCAAGACGGCCGGCATAGGCAAATTTTATGACCGGACGTAAGTGCAATACAAATAACTAAAATACTTTTGAATTTGCGAATAGCCACGTAAGAGCAGACGAGTCACCTGATTGTAAATGGTAACCGTTTTCCATAGAAGAATGAGTGTGTCGTCCGTGATCAGACTTAAAGGCATCATCCATGCGTTGTCATCCAAGAAAGAAAATAAAAGAAAGAAAAAAATAATAAATTATCAAGATGATTGAATTTCCATTCTATAAAGTTTAGAGACAGTTGTTTATGATATAGCAAAGCTTTTAATTAAGATATATCGAGCTATATAAATAGTAGTAAAAATAAACTAATAACACGCGGTCTTATCCACAAACTTTGAAGTAGTTAAAAACAATAAGTTTCTTTTGAAACGTTTTCCAGGAATAATATATACTTCTGACATTTGGACCAGGTTCTTGGGCGAAAAGCTCGGCCTAACGTAGTTGGAAGTTACACTTGAAAACCCCAGAGTTATTCAGGAATAAATTCAGGAGAATATAGTCTTACGGTTGAGAGACGGGCCCTGCTATTGCGTAGGGGATCCTTTCATTACCATAAATCTAGCTGGTGTTACGGTTGCGAAACCCCCCAGATGATCGGGAGCCTCTTCTGACTTCTGAATTCCCACAGAAGCGTTTAACTCTCAGGCATTCAAGTGTAAAGGGGCGAGACGTCCCTGAGCGACTCCCGTGGCCCGTGGTTGGTGCGATCAAACATTGACCGAAAAACCTAATAATATAGTACATCTCAGGTACCTGCTAAACCACCCGATATACGTGATCTGGTGAACAGAATGGGGACCGTCTTACAGACATTATTACTTGGTCAGATAAAAACAAAAACAAAAAATCTTAACACACATTAAGTCAAAAAGAAGGAAGAAGTAGTGCCAAGAAATCACTTAAGTAATTCAAATGGTAGAAGAATTCGATTAGGTTAGATTTGGCTGTTTATACTTACGTGGAAAACATTGTCGGCTTAAATGAATAAATAGGAGCAGTCCAGTATTCCAGTACTTGGATTATTTTTTTATATCCAACGATGTACATATATAACTCATTTTCGCCAAAATGGAGCTTTAGTATTATTGCCTTTCCAGTGACGATACTGACATTATAAAACAGTACATCGTTGACCGATTCAGGGTGTAGTCGTGTATCTTAGAGATAGAATATTACTCCCAGAATGTTACTCTAGAATGGGTGGGAATAAATTAACGTTTATAAATATTTGCTGTTGGTAACGTTGACATTGCAAAACCAGTACAACGTTGACCAATTCAGGATCTAATTGTGTACGTGTATATAAAATCTCACTAATATTTCTTAAATTAAGATAATTTTTAGGTAGAAATTTGGCTCCCAGTTATTTCAGATCCCGCATTAAAAAATAGGTTGCATGTTCGTCGGGATCGGGTCGTTCGAGTTCGTGGCTCGGGGATGGATCTACTCCTTTAGAAAAAGGGGTATAATAATTTTGTATGGAAGTTGTGTTTACAGGTTATAATTATTATTTTCACTGCTTTTATGTATGTGCTTACCTACTACATAGAATTTTTGTATATTTTTTAAGGTATTGTTCTTCAAAAGAAAAAACATAACCCTTATAGGATCATTTCGTTGTCTGTCTGTCTGTCTGTCTGTCTGTCAACCTTATTATCTTAGTAATGCGTAGAGGCATAATTCCAAAGTAATTTAAATAAGTTTAAGTTTTTGGTTAATTGACTGAATAATAGTATTTGGTTAATTGATCGCTATGTCCATGTATGGGAACGACAGTTTTCCAGCGGCAAAGTTAAGTTTGTTACTGAATGATTTAACATTGCTCTTATGTTCGGTGCCGTCGACTTTGCCTTCACCTGAGTTAATTCACTCAGGTGTCTTAAGTTTACTTTTAGTAGACTTTATTCACCTATGCAGCCAGGTGATTCAGTTCTTTAAGTTTGGACAGAACCCTCGGTGCGCAACTCTAACTTGCATTTGGCCGGGATCTTTTTTGATTACTAATTCTCTTCAAGTCCACGCAGACGAAGTCGCGGGTAGAAGCTAGTTACGTATATTATAATAAAATTATTAATAGGATTAAGACTCTCATGGTTATTATTAATAATTTATTACGTAAACTTCATTTCGTATATTTTAACCGACTTCAAAAAAAGGAGGAGGTTCTCAATTCGACTGTATTTTTTTTTTTATGTTTGTTACCTCAGAACTTTCGACTGGGTGAACCGATTTTGATGATTGTATTTTTAAACGTAAACTGGTGCTTGTCATGTGGTCCCACTTAAATTTTATATAGATCTAACAACGGCATCCATGAGAAAACCATATAAGTCTTAAATTTGCATTAAGTAAGTGCGTGATAAATGGACGAATAACTCAATATCCCGCCAACCGATTTCGATGATTCTTTTTTTAGTCGAAAGCAGGTGCTTGTCATGTGATCCCACATAAATTTGAATGAGATCTGACAAGTAGTTTTTGAGTAATTTTGAAGTCTGTTATTTTTTGTTAGTAAAATTTAGATTATTGCATACCCATAACATAAATAATTACGTAAAAGATGTTTCATAAAATTTTTAGTTTTCTTGTGCATTTTTGTGTAAAACTATGTTATAACAAATAAATATAAATATAAGCGTAATTATATATTTGTCCTCAATTTTTAATAATATCACAATATAGAAAAGTAATATATTTTCATTTACTAGCTTATACCGCACAAATATTGGCTACCAAAATAAATAGTCGTTACTCGTAATGACTTACGATACATTCATAGCTCCGAAGATAGCGGATTATAATCGTCTCGTGATAGCTTTGTGAAATACGGAAGAGAAAACCGTTTTCTCATAACAAAATCTGTTTGTTGCGTGACTCACCCTAAGGGCCTGCGCACATTGGCGGCATGTCAATTTCAATAGGGCTCACCGTAGCTATAAAATTAAAGCTTCCGATGTGCATCATTTCAACCTTAACGTTGTACAATTAAAGTATTCTTTTCGTCGCATAAAAATAACTAACGTACGCCGTACTAGAGCAGGCTCTATCCCTGACGGGATACTTGGTGAGATACGAGAAACACATATTGCTTTTTATCTGTAACACACCAGGCTGCTTCTGTCTTTCGTATATCGCGTATACAACAGGGAGTAATGGAAGTATTCCGAACACTTTATTAGTTAGTATAGTAAAGTTTCGTGAAATGTGTGTCGTATGCGTATTGCGTATATTTTATCAGAGTATATTTTGTTTCTGCTTTTACTGACAGGATTCCCATTTTTGCATTTTTATTTCTGCATCGAATACTTTTGAAACAACTTTTTGATTTTATTTCTAGGAGTTCTTTTACGAAAAATTTTATGAATAAAACAATAGTAAAAATAGAGTTTTATTTTTATTTTTTACTTTATTTTATTTTATTAAGCATAAGTTAAATTAAATAAATATACTAATGCCATTAAAAAAGGCGCTCGGTATTTTGTTAATAGTATTACTATGTTTCTTGACGATCGTTAATAAACGTTTTTCTTGTAACATTAAAAATATAAAATAACTAAGTCCCATTTCATATCATGAACATTTATTTGAAAGTGAGTCAAAACATAATACAGTGACACAAAACTTAGTACTCGCATAAACTATAAAAGCACTACATTCTCTCTGACATTGCGTAACTGATAAAGCTGTTGCTTAAGTAAAGCGACATTTTATTTCACGGTACAAAATTATACCGCTGAATACTTCCGAACCAAAAAGCGGCCAAGTGCGAGTCGGACTCGCTCATGAAGGGTTCCGTAGCAGCAAGTAACATAATATAAAAGTTCTTGTAGTTCGTTGTAACTTTGATCAATGTTTTTTGCGGTTTACGATTTATGACGTATTAAAAAAAAACTACTTACTAAATATCATTCAAACCAATTTTCGTTGGAAGTTTTCATGGTAATGTACATCATATATTTTTTTTAGTTTTATCATTCTCTTATTTTAGAAGTTACAGGGGGGGGGACACACATTTTACCACTTTGGAAGTGTCTCTCGCGCAAACTATTCAGTTTAGAAAAAAATGATATTAGAAACCTCAATATCATTTTTGAAGACCTATCCATAGATACCCCACACGTATGGGTTTGATGAAAAAAACATTTTTGAGTTTCAGTTCTAAGTATGGGGAGCCCCCAAAATTTAGTGTTTTTTTTCTATTTTTGTGTGAAAATCTTAATGCGGTTCACAGAATACATTTACTCACCAAGTTTCAACAGTATAGCTCTTATAGTTTCGGAAAAAAGTGGCTGTGACATACGGACGGACAGACAGACAGACAGACAGACAGACAGACAGACAGACAGACAGACAGACAGACATGACGAATCTATAAGGGTTCCGTTTTTTGCCATTCGGCTACGGAACCCTAAAAAGCCACTAACAATAAGTAGCTGAATTGCCAAAATCATTAAGAAAGCTATCAAGACCTCACTTAATGTCTTTTCTGCTTGAGGAACTGTGATAAATCTCTTATACTTAATGTGTTGTAATATTTGTACGACCTCACATTTAGCCTTTATCGTAATATTCATTGAAGCGATTCGGCTCGAATTGATAATTTAATGTTAAACATGAAGGCTGAAGTGTACCAAACTGACTATGGTTAATTTTAATCGACATGCGGACATGAATTACTCAATTATGTTCTACATATATTGCAACGGTTAAAGTGTAATTTACAATGAAATAATAATTGTTTTAATCTCTTTTTTCTGTTTAGCTGTCAATGATTTAGTGATACTTTTTTTAACATGATTTATATTACATAAACTGTAGTTTACTTTATGGTTATCTCGTGCTAATTAATGCTAATTAGAAATGGAAATTTATGATTGGTAATAAGCAATGATTTGAAAAACCCCTTTAAACAGTGAAATGTTTCTAACTAAAAGTTAATTACGTAAATTGAGTCAAAATTTAGTTGCTTTGTTAGTACTATGTATTAATGGGTCTGGCCTGGCTACTGGGCGTAGATCTCTCCTCTTGAGGAGGCCTAGAACATACTCCACCACGCTGCTGCAGTGCGGATTGGTGGAGGGGTAGTACTATATACTGATAGTATATTATTATGCAATTTCCTTTTTACAGGAAAAGCTGGCAAACTATTGGTTGAGCGGCAGCGATCAGATTGTAAATCCACCCATATCAATAAAACTAGCAGAATCACCAACGCGTTATCAATCTTAAATGGAGCGGTCAATAAACCTGTTTTATAACTCACTCCCAACCACTGCAGACTGCAATCGAAACGCGTTAAAACACAGTAGATTTTTAGATTTTATTTTTAGTGGTAGCTTTCCAGCTAGATTTAAAATCCAATAGTAATCATCGTATATTAGAGCAATTGGGATTAATTTCGATGGTGCAGGGCACGACGAATTCCAAAGGGGATACATCATATCTTGAACTGAAGGAATCACGGATCTCTTTAAACTCCTAAACAAAATATTAATTAACCTTTTTTTATGGAAGTAGCCGGCAAACGAGCTGACGATCCACCTGATGGTAAGTGCTATCGTCGCCCATGGACATCAGCAACCTACTTATGAATACATAATATGATAAAATCTTATTTACTGACTCTATTTACTACTCTACTGACTAGACTTAATTTTAATCGCTATGTCTACAGAACTACTAGACGAATATCAAACTAATAGAATTTATTACACACGCACACTCCAAAATAAACCTTTAACATAAAAAAATCCAATGATGCCCTCAATTTATTTATAGTACACAAGTACTGGATCAGTCTTGATCGCAAGCGAAAATTGAGTTCCCTGTCGAATTGGACCACGGACTTACGCAGTACAGTAGAAGATCAGTGTTTGTCACGTCGCTCCCGCTCACTCCCGACACTCCCGACACTCCCGTCTGAGTCAGTACCACGCAGCCTCTGACAGGGGTAACGCGGTGCCCGACGGACGACGCACGACGCCTTTCGTGAGCCGAAACCACTTCGTACGGAGTGCAGTGTTCAGTGCACTAGTTAATTTATATTGGACAGTTTTGCGTTGTTAAACATGTGTTAAAATGTAAGTATTATTTTCATGTAAATGTTTTTTGGACTGGTTTTTTTAAAGCTATGAATTGCTTTTGTAGTATTGTTAAATTTTTATAGATATGCAGTTTATTTTATGGTATTTGATTATTTTTCATTAAATACTAATTTTTAGCTACATTATAACTACAAAATTAACAATAACGTTATTAATTTAAAAAATGTAAAATCTCGGTAATGATACCAACAATTTTATTTACAGATATTTTACTTATAGATTTCTTTACAGAGTCTAATATTACTATATTGTAAAATTTTTGTTCTAGATTAAAATTCTAGTTAGCTTTTTTGTGTGGAGGTAATCTTGTACAGCTTTAAAAAAACTTTCACAAGTGCGAGCGGGTTCGGAGGTTTAACGCATTAAAACCCCAACGACAACCATTAGCTAAGCAGTACACAATTCTTATTCATATAAGATAACCGAAAATTGGTGTAAAAAGTAAGTGATCGTCTTAACGTGAGAAATAGACGAATCTTCTAGAAGATAAACAAGAAATATTTTCTGATAAACGGCCATCCATGATCGTAAAATAATATTTATCATAAAGCTATCGGTAAACGGTTATACAATATTTACCGCCGCTTACAAAATATAAGCTGATATTTGGTAGTGAATTATATATTACATCTGGCTATGGCTGAATGACGACATAAATGAGTGTAATAAATAATGAGCTTAGCTATTTCTATAAATAATTCGTTAAATGATGTTACCCTTGGAAATATTGGTCGATTTCTCCAGTTTTTATGTGAATACAATATGTACAAATGTAGATATATGGGATTATTATTATTTGAGACCTTAGAGAAGGTTATGTTCCCAAAGGTTTCTGGTATCAAATTAGATCTTTTGTAGCCCCCGATAAAATTATATCTAGTCACCAACATCTACCGCTTTAATGAAGTTTCTTGGGTTCCGAATTCCTGACTTCAAGCAGTATTGAGTTCCTTCAAATATACGGATTTAACAGTATGTTGTAGCCATGCATACCCAGAGATGGATGGATATGGATGGGTGTTTTCCTCTACCTGACTACAGAACATGCATGTTACAGTATGGATTCAACCTTAAGTATGAAGCTGTATCTAAAGTCTGCAATGTCCAGTGAAAACCTAATTAGTAATCGTAGTTCTAGGCGACTTAGTTCGAGCACTTTATTTGAGTGTTTCTATGAATAACCGCTTGAGGGTTTTGGCGTGTCTAATCTCAATTTATACCTACAATATATTAAATTCCTATTTGTAGACTAAATTCCAGACATTTAAATGTACGTAACGAAAACACTTTATTTGATTCTTTAACTAAATAAATAATAAATCAAAATTAACTGAATATTGTAACATTAAAAACGCATAAAAAATATTGTTTGATTTTTTTATTTATTTATTAAGTTTTTAAACCCATGAAATCAATGGGGCTCCATTCATACTTATGTATGTGAGGGACTGTGTAATTCCATTGCCTCAACTATTACTAAAATTGGCTCAAGATTAATTTAAAATTGATGCCTGTTTAGCACTTCAATCGACACACTAATTACTGTCATGTAATATTCCTACAGTAACTATCATTCATCCGGTTTGCTTCATACCTTCCTTTCTAAGTAGTCCAATAGAATTAGCAC
Source organism: Thymelicus acteon (assembly GCA_951805285.1). Lineage (NCBI taxonomy): Eukaryota > Metazoa > Arthropoda > Insecta > Lepidoptera > Hesperiidae > Thymelicus > Thymelicus acteon. The sequence goes on along the minus strand of OX638229.1, from coordinate 8,595,216 downwards.
TGAATAGTTGCAAAGAAAGATTTTCACCAACACGTCTATGTATATACATATTTTTAATCGACTTCAAAAAAAGGAGAAGGTTATCAATGCGCCGCGTACATATGTCGTAGGAATATAAAATAATCCATGATAAGATGATAGAATGACGACTCCGTTGAGTCATTTCACAAAAGAATGTCCGTGAAAATCTCTAAGCTGTGTTAGGGAAATAATGAAATCTCGTAAACTCGTAAAGACGCTACAGTTGCATATCGTCGTTGCGACTTTAAGACCTCCTATGTGTTATGTGCCACTTTTGGCAAAATCACTTTTTTACGTCAAATGTTTCTACATTTTGAAGCACTGTCAAATTCAAAAACACTCATGTGTGTACGACGTTTCCATCGTAATTTATTCACCAAATTCAAAATCACCTATGTGCTTGCTAAACAAAACTTTATCGATTTTTATCGATTCCCTCAAAAAGCTGATTTTTTACACATAAGAGCTTTTAAAGTCGCAACGACGATATTTCGTGTGTTGCTGCATTATTTAGTTATCAAATGTATTTATTCGTTAAATAACATTTTTTATAAACTCATAGCCCCACACTAGAATTCCCTGTGTCATGGGTGCCATGGACAACACACAGAGACAAGAACACTCACACCCAGACCGAGATCGGCATGGTAACCATCGCGCCACACAGGTCGACATTGTTTAGGTGGTTCAAGTTTGGGCTCATTATACTTGTCTTTATTAGCTGTATTCATTTTACCGGATTTGTTAGTGGAACTGGAAAGTTGAAAAGGACAGAACAAAAAAGACAGTTCGACTGATTTGGATGATTCAAACGGGTTACTCTAGAGTGGTCCGGATTTGATGATGGGTTCCGGAATTATCAAAGTGGAATTCAGTTTTTCACTTTCAAATACTGATTTTGGCGAAAATTGTACTTTGTATTATGTAGAGTTGTGGTTGTAGTTTGTTGTACGTTATTGGTGACCTTCAATTATAATTATCCTCATAATCTACGGACATAAAATTCTCTGGAGGGATGCTTGGAATAGCCGTTCTTGCTAAACCGCTATCAGAATTCCTGTCAATCTGTCAAGTATAATAATTATTATATTTATTATAATTACTAATCATTTTTTTAAATAAAAATTTAAATATTTATTTTATGGCATAAAATATACTTCAACATTTATTTTGTTGAAAACAACTTTTCTTCGTATAAGATCGAAAAGTAAATGACGGTGATTAATTTATTGAAGTGAATTTTATTAATTGAAGGAACCTGTTATGGGTCATTAAAATTCTTTGTAAAATGACATTACATGACCCCATATTATACGATAGAATACGGGATAGTAGGAGCGGTATTCCGAAAAAAAATTGAATTTTATTTTACCACTTTGTCGGCGTGATAAATGTGTATACTGTATACCCATGTCAAATTACAGCTTTCTTGTACTTGACGGTCTTTGAGCCATGCCACGGACGGACCCACGAACGAACGGACATGATGAGCTTTAAGCTGTAATTTGTAAATTGTATCCATTAGTATAATTGGGAAAACCGTTCTAATGGAATTGAAATAAATAAATAATAATAAATAAGGGTTCCATTTTGGTTACTACGGAACTCTAAAGAGGACTCTAAATATGAACGAATAAGACGATGATGAGAGACAACCTATTTAAAAATCATACAACCAGTTCCATCATGATCGTATATAAATTTCGATGTTTCAGACTTCTGCACAAAGCATGTGATTAAAATCTCCCACCTAATACATGATACACAATTACTAAACTGCCCACCGTATACTTAGCACATGCAAGTGTACTATTTTTTTTTTACTTACACTAAGTTAATGCTTGACCACAATCCCATGATGGTAAGTGGAAATGTGGTCCAGGATGGTAAGATTTTTGTTAGCGTTATTATTGTCGCTAGCGCACATAATTACTTTCTTTTGATATTTTTAACCGACTTCAAAAAAGGAGGAGGTTCTCAATTCCACTGAATTTTTTTTTGTGTTTGTTACCTCAGAACTGGGTGAACCGATTTTGGTGATTCTTTTTTTAATTGAAAGCTGGTGCTTGTCATGTGGTCCCACTTAAATTTTATTGAGATTTGACAATGGCATCCATGAGAAAACCATGTAAGTCTTAAATTTGTATTAAGTATGTGCGCGACAAATGGGCGAATAACTCAATATCACGCCAATCGATTTCGATGATTCTTTTTTTTATCGAAAGCAGGTGCTTGACATGTAGTCCCACATAAATTTGAACGAGATCTGATAAGAAGTTTTTGAGTAAATTTGAAGTCGGTTATTTTTTGTTAGTAAAATTTAGATTATATTTATAACGTTACATTATTATTACCGTGTTTATTCTAAGATAATTGACCGATATTATAAAGTATGTTTTACATACGATTAAGTTCCAAAAAATTTCTACCTAATTTCATTTAAAAGACCTCGAGTCCATCAAGTGGGGTGAAAAAGCTCTCTCCTTGAAGTTTTTCTTCATAATGACGGTTAATAATTGTCCTAATTAGGGACGCGGACGACGCCAAAACCCAAGTAAACTGAACAAACTCCGTCTTCGTCATATTTGTGGACAAAATTATTGGCACCAAGCCCACTGGGCCACACATGACTGAAATCTACTTGAGAATTAATGTAAGTATAATTTAAAGTTGTTTCACGAAGGGGATCTAAGTGGTAACGTTTTTGGACTTTCAGATAAAAGTAAGTTACTTGGCAGTGTTACCGACAATTTTAAGAAGTCGCGTTTGCACGTTTTTTTTTTTTTTGTTGGTACCTATTGTTTTTCATATTTTATCTAAATTTGGATTCATTCGACAAAGTTCCTACTGGTGGTCATAATCTCATTGGAGTGATATTGTTAAACATGACGATTTTTATCAATAACATAAAAGTAGTACATACAATTTTTATAATTCAAGTCCATCAAGATCCGACTACCCCATTAAAAGACACTTGATATCGGCAGTCTGACAGTAAATCGTTTTTAGATTATATTATGTACCTAATTAACTAAATGTGACTCATTCCTTGGCTTTGATGGCATTTCAAATAAAATTATTATGCTTATTTAACGTTATTTCTTTGCTCCTCGGAATCAGAAATAAAAGCATGTCTGCCGCGAAGAAAATTGGATTCCTGCGTGTTTCATCAATGTATAAAAATGTTGATGTGTGTCGCTATGAATCATAAAAGTAAAAACATTTTCCTTTAACTGTATTTCACACACACAAAGTCTCAAGAATAAAATATAATATTCGAATCAAAATATCTAGAGACTGAAACTGTAGAATTCAATCTTTCCTTCTACATTCTCTTCAAAGTATTGAAACTATACATTTCGAACGTGGAAACTTTAAAATTGGTAAACAGATGCGGTCGCAAACTGCCTGCCTACGGTGTGGCAAATTTAAATTTTATGAATTTTGGAAACGTGGAGCCAACGCGCTTCTCAAAACTACATATTCAGCATCAGCTGAATCAGAATTCTGAATGAAGAATGCAGGTGCTTTTCAATTTTTCGTCGATTTGTGTGAAATAGTTCTCGATATCTTCAATACAAAGTTTTTAGATATTCTATTATGTCGCTATTTTCGCTATTGTTTTTAATGTTGTTTTTTAACGTTCAATAATACTTATATTTCCTTAATAAACGTATCTTATAAGTTAGTTTTTGAGGTTCATAGTTCAGCTACATATTTAAATGTAGGTGTAACGCCCTAACTCCGAGTCACTAACGGTTACTTAAATCGCTCCTTAGTACAGAATTTGTATGGTGATTCTTTACTAGTGTAATTAAAGTAACTGTTAGTGACTCTGGGGCGAATTTGAATGGATTTTGTGCGAAAAAATGTGTAGCAAATTAACTAGTCATTGTAAAATTACATGGACAACAACAATAAAACACGTATTAACATATAAATTGAAATACTTTGCGCATAGTTTGTGTTGTTACTTTTAGTGACTTTGTTGCTTTGTCAATTTTGCAAAACTTAATTACTTTACCAACAACGCAACAAAGTTTTCTTTTTACTTTCATAACGTTTAAATTTATGTTCTTAAACTATGATGTTGTTTATATAATTAAATAAAATTGTCGAGTTTTATTACTTTAAAAAAAATTATAGACAGTCATTTTAAATTATCATATTTTGTTTTAGATTTAATAAATAGATTCAAAAAGTGTTTGAAAAAATATCGATAATGTTTCGTGTTAACATATTGTAAAATAAGCTGTGTTTCAAACAATCATGATTGCTAAACATACAGTATGTTTATTCAAATCATTACTTTTCTCTTAACATAATTATTACGATCCATTTTTTATAGTCATTAGTCAGTGATTACAGCTTCGAGTATGTGTTAGTATGTCTTCATTCAAGATAGCCAGATTACAGATTTATATAGAAGTATACAGACTGGCGACGGTATACTAACTGGCATCAAATTTCAACAAATTGGTACCAGTAGAACATCGTGCATTATTCTACGGTATATATTTGAATGCCTGTATAAACTTTATCCTGGACGCTTTCATAACTAAGATTTTTTTTATGTAAGCCCACAAACTTCCTCACGAGCCACCCGACGGCTTACTTCTTGTAAAATTCAAAGTTTTTGAATCGATTTCATTCAATTTAAATTCTCTCTTGCTTGAGTCAGTCGCCAAACGACTCGTCGTGTTCCGGCTGGGAGCTTGAGAGCCAGTGCTTTCTTTTTTTCTTCACTCTTTGTTGGCCGGCAACGCATCAGTAATGCCTTTGGTGTTACTAATGTTCATGGGCGACGATAGCCACTTAGCGTCAAGAAAATTGTCAGCTTGTTTGTCGTTCTATTTCCATAAAAAAAAAACATGAAATGTTATCAATTCGATATCAAGTAGATCAATTTTGTTAAAATAATATTATTTAGTATTATTTGGTTTTAATCTTTGTATCTACTTAATATGACAAAGGACTAAAGTTAGGTATTGTCTAGCCAGATATTAGGGATAACCATTAGATTATTATTACTGTTATAGTTTCTGTAATGAACAATGAAGCAGGCCCAATTTCGACGATCTTTATGCCGTCAACGACTATATTCTTCCTTCTGATTATTATAAAGGTAAAGTTGTGGACCACATTTATATTTATATAAATTTTGCTGATTGATTGTCGAAATATTTTTGACAGCCAGAAAATCTTAGCCAAGTGATGTAAATCAGAATCACTTCGAGACAAGTCGGTACTAGACTGCCGTTTGTCTTGGCATTGATACTACCACTAGATAAAATGTGCATACCGAATTGTTTAAAACTTTATGTATTAAATATTCCAAAATAACAAGGTCTATGCTTAGCTTCCCAAGTAAATATTCCATTCCAACGCTCAATTATGTACCTACTTGTTAATTTTTTTTTATTGAATAAAGTTATGTCGCAACCCTTTGAAAGCGTTTTTGTAAATTAATACTTGTTTCCGTCTCATTTTGTGTCACTTAAAGCGACGCTAAATCATCGCTTCACCGAGAAAAGATTTTAATTTGTACATTTTATAAAAACTTACTTCTTTTTATCGTCAACGTCTCCATTTAATATTTTAATGTTTTGTTTTGCTTTGACTACTTTTTTGCCTTGTAAGTTAGTTTTTGCGCCACAAGGATATTTTTCCGTTAAATTCTTTACAATGTTTATTCAAATATTTTTTATTTATATTCTTCTAAAAGAAGAAAGTACCTACCATTAAGAACCGATACATATTATTCTTAATGGTCATATTAATATGACATGTTAGTATGACCACCAAGAAACGGCCAGCTTAACAACGTAGAACATTGTTTGATAATCATGTTAACTAAAATCTTTTGAACGTTTCTATAAGCTTTGAAAGCAAAATAATATCGTTTAGGCGTTGTATCTCGATTCAACTTTGGAAATATAAATTTGTTAAGATTGTAGTATCATATTTTCGCCTCAACTCGACGTTGTTGTTAGAAGTTAAAATCATTATGAGATATATAATAAAAAGGAATAAACATTAAGTCATATTCTGAAACCAGTTAATACGCTGTTTCACCGGGTTCACCCTTCGAGAAAAGTAGGTAGAGCCATTTGTCTTGCAAGGGGCACTGCCGTGCCTCTAAATAAAACATTCCCCCATACTGTATCAGAGCAGATTAGAGGTTCATTGACCAAACTTAGTCATCGGCAATCACTTACCGTCTTATAATTTACCAGCAAAGGCATCTGACAATGGTAATGACATTAAGCAGGCCGATAATGTAACGTACCATCTTAATCACGACAGTACAATTTTTTTCCACAAACCATAATCATCTGCGCTTCTGCTTAGAAACTTTCTAACATGGCCTCACTGACCTCATTAAATGAGTTTCGCTATGAACTAGTTAAATAGTTAAAAGAGATCCGCTACCTAAGCCCACCAGATTTCATCGTACAAGATTAAATTAAATATTAATCATCCATTTGTATAATTTTAACGCATATTAGTAATTAAGAAATATTACAGTATTTTGTGAAATTTAAAAATCTTGTAATGAATTCATTAGCAATGACTTGAATTCGAATCAAAATACACAAGAGAAAATAAAAAATAATACTAGGTCTACACTGTGGACGGTATATTTGAATCCAAAATAAAATAAAATTACCACCTGGAAACCTGCGCACCTGTAAGTTCTCCATAATGTTTTCAATGATAAGTGAAGTCTAAAGAAACACATTTTTTAAATGTTTTAAGTACATGAAACCAAACAACAAACAAACCTTGTATTTGAAGAAGTTACGTCTCCAGTCTCACGTTAAAAAAAGAAAACTGATCCCAGAAGAGGAATTTGGATTACGATGATGAAGACTTAATTAGAAAAAAGTTATGACAGAGCAATTGGTACTTTAAACGTTGATACGAGGAATACTTTTCTATTGTATTAAATTTATCTATGTAGTCGCTATACAGTGAATATGGCATACATAATACATTGTAAAATAAATCCAAAAGCAAAGCTTTGTAGTTAGATTAGTAATAAATTGGTAACGAAATTTTATTCAGTCGATTAAGCCTAACCGAAACAGACGAGTAAATATGAATAAAACAGTGTTCAAGAGAATAAAGCGCATATAGACTAACTAGGGGACAAACGTGGATCAACAAATTCAATTATAATCCCAGAATACGAGTACATTCACGGTTAGTTAATTCGGTGATGTCAAAGTTTTATGATAAACTCTGCGTTTGCTAAACTGCGTTTTGATGGTATAGTCTGAATCTACATTTATAATTAGCTGAATAGATAGCTTTTAAATAGCTCCGCTTTGTGGGAGGAATGTCAAAGAAAATTCGTACTATGAAATACAGTTTTAACAAAAACAATTTGGTGAAGCAATTTTAAACTACTACTTCAATTATTAAATTTATTTATTTATATCTGTATTTAAAATTTAATAATCATTTTTTCAGATATGTACGTAAATGTTTCCCAAATCAAAGCGAAGAAGGTAAAATCTTTATCAAATTAATATTATTTTATCACTGTTTTGTTTTATTTTGATTGAAGAGCTGATTGTTTCATCAATTTTATTTAATAATAAAACGTAACAACTCTCACTTCATTTCATAGCTGTAGGTGTGATTTTATATTTTTGAATACAGTACAGAATTAAATTTAATATTTAATTTTCACACCTATTCAATTTAGTTATTTCCAAACAATGTTATTTACACCTGAAGCTTTATAATTGTGAAATTGAGTCAATACCCGTTGAAGCCTTGGACAAAATATTGTTTTGTATAAACCTACGAGTCGTAAACACGTGTAGTACCACCACCTACTTAAGTACAACGATCTTTTGTCGAGTTCGATGTACGTTTTTGTAAAAAGCGGCCAAGTGCGAGTTGGACTCGCCCATGAAGGGTTCCGTAGCAGCAAGTAACATAATATAAACGTTCTTGTAGTTCGTTGTAACTTTGATCAATGTTTTTTGCGGTTTACGATTTATGACGTATTAAAAAAAAACTACTTACTAGATCTCATTCAAACCAATTTTCGTTGGAAGTTTGCTTGGTAATGTACATCATATATTTTTTTTAGTTTTATCATTTCCTTATTTTAGAAGTTACAGAGGGGGGGGGGACACACATTTTACCACTTTGGAAGTGTCTCTCGCACAAACTATTCAGTTTAGAAAAAAATGATATTAGAAGCCTCAATATCATTTTTAAAGACCTATCCATAGATACCCCACACGTATGGGTTTTATGAAAAAAACATTTTTGAGTTTCAGTTCTAATTATGGGGAACCCCCAAAATTTATTGTTTATTTTCTATTTTTGTGTGAAAATCTTAATGCGGTTCACAGAATACATCTACTTACCAAGTTTCAATGGTATAGCTCTTATAGTTTCGGAAAAAAGTGGCTGTGACATACGGACGGACAGACAGACAGACAGACATGACGAATCCATAAGGGTTCCGTTTTTTGCTATTCGGCTACGGAACCCTAATAAAAACCCCAAGATAATACGTGACTTGACTAAAAAATAACATTATAATGTGTGAATACCCTAGTTAAACGTGAACCTGAAAAACACTGTTCAAAATCAATTTGTCGGATTTATCGTATCTTTTTGTTAAATTTACATATCAAGAGTATCAAGTCAACAATATTTTTAAAGCATATTCTAATACTTTTATAACTTTTTTAATAACCTATTCAATCTTTTATCATTTTATTAGTAACATTCAAGTTTAAATTTACGTATTACAAAGTTAATATGATATAAACATCTTTGAATATACATGCGATGAGTTCTTATGATATTTATTCCATTTAAAAATTAAATAAAATGAGCAGGTAGATATGTTATGAAAAGAAACTCGTCAGGGACCGACGCATCTGTGACCAAGTTCAAGTAGGACAAATACTAACGATTACTAACTGAAAGATTACTAATCGTATTACTAATGGTACTATAGACGATATGAGTGTGTAAGCGTTAAAATATTTACTAACAGGGCTACACCTAGACCAGATGTACACAAGAAGTCATTTAATATTTTGTAAGCTTTTTAAAGTTCATACATTATAATATTAGATATTTATATTTTGGTGTACTTTAACTTCTCACTTCCGCTAGGTTTTTTTCTTTTTAATGAAAGAAATGAAAAATTCGAACTAAAAAAATCTTCAGTTGCTTAGAAAATGTAAGCTTACTAAAAATTTGTCTTATACAATCATTAAACATAGTTTATACTTGTTGTGGCTTCAACCAATTAGGTGAATTCGAATCAAATTGTTCCACTAAATAACTGCTCAAACATACTGATTTATGTAGGACTATGAACTATAACGCGCTCAAATGAAGCTTTCCATAAGGTTCTATTAGCTGCTGCAAATTATGAGTTATTAGTTCAATAAAGCAACACTGATCGTATTTCAGACATTAAGGCACGTGATATAACCTGATACGATGTTACGGAAAATGAAGCTTACACTTTCAATTTGTAATCTAATAGATAACAAATTATTCTCTTTATAGATCAATAACGCACTGCGCGCATCTTTACGCGTGTTTTCAGGGATGATAAAAAAGTACCCAATGTATATATCGTATGTAATCCTGTATATAATCATGTATATAATCCTGGTCCAGATCTATATGCGGGCTAAATTTCATTAAAATACATTTAGTAGATTTTGCGTGAAAGATTAAATCCATACATTCATACATTCTCGCTAACATTCACACCTATACAATTTTTTTTATATGGCAATAGCCGGCAAACGAGCTGACGACCCACCTGATGGTAACTGGTTATCGTCGCCCATGGACATCAGCAACACCAAAGGCATCACCAGATGGGTTGCTGGCCAAGAGAGAGAAGAAAAAGAAAGAAAGAACTAGCTCTCAAGCCTCCAGCCGGAACACGACAAGTCGTTTGGCGACTGACTCATGCTCAAGGATGGTAGCTATCCAGGGGAACTCGAATAATGGTATTAATTAAAAATTAAAATCAATATTTCCAATATAAACCCTCGAGGGGCACGACCACTAGCGGGCCGGATTTTGTAACCTCTTACGGCACCCATCCGGCGAGGGATTGGGGTTAGTATTCTAAGCCGCCCCAATACAGCTAATATAATACGGTTAATATAATATTATAAAGAGGAAAGCTTTATATTTTTGTATGTTTGTAACGAATAAACTCAAAAATTACTGAACCGATTTGAATAATTCTTTCTCATTAGAACACTATATTATTCTTGAAAAACTTTCGGATTTCTGGAAATTCATCCCCTAAGGGGTAAAAATAGCGGTTGGAAGTCACTTTTATTTAAACCAACTTCGTCAGTTTTAGAGTCATAAACATGAAAAATTTTATGTAAGTTCATAGTTATAAACGAAAGTTAATGTTAACACCTTTTTTTGGAAAATCATCCCTTAAAGAGTTAATTTAGGGAATGGAATTAAGTACGCAGCTTCGTCATTTTTGAAGTTAAAAACATGAAAATTGATCTAGCTCAAGATTACAAACAACAGTAATGCGTTTTTTGGAAAATCGTCCTTTAGGGGATGATTGGTAAATAACTATATTTTTACTTAAAAAAATATTTAGTGCAAAATATTTGATATCAGCCATCTTGAACCGAACTTGACCGAACGAATCGCTGTCACAGAGTATGAAAAATGCTTGAAAAATATGACACGGATTTTGTTCGGAACAGCCCGTCTATATATTTAAGTCTATGGGTGAACGAGCATAATAATTATGATAAAATAAAGAGTTACTGAAGCTGAAAAAAAGAAGCAGGCTCTTTAAACCCCAGCCACAAAATTACGCATTCTGAGATTGATTAGCCGAAAGATTGTTTCTGCCAACCCCAATGGGATACAGACATGAGTAGGTATATTCATGTATATCTATATATGTAAGGAATTTTATCCAGTAAATATCGCGACCAGATTTAATTTTAGATATTGCGTTTGTACTTGTAGACGCAATCAGATGGAGTTGAATACAATGGAACGCCAATTACCTACTCCTTTTAAAAGATGAGAATGTCGACATGGCAGCACTTTTATGTATAATGTAACTATTTGGGTCTTTACGTCTAACTGAAAAGACCTAGGAAGTAGAACTCCATCGCGATGCTCCAGTGCAAGATCGGCGGAGGGTTAGGTAGCAAACTATTGTCGGAAGTTTGTATGTCATTCGAAGGTCCTAACAGTCATGGCTTAACGATTGCTCCACAGATAAGAATCGGTACCAACGGCTTTATGGGTTCAAAGCATAGAAGCGCTTAAGAAATCATGCCACAAAGGAACACCCAGTATGTTCCAAGAATAAACCCACAGTTATTCATATATTTCTTGTCAAATAATTAAAATTAAGTAAATATAAACCCGTGTAGTTGTGTCCAATAAAACCAGCAATTACTTAACCTGAATTCAGTGCTATTTCTTTACTTTGAGATATTTCTCAGCAATATTTTAATGCAGAGTAAAATTCAATCATTAAAACACTTTGGAGAGCTTTATCTGTCATAGCTACTTTTCTAATTAATTTACCTAGTTTTGTTCCAAGTAGAATGTAAGAAATGCAATGAACGAACAGCCTTCGACCTACATTTCTTCAAAGAAAGTTTAAAGTTATATAAAGCTTCCACGGAATTTATTGATGGTAGGATAAGGCTAACCAAATATTTAAAGTAACCAATCTTCATTGGTAAAATTCTTCTATGAGAAAACACTATTTATTTTTGAAACTATTTTATAATGAACAAATTTAACATAAGTACTACAATATACTTTAAATATTCCCTGGTTAAGTTTATGCAAAAATGTTCTTTAAAAATATTTTTAAAACAATATTACGTTAAATATTTTACTACATAAAAATTTTAACTGTACCTAACAATTTTCAAGTTTTTTTAATAAGCTACCTATATCTAAACAAACAATATAATCTGTATCCATCCATCCATCCATCAGCCCTTAGAGGTCCACTGCTGGACATAGGCCTCCCCTAACTTGTGCCACTCTGACCGGTCCTGAGCCTTCTGAATCCAGCGGATGCCCGCTGTCTTCTTCAGGTCGTCAGTCCACCTGGTCGGGGGGCGTCCTATGCTCCTTTTTCCGAGACGTGGGCGCCATTCGAGGACCTTTCTTCCCCAACGGTTATCGGTCCTTCGCACTATGTGGCCAGCCCATTGCCACTTCAGCCGACTAATTCTTTGAGCTATGTCGGTTACCCTTGTTCGTCTACGGATCTCCTCATTTCTGATGCGATCACGTAGAGAAATACCGAGCATAGCCCTCTCCATAGCCCGCTGCGCAACTCTGAGCTTGTGGATCAGGCCAATAGTAAAGCACCACGTCTCGGATCCGTATGTCATCACTGGCAACACACACTGCTCGAACACCTTCGACTTCAGGCACTGAGGAAGTGTTTTGGACGACAAGATATGACGCAGTTTCCCGAACGCAGCCCATCCGAGTTGGATTCTACGAGTGACTTCTTTCTCGAAGTTGGACTTACCCATCTGGATCACTTGTCCCAGGTAATTGTATTCGTCTACAACTTCAAGAGCAGCGCCGTCAACAACAACCGGTACGGGTGTGACATGGACATTCGACATGATCTTCGTCTTGTCCATGTTCATCTTAAGACCCACCCGTTGTGAGGCGCTGTTCAAGTCCCCGAGCATTGTACCAAGTTCTTCCAGGGAACCCGCCAGGATGACTATATCGTCGGCATATCGTAAGTGTGTGATGTATTCGCCATTGATATTAATGCCACGTCGTTTCCACTCCATCAGCTTGAACACATCTTCCAACGCAGCAGTGAACAGTTTTGGGGATATGACATCCCCTTGCCTGACACCTCTCTGCAGTTGGATGGGGTTCGTTGCTGTGTCGTGTACTCTGACGGACATGGTGGCAGATGAGTACAAACACTTCAACACCTCGATATACCGGTAGTCGATCCGGCACCGCTGGAGAGAATTTAGTACCGCCCAGGTCTCTATAGAATCAAAGGCTTTCTCATAGTCCACATAGGCAACACACAACGGCAGATTATACTCCTCGGTCTTTTGTATAATCTGCCGCAGTGTGTGTATATGGTCTATGGTGCTGTAGCCTTTTCGGAATCCTGCTTGTTCGGGGGGCTGGAAGTCGTCAAGCCTGCGTGCAATGCGATTTGTGAGCACCCTCGAAAACAGCTTATAAACGTGGCTCAGAAGTGCAATGGGCCTGTAGTTCTTCAAAAGGGCTTTATCGCCCTTCTTGAAGAACAGCGTCACCACACTCCTGCCCCACGCTTCCGGGGTAGTTCCAGTGTTAATGACGGAATCGAACAGTTTTTGGAGCGCCACTAGAAGGGGTTTCCCTCCAGCTCTTAGAAGCTCGGTTGTGATTCCGTCATCTCCCGGTGCCTTGTTGTTTTTAAGCTGTTTGAGAGCCTCTCTAATCTCATACAGGCTGACGTCCGGGATATCCTCTGTGTAGTGTCGGGTCAGTTTAGCTCTCTTATCGCTCTCCTCGCTAGGAGGTGGAGCTTGAGAGGAGGCATACAACCGTCCGTAGTATCTCTCAGTCTCTCTCAGAACTTCCGGTTTCGACGAAACCACGGTGCCGGACTCGGTCTTCAACCTCGTAAGCTGACTTTGCCCAATAGACAGATCCCCGGCGAACACTTTGGAGCCCTGGTTTCGCTCAATTGTGTTTTTTACACGATTTGCGTTGTGTTTTCGCAAATCGCGTCGCCTGCACTTGGAGATCTGCTCATTGAGCCGTCGGTATTCCCTCATAGAGGTTGGAGACTGCACACATAGTTCTCGTCGATCCCTCATAAGACCGAGAGTTTGTTCTGAGAGAACCTGAGATCTACCACTAGGGTGGGTCTTGAAGTACTTCGACCCTACCTCGTGGACAGTTGTTACCATCCTGGTGTTAAACTCGTCCACTGACGTGCACGATTCTAGGCACGCAAAACGGTTTTGCAGCTCAAGTTGAAAGTTCTCGGATCCCTGGATTTGGACGGATGTTGGGCGAAGCGTAGACTTCATCAGGCGTGACCGTTCCAGCTTCAGGTCGATATTTAATGTGCCTCTCACAAGACGGTGATCGCTTCCGGTTTTGAACCTGCTGATCACAGAGACATCATTAAATATGTGCCGTTTGTCTGCCAGAATGAAGTCTATCTCGCTTTTCGTGGAACCATCAGGACTTATCCAAGTCCACTTGCGTTGTGGCTTCTTTCTGAAGAAGGAGTTCATCATAAAGAGATCTTCCTTCTCCAAAAAGTTGGCCAGCAAGTGTCCTCGGTGGTTCCGTCGTCCAATTCCGTAGGGACCCACTTTCATCTCGGCGCCACTTTGCGTGCCCAGCTTCGCGTTGAAGTCCCCCATCACAACATTGAAGTGAGCTTTAGAGGTATGTATGGCTCTACTTATGTCCTCATACATAACCTCAACCTCGTCGTCGGGATGTGTCGAAATCGGCGCATATACCTGTACAACCTTCAACGAATACCGTTTGGATATTCTGAGTGTAAGGTACGCTACCCTGGCCGACACGCTCCCGACTTGCACAATGTTGTTGACGAGGGACCTGTGAACGAGAAACCCGACACCACCTTGGGACAGGTGTTCGCCCTCCCGGTGATAGAACAAGTTTCCGGATTTGAGTATTATCGTGTCCTCCCCCTGTCTTCGGACTTCAGATAAACCCACAATACTCCAGTTTAACTTGTCTATCTCTTCTTCCAGCTCTTTTACCTTGTCGTCTGTCCTCAGTGTCCTGGTGTTGTATGTTGCCAGGTGCAGAAGTCGTCGTTTGGATTGGTAGCCCGATCTCTGCCGGCGATTCTTAGCACCCCCTGCCCCGCCGTTACCATAGCCGCTACCGTAACTAGGAATAGCGGGGCTGCCGGGGACTGGGGGCCGAGGCTCATTTGTGACAAACATGCGGGGGTTTTAGCCGATAGTCACCACGCTTGGCTAGTGCGTGTTGGTGACCGCAGGTGACCTGACTGATATTCGTCACACACAGGAAGATGCTGCTGCCCATCTTCCTGAATTTGTCCTATTAGTCGCCTTTTACGACATCCCAGGAAGAACGGGAGTGGTGCTATTCTACAAAGTGAACCCGGACACCACACGGGGCATAATCTGTATAATAAATTTGAAATACTCATACTATAATTTAGGAACAAGTTTATTTTTACGTTTGTAAGATGCCTACAATTCAACCTACAGAGGTAATGAAAGTAATTTACATGAATAAAAAAATCCCCACAAAAGAATAAATCAAACCCGAGAAAAAACAGGATTTATTTTGTTCCCTGCTAAGCTAAAGGAAAAAGGTTGCCTTTAATCGATATCACTAACTTGCAAGATCCGGGTGCTCAAGGGATTGGAGTAGATGCTCTCGGAGTTAAGTAACCAACTGAGAGCGGTCTAGTTAGCGGCTGATGTATGGCCACAGTTAAGATGTCTTGACTTGAAATCCACTGAACTGGAGCATGAGTTAGGTTGCTTGATGTTACGGGATTATATTATAGTTTAGAACTTAATTGATATAGTTTGTAAGTAACGGGTATCATGCTGCTATTTGAATTTATTGTATTATACATAGCACTGAGCAATACTTGAATACCAAATGTATCGTAATATTATAAAGCTGAAGAGTTTGTTTGGTTGAACGCGTTAATCTCAGGAACTACTGGTTTGAATTGAAAAATTATTTTTGTCTTGGATAGTTAATTAATCGAGGAAGGCTTTGGGCTACGGATTTTTGGAAATTCTTCCCCTAAGGGGTTAAAATAAAAGTTGGAAGTCACTTTCACACAAACCAACTTCGTCAGTTTTAGAGTTATAAACAACGAGTAACTGCCCTCGCTTTGCTTCGGTTTTCTTATTTTTTTTCACCTTGGGTTACATTATTGGAGTGTTATTAAGGATCCCTATTTTTTTTGAAAATATAATATAGCCTATGTTACTCGGGGATAGTGTAGCTTCCCAACAGTGAAAGAATTTCTCAAATCGGTTCAGCAGTTTCGGAGCCTATTCAATGCAAACAAAAAATCAAATCTTTCCTCTTTATATATTAGTATATATTATTGTATGTAAGTTTATAGTTATTAACAAAAATTAATTTTAACACATTTTTTTGGAAAATCATCCCTTCAAGGGTTAACTTAGGGGATGGAACTTAATACGCAAAATCGTCAGTTTTGAAGTAAAAAGGGTGAAATTTTTTATATAAGCTTATAGTCAAACAGGGGAGGGGGAGGGAAGAGGAGAGGAAGGGGGAGCGGAAGTGGGAGCGGGAAGGGGAACGGGAGGGGGAATGGGAAGGAGAGGGAAAGGGAAGTTAATGGTCTCTGATTTGTTAAACCTACCAAAACTATAAAAGTTAAAAGTACAACAAAGTACATTTACTGATTGTTAGGCGATATGAAGTTCGCCGAGACAGCTATTACATACATAAGATTTCTCAGCGTCCTGTTTGCATATTAATTTTTATTTTCAATTCAACCAGTAACTGTTCATAATTCGCTTCGAAAATAGACAGCTAGCAAACACTTAAAAAAGTATATGGGTGTAAAATGTATTTTAAGTGTCTACAGGAAGAGACCAAGAAATGAAGAACAATACGAGTATGTGCTTTCATTTTATTTTATTAAAAATACGTATCATTTTTGATATCAAATGATACAAGACTATTCTTGTGCAATTTTGAAATTTTCTAGCGGAAAAGTTAAAATATGAATCTAATGTTAAATATTTATTTTATAATAGCTTCTCAAAGTCTGATATACAGTATCAGAAAGGTCCACAGAAGGGGATATTTTAGGCTCAATATTTTTAAACTTTTAAATCTTAGTAAAAATGCCTTTATTTTTACATACATTTACTCAAAAAATATTTTACAACGAGTGAACACTTTTGCTTAAATTTTTATGTGTGACCCAAATAGCAAATGATAAAAGATGTTTATCGTTTACGTACAACATTTTTATTGAGCCGAATGTAGCGACGAGCTACATTTTTTCTTTGCCAATTATCGGTCTTTCTAACTACGTGACCCGCCACTTTGCTCAGGTAATTCTGCTAATTCAAATCAATTTCAGGACGGCCTAACAATGTCAGAGTGACACCAATTAGGAAGACTATGCCCAGAAGTCTTTTTATTAAGTATAAAAGAGGAAAGTGGACAGTATAAAGTCCTCGTTCAGAATATGACACTCGCTATGAAAGCGTTAAATTTTGGACAAATTCTTTAAATTCCTAAACTGGGACAAAATTAATTTAGATAATAACTTGAAATTGGTAAGCAAAAAGACAATAAATAGCATGGGTTAAAGAAATATTTATTCAGAGAATTTAAAAGATTGATTCTAAGGGAAGCTAAAATAACGTAAATTAATATGTTCTTTTATTAGCGTGGCTAACCAAAACATCTTCATAAACAATAAAATTTCAGGCATCTGCTTCAAAATAGAACAATGACGACCCATATGGCGCAATTTTTTTTTCAACTGGACTGTTATTGTTGGCCCTAGCGGCCGTTCTTAGGGTCCTGGGTTCGATTCCCAGCTAGACAATAATTTCAATGATGACTGAATTTGTGTTCTCGATCTGGCGCGTGTGTGGTCTTTGTGTGTTGTCAGTGACATCCATAACACAGCTATTCCTAATGTGAAGCGTTATTATTATTACATAGAATCTCAGTTGACTAAATATATCTAATAACGCAACAGCGTGCGCTGTATTATTTATCTGCTGCAATATCTACTAATTATGCATGAAGATAACCTAGATCGCAATTTCGAAAACAATTTTATTATAATCAATACCTTGGCTATGATCATCTCATAATCTTAAATTACATGCCAAGGAGGTATTAATAGTCTATGGAGACTACCTACATCAGTAAATACGTTATGCGGGCGTTCCGTGCTAAGGTTGATAGCAAGATCTTGTCAACTAGGTCAAGCCATCTATTTCCAATACAATGCTGCGGTTTTCGAGGAAGACAACTAAACTATTGAAAACTTTGTGAAATCGCCTGTAGCTTATCAACCATCCTAAGGAAATTTCCCTCTAAAATAGACTGTTAGTGGTCATTTGATTTCCGATAGTCCGATCAATAGTGAAGTTTGGTAAGTTATAGGTGGAAGTAACTAAAGTAATGTTACTAACAATCTAAATTTTGCGGAGAGGATGTCGGGATTCATTCGAGCGCGTCAGATTAAGGTGTGGTGGGTTAATTAGATGCTGAAAAGTATATTTATTACCTTAGGTTGACGTAAGAGTGTGGGAGGATCAAAATTTTTGTTCAAGCTTAACATTCATAAGCGCAGTCCTTTATTTTTATTTTGAAGGCAATAACGGAATATTAACAAGAATAACGGAAAATTATAATCTACTTGTATTTGCAAGCAAAAATCGACCACGATCCATGCAAGTGAGACGAAATATCGGTGTACATAATAAATATCTTATAGTAAAGTAGTCAAAAATTTAAAGGTAAAGTTTAAAGATAAAGAGAAATTTTCTATCGCGTTTTTTCTTCTAATTATCTAGAAACCTAAAGGTATGAAAGTTTGTTAATAAAACCAATTTTTATTAGTCGTTAACACTAGTTTGTTTATAAAAATAGAATAATTGCAATAAAGTTTAATACATTCAGCTTCAGGAAGGCTATTCTCTTTTGTAACTTGACAGCGGAGTTTCAAAATTGACGTTCGAGTTCTAGGATCACTTCACTTCGCAAGTGCCGTACTAGATGATTAGAGGATGACATATTTATTATTCTCGATCATCGAATTACGTCACCATCGAAGCTCGTGTCCAATTGTCATTCGTTTATTCATACCGAGGCGAGGCCATCTTTAGTCGTTTGACGTTTGAGTTCGAGACTCCCTTCACTTCGCAAGTGCGTACCAAATGATTCGAGAATCACATATCAAGATCTCGGACTCGAACTTCAATTTCGACACTCACCGCGGAATCCGCTGTCAAGTTACAAAACTGAATAGCCCTGCAGGCTCGTAGCTTAACCTTAGCGACTTCTGCTCGAACGTTGGCACACCTTTTGCTGCGGTATTCAATCAACTTTGCGTTCATGATTACTTGAGAACTATGTACGGTATGTAGGCACCTTATAAAAATCGTTTTTCAGAAACACGTCACATAAGATTTTTGATTGGATACACGCAAACTGGTATGTTAATTGAAACTTGGTACTAATAATAGACATGTTTACTCGTAAAATTCATTTTTAGAAATCTTTTAATCGAATCGATTTGAATCGAAGTTCATTTAAATTAACACTGCATTATGTTTGTTATAACTGAGGTTATAACATAGATAGAAGACCTTACATTTCATATTAATTAACAATATTTTGGATAGTAGAAGTGAATACTTGCCTTAATGCTAGTTGAAAATGGAGTCGTGGAATTTAAAATACGTAATTACAGGTAAGTACATTTTTTGACGTAAAAGATTTTTCAAATTTAAAAGTGGGTTAGCAGCTTTGTTTAGTATGCCAAAGACATCGACATTCGACCGGCCTTTGACGTGAAACGAATAGAAGTCTAGTGATCGCCCCTCATTCGATTGTTCGAGGCCGTTCAGTTCATATTGCTGATTGGAATGACTCGAATCAAATGAAGTGTTCGTTTTTGTGCAGTTTCGTGTCAAGGATATTTTCAAAATACCTGCACACCTCTTATGAATGAGGATGCTAGCTCATGCCTATAGTAAAACTTGTTCCAATTAAACGTATCGATGCATTCGTTACCAACTACGGACTACATCTAAAAGTAGTACAGTATGAATTTCAAAATAGGATTTACTTTGGTTTATGGCTGCGTGTAACACTAAATAGGCCATTGGTTTGATAATTTAGGTTATTCCTTAAGGTTCTTGCTTTAACCTTTGCGAGCACTTTCAATTTCAATTTCTAACAAAAACGTAACGCACACACACCTTTCCATCGGAGTAGAAAAAAGCATAAAAATATGTGTCCATACATCGCAATGCAACCTGACAGTTAGAATGCATTGTCTACAGAGAGATAGTCAAAGAATAAATAAATTATTATATCTACGTGTGCCTACACACGGTTAAAAGCTGTACTTAGATAGCTTCGTTATGCTCCGGCACACAAACAGACGTTACTGCTGCTTTTTGTATAGAATTGAATATAATATTATAATATAATAATAATAATATTAATATCTTTATTTCATATATAAATGTACAAAGTATAATTTGTTACAGACATAGTTATTATAGTAATAAGGACATTATAGTAAACAAGGATCTTCAGTTGTCTAAACTGGGTGGGAAACCTGTATTATAGGCAACCGAAACTCTCCCAACAATGAGCATATGTCAATAAAATAGCATTAACATAGGATGCCATATTAATTGAGTCAAAATACAGACGATTTTATGTCTGTTCTCCGGTCGAGGGTATTTGTAGTCCATGCCGACACACAGAGAAACTCGTTTGCCGACTATTTCCATTAAAAAAACATCGTTTTTTAATGGAAATAGTAGGCAAACGAGCTGACGATCCACCTGATGGAAGTGACACAGTGAGTCGCCCATGGACATCAGCAACACCAAAGGCATCACTGATGTGTTGCTGGCCAAGAAAAACAAAAAAAAGAAATAACTGGCTCTCAAGCCCACAGCCGGAACACGCGACCAGTCGTTTGGCGGCTGACTCATGCTCAAGGGTGGTAGATATCCAGGTGAACCCCATGGAGAAATAATAACAGTAATAATAAAATTAATTAACAATTAAAATAAATATTACCAATATAATCCCTTGAGGGTCCCTACCACTAGCGGGCCGGATTTAGTTGCCTGTTACGACACCCATCCGGCGTAGGATTGGGGTTAGTATTCTAAGCCGGCCCAATGTATGTAGGCGTTAACTGCTTTTAATATTATATCTATAAATGCAAAAGCTTTTTAGTAAGTGACATATGGAAAAAACCATAATTTTCACGCTACATTTGCAAATTAAAGGAAACAACTTAATTGCACGTCAGTAAATGGCAGCAAATGCAACTGTATTACGACAATTGGTTTTATTATGCTGTACACATTTGTGTAATTATTCCGCTCATTGTTAACCAAAATAAATAATTACGAGTAATGTGTATTTCTGTCAGCACTTTCGGAAAATTCAAATTTAAATTTGGTAATGGATGTCTAAAAGATGTGTCACACAGATTTTATTTTATCCAGTTATAAATAACAGACAAAATTACTAATTACTTCTGAAGGGGGTTGCACAAATCTATATATATTATAAAATAGTAACTCGATAATGTCTGTACATTGAAGAAATTTAAGAAAATTTGATATCAGGGGACTCAATAGGAGCAATAGATTGCAAATCTGTCATTTTTAAAAATCTTGTCTGTCTGTATGTTTGACACCGCATCACGCCAAAACTGCTGGATGAAACTGAATGCGATTTTCACAATTGTATTGCTGGTGGTCTAACTTAAAATCTGGTGTACGTTTTATTGTGATACGTCGCTTAAAAGCCGAGATATGAACAAATAGGACTTTTTGATACGCCTCATAACAGCAAGAAATTGTGAAAGTATCCGATAGAGAGATAAATAAGACTGTTTAATATCGGAAATATTAGTTATTTCTTAATAAAATCAATGTGTACATATTTTTTTTTAATTTATGATTTTGCAGTGAATTAGTTCTGCTAATCAACAACAGATGTCAGTTTAGGTAACTGAGTAGTCTGAGAACAAGACTTCTATTATACCGTGAATAAATCTTCTATTGAAATTAATGTGTACCTATATATTTTAAAATATTTAAAATAAATAAACGCTTACACACTCATACCCCCGCAGTACGTTTTTATCTGCGTCGCAGGTGGCATGGACGACACGTAACACATCACTGCAACACCCATGACCCGAGTACAAATATTTATCTGTCACATAAATATCTGCCCCAGCCGGGAGACGAACCCCTTGCTTCGCAGGCAGGGTCGCTACCAACTAGGCTACAGGGTCGTCAAACATTGGGGTTTTAAGTAAATATAAATATCTGCTCCAGCCGGGAATCGAACCCGGGACCCCTCGCTTCGCAGGCAGGGTCGCTACCAACTAGGCTACAGGTTCGTCAAACATTGGGGTTTTAATTAAATTTACTTATTAGACATAACTAAGTTAGATTTTGTTATCGGATTAATATAGATTCACTGTATGATGGTGTGGATCAGAGTTAACGATAATATGTATTATGACACAATTTAGTAAATTTACCATGTAATGTTTTTTTGTAAATAAATAAAAATCTTAAATTCCGACAAAATATTATCTGTATAATTTAGATTTCCTTACTGTTACGTAGAAATAGGCACATAGGAGATAATAATAAAAATACAAATCTTTTACATATTTAATAATCAAAATGAGTAAGAAATTAAAATATTTGCGAATAACCATCTACTGCTGTCACCTACTGGTCAATGACTACCAAGACGGCCGGCATAGGCAAATTTTATGACCGGACGTAAGTGCAATACAAATAACTAAAATACTTTTGAATTTGCGAATAGCCACGTAAGAGCAGACGAGTCACCTGATTGTAAATGGTAACCGTTTTCCATAGAAGAATGAGTGTGTCGTCCGTGATCAGACTTAAAGGCATCATCCATGCGTTGTCATCCAAGAAAGAAAATAAAAGAAAGAAAAAAATAATAAATTATCAAGATGATTGAATTTCCATTCTATAAAGTTTAGAGACAGTTGTTTATGATATAGCAAAGCTTTTAATTAAGATATATCGAGCTATATAAATAGTAGTAAAAATAAACTAATAACACGCGGTCTTATCCACAAACTTTGAAGTAGTTAAAAACAATAAGTTTCTTTTGAAACGTTTTCCAGGAATAATATATACTTCTGACATTTGGACCAGGTTCTTGGGCGAAAAGCTCGGCCTAACGTAGTTGGAAGTTACACTTGAAAACCCCAGAGTTATTCAGGAATAAATTCAGGAGAATATAGTCTTACGGTTGAGAGACGGGCCCTGCTATTGCGTAGGGGATCCTTTCATTACCATAAATCTAGCTGGTGTTACGGTTGCGAAACCCCCCAGATGATCGGGAGCCTCTTCTGACTTCTGAATTCCCACAGAAGCGTTTAACTCTCAGGCATTCAAGTGTAAAGGGGCGAGACGTCCCTGAGCGACTCCCGTGGCCCGTGGTTGGTGCGATCAAACATTGACCGAAAAACCTAATAATATAGTACATCTCAGGTACCTGCTAAACCACCCGATATACGTGATCTGGTGAACAGAATGGGGACCGTCTTACAGACATTATTACTTGGTCAGATAAAAACAAAAACAAAAAATCTTAACACACATTAAGTCAAAAAGAAGGAAGAAGTAGTGCCAAGAAATCACTTAAGTAATTCAAATGGTAGAAGAATTCGATTAGGTTAGATTTGGCTGTTTATACTTACGTGGAAAACATTGTCGGCTTAAATGAATAAATAGGAGCAGTCCAGTATTCCAGTACTTGGATTATTTTTTTATATCCAACGATGTACATATATAACTCATTTTCGCCAAAATGGAGCTTTAGTATTATTGCCTTTCCAGTGACGATACTGACATTATAAAACAGTACATCGTTGACCGATTCAGGGTGTAGTCGTGTATCTTAGAGATAGAATATTACTCCCAGAATGTTACTCTAGAATGGGTGGGAATAAATTAACGTTTATAAATATTTGCTGTTGGTAACGTTGACATTGCAAAACCAGTACAACGTTGACCAATTCAGGATCTAATTGTGTACGTGTATATAAAATCTCACTAATATTTCTTAAATTAAGATAATTTTTAGGTAGAAATTTGGCTCCCAGTTATTTCAGATCCCGCATTAAAAAATAGGTTGCATGTTCGTCGGGATCGGGTCGTTCGAGTTCGTGGCTCGGGGATGGATCTACTCCTTTAGAAAAAGGGGTATAATAATTTTGTATGGAAGTTGTGTTTACAGGTTATAATTATTATTTTCACTGCTTTTATGTATGTGCTTACCTACTACATAGAATTTTTGTATATTTTTTAAGGTATTGTTCTTCAAAAGAAAAAACATAACCCTTATAGGATCATTTCGTTGTCTGTCTGTCTGTCTGTCTGTCTGTCAACCTTATTATCTTAGTAATGCGTAGAGGCATAATTCCAAAGTAATTTAAATAAGTTTAAGTTTTTGGTTAATTGACTGAATAATAGTATTTGGTTAATTGATCGCTATGTCCATGTATGGGAACGACAGTTTTCCAGCGGCAAAGTTAAGTTTGTTACTGAATGATTTAACATTGCTCTTATGTTCGGTGCCGTCGACTTTGCCTTCACCTGAGTTAATTCACTCAGGTGTCTTAAGTTTACTTTTAGTAGACTTTATTCACCTATGCAGCCAGGTGATTCAGTTCTTTAAGTTTGGACAGAACCCTCGGTGCGCAACTCTAACTTGCATTTGGCCGGGATCTTTTTTGATTACTAATTCTCTTCAAGTCCACGCAGACGAAGTCGCGGGTAGAAGCTAGTCAGAGTATAAAAATATTGGTACCGGTAAATTTTCCATTTTTATTCCATCAGCCCTTGGAAGTTCACACCTGGAAAAAGGCTTCACATACTTGCCGCTCGGCTGTCTTCTTCGAGTCTTCAGTCCACCTAGTCCAGAGGCATCCTATACACCGTTTTTGTGAGATTTGGGCATCGTTCGAGGACTTTTTTCCCAACGGTAACAACGGTAATCGGTCTTTCGAAGGATGTGGCCAGTCCATTGCCACTTCAGCCAGCCTATTCTACGAGAGACAGTTCTTTCCTTCTTTCTTTTATATTCTTTCATGACCAGCAGCGCATCAGTGACGTTCCGTTTTGACTATGGGACCAACCTTTTAACGTGGGAAAATGTTCTGTAACCGTGAAATAAAAGCTGTGGATAAAAGACATAAAATGATGTGAAGATTCTGTTAAGATTTTTTGTTAATTAGTTTTTTAATTATCTTGCCTATATAACGTAATGAATGAATATCTTTCTTATTTATGGAATTATTTATTTTATACCTATTAAAAAGATTATTCCGATAAGGAAAAGCCGAATTTTCTCGAAGCGAAGCGAGAGCAGTTTACTTCAGAAATATTTAATGGTAATAAAATTTGTTATCTAATATCCAGCTAAACAGGTGTTTAACAAATTTAATACATTCAGTATTATTCTCGTAATTTGACTTTTTTTAACTATAAATTTTTCATTCTTCTTAAATAAGTTTCTGGTATACATTTACTACATTAATTGTAGTTGGGAGGGAGCAAAATTATTGCTATCAATGGCAGTTTGACACTCTAACAAAGCGCAGCAATCGTTCAGAGTAAAAACACGACGCTTTTTTGTAGTTGAAAACACGGCCTGATCAGGAGACACAGTAGTGTCTAGGACAAGTACACACACACATACATACACCCTCTCAAAAATGTCACTTGACGCTATAGTCTCTTTTCTCGAAACCTAGTGTGACGTCACCAAACAAGCCGTCACGAAATTTTTAACTCCATATTTTTCATTATTAGCGAAACGTCAACGCTTTGTACTTTCACACATGAAAATGATTAATAATTGTGTGCATAAAACACTAAAAATTATTTCGATCTTTCAATTATTTAATACTTTACAACAATAAAAAATTTGGCCCGGTCCCTTTTTGGAATCTGAGCAGCCTAAATCGGCAATTTCGGATGAATTTTTACTAGAAGGTTGGTATTGAATTTCCTTTTTTTTTTCTTCGTACATGGCATTGGCGTATTATATATTTCGATATTAATGGCTGTGACCACAGACACATGCTTAGTAAGTAGATAGCGTATACAGACTATACATTGAGTGCTTGCTTTAAGGATATAATAGTCTAACTGGATCACAATCTTCGAAGATACCTGAAGATGACACAATTGACCATTTTTCTATTGTGTTCATGTTATCTATAGTCCCCGGATATATTATTCGATGTTGTTCAAATATTTTTATAATTGCAGTGCACTTAAAAAAATAGATGTAGGTACCTTAATAAATAATATTGTTTCATTTTATTATTACCTTACACAAAAATAATCATAATAATATAAAAACATCAGTTTTCATGACAAAGATAATTTTGAAGAAATTATTAAAAATACTAGCTGGCCGGGCAAACGTTGAACTGCCTCTTAAATTATATCTAGATATAGGGACACAACCCTTGGGTTAAAATTATGAAATTTTTCACATTTATAACTTTAAATTACATCCCTTATTTTCACCCTCAAGGGGTGATTGTCCAAATAAACTTGTCACAGTACTTTTGTTTTTATAGGTATGGTAAATTATTAATTTAATTATCGCCGAGAGTCGATATTAAAAAATAGGGGTTGGTGGTAGAAGGGTTAAAAATTAAAATTGTGTGTATTTTTTATGCCAAATCCTAAGAAAATTCAAATAAAATTTTTTGTCCAAAAAATAAAAAAAATTGGCGTGTACCATACTTAGGGGTATGAAAAATAGTTTGCGTCTTATTCTCAGACCTACTGATTATATACACAAAATTTCTTAACAATCGGTCAAGCCCTTTCGAAGGAGTTTGTAACTAATACTGTGACATATGCATTTATCTTAATCTTAATATATATAAACTACGTGTCACGTTGTTTGTCCGCGATGGACTCCTAAACTAATTAACCAATTTTAATCAAATTTGCACACCGTGTTCAGTTTGATCTAACTTGAAAGATAGAATAGATAACATCTCAAAAAAAAAACTTAAAGAATGAAGTCTGCCCGGGCAGCTAGTATATACATATAAAAATAAATTGCTTTTTGTTTGTGTCACTTAAACTTGAGATTGGCTGGACCGATTTGGCAAATTTTGATCTTGAAATATTTGTGTAACTTCAGGGAAGTGCGTTTCAACCATAGATATGTTACTCTATCTGGATCAGAGACTATGTACAGGTATCTGACGATCGATGATGTCATATCGGAAGGACCATTCGACCAATCCCAGGCCGGAATGAGGTTGTCCTTCTTAAATTGTAGGGTGTCCACACTTAGAAAAATTATATCCTATTTTGATATGGTTCTTCAAAATGTTTTCTATATGTAATTTTTCTGGTAGTAATCATGATAATATTGAAATAATATATTTTAATAAAATTTCTTTAAAATTACCGACTTTATATTATTGCATTAAAAGTAAATTGAAAATTAAGGTACACCATTACGGTACATCTATATTTTAATTTCATCTTAGATGTTATTAAACCATTATAAAAAATCGCATTCTAATGGTATAATAATATAATATATCCTGGGACTATAGATAACATGGAAACAATACAAAAATGGTCCTTCTTAATATGACGTCTTCGATCGTCAGGTACCACTACGAAGTTATGTATCCAGTTAGAGTAATATATCCATGGCTGTAAATTGTAAATTAAGTACTCTGTGGTGTAGTACTCTGTCACTCTGTGTTGGTAGCATTGATTATTTGAATTGGCTATTAGACAAGTTTTGGAAATATATTTTAAAATTTTCGTAGGTTTATTTTATACCTCTTACAATATTTATTTTTTCAAAAAAGTGATATTTAGTAGGAATAAAAATAACTTTTAGTCCATTAATTTGAAATTCGCGCGAAATAGTCGGCCATCTGTCACTTACTGGCTGTGACGTCTTATTTCAATAAACAAAAGTTTATTCTGTGAGTTTATTATTATTTAGGACGCTCTAACTCTGAAGATATTTTAACTGAAAAACTTACACCTTTTTCACTGGAATTGTGAAAATGACAAGCTACAAGCCATGTGCAGTGCTTATGTGTAGAAGTACTACAATTAAATTTCCTAACAAATTGTTTAAACACGTTCCTAAAATTCCCTCAAGTCTCAACGTCGAAAGCAGTGGTTACATTTTACAATTAGCACGTCGAGGTCGTCGAGACCCAGAGTTAACATCTGATAAATCTGCAATATTCTTTTGTGAAGATCACTGATGTAAGTATTTAGAAGTAATCAACTTAGCCTCTGATTTACAAAAAAAAAACAAATTAAACCTAACCTAATGTTGTTCATAAAACATGATCAAAATAAAAGTAAGTAATTAATATATTTGTGTTACTTTACAGCTGCCTAATGATATGGGAAATTACATCCAATACAGTGTGATGGGGTCTGTTGGCATAATAAGACTGAAGCTAGACTGTTTACCATCAAAATTTCAATGTCAACCAGACAGAATAAATCGCACCGCACCGCCACAGCCTCGATCAGCTGCAAGCAAAAGACAACGTATGAACATAATACAAGGAATATTTTCAGAGGAAACTCAAATGCCAACAACATTAGCCATGACAAGCAATAACGGTGAGTAAAAAAACAATTTAATAATACACAACCCTTTTATTTTTTAATCTGAGTACACAACAATATGTTGAAAAGTTCATAAGTAGTACCTTTGCCATGTACCATTACCATATAGGTAAGTATGTAATAAATAATATGTTTTGATTTTTCCAGATTTTTTGTCTGCTACTGAGAAAGATGACTGTTCAAACTCAGATCAGGCGATACAAGTATGCCCTGAAATGAGTAATAAATTAGTTCGAGTGTGTATGTCTGCAAAGAATAGAAGCAGATATGTACAAACTATTACTCAAAGTAAGGATAAAAATACTTCTTTAAAGACTCATGTAATAACCACTGCAACATCACATTTTAAAATAAAGTATAGGATAGAATCAGCAGGGCATTCCAAAATCAGGAGAAATTTACTCTTTACTGAAAAGCTAGAAGCGTTGTCTTCAAACAGTTCATCACCATCAAAATTGCAACTTAATATTGACAGTTCACCATCTGTTCAATCCTTATTAACAAAGACAAGCAGCGATCAAGAAACTCAATCTGAATTATTAGAATTAAAGAGGAAAGTTGAAGCAGAGAAACTATGTTGAATGTCAATTGAAAATACTGTACGACTGATCAAGAAAAATCTAAGATATTAATTAGGTTTTTCGAAGGATTGTTATTTTTTGATTGAAATTTTGAAAAAGCACATTAACCTTCCTGAAGAATATATTATTGTTATGTTTAAAAAAATAAGACTAAATACACCATTTTCTGAGCTTGGAGACCAATTCTGAATGTCACTGTCGCTAGTAAAGTATTTATGAAATCTGTAATTCTAATTGCAAGTGTGTTAAATCCATTTATAATTAAATCAAATAAACAATTGGTAAATCGGAACCTACCTATGGCGTTTAGACATATGTGTCATAATATCTATTGTATCGAGAATTCTCTATGTTAAAACCTCATTCTGTAGTGAATATGAAATTGTTAAAATATTTAGATAAATGTGTTATTGTTGCATGTGCACTGATTAACCTACAGGATAGTTTAATTAAAAATACATGATTTGTTAATATAAATTGTTTTATTTGGTACTATTATAAATTAATGGATATTTTTCTTCCAATATGATTCTAAGAGTAAATCTTTTACATATAGGTACATAATCATATTCTACAGGCACAATATTGACTTTCTGAGTGTCTTCAAAGTCCCATGATGCCAAACAAAACAAATACTTTTTCAGTTTAGTTAAGTGCATTTGCAGTTGCACTTGTGCGAAGTACTTAGCAGTAACTTGATTCATCGAAACATATTTTTTTGAAGTTCATTGGACTCATTCATTGGACATTTTATTTCTATTACTGTGTCACCATTTAAAATTCCATCCGGTGATGCTGGTATCATAGGATATTCTTGACACATGAACAAGCCGCACTGAGAAATTTCTCCAAGTAGATTTTTTAATTTTTGTTTTACAAGGTCTTCTAATTTTTGACCCCTTTTAATAGCAACTGTGTCTGGAACACCATACGACTCGAGAAGATCTGAAATCATAAACATTTAAAAATCATTAGTTAGGGTGTCGTTATGGGGGCGCTGAGGAAAAATTCGCCTAATTCCATAAAAAAAAATATTAAGCAACGTTTGCAGAAGTTGGACATTGAATGGATTGGATGGGCAACCTCCGTCATGGTACTTTACTGTACTTCCATATTGTAGGTATTACTCAAATACAATATAAATACAAAACTACAAAGAAACTCAAGTCGTTTGATAAAATTAAAATACTGTCGATGTCGGCGGACAGCCCTATCGCGCAGCTACTTCCGCGCGGCCGTAGGCAAGTTTTTCGAGAATAGGGCCGAGTTACGTTACTGGATATCTCATTATACTGTGGAATTATTGTTCGATGAGTTGGATCTTATAGATTCACTTTGGCGGAAATAAATGTCAGTATTGCCATACAAAAAATAATTTTCATACAGTTATATCCTTGTATGTATAATTTCAGGCTCTTTTCTCTATTTGATGTCACTATAATGTATGGGGCGATTGTAGGATCTCAGATCGTACACATTGATGAAAAAAAACAGTGTTACCCTACAAACAATAATTATTTTCATGAGGCAAAATCAACGGCTTCCTGGCTATTGATTTTTCAAAAATCTAATTATGCAGTTTTGGTTTTCGTAAAAATCGGCTCCGAGACTCCTTTGACCACTTTTCGCTATTCCTCATAGTTTTGAATTTATCCATCCACGCCCACTTGAAAAATTCACCTTGTATACTCTTCTGGCAGATACTTGCAACCGCTAGAATCTTCCAGCTGTTTACATATACTTTTTAACAACTGAAAGAATGTTCCCTGAAAATTTGAGCCATGTGGGAGCAGGTTATGAATTGCACACCCGATGACAACTTTACTTTGTTCTGGCACATACTTGCAACCCTCAAAATGGGTTGGCAATTTTTTTTACACTTAAGCATATCTAAATTACAACCTATTAAAATTATAGCCTTGTGGGAGAAGGTTAAAAAAGAATATTTTTTGCATTTTCAAAAAATTAAGGGATGACGCAACCGCGAGATGCCTGCCAGAATGGTACTTTCTTATTTGACTGATAATAAAACATCGTAAAAAAAAATTCGAGCTCTGTGGGAAACGGATTAGTCAGATGGTTCAGTAGCTCTTAGACATATTGCTGCATATTGGCTGTGTTAGAGTTAGAGCAAAAAATTTCTTGATATTGACGTACCTATCGAGAGTAAAGCACAACTTCAACCGCTTCGCGGTTTAAGGCGTGCAATATTTTTTAAAAAAAGTTTACTTTACAAAAAGACATGAAATCCGAACAAAAACAGTTTCACTGTAAAAAAACAGGACAAGTACACTTCAAAAGATAGTTACAAAAATGATAATTAAGTTTTTACAAAAAGTTATGAAATCAAAAAACCCAAGTACATAACCGTTTTAGATAAGAAAAAAAAATTTGCTGCTAAAAGTAAAAAAAAATGGTGTACTTGGTGTGCATAATACTTTATAGTGCGCGCTTATTTCAAAATAATCTTAAATTAAAATTTAAAAAATCCCGTCAGTTTTATTTACACCAAACATAGATAAGAACACTCGATTAAGTCACCTTTCAGACAAAAAAGACGAGATCAAAATCGGTTCATCCGTTTGGAACATACAGATACACAGACACACAGATACACCGAAACACAGACACGTGAAACTTGTAACATCCCTCTTTTTTCGTCGGAGGTTAAAAAGTTTTAAAAAATATCTTCCAAATTCAGTGGCGTGTGGTACAGCCATACAAGCCGAAAAGCCCAGCTTACTATCATTGCTTTACTATAATCGCTATGCAGCTGTTAAATATTAAACGTATGGAATGGAGTGCTCTGTGATGTCGGGTCAAAGATCCCGAGATCCTGGGTTGTACGACACAGCTGGGCTTGCCTTGTTCTGACGGCCTAGGCTTCCAATGTCAAGTCAGATCGAAAATCATAATTATGCACACCAAGTACACCATTTTTTTTTACTTTTAGCAGCAAATTTTTTTTTCTTATCTAAAACGGTTATGTACTTGGGTTTTTTGATTTCATAACTTTTTGTAAAAACTTAATTATCATTTTTGTAACTATCTTTTGAAGTGTACTTGTCCTGTTTTTTTACAGTGAAACTGTTTTTGTTCGGATATATTTCACTCGTGAACAATGCAACGCTTCGTAGACGATGAGTGATTTGTTTAGACTTGGCAGTCATATAGTTATGTAACTGTAAATTGATCCGTGTCCGTTTTACGGAACCATATATTTCAAGAACAAACGGAACCGTTTCAGAAACTTTTCCGTATATTATATTTCATACATATCTATACGTCTATTCTGTGGTGTTATGTTACATGAAAGTTTTGTTAAAACACAGTCAAAACACAAAGTATCTATATCTTACTTTCTTTAATTTTTAAGAAGTTTTGTTACAGATTCATTGTCAGCACATAATCATTCTAATTTTTAACCACAATCATGTTTCATAATAAGAAAATAATTATGTATGTATTGTAAAAGAGGAGAATAGAGAATATAAAAAATGTAATAACTGGTAT
Source organism: Thymelicus acteon (assembly GCA_951805285.1). Taxonomy (NCBI): domain Eukaryota; kingdom Metazoa; phylum Arthropoda; class Insecta; order Lepidoptera; family Hesperiidae; genus Thymelicus; species Thymelicus acteon. The sequence continues at coordinate 8,562,599 of OX638229.1, read as the reverse complement.
TTTATACTAAAATATAATAATTAATAATAATTAAAAAAAATTTCGTAGCACAAACAACTTTTGAACTTTTGTGGAACAGAAATGTCACATCAAAAGTAAGTCTGTTTTAAAGGAAAATAATCAAAATATTAGGGTAAATATGTTAGGGTAAAAAATAAAAAACTAAGTATTCATACGTTATTTTAACATAAAAGATAAGAATGCTTACGATGAAAACTGGTAAAAGGTTTTCTAAAACCGACTGGATAAGGGACAATCTCTATTCTCTTATACACATCTCTCACAGAATAAAGTCTTGTCAGAATCCTACTAATTTATAATAATAAATGTGAAAGTTTAGATGTTTGGATTTTTGTCACGCAATCACGCACAAACCGGCTGATCGGATATAGATGAAATCTAGCACACGGATAGTTTAATACCTAGAATAAAGTATAGGATACTTTTTTCCGAGATATTGATCTGTTCCCGAGGGAGAAGAAGTAAAATTTATAGTAATAGGAAAACACTTTTGACGTTTGCAATCACAGTGACATTAGAAAACTCAAAACAGCTGACTGTAAATTATAATATGGTTCATTGTTTTTAATATGTTTAATAACAAACGTATAAGAGGTTTGCGGTGAGGCTCATTGTGGTAATTTCATGGAAGCTTTAGTAGCCATCGATCTCGTATAAAATCAAATAAAGCCAACACAGCATTTTTTATGCAAAATTAAGACTGCTTTCGCACCAGCGTTTGTCGAGCGTTTCACGTGCCCAACTCTTGATCGATGAGCTAAAAATAATAATAATTTTACTAATAAAAATTAAAGTAAAAACACAGTATTAGCTTTTTTATTACATTTAGCTTTTTACCTTTTCTTTGAAAAAAAATATATTTATATAAGTGACTCTAGCAAATCTATATAAAATGAATCAAACTTTCGGTCTGTAAGACCGCACGCGAGTATAGGAAGAATAATTGTTGTTTCCAATACAACATGTAGAAGAAGGTTCTAAAGGGCTTCCAACATTTTTGTATGGAGCCTGGCATACCTACAAGTCCGCCATTTTGAAAAAAACTCGATTCGGCGGCCAGTGATGAAACATGTGTCAATCGATAGACTAAATGATTGTGATCAAAAAGTATTCAGTGATGAAATGTCGTAAGTGGTATACTTTCTGAGATATTTGAGTTCAAAACCGTAGGAAAATAAAGCAAAAAACATCATTTCGGCCGATATTGATAAAACATGTGTCAGTCGATAGCCTAAGTGAGTACAATCAAAAAGTATTCAGTGATAAAATGTCGTAACTGATATGGTTTCTGGGATATTTGAGTTCAAAACCGTACAAAAATAAAACATTTGTAATTAATTATCTTTTTATTTCTAGTGTATCTGTAACTGTATCAGTGTTATGCCAGATAAGAAATATTATGAATATTTAGAATAATTACTATATACATATAAAAACACAATATACATAAACAAAATTAAATAAATACAGTTTTATTCAGATTTACATATAAACATCTAATATATTAAGTAAATAAATATTTATAAATACATATATAACATCTGGTTGAAGACCACGGGCGACAACATTCTAATTGCTTCAGGTAGTCCTGCCGGACTTCTTGAAGGAGCTTTTGGTAGTCTATGATTTTTTGATGTCTACAAGCAAGGAGTTCCAGAACAGTATGAACTGTATTGTGAAGGAATTCCCGAAATAAGCAGTGCTATAGGTTTCCTTTAAATAAACAGGAGAAGACACATTATTCAAAATGGCATAAAATGTTGAGAGAATTCTGAAGTTTCGCCTGTATCGAATGGATAGCCATTTAAGTTAGGAATGGAACTGGGAAATGTGGTCATACTTACGTAAGCCGAAGATATATCTAATACAATTATTAAGAAGGCGCTCCAATTTATTCAGAAGTTCCTCTTACAAATTTGTACAACACACATCAGCATAATCAAGGTGAGGGATGACCAGAGTGTTTATGGCGTATTTATGGTTAAGTTTTTATGCCGATACAGCAATTGAAGTGTACCGGTCACTTTTTTCCTTACCTCAGTTACGTTATGTATTATAAAAATTACACAAATTCGTCAAACAAACAACTTAAGGGTAGAGATAAAATCGCGGGATGGTACTGCTCATGCATAGTGGGAAAAAGAACCTTGTCATGTTGTTCCCATATAATGTGTGTTATATGGTTCTTGGCATGGGCTTGACATCATGAAACATTGCCTTTATCACCAGCGGAATTTTTAGATTCAGTGATTGTCAGACATGATATAGAAAACTAAGCCAATAGTGTATTTTAACTTTTGGTTTAGAGTAATTGCCAAAGCTGTAGCCGCTGGTGGCAAATAAATTATTTATAAAACAACCTAGTAGTTTGCTTTTGCTTTGCTTTTTTTTTAATTCACACCTACCCGTTATTAATAAATCAAGTACCTATGGAGCACATACACATATGACATAATATACTTATTTTTCATTATTGACCCAATAAATTCAAAATAAGTAAATGATAATTTTTAATGCATTATTTTTGTACGGTTTTGAACTCAAATATCTCAGGAAGTATATCACTTACAACATTTCATCACTGAATACTTTTTAATCGTAATCATTTAGCCTATCGATTGACATATGTTTCATCAATGTCCGCCGTAACGAAGTTTTTTTGCTTTATATTTCTACAGTTTTGAACTCACTTATCTCAGAAATTATATCACTTACAACATTTCATCACTGAATACCTTTTAATCGTAATTATTTAGCCTATCGAATGACATATGATTTATCAATGTCCGCCGAAACGAAGTTTTTTGCTTTATTTTTCTAGTTTTGAACTCACTTATCTCAGAAAGTATATCACTTTCGACATTTCATCACTGAATACTTTTTGATCATAATCATTTAGTCTATCGATTGACACATGTTTCATCACTGGCCGCCGAATCGAGGTTTTTTCAAAATGGCGGACTTGTAGGTGTGCCAATTAGGTTCGATGCCCTTTATATTTGTTTATTTCAAACTTTCAGGCTTGATAAACTGTATATAGTCCGCCATTTTTGAGTAAGTATCCTTAGATGGGCGATGTTGAAAAAGAACAGATAATTATGGCGGATTTAGGATGCCATTTTGTGAGTTATAAAATTTTTTGGAGTTTAACTACTTATATAAAATCTAACTTTTTCCGTTACTTTATGCGTTATGTTTGTAATTCGTTACACAGAATCTAGATGGTGTTGGATGGCTGCTCAGTTACAATGCCATCTAACGATGTTAATAAATCTTGGTAGATTCTATTCTAATGATGTGAAACATAGTTATCATCATCATCATTCATCACCATCACCATCATCATTATTCATCATCATCATTCATCATCGTTATCATTCATCATCACCATCATCTGTTACTGATTTGACGATTGCAAACTAAATGGTGTCAAACTCCAGTCGTGCGTTGGACCTGACACACACTCACATTCAATCATAATAAAAACGCATCGAAAAAATATAAATGAAACAAAACTTCACTGTAAAGTACTATTATTGAATTTTCGATCCTGTTGATTTTACATTCTCTTTTTCGTAGGCATCTTAGTTTTTTAATATATTTTAAATATATCGGTTCCGGACCATATTCAGAATTTAGTATTTGCATGAAAATATTCCAGAAAGTCGAGAAAAGTGAGAAGATTTTGAATAATTCGTCATATTCACGTCTCTGCTTGAACAGAAAAAACAAAGACCCTTCTTAGACCACAGGATAACTGAAGATGAGAAGTAGTTAGGTACAGTCGGCCGCAGAAGTAGCTTAACATTTTAGTACCTTGTCACATTACATTTCTTGAATTTGTCATAGATGTTGCTAGGAAACCGTCGAAAAAGTACTAAAATGTTAAGCTACTTCTACGGCCGACTGTACCTTTCATATTTTTAGTTTTGTGATGAAATACTGTTTAGACACTCATTTTCAGTTACATGTAACACATTTTCACTATCCGGAACCACATCTCCACTTACCATCAGGTGTAATTGTGGTCACGCATTTACTTATTTTATGTAAAAAAAGGTAATTAATATACATGTTAAGTAAAGAAGACAACACCCTTAAATATTATAGAGCTAGATATAAATAATATTTTGTCTACAAGAATCCTTTCAAGTAAGAGTTCCAAATAATATTAATAGATAATGTTATGCCAATTTAATATTCTCCAACAATTATAACATTAAAAGTTACAGTTATGTTGCCAGTCAAATAAATATTCCCAAAATATATGTCACCAAAATTATAAGATCAACTTCAAGTTTATTACAAAGGATATAAATGTTGGATTTCATTCGTAAAAATGTATAAATCAAAATCTTTTCTTTAATTTAGAAATGGACGCCAAATTATACAGAAGTTCTTTTAGTACAATGTTCAAGGAATGTACAAAGTCCTTCAATTACTGAAAAAAGTTCCAGTTTAAGCTAGGTTCCATAGTCAAAAAGATTCTTCTTATAATTTCGCTATGTCTGTCCGTCTACATGTTACTTAAGCTAGGTAAGTTAACCTAGGTTTTTGTCACGGCGATAAAGTGACGAAACTTAAAATTTTTTTTGACTATTTCCCATAAATGTTATCGCAACACTCCGCGTGGCCTCATGCATATTTGGCCGGTTTATGTTATAGATAACAATAATAATTACTGTCTTTTTATATGTTTCCTCATTGTTTTTTTTTCCTTTCATTATGTTTAATTTGCTTAGGTCGATTTGTAAATCAGTGGCTCTAACCCATTAATGGCCCATTAGTGAGCACGGGTCTTTCGTGTTGAGGAGGCCTAGAGATTTCCACCACGATGCCCCAGTGCGGGTTGAAATTATAATTGCACAGTCATTATCACTAAATTCTAATCATTTCGTACTAATAAAATTAATTTTTAGAATTGTTGGTAACCAGAAACCATGAAAATGACCAATTTGGCTAATTTATATTTTTTAATAAATACTATAGTTCAAAGATGGTTGTTATGGAAATAAAAATGGAAGACCTACGGCCCAACTCAATCGCTCATTAGTCCAGAATTTGTATGGTGATTCTTTACTAAGGAGCGATTAAAGTAATCATTAGTGACTCTGAGTTGGGGCGCTCGAGTAGGATGTAGAACACTAAGGGATCAGCCAAACTATATTAGAGATTTTGAAATACGGTCATACCAAAATAAATTAAAAAATAAATACCTTTAGTAACTTTACTGTTATTACTATAAAGCGTGTTTTATTTAGTTTCTTTAAATTTATAAATATAAAAGGTACTTTGTACACACAACGGCCTTGACACATTTTGTTGTCTGTGGAAGAGCGAAGAATTGAATGTTCCCGCTTTATCTTTTGTGAAATAAATCACTGTAAGTACTGGAACGGTGTTCATTATAAGAAATGCTTAAATTTATTCATAGAAACATTATTTTTGTCCCTAATCTCACTTTATTTCCGATTCCTTTTAATTACAGAAGGACCACTGCGTGGTCCTTAGACTAAAAGATTATTAAAACCAGCCAATTCTGAACCTGACTTCCTTGGCTAGTTCGTATTCGTACTATAAATATCCGATAAAATATTATACGAAATAACCAATAGGCAAACAGTCAAAAACCTTTGAGGTCGAAGGACCAAAATGTCAAATATCAAATTACCAATAAGAGTAAGAGTTCTCCTTCAGGGCTGACGTTGCAATGGCACTTCCTCAAGTGTTGCTCATGTCCATAGGTGATCGTGACCTCTTACTATCAGATGGCCCTTCTGCTATCTTGACAGCCTTGCAGGCTATAAAAAATTCACATAAGGGATTAACTCTACAGTAACGGCCTGGTCACGGGGACGGGCGGCGTGATTGGACAAGCGGCGGGCGGCGCGGGCTTGACGATTTGCGTGGCACAGTTTGACGGCTACGGGACAGACGTTCACCGTTGCGACTATTCTGTTTTGAAACTCGACAGCGGAATCCGCGATGAGTGTCAAAATCATATCTTTAGTCGTTTGAATTTTTGACACTCATCGCGCATACCGCTGTTGAGTTACAAAACAGAATAGCCTTACTGTATAGGCTGAGAGCAAATGTCTTTAACAAAGTTATCTCGATAGTTCTTAGAAAATACTAGTTTTTTGGTTAAGGACTTAATATTTTGAAGATATTGTGGAATACATGTTATGAAAATGAGAAGATGGTACATTCACACCACCCTTTTGAGTAAAATTATGTTTGAATTCATTAATTATTATTAGTTCCACGGTTGAACTAATGAGAAAAAAATCTTACTACTTCGACGATAGAACTATAATAAAGATCCAAACTAGTGAGAACAAAGTGATTTGAATATTATAATTTATTTATAATATTTTGAATTATTTTTATTTCTTCCCACAATCTCTTCACTACATGTTTATATTTATACTGTGGGTTACCAGTTTCAGTGTACATTTTTTTCGCGGCTAAAACAACTAAACTCGTTTAGTTTCTGCACTATTCGCCGCGTCTGCCGCTCGACTTCGTGGCTTGCGCCGTACTGGTTCATGCTTTGTTTTTAGTCGCCCGCGCGCATCGAGCACATCGCGATTCGCTCGGTATATTTCGCCGGTCGCTTCGCCATTCGCCGCTGCGCATGGCATGATCAGTACATTTCTATAATTTTTAACCGACTTCAAAAAAAGGAGGAGGTTCTCAATTCGACTGTATGTATTTTTATTTTTCATTTTTTTTTTATGTTTGTTACCTCGGAACTTTGGACTGGGCGAACCGATTTTGATGATTGTTTTTTTAATCGAAAGCTGGTGGCTGTCATGTGGTCCCACATAAATTTTATTGAGATTTGACAATGGCATCCATGAGAAAACCACATAAGTCGTAAATTTGTGTTAAGATGTGCGCGACAAATTGACCAATAACTCAATATCACGCCAACCGATTTCGATGATTCTTTTTTTAATTGAAAGCAGGTGCTTGTCATGTGGTCCCACATAAATTTGAACGAGATCTGAAAAGTAGTTTTTGAGACTTTAAAGTCGGTTATGTTTTGTTAGTAAAATTTTGTTTTTTGACGCTTGACACTTCGCCGTTCATACCACGTGAATTTTCTCTATGGCGAATGTTCCGTGGCCAGGCGGTACAATATATTTATCTTATTAACATATGGATTTCCATAAACTTTATTTGTTTACACTTTTTAAAATTTAAAATAAAAACGGTAAGTTGTTATAAAAATGTTTGCTTCGTACGTGTGTACCTACGCTAAAAAATGCATACATTTTTTTAACACATTCAAATATTGTTTTCCTATGTCCTTTTTCAATAACCTATCTAACCATAATCTCTGTAACTTTTAATTATTACAAACACTGTAACTTTTTGACAGTTGCTACGCAGCTAACTTGAGAATTATGGATAGACAGAGTGAGCGATCGATAGAGATAAATAACTCGATATCTATTGCAAATCTTTAGAAGTTTAATGTTACGAGGATACTCAACCCTTAATCTGGAGTGATCCTCGTAAATTTACCCACACAAGTATCCGAAGTAGTTTCTATTGGAACGTATTTTATTACAAGCCTTTTTTAACGTTTCGGCGGCCTGTTTGGTTCTACAATGATCGGCCGATGCAGAAGCTGTCATACAAGAAGTCATGAAGAAAAACTAAATATTTAGAACTAGCTGACCCGGCGAACTTCGTATCGCTAGCCGTTACAGTTTCTGTGTGTTCCTCCCTCTCCCTCTCACGCTCCCGCTCCCGCTCCCGCTCCCGCTCCCGGTCCCGCTCCCGCTCCCGCTCCCGTTCCCGCTCCCGTTCCCAAGTAAAAAAAGGAGTCATAAAAGACGCTAATAATAATAACTAATAGCTATCTATCAACTACACATAACAAAATTTTACCTTATCCCGCAGGAACAGGTCTATTTTCCGGGATAAAAAGCATGCTATATTCATCCCCGAGCTTTATTTGATATCTGTATAAATAACTAATCTATCAACTACATATAACAAAAATTTACCTTATCCCACAGGAACAGGTCTATTTTCCGGGATAAAAAGTATCCTATGTTCGTCTCCTGATTCTAAGCTAACTCCCCACCAATTTTCAGCCAAATCGGTTCAGCCGTTCTTGAGTTATAAATAGTGTAACAAACACGACTTTCTTTTATATATATAGATAAGGAATATGTCAATCTATTTTAGAAAAAAACGTGTGGGACATTCTATGGAATTCGAATAGTGGTCACGGAGTAGAATAGATTGTTATTGATGTGAACATCAGGAGAACTGGAAATATATCATGGTGCAAAGTAAAAGGAATATCATTTCATTACCAATACCATAGAATACCCTTTTTGCTATACTCGTATATACATTGCCTACCTATAAGAATATTAAAATATGTTTTCTTACATGAGGTTTGCAGCATCTAGTAATATTATGCGTAACACTGGTCGCCTGACACGGTTTTTATGTATATAGAAGTTTTTGTCCTTCAAATCACTCAGTTAACTCAAATTAAAAATTTACTCTCGGTGAAACTTCAATGGTAGTAATTGGGTGTAATTGCATTAAATTACATATCTATTAAATAAAAATGAAGAAGGTTCATAACAAAGAAAAAATTAAGATAGTTGTGCGGAAAATTAGAAAATTTAAGAAAACTTAACGACCATAACTATCAGGAGAAGGTGAGGGGGAGGGAATGGAGTTGTTAGGCGGTACAAAGTTCGCCGGGTCAGCTAGTTTTTGAATAAAATTGTACATAGGGTTGTAATTGCCTTAAATTACATTATCAAATTTATCTCTTGGTACCAGCAAACGTTTTGGACTGGACAAAATTTTGTCTACTCACCAAAATCAAGCATTTAGTCTAATTGTAGAGTTCCTACAAATCGTGGGCGTACATTTATTATACACCACTGCTAATGTACTTACGACTAATTGACATGGTCCCTCGTCACGTCCGTCTGTCGTATTTGACAGGCCATTAATTTATAGTCATGTTAATGAAACTAACTCCAGCGCGACTAGTTTCAGTTTGTTCGACAGACGTGGGCCTAAAACAGTTAATCCGCATTGACATGGCTGTGTTGTTAGAATCTATAATTTATGCCCCTGTTACTAAAGCTACAAAACGGTTGAATTGAAAGCAGAGTTTCACCGCGAAGTCTGTTTCTTTGGTTAAAAAGTAAATATTAAATTTCATTTAGTAACGTAGAAAAGGTATTCAACTTTGACCTCAGGCGTTTCAGATTTTGAATACGGATTTTCTCCTGTTATTGGTGAATTTTATTATAATCAAGCTGTTAACCCTCTAATCTATTCCTTTTCACGTACTATATTATTCATACGTGATTTAGTCTTTACAATCATATTCAAATTTTATGACTCAGTAGTTCACAAAATAGAATTATTTGAATGACAAAAAGGTAAGAGGCCGTATATCATTAAATGTACGTTTATAAAACTCCCACAGAGTAGATTATGCGTGAATTCTCTATGAACTAAGCAGCAAATTGTATATACCTACTTAGAGGCAAGTCTTCAAAGACTTAGGTCAAAAAAAATCAAATCTTAAATCGGTCCCGATTGTTTTTACTACTTTTTCCCTACAAACAACAAACGAATGCGACTTAAATCAACAGGAGTATCGAGCACATAAAACAGATTTATGATACGAAAAAGAGCTTCATGCGTTTATAGTTCAATTATTTCTTACTTTGCTTTATGGCCCGTTTACATACGTTTTCGGTACAATACCGTAACGTTCAAATTGGCTACGTCGGTTGTACGAAAGTATTCAATACACAACGAGACCAAGCAGGCACTACGCAGTCACCACATGACGCATAAATCGCAGTAGCTACAACCAACTTCACATCCATTTTTCACGCTCGTCGATACGATAAATGAACCGTAACCAACATGTGCATGACGGCACAATATAAATGGCCACGTTGGTCTAACGTGTAGTACCGCAGAATGATTCATCAGCGGAAAAAATATTTTAATTCGTTTATTCAATTATAAGCACCGTTGTGTTGTGCTATAGAGGGTGTAATAATTGTTACGTGAAAAAAAAATTGAATCGTTCTATTCCATAAAAGTTTTATTACATAGGACGCCTTTTATGATTGAAATTAAAAGGTTACTGATACTTTCATAAAAAATCATAAAACATAATCAATTTGTTTGTCAAAATTTACTGAAACGGTCACATTTTTGCAGATTTATAATTAAATATTCTTCCGTCTATTATTTGTAATTTTTTTTATATTTTTGAAGTAACTGGACTTTCTCATAATGTTGTATTCCTTTTCTACCACCCTTATATCATTGCCGTGTTTATACAACAATTAATAAAATCTATTAATAATATTAGTACCGTGGCTTATTAGCAATTCAAACGTATCAAATGTAACAACCTGTATATAATAGCGTCACAGAAACAACGCAGTAACACTTAAAATGGTTAAGTGCGAGACAAACTATAGATATTATTATTCCGTGTTTTGAAGGGCATGTTACGTCATTTTCCAAAAGTAATCGTCACATAACAGACGTTACGTAAGTCGTGTTGAGTGATTCCGTAACGGACGGACAAATTGCTGCCACAAATTGTTCCAGCTTTGTAGACACAGCCTTTATGATTTTACAATAAAGAGTATTTCACATATATCAAATTACTATAAAATTATTAATATGCAAACTCAAATACTTCTAAGACTTAGTAATCAATGGGACATCTATATGGAACTATTTTGCACATTCTGCTCACAATATGAAAATACGGGATATTCAGTAATAAAGAGTGGTAAGGTTACAGAGTTCGTAATTACCCAGTTTATTCAGTAAGCCTAATCTTTGATACTGATACTAATTATTCATCAAGATGTACAGAGATAGGTTTTGCATAACGAAATTTATTCTGAAAGAACACAATCGACATTGTTAGACGATCTGGGAGAGGCATCTGAGACTCGAGTACTCCTAACAACACAAAGGCCCTTGCATCTATGAATATCTGTTAGACATTACCCTTAAATCGAAATTAGATTAGAGTTAAACGGTAGTAAAAAAAATATATGTGTCGAATTGAGAACCTCCTCCTTTTTTTCGTCGGTTAATAACATAAATGAGTATCAGAGATACAAGACATTTTTTATTTACTATATAACTAAATCAAATGAACTTTGGAATAAATCTATTATTTCAAAATTATAATCTACATTTTAAGCATCAATGCAGATATTTATAAAATTTTAACTATAAATGAAAACTAAGTTTATTTTGTACACCACTAAAGGGCATTAATTTTCAATATATTATGTAACCGAATATACTCGTTCTTGCTGACAGTATCACAACTTTGACAAAACTTAGTTGCCCCAAAACTTACGCTGTGGGGACAAAGAAAAGGGATCTTGAGAAAGTTATGTTGTTATCTGCGAAACATGCTTATGAGTTGAGGTGCTTGAAATGCGTTGCGGTTTTCTGATGTATGCTGTAGTAAATGTGTAAAATAAGTACACATAATTTTAAGGGAGATTAGTATAAATAAATGAATTTAAATTTTTTATTGCTCATTGTCATAATAATTTTCATAATAATTATTTTATAATTAGTTCAAAATACAGCAGATAAAAGCTTTTTCATTAATTATTTACGTTCTAATATAGAATTTTGAATTAGTATTCTCTAAAGTTGAAATTTTATTGTTACACTAGCTGACCTGGTGAACTTCGTATCGCCTATCAAACCTTTTTTTTTAATAAAAGTAGCCTAAGTTACTTCTTGTTACATCAGCTATCTGCCAGTGAAAGTCCCGTCAAAACCGGTCCAGCCATTTCAGAGATTAGCCGGAACAAACAGACAAACAGATAAACAAACAAACAGACAGACAGACAAAAATTGTAAAAAATGTTGTTTTGGTATATGTATGTACGTGTGTATATCCAAATGCACTTAGTAAAAAGCGGTTATTTTAATATTACAAACAGACACTCCAATTTTATTTATTTGTATAGAGTACAGATGTTAACTTAAATCGTTCTGCGGTAATTCATATTCAAATTATTATAGAATGTAAACAATATACACATAAAAGAGCTTCAATACCGTACCGATCTGAAAATCTGGTAATAATTATTGTTTTGCTTATTGAGAACAATGTCGAGGAAATTATTTCCAAGAAAACGCTCGGATTCAATATTTAGTAAATGTCAATACATTTCTGATGTTATTGAAAAATTGTAGCGGGACTTACCTTAGAAAATAACTCCATCCCCAAATAGGTAAAGCTAATTAATTACTTACTAAGACACAAATTATTCCTGAATGGTTAAATATTAACAAATATTGATTTCCTAATCCTACTTGGTAACTATATTCGTTGGTTTAGCATGATTAAATATTCAACAGGCTAGCATTGCGATGTGTTAGTCAATCCATCAGTGCGAATGTTAGTACGACCGCTGAACAGAATTTGATTGAAAGAGATTCAATAAAAATTCATTTAGGTCTGTGCTTCAAAACGACGCAATTTCAAATTGAAATAAAAAAAATCCAAAGAGCTTTTAAAAAAATACGTATAATATTAGTCTACTGCAGTGTATGGTAATTATCATAATATTGTACGGTATGGTATTACATAATAATTTAGTGGCATGAATAACGAATTTCTCGTTATAATAACTTAGTGTGTGATGATGTAATTCTTGTCATATGCGATAAAGGCAACCCTGTGTAATTTAATTTGCAAATGGTCATCAAAATCATTTTTTAAGGTTCTTTTGCACCTTGGTTTGATCGCGCAGCTCAGTTTGTTGTAGTATCTCAATCGTCGAAGCGAGGGTTCCCAATTTCAGTTGCAGATCGTTGTAATATATTTTATGTAATAGATAAATTTATCTTTATTCTTGGGTCGTAGAAATCAAACATATAAACAAAACTTTGTCGATCCCGTAGTCTAGTTAGTAACTTAGTAGCAACCCTGCCTACCAAGCGAGGGGTCCAGGGTTCGATTCCCGGCCGGGGCAGATATTTATGTGACACATAAATATTTGTACTCGGGTCATGTTAATCAATTATAATAACACCACTAAAGCCCAAAAGAAAGAACTAGTAAAAGTATAATATTCGAAGAGTTAGCTCATGGATCACATCATCAAAAAATATAAAAGTCTAACTTTGGAACAATAAAAGAATCTTCCAAATCGGTTGATAAAAACATATACTAATATATATAACTATACTTCAGTCACATTCGGTTGGGACTCTACTACGACGGTATGCTATATTAGAACTTCTGATATAACACACGTTAAAAAATTACAATCAAATGGAATACCTCCCTCCTCTTTTGAAGTCCGTTAAAAATACAGAAATTATTTTAAATATAACAATAACTATATAACTTTTCAAGCGGGAGTCGTACCAGTAATTGGGATAATTGAGCATTTATTTCCTTTAAGCAAAAATATTTTTTGATACAAGTGGCTCTGCAAATAAATTAATTGGTTGAAATTGCTTTATTAATTTGCTGTCTTGATTGGCAGTTTAGTACTGGTAAACATGATTGTATAATTTCTATAATTGATTCCAAATTTTGAAAATTTATATTATTTACTCAGGGTCTTTGTGAATCTAATGAACTAATTTTACTGAAAATGATTGATTTTGATTGTTAATAAACACCATTATTATTATTATTATTATTATTATTATTATTATTATTATTATTATTATTATTATTTCTCCATGGGGTTCGCCTGAACAGCTACCACCCTTGAGCATGAGTTAGAAGCCAAATGACTCGTCGTGTTTCGTCCGGAGGCTTGAGAGTCAGTTCTTTCTTTTTCTTTGCTCTTTCTTGACCAGCAACGCAAAAGAAACGCAACGCAAAACGGAAAAGAAAGATTGATTATGAAATTTAAAAAATGTATAAAGCAACAAAGTTTTACGGATACCTTTATTTAAAAAAAAATCTATTAAATTTATTACCACGGCTGGTATTGGAGTATCAGTCGATACAGAATCAGCTTATACTCGTTGAGCTTCAACGCATCATCGGCAACAAGCCGATCAGATCACAATGGTCGACATATTATCGTTCCTATTACTATAAGCATAAGACTCTCTTTACATGTTCATGCCAACTGGAATTGGAAGACCATTACCGGCGTACGCGTTCATTCTCCGTTTTGTTAAAGTTTTTGATCAAATAAATAAACGCTTATACGCTACGCTTCCGCAATAGGATTTCCTGTAACACATGTTTTTAAACTTAACTCATCGTAGATCGAACACATTTTACTATAAGTTCATCCGTGACCACGATCCATCGAAATTAATGATTTGTTTTAGTTGACTGGAAGTACTTTATGGATGAAGTACTTTTTACACAATATAACAAATGCAACATTGTTACTGCCTCTTTGTCACTTTGTCACACCAAAAATAATAGTATTTTTACATGGCAACACTAATAAAGTAACTTCGTGTTTATTCTGTAAAATCGAATACAGTATAAACGGGAGTGCCGTAAAGTGAACGTTGGCTAAGCAATGTTTTATTCAACAGGTGAGCGGCATGCGTCAGCGCCTGTGATGTGCCCTGTAATATGCAGTGGAGCGGCCTCTACTTCGTTTGTTTAGCATTATGCTGCATTCACTCTACGTCAGGTAAGTGTAAAATTACCCTCAATATTTTTAATAATTAAGTTATCATCGTTAACATCCATAATAGTCCTACTAAAAGGCTTGGAACTTTTCACATTGTGAGAGAGGTTAAAGTCTCAAAAGTGTTTGCGGAAGACTTTTTTGAAAATATTGTGGAGGGCTCCTAAATGTAAGTTGTCTGGTATTTTCTTATCTAAAACAAGTGCTAATCAATTTTTAATACATCCATTACTAGAAAATTTGAGTTACGAATGCGATTTTATCTTGTTTTCACCTGCAAAAGAATGACGTCAAATTACCAGACTATAAAGGAAAGCTGCTAAAGTTTTAAAAAGGTGGCTAGGATCCAAGTTAGCGTTTATGCGTTAGCGTTATGAGTGCAGTTTAAAATTCTAGGAGTAGATTAAGACGAGGAGAACTAACAGGACACATGTTGGGGACTAGATAATGCAAAATTCTATAAACGTTAAATAATTTATGTTGCTCAAAAAGGTGTGGTGATAAATATCATTGATTCACTATAAGACATTCACACATTCATACACACACATTTCAATTTCTGTGTTGTGGGTGACATAGACAGGTATATTAAATGAACAGTTATTATTATCGGCTAATGATAATGAGGCTGATAAAATGCTTCACTAATGACCGCTTCCAATAATAATATATCTATCCATTATCTTAGGATAAGTTAGTAGGCAAAGTAATAAAATTTAACACTGAATATTGCGACTTTTTGACTTTTTAACTAGAATATAAGAACAGCCGTAAATAGGTTACAGTCTTTAGTCAATGACGTAGTCTGTAGCCTAGTTGGTAGCGACCCTGCCTGCGAAGCGAAGGGTTTATTTTAATTAAATAAACTTAAGGCTAGGTATTCCCGCAGGGACCTTTTTGAGTTTTTTAAAAACATCTGAGGCATAGAAAAAAGGTTAAAAAAAAAGATATGTGTTAAGGATCTAATCTAGGCCAAGTCGCTTTTAGTTACAAAATCTAAACTTCACTCGATAAAAAAATCTCAAAGTCGGGGTAACTTTTTAAATTTTTTTCAATATTTTCGCTGAACTACTGACATTTTCTATTTTATTTTTGTACTCAATTAAAGACACTAAATATCTCTAGGTAAATCTGAGTTTGATTTCATACAATGATTGATTAATTGATGAGCGTGGTGGCTTGGCAGCTGGCCTGATCAGTCGCGCGCTGGCGCTTACGGACCACGGAAAATACTTATGGGAATACCTGTCCTTAAACGTAAATAAACAATAAAAAAAAAACCTGCGATAAACATAATTATTGAAATTCATGATCATAACCATAACTGCATTTATGTATTTGACTAAGATTCAACTCATAGAAAGAAAGAAAAGGATAAAAAACTAATTACTATGTTGCAAATATGTATTAGTTAATCTGAATTATGAATATTATAAAAAATTGTCAGTAACTACAAATTAACAAATAAAATTTCAAAGAAATATAAAATGTCAAATAAAACACTTTGCGTTAAACCTAAATAACAAAATCTTCACTGTTGTTTTTCAATATCGATAAAATTTTAATTTCAGTTCAAAACCAAAGGAATCGTTTTAGATTTATGGATTCGTAATTTTTGTAGTTGATTCAATATTTGGTTACGAACCTTTTCATGATTCTTTTTACCTTTTTCCCTTGAGTAGCGATTTTTACCTTAATGTCCAAGGATGCCTGCTGAATAATAATGTTTATTTCGTTTTTCTAATGAATTCTTGCCGTGTTTAATTTACAAATTTTGTGATCTCATTTTTTTACTGTAAAACATAATTGAATTTGGTAAGTTGCAAAATACAGATGGTGCCTTTAATAAATCAACAAATTTAATATTTAAAATTCGTTAATTATTTTATTTATTCAACTCAAAAAACAGATTAGCAAACAACAGACTGTAGGTAAACTTTTCTAGCTTAATTCTTTATTACTTCTTAAGCTTAGCAATTCTTTAATCTTAGTATTGGACAACGGTGCCCTGTAGTGAGCCATATGGGTAAGGCATACAGGGTGTCATGTGTATCCAGATCTGTGACAGAACTTAGGGAAGAATGTATAGGAATTATCACTGTATAGCTAAACATCATGTTATCAATGACACTAGTGTTAACCTGCGAACTCTCTCGTTCTGAAATGAAGCAGTCTAAATTAAACTGTTATCTTTAGTAAGAATCTAAAGTGTCTGATAACACAAAATATGCTAATTTCAGTTTGGTATCGACATTCGTGATCTGAACTGTCTATGTCATCATTCATATTATTAAGTATGTATACAAGTGAAACTAAAATAAAGTTGTAATAACGAACAAAATATATTCATAATTATTTTACTTTGAAAGACAATACATTTTAACAAATTTTTAACCCCCGACGAAAAAAGAGGGGTGTTATAAGTTTGACGTGTCTGTGTATTTGTGTGTACGTGTATCTGTATGTCTGTCTGTGGCATCGTAGTTCCCAAACCATGGAGTATAGAGGTATAAGGAAGGCCATCTCATATGAAGGGAAAAATGAAAAAGTATCCAGCTGTTTACAGAAAATAGAGGTTCCAATAATGGCCATTTCTGAATGGCGCTAGTGTGTGACAAATAGCGATAGAACCACGGACATAGCTGTTGTAGACGGAGTGAAGTTTGCTGAGTTCAAATATTTAAAAGTTTTCATGGTACCCTCCATAATGCTAGTAACCTCAACTATTTATGTAGTCAAATTTAATGTTACGAGTAGACTTACAATATTTTAGTAAATATAACCAAAATACTTTTGCGAGAAAACGTGATTTTTAGTAGTGTGAATTTTTTAAATTAATGACTACGATATGAACATACCTGTTGTAGACGGAGTGAAGTTTGCTGAGTTATTCCTAGTGCATCCGCAGCGTCACTCGTAATGAATGGCGATAGTGTCTGAAAAATAGATATTCGATACCCGTAAATGGACGCGTTTTTACGGACACTTTTCAGATACAGAGATGGCCTTCCACTCTATTCTGTCTTCCATGTCCCAAACGGATGAACTGATTTTGATCTAGTTTTTGTTTTGTATGAAAGGTGATTAATGGAAAGTGTTTTTAGCTATGTTTAGTGTAAATAAAACTGTCCGGGGGTTTTAAAATTTTAATTCGATATAAAAACCGGTAGTAGTCTTCTGAATGTTTTCTTTAATAGCATTAACCAGTAATGTTGTTAATTGAATAGCTAAATGATCGATAATTCAGTATCGTTTGTCACGTTAATCCAGAACCGCTACGAATGTTAGAAGACAACACAAACGGCGTACGACGTCGTCGCGACGAACACGACGGGTTGGCACTATCCAGGGAAATATTCAGAAACATAACCAAGAAGCTGAGGGAAAACATCAAACGAGAAGGCGTGACTGACACCGAATATTTACTACAAAGTGAGTCCATTATAATGTATATTCGTATTGGTATGTTTAAAGTTAATTTTCTATGACTAACTGCTAAAAACAATTTTCGTTAGGTTGACAAAATTATTGTGACCTCGAAAATTAGCATTAATATAGATAGTTGATTAGAATTTTATAATAGGATTTTTATATTAACTTGGCTTCAACCTATTAATAGCCACTGGGCACTGGTCACTCCTCTTGCTTGAAGAGGCCTAGAGCCTACTCCATCACGCTTAAATTACCTTAATAAACGCTATAGAATTATAGAATTAGGTCAAAATTGATTGATAGGATTGGAAAGCTATCGCAATGTAATAAAAAAGAGATAAAAGCGGCCAAGTGCGAGTCGGACTCGCCCATAAAGGGTTCCGTAGCAGCAAGTAACATAATATAAAAGTTCTTGTACTTCATTGTAACTTTGATCGATGTTTTTTGCGGTTTACGATTTATGACGTATTAAAAAAAACTACTTACTAGATCTCGTTCAAATTAATTTTCGTTGGAAGTTTGCATGGTAATGTACATCATATATTTTTTTTAGTTTTATCATTCTCTTATTTTAGAAGTTACAGGGGGGGACACACATTTTACCACTTTGGAAGTGTCTCTCGCGCAAACTATTCAATTTAGAAAAAAATGATAATAGAAACCTCAATATCATTTTTGAAGACCTATCCATAGATACCCCACACTTATGGGTTTGATGAAAAAAAAATTTTTGAGTTTCAGTTCTATGTATGGGGAACCCCCAAAATTTATTGTTTTTTTAAATTTTTGTGTGAAAATCTTAACGCGGTTTACGGTATACATCTACTGACCAAGTTTCAACAGTATAGTTCTTATAGTTTCGGAGAAAAGTCGCTGTGACATACGGACGGACAGACAGACAGACAGACAGACAGACAGACAGACAGACAGACAGACAGACAGACATGACGAATTTATAAGGGTTCCGTTTTTTGCCATTTGGCTACGGAACCCTAAAAATAGTGATCGGTAGTATCGATATTATTTACTGGTGTTTATAAACAACATTTTAGGTTTTCGAATAGGCACCATCGGGTACTATTTTGTGAAAATTTCAATATTATGCCTAGTTTTTGAGGTCAACTATTGATACTACAATTGTCGATAGTCAGGCAATGTTATGACATTACTCATCGATTGAATGAGTAGTAAATTAAATCAGATGCTTCTTAATGCCGGCTTTATACGATACGTTATTGCTATAGGTATGAGTCAGAATGAGATGAAGTAAAGTAAATAATTCTGCATTGCTGATGGTCTTTGAATAGTCTGCCATTGCCGATATGTAGGTATATAGATATACGTATGTATGGGAATGGGTGAGAGTTCGTGTAATTGTGAAGCGTGGATAGCTGCCCTTATGTCGTGTAATGTTTGTCTTAATAAAAACGTTGTGAAATTGTATCAAACAGTATTTGGCAATGTTTACGTAAGCTGTTGCAATATTATTATAATTATATTAAGCTACCATAACTGTTTAAATACCAGTATTTAATTATAAGTGCACTCTCTGTTCAATGACAAGTTCAAATTCATCATCTGTGTGGTGTGTGAAAAAAAATAATTAATCATTTATTTCCGTATAAACTCAATATAAACGACTAAGTAAGTAATATTATATTTTTCTTACCTTTTATCTAGAATTATATCTTGCTGAGCGAACCAATTCGATCAGTTGCAAAGGCGTATAGTTCTATAAAACTACAATTCCATCAGTCAATTCTAAAGACACAGAATTAATTCTAAGAACCGAAGTTATAAAATAAATCAGATATTGACTATTTTTAAGAATGCTGAGACATGAGCACTTCAAAAGTGGTGTAAAAAAAGTTATTATACGAGGTTGACATCGCGACGTTGCATTAGCAACTCCTTTATTATTGCTCAAGTCCATAATCGAAGATATAATACAACGAGACTGGTTTGCTGTTACATCAGCCCTTTAGATTATGAATAATATTATTAGCCATAACACGTCACCAGACAATCCTATAATAGTATGTGGGATCTCTGACATGGTAATAACAATAGAGAAAATAACCACTTAATCAGTTTACCTAATGGGAACCGAAATCCCAAAAACATTTACGCTTAATTTAAGTTGGATATATAAGTGTCTTCGAGATTGACACGGGTGAAAGAATGGCTCAAGCTATCCATTAGACGGGATCAGCCACCAGGCTCCCAGGCGTCGTCCGTTGATAAGGCGAATACTGAGCACAAATTTCTCACCTACAAAAGGTATCCTTAGTTTCTGCATTTTCCATAAAGAATGGTCCTTCGAAAGTTATACATCTAATCACGATGAGTGTATCCTTAGTTATTATTCTCCTATATACCAACTTTGTTAGTTGGGCGTATTGGGGCGGCTTAGAAACACTAACTCCCATCTCACGCCAGATGGGTATCGTAAGAGGCGACTAAATCCTGCCCGCTGGTGGTTGGGCCTCTCGGAGGGATTATATTGCTAATATTGATTTTAATTGTTGACCAATACCATTATTACTATTACTATTTCTCCATGGGGTTCCCTTGGATAGCTACCATTGTCGTGTTCTGGCTGGGGGCTTGAGAGCCAGTTCTCACTTTCCTTTTCTTTTCTCTTTCTTGGCCGGCGACGTACCTTTGCATGCCTTTGGTGTTGCTGATGTTCATAGGCGACGATAGCCACTAACCATCAGGTGGATCGTCAGCTCGTTTGCCGGCTATTTCCATAAGAAAAAATCTTCAAAACCTTTTATTCCATATGAAAAACTTGTATGTGCATTGCACCTAACAAAATATTAAAACCTGACAATTTGCGAATCAGTCGTTTTGAGTTTCTGAGATTCTGTGCCCATACCATTGCTCTTTACACCTCCTACTCCAATACAAAAATTTACTATTTAGCCATTAATATGCCTTTTCAGTTTTATTGGCTTTATTTACGCGCGAGTTAAACAAACTGTCTACTTTTTTTATAATCGTTTTTTTGTGACACCGATAAATGAGCACTCAGCACTCATAGACATCGGTAACACTGCAGATATTAGCGATGCGTTGCCGGCCAAAGAGAAAAGAAAAAAATAAATATATTATAGATGAATAATTTAACATTCAAATGAAGGTATCTCGGAATAGCATAAAAACGCACATAACAATTCATACCTACTCATAAATATCCGTCATTGTTAATCTGAATATTCTGAAAGGCATCCCTTGGTAATATTATCGGGAAGCTTAGAGCAAACATCAAGAGAGAAGGCTTTACTGACTGCGATCATTTGTTATAGTAAGTATTGATTCCATCTCTCGAAGGAACGCCGTTGGATAGATGGGAGCTTCTAGTAGCGTATAGAATGATGTTCCACATTAAAACTCAATCTCGGATATGGACAATATACTATGTTTATAACCCCTGAATAAAAAAGAGGGGTGTTATGAGTTTGACGTGTCTATGTATCTGTATGTCTGGGTATCTGTGGATCTGTGGCATTGTAGCTTGAAAACGGATGAACCGATTTTGATATAGTTTTTTTCGTTAAAAAGGTGTCTTAGTCGAGAGTGTTTTTAACTATGTTTAGTGTAAATAAAGCTGTCGGAGGTTTTTTAAATTTTTATTTAAGATTATTATCTTCATACAAATAGGAGGCATAATATCTAATATACATTAGCTTATCTCCAAAACCAATACAACGAAGGAATATTAACATTAATAGATACAATAATAATCAAGTTATAAAACTGTATGAACGCTGGTTTCCTACTGAAAATATTTGTGTTTAAATTTTCGTCAAATGTATATACTATAGGTATATCACTCGTAACAGCACGTTGCACTATAATAATGCTCGAATACACATTATTGATACTTGAAACTTTAATTTTTAACTAAACACAACTAAAAATATTATAATAAAGTAAGCATTACTTTGGTATTTTGCAAGTTTACTCGAATTCAGTGAAATTGCTCGTAAATCATGATAGCGCAAAATGGTCCGACCTAGTCTCACGGAATCTTTGAAGGGTCACGTATATATAGGTTGTGTAATGGTGTATGAGGTCTACTAATTTTTTGCGCGGTAGTTAGAGGTGATCAGCGAATAAATGGCGACCCTTACCAAGCTCATTTTTATTAACTGCGCCAAAAAAGTAGTAAATTAATCAACTTCATAGGTTTCGTAATAAAATTGATGTTCATTTCTGATATTAGAATATAATATAATTATTATAATATTTCGTGATTTTAGAATCCCTCCATAGCATGAAACATTAAAAATCTGATAATTATAATGTTTATTTTAAATTTATTGTCCGACCATTTCCATCTATTTAGTGAAAATTCTATGCAATATTAAACAACTTAATTGAAGAGTTTAGAAAAAGTACAAGCGAAAGTTGTTCTTTTAATTTTACTTTCTTTCAAAAAGTTAATGGTTGTTACGTTAATGAGTATGAAAATGTATCTATTCGCTTTTTATAGCTTTTCTTAAATTACATCAATGAAAAATTAAAGTGTTGAATATGAGGAATCTTTTTAATAGAAGCTTACCCTAACGTTCAAACCAATGTAAGTCATAATTTAGAAATTCACACCAGTTTAAGTAAAAAGTAAAAATCCTTACACATAATCATTACAACCTGTAATATCCACGTTATAATTCTTGGTTTGAGTTTCCTTTCATATTTTGAAGGGAAGACGTATACGTCAAGCTAACCAATCGGAGATTGAAGGACTATACACAGCTTCGAACATAGTATGGATTACTCTCACTCCATTTTTCTTTTCTTTTTGCACGTATGTAATTACAAAAAAGATTTATTATTTGAATTTGACGTCAACCATACTTATATGATAAAATGTTAAGAGTTGTTTTGTTTCTTTTTTAGTTTGTTTATTTGAAAGCGCAGTTCTAGAGCTGCCAGTTTGATTTAAAAATATTTTTGTTTAGCCACATCCATGAAGAAGACTTAAGGCTATTTTATAATTTCTGACAAAAAGTAGTGCTTCAGGGGTACGGTTAATAAGACTTGTGTACCCGAAGCAAATCAGCAATAGGCAATCAACATGTCAGATACAACATATTTTGTGTAGCTCAATCTAACTTGAATTCTACAATTTCATTTGTTCATTTACAGCCAATATATCAACCGACTGCGGTTTGTGTTAATTATTAACAGAGCATATAATTACAAAGTTTAATTTGCGCAACTAAAGCAAACATTATTATCGTTAAAATAAACTAACCTCAGTAAACATTAGATTAAACCATCAAACAGAATGAAATGAAAATAAATCAATCGGTATTACTATTAGTAACATAAATGATCAGATCAGTTTGTAGATTCCATTAATAGTATCCGAAATTGTAATGAAATATACAAAGACCTATCTAGATACTGCAAAGCACCGATAGTTCTACGGTTTTTGTTATTCAAAGGAAAACGACAATTAGCAATTTTAAGCATGGTTGGTACCTGCATTCTTAGTGTCAAAATTTTTAGAGCGCTTTCATGCTTAGAATGGCACAACGCTGCCAGTTCCGATGGCTGTCATTCATCAAGTTACTTAGAGACAAATCCCTCCAACAATAAGTACTATAGTTAAATTTAAATAGTACTATCTGGTGTTAGGTTAGATTAGGTTAGGTTAGGCAAGGGTTTGAAGTTATGAGGTTACTGATATACTATCTTTTAATATTTTATGTATCGAAAATCGTTAGCAAGTCTGTTTTTGTATTACTGATCACTTGACCGAATCTTCCAATTTTCACTTAAAATTTAGTTCACAGTTCATAATTAAGTAAAATGGTGATGTATTTTACTTATCGTCTAGTAGATTTGAAATAAACATACACCAGTCTTTGCACAGAAAATATAACATTGAAACGTTACGGCACGGTACATTAGTATTGCGGTATATTTGCCGTAATTAGAAACTAATGATAGTTGGTGGCCAAAAGGTCAGTGGGCGTGACGAAAGAAATGAAATGTCACGTATGTGTTTGGCATATTAGCCAGTAGTATACGATCATCGATCGGTTTATCTGTCCATGTGCAAATACAAAGAGTAACTATGAGCCACTACTACTAACATTATCATAGTTAAAGTTCTAAAAAACCGGCCAGGTGCGTGTTTATAGACTATTACTATTACTCATTAACTACTTAAGCTCACATAGGTGTGATACTTTTCTTTTTAAATTCATCATATAAATATACTTAACTACTTTCGTGAATTTTTTCACATGTGAAACATCTGCGACTTAGCTGGTCATTTTGACTACACTACCCTAAAACTGGCATATAGCACGTTATAAAAAACTCCAGCATTGACGGATAAAATCAAAAGAAAAAGAAACGAGAGTAAAAACATAAGTGTAATTAATTATTTATTACCCGCAATAAACAGTTCAAATATTTAAGGCCAGTAAAATTAACACCAGGGAATCAAACCTTCAAATATGTTTTTCCAACCTACCCAGCGGTTAATTAACAGTAATACGATGATCATAAACATTGAATGTTTAATAAATATATTTGTAACACATATTACGTATTAATAACAGTACCTAGGTAACCGTGCTAAGCTCTCATATTTCAGGCGAAAAATCTTTGTGCGTGAAAATATATTATGGATTTTTTTGCTACGGGACGTAGTTATATAGATTTTTCGCGCTCGGAAACCCCAGAAATATAATATACGCACTACAAACAGTGCTCGTTAATAGTATAAATGTTAGCTTTAACTACCTACTTTAGCTTTTTGCACTTAGGCTCCATGCAAGCTTTAAAAAAGGTAAATCTCTTATCCTATGTACGTACTTGTAATAATACTCTTAAAAAGTTTAAGTTAAAAAATAAATTCTTAAAAAGGAACAGAGAGTTTCAACTTCACGTATACCTAAACCATTATAATATTTTGAGCATTGAGCGTGCGAGTAAAATACTTTAACAATACTCGTATTATGTCTTTATACTAAGTATCTTGGAGTAGCAAGAAGCCTATAAATTGTTTTTCATGAAGGCAAAAAGATAAGAAGGTACTTTGTTGTTTATTTCTTTATTAGATACGTTAAATATATATATCTCTCGGAAATATTAAGCCTAATCTATATTCTATATAAATAAATAAAATTGGAGTGTCTGTTTGTAATACTGAAATAAACGCTTTTTAGTAAGTGCATTAGAATGTATACACGGTACATATACCAAACAAAATTTTTTACAATTTTGTGTCTGCCTGTTTCGGCTAATCTCTGAAATGGCTGGACTGATTTTGACGGGACTTTCACTATTTTCACTATTCTTATATACTTTCACTATTCTTCTTTTATTAATCTGTGATACCTTGAAACAACACAATACGGTTGGGGAAATAAATTAAAAATATATAAAAGTATATATAAGTAATCACTTTTTATCAATACTTCAATAACAATAGAACACAGATATCTAGATTGTTTCTTTACCATATTTCGTAGATGTTAAGCTTTATATTTTTGGCTGGTAGTGTATATTCTTTAAATACCTTTTCTCTCTTTTATTAGACAAGATAGAAGATACTCACCACTTCGCGCCGTATCAAGAGTATCATCACCATGAGCGACATTGGGGTCCGTACTTCGAGGAGAGAAATCTGACCCAATTCTACGCACACATAGGGGCGGAAGCTTTGCTCAACTGCCGAGTAGTCATGTTGAAAGATAAAACGGTATGTTTGGTTTCATTCCTATTAATGTAATAATAATGTTTAGGTAAATTTACTACGGCCTTCACGTCTATAACAGACGACTCAATTAGCGTCTTGGAACCATCCATAAATTACGTCACACTAATTTCATGACTTTTTGACCCCTCCCCCCCTTGTCATAGCTGGTCACATTTGTGAGACCTCCCTCCTAGTGTGACGTCACATATTATGAAATTTTATACCTAGAAATTATGAAATTAAAACAGCAGTTCCGAAATAACTTTTATTTCCATTATTTTTTTTTTAATATTTACCTATACATACCAATTATTCGATTTTGAAATGTGACGTCACGAAATTTAGGACACCCTCCCACCTCTTGTCACACAATGTCACACTTTATCGACTCCCCCTCCCCCCTAATGTGTAACGTAATTTATTGATGGCCCCTTGTGGCTGACACCTCTTTTAATGACTGTGTACATCAAGGTGGAGCGAACGTTTCCACCGCAGTGGTGACAGGAGAGTGTAGACCGAGATGGTCTGGAAGTGATTTTCTGTTTCCTGACTCCTGAAACCAAATATGTATGTTACATAAAAGTGATTTTAAGTGTGAATTACACCCCAAACTCACTTGATTTTTTGATTCAATTACACGTACCTGTAGGGGCTATGGCAAGACCACGTCATATAGTATTGTTTTAGATAGTCTTGTCGGAGTTAGTAAAATACAACACATTATATCGCGTTGCAGGTTAATAGGGTAGTGAAAATTATAACTACAACGAAATTATTAATTAGAACTATCAATATATTACCTAATATAGTTTTAGTATTTTAAGTAGTTACGTAGTAATCTAATTATCGAATAATGTAATAACCTCTATATAATTACTTGTGGAAAGATAAAAATTAAACAAAAAACATATCGCTATATTGATGTTTAACTTACCACATCGTATACTGAACTTCCTAGAACTTGTTTCATCTTCAGAAATACGATACTGTAAGTAACCGTACTTTGAGTAACTTTACGCCAAAGACGTGCACATGTTAGTTTAGGTGTTGTAAAATGAAGTAACATTTTACGAGCTAGGTGCGATACAGAAAAACTTTTAAGTGAATTATGTATCCATCCATCAGCTTTTAGAGGTCCACTGCTGGACCTCTAACTGCTGGACTAATATATTCTATATATAAAAGGCAAAAGAGATTGACTGATGTATCAACGCACAGCCCAAACCCTTAGCGCTAGAAACTTAAAATTTCGCACACGTATTCCTCTTATGACATAGGCATCCACTAAGAAAGGATTCTTCAAAATTCTACCCCAAGTGGGTGAAATAGGGGATAAATATGATAAACATAATTTTTTCGTGCGAAGCTGCGGGCAACAGCTAGTACTGTATGTTAGTAGAATGATAATTTACATAAAATTTCAATTAAGAATTATCATTATCTCCGCATAATCTAAAGTATTTTTTTGTCGTTCACTTAAGATTAAGCCTAGTGATTTTCTCAGAACGCCAGTCTCTTGTGTTATTGACGCGGGTTCATCAAACCAGTATGCATAATTGCTAATTGATACAAACTTATTTTGAATAATCTCACATCTTCATATTCCATTATATTTTCAATGTTGATGTCAGAAGTCTCTTGATTCGCTCTTAATAAAGCTTGGTAGGCAAAAAACTATATATGGGAGAGTTATGTTTGTTGTATATTTTAATATTTATGAAAATTAATGCTATCATTTTTTGCTAGAATCAAAATTATTTGTAATTTGTATGTTACATAAAACAAAATACTTTATAAGTATGACAAATGCAATATTAAACATCTATAACGTTGAAAATTATCACAATGTATTAAGAGACAGAACTATTCACGATGTTAGAAATCGGGAAAAGTTTAATCTACCATTTTGTATGAAATCAGTGATTGTCAACGGAAACGGGAAAAATTGTAAAACGCAATCTACTGCGGAAATCAATCCGAATGCTTCATTGAGTTACTCCGCTTTCATGAAATACGAATAGTTTATGAGAATACAATTAAATTTATTGAAATGAAATGTTAAATGGACATGTATTCCAAATTGTATTCTTAAACAGTGTGTACTAAAATATTTTTAACCAATTTCGAAAAAAAACAACCCTCATTTTCGTAATGTCATATGAATACCTAATTGCACTATTCCAAGACTATTTTGTTCTTATTGTCGGTGATCTGAATATCCTTGTCAGTAGCTATAACTTCAATCCCGTATTGTAAAAGGTTTTAACACCTATCTAGTATCTATCTTCAGATGGTAGTTAATATATCTGTTTGACAATAATGGACTTTGCCTCCGTTTGACCGATCACCATGAAAATTGGTATGGTGTTTGAGCACGAACAATATTGTGTGCTACTGACTTTGTTAAATCTTGCTAGAAAACTTTTACACGACAAAAGAGACATCTAGTAAATGGCTCTTTTGGTACTATGTAAAAGTAATTCTCAATACACTTTTTTTGTTTGCTTGCTATACTAAACTCTTAATAATAATAATTTTTACTATTATAATCAATATTACATACATCGTGTAACAGACATAGGTAGCAATACTTAGGGAGTGGAAGTCAAACAAAATATGACGTTTTTTTTTTTATTTCGACGTCGATCCCATAGATTCCGTTTATTGTCCTGAATATTACTCAAGTATAACTTTTCATTTCTCCATTTCTGTTACAACCATAGACCTATATGTATACTATACTATATAGACAGGCTGTTCAGTACTAAAAGTTTCGCCACCTATGTACGTTAACACCATATGGTGCCAACGCATTTTAGTCGGCTCCGAGCGAGCGAGACAAGTAGATGTTATTTTTGAAAACCCCGACCGTTCAAAAACATAATAACGCATATTTTTTGTTGTGCACAGTTAAAACGTCTTCATTATTTACGTTTGAACTTTATTTGAGTTTATTTAAATCATAATTGGTAAATAACTATATTTTTACTTACATTTAAAAAAATATTTAGTGCAAAATATTTGATATCCGCCATTTTGAACCGAACTTAACCGAACGAAGCGCTGTCACAGAGTATGAAAAATGCTTGAAAAATATGACAAGGATTTTGTTCGGAACAGCCCGTCTATATATTTAAGTCTATGGTTACAACCTATATATGCACTGCTGATTTTTAATTTCTCCTCTAGGTGATGTGGCTTAGAAACACAACTGACACAGCGCAACTCCTCACAGTGGGACCAGCACCGTATGCCGGTGACAACCGAGTAGCAGTCAAGTTTCAGTATCCTAACAATTGGAGACTCAGCATCAATCCAGTGAAGCGAATAGACGCGGGAGTGTACATGTGCCAAATATCCACCCACCCGCCGAGGACGATGTATGCCAACTTAACTGTGTTACGTAAGTATTTATGATCTGGAACGGTTAGCGAGCATTATCTGGTTATTTATGGGATAGTTTAAGTTAGTTTAAGCAGCACGATTTTTAAGGGATAATAAACATTATGAGGGACGTTCGTATCATAAATAATTTTGTTACGTTAACATGTGGAGTGCGTGACATTAATGAAATATATTTTTGTTCTTTGCAGCTGTAAACTTACCTACGAATATACACGAATCTAAAAATATATAAAACAAAATAAAAAGAGACATTATTTGCATAAAACTCAAGAAGGCTTTATAAAGATTTCATTACGTTTTTACGAAGATAGCGTCCCAGATACCTACATCGACACTATTTTGTCATCAAGTTTAATCTTATTTAAAGTTTTCCTTCAAAGCGCGCTACAAAATCTTAAGAATTTGAAATATAAGCGATATTTATCTTTATGACAGGCAATAAAGGCGATCCAAAGATCTTTTGAGAACGTTTATTCGAGTGAAAGGAAGTGATGAAAACCTATACACTGGGGAAATGTCTACGTTATACTAAAATGAAATCCGCACGCCTCTGAGTGACAGTTGCCTCGTTTACCGTGATTTATATTAGTCGTTTCGCCTTCGAGATTAAATCGATATTTTCTAGCAAACTAGATAGTTCGCTACGGAATACCTCGACGTTTTAACAACCGAATATCGCCAATTTCGAGCAAACTACACAGTTTTGCTTTGAAATACCGCCACATTAACATCAAGTTTAACTAGGTTCTGAAATACTCGTACTCTCAGGCAATTTCTACTTTGTAGCGAAATGTATGTCAAATTCACGCGTTGAAATACATATTTAGCTCAAGTATCTTAAATGTTTATATTTGATCA
Organism: Thymelicus acteon; assembly: GCA_951805285.1. NCBI lineage: Eukaryota > Metazoa > Arthropoda > Insecta > Lepidoptera > Hesperiidae > Thymelicus > Thymelicus acteon. Next base: position 8,532,470 of record OX638229.1, on the reverse strand, counting down.
ATATTCATAAATAGTTCTGAACACAAATTGATTTCACCAAAAGTTTGTTTTGTAAGGGAATTTTAAATAAGCAATATTTTTCGATTTAAGGATAACATCGAAATTGTAAAGACGTCTTTGGCTTTGAATAAATTATGACGTAAATTGTAAATCTGAAAATTAATGTGCTTCGAAACATACTGCGTAATATCTTCATATATATTTTTTTTAAACAGTGTTCAAAGAATAGTCACAAAATATATTAGCTGTACTTTTAATGTTATTTTCCATTACCATCTATTTGATGTTGCATAGGTTTAAATGTATTTATACTGCTCATAATTATTATAGAGTTGCACAATCCTAAAAAGTATACAGATTTTTTTATTTTACTTCTATGATCAAAAAGTCTGATGGAATGTCACGCTGCTATAGTCTTAAATAATTGTTAAATTGTTAACCCTCCAATTGATAAAATCGACCGTGTTGTTACTATAGTTATGAGTTTTAACTGTACATTCTAACTGAACAGTTACAAATGTTAGAACTTAGGACTGTACATCTAGAACCCACATTAATGACGAAAGTGAATTCTTCAATAATATAGAACGGCGTGTCAAAGATATCAAAATAGTATGCAATAAGGCTTCAATATTACGATTTTTACGTTTATTATCCTATTTCTCACTTTTACAGCGCCAGTTCTGACTATAAACGGCGATAATACTCACGAAGATAAAGACAAATACTATAAAGCGGGTAGCTCCATAAAGCTGTCTTGCGTTATTGCTGATGAATACGTATCGACATTAAAAGCTAAGACGGCAACTACAGTAGCCACTAAACCACCGACAACCACCACCGCTATGACGACAACAACAGCTGAACCAACGACAAAATTGAGTACAATATTCAATAGAATAGATTTAATGCTAAATAAAAGTTGGAGCGTTGAGACCACAACGATCACATCAACGTTTAGTATAAGCACAACTACTAAAAGTATAGTGGAATTGAAAAGCACCACGGCTATTACAACTTTGCAACCGGTAACACAAGCGGTAGTTAACAATGTGTATGGGCTATTGTGGAAAAAGGACGGAAAAGACTTTAATACAGTTACGTGGCTTAACTTGAGGTAAGAATTTGACTATTGCTGTTTTATTCTTTTGTTGAATTCCATTTGAGATGTTCTACTTTTGTTGAAAAGTAAGGTTCTTTAAATGTTCTGACTACTACATTGTTTGGATATTGGTACTTCGAGTTTCAACTCCTAAAAAACAAATGATAAGACATTGTTAGAAAATGAGATAATGTAAGACTGTGAAAATCATCAAACAAGTTTTAGGGACATCGTGTTTCTCACAGAACTTTAGTTGATCGTATAAAAACGGATCACGTATATAGTTTATTGTTTCCCTTGTTATCAAATCAGCAAGTATCGCCTGGGGCTATGGGACCAAGCATCTTTATTTATAGCGGTTGAGACATTCTCTTGTGTTCCGAGTGTTTAAGGATCATTGCGGTATCACTCGAAATGCCAACCCTTTTCAGAATATAATGGGAGTTATGATAATCCCATGTGATTAAAATGGTGCTCATAATGTGTTGTTGTCGAATTTGTATTTTATTTTGTTACATAATATGAAATGCTCAAAGTCGAGTTTAATTCGATAGGAAGAGCACAAAAGCTTTGAGCATGGAAGGTTACGTATTACACGGGATATTACAAATGGCAAGTTTAAATTTTAATAACCTCATAATCCACAGTTTGAAGGGTACTTTCAAGGGTCAGTCATCAGTTCAGTATCGATAGTTATCTACAAATGAGAGTCGTTAAGTAGTTGTTGGGCTTAAAAGTTCTTGCATTGGATAATCATACTATGAATCAATTCATCCCTAGCAGAGTGGTTTAGCTTTAACATTGAAATAAATAAATAAATAAAATAAAAAGCCTTTATTCCACCAATTTTTTAAAACAACAACTCCATTATTATACATTTTTTCTTAATTATTTAATACAAAATAATTACAAAATTTCATTGATTGTTTAATTTCTCATATATTCAATCAAAATTCTCAATTATTATTTAAATTCATTAATACATTATGTCACTCGATTTATAAGTAATAATTTATTTATGATATTATTGTTATATATGTGTTTATTATTTATTATTGTTATTCTTATTTGGATAAGCATACCATGAATCAATTCATCCCTAGCAGAGTGGTTTAGCTTTAACTTACGGGATAATTAGTTCCCTATATTTTAGCTTTAACATTTACGGGATAATAAGTTCCCTATATATTATTCCAGATCATGATCCACCTATGTGCTGTAAAACGTGTAATTTGTATTCTCTTTCATTAGCTCAAACGTTAACGTGACGTCAATTACAGTGCCACAATCAGCGTGACATCAGCGTCGCAGAGTGACAGTGGGACATACACATGTCACCTCCTCAACCACTCTCAGGTTACGGTCTACGTTCATGTGTTGACTGGTAAGTAGAAAAAACTAAAGAATAGGCATGATGACAGTAAGTAAAAGTCACTAAAATTATGTATTTATTTAATGAAACCCTATTAATGTATTACAAAACACGCATTTATCGTATTATTAGGAGCGAAATTAACAATATTTTTGAAAAAATAAAACTACAAAATATGGCAAGCCGTCATGATATCTTAAACGCCAATCAGTGTCAATCAGCGCGAATTACGTCACACTGCTTTAAACAAACGAATATCACCATACTGATAATGACATCTTGTCTATTATTCTCCTGAACAGTGACGTCACAAGCGACGCTATGACACTTTGAAGCGTTTTGGTGCGAATTTTAAACTTATAAATTGAAATGTAATTATTTTATACGAAACCTTATTTTTGCGGAAATATGATATACGTTGTGATTATAATATATTTCACAACAATAAAACAGTATTTCAAAATCTGTCATCATGCCCATTATCAACCGTTGAATTTCAAATTTTAAAACGTTACTATTACTCACTTACACATCACTTTACAGTTATAACAGACTAAACCAATGGACCTTTGTTTCCTTTATAAAAGAGCGGGTGGCTGATGAATGTTGAAATATTTCCACGAACCAGCTAGTTTTTAATAAACTCAAAAAATTCTGGGCAAATCCAATCCGCATCTGTGTGAGGCTGAAGGTGGTTTATATAATAACTGGCTAACATGCAAATTCTAACAGGCAAGCAAACTACAGTTTCCCTAAAAAAAAAAACAAACCACAGGATCCCAGAAGTTTTTCCCATTTCTTTGGCCCATAGGGTATTTCAAAGAGCAGGAAAATCTTGACACATATTAGACTGGATGGAGTCCCTATCTTAGTTTTGTTTTAAACAGTTTTGTTATAACCTGCTCTCATATAAGTTTTAAAACTCAGATGAAAATTATTTTTAACTGATACTTCATATTACCTATTATTATGAGTCTACTTAAAATAAAAAAAAATCTACGTCCACCTATTATATTTGAATACATTATATAATACATAACAAAAAAATAGCTATTTCTTAAATATTCTTAATTAATAATAAATAGGAAATAAAAATAAAATCAATGTTCTTATCTCTATATTATTATTGTGACATAATGAGAGAGATATTTTTAATAACATTATTGAAACTTGCGAATAAACGATTTTAAAAAGGTTAGGTACCTATGCATGTAAACTGACGTAAAAAGGTATTCACATAAAGTTGCCTATTTGTCTTAGTATTTCAAGGATCTTAGTATTTCAATTTTTAAAGTGAAACTTTTATTCTATCGCCCCAAAATGTTTCGTCCATCTATCGCATGCCGTATTACAGCCGGCCCTGGAGTAAAAATAATAATGGAGATTCAATGATTTAAATAAATATTGCTCTTAGTTTTTTAATATGCGTCTATCATCTAAATGATTGTATTAATAATTATATATTCCGTACTCTAATATGCAAATTGAAATTAAATTTTATAATTGAATATTTTGTCTACTATTGATTTCCCATTATCATTTCCATTTTTCAATAATTAAGTTCACATTAAAAAAGCAATTATAATACCCTAAATCGAATAATTTTCTAAAACTTTTTAGTTAAATGCCTACAAACCAAAAAGAAGTTTCACTTGCATCGTGGTTTCATAAAACCACACTTTTATGTTTTTTTTTTTACCTTTAGGCTTCTTTTACTGACATGCGATCGCTGTTCAACTTATACGTTTTGGGATAATGTCGAGTTCAGACTAAATTCTTATCTACTCACGAGTAATTAAACGTATTGTCAAAGGCCAATAATCATCCAAATGTAATTTTACGTCTTATAACCAGCCACTATTCTAAAGATTAATAAAGAAGAAAAACATTAAGAATTATTCATTAAAGACTCGCATCCCCCTCTATTCTTGGCGCGGTCTCTTGCAAGCTTATATTATTAATTTTACTTGCAGAAATGTACAACATTACAAGATTTTACTTATTTCCACATTGTATAAGTACATTGCGTTCTGCAATACTGAACAATCCGTTGTTCTTTTGTTTATTCCAGGAATGTATATCCAAAACATTGTATTGCTGCAAACATTGCCAGAATAGAAAGAAACAATGTGAAAATTTGCTCGTATAATGAAAAGGTACACGAATACCAGGTTCTGTATTGGCTCACTACTTCATTCGATTGCGGCGCGATTTCAGTTGTTTGTTTTTTATGGTAAAGCAACCTCATAAGAAAAACAATACGATACAATGCTAGAATATACGGATACATTTTTAATTTTTTTATAAATCGACGATGTTTTAATATTATGATTATTACAAAAGGAGATTAATTCAAAGTCTCTCAATCAACTCCATACAGTTTAATTTAAGGAAAAAGTATTTAAAAGATTAGTAGTTTTCTTTAAAACCTTAGGTAGGTATTATATAAATACACTACTAAAGATTATCGGGTACAGCGTACCTGTAAAATGGATGTGTTGTCTTTTCTTTTCTTCTTATTCAGATTTCATCTTATAGAGTTTAATATCTAAACATAAGAACCACATTCAACGCAGCATTTTCTAAAGTAAAACATAAGATATTTAGGATCCGATTAGATATTATGTGTTATCGCGTGACCTAGATATCTACTCATCCAAAATATCAGTCCATAACGTTTTACGCACTGAAATTCTAAACATTATGTGCCCTTATTTATACAGAGCGATTGAGATAAGATATTTTGGAACGAAGACTTTATATAGACTAAACAGGCTGTTCTTAATTAAAAATATGGCATTTCAATTTACATCATTCACATTTCCAATTCGTTCCTAAATACGAGTACAACAAATGGTCGTATCACTCGGTCGCAGTCGACTAAATGAGTTCCAGTGAATTGACTGCAAATTAGTGCGCATTTTTTTTTACAACGGCGCAGCCGTTCTTATAGAAAACATAGAAATATTTTTTGAATATATTTACTGAAAGGTCCTTCTGATGTCGCTTAATGCTAATTTTGTTAACTAATGATACCATTTCTTCTCACGGTACGTATAATAATTACTTAATGAAGCCCTCTAATTGCTTTCATTTCTTTTAAGGTGAGAACCAAGCTGCCGTACACCATGACACTTCGAACAAAGGCCCTCTCTTTTGGCACGCACAACGTTTATTTTTTATTTTATTGCCAGTACTTCTGTCGTTTCTTCTCAATGTATCTAGATAATAAGTAGGCTAATAAAAAGAGGCGCCAAATTATATTCAAAAGTGGTACCTGACAATTTTTCATATTTCTCAACAATGTAATTTTATGACTTTAAAACAACATCGTTTTAAGAATGTTTGTTGTAACTTCATTTTGTAAACAATAGATACCGCTGAAGCTCTTTTATCGTTTGTATTTATTATTAATTAAACTCGTTGTTTTATGTATTTTGCAAAATGTTGACCAATGAAATTTAAAATTTATCATGATAATGTACAAATCTTTAATTGACTTGAAATAAATTCTACATGAAATTATTTTTGTCCATCAATCCATCAAATACTAGAGCCTTTTTCATTGATGCATGAGAAATAAAAAAGAACCAATTTTACTTAACGACTTTAAAAAAAGTTGAAATTTTAACTGTTGTCAAAATTGCTTTTCGTAGAAATAATGTAAAATGACGTTGTTAAATAATTCACTATTTTATGATGAACGCACATTTATCCGTACGACACGCGCCGGACGCACCGTATACTGATAGCCTTGCACATTTTGCCGGATGCGCCATACGCAAATTTTAGTATTGCCAAGAATTTTTGCAGTTTTTCCCAAACTCTAGTGTAAAACGGTGCGGTGTCATTCTTTTATTCCCACTCGTCCTGTTGTGTAGTCTTGTTGTCAGTACTAATGTGAAAAAATCCTCCTAGTTCTTTGTCAATTTATTTCCGTTTATAGGTATAATATTAAGATTGATTCAGCTATGGATTTTTTTTTTAATAGCATGCGCATTGGCAGAGGAAGAAGAAAATAAAATTCAAAAAAAAAAGAAGATTCTGGGTTCATGACATCAATTTGAAAAGGCAGTTATACGGAAAATACTATAGGTTATTTCCCGACTTGGTAGATGATGAACAACGATTTTTCAGATATTTGCTTATGACACAATACATTTCAAGAATTGCTACATACATATGCTAAAACCATATCTTCCTACGGAAAAATCTCGAATGTCCGAAAACAATTATGTATAGACATAAACACGAAGGCGAGATCTCCTCACAGGATTCGTTTACTATGAAACGTTTCCTCTAATGTTTTGTCAAAAGCATCGTGGCATGACAACACCAGCACGTGCCCTACGTAGGATGTCATCGGCATTTCGGATACCTTCCGCATTTTCGGAAATGCGACCGCATATGTCATCCACATCGGGCTATGATATGATTTCATACAAACGCGATGCGTCCGGCACGGACGGTGTGGACAAATGTGTGTTCAGCATTAATAAGAAAAAATATCCAAACGGCAGAATATAATATAAAGACTTTACAATCTATTAGTTTCAAATAATCAAGATTGTAAAAAGCTATATATGATATATACCTAATCTAGTTTGGAATACAATAATATAATACCTAATACTTACAATACAAGTTTATATGATTTTATATCTTCAGAACGTTAGGTGTCTATTATTCTGTACCAAAAATATTTGAATATTGAATACAAAAGTTAAAAAATGTACTTATTTTACTGACCTGTGTTATGTCAGTGTAATTTCATTTTAACAAAGTTTTGTTAACAACGTCGACTGCCAGATTTACCAGTTTTGACACTACTTACGTCACAGTAATAGCATAAACCTGAGGCTACATATGCTAGAAACTAGCATGTTAGTAACTAGCATGCTAATTCAGCACACATTTATAGATATTTGAATATATACACAAGCACATATGCTCAGAGCTTGCCCCCTTCCACCCGCCCTCAGTTAGATTGCATTGTGCATTATCGTGTGCTAAAAACTAGCATGTGTATCACAGGCTATACAGGCGTTTTTGTTACACTTTTTTAACGTATACGCAATAGTTTGCTTAACCTTCTTCAACGAAATTGTATCAAAAGCTTACCATTTAATTACCAGTTGTTAGTTATAAGAGTACCGGTAATATTAAGCGTTAATACATCATTAATATAAACTATAACGTACAATGTACATAATAAGGTTCATTATCAGTATAATACGGAATTACGAAATACTTTATTTAACGTAAGCTTAATTTTGTGTCTTCTTAATTAAGTGAATAATTTATATATCGCTGTATGAATTCAAAATTGTACAGAATACATTTTTTTCCTTACGAATTTTATTTGATAATTTAGTTGTAATATTATAATATTCTATGTATCTAGAATTTATGGAGGCAAAGCCATGTTGTATCTCCTTAATTGAATTTTGCACTTCTTGTTTAATTTTTCTGACTTATATATATACCAAATAAATAAGTTTAATTATCGTAACTACTAATAAAACGTGCATAAATTTAAATTTGTTTTATTTATTTAGTGGACTCGTAAGATAGGATATTGACAAACATGGTTAAAATTTACGTGAAATTTCCGAGTGCCAAATTCATTGCGGTCGTTTAGAATCGTAGGTTTATTTTATTTCATTTAGTACATAAAGATTTAGATTACCTTATGTTTCACAGAAGATTAAAATATCACTTGAATAGAATAAGAAAAATAAACTGCTATTCATCATTAACAAACACACTATTTTATATTTTGGAATATTTTGTTGCCGTGTCATATCATTTACAAACATCAAATACAGAAAGTAGGTATTTTAAATTTTAACAAGCAGTTGAAAACAACTTTATTAGGAACTAACATGTTAATCTTTTTGCTTTGATATCTACCACAGTTCTCCGCTTTATTTCATTATATCCTGTGAAATAATCAGTAACTTGAAACATTACCACGATTTCATAAATCTTTTCCACTAAGGATCTTTCGGTCGCGTGTTTTATTTTTGATTCTGGCAAATCTAATAAGTTTGAGTTATACTTGGACGAATCAAAGATGCTATTGTAGTACAAATTGTAATACACTTTACGGGCGTTTCGTCCATTGCCGCCGTCACCGGGCCGTCAACGAGAAATATTTATTCTGGATCGATTTCAAGATGACGTGACCACAGTAAAGGGAATAAACAGTAATCGCTCTTCATACAAACGGTCGAAACGCGCGTCATACCTACGCACATCGGAATAACGTTAGTAAAAGGGTAGAAACTGCGGCGAACGAGCGTGGGTTGAGCCACGGCCCACGGTACAAATAACAAATTATTTTTTAGTTCTTTACTGCTTTTGTGGTGTGTGGCCGTGTGCGGCGTGTGACTTGTAAAAGTATTTAATATGGCAAACAGGAATACAAAATATTGTGCTGTTTTTGGGTGTTATAATACGACATTAAGTTACCCAGAGATATCATTGTTTAAATTACCTGGAGACTCCCAAAGGTAAGACTATTTTTATATACGTACCTACAAGTACGTATATATAATACTATACAATATAATATAATATATAATACGTACTTGTAGGTAGATATACATATATAATTATTGTAGGTAAGTAACTTGTAGGTAAGTAGGTATTGTATAATTATTGCGTCATTGATTAATATTAACTTTATTATTGTATTGTAATTATTAATAAGAAATCAAATTATTGTATTCATGGTCTTCGGTCCTGCCGAAGGAGATCAGTGCATGTAGGATAAATAAATAAAAACAAGTACGTATTGCAATAAGTAGGTACCTAAATTGTTTATTTTTCATAAGTCCACCGAGTAAAATGCCTAGATTTATAAATAAGGGACTAAAAAAATCAAATGGTTGATTATTATTACTTTTGCCGTATTGGGGCGGCTTAGAATACTAACCACAATCCCACGCCGGATGGGTGTCGTCGGCAGCTATCTTTTATGGGGTTCGCTATAGTATACACGAATATTATGAATGACGTGATAAAGAATATAATGATGAATATATGAATCTCGTCTGGAAATAATAGTACCTAATATTGTAATTTGTAATAATTGTAATTTGCATATTTGCGTCTAATTTGTCATTAAAACGTTATTGGTACTTGCTACAGTAACTTTGATTTCAATGTTATAAATTAATTTAGCAATAGGTATAAAGTTTATAGAATCGGACAGTTGTACCTTTTTTATTTACCTTAACCTACAAGAAGAACTTACCCAGCCCTAAGAGTCTCTGTCTCTAAATACAATACTGAAGGCTTACGAACCTTCACAGTACTAATAAAAACACAACATAGATTTTTATGGAACACTTCCTTTTTATTCACAATGAATTGCATTTATTAAAATAGAAAATATAACATTTATAAATACAAAACTACAAAGAAACTCAAGTCGTTTGATAAAATTAAAATACTGTCGGCGGACAGCCCTAGCGCGCGGCTACAAGTAGGCAAGTTTTTCGAGAATCGGGCCGAGTTACGTTACTGTATGTAATATTTATACTGTGACGTGACGGTGATTGTCCACCGCCATCGATCTCGTCACGAATAAAACAATTCCCGTTAAAGGTTCGGTGACAGCGGTGGTGAACAAACGACGAACGTGTTTCTATTGCCTTCACATCGGCCCATCATATTATCGGGGCCGATCTAGCGATCACGCCGAATTACTCGGAAAATCGGTGGCTGGGATGACGACGGCACTCGGGTGACGGCGTGCGGTGGACAGGCAGCCATAGTAAATGTATGTACACTACTTCGGCGCCGTCATCTCGTTCTCGAGACGGTTCGGTGACAGCGGTGGAGGACAAACGCCTTACAGGTTTGTTGTAGCACGGACCTGAAAAAAAAACGGACGTTACCTCGTCTAATCGAGAGTGAAGCATAGCAATGGCCGCCCGCTTACCATGTGTGCGTAATTTTTTATTCGCGGTGGTGTCAATGTCAAAGCAGTATGGTGTCATTGTGCGGGTGTGTGTACTTGTACGAATAGAGAGTTGGTATTACTATGGGTGCTTCATTGAATTTGTTGTTGGGATTACGTCCGTCTTTTTTTTTAGGTCCGTGGTCTGTAGGTAGCTAGATACTCATAATAAAATTAGAATTGAAAAAGGTTTGGTTTTAATGTTAACATAATTATCCACATTGAAAAAGCGTCCTGAAGTATACATACATTAGGCCTTTTTAATTACGAGATTATATACCGTGCCAAATAGTGGGCGTATTTGTGGGTTAAGTAATATTTCCGTTACATTATTATTTTAACCATACTATGGTAACCAGTAAGTACATAATAAAAAGTAAGTATTTTACTATTGTATGTGAAACAGCTTCAGGAATAAACTTTGTAAGTTGCGAGTTATTAAATACCAAACACCTATAAGGCTATTCTGTTTTGTAACTCGACAGCGGAATCCGCGATGAGTATCAAACTTCAAACGACTAAAGATAGGATTTTGACACTCATCGCGGATTCCGCTGTCGAGTTACAAAACAGAATAGCCTTGCTGTTCTTGTTTCATTTTCGAAACGTGGCAAATGAAAATTCAATTTCACGGTTGATTTCTGATCGTAATAAAGAAAGGTTTAATTCGTGGTATTATTATTTAAATGACTACCTTCTCATTATTTTGTTCTTTAATATTATTTCAAGTGAAACTGAGAACGAGTAACCCGAAAGAACAAGTTGGGAGAGGAAGAAAACAATTAAAAACAATCAACCAGGTAATAAAGACAGGTATGTGGACAGGATGAAATTAATCTGATTAGTAAACTTTGTGAAGTAAATTTTATAGAAACCAATGTATTATATTTAACACAGATTATTATAAGCGCCAAAAACGGTCCAAACCCGTTTCGATTTAAACTACATATTGACTTTAAAAAACGAATGAAAATATTGTTGCCATTCAACATTTCACAATATATTGATCATGTACTTCCGTGTATCGTAAAAAATATTTCAGTTTGCAGCTTTGAGATGTAAATTATTCAGTAAACAAACCAGCACGTTACGTTTCAATACCTATGCAGTATAAATACAAAACAATGCAAAGTTTTCGATCGAGTATTTACACGTTTTTCGGTTGCAATGTTGGAAAAATTGTATGAGGAGTGAAAGACCTACTAGTTCTGCAACACGTCGACGAAAAATCAAGTGTTACGTAGTTTAGTCGTAACACGAGCGTAGCTTAATCGTAGCACGAGCGTAGCACAGTCGTAGCACGAGCGTAGCTCAGTCGTAACACGAACGTATTTAGTAGAACAAGCATAGCATAGCACGTGCGTAGCGCAGTCATAGCACAGGTGTAACGTAGTCGTAGCACGGGCTGAGCGTAGTCATAGCACAGACGTAGCGTAGTCGGCGCATGATCTTAGCTTAATCGTAATTCGTTATAGTTTGTAGGACGACGTGTCTCAAAGCAATTTTATAACTCTTAACGAATTAATATTTTTCGAATTCGGAGTAATATTTAAACTTGTAGTTTAGGCAAGTTGCCTAGTGATTTTGAAAAATAAATATTGTGTTCAAAATGGCCTTTCACTAGATTGACATTGTGCGAATGCCTGAAATAGTCCGGTCAATTTAGACATTCGAAGGTGCATAAATTCCCAACAAGCTGAAAATCAGTAAGATTGTTCAAAACATAATTATAAATAAAATTTATAAGTTCCCCATCATTCCCGTGTATGGAAAAAAAAATTCAAGGTCAAAGGTCAAAAAAATGAGTTTTTCGCTATTTTCAGCAAAACGGTAAGTTTTATCATAAAGTACCCCAGACAAAAATTGTAGATCATAAAATTATCTATAAAAATGTTTTTTCCTACGAGCCACCGTTTCTGAGATATAATGATTCAAAAACGCGCTAAGTACACACCATGAGGTAGCAGGGTAAACGTGTGCATATTATGACGATAAAAACTTACAACTTTTTGAATCCTTATCTCTCAGAAACGGTGGCTCGTAGGAGAAAAAGTATTGATACATTTTTACTACTTACATTTTTACTTCACTATCATTTTTTGGTCTAAATTGACCGGACTAAAAATATTGTTCTCTTATGTGAAGGAAAATATTTTTTTCTATCTAACATGGGTACAAATTAGAATTGAAATATTATAATTTAGTTCTTCTTGCTCGTTAATTGTAAAGCAGATATAGGAAGAATGAAAGGAGACATTAAAATAATTATAATATTTTCATATTTTACAATCACTATGAGTAATTGTAAATAAAATTTATTTTGCTAATAGCCGACAAACGAGTGTTTCTTCTGAAACCTTTCCTTAGAAAGAAGCTGAATACTTTCAGTCTTATTTATAACTCAGTACATTGTCAGTTTAGGAGAGCTAAGAGTTATTCTTATAACTCAGTAATGGCAAATATTAAGTAACCTTGTACCATCCATTTGGAAGTTTAAGTAGAAATTAATGTTCTCACAAATGTGTATAAGATTGCGCGTGGCCTTGAATATTATGCCGCGTGTCTTGTCGAGAGGGTTTGCTCGAATGTGTATTAGATTCGAGATAATAAATGACTCGTTATACGATAGAATAAGCTAAAGCCTCCAGAGAGATTAAATTCATACTGGTTTAACGTATGCTAATTTACTGACAGTTATAATCATGAAGCTATTAAAGAGAGGAGACGGCCTAAGCAACTGTGCACTGTGACTCAACTGGGTCCTGACGTCATCACAGTAGGCGTGGCCTTAAGTCAGTCTACTGTCGGCGCCCGTCCTGTGCACAGCTTCACATTTTCAAAGAAAAGGATGAAGTGCTGTGTTTTATCGTGTAAAAACTACTCGGATAGACGTTCTGATGCTATGAATGGCATTTCATTTCATTTTTAAGTAATTTGATTCATAATTTATAAGAATAGGCAGAATAGTTCTAGAAAAATCACTAACGCCGATCTCGCCAAATAAAATTCTACTCGACATTAGATGGCGACACTTTGTGTCAAGAGAACTAAAAATGTATAGGTGCGTAGAGCTAAGTATTAGTATTATATTGATAATCATACGTACTGAAATTTGTCCTACATTCATTCCTATAGAGTTTTTCACCGCCAAAATATTATTTTTCTAGTTTTTATAATCATTTTGTAAACAGGCCGCCATCTATCGTCAACTATTTACAACAAATAAACATAACAAAAACACAGGGCCGTAATTAGAATCCAATTATTTTACCGAGTGTCCCATTGAATTAAAGTACTGCATATACTCTGTTCATTATAGCTTGATTATTTTTGTCTTGTGATGGGAAATGGGCATAGTATCTATATAAGGCAAGGTACAAAAGGTTTAATTTTATAAAAATTTATTATAATCACAAAATTGATACATTTGGTTACGATGACGTTAGGGATATCATTATTGATTGCTACAACCAATAAAGTATACTATATAATTGACGTGCGTGCATTTCTATGTAAAAAAATATGAAACTTATGCCCGTAATCTCGATGACCGCTGTCAAAAGAATAATGCCATAATGAACAGAGTATAATTTATTTAATTACGTGAACGGGAGTAGGTAAAATCAGTTTTTTTAAGTTTAACATTGTATACAATCTTTATAAGTCTTAAACAAACTAACGACCCAACTCAGAGTCACTAACGGTTACTTAAATCGCTCCTTAGTACATAATTTGTATGGTGATTCTATGCTAAGGAGCGATAAGTAAGTGACTCTGAGTTGGGACGTAAGCCGTTTAAAAATAAGAAAACCGGGCAGGTGCGTGTCAGGCCAGGTTCCAAAGTAGTAAGTTTATCGACTATTGCTCATTAACTACTTATGCTAACATACTCATAGGCAGTGATAGCCTAGCGGTTAGAACGTTGGTCTCCCGAACAGAGGGGCCCGAGTTCAAATCCTGGCACGCACCTCTGATTTTCAAATATTATGTGCGTATTAGAAGTTAATTATCACTTGCTTCGGTGAAGGAAAACATCGTGAGGAAACCTGCACACCTGAAAGTTCTCGAAGGTGTGTGAAGTCTACCAATCTGCACTTGGCCAGCGTGGTAGACTATGGCCTAATACCCCTCTCACATTGTGAGAGGAGACCCCGAGCCCAGCAGTGGGACAATTATGGGTTGTTGCTTTGCTTTTTTTTTGCTTTGCTAACATACTCGTAGCCATGATAGTTTTCCTTGTAATTTCATCATATTATAACCTATTTTTGAGAATTTTTTCACTTGTCTAAATTATGTCCAATGAGGTGGTATGAATATTCTGAGTACGTCCCTGTTACATCCTACATTTATTGACATCTAGTGTGAGATAGTTAAACTACGTAATAAAATCGATATAGAACGAAGCGAGTAGTTTTGCTATTGATCGATAGATGGAAAATAAAGAAGTGGGCGGGATTTGGTGGGTTGGAGGGGGTGCCCTCGCCCCCGCAAAGTGTCACGCGTTCTTGCATAAGAAAATCTACATACAACGTCTCCTCTCTTTAATAGCTTCATGGTTATAATCATTCAGTATCTTATTCGGCTCGCTCGGGATACTTGCAACAATGTTATACTTAAAACGCTATCACAGAGGTTATTTACGACGAATTAAAACTAAATGTTACTAACATAATCTTTTAATAATTAATTAATTATCTGATTTAATTATTCGATAAAGTAAATAAATTATGTCTTTACCTTATAGAAAGTATTTTAATATTTTCCGTGTAATTTTCAATTACAAAAATACTACTGGTATTTTCCAGTATACAGATTTTGATTTTTTTTTTTCATTTTGTATAACCCTATTTTCTTGTCCGTTTTGAGAGCTCTCTGAGGAAATTTTACTAATTTTCTTCAGGGCCTTCCAGAGCAGTGTTTCCTGAAAAATAAAGGAAAATTATTAGAAAGCACTGAGTGGTTAAATGAAATAGTTTTATACTATGACCCGTGATGACCCGTATGGCGCAATGGTTACCATGCCGGATCGCCGCACCAAGGGTCCTGGGTTCGATTCCCAGCGAGGCGGAAATTTGAATGATGAGTTTGAATTTCTGTTCTCGATCTGGGTGTGAATATCCTTGTCTAGTGTGTTGTCCATGGCTCCCACGACACAGGGAATCCTAGTGTGGGACTATGAGTGTGAAGCGTGTGAATCGTTATGTAAAGCAGAAACACGGAACAGTTTTAAAAATGAATTTTTAAGGTGGAAGAAGTGAAGTCACTTTATAAAGTACAAACAGGTGAGAAAAATAAGGAGCTTCTGATGGATTTAAGTCCTCTTGAACAATTATTTAAAGTTATTTATTCAATGATGGTATTATAATGGTATTATAATATCAATGTAATTCATAAAATCAAAAATACGCGTAAGACGTATGTATGATAATGATGTATGAAGATGAGTATGATTAAGGTAATTTAGCTGTTGCTTAAACTTTATTGCTAAACTCAGTAATATATATAATACTAGCTTCTACCCGCGACTTCGTCCGCGAGAATTTAGAATTAGATCCAGATCCTACTAAAATTTAGATGTTAGGTTTAGATGTTTGGATGTTTGTGAATTAAACTTACAGTATCCTGCTTTTCATCCCAAAGAATGATGTCGACAACATGCTTATTATTTCGTGTTCTAGCAAGTTGCTAAAGATTCGAAAAAATCATAGGGCATGTCGTGAGGAAGAAGTTCAGCGGCTACCTTAAGAGCTGCTTAAACAGGCACATAATCGACACCAGCACCATATTCATTATTTGGCGTACCAGCGAGCTGCTTAAGGGTCATAAAAATCAAAGGAAACGTCGTGAGGAATAATTTCAGCAAGCTTGAGAGTTGCTACGCCGGAACAGGCAGGTAAACGACGTTAGCAACATGCTCATGAAACAGAATGACGGAGATGGGCTGATGCTAGAGTATGAAGCGAGTCACAACACGCGAATCTCAGTAGCCAAAAGCTTATAAAAAGGGATAAAATTAACAAAGCGTGTAAATTTTGTGATGCGAGGAAACTGGAGGAAAACTATAAAGTTATTCCGCAATTAGAACAAACAGCAGAACCATTAACAGAATTACGTTTACACAAACGAACCATATCATTATTTAAATAACATCGGTATATTTAATGGATGCTTCCATATAATATGACATCTTTATTAAGGGCATTGAAACGAAACGAAACGAAGAGACTCAGTGTTTTATGTACTCCATAGAGTGGCAAGAGGGAGGTTGCCCCATGCATATCTTTTAGTAGCTAAAAATTATATAGCGTCTTAGCCATATCGATTATATCGCTAAAAAATTACACGATTCCGTAGTCAAAAATAAGATTTATTTGTCTGTGGACCTTATTTACGCAGATGAAGTTGCAGTTTGTTATATCGTTAAACTATGATTTAAAATTAAAAGTATGCCAAATTTAGTATTTTCCTTGCAATCATCGCGGGTCATCGCGAAACATGATCATTATCATACTTAAAGTATGAATGGTATAAAAATATATATGTATATTTAAGTACTAAATAGATCCTATAATAAACCAAGACTACATCGCTACTTACCATCAGGTGGAATTGTAGTCAAGCAATAATTTACAATTTAAAAAAATAAAATGTGTGCTATTCACACATAACGTGGTAGAAGTGAAACCTTCAAAAATTTTGTTTTCAAGATAATGAGACGAATAAAATTTCGGGAAGATGATAATTGTAGGTTTTACTACTCCACTCCACTCCAGTCTCCACTCAACTCCAGTCTCCACTCTACTCCAGTCTCCACTCCACTCCAGTCTCCATTCCACTCCAGTCTCCACTCCACTCCAGTCTCCACTTCACTCCAGTCTCCACTCAACTCCAGTCTCCACTCAACTCTAGTCTCCACTCAACTCCAGTCTCCAATCAACTCCAGTCTCCACTAAACTCCAGTCTCCACTCAACTCCAGTCTCCACTAAACTCCAGTCTCCACTCAACTCGTCTCCACTAAACTCCAGTCTCCACTGGACAGTTTCGTTTCATCGAATTTCAAATCACCCCCGTACTAAAGAAGTTTTCACTTCAAAAAATCTATTTGTCTATGCGTCTGGTTTTACAGTGTTAACATTCATCATCATCCTGCCCATTTCCCAATTTTATTTGGGGTTGGCGCAATATGTTTTCCTCTTCCACACTTCCCTATCAGCCGTCATCTTTACACTATCTCTCTTATCTTTCATATCATCTGTAACACAATCCATCCATCTTTTCTTTGGTCGTCCTCGTCCCCTTCGTCTATCCATCACATTCATATCCATCACTCTTCTCGTCACATGCGTTTCCTCTCGCCTCATCTCGTGCCCATACCGTGATATTCGGTTCCCTATTAACTTTTTTGTAATTTTTGCCACTTTCAAACTTTCTTCTAATATACTCATTCCTTACTTTGTCCATTCTCGTCACTCCACACATCCACCTCAACATTCTCATCTCTATGATATGCAATCGTCTCTCATCCATCTTCTTTGTAGCCCAACATTCTGATCCATACATTACGTCAAGTCTTATGACGGATTTGTAGATTTTACCCTTAAATTTACGAACAACAAATATGTTTGAAAATTGTTTACTTATTTGAATTGTTCCGTTGAGGAGTCATATTTCGTCTCTGACACACATCTTGCGATGTCAACGATAACAACAGCGAACATATTTAAACATGATTCAGTTATTCCCTACGACTGAGAAGCTCACTCTTAACATCCAGAACCCATAGTCTCACTATATTGACCAAGTTGAGTAAATTCCCAGTACAATAAAAAAATCATGAAAATCGCTTCTTAAACAACGAATCTATTCCTACCTAAACCCATTGTATACTAACGGTCTTGTTCATTAAAAACTTATTTAAGGTTTGTAGTGTTCGGCTAAAGCACTGGTTATATGCATGCACAGCAATAAAAAAATAAAGAAATATTGACAAGGCCGAATTGACCTAAGGCCGACACCACACTAGGATTTTATAAGCGTACGCGTTTATCCGACACACGTGATTAATGATTTGCTAAATAAGTTAAAAAAAAACTATATTTATTTCTATAAGGTAAATGAAAAAATATAGGCAGATATTTACGAATATTAAAAACCAAATTTGATGATTTTTTGACGTGACAACGTTTATAAATTGGTTGACTCAGGTGTCATTCGCGAAAACTGTGTAACGACCAAGTAAGATTTGCCGGAACGTTACCATGCACGCGCAGCATTAAAGAGAGAGGCTCGCTCGACCGGCGCACGCCTTGCGTCTCTCTTCTACGCGAGCGTTTCTGGCGTCGGAGTTGAATAGACTAATTAGTGAACTTATGTTCCAAAAACTTATACCACGAACAGACGTTGTCACGTTAAATCTCCGTCCGTATACAGACTTTACAGACAGCCATTTTGATATTTTTGCTATTAATTAAACCTGATAAGATATAATATAATATTTCAATTGCAATTTATATTTAGAGCTAGGAAAAACCTTGATAAGCTACGAATACTTATTCAACGTAAAATTATTATCTTTTTATAATTCATCGATCAAGCGTCTAGTGCTAGGAACGCTCGACAAACGCTGATGTGTAAGCAGCCTTCATTTTGCGTAAAAAATGCTGTGTTTGTTTTACTTGATTTTACTCGAGATCGATGGTTACTAAAGCTTCCATTGCATGATAAAAATGATCACAATGTGCCTCACCGCAAATTTTTATGTTTGTAAATAAACATATTAAAACAATGAACCAATTATAATTGAATCACTCAATCAGCTGTTTTGAGTTTTCTAATGTCACTGTGATGACAAACGTCAAAACTGTTTTCCTATTACCATTTAGTTTACTTCTTCTCCCTCGGGAATAGATTAATATCTCGGGATAAAAAGTATCCTATATATTATTCTAGGTATTAAACTATCTGTGTGCCAAATTTCATCTATATCCGATCAGCCGTTTTTGCGTGATTGCAACACAAACATCCAAACATCCAAACATCCAAACATCCAAACTTTCGCATTTATAATATTAGTAGGATTGCTAAATTAGAAAATTATTGATAAACAATTGTTTTGTTGTGTTAATCTAAACTTATTTTTATTTAAACAAACGAAAGTCAGTTCAGGTGGTGATTGTTTTGACTCTAGATTAACCCATTTATAACTCTTAAGAATATCCTACGGGTACTATGATACGGGTACTCACGATATTTATTTTGTACACCGATATTTCGACACAATTGCATGGATCGTAGTCACGGATGAACTGGGTCAAAATACCTGGGTTAAAATAAATTTTTTGAGTAACCGTATTACAGTAAAAACTGTAATTTGTTCATTATTCTTACTCGTTTTCTTCCTAAGGAATGAAAATAAACTGGAAAAAAAAACAAAACCAGCGTGTATTTAAACGATGTAACTCATATAATGTAAATAGCAATATCGTGTACTGAACGCTCTGCCAAAATATATGGAATGTTTCGCATTATTAACAAAAGAACGAAAAAATACCAGACATATTTGAAGAAATATGGAACTTTTTGTTCATACTTTTACATGATTGGTGTTCTGCAATTTTATTCAACAGAAATTACTATAATTTATCGGAAATACGAAGCGCTTCTTTCGAATCATATTTAAATTGTATGTTGTCGTACTTGTATGTTAAATTACAGCAATTTCTTCAATCCCTTTATGGTAATTCATATTTTATTAGTTAACCTTTAATTTGTAGCAATAATAAATGAAGTATCTCAATTTTACCTACCGATCTATCTTAATTTTATTTGTTTGTTTTATTACCTTCCAAATATTTTAAAGCTTTGTTTCCCCAGAACAAGAGATCTCCCAGAACAAGTTCGATTCCCGGCGGGGCATACATAAACTTTTATGTGGTAAAAAACTTTTGTCCCTGATTTGTCACTGTTTGTGATATCGTATCTCTCTATATTCATGAGAACCGTAATACCTACAGTGAATTCAAAATAATAGAATTAATTCGTGAAGGTAGATTGTATGATTTCATTTTATGTTACCTAATTAAATACGTTTGATTAAAAGAATCACGAGAGTTTTACAACCCAACTCAACCAAACGTACAACCCAAATATACACACGAAAACAATTACGAGACGTACGAATTTAAGTATGTTGTTACGGCACCGTAACGATCCCATCAAAATAATAATGTTGGTTTTGAATTCATTACAGTTTCTATTAAAATACAAAATTAAATGTCTCAATAACATTACTGAAATAATTCCTACAATTATTGTTATTTTATTGTTCATGAACAATGTATTGTTACTTATATTTTATGTTGTTTTTAAATTTAGTTATGCATTACTAAAAAAATAGTTTATATTTTAACTAATTCCGAAACCCATAATCCTGAAAACATTCTAATGATTTTAAACTTATCATCGTGGACACGAAATATTTTAAATGTAAACGGGTACTTACCTTCGGGTACTTCACTCCTAAGAGATAACTAAAATCGTAACCGAACCTAAGTTCCTTGGCGTATGCGAAAATTAAAAAGTTTGAATTTGACTTTTCTATAATTACTTAGCTACAGCAAATTAGTTGGATTTAGGTAGTCAAAATATAAAACTTTTTATTTTCTCTAGTATACGCGTAATAATAATTATTTACAAACACGAAATAAATTACTCCTTAAAAAATTATGTAACAGCGAAAAAATTTACTTAATCTACAGGTTGATTAGTTGCCGACTCAGCAGATTTCTCATGAAAAAATCTCAATGAAAGTTTAGCGAAAGACACGCAATTTAACGTTATCTTTGGCTAAAAGAAACGTGACAGTTCGATGATTAATTTGTAATTTTGATGAACTTGTTTCGTTTTTGCGAACTCGGTTAATTTTTTTATATTTATAAATCCGGAATGAATTTGAGAGTAATTTAGACAATTTAGTCATGTACTGTCAAAGTTTATAAGAATTTATTTGGCTTTATAAATGTTCTACTCGTAATATCGCAAAGTGAACCTGGATATTTGATGAAAAGGAAATGGATCTTATATGCGTCTTACGATCATCTAATAAATGTATCGCAGGTGCGCATCAGCAAAGTTAAACGAAGAAATTGGTCGTATCATGTAGAATCAGGCAACAAAATGTACGTACATTGTCAGATACATAGAATTCCCAAATATTCTTTTTCTTAAATAAACCTGTAAGGTTTATAAGCAGAAATAAGCATTGCAAAGTATAGCTGAACTTACAGTTCTGCGATCAAATGTAAGTTATATATTTTTTATCTTATATATAAAATTCTCGTGTCACGGTGTTAGAAGTTGAACTCCTCCGAAACGGCTCGACCGATTTTCGTGAATCTTTGCGTGCATATCGGCTGAGGTTGAGAATCGGACAACATCTATTTTTCATCCCCCTACCTCTAAAAAAATTTTGGCAGAACAACGTTTGCCCGGTCAGCTAGTATAATATAAAGTCTATAATCTAAAGTCTATAGTCATTTTACTATGTTTTATGTATATAACTGATTGGCTGACAAACGATGAAACGATTCATTTGAAGGTAAGTGGTCACCGTCGCATGGTTAATTGTAGGAAGTGTCGAGTCGTTTGGCGGCTGACTCCACTATTAGCTCCATGCTAATAATATCATTTTTATAAAAATAATCTTTACGCAATACATAAGTATGCAATTTATATTGACCACAATACATATATATGATAGCCACTTGATAGTCACCTAAAATTTTTTTTATTCTATTTTACTTTTTTATGCTGACAAATTGTATTTTCTAAAATACATATTAAAAAGATATAATCAATTCACATTTGTGGACATCCATATAATGCCATAAATTTCACTTGCTACCTATCAGGTAACCCAGATGATACTCTATTAGAAAAATTCTTTATTTAATGTGTAACAATAATGTGCTAATTAAACCTTATCATTTGATACCCAACATAGCAGCACGTTTTTTGGTTCATGTCTTTATGTCCTCTCGACGAGGTCATATTGAATTTAGTATAGTAGGTAAAGTATTTGCATAGTTTACAAATAGGGACGATCGAAACACTGAAACTTATTCATGTTTGTAATGAATAATATAAGTAAATCATATCTCTACTTTTATCTTCGCCATATTCAGATGAAAAAATACCTGTACCAATGTCGTGAAGTGTCGTATATCTGTGTCGTATCGTATGTAATACCTTATTATAAGTACTATTATTTTTCTGTGGTAAAACTCAGTCGCGTACCCGCATAACCCTATACCTGGATAAACAATTAAACTACTAGAGCGGTTTGTCGTGTCGAATTACTCCCCAAACATTCGACGAGGCCACAAGTGCAGTCACTTCCTCGCAATTGCTTCCTAGAAATGCGAAGTTCTGCTGCAACTAACTACTACTTGACCTAAATTACTCAAGCTAAAAATTGGTGAAGGTTTTTGAGGTTTTTCCTCGATTACTTTTTGCCGCGATAACACTATGTGGGGAGTTTAATTTTAAAGCTACTTTTGACAAAAACTTCATATATGTGCACATCACGATCAGAAGATTAAAAGCTTGTAACCTAAAATACTGATATAATATGCGTAATATTAAACCTCGTTGTACTTTATAGAATAACAAGTTCTACATTATTGTGATTGTAGATACCTTCTAATAAAATTATTTATTGACTGACAATATTGAATGTGAATATAAATAAACGTTTATATGTACGCAAACATAAAGTATATCACTAACACGCAAAAATGAACAGGCCTTGAACTGGTAAATTAAGCGCAAACTTAAAAAAAAAAAAAAAAAAACAAACAAAAACAAATTTTTACTGCAAAATTAACAAACGCCTACAAATCGATAGTCACAGGTGTCAGTTATCAAAATACTCTAGAAAAACTAATAAAACAACTTTTCTCAGTCGTTTTGCAAAACAAAAACTGTCCAAGTGCTAGTCGGAACCACGCAAAAGGTTGCGTCTTGTAGCTAACGAAACTAACAAAGCAAAAAAGTAAACTTAAATTAAGTAACAAATTAAACTTTGCCAGTTGAAAACTAAATGTCGATCCTAGATGGTCACAATCAATTTACCAACGACCATTACAATTATGTAAAAGAATTATCTACATATTAATAATTTTCGGATATTTTTTTATTTACTTATACTTTTATTTAGTTTACGTACTTATCTATACTTTATGTACACTTATTCACTTGTACTTTACCTTTACTTGAGAGTATCAACCAAGCTCAAAAATATACGTGATTACCAACTGCTACTAAGTAAAAGATATATTTCGATTGCAGACCGACAGAAAAACTGTTCCAAGGTACCTTACCCTAATTAAACATGCAAAAATTTGACCCCATTTCTGGAATCCCTATCGTCAGTTTGACGAAGGTTAGTAATCTTAATGGACGTGTTTAATGTGTGTGTTTAAACAGTGTAATGAAGGTTGTTTTTACACAATTATACTTCGTAAAGCACGAAATCCAGAGAAAATAAAATTAAAAGTCTGAATAAACCCTTAGATTACTCAATTAAATCACGTCACGTTTCTCGTAGCGTAATTATGTATATGAATTTCCGCTTCGCTTCCTTGCAAGCGTGCAACCGGGGAAGCCAATCAAACTTTAGGTTTTAATTTAAAAATTATTGTTAGCATTAAACACCTGAAAAGTGAGACATCTCATAGTATTTTGTTAAGTATTTATATTTTTAGAATTAGCTGTTGGAAATACATGCTTTACCTTTTTCATACGTTTATGGCTCGCATCTTTTCAGTTTTTTCCAACTTGGTACTCCCTTCTCATTACTTAAGTACCACGGAAGTTTTTCAACCAAATTTATCATAATAATATGACTGTAAGATTTTGTTTTAGAACTCTTTTGTGACAATTTGCAAACATTATACTTCAAGTTTCAAAAATATTGCATAATTACCTAGCTATCAGCATTACAACATCATCTTCCGACGTTAAAAAACATCGTTTCAAGAAATTCATCACAGCTAGCTACAGTTTTTTTAGCTGCGTAATGAATTTTATAACAAACTATACAAACTTCCTCACTAACTATAGATTAAACTGCTCGAAGAAGTTGCCTAACGAGATTATTATGCAGCAATTTTGTGCCATGTTTTGTTAGTAACTCATTTTCTTCCTTTTGAATTAGTCCCTTCATTAATTTGTGAAGTTTCATATTGATAGTTCTAGCATATTGGCTTCCTATGTTTTTTCAAACAATCAAAGCTAAAGCTAAAGTTACTTTTTATAACATAAACATTATTTCTTTTGCGGATAGAAATATAAATGCACTTTTTATAATACCACCACGTCTTTCATGAATGGTTAAAATTTTTATTCCAGAAAAATACTGTTATGTTTTTATTTAATGCATCACATCATATCCATCCTGCTTTCAACATGAGAGAGGGTTAAACCCATAGTCCACTTGGCAGGATAACACAAACATTTTAATTTTAGAAAAATCCTTTAAATTTCATAGCATTTGTAGAACGCATATTTAACACACTTAATCCTAAAGCTAGGTTTAGCAAACAAACGACTCACATGAAAGAAATGTACGCGCTTATATTTCAGAGAATTACCGTCGGATGCAAGTTGCCTCTTTATCATCCTCATTGTACTAACGCAGTTTATAAGGATTATATAGAAGATTTTTATTTTCTTACATTTTAAAATTAAACCTTAGAATTTTAAAAATGATCTCTTTAGTATTCATTTTATGGTCGTAATAATAATTAAAAAGGGGGTGTTAAATGGACTGGAAGAAAAAACACAGAATTCCTAATAAAGTTAAATTTTTCATTACCTCGCTACATACATTTAACTAACTAAATAAAAGTTAATTTGATATATCATTGTAATGGATAGTTCTAAAATGACGACAGATTTAATGGTATCTTTTATTTTGCTAAAATTAAGGCTAGTTTAACTTTTATCCCCGTAAAAGTCCTGTGTGCTCAAAATGCTGAGGCGTTAGTTGAAAATTATCGTTTTCAATATACCTAAATCTAAGTGCTCCTAGGCAATGAGAAGTCACGTACGTCAGTAGGTATAACATAGACTTATTAGTGGGTATTTTAAAAATACAATCTACTATCCTACGAGTATCGTTTCCGGGCGAAAAACAAAGTTACTTTTGTATCATTAAAAGCTCGTACACTGTAGATACGATGCCATTGCTTAAGGATAAGAATTCTCCTCGTGACAAAGTTTCTTACAATTCTGGCTGCACCACGCGATGTGGGAAAAGTTTACACTTAAATGCAAACTCCTAAGTGTTCTATTCTGTAGCGTTCTAAGTACGAATTCCGCATACATTCGTAAAATTGAATGTTACGAGTAGGAAGCACCACCTTCGTTTTGAAATGTAATGCAAAGCTTTATCATCTTTTGTTTTCATATCGCAGTACCTAATGATATTGTATATTTAATGTCTTTTGTCAAGAGTAAAAGAAATATTGTTTGTAAAAATCATTAAATGCTTATATTTATATTGTTACTGCTTATATATGTCTGCATTTGTTCTAAATTACTGAATGACTGCGAGAAGCTCGTAAAAATGTCGAACTATTGATACACTGTATATCAGTTCATTAATATTTGATGTCTTGCTATCAAGCATATATTGGCCACATCCACCTTCATATAATATGCTAAAGCAGAAACCATACAAAAAACCAAACAATGAACTTCGTTTAGTTTACGTACTTATCTATACTTTATGTACACTTATTCACTTGTACTTTACCTTTACTTGAGAGTATCAACCAAGCTCAAAAATATACGTGATTACCAACTGCTACTAAGTAAAAGATATATTTCGATTGCAGACCGACAGAAAAACTGTTCCAAGGTACCTTACCCTAATTAAACATGCAAAAATTTGACCCCATTTCTGGAATCCCTATCGTCAGTTTGACGAAGGTTAGTAATCTTAATGGACGTGTTTAATGTGTGTGTTTAAACAGTGTAATGAAGGTTGTTTTTACACAATTATACTTCGTAAAGCACGAAATCCAGAGAAAATAAAATTAAAAGTCTGAATAAACCCTTAGATTACTCAATTAAATCACGTCACGTTTCTCGTAGCGTAATTATGTATATGAATTTCCGCTTCGCTTCCTTGCAAGCGTGCAACCGGGGAAGCCAATCAAACTTTAGGTTTTAATTTAAAAATTATTGTTAGCATTAAACACCTGAAAAGTGAGACATCTCATAGTATTTTGTTAAGTATTTATATTTTTAGAATTAGCTGTTGGAAATACATGCTTTACCTTTTTCATACGTTTATGGCTCGCATCTTTTCAGTTTTTTCCAACTTGGTACTCCCTTCTCATTACTTAAGTACCACGGAAGTTTTTCAACCAAATTTATCATAATAATATGACTGTAAGATTTTGTTTTAGAACTCTTTTGTGACAATTTGCAAACATTATACTTCAAGTTTCAAAAATATTGCATAATTACCTAGCTATCAGCATTACAACATCATCTTCCGACGTTAAAAAACATCGTTTCAAGAAATTCATCACAGCTAGCTACAGTTTTTTTAGCTGCGTAATGAATTTTATAACAAACTATACAAACTTCCTCACTAACTATAGATTAAACTGCTCGAAGAAGTTGCCTAACGAGATTATTATGCAGCAATTTTGTGCCATGTTTTGTTAGTAACTCATTTTCTTCCTTTTGAATTAGTCCCTTCATTAATTTGTGAAGTTTCATATTGATAGTTCTAGCATATTGGCTTCCTATGTTTTTTCAAACAATCAAAGCTAAAGCTAAAGTTACTTTTTATAACATAAACATTATTTCTTTTGCGGATAGAAATATAAATGCACTTTTTATAATACCACCACGTCTTTCATGAATGGTTAAAATTTTTATTCCAGAAAAATACTGTTATGTTTTTATTTAATGCATCACATCATATCCATCCTGCTTTCAACATGAGAGAGGGTTAAACCCATAGTCCACTTGGCAGGATAACACAAACATTTTAATTTTAGAAAAATCCTTT
Organism: Thymelicus acteon; assembly: GCA_951805285.1. Taxonomy (NCBI): domain Eukaryota; kingdom Metazoa; phylum Arthropoda; class Insecta; order Lepidoptera; family Hesperiidae; genus Thymelicus; species Thymelicus acteon. Next base: position 8,504,937 of record OX638229.1, on the reverse strand, counting down.
AAATTTCATAGCATTTGTAGAACGCATATTTAACACACTTAATCCTAAAGCTAGGTTTAGCAAACAAACGACTCACATGAAAGAAATGTACGCGCTTATATTTCAGAGAATTACCGTCGGATGCAAGTTGCCTCTTTATCATCCTCATTGTACTAACGCAGTTTATAAGGATTATATAGAAGATTTTTATTTTCTTACATTTTAAAATTAAACCTTAGAATTTTAAAAATGATCTCTTTAGTATTCATTTTATGGTCGTAATAATAATTAAAAAGGGGGTGTTAAATGGACTGGAAGAAAAAACACAGAATTCCTAATAAAGTTAAATTTTTCATTACCTCGCTACATACATTTAACTAACTAAATAAAAGTTAATTTGATATATCATTGTAATGGATAGTTCTAAAATGACGACAGATTTAATGGTATCTTTTATTTTGCTAAAATTAAGGCTAGTTTAACTTTTATCCCCGTAAAAGTCCTGTGTGCTCAAAATGCTGAGGCGTTAGTTGAAAATTATCGTTTTCAATATACCTAAATCTAAGTGCTCCTAGGCAATGAGAAGTCACGTACGTCAGTAGGTATAACATAGACTTATTAGTGGGTATTTTAAAAATACAATCTACTATCCTACGAGTATCGTTTCCGGGCGAAAAACAAAGTTACTTTTGTATCATTAAAAGCTCGTACACTGTAGATACGATGCCATTGCTTAAGGATAAGAATTCTCCTCGTGACAAAGTTTCTTACAATTCTGGCTGCACCACGCGATGTGGGAAAAGTTTACACTTAAATGCAAACTCCTAAGTGTTCTATTCTGTAGCGTTCTAAGTACGAATTCCGCATACATTCGTAAAATTGAATGTTACGAGTAGGAAGCACCACCTTCGTTTTGAAATGTAATGCAAAGCTTTATCATCTTTTGTTTTCATATCGCAGTACCTAATGATATTGTATATTTAATGTCTTTTGTCAAGAGTAAAAGAAATATTGTTTGTAAAAATCATTAAATGCTTATATTTATATTGTTACTGCTTATATATGTCTGCATTTGTTCTAAATTACTGAATGACTGCGAGAAGCTCGTAAAAATGTCGAACTATTGATACACTGTATATCAGTTCATTAATATTTGATGTCTTGCTATCAAGCATATATTGGCCACATCCACCTTCATATAATATGCTAAAGCAGAAACCATACAAAAAACCAAACAATGAACTTCGTTTAGTTTACGTACTTATCTATACTTTATGTACACTTATTCACTTGTACTTTACCTTTACTTGAGAGTATCAACCAAGCTCAAAAATATACGTGATTACCAACTGCTACTAAGTAAAAGATATATTTCGATTGCAGACCGACAGAAAAACTGTTCCAAGGTACCTTACCCTAATTAAACATGCAAAAATTTGACCCCATTTCTGGAATCCCTATCGTCAGTTTGACGAAGGTTAGTAATCTTAATGGACGTGTTTAATGTGTGTGTTTAAACAGTGTAATGAAGGTTGTTTTTACACAATTATACTTCGTAAAGCACGAAATCCAGAGAAAATAAAATTAAAAGTCTGAATAAACCCTTAGATTACTCAATTAAATCACGTCACGTTTCTCGTAGCGTAATTATGTATATGAATTTCCGCTTCGCTTCCTTGCAAGCGTGCAACCGGGGAAGCCAATCAAACTTTAGGTTTTAATTTAAAAATTATTGTTAGCATTAAACACCTGAAAAGTGAGACATCTCATAGTATTTTGTTAAGTATTTATATTTTTAGAATTAGCTGTTGGAAATACATGCTTTACCTTTTTCATACGTTTATGGCTCGCATCTTTTCAGTTTTTTCCAACTTGGTACTCCCTTCTCATTACTTAAGTACCACGGAAGTTTTTCAACCAAATTTATCATAATAATATGACTGTAAGATTTTGTTTTAGAACTCTTTTGTGACAATTTGCAAACATTATACTTCAAGTTTCAAAAATATTGCATAATTACCTAGCTATCAGCATTACAACATCATCTTCCGACGTTAAAAAACATCGTTTCAAGAAATTCATCACAGCTAGCTACAGTTTTTTTAGCTGCGTAATGAATTTTATAACAAACTATACAAACTTCCTCACTAACTATAGATTAAACTGCTCGAAGAAGTTGCCTAACGAGATTATTATGCAGCAATTTTGTGCCATGTTTTGTTAGTAACTCATTTTCTTCCTTTTGAATTAGTCCCTTCATTAATTTGTGAAGTTTCATATTGATAGTTCTAGCATATTGGCTTCCTATGTTTTTTCAAACAATCAAAGCTAAAGCTAAAGTTACTTTTTATAACATAAACATTATTTCTTTTGCGGATAGAAATATAAATGCACTTTTTATAATACCACCACGTCTTTCATGAATGGTTAAAATTTTTATTCCAGAAAAATACTGTTATGTTTTTATTTAATGCATCACATCATATCCATCCTGCTTTCAACATGAGAGAGGGTTAAACCCATAGTCCACTTGGCAGGATAACACAAACATTTTAATTTTAGAAAAATCCTTTAAATTTCATAGCATTTGTAGAACGCATATTTAACACACTTAATCCTAAAGCTAGGTTTAGCAAACAAACGACTCACATGAAAGAAATGTACGCGCTTATATTTCAGAGAATTACCGTCGGATGCAAGTTGCCTCTTTATCATCCTCATTGTACTAACGCAGTTTATAAGGATTATATAGAAGATTTTTATTTTCTTACATTTTAAAATTAAACCTTAGAATTTTAAAAATGATCTCTTTAGTATTCATTTTATGGTCGTAATAATAATTAAAAAGGGGGTGTTAAATGGACTGGAAGAAAAAACACAGAATTCCTAATAAAGTTAAATTTTTCATTACCTCGCTACATACATTTAACTAACTAAATAAAAGTTAATTTGATATATCATTGTAATGGATAGTTCTAAAATGACGACAGATTTAATGGTATCTTTTATTTTGCTAAAATTAAGGCTAGTTTAACTTTTATCCCCGTAAAAGTCCTGTGTGCTCAAAATGCTGAGGCGTTAGTTGAAAATTATCGTTTTCAATATACCTAAATCTAAGTGCTCCTAGGCAATGAGAAGTCACGTACGTCAGTAGGTATAACATAGACTTATTAGTGGGTATTTTAAAAATACAATCTACTATCCTACGAGTATCGTTTCCGGGCGAAAAACAAAGTTACTTTTGTATCATTAAAAGCTCGTACACTGTAGATACGATGCCATTGCTTAAGGATAAGAATTCTCCTCGTGACAAAGTTTCTTACAATTCTGGCTGCACCACGCGATGTGGGAAAAGTTTACACTTAAATGCAAACTCCTAAGTGTTCTATTCTGTAGCGTTCTAAGTACGAATTCCGCATACATTCGTAAAATTGAATGTTACGAGTAGGAAGCACCACCTTCGTTTTGAAATGTAATGCAAAGCTTTATCATCTTTTGTTTTCATATCGCAGTACCTAATGATATTGTATATTTAATGTCTTTTGTCAAGAGTAAAAGAAATATTGTTTGTAAAAATCATTAAATGCTTATATTTATATTGTTACTGCTTATATATGTCTGCATTTGTTCTAAATTACTGAATGACTGCGAGAAGCTCGTAAAAATGTCGAACTATTGATACACTGTATATCAGTTCATTAATATTTGATGTCTTGCTATCAAGCATATATTGGCCACATCCACCTTCATATAATATGCTAAAGCAGAAACCATACAAAAAACCAAACAATGAACTTCAGTAGAAAGTCCATGCATATACTAAGTAGATAGATTACATTCACGGAACAACTAAAAGGGCAAAGCCTGCAGTAGCCATACATCACTGCAATTAATTTGCATTGAAGCGCTCCGTGTCAGGGCCACAAGGCTTGTTGTCTAAGCTCAATAGCTACTCGCAGCTCATTGCCCAAATAACTCATGCCATGAATTGCCAGATAATGTTGTGACATTGGCAAAGTTACTACTCAAATGAATATTCAATAAAACGATCAATTGTTTCTTATTTTTTAACCGACTTCAAAAAAAAGGAGGAGGTTCTCAATTCGACTGTATTTTTTTTATGTTTGTTACCTCAGAACTTTGGACTGGGCGAACCGATTTTGATGATTGTTTTTTTAATCGCAAGCTGGTGGCTGTCATGTGATTCCACATAAATTTTATTGAGATCTGACAATGGCATCCATGAGAAAACCACATAAGTCGTAAATTTGTGTTAAGATGTGCGCGACAAATTGACGAATAACTCAATATCACGCCAACCGATTTCGATGATTCTTTTTTTAATCGAAAGCAGGTGCTTGTCATGTGGTCCCATATAAATTTGAACGAGATCTGAAAAGTAGTTTTTGAGATTTTGAAGTCGGTTTTTTTTTTGTTAGTAAAATTTAGATTATTGTCTAACTTAATTGTAATTTTAAGAGATTCTTGTGAGTAAAGATATATTTTCTAAGTTAAACGGACTGAAAACCCTTTTGATTGTTAGCAGAACAATCGCCAATTAATTAAGATCCATTTTCGTGTATAAACATACAAAGCACCTTTCCGAAATGATGACAGAACAGGCCTGACGCACTCCTAGTGGAGTGCCTGGGAGGACTTTTGATATTGTGAATGAATTTAAATGATTGAAGTGGGATTTTATTTCTTATAGTATAGAGTGTAAAGTTTACCACAAAAATTTTTGTGCTTTTGATTTTTTTATTATTTAAACAATACTATGAAAAATTAATACTTGAGCATACAATATTTGGGATAATTTTCCTTTTACCCATACCCCCGTTTGATCTGAGTTTTGGTATACCTTAGTATTTTGACGCGCTGATAAAGAATATCATAGGTAAAATACCCGCATATTTCATTTTCAAGGTCACCTTGAAAAAACATTATTTTTCATTTTTCACGTTTATTTGACAAAATATTGATTTTACAGCAAAACGTATGAGACATAAAATGTCAGTCTCCTTATTGGGCTACAACTTTTATTGCAAACATTTTTCTATAAAATCAGCTAAAACAATAATAAATTTGAAATTTTGTAATAAATAAAAAAATGTAGGCTTAAATAATACGAACAGATATCAATAAAGGAAACTTGTTTAGGACAATTAAAAATTAAAATATAATCAGTTTTCTTTTCAGCTGTCGGCTACTGTTCAGTAACTCACTAATAAAAACTAATTTCCCACAGGAATGAACATTTGTTACCGTTGGTTTATGAAGTTTAAGTTAATAAGTTCATTAGAATCAACCGTTAAGTAAATGATTTTCTTATGAGCTTCGGTCGCAGTGTCACAGAGCTAGAAATATAGGTGCCGTCGACTTTATTCTTGAGTTAATTCACCCAGGTGTCTTAAGCTGACTTTTAGTAGACTTAATTCACCTATACACCCAGGTGATTTAAGTCTACTGGCCGAGGTGAATTAAGTATACTAAATCAGTAGACTTAATTTACCTAGGTGATAAAGGCAAGCTAATTCAAGCTATACACGGAATACAGATCGTCCGTTTGCAGCTAACCCGGTGACGCATCCGCGCTATTGTGTCTATGTATGGGCACAATGTATGCTTGTGAGCGCGGCGTACATCCGATGTAAATAAGAGGGTTTTATCTTGTTCCCTCAAGTCTCTAACCTTTCTGTCCGTTTGTCCGTCATTTACACCCAATTCGAAAACTGAGTTCTGATTAAGATAGGTAGAACCCAATAATCGCTCTGTACATAAAACTGAGTTCTGATTAAGATAGGTAGAACCCAATAATCGCTCTGTACATAAAACTGAGTTCTGATTAAGATAGGTAGAACCCAATAATCGCTCTGTACATAAAACTGAGTTCTGATTAAGATAGGTAGAACCCAATAATCGCTCTGTACATAAAACTGAGTTCTGATTAAGATAGGTAGAACCCAATAATCGCTCTGTACATAAAACTGAGTTCTGATTAAGATAGGTAGAACCCAATAATCGCTCTGTACATAAAACTGAGTTCTGATTAAGATAGGTAGAACCCAATAATCGCTCTGTACATAAAACTGAGTTCTGATTAAGATAGGTAGAACCCAATAATCGCTCTGTACATAAAACTGAGTTCTGATTAAGATAGGTAGAACCCAATAATCGCTCTGTACATAAAACTGAGTTCTGATTAAGATAGGTAGAACCCAATAATCGCTCTGTACATAAAAACCTGTAACTTGTAATATAATAATTCTTGACAAAAAATTATCGACTTCAAAATTAGTGATAACTCAAAAAACTACTCGTCAGATCTCTCTCAAATAAGTGGGACTACATGACAATAACCAGCATTCGATTAAAAAAAGAATCATCAAAATCGGTTCACCCAGTCGAAAGTTGTGAGGTGACAAAAAAAAATTCAGTCGAATTGAATACCTTTTTTGAAGGTGGTTAAAAATATAGAAAGTGTCAGTACTTTCTTTTTCTTCTCTCTTTCTTGACCGGCAACTCATCGGTGATGAATGTATGATGACAATAATGTTCATGGGCGACGGTGACCACCAAATATCAAATGGCTCGTCCGCTCATTTATCGACTAATGAAATAAAAAATGTTATTAAAAAATAATTAGAGTTTAGTTTTTCGAAATTTGTTTCATTTTATAGACATTCTATTGAATTATTTTGTTTATTACTCACTTCACTTTTTTGTTTCAAAAAATGTTAAAAATATATCTGCTTAAAAGTCCATAAATAACCGTTAAAATACGCTGAAGAGTTGACCTGAGATTAACATAAAAGATAAAGCTTAAAGGGACTGAAATACGTTATCTACGGTCATGTGAATCAATGAGTATAAAAAGATTCCTTTTTTGTAGACACGGGACTATTGTACTTGGTCGAAAAGTATTCTTTTCTTCTATTCAATAGTGCCTATTTTTATCAACTAAAATTTCACTTTATTGTGGTAAAAACGTTATTATATTGTTTGTTGTTATCGAAGCGTAAAGAGCAGTTGGTATGAAATCCAACGATATACACGGAAAAGATCATCTTTGACGGAATCTAATAAATTCGCACTATCAAGAAAATATCTATCTATGTTTTAAATAAATAGATCGACTTGACCATCGCATGAAAACACAATGTATCTCACAAGTAATACCTACATATTATATTAAATTTGATTGTTTAGTGCGATTGCCAAGTCCATCTATTTATTTAAAACATAAAAGATTTTTAATATTGATTATATGGTCACTATAAGATGTTGTTACTTGTTAGGTTAGCTAATTACGTAATAACTTAAGACAGAAGGACCCTTAAGTAGGAACTGAATAAATTAACCGACTTGGTATTACATGGATCTCACAACTTTTTACGGTAGAAGAACTGAGTTGCGAGACTTGGTTTTTTTACAAGTTATGTTTTTAATGACATCTCATTTCTTTTTGTAGATAGTTCTACTTTTTTCCTTTTACAAGTTACCTTTGAACATAATTATGCCTAGGTACCTATCTACACCTATTATTCCATTATATTATACACAGGTACACTGATTCATTCACTGCAAATGTAACTTTATTATACAGATACATTAATTTATTAACTGCAAATGTAACTTTGTAATCCTATATATTTATATGGGATTACAAAGTTATTTATGCAGTTGAAGTATCTAGAAAACTGGAACGAAATTACAAAATATTTTAGTTTTTCCTTGATCTATACACTAAACACTAATTGTGTTCCAAATTTGAAGCTTCTATGTCTGCTAGAAGTGCCTTAGAGTTTTGATGATCGGTCAGTCAGTCAGTGAGTGACGAAATTAAGAAACTTTGACTAGTTATAATTTTTAAACTACTGGTTCGAATTGAATGAAATTTGAAATATACCGTGTTTATACAATGCCTGCTTGGTTACCAAAAATTCAGGCTTCTAACTTTATCCACAACGAAGTTATAGGGGGTCGAAAATGGCCTGAATTGCTTCGAGAAAAGGATGGTACGGCCGTGCCGCTTTTTTGCTCGACTTGGCGGGGGCACTGCCGTGCCCCCAGAAAAAATACAAATTAATGTGAATATTGCTTATTTTTCAAAACCCGCTCCTGGAGGAATCCTTCGTGATTTTATCGTGGATGTCAGTATATAAATTACTAAATTTATGTACTTCAATATAAAGTCACCGTTTTTTTTTAAATTCTGCAAGAGTTACAAATAAGGTAAAACATAATGTCCGTACGCGTAGCTGCGGGCAACAGCTAGTTTAAAAATAAAGTGACCCATCAGAATATTTTACTCAGATGATCTTCATTTAAGGTAAATTAGGGCCATCTCCTTCCCTCTCATCCTCCATTTCTCTTTCTTCGCAGTTGCGTGAGATATTGGTCTTATTGGTCTTATTTAAGTGTCACATTTTTGCCCTATCTTTGGGCAGTAATGTTTTTATTTTATGAAGCGCAAACGAAAAAGAATCCGGGCTACCTGATGGTAAGTGGTTACCGTTTTCTACATAGGGACATGACCTTTTTTGAAGAAGTAGCATTTTTTCACAAGACCCTCGGTAAGTTTTTTCTGAACATTTTTGTGTCCGAGATAGCGCGAATGCCTTTCGGTATTTTATTGTAGATTAAAGATATGTAACAGAACACACTCTGATTAAATTTATGCGTGTTTCTGGGCACAGCCCGTAATCTATCTTGTAGGCGTAGCCTATACGAGTATAAAACGTAGATAGATCAGGATTTATATTATTATATTATATGGAATATTATACATTCCTGTAATACATTTCTTTTGTGCTTTCATTACATTATTTTTATCTGTGGAATTACACCCAAAGATTTGGTATCATCCAAATCTGAAGATGCTTGCTACATATTATCTATGGTATGCGGTTATTACAGTATTAATGGACAGCAGCAGTTTGAACGATGAATTTAAATATCTGTTCTCGGTCTGGATGTATGTGTTTTTGTCTTTGTATGTTATCTGTTTCACCTATGACACAGGGAATTCTAGTGTGGGGCTTACAGGGTGTAATATCGTTATTTTGTGCCACATTCTAGCTCCACCTTGCAAAATAGAAAAAAGTAAGAAATGAATATATTTGTATGCCTTATTTTGTGTGCAGAAAAGTTTTTTTAAGTTTAAAATAAATTGGCTCAATTTTTTTTCCTCATACAAACTTTCATAGCATATTCCCAAATAAGCCTTTGATACAGATCTCTAAAAATAGCATATACTTTAAGTTGAAGACTTCTTAATATCCTACTAAAAGTCCTGTTAAAATCCGTTCAGTGGTTTCAGAGATAAGCGAAGATAAATAAACAGACATACAGATAGACAAAATTATTAAAAACGGTTTTGGTATCGTGCAAGCATCGATTTCAACTAGAAAATATCATTTATTTTCATATCACAGACAAACACTTCAATTTTATTTATTTGTATGTTTATGTATAATATAGATAACAAGTAATGTGAAATACGACAATTTGTAATATATAAACGGTTATAAATAAAATCTTCTTGATCTTGATCTATAGTTGTTTAGTCATGGGATAAGATTTTTCTCCCACAAATTGAGGAGTAAAGGTTACACCATAAATGTTAACATAGTAAAACTAATTTAACATGAAATCTTTAGTCATAATTCTCAGTGTCCCTATCATGTAATTAAATTTATGATCAATTATAATTTATCGTTCAAAACAAGATTGTTATTGTCCAAACTCAAAACATAATTCATGAAATTAAACCGTGACTTATCTCTTCTATCTGTCGTCAAAGAGATATCCCAAATACAATGTCTTTCATTATTTAAATATCAATAACTTGCGAATATTAACTTAGTTCTTAATACATTAAATTTATCAAATTTTGATAAAATTGCTTTATTTTAAGGAACTGTAATAAGTCAGCGAGTGATCAGCGATTTGATGAATTAATATGACAAGAATTAACAATTACCGCTACGTTAATGATTTTGACTTAAATATTAAGCTTTGTAATCCAAAATAATAAATAGAGTAGATTGGGTATGTCTCGATATGCATTTTTTTTTACTTACAATAAGTTAATTTAATGCTTAATAAACGGAATAGTAACAATGTCCTCATTTATGGACTGACCCTTGTTACAATAGGATTATGTTCGTTTTTGTGTAATAAGTTAAAAATGTCTGACTATCAGGAAAATAAAAAAATTTGCTTAAAGGTGGCTGATTGTTTAACTAGCAGTAGATAAAAGTAATGTGTACTAAAAGGAATTCTCATAAACTACGTCACTGGTAACGGGCTCCACCGCTAATCGAAAAAGGAGCAAAATTGTCTCCAAGTATCAAGGGGAGGAAAGTTTTAATACTTTTAAGTGCCCTTCACTTAATTTTCACGCCAAATGATTATGAGTTATATTTAGAAAGATATATATTGCTCGTTACTTTACAAGTTGAAAAACTTATATAAGTTCTTGTTGAACCAAATGATGTTCCTACAACAAAAGCATTTTGCACCTTCTTCTCAACTCCAGACGATCCATTTCAGAGCGCGAAAACTATCTGTTTCCAGACAGTAATCTGAATGGATAAGATAAACGCCCATAATTAAATAAAGTCTGCTGCTTAGAAAGATGTCGAAACTGGAACTTTCGTATCGCTCGCTGTAACTTTTACTGAAACTAATATAAATCATGTCATGATTTTTTAAAGTTCTACTATGAATACTAATGAGATTCATTATTTGTGGACGGAAGTATTTCGTTACGAAATAACGTCATCAAAGTAACAAGACCACGATAGTAAATTACTTAATAACAATGCATAATTTTTACAGAGTAAAAACTTAATTTACGGGTGTGAGGGGTGTAGCTATTTTAGCTAGAATAAATGTATTTTTAGGTTTTATAAAAGGAAATCAACTACATATTTTAAAATTATTGTATTTGTAATCTCAACCAGTCCAAAGGAACAAGCAAAGTAAATATCTATTTTCACCTTCTAAAAACAATGCATCGCCCTGAATAAATACTCCACGATTCTAGCAATTTTTATTGATAACTTACTAATAATTATATCACCACGGCATAACGTAACACATAAGTATATTTGATCGTTTACCGCTGTTTAGCAATCATAATAGAAAGACGTAATCTTCTTTGATTGAGTCTAAAATAATTATAATATAATTTTTTGCAACTCATATTGACGAAACCCTAAAAATAAATAATTTCTTGCAATATGTTATGAAATTGCTAGCATTATTTTAGATTTCATAACATGCGCCGGCAATTCATTCGTAAAACTATGAAACATTCGCTCTAGGCCTACTTTGCCATTTGTTTCAAACGCTCATATATGTATGAATTTTGACATGAAATATTACTGCTTTTATGTCCACGACGTAAAGATCGAGTACCTTTTTTATGATGACCAGAATATGTGATGTAGAAAAAGTGTGATTCTTTTCATAGGGATTCATTGAATTACGCAAAAGTCGACTCATCATTTGTCTCGATTGTTCATCTATAGCTTCGAAAAGCTATTACAATTATTCTAGACGAGATAATTATAATTTATTGACTATAATTTGAGTCTCTGAGGGCTGTATTTGGTATTCAATTATTCTAATATAAAATGCATACCTAAGTTCGATACGTTAGCAACCAACAGCAAAATATAGAGTTTTTAATAATCTAATTACAATGACACCTATCGAAAACTGGTATAATCAAGAACTACCATTTAGGTAAAATAAATAATTATTTAGTGACAATATACTTTTATTACATAACTAATTCAGATATAATGCAATTACATCACAACAGACAACCACTGGTTACATACATATTATTATCTGTATAAATATATTTTTATGAAAAAAAAAAACGTAATATTCTGTCAGTGTTCACCCGAGTTTCTGAAGCGTGGTGTGAAAATAAAAGTGGAATCGTTTGACGTAAATACAAAATAATATGGTAAGACTTAATATTTGTAGATAAAGGACACTTCTCTATAATACATCACTGAGTCTGTCGATTCATCGATTTATATGACAATGCTTAAATGAATTATTCATGTGAATCATCGTGCGATTACTAGATGCGTATATTTTCCAATACTGGTTGGTAAGCGAGGACAAAGGTGGCCTTTTATTATTACAAAAAGGATCAGAGGCTAAGTTTCGTGTACCAGAAAAATCATTTTGATATCAAAATAATATTAAATCACAACGAGAAACGACAATCGTTTTCTATTATAATGGAAAAATCATATTTTTCTTTTTTATCGAACTAGAATCAGTGTATCATTGTTGTCTGGAAGAAATCGCTCTGAGTAGATTATAATTATACTTTTAGGCTTCTGTAATATTCGGTGAATCAGCGAAATAGAAAAATATTTTTCTATGTATAATTACATAATTATCCTGATTATTAACAAATTGCATTATTGTTCTGAGGGAACAAAATGATTCAGTTTTGCATTACATATTACTTTTTTTTTTTACACGAATAAGTTAATGTTTGACCACAATCCCACCTGATGGTAAGTGTAGATGTGGTCCAAGATGGTGAGCACATTAACTTAGAAAAAGCCTATTCACTCTTTTCTTGAAGACATCCACGTCGTAGGCTGGCGGGAACGCCGACGCAGGCAAGTTATTCCAGTCATATTACTCATAGTCTCGGATTCGGCCATCTACCCCCACTTGAAAAATTCACCCTGTATAATATACCTACATCATGCATTTCTGAATCGAGTGTTACAATTTTATTAAACTTAAAAAAATACCCACTGAAACATATTCCGTAAGTATTTTATTTCTTACTTTTATTTGTGACAAAATTTGCATATAATTTGACTTTAATGTGGCGTTTCTTATTTATCTCTATACAGATTGTTTTAATCAATTTCACGTCACGGCGTTCCGTTATTTCAAAGTAAATCACAAGCGTTCATCAATCACACATCAGCTGTTTTGGAGTGATATTCATGTGACAAATATTTTACAGTGCACATTATTTATTCATTACATTATTATTTACTTATTATATTATGTATCTCTGAAGTTTCTGGGCTCCTAGATATAAGTGGACCCGGTACTTTGGTAGGCTTGCGTGGGGACACAGGTCCAACACGTAGAGCCCCCTTTACATCAATAAAGTGCGTGTGTGGAACACAAAGTGGATACTATCCTCGATTGCACAATGTGATACAACCGAAAATAGTCCCCACCGTATGCACAGCAACTATTTTGAATCTACAAAAACAAAAAATCTATACTAATACTGGGCTAGGGATGATTTTTCAAGGAGCTGGTTCATGGGTTATAGGAAACTATGGACACCTGCCGTTCAGACTGTATAACAAGTGAAAACATGGCAGGTGGTGACTTGCCACTCACTAGATGGCCCCCCGTAAAGCGGCGCATGCCTGGGGGCAACGTTGGCGTGAGCAACCAGAGGGTTGTAGAGAGGTGCGGCACCGATTTCACCATCTAGAGGGGATTGATCCCCCATGAGCGGGTTTCCTCTTTATTACGCCATTAGAAACTTTCACACCCGAGCATAGAAAATTATTATAGTTATTATTAATTCGTGTGTTTTGTACATATTTTAACACTTGAACATTTGAGAATCTACTTACTACCACATTACCTAATATATTTCAGAATAAAAAAAAATTAAATTGTCACTAATTTTAGCCATATTATGTAGTCAAATATATCTTATTATACATTTAATATGTTAGTAAGAGGACGGATGACGGACGTAGTGCGTAAACTCATACATATAGTAGTACTACGGCACGGTAAAGTTATCTTTTTACTAAACCTTTATTATACCTAAATAGGTGTATTCTCTTACCATCTTAAAAAAGTTACAAATATCACATTAATTTATAAAACAAAAAGCTAAACAATATTATATTTGGGAACAAAAACTGGGTAATCTCTTTTTCCCTTTCTCATCGTAGGTAACATGTTTTTCAGACCCTTTTAACATTTACCCATTATGTTAATCTCAGGTCAGTATATCGTCTGTAAAAGGATTACAAGATATTTTGTTTTGATCTCGTTCTCTCAATAAAGATATATTTTATCATGGGTTTATCCTCCATTTATATTAATATGAATAAGACCTAAAATAATCACTTTCTTACGATACGTCTGTAAATATGTTTATTCTCGTGCAAATATTTACAACATTTATATCAAAATTTGTAAATATTCTCTACATAATAATAGCTGTCCTTAAATAATATATAAATAGTCGATTTACATAAATATACAAAAAAGTATCAGAGAAGATATACATTTCGTAGAAGTATTAATCAATTTTGTATATAAAATATTTGCACGAGCACAAAATCTATTTATACCAATATTAAACACAAATATAGACATAAAGAACACAAATCTAGAACACATGTACCCTGAAGGTATTTCGATATTATATAAAGAACCTGTAAGTTGTTATTTACTTAAATATACACAACCGAAAAGATATATTCTTTGTAATAGATATCTTCTAAATCGGTTTATTTAATGACGTAGTTCTGAGGTGACAAATATTTAAAAAAAGTCCTTTTTTGAAGTTGACTAAAAACAAGTATAACAAATTATTAATCGTATTGTACTATTTAAATATAATTATGAGTATTTAGTATGAAATGCAATTTTCTGATTGCTCTATTTTAATTATGACTCACCCAACGTATTAGAATAAATTCCAAAATATTTACGTATATTTATCAATAAGTGTTTTTACAGCTTGAAGCGAGTAAACTCAATATATTTACTCGTTTTATAAACTTTGTTGCGTATGAATTTGCTTATTAAGAAATAACATAAAGTGCCAAACTTTTTCCAATACTTACGCAGGAAACCGAGTTGAATGAGTGAGAGTAAGTTCAATATAAGCAATGAATTACCAATTTTACTCAATAACTGAGTCATGAGTTTTCCCAGCCTTAACTCTTTCAGTAGCCTAAGTTTGTTCATTACGCAACGCTGTAAGAAACTTTTTGCCATTTGTGAGCACTCAGAAGTAGCAAATGAGAAATTGTTCAAATCGTTTCTTTGAAATTGTAGATTTTGACACACATTCATCATGTGTTATTACAATGCCATGCTGTTGTCGTAAACAATTAATTGTGATAGGCTTCAAGTGGATACAGGTCCATTTAAGGCATTCTTAATAACCAATTACAGAATGACCATTCCGCTTTCACCTCTCCTAATGGCTCCCATGATCTAAGGAAAACACCCAAGGACAATGCACATTAATTCTGAAGCGCTCTAGAATTATATCAACTAGCAATCACCCTTCAAACTACGCCACTCTACTAATTAAGAGTTGATTAACTCAGTCCATTACTTATGATCGACACAGGGATCCGGTTTAGGAACGTTTTCTGTGTTAGAATTAATTATAGAGGTTAAATTTAGGGTTATAGGGCTTCTTCTATCCTCACATATTTCGGTCGTAGTGTGGGAAAGTCGGTGATAAAGTTCTCCAACTCCTTCTTAGTCGGCAACACGTTGGCGATGACTTGTATGTTGCTGATGTCCGTGGGTGATGATGACCATTTACCGTCTTTAAAAATAACAATTCTGATAGTATATTTTTTTATTCTTTTTTTATGTTGGGTTTAAATTTTCAATTTAATATTTTATAATGAAAACATAGTTTTAACGCAAATTATATAAATGCAACGATTACTCATGAATTTGGTTTATTTGTGTAAGGTTTGGTTTTAATGATGCCATGTTAATCATGATATACGAGTACATAATCACATTTATGTTTGATAGTGATATGGTAACTAATTATTCAGTGAATGATAAGAGAGAAAGCTTTCTCGATAATGACGTTAGATAGAAACTTTCAGCGCGTCATTTCTATCTATAGTCATTACTCTTTTGTTAGATAAGAAAATAAAACGGTTTCAGTATCAAGCAACTTGGGGACAAATTGACGGCTATCAATTTGTCGCCTGTATGCGGGCCTTCAGCTTAATAAAGGAGATCATACATTATCTTTGCTTTGCACTGCCAAAACATAATTAATATTTAATTTACTGAAACATCAAAGCCAGTTCTCAAATAAGATATTCAGATTGAAATTAGAATTAATATTGGAACGTTATATTCAGTTCGGTTGTTTCTTTGCATAAATTAATATTTTGGTATTGTACCCATTTCTAGCTCTAAGTACAAACTATAGTGGCTTAAGTAACAGTAACTGCTGAGTTAATTTAATAATACGTTCTTTAGTTTCGTTCCCGTACGAAGGGCAGTTTACATTTCTATTCACTGCTATATTATCATCCGTGTCACCGTATTACTATTATGTACACTCTTAGATCAATTAAAGGCACTCGCGATCTTAATAGTGTGAAATATACGTCAAATCACTAAATTTAGAATACGCACTTTAATACTGGTAATTTTCTTGTTAGATTGTGTGCGTGAAATAGTGCATGTAAGTTATGTGTGTGGCTATTGTTTCAATAGCATTATTGATTTAAATAAACCAGAAGGTTGATAGAAAGGTCTCAGGTTGCGTGGTATCATTTCAGAGTTTCTATCACCATCGCGTTCCGTCATCAGACCAACTTTACGTTACTATATTATTACAATATCGTCCGATTCATTTTATTTATCATCCGATTATTTAGTTTTGTCGTAAAGGTGTGTGTATTATAATAGTTTCGTACATACATACGGACGGAATCCATAAGGATCCCGTTTTTTCCCATTCGGCTACGGAACGCTAAAATATCATTTTATTGAATTCGTATTATCCGTAGCTACGAGCTTCACGACCCTGTAGCCTAGTTGATAGCAACCCTACCTGCGAAGCGAGGGGTCCCGGGTTCGATTCTCGGCCGGGGCAGATATTTATGGGAAAGATAAATATTTGTACTCGGGTCATGGGTGTTATTGTGATGTGTTATATGTGTCGTCCATGCCACCCGCGACACAGGTAAATACCTGCTACGGGGGTATGAGTGTGTAAACGTTTATTTTGTTTGTAGCTTCAAGTGTCAGTATACCTTTAAAATGAACATGTTCACCAACGTTCAGTCTAAGTTGTTTTAAGCGTGAACGTTTAACGTTCATGTAGTTTTTCTCCATTCATTTAATTTTATTCTTTACAAGGAAACTTACTTCAAGAGCGTTCGTACAAAGGCGAACTTATCTCTGAATGAAGATCTCTTCTAGCCATCCCATTTGGTATGAGAAAAAATATATGACGCAGATATATATCGTGTGTTTTTAGCTATCGTTTTTATATTGTACTAGGTGTTGCCCGCAGCTTCGCATGCGGAAATTATGCTTATCATATTTGTACCCCTTGCAGAAGAAAATTTAAAAACAGATTAATTTATATTGAAGTACTTATATTTAGGAATTTATATACTGAAACGTACGATATAATCACAAATCATTTCTCCGGGAATGAATTTTGAAAAATAAACAACATTAGATAACATTAGCTTTTTCTTTTTCATGAAAAATTTTGAAAAACTCGAAAACATGTATTTCATCAATTAAATGAGGAATGTTTGTTGCAAATTTAAAGCAAATCGTTGATATTTCAAAATATTCCACACTAATTTTCATCTTGTTTCCGGTGAAAACTTTTAATTTTATCGGGACGAAAAGTTTTTAAACCGTGATCCAAAGTATGAGGAACAACATAATTAATTTCCGTCGAAATCAGTTCAAGAGTTTTCATGTAATGCCCGAACAGACAAACAGATAGACAAACAGACAATAATTTTAAAAACAAAATTTTTGGTGTTCTAACACGTTATTGAAGTGCCCCTAACCGAAATTTAAAAAAATATTTAATGCACAGAAAAACTGGCTCTTGAGTTTCATTAGAAAAAAACAAAAAGGTTCCGTTATTTCCATCCATCCAGGAGTTACATATCTTGTCTCGAAGTAACACCACCAGATCCTAAATGGATCAATGATGAACTGGTTTCACGATGTCAACATGAACAGTACAAATATCTTTAAAAACGGTTCTGTTGTTTCCATCTGGATACTTACACTCCCTCTTCCTCTCCCGCTCCCACTCCCTCTCTCTCTCCCTCTCCCGCTCCCTGTCCCTTTCCTTCGTCCGGTCACGGTCCCTCTCTCGCTTCCTGTCCCTCTCCCGCTTCCAATTCCTGTCTCGCACTCGGTCCCTCTTCCGCTTTATGTCCCGCTCCCTCTCCCGCTTCCTGCCCCTGTCCCTCTCATTCCTCTCCCGTTTCCTGTCCCTCTCCCTCTCCCGCTCCCGGGCCCTCTCCCGCTTCCTGTCCTTCTTCATCTCTCTCCCTCTCCTTCTCCCGCTCCCTGTTCCTCTCCCGTTCCCAGTCCCTCTCTCGCTTCCTTATCCTCTCTCCTCCCCCTACCGTCCGTAAAGTCCTCTACACAATTTTTTTGTTTCTCACTATAAGCTTACATATTAATTTTCATATTTCTGAGTTCGAAAATGACAAAGTTCTGGAATAACTTGCAACCTCTTTATTTACCTCTTAGGGGATGAAATTCCAAAAAACCTGTTAGAGTTAATTTTTGATTTATTTTCACATTTCGGAGTTCGATATTGACAAAGTTTCGTACAAACTTACATCCCCTGGTTTTACCCCTTAGTGGATGAATTTCCAAAAAAAACCTGTTACAATAAATTTTGTTTCTAATTATAAGTTAACATATACATTTTCACATTACTAAGTTTAAAATGAGGTAGTTTCTTAAATGTTTACAACCCCTTAGTATTACCCTTTATGGGGATTAATTTCGAGAAAACCATGATACAGTTAGTTTTTGTGTCTAACTATAAGCTTATATACAAATTTTCATCCTTTTTACTTCAAAACTGACGAAGTTGTCATACTAACTTGCACTCCCTTAATTAATTAACCCTTCAAGGGAGAATTATCCAAAAAAAAAACACATTACTGATTGATTGTTTCTAATCTTGAGCTAATATATAAATTTTTATGTTTTTAACGTCAAAAATGACGAAGTTGCGTAGTAAGTTCCATCCCCTAAAGTAACCCTTTAAGGGATGATTTTCAGCTAAATTTTAACTTTTATTCATAACAATAAACATTCATTAAAATTTTCATATTTATAACTCTAAAACTGACGAAGTTGATTTGTATGTAAAAGACTTCTAACCCCTATTTTTAAGGGATAAATTTCGAGAAAACAGTAATACAGTTATTTTTTGTGTCTAACTATAAGCTTATATACAAATTTTCACCCTTCTTACTTCAAAACTGACGAAGTTCCCATACTAACTTCCACAACCTTATTCAACCCTTTAGGGGTTGATTTTCCCAAAAAAACACATAACCTTTAAATTTTGTTTCTAATTTTGAACTAATATATAAATTTTGATGTTTTTAACTTCAAAAATGACGAAGTTGCGTACTAAGTTCCATCCAAGAAATTAACCCTTTAAGGGATGATTTTCCAAAAATATGTGTTGAAGTTAACTTTTGTTTATTACTATAAACATACATAAAAAATTTCATATTTATAACACTAAAACTGACGAAGCTGATTTATATGTAAAAGACTTCAACCCCTATTTTTAGGGGATGAATTTCGAGAAAACAGTGATACAGTTATTTTTTGTGTCTAACTATAAGCTTATATACAAATTTTCACCCTTCCTACTTCAAAACTGACGAAGTTCCCATACAAACTTGAACAACCTTATTCAACCCTTTAGGGGTTGATTTTCAAAAAAAAACAACCTTTAAATTTTTTATCTAATTTTGAACTAATATATAAATTTTGATGTTTTTAACTTCAAAAATGACGAAGTTGCGTACTAAGTTCCATCCAAGAAATTAACCCTTTAAGGGATGATTTTCCAAAAAAACGTATTGAAGTTAACTTTTGTTTATTACTATAAACATACATAAAAAAATTCATACTTATAACTCTAAAACTGACGAAGCTGATTTATATGTAAAAGACTTTCAACCCCTATTTTTAGGGGATGAATTTCGAGAAAACAGTGATACAGTTATTTTTTGTGTCTAACTATAAGCTTATATATAAATTTTCAGCCTTCTAACTTCAAAACTGACGAAGTTCCCATACAAACTTGAACAACCTTATTCGACCCTTTAGGGGTTGATTTTCCAAAAAAACACATGACCCTTAAATTTTGTTTCTAATTTTGAACTAATATATAAATTTTCATGTTTTTAACTTCAAAAATGACGAAGTTGCGTACTAAGTTAAATTGAAGAAATTAACCCTTTAAGGGATGATTTTCCAAAAAAATGTGTTAAAGTTAACTTTTGTTTATTACTATAAACTAACATAAAAAATTTCATATTTATAACTCTAAAACTGACGAAGTTGGTTTGTATGAAAGTGACTTCTAACCCTTATTTGTACCCCTTAGGGGATGAATTTCCAAAAATCCGTTCTTAGTGGACGTCTCCTTAGCAGGAACTATCTACCTACCAAATTTCATCTTAATCGGTTCGGCAGTTTCTGAGATTTTTTGTTTAATCAGCGGTGTGTCGCTTTTCAATTTTATATATATGTTACCGGCAAAACCCGATTTCAGGTCAAACTAGTTTGGCCTAGGCCAAACTAGTTTATCCTACTCGTGTCAGGACAAACCAGTTTGGCCTAGTCTAAACTAGTTGGGCCTAGGCCAGACTAGTTTGTCCCGACACGATTAGGCAAAACTAGTTTCTTGTCAGGCTAGTCGTTAGTTAGAGTAATAGTTGCATATTGTTTACCAAAATGATGTATTAAGTAAGGTTTCGGACCAATTTTATAAAGAAAACGACAAATCATTATAATTACAAAGTTGCATTGTATGCACTTTTAGGGAGAATTCAGGGGTTTTTGATACACAAACAGGCTTCCAAACGTCTCCGGCGCTGCGGGAAATGCAGCCCCTCCGCCCTTGCGTAACAAACTGCAGGCACTCCATGCTCGCCTACGCAGCTTCGGCTTTTTGGTCGCCTGCGGCGACCAGCCTCAGCCGCTTCGGCTCACATGGTGCCTGCAGTTTGTTACAGCGGGCGGGGGCTGCTCTCCCTCCGCGCCTCCGGGGTTTACATTCGCTCTAGGGGTAGGGCAGACTAGTACCACGTGGGGTCGGGGTTGACTAAGTCGGTTCTGTCACCAATTTTGAAAAATTGATAAAACAATTAATAAAGGAAACCATTAGCAACGAGGGGGAAATAGAAAATGTATTAACAGGTGCCCCACCAGAACCCAAGAAAAAAAAGTACTTGGACAAAGAAGAAAGAAGAAAGAATCAACAGAACTCTTTTGAACACAAATCTTCATATTCAGAGGAAAAATTATTAATGTGCATTGCTACGAATTTAATGTGTTAAGGTTTTTTTGTAATTCTTAAATAAAAATTGCATGTAAAAATTAGTTTTTTTTTATCATAATATAAATGTACGAATAGGAAACTGTTACACAGACGAAACGTTATTATTCGTCTAAAAGTTGTCTGGCCTAGTGAAGGATTTGACAAATGATAAGTGCTCTGAACGTGTTGTGTCATCATAATAATCAGCTCCATTAATTCTACCAAATGAAACGTTGTCATACAAAAATTTGACAATCGTTAGTTGTCAAAGTGAAAAATAGGCGAACCGTTGGTTGGCAAGTGATAATCGGCCAAACAATTTTCGGCGAGAAGGCAGGATCCCGTTTTAAGCACAAAGATTTATCGAATAAATATAAATCCGTAACAATTCGGTTCTAATCAGTTTTAGACTGACGAGAAACTAGTTTTGCCTAATTGTGTCGGGACAAATTAGTCTGGCCTAGGCCCAACTAGTTTAGACTAGGCCAAACTGGTTTGTCCTGACACGAGTAGGATAAACTAATTTGGCCTAGGCCAAACTAGTTTGACCTGAAATCGGGTTTTGCCGGTAACATATATATAGATCAAGTCAAGTAGTTTCAAACGTCCGTTTCCTTTGTTTTAATAATAAAATAGCTTTTTTAAATATTGCACTTAGATTTATTATCACTCTACCCGTATTTTAAAGCATTCTTTATTTAGGACACTGTCCATGTTGTTATTGTTATTTTAGACTCTTTTGACTTATTTAGTAGGTATTGATATTTAATTTTACAGTTATAGGTGTTATAGTAACATTCAAATTAAAGTTGCTTTCTACATTACATCTTTAATGAATGAAAATGAAAATGAAAAATGAAAAATGATTTATTCAGTAACCATCATTACAACCAATTTCAGTGCACTAGCTCCCACACTAGGATTCCCTGTGTTGTATGTATTCTATATTTTAAACTTAATAAAAAATGTCTACGTGATATACCTACTACAGTATAGTTTGCATAATAATATACATACTGAGCTGTTTTGATCGACGGAGATTTAATTTTTTCATGTCTAATATTCCAAGGTGCATCCATTTCACGTGCATACAATAACTTCGCATCGGCTTTCAGTAGATGTATTCACATTCAGTTTTTTGGATCCGCCGTAAACTGTTATGATACTTTAGTATTCACCAACACAATTCATTCGACGTTTCCAATCGATTTAATGTATTTTGAGAATAGGAAAAGAGGTCAAAACTTTTTTTATGGAAATTTCTATTCTGCGGTCAATATTATGAGCGCAGAATACAAATTCAGTAAAATTGGTGTCTATCTGTGTTCTAAAATAACGAGAATTTTTATATCTATCCCAAAAATCGAAATCGAAAAGTATTTCGGGGATGTGAAGAAGCGTTGACACTTTGCATAATATCTAGTTGAGACTATTTTGAAGGCCACAGGACTAATGTAGACGAATATAATTTTTTTTTTCAAAAAAACGAAGATTCCTGTTATTTTTTGAACACACTACGTATAAGTAAAAACTATCAATTGACGGGGGTGTAACAAAGTTTGAGTCAAAGCTGATATCTCCTACTCGTGGTACATCTTTCTGTAGGCGGTTCCTTTTGAAGGTTGCGGGCTTTTGTACCATTCAATTTAGTAAGGTACTTACATAGTGGTAGGATACTTTATCCGTCTGGCTGCTATCCTCCTTTGAAGATTGACCGTGATATGTTCAGTACGTGTTTCCGTCGCAGAGTCGGGAAGACAGTAATATCACGGAACTTTTGCTTCCTTTTCGGTTAGCAAAATGCACTGTCCAGCACGTTCTCTACTTAGATCTTCTCTCCTTGGTATACCTAGTTAGTGGCCAACTCAAGCGGCGCAAGTTTTCATGCTGCCCTTAGGCCTACGACATAGATAAACGACGGTCATCTAACGATAACAATCGGGATCGACGATTTTATTTGCCCTCTGAAGGACAGAAACATCACACGATATAAGTTTTGTATTAGATTAGAGGTATATTCGCAAAGCGGATACATTTTTATGTTAAGCATTTAAGTAGATGAGAAAAAAAGAATATTGTATAGAACATTCCATCCCCAATAAAGAGATCAAGTTGAGTCAACTCACACAGTGAGAAAGTTACACACAAAAGTTAGTATGTTACAAATTGTTTTTGTATTATTTATCACAAAACCTCTATAATTTGGCACGAATCCAATATCACGTAGATATCTTTCACCAGCTCTTTGTTGGGTAGTTCTATCAATATTATCGGTCTTAAAGCTTCTGTTTGTTTTATGGGAAATAAATCAAGCTTTATACAGAAGCAATTTGTTCCTTTTTTATGTTCTGTCATGACAATGACATATTTACGCTCGATTCATTTTATTATGCATCGCGCTGAAATTCAATGTTGATCTTCATATTATGGACCCTACATAACGTAACCTGTACGTCGTTTTTTTCATAATTCTGTCTGTTTTTTCATGTATATTGAAAAATAAAATTGCCAACTGATTTTACAGAAAAATTCCCGTGTAGGTATATTTGGACAAAAAATAAAACTCATTCAGTTTACTTTTTTCTTCTATACTTAGTCAATAGTTATAGGCTTTGTTAAAGAATATTACATTTCATGTGCAATGTATGTAGCGTACATTTGATTAAATATTGATATAATCTTAGGGGCCATCCATAAATTACGTCACACTAATTTCATGACTTTCAGACCCCTCCCCGCCTCATTGTCACAGCTGGTCACATTTATGAGACCTCCTCCTCCCAGTGTGACGTCACGTATTAATGCAATTTAACACCTAGAAATTATTAAATTACAACAGCAGTTCCGAAATAAGTTTTATTTCCATTAATTGTTTTTTAATATTTACTTTTACATACTAATTATTCGATTTTGAAATGTGACGTCACGCAATTAAGGACCCCCCCCCTTCCACCCCTTGTACCAATATCATACTACATCGACCCCCCCCCTCCCCCCTAACGTGTGACGTAATTTATGGATGGCCCCTTACGTTATCATTGGTTAGGTTGTGTTCAATCTTAAGATTGTTAATAATACTGGGGATATTCGTTTAACGAAATATTGCAGGTTTAACTTTGCTATTATAGCTTAGAGTTCAACAGACAAACACACTCAATCAACTTAATTCACGCATGGACACTATATTCTCCTGGTTGATTACTATAACCACTGCTGGGAATTTGCGTTGTAAGTACTGAGCGAGAATATATTTCCGTCCATATTAACATTGATAGTCTGGTGAAAAGAAAAAAGTAATGATAGTCTGGTGGTACTTAAGTGTAACACTCTTGGCTTCAACTCATTAATGGCCCACTACTGGGCACGGATTTCTCCTCTTGAGGAGGCCTAGAGCATACTCCATCACGCTGCTCCAGTGCGGATTATAAGGGGTTAGTGGTCAACTCGAGTGTCGGAAGTTTTCAAACCACCCGAGGGCCTCCGACATGGCTTAACGACTGTTATCCTATGATAACCACCGGGACCGACGGCTTTACGTGCCCTCCGAAGCATGGAAACGCTCAAGAAATTTTTGCTACTAGCGGTCATCCATCCAACTACCGACCGCGCCCGCTGTTGCTTAACTTTGTCGATCACATAGGATCGACACAAGCCGCCGGGCTATGAGCGCTTCATGTATAACACTCTTATTTATAATAAAAGCTATATTATTAGTGCCTTATAAAGTGTTTTGTTTTTTTATTCTTATGAAAACGATAAAGATATCACATTTTATAACAGTGCAAAAACTAAACTAGATTTATGAAGCGTTTATGAATAAGGCCATAAAAAGACTCAGGTTTCACTCTTAAGCACGCCTTCAATTATGTAATACCTATGTATGTTACAAATTAATTACAATTATCGCTTGATTTTTATTTAGAGGTCCAGTCTGCCAATCTGGATCAACGTGGATGATTATGGCCTCTGTCCCCTTCAATGTGTAGAGAGATTTGAGATCAACACTGGACAGCTGTTGATGTCATTATATTTCATAGACGAATAATAATGATATACTTTATTACTAAAAGATAATGACGATAGGTTAATCGTAAATGTTTTAGAGACCTTTGACAAATCCTCGTATTTAACAGTTTTAAAATTATGACCGAAATCTTTTCCGTAAACTAAAATTTATAAGAAATGTTTATAAAGAATAAACTTCAAGCACACCTTATGTACAGAGATGCTGTGACCTGAAAAGTAAAGCTTTAGCTTAGGTAAAGCCTATTCATACCCGCCTGAAGAGCCTAGATCATAACAATCGAAAAAGTCGGCCGTCCTCGAAATTCCACGCCTTCGTATTTGATAAGAAAGGACGAAGAACGTTTTGTCCGTTTCAGATAAAATTAATGGAGGTACGGACGATTATATTTGCTGATGTAAATATTAGGCAAAATAACTTATCATATTCAGATTGAACAGTAATTCTTTTTGGTTTAAGGTAAAGAAATCTGAATAAATAGGGTTTTATGAACCCCTACTTTATAGTCTCCATTTATAGTCTCGAAGAACACGAACCAAGCCACTACGCATTATTTGAAGATAAAACTTAATACAATTAATAGTACTTCTAGTAATAAACAATATTATGGTACCTAATTAAAATAATAATACTATGGTACCTACCTAAAATAATTCCATTTGAACAAAAACAATAAATAAGCAAGAGTTGAGCTTTTTGGTTACTTTTGAGTTACTTTCTTCATCAATAAGCGAATGAGAGAGAAGGAAAGATTGTTCTTACTGGGAGTCATTCCTATTCATAAATCGCGTTGACACCGTTTCATTTTATTTTAATACGAGTAAAACAATTGAGTTCGGTAAGTTTCGTAATGTATTTTAAAAGTTAATATTCTTCTGGGACCGGGCCATGAAGCTATTATAGCTTCATGGACCGGGCATTCTCAAGACAATACGTAGATATTTGAAAATTAAACTGTCATATTAGTCAATGTCAATAGTCAATGTAAGTAAGTAACGTGACCTAAAGTTTTAAGTGGGATGCGTCATTGTATTTAGTTAATTTATGGAGTTTAATTTAGAGTTTTGTACCTCGAAAGAAAAGAAAAAAACGGAGCCCTTATGTCTACTAATTAAGGTCCTTTTTTGGGGAACCCCTGGTGATATCCAGTTCAAATTAATATCTAATACTCAAGTCTACAATGCCTGAGAGCTGTGACCTTATCAAGCTTATTCAAAGTAATCAAAAGATAGGTCGATAGGACGCGGCCTTTTAAGCTGTATATTTTGACAATCACAAGGGAATCAAAAAAACCTAGTGTACTTCACGTTAAATCTTGAATCATGCAATGTTTTATAGTACAAGTAAAAGGAAAAATGCGAAAATCATAAATTCGTAGTTACATCACATCTTATGTTTGGTTGGTAAATTGTTGATACCATGAGGACGACGCGTTTCCAAAGCTAAAATTAAGTTTGTGAGTGACAATTAAGTTTTTATTTATACTGTGTAAATATTTCTCGGTGGTAACTATATTTTTTAATACACTTTCTTTTTTAAATCGACTGCGAAATAATTTCCCGATTTTCAAGCACAGTAATAAGTAGGTGAAAATATAGGTGATACCTTAACAGAACCTACTTTTACAAAAGATCCAGATTAAATCCTAACCTTGATTTTGATTTTAAATTAATTCCTTTCAATTCAAATGTATACTATTGGTTAAAGAACTATTACAGTAAAGTAGTAAAGCATATTTCATTTTATAACTTCAACTTTTGATATTGAAGACGACGAAAGTCAAAGGTTCTACAAGTTATGAATGAGTTCTTTGATACACCCCACTAGATTACCAAAATAAATATCCCGAGGGTATTCAGAAATAACGTTAACCTACTTATTAAATTACATTTATTTCAGCAATTGTCGGCTACTAAATTGTATTATGTACTTTTGTAGTTGACCTCTAGGGACAAAACTTCTTGAGCGCTACTATTGTTTGGAGGAAACGTAAAACCGTCTCATCTATGTTATTATCGTCCATAGCAGTCGTTAAGCCATATCGGAGGCCTTCGGATGGAATAAAAACTTCCGGCACTTAGGTTGGCCAACCACCTATCAACACTGCACGGTGGAATGCAATGTGCTCTTAACAGCCTAAATTATGAGTAGGACGCGCCTGCAGTGGGTCAGTATTGGGTTGAATCCAATAATAATTATCACGTAAACAACAATTGTTCTCAACAACAAACCATAAACAAGGAGTTATAAGCAACTATTTGGGTATTTCGTTCTCTGTGATACATTCTGTAACCCAAAACAAATTTGATACAATTCTAGAGATCGACCCATAGAATGTAAGCGGTGATTAACCCGGTCGGCGCCATCGTGCTCTGCCCACTATCAACCGCAATCCTAATTGAATCTGGATACGCAACGTCCATAGCATCTCCCTACCATACCCTCTACGTATCAAAGTTGGTACGAACAAAGTTTCCCAGCTTTTACTGGATAAAGAAGCAAATATAAATGTTAATATTATTAAAGTCCACTGCTCTAGCTGGATTTATGTACATTGAGCGATGTAGCCTATTTCATCGCCCTGGCCTAGTTACAGTAATATTTTGTTAGGAATGGAGAAATCCTAAATCTTAACATTTAGTGTGAAAGATAAAGTTATGAAAAAAATACTTATGAGACGGACGTGAGTACTTCGTTATGCAAACAAAATATTAATTGTCTAAAAATGTTTTAACAAATTTGTTTTAGTCAGAACTTGTCAGAATGTGTATATGAATGGCAATGCGATGCATCAAAAAGTTTTCTTTTTTCCACAAAAGAATATTCACTTACGTTGTATTGCAGTTGAGACAGTAGATTTATTTTTATGTAAAGATCAGACAAACGTGCTAACAATCTGATGCGGGCCAAGAAAGAGAGAAGAAAAAGAAAGAAAGAACTGGCTATTAAACTCCCGCAAGAACACAACGAGTCGTTTGGCGGCTGACCGAAGGAAGAAAGTAGTAGCTATCCAGTCGGACCCGGCAGATAAATAATAATAGTAATAATGCAATTAATGAACTATTAAAATCAATATTTCTAATATAATATACCCTGCAAGGGGACCTAACACTAGTGGGCTAGATTTGGTCACCTCTTACGACACCCATCCGACGTGAGATTGGGGCTAGTATTCTAAGCCGCCTCAAATACGGCTAAAATAATAAGATGTTTAATTTTCATACTCCCAACCTGAACCATAAAGCAATCGACAAATAATATCCACTGGGCTAGTGACCGAAAACATTCGGATAAAATAATAATATGAATACTTGAATATAGAATGAATAAACGGATTATGTAAAGCTACACCATTTTGCCATACGTTTTCCTAGAAAATCTATTCAATAGGATCTTGAAGCTTATTGAAGCTATTTGTCCCACATACAAATCCACTTATATGTATATGCACTGGATACTGGATCCCTTATTGGATTTGCAGATCAATGTTCACGTGTAATTGAATGGGTTTCGGCCAGAAAGTTCCTTTCAGATAAGCATCGGGATGGACCCACGAAATAAGGAAGAGTGTTATGTAATCTTCTGTATTTGAATAATCTGCTAGGAAAGATATTTCAGTAGTATATAATATTACAGAAAATACCTAGTCTAGCCATAATTACTGTTACAAACACTTCACTAAATATATTTTTTTGGAATTAAGATATCTGTAAATTAATTATATAAAAACAAAGGTAGTTAAATGTTAATTAAAGTTTTGTTTCGGTTATTCAAAATACCCTCCCTGGTTTTGAATGTAGGGCCTCAACCTCTTAGGCCAGTCGTCAATCGTAGCATGTACAAGGTTCGTATCTATATCAGCCACTGCTTTAATCATGAATGCTTTCAGAAACTTAAAATTTTGGTGAGATTTAGCGCATGCTTACTGTTTCCATTGTTGCCATATTTTGTTTCCAACGGATGTAAGTCTGTGCTTTAAGAGGGCCCCTCGTTGTGCCCTATAAAGTAAATTTTATGACCAATCAGCCAGTTTTGTATCCTGCTTTTTGATGATCTGGCGCTGAATCTTATTGGAATACTTATTGTGGATTTTCGATAATTTTTTGAAGAAGATGTTCCACAATCTTTGCAAGGACAGTATTTTGATACTCAAAAATACTGGGCTTCACTTCTTTTTCACACAGAAATATCACAGATGAGCCCGAATATGAGACTCCAAGTCAAACCATGATTGACGCAGGATAATGCCCACGCTGGATTATTAGCATACGCCTGGTTGCTTCTTTGTTCACGTGGGCATAATATTTTATCACTTTGTTTTTTGTAACTTTCTTCAATGCCAAAATTTTTTTCATTTGAAATAAGAATTTGGCGGTTTTTTTTCTCGCGTACCTTCTTAACAAAGCTGGTCATCTCTCAAATCAAATCAAATCAAATCAAATCAAATCAATTAATTGCTCGAATATGGGTTAGTTGTACAGGTATTAAATTTGTTATGTTCGCCATATTCCGCCTTAATAAGGCATGCAAACTTTACAAAGTGTCAAAAAAAATATGTATGTCTCTTCTACTTATCTATTGCATAATCTCTTAAACTATTTCTTAATTAAATTTACTATTCAATAAGTGTCAGCTCCATAATTATTAAGTACAATACAAATCATATTAAATTACACTGAA
Organism: Thymelicus acteon; assembly: GCA_951805285.1. NCBI lineage: Eukaryota > Metazoa > Arthropoda > Insecta > Lepidoptera > Hesperiidae > Thymelicus > Thymelicus acteon. The sequence continues at coordinate 8,474,878 of OX638229.1, read as the reverse complement.
TAAATTACATTTAGATTTATGTCATATTACAGAGAACGTTTACATCACATTAAGTCAGTTATAAAATTACATTAAAGTCATGTCTCAATTAATTATACTAAAAGGCCCATTGCTGCAATTGTTTCAGATCTAATAACTCTTTAACTGAATAAAACAAGTGACTCATTAACCATTCCTTTAGTTTGGACTTGAGTGGTCTCTCTGGCAGGTCTCTTATATTACGAGGTATAGCGTTAAATATCTTGATGCACATTCCTACACAGTTCTTTTTATACAAGGTAGTATTCGGTACCTTACCATAAACTAATCTGTCTGAATTTCTAGTATTCCTCGTGAAAAGATCCCTAGCTTTTAAAAATTGTGATGGATTTTTTATTACATACATTACAATTTCTAAAATGTAAATACAGGGAAGTGGGAGTATTCCTAGTTGCTTAAACAAGGGCTTACATGACTCAAACGGTGGTTTTCCACAAATGGCTCTTATACATTTTTTCTGTGCAATAAATACTCTATTTATGTCACTTGCGTTTCCCCATACTACAAGTCCGTATCTTAAAACTGATCCTATATAACCATGGTAAGCAGACATGGCTGTATTAATTGATGCTGTTTTTCTTAAGTTTCTTAAGACATAGATAAATCTGTTGATTCTATTGCATATTTGATCTATGTGTGGTCTCCATGTACATCTATTGTCAATAATAAGGCCTAAGAGTTTAGTTTCTTGCACTTCATTAATTGCGTTGTTTTTATAGTGTAGTAATAGTTTGGCCTTATTGGCATTCTTACTATTAGAAAATGTCATAAAATTAGTTTTATTTAGATTTACGTTCAAATTATTGTCGTGAAGCCATTGTATAATTTTGTCAATCGTATTATTAATGTCCGTTTCGTTATATTTATTCATTATAATAGAAATGTCGTCAGCGAATAATATACATTTATCTGAAATAATGTCAGGGAGATCATTGATGTATAATAAGAATAATAGTGGACCAAGTATGCTACCCTGAGGCACGCCAAATTTATTTGTACAAAAATTCGATCTACTTGTGCTTAACTCTGCATTGTCATTTATGTAATGTATGTCAACACATTGGATGCGATTTTTCAAATAACTCTGGATCCAGTTGAGTGCTGGACCTCTTATACCATAATTTTCTAGTTTGCAGAGTAGCAAATTATGTGATACAAAATCAAATGCCTTACTCATGTCAAAGTATACTACAATTGGATTGCGTCTATTATCTATTTGTGTAAGTACCGTGCTTATTAAATCAAAACAAGCATTAGTAGTTGACTTTTGTCTTTGAAACCCGTATTGTACCTTTTTCAGAACTGCAAAATTTTCTATATATTCTGTTAGTCTGATATACATTGCCTTTTCAAATACTTTTGAAAAGACAGGTAGAAGAGTAACTGGGCGATAGTTGCAGATGTCCTCTTTATTACCTTTTTTATGCAGTGGCTTTACGATAGCCAATTTAAGTGGTGTTGGGAACCATCCGTTTTCAAATGAAAAGTTGATGAAGAATTGAAGTACCGGAGCTATTTCATCTTTTGCCGATTTCAATATTTCGGTAGCCACTTCATCTATACCCTCCGCCTTACTGTTTTTTAAAGCTGAGATGATATTCTTGATATCGTTATTACTGAATGGTCTTAGGAAAATGCTGTTAGGTTCTATATGACGATTAGTGTTTTTATCATGAATCTTACATGTTTCTGTTATATTTATATAATAATTATTAAAAGCGTTCGCAATGTCAATTGGGTTATCAATAATCTTACCATCTAAATTGATTTTTTTAATAGTTCCTGACGTTCTATCATTACCATCGGTATCGGTTTTAATCACCTTCCAACTCGCTTTACATTTATTTTTCGATTGGGCAATAAATTTATGGTTCATGATCTTTTTCGAGGTGTAAATACATTATTTTAATAGTTTGTTGTATGTAATGTATTGTCCCTTATTATATTCGTTTTTATCTTTATAATATTTATATTGCAAGTTCCTTTTAGTTCTGCAGCTTCGCTTTAATCCTTTAGTTACCCATCTAGCATGATAAATGTTTTTTACTTTTATTTTACGTACAGGAAAGCACAATTTATATAAAAGCAGGAATATTTCATAGAAATTTTGGAATGCCTTATCGATGTCATTCATATTATAAACATCTGAGAATGTCAGACTAGCAAGATATTTACGAAATTTCTGAATATTTTCTTTGCAATAGTCTCGTTTGTAAACATAATGCACTTTGAGTACTGACTTAGGATTATTAATAGGGATATATAAGGCTTGAGCTGTGTTGTGGTCAGAAAGTCCAAAGTGATGAAGTTCACTGACTGCGTTTGGAATATTACTTATAATGTGGTCAATACACGTATTTTGTCTTGTGGGATGGCTTATGTGTGAAGTCATGTTAAAATTTTTTATTATGTCTAGCAGTGATTTGGTACAGTTATCGTTTTTAAGCGTGTTAATATTTAGGTCACCTACGATTATTGTCTGTCGTTCTTTGTTGTTTGTTACTCTATTCAGTACTATATCTAGTTTACTAAAGAATATGTTAGTGTTTGAATATGGTACTCTGTATATGCATATGATATGACGTACTTCTCTCAATAACGATATACCACAACATTCGAAAACATTGTCAACCGAATAACCTTGTAAATAATCGATTTTTTTGTAGGGGATACCTTTTTTAATTAATATAGCCACCCCGAGCCACTCTCGAGCCTTAATTTTTTTGGAGGTTCATTACGGAAATTCCTTGTGTGTCGTCGATAAGCTCTGGGTACAAGGTCTTCATTTAACATTCATTTGATGGTAGTTTTTCTTAACCCTACCTGAAGAGCTAAAATTTTTTGCTTCCGGACGGGAATTCGTTTAATTCGCGCCTGTACCTCTTTGGTGATCGCTGGCGTTCTAACCGTGCAAGGTTGGGCGCTTCTTCTACGGTTTTCGAAGCTCGAAACTTCAGGGAATCATTTGATAGTACGATAAAAAAAATCCATGAGTTATTTTTAAAATTTTCAGCAATTTAAAAATCTCAAGCTGCATAGCTGTAGCGTGCAACTTAATAACCCGTGTGTGTCTTATTTTAACGTCCACTCATTTTTTATTAAATGACACAATATCAATTATTTCTTTATTTTAAGATAGTGCAAAATTTCCTCATTCGTAATCAATCGAAACATTTCTCGCTAGTATTTGGTACTTAAATTAAACAAGGCTGTAACAGTATATCTGGCAAGACTATGTATAATTCTAGTATTAGTGGTAATTCATGAATTATACTTAACAATAATGATAACGTTACATAATAAAATTGTGCAATTGTTTTTGAAGTGAAAACTTTTTAGGCACGTTGAGTGATTTTTGGTAGGGAAAAACTTGTGGGTTTGCGTCACCGATGACCTCGGCATGTTAGTGACCTATTGCGCTTGCGCCGAATTAGAATCGCGAAATAAAGCGGCCTGTGTACAATTGTACATGTATACGCACAAATACACCAATACATTGTATATACTCAACTCTATCATATAAATGGTTAAGTTTTTGTGTGAGTAAAATCCTGTGTTCGCGTCACCGACATGCTGTAATAGCATTATGTGAAGTTATGTTGGCCACTTGATAAGTTTATTTTGTGTATATTGTGCATTGTATTAACTGTTTTCAATTGTCATTATTTAAATTGATTAATTGTGAAATCACTTCAAAAATTTAAAAAAGAACACAATTATTTCATTGTTTTTAGTTTTCACTTCTGTCGGCGGTATTTATAACTGCCTATTTTTTTTACTTTTAATGTCATAGATATTATAATATTATTTATTATATTATACCCTTATAATAAATTGGTTATTTTCATAGTTATTTTTCAGTTTTTAGTCAGAACTCTTCCAAAAAGCATGTGAAGCGAAAGCATAAGAGGCAATATCGCTAAATGGCCTACTCTGCCTGTTAATAACTACGTCTACGAAGCTAATGCTAATACGTGTTAAAACTCAATTGTACGTAACCCATGTTCCGCTCCGACCGCTTTCTGTGAGATGAGCTAATAATTCAATTACTAAACTTTCCTACATCATACTTGTATAACAGATATAAGTGTTTTCGTAATAATGTGTCATGTTCTAGTAATAAGCGGCTAGTTACGAGTTAATGACAATATAATATTAACTGCGCAGCGTGATTGTAACTTTATGAAGGGTCTTAAGTAAGAATATTGTATTAAGATTATTTTTTGTAAATGTCTAAATATTTTCTTACCTAAAATATCATTATTTAGTTATGAATATTACATCTTTCTGTGACGCCAGCCTGGCCAGCTACCTTCCTGCTTTCACCATTCTTTCACTCAGATATCACGCTTATAGTATTTTAAGCCCTATGTGTAAGTAAACTAAAAAAATACTTTTAAAAGAGCTGAAAAAATTACGTAAATTTTAATGACATCAATGTTATTGTTTCATCAAAAAGCCACGAAGACCGTGAAATAAGTAAGTAAGAAGTAAGTGAAGTAAAGACGTAAAGAACGTGAACAAAACCGTTTTTTGATGAATGAAGTAAGAAACAACTTCGCGAATCCTCACAGCACATATATCCGTAAGTCGAGATAAAAGCATAGTGACCCAGTATTTTTACAAAGTCATAAAATGAATAGATATTAAAGGGCTTCAGACACATTCCCTCTAAAAATACATATTTTCAACTTGTACCTAATTACCAACTAGGTAGCCTACGATGTTATTATAATTTTCAGTTAAAAAATACTAAGGATGCATGTCTGTAATGATTACATGATTTAAATAAAAGTAGGCATAAATTACCATGCAAGGCGATACTGGTCATTTTGGAAGATAATAATATTGGCCCGGAGTGGTCATGGATAACTTTTAAAACCACATTGTTACATTTACAGTTACAGTTACATTACTCCGCGTTAAATAAATTTTAACCTGTATAGTCCAATTCCTATGAGAGTAATTTTGAGGTATCATTAATTATTTTAATAATGAAATTAGTGTATCCAATTTCGAAACCCTTTACCCAAAAATTTTTCAGTATTATGTTTGCGTTATGAGGGAATTTCCTTTTGTGGTGGTAATTTAATAATGGAGCTTAATTCATTTATGAACTTTTTCACGTTATTGCCAAGCAAACTATCATAGGATAACATTTTATGTGGTGTTATAATTTTGTTTTAAATTTACTTAAATTTTAAATACTAAAAACAATAATTAAAGCTTTGCTAAAATTTTTTATCCTTACAGAAATTTAAAAGTATCAGTTTATTGCCAGAAATAAACCAAGTACCCCACTTCGTTCTTAACAGTTCACTGAATCGTCAGTGATCCGGATAAATGAATTGGATTTTTTTTTGTCTGATTTATTACTAAAAGTTATAACTGGTATTTAGTGATGAGTTATCTCCCTCCTACAAGTTAAATTAATATGAGCGTAATGTTTAAACCAGCGCGGCGTAAATAGCACCTAATCCTAAGTGATAGACAAAGTTAAGCAACAGCGGGCGCGGTCGGTAGTTGGATAAGTGACCGCTAGTGGCAGAAATTTCTTGAGCGTTTCCGTGCTTCGGAGGGCACATAAAGCCGTCGGTCCCGGTTGTTATTGTAAGATAACAGTCGTTAAGCCATGTCGGAGGCCCTTCACCAATCCGTACTGAAGCATCGTGATGGATGCTCTAGGCCACCTCAAGGGCTGAGACCCGTGCTCAGTAGTGGGCCATTAAAAGGGTTGAAGCCAAGTAGCACAAACGTGGGTAAAGGTCACTTGACCTAGAAATCTGCCATTGTTAGACGTCACAAGTGGAACTACAGCACTTTTCTGCGCAAATACTCGTCCCAGACAATGTTTCGCTCTTCAAACCTAACTCCCAATAAACTGAAAAAGCAATGTTGTTACCACTCCCAAGTAAATTTCATAACAACATTTAACTACTTCATAACTGGAATTAACGGATGAACTTACTTCCAGAACTTTCCAAATTGAACTGTACATAAGTCTGCTTCTTATACAATCTCACAACATTGTTGTCTTTCTAAAACCCTCTTGAGATTTTAAATTTAAATGCACGTGTGGTTCCGGAGAAGTAAGCAGAAGTGCCACTTGGCCCAAAAACTGCCTTTGATGCGAAAGTGCGGTTACTTTATTACAGTTTATTTCACTGTAGGTTTACCATTTAACAAGTCATATACCTACTTAACTGTTTGGCATAAAGTAATTAATGAAATTCACATTAACCCACTTGTCGATTGTCGAACTTGCCGATTTTGGTATAACGCATATTAATAAAGGAAGTGAAGAAAAAATTAAAAATCTAACTCTTGTGGAAATGCTGGAAAATATGCGCAACGCTAGTGAAATGTTTACATGAAATATTTATTTAGAGTGAGTTTTAAGTTTATTTTAGTCAGATTATATAATACACAACATGTCAGTCTATTTTATTCTATTATATCATTTATTACCAATGCTGAGTGAATTACATAGGATTTTCACAAGTAAACGAGGTTAGTAGGAAAATGTTTTCAGTTTAGATCTCTTCATAGGCTCCGTAATTTTCTTTGAACAGCTGCTAAAATTGCGCTCGCCCATTCTCTACTATTCCCGATTTTTGACTATGCTGACGTATGCTATCTGGACTTAACAGAGGAGCAACTGAATAAAGTTGAGCGACTTCAAAATCTTTGCATCTGGTTGATATTTAATCTTTGGAAATATGATCACATCTCCAAATTTCATACAAAACTCGAGTGGCTTCTAATCCGCCTTAGGCGGGATACTCATATTCTTGCTTCTTTTTACGTCGTGCTGTTCAATCCTATCGCATCTGACTACTTAAAGTAATTTTTTCACTATCGACATCTTGTTCATGATCGTTTTCTATGATATAATTGCGATTCTATCGATCTACGCGCGATGGCCGGCGCATTGAGATTTTTTTTTCGAAAATACCGTATGCGATTACAAAAAACTTAAACACATGCCCCCAACTAGCTATGACCGTCTTAGAATCATGTGTTGATAAAAGTACTAACTCATTTAGTTAAATGAGTTAGTATTTAAAGTTTAAATTTAGAGTTTAAAGTTTTAAACCCGTGACTTGTATGTAATCAAATTATACAAAGTTTCAATTTGATAAATATTAAAAAGTCAGGTGATATCTGGGATCTTTCTACAGTTGTAGTTAAATCAATAATTAAGTCAATTGCCCCCCATTTGAGTTTTATTTTTAATAAATGATGATGGTAATGTTCCCCAATGTTCCCAATTTTCCCAAACGACCATCCATATTACCAGCCTTCAATAAGACTTTCAAAAAAATATTTACAACCAACTACTATCGCATTTTTCTACAAACAAATTATTTCATGTTAATCAGTTCGGGTTTTCGAAAGGGAAAATCACCACTGATGCAGGCATCGCACATCTCAAACACATTTTTAATGCTTGGGAGGATAAGTATCATGCTATCGGCATATTCTGTGACCTCTCAAAGGCAATCGATTGTGTTGATCATAATATATTAATAAACAAACTTAGGCATTTTGGTGTCTCAACACTCTCAACACAATCAGTTAGTCATAAAATCTTACATATCTGAACGTAGTCAAAAAGTAGTTATTAATGGATTTGAGTCACCCGGAGCGCACATGACCATGGGTGTGCCTCAAGGATAAATATTACGACCACTGCTGTTTTTTATATATATTATGATCTTCCTTATTTCACTAAGACTCCAAAAGTGTGACGATACAGTGTCTCGAAGGACAATCCTAAAGATTTAAATAACTATGTAAGTTATTTAATATATATGTTTTTATTCTCATCTTGGTGTTAATTATAGCCTGTATCATCCTCGGAGCATCGAATCAAGACTTGAAGATCTGAGATTTAAATAACTATGTAAGTTATTTAAATCTTGAGGATGCAAAATCGAAATATAATTTGCTCATATTCTATTTAGTTGGTTATCGAATACTGACCGAAACATGATTGACACAAGTATTTCATGTTAACGTGTGTTCCACCAGTAACCGCGTACCGTTAGGTGCCCTGTCTGTATATCAAATATTAACTTTTAAAAAAATATTGTTATCGTCAAATAAGAAGTAGTAAAGTGACAATGAGATCTTCATGAATTTAATATAAAAGTTTTCTAACTCGTACCTACACACATACTCACAACATAATATCTATATCAAAAAGAGTCATGAAGAAAAACTAAATATTTAGAATAATAAATATGTCAATCTATTTGGAACATACGCAAGACACTGGGATTTTATTATTGATCACGGAGTAGTAGAGATTGTTATTGATGTGAACGTTAGGAGAACTGTAAATATATCATGGAACAAACTAAAAGGAATATTATTGAATAACCAACACCGTAGATTACCTCCTTTTGCTATATTTACATAATACATTTTGCAAGAAACACAAGCTTTTTTTTCTGAGAAAAGGATGTTGATTTTCCAGTTAATTCCTCAACTTCCAACTACGGTTGAATTTATTTAATACTTCAATCTATTAATATGTTTTTATTCTCATCTTGGTGTTAATTATAGCCTGTATCATCCTCGGAGCATCGAATCAAGACTTGAAGATCTGAGTGCAGCAAATTAGGTTAAGTGATGGCGCCTGCATCTGATGCTGTAAGAAATTACAAGAAATACGTCGATAGGTGGTTGAATTTATACTTAACTTAGCTTAGTCGAGCAATTACTAACTGTGTCTCTTTGTATTTTTATAATTTTTATTAATGCAAAGGAGAAATTGCTTAACACAAAGAATCTATCAATTAAGGCCTAAAGTAAGTTAAAAAATACGTTAAATAGTAGAAGTAAAAAAAATATGAAGTTTGCATACCTGTTTGGGTAATTATGTTTCTTTATTATATTAGGACTTAAGACCTATCGCATAAAACTTAATAACTAGGGCAGTTTGTAGCTTTTACTTCGATTCAAAACAATCCTCCACGGTCCGATTCTCACGTTCTTTTTTTGCTGCGCACATACAAAATGTGTAATGTGCAATGTAAATGAGCTTCTTCCGAGGTATTCCCGAAGCGTACTGACATGGGATTTTCAATAAAGACGTAAAAACTTCTTCAAATATCGTTGCATTTGTTACTCTTCTAACGGTTCCTAATATTTCCCAAATTCACAAACACCAGTGACCTTTTAAAACAAGCACTTCAGCACAGAGTACTTAATCACTATGGCACTTCAGCTTTTTATCTCTTCTCAGACTAAAAATGTGCTCCAGGTTCACAGTCCACAGACTACATATAATCTGTAGACCGAAAGTACTATCAGACCTGTGGTCTGTTCGTCCATACAATTTTCAGGGTGTTTAGAACAGTGAAAGTAGGGAGAATGAATGATGATAATCTTTTTGACGTGGATTTGACAAGACATTATAAAGTACAAAAATTGCTGGGACATAGAGAACAGATGTGTTTTATGTTATTGAGATCGCGATTTAAAAAAAAATCTAATGTCGAACTTTTCAGTCGAACTTTTGACTGCTCTTTCAGTTACTTTTAGCTAATTAAACAATGGATAAATAAAATAAAACACAATATACTTGTAAAAGAAAACATTTATTGAAAAAAATTAATATCGATAAAAACATTACATGTTCACATGAACATTTACAATGTTTCAAATATTGTAAACAATACGGTTTGGTACAAATGTTGCATATTTGTGAAACTCAAAAGAGTTTATTAACGGCCAAGTTTATTAAAGCCAAAAGGCTTTATTAATGACAGCTGCTGCTGTTTCACCTTTTCAACGAAACTCAATTATATTAGGGAAAAAATCAGGTCTGCCACACTATCGTCATCATCAAAATCAGGTACATCACTATATGCATCAGTTTCAATTTCTCCTTCATCCGACGATTTTGACTGATTATTTTATTCATAGTTACTCTCTTCCAATATCTTTCTCAACTCTTCGTCCATATACCGGTGGTCCTTACTCATTTTCCCTCAAAAACTCGAAAATAAAAAGAAAAAGCAAAGCAAAAGCAAAGCAGCAACCGATAATTGTCCCACTGCTGGGCTCGGGGTCTCCTCTCACAACGTGAGGGGTACAGGCCATAGTCTACCACGCTAGCCAAGTGCGGATTGGTAGACTTCACACACCTTTGAGAACTTTATGCAGAACTCTCCGGTGTGCAGGTTTCCTCACGATGTTTTCCTTCGCCGAAGCAAGTGATAATTAACTTCTAATACGCACATAATATTTGAAAATTAGAGGTGCGTGCCAGGATTTGAACTCGGGCCCCTCTGTTCGAGAGACCAACGTTCTAACCGCTAGGCTATCACTGCTATGCAAAATAAAAAGAACTGTCACAAAATTACAAATACTGGTGTTTTGTTTTCATTTTCTACTGATGTCATAAACGTATTTTCTTACTTTTTTCTAGGTAGTTGTAAGTAACACCACATATCAATGTGCCCACTTCTGTCACCTTTTTAGGCTTCCGTTTGACTACGGAACCCAAATAAGGTGGCAAAAGTGGCCACATTTTATGGTTCCGTAATCAAAGCGGAACCTTAATAGTTTTGTCATATCCGTATATCCAAATAATTAAATAATATCCTCGTAGACTTCAGTAACAACTAGTTCAGTAAAAATTAAAAATATTGAGTAATTAAAAGTTGTAAATTAAATTAATTTTTGCATGTTTTGTTGGGTGTTTCTCCAATCTAAGAGAATTAAATTAGATATTGCCGTTAAAAACTACCATCTAATGCCACGCGTCATTTACCATGTAATAGCAGTCCAACATTTTTTAAACACGCATTCACGCCACGACAAAACGCTTAGCAGCAAAAAATAAGTTGACATTTTCTCGCTGGCAGTGCACGCCAACCAGAATTATGTATTTAGAGCTTAAGCGCCAAAGAACACTCAGGTTATGATAGGTGGATAGAGCAAAGTAAACAGGTATTTTAAAGCGGCTCGAAACATTACATGAATCATTTTTCTGCCCTTGCATAAATCCTGTATCATCTTTTCAAAATAAGTGTTAATGTAAATTTTGAAAAAAATTGAATGATAATTTATTTGTAACTTAGTATTTGTAATGTATAATAATTTAAATATAATTAGACAATATTTTTATTATATCACACCTGTTCTACTCAAAAAAAATTCGCAATAAGCATCTTAGTATGAGTTAAAAGTTTTTTGAGTAATTGTCTTTATAACTTGTAAGTCACAATTGGCTTATTTTCAATAAATAACCTTGGCACCTAAAGACAGGTTTAAAACAATAAACCACTTACTCCAATTGACCTTAAAAAATCAAGCTACTGCACGTGAAAAACTTATTCAGAGCTACTCACGAATTAAACACTCCCCTATTTAAAAAATTGAAGCGCGCTCAACACAAGTATTTACACTGCTCAAGCGACCAGGTTTCATCAAATTAGGTTTTTCAAAGCTGACGTTCACTTTTAACATAGTTCATTTTTTGTTCTATGTTTTTAGGTCAGCACAATTACGTACCTATGTCAAAACCAGGTTACTTATTTTTGCTTCAATTAATTTTTTAGTGTAAGGGCTTTTGTTTAGAGTATGTACATCAAAAATAGATACTCGTATAATTATTTTACATAATATTATAAATTTTTGTAATTAGTTTTTTTACAAGCGGACTTATATGTATAATTATCTAGCCTAGACGTATATAATTATCTAGTAGTCAATAATTGCTGATCTGAAAACATGCTCTAGGCGTATATTTATAAATTATAGGTACCTGAGGTTCTCTACATCCAATAAAGAGGACTTGTTATATATGTAGATGACTTCCATCATAAAAATTATACAAAAAAATATATGCAACAACTACAAACCGAATATCATCCACATATTTACAACAGTATAACATGAAACATAATTATCATCCACTATGAATGTCAATGTCGATAAGATGTCAAAGAAATTCTTATATGTATAATATATTTAAATAACGTTTTTCAAGATATTTCTACAAAACAGATATTCATAAAGAATGGACTTTTTATTTACAAATAATTTTGAAGCAGGGGCCCCATTACGATCTTTCAAATTATAATCCCATGGGAATAAAAGGGAAGTACCTGTATCAACTTGACATGGATTTGATGAGTCCTAAAATTATCCTAATATAACAGTCCTATAATTTATATAATTACTCATGATATTATGTTAATTTGGATCATCCTTTACTACAGCCTGAACTTGCTAATAATCATGTAATAATAATAATAAATAATTAAGTTAGTATTAGTCTACTTTGCAACAATCCGCGGGTAAAATAACAATGGATTTCCGCAAAGTAACGACTGATACTATTAAGTACATAAGTATAAAAAAACTTGAGAGGTGTCAAGGGACACCCGGATGGAACGAAGTTCCTTGCAGTCAGTACTAGGATAGCAAAAACATGCAGCAAGTGTGCTAAAACAAATCTAAGTTAAATTTCGCGAGAATTCGTGAGACACTCGCTTGCATGTTTTTGCTATCCTAGTACTCTGGCTTGCTTTCTATGTAAAGAAAACTACGACAGCAAAAAGTGTCGTTACCGGCAAAAAGTGTCGTTACCAAATTTTCCGCCTAGCCCCCTTTCGCAATGCGCGATAAGGAACTTCGTTCCAATAATAATAATCGTAATAATCATGCTAGTATACAATACTGTACTTCCTATTGGTATTTCAATGTTACAGTAAACCTAAAATAAATAATCAAAATTGTTAATGTCTTATCAATAAGGTTTTTACAGGTAAACCAAAGCCATTTTAATTTAAAACCTAATAATACTGATGGCAAATGTAGAGTCCATCCATCCATCCATGGATATCATTTATTAATAATACAGAAATTATCACTAGTATATGAAATGTTATTCCATTAATTTGTAATTTTTGTGTGTCCGTCTTTTTATCTGTATCGTTATAATCGAATATTATTGAATTTATGTGGACATTTGGAAGATAAGTATTTGATGAGACGCTCTTAAATTTATAAAAACTGTGCTGCTCTCGTGTGAATTTTTAACTACTTTTAAAAATACATTCAATGAAAATTGGTTTGAATAAAATATATTCCATAGGAAGTTATTTTAACTTTTATGTTGGGTTAAGTTATTAATATTATTTTAAACAGCTTCAGAATATTACTCTGCGGCAAATGGCTAATCTATACTTATACAGTGTGTTCAGTAACGAACTAGCGGTAACCTAATTTTATCGACAAAAATACGCACATGTTATGGTCTAGCCCTCTTCCTGTTATAATGGCAGACATTATTTTTTTATTATTATGTTAAATGACTCTGCCGAATAATTTCGACTTCTCTGGACTTAAAGAACCCACAGATATGAAAAAAAATTCACAATGAAATGAAAAATATTTTTGCTGCAGATAAAATAAATCCCATTATTCATTCGGACTACGAAATCTTTCACTGTGCGTATCCGTCATGCATTTGTCGTTTTTTCGGTGGAAAATGCATTCGTACATCCCCTAGCTGCTGACATGTCGGATTGGACAAAACATATCGTCAGGATATTTTATTTCATAGCTGACAACCCTGATTGGAGTTACAGATATTTCCGAGAACATAGGAAAGTTTTGTTTGTAATTGTCTTTGTTACCAATACCCTGACAAGCTGAAACATAAAGTTGTTTAAAAAATCTTACTCCAACAAAGCATTAGCAGTATTCATTAATATTTGTATTACACCTTTTATAATTTTAGTATTATATGAATTATCGTATGAACGTTCTAATCTAAAGAGCACATTTTCATTATTTCCTTTTTTTGGAGAAAAAAATGTTTTGACGATGTAAATAATACTGTTTCCCAAGTATTGCAATGGTTTACATGTAACAACCTAATGTTAAATGCTAGTAAAACGAAATGTATGAAATTTACTTTACCAAATGTAAAACAGGTACCCACTCAAATAGTTATAAATAAGGAAGTACTTGACCTTGTAAATTCAACAAAATTCCTTGGCCTTACCATAGATTCACGATTACAATGGAGTCCTCATATTGAAGCCTTGTCTGGGAGACTGAGTTCAGCTGCTTACGCGGTTAAGAAAGTAAGGCTCTTAACTGACGTAGAAACAGCACGGTTAGTTTATTTTAGCTACTTTCATAGTGTTATGTCCTATGGTCTGTTGTTGTGGGGCTCAGCTGCAGATATTGAGTCTATATTTATTTTACAGAAAAGAGCAGTCCGTGCCATTTACAACCTCAGGCCTAGGGACTCGCTTAAGGATGTCTTTAAGGAAATTAATATTTTAACTGTGGTGTCACAATATATATTGGATAATGTTTTGTATGTTAAGAAATATTACGATAGTTTTCTTAAGAAGAGTGACATCCACAATATTAATACGAGGAACAAGGCTAAACTGATTGTACCAAATTTTCGACTATGTAAAACTAGTGGCTCGTTCATGGGTACATGTGTAAAGATTTATAATAAAATTCCATCGAAACTTACAGAAATGCCTTACCTTAAATTTAAAACTCATATTAAAAGCATTCTTATGACAAAAGGATATTACAAATTAGATGATTATTTTAAAGACAAGACTGCTTGGACATGAGTTTTATGGATATAGATGTAGTAGATGATAAGTGCTATCTGTAACTGTGAGCAGGAAAAAAACAAACCCGGAAGTTTCTTGCTGCTTCTTCTCCCGGGCCCTCTCACAGTAGGGCTTTGTCTGAAGCATTGGCATAACTTGCATGACTTTCAAAAAGTGTTTGTAAACCAAACCAATTTTGAATAAAAACATTTGATTTGATTTGATTTGATTTGATTTGGAGTTCCAGGAAAAGTCTAATAGAAAAACCGCTTCAAGCTGAATTGATTATAATATATTACGTCGTATTCGATTCAAAAGAAATAAAATACTTCTCAACCCAATTTTGTACTTGTAACCTTCTCTATGAAAGCTATTAGAAGACCGTATTCATAAATCGAATATACCTATTGTCGCGTATAAAAAAGGGGAGGTTGTGTGTTCGCTAATATACGACTAATGTGGGTTATAAGTGCATAGAGAGGAAAGTCAAATTCTACGCGAACAAATCATTTGTATGAATTACAATAAATGGTCTACTCCTTCGGCTCTCGTAGATACACTGAACTATTGGATCAAGGACCTCTTGCAGGCTTATCCTGTGGGATGTCTGTTCGAAATAAAAGATGGTAGTTAGAACCGGATATTATATTGGTAAAAATCGCGAATTACATGGCGGCTCGGTCCGCAGAGACAATGTTAAAGCATGCAAATTTAGGCTAGGTTATGTGACGTTAATAGAGTTCTATTTACGCTATCCGTGATAACGGTAGGGCAACGGTGCCCGTGGAATACGTCGCGCACTGATTCTACACTTTCTGGCCAGATAATAGGTTATTTAAATTGACTTACATGGTACCATGAACGCATCACTCCGCACGCGTAATATAGACGAACGAAGAACGGTTGTCTGCCGGGCGTGACGTCGCTGGGTGGCGCGCCTCGAAGCTGAAGCGTGATGGCAAGGGTTGCAGCTGCATCCAGGATGGTAAGCGCAGGCAGGCGGATGAAAGAAACGTGCGGTGCGTGGTGTGGCGTGATCATGCAAGAAGACGGCAGCGGTAGCAGTAGAGCGCGGTGAGTCCTTGGGATCATCTACTGGTTGGGATGACCAGCAGACACTAGAAAACTAGCCCTGCGGACGCCCGTCTAAAGCAAAGCCATCATGGCGTGACGTGGCGTGGCGTGGGGCGCACTCCAGGAGAGAGCTCTTCATCGAGTATGTCATCGGCACCTGGAGACGACGAAACCCTTCCTGGCCGATGATCTCGCGTTCGCGAAGCGGGAGGAGTCCCGGTCCATCATGTAGAAATAAAGTTATGTGGAACACGGTCGTGAAGTTCTAAGATGGCGGCGGTCCCATGGCGCGCCGTACGATGAATTACGGAATAAGTACTCTAACTTACATCAAAGAAAGCGGGTGGCGACCCAGCCTGACTAGGGAAAGTTAAACATTGCGAGAAGCGCACTCGCCATTGAATAGAAACTCAGGCAAAACCGTACATTCTCAAAGGAATGTGGCGGCGGCCATGCGGAGCCTTGCCGTTCAAAATGAGCCGGTCAGTCGCGCAGGACGACACGCGTATCCTGCGCGAGCGCTTGAGCCGAACTGATTCATCTGTTCGTTCGATAACATCCGTCGATATCGGAAATCGTACATCGCTCACTGCTCACAGAGTACAAAACGTTTAACAGCCACAGACTTCAGTTAATATGATGATTTATGATAATTGAAATTATTAAATAATTCATATCAGGAATGTTACTAATATTCCTTTATGCGAAAATATATGAGTACATCGTAGAACGGATGTTTAATTGCGGAGAAACAAATAAAGGAATGTATCACCATAGACAAACGTCTGGCTGAATGTGATGATATCAAAACGCAATAAATACCAATCTAGTCTATGCCTTGAATGAGTTATAAGTTGTCAAAAATATTAGAAATTAGATTATCACGAATCTCTAATCTAATATAATATTCAAGAAGACGAATTTATGACGATTCCAAAGATACCTATAACGTCTAAATTCTGTTCGGTAGTTATCGAGCAGTTTCCATACGAATGTCATCGCCCTTGTTGAATGTTCGTAATGTAATAATTAAACAAATATAGCGTTAAACTAAGAGCTGAAAACTATTCTAGAGTGTACTAAGCGATGCCAATACTAAAATAGACAAGAACGATGGAAACCCATGCGTTTCATTGTATTTCAACCAAAGTAGTAGGTATTTACAAATGCACTGCTACAATACCCCTCTTCGAACAAAAGAGGCTAACTGCCGGTTAGCCGACACAGCCGGGGTTACCGAAAAAAAAAACTTTTAACCCTAAGTTAAAGTTTTTACTATCACTAGGAACTAGCCTTAGCAATACTGAAGTTCAGAATTTAATGAAATAAAAGCTTAACACCTATCTTTTAAACTAACATCTATATCTAATTAGATAGTCTAAATTAATGGAGGGCGCCCATTTAAAACTACAAAGATGTAACAACTAAGGTATATCCTAGAAGTAACCATAATGCTATACCTACCCAGTGTGTATACGGCTACTCGGTATTGAGTATTATCTAAAGTAATAAACCTAGTATTTAATACTATTTATTGATAGAAAAAAAGGTATGGTAAGTAATACCAACTAAATTAAGCAAGCTTAAATATACCAAGTTTATTTAAAATTACTATGTAAGTATAATGATACATTTACTTAATATATGTATGATATATTTCTAAAGGGAACCACAGTGCTGGCCAAGCGACTGGGAAAAGGTAACATCAGCTCATCATCGAATGATAGCTGGTTATTGTCAAAGTCCAGAAAATTATGAGTGATGACTCATACAAGAGATTGTAAGTAAGAAATAAGATTAGGGTAATCTTAAGTTCTTCAAGAAAAAAACTTGTTCTCCATTATTGTGGGAACAATGAAAGATCAAAACTGATAAAAATTGTGTTTCCAAGGAAAAAAATATGTGTATACACACACCACTTTTCATTTTCATGAATAGTGCAAAAAAATGTACATTTAAGTACCAAAAGTGAGACAAGTGAAAACTTAATTTCAATTGTTTAAAGAAAAGTACTGAACCGATTTTGATCAAACAAACAGTACTGAGTTCCTTGAACTGCACAGGTACAAAACCTTTTAAGTTTTGTCTAAAAAAGTGAGAATAAGAAAATCTCAAAATATGACATAAAATTGAAATTTTGTCACACTGAAAAAAAGAAAAAATACTTGCACATGTTATACGCCTTGTGGCACTTTTATAATGTCCTTTACATGATATTTCCCAATACTTTTTGTGTCAATTTCCTCTAATTGGTAAACAACATCAGATAGTTTGTCAACTATTTTACAATTGACAAACCTCGGTGCTAGTTTAGCTGAGAAAAACTTTGCTGCGTTTGACTGTACAAAGTTACGCCTCCACACTATGTCACCAACGCGTAGCCTGAGCTCTCGGCGACGCTGGTTATATCTGTGAGCGTTCTGTTTGTACGCCTTGGTCAGTGCACAGCTTACACGTTGGAAGATATCTGACAGGTCATTTAAGGACTGAGCTGTTATGTTCCTAGGTGTTGGTTCGATTTCATCATCCGAATGTGGAGCAGTGCCTCTTAAGATGTGCATTGCACCGTCGGCGATGAGTTCTCGACCTCGAGCCAAAAAGTATGGTGTATAACCAGTAGCAAGATTAATTGTAGTATTTAAGTATAGTTGTATTTGAGGGAGAAATGTCGGCCATTTCCGGTGATCCTCTTCAACTAAAATAGCTAAGCAGGTTTGGATTGTTTGGTTGTATCGCTCAACAGTATTAGACTGGGGTGCATAATATGCATTATAAAAAATTTTAGGAATCGAGTGTTTTGAACAAAAATTCTTGAAATCCTTACTTTGAAAAATTGTGGCATTGTCACAGATAATAACGCACGGAGTACCTTCTTTAAATATAATTTCCGACTCAAGGAAAGAAGTGACAGTTTTTGTAGTTGCTGTCCTAAGAGGATGGAGCCAACAATATTTTGAGAAAACGTCCACTACTGACAGAATGTAATTATGACCAGAATATGATTTAGCCAAAGGACCAATGATATCTATAGAGAGTGTGTGCATGGGACGGTCGACCTTTTTTTGGTTTGTCATGTGACCGTGTGGTATACTGTTTGTATGTTTGTAAGCTTTACACTTTTCACAACTAGACACATAGTTTTTAATATCTGCATACATGTTTTTCCAAAAATAGTTTTCCTTTATTTTGGCTACTGTCTTAAATATACCAGGATGTACTGCGCTCAATTCATGATTCTGCTTTATACACTCCTGTACTACGTCATGAGGAAGAACGATTTTCCAAGCATTTTCCTCGTGCAATTTAGATGTCGGTTTACTGTATCTAAATAAAATGTTATCCCTAATTTGTTTTTCTAAAACATAGTCGCTATCAAAGGCTGTAAAGAATGATTTAAATTTAATCTGTAAATCGTCTAAAGTGACTACTGAATC
The DNA here is from genome assembly GCA_951805285.1 of Thymelicus acteon. Classification (NCBI taxonomy): domain Eukaryota; kingdom Metazoa; phylum Arthropoda; class Insecta; order Lepidoptera; family Hesperiidae; genus Thymelicus; species Thymelicus acteon. Next base: position 8,455,722 of record OX638229.1, on the reverse strand, counting down.
TCTGATTTGCCTATAATAGTCGAGGGCTTTGCCTCCTAAGAGATCTGAAAAACATTTGACAACTTTTGATTCCGGAATATCCCTGCATCTCATACAATCGTTAATCCGCAAGAAAAAATCCACTAAACTTGAATCGCCTGTGAACTTTAAATTCCACGATTTTAGATTGTCATCCCTCATCACATAAGTAACCCTATTATCTGGTTGACTTTGGACAGGTTGATTATAATTTGAACCATGAAACAAAGAGGCTGATGTTTGTGGCTGTGAGATGGGTTTATCCCTATGCGTCACATTACTAAAAGATTCTTTTAAATCTGGATCATCAGTTAAGTTATCGCTCGAGTCATGAAAAGCTTCTTCAAGTGGGGTCGCCATTATTACAAAATAGTTGTGAAAACAACTTTTTAGTTTTGGTAAATAAACAGTGTTTGCACGAAAAGAAAAGGCTGGTATATTCCAGACCTCGCTAACAATATAGTCGAGGGCTGTGATATCCAGAGAAAAGAAATTGCAAGTACAATAATAAAATTTTTATAATTATTGTTTGCGACTGCTAAAAAATATACAAACCTGTAAGTTTGTCAAAAAAATCAATGTTCCGTTAAGGAAACATTCCAAAGAATGCAAACCAAAATTCACTGTTTAGTTACCAAACGGTACTGGAGAATAGTTTCTCTTGTACAAAAATATGACAACTCAAAAAAAAATTACCAAAAGTTGATGTAAAAAGTAACTTCACCGAAAAAGAAGAAAAAAAAATATCCCAAACAGAATCCACAGGATAAGGATAATTAAATAAGTTCGGGCGCCATTGTCGCGTATAAAAAAGAGATGGTTGAATAGTAGCAACAATGAACTATAAGAATGTGGATGTCTATTTGGAATAAAAGATGGTAGTTAGAACCGGATATTATATTGGTAAAAATCGCGAATTACATGGCGGCTCGGTCCGCAGAGACAATGTTAAAGCATGCAAATTTAGGCTAGGTTATGTGACGTTAATAGAGTTCTATTTACGCTATCCGTGATAACGGTAGGGCAACGGTGCCCGTGGAATACGTCGCGCACTGATTCTACACTTTCTGGCCAGATAATAGGTTATTTAAATTGACTTACATGGTACCATGAACGCATCACTCCGCACGCGTAATATAGACGAACGAAGAACGGTTGTCTGCCGGGCGTGACGTCGCTGGGTGGCGCGCCTCGAAGCTGAAGCGTGATGGCAAGGGTTGCAGCTGCATCCAGGATGGTAAGCGCAGGCAGGCGGATGAAAGAAACGTGCGGTGCGTGGTGTGGCGTGATCATGCAAGAAGACGGCAGCGGTAGCAGTAGAGCGCGGTGAGTCCTTGGGATCATCTACTGGTTGGGATGACCAGCAGACACTAGAAAACTAGCCCTGCGGACGCCCGTCTAAAGCAAAGCCATCATGGCGTGACGTGGCGTGGCGTGGGGCGCACTCCAGGAGAGAGCTCTTCATCGAGTATGTCATCGGCACCTGGAGACGACGAAACCCTTCCTGGCCGATGATCTCGCGTTCGCGAAGCGGGAGGAGTCCCGGTCCATCATGTAGAAATAAAGTTATGTGGAACACGGTCGTGAAGTTCTAAGATGGCGGCGGTCCCATGGCGCGCCGTACGATGAATTACGGAATAAGTACTCTAACTTACATCAAAGAAAGCGGGTGGCGACCCAGCCTGACTAGGGAAAGTTAAACATTGCGAGAAGCGCACTCGCCATTGAATAGAAACTCAGGCAAAACCGTACATTCTCAAAGGAATGTGGCGGCGGCCATGCGGAGCCTTGCCGTTCAAAATGAGCCGGTCAGTCGCGCAGGACGACACGCGTATCCTGCGCGAGCGCTTGAGCCGAACTGATTCATCTGTTCGTTCGATAACATCCGTCGATATCGGAAATCGTACATCGCTCACTGCTCACAGAGTACAAAACGTTTAACAGCCACAGACTTCAGTTAATATGATGATTTATGATAATTGAAATTATTAAATAATTCATATCAGGAATGTTACTAATATTCCTTTATGCGAAAATATATGAGTACATCGTAGAACGGATGTTTAATTGCGGAGAAACAAATAAAGGAATGTATCACCATAGACAAACGTCTGGCTGAATGTGATGATATCAAAACGCAATAAATACCAATCTAGTCTATGCCTTGAATGAGTTATAAGTTGTCAAAAATATTAGAAATTAGATTATCACGAATCTCTAATCTAATATAATATTCAAGAAGACGAATTTATGACGATTCCAAAGATACCTATAACGTCTAAATTCTGTTCGGTAGTTATCGAGCAGTTTCCATACGAATGTCATCGCCCTTGTTGAATGTTCGTAATGTAATAATTAAACAAATATAGCGTTAAACTAAGAGCTGAAAACTATTCTAGAGTGTACTAAGCGATGCCAATACTAAAATAGACAAGAACGATGGAAACCCATGCGTTTCATTGTATTTCAACCAAAGTAGTAGGTATTTACAAATGCACTGCTACACTATGCATACTAATGCCTTTTCCTCATTAAATAGTGTAATCATAAATGCAAATCGCAGAATAACGACCCAATTTAAGTGTCTCTAACGCATGCTTTGCATATTTATGCAAAATTTCTCATATCCTATGATTATTATTATGAGACGCAGAACTTTTTCTACCATTTTCTCTATTTGCCATTTAATTTTCTATGAAATTCAATTAAGAAGTGAATCAATACAAAAAAAAACGATTAAATTATTCTTAAATATTATCCTCAAAGTTTTTTGCGATTTTCAAAGTGTTTTACGATAGAAGCCTTCTAAAATGTTTTTAACTTTCCGATTACACTCAATTTTATTTTCCATCCGCTTTTCAATTAGCCTAAATAAAAAACTTTATACTTTAACATCTTTCATTTCTATTCACAAGACTATTCCTCTTTACTAATTACTACTAGTGGTATATCATGTTACGAAGAGAAATATAACGTTAAATTTTATTATTTTTAATTCACTATCTGTCAAAAAACATTGAAGATTCTTGGAAAGTTTATGTCCTCGGTTCCAAAATTAGAAGTATTTTTGCTTACGGCTAGGAAAAAGGTGCTTTAGATTTAACTTCTCGCTTACTTTATCACATCTAAGAAATAATTATAAGTTGTACGAAATATTAAATTTCGTAATTCCTAAAATCGACAATTATATGAGAAATATTTTTGATGATCAGATAACTATGGACACTTTGATATTAACGTTCTGAAAATTTTCGTGATTATAATGATTATGAGTTTTATGAATGTAGATTGTAGTCGATGATAAGTGCTATCTGTAACTGTGAGCAGGAAAAAACAACCCCGGTAGTTTCTTACTGTTTCTTCTCCCGAGCCCTCTCACAGTAGGGCCTTGTTGAAGCATTGGCGTAGCTTGCATGACTTTCAAAAAGTGTTTGTAAACCAAACCAATTTTGAATAAAAACATTAGATTTGATTTCATTTGATTTGATTTAATAAATTAAAAAAAAAAAACTTATTAATTCCCTTTTTATCTGATTTCCTTTTCATTACGCACTAAGCTTTTACGGATTTGTATAATGAAAAGGATAGAGATTGAATTAAATTGAAAGAACGGTTATAGTGCCTCCTCTACACTTCCAATCAGTGATCTGAATATTTAATTGCTTTGAATCAATGTCAAGGTACATTATCTTTAATTAAATATGTATTTACATTCAGAATAATCATCCGGCCTGTATAATAACATTAATGTATTATGAGTAAAAACGAATAAAATGAAAATGTTCGACTTTATTCGACAAAGGTAATAAAATAAACTTTATAATTTTATATTCCAATTGGTTACTCATGGAAACACGATAACTTACTAAATGTAACGAGATCTATCGTTCATTTACAATTCTATTACCCGAAGTTGAGAAAAAGAAAATCATAAAATAAATACTAGGAAATATAAAATATAAGAAATAAAACTAAAAAAAAAAACTAAAAGGAAAAAAATAAGCCCAGTACTAATACTGAACAACTAAACCATAAAACGGTTGGGACCCATTCTTCAACCAATCAATCTTGTTTATTTTTTCCCAAGCAGCCCTGTAAAAAAATGGGTCCCGATTGTTAATCCTTCTATGGTTTGGTTGTTCAGTATTAATTTTAACAACATTCTAAACTACTGGGCTTATTTTTTTCTTTTAAGTTTTTTTACGCAGTCGGGTTTTTTGTTTTTCTTTTAGTGATTTTTTTTATTTTACACTTTTTATTTACGATTCATTGACTTCTTTATTAGATAAAAAAAACGCAATGTTTTCATTTCATTAAGGGCGTTAATAAATTAGCGAGAATGTTTGTTTAAACAACTTTAAAACTATTTTAAATCAAATATTGAGCAGTTTTCACAGATTTAACCTCAAAATAAAAATAAAAAACTCAAAACCTATGTGCTTCCTCACTTAGCCCCTTTAAGGGGGTCCTTACCTCATCCCCTCCCCTACCCACCCACTGATACTAAAGAAATACCCAATTTTTTATTGATGGATTATGAATTTACAAAAAAAATCACAACTCTAAAACTATCCCTTTCCTGGACATAAAAATTATAGTTGGGGGCTCCCTGTTACAGGAGAAACTGTATTACATGCTGAAATACAAAGGATGTTGTTTAACTTGGCAATCCCGGTCATTCACACGGCAAAGATTGAACACAACAGGATTGACGGTAGGTATGTAGAGGGAGTCCCTTCAAATACGTATATATATCTACTTTCCCTGCATCCATGCCTACTTCTATGAAGAATGTCAACGCTGGTAACACAACTAGTTGTGCTTAGAATTTTCAAAATAAAACGGCACAGTATAAAGATTACCCTTATCATTCTACCTTACTTACCTTGTGTTCTTTATCAATTTACTTAAATTACCTACTGCACAAGGCAATAAAAATAGAGATTTACGTAGTAAGAGGACCCTGTAGCCTACTTGGTAGCGACCCTGCCTGCGACGTGAGGGGTCCCGGGTTTGATTCCCGGCCGAGACAGATAAATATTTGTACTCGGGTCATGGGTGTGATTATGATGTGTTGTATGTGTCGTCCATGCCACCCGCGACACAGATAATAACCTACTGCGGGGGTATGAGTGTGTTAGCGTTTATTTTTATTCACTATAAAGCTTTTTCCTGCAAGGAGTAGAAATTGTTAAGTTAACGGTACGTCTATAGCGAAACCTACGTGTCGTAAAATAATTTAATTCCCTTAGCCAGACATATTTGTTGACGAGAAACCCTCCTACATACTGTTTATTATGGCTAGTAATCGTACCTAATTAACACATTTTTAGAGTATAAATTATTTTTTCATAAAAATTGTTATAAAATATTGAACATAATATTATTTGCAGTACCAAGTAAGGAACAAAAAAGTTGTGAAAATAAGTTTCAGTATGTACAGTACATTTTTCATGGGCGCGTGACGTCATAACGCCAACGGCTAAATTTCTGCGCAAGGCTTACGGGTAAAAATCTTTTATTTAGCACACACAAGTAAGGCGTTAATTTGTGAAAAAACTTGTGAGAAGCCATTATGAATAGAAGCAATTAAGTATCTCTGTAATTTTTATTTGAGATTTATGTTAAGGTCCACATGATACTGGTACTTAAAACCAAGTACTTAGATTACATGCCAGTTTGTTTTGTCCCCGTAAAATAAAAAAAAGTTTATTGTTGCGCCGTAAAATTAAAGTAAGCCAACATTTGTGGTGAGGAAGAGATAAACCAAGCGCGATTTAAAATTTTGATGCCAACCTGTCGTCTCCGCTTACGTCAATAAACTTCCATATAAAATTTATAAAAGCGTAAGTGATGGAATAAAATTGAAGCATTTCTTTTCATAATCCTGGGAGCACCTTGAATAGAGACTATTTTTATGCTTTTTTCCGTGACGCTGAAACCATGCAGTAAATATTTATTAGGCGGTATTGTACGAAACATTTCGAAACATTTCGAATAACACAAACTAACTACACTTTTAAAAATTTCCACAAGTAGTTTTAATAGCCTTCATTTGAAATTTAAAACGTGTTTTGCTTTGGAAGTGGCAACACACTTTAGTATTCATTAAACGTGTTCAAGAGAGTACATCATGTGCTTGTTTTGATGCAACCTAGGGAAATATCACAATTATGACTATTTTTTAAATAAATGTTTTCCTTTTAAAGTTGTGGTTATTAGATTAAAGGAAGATTTAATTTTGACTTGACTTTATATAATTTAACATCTATTTAAAAATTCTTAAATATGAATCAACTTCATTTACACAGCAGCATTAATTTATATCAAATAGACACGGACGTAAATATTTTTTTTACGTCCGTGCAAATAGACTAGTATCAAATATCAATTTATCAATGAAAAAGGACACTGAATAATCTAAATTTTACTAACAAAAAATAACCGACTTCAAAATTACTCAAAAACTACTTGTCAAATCTCGTTCAAATTTATGTGGGACCACATGACAAGCCCCTGCTTTCGATTAAAAAAAGAATCATCGAAATCGGTTGGCGTGATATTGAGTTATTTGTCCATTTGTCGCGCACATGCTTAATGCAAATTTAAGACTTATATTGTTTTCTCATGGATGCCATTGTCAGATCTCAATAAAATTTAATTGGGACCACATGACAAGCACGAGCTTTCGTTTAAAAAAACAATCATCAAAATCAGTTCACCCAGTCGAAAGTTCTGAGGTAACAAACATGAAAAAAAAACGAAAAAAAAATACAGTCGAATTGAGAACCTCCTCCTTTTTTTGAAGTCGGTTAAAAAATGTAAAGCCATAAGAGTAGGGTGAGGCCAAACTAGCGTCAAATCATTTTGTGTCGCCGTTTGGTACAAACACGCCTTTAGTATGAAACCAAATGCAGCTAAAATTCTGTGACTCATTTTATGTGACTCACAGCTCAAAAACATATCCTCGTTTGGCCTCAGCCTAAATGATACCGAAGAACGTAATTATTGCTTTGGTTATTAAAAATGTAAGTTACATACAAACATATTATTAGCAGAAATCCGTGTTATCAAATCTGCCGGTTTATAATAGCTGTGTATTGATAAAACCAAAAAAACAACATATCACATTATCACATTTATTTGATCGAAATTTCCTAGCAACTGGAAATTCATATCTTTATGAAATCAAGCGTAATTTACTTTCTATCCTTCGACCATTCAGTTATGTTTTTACCCGACTGAACGACGAAAGGGACGGTAATGTGTTTATCAGTCTATGTATGCATGTATGTTCTATGTGGCTTTGTAGATACCAAACGTGTTGACCAATTTTGATAATTTTTACGTCAGTCGATTCGCCTTAACCTAGCGAGTGTCACTAAAGACATGACAATAATCAAAATTCATCCCAGCGACAACCACACGTTATTTACACTTATCATTGTCAAAATAAAAAAAATTGATGAACTAAGTCAAGTGGGGTATATTTATCTATAGGTATTGATTGATTTTTATGATTCCTTTGGTTTTGGTTAGGTTCCTTTGATCATTTTTCATTTTAAGTAACAGTTTAGGATATATAAAAATTTAAACTTGTTTAAACAACCATTCTCGCTAATTTATTAACTCCCTTAAAGAAATTACAACATTGCCAATTTTACCGTCTTAAGGTCGATGCATACGTATCGTGGACGAGACGGGGACGGGACGGGGACGGGACGGGGACGGGACGGGACCTGATGTTTAGGAAATATCGTTTCATAGAAATGTAAACGATAGCGCATACGGCACGGAAGCACGGACGGGAACGGGGCACGCACGTATATGTATTTATGTCCCGTCCACGTTCCGTCCCCGTATATATATATATACGGCATAGTACGGCATAGTATATATATATATATATATATATATATATATATATATATATATACTAGCTGCCCTGACAGACTTCGTTCTGTCAAAAGTTTTTTTTAAACCTTCCGTCTATCTTATCTTTCAAGTTGGCTCAAACTGCACACGGTGTGCAAATTTGATTAAAATGGGTTAAGAAATTTAGGAGTCCATCGCGGACAAACAACATGACACGTAATTTATATATATTAAGATATACTTTACGAGTAAAAACATTTCATTTAAAATTATTTCCTGCACAATAAAATATTTCCTGACGACTCAAAACATACACACATAATTGTTCGTTTTCAGTTCTGTCAGCACTACCGGAGTGCCTTTTTTATGTAATAATTTTGGTAGCCCTTTACGTGATAAGGGATAAAATGACCCTTTGTAATAATATTTCAGTTCATTACGAACCGAGACGCGAAGATAAGGCAATGCGCAATCGAACCGCTTTTAATTAGGTCCATCTACGTTTGTGGTCATGTGAACGGATCCAGCAAAACCGAATCAGGAATGTTTGTGGAATTTCAAATCGAAATTACTGCACCTGGTACCTAATTTACTAGTTGAAAACCAGCACAGGTTACATGTTAATGTGTTGTGAATTAGCTGTGAATTCTTTCAAGTCTAACTACGGTCTAGAAAGAAAATAGAATATATTTTATACAAGGGCAGGTCTCCAAATCTCTTGCAGCAGACTTAGGGTGAAGAAAATAGGGGAGGGAACGAATGAAGTACGGAAATTGACTTTATTTACAATACCACGAATAGTAAGCAAATACAATTACTGGACATTTTCACTGTTCAAGAAGTTTAAAGGCTTTTTTGGGTATTTTTAATATTTTCAATAAAAAAGATCGATTGGAATATGTGGAATTTCACTTTCACCTCAAACTATAAATTCATGAGGCGGAATTTAACGATGGAACATGGAACCACCTGTATAAAACTAAACATTTTTAATATGAAAAGCATCAAATTATGTCCAAAACTATAAACATGCATGAAACTCTCAAATGAGCACATTCGCATGATTGTACACATTTTATAACTGAAGGAAGTTTGAAAAGAAGTTCAATGCACGGCGATAAACTATTTACCTTGCACTTTGTACCAATATAGGCACTTTAAATCTTATAGCTTAAACTCAATTTGATCAAGTAACATACGCTACTACACTCAGAAACTTGCTAAATTTCCACTTGCTGAGACGTCCCCGATGCAAATACTTCCAAATTAAATTCCTTTCAATTACGTTATTGTTATAGAAATACCAGTAGTTACAAACATGACAGCCTATATAAATGAAATTGAAAAAAGACCATCACTGATTAAACAAAAATCTCAGAAACTACGGAACTAATTAGATGAAATTTGGAAAGGAGATAGTTTATGCTAAGGAGACGTCAGCTAAGAACGGAATTTTTTGAAATTCAGCCCCTCAGGGGTGAAAATCGGGGTTGGAAGTCACTTTCATACAAACCAACTTCATCAGTTTTAGAGTTATAATTATTATGATTTTTTTTATTTAAGTTAATAGTTATGAATAAAAGTTAACTTTAACACATTTTTCTGAAAAATCATCCCTTAAAGGGTTAACTTAGGATCGAACTTAGTACGCAACTTCGTCATTTTTGAAGTCAAAAACATGAAAATTTATATCCAGATAAGAAAATCTTTCTCGGTTTCGGTGTCGTGCAAGTATCGATTTACAACTTGAAAAAATCATTTATATCGAAATCACAGACAGACACTTCAATTTTATTTATTTTTATAGATAGATGAACAGTTGTACACATTTCACTTTGACAATGCCTAATACGTACGATCAACTCGTAGATTACAGAAATATTGTATCATAGATGGAAATGCAAATGCATAAAATTAGAAGCAGAAATTATGTCCGCATTAGTCGCTGACAGGCTAGTATATCAAGTTTAGACTAGTTCTATTTGATTATGCGAGTCTTATTCAATATTCATTATCCATGGTGATGAGGGTCTTATTGTCGGCAACGAAAATTGATATAGCCTTTATGTAACTGCTGTTAGGCATATTGAGAGGGCTTGTCGGATATAATTTTGTTTGACGAACCTTATTCATTACCAAACACTCATAGTCCGACAGCTTGTGTTGATCAGAAGTGAACTATCGAAATTATGTAAAAGCAGTCTTGGTTTACTTTCGTTTGTGTTAAAATTGTTATGACGACCCTGTAGCCTAGTTGGTAGGGACCCTGCCTGCGAAGCAAGGGGTCCCAGGTTCGATTCCCGGTCGGGGCAGATATTTATGTGACAGATAAATATTTGTACTCGGGTCATGTTAATGTGATGTGTTATATGTGTAGTCCATGCCACCCGCGACATAGGTAAATAACCTACGCGGGGGTATGAGTGTGTAAGTGTTTATTTATTTATTTATTTACAATGGTGACAATGATAATATGGCAATTATATCTGTGTGAAAATCTGCAACTAGTAAGTTTAACGGTTTATTGAGGATTAATCTGCTTATCAATCCACAAAGAGGATTTATAATGTACACATGGTTTTAGAAACGCTTGACAATATCTATGAACATGAAATGAGCGAGTGTATTTAAGTAAGTACACAATTAGTTACGCATACTTTTGGATTTCACTAGATATAGTCCTACATTTAATATTTCAATCTCAATAATATAATTTTAGGAATGCTCATGCCAGATGAACTGTGAACCTTTTCCTAACAAGTGAATGTTGATTTATTACGTAATCTTGTCTAGGTCACGAAATACGAGAACGGTAAAGCTCCCTAATTTCATTCGATTGTTCTGGTCCTAATAAAGTTTTTTAAGACTGTAAGACGATTATAAATACGATCTGTCAGGCAACAGCGTTTTGATGTAGGTCCATGGGGGACAGATGGACAGACGGGTCACGAGAGGCAACGTTTTTTGCGCTGTGACAAATGGCCCGTCTTCTATCCCGGTAATTGGTCGAATTTATGGAATAGAAGAAAACTGTTTTGTCACTTAGACTCGCCGCTGAGTGCCTTAGAAATGTACCTATTACTAAAAAGGTTTTTGAAGTTATTCAGGACCGAATTATATCCCTTTGAGCTATTTTAAATGTTAAATTACTGTCGTTGCTTCATTCAGAAATAATAACATTTATAAATTAGATATTTTATTAAGTGTTCTCTTTACAGTACATTAAACTGGAACACGTTTTAATATTTTCTTCATAATTATGTGAAATGAAATTAACCAACAATACAATTAAATACTGAGCGTGATTGTGAGCAAAAATTCGAGTAAATCTTAGTAGGTGCGTCCATTAAGAGTTATGTACTGTAATCTTAAATGTTTTTGGGCTGTTAAGATTACTATCATAGAATTAATGTTATGTTTGTCAAAAAATATGCCATACTTTGGTAGGATTAATTTTTGGTACATCCTCAAGGACAATTTTTATTTGTTTCCTTATTATTCTTATTTTTTAATAACATAATTATTTTTTGTAAGAGAAAATTTTATGTTAATCTCACAAATTACCTTCAGAAGACTGTAATCTAAATCAAGAAATGACTTTACTAAAGCTTTTCAAGTGATTTTAAATTGTACCAAAATCCGTAAACTAAGCAACAACTTGGTTGCCAACCGAATTCTATTGACTGCCAGATTTCACAAGTCAACCAATAAATTTGGTTTGCTTTCCTCCGCTGATTTATGTTTTGATACTATTTCGAAACTGCTAAGAAATTGTATCAGATCGGTTGTGGGGCGTCAACATTTTATTGGCATATAAAAGTTTCCGTACATTATGATTTTAAAACGACTTACTTGGTAGCTTTTACAAGCTTGCTTATGACTTATGAGATGGCATGATAATGCTCAAACAATGACTTCAAACGTAATGAGGTGACAATACCATGTTATGATAGATCTGTAGGTATTAGAGACATTATCATATTATAGATCATGTAAACAGCATAGCATTTACGTATTTATATATTAGTAACATACATTCTTAAAGATAATAATTACAAATAATTATACAGTTGCAATGGTAAGTTATTTATTTATTTTTAGTATACACTAATTATACTATAAGTACTAAAAGATAAAACAAAACAACATGTTTGTCACATATACGTCTACCCGGGAATCGAACCCAGGACCAAGCAACTAGGTTACGGGGTCGCGATACCTTTATTAAAAGCACAATATGTCCACGTTTAATTAAATTTATAATAAACCAGCCACCTGTACTTTTCACTTACTGAAATATGAATTTAACAGAATTAATTACTCCACTATACCAGTTCGTATTTGATGAAAGCAGAGGAAAAATAAATTTCTCTGTACATTTTTCTTGATGATGCCATAACCAAGCTCCTAACTTTAATCGTAGTAACTGGAAACCCTTCTGTTATTAAAATTAATAAGAGATTCATTTCAACGCTCTTTACATCTTCTTCATAATGGAAATTCCATTGTATTTTTCTTCGTAGATTTTTAAAACACTCAGAGTAAAGATTGAACTTGGTGATATTGACGATAAATTTTGTAATGTTTAAGTGTTATATAATTCAAGCAGGAATATGTTATTAAGCCAATAGGTAGCCTAATAAATGAGCATATGTGTCTTTTGATTGTGAATAGTCATTATTGGACATAATAATATTCTGTAATGCCAAACACATCAAAAATGCACTAACAACAAAAATGAAGTGTTGATCCCACTTAATACTTACTGACTTTTTAAAATACATAAGAAAATTTCTGAAATAATTGTGGCAATAGGGGCCCTTTACCCTATTAGACCTACCTAAAGGGCCATTGATCGAATTGTCAGAATTTAACTGGATGTTGAAGATTAATATTACTACTATGTTATCATCGAAACAAAAAAAAGGAATTTGTCAATTATGTTTAACAAATAAAGGAAGTGTTTCTAATGTCAATTTTTTTATAAACCTAGAAAGGTTAGCTATCACTTTTTTTTCTTTTGCGTAATTATTGTGATATTTACTTTGCTCGTAACGGTAGATAAATAATTTTCTAGGACCCTAGTCATGCTATACGCGTACTGTTTCCAAAACAAAAAAAACCGCCTTCAAGGACACTTTAAAATTAAATTTCAATTGAAAAAGTCGCAGCGAATTAATTTATCTTTCTCAAAACAATGTTATGATTTGCACGTTTGAGTCATAAACCATGGTCCTTTGCGCTCACTCGTCACCTAGAAAAGAAAAACAAATAACGAAAAAGCCATTTATTATCGTAAACAACTAAGTATTTAATTTAAAATCAGTATAATAAATGAATCACTAAATAATCATAACCGTAAGTTGCATGATAAAAGAAATGCCACGTACTGTGTTCTGAATCAAGGACAGTTCAACACTTACCTGTATTAACTTTAAGAAAATAAAGAAATACTAACATAAAATAGAGAATGCTTGATATGAACAAAAGAATGAGAACGCCGTTTTAATTAGAACAAACTACTTTCGAGATACATTTTCAATTGAGGGTCACTTTAAATAATATATTGCTTTATTAAAAGTAGTGATAATTACAGAAACACAATTTTCTTAAATATAGATATAGACAAGTAAAATTATCCGAAATCTTAGACAGCACTTTCTTTTGGATTGCTTTTTATACAATTTATTATCTATGCCTATAGCTAAGCTGGCTTCAGTTACTCATTAATAGCTCACTACTAAGCACAAGGAGCTCATGAGAAGCTATACAGCTAATTTAATTTATGCCTTAACTGCACTACTTTGATAATAGTATTTCCATATCAGTTATAATGAAACCAAAACACCAATAATATACCTACTGTATGGTATGATTTCGGATTTTATAACTACAACTTTACCAATAAAATGTCAGAAAAAAGAGCAAAGACGCTAACAATCGTGCGACAGTGAAACACGAAAGTGAAAAATTCAACGAAAAATGTATCATTTCATTACACAGACGACCTTGTATATCTGCGCCTGTCAAATTAAATATCCGGGCACACAGCAAAGACGCTAACAAACCTTAAGATTCGGATTTCTTTAGACATAAAGCCTGGACAAGGGAACAATTCTAAAGACAAACGTGAAAGTCGTTAGTAAGCCGATTTATTTTAATACCTGTACCGTTTTAGTGCAATAATTAAGATAACATCATGTTTCATTTTGAAGCTTATTTTACTTACATTTTTCTGAACATCTATTTTTATAAATGGAACAACAATCATAAATTCTAGGTTAACTTAGTTGCATTTACTCCAGAATTTTATTTTTAACAAGAAGTTTTGAAAAAATTGCTTAATTTATTATTTTAGTATCAACCTTACCTGCAGATGACGACAATGTATAAAAATCTATAAGCAACTTTGACCTGCCAAAACAAATGTCCGATTTTTCCCTTCCATACCACCTCCTTTTTCTATTTGATCGACTCTCAATTGAGCGTTATGTGTAATGGCTTTGGCTTTATGTGTCAATATATCAAAATTCTGTACTTGGTGCAATATCGAAAATCTTTGTTTCTTCGAAGAAAATTGAGAACATGTAGGTCATCTATGTTATATAACGTTATACGTTAGAATTGGAATTCTTTCCTGCGGAACATTATTTTGCAGAAACTGATATTGAAATGAAATTTAATAAAATTATTGCGAAACTGTAATCTTATTGAATGCTTATTTGATCAATTTGCCTTCATTTAACGTTTTTTATTGTGGATATTACCATACATTTCATGTTAATATATATAAAGTTAACAATATGCTGTTCAGCTGGTTTTCAGCAATATTAATTGTTTTTTACGTGAGATCTTATATTGCTTATTTTTACTTTAGTTTAGAGTTACCTTGCTATTTGATGTTTATACTATTCTCATGAAATTTTAATGTATTGTCTAATAACATTGATAAGATACTAATACGTTTAAACTTAATAATATGATGCTTGTGTAGTTATTAGGCAGGTGTTTAGTTTTGGTGTCTTAATGACTGGATTTTCATTCCATTGCACCTTAATTTTATAAAAGAACTGCTAGTTACTATATAATGTCACGTTATTTGCTTTGTGGTAATGTTTCTTCCTGACGCAGCTAGTAATTAATCTGTATATATACGATAAAAAGAAAAAGTGATTGACTGATGTATCAACGCATAAGCCAAACGCTTAGGCTAGAAACTTAAAATTTCGCACACGTATTCCTCTTATGACGTAAGTATCCACTAAGGAAGAATTTTTCAAAATTCAACCCCCAAACAACAGGCAACAGCTAGTATACATATAAACTTGTCAGTTTCACATTTTGATCTCCAGAAAGATATTTACGTTTATGTCAACATCATTTCTCGTTATTAGTATCTTGTGGCCCCAAATACTGGTATCGGTGGAAATTTGGCTCGTTGCAATAGATCACTGGAAGTGGAGTGTTAATAGTTGGAACGCGGCTTGAATAGCTATTAAACCACAGCTATCTATCAATAGGGTATTACAAAATGGAGAGAGATATTGTGGTGAAAATAATCAAGATACTTTATTTGGGGTTAAATTGTTCACTGGGTACAATTTGATTGTCATTACATCTGAAAAAAAATTGGCTATTTTAACTCGTTAGTAATTATAATAGTACATATTAAATGTTAATGCCAATTTTTTGTCTACGACTCAAAAACAGAGTCGATACAATCCTGCAACTTCCAAAAATCTTGTTTTACTTGTTTACAATATCTTGTTTTACTTGCATACCCTTTCGACTGCTTATTACTAAACAGCCGCATTATCTTTTTCTCATAATTTACAATCAATTATCACTCACAGGTAGGCACATTTTTTTCGATCTCATTGGCAAAAAAACTTCGTCTGATTAACTTTTAAAAATTTCAGCAATTCAAATAAAATTTTAATTTGAAAATTGAAGCCAATCAAAAACACATTTCAATCTGGTACTATCCAAATTCTCGTTTATTTTCAAAGTACTAAATTGATTTCAAATCACATACCTTATTAATATCTTACAAATTTTCTGATTAATTATTTATTCTGAATACTAGGAAATTTCATAAACTATTCCGAACAAATGCGAAACTAACACTGACGCCCCAACTCAGAGTCACTAACGCTTACTTTAATCGCTCTTTAGTAAAGAATCACCATTTAAATTAAAGAAGTGTTTAAAGCTAAGAAGTGATTTAAGTAAACATTAGTGACTCTGAGTTGAGGCGTGAGTGTTGTTTTGCACAAGTGAATTGCTAAAATGGATTTAAATTTTGGTGCCAATAATTATGATGTTGGAGACAAGATTAAACTATGAAATTTGCAAATAAGTATATAACTTTTTGCATAATATTTTATAATCCTGTTGTATGACACACTAAAAGATTACTCATTCCTTTTACTGCATTTCACGCATTTAAAGATAACTTTATTTTATCCGAATAGCTTTTTTAGTGTTGTTTTGGATCTGACGAATGGCTCGGTAATTTCAGTGCGAGCATTTTGCTCTCGTAAAACATTTTCTTTCATTTCGCATTTGGGAATGACAAAATGGCTTCCAATCCCGATCCTTATGCACCAAATTGGAAGAGCATCAGTGTGGAGCGCAATTATCTGTCGTTGTACGTATGTATTTTATGAAACTCCACACTTTTAATTTATAAAGCCAATTTATAAAGGCACTCTGATATACCTTTAAATGCAAGTACAAACTTGAGTTCGAACTGAACAATGTGACGCCATATTACATACGAGTATGGTACCACAAATGAGGACCAAGTTACCTACGTTTGTGACAATTTCATTTATAAAACTTCCTGAATTTATGTAACTACCGGGGGAAACAGAATCCCATCTGACAAAAACGCTCCATTCAATACACTGGCACTATTTTATCATACGGTGGTTAGTTATTTAGAGTACAAGAGCGCGTCAGTTTTCAATAGCTCGATTTTATGTCAATTACATCCGAAGCATCCCAACAAAAGTCTATATTTTAAAAACAATGGAGAACGTACCAACAAAGCCGAATCCTTTTAGGCTATACGAAATAAAAACGAGATTATTTATTTGAACGACGGGAATAACACCAACAAAAACAAAAGATTTAATTTTTACATCGTAGTTTTTAATTTTTAAATACTACTTCTAATTTCAATAATTATAAAATACATCGTTGTTTCATAATTATATACTAGAAATAATAAGACTTCTTGCTTAATTTAAAAACAATTACCTGCCCTGCTTCTCATTTAAATAAACCACCAAATAGCTTCTGGTTTATTTTTTTATATATAAATATGTGATCTTCAGATTTTAATGCGAATGTTATCTTCAACTATTTATTTGATAACCTTACTTATTGTAACTTCGTATGAAGAGCAATGATATTATAATGTAAAAAGAGGTAGATATGTCACTAGCACGCCAACGATGAAGAGCGTATGAACAGGCAATTGACCATTCTGCTCGTAGTCGCTCTGTCAATACAAGACGATACGCACGCTTTTGTTGTTGTCAGAAGTGTTTGACATTTGACATACAGCGTTAAAATGCCTTCATGTATTATTACTATAAGTACTATTATTTCTTCTGTGGAATTATACCAATGTGATTGGTGTAGTGAAAAAAAAGATAAACGTGAGTATCAACATTTAAAAGAACAATGGTTTCTACAGTTATGGGATTTGAAGGTTAGGATTTAATGTGTGTGTGTGTGTAGGGCGTAACGTATATAAATAACGTATCAATATTTAAATATCATTTATGATGAGCGGGTAAAACATTCTTGCTCGTACTCGTAATTTGAACTTCAATGTGGATTGGATCTAACCCACGCGCGTCTTAGGCCCTGCGTCCATTGACGGCACGGCATTTTTACGACGAATAGAAATTACCTTATTATATGCTTATTCGTTTAGGATGCTCAGTGTAGTTGCAAAAAATATTGCCGCGTCGGCGTGCCAAGGCGTCGTTAGGCAACGCTCGCAAAGACAACCTTCGGGACATCGTGGCACTAGGGACTACGCACTAGCACGATGCAACGTTTGCATCCCTAAGAGCATCCCGGTATGCCTAGGCAAGCTAAATGATGCCTCGGCAAATTTGCCGTCAGTGTGCGCTTGCAGGCAGCCATGCATCCTAGGCATACGGTGCCGCCAGTGGACACATGCCCAAGTAAATTTTGTTCATAATAATGCATGGATTTTATGGAAAATTAGAACGATGGAAAAATTACAATGGGCAAGATAATGCTAACATAGCATTTACCAACCAACGCGACGTAAATACGCAAATATAAGTAAAGTTTATATAAAACTTTAACAGTGATGTTCATTTTTGGGAGAGACATTAATGATTACTTAGTATAATGTTAGTACAAATGCAACGACTCCAATTCGTTGAATGTGCCACATAATTAAAATAATAATAGAAAACTCAGAAAAGATGCTCAAAAATATTCCAAACAAATCTGTCTTCATTTGTATGATGCTATTAGTAAAAACAGCAAACAAACTAGTCCAATTTCCAACTTACGTTGTACAATGTACACTCCGCTGCAATAACATTTGGGGTTAAAGACCGGCCGGGAGAGCAGGAAACGATTAAGATCCTCGTTAACGCCAGCTTTTATGTGTTCATATTAAGGAAGACACTCCGTTTCTGCACGACTGTTTTCTATTCATGTATTAAAACAACATACGTGCTACTTAAGATCTGGTTTTATGAGCTTGTACCTAACCAAAATACTGGTTGATGTTTGATGTAATTGCCTGTCACAAATTGTATTACACCAATTGTACCAGAGGGTACTAAGATGTTTGCTTAGCAATACGCACGCCTGAAACCTATTTCGCAAAGATGTTATTGCGATGTTACAATCCTTGAATAAACTCTGGAATCATAAAAGTTTCATAAGAAGACTAGTCACTTACTTAGAAGGCATATGCTGCGATAGTTTCAGGTATAATTACGATCTAGGAAATAGTGTAGTCGGTTCAGTTCCATAAAAAAGATAAAATATATTTATTGCAGTGGCGTGCTGCAACTTCTCTCACGTTTCTCACAAATGTGATAGGGTTCTCTTAGTAACTCCGTCACGTAAGTTTTATAATAAATTGTCTAGTCATAAGTTTTTCACACAAAAAAATATTCAAAGGTATTAACTATTAATTAAGGATTTTATGTATTTTTAAACCAAAGAAAATATTCCTTCTTTCTATTAACTCATATACATACATTTTATATTACTAATTGAAATATAACAACAATATATGACGGAGTAATAAAAGCTTTGGAAATGTGACGTGCAAGAAAATGATGCGGTCTTTAAAATTTACAGTGGCAGAATTATAGTTCTCCGCTAAGATCATTGTCGTCACTGTCTTACCCCACTTTATATAGCAATTCGTTAAACTTATCTCCGAGTTGTTTCGGCCTAATAGTGCTACTTGTAAACCGCCATTGCCATTTTGTTATCCATTTGCGGCCGCGCGTACCTCTATTTCGTCTGCTAAAATTGCATGCTTATCTTCAGTTCATCTTTGAGGTTTTACCCTTGTGACTGAACAAATGGGATAAACTTCGTAGCTAAGTGGTCACATTAGCACTTAACAAAAACACAGACAAGAAATAGAAAATCTTAACACTTTAAGTTGTATCAAATTGATATTTATAGTGGCAGATTAATACAGACGATTTATGACGAAATTATTTAACTATAAATGATATGACTCTCTTCACACATTTTTTATGAAATAGCCATGATCTAAGGAACTGATCAAAAACGCATACATATCCTCTAAATATTTCAATCTGAGCTAAATTTACTGAGCAACTTGCAATCACGTTATGTGCGCTTGCTATATTATTATTAAGCGGAACGTGAATCAAGTAAGCAAAGTTAACTGCCAATTAGAGTTCACACGAAGCAGTCGCACAACATGAATGTTCTCGTTAATCACCAACTCATTTGAATATTCATCGTGGTTTGATTCACAGCGCCCTCTGGATCTCGGGACTTAAATTTTCTTTCTAATGCAATATTCGCCAAACTCCCGAAGACTTTATGACGCGGTAAGCCTTTAATTCGCTTCCAAGCACTTACAAATGCGGAGTCCACAATTTGCATACTAAATTGTAAAACAAATAGAGGCCGGAGACGAAACATCTTCCTCAGCTTCAAAATCCAGAGTACGCTATTAAAATCATACACGTGAAGGTAAATTTGGTGAGTTAAAAAATGAAGAAAATGATTTCCTGTTGTGAATTAAATTTATAATGTAAGCTTTAATAGTCCCATTTGTTAGTTATGAAAACTTATTCAGTAAGTTCATATTTAAACCAACTTACAAGTTGAAACATGCACGAGAAATTAAGCTTCAATGTTTAATTATATAACAAACTGTTGGACATCCGGCTTGTGCTACTACGCACAACAATTTTGTATGGAAAAAGTTGAAAACCTAAAATGTGCCTAATGCATTGTTTTACGGCCGGTCTCAATAATGTACTAACATTTAAAAAACTGTAGATAAAGCTACCATTAGTATGTTATCTGTCATATTTGTAAATTTTTGCGTCTCAATAACCTTCGGTGGATAGAAAATATCTACCGATGACATTGATCTACCGTTCGGAGGGCCAAGTCATACCGTAGGTATGTTGGTCCATACAAAAATAAATACTTGCATCTCAATAACGCTTTGACAGCTAACTGTTGGTAACAGAAGTTACCAATTATCGGAGTTTTTCATGTCGCTCGATTTCGACGGATAATTGGTAGATTTCTCGTATTGTAAAGAAAATTTATGAAAAAATCATGAATTTATTAATCAGTGATGAGTGATAATGAATTTTATGAAGCCTGTGTATTTGATTCCGCCTTTTTTAATACGGTACCAAGATCGTCGAAATTATCCTCGTATAAAATATATGACTGAATTGTGTGAATCCAATTTTGTTTATATACCTATATTCAGATTAAACATAATCTAAATTTTACTAACAAAAAATAACCGACTTCAAAATTACTCAAAAACTACTTATCAGATCTCATTCAAATTTAAGTGGGACCACATGACAAGCACCAGCTTTCGTTTTAAAAAAAACAATCATCAAAATCGGTTCACCCAGTCGAAAGTTCTGAGGTAACAAACATAAAAAAAATACAGTCGAATTGAGAACCTCCTCCTTTTTTTGAAGTCGGTTAAAAACGGCAGTGAATGAGAATTGAGAACAATTCCTATCTTTAAAGTTTTAGGTAAGTAGGTAGGTATTTTAATAAAACAAGAACACTAAGCTTTTTAAGTTAGATATATTTTGAAATTATAACAAAAACATTTCGCCTTTTCAGAAATAATGGTGTATCCCTGCTACATCAATAGCTATTGGCCTTATGTACTTCATCTTTTGTGAAAGGTCTGGATTTCATCTGCAAAGAAACTTCCTTTAGTACATTTGGCAACAATTTTTTTGTTTAAAAGCAAAAAAAAAGCAACAACCCATAACTGTCCCACTGCTGGGTTCCGGGTCTCTTCTCACAATGTGAGGGGTGTTAGGCCATATTCTACCATGCTGGCCAAGTGCAGATTGGTAGACTTCAACCACCTTTAAGAACTTTATGGAGAACTCTCCGGTGTGCTGGTTTCCTTACGATGTTTGTTGTTTTCCTTCACCGAAGCAAGTGATAATTAACTTCTAATACGCACATAATATTTGAAAATTATAGGTGCGTGCCAGGATTTGAACTCGGGCCCCGGACAAGTGGGAATAAACGCTTCGTTCGGGAGACCAACGTTCTAACCGCTAGGCTATCACTGCTACAATTACAACAATTTACAATTACTTACTACAAATTTTTGTTTACTAAACATAATAATAATATATTTTATTTTATTTTATTAACAAATAAAGTCTATACTCACGGTAATTGTTGAACTATGTTTCATTTATTTATAAAACTAATTAATATTGCTAAAATTATGAGAACATACACGTTGTTTATATTTTGGGTAACCAAACGACATAAACGAATGTCAAATGACAATAACATGTCATCGTTGTCTAGGAAACCTGTCAGTACTAAACGTCAAATGCTGCGTTTTGTTATTACTGAAGCATTGTTCCAGGTTACATTTATCATTATTTTATTAACTTCGTCCGCGAAATTCACAATACATTTGGAACAAATTATCATTTTAATATTAAAATGAAATAAGTTTATAATCAAAAACACTGAGTTCCTTTTTATAATAAAAAGTATAAAAGTATAAAAAAATATATTGTTATGCGAAAACTAAATTTTGAGAGGGACGTAAAAACCAGAGGCAGAAATGTCACTGAAATATTATCTACCGATGATCTTACTTTTGTTTGCTTACTTTTGATTTGAGAGACGGCAGTTGCCGGGAGATCAATCTTTACTTTTTATCTCTGTTATGTACCAGAGCTCAACTGATAGTATAATATTGAGACCGGCCGTTGGTGGTCTCAAACCATCTTCGCATTATTGCCTTTCAAATGAAACCATATGGGTACCCCCATAATATGTCGGATGGTTTCAAAGTAATTTTTTGTGTTTTATATATTATTACTAGCTGCCCGGACAGATTATTGACAGAAGTCAAAAGTTTTTTTTATTAAAAGCTTCCGTGTGCCTTAAGGGAGATGTAAGCTATCCTATCTTTCAAGTTGGATCAAACTGCACAAAATGCAAATTTTATTAAAATCGGTTAAGTAGTTTAGGAGTCCTTCGCGGACAAACAATGTGACACGTAATTTATATATTAAGTTATATATTAAGTAAATTATATATTAAGATGTAGATTAGTGATAATGTAATAAAGAAAATAATATTAATGTTATTACATAATATATCTACTTAGCTATCATAGTATACAAGTATTATAACCAATTTACCCCCTACAGTTCCATCCAGCTGTGTTTGTGGTGTAAAAATAATATCGCCGTCCTAGTAGAGGCCATGTTCCGTAAAGATAATAAAATCTGACCCTCGGATTTCAAATGTAAATCTTAGTAGATTTAGGTTGCGTGCAAGCATTATATTTTAACATTTTAGTAGCTTAAAGTCCTCCGTATTTTAAGTTACCAAGGCCATCCATCCATAAGTAAAGAGCAAGGATATTAATTTAAATGTTTTAGAATGTTTACGTCCCGAAAATTGTCTTTCGGAGAGCGGCACCGTCATTATTTTGTGAACAATGTGCAGTTTTTCTAAGATCTCACTGTACGAGATTCTGTAATGATTGAGTGAGTATAAGTATTATACGTCTTTCAGTATTTGTACTGGTTAGTTTGGACACTCTAAATATTATATGTAGTTTATAGAAATAAAAATCCTACATTTACTAATACGTATAATTTAACATATTATGTTTTTTTTTGTTTTAAATGTTGTTTAACTGTATTAAAAGTAGGTACTTGATTTTTACAAGCTTTTACTAAACTTGCTTTGTTCGGTAAAATGTATGGGTCAAATCTTGTAAGCTGAATTTGAACATTACACAACTATTTATGTTTAACGTAGTTGATTTGCAAAGGAATTTGAACAATCTTTATACTACTTTACAATCGAAAAACGATAATTATCTAACAACTTAATATCTATGCATTCATTCGAAAACATTAAATGAATGAGGAAAAATATTCCTAAACAATAAAAGCCACTAACTTAATTAGAAAATTCTATTATTTTAATTTTCCTCATCGGTGACGCTCGGGTCGTTCGTAGTCGAGGAAATAATTGGCCAGCGCGCACTTTACCCACAAATCGTGCGTAGAAAGTGCCACGTACGTGACGGTACCTCTCCTATATTCTTTGTTCCATTTCGTTCCGAACACGTTTGTGCGATACAATCGGAGATATACGATATTATGTTCTCGACAAATACGTTACACTATACCGAAGAATAAAAATTGGTTTTAATAAAAAAATATTGTTGTGAAATCAGCAAGGCTATTCTGTTTTGTAACTCGACAGCGGAATCCGCGATGAGTTTCAAAATTGAAGTTCGAGTTCGAGACTCACTTCACTTCGCAAATGCGTACTAGATGATTAGAGAATGAAATATACGTATTCGGTAAGGGATTTATTTGTCTCGATCATCGAGGCCATCTTTAGTCGTTTGAAGTTCGAGTTCGAGACTCACTTCACGATGATTGTTTGATGATGACATATCAAGATTTGAAAATGACATATCAAGAAGATGCAAGTTCGCTTTCGAGTCTCACTTGAGTGAGCTTCGATTTCGAGTTTGTGTTTTAGAGAATAGCCCTCCTGCAAGGCTATACTGTTTTGCAACTTGACAGCGGAATCCGCGATGAGTTTCAAAATTGAAGTTCGAGTCCGAGATCTTGATATGTGATTCTCTAATCATCCGGTACGCACTTGCGAAGTGAAGGGAGTCTCGAACTCTAACTTCAATTTAGAAACCCATCGTGGATTCCGCTGTCAAGTTACAAGACAAAAGTGAACTTGCATCATATTGACATGTCATTATCTAATCACCTAGTACGCACTTGCGAAGTGAAGTGATCCTAGAACTCGAACGTCAATTTTGAAACTCCGCTGTCAAGTTACAAAACAGAATAGCCTTCCTGATCAGAAATGTTATCGAAAACGATTCGGGTGAAATTTAACCTACTTCACAACATTTCTGTATGAGAGACCTTTTTACGAATATTAATTTCTGCTTGGGTTTTTAATCTTCACCTGGTCGTAAGTGGTCTACTACGCATGAGGAACCGAAATATAGGGAAGGCAGATAGGACAAAAGCAATAAAGCAATTTATTTATTTATTTATTTATTTATTTATTCGGCACACCAACGTATGTTACACTTCACAATACAAATATTATACAAGGTAAACAAAACTTACAATCGTGTACACACAATTACAGGTGAGCACAACATTCACATTAAACGCTCAGTTGTAAAAAGATTTATACTACTTATTACTAATTTTATCAACACTTATTACAACACATTAAAATGTCAAGGTAACATAAAAATAAAATCTAAAATAGTAATAAAATTGATAAAAAAGTAGCAAAACAAAATAAAATTCATAACAAAATCAAATCTATGGAATCAACTCAAATTTAAAAACAAATAAAATAATTATAATTTAGAATTCAAAGAAAGCATAAGATAGTAAATACATTGATTATAAAATAAAATTAATTCATTGATAATAAAATAAACATCAAATCGAATAAAAAATCAAATTTAAAACCAATAAAATAATTATTATTTAAAATTAAGACTTAATCTAAAATAATTTTTGCATTACAATAAAAATAATCATAATTTAATAATAAAAAAATATATAATTTAAATTTAAAACAAAATCTAAAATAATTATTACATTACAATAAAAAATATTAAAAAATATTTGTGTATATTATATGTGTATTGTGTTCATTATTATTACTATGGAGTGATAATTTACATACATTTAAATACATAACACAGCACCTTGCGTGTGGAGATGCGAAACAAATTAATTAAATTCTACATCTAATTCTAATTACGATCTACAATATTAATAACGTCACATCATAGACAATGCATTTCCACCTAATACATCTAATATAATTATAAAATTCTCGTGTCACGGTGTTAGAAGTTGAACTCCTCCGAAACGGCTCGACCGATTTTCGTGAATCTTAGCGTGCATATCGGCTAGGGTGGAAAATCGGACAACATCTACTTTTCATTCCCTACATTTTAATTTTTTTGACAATTTTTTTTGTTTTTATTTTTTTATGATACAGCATACAAAAATAATAATACAAAAAAAAAAACTTTTGACAGAACGAAGTCGGGGCAGCTTGTATAATAATATATTTTTATCTGAATAGCTTTTTTTATTAATATTTTTATCATTCTTCATCATAATTAATCATTACTCGTTATTCTTCCGCATCTCTGGTGTATGATAACGCTTATAAAATTGTCATATTCTCCATTTAACAAAGAGATAATGCGGAAAATATGAGTAAAAACACGAGAAACCTTTCAGGGCTTTTTGTTTTGTTTATTTGAGATAGTCATATTGCTTGTTTTTCTTATCTGTAGCGGTTTTCCCTTGTTGCTACAAAACCATGCAATTTATTTAATGCCGAGTAAATTTGAAGATATCTCGCGTTATATCTAACAGGATTCTTAGCAATTACTATTAAAGGGTTTATGTTGAGTACATCTAACGGGAAACGATTAGGAATTATACCACCCATGACTACATCACCACTTATATACCATCAGGTGGGATTGTAGTCAAGCATTAACTTATAAGATATAAATAAAAAGAATTTCAATTTCAATTTCAATGAGAAAACCTGCATTTTTTAAACGGCCAAAGAGAAAGCTGAAAACTGTTCCAAAAAATCTGTATTAAGAACGCATTGAATGATCACAAAAAAATTAAGAAGATGATACGAGCTGTGAAATACAAATTAGCACAGACAGAGAGGATTAAAATTTAAAAAGTATTGAGAAGTTCGCGACTCCAAAGCAATAGCAATATCGATAAAAAACGCAAATAATTTTGTTGTGAGCAATAATCTCAAAGCTCGCCTTCCCATAGATTAAAAGATCTGCCAGATTAGCTCAACGAGTATATTGTCATAATTAACCTGAGCACTGCCTTGAATCCTAATGACTTCCAAAGATAGTCCCAGATGCTATTACTTTGCCCTGTAGTCAACAAGGTCTAACACAAGCTAGAGACATTGTCTAAAAGTCAATGTTAGATAGAGTTTATTATTTCATTAGTTTGGTACTTAAAAGCCAAAACAACGATTAATGATAGTGGATAATATATTTTATTGGTGAACCTGAGTTAAATTATAAAGCCTCTAGTAATAAACGTGTATTTTATTATGCATGATTTAATTTACATGGTACATTAAACAATTTATAAACGCATTAGTTCTGTGATAGCGACATTTTCAATTGCAAATATTAGTTAACAAATTGTTATCTAACATTATATTAATACTTGTTGTTTGTCTAATATTGTGATAGTTACAAATTCATTTAATAAACTACACCAGATATTAAACATGATGCGTTTCATAATTTTTACTTTGTTCCTACTACTTGTAAGTAGGAGTACTATTTAAATATTTACTGGTAAAGACTAAAGAGACTTAGGGCTTGTTTCACAATCTTCAAGTAAGTCCGAAGTAAGCTATTCGTTGGTTAAGTTGACATTTCGTGTATGCAAAATGACACTTTAGGTGCAGCGCAGACGGCACACTGTCCGTGACGCACTTTTAAGTCTGTGAAAATTGAACCTTTGCAATTATATACAGTAACGCATACGACGCGCAAAAAAGTGCGGCTGCGCGCCATGTAGATATTTGTGCGTCCGCACACTCGATCGCACAAAAAGAGCGTCGTCTGCGCTGCACCTTAACGTCACTTTAACCGGCGAATAGCTTATTCAGGACTCTACTTGAAGATGGTGAAACAAGCCCTTACTTTAAGATTATTACTAATTAAGAGATTACTGTATAAAGAGATTTTTTATGTTGCTTGTTAGAACTTCGTCGTTTACCAATCGATTTAGAAAATTATTTTTTATTTGAAAGGATAATATTTCCGAATTGTTCTTACAAGCCAAGGCAAAGCACACAGGTGATCTTCATGGAACGCCATTACATTCCACGGCAGGAACCATCTCATTCACGTTAGCTTTCAAACAAAAAAACCGCATCATAATCGGTCCATTCGTTAAGGAGCTACGAATGGCTACGATGCCACATATAGACACGACACGTCTAACACGCCTCTTTTTGCGTGGGGGGGGGGGGGTGAAAAATAGTTTCTATAACGGTGACATAAATATACACGACGGATACCCCAGAACAACCACGAAAAACAGAGCGTTTATTTATGTGTCACATAAATTATTATCTTGGCCGGGATTTGAATTTGGTAATAATAATGTGCTTATACTATACACTCTTTTTCTATGCCGAAATACACAAAATATACTCGCCTCAGTGAGAGAGAATGTCCATCATTGCTTGCTTATTTCCAAACTGCAAATATTGCCTCCTTAATTCAAACTGTTATTATTAACTTCTTGGTACGAGCATAACTTGAACTACTAAATGCAGTTCTGTAACTACTTAGGATAGTGTAGCACTGGATTGCGTAATTGAAACGGCATTAGCATCTTGTATCGCTTGAGCGGTAATTAGGCTGTTAGATGATTTATTTGAGGACTAAATTAGTTGTTGTTGACGTAATTAACATCAGAATTCGACAAATAAATCAAAGCTAAACGCGTTTGTCAAATATTCGTAAATTGACCGCAATATCCACAAAGTAATATTTTATATTATTAGTTGAAATTATAACGTAATTTTTTTAAATACAGTTTTTAAAAAAAGTTTAAATCGTGCGACTTCATGAAATATCAGATACTGCACCCTCGATAAAATATTTAAAAAATAGTTATAGCAAAAGCTTTACAATATTAATCTGAGTCAAATATCATCCTTTAGGTGTTTAGGTTGGATAATATCGCCATAAATATGTATTTAACATTAGCCCCCATATCACTATAATCTGTCGGTAAAACCTTTATAAAAAAACCTTTTTAAAATTTCAAAAAAAGTTCAGTAGATTCCATAAGAAGAGAAATGTATTGTATTAAAATATCGCGAATAAGCAAAACACGTGTTGAATCATACCTGAGACTTAACAGCTTTCCCTGATTAAAGAACTTCAGTCTCGTCTCGGATGATGTGAAATTTAATTTACTCTTGGAAAGATTATAGCATAAGCCTATTCAAACTCCAGAGGTAACACACACATTGATTTATTATTCATCTGACAACGATGGCAGAGCTCTATTACAGGTACGTACTGTAACGACGTTTTACACGCAAAATAGATCCATTTTTTGGAATGAATTCACCTTGAATTTCTGGGGATGTCCACTTAGATCCATTACAAGGACCTAAGTGGATCCTTTTCCACTTTTATGCCCACTTTAATCCATGACTTAATTAATGGACCTCTTTACACCCAGTGAGTGTCCAAAGATCCATTATTATTAAAAAATATTTTGTTTTAATTTAATTTTAAAATATCATCGATTTTAAACTTTATTTGTAAATTGAATCCTATAATTTATTTGAATGTTAATTTTGACTTTGTCTTATAATTTAATTTTGAATTGAATTTAAACATTATTTGATTATAATTTAAACTTTGTTTTAATGTTAAAATATTTTTTAAATTATTTATGAATATAAATTTAATTTGATTTTAGCTTATATATTGCATTCCATTTATGGTTTTATTGTAATTCTACTTAGTAGTAAATAATGACTTTTTAATTTATTGTAATTATTATAAGTTATCGGCGCGTAAGTCGATATTTCATTATAATTCGATTACGAATTTACTTCCATTTGTTTACTCGATAAGATACTCGATACTCGATACTCGATATCACCCTAGTCAGATCATTCGATGAATCAGGCGATATAAAACCAGTTGCTAAACTGCCGAGAGCTCACTTCGATTTGAGCGGCCGAACCGTACGGACGTCTAAACGTGACATGGTTCACGCCTCAAGAATATCGGTTTATTTAAACAATCAGTTTATAATAATTGAACTATTTTCAGGATTCATATTATTATTATAAAAAAAAAACAAACAGAAGAAGTTTTAATAACAGAATCGGACCAGGGGTTATGCGAGGCTTGGGGTGGCTGATTAAGGGGAGGTTGGAGGCCATCAGGGGGGTTCAGCTCTCGTTCCTGACTATAATTGTCAGAAATTGGTACTGATAAAACCAGCTGCTCCGATATCAGAAGCGGGATACGTAAACCAGGATTTTCAGCAAGGAGTGTAAGTGCCATAGCGATTATATTGGTAAGACGTTATTATTTTTTTTTCTATTATATGCCTATTGGTAGTGATAAATATGGGGAAACGAGTGTCAGCTCCTGGCACGGTCACCATGGAACTTGAACGTGTGAAATATGGTGATGTGACGGCATCGTCGCACAGGTAATGGCAAACTGCGGGTACAAATCAAGACAAGATATGCCATAAGTAATTGACGGCCCTGTAGCCTAGTTGGTAGTGATCCTGCCTGCGGAGCAACAAGCTTGATTCCGGGCCAGGAACGTTTGGCGCGTGGGATTCTCTGGCTTCAACGACTTCCAACTCTATGAACGTGGTGGTGTGAGGAGGAAAAACAAGTGGAACGTTTCATGGCGCTGTGGCGCCAGAAGCGATTCATGTTTTAAAAAGGTCTTGAATTTAGCTTTTGTTTTTTTTAATAAATCTGTGTTCCAGATACTGAAGGGATGTCAGTTGTACAACGAGAGATTTATTTGTACAGAAAGCAAAACGCGGACAGTTCAAGAAATCTACCGTGTGATATAGTAAAGAGAATACGATTTGGGGTCACCTAGCGTATTATGTAGTGTTCCCGTCCAGCCCTATGGTTGAAGATGCGAGGACCGTTAAAAAAAGGGGAGCGTGTTTGTGTGTGTGGCCGTACACCTAAGTGATGTTATCCGCAAGTATCTGATTTGACACGTCAACGGCTGGTCTTTTGAGCGTATTACCACTCCAAGAACCATGATTGACTACTATAGCGCTGGAATATTGTTGGAGATGATCACAAAATCATCGTTTTATTAAGATTATGGTGAGTGATAACAATAGTTTTTTAGAGTTACATAGAGGTACTCCGGTATCCACTTGAGAGAACCCGCATATCATGAAATAGTGAAAAGTGTAATGCAATTGATTACAACGTGACGACCTGTGGAGTAATGGTTGCCATGCTGGACGGCTGCCGCCGCACCAGAGGTCCTGGCTTCGAGTGCCCACGACGCAGGTCCTACTGTGGGGCCATGAATGTGAGGGCGTATAACGTCTGAGTTTAATTCAAGTTTATAAAACTTTGTGATAATTATGCGTGGAATGCCAACCTATGGATTATGTATCGTATCGAAGGTACATACGATCGAAGGTTGTGTTTTTTTTGCGCTTGGAAGGCAATGGAATCATCATCTACAAAGGGCCTTCAATACCAGCGTTCTATCAAAACATGAGGATTGTGAAGAATGCTCAGAAATGAGCCCAGTAATAAGACACGAGGAAGTATCTGCATTCTGGCGCTCTGAAGATGTGAGTAGCATGGCATAAGAGCCGTAGAACTGTATAAGAAAATCAGACTTCTCTCTAAATGGTTGAGGCTTAAAGTTAAATGATTAAGGATGGGACCAGTATGCTACTTCGAAATTAGGCGCAGTGACTGACCAGTGGTGAAACTATTGTACCCAGCTCTATTCCTGAACTCTAGCGAACAAATGATTGTCACGCATTGCGACGGCGTGGAGTTGTTTGACCAAGGATCTCTAATTATTCAATTTGTGGCCATCGCTGCTTTGACCGCAGTTGACCTGTTTGCGGCGGATACTTTGGGGACAAGGTATGGATATCTGAAATGTTCATATGTAACCACACCTGGTTTACTGGAGAGTGGCCTGACGATTGGACAGGGTCTGTGATTCTTCCACTTTATAAATGGAGCACCAGCAAGATGCAACAATTATGAAACCATGGCTTTTATATCCCAGGTCAGTTGGATATTTTATGAATAGCGGGATTCGTCGCTTTTTGAACTAACAGATGTAACAGCCATATCACATGAGTTCAACGCTTTTTGCTGATTCGTTCGGTTAAGATTCTGTAAAAATTTTGAGCGAAGGCAGTGCTGGAGAATTTGAAGACTTATTGAATCTTTATTTCATGCAAAAGAAGAATGTTGCTTGTTCAAATCACTACGAAGTCATCGTTTTGAGGAAGTAATAAGATACTTCAGGGGATTGCAGGAGTAGTATTAATTTACAAAATTTACACAGTAATAATAAACAGATTATGAGAATGCGATTAGCCGATATAAGAAAGGAAAGAAAAATTACACGTGGAATAGATGGCCAAATAGAGAAAATTTAAGTGATGCCTACGTAACAGTTCTCGCGCGGTTTAGTATCCATCTCGAGTGCTCACGTTTACTGCTTTTATTGCGGCGCAGTTGGACAGCGATTTCAATTTATTCAATATTCAATTTTGTATGGAAGGTTCGACATGTTTACCATGGAAGACGTTTTTATGACTTGTGGAATAGATGATGACAGTGTAAGTGAGAACTACAAGCAGCCATAACGAAAACAATATCGGAACTCTTTAGTTTTGAAAAGCTGTTGGATGTATCCTTTTTATCCATTCATAACGCTCATGGAGGGACCTTTCTATCAGAGGGACTTACGAAAGCTGGAATGGTGGAAAAACTATAGCTGGCATTAAAATCTAAAGAGATTTTAAGGTGAAGACCTCCTATACTCAAATGATTCTAATCTACTAGTCACCAGTGAAGTTGAAATAGTCTACTTCTGCCATACAGAGTGAATTGGATAAGAGATGTTTCTTAGATTCAGACAAAGAAAAATTAAACTAGCGGTGGTTGACCGTGGTAGCAGACTACGGCTCGCGAATGTATTTGGATTTAAACTGTTGAAGACTTTATCTATTACAAAGACAATATAAACAATTACGGATTTAAAGAAGATTGGAAATGAAAGTGGCAAAAATAACTACTGCGAGTATATGGACTGATCAAAGCATTTCGCTCTGAGTCGAAACAAAGACGGCTCTTAGGTGTTCTCTATTTACGGTTACGGGGTAGAGACCTGAACACAGGAGGGCTAATTGCGGCCATGCCAATGTTTTTGGGATGTCGTGTGGGAAGAAAATGCTTCAAATAGCTGGAAAGCACAAATATATAAATCTAGCGCAACTACTTTTGCTTTGGGACCCAAATTTCCGCTTTCTATCTATGCTAAGTACTCAAGTTTTTCAGTCAGATTGCTGGAAAAGTCGTTGCTGGCAAGGTTGACGGTGGGCAAAATGGAATGTCCTAGTCCAGCTTGGTGAATTGGTCAAATTGGCGCATATCTGAAAATCAAGTTGAGCGACGCTGTATGTACTACCAGCGACAGCGCCCAGAATGAACTCTGAATATTCGTAGACGGACTGAGTATGCACGGATGTGCAACACATCGTCGGGCAGAAGATGTGCAACGATTAGGGAATCGTGACCCTAAGTAGTGGGGAGTAAGACGCCATAAAGAGGAGATAAACAACATTTAAATGATGCGTGGCTTTGTTGAATCAAAAACAAGAGATGGTTGGAAACTGGCCACGAGTCTTGCATTAAATGAGTAACGTTCGATAGGCGGAATCCATAGAAATTTGTTTGATAGTAAAATATAAAGAATTATTACAATGTACGTCATCATTTATATGTTTACTGCTGCTACATAAGGACCCTTGAGGACGAAATCTCTAATATTGATGAACTGCGACCCTGACGAATTGTTGTAAAGTTGGTTCTCTCTATTTGAATCTTGTCCTACAGATCCTATATTGGCAACGCTTTCTCATAATGATTTCCGTCGTGATTTCCACGGATAATATGGATGGTTTTTGCCAGTTCACTCAAGTTGGAAGCAGAGTTACGAGTATGAAGCTTTGTTCGCGATCGACTGCAGCAAGCGCTGCAACATCCAAATCAGGTGAATGTGTCAAGGATGCTGCCGTATCGGCGCAGAGTTGAAGGTCATGGAACAGACAGTAAGAAGGGTGAGAAGTTGAGGTTATTGAGTCGTCGATTGTGACGAATGAGGTGAAAGATTGAATAATTACAAAATAATAGTAAGTTATTTTTAATTGCTGTAGTAGATGGAGGACAGGGGCCTCTCTACTGTGTGTTGACTAGGTTGAGGACAGGGGCCTCCCTAGATAGGATTCACTAGTAGATGGAGGACAGGGGCCTCTCTACTATGTGATGACTAGGTTGAGGACAGGGGCCTCCCTACTTTTCCTTTCTTATGTAAAGTGTTTTGTTATTATTTTTAAGGTCGAGGCGACCTTGTTGCAGAATGGCCGTATCGGCGCGTAAGTCGATATTTCATTATAATTCGATTACGAATTTACTTCCATTTGTTTACTCGATAAGATACTCGATACTCGATACTCGATATCACCCTAGTCAGATCATTCGATGAATCAGGCGATATAAAACCAGTTGCTAAACTGCCGAGAGCTCACTTCGATTTGAGCGGCCGAACCGTACGGACGTCTAAACGTGACATGGTTCACGCCTCAAGAATATCGGTTTATTTAAACAATCAGTTTATAATAATTGAACTATTTTCAGGATTCATATTATTATTATAAAAAAAAAACAAACAGAAGAAGTTTTAATAACAGAATCGGACCAGGGGTTATGCGAGGCTTGGGGTGGCTGATTAAGGGGAGGTTGGAGGCCATCAGGGGGGTTCAGCTCTCGTTCCTGACTATAATTGTCAGAAATTGGTACTGATAAAACCAGCTGCTCCGATAAAGTATGTTGAATCTGATTATTCTATAATGTTCTTTAAGTGACTGTTTTTTTTTTTATAATTTTGAAGTGTATAATGTTACCGCTTACTTATATGCATGCAGTCTTCGCCTATAATTGTAATGGCACTTATGATATCACCCTTATGCTCGACAAATATTGTAATAACAGTGTACAATTAAATTGGCGTTCAATAAATAAAATATACGATATTAACCCTAGATCACAAACCTTATTTTACAAAACTTGTTACAAACCTTGTCGTCTTCGCAGTCGCACTTTGAAAGAAGAATTTTGAAGTCTTGTAGCACTACTGCATATCACTACTGATAACTGCCACGGTTGAAATTTACTTATAGGGGGCCATCCATAAATTACTTCACACTAATTTCATGACTTTTTGACCCCTCCTTGTCGCAGCTGGTCACATTTGTGAGACCTCCCCCCCCCTAGTGTGACGTCACATATTATGAAATTTTACACCTAGAAATTATTAAATTAAAACAGCAGTTCCGAAATAAGTTTTATTTCCATCCCCTCCCACCCCTTGTCACACAGTGTCATACTACATCGACCCCCCCTCCCCCCTAATGTGTGACATAATTTAAGGATGGCCCCAAGTAGCACTACCCAAATATAAATTTTACATACTTACAAAATTTTTGGCGTTTAGCGATAACAAAGCTTACGTACCTTAAATTAAAGAAAAATGTATGATATTTTTACGTTCATTTACGTTATTTTTTGTGTAGATAGTATTAAAGAATCATAAAAAGCACAATCGTACAAAATACTGGTCGTTAGTCCGGGAAAAATTCCGAATATTATGCGCTGAAGAAAATTGTGATGCCGATATCAGACCATTAAGAAAAATAATGGTTATTTATTTCAACATCATAAAGGCGGCATGTCTGAATTTCAAAAAAGTTCTTACTTATGAAAAGTAGCTTGACAATTTTAGCTAATCTGTTAGGATAACTAATTATAAATCTTCATCTACATATAATAATACTGCAACTATTGGATGTCTGTACTTGAAAGATATTATAGAAAAACTTAGTATTTTTGTTAGTTTAGTTGACAAGGTTACTTGCGAATGTTGTTTTTTATTCCAGTTTTTTAATAAAAACTTTCTATGTCCTATGTATATTCAAGTTCTATAAGTTACTTTTTATATTCTGTAGAAAAACCGCATTGGAATTGGCTGTATTTTTCCTGAACGGACAAATTTAATAAATATTCTAAGAATCAAATGATTTAAGTTTTATTTATTTCATAGATCAACCTATTTATTCAATAGGTATTTGATGTCTAAACTACAAACAAGCAGCAAACTAAGTCATTTCTTTTTAAACATTGCTACTTTAGAATTGGATTGGTCTTACTCTATTTGAATTAATTTATTTTTACAGAATTTATATAAAATATCGGCGCCGAAAGAATATTTATGTTGGTAAATGTCAGTACCAATAAACCCAAACATAAATCCAAACATAAAACATAAATCGCGTGTATAAATAAGACTCATTCAACCAATATTTTTCATACCATTGGTGCCCACGCAAAATATGAAGTTAAAAACATTTGTTTTTATTTGCACATTTGCCCGCATCCACATTCTGCACAAACGATAGCCCTTTCGGAGAACTTGTCATGTCATTACCGAATTTATTGTTCACAACAAAAGCTCTATGATATGAATGAAACATTTTGTGGAATAAATACTGCAATAAAGTAAGAATTTTAAATCGCTGCCAGTAATAATATATCAGATATTTACGATTATTCCTTGTGTGTGACCACCCTCTCTTGTGTACAAATATTTACTTGCCATAACAGTTCGGACCCAGCCAGAAACCGGACCTGGCATGTTCACTACCGACTGGGTTTTATAGCGCGGACCATTGTATATAGCAGTGTTACAGATTTTTTTGAAAACACGAATAAGTAAATATTAATGATACCGAACCAAATTTGAAACTGGTGAATTATATTATTGCAATATCTATCGAGGTGTGACCGCAAGACTGGTATGTATGTATAGTATCACTGCAATAATTTGCAGCATGTGTCAGTGTTGCCCTGTTGAATTTTGAGACAGTGGAAGGCTGTCAAGCACACGCATACACAAGATATTAATATTACTGACTTGATTTATTTCTTTTAATATTAATAATCAGCGATGCAGATGAATCCGCACTGGATTGCTAGTTGGAGTATGTTCTAGGTCTCCTCGAGAGGAGAACCCCGTGCTTAGTAGCAGGCCGTTAATGGATTGAATCCAATGCAAACGAATCTACCAAGGATAAAGAAGAGAAAACGATGAGTTTTCATGCCTTCAAACTAAAAGGCGAAAGAGATATTGAGTGAATTTTAGTAGGAGGTAATTTTAGGTAACCAATTCCAACTATGTTGTTTAAGCAGCGTCATCTATATCTAAGTTTAAGCCAGACTGCCCTGCATAATGATATTTTTAAATTGAGAAGAAATTTAATGACATCTGAAGGCAAAGCGCAGAATTAACTAACCGCCATTTTTGTCAACTGATTACACAGGTACAATGAAAAAATTAACTAATTTTTTTATTGTTGTAGAACATAAATAATATGTTTCTTGTTTCATAAATAGTTTAATTGCATTTAAATTACATTAATACTATGTATAATCTTACTATGTAGCAGCTAGTAATTTCAGCAGTGAGATAACGAAATTACCGCAAGAGGGCAGGAGGGCTCGGATTTATGCATAGAGCCTCTTACTCGTACATCTCATGATCGTGCATTATGTATGTAGGTACTCCTCTCTAGGCTCCTATCTAATTTCATCCATGTTACAACTCACAGTCGACATAGTAACTTAGTATGGTAGCTCTTTAATAGATGTAACGTGTAAGTAAGATATTACAATTTCCACTTCCAGCCCCTTCTAGACTCAGTTCATTATCATCATCAGTCACATTTAATAAATACAAAAATTGCAATAAGCATACATTTAAACAAACTGATTAAAACTTACTTTCAACATTGTGATAAACTGAATATGGGTAAAGAATAATCTGCATGAAATTTAGACATTTTTGTATACACAGACGTCGACCATTTTATTAATAATAAACTGAAAGTTGCGCGGAGCCGACAGCATTACACTTCGATAATTGCTCCACTACACTTCAACACAGGTTCATATTACCTACATTTTTTTGGAATACGATGACCTGTAGCTATCAGATAGTAGAATTTCCAGAATCCCAATTATGAATGAATTTTGTAAGCTTAAATTATAACACTAGAGACCTGCTGTGCATTTCATAATGTGAGGGGTATTAGGCCATAGTCTACCACGCTGGCCAAGTGCGGATTGGTAGACTTCACACACCTTTGAGAACTTTATGGAGAACTCACCGGCGTGCAAGTTTCCTCACGATGTTTTCCTTCACCGCAGCAGGTGATAATTAACATGTACCTAATACGTACATAATTTTGGATTTGAACTCGGGCCCCTGGGTTCGGGATACTAACGTTCTAACCGCTAGGCTATCACTGCTGTTAAAAAAGCTAAAAAGCTGAAATCTAAAAAAGAGAACTGGTAACGCAACGCCATGTGTTGTTACATGAACTATTTCGAGCTACTTTTGACCTCTTTACAACTCAAAACCTATTTAATCTACATACACTTATTAAAGCCCCTTAGCTTATCAAGAATTCAAAATTTCATAAATGTAGCTGAAACAACTATTGATATAATTATTAACGTAAAACCCGCATTTTGGTGACTGACTCACTGACATAGAATCAAAAACCTAACCTACTTCCAGATGACCTAGAAACTTGATCTTGATGATTGGCATCAAGGTAGACTATTAGGCATACACAAAAGAAAAATCTAATAAAACTGAAATTTATTGATATTACTGAAAGTAGTGAATGAGTATAGAGTAACATTACAAATAACAATAGGTATATTAATCTGTATCTATATATAAAA
Organism: Thymelicus acteon; assembly: GCA_951805285.1. Taxonomy (NCBI): domain Eukaryota; kingdom Metazoa; phylum Arthropoda; class Insecta; order Lepidoptera; family Hesperiidae; genus Thymelicus; species Thymelicus acteon. The sequence continues at coordinate 8,417,346 of OX638229.1, read as the reverse complement.
GGCAAAAGTGATTGACTGATGTATCAACGCACATGCCAAACCATTAGGGCTAGAAATTTAAAAATTCGTACACTTATTCCTCTTATGACATAGGCATGATGCCTAAGGAAGGATTTTTCAAAATTCAACCCCCAAGGGGGTGAAAAGCCCAAGGGGGTGATAAGCATAATTTCCGCGGGCGAAGCAGTTGGCAACAGCTAGTCATCTCATAATTCTTACTTGATCTCGTAGGTAGACTTGAAAATCTTTTTTAATTATTAATTGCAGATAAAAGACGACAAACAAGATTTAAGGTAAAAATGCAGCTAATTAAAAGCCAAGCTATAAAATTTCGTTCACAGGAGACCGGTTCAACACTAATTAAAGTTTTCCTTGCTTGCGCTTCCGCTAACTTTCTTTAACCTCACGATCGACGAAGCTTTAAAACAAATTAATTGTAAAGGCGATAGATAAAACACAGGTTTATGAAAAGAAGACTCATCTCGTTCGCATGAATTTCTTATTTGTACAAATAAAAGCCACTCTCAAAGCAATCGCAATTAATTTTTCATCATTAGTATCATTTCGAAATATCGTGTCCTCTTTTTATTCACCTACTTAGAAGTTGATTTTCTTCGTTCTAAGTATATGAAACATAATAATACTCCTATTTTATAGGCGAACCATATCACTTTTAGTGTAAACTAAAACTATAGAATATAATTCACTGTGGTCAGTGCATGCTGAAATGCATAACTATTTGCGTTCTTATTAAAATACTAATATTATTTACAATGAAGCTTAGAATCCAGAGTAAACGATTATAAAATATTATTATGTTCAAATCAGTTTCCACCCGCGGCTTCGTCTGCGAATATTTCAGATGTGATAAACAGTGCCAGTTGTCTGGAACTGTCATGGAACAACTCAACGGGACTAGTGGGATAGACCTTCAAACAAAATTAACGTCCTAATTAACAAGGTTACATACAACGGGGATAAAATGTACCCTTATTTGTTCCTATCCTGGACATGGACTATCTGTTAGCGCGTGATGAAAACACGAACATTCAAATATTTTGATATTTGAACTGAATTTGACCTTTTCACAGTTTCATATTTTACAATCATTATTATTATTTGTGATATTCAACTCTTTATTAATGAACACCTGAGTTAAGTTTCATAAAAAGTGTAATATCTCAAATTTAATACTTATAACAGCTAATAAAGATGGCCATGTTTTACAAAGTATGTGGCCAAAGTTATCGCAATAGGCTACAAACCCTGATACATCATGGTATTAGAATGGCGGATTTAAAGGATATCCGGAGGTCCATTACATACCGCTTATAATCCCTCGTCGTGACGGGTAAATGTGTAAACGATTTTATATTGTGTTTGGGTACATTAACCTCGATACATTTAAGATATGTTTGCTACAATAGAATTTCCGTAGTTTGATGGCTGCAAAACAGGAAAGTGGCTGCAAATAAGTACTGTTCTTGATGAGAACAATATTTGGAGTTTTTTAAATTAAATGACTTGAGTTGAGACTTTACATTGGTTTAATTATAGATTACAATTTGGCTTTACATATGTGCGTTATAGAAATGCGTAGGCGCGTTACATAGGACGGTCAATCGGCGAATGTAGCGGTCGGTGGTCCGTGGCCGTTCTCTGTTAGTGGGAGCGTGAGTACGTCGCAGGTGATTGGCCAGCCGTGGTACACGTTGTGCCTTTATTGGTGGACCGGCGTGACCATATTAGGTATCGTTCTCCAGCGAGGGGCAATCTTTCGCTCTGGCCATATATGGTAATGACGAAGTGCATGAGTCATTGCGGCGCGCGGCGCCAACATCTTCCCGGCCCTTGAAAGCTCTGAAGCTTTTAAGAATTTTCGCTAGGCAGTAGACATAGGCGATTAAGTGCTCGTCGTAGGGTTCCATGCGCTGTAGAGACGTCGGCCACTCTAGGAACTCCGTCTGCACCCGGAAACAATTTGGTAACTCTCCCCAGTCGCCAGTATAGAGGGGGAGCTTCATCTTTGATGAGAACGAGATCGCCCAGCTGTAGGTCCTTGCTCTTAACCCGCCATTTGACACGTTGTTGTAGTTCTGCGATGTATTCTTGAGACCACCGCTTCCAGAAGTGTTGACGAATTTGTTCCAAGCGTTGATATCTGTTGAGGCGCGGAGAGTCGGCGTCTTCGAAGCTTGGAGACGGCAACGATGTCAGCGGCCTGCCAATAATAAAGTGACCCGGTGTGAGGGCTTGGAAATCGTTTGGAGATGGGCTGAGAGGACAGAGAGGTCGGCTATTTAGGATAGCTTCGATCTGTGCAAACAGTGAAGCCAGCTCCTCGAATGTTAAGTGGGACTGCCCTAATATTCGACGGATGTGAAATTTGGCTGATTTGACACCGGCCTCAGCTAAACCATTGAAGTGAGGAGCGTATGCGGGTGAGAATCTAAACTCTATACCTCTCTGAGCCGCAAAGTCACAAATAGAATCGGCATGTTTATTAAATAAATCCTTTATATATTTGGCTGCAGCCACAAAATTTCGGCCATTGTCACAATAAATAAGTTTAGGTATTCCTCTACGGGCAATAAATCGTTTTAAAGTTAAAATAAATGCGTCCTTGCTTAGCTCGCTAACTGGCTCTAAATGAATGCATCGATATTTAAGGCAAACAAATATACACAAGTAACACTTAGTTATTTTACACCCCCGACCCTTGCGATCAGTGATTAAAAATGGACCGGCGAAGTCAGTGGCAACAGTACTAAATGGAAACCCTGGTTCTACTCGTTCCGAGGGCAAGTTACTCATGATGGTAACCATACCCTGGCCCCTGAATCGTCGACAAGTAAAACAATTATGTGATACGTTCCGAGCTAAATTTCGGCCTCCTATGGGCCAGTACTGGTCACGAATACATGCTAGTAACTGTTGGGGGCCTACGTATAAAAGGGTTTTATGCTCATGTTCAAATAATAGTTTTGTAAAATAGTGTTTACCATTTAATAAAATAGGATGTCTTTTATCGTAAGAATAGTTTGAGCCATCAATCCTACCACCGACGCGTAATAAACCCTGTTCATCAATAAAAGGATTTAGTGGAATTAAATTTGATTTAGACGGTAATGATTTTTTATTTATAAGTAAATCGATTTCTGTAGGGAAGGATTGTCGTTGGGCGAGTTTAATAAGAAAATTTAAGGAATTTTTGAGCTCATTGACGTTTGGTGTGCCTGTAAATTTATTTAGAGGGTTCGGGAATTATGTATAAATCTAAGAACTCTAGCTAGTACTCTTTGTAGTTTAGATAATTTGGAAAAATTCTTAAAATCTATAAATTGTGTGGGTTCTACCACTAAGGTTGAGAATGCTTTCATTTCAGGGAGGTCTTTAATCTCCTGACGCTTTTAGCCTTTATTACAGGATGGTGGGGGAGAAAGTAAGCGTCAGCTGGCTTTGGATTAGGTGATAGGCTGAGATGACCCAGATCGGCGTATTCTTTTATAAAATTGGAATAAAGACTCTTTAGTTCAGGTTGTTTTCTGAAACGAGCTTCTAGGCTTAGGAATCTCTTCTTGGCTAGCGAGTAGGAATCGCCTAGGCATTCCTTCTCGCCACGAAGAGGAAGACCTACACAAAAGCGACCATTTTCTAGTCGGTAAGTATTAGATAAATAGTGTTGTTCACATAGTTTTTCTTCTTTGGTATACAATTGAGATAGTTGGGGAATATTTTCTAGTTCCCAAAATTTCTGAAGTTCATCATTAATTGTAGGTAAATTAGGCTCATTAAATAAAAAATTGCAATGTATTGCTTTGTGATAATTATGTAGTTTTGTTTTATTGGATAATATAGGCAGTGGACCTGCGACGAGCCATCCTAATTTAGAGCTTCGAAGAATAGGGCTATTCTCACCTAGTGAGTGCTGAGTGGAACCTATCAGATCCCAAAATAGATCAGCACCGATAAGCATATCGATAGAGGATGGTTCATAAAAGCTGGGGTCCGCTAATTTAAATTGAGATAAATTATATTGGCTGATATCCAGTGTACATTTAGGCAATTTTGAAGTAATTGTTGGTACAACTAGGCAAAACATTTGAGTATTGAAAGTACTATCGTTAAGTGATTGTAGGTGTATAGCACAACGCTTAGGAGTACTAGTGAGAGAGGTATCTGATAGGCCTACAACACATACATTTGAGGTTTGTAAAGGAAGATTTAAATATGATTGAACTCTTTCGGTAATAAAGGACGACTGACTGCCGCTATCTAATAAAGCTCTGACCGTTAGACTTTGTTCAGAATTGGGGTTTTTTAATTGAACTTTAGCGGTACACAGGAGGACGTCAGAGTTAGTTAAAGTAGTTAAGTTGTGAGTTGGAGTTAAGTTGGTACTAGGTACGTTAGAATCATCCACAGTATGTAACAAAGTGTTATGTTTTCGTCTACATGAACGACAAGAGCCCGGAAGCCTACAAGCCTGGACCTTATGACCCACTCTCAAACAATTCTCACATAGGTTTAATTTAGATACTAAAGCTATCCTATCTTCAGGCGTACTGGATTTGAATGAAGGGCATTCATAAATACGATGAGAACCCTTGCAAACTAGGCATTCGGAAAACGTCTTAAAGGAAGAAGTAGTAGGTTTAGTAGTGATAGCAAAAGACTTACTTTGAGGTTTGGGGGGAGATGAATGATGTAGACTTTTAGCCCTGTCGTGTCTTTGTCTGTTTACAGTCTCAAGTACATCAGCGCGATTCTTAAGAAAATCGAAAAAATTATCTAACGTAGGAATTTCGGGTAATGTATTACGGTATTCCTCCCATTTAAAACAAGTACCGTTGTCTAACTTCGCCGTGACCATGTAAATAATAATAACATCCCATTTCTCAGTAGGTAACCCTAAGGTATGAAGAGCTCGTAAATTTTTAGTTAGATGATCTACAATAAACCGAAGTGATTTATCGGATTCACGTACAGATTCAATATTAAATAAAGCCTTTAAATGGTTATTAATTAATTGGCGTTTATTGTCATAACGCTGACAAAGTAGTTGCCAAGCCTCGGAGTAGTTAAGATCAGTGACTTCTAAATTACAAATAACACGCGCGGCCTCACCTTCTAAATAAGACTGTAAATAGTGAAACTTATGAATATTTTTTATTTTGTCATTGTTGTGAATTAAGGATGTATATGTTTCTTTAAACTCCAGCCACTTAAAATATGTGCCATCAAATTATTTATTTTAATAACCGGCAATCGAAAACCGAGAACATCATGTTGACAATGGCTAGAAGCATCACAAGAATTGTTCATATTCTCTTTAGAAGGCGAGTTCGATTGTATAAAATATTGAGCAGTGGAAATACACGTATCAAATTCATGTTCAATTACGTCGCGAATATTTAATTCTTCAGCTTGATTATAATCATTTAAAGTTTCTATTTGGCTTTGCAACTCATCGAATTCCACAAATAACGCTTGTAATCTCGATAACTTTAACTCAAGTTTGTTTAACTCAACAGCAGAAATTTTATCTAATGAAGTTACAATTTCTAAATAATTTTTAAATTTAGTTAAGCGTCCCTTAATTGAACTACGCTTAATATTAAGCACCTTTAGATCGTCTTCTTGTTTTAAACCTTCTACAGACATAGCGGTAAATTATCGAGATAAACTAAGCGCAGCGAACTAGATAATGAATAATATTGGCATACGATACGCTCCTCGCTTCGTAGTCAGTGCAGCTGGCGGCTCGGTGTGACGTCAGGAACCGGTTTGCTATCGCGATGAGGCGGGCCGATGCACGGAGCGAACTGCCGAACGGCAGCGATTGTAGCAACGCTGGAATTGATAATTATTGTCTGCGTAAGCGGCGCGTAAATAAATTCGTTAAGATTATGGCTTTTTGCGTAGCAAGCTTAGTGCTTTGAAGAATAGCTTGAAGTTTAGAAGAGAAGGGGCAGTGCTAATTGAATAGTTTAATAATTAATATTGATAAAATAGGAAAACATAGGCAAATTGAATCACTCGAAAAAGTAGATTTTGGAAGGATAGGGCAAATTGAACTTAATGTATTACTTTAGCAAATAGATTTTGGAACTATAGGGCAGATTAGAAGTTTTGAGTAGCCAACATTACACTGATTATTACACAGATCAAAGAGGAACACTAGGATGGATATTGGAATGGGCTCACTCGGGTAGGCAGACAGGCGATCTTAGATGCTCAGGCTAGGTGATGCTGGCTGCGGTGTAGGCGTGAGACCGTTGTAGGCGCGTCACCCCGACGCTTTGGAGAATTTCTTCTTGTAGCACGAAGCACGATGTAGGCGCGCAGCTGATTGCAGGAACTTTTGATCCGCAAACTAGTCGCTGCGCGTGACGTACGACGTAGATTTTTCCTCTTCAACTCGTTGATCTACTTCAAATCTTCAGAATCCGCGTTAAATTGCAGGTCTTGTCACGACGGTCGCCACTTTTGTTGTTGATGAGTACAATACCTTGGAGTTTTTTAAATTAAATGACTTGAGTTGAGACTTTACATTGGTTTAATTATAGATTACAATTTGGCTTTACATATGTGCGTTATAGAAATGCGTAGGCGCGTTACATAGGACGGTCAATCGGCGAATGTAGCGGTCGGTGGTCCGTGGCCGTTCTCTGTTAGTGGGAGCGTGAGTACGTCGCAGGTGATTGGCCAGCCGTGGTACACGTTGTGCCTTTATTGGTGGACCGGCGTGACCATATTAGGTATCGTTCTCCAGCGAGGGGCAATCTTTCGCTCTGGCCATATATGGTAATGACGAAGTGCATGAGTCATTGCGGCGCGCGGCGCCAACAAGTACACCATACCATTTTGGACCACATCTCCATTTACCATCAAGTGGAAATGTAGTTATTTTAAGTAAAAAAGACATCTTCTTTAATATATATAAATTTCATGTCATGTTGTTTGTCCGCGATGGACTCCTAAACTACTTAACCGATTTTAATCAAATTTGTAAACCGTGTGCAGTTTGATCCAACTTGAAAGATAGGATAGACTGAAGGTTTTAATATAAAACAAACTTTTGACAGAACAAAGTCTGTCCGGGCAGCTAGTTTATTATAATTATTTAAATTAAACTTTGCCTCAGATGTCGATTGGCGACAGGATATGGTGCAAACTCGTTTGCCATCCTCGATTACATGAAAGAAACATTGTTGATTTAAATTGGCAATATAGAACTGGAACCTATACCATCCGAGTCTAAGATTAAATTTCAAACAACCAAACTTCTTTATACACACTTCAAACTCTCCGTTCATTTTCTCAGAGTAAAAATAATGTAAAAAGAGTTTATTATACTTCGCTCTATTTATTCAGTACATTTTTATATTTCCGCTGCGAAACTTTTTTATCTCCGCGCGTGAACAGCAATGTTCCATTAAGAAAAGACACGTTCTCTATGGGAACTTTGAAACAGATAAAATATGAAGTAAAATTTATGATTTTATGAGATATCATAACAGAATGTTCTTACCTTCTCATTTTAATTAATGAAAACAATATTGTTATTGTTTTCTTCTTTTCTTGAAGGAAATAGTGGAAATAGTGAAAAAATAGTAAAAGCAATTTGTTTTAGTGCCTCTTGGCCATTACTCAGTGCAATATATAAATCCATATCTATACTAATGTATACTAGCAATTATGTATATATATGCTATACTATTTATACTATATACTACAAACACACAACAGGAAAAACATTTTGTGCCTCATTAATTCAGCATTGTTTACCAAGAGCATTGGAGGTAGCTTGGCTTCAGATAGATAGAGCTCCTGAAATTCTAACACTTACCACCTAACTTCATATTAATGGCCTTTGGAGTTACACAACTGGACATAGGCCTCCCATAACATGCGCCACACTGATCAGTCCTGAATGAAATCAAATCAAATCAAATGTTTTATTCAAAATAGGTTTGGTTTACAAACACTTTTTGAAAGTCATGCAAGCTACGCCAATGCTTCAACAAGGCCCTTCTGTGAGAGAGCCCGGGAGAAGAAGCAGCAAGAAACTACCGGGGTTATTTTTTCCTGCTCACAATTACAGATAGCACTATCTAGTACAATCTATATTCATAAAACTCATGTCCAAGCATTCTTGTCTTTAAAATAATCATCTAATTTGTAATATCTTTTCGTCATAAGAATGCTTTTAATATGAGTTTTAAATTTAAGGTAAAGCCTTTCTGTAAATTTTGATGGAATTTTATTATAAATCTTTACACATGTACCTATGAACTGAGCTTTCTAAATCCATCGGATACAATCTATCTCCAAGTCGTTAGTCAACCTAGTCAGAGAGCATCCTATGCTCCTTTTACTGAAGCGTGGTCTTCATTCGATTCCCCATCGGTTCTTCAAACTACGACCAGCTCATTGGCATCATACGTATACCTTGTCTGGTCCTTATGGATTACTGTTTGTAGATTTTACGGTAAACTATTAAAACAGGCTAAAGATTGTTGTTATTACCATGGTAATTTATTTTAACGGCTAGAAACAAGGTAATGTTTAAGTTATACAAGATACACAAGTAAATTTACAATATTAAATTACATACAAACACAAAAGCAAGCAGGTTCAATGGTTTGGCAGCAAAACTTTTAGTTGTAATTTAATAGATTCACTATCTTATCTTAGACGCTATTCAAGACGAGAAATGTAAGTTTTGCAACCGAAATTAGTTCTGAAAGAGATAATATTCTATTCAGCTGAACTACCGACTCTCGAGAGTCTAATATTGAAACCATTTAATTACATTGCCACAGGCACTACAAAATTTTTAATATGAGTTATAAATTTAAGGTAAAGCCTTTCTGTAAATTTTGATGGAATTTTATTATAAATCTTTACACATGTACCTATGAACTGAGCTTTCTAAATCCATCGGATACAATCTATCTCCAAGTCGTTAGTCAACCTAGTCAGAGAGCATCCTATGCTCCTTTTACTGAAGCGTGGTCTTCATTCGATTCCCCATCGGTTCTTCAAACTACGACCAGCTCATTGGCATCATACGTATACCTTGTCTGGTCCTTATGGATTACTGTTTGTAGATTTTACGGTAAACTATTAAAACAGGCTAAAGATTGTTGTTATTACCATGGTAATTTATTTTAACGGCTAGAAACAAGGTAATGTTTAAGTTATACAAGATACACAAGTAAATTTACAATATTAAATTACATACAAACACAAAAGCAAGCAGGTTCAATGGTTTGGCAGCAAAACTTTTAGTTGTAATTTAATAGATTCACTATCTTATCTTAGACGCTATTCAAGACGAGAAATGTAAGTTTTGCAACCGAAATTAGTTCTGAAAGAGATAATATTCTATTCAGCTGAACTACCGACTCTCGAGAGTCTAATATTGAAACCATTTAATTACATTGCCACAGGCACTACAAAATATCACTTTGTAGCTTCCTTGGCTTTCAATGAATTTTAAAGTTAATTAATTACTCAAGTACAACAATCAAATCATTGCATTTTACGTTCTCAATATGAGTAAATATTTTTAAAAACTACCAGTCTGCTTAAGGTTAACATAATAACAAGTAAGTACATGTTATGTTACCTTAAAGAAATTACACCTCTCCCTAACAATGAAAAGGTATTCAAAATTCATAACCTTTTAAATTGAAATAGCCTACTAGCAAACACGGGTCATTTGATGGGAAATGTCTTAAGGTCACTGCATACGTAGCGTGGACGGGACGTGGACGGGACGTGGACGGGACGTGGACGGGACGTGGACGGGACGTTGACGGAACGTGGTTGGAACGTGGTTAATAAACACTGACGGGGGACGGGGATTTTTAATGCATGCGCAACGTGACATTGCAAATATTCTCGGTTCTCAGTTGTCAATAGCAGCATCTGTAACTCTAGGCAAATTGGATTATAACACTTTATCAATATATCGAAGTCCGGTTAAGTTCCAATACACCTGTGACTTTAAAGTATCAGAGGCTCACTGCAATCGAAGATACCGGGAGTTCTTTTCCACGATGGTTTTGTGTAGAAAGGCTTGTGACTGAGGAATGGAATGTGGAATGTTTTTAAGCCATTCCAAGGTATACAATTAAGCCGCGCTGCCGATCGATGGCATTGGTCGATCACTTACCCTGAACACTTTAATGGTTTAACATTTATGTAATACTAACGTACAAATGAAGGTTTTCATTTATTTTAACATCGAATTCAACGGAAATTTTAATTGATTTCGTAATACATTATTTACATGATTTTCGATGACGTAAAAATATACTTAATATAAAGGTATACAGAGATTTAAAATACGAAAAAAAAAAGCAAAGCAACAACCCATAATTGTCCCACTGCTGGGCTCGGGGTCTCCTCTCACAATGTGAGGGGTATTAGGCCGTAGTCTACCACGCTGGCCAAGTGCGGATTAGTAGACTTCACACACCTTTGAGAACTTTATGGAGAACTCTCCGGTGTGCAGGTTTCTTCACGATGTTTTCCTTCACCGAAGCAAGTGATAATTAACTTGTAATACGCACATAATATTTGAAAATTAGAGGTGCGTGCCAGGATTTGAACTCGGGCCCCTTCGTTCGGAAGACCAACGTTCTAACCACTAGGCTATCACTGCTTAAAATACGAACTACTCTTAAATTGTGTGGATGCACCAAACCTTGTTCAATTTTATATTGGTCTACCTCAAACTGCATTTCCAGAGATTTCTACGGAGTGCACTTACTCGTATGAGTTATGCCAGCCGTCCGTATCCATTCGTGTGGACTGCGCTTTAGATTGTTCTGAAATTTACATATAATCCTATTTTTATTTCGATCAGATCTACAGTATACAGTCAGCTGCGTATAAATATTCAAAAGCATCGAATTCTACTTAATTTGCATAGGACCCAACTCGCTTACTACTGTCCCTAGATGCGAGCCCATAATCGATGTATTTTGGCGGCAAAACAATCCTTTTTGTTTATGTTATCCGCTTTCGATCATTCGCTTTGCCAATGGATACGGGAAAATGTTTTCAGTCTCGTATCGGCGTAAAAAGATACATTGTCATTATTTTGTTCTGTTGCAAAAGGGAAGATTTTCATTGTGTAACTTAATAGAAAGAGTATTAAGCCTTTGTTTGATAGCTGGTGACATACAAACAGCAGGTTTCACTTATAATCTAAAAACTTAATCGTATATCGTATGCATAAAAAAATATTATTCATCCTATGAATAAATTTTGTGTAATTGGCTAAGCCGTTTTAATTGAATTAAATAAATAAATAAACGGTCCATGGATCTGCTGCTGCCCTGCCGACCAATGAAGTGACCTGAAAGAACTGTCACATCTGTTATTCAGCTGGGCTCCACGAACTGGAAAGTTTGGCTTAGTCTCAAATATGTAAGGAACTCTTTACACCCTTAGCCAACTTAGGAACTGTCAGGAGAATATAACATATTTTTATACGAAAGACGAACATTTCTGTTTTATTTTTAAAATTAATCACATTGTAAAATAAAACTGAATGCCCCATCAGCTTCTTTATAGGCATCTTACTACCTTATTACTAGCTTTAAAGACACGTCGTGTTCCGGCTGGGGGCTTATGAGCCAGTTCCTTCTCTTTTTTCTTGTCGGTGATGCTTTTGCCGTTGCTGCTGTCTTGCTTGCTTGATTTTTTTTATGTAATTGGTAGACAAACGGTCTACTAGTTACATAAAAAAACACAATTAGTACCTTAAACTATTATTAATAAAAATCGCTTATTCCAAGCATCATCTGAAGCTACACTTGGACTAGTTAATTCTCGATTAACTAAGTAATAACTTCGTAATTGCAGTGATATTAATAAAATAAATATGGAATACATTTCTTAGTCCGGTTTCAACGAGTAAAACATGGCAACCTTTAAAATTTAAAAGTAAAAAGAGTGACTCAGTGAATGACTTCATGCGTTAAAATGACAGTGACAACACATATTTTGGGATTGACATTTTGACAATTTCAAACGACGTGATCAGCTTTCAATTTCAAGCGCCTAACGTCGCTCCTCGCAGTTTGTTTCATGACATGGTTACTTGTTAAATTTAAAAATTTATTTACATGAACCAACAACGTGCTCGCTCAGTTAACTGGGATGAAGAAGAAAAGGTCAAAAAAAATATCAATGTGAATGACGTTTAGTTAAAACAACGAAGTACTCTTGTTATGCGTCAAGTCAACGTCAATGTCGTCAATGCACGCCTAGTCCACGCCTAATCGCTCGCTAAACTATGTAGCGACATGGACTAACTTTGATTCTGAGATTAGACTCGGAGTAGCTTACTTCTTCGTTACTTTATGTTTATTAATACTGAATTTAATTAAATCTTAATAAAACGACAAGTTTTAAAGTTACTCTTGCTTTAGTCTATGTTTATTAATATGGCCGTTACAGTTTCAGCATATTTACTAATAGGCTTGTCCTATTATATTATAGTCGCATTTTTATTTCATGAAGTCTCGGCCACCAGATATGTAGTTGAGAACCGTTACAGATAGTTCTAGACTTCAATTATTACATTTAAAACGTTATTATTTATTTTTAAGCTATTTGTTCTCAGACACGATTTAATTATGTGTCGCTGTCGTTATTAACTACGAGCGAACCCGCGCCTGCACCGTCACTTCGATTCAGAAAAATGATCCAACAATTTAATTAAAGTATAGCAGAGAACTACTCGAAAAGCAATAAACACATTAGTGTCGCTTGATTTGATTCATAAATTCCCGATAAAAAGTGAATTCTTTGCAATAACTTCTTTATTTTGTACCTCAAGTAGAATATAATTTTAAAAACGTTGAATTTATATCACCAAAGTATGTGGCTACAAGCCAATTACACAAACTACTTAGACTAACAAACATGGCAAAGGAAATCCATCTACAATTACGCTAATGGTACAAGCTTCAGAAATCGGAGGGCCAATAAAGACGTGGCGAAATAATAATGTCGATGGTAAAGCCTTGCGACAAGATTGATTGTGGTCCGAAGTTTGGGAATAATTCCGCAGAAATAAGAAAATAATATTGTTAACATGGAATAGGTCCATTACAATGAAAGAGGACTTGTGTATCGACAGTTACAAAGTTATTTACTTAAGGGTCCTGAGCTGAAATATCGAGGTGATATCGTATGACTCGTTCGCTTAGCTTCAAGGATAAAATAGTTTTACCGGTGTCTTTACAAAATAGTTCTTTTATGAAGTTGGATTAATAGACTGGTTCTAGAGAATATCATGATCTCAGTACTATCTCTTAGATTGTGGAAATAGTAATAGCATTTTATGTAATTTTAAGCACGTTTTTCTGCGGAGAAATTAAATTAAAAGTGAACTTAACGGTAACGTACATGTTAAAAGATTTAAGCCATGTAAGAAATTTAATGACTGCTTTACATGTACCGTATATTAAAATATAACCACAGAAGAAATAATAGTACTTATAATAAATAACTGAAATAGTTTACGTAAAATTAGATTCGTACCTGGATATTTTTATATGTAATGAGTGTGCTTACCTATTGATTTCGTATTCTTTTAGTCGATCGTAAATCATGTTCACAGCAAAACTTCGTCAATCAGTATCAATCAATCAATGTAGGTTTGCGTTACATTTGTATAAAGGGTGTGAGATCTCTATGTTATTTAAAGCAATTATACGGACTTTTGGTGTTTGCTTGATTCGTTCAGAGAATTTTTGGACCTTGCCCGTAGACTTTCTCAAATCAAAACGAACATTTACTTACACCTCATTACCCTACCGCTGTTAGTAAATTCTCCGAAATGTACTACAAATATTATTCCTATAATAGTAAAAGGGTGTGACGGAGGGTAATAAAAAAGAAATAACAACAGATGTTAGGTAAGGGCCCGTAGGGCAGGTAACATCTGGAGAGCTTTGATATATTTAGGTGTGCCATTAGCCAAGGTGGATTTTGTTATTCTACCCTAGGTGTAGAACATAAATAATATTGAACTTATCATATAAAGTAACATGCGAATAAGGTGTAGAATAACTTTATGAGTTTATTGAGACTTAAAATCCAAAGGTTTAATAAACTGAACTTAGTCCAGTTAAGTTAGCGGCATTACAGCTGCAATGGCTCAACGAAAGGAAGAAAATTTATATAAGTAAGCAAAATAAACCTCCACCAATCCGCACTGGAGCAGCGTGGTGGAGTATGCTCTAGGCCTCCTCAAGAGGAGAGACCCGTGCTCAGTAGTGGGCTGTTAATGGGTTAAAGTCAAGCCAAGCCAAGCAAATAAACAACTGTTATAAATTATGACCAAGGTACTCAAAGGCTAGAAATTGTTAATAATACAGTTGATTTAACCATGTGCCACGATAGTTACTTACTGAAGCTAAATAAAGGCTAGAATTTGGAAGCGAGACCTTAAGCTAACAGGCAATGCGGGTATTTGCTGACGCTCAAATGGCTGGAAATCGAAAACGAGTTCCTTAATAAAAGCTAGAAACTGGAATGGAGACAAATGGGCTTTATAGAGTCTCTTTGAACTCTTATATGATGCTATATTTTAACCAGATGTATTTTTTACTCGTATTTTACTATTCGTACCGTACAATTGTTTGCCAGTTTATCTCATTTATAAATACGACAAGCACTAACTATTAATTAAGTGAAATTGATACATAAATTATCCTAAAACTAACCAAATATAAAATTATAGACAAAGTTCGCTGCTAATGGGAGTTGTAGATTGTTCACACCGTTCTCATTACAGCTTCTTTTCGTCTTCGGCCCGAGTACTAAGTTACGATACAATAAATAACTTTAATCAATACTTTTACAGCGTAAACAATTATCTATTCATTAACTTGTAGGCCAAATGTAGGTACAACTGTTTTTATATGACCCTAAACTCGATTTAGAACAATGAGGCAGGCATACAAAAAGGGCTTAAGTCGCGATAGACAGTCAATTTACAAAGTTTTCATATTTGTGTCTATAGTTCAAAATCTGGTTCTTCCGGGTAAATTGCTCTGTCTGTTGTCGAAAACAGCATGAACTTGTGAGAAACGCTGTTGAGGTTATGGCTATATAACAAACTTCGACTTTGTTTTGCACTATCTAAGGATTCTATAGGATAGGTAATAACCAATAACATGTGCATGATCGTAATATAGATATCCCTGCTGTGCCTATGCTAAATACCGAAGAGTAAATAAGACAGCCACATACTATGGTTGTACAGTATCACTGATGTCGCATCCTCGAAGACTTCTGGTCGCATAAGGTGAACAAATCCGATGAGAAATTTAATACCCCAGCTTTGTTTTGGCACACTCCCTTGCATGTTTTTGCTATCCTAGTACTGACTGCAAGTGGGGGGTGGAGAGAGAGAGAGACAGACAGAGAAACATGCGCACGCCGCACGACTTGTAACGACGCCGCACGAGTTGTAACGACGGCAAAAAGTGTCGTTACAACTTTTCGTCTTAATTTTTTCCGTCTAGCCCCCTTTCGCAACGCGCGATAAGGAACTTCGTTTCAATAACCGATTACATATTCCTTAGGGACAATACTAAAAATATCATATTAGCTCCGGTCCATGAAAATTTAGTTAGGATTTATTTATATTATTTTACGACATAGTATGTTGAGATTTATATTTTTATACATACACACAATAATACTATAATGTAAAAAAGAGGTAGATACATTACAGATGTCACTAGCGCGCAAACCGTTCTGCTCGTAGTCGCTTTGTCAATACAAGACGATACGCACCACGTTCCGTGATACGCAGGCTTTCGTTGTTGTCAGAAGTGCTTGACATTTGACATACAGCGTTAAAATGCCTTCGTGTATTAAACAATGTGATTGGTGTACTGAAACAAAAGATAAACGTGTGTGTGTTGTAGTTCTTTTCGGAACTGATTTTTTGGTTGTTTTATAATACACGAGTAACCGCCCTCGCTTTGCTTCGGTTTTCTTATTTTTTTTATACCTTGGGATACATTATTGGAGTTTTATTAAGGATCCCTATTTTTTTTTTTTTGAAAATATAATATAGCCTATGTTACTCGGGGATAGTGTAGCTTCCTAACAGTGAAAGAATTTTCCAAATCGGTTCAGTAGTTTCGGAGCCTATTCAATGCAAACAAAAAATCAAATCTTTCCTCTTTATATATTAGTATAGATAACGTAATATTTAAATATCACTGCATACGCAAGGAATAATATAGTAATTAGATAGTAATTAATGGTCATTGAAACACATTTGGGCTATAACAGGGTATCAGGCTATATGGGTAATAATGTTTCCAAGTTATTTGGCCGTAGGAAATGACATTTTTAAGAAGGAAAAGTATTAGTAGTATAGTATGGTTGTTTTCTTTCCTACTAGCCGATACTGCAGTGAACTTATGGAAACATTGATTGAGCTTAAACATACCAGGAATTTTCCAATACAAGATCTTCTTTTCGAGCAAGACCCGGATTAATCTGTCAGTGGGCGTGCAACGGAACACCGATTTAACGCGCGATATAGTCCGACATTTGCTCTGAAAATACAATAAATCTTTCCTTACGTACATCGCATTTTTCTTTTTGGTATTACTATGCAGCATGAGTTTATTCGGTATATTATAAAAATAATAAATAAATAAATAATAATTGACCTGGATGTCACACATCGGATCAATGCAGGTTGGATGAAATGGCGACAGGTCACAGGAACTATTTGCGACCCACGGATGCCCCTTAAATTGAAGGGTAAAATCTACAAATCCGTCATCAGACCTGTCGTAATGTATGGATCAGAATGTTGGGCTACAAAGAAGACGGATGAGAGACGATTGCATGTCACAGAGATGAGAATGTTAAGGTGGATGTGTGGAGTGACGAGAATGGATAAAATAAGGAAGGAGTATATTAGAGGAAGTTTGAAAGTGGCAAAAATGACAGAAAAGTTGAAAGGGAACCGAATGTCGTAGTATGGGCATGTGATGAGGAAACGCATGTGGCGAGAAGAGTGATGGATATGAATGTGATGGATAGACGAAGGAGACGAGGACGACCAAAGAAAAGATGGATGGATTGTGTGACAGATGATATGAAAGATAAGAGAGTTAGTGTAAAGATGAGGGCTGATAGGAAATTGTGGAAGAGGAAAACATATTGCGCCGACCCCAAATAAAATTGGGAAATGGGCAGGATGATGATGATGAATAAATAAATAATAAATAAAGTTGTTTGTAAAGTAAAATAAATTACCTAGTGAAATAGAGAATTTGTGGTAGAGAAGATCTGCCAGGAATCAGGATATTACACGCTTTATATTAGCTTCACCTGTATGTTTGTTTGTTTGTTCGCAACTTCTCTTTGAACTTGATTTTGAACCACTTCAACCGGTCAGATTTCTTTCAAACTTCGTGGGCTTATTGAGAACCGATGACAATTTAATATTTAAAGAAAAAAAGAAAGAAACAAAGAAAGAAAACCTAATTACACGCTTTATATTAGCTTTAAACGGTCAGATTTCTTTCAAACTTCATAGACTTATCGAGGATTGATGACAATTCAATATTTAAAGAAAAAAGAAAGAAAGAAAAAAAAATTTCATTTCAAAAAATCGAACTGAAATTGAAAAAATAAATAATAATTGAAAAAGTAATAAACACGCTTTTATAAAAAATCCGACTAAAAGAAAATAGAAAATAAATTTGAATTAAAAATCGTGTAATTGTAATAAAAGCGTGGGGTACATGGTGTCAATGAGTAGAAGGGATAATATCTTAAAAGCATCCCACACTTTTTTCACAATTACACGATTTATTAATTCAAATTTATTTTCTATTTTTTTTAGTTGGATTTTCTATAAAAGCGTGTTTTTCAGTTTTTTTTTAAACTATTTTTTTTAATTATATTCCCAGCGCTTCATTATTTTTAGGTTGATCAACATTTCTATTGATTTTAAAGAAAATATTTTTAAAAAACCCTTTAAAAAGGATATCCTTTTATGTCACTTTAATGCTAAATGTAAATCAGAAAAACATGTAATTTTTTTTTGCTAAAACGTATGATATGTATATCGGCGCGGCGTATAAATGATTAAATGTGATCGATTTGAATAATTATTACTTGCAATTATTGTAAATTGAGCGGGTAACACCGAATAGAGTTGTACACGTCATGGCGAGGTCTGGCAACCCTGGCAGAGGCCATTAGTGGTAAGTACGGTACGACGCCGGTCGCTTGGCAGATGTCAGTTGTCAGTCAATACAAGCTTGCATCATTGTACCCGGAGAAGCCACGGATAAAGTCCACCGACGGACTTCGGAGACAGCCTTCGAGCTGAGCAGACGCCTAGAGAAGAGCGTAGTTACTTTTAAGACGGCCTCCGGGCTGAGCGGAACGCGACGTGTGAATTGTTCGGTTGTGTCGGTGAAAACAATATTCGGAGTCGAATGGCGGATTGACCAGTAACAGAATCAGACCAGGGGTTATGCGAGGCATGGGCTGGCGAATAAGGGGTGGTTGGAGGCCAGTAGGGGGGGTTCACCCCTCATTCCTGACTATAATTGTATAACGTGTGTAAAAGTTGTAAAACCTGCGTTAAGATGAGTTTCTGACTAAAGTGATGTAAACGCCCACTGTTGTTATTATTTCCCGAACCACCACCCACCCACACGTTTCTCCGACATGTATATTATTATGCATTACTTATTATCAGTGTATGCATGGCATAATCAAAATATAATAAGTAGTGGATCTATACATTTTTTTTATGGAAATAGCCGGTAAATGAGCTGACGATCCACCTGATGGTAAGTGGCTATCGTCGCCCATGGAGATCACCAACACCGAAGGCATCAACGATGCGTGCCGGCCAAGAAAGAGAGAAGAAAAAGAAAGAAGGAACTCAACTCAAGCCCCCAACCGGGATACGACGAGTCATTTAGCGGCTGACTCATGCTCAAGGGTGGTAGCTATCCAGGCGAACCCCATGGAAAAATAATAATAGTAATAATGGTATTCATTAAAAATTAAAATCAATATTACCAATATAATCTCTCGAGGGGCCCTACCACCAGCGAGCCGGATTTAGTCGCCTCTTACGACACCCATCTGGTGTGGTATTGGGGTTAGTATTCTAAGCCACCCCAATGCGGCATAATACATATGATTCTAGAACCAAAAACCTATTGTAGTTTAAGGAAATATCAATTAAAATATCTCAGATTTAATTAATAAAATTAAAAAGTGCTACAGTTGAAATAGCGTAAAACAAACACAGCAACAATAAGGTAGCGCAAACAAACCGTATAGCAAATAAAAATGTGAATGCACAGTCGCTAAAAACGGGTAAATTTTAAAATTTAGCTTAATACGAAAAAACTGGTATTACTGTTATACGCAAGAATGAAAATTAAACTACAGGTATGATTAATTTATATGAACGTATTTTTGTACGTGTTATTTACTTTTGTATTGTTGTGTGCTAATTAATTGTCATTAGCAGCTTTATTAATAATTTAACACATTGGCTGCGGCAAGTAAAATCTTAAGCCTTCGTCTGGTGCGGCGGCGGGCCAAATTGTGCCCCCAATGATTTTTCCGCCAGTGCGTGGTAGGTCTTTTTGGGCCCGTCAGCACAAGGTTAGATTAAATTGCTATAACTTTGCGAAAACATAATGTAGGTGAGCAGTTTTTGGACTGTTTTAACAACCATGAACCCAACTTCTTTAGATTTGATTCGCCCCGGGATCTGCCGAACAGAAAATGAGAAATAAACCAGGGAAAGTGGCGGGTCGATATCGACCAGAACCGCACTAGAAAGTATTTTTAGTAGTGATGGGAAAGACAAAAATAAGGGGATATCGAAAATAAAACAATAATAGTAAAGAAATGAAAAATAGTTTATTTAATGATTATTTATTAATGCCTATCTTTAAAACATTTCGCACAAATATTTTGTTCACAGATTCTGCAGTATGTTTTAATTTTTTTTACTTTTTTTTAACTTCGGAACTCCTCAGGGTTTCCCGCAGTTTCTCATAGCACCCTGCACAATTTCGCCGTTTAGCGCTCATCTCAAGGACATGATCGGCTGTAGGTGTTACCTGATTTCCTGAAATGATTTTTTAAATTCTGTGATTCATTTACCTATGAGTTTGACTACAGGGCTCACTGTGTATTAAATAGATTTTCAAATAAAATGAAAAAGTTAATATAGGTCTTGAAATAGTCAAATCTCATCACCGTGCGTTGTCAAAGTGCACATTTTGATGGGTAAAATCAAACACAACATGCTACAAGATAAGGTGATACAACTTTGTTTTCTGCAATTTTAAGACTAATCTATTTGTTAATTGGAATAAAAAAACGCGACGTACGTCAGTTACAATAGCGTTCCCAACACTAACTGGCGAGGCGGACGCTCTGTGCGGTAACGGGCCGCCAACTGCCTGTTGGGACGGCGGGCCACAATAGGCCCCCTCCCGCACCGAGTTGATATTTTTTACCGTCAGTGCGTGATAGGCCGATAAAGGCCTGCCGTGATGTTTTTATAGTGAACACCTATAATTTTGACCACAATCTCAAATATATATTTGTCTTTGTCGTACCTTTACAAACACCCGAGATAATCGTTCCGCACCAGCGAGAGGGACATAGTTTTCTTCGTCCGCACCAGCTGAAATTCCGCGGCAGGCTGATTTAGGCCTGCTCCGCAGTGAACGTGTTAAATCAATAGGTGCATAGGTGAATAAAGTCTACTATAAGTCGAATTAAGACGCCTGAATGAATTAACTCAGGTGAATAAAGTCGACGGCACCGTAAATAATTAAGGTTAGCTGTTTTTTTAGGAACTCAATGATATACTTATTCAATGGTTGATTCTGATATTTGGGAAACTCGCCTATTACCAAAATTCAAAAAATAAGAAAAAGGCTACGAGTATGCCCCTTTATTTCTTTTACTTAAAAGTAGGAGAATTTCATAATTATGTTTCTCTAAAATCTTCAATAAGTTATTTTAGGTTAAGGTGGAATTTCGACAACTGGAATAACACTTCGTTAATGAGTGTTAACCTTTTATAATAATATTTTACTCAGTAATTCTGCGTTATTATAATTTTAATAATGTAGTAATTAGTAATTGTGAAGTGTAATTGCTTTGTCACACTATAATGTATTCTCTAGAAGTTTTTCTTAATAGTTTTCGTTCAAGCACCCAATAAAATTATTAAATAGTTAACACGGACATGAAACAAAGACGGACGTAACCTCGTCTAATCGAGAGTGAAGCATAGAAATGGCCGTCCGCTTACCATGTGTGCGTAATTTTTGATTCGCGATTGAAGCAGTGAAGTGTCAATGTGTGGGTGTGTGTACTTGTACGAATAGAGAGTTGGTGTTACTATGGGTGCTTCACTGAATTTGTTCTTGGGATTACGTCCGTCTTTTTTTTAGGTCCGTGATAGTTAAATACGTAATCCCATTTGATGTCTGTCAGAGGAAATTTACAGTATTACGGAGTAAAATTTATTTTGGTGCTGTAGATATTTGAAGTTGAATTCAACCTCTATTTGGCTAACAATTTCGTATGCAAATTGGGGCCTCCGCACTTGTTAGGATTCAATAGCGAAGTGAAGGCTTCATAAAGTCTTAGGAAATCAGCGTAGTATTGGTACGGAAGATAAAACTAGGTACCTACAAAACATTGCTAAATTTTGAGAACTGTTGTAATCTTGAATATTCAAATTATAATATTGAGATTAATAAGATTGGTAGCACAGATTGTAGCGTGTAAATTAATTATTTTTCTTTATAATAATCGCGGAAAACATCAAAATTTTTTTTCGTTATCATCAGAAGATCTTTGAAGAAGGGATCTATTGCGTTGATAAATATCCCTAGAAATAGTTTACCTCAAACTAAATCTCAAATTTTATATTGACAATATAATGCTGATGATACAGATTCCGCTTCATAGTTAAGTCAAATAAGGATTTTACTTATTATTCACATTTAATAAGAAACTTAATGTGCACTTTCAGACATATAAATTCCTGTAAGAGTTTTTAGTGAATTTATAAAATATCAAAGCAAGGATTTTAAGATATTGCAATTTTATATCAAAGCTTTACTTTGTATTGCCCCGTTTTCCTAAACAATTAAGACATAATAACAAAACTCATTATACTTTGTAATCAGACTTATATTTTTTCTTTTTGTCCTATCCTTGGAAGAGCAATTAGTAGCACGCATATAACCTCTTATCCCTTCATAACCTCGGTCCCTCTTATTCTCTTGGGGAAACAAATTAGGGTATAATCTTCGAACAGTGAACATCTATTATAAATATTACTCCCTCAATATTCAAAAGCCAGTAAAATTACCATAAGGTTAGGACGAAATTACAGAAGCTATGTTTCTTACTTGCTCCTGAATTAAATACATCGTGACGAAATTTATAATTTTAAAATAATAGTACTAGGAAATTCTGTAATAGGTATGTACTACACTTTTTTTATGGAAATAGCCGGCAAACGAGCTGACGATCCACGTGATGGTAAGTGGCTACCGTCGGCCATGGACATCAGCAACACCAAAGGCATCACTGATGCATTGCCGGCCAAGAAAGAGAGAAGAAAAAGAAAGAAAGAAATCTAATACTAGAATTCTAATCCTACGTTTTATGTAAAATGTACATAGTATTGTTAGAATTGTTCTTTAAGGTATGAGATATATTATTTATATAATTATTTTCATCTATAAGAAAAGATGATGCATTCCTTTTCTCGTTTTTCTCCTCAATGATAACTTTTAATTAAGGTGCTTACGTAGTAATCGTCATCACCGATGTGTTGCTGGCCAAGAAAGAAAAGAATAAAAAACGCTACACACTCATAGCCCCACACTAGGATTCCCTGCGTTGTTGGTGCCATGAACAACACACAAAGACAACAACACACACCCCGATCAAGACCAAAAACTTAAAGTTTAAACTCATCTTTTCAAATTTCAGCCCTGCTGGGAATCGAACCCAGGCCCCTTGGAACTGCAGTAAGGCATGGTAATCATTGCGCCACACGGGGCGTCAGACGAAAAAACCGGGCTAGTGCGTGTCAAGCCATAATATTTTTAAAGACCTTTTCAACGATATCACACTATGGGGTACGCAACAAAAAAAAAATCACCTTCACTTTACCTGTTGTAGGGGAGGTACCCTGATTTTATTCTACGGTTTTCGAGTTTTAATAAATGTGTATAACCATACCAAATTACAGCTTTCTAGCAATAAGGTTCTCGGCACTATGCCTCGGACAGAAGGACGGACGGACATGACAAAACTATAAGGGCTCCGATTTTACTTCGGAACCCTAATGTAAATAAGCTCTAAAGCTCCAACCGTAAGACGATAAGATTCGTAAGAATGCAGTACTTCAAAACCAGCAAGCAATAATCACCAAACACCTTTAAACTAAAACTTTCAACAACTTATGACGACCCGTGTGGCGCAATGGTTACCATGCCGGATCGACGCACCAAGGGTCCTGGGTTCGATTCCCAGCGAGGTGGAAATTTGAATGATAAGTTTGAATTTCTGTTCTCGGTCTGGGTGTGAATGTCCTTGTCTAGTGTATTGTCCATGGCACCCACGACACAGGGAATCCTAGTGTGGGGCTATGAGTGTGAAGCGTTATTTTATTTATTTATTCTTTCAATAAGGAACTGTTTTTACAATCTTATTTGAAGAATACACCCAAATGTATGACTGATCCTGGAGAAAATTCTTTTTACGCCTTCTATAAAGAATCCCTTGTAGCGCTCCGGGAAAACTAGAAATCTCATTCCACAATTTGTAGTACTTACGAGGCAGAAACGATCAAGATAATCGGACTGTGGATTTGGATGTGGACGATTGGTCATAAGACGTATAAATAATATACCTACTACTGGTTCAGTTCAAAGAGTTTTGGAGTCAGCTACATACTCGAATGCAACGTTAGTCTAAACTAATTTATTATTATTAACAGAAAAGTTCTGATTCTTTGTTTGGTTGTAATGGATGAACTAGATGGACCGATTTCAAAAATTATTTCACCAATAGGATGTTCTATCTATTGTTTCTGAGTTAGATGGGCTATATTTTATTTAAAAAAATAGGGATCTATACGAAAACCGCAGCAAAGTGAGGCTGGTTACTCGTACGTTATAATTATATCCAAATCCGCTTAAGTATTTCAAAAACTAAGTATTAGTCAACTTTGCAACAATCGCGGTTAACATGTATCATGGTTTATCTTTAGACATGCGTGGCACCTCCCTCTCTCCCACAACGGAAACATGCACTACAATAATTGAAAGTAACTCTAGTAACTTATGATGCTCCGTTTCGGGGTGAAACACGTGTTGGTGCTGGTATGTATGTTGGTATATACTTTTAATTATTGTAGTGCATGTTTCCGTTGTCGGAGGGAGGTGCCAGGCAAGTCTTAAAGTATGTGCCATCATACATGTCACCCGCGGATTGTTGCAAAGTAGACTAATACTAGCTTAATAACAATGGATTTCCGCAAAGTAACGCCTGCTACTATTAACTATGTTTAAAAAACATAAAAAAAAAATGCACGATTACTACGGCAGTCTCCTAAAGACCGGTCGCTACGTACTCTTGCACAAAACTATTAAGATACTCATTAGTACAAACATTTGCATGTTCATATTGTGGAAAGCATTCTATCCCAGCAGGATTCATTTTCACGCTCTTTAAGTACCCTGCAAATATTCTTGAATGTTAATGAAATTGCAAGTTCACAAAATAATTGTTATTATATTACGGCAATTTAAACGCATAACGGCTAATTTTGCTGTTTGGTGAACAATTTATACGGGTTTATACCATGCTATGAGTATATTTTAATAAGATAAACCTATATTATGTACTCGTATACTTGTAAATAAGTTTATGTATTATGCTTGATTGATTAATTCACAGACTGTTGTATTTTAAAACAACAACGGGACTTTTACAAATATCGAATCATCAGTGTTAAAATACCAGTAATTCCAAATTTGTTTAAAGAAAGAACAGAAGCAATAATTTGCCTAAAGGGATAGAACCTTAGTATCTCTCCTACAGGCAATTATATTTTTTTTTTTTTGAAAGTGTGACGCACAGTCGTGCGTCACTAGTAGTTTTATACAATATAGTCATCTATATTTTTCTATATATATTATAAAACAGTAACTCGATAATGTCTGTACATTGAAGATATTTAAGAAAATTTGATATCAGGGGACTCAGTAGGAGCAATAGGTTGCGAATCTGTCATTTTTAAAAATCTTGTCTGTCTGTATGTTTGACACCGCATCACGCCAAAACGACTGTATGAAATTGAGTGCGGTTTTCACAGTTTTATTACCGGTGGTCTAACTTAAAATCTGGTGTATGATTTATCGTGATACGTTGCTTACAAGCCGAGATATCAATAAATAGGACTTTTTGATACGCCACATAACAGCAAGAAATTGTGAAAGTACCCGATAGAGAGATAAAAGAGACTGTTTAGTATCGAAAATATTCTTTATTTCTTAAAAAAAATCAGTGTGTACATATTTTATTTTATTTATGATTTTGCAGTGAATTAGTTCTGCTAATCATCAACAGATGTCAGTATAGGTAACTGAGTAGGTCTGAGAACAAGACTTAAGCTATTATACCGTGAATAAATCTTTTATTGAAATTAATGTGTACCTAATACCTATATATATTTAAAATATTAAAAAAAAATTAAAAAATAAATAAACGCTTACACACACACACAGTAGGTTTTAATCTGTGTCGCAGGTGACGTGGACGACACTAGTATTGGTATAAAACTACTTGCCTAGACCATCTCGTAAAGCTTATAAGGTACTTATCTCAGCAAAAACATAAATGGGAAATAAGAGTCAAGTTCAAAAAAAGGAATTGAGATCAAAATGGTTGCTAAGTTCTGTGTAGGAAATTCTAAAATTTTAGTCAAAAGGACATGTAATACAAGCTCTATATTAAAGTCAATTTAATATTTTTACAGTAGGTACTACGCAGACTTGGAATTTAGAACTTTTAAATAGTTTTGCTGTTCATTAAAGTGGTATTTTGGGATTTCGACATAAAATGATAAAACACCCATTTTTAATTTTTTCAGAAATGGTAACCTACCGAGGAACGGGTTTTGTTCCTGCAGGCACTAGGGGGTAATCTGTGCCTAGAGTAATGAAAAGTAAGTATGTGTTACTAATTTATTAGCAACATAGCTCAAAGAATTAGCCGGCTAAAGTGGCAATGGGCTGGCTACATAATGCGAATGATCGATAGCCGTTGGGGAAGAAAGGTACTCGAATGGCATCCACGTCTCGAAAAAAGGAGCATAGAACGCCCCCCGACCAGGTGGACTAACGACCTGAAGAAGACAGCGAGTAACCGCTGGATTCAGAAGGCTCAGGACCGGTCAGAGTAGCGCAAGTTAGGGGAGGTATATGTCCAGCAGTGGATATCCAAGGGCTGATGGATGGATGGAATTTATTAAAATTCCCGTTATAGTTTCCGTTCCCAGCAATCAAGTGAACCATATTATGATAATCCCTGAAAATGCCTATGTTTAGTTCTATGTTATCGTATCTTAAACATAAATACTACAAACTCTTCCTTCAATAGAAAATGGACTGACACTTAAATATGTACATCATAGAAAAAAACAGGTTCATTGGATAGCAGCCCCATAAAACGGGTTTTTAGTAACTGTATTCTGATTATTCAACCCATTAAATCCAGTCTGAAAACTATTTCCGGATTGTTAAGGCTTCGTTTAAGCTTAATTTAGGTCAACTGCCGCGCTACCTTGATACTACATTTTAGAACGCAGCTTTACTACCCTGCATTTTGTTAATAAGTTTTATCACTAAGTATGTTTATGTGATTTTATTGTTCGGTGGTGTTTATCAAACCTGTATTGGGGAGACTTTCGCTTTATGAAAAATTACAATATATTATTCATCTTATTCAAGTGAACTTGTTAGGTAGCCTGAGAACTGAAATGGAAGAATTTATATTTTTTAATTTTTTTCTGAGAAAATACACTTTAGGAAATTTGTTTTTAAATATAACTTTAGACAAACGAGCAGATAACCTAATAGCTAGAATAAATACTATACGCATCACCAAACCAACAAACAAACAGGAAGAAGAGAGAATAAAAGAAAGATAAAACATGAAAACGCATAAAAATAAGGTTGATTAAAAAAGTTATACTTACCACTTATTTATAAGTACCTCTCGCTCGCACAAACAACCCGACGCGCGCTATTATAGCAATCCAACCACGTACCTCTCGCTCTCACCTACGACCCGGCGCACGCTATCAATCCAAAACAACTCCAGCGAATACTGTGCGCCTAGTACAGCCTAGTATCACACACCTTCCTCATGTCGCATTTTGTCTGTCACTTCCAAATTCCTGTCGTTTACCAAACGCCCCATAAGAAGTATAACTTCAAAAAAAAGAGTAACAGACACACAGACACACACAGATTTCCTACACACACACACATATACACACACATTTCCTACAAAAAAATATTTCGCCATAGTTCTGTTGCTGTACTTCGTCAGTTGTTCAACTAGGTGCACTGACTGACTGAAAGATAATTAGGTGGATGAAAATACCACACTATATTTCTGAGATTACTTTCAGTTTTTTGTATCCCAGAAAGAAAGGGTACCCGTGGGATATGATGGTAATTCGCAAAGAACCTTTTAGTAAGTTTTAGGCGCTTTGTGTGAGCTGAGGAACGAAAGTTTTGATAAATTACTTCATATCTGTAGAATACTAATCAGCTTCGTGTTTCGGTTTCCGAATGACAATGATACCAAAATTCCAATTCCGTTTCGCTATTTGAAATGAAATCTTGCGATAGAGCACTGCAATTCTTCGTAGTGCAATCGCACTTAACGAGTCAACGCGAAATGAGATTATTTGAGCCCCCGCTCGGCAAATGGTGCGAATAGGAAGATTCATTTACTGAAACGAAATGGGTTCGCGGACTCAGACAACACTTACGGGATAAAGAAATGCAACCACAAACGCTGTTTGCAATTTTGCTTGTATTAAATTTTCAAACTCAATGTTGTTAGTGTTACTACATTTTAAACTATATTTACGAGTAAAATAAATTGCTATGTTTCTACTTTAATCTGCTAACATGTTTATTCTCTTTCATTGTTCATTCTTTCGTTTAAATTTAATTCTAACAAGAATTATATGGAACCCATAGATGATTTGGAATCGAATTTTTAAGGAAATGAAATCTGTAATTCGAGTAAAACAAATACCTTGTAAAGTTAAATATTGTCCAGCATCGCCGAAAATAAGTCGAGAATGGGTATTTAATTTTTTTATCTGTTTAGGCTCTTTATGAATTTTTTTTGTAATAGTGTAGCTACGAACTTGAAACATCTATGGATCACTAATCCATCTATGGTCAACTTGCACTGAACCAACATGTTTGAGTATACTTTAAGCTTTCCTAAAATAATTGTTATTAATTAATTACTTGCTATATGGTTATAGCCACTTCACTAATATTAACCAAGTTTTATGAACACAAGAGCTACTGCTATAAATAAGGGTGGCAATCGAACAGTTATATTGGACAAATGCGCAAACTTTCCATAATAACTTCCGCCAGAATATTCGCTCGCAATTTAACGTGGCCAATTGATACATAGCTTCGGTTAACTCAACTGCCGTTTGAAATTGTCGCGTATTACTGCATAATCACTTGTATTCTTCGTACATTTAAACAACAAAATATCTGGTTTGTTACTAATAACTAATACTGAGGTCTTAGCCGGTACCTTTTGACGTCAAGTCTCGTATCATAGAGATCAGTGTGCTCTGGGCACAGTGCCACCATGTTTAATCTCAACAGTACTTAATTAGAAGTACCATCTGCTCTAGAGTAATATGAAGTTTTAGATTATCAAGCAAAGGCCGTGCCCTGCAATAAACCGCAAAAAGGTTCGTCGACTGAGTATAAGTCACAACCCACTTGGATAAAAATACAGGTCATATGGTAAGATTTATGTACACCAGAAAGAGTCGAAAAATTTACTGGTACGATCACCTTATTGATTTGCAGTTATCGTTTCGTGTGGAAAGCCTACACAATGAAATGGAGTTGTAAGTCTGCGAGTTATAGGTCGAACTCATTGGTCAATGAAGCCTGACAAAGCGACAAAGCCTGGAAAATATACTGATAATATTTTTCCCCTGCGTGTCGTTTTTTCCTATAATAGGTCTATTCTTTTGAGGAAAATCACAGACGAAATGAACACTGAAAAAGGGCCTGAATACATCTTGATAATCTTACTTGACGCCTTAGAATAGCTTATTAAAATTGAATTACCTCTTACAGAGATCTTCATGTCCCTTCTTGAAAGCGTTCCATTGTTCGGACCTTATTTTTTATAGGAAACACAGATTGTGTACGCGTATTTTTGTTTTATTTTTTACGCCTTTCAAGATAGTGTAGTGAAATGGATAAAACGGACTATGTGATACTTACCGTATTGAACGCCGCCTACGCACTCTACAGATTGATGGTCCATCACTAACATTAGAGACGTTACAGAAGCATTGTTAATGATGAAAGCGACTAAGCATTAGCCTGAAAATGGACAGAAGAATCAACTGATGGTAATATATCACTGTTTTCACTGCGAACATGTGCTGTTAGAGTAGATTTGATATGCTAACAATTTTTTTCGTGCGTTAATTGATAAAATTTGGAGCATGTTGATTAGTGTTATGTATTACATATGTTTAATTATTATGACTACAACTTTACTCGCATGAATAATCTCAGTATAATTAAATTACAATATCAAAATGTTCCACTGATATACATTTTTATCACACTTGTAAAAGTGACGAAGTTTTCTTTGTGAATAAAATATTGGGCGTCAATGTAATATTACTTTCATATATTGTATTTCATATATGTCCTATATACTTACTTTCATGTATGTATCGCGCTTGCATCATTTATACCGGTGTATAGTATGAATTTCAATTTCACACCACAAAAATTACAGAAAATATAAATATAAGTAATGGCAACATTTTTTTTATTTTTTTCAATTTTTAACTTTTTGGAAAACTATCAGCTAGGTATCTACATAAAATATAATTAAATAGTTAACAATGGCCAATTTGAAGTTTCCACTTATAAATAATCTGAATACATCTATGGTATTAACAATAAAATTTACGTACTAATTTTAAAGAAATCGTCAGCAAGTACACGCTTAAGCATATTGCTTCAACATCATGTTGTACTGAGGTCTCGTTGAAACTTCGGCTTGCGCGCATCAGGTAACCATTTTTCATATAATTGGTTTTAGCTCTGGAAATATGCAATGAGTTATGAGATAGGTCTTCGACAGGATGCTTAAGGAATACACAAACCAATATGCTTGAAAAGTGCGGGACAATCGACAGACCCATTCGCTATGTTAAATAAATACGCGTGGTCAGCTATACGCTTTCTTTCCAGCACTGGTAGGATGTGGAATTTTTAGCAACGCCTGATGTAATTTGGAATATAACGTTTATCTACTTCTAAATTGTAGGTAACGAATAAACCTTTTTTGTAGACGCTCAATGCGCATAATCTATGTGTCATAGACTGGGTTCCAGACTTGCGACGCATATTCTAAATGACCTCTTACATAGCTACAGTAGAGGATTTTAAATGTTTTTATTGAGGAGAAGTCAGACTACAGATGTAATCAATCTTACTGTATAAAAAGAAAAAGTAGGGTATTTGAAAATACTTTTCTTTTTACCCGCATGCGTGAGTAAGAAGGATTATGTTTTTCGCAAGCTTTTATTTAACTTGTAAAATCAGTTTGTGCAGCAAGGCTATTCTGTTTTGTAACTCGACAGCGGAATTCGCGATGAGTGTCAAAATCCTATCTTTAGTCGTTTTAAGTTTGACACTCATCGCGGATTCCGCTGTCGAGTTACAAAACAGAATAGCCTTATAGGTCAGTCTATTACAAAACAGATTGAGTACAATTTTGAAACATACGATAATGTAACAATGTGACTATCGGATCTGGAGGGCTATTCTCTAAAATACAAACTCGAAATCGAAAGCTCACTCACGTGAGACTCAAAAGTGAACTTGCATTATCTTGATATGTCATTCTCTAATCATCTAGTACGCACTTGCGAAGTGAAGTGAGTCTCGAATTCGAACTTCAATTTTGAAATTCATCGTGGATTCCGCTGTTGAGTTACAAAACAGAATAGCCTTGCAGATCGAGCTTGGATGATATGATATCTACTGACTACAGCAACATCCTATTACAACAAACGCTTTTTTTAAGATTTTTCAATTCAATTACAATGAACCTAATGAGAAACAGATAAATGTGAAACATGTCAAATTTTAATAAGTATTAAAAAAATGATTGAGCAACACACAAAGTATATATTATATTTTTAATGTTGTTATATTTTCCCAGACGTGTTTTGAAGATAATAAACGAAAGTACTACCACAGAAGAAATAATATTACTTATACTCTAATGTCTTTGTTTATCAAGCGCAATATTTTAGTCCACAGCACACGGCATCTTCTCTATGATTAATTTTTCAACTAAATTATTTCTGTATTTATTTTTTACGTTGTTACGTTTTTACCGCTGCCAGCATAAAAACACAATTCAGAAAACAAAAACAATTTCTTTATGTTCTTTTACGAAGTATTTAACGAAAACAAAAACTTTGCGCTATGAGAATGTATTTTGTTAAAGCGGAGAATATTAACTTTAAAATAATTTGAAACATTTAAGAAATGTATGTAATAATAATATATGATTATTAAATAATCTAGTCATCTATCATTATCATTAGTCTGTTATACCGTTTGGTGATGAAAAACAACTCGGGTTCTATCTCATTGTTCTCAAATTATTTATTAGCTGGTAAATGTTTCCTCTAAATTCAACTATTTGTCAAAGTGTCTTACATTTATCTTAGTCCGTTTAAGTATCCAGCTGGAAAGTTTGACAGGTAAACCGAAGCCTGTGGCATATTTCGGAAAACAAAAATAATTTACTGTTGAATACAAACTTTTAATAAAGGTCAACATAAATTTCCTATCAAAACCATACTTATTTTACTTTTATAATTGTTTCAGAATAATCTAAATTATATTAACAAAAAATAACCGACTTCAAAGTTACTCAAAAACTACTTGTCAGATCTCGTTCAAATTTATGTGGGATTACATGACAAGCACCTGCTTTCGATTTAAAAGAAATCGGTTGGCGTGATATTGAGTTATTCGTCCATTTGTCGCGCACATACTTAATACAAATTTAAGACATATGGTTTTATCATGGATGCCATTGTCAGATCTCAATAAAATTTATATGGGACCACATGACAGCCACCAGCTTTCTTTTAAAAAAAGAATCATCAAAATTGGTTCGCCCAGTCCAACGTTCTACTACTTACTTACTACACAGAAGATATCCCGGACGTTAGCCTGTATGAGATTAGAGAGGCTCTCAAACAGCTTAAGAACAACAAGGCACCGGGTGATGACGGAATCACAACCGAGCTATTAAGAGCTGGGGGGAAACCCCTCCTAGTGGCGCTCCGAAACCTATTCGATTCCGTCATTAATACTGGTACTACCCCGGAAGCGTGGAGCAGAAGTGTGGTGACTTTGTTCTTTAAGAAAGGGGATAAGACCCTTTTGAAGAACTACAGGCCCATTGCACTTCTGAGCCACGTTTATAAGCTGTTTTCGAGAGTGCTCACAAATCACATAGCACGCAGGCTTGACGACTTCCAGCCCCCCGAACAAGCAGGATTCCGAAAAGGCTACAGTACCATGGACCACATACACACGCTGCGGCAGATTATACAGAAGACCGAGGAGTATAATCTGCCGCTATGTGTTGCCTATGTGGACTATGAGAAAGCCTTTGATTCTATCGAGACCTGGGCAGTACTAAATTCTCTTCAGCGGTGCCGGATCGACTACCGGTATATCGAGGTGTTGAAGTGTTTATACACATCAGCCACCATGACCGTCAGAGTACACAACACAGCAACGAACCCCATCCAACTGCAGAGAGCTGTCAGGCAAGGGGACGTTATATCCCCAAAACTGTTCACCGCTGCGTTGGAAGACGTGTTAAAAGTTGATGGAGTGGAAACGACGTGGCATTAACATCAATGGCGAACACATCACACACCTGCGATATGCCGATGATATAGTCATCCTGGCGGGATCCCTGGAGGAACTTGGTACAATGCTCGGGGACTTGAACAGCGCCTCGCAACGGGTGGGTCTTAAGATGAACATGGACAAGACGAAAATCATGTCGAATGTCCATGTCACACCCGAACCGGTTGTTGTGGACGGCGCTGCTCTCGAAGTTGTAGACGAGTACATTTACCTGGGACAAGTGATCTAAATGGGTAAGTCCAACTTCGAGAAAGAAGTCACTCGTAGAATCCAACTCGGATGGGCTGCGTTCGGGAAACTGCGTCATATCTTGTCGTCCAAAAAGTTACCTCAGTGCCTGAAGTCGAAGGTGTTCGAGCAGTGTGTGTTGCCAGTGATGACATACGGATCCGAGACGTGGTGCTTCACTATTGGTCTAATGCATAAGCTTAGAGTCGCCCAGCGGGCTATGGAACGAGCTATGCTCGGTATTTCTCTACGCGATCGAATCAGAAATGATGAAATCCGTAGACGAACGAGGGTTACCGACATAGCTCAGAGAATTAGCCGGCTGAAGTGGCAATGGGCTGGCCACATAGTTCGAAGGACCGATAACCGTTGGGGAAGAAAGGTCGTCGAATGGAGACCACGCCTCGGTAAAAGGAGCACAGGACGCCCCCCGACCAGGTGGACCGACGACCTGAAGAAGACAGCGGGTATCCGCTGGATTCAGAAGGCTCAGGACCGGTCTGAGTGGCGTAGATTAGGGGAGGCCTATGTCCAGCAGTGGACCTCAAAGGGCTGATGGATGGATGGATGGAGTCCAACATTCTGAGGTAGCGAACATTAAAAAAAATACAGTCAAATTGAGAACCTCCTCCTTTTTTTGAAGTCGGTTAAAAATACTAATTGCGCAAAGTGATCTTCGTTCAAATTTACTTCTAGTTCTTTCTTTGATTTTTCGTTTAAATTATCATACACTCAGGCATTTATTTAATTTTAGCAGCGATAGCCTAGCGGTTAGAACGTTGGTCTCTCGGAGGAGCCCGAGTTCAAATCCTGGCACGCACCTCTGATTTTTCAAATAAAGTAATAATTAACTTCTAATACATTAGAAGTTAATTATTACTTGCTTCGGTGAAGGAAAACATCGTGAGGGAACCTGCACACCGGAGAGTTCTCCATGAAGTTCTCCACAGGTGTGTGAAGTCTACCAATCCGCACTTGGCCAGCGTGGTAGACTATGGCCTGTACCCCTCACATTGTGAGAGGAGACCCCGAGTCCAGCAGTGGGACAATTATTGGTTGTTGCTTTGCTTTTTTTTAGGCATTTATTACAAAAATATTTAATTTATATAATTTATATTTATACATATATATATATATGTATACAGTATATATAATTTTATATTATTTATTTACATATTATATATCATTTTTATTATTTATTTAATTTATGTAAATTTTTAATTCATGTATTACTTGTGCACACTGAGTTTGCTTGACTAATGCAATTCTCCTCTTTGCGGGTCTGCTGGAAGAGATTCCTGTATGGAATAAGCAGTGCCCTAGTACTAAATTTTCTTTTGTAATTATTTTTGTAATTGTTTGTGTGTACTAAATAAATAAATAAAAAATTCAAGATAAATTCTTTAACACGCTTTTGTTCTAAGCAGAAATATGTAATAATAATAAAATATTAAAAAAACGTAAACGAAAATAAAATATATGTAGAATAAACATAAATATCAATGTTAATAAATATTATGTACTCAATTTTAATTCATGAGTAACAAATCTATACCAATAAATTAGACCCTATCCTACACTAAACTCTTATTAAATACAATAAAAGATGTAAGTAACCCTTTACTCAAAACAAAATACCATCTTTAATCAGCG
Organism: Thymelicus acteon; assembly: GCA_951805285.1. Lineage (NCBI taxonomy): Eukaryota > Metazoa > Arthropoda > Insecta > Lepidoptera > Hesperiidae > Thymelicus > Thymelicus acteon. Next base: position 8,382,091 of record OX638229.1, on the reverse strand, counting down.
ACAGTCAAGTAAGTCCCAAGCATGGCTTACACGTTCACAAGAACCATTCTTATAATGAAATTTTCTCTTTAATAGCCCACGGAATTGAGACAAGGTGAAGCTGTGGAATCTCAGCTAATGGTAAGAAACCACGTTACCTAATGTTATGTGCGGCACGCGCGCCCCAGAACCGTAATAAGCGTCTATTTGGATAAAAACCCTTTTAACTTAAAACACGCCTTGAGATTTCTTAACCTTCTCGCGAAGGACAGTATATAACGACAATAACTGTCAAATCAATACCGATGAAACTGAAATGAGTTTTTAGAAATCATGACTCAATGAGCCACACATGTAGAAAGGACATTCTACGTTATTTTTGTCACGATATATCAAAAAATAAGCCTAGACGTGGACCTCCTCCGTAAAGGGCCATTAATGCATTGAAGTCATGTATTATATTCCTAGTGCAACTAATTTAGTCTAATAATTCATTGACACAAATTAGTATGCTAATGGCATTTCAATTACAGAATCTAATGTTGTTGCGAATGCTTTGATTGCATATTATAGTAGCACGTATTAGTAGACTCATTATCATAATAACTGAAACGTTTACGTTACGTTTTTTAACTAGATATTGTACGTTATTATCATTATCATAATCATTATGATTGCCATTAAAAATATTTAAATTATATAAATGAAGTAGCACAAATATTATGACAACACTGTTGTTTTAGGATATGTTTTTAGTTTCTATTGTGTTAGCTTATTCATAAATATGATAAATAAATATGCAGCAATATGTTTGTTTGTAAAACAAGCGACAGAGGGTTTTGTTAAAAATAATAAATGAAAGCGGTAATAAATTTCATCAAAAGTATTTGCAAAATGGTTATTGTTTGTGTGGAAAGCGGATGCGGGCTCATCCCACAAGTATCAATATTTTTAATCTGCTATATATCACGTAGGTACAAACATCATGAAAATATTGGCGTTTAAAATGCGTTAAACGAGATATGCACATTCGAATTTCATTGAAATTCAGATTTCATTGAACAGTGTGAGGTATTGTTGAAAAAGATCTTTCAAAAATATTATGGGTCTTCTAAGACCATTTTTGGATTTATGGGCTCGTTTGCGAAATATTTGGTTTCAAAGTTCCACGCGGTTCGCCTCGTCATTCGTTATACGCACTGCGAAGGACTGGAATAACTTGCTTGCGTCGGCGTTCCCGCCTGCCTATGACGTGGGTGTCTTCACGAAAAGAGTAAATAGGCTGTTACTAAGTTAATGTGCTCACCACCTTGGATCACATCTCCACTTACCATCAGGTGGGATCGTGGTCAAGCATTAACTTATTTGTGTAAAAAAAAGTGCTAATTTTGGTTAAAGTCAAGTGTTCCCCTCCTACCGGCTAAACGGTTGGAGTTTGACTAGTGAAAAAATTCTCAAAAATAGGTTATATGACGAATTTACAAGGAAAACTATCCCGGCTGTGTTAGTAATAGTAGTAGTAATAAACTTACTACTTCGGAACCATACACATGCCGGTTTTTAAGGTAACGAACGTTAGTAGAAATGCAGACGGCTTTATTACAGTAGGTGTACAATGTGATAGTAAATGGTAATATCAATATATACTCAACAATAAGAAATCACGTTTTGCCAATTAAATTATTTTATTACTAGCTTCTACCCGCGACTTCGTCTGCGTGGACTTCAGAATTAGATCTTAAGAAGAATGAAGAGTATGATCAATAAAAGAAATGATAAAAAAATATATGCTAGCCATTTTTAATTATACCACTTATCTTGAGGGAACGGTCTATCCCCGATATAAAATTTAAACTTAACTCACCCAGTTTTAAACTTTACCACCGTGGAACACGATCTATGCAACTGGGTCGAAATATCGATATACAAAATAAATATCATAAGTACTTGTATTATAGTAAAATCTATCCCCGATATAAAAAGTACCCTATCCTTTAATGCGGGATATTAAATATCTGGGAGCCAAACTGAAATTAAATTCGTTTAGCAGTTTAAGCGTTAGTGAATACGAAACATTCACATAATTTCATTTTAAAAATGGTTTAAAAACAACAACAAATATCTTTGAAATCAATTTCGTTATTTCCGTTCGTTTAGGTGTTACATAATTATTAGGTCATAAATTATTAGGTCAGAGTACACGACACAGCAACGAACCCCATCTAACTGCAGAGAGGTGTCAGGCAAGGGGATGTCATATCCCCAAAACTGTTCACCGCTGCGTTGGAAGACGTGTTCAAGCTGATGGAGTGGAAACGACGTGGCATTAACATCAATGGCGAATACATCACACACCTGCGATATGCCGATGATATAGTCATCCTGGCGGGTTCCCTGGAAGAACTTGGTACAATGCTCGGGGACTTGAACAGCGCCTCAAAACAGGTGGGTCTTAACACGTTCCATGCGAAACCAGGTCGAAAATATGTTGTACATGACTCGCTTGCAGTGCGGCTAAGAAAAACATAGACTTCCCTGTGGTGCGAAAGGCATAACTTCAGTTTGCTTTGGTGCAGGAAGGAGATGAATATATATCTAAGATGTGTTTCTAAAGTAGAGTTCAATGGAGTGGCCAGCTTATTACCAGATTTTTTAGATCTGGTACCGCACTGAAGAAATAAAATATAAATATAGTGCGGTACCGGGTAGAATGCACCTGGTACCTCCGCGCACCTTGTACCGCACCCTGCACTAGCTTTACGCGGCCAGTGTTGTGTTGCAGTCGATAAAACGCACGCATCCGTCAACATGTCTTCTAAGAAAAGGTGCCGAAAAAAGATCGATTTCAACATTGATGTTGATGACAACAAAGATAACAGCACAATGAAAGAAAATTATAGATTGTTATATCAAAAACAGGTAAGTCATCAATAGATACGTAATAAACGTTCTCCATGTTATAACAAAAAAACGTACGTGCAGATGAAAAAGGTATAATGTACCACGGATGTCTAGCTTTTTTGAAGTAACACGGTCAATGTTTGAGTGAAATGAGAAGGTTATAAGCAGATGAGCCACTTGTCTTGTTACTGCATACAACTTTTTAGACCTAAATCTACTTTTTGTTCGAGTTTCTTAATAGGTTAGACCTATTATCACGTGTAATACTCGTATAAGAGAAATTGTATTATTAATTAGTTAGTAGAAATTGTAGAAAAAAATATTGAAGCTTTTTTAGAAAACAGCCTCGAAACTGACACAAGTAATTTTTGAAAACTAATATCAACAATATATTTTATTCACGCGTCTATGTTTTCCATGATTGAAAGATTGTTATATAAATTCGTTAATAATACATATATTTTTTCAGAGCTTGCACCGAAACTAAGTAAACTCCATCTGGTAAAGGGTGACAAGAAAAGAAATTGTGTCAGATGTTACGAAAAATTACGAACCTTTTTAACAAGCCGACAAAAAAGTAAAAAAAAATACGAAATGTGCTGAGTGTCAAAAATACTTCTGTTTACCTTGTTTTAATAAAAAACATTGAATATAATTATTTTTTCTTTTATAATAAACCTTACATAAAGTTATCGATATTTTTACTTTTCAACTCTAAAATATGTGCAAAATTTCCCGTGTTCAGTGCGGTACAGGGTGTAAAAGACATTGTATCTTATTTTAGCTACAGATTCTAAACAAAATAAGCAGTTGACGTACGCCTTCAGATTTATATAAATCACTTCATTATAGATAATGTTCAAGGCCAAAAATTATATATTTTTTGTTAAAATGATGCCAAAAACCGACTTTAGTTTCTGAATCGCTACATGGTCTAATAGAACTTGTATCGCCACAATGAAAGGTTTAGGACCAGGTTGAAAACATCTTGTACCGCAGTAATGGAAAGAAATAAAAAATGGGTGCCGCTTCGAACGTGTTAAGATGAACATGGACAAGACGAAAATCATGTCAAATGTCCATGTTACACCCGTACCGGTTGTGGTTGACGGCGCTGCTCTTGAAGTTGTAGACGAATACAATTACCTGGGACAAGTGATCCAGATGGGTAAGTCCAACTTCGAGAAAGAAGTCACTCGTAGAATCCAACTCGGATGGGCTGCGTTCGGGAAACTGCGTCATATCTTGTCGTCCAAAACACTACCTCAGTGCCTGAAGTCGAAGGTGTTCGAGCAGTGTGTGTTGCCAGTGATGACATACGGATCCGAGACGTGGTGCTTTACTATTGGCCTGATCCACAAGCTCAGAGTTGCGCAGCGGGCTATGGAGAGGGCTATGCTCTCGGAAAAAGAAGCATAGGACGCCCCCCGACCAGGTGGACTGACGACCTGAAGAAGACAGCGGGCATCCGCTGGATTCAGAAGGCTCAGGACCGGTCAGAGTGGCGCAAGTTAGGGGAGGCCTATGTCCAGCAGTGGACCTCTAATGGCTGATGGATGGATGGATGGATGAAATTATTAGGTTACATATTATCTATATATATAAAATTGAAAAGCGACACACCGCTGATTAAACAAAAAATCTCAGAAACTGCCGAACCGATTAAGATGAAATTTGGTAGGTAGATAGTTCCTGCTAAGGAGACGTCCACTAAGAACGGATTTTTGGAAATTCATCCCCTAAGGGGTACAAATAAGGGTTAGAAGTCATTTTCATACAAACCAACTTCGTCAGTTTTAGAGTTATAAATATGAAATTTTTTATGTTAGTTTATAGTAATAAACAAAAGTTAACTTTAACACATTTTTTTGGAAAATCATCCCTTAAAGGGTTAATTTCTTCAATTTAACTTAGTACGCAACTTCGTCATTTTTGAAGTTAAAAACATGAAAATTTATATATTAGTTCAAAATTAGAAACAAAATTTAAGGGTTATGTGTTTTTTTGGAAAATCAACCCCTAAAGGGTCGAATAAGGTTGTTCAAGTTTGTATGGGAACTTCGTCAGTTTTGAAGTTAGAAGGGTGAAAATTTATATATAAGCTTATAGTTAGACACAAAAAATAACTGTATCACTGTTTTCTCGAAATTCATCCCCTAAAAATAGGGGTTGGAAGTCTTTTACATATAAATCAGCTTCGTCAGTTTTAGAGTTGTAAGTATGAATTTTTTTATGTATGTTTATAGTAATAAACAAAAGTTAACTTCAACACATTTTTTTGGAAAATCATCCCTTAGAGGGTTAATTTCTTCAATTTAACATAGTACGCAACTTTGTCATTTTTGAAGTTAAAAACATGAAAATTTATATATTAGTTCAAAATTAGAAACAAAATTTAAGGGTTATGTGTTTTTTTGGAAAATCAACCCCTAAAGGGTCGAATAAGGTTGTTCAAGTTTGTATGGGAACTTCGTCAGTTTTGAAGTTAGAAGGGTGAAAATTTATATATAAGCTTATAGTTAGACACAAAAAATAACTGTATCACTGTTTTCTCGAAATTCATCCCCTAAAAATAGGGGTTGGAAGTCTTTTACATATAAATCAGCTTCGTCAGTTTTAGAGTTATAAGTATGAATTTTTTTATGTATGTTTATAGTAATAAACAAAAGTTAACTTCAACACATTTTTTTGGAAAATCATCCCTTAGAGGGTTAATTTCTTCAATTTAACATAGTACGCAACTTTGTCATTTTTGAAGTTAAAAACATGAAAATTTATATATTAGTTCAAAATTAGAAACAAAATTTAAGGGTTATGTTTTTTTTGGAAAATCAACCCCTAAAGGGTTGAATAAGGTTGTGCAAGTAGTATGGCAACTTCGTCAGTTTTAAAGTAAGAAGGGTGAAAATTTGTATATAAGTTTATAGTTGGACACAAAAAATAACTGTATCACGGCTTTCTCGAAATTCATCCCCTAAAAATAGGGGTTGAAATTCAATTTAACTTACACATCAACATACAAATCAACTTCGTCAGTTTTAGAGCTATAAATACGAATTTTTTATGTAAGTTTATAGTAATAAACAAAAGTTAACTATAACAAGTTTTTTTGAAAATCATCCCTTAAAGGGTTATATCCCTTAAATATTAATGGATGGTACTTAGTAGGCAACTTCGTCATTTTTCAAGTTAAAAACATGAAAATTTACATATTAGCTCCAGACTAGAAACAAAATTTGTAAGTATGTATTATGTTTATTTGGAAAATCATCCCCTAAAGGGTTAATTAAGACGGCGCAAATTAGTATGGCAACTTCGTCAGTTTTGAAATAAGAAGGGTGAAATTTTGTATAAAAGCTTATAGTTAGACACAAAAAATATCTGTATCACTGTTTTATCGAAATTCATCCCCTACAAATAGGGGTTGGAGGTCATTTTCATACAAACCAACTTCTTTAGTTTTTGAGTTGTAAATATGAAATTTTTTATGTAAGTTTATAGTAATAAACAGAAATTAAGTTTAACACATTTTTGTGGAAAATCATCCCTTAAAGAGTTAATTTAATGGATGGTACTTAGTAGGCAACTTCGTCATTTTTGAAGTTAAAAACATGAAAATTTACATATTAGCTCCAGTTTAGAAACAAAGTTTGTAAGTATTATGTTTTTTGGAAAATCATCCCGTAAAGGGTTAATTAAGACGGCGCAATTTAGTATGGTAACTTCGTCAGTTTTGAAGTAAGAAGGGTGAAAATTTGTATATAAGCTTATAATTAGACACAAAAAATAACTGTACCACTGTTTTCTTGAAATTCATCCCCTAAAAATAGGGGTTGGAAGTCATTTACATACAAATCAACTTCGTCAGTTTTAGAGTTATAAATATGAAATTTTTTATGTAAGTTTATTGTTATTAACTTTAAAATTTAGCTGAAAATCATCCCTTAAAGGGCTAATTTAGGGGATGGAACTTACTACGCAACTTCGTCATTTTTGAAGTTAAAAACAAAAAATTATGTATTAGCTCAAGATTAGAAAGAATCAGTGATGTGTTTTTTTTTTTGGAAAATCCTCCCCTGAAGGGTTAATTAATTAGGAAGTGCAAGTTAGTATGGCAACTTCGTCAGTTTTGAAGTAAGAAGGGTGAAAATTTGTATATAAGCTTATAGTTAGACACAAAAAATAACTGTACCACTGTTTTCTCGAAATTCATCCCCTAAGAGGTAAATAAAGAGGTTGCAAGTTTTTCCAGAACTTTTTCAATTTCAAACTCAGAAATATGAAAATTAATATGTAAGCTTATAGTGAGAAACAAATATTTGTGTAGAGGACTTTACGGACGGGAGCGGGAGGTGAGAGGAAGCGAGAGAGGGACCGAGAATGGGAGAGGGAGAGGGACAGAGAGCGGGAGAGAGAGAGGGAGAGGGAGAGGGACAGAAAGCGGGAGATGGCCCGAGAGCGGGAGAGAGAGAGGGACAGGGGGCGGGAGAGGGAGAGGGACGGGAAGCGGGATAGGGCCCGGGAACGGGATAGGGAGAGGGAGAGGGACAGGGAGCGGGAGAGGGAGAGAAAAGGACAGGGGTATTATTGTCTGTTTGTCTGTCCGGGCATCACATGAAAACCCTTGAACTGATTTCGACGGAAATTAGTTAAGTTATTCCTTATACTTTGGATTACGTTTTAAAAAACTTTTCATCGCGATGAAATTAAAAGTTTTCCCGGGAAACAAGATGAAACTTAGTATGGAATATTTTTAAAATACCAACGTCTTGCTTTAAATTTGAAACAAACGTTCTTCATTTAATTGATGGAATACATATTTTTTTCGAGTTTTTCAAAATTTTTCATGGAAAAGAAAAACAAATTAATGTTAATGTTGTTTATTTTTCAAAATCCGTACCCGGAGGAATGATTTGTGATTGTATCGTAGGTTTCAGTATATAAATTCCAAAAATATAAGTAAGTACTTCAATATAAATTAACCTGTTTTTAAATTTTCATCTGCAAGGGGTACAAATATGATAAGCATAAATTCCGCATGCGAAGCTGCGGGCAACTGCTAGTTATGTATATTTAGCATGCGCCTCATGGTATATCTAGAATACAATGATGTTCTTAGCGACAGGCAGTACGGGTTCCGCCGAAACGGTCGACGGGAGATCTTCTAGCGTATGCCACTCACATCTGGGACGAGGCCCTCGAGAAAAATAGGGAAGAGCTAGCAGTTTTTCTTGACATCTCGAAGGCATACCAACTTTGTGAGATTCAACGTCACAAAAATTCAAGCGTGTCAATTCTCTCTTACTCTTATAATACGGGTGTCTTCAAGTGAAGAGAGAATAGGCTTTTAGTAAGTTAGTGCGCTTTACCACCCATACTTCATTCCCGCTTACCATCAGGTGGCTTTTTAGTCAAGCATTAGCTTATTTCACATAAAAGTTCCATTTTTTTACATAAAATAAGTGCTTGACAACAATCCCACCTGACGGTAAGTGGCAATGGAGTCCAAGATGGTGAATACACTAACTTAATAAATGCCTATTCATTCTTTTCTTGAAGACACCTACATTGTAGTTGGACGGGAGTTGCAGGCAAGCTATTCTAGTCCTTTGCGGCACGCAGTATGAAAGAAGACGTGTATCGCACCGTTCACAGCGGTGGGATATTCACGACATATGGATGGATGCTTGCCGTACGACGGGTTGTTCGATGGAGGAACGGGGATGGGGGAATTAGTTCGTGCAATTCCTGAGCACAATCTCCAAAATGCATCCTGTAGAATGCCAAAAGGCTGGTTACTCTGCGCCTGTGTGCGAGGCTTTGCACGTTGGTTACCACCAAGTCTGGGTCGTTAATGAGCCTCATTGCACGCCTGTCCATCGAATCCAAGACTGAAAGGTGACATTTTGCGGCACCGGCCCAAATGTGACAGCAGTACTCCACACATGGGCGAACCTGAGCTTTATACATTGTTAAAATCTGGCTCGGTGAGAAGTACTGGCGCACCCTTGCAAGGACTCAAAGTTTTCTTGCAGCCACTTTAGCTTTGGATTCGATGAAACTTTCATAGTTGAGGTTCGAGGAAACTTCGACTTCCAATAACTGTAGGCGGTCGGTGCATTCCAGGGATACATTCCGGAAAGTGGGAGCCAAGGTGAACAGGCTCCGTTTTGCGGTGAACAGACACGTCTGCGTTTTAGTGGCATGGCATAATTATTTTGTGTACCTACCCCAGATACACCATCAGGCTCAAGTTGCTCAATGATGTATATAGGCTTTGCAATTTCAACGTTACTAACAAAAATATTTTTAAATCTTGTTCAGATATTCCCATCCGTTCGAGATTTACATATTTAGCCTCCAAGATAAGTACACCAGCAGGCCTTAAGTTGGTCATTAATGTGCTGGTTTTGTAATGTCAACGTTACTAAAAACAAATATTTTTTATTCCTGTTAAGTAATTTGCACCCGTTCAGGAGTTACCTATTTGTTCTCCAAGACACGTCATGAGACCCTTAGTTGGTCAATGAAGAGCTGATTTTACAATGTCAACGATAACGAAAACAAAATATCTTTAAACATCGTTCTACCTATTTTTTTCTACCATTGAGGATTTCCTTTATCTCCAGATATTTAGTATTCTTTATCTCCAGATACCATCATCAGCTCCTCACTGAATTTCAATAGGATTTACTTGACAAAATACCCAATGTTATACAAAAAAGCATAATCCAATTTGCTTCTTAAACAAAGAATTAACTCGTATTAACTAAAATCATGGATATATTACTCTGTCTGGATCATAGACTTTGTAGAGGTACCTGAAGATCAATGACGTCATATCGGAATGACCATTCGACCAATCACAGGCCGGATTGAGGTTGTCCTTCATAATTGTACGGTGTAAACACTTAGAAAAATTATGTCCTATTTTGATACGGTTCTTCGAAATGTTTTCTATATGTAATTCTTCTGGTGGCAAAAATTGTAATATTGAAATAATATTCATTTTATAAGAATTTCTTAAAAATTACCTAATTTAAATAATTGCATTAAGAGTAAATTGAAAATTAAGGTACACAATTATGTTACATCTATATTATAATTTCATCTTAGATGTTTTTATACCATTATAAAAAATCACAATCGAAAGATAATTTTATTATATTCTGGGACTGTAGATAACATGGACACAATACAAAAATGGTCATTATTTTATGCCATCATCGATCTTCAGGTATATCTACGAAGTTATGTATCCAGTTAAAGTAATATATCCATGACTAAAATCAGTGATTCAAAAAATTACTGGCATAAACGCATGCACAACTATAGAAAAATAAAGCAATTTTGACATTAGGCTAAAATCGCACTAGGATTTTAAAGACGTACGCACTCATCCGACATTTTTATAATGACTTGCTTAATCGGTTGAGGAAAATTAATATTTTTTACTATAAAGTAAATATAAAAAATAGAAAGACATTTACGAATGTTAAAAACCAAATTTGATGATCTTTTGCAATCAATTAAACCTGATACGATATCTTATAATACTTCGATAGCACCTCGATGGCACTTCTTATTGATAGGTAGGAAAAAACTTGATATGCTACATTGAAGTATTATTACTGGCGTGTAGAACCGATACAGCGAATACTATGTATGGCCCAATAAATTGGCTGCAGTGGGCTTCAATTTTTAATGGATTCGTTCGATTTAAAAACAGAATCTACCGACGCGACACACATTTTGTTCACGCTGTCTGTTCTGGTACTTTACATTATACTTCAATGATAAGCTACCAGTTATTTTCTTTATCGTAAAATTATTATTTTTTGTAACTCATTGATTGCTCATTGGGTGCATGAAGCGCTTTATAAACGCTAGTATGTAAGCAGCCTTAGTTTTCCACAAAAATTGTTTTGTTGATTTATTTGATTTTACACAAGATCGATGGCTACTAAACCTCGCATTGTATGATAAAAATTATCACAATGTGCATCTCCGCACAATTGGTATATTGTTAGTTATCAAAAACAATTAACCATATTACAACTTAATCACTTAATCAGCTGATTGAAATTCGGCCATTTTTATTTCGTTCATCTCATGTCAGTGTGACGAAAAACGGCAAACTGTTTTTCTATGACTAAATTGTACCTCTTATCCCTCAGGAATAGGTATATTTTCCGGGATAAAAAGTAGCCTATCTGGTAAGTTAGGTTGAAAGCTATCCGTGTGCCAAATTTTATCCATATCCGTTCAGCCGTTTTTGCGTGATTGAGTCACAAACATCCAAACATCCAAACATCCAAACATCCAAACTTTCACATTTATAATATTAGTAGGATATTAGTAGGATAGTAGGATAGGATATCATAATATCAGAGTACATTTTGTTATTATACTATTGGAATAATAATAATTGAATATTTTAGTAAAAATCAACATTTTTTTTTAATAAACGAAGGTAAGTACAATTAGCACAATTAGCATAATAATTAAATAATAATTAAAATAATCATTCTTATTCTGTTTATTGTAGTATATGCACAAAGCTATTTTAATAACACAGAAAACGAATCCAATCCAATAAAATTTTCAATTTATTGGAAATATAATAAAAACTTGTTAAAAATAAAATAGGCTACCTTATTAAGAATCATTACAAACCTTAAATAAAATTAACTTAATTTTATTCAAGAGAAAGTTCTTATAAACACTAGCCATGTTAAGGAATATTCAGGCGTTGTTAAAGTAAGATGTTGTTTGAAGAAGGTGTCGTGTCACAGCGTCTGCAGCAATTTCAGTTAAAACGGAAATGCTAACGAGACATAACACCCTGACGTAGGTTTGTAACGAAAACTACTGTTGCAGTTCTGCAATGAGACCATTACCGAACGTTCCTTCTCCGAAAGATTTTCTAGGCGACCTATTATAGACATTATGTAATTTTATGCCATGTAAATCTCATTTTATGTAATTTTATGCTTTGTAAATTTTGTGTCATGCTATTTAATTTTTGTAACGCAACTTTATGTCACGCAATTTTACGGTTCTATTATGTTTATAAGCAGAAAATTATCAAATGGGCTGTCTGATGATACCGTCGCTTCTTGAAGGTGTATAGACCCGTGGAGGCGTATAGATTGGTTACCATCACGTAGCCAAGAATAATTTACAATACCTTCATCGCTTTTAAAAATGCAACATTTTTTTTTATTTAATTGAATAAATATCGAGCCCTATAACTAGCAAGGCGGGCAAAGAACTCCTTGGGGCAAAAGTTTCAACAGGATCATGCAGAATGTTGTAACCAGTGACCTGTTAAATGAATCTGGGGATATGATAGTCTGTGGTCAGGGGAGTACCTACACTGCGTTAAAAGTTGTTGTTGATCTCAAAGATGGATGTTTTCCTTTAAGCTATGTATAAGACGTACGCTCGTCTTTTTTATAAATCGTTTTTCCATGAAATATATTTGTACATTTCCGTAAAAATATCTCCCGTTTCCCTCCAATATATTTGCGTCCCCCATAACCTCATCCTCAATTTCAAATGACATATTGTTGCTTACTATTGACCCGAATAGGTATACATTTGAAAATTATTTATTGCACTGAATAAATAATATTCTCTTTATAGCAAAAATATTCATTTCAGTAACTAATTGATCGTTATTTCTGGTGATTTGAAACGTTTGAATTTTATATTAATTAAAAATATATTCCAATAGAAAACGCATAAATATTTATCATTATTTGTTTAAAATGAAATTTACTGTGAATCCGGTTTTTCAAATAACCTAGAAGCCAGAACAAAAAAAAACAATGATTCATTGATGTTATAACGTTTGCCTTTTCGTCACACGTTAACCGTTGTACGCACCAAGTTGATTTATCCCGGTTTTATGTTCCCCTGAAAAGGTTTGGACGTTTATGTGCTTGTAATTTAGAGTTTTGAAGCTATTCCAATACATCCTTACTAGTGGCTAAGTAACTCAAAGTTATCAAAATGTTACCATATTTTTTTTAATTAATAATCCCCGACAGTGTTTTCCCAAATATACCTAACAACCATTTCGATCACTTCAGCTTTCAAACCAAAAAAAAACCATCAAAATCGATCCATTCGTTTAGGAGCTACGGTGCCATAGACAGATACACAGGCACGTCAAACTTATAACACCCCTCTTTTTGCGTCGGGGGTTAATTACATTTGAGGGCATTACTTTAATCTAACATTTTACGCAACGTTCATTTTGCAAATCATCAAAACTTTTTGGCGCCTGGCAAAAGAAAGTGAAAACTAATTTAAAACCTCATCGTACTAACTTAGTAAACATAAAGTTTCTTGGATAGTTCTGTACAGATTATTACTTGAAGAACACATTCTTTTGTTTTTTCTTAATCCATATACCTGCTTTACCCATATACTTCTCTTTTGTAGAATCGGAGTAAATGTTTTATGCAAGTTCCTATAATTTTAACAATCCAGGATATTAACGTTTTATGTAACGTATAAATGTTGGCTTCAGATCATTAGCGGCCTACTGCAACACTCAGTTAAAGGAAGCTTAGACAAAAACCCAGCATAACCCTCTGCATAACACACTGCGCAAGTTTGAGCTTGTTGAAGGCATTGTAAAGCTTAGATTCGTATATCATAATCACTGGCAACCCACACTGCTTGAACACTTTCGTTATCAGGAAGGATAATATTTTGTAATAAACATTACCTAATTTGACCATACCTTATTCTTGTTAAGTTCTACTTTATAAATACTATTATTTCTTCTGTGGTTCTACGAGTAACTTCTCTCTCAAAGTTGGATAGGAGATCTGTCGCCCTATATAAATATATTCAACAAAGACTTCAAAAACAACGACATGAAAAAGTACCGCTACTTTTGGCATGCATATTTCATTATCAATAAAAAACTACAATTCTAACAAAACTGCGAAGATATTCTTGCAAGCCTATGATTTGGAAGTTTCTAAAAAAAGACTTATTGAGGACTCAGTCATAGTTGAAAGTAGTCAGCTGCTATGGGTGAAATGCAAATTACACAACAATCACTCATTTACTCATCCAATAAATCATAAGCCCCACTAATTACTGCATAAGCGATGCAAGATGCTAATATCGTTTTAATTACGCTCACTGGCGCGGTTTGATTCTAAAGCACATTACTCACAACTCCATCGTGGTGGCTGTTTGAAAGACATTTATTCAGATTATAGAGTTTATTACCTAGATAAATATGTCAAAATATTTGTTGCTCAGAAATTAAAACAATTATCCTTCATATTTTTTTGCTATTTGTTTTTGTTTTATTTACTATTTTAAATCCAATTTTATGAAGGGTCCAAAATTTACCAAGTTTTTTTTATGAAATAAAATTATATATAAAAATATATTACTATAGCAACAATATTTTCTGCGGATGTAGAGAGAATTTCTAAACGCAATAAAAGCAAATCATGTAAATTGTACAACAATTTGGTTTAAAATTGCCATACATAATTTTAAAATTATAAAACAATATCCATCCTTATTTTATTAAAAATCAATTAAAATGTAATTTTCTGTTCTTAAAATTAAATACATATCTTATATTTGTACCATTATACTAGTACCTACTCTACCATCAATATCGTGATAATTTTTACGGCCAAATAGGTTCCAAGTTTTATTAATCATAAGTTATGGCCCTGCATGACTTTCCATTTGGAACGCATAAATTTTGCTACAATTTAATGGCATGAATGAACTCACAGTCATACCGGGGAACATTTGTTTCATGCTAACACATTGATGATCATATTGTGTTAAAAAGATTTTCGGTTTTACATACAATAAAAGTGGCTGATGTAATAAACATTAAAAATAAACAGTGATAAACAGTAATAAAATAATCATAATGCATTTATGACTAAGTGTACAATAATTACATTTTCAATATACTTAATCGGATTATCTGTGATAACCAGGATTAATTGAATTGTTCTACCCCAAACAAACCTCGGAGTTAATAATTATTTCAACAAAATTAAATGACGACGTCGAATACCAAGTGATTAAACAACTTTACATGGCCAACGATATGGTCAGCACTATATTAATTAATTAATTAATTAAAAATGAGTGGACCACAATGCCCGCGTTGCTTTAATATTTGAACGGATGATGCAAAATGGATTCGAATATGGGATGGTATTACTGCAGTGGCTTAAAATAAACCCTCCAAAATTATATTCAAATCCAAATAATGAGGATAATAATAAATTTTATCATCATTATAAATCATATTATACAATGTTGATTCGTGCGTATTTTTAAGGTTCCTTTTTCCCATAATCGATAATTTGCCTAAAATAAATATCATGTTTATAAAATTAGGTATAACTATCGTCCATTAGGTATCTATAGTGATATAATTATATGGCATGTTCAGCTATTTGATGCGGGACTATCGGAGAATGGCTTACCGCAGAGCATTTCGTATTCTCGAATTCTGACAAATTTCAGAATAAAATTGTTACTCCTAATCTTAATACCTACATTAGCTCTCTAGTTACACTTTCGGGTGTTAGGTCGTAGACTCAGCTAACAGCTTTCAACCTTATAGAATAATGTTTATTTATACAATAGAAACGGTGTACAGTGTAGTAAGTTATTAATATAGTGCGTTTCACGCAAGAGTTCCCTTCGTTGTCATACTACTCGTCATATATACATATAGTATGGTAGCAAGGTGAACTCTTGCATGAAACGCACACATACATACATTTTACTTAAGCCCGGTGCTCATTGAAAGAAACGTGATTTTTTGTAGTATGTAGCATGATATTAGTAATGACGTAATTAGTAAAGTGGTGACGCGAATGGGTGCTTCGCCAAATGGTTATGTTTAATCTTGATACTAGTTGCAGATTACGTCTGATCCGATTATTCTATCATGTTACTCAGATGAGCACCGGGCCTTAAAGCGAGTACCACTGACATTATACTAATTCAACCATAGAGCACGTAGTTTCAAGCAGTGACACTGACAAACGAGGCGTTCCAACTTAGTCCCCAGGAGTAGAAACAAATCTAAAACGTTTTTTTTTATAAAAATTAATATCCGGTAGTACGAGTGAACGAATCATCTGAGAGATAATTTGAATTCAGAAAAAAAACCGACTTCAAAATAACTTAAAAACTACTCGTCAGATCTAGCTCAAATTTAAGTGGGTCTACGTAACAGGCACCAACTTTCGACTAAAAAAAGAATCATCAAAATCGGTTCACTCAGTTGAAAGTTCTGAGGTAACAAACATAAAAAAATACCGTCGAATTGAATACCTCCTCCTTTTTTTGAAGTCGGTTAAAAATGGTCACCATTGCACGTGGATATCCTCAACTATTGGCCTTTTATATTAAACTCATGTTTTGTGAACTAAGAAGTGAATAGCTCACAGAAGAAACGGATGGGTTTCCTGTTGGTAAGTAGTCATCGCCGCCAATGAACTTTAGGACTGGATGGATGGAACTGGTTCCTCCTTAAATAGGACTTCACATTACAATGAGTCTGGTGATAAATCTTCATGGGTATTTAAAACCTTCTTAAGATCCCTATAGCTACTTCCATATCAAAATATTAAATTAATTCTAAATTTTAAAAATCTAAGAACATGTACACTTGTAGGTACGTATACTTAACTAAAACTTGGATAGGATAGTCGAAAAAGTTCACATTATTAAGCTCACCAGATTTTAACCAAACAACCATACTGTCTTAATAAAAAACTAACAAATACTGCTAGTTAAATAAAAGTTTGTAAAAACAAACTCGTTTTCTGATTTTGAATTACTCTCATGTGTCAATAAAACAGCATTTAACTAGGTCAAAAAATATTCGCATAAAATAGGTGAAACTGAACACGTAGCCGTAATTACAATCGAAAGGCAGGACGTAATCCACACTCTAATTAGTTATGTTCGAAAAGCCACCACGACCGATAAATACGAGTAGTAATTAACGAAAAAAACTTTGTAACTAGCGCCCCTACAAGTTGAGATAAAACAAACTAATCAAATTAAAAGTTAGTCCAAGAAACAAGTTTATCTACTTTCATTATTAAATCGTACTCTCGACCTGAACTACAGTAACTCACACTTTGCTACTATAATTATTATTTCTTTCTTAAAAATTGCATTTAACATTTAGTTATAAATTAACACGTATTTAAGCCATTCATTGTAACGGCTTGACAAATAAAGTTAATCTCGGTGTAATTATTACGGTGCATTCACAATGCTGTTATTATTAATGGACCAATGTTAGGAATAATTTCTAAGAAACATGATAACATAATAGTTATTTATGTGTGACAATCGATAAATTTGGAAAGTTATATTGAATTTATGAATTGATAAGTATACAGTCTGTAGGCAATAAATTTAATAGCCTAAGTTTTCGTACAAAGTTATTTCAAAGTAGGACTTGTACATGCAGTACGACATCGCTGACAAACGTACTTTATTGCCGAGCAAAGATAGGACTAACAACTTACTGTATAACAAAGTTTTCTAAGCTTCAGAGAAATTTCATGTACGAGATACCGTACACACGAACGTATAGAAGTACTCCCTTTCCTTGAAGTTTGCTCACTCAAACTTTATATTTAGCGTATCATAATTTTTGTAAGGAAAAAGTTTCCAGAAAAGCTTTATATTGTAGAAATTAGACATTTTTCACATACTGCCCTCGGTAGGATTAATTCTCAGATATTTTTGAAGTGAAACTTTTATATCGACATTGCGCGGACTGATTAAAAACATTAAATTATGAAATCACATGACACAACCAAATTGAATCATATTGACACGATATTGTCTATATTTATAGACAAACTAGCTGCCCGGACAGACTTCGTTCTGTCAAAACTTTTTTTTTTTAAATTAAAACCTTCCGCGTGCCTTAAGGGAGATGTAAGCTATCCTATCTTTCAAGTTGGATCAAACTGCACACGGTGTGCAATTTTGATTAAAATCGGTTAAGTAGTTTAGGAGTCTATCGCGGATAAACAACGTGACACGTAATTTATAGGTATATAATATTAAGACATAATTTTTTACATCGTATCATTATTATGTTGAACGTACAAAATTTCAACACAAGCGTATTCTATATATTTCCCGCAATATCGTAAATAGCATAAACTCTTTGTGAAGTCAATTAAAACTTTTCCCAGATAGGCCTGTTCCCTGTAATCACTGGTTATATAAGCATGAATCTTTTTTGCTTTCTTTTCAGTCTCAGTTTCTCTAAAGTAATTATATTAAGTAGTTCCTTGCTACTCCTATTCTGTTCTCTCTGTTTTCTAACTTACCCGGAATGTTTTAAATTTAACAATACAAAGTGAACTTAAGTCTGGCAAAAAATGGCTTTTAAACATAACACTAGTTTAAGAGCTTAAAACATCTAGCTGTAGTTTTTTAATCATTATTAAAAGCATCATATTTCAGTTTAATCTGAGATATCATTATCATTTCATAATTATGATATTAAAGTCCATACCTTTCCATATCTTTCATTTATTTTAGGACACAGGGTTTAACTAATTTAAATGACGTAACAAATCAATAAAAATGTATTGACTTAGTTCAGTCCGTATTAAAATTATGACAAAATTATGACAGCAAAATTTTATTGTATGATTAAAAATAAATAGTAATAACTGTTTCATACTCCTTCATGACACACCATCAAATTGGTCTAAGAGCCGTTGAAGATCGACCTTCACCGATCTGATAACTCGATGAGACTTTTTATCAAATATAAATTATTAACAAATATGCCTATGATAACTTGCCTATCGGAAAGTGTTCATGGCTATTTTTAATTTAATTAATTTTATTCAATTTTCTTTCATCACTTTCACTCTTGTGATAACCAAATGAGTTTTATCTCAATTGATACTTTTTAACACACATAACTTATACACGTAACATAACATAACACACATAAATTATGCCACGAACATTAATGTCTTCTACGGTTTTCAGACATGTTGTGTAATTACTGACAAGGACTGCTCCCATTTTCCACTAACCTTTTCTGTTTTCTCAAAGACTCATAAAACAAGGCACGCAGGAATTGCATGGTTTTCTAACTTTATACACTAAGATGACGAGACGATCGTTCTATTTCTTTTATCCTTCCTTCCATGTTGCCAGCTACTATTAATTTCACTAAATTGTAAACTGGTTATATATAATCTAGTGTATACAACTATACACTTGTATTCTACAGTAGTAAGTATACTAATATATAATAATGTACTAAGATATTCTAGTGCATATTTAAGTGTATAGTAGCACTAAAATATCTAGATATTCAAGTTTGAATATAGATTCGTTTATAGCTTTAAATATGCGCTTGCATATCAAACGCTGTGATAAAAAGTGGCGATAGAAATCATCCTTTTGGAACACCAGAATGCACAGTAATGTCTCCCGAACGGACAATAAAGTGTAAGAAATGAATAAGGCTGCTTTTTCATTTCTCACTAGAGATTCTACGATAATTCAACCACAATGTGATACCTCTCCAGTTGAGATTATTTTTTTGAGCATAGTTATCACGAGCCCGATATTTCAATGTTGTAATCTTCATATTTATTTATTCTTCAACACAAGTTTATTTGCTAGGAAATAATTTTAACGGAGACAGTGACCAGAAGGTTGCCCTTCTACTGTCAGTTTGATAAATGAACGTTCACACAGAGATCAATTTATCAATGGTGATGTACTAATTTCATACCAATATAAGACTATTTAAGTTAGCGATGGGTCTTGATTAGACGAAAATGTGGTTAAGAACGTTATTAGAAAATTAGGCTTGTTATCTTATTCAGAAATAACTTTGTTATTACATAAATATTATATTTTCATATAGTTTAGTTATTATGGTATCATTTACAATTTAAACTCCAAACCACAGTGAGATTATAATATCAAACGTATATTACTGGAAGCGTGAAATACAGGTACTTATTATAAGTACTATTATTTCTTTTGTAATGTAGGTCCTTGTGTGTATATGTTACCGGATATCTGTATAATTCAGCATTCTATACAATACCTAGGCAATGTATAGAATATCTAAAACGTTCAGGTAACGTTTTGAATATTATTTATTTCATACTTAGCCCAGGCATTCTACACAATACTCCATGCGTAGTTGGTAATGTGTGTAAAAGACGGTTCTCTAAGCTGCCTTTTCAACTAACGTTTCGCAGAATTTTATTTCGCCGAATAATCATTTGCCAACTTATCACATTTTTTTTTAATTTCCCAACCTAACAGTTGCCAACTGTACGTTTGGTCTGCCTTTTATAATGACACTTTTCAAAAGGCCAACTTTCAAGTAGCGAATGTTTCAGTTAGAGTAATATTCATTTGGTTGTATATTTATTGTTTATAAACCTAGGTTTATAAATTTGCGGTTCTTGTTATCTTTATTTATTTATTTATTTATTTATTTATTACCAACATAAGATACAGTTTCATCATTTGCAATACAAGTTGTTACTTATCATATTAAATCTTACTGTTCCTACAATTACAGGTAACCACAGCATGCTTTGCAAATAGTCATCTTCCGGTGACATATGCACTTTTAGGGAGAATTTAGGGGTTTTTGATACATAAAAAGGCTTCCAAACATCTCCGGCGCTGCGGGAAGTGCAGCCCCTCCGCCCTTGCGTAACAAACTGCAGGCACTCCATGCTCGCCTACGCAGCTTCGGCTTTTTGGTCGCCTGCGGCGACCAGCCTCAGCCGCTTCGGCTCACATGGTGCCTGCAGTTTGTTACAGCGGGCGGGGGCTGCTCTCCCTCCGCGCCTCCGGGGTTTACATTCACTCTAGGGGTAGGGCAGACTAGTACCACGTGGGGTCGGGGTTGACTAAGTCGGTTCTGTCACCAATTTTGAAAAATCCGAAGCTGCGTAGGCGAGCAGTGTAGTGTAGGAGCCATTAGACTGCATTTCTCCTTACCATCAAGTGTGATTTCGGTCAAGCATTAATTTAAAATGTATAAAAAAATATCTATTCATGCAGGTTATAATTTGTTTTGAGTGTGTTTTTAAGTAAATTCTTAATTCCAACCTCCATCCAAGTTGACTATACATACCCAAATCTAACTTTATTCATTACCGGTGGACCTGCTGGTATTCTGCACAGTAGTTGGGAAACGTATACATTACCTAGGCAAACTATGTAATGGTGATAATATTCATATAATTTAATACATTGCCAAAACGACCCAGGTATTATACACATTTCCTAGGAATTGTGTTGAATACCAGCATTATACAGATATCCGGTAACATATATATTTAGTTAGTAAAACAATGTGATGATGTAGGTAATTAACGCTAGTATATAAACAAAACAAGAGAAATAAAAAAAACCAGCATTATAGTAACACAATATTAACAAAGCAATTTTTATTAAATCCCCAAAGTTTTAATCTAGTTACTTTAAAAATTCAAACAATTAGAGGTAGAGAAAACTTTATTAAAATTAAAAAGTAATGAAATCTAGTAACACATGCTTAAGCATGACTAAAAAAGCAAAACATGATAAGAAGAGTAATTATAAGCGGAGACAACGGCCGCGCAGTTGGGCCGCGTCCGCTGTCCCCTTGATAAATTAACGTCTGTGCGGCGTGATGTATTAATGTCAACCCAAACCGACCGTGAAGTAAAGAACTAAAATGAACTGAAGGGAGAAGCGGTCAAGTTTATATGAAAAACTATATTTTCAAGACCAACTTCTCATGGCGACTGAAGCTGCGAACGACAGAAATTCAATGTAAACTAATCTAACTTTATTACTGCGATATACGGGCTCCTTTTACAACATGGAATTTATTTAATAAAATAAGTTTAAGATTTCACTGAAACTTGTTTTAAAGTAGAACACCTTTCTAAACAAATTTTGTGTACCAAAAATATTTGTCATTAATCTCCATGAAATTTGCATTGATAAAGTGACAAACTTTATTACTTAGCCAGTGATGCTTTGTGCGATCTTGCCGTTACGGTGCTGCCCACGCTTTAACCAGTAGGAATAGTCGCTAAGTAAGACAAACGATGTAGGCCACTAAGCCTAGTTGAGGCTAATTT
The DNA here is from genome assembly GCA_951805285.1 of Thymelicus acteon. Taxonomy (NCBI): domain Eukaryota; kingdom Metazoa; phylum Arthropoda; class Insecta; order Lepidoptera; family Hesperiidae; genus Thymelicus; species Thymelicus acteon. The sequence continues at coordinate 8,360,027 of OX638229.1, read as the reverse complement.
CATCGGTCGGTTGTCAGCAAGTCATGCCGGTGACCCTTTCAGACACGTGATGAATTGTACACCTAATGTATCTTAGGAGGACGTGCCTTCACGGATGATTCCACATTTTTATTACAGCTTTTGACCATTTAGTACGTATAGGTATTTATTTATTTAATTTGATATGTGTCGTAGATATAACGGCTTGAGAATGGAATTATTAGTGAAAATTTCGAAACCAGGAAACCCAGAAGGTCTCAAGCCTCCTCAAGAATTCATACTTTTCATTTCATTTCAGTTTTCAGTATTTGAATTACAGATTCAGATTTTAAATAACAAAACTTACCTTAACTTTTTTAAAACGTTATTTTTGTGTAAGTGCTCTGAAAATTTAAAGCCTTTTGACCGAGTAGTGCAACTACAGAAGAGATCGATTGCATTGTATAGTCTCTAGGGTCAAATATTTTTTGTGCTCTTATATGTATGTGTACATCCGTTGGGTCGGGTCACACCTTTGTTTTGAGGACTTTGGTTGGCATAAGTTGGCATGGCCTTTTTTTTTTTTTTTACGGGGGGAAATCTTCATGGACTACCTCCGCTTGGGGAAAGGCGGAGGGGCGTGCCGGACTCTTACCGGCTAAAACCACCCCGGTGTCTCCGCGCACGTGCGCGTGGGGCCGCGGGAATCCAAATTCTTCCGAGGCCCCACACTGGTGCTGGCCGGGTCTGCCCGGGCCTCGTCTCCTCCACGGGGTAGTGAGGTGTTGAACTACCCGCGCGCCGACACCCGCGCGCGCCTGCGACTCGGGTCCATCGAATAGGGGGCGGGGACTTCCCCAAGTCCCTCGCCCCTGGACCCATTCATGGGGGCCGGAAAAGGGCGTTGTCCGCCCTTCCCCTGCGCCCGGTGCGCCTTCTGCGGCCGGGGAAGGGAGTCGAGATCTCCCTCTCCCGTTCCGCAGTTTCCTTCTGCGACATCACGTCCTCGCAGAAGGACACCACCGCGTCCCACGACTCTGCGCTACCGACCATCCTCCGCACTACGGCCGGCAGCGACAGATCGCCTCCTACTTCATTTGTGAGGACACGGCGCTGCTCCTCCCAAGCTACGCACTCGGCGAGCGTGTGTTGCGCCGTGTCCTCCCTGCAATGGACGCAGTGGTGGCACCGAGCGTCCGGCTCCCTGTCTATGCGGCACAGGTATTTGCCGAAGCAGCCGTGGCCCGACAGCACCTGCGTCACCCTAAATGACAGGGAGCCGTGCCTTCTCCCGAGCCAGTTGTCGAGTACTGGCCGGATCGCCTCGATGGTAGCGAGGCCGGCGGTAGGGCGCAGAAGCCTTTGCCGCCATTCCGCCACCAAGACCTGACGGAGCTCCTCTCGGCGCAGCGCAATCTGCCGTTGCACCGGCCTCGAACCCCGTACCCCCTCTTCCTCGCGCCATCGGTATAATGACGCGAGTACTTTCGCCTCTAGGTCCCAGGGCGGGGATCCGGCCAGGACGCAAGCCGCCTCGTAGGAAATCGTGCGATACCCGCGGACGACTCTGACGGCCATCGCCCTCTGCGGTTTGCGTAGAACGGCGAGAGTGCTGGCCGTCATGTCCGTCGCCCACACAGGGGCCCCATACAGGGCCATGGACCGCACGATTCCCACGTACAACTGCCTACAGGAGGCACTCGGGCCCCCCAAGTTGGGAAGCAACGTTGAAAGCGCGCCCGCTGCGCCCATCAGCTTGGGCGCCAGTCGCCTGAAGTGGGGCCCAAATTCCCATCGGCTGTCGAGCACCAATCCCAGATACTTCATGGTGGACTCGACAGCTATCCGGGCCCCGCTGACCACGATGTGTGATCCCGGCGCCGGCGCACGTCGGGAGCCATGAAACATCATGGCCTCCGACTTATTTAGGGCTACCTCCAGGCCCAGGCGCCGGATGCGGTTCACCACACCGCAGCAGTGGCTGTCAACGTCGCTTCCCTGTGCGAGCTCCCCCGGGCAGTAACTAGCGTGTCGTCCGCATAGCACGTCAAGTCAGCGCCCGACGGGAGTTCGTCTCTCAGCACCCAGTCGTAGCCGATGTTCCACAGGAGCGGTCCCAAGACCGATCCCTGCGGAACACCGCACGACATGAGGTGCCGACCGGCACCGTAAGTTGGCATGGCCTAAGCCAACCATACGCCATAGAATTGCATGTCGGAGTAATTCTGGCCCTCTCAATTAAGAACATATCCATGAAAGAAGATATCCATGTTGCACGGCTCACTTGAGTGTTAAGAAATCTTTCACCGACCTACTCCAGACTCCTGCGGCAAGGTAAGACAAGTAGAATAAAACGCCTTAGGTAGTTTGCGCACAACGCCTCGCCACTCTCGCCGGCATTCGAAATTGCTTGATAGTATACCTATCGTCAATGTATTTACCATACTTTACCAGATGATGATAGTACTTTTGTAGAGTAGATAATATCTGCTTGGATATCATACATGTCATATTGACACCTTTTACAGAGCTATCGCAAAGAAACGAATTATCAATTCTCATCATTTTCGCTTCCTTAAAAAGAAAAACAACCTTAGAAAAGAACAATTTTTTACAAGTACCCAGCCATGAGTTCAAGGAAAAAGGAGATACCCAATTTTCGGCCACAAACCATATGTAATATGTGCTAGAACATAAGACTAGACTACTCTTCTCTAGATTACTCTTGTAAACTATATACCAAAGAAATCGTCTTATTTACTAGATAAACATATTTAAATTTCAGTCTCATCTGCACTACGTAAATGAAAAAATAAAATACAAAAAGTTTTCATAGTAGACTAAAATTTTAGGCTTTTCTACACAGAACTTGGCACCCATTTAGATCTCAATTCTTTTTTTTTAATTGGCTCTCATTTCACATTTATGTTTTTGATGAGATATAATTACTTTTTGCCTAGAAATATAAGTGTTTATAGATATCTATATACCTATTGTTATTTGTAAAATTACTCTATACCTACAGTGGAACCGAAAATTCACTTGTTTCACTAATTATTCATAATTTTCAGTTTTTAGATTTTTTTCTTTACATACGCCTAATAGTCTACCTTGATGCCAAATATCAAGTTTTTAGGTCACCTGGAACTGGGTTAGAGTTTTGATCTATAAGTCAGTCAATGATAAAAATGACGATTTTCGGACGTTAATATCTAAGTAACCGTTTAAGGCGTATTTATAAAATTTAGAGCACATGTGCATTTCGCAAGTTTCAATAAATAAGCCAAATTTGACAGGTTTATGTGCAACAGTTTTTGAGTTATGAGGGGGTTAAAAGTGGCTCCAAATGGTTCGTGTAATATTACACACTGTGCTGCTCGCTAGTTCTATTAGCTTGAAATTGGCTTGACACGCTACCACGTGTCTAGATAAATAAAAAAAATATTTGTACATACGCGGTATACCTAATGTTACATTTGTTATTATAAAAATATCTGCACGAAAAACCTGAAGATAATGTCTTTTGATTTAGCGAAACTTTTAATCTAAGTAGCTTCGAACTTACAAAAAAGTTAAATAACTTTACGTATAGCCCCACTGGAAATGTTTTTCCTGAAATTTGCTTTTAAGAAAAAGATAATCTAATATTAAATGTTTATTGGTGTATCCCTGTTTACCAACTTGTTATTTTGTTTAAATGGAAATTTCTGGTTCCTTTAAACGATACAAAATCCTATGAAAAGTAAAAGAAAATAAATAAGGATTAAAGTTATCGGAGGATTAATTTTTCATTAAATGTACGGAATCCATTACGCTTTCGTTTATTAATTTATTTATTTTAACTTTATTGACTATGATAAAATATTACGGTATCTACAGTTAGCGAGCTTAATGCTTAACTATCTACCAGCTAACTATTAGGCAAAAAGAAACACAAAATGAACGGATTACTATTTTACTTGCTATCCAAAATACCTCAGTTTCTAAAGACTAAAGATATTCGACCAGTTTGTTTTGCAGGAGATGACAAAGGCTAAAGAAAGTTATGTACGATGTTTAAGACGGAATAGTGTGATGAGATTTTGTAATGCTGTGATTAAGCAAGAAATAACTGCACAGAACTTTATATTCTTTGCTTTCTTTTTATTTTGTGCACATTGTGATTTCTGTGTTCACGAAGGTGTGTGTATATTTCCCCACGGAGTTGTTGGCCAAAGGCTCGACTCCTGGTGTTTGTTTTGGCCTTAAGCCAAATTTATGGCGTTAAATTGGTTGCATTGTTTTCTATTACTTATTCAGAATAACACTGTTATTTGGATTTATTTGCTTTGAGATAGCATAATTGACTGTAAAAGTATATAGGTATTGAAATCTTGATAATGTTTACAGAATATGTGTGCATTTAGATGGAAGGTTTTAGATGATAGGTGAATTAATCGTGAGGTAATCGCACACTTTTCAGTTCTGGATCCACTCAGATTCTGGTAGATATTATAGTATTAATTTCTATTAAATATTAATAATGAATTATATCATTGGGATTTTGGGGAAATGTCCAAGCTCTTCTCTTTAAGACGGCCGTTGCACATAAAAAAAGAAAATATTGTTATTAAGGGACCATTTACAGATTGATTTCTGTTTAACTCGCTTTAGTTTGCTTTAACTTATAAGAATATTAAAATATTATCCAAACTTTTCTTAAATACACAATTCGTCGATTGTATTCTCTAAGATACAAATACAAAATTAAATCTTGTCCCTTACTGCTTTTAAAACTTGCTTCATCTACAATATAATAATATTTACACAATATATGTATAACAATTTATCTCACCATTTCGTTGACGTTGATAGCTTTGTACTTCTTGTAAGATTAAACTGTTCTGGACTACCAAAAGTAACAAAACGGTTTTGGCAATCCAAAGAGCAATCCATCTCGTATTGCAAGCATTCGATCTTGAATTGGTAGCACGTACGTAGTCACTTTCAGCAACTTAATTGGAATGCATTCAATGTCTGTGCCTGTAATGGGAAGCAAGTGTAAGCTGTTTAAACTGGAACCTCTGTTGCCAATACACAATCATTTTGTCGAATATATTTCAAGATTTTTATTGAGTTTAGCAGTGATAGCCTAGCGGTTAGAACGTTGGTCTCCCGAACGAAGGGGCCTGAGTCCAAATCCTGGCACGCACCTCTAATTTTCAAATATTATGTGCGTATTATAAGTTAATTATCACTTGCTTCGGTGAAGGAAAACATCGTGAGGAAACCTGCACACCGGAGAGTTCTCCATAAAGTTCTCAAAGGTGTGTGAAGTCTACCAATCCGCAATTGGCCAGCGTGGTAGACTATGGCCTGTACCCCTTACATTGTGAGAGGACACCCCGAGCCCAGCAGTGGGACAATTATGGGTTGTTGCTTTGCTTTTTTTTGCTTTATTGAGTTTAGTTTGATTTATTAATCAATCAACTCCTATCGCCAAAAAAGTAAACAGTTATATTAATTAGGCATTTTTTTTTATTCTACTGAAAATTATCTAAGATGCCCATAGTCAGAGCTGCCATTTATTAATATGAACTAACCTTGTACGGGCGTCTTTGAGCGAAATGGAATAATAATTTACTTGACATGAATAGTTGGATACATACGGACAAAGGATTTTGCCAAAATTTGTTAAAAGTCCTTACTCGTTTTCATTGGCGTTAATTATAAATCATATTAAACGTTATATTCTAATAAAAATCCCATCACATAATAATTTATGCAAAATTTAATAAAAATATATGACGTCGAAGCAATGTTATATGAAGAGGCCTAAACCTAAACTGAAGTAAAGTGATGTGAAGGCTTGAAACGGTTTATAAAACCAATCATAATCGATACATTACTATAATCGAAATTTTAAAAATGAAAATTGATTAATCTGATTACATTGGTAAAAATATTTACTTGCATTTGAATTTAAAATTAGCTATGTAAGAATACCACACGAATTGGATGCTAACAAAGAGGACATTTTCCATTATGTATGAGCATTGCTTTGTCCGCATATTTGCCTGCGTTTTCCGGGGTAATTAACAAGTACCCTATGTCTTATTCCAGATCATAGCGTGTCTACCCGTGACCACCATCCATGTACCTGAGTCGAAATATCGGTATTATTAAATACGATATTATTATGATTATGACGTGCATAAGTGTATCAGTGATACCTATATGAGTAAAAGATTTTCATTTGATTTGATTTGACGAATCGTGGTACCCGTTGCATTTAAAATGTTCAGTGTTCACGATGATATAAGTTTAAAATAATTTTGTATACGATTAATATCGGCATAGAGTATAAGATTGATGCAATAAAGTTTTCATTTCTATGCACCCAACAATGTTCCAAAGCCGCTCCCATTTGTAATTATAAATTACATCTTGCCTCGCAAGACAAGGGTACGTATGAATACACTTGCATAACATAAATTCTCTTGAGACAGCCGTCAGTTTAAGCTGCGAAATCTCTTAAACATGTAAAGTATAAATAAGTTGTGTAATAACTTGGTAATGAAACTTTTAATCCAAACCAAACGTAATGTTTCTTTATCTGTTGTTTCGTTATGCTATATGTATAACTCACAATGCCAAATAAAGAACTAACCTGATATTAACTAACTTAACCTTACCTAACCTAACTTTATATTCCGATGAGTCTTAACGACTAATTATTGTATCTTAAATGTTATATACCTACGTTATAAAATGCAATATTTCCATTCTTTTCGGTATTTTTCTTTTTTTCCCCCAGGTGCCAGTTTTTTTGTGAGATGCAGTACAAAACTACTTTGGGAGGTGCCATATAAGATTTAATAAACTCTCGGATTATTGCAGAATAAAATAATAGTTTCTAACCTAATAAAAATACAATTAAATTATTAAATTAATAACGCTTCACACTAATAACCCCACACTAGGATTCCCTGTGTCGTGGGTGCCATGGACAACACACAAGACAAGGGCATTCACACCCAGACCGAGAACAGAAATTCAAACTCATCATTCAAATTTCTGCCTCGTTGGGAATCGAACCCTGGACTCTCGGCGCGGCGATCCGGCATGGTAACCATCGCGCCACACAGATCGTCATTTTATGTTCTTATTTATACATTTTACATTTTACCTTTTCTTATGGAAATAAAAAAAAACTACACGATGTTAATAATAATATCATCATATTCCGTCATATTATTCTAATATACTCGTATTCCCCATCAAAGTAAGATTAATATTATTTCAGAATATGAAATAAGTTCTATGCACGGAAAATTATACGTGAATCACTCGGACTAATACATAATGTATACTATTTGAGCAATTGTCGTACGGCCGCTCCCCGGACATACCTAATCACCTAGCTCCATAATGGATCTATAAAAGGAGAATCTCTTAGTGTACGAATTGCATTAAAAATAATACATATTTATAAACCTGCGAAGCCGCACTAGTCTGTCTCGTACACCTCAACTCAGTCTATATATCTCTGTGTTAGATATCGGGACAGGCGACATTGATAGATGGCCCTTTAAACAAGCCGAAAAGCCATTTGTTTCAAAACAAGCATCTACAATTTACATATACACATATCTACATACTCGAAGTTTAATAATAATTTGTAATAAATAGCAAAATATTTTGAATATAAAAATAAAAAGAGTGAATTTAATAATAGTGCGTACACTACGTTGCAACTGAAATACAATTGTGTGGAAATAAGGATGGTTTCCGAACATCCGATGAAAAGACGGAATCCTAAAAGATCAGTTGTGTGATCCATTTGCTTGTCACATCAGATTGTCTCTCAACGTTTGTACTAGTTGGAATAGTTGGAGTTACACTCATTGTATTCGGTGATTCAATAACGAAAGTTTTAATGCGTATACACTTCTGTTTAAGCCGATGACGCTTTGGTGCTAACTTTTATAATAGGTACTCATTTCCTTGGGTGTCCTACTTGATATGAAATAGGTATATTTTTTTCATTCCATGCAGTATTAAATAGCTACGGAAAATCTCTGTATAGGTATTCAAAATCTAATTACATATTTAAACTCATCAGTGGACCCCTACTCAGCACGGATCTGTTTCTATAATTAAGTAGGCCTAGAGTGGGTTCTCTCCCTCACTATTTAAATGTTGATCGGACAATGCTTATCAACACTTACCTACCTATCCCAATAATAATATTACAATGTAAAAAAGACTTAGATATGACACTAGCGCGCCGACGATGAAGAGCGTAAGAACAGGCAATTGACCGTTCTGCTCGCAGTCGTTCTGTCAATACAAGACGATGCGCAGGCTTTTGTTGTTGTCAGAAGTGCTTGACATTTGACATACAGCGTTAAAATGCCATCGTGTGTTATACCAATGTGATTGGTGTAGTGAAACAAAAGATAAACTTGTGTGTGTTGTAGCTCTTTTCGGAACAGACTTTTTGATTGATTTCTAAGAGTATAAAGTGTCTATATTTTTTAAATATCATTGACCTATTCTAGTATCAGAAACTCAAAGCTACAATCGGCCACCTATCCAATTCTGTTCGACATTTCTTAGCTCTGTTTTATTTAATTGGTATAATTCGTAGGGCCAGAAGTTCATACTTAACATTATTATTTATTCTATTTTCTAAGTAAATAGGCAACAAAATTGTTAGGAGGGTAAAAGAAATTATTCACGCTAGACGGCATTTCGCGTGCCATCTGTTGCCGCCCCAAATTTGAATCGGGAACATTTATTAAACAACGCCCATTGTTTCTTAGAAATTGATTAAAAACCCAACGGCCATAACCATTCTGAACACGAACGTAAAATACGACGACTCAACTGAAGCAATTACTCTTTTCTGATTAGCGGAAGTCCATCTCGTTTGAATTATTTTTCATTTTAAATTTTCTGTAATTTTGCGCAAATTAAAATTAGTGCTGTTTGTAAATTTACTATTCTAAAGGTAATGTATTCAAGGAATTTATAAATGTTGCTTAGTTTAAATTTAAAATAGCCTTCCGACGACCCTGCAACTCAGTGATAACCCCGTAACTAATTCTGCTATGCGCGGGATCATTCATGGATTCGGTTCCTGGCAAATGAAGAAGTTTATTTTGATAAAAAAATATTTACTCTCACGTCATCACATTTGGGTCACAGATATCTGGGTTTTTCTGATATCCTAATTCAATGCATCGTATAAAAAGAGGATAACTTATTAAGGGTATTTTTGTTTTAATTCAAGTGTAACGCCATTAATTCAGCTTGTGTCAACCACAAGATTGGTTAGCTGAGGACAACTCCCGAAACATATATTACATTCCGGAACAACTCCGTTGTTTCCTCGAGTATGCTTCAGGGCAAATTGACTCAATGGTTTTCATGGTTGTATTAAGGCATAAACATATGGTGCTACAAATAAATTACAGCAATGAAATGATATCATTAAATCTATAAACAACAATATAACACACATGGCTTATTTGTAATATAATATTAAAAAATATAACAGTTTATGTTCCGGAAATTCATTTTGGTAAATACTATTTAAACGGTTTCAATTAGCTTGCCCCCTTTGGGTCATATCTTGCTACTTCTTTTCATCCTACGAAGTTGAAATTTTGCATGTTGCGATGGTTCTGATAACAATATGATTTTTATGGTAAACATGACCTGATAATACTTTTAGGGTTGGCTTCAGACGAGGGAACTCCATAACGGATAACAGAATGGTCACAATTTTTTTTTCTTAAGTTCCTGCAATGTCATTATAAAACCGTATGTTTAGTTCTTATACTATTATCTTGTTTCTGATTAAATTTATTCTTAGAAACATGACTATTTATTTATCAGATTCGTGACTTTCAAAAATTAAAGATAGATCTACGGCCGCACTCAGAGTCACTTAACACGTTCGCAGCGGCACCCATTTTTTATTTCTTTCCATTACTGCGGTACAAGATGTTTTCAACCTGGTCCTAAACCTTTCATTGTGGCGATACAAGTTCTATTAGACCATGTAGCGTTTCAGAAACTAAAGTCTGTTTTTGGCATCATTTTAACAAAAAATATATAATTTTTTGCTTTGAATATTATCTATAATGAAGTGATTTATCTGAATCTGAAGGCGTACGTCAATAGCTTATTTTGTTTAGAATCTGTAGCTAAAATAAGATACAATGTCTTTTACACCCTGTGCCGCACTGAACACGGGAATTTTTGCACATATTTTAGAGTTGAAAAGTAAAAATATCGATAATTTTATGTAAGGTTTATTATAAAAGAAAAAATAATTATATTCAATGTTTTTCATTAAAACAAGGTAAGCAGAAGTATTTTTGACACTTAGCACATTTCGTATTTTTTTTTTACTTTTTTGTCGGCTTGTTAAAAATTTTCGTAATTTTTCGTAACATCTGACACAATTTGTTTTCTTGTCACCCTTTACCAGATGGAGTTTACTTAGTTTCGGTGCAGGCCCTGAAAAAATAAATGTATTATTAACGAATATATATATGTGTTCGTGTGTGTGTCTATGTGTGTGCAATTTTTCAATCGTGGAAAACATAGGCGCTTGAATAAAATATATTGTTGATATTAGTTTTTAAAAAAATACCTCAATATTTTTTTCTACAATTTCTACTAATTAATTATTAATACAATTTCTCTTATACGAGTATTACACGTGATAATAGATCGAACCTATTTAAAACTCGAACAAAAAGTAGATTTAGGTCTAAAAAGTTGTATGCAGTAACTAGACAAGTGGCTCATCTGCTTATAACCTTCTCATTTCACTCAAACATTGACCGTGTTATTTCAAAAAAGCTAGACATCCATGTACATTATACCTTTTATTTTCATCTGCACGTATGTTTTTTTGTTATAACACGGAGAACGTTTATTTATTATACCTATAGTAAAAGTAAGTAAATAAAATAAATGGTATTGATAACTTACCTGTTTTAGATATATCAATCTATAATTTGATTTCATTTTGCTGTTATCTTTGTTGTCATCAACATCAAAGTTTAAATCGATCTTTTTTCGGCACCTTTTCTTTGAAGACATGTTGACGGATGCGTGGGTTTTATCGACTGCGACACAACACTGGCCGCGTAAAGCTAGCGCAGGGTGCGGTACAAGGTGCGCGGAGGTACCAGGTGCATTCTACCCGGTACCGCACTGTATTTATACTGTATTTCTTCAGTGCGGTACCAGGTCTAAAAAATCTGGTAATAAGCTGGCCACTCCTTTGAACTCTACTTTAGAAACACATCTTAGATATATATTCATCTCCTTCCTGCACCAAAGCAAACTGAAGTTATGCCTTTCGCACCACAGAGAAGTCTATGTTTTTCTTAGCCGCACTGCAAGCGAGTCATGTACAACATGTTTTCGACCTGGTTTCGCATTGAACGTGTTAACATTTACTTAAATAGCTCCTTAGTACAGAATTTGTAATATGATTCTGTACTAATGAGCGATTTAACTGAGTACGGCCATTAGAAATACCTGCATAATAATCTACTTGTGCAATCTTATGCTCAAATTACATTTAAATTAAAAATTCAGAAGGTTGTAATTCGATGGTGCTGTAATAGCATATAGTTCTTACGTTTTCCGTGTCATAACTTTTCTTCCATGATGCAGAAAAGTAATTAACGACATTTGCTTTATGTACCGTTCGCAGTCGACTGACCGAACGCAATTAGGATCGCAATGAATGCCTTGCCCTCTTCGATTAAATAGCTCTTTTAAACAATGCCATCTGATTATATTAAAGGATGTTATGTAATATTGGTGAAATTTTAAGTCACATTTAATTTACTAGTTTCAGTGGTATTAAGAAGCTCCTCCATCCTTAAGTCTGTGCTAGCCTTCTTTTCCTCTGATGTCTTTCCTGGCCCTAGGTTTCAGTACTTAACGCTATCAATCCAAGGCCCGCATTAATAAATCGATCTTAAGTTCTCAAGATTCGGTTTAAGAATCGTATATAAAAATGACATTTTTGTAAGATCTTTTTGCCGTATTGGGGCGGCTTAGAATACTAACCCCAATCCCACGCCGGATGGGTGTCGTAAGAGGCGACTAAATCCGGCCCGCTGGTGGTAGGGCCCCTCGAGGGATTATATTGGTAATATTGATTTTAATTGTTAATTAATACCATTATTACTATTATTATTTCTTCATGGAGTTCGCCTGAATAGCTACCACCCTTGAGCATGAGTTAGCCGCCAAACGCTTCGTTGTATTCCGGTTGGGAGCTTAAAGGCCAGTTCTTTGTTTCTTTCTTCTCTCTTTCTTGACCAGCAACGCATCAGTGATGCCTTTGGTGTTGCTGATGTCCATGGGCGACGTTAGCCACTTACCATTAGGTGGATCGTCAGCTCGTTTGCCGGCTATTTCATAACAGCGACCGCTTCACAACCATCAGATAATACAGGATCCATCTGATAGTAAATAAATATTTTGTTGCCTACTGTAATGAATCGCATATTTTCAATTACTAATTGTATTTGTAAACTTACAACATTTAAAGAATGTTGGAACAATTGGAACATTTCTTTGTTGGAGATGAGATTGTGCTTCGCATACTAAAAAACTATGTACCTAGTTGTAGTTGACAGATAAACAATTGTATTTACCCAACGCAACAATAAGCATTACCGTCGTGTCCCGGACTGGAGCACACTCGAGTGGCGTTATTGTAACGGCTTCTGAACCGTAATAAAACGTTTCACATGTCGGCCGCAACCCTCGGCCGCTTGCGGGTGGCGTGAAGCTAAATTGATGGTTCACCCCGTCGCCAATGAAATGACCCTTCAAAAAGAACCAACCCTGGTCACTTAGTGAAATTTACGTTTGATTAACTTTCACTCCAGACGCCAAGTTTCATCCGAAGTACCTAACTCCGCAGATGTAAAGTTTAGCTTTATTACCCTTTTAAAATAAACGAATTTTAAACTAAAATTGTATTTAGTGAACGGAACTGTCACTATAAAAAACGTCGGACTAAATCCGTGGTTAACATCTCGTGAGATGTTACCGTTGTTTTATTATTTCGTTTAAACTCAGTGTGCCAAATTACCAAACGAAATAGTTTGCGCGTTGTCGTAATTCTTTATGTTTATTTAGATAGTACTGCAGTAGTTTTTCCAAATTGTTACATTACATTGGCAATAACTGCATATAGAAATTAAATAATCATCTGCTTTACAAGATAGCACTACATAGAGATTATGCAATGGATTAAACGAAAATTAGTCATTATTTCTCTTAATATGCAGATTGGATTTACCACGATGCTGTTACGTTGATGACGAAAAAGTTTTTTTGCTATAAGTTCAATGTAAAGGATATCGTGATATCATCAGAGTGACAATTACTGTAGAAAAATATAAATTATGGTAAAATTATGTCGAAATGTACTAAAGCGTATGCTTAAAAAGTGGTTAAAGCAATTTCATCAGACACAATTAATAAATGTACTCGTAAAAACTTGAGTAAGACCAACACCATTTACAACATAAATAGCTAATAAAGACATTACTGCTTGCACACTAGTTTTCATATCATCCTACTTCTTTGTCTTGAAACTTCACATTTATTCATGTATTCATACTATTTCCGGCGAAGTGCTACGCTATTGGTGCTATGGATAAAATTTTTGGTAAATTTTGGAAAAACACAAATAAATATAATCCGAAACCGAGCCTTCCTGTGAGCGTAGCGGGTGTGAGTGATCCTCAGGACATAGCTAACCTCTTTCAAAGACATTTTAAAGTTGAGTTACCACACGCTTGCACTAGTGATCAGATGCTCGATTCTTTGACCCCTACAGGGGACATTAACATCAAATTTTCTGTGTGTGACGTAACTGCCGTTATACTAAAACATGGTAAGAGGGAAGTCGCCTGGTCATGACGGTCTTAGCGTTGAGCATCTGAAATACGCAGGAATCCATCTTCCAAGAGTGCTCACTTTGCTTTTTAATTTATGTATGAGTCATGGCTATCTCCCTGAAGATCTCATGAAGACTGTTGTTGTACCAATTGTAAAAAATGGAACCGGGGATGTGTCAGACGTAGCCAATTATAGACCAATCTCGTTGGCTACTGTAATAGCAAAGGTGCTGGACAGTCTGCTTGACAAGCACCTTGAGAAACATATTCATCTACATGACTCACAGTTCGGCTTCAGGCCAGGTCTCTCGACCGAAAGTGCCATTCTGTGCCTCAAGGAGACTGTTCAGTACTACACTGCAAGAAACACGCCGATTTATGCATGTTTCCTAGACCTATCCAGGGCTTTTGATTCCATTTCATACAGTATTCTGTGGGATAAACTACGAAAGGAAACGGATGTACATTGTGGGGTTATATCTATTTTACAATATTGGTACAACAATCAGAAAAATGTAGTAAGATGGGCTGGCGAGTTTTCTGAGGTGTATAGGTTGGATGGTGGTGTGAGGCAGGGGGGGTTGACCTCGCCGCGTCTTTTCAACCTATATATGAATCGTCTGTTGGATGAGCTCAGCAGCACCAAAATCGGCTGTCATGTTAGTGGAGTCTGTATAAATAATATCAGCTACGCTGACGATATGGTGCTACTGAGCCCATCGATCAGCGCAATGCGCAGGCTATTGCTTACGTGTGAAAAGTATGGGAAAGCTCATGGACTCAGGTATAATGCGAAAAAAAGTGAAGTGATGGTGTTCAAAGCGGGTAATAAAATCTATGAAAATGTGCCTCCCTTGTACCTTGGCAATACCCCTTTGAACACAGTGAAAAGTTTCAAATACCTGGGTCACTGGGTTATGGATGACTTGAGCGATAATAAAGACCTGGAGCGAGAGCGCAGGGCGCTGTCCGTGCGCTGTAATATGCTTGCCCGCAGGTTTGCAAAGTGTACTGACCAAGTGAAGGTAACCCTATTTAAGGCGTACTGTCAATCCTTCTACACCTGCAGCCTGTGGGTGAGGTACACGCGGCGCGCGTATGACGCCCTGAGGGTACAGTACAACAACGCATTTAGGGTGCTGTTTGGGCTGCCCCGTCACTGCAGTGCTTCGGCTATGTTCGCAGAGTGGCAAGTTGATGGCTTCGAAGCTATCATGCGCAAGCGTTGTGCCTCTCTAATGCAGCGGCTGAGGGCCAGCCTGAACGGCATTCTGAGTGCGTTGGCGGAAAGGTGGGACTCGCCAACGTTGTACCACTGGATACGGCGTCACACCAATATTTAATTGTATTCAATGTCTTGTGTTTTTGTGTATGTATTTTCTGTTGTGAATGTTTTGTAACTGTTTCTGTGTTCTCTGTTATATTGTCTTGTGTTTTGTGTATGTAATTTGTGATACGAATGATTTGTAACTGTTTCTGTTTTTTCTGTGTTATGTTGTGAATGTTTTTGTAACTGTTTCTGTGTTCTGTGTATTTTATGTTACTAACAATAGTTTATAAGAATTTTGTATTTACTAACATCATATGGACTTTGTCCGAAATAAAGATTATTATTATTATTATTATTATTATTATAAAAGGTGGCAGGATCACTATTTATTACAAAAAAGGCTAAAAAAGCTGCAACTATAAAGAGTAGTTGTTAAAACATTTTTCACTGACATGGACATTTTCCTGTTAACTTTCGAGTTACAAACTCTGTAACTCGATGGATGAATATATTATTCCAAACTACTACATAGATTATAAAAGTCTTAGAAGAAATAGTCACAAAACGACTGTACGATGTTACATAAGTTTTTGAAAAAAGTTATTACAAAGGCACAGAAGGCATAATAGTACATAATACGAAGGTTGATTTAAGTGAATACATGGAAAACAAAAAATAACTACAAATTATAAAAACTAGTAGGTACAATGTTATGGGTATGCCTAGATATTATCTATAACGTAAAAATAAGGATAATGATGCCCAAAACGAAACTAGGGCGGTTACTAATAAATTATAAGTAGGACCTTCACAAGCGCTATATCTGCTTCCTTAAAAGATCAGTAATAAACTCTAGGAATTAGGTTTATTTATTCACAGACATTCCGTGGACTGGGGTCGCAGTTAAATTTACTTAATAAAACAATTATGGTCGACATAAACGCCCGCGATACGGGTAGTAAACACCGATTGTTAGTACGTACTTATAAAGACGAAGACGAACGTCGCTTGGTATAAAACAAAGCTGTATTAAACAAAAGCCTTTGAGGCGTCTGACTGTCTATTGTTTAATGATAGTTTTGAAGATCTGTAAATTGCTTTTCATTCGATCCATTAACTTTTGTCCCTTTGTTATCACGTATGTGTTTCATTATTCGTTATACTTTTCAGATTTTCCTTTAATATGGAGCAACTATGTGAAATTATCAGGCCATCCAAAAGCTTTGAATAGGTACTCTTTTCCGTGGCAACTTCGGAATAAAAAACATATAAAATACTGATCTATAAAAATTTTATCTTGTACAAAAATTTAAAGTCGTACACATTTACGATTTTTCGATATTTACGGCCATAAAGACACGGAATTTTTAAAATCAGTCAAAAGTATAAAGTTATGTATAATTTTCATAAACAGTCGCGCTTCGGTAAAATAAATGTTTGTACGAGAATATACAATTTATACATCTTCCTCATCAATTCCAAGACGATAAGAAATCATGTAGGAAATTTATAAAAGCTATTACTTTGGAATGCTGAGTGTTACGGACTGCGAATTTCTCTCTGAATTTTTGTATTCCTTCATGATTTTCCTTTTGTGGTATCAAATATGAGTGAAAGTTGAAATATGAGTATAGTTCCCCCCACTTGATATTATATAATGTAACGCAAGCATTGACAGATTGAGAATTCGTACATTCTTACATAGCAGAGTAATCGAATGTCACAATGAATGATCTTTGAAGATTTTTTTTTATGGAAATAGCCGGCAAATGAGCTGATGATCCACCTGATGGTAAGTGGCTATCGTCGCCCATGGACATCAGCAACACCAAAGGCATCACCGATGCGTTACCGGCCAAGAAAGAGAGAAGAAAAAGAAAAAAAGAACTGGCTCTCAAGCCCCCAGCCGGAACACGACGAGTCGTTTGGCGGCTGACTCATGCTCAAGGGTGGTAGCTATCCAGGCGAACCCCATGGAGAAATAATAATAGTAATAATGGTATTAATTAATAATTAAAATCAATATTACTAATATAATCCCTCGAGGGGTCCTACCACCAGCGGGCCGGATTTAGTCGCCTTTTACGACACCCATCCGGCGTGGGATTGGGGTTAGTATTCTAAGCCGCCCCAATACGGCGAAAAAGATTCTTAGGTATGTCCTTTTTTATCAACGACGGGTCATAGTTCCAAATTAAAAAATATATTTTATGCATGTAATAATATATATTTCTTTCAAAGTTATAAAATTCATGTGTTTATAATTTGTTTCATACATAATTATTATGTAGGCATTCGAAGGTTTCCTCTCCTCCTTCGAGCTTAATCACCAGACCAGCTCGATGGTACGATAATATTATGGTATTGCCTAAGAAGGGGCAATATTCAGGTTCGTAGATCCTAGTTATCACATGTAAATTATTGGTGGTTTGTTAGAATTACAGGTTAACCTAACAAAACGTGTTAAAACCAGTATTATTTTTCCTTTGCACCAGTATTATGAAATATTGAGAGAAATATTCCTGTCTTTCTCTGGCTTAAATGTGCCTCAGCAAAAAGAATTGGCATCAGTTCCCTCAATTGCACAACATTGATGCAAATACGATTTGCAACAGCAGTTTTCGATTCTGTCGCAAGTCTTTCAAGCTTGAAAGCAATGCTGTGTAATATGTTTTATAACTTCAAAGAGCAATCATGATGAACACAAAATGTTAATTCATTTTTATATAATCTTTTTGAATTAGTTTTCGGTTACAAAGACCTTCTTTACTTTTACAGCTACAAGTAAAAAGATGAAAAAAATTGTGTAATACGACATTATATAATTGGGAACGAGCTTAGTTACTATTCTGTTAAATTAAATACACTTCACGAAAAAATGCATAATATACTCGTAATGTTTTGTGTCGAATGGGCCTCAACGTCACACTTTTTATTCGAATAAATTAAATCACTATAGTGCGTTATGAATAAAAGTGTAGTAGAATTTAAAATTCCCATGAAAGCTTATAATGTAAGCGATTCTAAAGCCTTCAATTCCGATAGCAAATAGAAGCATAGACCAATATTTCCGAGGTTCGTCATAAATATTTGTAACGGGATCGGAAAACAAACACGATCACTTCGCTCTGGAAGTATTTTGATACAATCGTATTTCATTTTAGCTGAATCCGTAAGGACGCATTTGAATTAATGGCAACTTCAGAGTTGTATTCAATGGGCTATTCTAAATTATTTCGACAGTTTTTATGTTGCTTTGCACATTTCATCGAATTTTGAGCTAGTAAGGGGTCATCCATAAACTACGTCACACGTTAGGGGGAAGGGGGGGTCGACGTAGTGTGACATTGTGTGACAAGGGGTGGGAGGGGGTCCTAAATTTCGTGACGTCACATTTCAAAATCGAATAATTGGTAATAGGTAAATATTAAAAAACAATTAATGGAAATAAAACTTATTTCAGAACTGCTGTTTCAATTTAATAATTTCTAGGTGTAAAATTTTATAATATGTGACGTCACACTAAGAGAGAGCTCTCACAAATGTGAACAGCTGTGACAAGGACGGGGAGAGGGGTCAAAAAGTCATGAAATTAGTGTTACGTAATTTATGGATTTCCCCTAAGGATAATCACGTAAATACGACATTCTTACAAAAATATAAAAATAAATGGTTATGAAAATGGAAAAAAATATTATTATTTAATAACCAGTTATAAAAAAAAAAGAAATAAATCAATATTCCTTTTTGGAAACTACTGCCAAACCGGTTATGAAAACGGCAAAATTTTTTCTTGTTTTAAAAACAGTTACGAAGCAGTGAAAAAAATTCCTTTTTCGTAGATGGTTACGAAAAATGGTTACGAAAACGGAACAAGTAGATTTTTCATGTATGTTGTCAAAATCTTCGTCGAAACAATTGATTGCGGCGCTACTCGCTCATCAATTGCAGAACAATAAACGTCAGACGTGAGTTTTGCTATTGACAAATGTTTGCTAATGACTCACGTGCTTGAAATCGAACAATTTCGCCAACATTTTGTTCTCGATATTGCTTTTCTGCAATAAAATATTTTTCCTGTAATGTCGCTGAGTATCACTCATAAAAAAGTACGTATACTAATAAATCTCTTACAGGGACAAACATTTTCTTCCTTAGAAATTTTAAGAAGAGAGTGTAATGAGAAACCATAAATGCACATAATGACGAACATCAGTTAAAAGATCTTGAACATTTGAGGGGTTTTTAGAGTGCTCTCAAGTCGAACTAAATCGCACTCGTTCAATGAACGTTTAAGTTTTGAATACTTAATTTTTCGAATTTCCTCTTCAAATATTCTCCCAACTAACTTTGATAAAAAGACTTCGTTGCCTTTCCTCTTGATTCTAATTTATTTCGATTAATTTACATCAAAGTAAAATCCCCGTAGTACGTTGGTTTTGAAGACTACAAAAATATGGCTAATAATAATTAAGGGCAGCCAGGAATAATAAGTCGTGAAACGCTCATAGTACTCAACTAATGAAAATTAAATAGTCTACGAGTCAATTCAAACTAATTCTGCGATAAAAATCTTTCTTGTTAAAAACATTTACTTGACAACAACTCATTAATGGCCCACAGATCACGAGCTCTTCTTCCGAGCCTCCTAAAGGCTCTTGAAGAAAAACATTTACTTACGTGACATTAATATGAATTACTCACCGGAGTGCAAGAGAATGCTAGCAAAAGAATGGCTGATAGCGCCAGTTTTAACGCGTTGCCTGAAAGACTCGTAACTCTATAGTCATTGAACGCGGTAATGTGAGCTACGTGATGTGGTGTCCGATTTGCAAGGATAGCTTCGCACGGGTTCACCACTTTTATGCCATATTTCAGCTGTCTCTGCGTAAAATATTATTCGAACCTTCGCTTTCTCGTTTCTTTAAATTCTTTCCGATTCAGCTTTTACAAGTACCATAACATGATTATGTGATATTTGTGTACCTATATCTTATAAATAAATGGAAAATGTAAACGGTTGGTGTGTTACTGTTTTGTTGTAATCTATTGAGAGAATACTTTTACTAAATATACTTTTCGAGAAATATTTAATTTATAAATAGGGCTTTATATAATACATTTTAATTTTTTTAACTATTCATAGCTGACAATCCTAATGCAAATAAGTCAAAAAAATACTTGTCAATTACTTTCCAATATTAACAAACATCGATCAGCAATTTTATTATATGTATAGAAGACTAGCTGACCCGGCGAACTTCTTATCGCCTAACAATTTTTTTCTAAAATAAAAGTAGCCTAAGTTACTCCTTGTTACATCAGCTATCTGCCAGTGAAAGTCCCGTCAAAATCGGTCCAGCCATTTCAGAGATTAGCCGGAACAAACAGACAGACGAACAAAAATTGTAAAAAATGTTGTTTTGGTATATGTACCGTGTATACATCCAAATGCACTTAGTAAAAAGCGGTTATTTTAATTTTACAAACAGACACTCCAATTTTATTTATTTTTATGTATAGACTAGCTGACTCGGCAAACGTTGTTCTGCCAGAAATTTAGGGGTGGAAGGGGATGAAAAATAGATGTTGTCCGATTCTCCACCCTAGCCGACATGCACGCAAAGATTCACGAAAATCGGTCGAGCCGTTTCGGAGGAGTTCAACTTCTAAGACCGTGACACGAGAATTTTATATATTAGATGTATAGATGATTTCAACTCATATATCCGTACTTCATTATTTTGGTTTCATTATGTCCCTTCGCGACAAGTCCCAACGCTTACCTCCGCAGCGTCAGGTGTGATTGAGGTCCAATAAGAAGAAATCTTTTTCAATAAAGGTACTACCCTGAACGCTGACCAATGACTACGACACTCTTTTTGAAGGAAAATATTTGGCGCACGTATATTTCTGATAGCTGTGTTTTAGTTATATTTTCAGCACGAAATCCATTTTCCTTTTCTGCAGTCCGTATTCTTTGTAAAAGTATAAAGTACCACCACTTTAGAATAAATCTTTTTGAATAGATACACCTTTCCTGCATACTAGATTTTCTTTATGTATCATTTTAAAAGAGAAATACCTCGTTTACTTATCTTAGATACAGCGAATAGATACTTCATTTAATTAATTCGAAAATATATAAGTGTGGGAACATGTAAATATGTGTTTATGTGTCTATGTGTGACTGTGTGTTAATTAAATATCCGAAACAAAAGTGTTTAAACCGGTTTTACAGATATATATTGCATCATACAATTCGTATGACTGCTTAGAAATAGGATATTAGATACTAGTCATTAATTCCAAACACGTTTGGCTATGGAGGCGTGCACGTTGATGCTCTCGTACACAAGGAATTGCTCTCTTTATTACTTCATAGCGTAGATTTTACGCCCTCCACTTACAGTTTTGTAACGTTAATTCCGTATTTGAAGCTTGTATTCTTAACCTTATTATTATTTAATCCTTTTTGCTTTCATAGCGTTTACGTTTTGGTTTCCGTGCTTTGGAAGGCACTCCTAATGCAGCATCAGGACTGAATAGCTAAATACAGTGGAATGAAATGAATTAGCGTATTGTTCTAATATCTACCAGTAAATTCAAAGTTACAATGCAACACAAATCCTCTTTATTTGCACACCAACACAATTATTACAGAAATTATAAACATAAAGTACGGTATACAAAAACCTTGCAGTACAGTAAATACCTAATTTTCGTGTGAACAATTGACAAGGCTATATTATCTATACTAATATATAAAGAGGAAAGATTTGATTTTTTGTTTGCATTGAATAGGCTCCGAAACTACTGAACCGATTTGAAAAATTATTTCACTGTTGGGAAGCTACACTATCCCCGAGTAACATAGCCTATATTATATTTTCAAAAAAAAATTAGGGATCCTTAATAAAACTCCAATAACGTAACCCAAGGTGTAAAAAAAATAAGAAAACCGAAGCAAAGCGAGGGTGGTTACTCGTATAATATAATAATGATGTATTAATGTTCTAAGAATTTAAACACAAAAAACTAGTAATATAATCAAAAGTTATTTCAAAATTTTAATCTTGTAGTAAACCGCAAATTTCTCCTTTATATTTCTACGAATAAAGTACAATAAAATACCTACGCATGTAAGTACTAGATGGCAACCATTAGCTGTGAATCTCCCGAATGTTTTGAGAGAGCTATGTGCCTGTTTACGTTCCCGCATAATAAAGTAATTCTCAACATACGAGCAAAGGATTAAAAAGTATATTGTGTTAGCAAATGTCTTCTTCTTTTTTAAGCCTTCTATTTTAAGTTATTTGCAAACGTTATAATTTCATACTCATGTACAAATTTACTTTTTTTCCGTGAAGAAATCTTTGGATTTATATTTATCTAAATTGTCTGAAATAAACTTTATTCATTCAACGAATTGTCTGTGTTTATATGTTCCAAACGAAATGTCCAAAATTCCCACTTCAGGCATTACCCAAAACGCTGGGAGCATTGGCTGTTTTTATTGCCAAATTTGTTTTTATGCAAAATAGCTGCCAGCCATCTGATAACGATTCTGTGATATAATCATTCGAAATTTCACCTTTAACAATAACGGACTTCAACGAAAAAGCATTCGATAAGGACCACTAAAAACGCTAAGCATTATGTACAAAACGCCTAAGCATAATCAAATCAATTTTGATAAATAGTTATAAAACCAAATAAATAATTTTCCAAATAAGTTCATAAAACACAAAAAAACAACTAGGTAGAGAACCTCTACCTTTTTGCAGTCGACCGTGTCTGCTCCATTGTACAATATACGTATAAACATAACTTTAAACATATATTAAAACATATCCAGCTGTTTTAAGTCAACTTTCGACGTGCAAATTCCATCAGTCAACTTGTCATGTAAAGCTGCGAACGTCGACCTTGTTTTGGAAAAATTGTTTCACATATTACTTCATATCCAAAGTATATTTAACACGGGTTGGGTAAAGAGTGGAATCATAATAACTAATAGGTACGGCGCCGGAGGCTGAAGGCTGTAGTGAGGGATGAAAAACCAACACAAAAATCTCTGCGCGTCGTTTATTAAAATAACTGCAAAGGCGACGGTCGCCCTCAGCATGTTTACATTTTAATGTATACTTAAGGCTGAAATATGGGGCCAGAGTGAGATTTTTTACGCTATTAATAATCGTACATTGCTCTTTAAACGATAAATGAAATAGAAAACCCTTTGCAATACATATTATGTACTAGTGTGAATATATCAATGATTCAATGCGTTTGCTTAAAGGCGTATGTACGCGAAAGACAAGACAAACACTAATTTTCTTTGTGTACCCTTAGAGATGAATTATAAATGACACAATGGATACTGTGCAACCAATTAATATGTTCAATGTTAACAGAATAAAATTCATTATTCAACTCAGTACACAATTTAACATGGTTGATAGCAGCTGCATAAAATAATGCATGAATTGTTACGCAGAATGTCACACGCTGTCAGTGTATAAAATAATTCGAGATTTAATTTAAAAGCAAATGATTATCTTAACTCTTTCGCTGACACGAACACAGACACAATAAAAGTTTATTATGATCATTGTCTGGAAGCGGACGAAATCCGAGAAATTGGTTAAAGTAACAATAAAATATCTTATTGTTCAAGTGCTAACGTTGACGCTTTTAAATTAGATGTCTTCAGTAAATTAACCATGTGTTGCGTGACATGGGTAACCAGTTTATTGAAATAGTGTTTTACACTCTGTTTGAACCTACATGGGTTAACGGGAACTTTATAATGTAATCTTGTGTTTAGTAAACACATAACTATACAAAGACTGAAATGAATGGAATGTTGCATTCAAAATCAGTTCGCTCTATCATTTGGGACATTATTAATAATATAATTTTTCAACCAAAATTGCGTACCAAAAGTACATTAGATCATAAACTGGACGCAAGTAAAATGGCTGAAAGAAAAGTAGGATTTTTTACCGCTCATTTACACGCGCGTGTCGCGGACCGTCTCGTGGCGCGTCCGTAAGCCACGCCGCGCCCCCTACGCGCGTGTAAACACCACCCGAGCGCTCGCGCGAGCCCCATTGGCGCGCGTCTTTAAAACCGCTCCCGAAGCGAGCCCTGCGAGCGCGAGACGCGCCGCGGTCTGGTCCGCGAGCGCCCTGTTAAAACGCGCGCGTATGCGCGCGTCTCGCGGATTGTCTCGTGGCTCGCGCGCGCGTTTAGACATAACGTACTTCTTGAACACCACTACATGTGCTTGCAAGACATGACATTTCTATGTATACTCTCGGCGGAAACCGAAACCAGAACCTCTCCCATTGCAGGACACTAACAAGGTTACGGGTTACGGGGACGTCTAAAATATTCAGAAAGTAAAGGAGAGAAATAACACATCAAGTATATAACAGTAGCTTTTTGTTTGTCTGAACATTAGACCGCGCATCACGCAAAAATTGTACCTAGAATAATCGATTCTAAAATTTAGTGAATTCTTTATGTTAATACGTCGCTAAATTGAAATAAGTTGCGGGCAGAAACTATCTATATTTAGGACAGGATCTATAGTAACGCGTCACAAAAGCTTTTAGGAACATCCTCACCTACGCATCACAAATAACGTAGGGTAAAGTCGCAGATTCAACGTTTCCAGGAAAGGGTCGTTAGAGCTATTTAAAAATTAAAGTCTCTATGAAAAACAAATAAATGTGTAAAGACCGAGGAACGTCATTACACTTCTACCATATTCATATGAAAAACATTGTGTGTACAACTTAAAACATAAACAATCGTCAAATAAGACAGAGGCATTTAATTACGTCTTCTTATCGCCTTCGCAAATAAAACAATATTTGACCAAAAATTAATATATTTAGTTAATGGAATGATCAAGCTACTTAAGGAAGCACAGCCTATGTGTGAAAGATATTAGATTATAGTATAGACGAATACATGAATGACAAAGACGCCTGGAAATAATTGTGCCGCGGCGCCGCATTGGTCTCTCCAAGGCAGAAACTAACTCTGTAATAGCCAGTAATAGCTATTATATTATAATATTCGTTTAAAAAGATTTGTTGAGGTGTTTTTTCACCATTTCTTCGTCTCAATTAAGAAAATATTTTGTAAATAAATAAATACTTTGATATGCACTTAATACTACATTTAGCAATTACATTATATTATATGAAAAGAGGTGACCCATAGCTTAATAAAATCTTTATGTCAAATAAAAATATGATGTTTGATTCAGAGAAACTTAATTGGGTAAATAATTATTTATCGCTGTCGCGCGGTAAAGGCGTTCACAAGTCAGGAGACTTGTCGCGGCAGTCTGGCATCAACAGTATCGTCTTCGCTACCCATTTTTCTTCGATCCTCGTCTCAACGTAGCGGATCAACTGAACATGTCGATACAAGTGTGCAGAACTTGCATCGCGCGGTAACGCGCGGGACAAGAACTTGCGCGCGGCGAGCAGTGTAGCGCGCAGGTCCGCGCGGTACCGCACAGTAATGTAGACGACATTATGTATTTGGCTTGAACTTGTACCGCGCGGTGCGTCATTCCCCGCGGTAGGTACAGCGCGGTCATATGAACCTAGCCTAAAAGTGACTTCCGAGCTTTGGAATCCAGAACATGAAATGTTGGAAAATAAAACAGAGCAAAAAACCGTACTTGTGAAAACAACACTTGTTTAAGGAAAAAATGTTCGTAAAAGACTTCGAATAAAAATAAACAGAAAAGTTTTTGTATTACCATTATACCTAAAAGAGAAATTAGTGAAGACCTAATATATTAATAATGGCTTTAATAGAACTTTCGAATTTACACTACCCATTATATTATGTAGAGCTCATATTATTATACATTATTGGAGCTGCAGAGAGCGAAATTTCAGACTTCAAATTAATATCATGTTATCAATGAAAGCTTCAGCAGCTCAATATAATATTACCTAACGCAAAGGTACGTATAGAAATACAATTAGAAACCAAGCAAGGTACACGAGAGTGTCGAGTGTTAACGAAACATTACCTTTTAGTAAGTTGGCATGAATTTCCTATATCCTATCCTATTCATTCAATAAATCTTTATGCTTAGTTGAGAAACTTGGGGTTTGGCTCTAACCTCAACATGCTGCTCCAGTACAGAATGGCAGCCTTAGTGGCGCTCTGATATGGCTATATGAGGATGTTATCCTTTGAGGTCGATGGCTTAACGTACCTTTCAAAGCACGGAGGAGCTGAAGATAATATTCCCATTATTAGTCACTTATCCAACTAAAGGCCGCGTCTGAAGTGACTAACTCGGTCAACCAAAGACCAAATTTTCAAGAAACCTGCTAAAATATCGCTATTCATTGTGGCGCCGCAATTCTACAATGATCCTCTTATAGTCAATGCAGTACTGTACAAAAGATAGCTTATTAGTTACGAGTGTACCTACTCTCAATGAATTAAGAGATTGATAAAGTGACTGAACCAATCTAGCCTCAAAGAAATATGCTCAATAGAGCATAGCGAAACTTCACATCAAAAGGTTGCTTTATAAAACACAAGTTTGACCTCGCATGGAGGCAGATAGTACGCTTCAATTTTTAAGGCGGTACTCCAACACCGACTAGCCAAGTGGACTCTTTTGATTGAATTTAGAGATGAACAATTCGCCTTATCGACGATCCAATACTCACAGGTGGCTTAAAATTAATTGGATTCAGGAGTGATGTAAGCTATGTATACTATCTCTAGGAATAGTCCGAGAAACTATTTATTTTGATCCCAGCGGGAAATATAAACGATCTTGCTGCTCAATTGGCAAGCCGAGGCAAAGACCAGAACAGAATATATTTATGAGACTGAAAATGTTACTTTTTAAGCCGAAATTGTTAGTGATGTCTTATTGTGTTTATCACAGACATGTCTGTGGTGTTTATGGTATTTCACCCGCAACATAGAAAACCTGCGACACAAAAATCAAGAAAAACCACGTCCTACACAGCCATCTCAATACCTGGTTCTTTATTTTGGGTATTATACGACATTTTCTGCACCTATAAATTATAAAGATACTACGTACCCTCAAGTCTCAACTGTATTCTTACGCATGAGTCCAATTAAGTCCAGTTAATGTTGAAATTCGCTTATATTGACTGGGATAATCCAGAATAAATGGCCGTTGGTGGTTTTTTTGGAATGTACTTCAGTTAACGAAGTAGTAGTAGTATGTGAATTTAAAGTTTAGCAAACTACATTCTGATTATTTCTCCAAAAAAGTGTCCTCATTTTATGGTACAGACCAGCGCGCCGAATTTCACATAATTTTAAGAACATTATAGAAGGCTCTCAGTAATGGAACTTTACTGACGACATGGTTCCTTTCTCCCAAATGAACAATATTTGGAAGGGCGTTCTGGGTCTATAGTCAAATGAAATCGATATTCAAACCGGTGTTATTCAAAATAATATATACAATATATCTCTATAGGTCCACGTAAAAAGGCGCGGCAGCGATAGAATGACAGTACTAGTTAGTTGTTGTTGTTGTTGGACGATTCTGGCCCAGCAAGAACAAGAAGAATACCAGGCCAAAGAAGAGGACGATTCCAGCCCAGCAAGAACAAGAAGAATACTAGGACTAAGAAGAGGATGATTTCGGCCCAGCAAGAACAAGTAGAATACTAGGACTAAGAAGAGGACGATTCCAGCCCAGCAAGAACAAGTAGAATACTAGGACTAAGAAGAGGACGATTTCGGCCCAGCAAGAACAAGTAGAATACTAGGACTAAGAAGAGGACAATTCCAGCCCAGCAAGAACAAGTAGAATACTAGGACTAAAAAGAGGACGATTTTGACCCAGCAAGAACAAGTAGAATACTAGGACTAAGAAGAGGACGATTCCGGCCCAGCAACAACAAGTAGAATACTAGGACTAAGAAGAGGACGATTCTGGCCCAGCAAGAACAAGTAGAATACTAGGACTAAGAAGAGGACGATTCTGGTCCAGCAAAAACAAGAAGAATACTAGAAGGACGTAAATTTCTCAAACCCGAGCACAGTTGTAAAGCCTCCACGAGGGTCCGATCAAGGAGCGGTGAACAGATGCAACCCACGGGCGACACTGGTACTCGTTCCCAGCCACCTTGGGCCCACCTCGTTGTTGACTCCGAGGAGTTAGGGCATCGGCGCATCAGTCCTCGGTGCACATCCGACGTTCCGCTACTGGCGCGGGTTGTAGACTTCGTTTCCACGGTCTATCTGCGGAGCGTCAAGTCGGGGGTTGCCGAACCCAGCGTGACGTGACTGGACGTCGGCCGATGTACATTGGCTACCCCGGTCACCCACCACGCAACAAACCGTCTCACAAACACATCCTTTACCTCGTTAAAGAAATTAACATTATTACGTTGCACGCTACACTATGAAGTTATTTCAAAGTTATACTTATTTAAAAACAAAGGCAAAGTTTGCACCGACAAGGATTAACCCTTTTCATTTGTTACGACACTGTATCTATAAAACTTTAAGCAGATTTAAAATTAAATTTTCCAAAATGCTTAGGTAAATATACGCTCTGGGTGAAATTCGTGTTAATGTTTGTTTTCGTCTCCCTGAGACTAAAAAGGGACGAACGAGATCAACTCAGCTTGTTTGTGTTCCGAACAAATTTTGTAAAACACCTTTTGTTATATTATTCTTATTATCATTTCAAATCTTATTAGTAATGTGGGTGTTAATAATTCGGTTAAAAATTAAATTCTGTTTTCGTTGATTATAACTCGTGTACTAAGGTGATATTATAATGATTACTATGTCGAATATTCTCTACACAGCTCATGACTCTCTCAATGTTGGACAAAGCTATCCAAGTTCAATCTGGCAGACTTCATTGAAAATTGAAAATAAAAGTCTTGAATATTTACATTTTCTCATTACATATAATGAACCAAGATTTCACTTGGTTCATTATAAAAACTTTATATGTATTTATAGAAATACAGCTGCATTTTCCATTTTGGGAATAAGTTATAAAAGACATTAATTTGAATAGGTACGATATTCATTATACATTTTTTTAATATAATGCATGCTAGATTACGTTCTCTTGTAAGTGTCTTTTTGTCTGTATGAGAATAAAATTCTTTAAACTCAGGTACCGTAGGTTCAATATAAAGACACGAAGTCACGTAAGCCTGTTCAAAAACAAACAACTTTTTGGCTAGTTTAGAGAGCCATCCATCAATGTCAGCTGTTCAGATAACGGAGTGATTGCGTTGAGGTGAGTGAGACAACGCCTACAAGCAGCACGGGCTTTTAAACATTCTTGTACTTTATGGAGTACGACACGCCAAACTTTCAAAGTCCCGAAAATAAACATACATACCGTTTATTTCGTTGTTTTGTCGTACTAAATAAAAAATATGTTTATATATAAATACTAATTCCCTTTTTTGTTCTTGAATGTCAAAATTTTAAAAAAACTTTCCAACGCGATTTTTGAGCATTATTTGTTCATAATAATTATTACTAACTGGTGCACCTGTTTCTTTTCTTGAAGGGTTTCATACCTCAAAACGAAAAAGTGTGATAATAAACCCTCATATTATCACTTCGTTGCCCGTGCGTCTGATTATCAAGACCCCTTTTCTCAGTAATTATAGTAAATTGGAAAAATTTGACGTTCATAAGTGTATTGAATAATACCTACATGAAATAAATGATTTGAGTTTGAATTTGAGTAATGTGTGGAGCAGTAGTAATCAACCTTTTTTTCATACGGGCCACAAACAAGTATTAGTCATACTGTCGCGGGCTGCAAAACAAAGAAATAAAAAAATGGTATTGATTTCTTAGGTTTTCGCGATTATTATAAAATAAATTAACCCCCGATGGGCAAAACTACAAAAGCCTGGCGGGTCGCACATTGAATATAGCTGGTGTAGAGTGATCAAATTTAATTTTGATGTCGTTACAAAAACTAAGTTGAAATGGAACCCTAGTTGTGTGAGTTCAACTCGCACTTGACCGTTTTTTTTTAAGTTTACTATGTTTTGGCAAAATTAAAAAGTTCTTCAGGCGAAAGGAACAGTTATTGACTTTCTAACTTTGTAAATGGACTCCGCGCTCCTCTTGATGTTTATAACTCTAGAAACTTGATAACTTCGACATTTTTTCTTACAAAAATATTCGGTGACAGAAAGTGATAGATATTTAAGTATATAAATGCTATTATTTTTTCACCTCTTGAAGGACGTTAATTGGTAGTCAAAGCTCTCTAATAAATGACTATAGATAAGGCACAAAGAACACAAAAATTCGAGAAAAATTTGAGTAGAACAGAAAATATGATTTCCTTCTGATAGTATAAACGGCATACGAGAAATGGTCTCGACTACACTACACTGACTGTATTCACTAAATTTGAGGTTATATAAAACAGTGCTATGGATGGACGTCTACACCTCTTTCATGTGCATTACGCTTAGACCTGAGTAGCTCTGTATTATGCAAGTATATTCATACATTTCCTTGTCTTCCGGGAAGCCGCATAATTTATAATTACAAATAGGACGAGCTCGCAAGCCTTGTCATGTTTGTCTTAGCTTGGATAGAAATGAATTTTCTGTTGTATCATTTTCATAAATTATGGTAATTAGACACTGTGTTTGGCCAATAAAAATGTAAATATTATTTGAACAACGACCAGTGGTGAAGTTACAATTTTTATTTATTTAAACCTCGTTAGGCATTCCGGTATTTTTTATGAATTGTTCGAGATATAAACAAATTGCACTTTTTAAAATTGATTATGTTTAGGTATAACAAGCTAAACAAGTTTCAGTACCACTCGATCGTTTCAAATTTAGGAAACTAAACATCATAATCAGAAGGCAAAAATATTTTGATAAAATCAAGCGTTCTTTTGTAAGATCGGCACCATCCCACGACCTGTGCTCAAAGCTTGAAACTTGTTACAATTTATGAATATTTTTTTACCAGAACCACATATTAAATTTGTTTTAAGAATTTGGACTGGAATTATTTAAGATAAAGAGAAGACGGAACAAACAGCTTGTATAAAAGAAAATGAATATATGTATAAGCATTTCGGCGAATGATTATAACGAAAACCACATACATATCGGATTAGTTGATAGTTTTTAAGAAGAGTCATACGTATTCCAGTCGAATACAGGACCTACTTTTCAAATTAGGTTAGTAAATTATAATATAAATTGTACCATTATAATAAGTAAAACCTTGTTTCGTTTCAACAAACAAACCAGAAATGTTTAGTTAAAACTGTGGAGTAAAATACCGCATTGCACGAAAATACTCGTAGCTATTCATCCGTGACACTGTCCGTGACTGAACTCAAAATGTATATGTGATCAATGACGTCATTCACAAACGTGACACTGTGATTATTAGTTGTTTTAAATGAACAAACTTCAATTAATAAGTTGCTTCAGTTAGTAGAAACAAATGAGGGGTTCATTTATTTCTCAGTGACAATTTAAATCAGTGACATTTTTGGAACGAAGTTCCTTTTTTTTTTTTTTTTGACGACCCGTGTGGTGCAATGGCTACCATACCGGATCGCCGCACCAAGGATCCTGGGTTCGATTCCCAACGAGGCGGAAATTGGAATGATGAGTTTGAATTTCTGTTCTCGGTCTGGGTGTGAATGTCCTTGTCTTGTGTGTTGTCCATGGCACCCACGATAGGAATCCTAGTGTGGGGTTATGAGTGTGAAGCGTTATTATTATTATTATTATCATCTGGATATTGTGTAAAGCTATAAAGGCCGCTAGGGCCAACCGCAACTGACCCATCGGAAAGAAAACATTAATTACAAATTCAGTTGCCAAAGAAAAAGGCCATAATAAACCTTTAGATTGTTTATGGACCATCTGCTGGTCTGTTGGTTGGGTTGACTTTCCGTTTGTCAGAGCTATTTTATTCAGACACTTAGATTCCGATCACAGACAAATGTATATCATAAATGTTATCTATATAAAGATGAATATCGTAAAATCACCGTATGGATATCTCCGTTTATTCGAAGGATAAAAAAATTCAATATTTTGAATACAAGTTTAGGACGGAACAGTTTAGCGAGGTAACTACTGTTTAGTACGGAATACAGAGTGGATTAAGAATATTCAGTTATTTAAACATACTAAACCTTATTATACTTAGCTTATTTATGTTGTTTGCTTACCAGTTTCTAGTTTTAGCAATTGACACATCCAGACTCTGCGGTTGTGGCAATATCTAGTGCACGCTGGGTCGCTACTTTAACTTGCTACGCTATGTTAATTTGTACGGCGCCCAAAAGTACAATTTCAGTATGGACAAGGTGGATCCACAGATTATACAGAAACGCGACACCTAGAATTATTACGTTTATTTGATAATACAATGTATGATAGGATGATAAATGTATACCACATATATTACATACCTACATTCTTACCTGCTGTAACTATACGCTCAATGAGTATTAAGAGTGTATTAAATAGATTGTTATGGATTTAAGCATATTATTTTTATTTTTTGCTTCTCTGTTTTCAGAAATTACTAAACAAATTTAGTTAAAAAATGGCAAATTCATAAATTTATTCGGGTCAGTCGTATATGTTAGTTGTCTCAATACGACCAGGATATTTTGTATCCTGGGAAATGGATTTGTTTCTAGTATTTTTTCAGTTATAGGGTAAAGTCTAGTAATATTGGCGCTCCCCTAACGACTGACGCCTTTTTCGTATTATGTCCTAAACTAAGCATATTTTTTTTTTAGGTACGGTAACTTTATTTTTAGTTACTATAAGTGTCATTTGATAAATTGACACCGTTTACCAAATTGCTGCTCCTGCCATTTTTTACCAACTGCTGTTTTAAAACTGGCAGGATTCGTGAGTTGATTTAAATTGATAAAATTGATAAAAACTTAAGGCGACTCTGATTTCGTGATTTCGTATGACGTTTTTGTTCGCCCATGGCAAATTAATGTATAAGTTTGACATAAATTTATTTTTTTTCACGAATAAAGGCATTACCGATGCGATGCTGACCTAGAAATAAGAGAGAGAGAAAGAAGTACTGGCTTCAAGCCCCTGTAACACAAAAGCCGTAACACAACAGACTGATTATAGTTGAAAGCATAATTATGATGCAATGGAAAATCAAATCGAAATCGAAATCATTTTCTGTCGTAAAACCCGCTAAGCTACGTCGTTGTTAAAATAACAGATACCAGACATTATTCACTGTAAAATTCCTAAATGGAATTTCTAAAATAAAGTTCAAAGGAAGTACAAACCAAACCAATGCCCAATTTCACGCCATAAATTTGGCCGTACGCCAGAACAAACAACAGGAGTTGAGCCTTCAGCCAACAGCTCCGCGGGGAAATATCGGGACACCTTTGTATGTCTGCCCACAAAAATCACAATGTGCACGAAATGAAAGTACGAGTAATGAAAAGCTTCTGACAAAAGGGAGTAAAATGAAATTGATCTGTCACGCTTCTTGGACTATCCACTAGGATATTGTGCGCGATACACAATAGCAGAATTGCACAGATATGAAGATCAGCTTGAATGTGTACCCTTTATTAATAAGCCGTATCCAATACTATGTATTAAATGTTATTTATTTCAGCAAAAACTTTGAACCCATTTTTATCACAACTACGCGGAAGAAGGAGTATGAAAGGCACAATTAAAATTTACATGGAGTATGAGTGCAGAAAGCTAATACTTTTATAGAATATGCTCTACCATGCATTTAGCTCACCCACACAAGCCCATAATAATTATACACACAAGTGTCAATGCGTCTTACCATAGACCACATCGCCATTTACTATCAGGTGAGATTGCAGTCAAGAATTAACTTTTAATTTATAAAAAAAAGTTTACCCATTGACACTTAAGGTCGAATTTTGACCGCCGAGGCTACGTGTCTTTTCCTTTTAACTACATAACTTAGCCAGGATGGAAGTTTGCACAAAACACGCAAACTTACACATTAACTATTAGAGTGCTCGTTTATTTAGACCTTGTTAAAATGTTTTACCTTCAAAGACAAGAAATACTGACACTAATTGAAAATAAACACTGTAAATTATAGCTACTCATTTCTTTTAACATTTTTTTGCCATGTGATATCAAATTAAATTCGTTTAATTTTTCTGATATAATTTTCTCTTGTTTTTAACGTACTTCAATAAAGGAGGAGGTATTCAATTCGACTGTATTTTGTTTTGTTTGTTACCTCAGAACTTTCGACTGGGTGAACCAATTTTGATGATTCTTTTTTAATCGAAAGCTGGAGCTTGTCATGTGGTTCCACTTAAATTTGAGCTAGATCTAACGAGTGGTTTTTGAGTTATTTTGAAGTCAGTTATTTTTTCTTGGTAAAATTCAGATTATTATTTAGGTATATATGTTACCGGCAAAACCCGATTTCAGGTTAAACTAGTTTGGCCTAGGCCAAACTAGTTTGGCGCGACACGATTAGGCAAAACTAGTTTCTCGTCAATAAGTTTGGCTTATGTTTAACTTACCACCAAATTAATCATTGTTACCCCAAAAGTAGTAAATGATCACCAAAATTAAAACAGCATTTTAATGTAAAATTATAACCAAAGATGGTTATTCATTTTTTGATTCACAAACAGGCTTCCGAACGTCTCCGGCGCTGCGGGAAGTGCAGCCCCTCCGCCCTTGCGTAACATACTGCAGGCACTCTATGCTCGCCTACACAGCTTCGGCTTTTTGATCGCCTGCGGCGACCAGCCTCAGCCGCTTCGGCTCAAATGGTGCCTGCAGTTGGTTACAGCGGGCGGGGGCTGCTCTCCCTCCGCGCCTCCGGGGTTTACATTCACTCTAGGGGTAGGGCAGACTAGTACC
This sequence comes from Thymelicus acteon, assembly GCA_951805285.1. NCBI lineage: Eukaryota > Metazoa > Arthropoda > Insecta > Lepidoptera > Hesperiidae > Thymelicus > Thymelicus acteon. The sequence goes on along the minus strand of OX638229.1, from coordinate 8,324,916 downwards.
ACGTGGGGTCGGGGTTGACTAAGTCGGTTTTGTAACCATTTCGACCTACATCTGGAAATTAAAAGAATTCAAAAGCAACAATATATACGTGAGCAGTTAGTCTGGTGATCATTTACTACATTTGGTGTTTGAATACAATTTGAAGTGCAGTCGTGACTAAAATAGTTGTAATTTAAGAGGTTTAAAGCACAAAGATTTGTCGAATAAATATAAATCCGTAACAATTCGGTTCTAATCAGTTTTAGACTGACGAGAAACTAGGTTTCGTGTCGCGCCAAACTAGTCTGGCCTAGGCAAAACTAGTTTAACCTGAAATCGGGTTTTGCCGGTAACATATAGATGAAGGAGGATTATAGTAGATTTTTGGGATCCAAGTAAGGTTCCTCTTACTCGTGGTGTACCCTACTGAACAACGACGAGATTAGCGAATGGTCCCTCCTGTTGGATCACTGGTCTCTGCACTACCCTGTTGATTTCCCATGGCATCCATTTATGGTGGTTTAAGCAAGGGAGATCAACCGCAAGGCGATACGTGTTGGCGAGCGGCCGCGCTCCGACGAATCTAGTCGAAACGTTATATCCTATCGTTTGAATGTCATGAGAATTGAACCCGTTATGTTATTTTGTGTTTCAGTTGCATTAACGTTGAATTAGAAATAATGCCGTTTCCCTGCTTCTTTTATAGCAATGGGTGTGGGTGACTGGTGGTGTGGTGGGTACTGACCGTACTAACCACCATAAGGTCACTCGTCGCCGTACGTAAAAAGCTAAGCTCACGAGTTGTATTCAGCTGTATATCATACAGTATCATAATATGTTTTGTACTTGCTTATTGTGTGATTTTAAATGAGCAAGAACCAAGTATCTCTTCGTAATTAAAGGCATCTGGAGAGGATACAATGATGGAGAGGTTAGTAGCCAAATTAACGTGTAGGAAGTCTTTATACCGCCGGGAACACTTCAACTTGATTTAACCACAACTCTCTAACAATAACAACTTAATTCATCCAGGAAACACAAAACTGGTCAAGAATTTCTCTGTAGGAGTCATCCATCAAATCGAACGTTAGTAACTAATTCGGTCGAACACTTACGATAGCCTCAAGTTACGCTAAGCGCTTGATGTGTATACATATATGACAGTAAAAATAACCACAAAAAAAAAATATTTTAAACATATAAATAGATGTCAAACGATCAGACAGTCCATCCTATGGTAAGTGGTCACTGCAGCCTAGACAGTGCATAGACTTAATACTAAGGCATTTAGTGCCGTTAAATAGAAAGCTGGGGACCCATTATACCTGGATCTTCGACATTTCAATCGAAACAGTTATTAAGAAGATACATTCCGTGACAAAACTAGCACAGGACACATTTTTCATTATAAATTTAAACAAAAGGAAACTATTTCCTTTTTTAACGGACTTCAAAAAATGTTTGTTACCTCAGAACTTTCAACTGGGTTAACCGATTTTAATGATTCTTTTTTTATTCGAAAGCTGGTGCTTGTCATGTAGTCCCACTTACCGCCCGCGAGATCTGATGAGTAGTCTTTTAATCCTATCCTACTAATATTATAAATGTGAAAGTTTGGATGTTTGGATGTTTGGATGTTTGGATGTTTGGATGTTTGGATGTTTGTGACTCAATCACGCAAAAACGGCTGAACGGATATGTATAAAATTTGGCACACGGATAGCTTTCAACCTAACTTACCGGATAGGCTACTTTTTATCCCGGAAAATATACCTGTTCCTGAGGGATAAGAGGTACAATTTAGTCATAGAAAAACAGTTTGCCGTTTTTCGTCACACTGACATGACAGATGAACGAAATAAAAATGGCCGAACTTCAATCAGCTGATTAAGTGATTAAGTTGTAATATGGTTAATTGTTTTTAATAACTAACATTATACCAATTGTGCGGAGATGCACATTGTGATAATTTTTATCATACAATGCGAGGTTTAGTTGCCATCGATCATATATAAAATCAAATAAATCAACAAAACAATTTTTGTGGAAAACTAAGGCTGCTTACATACTAGCGTTTATAAAGCGCTTCATGCACCCAATGAGCAATCAATGAGTTACAAAAAATAATAATTTTACGATAAAGAAAATTACTGGTAGCTTATCATTGAAGTATAATGTAGTAAAGTACCAGCACAGACAGCGCGAACAAAATTTGTGTCGCGTCGGTAGATTCTGTTTTTAAATCGAACGAATCCATTGAAAATTGAAGCCCACTGCAGCCAATTTATTGGGCCAAACATAGTATTCGCTGTATCGGTTCTATACGCCAGTAATAATACTTCAATGTAGCTTATCAAGTTTTTTCCTACCTTTCAATAAGAAGTGCTATCGAAGTATTATAAGATATCGTATCAGGTTTAATTGTTTGCAAAAGATCATCAAATTTGGTTTTTAACATTCGTAAATGTCTTTCTATTTTTCCTATTTACTTTATAGTAAAAAATATTAATTTTCCTAAACCGATTGAGCAAGTCATTATTAAAATGTCGGATGAGTGCGTACGTCTTTAAAATCCTAGTGCGGTTTTAGCCTAATGTCAAAATTGCTTTATTTTTCTATAGCTGTGCAATTGTGCATGCGTTTAGGCCAGTAATTTTTTGAATCACTGATTTTAGTCATGAATATATTACTCTAACTGGATACATAACTTTGTAGTTGTACCTGAAGATCGATGATGGCATAAAATAATTACCATTTTTGTATTGTGTCCATGTTATCTATAGTCCCAGGATATAATTATCTTTTGATTGTGATTTTTATAATGGTTTAAAAACATCTAAGATGAAATTATAATATAGATGTACCGTAATTGTGTACTTTAATTTTCAATTTACTCTTAACGCAATTATTTAAATTAGGTAATTTTGAAGAAATTCTTATAAAATGTATATTATTTCAATATTATAATTTTTGCCACTAGAAGAATTACATATAGAAAACATTTTGAAGAACCGTATCAAAATAGGACATAATTTTTCTAAGTGTGTACACCCTACAATTATGAAGGACAACCTCAATCCGGCCTGTGATTAGCCGATATGACGTCATTGATCTTCAGGTACCTCTATAAAGTCTACGATCCAGACAGAGTAATATATCCATGATTTTAGTTAATACGAGTAAATTCTTTGTTTAAGAAGCAATTTGGATTATGCTTTTTTGTATAACATTGGGTATTTTGTCAAGGAAATCCTATTGAAATTCAGTGAGGAGCTGATGATGGTATCTGGAGATACTGTACTAAATATCTGGGAGATAAAAGAATTCCTCAATGGTAGAAAAAAATAGGTAGAACGGTGTTTAAAGATATTTTGTTTTCATTATCGTTGACATTGTAAAATCAGCTCTTCATTGACCAACTAAGGGTCTCATGACGTGTCTTGGAGAACAAATAGGTAACTCCTGAACGGATGCAAATTACTTAACAGAAAATATTTGTTTTTAGTAACGTTGACATTGCAAAACCAGTAGATTAATGACCAACTTAAGGCCTGCTGGTGTACTTATCTTGGAGGCTAAATATGTGAATCTCGAACGGATGGGAATATCTGAACAAGATTTAAAAATATTTTTGTTAGTAACGTTGAAATTGCAAAGCCTATATACATCATTGAGCAACTTGAGCCTGATGGTGTATCTTGGGTACACAAAATAATTATGCCATGCCACTAAAACGCAGACGTGTCTGTTCACCGCAAAACGGAGCCTGTTCACCTTGGCTCCCACTTTTCGGAATGTATTCCTTGAATGCACCGACCGCCTACAGTTATTGGAAGTCGAAGTTTCCTCGAACCTCAACTATGAAAGGTTCATCGAATCCAAAGCTCAAGTGGCTGCAAGAAAACTTGGGGTCCTTGCAAGGGTGCGCCAGTACTTCTCACCGAGGTAGATTTTAACAATGTATAAAGCTCAGGTTCGCCCATGTGTGGAGTACTGCTTTCACATTTGGACCGGTGCCGCAAAATGTCACCTTTCAGACTTGGTGGTAACCAACCTGCAAAGCCTCGCACACAGACGCAGAGTAACCAGCCTCTCGGCATTCTACAGGATACATTTTGGAGATTGTGCTCAGGAATTGCATGAACTAATTCCCCCATCCCCGTTCCTCCATCGAACAACCCGTCGTATGGCAAGTATCCATCCATATGTCGTGAATATCCCACCGCTGCGAACGGTGCGATACACGTCTTCTTTCATACTGCGTGCCGCGAAGGACTGGAATCTGGAATAGCTTGCCTGCGTGGGTGTTCCCGTCCAACTACAATGTAGGTGTCTTCAAGAAAAGAATGAATAGTCACTTATTAAGTTAGTGCATTCACCATCTTTGACTCCATCGCCACTTACCGTCAGGTGGGATTGTTGTCAAGCACTTAATTTATGTAAAAAAAATGGAACTTTTATGTGAAATAAGCTAATGCTTGACTAAAAAGCCACCTGATGGTAAGCGGGAATGAAGTATGGGTGTTAAAGCGCACTAACTTGCTAAAAGCCTATTCCCTCTTTACTTGAAGACATCCGTATTTTAAGAGTAAGGGCCAAGATGAATGGGCTTCTTTTGACGGTGAATTGACACGCTTGAGTTTTTGTGACGTTGAATCTCACAAAGTTGGTATGCCAGACCCAATCGAAGGCCTTCGAGATGTCAAGAAAAACGGCTAGCTCTTCCCTATTTTTCTTGAGGGCCTCGTCCCAGATGTGAGTGGCATACGCTAGAAGATCTCCCGTCGACCGGTTTCGGCGGAACCCGTACTGCCTGTCGCTAAGAACATCATTGTATTCTAGATATACCATGAGGCGCGTGCTAAATATACATAGTAACAGCAGTTATTACATGGGCGATTGTTGTTGTTAGTAACATTCACATTGCAAAACCAGTACAACATTGACTTAGGGCCAGATAGTGATCTTAGAGATAAAATAATATGTAATTCCTGATCGGGTGGCAATAACGGAAACACTTTTTTAAAATATTACATAGTTGGTTGTACTTTAACATTGCAAAACTAGCATATTATTGACCAAACTTAGGGCCAGGTGGTGTATCTTGAAGACCAAATAATTATGTAACACCTGAACGAACGGAAATAACGAAATTGATTTCAAAGATATTTGTTGTTATTTTTTAAACCATTTTTAAAATGAAATTAAGTGAATGTTTCTTATTCACTGACGCTTAAACTGCTGAACGAATTTAGTTTCCGTTTGGCTCCCAGATATTTAATATCCCGCATTAAAGGATAGGGTACTTTTTATATCGGGGATAGATTTTACTATAATACGAGTACTTATGGTATTTATTTTGTATTCCGATATTTCGACCCAGTTGCATGGATCGTGTTCCATGGTGGTAAAGTTTAAAACTGGGTGAGTTAAGTTTAAAATCGGGGATAGACCGTTCCCTCAAGATAAGTGGTATAATTAAAAATGGCTAGCATAGATGTTTTTATCATTTCTTTTATTGATCATACTCCTCATTCCTCTAAAGATCCAATTCTGAAGTCCACGCAGACGAAGTCGCGGGTAGAAGCTAGTACAAAATAAATACCATAAGTACTCGTATTATAGTAAAATCTATCCCCGATATAAAAAGTACCCTATCCTTTAATGCGGGATATTAAATATCTGGGAGCCAAACGGAAACTAAATTCGTTCAGCAGTTTAAGCGTCAGTGAATAAGAAACATTCACTTAATTTCATTTTAAAAATGGTTTAAAAAATAACAACAAATATCTTTGAAATCAATTTCGTTATTTCCGTTCGTTCAGGTGTTACATAATTATTTGGTCTTCAAGATACACCACCTGGCCCTAAGTTTGGTCAATAATATGCTAGTTTTGCAATGTTAAAGTACAACCAACTATGTAATATTTTAAAAAAGTGTTTCCGTTATTGCCACCCGATCAGGAATTACATATTATTTTATCTCTAAGATCACTATCTGGCCCTAAGTCAATGTTGTACTGGTTTTGCAATGTGAATGTTACTAACAACAACAATCGCCCATGTAATAACTGCTGTTACTATGTATATTTAGCACGCGCCTCATGGTATATCTAGAATACAATGATGTTCTTAGCGACAGGCAGTACGGGTTCCGCCGAAACCGGTCGACGGGAGATCTTCTAGCGTATGCCACTCACATCTGGGACGAGGCCCTCAAGAAAAATAGGGAAGAGCTAGCCGTTTTTCTTGACATCTCGAAGGCCTTCGATTGGGTCTGGCATACCAACTTTGTGAGATTCAACGTCACAAAAACTCAAGCGTGTCAATTCACCGTCAAAAGAAGCCCATTCATCTTGGCCCTTACTCTTAAAATACGGATGTCTTCAAGTAAAGAGGGAATAGGCTTTTAGCAAGTTAGTGCGCTTTAACACCCATACTTCATTCCCGCTTACCATCAGGTGGCTTTTTAGTCAAGCATTAGCTTATTTCACATAAAAGTTCCATTTTTTTTACATAAATTAAGTGCTTGACAACAATCCCACCTGACGGTAAGTGGCGATGGAGTCAAAGATGGTGAATGCACTAACTTAATAAGTGACTATTCATTCTTTTCTTGAAGACACCTACATTGTAGTTGGACGGGAACACCCACGCAGGCAAGCTATTCCAGATTCCAGTCCTTCGCGGCACGCAGTATGAAAGAAGACGTGTATCGCACCGTTCGCAGCGGTGGGATATTCACGACATATGGATGGATACTTGCCATACGACGGGTTGTTCGATGGAGGAACGGGGATGGGGGAATTAGTTCATGCAATTCCTGAGCACAATCTCCAAAATGTATCCTGTAGAATGCCGAGAGGCTGGTTACTCTGCGTCTGTGTGCGAGGCTTTGCAGGTTGGTTACCACCAAGTCTGAAAGGTGACATTTTGCGGCACCGGTCCAAATGTGAAAGCAGTACTCCACACATGGGCGAACCTGAGCTTTATACATTGTTAAAATCTACCTCGGTGAGAAGTACTGGCGCACCCTTGCAAGGACCCCAAGTTTTCTTGCAGCCACTTGAGCTTTGGATTCGATGAACCTTTCATAGTTGAGGTTCGAGGAAACTTCGACTTCCAATAACTGTAGGCGGTCGGTGCATTCAAGGAATACATTCCGAAAAGTGGGAGCCAAGGTGAACAGGCTCCGTTTTGCGGTGAACAGACACGTCTGCGTTTTAGTGGCATGGCATAATTATTTTGTGTACCCAAGATACACCATCAGGCTCAAGTTGCTCAATGATGTATATAGGCTTTGCAATTTCAACGTTACTAACAAAAATATTTTTAAATCTTGTTCAGATATTCCCATCCGTTCGAGATTCACATATTTAGCCTCCAAGATAAGTACACCAGCAGGCCTTAAGTTGGTCATTAATCTACTGGTTTTGCAATGTCAACGTTACTAAAAACAAATATTTTCTGTTAAGTAATTTGCATCCGTTCAGGAGTTACCTATTTGTTCTCCAAGACACGTCATGAGACCCTTAGTTGGTCAATGAAGAGCTGATTTTACAATGTCAACGATAATGAAAACAAAATATCTTTAAACACCGTTCTACCTATTTTTTTCTACCATTGAGGAATTCTTTTATCTCCCAGATATTTAGTACAGTATCTCCAGATACCATCATCAGCTCCTCACTGAATTTCAATAGGATTTCCTTGACAAAATACCCAATGTTATACAAAAAAGCATAATCCAAATTGCTTCTTAAACAAAGAATTTACTCGTATTAACTAAAATCATGGATATATTACTCTGTCTGGATCGTAGACTTTATAGAGGTACCTGAAGATCAATGACGTCATATCGGCTAATCACAGGCCGGATTGAGGTTGTCCTTCATAATTGTAGGGTGTACACACTTAGAAAAATTATGTCCTATTTTGATACGGTTCTTCAAAATGTTTTCTATATGTAATTCTTCTAGTGGCAAAAATTATAATATTGAAATAATATACATTTTATAAGAATTTCTTCAAAATTACCTAATTTAAATAATTGCGTTAAGAGTAAATTGAAAATTAAAGTACACAATTACGGTACATCTATATTATAATTTCATCTTAGATGTTTTTAAACCATTATAAAAATCACAATCAAAAGATAATTATATCCTGGGACTATAGATAACATGGACACAATACAAAAATGGTAATTATTTTATGCCATCATCGATCTTCAGGTACAACTACAAAGTTATGTATCCAGTTAGAGTAATATATTCATGACTAAAATCAGTGATTCAAAAAATTACTGGCCTAAACGCATGCACAATTGCACAGCTATAGAAAAATAAAGCAATTTTGACATTAGGCTAAAACCGCACTAGGATTTTAAAGACGTACGCACTCATCCGACATTTTAATAATGACTTGCTCAATCGGTTTAGGAAAATTAATATTTTTTACTATAAAGTAAATAGGAAAAATAGAAAGACATTTACGAATGTTAAAAACCAAATTTGATGATCTTTTGCAAACAATTAAACCTGATACGATATCTTATAATACTTCGATAGCACTTCTTATTGAAAGGTAGGAAAAAACTTGATAAGCTACATTGAAGTATTATTACTGGCGTATAGAACCGATACAGCGAATACTATGTTTGGCCCAATAAATTGGCTGCAGTGGGCTTCAATTTTCAATGGATTCGTTCGATTTAAAAACAGAATCTACCGACGCGACACAAATTTTGTTCGCGCTGTCTGTGCTGGTACTTTACTACATTATACTTCAATGATAAGCTACCAGTAATTTTCTTTATCGTAAAATTATTATTTTTTGTAACTCATTGATTGCTCATTGGGTGCATGAAGCGCTTTATAAACGCTAGTATGTAAGCAGCCTTAGTTTTCCACAAAAATTGTTTTGTTGATTTATTTGATTTTATATATGATCGATGGCAACTAAACCTCGCATTGTATGATAAAATTATCACAATGTGCATCTCCGCACAATTGGTATAATGTTAGTTATTAAAAACAATTAACCATATTACAACTTAATCACTTAATCAGCTGATTGAAGTTCGGCCATTTTTATTTCGTTCATCTGTCATGTCAGTGTGACGAAAAACGGCAAACTGTTTTTCTATGACTAAATTGTACCTCTTATCCCTCAGGAACAGGTATATTTTCCGGGATAAAAAGTAGCCTATCCGGTAAGTTAGGTTGAAAGCTATCCGTGTGCCAAATTTTATCCATATCCGTTCAGCCGTTTTTGCGTGATTGAGTCACAAACATCCAAACATCCAAACATCCAAACATCCAAACATCCAAACATCCAAACATCCAAACTTTCACATTTATAATATTAGTAGGATTCCGATATTTCGACCCAGTTGCATGGATCGTGTTCCATGGTGGTAAAGTTTAAAACTGGGTGAGTTAAGTTTAAAATCGGGGATAGACCGTTCCCTCAAGATAAGTGGTATAATTAAAAATGGCTAGCATAGATGTTTTTATCATTTCTTTTATTGATCATACTCCTCATTCCTCTAAAGATCCAATTCTGAAGTCCACGCAGACGAAGTCGCGGGTAGAAGCTAGTAATATATAAATGATGCAACTATCCTTCTTTGCTGGTTATAGTGTATCTGATTGGAGTACAATATACAAGAGTCCTTGAAGTCAAAGAGATAAAAGACTAAAACTAATTTAAAACTCAAGGCGGAAGGCTTTTAATGTGTTTTGTGTTTGACAGGATAAAACGATCTTTGAAGAGCTTCAGTACAAAACGATTAAATATTCATCTGAAGCCATGTGAAAATTTATGTGTAATTCATAATTTAATATTTAATTGTTAATTATTTGATTATTTATAAATTTTATCTTTTAATTATGTCTAACAGAAAATATGGGTATAAATTAGCGCATTATAAATAAATAATAAATTATAAATATGAAAATACTAATGCTAATTTATACTAAAGCTAATTTAGCTCAAAACCTTAGCAAATTGAATTATAATAATAATAATAAACGCTAACACACTCATACCCCCGCAGTAGGTTATTACCTGTGTCGCGGGTGGCATAGAATACACATAACACATCACAGTAACACCCATGACCCGAGTACAAATATTTATCTGCCACATAAATATCTGCCCCGGCCGGGAATCGAACCCGGGACCCCTCGCTTCGCAGGCAGGGTCGCTACCAACTAGGCTACAGGGTCGTCGAATCGCGTCGAATCGCATTCGTGGAATCCTGTGATTAGTTTCTGTCAAATAAAATCTAAAATATTGCCAAGTTCAGAGCGTATAGATGTCGTTAGTGTAGTGTGTCGTGTTGCGAAAGGAAACGTAAAGGAAACGTGCGATCGAGACGTAAGGTAGACAGGCTTATCTGTCAATAACGTCAATTGTCACTGTCAAAAGTTTTCCCCGCCACCGCAGTCTCACCGTGGCCATGAAATATCGGTATTATAAGATACAAATTTTGAGTACCTATTCGTTGTATTTAAAATGCATTGAAGTTTCTCTAAGTTGATTTTTTTTCTCATAAAATAAATGTTCATGAAACCAAGCATTGGTGTTTTTAACTGGCTCTTCAAGTATGCAGCCAAAACACAATAAATTTATTTCAAGGTTAACCCTCAAGTTCTTTTAATATAACAAGAGAACATACTGATGATTTACCTGATGGTAAGTAGCCACCGTCGCCCATGGACATTAGCCAAGCCAACTTTATTTTCTTAACCACTAAAAATAATATGAGAAATAAACTAGACGTAACAGAGCTCAGGGATCGCTAACAGAAGGAACTTAATCGAGGTGCAGACAAAGTGAACTAAGTATAGCGTAAATGGATAAAAGCACTTTCGCTTCAAAAATACACTTTACTTCGATGTGATTTCCTGCATTTTTGACTTGCTTATTATTATTTTCATATTCTTACATTGATATCCGGTACTGAAACGATACGTGTCTCCCATTCAATGGAGACCACATCACGTAACTCACGTCTCTGCACTCAATGAATATAGAATTATGACGTTAACGAGTTCAAGCGACGCAATCATACTATATCAGCCACAGATTCTTATTTGCTTTATTTCCAAATAAAAAAATATATAGTACATTATTAACCATGAACATTTTATACAAATGAATTGGTAGTAAATTGGAGAGAATATACGTTATATAAATTTTACTAAATAAACTTTTAAATTATTGAATCAGGTGTGAATAAATTACTTGGTTCAGTAATGGGTCCCATTTTTCTTTTTTATTAAAAGTTGAGCGCAAGCGAAGTTTGGGATTTTGCTTTCAAAAGTTAATATATTATAATCTGTTCAAACGAAGGTGATTTCCAAACGCGAGGACCTTCCAATTTTTCCTGGAGTAGCCGTCATTACCAACAATACTACGTGACTGGGGCAATGTTACATAAATAATTTTGCTAGAAAAATGATAATTTCTTTTAGAACAATCCGTTTTTTATATTTTAGTTACAATATTTTCTGCCTATATTACCTAATCGTATCTGAATTTATAAGTGAATGTCGTAATTTATGAATAATTTGTGCAACTGCAAACACGTAATTTATTACAACACGGTAAAACGTTAAAATAACTGAGAACAACCTGTTTACTTTAGATAAAATGTAAACAAGGCAGTCACATTAAGACCTCGCTATTGTTACATTTATAAGTATTATACTCATTGTAAATTAAATCGTCAGCAAAATATTGGTGGAATTGGTCGTTGGGGAGCGGGAGTCATTAGCAAACATTTGTCATTTGCAAACTCAGCTTGACGTTTATCGCTCTACAATTGATGAGCGGATGTTAGGGCACGTAATCAATTGTAATCCAGGATGATTCTGCTAAAATTGGACGAAATTTTCAAACGATTAGTAAGTATCACAAAAATTTATTGGCATGACCATGAAAGGAGTTTTTGATATCAGGTAGGTAAGTTATATCGCTTATAAGGCAAAGTTATAATCACAGGTTTTTATGAATTGAAATTAGGACTGATGGAATTGGAGCTCCATTTGAGTTTTATGTGACTTTTGCTGTTCAATATTATAAAATAATATCGTTGTTTTTTGGGAGTTGATGAAATATTTAATTGCTCTTAAAACAAGTGCAGTGGGTGATAATAGGTAACATTAAATTAAAAAAACTGACTAAAAGAAAGAACGAAGAAATCTACAACAGAAAAAAATAGGTAATCATCTACCTATTCAAATATCCACTCTTCAATAGTAATTTATCCTTTTGGTAGCGTCTGCCATTACAATATCAAAGAAAATTTCACTCATCAAAAAGGTGTGAATAATTGTAAAATTCAACAAAAAAGCCCATTTATCAAAAGTATTCTCATTTTAATGAATATAAAGACTTTTAAAACACTGAAATATTTTACAATGTATAGAAAAGGAATGTATCCTAAGTAGGTAAAACCATTGCGTGAGAATAAGGTTGAGAACTTTGTGGTAATTTATAATAATACGATAAAATTGATATTTCTTATAAATGATTTCATAAAACAAAAAATTTAATAAATCATGGAACATTATACCTGATATTGTTACAAAGTTCAAATAACCTGCCTGTAATCAATTTTCTAAACAAAAAAAAGCATCGAAATATTTTAGAAGTTTGTAATGGTGGTTTTATTTCAAACTCCACTGCAAAATTCTGGTAGAAGTATTAGAACGGTTCAGTTGCCAAAGGACAAGATTCGCTTTGTAGTTCGCTCTTTCAACATTTCTCTCACCTGCGTGAACCACTCCACGCCGTTTTTCTCCGTGGGTGTATTAAAGGAATAAAAAATGCTTTAAGTTTATATTTTACTAGCAAAACGCGATAGACCTTGCCTAAAATTTTTCTCTTTGCGAATAAAAGTGGACATGTTTTAATTTACAATCTATAATTCATTTTAGAAAAACGTGAAAGTTTTTTTACTGAGATTCCATTTTCACACGCAGACTGATTTTGACTTAAAGTTTTCTTGTTTTATCTGTACCATAGAATTTCAGCGTCATAAGAATTATGTTACTTTTATTTTTTAATATACTTTCAATATTTAATGATAGACATACAATTCAATAGCGCTGATACTGCACGCAAAGCCGTCCCGAGTGTTATTAAGCGTTAAGTTAGAATAGCTTGAAGCCTTCGGACGGCATAAAGACATCAAACACTTGGGTTGCCACCAAACCGCCCACCAATCCGCACTGGAGCAGTGATGGATTATGCTCTTGGCCTACTCAGTTAGGAAGGGAGACCAGACATAGCATGGTTTTATCGGGCAAATAATGAATCTAAGCTAAGCCATAATAGGTAACAGAGACAGATAGACAGTAACAGCTCACTTTACTGCTGTCTGAACAAAATATGCCACATTTTATCTTTTGTTTCCAATATCTCTTTATTTACTGGTTACACTGGACTGAAAATCTGTGGAGTAGTTTTGAAATTATCGCATTCAAATGGTGACTTTCTATTGTATTTGTTCGTATTGTATGCATCAAATGGGCGGCAAGCGCTGAAGTTCATTTAGCAGATTATAGTTGTCTAGTTGTGAATACCTGAGTTGTTTCCTCGGTCAATGAATACAGTAAACAGCTAGGATTGTTTTTTAAGGTTACAAAGTAACAAAATACCTACACTATTCTTAGAGGCTGAGTAAACGATATTTTACAACGAAATGAAATGAAACGAAACGAAACGAAACGAAACGAAACGAAACGAAACGAAACGAAACGAAACGAAACGAAACGAAACGAAACGAAACGAAACGAAACGAAACGAAACGAAACGAAACGAAACGAAACGAAACGAAACGAAACGAAACGAAACGAAATGAAATAATCTTTTATTCATGTAGGTATCACTGATACACTTATGTACGTCATTTTTTTTTTATTTACCAGCTTTTCGAAAAGGTGCTTTGTCATGGAGGAGAAGAAAAGCCGTAAAGAAACTCCTCACCACATCTTTTAAAAAATAAAACTTATATTTATTACAAAAATAGATATTCTCTAACCTGAGCAGAACTGGTTGCCTAGCTGGTGATTTCCATGAATCCTCATCATTTAAATATTCATCTATGTTATAATAACCCTTGCCTACGATTTGGATAAAAACTGCGAAACAGCGTTCATATTCGCAACTATGAAAATCAACTAAAATCATATTATGATTTTAGTTGATTTTCATAGTTGCGAATATGAATGCATATGATGCCTTGAGCATAATATGATTTTTCAACCTTATTTCTCCCTGCTGACGCACTACTATCGCTTATTGTAACTTGGCAGTGTTGACGCCAGTCTGCGGATAGCCGTGTTGCAGAGAATGGTCACGTCGCGCATTCGCTGCTCCAGGTTACGTAAATTCGTTAATTCCCAACAATAAATTATATATTTTATGTTTTTGTGAGATTTACATACTAGTTAAGATTTAAAGGGTAGGTCTATAACACAATAAATACTACTAATTTCATTCATAGGAAGGCGTGGCCTGCGCGACCCCCTCGAATGGATTCAATCTGTGCCTACAGCGCCTTAAATAGAAAAATATTATTGATTTCAACTCCGCATATCTTGGTTTTACATGGTTGCTTTTGAAATATCCATCCTAGTAATGCTTTGAATCAGGTAAATCTGTCTGCTGATATTAAAAGTGACAATATCCCACGATAACTTTGTGACAAAGAGTAGCTGAATAGTAAGTAAATTAAAAAAGTAATTAGTGAATAAAGGATTTTCTTATGCCTATGTTATGTTTTGTCGTTAGGTGAAGAGAAAGTTTACGAATTCTAAAATATTTTATGCAAAAATAAGCTTAATTTTTTAATTTAAATAAATAAACAAACACATTTCAATACAAGACTTTCTTTTAAGACGAAAGGGTTTTTACAGATAACAGATAAACAAAAGTATAACAAAATCCCATATACGTTCCTTTTTTACCAATACTTAAATATACTTTATTTCATTCTTACTCCATTACATAATGTACATTACTCATGGTGACTCAAAGGCTGACCCAAAAAATTCATATGTTTATTTATTTTAATTTTAAATATTGTACTGTATAACGTAATTAGTTTAATTAATTATTATAGTACAACCATAAAATTTTTATATTTTCTGAAAAATTGTTGAAAATAAATAATAATGCTAACCTATTACTATCAAATTACTTTTTTCTTTTTGTCTGCAACACTTTACTACGCAAATGGCAGCAACTTCCAATATTGTGTAATTTTTGGGACATCCTGTATTACGATTTTCTTATAAACCTAATAAAGAACAAACTTGTAATATTTGGGGTACAATTACCACTAGTGCCAGGTGTAGTTAATAGCCATGTTTTATTAGTTTTGGACAAGTTTCATTGCGTAATAGTCGTTATAGACTGTTAATGGACAATAATTACCTATTACGTGCAAATTGGTATAGTCTTCTCTTATTTTACGACCGTGCGAAAAATACTAACTTTGAAGCGTTTGGTACTATAGTTTACAGCATCATGAATTATTATCAGTTCAGAAAGGAAAACGAAATGTATATCTACAAGAAATAACCTACATTTCAGAATAATTTAAAAATGAATTTAGTTGAATTGAAACAAGAACTGGTCTGTAGTTAATTATGAATATTCGAAATAAAAAAAGAGAAAGTGAGGTTTTATGAAACTACGACGCAAGTGAAACTTTTCGGCTGTAGGCATATAGCTAAAATTTTTAGAAAATTATTCGATTTTTAAAGTATTAAAATTGCGTTTTTAGGGTTCCGTAGCCAAATGGCAAAAACCGGAATCCTTATAGATTCGTCATGTCTGTCTGTCTGTCTGTCCGTCCGTCCGTATGTCACAGCCACTTTTTTCTGTTTCACACAAAAATAGAAAAAAAAAAACAAAAAAATTTGGGGGTTCCCCATACTTAGAACAGAAACTCAAAAATTTTTTTTTCATCAAACCCATACGTGTGGGGTATCTATGGATAGGTCTTTAAAAATGATATTGAGGTTTCTAATATCATTTATTTCGAAACTGAATAGTTTGCGCGAGAGACACTTCCAAAGTGGTAAAATGTGTGTCCCCCCCCCATAACTTCTAAAATAAGAGACTGATAAAACTAAAAAAATATATGATATACATTATCATGTAAACTTCCACTGAAAATTGGTTTGAACGAGATCTTGTAAGTAGTTTTTTTTAATACGTCATAAATCGTAAACTGCAATTTACTTTTCATTCAATCAACTTAAATACTAACCTACCTACGTAACCTGTAGAATCAAATACAACGAACTACAAGAACTTTTATATTAGGTTACTTGCTGCTACGGAACCCTTCATGAACGAGTCCGACTCGCACTTGGCCGCTTTTTTTTAATCTTAATTATTGAAAAATGGGAAGTCAATAGTAGACAAAATATTCATTTATAAAATTTAATTTCAATTTGCGTATTAGAGTACGGAATCATTATTAATACAATCATTTAGATGATAGTCGCATATTAAAAGCTAAGAGAAATATTTATTTAAATCATTGAAACTCCATTATTATTCTTACTCCAGAGCCGGCTGTAATGCGACATACGATACATGTACGAAAAATTTTGAGGCGATAGAATAAAAGTTTCACTTTAAAATTTATATATAATAATAACAATAAATAATAAAGCCTTTTATTCGGACAACAGATTTTTGTGTCTTATACTACTACACTGTTATATGTGTATTTTACACAATTTATATTTATTCGCGTATTTGGTACTTTTTTACTTTCTGTAAGTCCGTTTGCCAGTTGGCAAAGGCCTCCTTCAATCTTTTCCATTCTGATTTCTCTCTGGATACTCTACTCCATGTTATGCCTGCAACCTGCCCGATATCATCGTCCCATCTTTTTTGTTGTCTGCCTCTTCTCCTTTTACCTTCCCTCGGATACCAATGGGTAATTATTTTGTTCCACTTATCCTTTCCTCTGACCATATGTCCCGACTACTTCCATTTTAGCCTTTTTATTTTTAGGGTTACGTCTTGCATCTTGGTCTTTTCCTAATATTTATATACAGATATTGTAAATAAAGAAAGAGAGCGACTTCTGTGAAAACTACGTGGATAATCTCCAGAGCCACGATGTCTATTTGAAGAAATCTTTCACTTTCATTCAAATGCAATGCTTTAATTCAATTAAATTTCCAAAATATCATAACAGAGTCCCTTCTGTAGCAGCATTATAAAAAGAAGTACCTACAAAAGATAGGATTCATTTTATGAGAGGATGTCTGAACATCTTTTTGATTTCCGCCCTCCCTATTTTATTGTATTCAATTTGCGGACCGCGTAGAGTGGTATCCACACCAATATAATATAAGATTGAAGTGTCAAGTGACTGTCTCTTATATCATAAAAATAGCAATTTCAAAGTACGATAATTGTGTTATTACTCAATGAAATCAAAGATTGTAGCCTTTCTGCTTGTTTTTCCAGCCGATTGACTTTATTACATGTACACAGTAAACTAAGCTATATATAGCATATAGGTACTATTATTATATTATCCCTAAAACAAAATCCTAAAATCCCGTTCAGTTAAGCACAGTATTAATAATATGTTCAAACTTTAACTGAAATATTCTGGCATAGTGCTAAAAGCAATCTGCTGTAGTGGCAGTGTATTGCATATTATTGACAAAGGAAGACATGGTTCTACTAACCAAATAGTATTGACGGAATAATTTATACAACGATTTTACATAAACATTAATCATCACTAGTCACCCAAACAAAATTTTATATAAATTCGTCTTGAATACCAGAAACCTTTGCGCATTTGGGGTTCGAATTTCAGGCTCAGTATTAATAAAGGTTATTATTATACAAGTACAATATTCGGTTCCAATATGAAATGCAAATACAGCGATTGTGCCTCTAAGCACTTACCCAGAGCGAAGTTATCGTGTTTGCCTCTGAATTCCGATACAAATATTGACGGCGAGCGGAATTATCTGTTCACAACCCTTGGGTCTGTTTGTTATGACATTTATCGGTTCTTTTAAACTGAGACTAATATCATGTTGATAAGTATTGAAAGGGCAGATTTGTGTTTTAGTTCTTTTGGATTCTGACCAGAATAATAATCATGTAGCTTAAACTTTTAAACTTATTATCTCTGCGAATGCTATTTTTAGACATTCAATATTTTATTATGACCGATATTATAAATTATAATAAAAATAAATATTTTATTATATTTAAACTTTTTATTTCAATTTTTAGAATTTTGCTATGTTTAAGAAATTTTAAACCACAATATCGAGTGTTGACGAACAAAGTATTGTTGTCGAGGGATACTACTTTCTCTCAATTAAAAATTAATTAGGCTACTTGAGAAGTTCCAACATTATAAACAATATATTGAAAATTAATTTATCTGGTTTTGATTCTACATCATAATACCGAAACGTTATTTAGATGTACTCTTCGTAATATCAAATTTACTAAGTTCGCTTTTAACTGCTCGCTTAGTTAAGAGATATTGGAAAAGTTTATATATCAAAGTTCAAGTTTGTCGAAAGGTTAATAATCACGCTTTATGAGAAATAATACTGGATCTGGATATACATGGCATATTGTTATTATCCTTTATATTAGTTACCTATTAGTTTTATTTTAAAATCAACAATTTTATTGTACTTTTTTGATTGAATTGTTTTTTATTGGAGCATACTTTCAAGAAGTTAGTAATGTCAAAAAGTTTATTAAGTTACGTTTTGTAAATATTTTTACACGCTTTATATTAGCTTCACCTGTATGTTTGTTTGTTTGTAACTTCTCTTTGAACTTGATTTTGACCCACTTCAACCGGTCAGATTTCTTTCAAACTTCGTGGACTTATTGAAAACCAATGACAATTCAATATTTAAAGAAAAAAAGAAAGTAAGAAAAAAACTTAATTTCATTTCAAAAAATTAAACTAAATAATGAAAAAATAAATAATAGTTAAAAAAAAAAAACTAAAAAACACGCTTTTATAGAAAATCCACCTAAAAAAATAGAAAATAATATTTTAATTAAAAATCGTGTAATTGTAATAAAAGCGTGGGGTGCACGGTTTCAATGAGTAGGGATAATATCTTTAAAAGCACCCCACGCATTTTTTACAATTATACGATTTTTAATTCAAAATTTTCTATATTTTTTTAGTTGGATTTTCTATAAAAGCATGTTTTTAGTTTTTTTTAACTATTAATTCTTTTTTTTAAGTAATTAATTTATAAATAAGTAAAATAAAATTAACTTAAAATTACACAATATATGCTCTAAATTTTCACAGCTGATTGTCATGAGCTTTCTGTAGAGGCTCGTAAATAAGTAAGTTTCTTCACTGAATAAATAGCATAATAGCTGAAAAATAGAAAATAAATAGCTGAATAAATATTCCCCCTTAGTTGATCTTCGTAGGCAATAATTTTATTACTTTGAGCTATATACAAACAGAGTACACCAATTTAGAGGAACCCTGCAAATAGCTTTGCTGACATATTGAATGTTCGATTCAAGATCCGTATCGATAAATTATAACGCCTTTTGTCTTGGTAACTACATAGAAATTTGTGGCCGAACACTTGCACAATGCGTAGTAGGAAATCAATTGTAGGCACGATGTAGTCTGTCGTTTCATATCTATCTAGTATCTACCATAATATAATGTAATGGTTTATTGTTTGTGATAAAAGGAAATTCTACAGGCGTTAAAATAATGTTTTGTGTAGGATTCTTTTCCCATTCGCTTTCTCTACATGTTATTTATTTACTGTACAAACAAATAAATCCAGATAATAGTTTTTGGTGCACGTATTAACTATATTTTATGAGCAAAATATTGACGTTTAAGATTTGGAAATAATGTTATTCAATTCAAATTACGTATGTAAAGAAAGAATAATTGCGTCAAAATTAATCTATACTAATATATAAAGAGGAAAGATTTGATTTTTTGTTTGCATTGAATAGGCTCCGAAACTACTGAACCGATTTCAAAAATTCTTTCACTGTTGGGAAGCTACACTATCCCCGAGTAACATAGGCTATATTATATTTTCAAAAAAATTAGGGATCCTTAATAAAACTTCAATAATGTAACCCAAGGTGTAAAAAATAAGAAAACCGAAGCAAAGCGAGGGCGGTTATTCGTATAAAAATAAATTAAGAGCTAATGTTCTTTCTTTTTTTCTTTTATTTGGCCGGAGATGCATTATTGATGCCTTGGTGTGGCTGATTAATGTCTATGGGTGACGATACTCATTTACCTACAGGTAGACGTCAGCTCATTTTACAGATATTTTCATACTAGCTTCGACCTTCTTACCACCCGACGAACTTCGTATCGCCTAACAAACTTTTTTTTCTAAATAAAAGTAGCCTAAGTTACTCCTTGGTACATCAGCTGTCTGTCAGTGAAAATCCCGTCAAATTCGGTCCAGCCATTTCAGAGATTAGCCGGAACAAACAGACAGATAGACAGACAGACAGACAAAAATTGTGAAAAATTTTGTTTTGGTATATGTACCGTGTATACATCCAAAGGCACTTAGTAAAAAGCGGTTATTTTAATATTACAAACAGACACTCCAATTTTATTTATTTGTACAGATGTACAGATAAAATTCCTTATTTCCACAGATCAATGCTTCTGCAGTGGGTAGAGGAGGATTTATGATTATATATCACGATATTACTATATGAACTAGTTATATAAATGTTCACGAAAATAGCTTTAATATGAATATAACAATAGTATATCGAAATACGTATTGAAATCTAAATGTCTTGTGCCTGAAAGCGTTAGTTAGGGGTAATTTCACTGTCGACTGGACACAAAGCACACCCCGATCCAGATTATTGTACAGACAAGTATCAGTCCCATAGATATACGGATTCGGTCCGCTCTGAACGGAGTCTATTCTTATGTGCTGACATTATAGTAATTGTACTAATCCTACTAATTTGATTAGAAAAGTAATAGCTTTCAGTATGTATAGCAATATAGATAATAATACCTTCTGGATATGTCTGCATTTTGAATATTTTCATCATTTTGTTAGATACAACGATGTTTATATACAGCTTACTGGTGTGCTTATACACGTTGCCTACAGATAATAATCATATCGATAGGTAAAAATCCTGTAATTACAGTTTTAGCCTTTATATCAGTAAACTGTTTTTATAAAGGCCAAAACCACAGATTTCGGATTTTTATTTGTTGGTCTGTTCAACGTAAGAAATTATAAATCTAAATTATTGTAGAACAGCGTCTCTGGTAACTTACATTATGAATCTATGTGTACTTTCAAGATCATTAAAAAATATTTTGAAATAAATTAGCCTTTTATATGCTTTTATCGCTTTTGTTTGGGTCAAACTCTGATTCATTTATTTGATCAAAGAAAGCTTTGCAAAAATTACTCTTTTCCGGGAAAAAGGTTAAAGTTAAGCAGCATGTCCTGTTACAAGATAAAAATGTTATATTGTTGACACTGTTATACATGTTGTATATTTATTACTTTCTAATTCATTACTTTCTAATTGAAATATAACATTTCTGAAACATATGATAAACTATTTTGTTATTTGGAATATAAATGTTTGTTAAGGACAGAAGCGAAGCGAGAATAGGTTAATGGTTATTAATATAATCCTTTTTTTACTCCTATTCCTCCTCTCATGAGGAAGTCGACATAAATAAATCCAAGCAGTAAGTTAAAACAAAAGCAGTCTTTTCGAGTTTGGTTGTCGACTGTTTTAAAAGGAAATTCGAGTAATTGGGCTCTCAGAAGTTAAAGAAACGTCTGTTGTAGGAACGCGATTTGGTTAGACTTGAAAGTACTTATCCCCTAAAGTTTGCCTACTTTTTCTGGGAACCCATCATTGGGAGCATTAATCGAGCAATTCTTCTTCACGACAAATACTTCGAAGAAGTTTTTGTCTTTTTCGTAATTCAACGCATAAATTCGAGAGTGCTAAAATCAGTTTAAGGGCTTGTTTCACAATCTTCAAGTAAGTCCGAAGTAAGCTATTCTTTGGTTAAGTTGACATTTCGTGTATGTAAAATGACACTTTATCGTCACTTTAACCGGCGAATAGCTTATTCAGGACTCTACTTGAAGATTGTGAAACAAGCCCTAAGCTTTACAACTAGGGTGAGGTTGCGTCACTGATATAATACCTAATATGGTGTAGATAATTTGATACTTTACAAAGCGAAATAAACTGAAATATTTAACTTGTAAAATATCAGCAGCGACGCCATAAAAGTTGAAACCTGCGTCACCTTTCCCCAAGGGTCGACTTTGCAGTTGTCGCTGCAATCAGACGCCCGTGGGTAAACAGCGAATATTCTGTTTAAAATAACTTTAGCGTTCGCATATGGTCGCATATATTCATGATAACATGCATCTTTATACATACTAAAGGTCGATGCATACGTGACTTGGACGGGACGTGAAGTTTTCATAGAAAATGTAAACGATAGCGCATACGCCACGGAGGCACGGACGGGACAAGAACGGGGTACGCACGTATATTTATGCCCCGTTCACGTCTCGTCCACGTTACGTATGCAGCGGCCAGCAACCCTAACTTTGTAAGCGGTGCAATTGTGAAAATACCTCTGTCATATTATGCTGACTTATTCTGTCATTTTGTATTGTCATTTGGTGTTGATGTGTCTGCTGTCATTTTGTGTTGATGCTCTGAAATAGCATGTATACTCGTAATATACATGTATACTCGTACCTCAGGGGCGTACTTGTAACATACTTGGTAATAAATGTAAACGTTAAATAATATATGTAAACTTACTAACTTTTTGTGTAACTAAACTTTTTGTTTAGTCACAAACATACATATCATTAGTATTATAACGGCCTTGAGTCGACAAACGATTAGACAAACCACTAAGGAGTACCGACCACTTTATTCAAGGCCGAAGAGGGAGCGAAGGTCCGCTTTCAGGATCTTACCGATTTTCGTAACCTGATATTCTGGATAAAAGGTATTTTATGTTCTTTCTTGTGCTCCTAACAATATTTATGCAAAATTTTCAGTCGATCCGGTTAAAGGCGGAAAATTTAACAAAAAACTCAACTTCGTATTTCTAATGTAAGTTTTCTCCTTCACTGCAATCAAAGTATGCAAAATCCTAGAACTGTAATACTTGTCACCAGTCCAGTGATGTTTATCAGGAGAGATCTAGTCGAAGTCACGTCCATTATTGAGCAGAATTCACTACAATAAAGGATTCGAACTTAACAGTAATTTAGCCCCCAGACTCCAAAAGTTTTGTAGTAGGCACGGACCTAAAAAAAAGACGGACGTAATTCCAACAACAAATTCAGTGAAGCACCCATAGTAATACCAACTCTTTATTCGTACAAGTACACACACCCACACATTGACACCATTCTGCTTCAATCGCGAATCAAAAATTACGCACACATGGTAAGCTGGCGGCCATTGCTATGCTTCATTCTCGATTAGACGACGGTACGTCCGTCTTTTTTCAGGTCCGTGGCAGTAGGTAGTTTAAGTATTTTACATACAGCACTTCAAGAGCTACTCAAAATATTACCATCACCTTACCTGTCGTCCTAAAGTACACAGCCGTGTAATCATGTATAGCCAAGGCTTAGTTCACGAGCACTTGTGCGTGAAAGCGAAGAAATGGGCTTTTTTCGTCGCTCAGGGCATTAACTTCGTAATCTTTATTAACGGAGAGGGCGCGCTTAGAATCGTTTCAGAGGCTTTTAATCCAAGATCGTTCACCACAAGACATGTTCTCCTTTGCTTTTGAACATTAGCATCGGATCTACTTTATGATGACAGCACCTACGAATCTCATCTTACTTACACACGCGAATATGTTTATTGTATTACATCTATACTTTAGGTACCTAAGTCGCATTTTATAAATGTGTGTCGTAAGCAGAAATTGATAATCAAAATTTATAGTAAAAAAAATAATTATACCTAATTTAATTACTACAAATTATTTTCCATTTTTCATTCAAAAATTATTTTATCTTACATTGTTATTTCCTTTGTTTGGATAAGGTATAAGGGTGAATGTGAATACCCAAATTCCCAAAAAAAAATTAATGTTTAACAGCCCAAACTTTTATGTAGGTCATACAACTTTAATTTCAGTCCATATCATCAAATGTACCTACCGGTAAGCTGATGGAAGGCATTAATTATTATGTAGTTCGGGTGCGTTACAAGCCCTCGAGGCGTCACGCGTGCCTTATCTACGTCACCACGGCCAGCGTGGAACGGACGACATTATGAAGAGAAAATGTGAGAATAATAACACTGTTATACATATAACACTAACCCAGACAAAATATGGAATAATGAGCAGTATAAACAATGCTATGCAAGTAATAACATTTAATTCTTGCTCCATCGTGGTTCGTGCGCATGTTTACTATGATATTTTGATAGGGGTATTCACTTTAACGGTACGATATTTTGTACTAGTAGGTAATTTCGTACTAAGTCTAATTCGTTGATCAGCTCGATGCTTCTAACAAAGGAAGATGAGTTGGGTTAATAATGGATTAAGTATAAGTACTATTATTTCTTCTGTGGTGTAACACTTAAGTTGAGCTATAAGCGTGCCTTCGTTGGAATATTGGCTTATGCATTGCTCGATTATAATGTAAGTGTCTTCAAGGCAAGAGTGAATAGGCTTTTACTAAGTTAGTGCGTTTTACCATCCATGACTACATCGCCCCTTACCATCAGGTGGGATTGTAGTCAAGCATTAACTTATAAGGTTTAAAAAGAAAACAGGTGTAATTTTTACATGCAGTTTTTTTACATTACATACACCGATAAATAAGCAGACGAGCTACCTGATGGTAAGTGGTCATTTTTGCCTTTCAGCACCTTAAGCATCACCGATACGATCCCAGCGAAGAAATCAAAGAGAACTTAGAAATAAATAAAGAAAGAAGTACTTAAATGGCAATAACTGCACAAACAATTATGGCTCATGAGTGAGAGATTACACTGAATATATCTTAGTAGATAGAGACTCTTTGTATACTCTGTAATGAAATGGAAGCGGTGGAAGTCGTAATTCTACTATATACGTCATAATAAATGCGAATTCATCAGATTTCACCTTAGTTTTTGTTGACCAAGATATTCATTTCTTAAGGTCTCATAAAACCTGTGCTAATAGTATTATTATTAAGTAGAAAAAAAGCGGCCAAGTGCGAGTCGGACTCGCTCATGAAGGGTTCCGTAGCAGCAAGTAACATAATATAAAAGTTCTTGTAGTTCGTTGTAACTTTGATCAATGTTTTTTGCGGTTTACGATTTATGACGTATTAAAAAAAAACTACTTACTAAATATCATTCAAACCAATTTTCGTTGGAAGTTTTCATGGTAATGTACATTATATATTTTTTTTAGTTTTATCATTCTCTTATTTTAGAAGTTACAGGGGGGGGGGACACACATTTTACCACTTTGGAAGTGTCTCTCTCGCGCAAACTATTCAGTTTAGAAAAAAATGATATTAGAAACCTCAATATCATTTTTGAAGACCTATCCATAGATACCCCACACGTATGGGTTTGATGAAAAAAACATTTTTGAGTTTCAGTTCTAAGTATGGGGAACCCCTAAAATTTAGTGGTTTTTTTTCTATTTTTGTGTGAAAATCTTAATGCGGTTCACAGAATACATCTACTCACCAAGTTTCAACAGTATAGCTCTTATAGTTTCGGAAAAAAGTGGCTGTGACATACGGACGGACAGACAGACAGACAGACAGACAGACAGACAGACAGACAGACAGACAGACAGACAGACAGACAGACAGACAGACAGACAGACAGACAGACAGACAGACAGACAGACAGACAGACAGACAGACAGACAGACAGACATGACGAATCTATAAGGGTTCCGTTTTTTGCCATTCGGCTACGGAACCCTAATAAAAGGGAAATTATGAGAAACGGGAGCAAAGGTGCGGCGCGGCAACCTGCATTCCATTGTTCTTTCTTTCTTTTTCTTATTTATTCTTGGCCGGCAACGCATCAGTGATGCCTTTGGTGTTGCTGATGTTCATGGGCAATGATAGCCGCTTACCATCAAGTGGATCGTCAGCTTGTTTGCCGGTCATTTGCATAAAAAAAAAATTGTGCACACCTCAGTTCGATTGATCCAATAACATCATTTACAAGAACTTTTACTGTTACTTCCATTGGCGCGTTTGGATAAACCGATCAAAATATTTTTTAAACGTGGGAAGAAGTTGCATAATACTTATGTTTAAAGCTCATACTAAAATTGAGTATTTTCCGAACAAGTGTTGAAAGTTCTTCTTCTTGGATACATATGAACAACAGACTGCCGGTAAATTTGCATAAGGCTGCGTTCCCACGGCATTCCAGTTTTACGGGAACAGCTTTTTTCGCGACAAAAGCAGTTTTCGCCGATGTCCATGGGCGACAGTATCACCACGCCACTTACCATCAGGTTGATCGTCAATTCGTTGTCGGCTATTTACTTAAAAAAAAGAATTGGTCTATATTCTTGTTCTACGTTCTGACGTCAGGTATTATATCAGTAGGAGTAACCGCCCTCGCCTTGCTTCCATTTTCTTATATTTTTACACCTTGTGTTATTATTGGAGTTTTATTAAGGATCCCTAATTTTTTGAAAATATAATATAGCTTATGTCACCCGGGGATAGTGTAGCTTCCCAACAGTGAAAGAATTTTTCAAATCAGTTCAGTAGTTTCGGAGCCTATTCAGTGCAAACAAACAATCAATTTCCTCTTTATAATATTAACATAGATTAACGTTAGCCAACGGAGTTGCAATAATCCATCCGATCGGTATTTTGTGAAATTCTGCAAACAGGAAGCTCATGGCAATACTATTATGAAAATAATTTTGCTTATAAACAGGATTCTGCTAAAAACTGTTTCCGTAAAGAACAAGATGTATCACATCTTGTTGGGCCGAGCGTGACATAAATCGCTCTACTTCAAAATGTCATGAAAACGTCATGTTATTAAAAGTTTTGCACGCTGTTAATGTATACTGGTCTTTTATATCATGAAAGATGCATACTGAAACATATCGTTGAGAACTTCGTTATATTCCGCATTGGCAAAGCTCTTCCTGTTATGTTGAGAATAGTTTAAATGTACTGACATGGAAACTTTGCTGGATAGCGTAGAAAATTACATTTTATTATCCCTATTTTCAATGCATGAATACGCAGAATCATAATAATAATATCACGGACCTGAAAAAAAGACGGACGTAACCTCGTCTAATCGAGAGTGAAGCATAGCAATGGCCGCCCGCTTACCATGTGTATGTAATTTTTGATTCGCGATTGAAGCAGTGAAGTATCAATGTGTGTGTGTGTTTGTGTAACTGTGTACTTGTACGAATAGAGAGTTGGTATTACTATGGGTGCTTAACTGAATTTGTTGTTGGGATTACGTCCGTCTTTTTTTTAGGTCCGTGAATAATATCTATAAATTTGTTTAACATACGATTATACATAGAAACACGATTAACCTGTTCTCACTGACTGAGGAGAGCCGAGGCTATGGGGTTTTGTTCAGAATTACGGTATGATAATATTATGATTTTATTAAACACTAGCTGTTGCCCGCGGCTTCGCACGCAGAAATTATGCTTATCTTATTTGTACATACCCCTCACAGAAGAAAATTTAAAAACAGGTTAATTAATATTGGAGTACTCATATTTAGAAATTAATATACTGAAACCTACGATACAATCACAAATCATTTCTCAGGGAGCGGGTTTTGAAGAATAAACAACATTAACATTAATCTGTTTTTTTCTTTTTCATAAAAAAATTTGAAAAAATCGAAATGTACGAAAACATGTGTTCCATCAATTAAAGGAGGAACGTTTGTTGCAAATTTAAAGCAAATCGTTAATATTTTAAAAATATTCGATACCAATTTTCACCTTGTATCAACGGGTACAGAAAAAAATATCTTTAAAAACGGTTCTGTGGTTTCCATCCGTTCAAGAGTTACATATTTCGTCTCCAAGTTACACTACCAGATGTTTTACAATGTAACCAATAACAACAATAAATATCTTTGTAAACGGTTTCTTTATTCCCCACCATTGAGGAGTTTCACTCTTTATCTACAGAACCCATCATCAGTGCCTCACTTTTTTAAGTAGGATCAACTTGTCGAAATTTTCAAACAAAAATAATCATTAAGGTTGCGCTATAAACAACGAATCTACTAAAACAAAATTTAACCTCTGATCCCTATCATAAGTTACTCAGTAATAATGTAGCTTTTTACTGATGAACGATTTTTTGAAATCGGTCCAGTAGTTTTTGAATAAATCCATTACAAAATACCAAACAAATAAACAAAAACGAAAAATTAAAACTTTCATATCAATTCACTTCATATTTCGCTATTTATTGATTATAAATTTCAGTATTAATCACTCTCCCTCTCCCTGTTCCTGTCCCTCTCCATTTTCCTGTCCCACTCCCTCTCCTTCTCCCGCTTCCTGTCCTTCTCCCGCTCCCGATCCCTCTCCTGCTTCCTGTCCCTCTCCCTCTCCCGCACCCGGTCCTTTTGCCGCTTCCAGTTCTTCTCCCTCTCCTACTCCCTGCCCCTCTCCCTCCTCTCCCACTCCTTCTCCTGTTCCCCGTCCCTCTCCCTCTCCCGCTCTCACTCTCTGTCCCACTCCCTCTCCTTCTCCCGCTCCCTGTCATACTCCCGCACCCGGTCCCTCTCCCGCTTCCTATCCCGCTCCCTCTCCCACACCCGGTCCCTCTCCCACTTCCTGTCCGCTCTCTCTCCCTCTCTCACTTGCTGCTCCTCTCCCTCACCCTCTTTCTCTCCCGCTCCTTCTCCCTCTCCTGCTCCCTGTCCCTTTCCCTCTCCCGATTCCAGTCCCTCTCCCGCTTCCTGTCCCTCTCCCCTCCCCCTCCTGTTCGAAAAGTCCCCTAAATTAATTTTCTGTTTCTTACTATAAGTTTCCATATTATTTTTCAGATTTCTGAGTTTTAAAATGGCGAAGTTCGGGAAAATTTTGCAACCCCTTTGTCTTTAAGGGGATGACATTCCAAAAATTCTGAGTTCGATATTGATGAAGTTTCGCACAAACTTACATCTCCTGGTTTTTTACCCCTTGGGGGGGGTGAATTTCCAAATAATCTTTAAGAATTAATTTTTGTTTCTAATTATAATTAGAAGAAGCTTATAAGCTTACATAAAAAAATTTACATTACTAAGTTCAAAAATGACGTAGTTTCTTAAATACATATTTATAACCCCTTAGTATGATGAACCCTTATGGGGATGAATTTCGACAGTTATTTTTTGTGTCTAACTTTAAGCTTACATACAAATTTCATCCTTCATACTTCAAAACTGACGAAATTGCCATACTAAGTTCCATCCAAAAAATTAACCCTTTAAGGGATGATTTTCCAAAAAAAAAAATGTGTTAAAGTTAACTTTTGTTTTTTATCACTATAAACTTACATAAAAAAATTCATATTTATAACTCTAAAACTGACTTAAATACATAATTACATATAACATATTATCTGCAGTTACTGTCCATGGATGGCGAAGTGCCCATACATAATGGAAAATGTCCTTTGTTAGCATCCAATTCGTCGTGGTATTATTGGGTACCTAATTTTAAATTCAAATGCAAGCAAATCATTTTTAACAATGTAATTAAATTAATCAATTTTCATTTTTAAATTTCGATTATAGTAATGTATCGATTATGATTGGTTTTATAAACGGTTTCAAGCCGTCACATCACCCTACGTCAAATTAGATTTAGGCTTCTTCATATAAGATTGTTTCGACGTCATATATTTTTATTAAATTTTGCATAAATTGTGATGTGATGGGATTTTCACTAGAGCTTAACGTATAATATGATTTATAATTAACGCCAATGAAAATGAGTAGGGATTTTTAACAAATTTTGGCAAAATCGTTTGTCCGTAAGTGTTAAACTATTCATGTCAAGTAAATGAATATTCCATTTCGCTCAAAGACACCCATACAAGGTTAGTTCATATTAATAAATAGCAGCTATCATTATGGGCATCTTAGATAATTTTGACTATAATAAGTTGCTTCAGTCAGTAGAAACAAATGTAGGTTTCATTTATTTCTCAGTGACAATTTAAATTAGAACATTTTTAGGGTTACGTAGCCAAATGGCAAAAAACGGATAAGGGTTCCGTTTTTCGTCATGTCTGTCTGTCTGTCTGTCTGTCTGTCTGTCTGTCTGTCTGTCCGTCCGTATGTCACAGCCACTTTTCTCCGAAACTATAAGAACTATACTGTTGAAACTTGGTAAGGAGATGTACATATTATGTAAACCGCGTTAAGACTTTAACACAAAAATAGAAAAAAAAATCAGTAAATTTTGGGGTCCCCATACATAGAACTGAAACTCAAAAATTTTTTTTTCATCAAACCCATACATGTGGGGTATCTATGGATAGGTCTTCAAAAATGATATTGAGGTTTCTAATATCATTTTTTTCTAAACTGAATAGTTTGCGCGAGAGACACTTCCAAAGTGGTAAAATGTGTGTCCCCCCCCCCCCCCCCCTCTGTAACTTCTAAAATAAGAGAATGATAAAACTAAAAAAAATATATGATATACATTACCATGTAAACTTCCACTGACAACAGCAACTGACCCATCGGAAAGAAAACATTAAATCAAATTCAGTGGCCAAAGAAAAAGGCCATAATAAACCTTTAGATTGTTTATGGACCATCTGCTGGTCTGTTGGTTGGGTTGACTTTCCGTTTGTCAGAGCTATTTTATTCAGACACTTAGATTCCGATCACAGACAAATGTATATCATATTTCAACTTAACAGAACGTTATGTTATCCATATAAAGATGAATATCTTAAAATCACCGTATGGATATCTCCGTCTATTCGAAGGATAAAAAATTCAATATTTTGAATACAAGTTTAGGACGGAACAGTTTAGTGAGGTACCTACTGTTTAGTACGGAATACAGAGTGGATTAAGAATATTCAGTTATTTAAACATACTAAACCTTATTATACTTAGCTTATTTATGTTGTTTGCTTACCAGTTTCTAGTTTTAGCAATTGACACATCCAGACTCTGCGGTTGTGGCAATATCTAGTGCACGCTGGGTCGCTACTAAAATGTATCTATGTTAATTTGTACGGCGCCCAAAAGTACAATTTCAGTATGGACAAGGTGGATCCACAGGAGATTATACAGCAACGCGACACCTAGAATTATTACGTTTATTTGATAATACAATGTATTATAGAATGATAAATGTATACCACATTATATTACATACCTACATTGTTACTCGTACCTGCTGTACCTATACGCTCAATGAGTATTAAGAGTGTATTAAATAGATTGTTATGGATTTAAGCATATTATTTTTATTTTTTGCATCTCTGTTTTCAGAAATTACTAAACAAATTTAGTTAAAACATGGCAAATTCATAAATTTATTCGGGTCAGTTGTATATGTTAGTTGTCTCAATACGACCAGGATATTTTGTATCCTGGGAAATGGATTTGTTTCTAGTATTTTTTCAGTTATAGGGTAAAGTCTAGTAATATTGGCGCTCCCCTAACGACTGACGCCTTTTTCGTATTATGTCCTAAACTAAGCATATTTTTTTTAGGTACGGTAACTTTATTTTTAGTTACTACTAGCTTCTACCCGCGACTTCGTCTGCGTGGACTTGAGAATTAGTAATCAAAAAAATGCTTCTCTGTAAAGTCGGTTTACGGACGGTAGTTTAATGTGACAACGTCATGACAAAGCTCCGCTCCGCTCCACTCCGCCCCACTCCGCTCCGCTCCACTCAACTACGATCACCTACGGCTCGCCTACGGCATCGGCTACGATAAACCGATCGTAGCCGATCGTGCCTCTCTCTCTCGCTTTTGCCGCTCTCTCGCTCGCGGAACGGGACACTTTTTCGTGCATGCAGCCCGTGTTCATCGATTTATAAGACGTTATCACGTCAAAAAATATTCCTGATTTATAAGAAGTTATCACGTCAAAAAATGGTTCTGTCCAAACTTACAGAACCGAATCAAATGGCTGCATAGGCAAATAAAGTCTACTAAAAGTAGTAGAAGCGCTCATAGCCCGGCGGCTTGCGTCGATCCTATGTGATCAACAAAGTTAAGCAACAGCGAGCGCGGTCGATAGTTGGATAGGTGACCGCTAGTGGCAAAAATTTCTTGAGCGTTTCCGTGCTTCGGAGGGCACGTAAAGCCTTCGGTCCCGGTTGTTATCATAGGATAACAGTCATTAAGCCATGTCGGAGGCCCTCGTGTGGTTTGAAAACTTACGACACTCGGGTTGGCCACTAACCCCTCCACCAATCCGCACTGGAGCAGCGTGGTGGAGTATGCTCTAGGCCTCCTCAAGAGGAGAGACCCGTGCCCAGTAGTGGGCCATTAATAGGTTGAAGCCAAAATTAATTTACTCAGGTTAAGGCAAAGTCGACGACACCGAACATAAGAGGAATGTTAAATCATTCACTAACAAACTTAACTTTGCCGCTGGAAAAATGTCGTTCCCATACATAGACATAGCGATCAATTAACCAAAAACTTAAAACTTATTTAAGTTTGTTTGGAGTTATGCATCCACACATTACTAAGATAATAGGGTTGACAGACAGACAGACAGACGGACAACGAAGTGATCCTATAAGGGTTATGTTTTTTCTTTTGAAGAACAATACCCTAAAAAATATACAAAAATTATATGTAGTAGGTAGCAGCACATACATAAAAGCAGTCAAAATAATATTTATAATCTGTAAACACAACTTCCATGCTAAATTATTATACCCCTTTTTCTAAAGGAGTAGATCCATCCCCGAGCCTCAAACTCGAACGACCCAGTCCCGACGAATATGCGCCCTATTTTTTAATGCAGGATATGAAATAACTGGGAGCCAAATTTCTACCTAAAAAATATCTTAACATAAATTTAAGAAATATTAGTGGGATTTTATAAACGTACACCATTAGATCCTCAACAACGTCAACGTTGTACTGGTTTTGCAATGTCAACGTTACCAACAACAAATATTTTTAAAAACGTTCAGTTACTCCCACCCATTCTAGAGAAACATTCTGGGAGTAATATTCTGTCTCTAAGATACACGACCAGACCCTGAATTGGTCAACGATGGACTGGTTTTATACTGCAAGTATCGTCACTGGAAAGGCAATAATAATAGAGCTCCGTTTTGGCGAAAATGAGTTATATACATCGGATATCTCGGATACATCGGATTGGAAAAAATAATCCAAGTACTGGAATACTGGACTGCTCCTATTAATTCATATATGTCGAAAATTTTCTGTACGTAACTATAAACAGCCAAACCTAACCTAATCGAATTCTTCTTCCATTTGAATTATGTAGTGTTTTCTTGGCACTACTTATTCCTTCATCTTGACTTAATGTGTGTTAAGATTATGTTTTTTTGTTTTTATCTGACCAAGTAATAATGTCTGTAAGACGGTCCTCATTCTGTTCACCAGATCACGCAAATCGGGTGGTTTAGCGGGTACCTGAGATGTACTATATTCTTAGGTTTTTCGGTCAATGTTTGATCGCGCCGACCACGGGCCATGTGAGTCGCTCAGGGACGTCTCGCCCCTCCACACTTGACTGCCTGAGAGTTAAACGCTTCTGTGGGAATTCAGAAGTCCGAAGAGGCCAGCGTTCATCTGGGGGGTTTCGGAACCGCGACCCAGCTAGATTTATGGTAATGAAAGGATCCCCTACGCAATATCAGGGCCCGCCTCTCAACCGGAGGACTCTATTCTCCTGAATTTATTCCTGAATAACTCTGGGGTTTTTAAGTGTAAGTTCCAACTACGTAAGGCTGAGCTTTTCGCCCAAGAACCTGGTCCAAATGCCAGAAGTATGTTTTATACCTGGAAAACGTTTTAAAAGAAATTTATTGTTTTTGACTGCTTTGAAGTTTGTGGATTAAACAGCGTGTTATTAGTTTATTTTTACTACTATTTATATAACTCAATATACCTTAATTAAAAGCTTTGCTAGATCATAAACAACTGTCTTTAAACTTGATAGAATGTAAATTCAATCAATCATAATTTATTATTTTTTCTTTCTTTTCTTTCTTGAATGACAACGCATGGATGATTTAGTCTGATTACGGACGACGCACTCAGTCATCCATGGAAAACGGTGACCATTAACAATCAGGTGGCTCGGCTGCTCTTACGTGGCTATTCGCAAATTCAAAAGTATTTTAGTTATTTGTATTGCACTTATGTACGTCCGGTCATAAAATTTACGTATGCCAGCTTGGAACTCATTGACCAATATCTAGGTGACAGCAGTAGATGATTATTCGCAAATATTTTAATTTCTTACTCATTTTGATTAATAAATATGTAAACGATTTGTATTTTTAATATTATCTCCTATTTCTACATTACAATAAGGAAATCTAAATTATAATACTTTTTCGGAATTTAAGATTTTTACTTATTTACAAAAAAAAAACATTTTTTGGTAAATTTACTAAATTGTGTCATAATATTAACGCTAACTCTGATCCACACCATCATACAGTGAACCTATATTAATCCGATAGCGAAATCTAACTTAGATATGTCTTCTCAATTGTGTAGGGAAACTAATTTACTTAAAACCTCAATGTTTGACGACCTTGTAGCGTAGTTGTTAGCGACCCTGCCTGCGAAGCAAGAGGTCCCGGGTTCGATTCCCGACCGGGGCAGATACTTATGTGACAGATAAATATTTGTACTCGGGTCATGGGTGTTACTGTGATGTGCTACGTGTCGTCCATGCCCACATGCGACACAGATTAAAACCTACTGTGGGGGTATGAGTGTGTAAGCGTTTATTTATTTTAAATAATAAATATGTCGCAGATAGGTGGTCCAGAAAATAATAAACTGTGGGCGTTTTCATCATTTTACTTAGAAACCCATTGAAACACATGTTTTACACTTGCTACTAATTTAGTAGGCAATTACTACTGATACACATGGCTCTGAACAGATTACTATGTCACTCGAATAACATAACCAATCGCTAATGGAACGCGGTGAAGTCGGATTTACATCGCGGTGCGGCATTCCGGGTAACCAACCATAATTCACACGTCGCATTGCACACTCACAGCCATTCCGGCTCCACAACTTGCCCGCGCCTCTCGCGCTTATTAAAACCCGTGTGATAAATCCGCCAATCGCTGGCACTATGACCTATCTCATCAGAAGCGAACCATCACAGCCGCATGGGTGCTACTCTTCGCAAAGGGTATGACTGTGCATAGAAAACAGTCCACGTGCACTTCTCTCTGGCTCCGGCATAACGCGCTACTGACTGGTCAACACAAGCAATACCTGCTCGATCGCAGTCCATCAGTACACACTGTACCCAGTTGTGCTCTCCATAAAGTAAACGTTGTGCAATGCTAATGCAAATTAAACTCCGCCATAATAACGACGTTCTACTTTATCGTCCGCTCAGCTCGGAGGCTGTCTAAAGAGTGCCCGCTGCCGGTTGGCAAGTCAATAGCTGTCCTCTGTGACCCCCGCCACCGCGTGTACTCAAATGACAGTAGACAATTTGCACGGTGCTGCCATCTTCAACTTCCGAATACACCCAAGCTAGTTCCAGCTTGACGTTCCATTTTATGATTTGAAATTACTGATTTCCGACACGGCCATCATGACAGGCCCCACGTCCTCGTGGGTGCTTTGTGATCCCATACTCGCGATGGTGTATAAACCATCGAACAAGCTTGTGAGCTCTTGAATCGGAACGCTGTATACATCATAGAGTAAATTCACTATCATAGTTAATCTGTAACAAGAAAACAAACAAAAGTATCTCTTTAGCTCGGCCTTTCCTGATCTATTGGAAAGCTACTTGATCATTGAGGCATTAAATTTCTATAGCCATATCTAAATTGTTGAGGGTCAGCATTGACCCTGGCCCCTGATCAGAGTAGAACGTAATGGTCTTTTAGCATCTATTGGTCGACGCATCCACTGAACCTGCGCTCGTAAAAAAAAAACAAAAGAATCGTCAGCATCGAATCACACTAGGGCTGTACAGTTATCGTCTTAAGCCAACTAGGTGGTAGCTAAGCCCATGCATCGAGGTTATTGCGTAAATATTTCGAGTACTTCACAAGTACTAAAATAGCTCATAATAAATGAGTTAATTCGTAAAATTGAAATATTCTACCAAAAATGTCTGACTCAATAATTTGTGATATCAATATAATGTGTGATTTTCAAACAATTCGTTCCACGCATCATTAAAAACCAACCGAAAACAATGTCACTCTGTCAAGTTATTTTCACCTTGTATGACTAAATTGACTATAAGGTATTTGAATTTCACCAAAAATTATTTCAACATTGACCGAATATTCAACCAAAATTTACACTTAACGTAGTTACTTCATAGTCGTGGTCAAAGAACGACTAAGTAAGCTGATAATTTCAAAAATAAAAATAAAAAATGGTGTAATTCCCCGAGAAAACGTCTCTGGTTTCCTCCAAAATCAGACTTCTATCAAAGTTGACTGCGTACCGCGTTCCCCAGGACAATAAATAATTTCCGCAACAAAAAAAAATAGGTAGCTTGCTCTTTGCATTACCATTGAATGCTTACATTGGATAAAATTCAACACAGCAACAATTAATTTCAATAAGATTCATTCAAATAGTTACTCTATGAATTTTAGAACTCAATACCGATTGATTACTATTACTGTGACCTCTCACTATATGGTAAACCAACAAATCAATTGTCGAAGAAAGTGAAAGGCATCTCCAGGATACAACCAACAAATTATTATTTTCCAATTTGGTTTGTACACTGAAATTGACTACATAATAAAATAAAATAAAAACTAGACATTACGCGACCAATATACGACTATACGTGTACATTCACCACCCTTACGAGTGTTTACTCGAAATTATTATTTTTTTAAGAAAATTACGTAGGTAGCCCGTTTAAGCGTAACACTGCGGCAAAAGAGTACCTACCTGCTGAAGTAAAACGCTATTACTGTGAAATGCAGATCACCTGTTTCAAACAGTCTTTCTGAACTAGCTGAGAAGGTAGTGACAGCTATTATGACGTTCCCCATGATAATATGTGATACGACCACAATAATATTCCCTTGCCAAAGAACCAGCTTACTGCAGCATAGCTGTTAATGAATTTTGTAAGTCACCTTAATTGAGTTACTTTGCGATGGGTACATTTTATATCACGTCAATCAGTTGACTGTTTAATCTGTGAGCAATTACAGGTTTCAGTAGCAGTGAAGATTGAGAAAAGGGTTTCTTTATTTAATTCCTTATCTATCATAAAGTGCATACTATAATTTGATATTGTCACTAAGAAAAGATGTGTTAATTTTAGTAATATTTAAGCACTTCAACTTTTACCTAATATAATTATCACACACAAAGATCATGGTGCATCTGACGGAACTGGCAACTAGCCATGGTACGTTTCTACTTTGACGAGGTTAGGTATCTTAAGCAATATTTTAAAATCAAAAAAAAAAATGCACCTATTAAATTTTCTCACTATGTCATCCAGTCTGTTTTAAAGATAATTCAAAAACAGCACAACTCTTCAGTAAAGTAATAATTATCTTTAGATGTTTCTTGTAAGTAACAAAACGTCTATTCTTCACTCATTTGGTGCCAGTTACTCAATGTTGGGTGAGCAAAGACCAGTGATCTTTGTTACCAGATCCTTTGTTACCAGAAATCGTCAAGTATCCAAACCCAGGTAACTATCAAATATCAAATGCAAAATCGCATAATTATCACAAACTCGACAAGGAATAATTATTGTTTAGTTAAGCCACAAAGAAAAGAAACAATACAGATCACCTGTTATAATCATGTCATCGTCTCTGATGGTAATTGCAAGCCATAGTGCAAGAAGCCGGATACGCTCCCAACAGTATCACTATCAACAAACGCTACCTGCATTGATGCCCGGTATCATTACGCCGCAATCGCAATGATAGCCTCTTGGTTATTTCCAAGCTTGCATGTCCATACAACAGTCACTGTCACTTAGTTTATCTGAAACACACAAAAAAAAACAACGACAAGACACGAAATTTCTAAATGTTATTTTTATGAACTGAGGGTAGACGATAAATTAAATAATAACAAGATGTTAGAAAACAGAAAATTCTTTATCTCATTTACAGAATGCTTCTAGTTTCACAAAACAATATACTTGCACTGATTTTGAACAACTCTGTTGGCGCAAATTAATAATAACTACGATGAAAGATACTGTGCAAAGACTTTATAACACTTCGTTGAATCAAGCACAAATAAAGCGAAACGATTTGTTGTTTACGCACACCTCCACTTTAAATTCTTTCCGATCAGTCCTATTTTCAGGAAAACCTAGATGCTACAAGAAGCACAATATTTTTATTAAAAATCAAATTCACGAGACCTTAACTTTGAACATTCTGTCAAGTATTTTTACAGTTCAAGATGACGGCACCATTTACACTGGAAGTCAAGATATTACACAAAAATACTATCAGATGTTCTGATTCTGCTTAGTGATACCTTTTATTATTTTGTCGCTTGCAGTCATCGAATAGAAATTAAAATAAAATGTAATTGAGTAAGGGTAATTAAATTAAACAAATGAGAACAAAGATGCCATCCATGTGGGGGATTGCACTAGCGCAATAGCTTGTTACCTCTTTCACCTAAGGTAACTATTTTTTTTTAAAGTGTGCGCCATTTAGAAAATAACTTTTTTTTTAATACACCCGGTTACTCGGTAACTCGGCACCATACTCAGCAAAAGAAACGTATGATCCTGGTGCTATGTAACGCGCCACAAAGACGCCACGGATATGACAACCAGGCGTTGCCTGGACACTGAGACCAGTGTTGGCCAGGAGTTCAGGCAGATAATAAGGAAAGCTGTTGCCAACGCGTTAGTCAACGAGGATGTTCATCAAGCATCTGTTCGTGATAAATGAAGAGCTCTAGCTCTGTTCACTACGAGATAACATGCTGGCTGCAGGAGCTTACCAATAATAATAATAATGAAATAAAAATGCCATACCGAATCGCTGTCTTACTTTCCTTACGTTTATAACCTCAAACGTATCCTTATTTGGCATGTTCCCCGTCCACTGTTTGTAATATCATATCAAGATAGCCATCTGAAAAACCTGAAATTCGGATTCATTATCCCACGATCTGATGTCGCAGATAGGTGGTCCAGAAAATAATAAACTGTGGGCGTTTTCATCATTTTACTTAGAAACCCATTGAAACACATGTTTTACACTTGCTACTAATTTAGTAGGCAATTACTACTGATACACATGGCTCTGAACAGATTACTATGTCACTCGAATAACATAACCAATCGCTAATGGAACGCGGTGAAGTCGGATTTACATCGCGGTGCGGCATTCCGGGTAACCAACCATAATTCACACGTCGCATTGCACACTCACAGCCATTCCGGCTCCACAACTTGCCCGCGCCTCTCGCGCTTATTAAAACCCGTGTGATAAATCCGCCAATCGCTGGCACTATGACCTATCTCATCAGAAGCGAACCATCACAGCCGCATGGGTGCTACTCTTCGCAAAGGGTATGACTGTGCATAGAAAACAGTCCACGTGCACTTCTCTCTGGCTCCGGCATAACGCGCTACTGACTGGTCAACACACGCAATACCTGCTCGATCGCAGTCCATCAGTACACACTGTACCCAGTTGTGCTCTCCATAAAGTAAACGTTGTGCAATGCTAATGCAAATTAAACTCCGCCATAATAACGACGTTCTACTTTATCGTCCGCTCAGCTCGGAGGCTGTCTAAAGAGTGCCCGCTGCCGGTTGGCAAGTCAATAGCTGTCCTCTGTGACCCCCGCCACCGCGTGTACTCAAATGACAGTAGACAATTTGCACGGTGCTGCCATCTTCAACTTCCGAATACACCCAAGCTAGTTCCAGCTTGACGTTCCATTTTATGATTTGAAATTACTGATTTCCGACAAATATATAAATATATAGGTACACATTAATTTCAATAAAATATTTATTCACGGTATAATAGCTTAAGTCTTGTTCTCAGACCTACTCAGTTACCTAAACTGACATATACTGTTGTTGATTAGCAGAACTAATTCACTGCAAAAACATAAATTTAAAAAAAATATGTACACATTGATTTTTTTAAGAAATAACGAATATTTCCGATACTAAACAGTCTCTTTTATCCCTCTATCGGGTACTTTCACAATTTCTTGCTGTTATGTGGCGTATCAAAAAGTCCTATTTGTTCATATCTCGGCTTATAAGCGACGTATCACAATAAAACGTACACCAGATTTTAAGTTAGACCACCAGCAATACAACTGTGGAAACCGCATTCAATTTCATCCAGTAGTTTTGATGTGATGCGGTGTCAAACATACAGACAGACAAGATTTTTAAAAATTACAGATTTGTAATCTATTGCTCCTATTGAGTCCCCTGATATCAAATTTTCTTAAATATCTTCAATGTACAGACATTATCGAGTTACTGTTTTATAATATATATAGACTAGCTTTTACCCGCGACTTCGTCTGCGTGGACTTGAGAATTAGTAATTAAAAAAGAGCCCGGCCATTTGGCGAGTTTTTTGGCACCGGAGGTTTTGTACATACTTACAAAACCGAACATAAGAGCAATATTAAATGATTCAATAACAAACTTAACTTTGTCGCTGTAAAACTGTCGTTCCCATACATGGATATAGCGATCAATTTTATTAACCAAATACAAATAAGTTTAAGTTTTTTTGGATGATGCCTCCACGCATTCCTAAGGAAATAGGGTTGACAAACAGACGGACAATGACGTGATCCTCTAAGGGTTATGTTTTTTTCGTTTGAGGAAAAAAACCCTAAAAGAATTATACAAAAATTCTATGTAGTAGCACATACATAAAAGCAGTCCAAACAATAAATAATTATAACCTGTAAACCCAACTTCCAAACTAAATTCCCTTGACATGAAGAAGTAGATCCATCTCCAACCCTCGAACGACCCGATCTCGA
Organism: Thymelicus acteon; assembly: GCA_951805285.1. Lineage (NCBI taxonomy): Eukaryota > Metazoa > Arthropoda > Insecta > Lepidoptera > Hesperiidae > Thymelicus > Thymelicus acteon. The sequence continues at coordinate 8,283,645 of OX638229.1, read as the reverse complement.
CGAACATGCATTCTTTGATGAGGGATATGAAAAATATCTGTGAGCCAAATTTCATCCAAATCCATTTAGCCGCTTAAGCAAGGGTAAAAAATATATCTTAATATACGCTTAAGAAATATTAGTGGGATTTTATATACATCCACCATTAGATCCTGAATTAGTCAATGTTGTACTGGTTTTGCTACGTCAACGTTGCCAACGACAAATAATTTTAAAACATTAATTCCCATCCTTTCAGGAGTTACATGTATAGTCACCAAGACAACCTATGGTCATAAATACTTGTTTTCTATTCTAAGATACACCATTCAACCCTGAATTGGTCAATGATGGACTGGTTTCACAATGTCGACTTTATCAACAGCAAATTATCATACGAACAGTATTTCAACAAAAGTCAATTCAGATTCAGAAAACTTAAAACAAATTTCTAATCCAAAATGTCTTCCGCATTCTCGGATCCGCATTTCACACATTCTGGGATTAAAACTCCAACATTATGAAATATTTTAGTTTTCTTGTTCATTGAATAGTATTTGTACACAAAAAGTTTGTGCCAGCTAGTTCTAATTACATCGGTACAAACGGTATAGCACCTAAAATCAATGACCAAAAATAATACAAAATTATGAAAAAGATTAAATTTTTCATTCCATCAACTTTAGAGACAGCGTTATTTATTTTATCTAGTAAAAGTAACAATACTGAGATAAATAAAGAAAACTGAAAAAAAACAGTTTAACTTCGACTACATCATAACAGTTTAATTCAGACTACTGGAATACTGGACTGCTCCTATTTATTCATAGACGTCGACAAATTTTTCCACGTAAGTATAAACAGCCAAACCAAACCTAATCGAATTCTTCTTCCATTTTTTTGCACTACTTCTTTTCTACTTCTTTTCGACTTTTCTTCGTTCTTTTCGACTTACTGTGTATTTTTATCTGACCAAGTAATAATGTCTGTAAGACGGTCCCTATGCTGCTCACCAGATCACGCAAAGTGATGCCACCACTCTTTCTCCTTGATCGGTTCGGGTGGTTTAGCTATTTGCTATTTGCTTGAGGTGTACCATGTCAGGTTTTTTGGTCAATGTTTGATCGCACCGACCACAGGCTACATGAGTCACTAAGGGACGTGTCACCCCTCCACACTTGACTGTCTGAGAGCTAAACGATTCTGCGGGAAGAGTCAAAAGAACCCCCCGACCATCTGAGTTTTGCAACCGTGACACCAGCTGGATTTACGGTAATGAAAGGATTCCCTACCCGACAGTAGGGCCTGCCTCTCACACCGCCGACCATAGGCTACATGAGTCACTAAGGGACGTCTCACCCCTCCACACTTGACTGTCTGAGAGCTAAACGATTCTGCGGGAAGAGTCCAAAGAACCCCCCGACCATCTGAGTTTTGCAACCGTGACACCAGCTAGATTTACGGCAATGAAAGGATTCCCTACCCGACAGTAGGACCTGCCTCTCAACCGGGAGACTCTAGTTCTTCTGAGTTTATTCCTGAATGACCTTGTAGCCTTACATTTGTATATTATTGTAAATACGCAACCCTATTTTATAACCATGGCATTTATATAACACCATTGTCATTCCCTCATATTTTTCATGTCTTTGTATTATAACTTTATTAAATTCTTTAATCTTGTTCGGAGTTCTATTTATTTAAACACGCATGCTACAACCTTAATGACAAGTCCGAGCTTTTCATCCAAGCACCTGGCCCAAATGCCAGACCTATATACACATTATACCTAAAAAGGTTTCAGAAGAAACTCATTGTTTTAACTGCTTCGCGGTTTGTGGATTAGATAACATGCCTGCATTACCATATAAGATTAGCTTATTTTTACTGCTATTTATATAGCTCGATAAAACTTAATTCTAAGCTCTGCTAGATCATAAATAACTCTCTTTAAACTTGATAGAATGGAAATTTAATCATCTTCATAATTTATAATTTTTTCATTCTTGTTTTCTTTCTTGGATGACAACGCGTGGGTGACGCTTTTAGTCTGATCACGGACGACGGCTTTAGTCATCCATGGAGGACGATGACAATTTAGCATCAGGTGGTTCGTCTGCTTTTACGTGGCCATTCGCAAATTCAAAAGTATTTTAGTTATTTGTATTGTATTTATTTACGTCCGGTCATAATTAGCCTATGCGGGGCACTGTAGTTGACAGCAGTAGGTGATTATTCGCATGTATATATTTTAATTTCTTACTCATTGTGATTATTAAATATGTAAAGGATTTGTATTTTTATTATTTTCAACTTTCTATGGGCCTATTCCTTCAATACAATAAGGAAATCTAAATTGTAATAATTTGTCAAAATTTAAGATTTTTATATAAGTACAAAAAACATTATTTGATAATTTTCCTAACTTATAAGATATTATTATCGCTATCTATGACCCACACCATCATACAGCGAATTGAATATAGGAAGCCGGTAGCACAATCTAACATAGTTGTGTTATTGATTGAGTAGGGTGACTAATTTATTTAAAACCCCAATGTTTTAAATATTTTAAATATGTTAGGTACACATTAATTTCAATAAAATATTTATTGACTGTTGAGTCTCGTTCTCAGACCTACATACATTTATCAACAATGGCTTCTAGTTACCTGAACTGACATCTGTTGTTGATTAGCAGAACTAATTCACTACAAAATCATAAATTAAAAAAAATGGTACACATTGATTTTTTTAAAGAAATAACGAATATTTCCGATACTAAACAGTCTCTTTTATCCCTCTATCGGGTACTGTCACAATTTCTTGCTGTTATGTGGCGTATCAAAAAGTCCTATTTGTTGATATCTCGGCTTATAAGCGACGTATCACAATAAAACGTACACCAGATTTTAAGTTAGACCACCAGCAATACAACTGTGAAAACCGCATTCAGTTTCATCCAGTAGTTTTGGCGTGATGCGGTGTCAAACATACAGACAGACAAGATTTTTAAAAATGACAGATTTGCAATCTATTGCTCCTATTGAGCCCCCTGATATCAAATTTTCTTAAATATCTTCAATGTACAGACATTATCGAGTTACTGTTTTATAATATATATAGATAAGGGCTTGTTTCACCATCTTCAAGTAGAGTCCTGAATAAGCTATTCGCCGGTTAAAGTGACGTTAAAGTGTCATTTTACATACACGAAATGTCAACTTAACCAACAAATAGCTTACTCCGGACTTACTTGAAGATTGTGAAATAAGCCCTAAGTGTCATTTGATAAATTGACACCGTTTACCAAATTGCTGCTCCTGCTATTTTTTACCAACTGCTGTTTTAAAACTGGCAGGATTCGTGAGTTGATTTAAATTGATAAAATTAATAAAAACTTAAGGCGACTCTGATTTCGTGATTTCGTATGACGTTTTTGTTCGCCCATGGCAAATTATTGTATAAGTTTGATGTATTGGCTGTAAAATTATGACATTTTTTTTTCACGAATAAAGGCATTACCGATGCGATGCTGACCTAGAAATAAGAGAGAGAGTAAGAAGTACTGGCTTCAAGCCCCTGTGACACAAAAGCCGTAACATAACAGACTGATTATAGTTGAAAGCATAATAATATGATGCAATCGAAAATCAAATCGAAATCGAAATCATTTTCTGTCGTAAAACCCGCTAAGCTACGTCGTTGTTAAAATAACAGATACCAGACATTATTCACTGTAAAATTCCTAAATGGAATTTCTAAAATAAAGTTCAAAGGAAGTACAAACCAAACCAATGCCCAATTTCACGCCATAAATTTGGCCGTACGCCAGAACAAACAACAGGAGTTGAGCCTTCAGCCAACAGCTCCGCGGGGAAATATCGGGACACCTTTGTATGTCTGCCCACAAAAATCACAATGTGCACGAAATGAAAGTACGAGTAATGAAAAGCTTCTGACAAAAGGGAGTAAAATGAAATTGATCTGTCACGCTTCTTGGACTATCCACTAGGATATTGTGCGCGATACACAATAGCAGAATTGCACAGATATGAAGATCAGCTTGAATGTGTACCCTTTATTAATAAGCCGTATCCAATACTATGTATTAAATGTTATTTATTTCAGCAAAAACTTTGAACCCATTTTTATCACAACTACGCGGAAGAAGGAGTATGAAAGGCACAATTAAAATTTACATGGAGAATGAGTGCAGAAAGCTAATACTTTTATAGAATATGCTCTACCATGCATTTAGCTCACCCACACAAGCCCATAATAATTATACACACAAGTGTCAATGCGTCTTACCATAGACCACATCGCCATTTACTATTAGGTGAGATTGCAGTCAAGAATTAACTTTTAATTTATAAAAAAAAGTTTACCCATTGACACTTAAGGTCGAATTTTGACCGCCGAGGCTACGTGTCTTTTCCTTTTAACTACATAACTTAGCCAGGATGGAAGTTTGCACAAAACACGCAAACTTACACATTAACTATTAGAGTGCTCGTTTATTTAGACCTTGTTAAAATGTTTTACCTTCAAAGACAAGAAATACTGACACTAATTGAAAATAAACACTGTAAATTATAGCTACTCATTTTTTTTACATTTTTTTGCCATGTGATATCAAATTAAATTCGTTTAATTTTTCTGATATAATTTTCTCTTGTTTTTAACGGACTTCAATAAAGGAGGAGGTATTCAATTCGACTGTATTTTGTTTCGTTTGTTACCTCAGAACTTTCGACTGGATGAACCAATTTTGATTATTCTTTTTTAATCGAAAGCTGGAGCTTGTCATGTGGTTCCACTTAAATTTGAGCTAGATCTAACGAGTAGTTTTTGAGTTATTTTGAATTCAGTTATTTTTTCTTGGTAAAATTCAGATTATTATTTGGGTATATAGATGAAGGAGGATTATAGTAGATTTTTGGGAGGGATAGATGCATCTATTCTTGAGGAATCCAAGCAAGGTTCCTCTTACTCGTGGTGTACCTTACTGAACAATGACGAGATTAGCGAATGGTCTCTCCTGTTGGGTCACTAGTCTCTGCACTACCCTGTTGAATTCCCATGGCATCCATCTATGGTGGTTTAGGCAAGGCGAGAAGTGTTAGCGAGCGGCCGCGCTCCGACGAATCTAATCGAAACGTTATATCCTATCGTTTGTAGAAAATTTCATAGCGTGATTCAGGTTGGACGTGACGTCACGTGACGGGTATGGATTTTTATCCGCCTGGCTATCTACTGTCCTCCTAAAATCGAACCCGTTATGTTATTTTGTGTTTCAGTTGCATTAACGTTGAGTTATAAATAATGCCGTTTCCCTGCTTCTTTTATAGCAATGGGTGAGGGTGACTGGTGGTGTGGTGGGTACTGACCGTACTAACCACCATAAGGTCACTCGTCGCCGTACGTAAAAAGCTAAGCTCACGAATTGTATTCAGCTGTATATCACACAGTAACATAATATGTTTTGTACTTGCTTATTGTGTGATTTTAAATGAGCAAGAACCAAGTATCTCTTCGTAATTAAAGGCATCTGGAGAGGATACAATGATGGAGAGGTTAGTAGCCAAATTAACGTGTAGGAAGTCTTTATACCACCGGGAACAATTCAACTTGATTTAACCACAACTCTCTAACAATAACAACTTAATTCATCCAGGAAACACAAAACTGGTCAAGAATTTCTCTGTAGCAGTCATCCATCAAATCGAACGTTAGTAACTAATTCGGTCGAACACTTACGATAGCCTCAAGTTACGCTAAGCGCTTGATGTCTATATATGACAGTAAAAATAACCACAAAAAAAATATTTTATACATATAAATAGTTGTCAAACGATCAGACAGTCCATCCTATGGTAAGTGGTCACTGCAGCCTAGACAGTGCATAGACTTAATACTAAGGCATTTTGTGCCGTTAAGTATATAGCTGGGGACCCATTATACCTGGATCTTCGACATTTCAATCGAAACAGTTATTAAGAAGATACATTCCGTGACAAAACTAGCACAGGACACATTTTTCATTATAAATTTAAACAAAAGGAAACTATTTCCTTTTTTAACGGACTTCAAAAAAGGAGGAGGTATTCAATTCGATTGTATTTTTAACTGACTTCAAAAAAAGGAGGAGGTTCTCAATTCGACTGTATTTTTTTTATGTTTGTTACCTTTCAACTTTCAACTGGGTTAACCGATTTTAATGATTCTTTTTTTATTCGAAAGCTGGTGCTTGTCATGTAGTCCCACTTACCGCCCGCGAGATCTGACGAGTAGTTTTTTAATTATCCATAATTTTGAAGTCGGTTATTTTTTGACATGAATTATCAGTTTTATGGTGAAAGGTGTTTAATGAAGGTTAGTATATAAACATTAGAAACAGACATAATATTTAGTTAATCGTAGGTTTCACTAAGTTCGTGCCGCCAATAGTCCAACTGTATGACTCTCGTTCAATTTAGTTTAATATTATCGTAATTTACTAACTTTAAAAGTTAATGAATGCATTCTTAATAGATACGGTTTTACATTATATTATAAACAACAAACATATAAACATAAAAAGTCCATGATGCTTTGGCAGATTAGCAGAAATACTTTGATGAGTAAACAAATAAAATATACCTTGTTAAATTTATCCCTCAAAGCTTCACGTAAAATAAATCGAAGGAACTTTGAAACGCAGGAGATTGTTGAGCTTGGATGTCAAGACGTGGAGAACGTAATCTTCACTATAAAGTCCATAAAGAGACAATTCCTTGTGTACGAAAGCATCGACCATATAGGGCTCTATAGCCGAACGTGTCCGGAATTAATTCTTTGTACGCACACCGGTAAAGTATCTTTTCATGCCTACTATTCTACGAGTATATACTCATGTCAAATATTATGTAATACTTATTTCCTTGTTACAATAACAATGATTAAAGATATTACCAATAGTAATAAGTGATAGTAATAGAATGCTTTATTTTTTCGCATATTTAAATTTTATATTTTTTTTCTAATTTTTTTTCAAATCGTTTTTATTGTTTTTACCTTTAGGTATTTCTGCATTACAATATCAACCTCTCGTCTTGTTTTTTCTTTTCATATTGGTATAAAAAATCATGAGTGTCCGTTAGCATTTAAAATGTGTCGTGCCCGCGAAGATATAGATTTAAAGTCATAATTTTAGTATGGTGGAGCATTCTTGCTGACATAATAGTTCTTGACAAAAAATAACCGACTTTAAAATTAGGGATAACACAAAAACTACTCGTCAGATCTAAATTTTAAGTGGGACATCATGACAAACACCAGCTTTCGATTAAAAAAAGAATCATCAAAATCCGTTCACCCAGTCAAAAGTTCTGAGGTAGGTACCAAACATGATAAAATACAGTCGAATTGAATACCTGCTCCTTTTTGAAGTCGTTTAAAAACTATTCAGTAATCTATATATATTATAAAACAGTAACTCGATAATGTCTGTACATTGAAGATATTTAAGAAAATTTGATATCAGGGGGCTCAATAGGAGCAATAGATTGCAAATCTGTCATTTTTAAAAATCTTGTCTGTCTGTATGTTTGACACCGCATCACGCCAAAACTACTGGATGAAACTGAATGCGGTTTTCACAGTTGTATTGCTGGTGGTCTAACTTAAAATCTGGTGTACGTTTTATTGTGATACGTCGCTTATAAGCCGAGATATCAACAAATAGGACTTTTTGATACGCCACATAACAGCAAGAAATTGTGACAGTACCCGATAGAGGGATAAAAGAGACTGTTTAGTATCGGAAATATTCGTTATTTCTTTAAAAAAATCAATGTGTACCATTTTTTTTAATTTATGATTTTGTAGTGAATTAGTTCTGCTAATCAACAACAGATGTCAGTTCAGGTAACTAGAAGCCATTGTTGATAAATGTATGTAGGTCTGAGAACGAGACTCAACAGTCAATAAATATTTTATTGAAATTAATGTGTACCTAACATATTTAAAATATTTAAAACATTGGGGTTTTAAATAAATTAGTCACCCTACTCAATCAATAACACAACTATGTTAGATTGTGCTACCGGCTTCCTATATTCAATTCGCTGTATGATGGTGTGGGTCATAGATAGCGATAATAATATCTTATAAGTTAGGAAAATTATCAAATAATGTTTTTTGTACTTATATAAAAATCTTAAATTTTGACAAATTATTACAATTTAGATTTCCTTATTGTATTGAAGGAATAGGCCCATAGAAAGTTGAAAATAATAAAAATACAAATCCTTTACATATTTAATAATCACAATGAGTAAGAAATTAAAATATATACATGCGAATAATCACCTACTGCTGTCAACTACAGTGCCCCGCATAGGCTAATTATGACCGGACGTAAATAAATACAATACAAATAACTAAAATACTTTTGAATTTGCGAATGGCCACGTAAAAGCAGACGAACCACCTGATGCTAAATTGTCATCGTCCTCCATGGATGACTAAAGCCGTCGTCCGTGATCAGACTAAAAGCGTCACCCACGCGTTGTCATCCAAGAAAGAAAACAAGAATGAAAAAATTATAAATTATGAAGATGATTAAATTTCCATTCTATCAAGTTTAAAGAGAGTTATTTATGATCTAGCAGAGCTTAGAATTAAGTTTTATCGAGCTATATAAATAGCAGTAAAAATAAGCTAATCTTATATGGTAATGCAGGCATGTTATCTAATCCACAAACCGCGAAGCAGTTAAAACAATGAGTTTCTTCTGAAACCTTTTTAGGTATAATGTGTATATAGGTCTGGCATTTGGGCCAGGTGCTTGGATGAAAAGCTCGGACTTGTCATTAAGGTTGTAGCATGCGTGTTTAAATAAATAGAACTCCGAACAAGATTAAAGAATTTAATAAAGTTATAATACAAAGACATGAAAAATATGAGGGAATGACAATGGTGTTATATAAATGCCATGGTTATAAAATAGGGTTGCGTATTTACAATAATATACAAATGTAAGGCTACAAGGTCATTCAGGAATAAACTCAGAAGAACTAGAGTCTCCCGGTTGAGAGGCAGGTCCTACTGTCGGGTAGGGAATCCTTTCATTGCCGTAAATCTAGCTGGTGTCACGGTTGCAAAACTCAGATGGTCGGGGGGTTCTTTGGACTCTTCCCGCAGAATCGTTTAGCTCTCAGACAGTCAAGTGTGGAGGGGTGAGACGTCCCTTAGTGACTCATGTAGCCTATGGTCGGCGGTGTGAGAGGCAGGCCCTACTGTCGGGTAGGGAATCCTTTCATTACCGTAAATCCAGCTGGTGTCACGGTTGCAAAACTCAGATGGTCGGGGGGTTCTTTTGACTCTTCCCGCAGAATCGTTTAGCTCTCAGACAGTCAAGTGTGGAGGGGTGACACGTCCCTTAGTGACTCATGTAGCCTGTGGTCGGTGCGATCAAACATTGACCAAAAAACCTGACATGGTACACCTCAAGCAAATAGCAAATAGCTAAACCACCCGAACCGATCAAGGAGAAAGAGTGGTGGCATCACTTTGCGTGATCTGGTGAGCAGCATAGGGACCGTCTTACAGACATTATTACTTGGTCAGATAAAAATACACAGTAAGTCGAAAAGAACGAAGAAAAGTCGAAAAGAAGTAGAAAAGAAGTAGTGCAAAAAAATGGAAGAAGAATTCGATTAGGTTTGGTTTGGCTGTTTATACTTACGTGGAAAAATTTGTCGACGTCTATGAATAAATAGGAGCAGTCCAGTATTCCAGTAGTCTGAATTAAACTGTTATGATGTAGTCGAAGTTAAACTGTTTTTTTTCAGTTTTCTTTATTTATCTCAGTATTGTTACTTTTACTAGATAAAATAAATAACGCTGTCTCTAAAGTTGATGGAATGAAAAATTTAATCTTTTTCATAATTTTGTATTATTTTTGGTCATTGATTTTAGGTGCTATACCGTTTGTACCGATGTAATTAGAACTAGCTGGCACAAACTTTTTGTGTACAAATACTATTCAATGAACAAGAAAACTAAAATATTTCATAATGTTGGAGTTTTAATCCCAGAATGTGTGAAATGCGGATCCGAGAATGCGGAAGACATTTTGGATTAGAAATTTGTTTTAAGTTTTCTGAATCTGAATTGACTTTTGTTGAAATACTGTTCGTATGATAATTTGCTGTTGATAAAGTCGACATTGTGAAACCAGTCCATCATTGACCAATTCAGGGTTGAATGGTGTATCTTAGAATAGAAAACAAGTATTTATGACCATAGGTTGTCTTGGTGACTATACATGTAACTCCTGAAAGGATGGGAATTAATGTTTTAAAATTATTTGTCGTTGGCAACGTTGACGTAGCAAAACCAGTACAACATTGACTAATTCAGGATCTAATGGTGGATGTATATAAAATCCCACTAATATTTCTTAAGCGTATATTAAGATATATTTTTTACCCTTGCTTAAGCGGCTAAATGGATTTGGATGAAATTTGGCTCACAGATATTTTTCATATCCCTCATCAAAGAATGCATGTTCGTCGAGATCGGGTCGTTCGAGGGTTGGAGATGGATCTACTTCTTCATGTCAAGGGAATTTAGTTTGGAAGTTGGGTTTACAGGTTATAATTATTTATTGTTTGGACTGCTTTTATGTATGTGCTACTACATAGAATTTTTGTATAATTCTTTTAGGGTTTTTTTCCTCAAACGAAAAAAACATAACCCTTAGAGGATCACGTCATTGTCCGTCTGTTTGTCAACCCTATTTCCTTAGGAATGCGTGGAGGCATCATCCAAAAAAACTTAAACTTATTTGTATTTGGTTAATAAAATTGATCGCTATATCCATGTATGGGAACGACAGTTTTACAGCGACAAAGTTAAGTTTGTTATTGAATCATTTAATATTGCTCTTATGTTCGGTTTTGTAAGTATGTACAAAACCTCCGGTGCCAAAAAACTCGCCAAATGGCCGGGCTCTTTTTTAATTACTAATTCTCAAGTCCACGCAGACGAAGTCGCGGGTAAAAGCTAGTAATATATAAGTGATGCAACTATCCTTCTTTGCTGGTTATAGTGTATCTGATTGGAGTACAATATACAAGAGTCCTTGAAGTCAAAGAGATAAAAGACTAAAACTAATTTAAAACTCAAGGCGGAAGGCTTTTAATGTGTTTTGTGTTTGACAGGATAAAACGATCTTTGAAGAGCTTCAGTAGAAAACGATTAAATATTTATCTGAAGCCATGTGAAAATTTATGTGTAATTCATAATTTAATATTTAAGTGTTATTTGAATATTTATAAATTTTATCTTTTAATTATGTTTAACAGAAAATATGGGTATAAATTAGCGCACTCGTGGTATCCTGTGATTAGTTCCTGTCAAAGAAAATCTAATTTATTGCCAAGTTCAGTGCGTAAAAATGTCGTTAGTGTAGTGTGTCGTGTTGCGAAAGGAAACGTGCGATCGAGACGTAAGATAGACAGGCTTATCCGTCAATAACGTCAATTGTCACTGTCAAGAGTTTTTCCCGCCACCGCAGTCTCACCGTGACCTTGATCCATGTAACTGGGTCGAAATATCGGTATTATAAGATACGAATCTTGAGTACTCGTTGCATTTAAAATGCATTGAAGTTTCTCTAAGTTGATTTTTTTTCTCATAAAATAAATGTTCATGAAACCAAGCATTGGTGTTTTTAACTGGCTCTTCAAGTATGCAGCCAAAACACAGTAAATTTATTTCAAGGTTAACCCTCAAGTTCTTTTAATATAACAATAGAACATACTGATGATTTACCTGATGGTAAGTAGCCACCGTCGCCCATGGACATTAGCCAAGCCAACTTTATTTTCTTAACCACTAAAAATACTATGAGAAATAAACTAGACGTAACAGAGCTCAGGGATCGCTAACAGAAGGAACTTAATCGAGGTGCAGACAAAGTGAACTAAGTATAGCGTAAATGGATAAAAGCGCTTTCGCTTCAAAAATACACTTTACTTCGATGTGATTTCCTGCATTTTTGACTTGCTTATTATTATTTTCATATTCTTACATTGATATCCGGTACTGAAGCGATACGTGTCTCCCATTCAATGGAGACCACATCACGTAACTCACGTCTCTGCACTCAATGAATATAGAATTATGACGTTAACGAGTTCAAGCGACGCAATCATACTATATCAGCCACGGATTCTTTTTTGCTTGATTTCCAAATAAAAAAATATATCGTATATTATTATCTATGAACATTTTATGCAAATAAATTGGTAGTAAATTGGAGAGAATATACGTTACATAAATTTTACTAAATAAACTTTTAAATTATTGAATCAGGTGTGAATAAATTACTTGGTTCAGTAATGGGTCCCATTTTTCTTTTTTATTAAAAGTTGAGCGCAAGCGAAGTTTGGGATTTTGCTTTCAAAAGTTAATATATTATAATCTGTTCAAACGAAGGTGATTTCCAAACGCGAGGACCTTCCAATTTTTCCTGGAGTAGCCGTCATTACCAACAATACTACGTGACTGGGGCAATGTTACATAAATAATTTTGCTAGAAAAATGGTAATTTCTTTTAGAACAATCCGTTTTTTTATATTTTAGTTACAATATTTTCTGCCTATATTACCTAATCGTATCTGAATTTATAAGTGAATGTCGTAATTTATGAATAATTTGTGCAACTGCAAACACGTAATTTATTACAACACGGTAAAACGTTAAAATAACTGAGAACAACCTGTTTACTTTAGATAAAATGTAAACAAGGCAGTCACATTAAGACCTCGCTATTGTTACATTTATAAGTATTATACTCATTGTAAATTAAATCGTCAGCAAAATATTGGTGGAATTGGTCGTTGGGGAGCGGGAGTCATTAGCAAACATTTGTCATTTGCAAACTCAGCTTGACGTTTATCGCTCTACAATTGATGAGCGGATGTTAGGGCACGTAATCAATTGTAATCCAGGATGATTCTGCTAAAATTGGACGAAATTTTCAAACGATTAGTAAGTATCCCAAAAATTTATTGGCATGACCATGAAAGGAGTTTTTGATATCAGGTAGGTAAGTTATATTGCTTATAAGGCAAAATTATAATCACAGGTTTTTATGAATTGAAATTAGGACTGATGGAATTGGAGCTCCATTTGAGTTTTATGTGACTTTTGCTGTTTAATATTACAAAATAATATCGTTGTTTTTTGGGAGTTGATGAAATATTTAATTGCTCTTAAAACAAGTGCAGTGAGTGATAATAGGTAACATTAAATTAAAAAAACTGACTAAAAGAAAGAATGAAGAAATTGTAGATTTCACAGACAGAAAAATTAGGTAATCATCCACCTATTCAAATATCCGCTCTTCAATAGTAATTTATCCTTTTGGTAGCGTCCGCCATTACAATATCAAAGAAAATTTCACTCATCAAAAAGGTGTGAATAATTGTAAAATTCAACAAAAAAGCCTATTTATCAAAAGTATTCTCATTTTTATGAATATAAAGACTTTTAAAACACTGAAATATTTTACAATGTATAGAAAAGGGATGTATCCTAAGTAGGTAAAACCATTGCGTGAGAATAAGGTTGAGAACTTCGTGGTAAATTATAATAATAAAATAAAATTGATATTTCTTATAAATGATTTCATAAAATAAAAAATTTAATAAATCATGGAACATTATACCTGATATTGTTACAAAGTTCAAATAACCCTCCTGTAATCAGTTTTCTAAACAAAAAAGCATCGAAATATTTTAGAAGTTTGTAATGGTAGTTTTATTTCAAACTAGACTGCAAAATTCTGGTAGAAGTATTAGAACGGTTCAGTTGCCAAAGGACAAGATTCGCTTTGTAGTTCGCTCTTTCAACATTTCTCTCACCTGCGTGAACCACTCCACGCCGTTTTTCTCCGTGGGTGTATTAAAGGAATAAAAAATGCTTTAAGTTTATATTTTACTAGCAAAACGCGATAGACCTTGCCTAAAATTTTTCTCTTTGCGAATAAAAGTGGACATGTTTTAATTTACAATCTATAATTCATTTTAGAAAAACGTGAAAGTTTTTTTACTGAGATTCCATTTTCACACGCAGACTGATTTTGACTTAAAGTTTTCTTGTTTTATCTGTACCATAGAATTTCAGCGTCATAAGAATTATGTTACTTTTATTTTTTAATATACTTTCAATATTTAATGATAGACATACAATTCAATAGCGCTGATACTGCACGCAAAGCCGTCCCGAGTGTTATTAAGCGTTAAGTTAGAATAGCTTGAAGCCTTCGGACAGCATAAAGACATCAAACACTTGGGTTGCCACCAAACCGCCCACCAATCCGCACTGGAGCAGTGATGGATTATGCTCTTGGCCTACTCAGTTAGGAAGGTAGACCAGACATAGCATGGTTTTATCGGGCAAATAATGGATCTAAGCTAAGCCATAATAGGTAAAAGAGACAGATAGACAGTAACAGCTCACTTTACTGCTGTCTGAACAAAATATGCCACATTTTATCTATTGTTTCGAATATCTCTAATCTCTATACTTACTGGTTACACTGGACTGAATATCTGTGGAGTAGTTTTGAGATTATCGCATTCAAATGGTGACTTTGTATTGTATTTGTTTATATTCTATGCATCAAATGGGCGGCAAGCGCTGAAGTTCATTTAGCAGATTATAGTTGTCTAGTTGTGAATGCCTGAGTTGTTTCCTCGGTCAATGAATACAGTAAACAGCTAGGATTGTTTTTTAAGGTTACAAAGTAACAAAATACCTACACTATTCTTAGAGGCTGAGTAAACGATATTTTACAACGAAACGAAACGAAACGAAACGAAACGAAACGAAACGAAACGAAACGAAACGAAACGAAACGAAACGAAACGAAACGAAACGAAACGAAACGAAACGAAACGAAACGAAACGAAACGAAACGAAACGAAACGAAACGAAACGAAACGAAACGAAACGAAACGAAACGAAACGAAACGAAACGAAACGAAACGAAACGAAACGAAACGAAACGAAGCGAAACGAAACGAAATGAAATGAAATGAAATAATCTTTTATTCATGTAGGTATCACTGATACACTTATGTACGTCATTTTTTTTTAATTTACCAGCTTTTCGAAAAGGTGCTTTGTCATGGAGGAGAAGAAAAGCCGTAAAGAAACTTCTCAGCACAACTTTAAAAAAATAAAACTTATATTTATTACAAAAATAGATATTCTCTAACCTGAGCAGAACTGGTTGCCTAGCTGGTGATTTCCATGCATCCTCATCATTTAAATATTCATCTATGTTATAATAACCCTTGCCTACGATTTGGATAAAAACTGCGAAACAGCGTTCATATTCGCAACTATGAAAATCAACTAAAATCATATTATGATTTTAGTTGATTTTCATAGTTGCGAATATGAATGCATATGATGCATTGAGCATAATATGATTTTTCAACCTTATTTCTCCCTGCTGACGCACTACTATCGCTTATTGTAACTTGGCAGTGTTGACGCCAGTCTGCGGATAGCCGTGTTGCAGAGAATGGTCACGTCGCGCATTCGCTGCTCCAGGTTACGTAAATTCGTTAATTCCCAACAATAAATTATATATTTTATGTTTTTGTGAGATTTACATACTAGTTAAGATTTAAAGGGTAGGTCTATAACACAATAAATACAACTAATTTCATTCATAGGAAGGCGTGGCCTGCGCGACCCCCTCGAATGGATTCAACCTGTGCCTACAGCGCCTTAAATAGAAAAATATTATTGATTTCAACACCGCATATCTTGGTTTTACATGGTTCCTTTTAAAATATCCATCCTAGTAATGCTTTTAATCAGGTAAATTTGTCTGCTGATATTAAAAGTGACAATATCCCACGATAACTTTATGACAAAGAGTAGCTGAATAGTAAGTAAATTAAAAAAGTAATTAGTGAATAAAGGATTTTCTTATGCCTATATTATGTTTTGTCGTTAGGTGAAGAGAAAGTTTACGAATTCTAAAATATTTTATGCAAAAATAAGCTTTATTTTTTAATTTAAATAAATAAACAAACACTCACATTTCAATACAAGACTTTCTTTTAAGACGAAAGGGTTTTTACAGATAACAGATAAACAAAAGTATAACAAAATCCCATAGATACGTTCCTTTTTTACCAATACTTAAATATACTTTATTTCATTCTTACTCCATTACATAATGTACATTACTCATGGTGACTCAAAGGATGACCAAAAAAAATTGCATGTTTATTTATTTTAATTTTAAATATTTTACTGTATAACTTAATTAGTTTAATTAATTATTATAGTACAACCACAAAATTTTTATATTTTCTGAAAAATTGTTAAAAATAAATAATAACGCTAACCTATCACTGTCAAATTACTTTTTTCTTTTTGTCTGCAACACTTTACCACGCAAATGGCAGCAACTTCCAATATTGTGTAATTTTTAGGACATCCTGTATTACGATTTTCTTATAAACCTAATAAAGAACAAACTTGTAATATTTGGGGTACAATTACCACTATTGCCAGGTGTAGTTAATAGCCATATTTTGTTAGTTTTGGACAAGTTTCATTGCGTAATAGTCGTTATGGACTGTTAATGGACAATAATTACCTATTACGTGCAAATTGGTATAGTCTTCTCTTATTTTACGATCATGCAAAAAATACTAACTTTGAAGCGTTTGGTACTATAGTTTACAGCATCATGAATTTTCAGTTCACAAAGGAAAACAAAATGTATATCTTCAAGAAATAAACTACATTTCAGAACAATTTAAAAATGAATTTTGTTGAATTGAAACAAGAACTGGTCTGTAGTTAATTATGAATATTCGAAATAAAAAAAGAGAAAGTGAGGTTTTATGAAACTACGACGCAAGTGAAACTTTTCGGCTGTAGGCATATAACTAAAATTTTTTAGAAAATTATTCGATTTCTAAAGTATTAAAATTGCGTTTTTAGGGTTCCGTAGCCAAATGGCAAAAAACGGAACCCTTATAGATTCGTCATGTCTGTCTGTCTGTCTGTCTGTCCGTCCGTATGTCACAGCCACTTTTTCCGAAACTATAAGGACTATACTGTTGAATCTTGGTAAGTAGATGTATTCTGTGAACCGCATTAAGATTTTCACACAAAAATAGAAAAAAAAAACAATAAATTTTGGGGGTTCCCCATACTTAGAACAGAAACTCAAAAATTTTTTTTCATCAAAGCCATACGTGTGGAGTATCTATGGATAGGTCTTTAAAAATGATATTGAGGTTTTTAATATCATTTATTTCTAAACTGAATAGTTTGCGCGAGAGACACTTCCAAAGTGGTAAAATGTGTGTCGTCGTCGTCGTCGTCCCCCGTAACTTCTAAAATAAGAGACTGATAAAACTAAAAAAAATATATAATATACATTACCATGTAAACTTCCACTGAAAATTGGTTTGAACTAGATCTTGTAAGTAGTTTTTTTTTTAATACGTCATAAATCGTAAACCGCAATTTACTTTTCATTCAATCAACTTGAATACTAACCTACCTACCTAACCTGTAGAGTCAAATACAACGAACTACAAGAACTTTTATATTATGTTACTTCCTGCTACGGAACCCTTCATGGGCGAGTCCGACTCGCACTTGGCCGCTTTTTTTTATCTTAATTATTGAAAAATGGGAAGTCAATAGTAGACAAAATATTCATTTATAAAATTTAATTTCAATTTGCGTATTAGAGTACGGAATCATTATTAATACAATCATTTAGATTTTCCCAGCGAAGCGGAAATTTGAACGATGAGTTTGAATTTCTGTTCTCGGTCTGGGTGTGAATGTCCTTGTCTAGTGTATTGTCCATGGCACAGGGAATCCTACTGTGGGGCTATGAGTGTGAAGCGTTATTATTATTATTATTATTATACTTAACTTTTTAGTTAAAGCTCGTCCTCTTGGGACGGTGTTAAGTAACCTAGCACGGGCCTAGGCCAAGTGACTAGGTAGTTTTGTTTGTCCTTATAATGTGTTCAAATGTAGGCTTATAATGTGTTCAAATGTTTTGTATGTCATGTGTCATAGATGTGTTATAATTCCCAGACTCCGTGGTATGTATTGGAAGTGAGGATGGATTCATGAAACGGCGTACGATAGAGCAGGTGTCAAGAACAACGGATTTCTGTAGTGTTATGTATGTATGTTTTGGGAGTTGAAGAAGTTCTATTGCGTTAAGTAGTGTTTTTGGGATAACACCAGTCGATGAAATGATAATAGGAATGATTCGAACTAGGTCCTGGTGCCACATTTGTTTAATTTCGTCGGCTAGGGGTATGTATTTTTGGATTTTGTCTGTAAACTTTTGTTTCAGATTATTAGTGTTAGGTACAGAAATATCAATAAGGTAGGTTGTTTTCGTTGTTTTTAATGTCAGGGTTAAATCTGGTCTATTACTCAATACGGTACGGTCAGTGATAATGTCTCGGTTCCAGTAGAGTTTTGTGTCATTATTTTCTAATACGTTTTTGGGTTTATATTGGTAATATGGTGTGTAGGTTTCTAGAAGTTTATATTTTAATGCGAGCTGTTGGTGGATATGTTTAGCTACATTGTCATGTCTATGTGTGTACTCTTTGTTAGCTAGGGCCCTGCAACCCCCTGTGATATGGTCTATTGTCTCTGTTGTTTGATGGCATAATCTACATTTATCTGTTTCTATTCTTTCTTTGAGGATGTATTTAGAATAGTTTCGGGTTTTTATTACCTGATCTTGGATGGAAACAAGAAAACCTTCCGTTTCACCAAAAATATTTCCTTTTGTAAGCCAGCTGTTAGATGCTTCTTTATCAATGTGTGGTTGTTCTATTTGTTGCAGGTATTTACCATGTAAAGCTTTATTTCTCCACTTTTCTATTTTTTCTTCTTCCGACTGTATTTTTTGCGTAGGATCGTATTGGGTATTATTTAGTTTTAACGGGGTTCCTGATGTGGGTAAATGTACTATTGCTTTGTGTAACGGACTATCATTAGATTTGTTTCGAAAATATAAACGTAAATTTTGTACTTGAGCGTAATGTAAATTTTTAATGTCGATAACTCCGCGGCCTCCATTTTTCCTTTTTATAGTAAATCTTTCTACTGCTGAATGACTATGGTGAATTAAGTGTTTGTTGCAAGTAGTTCTCGTTAATGTGTTAAGGGCATTTAGTTCAGTTTCTGACCAATTTATAATACCAAATGAATATGTCAGGATTGGTAAAGCATATGTGTTTATGGCTTTTGTTAGGTTTCTTGCAGATAGTTTTGTTTTTAGTATAGTAGTTAGTCTTTGTTTATATTTTGTTCGTAACTTATTTTTGATTTCTGTGTGATTTAGTGTTATACTCTGATGATAACCTAGGTATTTATATGTCTCTTTAAATTCCATATTACTAATAGTGCCTTCCTGATGTGTTAAAGTGTGTGCGTCTGTTTTGTTATATTTACCTTTTATTATACTATTTATTTTACATTTGTCTATTCCAAAACTCATTTTTATGTCTTTACTATATTGTTCAGTTATTGTTATTAATTGGTTTAGTTGTTGTCTGTTTGCTGCGTATAGTTTGATGTCGTCCATGTAGAGTAGGTGTGTGATTTTAATGTTATTATGTTTATCTAGTGTGTAGCCGTAATTTGTTTTGTTAAGGATTCTAGAGAGTGGGTTTATGGCCAAACAAAACCAGAGGGGGCTCAGGGAGTCTCCTTGAAAAATTCCTCGTGATATTTTAATTGGATTTGTTTTTACTGTTCCATTAG
This sequence comes from Thymelicus acteon, assembly GCA_951805285.1. Taxonomy (NCBI): domain Eukaryota; kingdom Metazoa; phylum Arthropoda; class Insecta; order Lepidoptera; family Hesperiidae; genus Thymelicus; species Thymelicus acteon. The sequence continues at coordinate 8,263,818 of OX638229.1, read as the reverse complement.
CAGTGTGGATGTTAAGTGTAGTGCTCCATGTTGTCATTATATGTTGTAGGAAATTTACGAGGCTATCATCTGTTTTGTAGAGTCTTAAGATATATAGAAGCCAGGAGTGTGGTACACTATCGAATGCTTTTTGGTAATCTATATATGCGTAAAATAGGTTTCTGTGTCTTTGTTTGGCTTGGTTGTGTATTTCGGTGTCTATTACAAGTTGCTTATTATTATTATTATTATTATTATTATTATTATTATTATTATTATTTAGATGATAGACGCATATTAAAAGCTAAGAGAAATATTTATTTAAATCATTGAAACTCCATTATTATTCTTACTCCAGGGCCGGCTGTAATGCGACATACGATACATGGACGAAAAATTTTGAGGTGATAGAATAAAAGTTTCACTTTAAAATTTATATATAATAATAACAATAAATAATAAAGCCTTTTATTCGGACAACAGATTTTTGTGTCTTATACTACTGCACTGTTATATGTGTATTTTACAAAATTTATATTTATTCGCGTATTTGGTGCTTTTTTACTTTCTGTAAGTCCGTTTGCCAGTTGGCAAAGGCCTCCTTCAATCTTTTCCATTCTGATTTCTCTATGGCTACTCTACTCCATGTTATGCCTGCAACCTGCCCGATATCATCGTCCCATCTTTTTTGTTGTCTGCCTCTTTTCCTTTTACCTTCCCTCGGATACCAATGGGTAATTATTTTGTTCCACTTGTCCTTTCCTCTGACCATATGTCCCGACCACTTCCATTTTAGCCTTTTTATTTTTTGGGTTACGTCTTTCATCTTGGTCTTTTTCCTAATATTTATATACAGATATTGTAAATAAAGAAAGAGAGCGACTTCTGTGAAAACTACGTGGATAATCTCCAGAGCCACGATGTCTATTTGAAGAAATCTTTCACTTTCATTCAAATGCAATGCTTTAATTCAATTAAATTTCCAAAATATCATAACAGAGTCCCGTCTGTAGCAGCATTATAAAAAGAAGTACCTACAAAAGATAGGATTCATTTTATGAGAGGATGTCTGAACATCGTAATATCTTTTTGATTTCCGCCCTCCCTATTTTATTGTATTCAATTTGCGGACCGCGTAGAGTGGTATCCACACCAATATAATATAAGATTGAAGTGTCAAGTGACTGTCTCTTATATCATAAAAATAGCAATTTCAAAGTACGATAATTGTGTTATTACTCAATGAAATCAAAGATTGTAGCCTTTCTGCTTGTTTTTCCAGCCGATTGACTTTATTACATGTACACAGTAAACTAAGCTATATATAGCATATAGGTACTATTATTATATTATCCCTAAAACAAAATCCTTAAATCCCGTTCAGTTAAACACAGTATTAATAATTATATTCAGACTTTCACTGAAATATTCTGGCATAGTGCTAAAAGCAATCTTCTCTAGTGGCAATGTATTGCATATTATTGACAAAGGAAGACATGGTTCTACTAACCAAATAGCACTGACGGAATAATTTGTACAACGATTTTACATGAATATTAATCATTACTAGTCACCCAAACAAAATTTTATATAAATTCGTCTTGAATACCAGAAACCTTTGCGCATTTGGGGTTCGAATTTCAGGCTCAGTATTAATAAAGGTTATTATTATACAAGTACAATATTCGGTTCCAATATGAAATGCAAATACAGCGATTGTGCCTCTAAGCACTTACCCAGAGCGAAGTTATCGTGTTTGCCTCTGAATTCCGATACAAATATTGACGGCGAGCGGAATTATCTGTTCACAACCCTTGGGTCTGTTTGTTATGACATTTATCGGTTCTTTTAAACTGAGACTAATATCATGTTGATAAGTATTGAAAGGGCAGATTTGTGTTTTAGTTCTTTTGGATTCTGACCAGAATAATAATCATGTAGCTTAAACTTTTAAACTTATTATCTCTGCGAATGCTATTTTTAGACATTCAATATTTTATTATGACCGATATTATAAATTATAATAAAAATAAATATTTTATTATATTTAAACTTTTTATTTCAATTTTTAGAATTTTGCTATGTTTAAGAAATTTTAAACCACAATATCGAGTGTTGACGAACAAAGTATTGTTGTCGAGGGATACTACTTTCTCTCAATTAAAAATTAATTAGGCTACTTGAGAAGTTCCAACATTATAAACAATATATTGAAAATTAATTTATCTGGTTTTGATTCTACATCATAATACCGAAACGTTATTTAGATGTACTCTTCGTAATATCAAATTTACTAAGTTCGCTTTTAACTGCTCGCTTAGTTAAGAGATATTGGAAAAGTTTATATATCAAAGTTCAAGTTTGTCGAAAGGTTAATAATCACGCTTTATGAGAAATAATACTGGATCTGGATATACATGGCATATTGTTATTATCCTTTATATTAGTTACCTATTAGTTTTATTTTAAAATCAACAATTTTATTGTACTTTTTTGATTGAATTGTTTTTTATTGGAGCATACTTTCAAGAAGTTAGTAATGTCAAAAAGTTTATTAAGTTACGTTTTGTAAATATTTTTACACGCTTTATATTAGCTTCACCTGTATGTTTGTTTGTTTGTAACTTCTCTTTGAACTTGATTTTGACCCACTTCAACCGGTCAGATTTCTTTCAAACTTCGTGGACTTATTGAAAACCAATGACAATTCAATATTTAAAGAAAAAAAGAAAGTAAGAAAAAAACTTAATTTCATTTCAAAAAATTAAACTAAATAATGAAAAAATAAATAATAGTTAAAAAAAAAAAACTAAAAAACACGCTTTTATAGAAAATCCACCTAAAAAAATAGAAAATAATATTTTAATTAAAAATCGTGTAATTGTAATAAAAGCGTGGGGTGCACGGTTTCAATGAGTAGGGATAATATCTTTAAAAGCACCCCACGCATTTTTTACAATTATACGATTTTTAATTCAAAATTTTCTATATTTTTTTAGTTGGATTTTCTATAAAAGCATGTTTTTAGTTTTTTTTAACTATTAATTCTTTTTTTTAAGTAATTAATTTATAAATAAGTAAAATAAAATTAACTTAAAATTACACAATATATGCTCTAAATTTTCACAGCTGATTGTCATGAGCTTTCTGTAGAGGCTCGTAAATAAGTAAGTTTCTTCACTGAATAAATAGCATAATAGCTGAAAAATAGAAAATAAATAGCTGAATAAATATTCCCCCTTAGTTGATCTTCGTAGGCAATAATTTTATTACTTTGAGCTATATACAAACAGAGTACACCAATTTAGAGGAACCCTGCAAATAGCTTTGCTGACATATTGAATGTTCGATTCAAGATCCGTATCGATAAATTATAACGCCTTTTGTCTTGGTAACTACATAGAAATTTGTGGCCGAACACTTGCACAATGCGTAGTAGGAAATCAATTGTAGGCACGATGTAGTCTGTCGTTTCATATCTATCTAGTATCTACCATAATATAATGTAATGGTTTATTGTTTGTGATAAAAGGAAATTCTACAGGCGTTAAAATAATGTTTTGTGTAGGATTCTTTTCCCATTCGCTTTCTCTACATGTTATTTATTTACTGTACAAACAAATAAATCCAGATAATAGTTTTTGGTGCACGTATTAACTATATTTTATGAGCAAAATATTGACGTTTAAGATTTGGAAATAATGTTATTCAATTCAAATTACGTATGTAAAGAAAGAATAATTGCGTCAAAATTAATCTATACTAATATATAAAGAGGAAAGATTTGATTTTTTGTTTGCATTGAATAGGCTCCGAAACTACTGAACCGATTTCAAAAATTCTTTCACTGTTGGGAAGCTACACTATCCCCGAGTAACATAGGCTATATTATATTTTCAAAAAAATTAGGGATCCTTAATAAAACTTCAATAATGTAACCCAAGGTGTAAAAAATAAGAAAACCGAAGCAAAGCGAGGGCGGTTATTCGTATAAAAATAAATTAAGAGCTAATGTTCTTTCTTTTTTTCTTTTATTTGGCCGGAGATGCATTATTGATGCCTTGGTGTGGCTGATTAATGTCTATGGGTGACGATACTCATTTACCTACAGGTAGACGTCAGCTCATTTTACAGATATTTTCATACTAGCTTCGACCTTCTTACCACCCGACGAACTTCGTATCGCCTAACAAACTTTTTTTTCTAAATAAAAGTAGCCTAAGTTACTCCTTGGTACATCAGCTGTCTGTCAGTGAAAATCCCGTCAAATTCGGTCCAGCCATTTCAGAGATTAGCCGGAACAAACAGACAGATAGACAGACAGACAGACAAAAATTGTGAAAAATTTTGTTTTGGTATATGTACCGTGTATACATCCAAAGGCACTTAGTAAAAAGCGGTTATTTTAATATTACAAACAGACACTCCAATTTTATTTATTTGTACAGATGTACAGATAAAATTCCTTATTTCCACAGATCAATGCTTCTGCAGTGGGTAGAGGAGGATTTATGATTATATATCACGATATTACTATATGAACTAGTTATATAAATGTTCACGAAAATAGCTTTAATATGAATATAACAATAGTATATCGAAATACGTATTGAAATCTAAATGTCTTGTGCCTGAAAGCGTTAGTTAGGGGTAATTTCACTGTCGACTGGACACAAAGCACACCCCGATCCAGATTATTGTACAGACAAGTATCAGTCCCATAGATATACGGATTCGGTCCGCTCTGAACGGAGTCTATTCTTATGTGCTGACATTATAGTAATTGTACTAATCCTACTAATTTGATTAGAAAAGTAATAGCTTTCAGTATGTATAGCAATATAGATAATAATACCTTCTGGATATGTCTGCATTTTGAATATTTTCATCATTTTGTTAGATACAACGATGTTTATATACAGCTTACTGGTGTGCTTATACACGTTGCCTACAGATAATAATCATATCGATAGGTAAAAATCCTGTAATTACAGTTTTAGCCTTTATATCAGTAAACTGTTTTTATAAAGGCCAAAACCACAGATTTCGGATTTTTATTTGTTGGTCTGTTCAACGTAAGAAATTATAAATCTAAATTATTGTAGAACAGCGTCTCTGGTAACTTACATTATGAATCTATGTGTACTTTCAAGATCATTAAAAAATATTTTGAAATAAATTAGCCTTTTATATGCTTTTATCGCTTTTGTTTGGGTCAAACTCTGATTCATTTATTTGATCAAAGAAAGCTTTGCAAAAATTACTCTTTTCCGGGAAAAAGGTTAAAGTTAAGCAGCATGTCCTGTTACAAGATAAAAATGTTATATTGTTGACACTGTTATACATGTTGTATATTTATTACTTTCTAATTCATTACTTTCTAATTGAAATATAACATTTCTGAAACATATGATAAACTATTTTGTTATTTGGAATATAAATGTTTGTTAAGGACAGAAGCGAAGCGAGAATAGGTTAATGGTTATTAATATAATCCTTTTTTTACTCCTATTCCTCCTCTCATGAGGAAGTCGACATAAATAAATCCAAGCAGTAAGTTAAAACAAAAGCAGTCTTTTCGAGTTTGGTTGTCGACTGTTTTAAAAGGAAATTCGAGTAATTGGGCTCTCAGAAGTTAAAGAAACGTCTGTTGTAGGAACGCGATTTGGTTAGACTTGAAAGTACTTATCCCCTAAAGTTTGCCTACTTTTTCTGGGAACCCATCATTGGGAGCATTAATCGAGCAATTCTTCTTCACGACAAATACTTCGAAGAAGTTTTTGTCTTTTTCGTAATTCAACGCATAAATTCGAGAGTGCTAAAATCAGTTTAAGGGCTTGTTTCACAATCTTCAAGTAAGTCCGAAGTAAGCTATTCTTTGGTTAAGTTGACATTTCGTGTATGTAAAATGACACTTTATCGTCACTTTAACCGGCGAATAGCTTATTCAGGACTCTACTTGAAGATTGTGAAACAAGCCCTAAGCTTTACAACTAGGGTGAGGTTGCGTCACTGATATAATACCTAATATGGTGTAGATAATTTGATACTTTACAAAGCGAAATAAACTGAAATATTTAACTTGTAAAATATCAGCAGCGACGCCATAAAAGTTGAAACCTGCGTCACCTTTCCCCAAGGGTCGACTTTGCAGTTGTCGCTGCAATCAGACGCCCGTGGGTAAACAGCGAATATTCTGTTTAAAATAACTTTAGCGTTCGCATATGGTCGCATATATTCATGATAACATGCATCTTTATACATACTAAAGGTCGATGCATACGTGACTTGGACGGGACGTGAAGTTTTCATAGAAAATGTAAACGATAGCGCATACGCCACGGAGGCACGGACGGGACAAGAACGGGGTACGCACGTATATTTATGCCCCGTTCACGTCTCGTCCACGTTACGTATGCAGCGGCCAGCAACCCTAACTTTGTAAGCGGTGCAATTGTGAAAATACCTCTGTCATATTATGCTGACTTATTCTGTCATTTTGTATTGTCATTTGGTGTTGATGTGTCTGCTGTCATTTTGTGTTGATGCTCTGAAATAGCATGTATACTCGTAATATACATGTATACTCGTACCTCAGGGGCGTACTTGTAACATACTTGGTAATAAATGTAAACGTTAAATAATATATGTAAACTTACTAACTTTTTGTGTAACTAAACTTTTTGTTTAGTCACAAACATACATATCATTAGTATTATAACGGCCTTGAGTCGACAAACGATTAGACAAACCACTAAGGAGTACCGACCACTTTATTCAAGGCCGAAGAGGGAGCGAAGGTCCGCTTTCAGGATCTTACCGATTTTCGTAACCTGATATTCTGGATAAAAGGTATTTTATGTTCTTTCTTGTGCTCCTAACAATATTTATGCAAAATTTTCAGTCGATCCGGTTAAAGGCGGAAAATTTAACAAAAAACTCAACTTCGTATTTCTAATGTAAGTTTTCTCCTTCACTGCAATCAAAGTATGCAAAATCCTAGAACTGTAATACTTGTCACCAGTCCAGTGATGTTTATCAGGAGAGATCTAGTCGAAGTCACGTCCATTATTGAGCAGAATTCACTACAATAAAGGATTCGAACTTAACAGTAATTTAGCCCCCAGACTCCAAAAGTTTTGTAGTAGGCACGGACCTAAAAAAAAGACGGACGTAATTCCAACAACAAATTCAGTGAAGCACCCATAGTAATACCAACTCTTTATTCGTACAAGTACACACACCCACACATTGACACCATTCTGCTTCAATCGCGAATCAAAAATTACGCACACATGGTAAGCTGGCGGCCATTGCTATGCTTCATTCTCGATTAGACGACGGTACGTCCGTCTTTTTTCAGGTCCGTGGCAGTAGGTAGTTTAAGTATTTTACATACAGCACTTCAAGAGCTACTCAAAATATTACCATCACCTTACCTGTCGTCCTAAAGTACACAGCCGTGTAATCATGTATAGCCAAGGCTTAGTTCACGAGCACTTGTGCGTGAAAGCGAAGAAATGGGCTTTTTTCGTCGCTCAGGGCATTAACTTCGTAATCTTTATTAACGGAGAGGGCGCGCTTAGAATCGTTTCAGAGGCTTTTAATCCAAGATCGTTCACCACAAGACATGTTCTCCTTTGCTTTTGAACATTAGCATCGGATCTACTTTATGATGACAGCACCTACGAATCTCATCTTACTTACACACGCGAATATGTTTATTGTATTACATCTATACTTTAGGTACCTAAGTCGCATTTTATAAATGTGTGTCGTAAGCAGAAATTGATAATCAAAATTTATAGTAAAAAAAATAATTATACCTAATTTAATTACTACAAATTATTTTCCATTTTTCATTCAAAAATTATTTTATCTTACATTGTTATTTCCTTTGTTTGGATAAGGTATAAGGGTGAATGTGAATACCCAAATTCCCAAAAAAAAATTAATGTTTAACAGCCCAAACTTTTATGTAGGTCATACAACTTTAATTTCAGTCCATATCATCAAATGTACCTACCGGTAAGCTGATGGAAGGCATTAATTATTATGTAGTTCGGGTGCGTTACAAGCCCTCGAGGCGTCACGCGTGCCTTATCTACGTCACTACGGCCAGCATGGAACGGACGACATTATAATAATAACACTGTTATACATATAACACTAACCCAGACAAAATATGGAATAATGAGCAGTATAAACAATGCTATGCAAGTAATAACATTTAATTCTTGCTCCATCGTGGTTCGTGCGCATGTTTACTATGATATTTTGATAGGGGTATTCACTTTAACGGTACGATATTTTGTACTAGTAAGTAATTTCGTACTAAGTCTAATTCGTTGATCAGCTCGATGCTTCTAACAGAGGAAGATGAGTTGGGTTAATAATGGATTAAATATAAGTACTATTATTTCTTCTGTGGTGTAACACTTAAGTTGAGGTATAAGCGTGCCTTCGTTGGAATATTGGCTTATGCATTGCTCGATTATAATGTAAGTGTCTTCAAGGCAAGAGTGAATAGGCTTTTACTAAGTTAGTGCGTTTTACCATCCATGACTACATCGCCCCTTACCATCAGGTGGGATTGTAGTCAAGCATTAACTTATAAGGTTTAAAAAGAAAACAGGTGTAATTTTTACATGCAATTTTTTTACATTACATACACCGATAAATAAGCAGACGAGCTACCTGATTGTAAGTGGTCATTTTTGCCTTTCAGCACCTTAAGCATCACCGATACGACCCCAGCGAAGAAATCAAAGAGAACTTAGAAATAAATAAAGAAAGAAGTACTTAAATGGCAATAACTGTACATACATTTATGGCTCATGAGTGAAACATTACACAGAATAAAATATCTTAGTAGATAGAGACTCTCTGTATACTCTGTAACGAAATGAAAGCGGTTGAAGTCTTAGTTCTACTTTATACGTCATAATAAATGCGAATTCATCAGATTTCACCTTAGTTTTTGTTATGTAAGATATTCATTTCTTAAGGTTTCATAAAACCTGTGCTAATAGTATTATTATTAAGTAGAAAATAAAAGGGAAATTATGAGAAACGGGAGCAAAGGTGCGGCGCGGCAACCTGCATTCCATTGTTCTTTCTTTCTTTTTCTTATTTATTCTTGGCCGGCAACGCATCAGTGATGCCTTTGGTGTTGCTGATGTTCATGGGCAATGATAGCCGCTTACCATCAAGTGGATCGTCAGCTTGTTTGCCGGTCATTTGCATAAAAAAAAATTGTGCACACCTCAGTTCGATTGATCCAATAACATCATTTACAAGAACTTTTACTGTTACTTCCATTGGCGCGTTTGGATAAACCGATCAAAATATTTTTTAAACGTGGGAAGAAGTTGCATAATACTTATGTTTAAAGCTCATACTAAAATTGAGTATTTTCCGAACAAGTGTTGAAAGTTCTTCTTCTTGGATACATATGAACAACAGACTGCCGGTAAATTTGCATAAGGCTGCGTTCCCACGGCATTCCAGTTTTACGGGAACAGCTTTTTTCGCGACAAAAGCAGTTTTCGCTGATGTCCATGGGCGACAGTATCACCACGCCACTTACCATCAGGTTGATCGTCAATTCGTTGTCGGCTATTTACTTAAAAAAAAGAATTGGTCTATATTCTTGTTCTACGTTCTGACGTCAGGTATTATATCAGTAGGAGTAACCGCCTTCGCCTTGCTTCCATTTTCTTATATTTTTACACCTTGTGTTATTATTGGAGTTTTATTAAGGATCCCTAATTTTTTGAAAATATAATATAGCTTATGTCACCCGGGGATAGTGTAGCTTCCCAACAGAGAAAGAATTTTTCAAATCAGTTCAGTAGTTTCGGAGCCTATTCAGTGCAAACAAACAATCAATTTCCTCTTTATAATATTAACATAGATTAACGTTAGCCAACGGAGTTGCAATAATCCATCCGATCGGTATTTTGTGAAATTCTGCAAACAGGAAGCTCATGGCAATACTATTATGAAAATAATTTTGCTTATAAACAGGATTCTGCTAAAAACTGTTTCCGCAAAGAACAAGATGTATCACATCTTGTTGGGCCGAGCGTGACATAAATCGTTCTACTTCAAAATGTCATGAAAACGTCATGTTATTAAAAGTTTTGCACGCTGTTAATGTATACTGGTCTTTTATATCATGAAAGATGCATACTGAAACATATCGTTGAGAACTTCGTTATATTCCGCATTGGCAAAGCTCTTCCTGTTATGTTGAGAATAGTTTAAATGTACTGACATGGAAACTTTGCTGGATAGCGTAGAAAATTACATTATATTATCCCTATTTTCAATGCGCAGTGTGAATACGCAGAATCATAATAATAATATCACGGACCTGAAAAAAAGACGGACTTAACCTCGTCTAATCGAGAGTGAAGCATAGCATTAGCCGCCCGCTTACCATGTGTGCGTAATTTTTGATTCGCAATTGAAGCAGTGAAGTATCAATGTGTGTGTGTGTGTGTGTGTAACTGTGTACTTGTACGAATAGAGAGTTGGTATTACTATGGGTGCTTCACTGTGTTTGTTGTTGGGATTACGTCCGTCTTTTTTTTAGGTCTGTGAATAATATCTATAAATTTGTTTAACATACGATTATACATAGAAACATGATTAACTTGTTCTCACTGACTGAGGAGAGCCGAGGCTATGGGGTTTTGTTCGGAATTACGGAATGATATCCAAATTCCAAAGTAAAATCGGAACCCTTATTGTTTCATCATGCCCGTCCGTCCGCCTGTCTGTCCGAAGCAAAGCGCCGCGCCGAGACCCTTAGTGCTAGAAAGCTGTAATTTGGCATGGACATACATATTTATTAAAACTCCAGAATCGTAGAATAAAATATTGAAAAACATATTTTTTCAGGGTACCTACCTGCCCCACAGGTAACATGAGGATGAATTTTTATTCGCCGCGTACCCTATAGAGCGGGATATCGTTGAAAAGGTTTTTCAAATTCATTTTTGGAATTAGGGATATATTTGCGAAAAATTTGGTTTTAAAATGCTAATTTTGGTTAGACTCAAGCCCCCCCCTGCTGGCTAAGCGGTTGGAGCTGCACCTGTGAAAAAATTCTCAAAAGTAGGTTATATGATGATTTTACAAGGAAAACTATCACGGCTATGTTAACATAACTAGTTAATGAGTAATAGTCGATAAACTTACTACTTCGGAACCCTACAACGCGCGTGGCCTGACACGCACTTGCCCGGTTTTTTGTTTCTGGTTGTTTTAAATTACTGGATGGATGTTAGTTAAATACCTAAAAACGAAGTAGTAAAATACATAAACAGTATTGGTATGATTAGTTAACTCCCACAGTCACGAGCCCAGAAGTAGGACAATTATGGGTTGTGACTTTGACTTTGACTTTTATTCAGATTTCTTCAATGTTTTATTTACGAATATAACTGTGAGGAACAGAAGGGAATTTTAAATTCAACTAACTAAAATCAATTGATGTCGCAGTATTTTTGGAACCATTTCTAAAAAATCTCGGATATTCTTAAACTTTAAAATGTTATTGTAAACAAATGTATAGTAAACAAATGGTTTACTATACAAATATATACAATACAAGAAACTACATAATACATGTAAGGCTAAGTTCACATGACCACACGTTCAGTCATTCACACCTCGCGTTCGTACCGAGCGGTCGTGAGTACTTATGTTTAATCTCGCCGTTAAGATGATGGAGTACTCGCTCAAACTACTCCATAGACATATAAAGCTTATGTAACATAATAAGAATTATCGAGTAATTTGCCAAATTAGATCTCTACTTAAAGGAGATCCGATTCGACGATTATTGCTCAACTGAGCAATAAATATTACGTACTACGTACTCAACAACAAAGTATCTTTGTGCCACCATCACTCATTTGTACATTATTAATTGCTAAAGGAAACACCTATGACATGTTATATACTATTTAGTGTATTAACCATGCACGTGTATTAAATATTCACAAAAAATACAATATTAATACTTAGGCACAGAATACATAATAGTACTCAGGGAAGTAATGACATATCCAAAGAAACGAATTTTGGAAGTGCAATTTCATACTACAAAATATGATTGAGTCTTGATTAAGGTTGCAGCTAAATACAACCAGGTCTTAGAAGTAAATGTAGCCCTTATTATAACAATGTAACATTGTCCCGTGCTATTACGCTACTAAAAATAAATAAATGTACGAAGTTTAGGGCCGCAGCAAAATCCCCAGTGTCTCCTTAAATGTTTGCGACAGCATTAACCTCTTCATATCGTAAAACTCTCACCAACTTAATATTTTAACATGATTTAAACTTATTTCATCGCGGAGTTAATTCTTTATTCTTAATAAGTACGAATTCAGAGTTTAAACTAATACTTCCGGTCACTTATATTAATTAATTTGTAGCGAATCTGACCTAGTAGAAACTCTTGATATTCGAAGGTGACAAATTGATAGATACAAAACTGTTGCCATTACAGCAACTATATGTATAATTCGTGATTATATTATTTTTTATGTATAAGATTAAAATCTATAGAAGGCTTACAAACTTTCTTTGCTCGAGTTGTTAACTTCTTTGATACAGTAGCTAATTGGATTTGAATAATATATTTTCCAATTATATTCATATTTCAATTAAAATGAAAACTTCGCCTATTTTAGACATTATATAATTTTAAATAAACAGTGGTACCTAAGTATGCAGCAACAACTAGTCATGTATTTTCTAGAAAACTTTCTTTCAGAACACAGTTTGTAAAACATCAGTTTTCAAAATTATTTATGTCTCATAATATTCGCTTAAACAACAACGACAAGACACACACTCAGACCGAGAACAGAAATCACTCATTATTCAAAGTTCTGACCGGCTCAAAATCGAACCCAGGACTCCAGTAATCTAATGGACGAATTCGATCGGAAGCAACATACGAAATTAAGAGATTAATAATTATGTTAAACTAGCTTCTACCCGCGACTTCGTCTGCGTGAACTTTAGAATTGGGTCCTTAGAGGAAGTGTGATTAATAAAAAAATGATACAAAAATTCTCTGCTAGCTAGACCTGTAAACAAAATTTCCATAATATTTAATGTAGCACCCTATCCTATTATTGCAGGATATTAAACATCTGTGAGCCAAATTTCGACTGAATCCGTTTAGCAGTTAAGAAACATCAAGTTAATATCATTTTAAAAATGGTTTAAAAAACGACAACAAACATATTTGAAATCAATTCCGTTATTTCCGTTCGTTCAGGAGTTACATAATTATTTGGTCTTCAAGATACACCATCGGGCCTGATAATTTTGGTCAATAAAATGCTAGTTTTGCAATGTCAAGTACCACCAACTAATATTATGTATTTTAAAAAAAGTGTTATTGCCACCCGATCAGGAGTAACAACACATATTTTTTTGCCTCCAAGTTCACTATCAGGCGCTAATTTGATCAATAGTGTACTGGTTTTTTAATGTGAATGTTACCAACAACAACAAACATCCATTCAGCAGTTATTACGGAGCGTATATTGAGCACGCGCCTCATGGTATACCTAGAATACAATGATGTCCTTAGCGACCGATAGTACCTACGGGTCCCGCCGAAACCGGTCGACGGGAGATCTTCTAGCGTATGCCAGTCATATCTGGAGCGAGGCCCTCGAGAAAAAATTTTGGTCTGGCTGCCAACCTTGTGAGATTCAACGTCACAAAAACTCAAGCGTGTCAATTCACCGGCAAAAGAAGCCCTTTCATCTTGGCTCCTATTTTTCAGAATGTATACTTGGAATACACTGACCACCTACAGTTATTGGGAATTGAAATATTCTCAAACATTAACATTGGGACTGGAAGGTTCATTGAATCCAAAGCTTTGGCTGCTGCTAGGAAGTTAGGCGTCTTAGCAAAGGTAAAGCGGTACTTCACACCAACAGCTCTTAATTTGTTCAACTGCTGTCACGTTTGAGCAAGTGCAGTTAAATGCAATGTATCATCATTGAATTCAATGAAGAGGTGTACTAAGGTGCTTACTGGTGAACCTATGCTGATTGAGATTATCTCCAAGGCTTCGAGCATAGACGTAGCCTCTTGTTATTCTATAGGCCACAATTTGGATTGTGCGCAGGAATTAGATGACACCCCCCCCCCCCCCCTCCACCACTGAACATCCCGATGCCCGGCGGGTATTTCTTCCTTTCGTCTTCAACATCCAATCGGTACGGACGACGCTCTTTTCTTCATCTTTCATCTTTCATTATTCAAATCAATAGAGAATAGGCTTTTACTAAGCTAGTGCGCTTTACCCATCAGGTAGCTTTTTAGCCAAGCATTAGCTTATTTCGCATTAAAGTTACATATTTTGTGTATGCAAAATATACCATCCATCAGGTCTTATATTTGCTCAATGATGTATACTGGTTTTGAAATGTCAACGTTACGAACAAAAACATTTTTTAATCCTGTTCAGTTATTCCCATCCGTTCAGTATTTACATATTTTGCCTATAAGGTACACCATCAGGCCTTAAGTTGGTCATTTTGACATTAATTTTTTTGGTTTTGCAATGTCAAAGTAACTAAACTAAACTAAAACATATATTTTTTATTCCTGTTCAGTAATTCACACCCGTTGAGGAGTTACCTATTTGTTCTCCGAGACACGCCATGAGACCCCTAGTTGGTTAATGAAGAGCTGGTTTTACAATGTCAACGACAACAAAAACAAACTATCTTTAAACTCGGTTCCATTTTTAAGTACCATTGAGAAGTTCCACTCTTCATCTCCGGAACCCATCATCAGATCCTCACTGAATTGAAGTAGGATTTACTTGACAAAATACCCAATATTATACAAAAAAATAATAATCAAAATCGCTTCATATACAACTAATCTATTAATTAAAATCAATGATACTGTTTATCTAACGATCTTATTAAAAAAAGTTGTAGGATTGTAGTGTTCGGCCAAAAACATTGGCATATACAGCTACAGAAAAATAAATTTTGACATTTGACATGATAAAGCAGTTTTGACATTAGGCCAACACCGCACTAGGATTTTAAAGACGTACGCGTTCATCCGACATTTCAATAATGACTTGCTCAACCGGTTAAGGAAAGTTAATATTTTTTACTATAAAGAAAATATAAAAAATAGAAAGATATTTAAGAATGTTAATAACGAAATTTGATGATCTTTTGCAATCAATTAAACCTGACAAGAGGTCTTATAATAATACTTATATAGTACCTTTTGAGAGGTAGAAAAAAACTTGATAAGCTATATTGAAGTATTACTTGACGCGATGTTCGGCCCAGTGAATTGCAATTGCAATTTGCTGCAATAGGCTTCAATTTTTAATGGATTTGTTTGGTTTTGAAAGGAGAACGGGGGATCTATTGTGAAAATATTGTTTGCGATGTCTGTTCTGATACTTTAGTACATTATACTTCAATGATAAGCTAGGAGTAATTTTCTTCAACGTAAACACGGACCTGAAAAGAAGACGGACGTAACCTCGTCTAATCGAGAGTGAAGCATAGCAATGGCCGCCCGCTTACCATGTGTGCGTAATTTTTGATTCGCGATTGAAGCAGTGAAGTGTCAATGTGTGGCTGTGTGTAGTTGTACGAAAAGAGAGTTGGTATTACTTTGGGTGCTTCACTGAATTTGTTCTTGGGTTTACGTCCGTCTTTTTTTAGGTCCGTGAACGTAATATGATTATTTTTTGTAGCTCACTGATTGCTCATTGGGTGCGAGGAGCGCTTTACAAACGCTAGTATGTAAGCAGCCTTAGTTTTCCGCAAAAATTGCTTTGTTGTTATATTTCATTATAAACAAGATCGATGGCTACTAAACCTGGCATTGTGTGATAAAAAATATCACAATGTGCATCACCGCAAAATACGGTATATTTTAGTTATTAAAAACAATCCTACTAATATTATAAATGTGAAAGTTTGTGAGTTTGGATGTTTGGATGTTTGGATGTTTGTGTTACAATCACGCAAAAACGGCTGATCGGATATAGATGAAAATTGGCATGTATGTAGTTTAATACCTAGAATAAAGTATAGGATACTTTTTATCCCGAGATATTGATCTATTCCCGAGGGAGAAGAAGTAAATTAAATGGTAATAGGAAAACAGTTTTGACGTTTGTCCTCACAGTGACATTAGAAAACTCAAAACAGCTGACTGAGTGATTAAATTATATTAATCTAAGATTAATGGTTCATTGTTTTAATATGTTTATTAACAAACACATAAAAAAATTGTGATGAGGCACATTGTGATAATTTTTGTCATACACTGGAAGCTGTAGTAGCCATCGATCTCGTATAAAATCAAATAAAGCCAACACAACATTTTTTACGCGTAATTAAGGCTGCTTTCACATCAGCGTTTGTCAAGAGTTCCTCGCGCCCAACTCTTAATCAATGAGCTATACAAAATAATAATTTTACGTAGAAGAAATACTGTAGCTTATCAAGGTTTTTCCTAGCTCTCAGTATGAGGTGCGATTGAAATATTATAATTTATACCGTATCAGGTTTAATTAATTGCATAAAATCATCAAATTTGGTTTTTAACATTCGTAAATATCTACCTATATTTTTTTTTCATTTACTTTATAGAAAGAAATATTAATTTTTTAACCTATTTAGCAAATCATTATTCAAGTGTGTCGGATGAATTATAACGCTTACAAAATCCTAGTGTGGTGTCGGCCTTTTGTCAAGATCGGCCTTATGTCAAGATTTCTTTATTTTTCTATTGCTGTGCATGCATATATTACCAGTGCTATTTACCGAAAACTACAAACCTTCAATAAGTTTTTAATGAACAAGACCGTTAGTATACAATGTTTTTAGATGGAAATAGATTCGTTGTTTGTGAAGCGATTTTCATGTTTTTTTTTATTGTATTGAGAATTTACTCAAGTTGGTCCTACTTCAATATAGTGAGATGATGGATTGTGGAGATAATGTATGAGCTTCTCAATCGTAAGGAATAACTGAACCGTGTTTAAATATATGAACTGTTATCATCATTGACATCGTCCACAACGTTATCATTTTATCAATCGTTGACATTGCCAGGTATGGTGGTGTGTCTTAAAGACGAAATATGGGACTCCTCAACGGAACAATTGAAATAACTAAACAATTTTTAAAAATATTTGTTGTTCGTAATATTGGCTTAAACTCATTAAAGACCCACTACTGGACACGGGTCCCTCCTCTTCAGGAGTCCTAGAGCATACTCCACCACGCTGCTCCAGTGCGGATTGGTGGAGGGGTTAGTGGCCAACCCGAGTGTCAGAAGTTTTCAAACCGCCCGAGGGCCTCCAACATGGCTTATGATTGTTATCTTATGATAACAACCGGGACCGACGGGTTTACGTGCCCTCCGAAACACGGTAACGCTCAAGAAAATTTTGCCACTAGCGGTCACCCATCCAAGTACCGACCGCGCCCGCTGTTGCTTAACTTTTTCGATTACTTAGGATCGACGCAAGCCGCCGGCAAGTTCGTAATATTAACACTGCAAAACCAGACGCACAGAAAAATAGACTTTTTTTTAAATTATAAGTTAATGCTTGACTACAATCCTACCTGATGTAAGTAGCGATGTAGTCTTGGTTTATGATGGGATCTATTTAGTACATGAATATTTTCATACTTTCATACTTTAAGTATGATAATGATGATGTTTCGTGATGACCTGCGATGATTGCCAGGCAAAGACTTAATTTGGCATACTTAAAAATTAAAGATGTATCGTCAGCAAACAATACCGTTTCACACATGTCCTTAGTGAAATAAGGAAGATCATTGATATATATTAAAAATAGCAGTTGTCCTAATATTGATCCTTGGGGCACACCCATGGTCATGTGTACTCCAGGTAACTCTATTCCATTAATAACTACTTTTTAAATATACCTATGTTATTTAAAGAATGCTATGGTTCGTTTGTGTTACGTTTTTGTAAACATAATTCTATTAATGGTCCTGCTGGTTGTTCTTATTGCGGAATAACTTCATAGTTTTCCTCCAGTATAATAGTTGTTCTTTTATTTTCTGTGCATCGCAAAATGTACACGCTGTTTTAATTTTGTCCCTTTTTAGAAGCTTGTGGCTATTGAGACTCGCGAGTTGTGACTCGCATCATACTCTAGCAACAGCCCGTCTCTGTCATTCTGTTTCATGAGCATGTTGCTAACGTCGTTTACCTGCTTGTTCCGGCGTAACAGCTCTCAAGCTGGCTGAAATTATTCCTCACGACGTTCCCTTTCATTTTTATGACCCCTCAGCAGCTCGCTGGGACGCCAAATAATGAGCATGTTGCTGGTGTCGATGATATGCCTGTTTAGGCAGCTCTTAAGTTAGTCTGCTGCTGAACTTACTTATTCCTCACGACATGCCCTATGATTTTTTTTGAATCCTTAGCAACTTGCTAGAACGCGAAATAATAAGCATGTTTTCGACATCAATGATATCCATTCTTTGGGATGAAAAGCAGGATACCGTAAGTTTCATTCACAAACATCCAAACATCTATACCTAACATCTAAAACATCAAAATTTTAGTAGGATCAAGATCAAATTCTAAATTCTCGCGGACGAAGTCGCGGGTAGAAGCTAGTTAACCATAATAATATTATTACAACCAATGATGTTATATGTATAGGGAGGTAGCTTAGATGAAGGAATGAAAGGAGGAATGAAAGGCAGATAACGTCGTTCGAATATGACGTAAGCCTACCAAGAATAATACAAAATAAAAAACTAATACAATCTCGTGTCACTACTAAAGAAAGCGTCAAATTGCATGAACATCGCAATTGTCAAAATGTATTAAATAATTTTATCAGTTTTAATGCCGTCTTGGATTTTTAAACAATTTAAAAGTAGTTCGCAAAATCAAAGAAAAGAAGATGTAATATCTTTTCACAGGTATCTGTTCATTATTTTATTATTTATTTATAATAATATTTTTGCGGTTTGCTCGGAACACAAAACCTCGACAATTATTCATTTGTATAGCAGCTTTATGTGAAAATCGGTTACCCTAAATTTGGGGAAATATGCGTGAGCTATTTGAACACTAGTCGATTTATAAATGTACTAGCTTCTACCCGCGACTTCGTCCGCGAGAATTTAGAATTTGATCTTGATCCTACTAAAATTTTGATGTTTTAGATGTTAGGTATAGATGTTTGGATGTTTGTGAATGAAACTTACGGTATCCTGCTTTTCATCCCAAAGAATGGATATCATTGATGTCGAAAACATGCTTATTATTTCGCGTTCTAGCAAGTTGCTAAGGATTCAAAAAAAATCATAGGGCATGTCGTGAGGAATAAGTAAGTTCAGCAGCAGACTAACTTAAGAGCTGCCTAAACAGGCATATCATCGACACCAGCAACATGCTCATTATTTGGCGTCCCAGCGAGCTGCTGAGGGGTCATAAAAATGAAAGGGAACGTCGTGAGGAATAATTTCAGCCAGCTTGAGAGCTGTTACGCCGGAACAAGCAGGTAAACGACGTTAGCAACATGCTCATGAAACAGAATGACAGAGACGGGCTGTTGCTAGAGTATGATGCGAGTCACAACTCGCGAGTCTCAATAGCCACAAGCTTCTAAAAAGGGACAAAATTAAAACAGCGTGTACATTTTGCGATGCACAGAAAATAAAAGAACAACTATTATACTGGAGGAAAACTATGAAGTTATTCCGCAATAAGAACAACCAGCAGGACCATTAATAGAATTATGTTTACAAAAACGTAACACAAACGAACCATAGCATTCTTTAAATAACATAGGTATATTTAAAAAGTAGTTATTAATGGAATAGAGTTACCTGGAGTACACATGACCATGGGTGTGCCCCAAGGATCAATATTAGGACAACTGCTATTTTTAATATATATCAATGATCTTCCTTATTTCACTAAGGACATGTGTGAAACGGTATTGTTTGCTGACGATACATCTTTAATTTTTAAGTATGCCAAATTAAGTCTTTGCCTGGCAATCATCGCAGGTCATCACGAAACATCATCATTATCATACTTAAAGTATGAAAGTATGAAAATATTCATGTACTAAATAGATCCCATCATAAACCAAGACTACATCGCTACTTACATCAGGTAGGATTGTAGTCAAGCATTAACTTATAATTTAAAAAAAAGTCTATTTTTCTGTGCGTCTGGTTTTGCAGTGTTAATATTACGAACTTGCCGGCGGCTTGCGTCGATCCTAAGTAATCGAAAAAGTTAAGCAACAGCGGGCGCGGTCGGTACTTGGATGGGTGACCGCTAGTGGCAAAATTTTCTTGAGCGTTACCGTGTTTCGGAGGGCACGTAAACCCGTCGGTCCCGGTTGTTATCATAAGATAACAATCATAAGCCATGTTGGAGGCCCTCGGGCGGTTTGAAAACTTCTGACACTCGGGTTGGCCACTAACCCCTCCACCAATCCGCACTGGAGCAGCGTGGTGGAGTATGCTCTAGGACTCCTGAAGAGGAGGGACCCGTGTCCAGTAGTGGGTCTTTAATGAGTTTAAGCCAATATTACGAACAACAAATATTTTTAAAAATTGTTTAGTTATTTCAATTGTTCCGTTGAGGAGTCCCATATTTCGTCTTTAAGACACACCACCATACCTGGCAATGTCAACGATTGATAAAATGATAACGTTGTGGACGATGTCAATGATGATAACAGTTCATATATTTAAACACGGTTCAGTTATTCCTTACGATTGAGAAGCTCATACATTATCTCCACAATCCATCATCTCACTATATTGAAGTAGGACCAACTTGAGTAAATTCTCAATACAATAAAAAAAAACATGAAAATCGCTTCACAAACAACGAATCTATTTCCATCTAAAAACATTGTATACTAACGGTCTTGTTCATTAAAAACTTATTGAAGGTTTGTAGTTTTCGGTAAATAGCACTGGTAATATATGCATGCACAGCAATAGAAAAATAAAGAAATCTTGACATAAGGCCGATCTTGACAAAAGGCCGACACCACACTAGGATTTTGTAAGCGTTATAATTCATCCGACACACTTGAATAATGATTTGCTAAATAGGTTAAAAAATTAATATTTCTTTCTATAAAGTAAATGAAAAAAAAATATAGGTAGATATTTACGAATGTTAAAAACCAAATTTGATGATTTTATGCAATTAATTAAACCTGATACGGTATAAATTATAATATTTCAATCGCACCTCATACTGAGAGCTAGGAAAAACCTTGATAAGCTACAGTATTTCTTCTACGTAAAATTATTATTTTGTATAGCTCATTGATTAAGAGTTGGGCGCGAGGAACTCTTGACAAACGCTGATGTGAAAGCAGCCTTAATTACGCGTAAAAAATGTTGTGTTGGCTTTATTTGATTTTATACGAGATCGATGGCTACTACAGCTTCCAGTGTATGACAAAAATTATCACAATGTGCCTCATCACAATTTTTTTATGTGTTTGTTAATAAACATATTAAAACAATGAACCATTAATCTTAGATTAATATAATTTAATCACTCAGTCAGCTGTTTTGAGTTTTCTAATGTCACTGTGAGGACAAACGTCAAAACTGTTTTCCTATTACCATTTAATTTACTTCTTCTCCCTCGGGAATAGATCAATATCTCGGGATAAAAAGTATCCTATACTTTATTCTAGGTATTAAACTACATACATGCCAATTTTCATCTATATCCGATCAGCCGTTTTTGCGTGATTGTAACACAAACATCCAAACATCCAAACATCCAAACTCACAAACTTTCACATTTATAATATTAGTAGGATGTCGAAATAAATATATTTAAAAAGTAAATATTTGTATTTATTTAAACCTTAAAAATCAAGAAATACAGTCAATGCATAAACACCTATCGCTGGGATATTATAAACGGGTTAATTGAAAATGTCACGTTTGCCCACGATAAAATGCATGATTGAAAGAAAATATTATATTATATTTTAGTTTCTGTTTTTAATTTAGCCTACTCACTAAAATGATTTCAATTATAATTTTGCAGATTGCCGACAGCTGCTATTACAAGAGAAAAAAAATGCACTTTGCCTCGTCTTTTATTATGCGTACCACAAAGGACTGGAATTAATTGTCCGCGCCCGGCAGATTATAATGTGGGTGTCTTCAAGTCAAGAGTGAATAGGCTTCTACTAAGTTAGTGTGATTTACCATCCACGACTTCATTACCGCTTACCATCTCAGGTGGTTCTGTGGTCAAACACTAACTTATTCTGCATAAAAAAGTCCATAGGTTAATTAAGACAATTAAATATATTTAAGTATTATTTTATATTAAAAGAACATTTACATATATTTTGATAAGTGTACTTTTTGATAACTGGTGATGAAATTAAAATCAATTATGATTATCACATTAATTTATTACAACGTAAATTTTTGTCTGGTTTTCTATGCATTTGTTCCTCCTATCTCAGGAACGGCTTAATAAAAGATTCGGTTTTCACTGACGTATTGTAATGAGTTTGGGTTAACATTTAGTGTTTGTTTTATTTGAATCGGTTTACAAATAAAAAAATCACGACAATTTAAAGAACACCATCCCTACTTTTATCGACTGTGGGCTTACCGAAGCGAAGCAAGGGCGTTCACTAGACTAGTAATAAATAATTTGCCAATTTAATTGTGCATAATGTGTTAAGTTGGAAATATGTCAAACAACATTTACAAAATTGCGGGAGTTTGTGACTTTTCATTTGGCATCCTCACACACACAAAGAATTACGTGTCCATACGGTGCCACTGCTAGTTGACATTAAGGTTGTCACGCACACATAGCGAAAAAGTGACTTCACGTCATTCGTTACATTTCTTTGCGAATGTTCCATCTGCCTTTTATTTCCTTCATCTGAGGGAGGTAGATATGCCGAGAGGGCGTTGAAATTAAGTCAGTCGAATCTGGTCAAGTGTAGTGATTTCATTGTAGACAGTTGATAGCTGCCTTTGAGTGAGGCTGTCTATAGTTGTCACAAAAATGCCGAGTTGTGTTTTGAGATTTTGCAAAAATCATTTCTCCAAATTCAATAAGAATGATGGAGTTACATACCATACGTAAGTACATAAAACGTTATGTTTAATTTTGTTACTAATATATAATATTTCTTTTAAAATTTATTAAAATATTAAATGTAATATGGCACATGCCATTCATCATAGACTAATAAGGCAGAAGTGAAATCTAGGCATAAAAGTCAATTTAAGATATTTCGCAAATTGAACCAAATGAAATCTTTTTATAATGAATATGTATATCCCCAATTTTTTAAACTCTAAGCTAATTTTATTATGATATCAAGTTTTAGGTTGTTCGTAAAATAAAAATGTTAAATATCCTTTTATCTTTCATTATTTTTAATTTTCCTAGATTTCCAAGTGATGAGCTTATGTGTAGTCGTTGGGTAAGCATTGTCCAAAAAGGACGCAGTGAAGCCAACTGGGTGCCTACAAAAAGTAGTACGATATGTTCTGTACATTTTAAAGAAGAACATAAGTATAGTACAACGAAAGGATACTCGCGTTTGAAAAAAAAATGCAGTGCCTGTGGTAGCATCGGTAAATAAAAGCCCATTTCTTCAGTTTTAGTATCAGTGTGTTTATGAGTAAATAACAAGTGTACGTTGTACCTTTACTAATATTATCAATGTTTTTTTATATATTTATTTATATATTGCCCATGGACATTAACGCGCTGCGTCGCTTCGCGTTCGCGTTGAGTCGCCCACGTAGCACACGGTGCGAGTCTTTGGGCGGCTGACCCAAGCAAGAATGTGGGCTATCCAGGCGGAACTCACGGAGAAATAATAATGGTAGTGATGGTATTACTTTTAAAATCAAATGTCAATAATATAATTCCTCCGAGGAGCACAAGTCTCTTCTTACGACACCTACCACGCGAGGGATTGGGGTTAGTATTCTAAGCCCACCCCAATACGGCTAAAATTATGGATGTTATGTCCGTGTGGTTTGATGACGAAGAGCTATTTTATCAGCAATAAGTGTACACAATATTCTTTACCTGCAATTTTTTTTAATATTCTGAAGCTTCTTTGTCAAATCCTGGATAACTAGAACTATTTTCATGCCACTTATTACACGAGGGTTGGGGGAAAGGAACCAAAATAAAAATAAATACATATATTATGCCTTTTAACTCTTAGGTCAAACTTTTCAGCGCGTACAGTAGCCCTTTTTATTATTTTCTTATCAAAATCGGACACAATTTCGTTTAAGTTGTTGTATTTTTTACTTACTTTAAGTTTTTTGTTGTGTAATATAATTTCAAATGTTAAATGAAAATAATAATATTATGCCTAATATGTACTAACTATTCGTTTCATTCAGTGTCCCTTCTGCCTGACTACTCTATGTTATGCTTTGACAATTATGACATGTCATCGCGGATCGAAAACTGAACCTCGTAATGTATGGACATAACATATCTATGGTAAAATATCTTTGATTACAACTTAATCACTCAATCAGCTGTTTGAAGTTCGGCCATGTTTCATTTCGGACATCTGTAATGTCACTGGGACGAAAAACGTCAAACTGTTTTCCGATGACTATATTGTACCTCTTATCCCTCAGGAACAGGTATATTTCCCGGGATAAAAAGTATCCTATCTGGTAAGTTAGGTTGAAAGCTATCCGTGTGCCAAATTTTATTCATATCCGTTCAGCTGTTTTTGCGTGATTGAGTCACAAACATCCAAACATCCAAACATCCAAACATCCAAACATCCAAACATCCAAACTTTCACATTTATAATATTAGTAGGAAGTAGGATTAAATTCACTGTGGAAACCATAACTAAGTTGCTTAAGTCCTTTCTAAGATTAGCGAAACAATCTAAAAACAAAAAAGAACAAAATTCAAAAAATATTAATATGAGATTTATTGCATTAATAAAATCTCCCATTATTAGTTTCTCTCAAATATGTTTCATGGGAGATCGAACAGCTATAGTTATTGTAAGAGTCTTAAATGTAAGTAATTTTATTGGTCACACGAACTTTTTTATTAATTTTGTGTCGTGTACACAAGATTGCAATAATATTAATACAACTGCTTTGTAATTTCTATCTGCAATTTAGATTGCCACACATATCGGCGCCGTGGCTTAGTTGGTTAAAGCGCCTGTCTAGTAAACAGGAGATCGCGAGTTCGAATCTCGCCGGGGCCTTGTCGGGTTCGTTTCAAATTATTTTATTGATACTTTTTGACTTTGAGCCTTTACGCAAATTACTAATTTATTATTATGCTTTAATATCTTATTAACTATTTAATACAAATTTTTATTTACCGAGATCACATAAAAAGTAGCCTATGTGTTAATTCAGGGTATAAGCTATCTTCTTTCCAAATTTCAGCCAAATCGGTTATGTAGTTGTGGCGTGATTGAGGAACAAACATTCAAACATCCAAACATCTTCACAAAATTTCACATTTATAATGTTAATAAGATAAAAGCACACGCAAAATGATAATAATTTAAAGACGTGTAAATATGTAATGCCGTAATTAATTTCTGTTCACCGTTAATTATTTTTTTTAATCAATTTATTTTTAATTAATATTTCCATAAAATTAGTGCTAAGTTTGTTTACCAAATAAATCTCGTCTAAAAAATTGAGTATGTATGTATGGCTGAGTGTTGCGCGCTCTTCGCCATCCCATCAACCTAGATAATCGTGAAAACCCGATTTTTGTGAAATTCGACTTTGAACTATTTACGACGCGGACACGAGATTTTATGAGACTTGAATCGACTTTACCGACACAAAAATGAAAGTATATACAAGTTTCAAGGTGGTTTATTTCTCATTACTAGGTTGAGCCCTAATATGACTGGACTATTTGCGTCGCTGACGCTTCTGTTTTTAAGGTTCCGTAGGCAAAACGGAACCCTTATAGTTTCGTCATGTCCGTCCATCCGTCCGTGCGCAGCATAACGCCAAGACCCAAGCTAGAAAGCTATAATTTAGCATGGGTACACATATTTATTAAAACTACAAAGCCCATCAAAGCTGTAGAATAAAATCCTTATATTTTTTTTGGATACCTACCTAAAGGTAACGTGGAGATGATTTACTACGATGATTTGCATTGCGCGTGGCCTGACAGTCCTGACACGCATTTGGCCGGTTTTTTATATAATTATATCGATGTGAGAAGAATTTTATCAAGTAAGGAGCTCGCGACACGCATAAATCTGTACCTACCGCACAGGCGCTTGTCACCGAAGATGGAGGGTAGGGTAGGGACTCCAGAGAGTAGAAATACAGCAAGTGTTAGCGCTACTGTTTTTATTTTTATTTATTGTATTGAATGCGTATGTAAACGGTTGGAGTTGGACAAGTGAAAAAGTTCTCAAAAATAGGTTATATAATGAATTTACAAGAAAAACTATCATGGCTATGTTAGTTAATCAGTAATAGTCGATAAACTTACCACTTCGGAACCCAATATTGCGCGTGGCCTGACACGCACTTGCCCGGTTTTTATTCTGCAGATAATCAAGTACAGAAAGAAAACATTTCGACCAAGATTAACATTATGTAAATACTAATGAATTTCAAGCTTAGCAAGGTACACTTAGATAAATATATATGTTCATAAAAATTCGCACCCTCGTTTCTCAGGAAACAATGAGTCTTGACAGCGGTCAGTTCAATGCTGAGATGGGTTTACTAAGAGGGGATCAGCTTATATTATTGTAAACTTGTTCCTCGCTAAATCGTTAGACAGTTTAACAAATCCTCCATCGTTCATGGCTAAAGTTTACAGTTTCATTAAACTAATATTTATCAATTTGTAAAAAAAAGCGAAAGGATAATCATTGCTGACTACAGACACAAGAAAACTCAAGAACTACTGAAATGAAATTTGGTAGGGAAGTATTTTATGACTAGGAAAATTATTAGATAACAACGGGTTTTTCAAAGTATCCCGGATAAAACTCGGGGAAGTTTGGACGCGGTTGGTGAAAATCATTATCATTCCAAAATGAACATTTTATATAGGTAGCTTCTATAGAGAAAACGACAAAAATGTTATTAATATTTTTGTAATCAAAAACTTTAATCACGAAATTTGTATCCAAGGCACTGTAAATTGACCTAGTTTACTGGCTTATTTAATATTCAATTACGATTAAGAAACTATTTAACTCTTGTTAATATTACTTTAGGACTTGTTTCGTCTGCTGTCTATGAAGTGATATCTCAAAGGATCCATATCCAATATTTCATTATAAAATATACATTATTAAATTATACAACTTTGTTTAATTATTAACTGTACCTAACTCAATCTAAAATTATGGTAATATTGTACGAGAAATATTTTCAAACAAAATATGGATATTAAATCAGGAGATTGCTACAATTTTAAACACTCCTATACTTTTAACACGCTACGACATTAACTATGGTTACTTCGAGTAGATCAAAGGACGTGGCTTAGTGATTGGAACAAAATAGAGATTATGTAATCGGTTTTATGAGCAGTTAAACAGTGCTATGGGCAACATTACGCGAACTGCGTCAATCACCAATTAGGAGATCATAGTACGGATCAGTAATAGTACACAATAGGGATCTTGTTAGTTCGCATTATCTAGTTTATTGACTACTAAACATCGCTGCGAGTAGTTTGGCGTCAAATTGTGTAACTATTTAGATAACGCTAATTAGGATTATGTACGAAGAATGTAATTTGTGTACAGTCGATGTTACATAATAGAGATACAGAATATAATATTTAAAATTACGATGGGCGGCATTGATGCTGATATTGAATAAGGTTAATAATCATATTATGTATTTTAGTATTAGTTATATTATTTTAGAATCATAGTTGGAGCTAAAATATTGTATAACATTATGTAAGTTCGACTACAGGCGACTTGTGTTGTAGAATAAAAGCAGAAGCACTCGGGTATTTTCATTCATTTATTCTTTTTGTATCGCCATTTCGCAAAGGTGTCTTATTCAAAAGGAGAAGAAATGGCGAAAGAAACTACCCTACATAATATCTTTTAAAATGACATATTTTACAAGAATTCTTGCTTAATCAATTCTAGACTTTAAACTATTTCTACAATTTAGAATCATTACAAAAAACGGTATTACTTTTTTCGTAGTAAGACCGAATGCCCTCCTGGGCCGCTCTCCGAACCGACCAACATGATTCCTTTTTCTGTAACTCCCGTATTTTATTCAACTCGAAACCGGAGAAATATGATGTGTCGACAGTCTTCGGTGCCGCGGAGTCAAGTCAATTACCGAAATAATGTCTTGTTGTTGAAAATAAAGACAACATTGTTCGTTATTAATATTAAACCCTAACAATTACAAGCAATTATTTAACTTTACTAATGAATAAAGAAAAGTTGTCGTAAATAGCGCTGTCAATGAAACACTTAGATATTTAGCCGAGACATAAGTTTATACACTCACATACGTAAGACATTTATTTAATTTGGTATTACTACTTATTATAAGTACTATTATTTCTTCTGTGGTATCACATTAAAAATAGGTTGTAATATTTTTGTCAATATGCGACCATGTATTTATGGTTACTTACTGCTGCAAATTCGACCGTAACAAAGACTTATATGTATTCTATTAAAACTGCTGTGTCGTAGGTAAAATTTTGCTCTACGTACGCCTATACGTATATAACTTATGTTCAGTTCTGTATACTAACGTAATTTACTACCTTGCCTACTCTTTGCATAAATAACATAAAATCGAGCATTATACCCAAAAATCGCGCAAGAACGTCAAGCTCTCGCGCTATGCCATACTTTTAGTTTCAAAAGACCGTAAAAATAATACTACAAATACTTATAAAAAAGCTACAACCCTTGACCTTATTTAATGTTGTTCACGTAACAATATCTACATATTTAAATACAATAGGTACGTACTGAAAACAGGAAAGGGTTTACTTAGACCCGAGGTTCGTATAGAAAGACATCAAAAACAATAATTAACTAAAAGATTATGCCTATACTCTTCTATACAAATAATTCTACACAAAATGTCAGAAATTCGTTTAGCATGTAAGCTGACGCACGAAACATTAGCGAGAGAATGTTTTATACCGAACAAGAATAATTCATTATTTGACGAAAAACAAAAATACCATTCAAATGTTTCCAAAGAAAGATGACAAAATAGGATGATGGTAATTACAAAAATACCGCTGAAAAAAATCTCTTTCTGTCGGCTGTAGAGAAAATTGCTAGATATTTATTTACTCGATCAATCTGGTGTACTGAAACATCTATAGACTTAAAAAATAATCCTTAATAATAAATCCGATAGTGCTGATAGAGTGTTGATTTTTACCTTATCTGTGTGTGTCTGTAAATGTAGTTCTATTAAGAAAGATAAATAAAAAAAAACTCGTGTATTGTTCGTCTCCACTGCTAAATAATAAGGAGTTCTTTGTTTAGTTGATTATGACTAAATTAAGGAGATAAATTAATGACACACTTAAATATTGCGATATAACCGAAGGAAATATCTAATCTCAATATTTCTTTATTTTGGTCCCCAAAATTAACCCCCTCTATGTAAAAGTGTGATTACAAGCCCTCATTTAATATGCAAAATATATTTCGTTTCTCTTTTCTCCAATTGACCTTTTTCTTTTATAACTTCAATTTTCTTTACGGCTTGAAACTTTAAACTTCATGAACCCGTATCATAAAACCGCAAGCTGCTTCAATTCTCACGTCATGTTTCCTTTAGCGCTTTCCGGAAGTAAGCTGGACAACGTTTTCTGCATTGAAACGAATTAAAATAGACATTCTTTTGAAATAAAATTTTTAACCTTAAACATTAAAAAGGTAATATTGTGTTATAAAACGCTGTCTAAAGTGATGTGAACGCTCTACTATCTACATAATTTATCTAAGCCTTAATTTTATGCTTGTTGAAATTTATTGAAATTTTCGTACTAGATTTTCTCCACGAATTCTTCTAAATTTAAATAAATCTTTGTGTATTATTTACATAATTAAATTCGTTAAAATTATAACACAAATAACAGTGATGGCAAATTAAATATAACTAGAGACATGCTAGAGACCCTTTTCGGTCAATTTCGTTTCGGGCTATTATTAGGCACCTATATTATGTATCTGTGTACTGTGTATGTCTCAAATGCATGCTAGTGAGTGTAATGTTTATATATTTGTTTTTCACTTTATGAAGATATAATTATGACTATTATTATTGTTAAACGCCTGCTTATAAAGAGAAACTCAGTGACACATTTTCGCACCGTGAAAATATAGGGTACTTTCCGTGTGAAAAGCGTGACCTAAGTGCGGGTTAGGGTCACAGTGAGCTACAAATATTTTTATTTACTTTGTTTTTTTTTTAATAATAAATAAAAAATATATTACTTAAATAAAAATATATTAATTATATATAAAATGTAGAACTTGATTTTTTTTATTTGGTTGAATATTCAAATAAAATTATTTTATTACAGTCGGAAAAAAAATATAACAAAATCAATGTTAAATAAATTCAGTACTAGATTAAAATGCAAAAATTCTACACCATTCCACGAATTATTTATCAATGAAACTTAAAACTGTTCGCAATAACAAAGATATTCATGAAAAACATTGCACGAGCTTACCACGAAAGAATTCAGCGGAATACCAGAACACTGCCGTATGCTAGAGATTTTAATCTGCTTTGAGGAACAAACTGCGGCACTTGCGCTGAAAGGGTCATGTATGCTTTACAGCGAACGTAGCACCTAAAGATTTTTCGCACACATCAGAATGATAACAAAAATGCACGGTTCACCGGACCTTTATAGGATCTCTCGCGTGTATGTTTATCCATTTATCTATATATTTTTCTATCTGTTTATCTCTTTGTCTATCTTATATCTCTACATGTGTGCATACACGGGACGGCCCGTGTGGCGTATTGGTTACCATGCCGAATCCTAGTGTGGGCTATGAGTGTGAAGCGTTATTTTTTTTTATTATTCTTATTATAAGGTACAAAAATGAAGTAGCACATATCCAGCACCTGGAGCTAAGGTATTTTATGCCAGTCAGTCAAAAAGCGAGTTTATGGCGGATTTAAGCTACCTTCCTGACCAGTAACGCATCAGTGATTCCCCTACAGGTGCAAATATGTTGATTTGTCGGGTCAACCGAACACCGAAACATGTGATAAATGTCACGGTATCTTTGAGTAAGGTAGCATGCGAAACAGGTGCCACATGCACCTACTATGATTGCATTACGTAGTTACTAACAGACAACTCATCAAAATCTTTGTTGCAAGAAATTAACTGACACTCAAATTGGAGTTTCCGATATCTCCTTCATTTGTCATTTTGGAGTCGATAAATAAAACATTGTTAAGCTATTGGACACAACCCTAAACAGCGTTTAAATTTAGAATAGCGCTCATCCCTATTCCTACATATTCTTTCTATTTGATGGTTGTCATGTAGATTCTTTAACGTCTGCTCTATGTCTAATTAGTTAATATGAAATACAAATAGATTTTCTTTATGTTCTCCTTGCATTTTATTCTTCAAACATTCATTGTGTCTCCACAAAAACGACTAATAAGACAACAATTTGGATAAGCAAGTTCACGAGCTCGCCATGCTAACACCATGACAAAGAGAGAACGACTTTTTAGAAAGAGTCAGGCCAAAATAAAATGAGCGCATTTTTTTGAGCTGTCTGTCGCGAAAATGAGTAACGTGCATTTGGTTTCATACTAAAGTCCTGTTCGTACCACAACTACCACACGGCGACGCATAATGAGTTTGGACTTTAGTAGGAAACCGACAAAAATACGCTCGTTTGGCCTACCCAAAAATAATATTGTCATAAACAACTTTAGAACTTACCTAATTATCGACTTTAAACAGTGGAAATTTCATAGTCAAGCCCCTGTAAGTTTGCCCGATACAAGTTATTTTATTTTGTCTCGGCTTTGTTAATTGGATTTAATCGGAATCGAAGATATAAAAAGTGCATTTCCCTTGCCACATTTTCAAAGCAAAAATTTACGTAAAAGCTTCGTCATACCCACCTGAGAGCTCAAAACTTTGAAGTTTCCCGGTTGCGCAGCATCTGCACTATGTATGTATGAATACGTAATTGACAGCTGTGGAATCTGGAATACTGAAATCAAAATACAATTTTACTGTATTTTCAAATAA
Organism: Thymelicus acteon; assembly: GCA_951805285.1. NCBI lineage: Eukaryota > Metazoa > Arthropoda > Insecta > Lepidoptera > Hesperiidae > Thymelicus > Thymelicus acteon. The sequence goes on along the minus strand of OX638229.1, from coordinate 8,231,466 downwards.
CCATAACTCGTTTAATACCTCAATCGACACAGCATGACTTTTCTACAATAACGTTACGATTAGTTCTTTAACTGAAACAAAGGAATAGCAAAAACTGAAATGACTAATAACAATGCGCGTATCAGACGGCGGTTCATCAATTCTTGCGTATTGTGAACATCGGGCAAGCGGAACAATTAAATGGAGAACAAAGAGGCTCAAACCGCCAATTTCAAGTACTTTCGATATTGCGCAAGTCGTCCGAGTTTGCAGCGTTCAACTCCAATTTTCCCTGCAATCATAAAATGTTTTACCAACACGACAATAGTTCATAAATGCTACTCCAAGTAATTATCAAATATAAATAATCAAATATAAAAACACATGCGATCTTATAAAAATTTTACTAACAAAAAATAACCGACTTCAAAATTACTCAAAAACTACTTGTCTGATCTCGTTTAAATTTATGTGGGACCACATGAAGAGCACCTGCTTTTGATTAAAAAAAGATTCATCGAAATCGGTTGGCGTGATATTGAGTTATTCGTCCATTTGTCGTGCACATACTTAATGCAAATTTAAGACTTATATGGTTTTCTCATGGATGCCATTGTCAGATCTCAATAAAATTTAAGTGGAACCACATGACAAGCACAAGCTTTCGTTTAAAAAAACAATCATCAAAATCGGTTCACCCAGTCGAAAGTTCTGAGGTAACAAACATAAAAAAAATACAGTCGAATTGAGAACCTCCTCCTTTTTTGAAGTCGGTTAAAAATTTACTACGGTACACTTCTTATTTTACTTGTCGTAGTTATTCTATTTACCAAAACTTTGGGAAATTATATATACGTCCATTAGAGCCGCCACATTGTTACGAACCCTATATATGACTACTCGGAGAAACCCGACACCTCCAGTATTGAAAACAACAAAGTTCTGAGCGAAAGTTCGAATGACGAAGCATTGTATGTAAAATACAATATGCACTTTTTCCCAGTAGAAATACCTAAAATCGAATTGTTATTAGGGGCATTGTATTCAAATAGAAGTTTTATTTTACATGTTAGATATAGCAGGTTTTGAGACTATAAATAATGAAGTTTAAATATTTAATACTTCATTAAAAGAATAAGGAATAAATTGTCTGATGAATATTATTAATGTCATCACACCATGATTATATTACCTTTCCCAAGAAATGACAGACCCAGATTTGACAAAGCAAAATCTAACATCTACATCGCTGGCCCAATCTGCATCTACATAGCCTTCGAGTGCCTTTCTTTTGAATACTCCAATCAATAATTCTTGGTTTTTGACAGATATCTCAAAATTCTTTTAGCATAATTCCAATGATTAAAAAAATGTCAAAATCATCATCTTCCATTGACGTAGTGCATATATTAGCATATCCAAATCTAATAGGTTTCATTGTCTCTCTTTTTTCCTTAGCTCCTTCTCATTGTCTTTTTGCCGGAAGGTTATTTTTTTCATCTATGGGGATTTCATCTAGGCTATTCATATACTTGGTTCTGATTTTATCTCTTCTGATTCTCCCACTGAATATGTGTTCTCTATGGAAACAGTGACACTCTTTCCTTTTCCTGTTCTACTATCAGTACATCTGGACTGGTTATTATGATATATTTGACTAGATCATAAATTCTATAACCTTTGATGTTGTCAGTGAAACCAACCAATATACATATATGTTTCTTTGATTTTCTGTCCCATTTGGGCCTTTTTTCTTTTAGGACATGTGCCATCACTGGACTCCCGAATATCCTTATATGTTGCAAATCTGGTTTTCTACCAGTCCGTGTGATTTAAATTTGACTGTTATGTTTGTGGCAAAAATAAATAAGTACCGATTTTAATTAGCATTCATGAGTCAGGTAGGTATTTGTTTTAAGTTACGTAGGCGTTTCGGATGAAATATGGGTCTATTTAATTCCTAATGTAACATAAAATGAAATTTTCTAACAATATCATTTAATTTTTATTAATTAAAGCACAAAAATTATGGTAGGTAGGTAGGTACTTATAGTTCGTAGCGCTCGCTCGAATATTTCAATAATTACATCAACTAGTTTTCAATAACTGCTTTTGTACTTGCCGACTTCTCAACAGTTTCGCTTTAAAACTTCGTTCAATCTTGATTGAAATTATGTTGGATTCCAAAAAGTGGAAACTTTTATGTTCTATAATTTTATGTCTTACGCATAAATTCAGCTATCTGTATTATTATCAACACAATATTATGCCGCGAACCTCGAACTGTTTTAATAATTAAGCAACAAGAAAAGAAACTTTTACTTAATACTTTTTGTTTAAAAAGATTGTGAATATAAAAAGGGCATTACAAAGGTCACGTTATTAAGGACGGGAATAATAATGTTTCCGTTTCATTTCCTATTGTGCGGATCACAAAGTAAGAAGGTTCTTAATTTGCACAATGCTATTTCTTAATAATATTGTCATTGCCATTAGCATGTTAATATCTATTTCTAGTTTATCAAGAAGGTTTAACAATGCTGTAGCTCTACTTTTAGAAAAAACACGGAAGTAAAGATGTATCTAAATAGTGTGCAGTCAGGGCGGTTTTGAATTTCATCTATAAGAAGTTATTTACAACTCTTGTCGTATCATGAAAGGAATAAAAATTATTCCCACAAGCTCCCATGTGGAAACATAAATATTACTTTTTTATGTTTTTAATATTCCATTCGAGCTCGGAAAAAGTGTTAAACTTGCAAAGTGTAACAAACTTTCAGAAAATTACTGCACTTTATTTAAAAATCTTTTAGCTTCATCAAACCTGTTTAAACTGTTAGATTTTTTTTAACAGAACTATATAAGCGGCAAACTTTCAGTTAACCTAAATAGTAAAAAGTCATCGCAAATGTAATCAAAACCGATTAATTTAACTAATTACTTTGCAATTATTTAACACTAGGTAAAACTAAACCTATTTCACCTTTGATTCTTTGAGGACTAGAGAATCAATTATTAAACTTCCGAATGTGTCTACTTCCAAAGATAAAGCCGACTGTAAATTTCATGTACAAATTTTTATTTCTTAAAACAAGCACAGCTATAGAAGGCTAATAAAGTGTTTTGTTTCATTCATTCTAATGAAAAACGATAAAGTGCAATATTATAAAAGTGCAATAGCTAAAATAGGTTTACTAAGCGATTATGAATAATTGCAATAACCGTTAGTGTACAATTCCTAACGTTTTAATGACCCACAAACTCTCATCGACGCACGACGGTAATACGCGGCCTCGCAGTATGTACTACACAAACTGTATCATAAAATATTCCCTTTAAAACTGCTAGCTAGCTGTTAGAGTTTTCAGTCTACACAAAAACATGTTTTTCAAAAGGAAATGTTTGGTTCTTTGAATGAAAAACCAATATGGATACAGAGTTATTGCCAACACTAGTATGATTTTTTCAAATGCATAACTTCTAACAAGCCTCAGATTCTGCTATAGAAATCGAAATTACTTTCATCACATACTGGAAGTATAAAGATGGATGTTTTCAATCCATATATTTTACTAGAACAAGACTTGCGTTGGCTTCGTTTTTTCTATATCAAAAATACAGTTTATTATTATTATCTAAGTTCATAGTCAGCATTGGTAATTAATTAACTATTTATTATAAATTCATTAATAAGTTTTAAACTTTTAAAAAGGTTGTATTTCGTCGTTGCGACTTTAAGACCTCTTATGTGTAAAAAATCAGCTTTTTGAGAAAATCGATAAAAATCGATACACTTTTGTTTAGCAAGCACATAGGTGATTTTCAATTTGGTGAATAAATTACAATGGAAAAATTACGACCTTTGTATACTAATTTTATATTGTGTGTGTATGCACACATGAGAGTTTTTGAATTCGATAGTGCTTCAAAAAGTAGAATCGTTTGACGTAAAAAAATGATTTTGCCAAAAGTAACAAATAACACATAAGAGGTCTTAAAGTCGCAACGACAATTAATATTATTTGCAACGTATACCTACTTATCTCTAACTATACTCTTATCAAATACGAGTAATCGCCCTCGCTTTGCTTCGGTTCCCTTATTTTTTATACCTTGGGTTACATTATTGGAGTTTTATTAAGGATTCCTAATTTTTTTGAAAATATAATATAGCCTATGTTACTCGGGGATAGTGTAGCTTCCCAACAGTGAAAGAATTTTTGAAATCGGTTCAGTAGTTTCGGAGCCTATTCAATGCAAACAAAAAATCAAATCTTTCCTCTTTATATATTAGTATAGAAGACGAATTCCGAAATAATTATAATATCCGACACCATAAATACTCTGTTACTGGACTATAAGATTGAGTCTGAGAGGAATGAGTGATTGAATAATAGGAAGACAAAACCCATCCTATCAAATACAACCAGATTATTAATCAATAATTGAATGAATCTTCCAATATGTTTATTACATCTGCCTTCAGACTAACGATGCTTTCATATATCTATGCATCTATGCAATCGCAATTTTATGGATTTCGACCAATAGTTACCTACGTATATGGGTAGCACCCATGCTTCGATTGTTCATCAGAACTTGAATGGGACAAATAGAATCAAAGCTTGAAGATAGTACTGTAGAAATACAACAAATACAACAAATCACATAAAATAAATAGCATAATAAATTAATAATTTATAGAATATTGTTTATATATTTTAATATATATTTTATCATATACATACATATACATTAACTATATTACTTAGTGCATACTTACGTACAGTACACTTTCCTTTAGGCTTTTTAAGCATAAAATTATGTAAGTGCAATAATTAATTAGTTTACTACTAACTACCATCGATGCCACATCCAAAGATGCTTCGTTTTATAGCTCTATGTAACGTAACTTGGAACCACGAATATGGAGGGTAGAACAATATTATTTGTTTAACGTTAACCCACTTTTATAATTGTATCATTTATTTTGTGAGTTAACTAACAATAAGTAACTAGCTGGTAATTTTGTAACATAACTTAACTTTTTGTACCTACGCCCCTTATAATAATATTTTTATGTTATGATTTCTCAGTAAGTGAATTATGTTAATTCTTTATGAGAAATAAAGTTCTTCTTAAACCGTAAATCTGATAGCGTGTCGTCAAGATGATTGATGTCATATGAAATGACCACCATAGAAAAAATATTAAAAACCGCTTGTATACTGTCAAACAATGCTGCACCGAAAAATCTCTAAAAATATTTCACCTGGTAGGTATCTAGCACTTTACATTAATTGTGTTCGTCTCACTCACCGTTTTGCCGACGGATATAGAGATCTTGATGGATCCGGAAATTCTCAGTTTCAGACTATAACACCTGAATAGTATCTCGCAATACATTCCCACTGCGAGCTATTGTAACAACTGGGAGAGTAGATTTACCTGGCACGTATCCGAGATCATGACGGCTATGAATGCCATCAACCACAATTTTTTCATATTGAATTTCTATCATTGTAAAATATATTTGTTTTTATGTGTGGATGAAATGCAATATAATTTATTTTATTGCAATACAATAATAATGCTATAATATAACAACGCTTTAATAATAATACATCAGAAAAGTTACATTTTATAAAGATATTGATGCACATAATGATAATAATAATAATTTAATAATTATAGCATTAAGTCAATAAATTTTATTCACTTCAATCACAATACCTTTTCCCGTGCCCTTGTACTAAAGGAATGGGAACGTTCAAAATGCAAATAAAACGTACTCTCTTTTACGAATTGTGATTTGCATAATGTTTTCTTTATTTTGTACTGTTACCTCGGATATAAAATGTTTTAAGATTCTATTTGAGACGTGAATATCTTATTATTAATGTTAAATTAAAACGTTGTTTTATATTTAATGAGGGGAGGAAAAATTTGGTGTTAGGTCTCATAAATCATTTTCTTAATACCTAATGATATAACGTAGGTAATAACTACAAAGTTGAAATATTACGTTTACAAAACGCATAAATTTTGGTATCACTATTACGTTATTTATTCATTTGCAATCTAATATTACATCTTATTTTTGAAGTTATCCTAATGCTTTATTTTTGTGGTGATCAGACTTAATTAACGATTAAATTAGATATAGAGAGTATTTGCCGAGTTTTCCTGAATGTAAATCCGTTTGTTCAGTTGGCTTATTATTATATCACTGTCAATCATAATTTTCTAGCCTTATTTGGAAAACAATATTGACAATCTATTTTTAAATTAGGGGCCATCCATAAATTACGTCACACTAATTTCATGACTTTTTGGTCCCTCCCCCCGTCCTTGTCACAGGTGATCACATTTGTGAGACCACCTCCCCCTAGTGTGACGTCACATATTATGAAATTTTACACCTAGAAATTATCAATTTAAAACAGCAGTTCCGATACATACCAATATTTCGATTTTCGATGAAATGTGACGTCATGAAAAGGTCCCCTTCCACCCGTTGTCACACAACATCAACACCCCCCCCTCTCCCCTAACGTGTGACGTAATTTATGGATGGCCCCTTAGTAAAAAAAAATATAAAGAGTAAACTGAAATTTAGTTTTCGCATTACATTATTGTCTTTAAATTCTATTCATTTTATGTCCGCCTTATTTTTAAATTACAAATTACAATAAAAAACACTGTAAGTTTGCGTACCAAATAATGCTCGTCTAAATAAAAGACTATATGAATGCTACCACTGAAAGAACTTGACAACAAAAACGGAATTTTTAAACTTACTCGTAGTACGCCGCCGCGCTGACCGACGACTTATCAGGTGAATTTCACGGACCTGAAAAAAAGACGGACGTAACCTCGTCTAACCAAGAGTGAAGCATAGCAACGGCCGCCCGCTTACCATGTGTGCGTAATTTTTGATTCGCGATTGAAGCATTATGGTATCAATGAGTGGGTGTGTATACGAATAGAGAGTTGGTATGGTATGGGTATGGGTGCTTCACTGAATTTGTTGTTGGGATTATTCCGTCTTTTTTTAGGTCCGTGGTGAAGTTATAAAATGCTCGTAATTTGAAAGTTTTATCATGTTTTTATATTCGTTTTTTCAACAGCAATGGGAAAAATCAGTAAGTCCGTTAAATCGTTTAAACTTTGTGATCGTGTATCCTTAATGTAAGACATACACCTATACGTATTTTGTTTCATTTAAATCGAGCAAATATTTTTGAAGTTACGATCATTTTAATTTCGTGCAGGCCGCCGCGGCGCCGCGGCGCCCCGTGCACACATGCAAAGCCATTCTAACTCTGACTGACTATGGAACCGTAAAACAAGTTTCAGGTGTTTTAAAAACTGACACGGTTTTCCAGTCTGTGGATTCGACATTTTACTATATTTTTGTCTAAAATAGAGTATAAAAATAAAAAAATTATATAATTAAGCTCCATTGTTACATATTTCAAATATTAAACTTGGAGTAATTGTATTAAAATGAAGTAATGTATTTTTTGCTACTTTTTAAATTAAAGTAATATATTTAGGAGCATAGATTATAACAAAAAACCCACAGAGGTTTGAAAACTGGTTCCTCCTGCCGCAGGGTAGGATTTGTAGGATCCAAGATTGGGAACTGTAACTTCTCAGTATTATCTGAATAATAATTAACGAATTAATTACTTCTCGTATTAGCAGAGAAGAGAATAAAGACAATGTGAAATATAGCCTAAGCGTATAGTAGGTACATTAAAGATGTAAGTAGGGAGTAGCTATAGAAGGTATCTGCTTGTAGGTAGGTAGTAGACCTATAAAAATCATATATGAGGAGCTCAACTGAACAAAGTTTAACACGTATTCACGCAATTTTATATAATACGAGTAACCGCCCTCGCTTTGCTTCGGTTTCCTTATTTTTTTACACCTTGGGTTACATTATTGGAGTTTTATTAAGGATCCCTAATTTTTTTGAAAATATAATATATCCTATGTTACTCGGGGGTAGTGTAGCTTCCCAACAGTGAAAGAATTTTTCAAATCGGTTCAGTAGTTTCGGAGCCTATTCAATGCAAACAAAAAATCAAATCTTTCCTCTTTATATATTAGCTAGTATAGATGTGATGTAGTGGGAACAAAGCGATATGATATAACTAAAGATTCATATAAACAAACGTAATCAGACACTTTTAGGAACACTTATTGAACACATACATCTAATAAGATGTCACTTGCACTGAATCAGCTTGACCAAAGGGAAGATGTTAATCCGTATTTAAATTGTTTTTGTAACCGTTTAACTTTCGCTCGTAATTTCATGTAAATCTACTGGCATTGGGAAAATTGAGCTGGAATTGAATTTAAAAAGAGCGTTCAATGAATGTAAAATTATACAAAACGTTGTAAATGTATTCCCATTTTCGGTATCGAATGGCAGCTTCCAATAGCCTTCACTCTTCAGAATAAACGTCGACCCCTTAAATCGGTAATTATTTGTGAGGGTCGAAGCGTTAAAAACGTTAAAACAACTCACCTAATGATTATACCGTATTTATGTCATTTTTTATTTTATTTATTAATTCAAGTAGAAATGTTTCATCATGGGAACGGATTGTAATTGATGGAGAACGATTGCATCGATTAATGTTAATTAAAATAATACTTTTGTAATTGCAATACAATGATATTATGGTTCATTGTTTTAACATGATTCGTTGGTTTTTAACACGTTCTCTATTTATAAATAGTATTCATATTCAACTTTATTGCTTCATGCGTTACATAAGGTGTTACATACAGGAATATACCTACTAGCATGCAGACTAGACGCAGCATGAATCCTGCAAGGGCGTTGCAAAATTGTTTTCTTAACATACACTTCAATCAATTAATATATTAGGAAATTATATTAACATTACAATTAAAATTAACATAAACACAATACAAAATAAAAATCAAACAACAATTTAACGTTAAAAGTAAAATGAAAGACAAGATAATAAAAGAATGAAAATGATGTCACAATTAAAGTCAAAATTAAAATTAAAATTATAATTAGAATCACAATCAACATTAGAATAAAAGTTAATAATATGAAAGTTAAAATTGTACAAATGAATTTAATAATGAAATTAAGTAACAATTTACAATCAAAATTTGAATTTAAGATTAAAATAAAATAAAAATTGAAAAACAAAAATGAGAAATAAATTAAATTAATAATATTATTAGTAATATTATTATATCTTTATAATATATTGCTTAACAAATATTTAAGCGTATTATCGTCGTTTAAGCTTATTATGCAGTTAACAATAATTATTATGCTTTATTAACATTATTGTACATCCTCATTTACTATGATAATAAATTAATGTTCATAAAATAATTTTAAAACATGATTTTGAAATTTTGTGTTCATGCTTTTGGCCACTGAAGAGTTCCTCTGGATTCAAATCTGAGCGTAGCATTTGGTCACTATGTTACAAAAATTTATTTCATCGGAACCAAATCAACTTGTGAAATTTCAACCCCGTAGGTTGCGGGAAGTAGTTATAATTCAGCTTGCAAGATTTGTTTGACCCATACATATTACATGAACAAACTAACAAACAAAGCAAGTTAAATAAAAGCTTGTTAATACGGCACAATATCTTATTTTTCTGCAAACCCTTAATTACCATACAAAAGGCGGTCTTAATAACAGAGAATGATTGAGTATTCTCCGCGCTACGTAATTTTTGGCGCAAATCAACTGTTCGAATTCCGTGCAATGACATATGAGCACACATGTGTAAACGGAATACAAAACAAGGGTCGTGACCTGCTATACTATGGCTATACAAACATAATGGCTGATGTAATGTTTTATTTGCAATCGTGATTTTCCACACTATGACCAGTACATACAATACATATTAGGTATATCATACCTCACACCATGATCAGTGCTATAAATACATATATAACTGAAATTGTTTTTTATACAACTGCATTTTATTTGAAATCTATAGATAATAATAATGACGATTACACACTCATACCCCTGCATTAGGTAGGTTGTTTACCTGTTTCCGTGACCCAAGTACAAACATTTATCTATTACATAAATATCTACCCCGGCCGGGAATCGAACCTGGGACCCCTCGCTTCGCAGGCAGGGTCGCAACCAACTAGGCTACAGGGTCGTCGAAATATATAACTGAAATGTATATCTTATCCTCCCACCTATTTAAATTCTACTACATACTAGCTTATGTCTGGGATTTCTTTCAAGGAAATTTTATTTTTATACTCATAAAAAATCCTACAGCGCTACACGGCTCAACGATGTCAGAGTTCTGTGACATTAGAAGACGTAGGCGTAATTGGTTGGTAGCGTGAAAGTACTCAATTTCTTGCACCTAAAGCTTTATATTTCTATAGATGATTAATTATGTTATCCGTCACATTTATTAATTATATTTCTGCTCAAAGAAATATAATCCATAAAGTGGACGATGTGCAGTGCTGCTATTACTTAAAAGCAATTTACAATCATTCTAAAGGTAGATCATTTATATACCTACCTAGTAATAATTGAAAAAGCTTTGAGCCCTAACAAAGACGTATTATACTGAAAAGCTGCTCTGCAAACAATAATTTCTTTTTATATCTTGCGCACATACACAATAGACTTGCACTACAATATTATTATAAACTTAATATAAATTACTGCTACTGTACCAACAATACTCATAGAATCGTCATAAAAGAATCATTACCTAAGATAGAGAAATGATAAATAGCTTGCTATCTAGCTTGCATTGGCCTTTGAAACTCGTTAAAACATTTCACGGCTCATTTTTAGAAGGATGATGGTACTGAAGACTTAACAACAGCTCTCTACTCGATGGCTGCTAATCAGGCAGGTAAAAATCCCTACAATGCATACCTTCAAGCTAAATTGAGCTTGAAAATTACGAACCTATATTTTTCGCGCTACTTTCTTCAGGTCAACACTATTTAAGACACTTACACACACACAAGATGTATAGTATATATTATACTGTTTTACTAGCTGCCCGGACAGACTTCGTTCTGTCAAAAGTTTTTTTTATTTAAACCTTTCGTCTATCCTATCTTTCAAGTTGGATTAAACTTGATTGAAATCGGTTAAGTTGTTTAGGAGTCCATCGCGGACAAACAACTTGACACGTAATTTATATAGGTATATTAAGGTTATAATTCCAGCAGATTTTTACCGTCATTACATTAGACAGGTCGAGTTAATGAATATCTTACGTAAATACAAAATTGATGATAAATGTTTATGTTTATGTTTATTGAACAGACTTAATTATCTATTACGAATTTTGTTCTAAATACTACCTTTTATTTTCAAATCGTATCTTTTCACTTTGCAAAGGTAAATCTGCTACTGAAATATTCAACGTAGACAGGGAGACAATAAATTCAATTTATATTTGCGAAAGGTCCGCGAAGGAAATTAAATCATTCCGAGATTAAAGTAAATGTCGCTGGTTTCTATAGAAATTGTTTATGTAGTAAAGAGGGTATACCTACTCCATAATGGTTACTGTGTATACCAATCATTTATCTTATTTATTAAATAAACGCCCTCTCCTCGATTCTCCTATACTTAAAAACTCTTAGAAATAAAACGAAATAATATTATGTCCTACTTAGAATAGCTACCTATACCTAAATAACTATTCAAAATATGTTACGAAGGCCGCTCCAGTTCTTATCGTAAAATAGCAGTCGGTAAGCCTTGTCGCTCTTTGAGCGTTATGAAAACTTCCGACACTTGTTTTGGCCACTAACCCCTACACTAAGCGCCACTGGAGCAGCGTGGTGGATGAAGTATGCTCTACTCCTCGCGAGGACTGGCCCGTGTTCAGTAGTGGGTCATTATGAGTTGAAGATATGCCATGTGATTAGTATTTGCAACCAACAACTTCTTTCGGGAATAACTGAAATATTTGTTTATTACAAGCTGCCTGGACAGACTTCGTTCTGTCAAAAGTTTTTTTTATTAAAACCTTCCGTGTGCCTTAAGGGAGATGTAAGCTATCCTACCTTTCAAGTTGGATCAAACTGCACACGGTGTGCTTTGTTTAAAATCAGTTAAATAGTGCAGGAGTCCATTGTGGACAAACAACGTGACACGTAATTTATATATATTAAGATTAAGATGAATTGGTGGTTGGTGAATTGGAATTGGAGGATTAGTACTTAGGCCAATCCTTAACTTATGCCTTAAGTCGAATCAGAACAAGGGGACAATAATTGGTTGTAAAGACAATGACTTGACTCGCAGCAATACTTCCGCTAACATTGTATTTTTCTAGTCACAAATTCCTCTTCCCTATCTAGATCATCAATCCTATACTACACTACGAGTCTTGTCTCGGGAAACCAACACTAATGGAACGTAACACGCAACTCCACTCACGGTATAAGTATACGTAAGCAATAAAACATGATCGGTGGGAAGTGTGCAGTGTAATTAATTGTCCAGTATTCGGTCTAACGGTTATATTAGCTACGAGTAACCGCCCTCGCTTTGCTTCGGTTTTCTTATTTTTTTACACCTTGGATTACATTATTCGAGTTTTATTAAGGATCCCTATTTTTTTTGAAAATATAATATAGCCTATGTTACTCGGGGATAGTGTAGCTTTCCAACAGTGAAAGAATTTTTGAAATCGGTTCAGTAGTTTCGGAGCCTATTCAATGCAAACAAAAAATCAAATCTTTCCTCTTTATATTAGTATAGATAAGGGATTACTATCTAGTACTTAATACTGTCAGGAAAATCCAAACTTCTTTCAAGTAATACCCAGAAACCATACAAAATAAGTGAAAATGTTTACAGTGGCATCATTTCGCGAATGAAGTTGTTATTAACTTGATATTTCTTTAATTGTTAAATTTTCTGAATAGCCCTGATAAAACGAATACGTAAAAACTCGATCCCCGGAATCTGGTGATATTAAAAAAAATCTATAGGTCAGAACGGCATATAATAGATGATGCACATAGGTACTCCATTAATATCGTTCGTAAGAGAATTTCAGTTAAGAGAATTTTCCGTTTTAGCACTCAGTTATACCTAGTACTGAGCGAGGGTAACATCTTTGCTTTACTTCGGAATACCGGGATATAACAGTATCCCAACTTTTTATCGAATAAACTGTTGGCCCTAGCGGCCTTTGATCACGCGGACAGATGAACTAAACTCAAAAAAATATTTGAACGAGATTATTTATAAATTATAAACATTATCTTTGTGAATATAATATTAAAATAACTCACTGAATGATACCCTACTCTTACTACAGTAAATCAGTAAAAACTTCATTTAAATCGGTTTAGCTTTTTTGAGATTAACCGGATCAAACATCGATTAGTCCTGTATTTCAATATGTACAATATTTGAACTTTAACAATAATTACTTCCATATAAATACTTATTAAAATATTTGTCCCGCTATGCCACTGACCCACAAGTTAATCAAAATTAATTATTAATTATTTTCACTGCCAAATTATAATTGATATCCCCAAATAAAAATAATTAACAGTACACTCAATTTTGCAACTGCTGTAGATATTCTAGCTATACGGTGACATAACAATTTAATTATTATTGGATTATGTAAAACGATATACGACGTTACAATTTCCAATTTGGCAGCAATCATGGATTGGGATGATTATACATATTATTATCCATAAATATTAAAAACACATTATGGCCACAGTCACGTATACAAATTGTCTTACCGACGAAAACAAAGGCACGTCTCACGTTGTTGAATGATTATATATTAGAAGTTTATTACTGTAAATTTTTGTAATACATATATCCTAACCAAGTTCTCAAGATTACTAATAAAATGCCTAAGAATCGAGAAATCTTAAACTGCAGCTAGAAGTTTTTCAATAAAACATCGTGCAGAGATGGTATACTTCATGATGGCTTTTCCGAGTCGTTTAATATTGGCAGCCGGAAATTAAAGACCTCTGAAAATGGTTGACACTAACGTACGAGTAAGTCACAACATAGTGAACGGAGATGCATGACGATATTATTTTTACTTCACAGTACTATATTTATAAGTATGATAACCTCATCTAATGACGACCCGTGTGGCGCAATGGTTATCATGCCGGATCGCCGCACCAAAGGTCCTGGGTTCGATTCCCAGTGAGGCGGAAATTTGAATGATGAGTTTGAATTTCTGTTCTCGGTCTGGGTGAATGTCCTTGTCTAGTGTGTTGTCCATGGCACCCTCGACACAGGAAATCCTAATGTGGAATCGTTATTATTATTATTATCTAATTACATGACGTATGTAATCTAATTATGATCTGTGGGTGGAATATAGAAAAAAACTAATATTCCCGATTCCCAAATTCGTGTGCAAATTCTGCATTTGGTTTAATTATTTCCACTAAAAGAGTTCCGTCGTGGGGCTAAAGTTAATTATCAACAAAATTAAATTAGTCTACCATAGGAGACTGTAGTAGTTAGACTTGAGAATAAACTTGTCGTAGAAAATAAGTAAGTCGTAAACAAGTACTGACAACACAATGAAATAAGTAAAAGTTTACTTGACATAATAATTAAAAATATTTACCTCACTATTTTTTTGAAGTTATACTTTTAGGCGCATTATGAAAAAATTATGAGAGTGAAATTTTAAGATTTGTAACATAAAAGTAACAGGATGAAGTTGCCCGCAAAAAGATGCGCGCGCATCACTGTGATGTTGCCCGCAAAAAGCTAACAACAAAATAGAAATAGAACGTTTATTAGTCATGTATTATTTATTGATATAAATTAAAATAGTATTATTTAATATAATTAATACTAAATATTATTAAATTATTAATGTAAAATATGTATTTAATGATACCAAAGAAGTATAACTTGTCACGCGCGTACATAAGTACACGTTTATGTTTTTTAATTTATCTTTGTAAGTAAGTAAAACTTATATGGAGTGAGAAGGTCTTCCTTCTACTTTGCGCTTATTATTTAAATTTTACAGAAAAATAAGGTACGTATCTCACAATGGTGGAAGGTGGAAGCAATAAATCTTCACAGGCACCTCTTCTTCTGATTTATTCCATCGATAATCTCAACTTGTCAAGAACTGTGATGTTTACTGAGGAAGTTAACCGTGCAAAGAAAACAAGACATTAAACGTTTTTCGTGCCACTCATGACATGGAATACGGAGGTGCGACGTGAAAATATTTTCGTTACAAACACACTCGTAGATATCTCTAATATCATGAGTGACAACGATAATATTGGAGTTTCCGTGTAAGAACTGCGTAATAAAATATCATAAAACTGTTCTTACTTTAGCTTCATAGCACCTACTTTATATTATCTTGTATATAACCTTCCGAATTTTTCAATTAAGTATTTTACAGATTGAATTCAAAAGTTATTTGTGGTTGGTTTTATAAATCATTCCCTTAATGACCCAAAAATCACGCAAAATTTGAATATGTCATCTTGCTTGCGTAATAAAGTTTCGCTGAAAAAACTAAAAAAATCTGTCTGCTGATAGTTCAGGTTTACTTTATATTCCAACCATTACATTTCAATTATAAAAAAAAAACCTGCGATTGATTATTGATTGATTCAGATTAATTCAAACCTTGCGTGATTTTGGGACACCCCTATTTCAAAGTAAATCCCAAAATACTGATCCCAAAATTTCAAAGTAAATACCAAACGCCCCTGAAATAATCCATGACAGCGTCAATGACGTAAAGAAGATTATGGTATTTCGTATCGGATTTAACTTGTAAGCATAGATTACCCCCAAAAGATACCGCATACAAGGCAACTGACGCGCGGCAACATAGAAGTGCTTTTGCTATGCACATAAAGCTATACTAGCATTCACGACATTAGTATCGACCAAGACCTTCGACCCATACACACGCGGATCTTTCAGAATTTAATTAATTTCAAAAAGGAATTTGCTGATGAAACCATGGCTTATTGTAGTGTTAAATGGTATGGAAAATCAGTTCGAAAAAACAGTTACCCAAAAGATGCCTTATCATTTAATAAGTTAGTAATTCATATTTATTTTACAAATTTTCTTATAATGAAGCAGAGTTCAACTTAAGCTGGTTTTGAGAGTGACATTTTGTAAAAAATTCATTCCTAATTCAAAATAGTTATCTTGTTTCTGACTAAAGACAATACTAGGGAAGTGAACTTTTCATTTTAAAGACGTATCGATATTCATTTTGAGGATATTGGATATCGATAATTTTTAACAGGTTACAAGTGGGACAAAGGTTGCTGTAGTCAAGGATAACATTATTTATTATATGAAAAAACATTGTGGTAATGGTTTTATAGATTTCCTAGATGCCCCGAGAGGAAGGAAAAATGGAAAGAATCAATACACCGTGGACAGGGATGGTTTCCTACCAAATACAGTGTCGTTTTTTCAACACACTTTTCAGATGACAGTTGATGGATTCAGTTGTATCATAGTTATACTTGCCAGTTTTGTTATGGGTCTTATACTTCTTATCGAGAATAGAATAGAAAAGAATAGAATACATTTACTTTGTCTAAGTACAAAAAGTAACAATGTAAATGTATGGAAACTTTCAAATTCGTGTGCTTTCCTATAGTTATGGAGAAATTATGTGGAAAATCAGCTAAATATTGATTATATTATTATTTATTATTATTTGCGCGAATATCAGGTAGGTAGATAGGTACATATTATATATAGTTAACTCGATATGTCATACATATTTTCGTATTATAATTATAATTATAATTATAATTAAAATTATTTTTCTTTTCTTTCCTTTTTTTATACCATTTTGCCTACTAAGCAAAAGTTATTCACTGTAATGAGAATTTAAAGTAAAATAAAAATTTAATAAAACTAGAGGTCTGAAGTTCTTCATGTGGTACATTAATAAAGGTCCAGTTAACAGTTAGAGATATTGGAATGCTGTTATAAAAAAGCAATAAATTGTGATTAGGAATTACTATAATAAATTATGGTTTGTTATACTTCATTTGGAAGTTAAGGGATTAGCCAAACAATAAAATAATAATAATATGAAATGACAAACATCGAAATTTTGAAACCGTAGGAGAAAAAACATCAGTGTGATAAAAATAATATACACACGAAAGGAAAAGTAACAAACCTAATGAAATTTAGATATGACAGCATCTGTCGGGTCAACTAGTTTGTAATAAAAATAATTCCTAAAAATGATGTCTTAAAAACCCAAAAATATAGTTTTTAAGTTCATGAAGCTAAGAAGCAGTCCTACTACGACCAGTTATGTTATTATTTTAATGTAATTAGCCGCGAATAGCATTGTATATTTGATTTATCTAATCGGACATTGTATAATATAAACACTGTTAATATTATATTATTAAAAGTATCGATATTTATATTGTATTGTTATTCATTATAAATGTGATGAAAGTAAATAATAATAATCACAAACATTGATCGTACGATTTATCGATCATACATACTCAGTCACTATGGACAGTGTTGAGCTCGATAAATTCCAAGTTTGAATTTTAAATATCCAATCACAGCGCATCTGTTTCGTACCCCGCAAACCGCACCTTCCGCCAAATTGTGACTTTGAAGTCTAAGAAATATTCACTAATGCGGAATCTATTGGGGGTAATCTATGCTTGTAAGTAAGCGGAAGCTGTTACTGACTGGGTGAGCTTAGGTATTATCGTTAAACCGTATCAATTACGGATGAAACGATAAAAACTAAAATCAAACTTTTTCGTATATTATTGTAATAGAACAAGTCTTACTATAAATAAATATATATCTACTTACAAATAAATAAAAATACACTCACGCCCCAACTCAGAGTCACTAACGATTACTTTAATCGCTCCTTAGTAAAGAATTACCATACAAATTCTGTATTAAGAAGCGATTCAAGTAACCATTAAGTGACTCTGAGTTGGGGCGTAAGAGCCCCACATGAGAATTCCCTCTTTTTGTTTGAGTTTGACTTGAGTTTTAATGCCATGGACGACACACAAAGTAAAAAAAAAACACATACACCCAGAACCATCCTATAACAGAAATTCAAACTCATCATTCAAATTTTCGCCTCGCTGGGAATCAAATCCCGGACCCTTGGTACGTCGGTCCATTGAGAAGATGTTTGTATTTAATGTTTGAATGTTTGTATTTCCATCACGCGCTTACCGTTCCACGAATTGAGATAAACGCTCCGGACCGTCTGACCACCAAATCTCAACACCAGTGGTCAATTGAGACGAAAATTTTCTCATCTGACTACCGGAGGTCAGTTGGGAGCAATTCATTCCTAATTCAACTCTAAACAAATATAGATCATGTCCAGAATTAAGAGATAATAAATTTTATCTCATGTATTTTACTTCTCACGTTCATCATCCAGGAACGTCCGTAGAACAAGTTACCTACCGGGTCATTGATTACATAAAATTGATAATACAACAAAGGAAATTCAAATTCTCAGTTCGGAT
The DNA here is from genome assembly GCA_951805285.1 of Thymelicus acteon. Lineage (NCBI taxonomy): Eukaryota > Metazoa > Arthropoda > Insecta > Lepidoptera > Hesperiidae > Thymelicus > Thymelicus acteon. The sequence continues at coordinate 8,212,911 of OX638229.1, read as the reverse complement.
TGTCTCCCGAGAAGACGGATCGTTGAGAGCATTCACCCCGACATAATGTACGTACTATGTACATATATACGAGTATAAGAGGCACAACTTCTAAGAGATTCAAACTTTGCTTTGCAATTAATTTGAATCATATTTAAATAAATGATTATATTATTATCACAAAACACATTTCACCATAATATCATCTACGTAACAACTAGCTAGTCCACGAGATTGGCAATGATATGCGGTTTAGCATCCTTCACACAACTTTGAACATAATCTTTGAGAACCCTGTTAATAATAATATTTTAATTAAGGTTTTATAAAGTCACTACTATTAAATTATTTCGTAGGAAACCTCTACATATGTATTTAAAGTTTTTTAATAAGTCACTCTTTGATGGGATGAAAACGAAAATTTTTGAATTGTGGTAGGGTGGTTACCAAAGTGGCATGCCAGGAGAATTTAAAATAAAGCCGAGCGAAACAAGAGGGTCGCAGAGTCATAAATAAGTAAATGTAACTTGCTAAGGCTAGGTTTTTAATGATTTATTTAGTAAGCATGTACAGTCGAATGGTTTTTACAATGTAAAAAATTATGATGTTTAAACTTTACATCATAATTAATAAGAAGAATAAAAAAATATGATGTAAACTTTACATCATAATTTTCGTTCTATATTCAAATACGAGAGTTTATTTTAAAACTGACTTAAGAGACATTGCTTCTATTAAATAAATATATTCTTTTTATATATAGTTGAACAGTATTTCTTGGAATATTTTGTACTATTTTCTTGGAATATTTCGGAGCTCCAAGCTTGAAATTGAATAAATTTACGATGTTTTGAATCCAGTCCTGAACGTGACATACTAAAGTTAGTATGAATTACTATAACAATAAGAGTTACATAGAATAATATTGCAATAATAGTGCGTGTCACAGTAACAGTTTCAAATTAGATACTTGCCTTTACCTCGCTTCCCTTTTTGGTCAGTAACGCGTCTTTTATAACATTAACATAAAAAAAGTTCTTCACAAGTGTGGCTAGTTAGCCTTGGTCTAGTTAGACCAATCTATCGTTCTGGAATCAAAGGTAAAATACTTTTTAACACAATTGCTCAAAAAGTGGCGTATTGCAGGGACGTATAGCGTTCGGGATGTGGGCTATTACATACTCGAGCTTTTTCTTTACCTTTTCCGAACTCGTGGGTTCTCTTTCCCAAATGTCAAAATAATGTCTATTAAAAAGAAAAAACCAACCAAGAAGTTTTTACAAAAAAAAATCATAGAAGTTTTTATGATTCATGCAAATATTTCTAAAAAGAAGCTACTTATTTGATTTTAAACTTAACTCATCGTGGACTGAACACATTTTTACTATGATACGGGTACTCACGATATATATTCCATACGCCGATATTTCGACCCAGTTGCATGGATCATGGTCACGGCTAGACTGTGGTGGCGCGGAGAAACTCTTGACAGGTTGACAGACGACGTTGATTAATTTGTCTATGACGGATGACGTATGTCAGAAACTGGATGTTAGATGTCGGATGTCGTGTGACACTAATACATCAGTCTATCTACCTTACGTCTCGATCGTTTTTGAGCTTTGTGAACCTTATCACGACACACAACACTGACCACATCTTGCCGCACCACACTAGACACTTTTCGGGACTTGCATAAACTAACTACTGGATTCCACGTCGGTGCTAACTTAAAACCGTCCTCCCTATTAAAATTTTTGGGGTGTTTTTTGATTTCGATGGCTTCACGCACTAGCCGTGGTATGTGGTGGCGTTCCGTGGCAATCACCTGAGGATTGTGAAGCTCGATCCAATGGTTAGTACCCGATTCGAGAAGATGTTCTGCAACAGCTGATTTATTCCCGTCGTTCTTTTTGACTGCTGCTATGTTCTTTTATGCGCTGCGATATCGATCGTTACTTATTTGTTTTAATATCAGATTTAATGATTTGATTCAATGAGTTAGGTTAGGTTTTATTTCATTTCATCTCATTAAATTTCATTTTCATTTCATATCAATAAAAAATCTACTGAAGACTTGGCTGTATGGGCATAATTCCCTTTGCCTACCCAGAATGGGTGAAGAAAACAAAAAAAATCTCTGCTTATATTCTTTTACAGTTGGCGCCATTTTCAAGTTTATTGTGTTTTTATTTTTCTATTAAATTGCTTCATTTTTTCGCAACTGTATTAAAAATAGTTGTTCAGTACACGCGCGGCACCGTCATTGCAACTTGTTCCGACTGTCAACCCTCACCTTCGGCTGCGCCTCGGCTCGGGTAGACATTTGTCGGAACTCTTTGCAATGACCGGCTTTCCGCACTCGTAATGAAATATAGTATTTTGTTTGGCTACAAGAGAGCCAACACAATGAGTGCTGCCTTTTTGCTCGCCTAGCATCGAGGGTTTTCAAATGTCTAATAGGCAAAGGTAACCACCACAGTGCCTGAAGTCGAAGGTTTGCTATGTTACCAGTGATCACATATGGCTTCGCGACGTGGTGCTTTACTATTGGCCTAATCCACAAGCTCAAAGTAGCGTAGCAGGCTATGGAGAAGGCTATGATCGGTATTTCTCTACATGATCGCATCAGAAATGATGAGATCCGTAAACAAGTAAGAGTAACCCGCTTAGCTCAAAGCATTAGCCCGCTGAAGTGGCAATGGGCTGGCCACATAGTGCGAAGGACCGTTACTGTTGGGGAAGAAAGGTCTTCTAATGAAGAGCACGTCTCGGAAAAAGGACCATAGAACCAGGTGCACTCACGACCCAAAGAAAATAGTGGGTATCCGCTGGAAGGCTCAGAACCTGTCAGACTGGCGCAAATTAGGAGAGGCGTATATCCAGGAGCGATATCATAAAGGCTGATGGATAGATGGATGGAATGGAATCACTTGCCACGAGGCCTACTCGAATATTGACGAAAATACAAAATAAACTGTGGACGTAATTTGAATAGAATAATTAAAGTCTGAAATTACGTTCCAGCACCATTGCCACTAATAAACTTAGCTGAACATGTATCCACAGAGAACCAACATTTTTCAGTAAAATTGCGCAGTAAATGAGTAAACACTTCCGCGCTTTTGTGTTGAAGTTGGACCGAGGAGGATGTTACAAATCTGCATTTCATGTGTACGGGGTGCAGTAAGATAAGGTAATAAATACTGTGAGTAAAAATTGTATCTCTAGGGATACCTACAAATCTATACTAATATTATAAAGAGGAAAGATTTGATTGTTTGTTTGCATTGAATAGGCTCCGATTTGAAAAATTCTTTCACTTTTGGGAAGCTACACTATCCCCGGGTGACATAGGCTATATTATATTTTCAAAAAATTAGGGATCCCTAATAAAACTCCAATAATATAAACCCAAGGTGTAAAAACATAAGAAAACCGAAGCAAAGCGAGGGCGGTTACTCGTAAAATATAAAGATAACGAAATAAAAAAAAGGAAAATAACATGTACACGCCTACATAACATAAATATTTCGGTAACGTTACTTAATAAAACACTACATAAAGTTTACATTTGCTCCTGTGATATGACAACGTTTAGTATTATGTTTGACTATCTTTTGAGATTTTCACACAAGATCCCTAAAGGTGTACGTGACAACACATAATAAAAGAGTCATGAAGTGAAAATAGCCTCTTTTCCCGCTGTTATCGGCTTCCGAGCGATTTACTTTGCATTTAACGCATTATTACTTCCTTTGTGTGATCAACTATTTTTAGGTAGCGCAATATTATCGAAGTTAGCTCGTTTAATAGCGACATCAGCGAATCGTCACTCACGTCAATTAACTAGATCTAATGTGGGTACTATGTTCACTTAACGTACCTATTTGTGCGTTGGTTAAAAACATAATTATCTTTGTATGTGAATTGTTTCATAACTTTTGAACATTAATTTAAAACAAATGAGATATAAAGTAACACTTTAACTTTTTAATTCTTAAGAGATACATAACGTATTGAAACCGCGAAAGATTTAAGATGTTTACATCTGCCGTCGTCGTTCTGAAACCACTTTACCGAACGTAGCTTGCAGCGCTAAATCTTTCGCGGTGAGCTGAGCTCGGCTGTAAAGCCCTTGTTTTTATTGCGGTGTTCTTAAATGAACCTTGAAATTATTGTTTTCCTATAGCTTAACACTTGTTTAACCTTGCCTTCGCTTACGTGCTATTTTATTTGTTTTTTGTTTTTCATAAACTCTAAATAAATTACAGACATATGTGTAAAATCGTATAAAAAGTGATTTCTATTCTTTGATTAAGTAACCTGATTCAGCCTAAACTGATAAATTGCAACAATATTATTATAATATTAATTATTTTTGGTGTGTAAGTCCGGAGTAGATTGCCAAGATTTGCGTTGTAGTTACACTATCCAACGAACCGTGAATTGTATACGAGAATTACATCTTTCAGTGGAAATTTGACGAGCCAATGAGCTAATTACAAACCAGGCTTCTCTTTGTTTTTAGCCGACGGTTCATCGATCGTGACTTCGAGTTGTTATCATTTTATAGAAATGGATAAAATCTGTTAGAAGATATCGGTTGGTTTGATCACTATCTTCACCATAAATCCCAAATGAAGCAGCGTGGAGGCTCAAGGCCTCCTTGATCGTAAGAGACTCTTGCCATGTCGCGAAATCAAATATAAGTTGTCGCGTATAAAAAAGAGAAGTGTGGTATTCGGTAATATACGACTAATGTGGGTTATAAGTGCATAGAGAGGAAAGTCAAATTCTACGCGAACAAATCATTTGTATGAATTACAATAAATGGTCTACTCCTTCGGCTCTCGTAGATACACTGAACTATTGGATCAAGGACCTCTTGCAGGCTTATCCTGTGGGATGTCTGTTCGAAATAAAAGATGGTAGTTAGGACCAGATATTATATTGGTAAAAATCGCGAATTACATGGCGGCTCGGTCCGCAGAGACAATGTTAAAGCATGCAAATTTAGGCTAGGTTATGTGACGTTAATAGAGTTCTATTTACGCTATCCGTGATAACGGTAGGGCAACGGTGCCCGTGGAATACGTCGCGCACTGATTCTACACTTTCTGGCCAGATAATAGGTTATTTAAATTGACTTACATGGTACCATGAACGCATCACTCCGCACGCGTAATATAGACGAACGAAGAACGGTTGTCTGCCGGGCGTGACGTCGCTGGGTGGCGCGCCTCGAAGCTGAAGCGTGATGGCGAGGGTTGCAGCTGCATCCAGGATGGTAAGCGCAGGCAGGCGGATGAAAGAAACGTGCGGTGCGTGGTGTGGCGTGATCATGCAAGAAGACGGCAGCGGTAGCAGTAGAGCGCGGTGAGTCCTTGGGATCATCTACCGGTTGGGATGACCAGCAGACGCTAGAAAACTAGCCCTGCGGACGCCCGTCTAAAGCAAAGCCATCATGGCGTGACGTGGCGTGGCGTGGAGAGCACTCCAGGAGAGAGCTCTTCACCGAGTATGTCATCGGCACCTGGAGACGACGAAACCCTTCCTGGCCGATGATCTCGCGTTCGCGAAGCGGGAGGAGTCCCGGTCCATCATGTAGAAATAAAGTTATGTGGAACACGGTCGTGAAGTTCTAAGATGGCGGCGGTCCCATGGCGCGCCGTACGATGAATTACGGAATAAGTACTCTAAGTTACATCAAAGAAAGCGGGTGGCGACCCAGCTCGATTAGGGAAAGTTAAACATTGCGAGGAGTGTACTCGCTACTGAATAAAAACTCAGGCAAAACTGTACATTTTCAAAGGAATGTGGCAGCGGCCATGCGGAGCCTTGCCGTTCGAAATGAGCCGGTCAGTCGCGCAGGACGACACGCGTATCCTGCGCGAGCGCTTGAGCCGAACTGATTCATCTGTTCGTTCGATAACATCCGTCGATATCGGAAATCGTACATCGCTCACTGCTCACAGAGTACAAAACGTTTAACAGCCACAGACTTCAGTTAATATGATGATTTATGATGATTGAAATTATTAAATAATTCATATCAGGAGTGTTACTAATATTCCTTTAAGCGAAAATATATGAGCACATCGTAGAACGGATGTTTAATTGCGGAGAAACAAATAAAGGAATGTATCATCATAGACAAACGTCTGGCTGAATGTGATGATATCAAAACGCAATAAATACCAATCTAGTCTATGCTTTGAATGAGTTATAAGTTGTCAAAAATATTAGAAATTAGATTATCACGAATCTCTAATCTAATATAATATTCAAGAAGACGAATTCATGACGATTCCAAAGATACCTATAACGTCTAAGTTCTGTTCGGTAGTTATCGAGCAGTTTCCATACGAATGTCATCGCCCTTGTTGAATGTTCGTAATGTAATAATTAAACAAATATAGCGTTAAACTAAGAGCTGAAAACTATTCTAGATTGTACTAAGCGATGCCAATACTAAAATAGACAAGAACGATGGAAACCCATGCGTTTCATTGTATTTCAACCAAAGTAGTAGGTATTTACAAATACACTGCTACAATACCCCCCTTCGAACAAAAGAGGCTAACTGCCGGTTAGCCGACACAGCCGGGGTTACCGAAAAAAAAACTTTTAACCCTAAGTTAAAGTTTTTACTATCACTAGGAACTAGCCTTAGCAATACTGAAGTTCAGAATTTAATGAAATAAAAGCTTAACACCTATCTTTTAAACTAACATCTATATCTAATTAGATAGTCTAAATTAATGGAGGGCCCCCATTTAAAATTACAAAGATGTAACAACTAAGGTATAATATCCTAGAAGTAACCATAATGCTATACCTACCCAGTATGTATACGACTGCTCGGTATTGAGTATTATCTAAAGTAATAAACCTAGTATTTAATACTATTTATTGATAGAAAAAAAGGTATGGTAAGTAATATCAACTAAATTAAGCAAGCTTAAATATACCAAGTTTATTTAAAATTACTATGTAAGTATAATGATACATTTACTTAATATATGTATGATATACTTCTAAAGGGAACCACAGTGCTGGCCAAGCGACTGGGAAAAGGTAACATCAGCTCATCATCGAATGATAGCTGGTTATTGTCAAAGTCCAGAAAATTATGAGTGATGACTCATACAAGAGATTGTAAGTAAGAAATAAGATTAGGGTAATCTTAAGTTCTTCAAGAAAAAAACTTGTTCTCCATTATTGTGGGAACAATGAAAGATCAAAACTGATAAAAAGTGTGTTTCCAAGGAAAAAAATATGTGTATACACACACCACTTTTCATTTTCATGAATAGTGCAAAAAAATGTACATTTAAGTACCAAAAGTGAAACAAGTGAAAACTTAATTTCAATTGTTTAAAGAAAAGTACTGAACCGATTTTGATCAAACAAACAGTACTGAGTTTCTTGGAGTACACAGGTACAAAAACTTTTAAGTTTTGTCCAAAAAGGTGAGAATAAGAAAATCTCAAAATATGACATAAAATTGAAATTTTGTCACACTGAAAAAGAAAAAATACTTGCACATGTTATACGCCTTGTGGCACTTTTATAATGTCCTTTACATGATATTTCCCAATACTTTTTGTGTCAATTTCCTCTAATTGGTAAACAACATCAGATAGTTTGTCAACTATTTTACATTTGACAAACCTCGGTGCTAGTTTAGCTGAGAAAAGCTTTGCTGCGTTTGGCTGTACAAAGTTACGCCTCCACACTATGTCACCAACGCGTAGCCTGAGCTCTCGGCGACGCTGGTTATATCTGTGAGCGTTCTGTTTGTACGCCTTGGTCAGTGCACAGCTTACACGTTGGAAGATATCTGACAGGTCATTTAAGGACTGAGCTGTTATGTTCCTAGGTGTTGGTTCGATTTCATCATCCGAATGTGGAGCAGTGCCTCTTAAGATGTGCATTGCACCGTCGGCGATGAGTTCTCGACCTCGAGCCAAAAAGTATGGTGTATAACCAGTAGCAAGATTAATTGTAGTATTTAAGTTTAGTTGTATTTGAGGGAGAAATGTCGGCCATTTCCGGTGATCCTCTTCAACTAAAATAGCTAATTTTTCAAAAACCGCGTGTCTAAAATGTACATATGTAAAGGTTGATTCGAGCTTTGTTTATGATCCCTAATTTGTTTTTCTAAAACATAGTCGCTATCAAAGGCTGTAAAGAATGATTTAAATTTAATCTGTAAATCGTCTAAAGTGACTACTGAATCTCTGATTTGCCTATAATAGTCGAGGGCTTTGCCTCCTAAGAGATCTGAAAAACATTTGACAACTTTTGATTCCGGAATATCCCTGCATCTCATACAATCGTTAATCCGCAAGAAAAAATCCACTAAACTTGAATCGCCTGTGAACTTTAAATTCCACGATTTTAGATTGTCATCCCTCATCACATAAGTAACCCTATTATCTGGTTGACTTTGGACAGGTTGATTATAATTTGAACCATGAAACAAAGAGGCTGATGTTTGTGGCTGTGAGATGGGTTTATCCCTATGCGTCACATTACTAAAAGATTCTTTTAAATCTGGATCATCAGTTAAGTTATCGCTCGAGTCATGAAAAGCTTCTTCAAGTGGGATCGCCATTATTACAAAATAGTTGTGAAAACAACTTTTTAGTTTTGGTAAATAAACAGTGTTTGCACGAAAAGAAAAGGCTGGTATATTCCAGACCTCGCTAACAATATAGTCGAGGACTGTGATATCCAGAGAAAAAAAATTGCAAGTACAATAATAAAATTTTTATAATTATTGTTTGCGACTGCTAAAAAATATACAAACCTGTAAGTTTGTCAAAAAAATCAATGTTCCGTTAAGGAAACATTCCAAAGAATGCAAACCAAAATTCACTGTTTAGTTACCAAACGGTACTGGAGAATAGTTTCTCTTGTACAAAAATATGACAACTCAAAAAAAATTACCAAAAGTTGATGTAAAAAGTAACTTCACCGAAAAAGAAGAAAAAAAAAATATCCCAAACAGAATCCACAGGATAAGGATAATTAAATATGTTCGGGCGCCATTGTCGCGTATAAAAAAGAGGGTTGAATAGTAGCAACAATGAACTATAAGAATGTGGATGTCTATTTGGAATAAAAGATGGTAGTTAGGACCAGATATTATATTGGTAAAAATCGCGAATTACATGGCGGCTCGGTCCGCAGAGACAATGTTAAAGCATGCAAATTTAGGCTAGGTTATGTGACGTTAATAGAGTTCTATTTACGCTATCCGTGATAACGGTAGGGCAACGGTGCCCGTGGAATACGTCGCGCACTGATTCTACACTTTCTGGCCAGATAATAGGTTATTTAAATTGACTTACATGGTACCATGAACGCATCACTCCGCACGCGTAATATAGACGAACGAAGAACGGTTGTCTGCCGGGCGTGACGTCGCTGGGTGGCGCGCCTCGAAGCTGAAGCGTGATGGCGAGGGTTGCAGCTGCATCCAGGATGGTAAGCGCAGGCAGGCGGATGAAAGAAACGTGCGGTGCGTGGTGTGGCGTGATCATGCAAGAAGACGGCAGCGGTAGCAGTAGAGCGCGGTGAGTCCTTGGGATCATCTACCGGTTGGGATGACCAGCAGACGCTAGAAAACTAGCCCTGCGGACGCCCGTCTAAAGCAAAGCCATCATGGCGTGACGTGGCGTGGCGTGGAGAGCACTCCAGGAGAGAGCTCTTCACCGAGTATGTCATCGGCACCTGGAGACGACGAAACCCTTCCTGGCCGATGATCTCGCGTTCGCGAAGCGGGAGGAGTCCCGGTCCATCATGTAGAAATAAAGTTATGTGGAACACGGTCGTGAAGTTCTAAGATGGCGGCGGTCCCATGGCGCGCCGTACGATGAATTACGGAATAAGTACTCTAAGTTACATCAAAGAAAGCGGGTGGCGACCCAGCTCGATTAGGGAAAGTTAAACATTGCGAGGAGTGTACTCGCTACTGAATAAAAACTCAGGCAAAACTGTACATTTTCAAAGGAATGTGGCAGCGGCCATGCGGAGCCTTGCCGTTCGAAATGAGCCGGTCAGTCGCGCAGGACGACACGCGTATCCTGCGCGAGCGCTTGAGCCGAACTGATTCATCTGTTCGTTCGATAACATCCGTCGATATCGGAAATCGTACATCGCTCACTGCTCACAGAGTACAAAACGTTTAACAGCCACAGACTTCAGTTAATATGATGATTTATGATGATTGAAATTATTAAATAATTCATATCAGGAGTGTTACTAATATTCCTTTAAGCGAAAATATATGAGCACATCGTAGAACGGATGTTTAATTGCGGAGAAACAAATAAAGGAATGTATCATCATAGACAAACGTCTGGCTGAATGTGATGATATCAAAACGCAATAAATACCAATCTAGTCTATGCTTTGAATGAGTTATAAGTTGTCAAAAATATTAGAAATTAGATTATCACGAATCTCTAATCTAATATAATATTCAAGAAGACGAATTCATGACGATTCCAAAGATACCTATAACGTCTAAGTTCTGTTCGGTAGTTATCGAGCAGTTTCCATACGAATGTCATCGCCCTTGTTGAATGTTCGTAATGTAATAATTAAACAAATATAGCGTTAAACTAAGAGCTGAAAACTATTCTAGATTGTACTAAGCGATGCCAATACTAAAATAGACAAGAACGATGGAAACCCATGCGTTTCATTGTATTTCAACCAAAGTAGTAGGTATTTACAAATACACTGCTACAAAGTTAAGAGATTAAAAAAATGCAAGGACTATAACGTAAAAGTACACCTACATATTCGTACTTAGGCCCGTAATTTCAACAATCGTTTAACTCACAGTTTAACTAAACTACTTCAAAAGTTAAACTATCGATTAAACTGCTCTCGTAATTTCAATGATAAATAATTGCCCGATTAGTTAAACTTAGATCAGTTTATAAATTATAGTAACACTAGAGATTTCGTTCATTCGTTTTGGTTTAAATTGTAAAGAAATTTATATGGCAATGTTTCAATCATAGACATAATACTACTAGACTAGGCAAGGTATCTGAGCATATGTAAGTGAAACCGTCACGCTGCGAAGAAAGGCAGGAGGTAAACCTGTCCTTGTCTTACTTACGAGTTACGCAAGTCTCCTTGGTCTCTTTCTCTTTCTAATAGCGTGACGCAAAGAAGGCCCGCTTGTCTAGTCTAGTAGTATTATGTCTATGGTTTCAATTCACCAGAATTGACGTTTTTTTGATTGACTTTGATAGATATGGATACACAAACGTCAAAATATACAAAAGTATTGATTTACAAACGTCTGTTTTGAAGCAGTCATTTTGAAACAATAGATAAACCCTACATGCCAGTTTAACTTCCCCTGCTTGACCGTTTAAACTAAGCGGTAGTTTAAACTCTCTGAAACAGATTAACTGTCATTGATATTACGAGATAACCAACAAATACAGTTTAAACTTAGAATCTAAGATTAAACTGCTATTGAAATTACGGGCCTTAATCTATCCAGAGGCACATGTCCTTTAAATTATCTTAATATTTTTTTTACAGACATGTATTTTTCTCTTTCACAGGTCTCTCCTCTTGACAAGGCCTGGAGCATACTCCAGCACGCTGTTCTAGTGCGAATTGTTGTATGAGTTAATGGTCAACCCGAATGTCGGAAGTTTTCACGGTTTAACGACTGTTATCTTACGATTACTACCTGGACCGACGGCTTTTTGTGCCCTTTGAAGCACGAAAAAGTTCAAGAAATTTTTGCCATTAGCGGTTTTCCAATCAACTAACGACCGTGCCCACTGTGGCTTATCTCGGCAAATCACGTAAGATCGAACACGCCGCCGGGCTATGAGCGCTAATACCCTAAAATAGGATATAGAATTTCCCAATACTAAAAAAGTTAAATATACACGTACTAAAGATTCAACTGAAACCAACGAAAGTATCTAAATGAAACCTGAAAAATCTGAAACCTGAAGGTAGCGTTACATTATAAACCATTATATTGTAAGTTTTCTTGTTGAATGTTTGAGAGTCGTGAGGACAACACTATTAGGTATATTATAATGATGTATCTCATGTTATTTTCAAGCATACTAAAAAGAAATAGAAAAGTTCCTTTTTATGCTCATACCGCCACAATAACTTCGTAAGTCCTTTTTGATTGGAAAGATTTAATAAGAATTTTAAGGGCTTTACCGAAGGACTTTGTAATTAAGGAAAGTAATTATAAGATTTTATAATTACAAATCCTTCATTATTGTAGTTATACTTAATTTTAGTTCATAAAATAGAAATTATAATGCTCTTACATTCAAACTTCAAAAAAAGAAGTTCTGAATTCGATAGTTTTTTTTAATGTTTGCTACCTCAAAACTCCGCCATTTATCTACTGATTCTTCTTTTAATCGAAAGAGTATGCTTCTAGATTGGTCCCAATTTTTTTCATATTTTTCTGATGGTGAGATCCGTGAGATATTGAGGGAACTCCTCAAACATATAATAATTAAGATTAATTTAGTTCTTTAAAGTTGATTTATATGTCATCAAAAGCATAAATGTGAAATGAGAGTCAATTTAAAAAAATAATGGGTGCCAAATTCTGTGTAGAAAAGCCTAAAATTTTAGTCATAAGAACATGTAATTCGCGCTCTACATTTGACTTGATTAGTTTTCACGTATCTACCTAGGCTATATTAGATATGTATGTATATTATTCTGTTAACTTAAAATTGGCTTGACACGCTACCGCGTGTCTAGATGGGTGCGTATGGCGGTTGACCCAAGCAAATGGATGGTGTCTTCACGTAAAGATAATAGCAATACTATTTATAAGTTGAGAACATAAGCAATAATAAAATAACTTAAATTAATAACATACATAACCAAGTATCTCTGTAACCTTTGTATGTTACTTTGTCTAAAATTAAGAAACTCAGGAACGCAGTTCCTGAGGGAACAACGACAACGTGGCATGTTTTAACGATATAATAGTGTCAGATACAATTTTGATGTCTGCAGTATTGAATGTAAAATTCTGAATCCGAGAATGTCCCAAGGCATTCACAAAGCCTATTTTGCAGTGTCTTTTAAAAAGTGAAACACTATCCGGAGGCGGATATAACTTTGGTGCCCGCGACTTCAACCGCGGAAATATTGGATTTCCAAGAAAGAAGTATTATGTACTTCGTACTGGCGTATTTCCTAATTTTGAATAAATTAGACCACATTTATTTTCTTGTTTTGCTTCAGGTTTCGGACACGGGGCTCTTGAAGAGGCCTAGAGCACATTTCACCATGCTGTTCCAGTCCAGATTAGTAGAGGGGTTGGTCGCCAACTGTCTCAAGCTTAACGACTGTTATCTTACGAAAACAACCGATACCGTCGCTGTATGTGCCCTAAGAAGCACGAAAGCGCTCAAAAAATATTTGTTTCAAACTGTCAACCATCCAACTACCGACCGCGTACGCTAATGCGTCACTCAGTCGTCGATCACTTTGGGTCGACCCAAGCCGCCGGGCTATGAGCGCTTCAAATCCTTATCCTAATTCTATACAACCTAGCGCTACTATAAAATACTTACGACTACGTTCAAGTCATCTAATTTTGCATGCAATGCTTGCTACATTTTACGCAGTGCTAGCTCCAAGAGTCTTAACGAAGGCATTCGTTTATTCCCTCTGAATTCACAAACTTTATTCACTAGTGACAGTAGACGAGAAGCAAAACTGAATGTGTTTGATTTTAGAGTTTTAAAAACTCTTTTGTGTTGCACGGACGTGTTTTCGAAAGAACATGCCAACTCCGGTCAGTGTCACGATTCACATCGGAAGTTTTACTATCTCTTAAACAAAAGAGGATGTATTCCGGAAAATCTATTCGAACATTCTTTCCTATTCATACAGGAGAAGCCATATTACGGCAGACCTGCAAGATAATCGTTGAAGCTCTAAAATCATAGCTAGTTAAGCGTTTAGATCATTATAAATTAACCATAAGTCAGATAGTATGCTATGGTTTGTACAATATTAAAGTAACACATACCTACTAATATATGAAATCATAGTAGAAACTATATTTTGCAAGATATGAGTAAAATAATCCGTTATTTACTGACTTGTTAAATAGTTAGCTCTTCTGACAAATGAATATTAATATAATAAACGAGCAGTTTCGCTTTCAAAAATATACATATATTTCAATCTTTATAAATGACGAAGTTTCTTACAAATTTACATCCCCTATTTTAACCCTTTAGGGGATGAATTTCCAAAAATCCCTTGTTATTGTTCATCTACGTTATTTAAGGAACCTTTGTGCAAAATTTCATGCTTCTAGACCCAGCGGTTTCGGATATGCGTAGATAGATCTGTCAGTCAGTTCTTTCTTTCATCGTGTCATTCTATCAACCTACGGGATTTGATAAATTCCTTACGAAATTAATCGCGGATTCCTTCATTTCCCTGCGACATATAGATTGGTCCGACTTCTCATTTAAATTAATAAATTTTATATGAATTGTGATGATGATAGATATTGTACGTCTATAAAGGGAATCCCAGAAGCCATAGCAATAAGATGTAATGTCCAAAACAAATTATTTGAGTTTGAATACACTTAATTATATTTTAAAAACTCCATCGTGTTCACAGTGTACAATATAAATATTGGGATCCATATCATAGTAAAATTAAAATATTTAAGACCTGTTGCTTAGGATGTATCGCAGATATCTATTGATAGCAATAATCTATCTTTTATCTCAATACGTTAGTATAATAAAGTAATCGCAAATTAATGCACCGACATGAGTGAATTAACCTATGTGAATAAAATAAGCTGTACCAAAAACACTACAAGTCATGTGACTTAGTAGTCGCTAGATAACCTACTGAGGACTATGGATAGATAGGGTAATGCAAACGGTCATAAGTCAATATTCAACAAACGAGCAGGAGAGTCATCTGACGGTATGTGATAAACTCGCCAAGAACATTAAACAAAACAAAGGCTGAGCGCAAACTGACCCGAATCATCAAACAATTGAAATCACAAATCGGATTTGCCGAACAGCCCAACAAGACTAGAATACGTGAAGACGACGTAAAGACGTTATATACAGGCTGTATTGAACATTGCAATACAGGCATACATATAGTTTACAGTGTAATAACTTTGAATGTCCATTTGTCGCTTTGAGACCTGAGTTTGAGCAGGGATGTATCTGAAACACGAGAGACATCGTGTAAAAATTGTTAATACCAATAAAGGAGGGAAACACAGCTAAACCAGTTCCAGTACAGTAAGTATAGCAAAGTAAGAGTAAAACACCAGTTCCGTTCTTATCCCTTTAGGGGTTTGTAGCTCTGACAGGCTGGCGGCTTGTATCGATCCTTAGTGAATGACTGAGTTAAGCACCAATGGGTGTGGTCGGTAGTTAGATGAGTGACCGCTAGTGGCAAAAATTTCTTGAGTGTTTCCGTGCTTCCGAGGGAATTACATTCCGAGGAAATTTTGGTGGGTCGCGGTTGTAATCACAACATAACAGACCTTAACCCATGTCGGCGGCCTTCGGGCGGCATGAAAACTTCCGACACTTGGGTTAGCCGCTAATCCCTCCACCAATCCGTACCGAAGCAGCGTGGTGAAGTATGCTCTAGGCTTGCTAAAAAAGAAAAACTCAGTAGTGGAGCATAAATGGGTTGAAGCCCTTTAGGGGTTGAATTTTCAAAAAGTGTATAATACGTTTATTACTCAGTTAAGCAGTGTCCTAGTTAAACAGTCTTTTATTCGTTGATTTATTCTTTCATTTATTCATATAGATAAAAGAAATCTAAAAATGGAAAAATTTAATAGCACGCTTCTAAAGACATGTATGTAGTTTAATTCTGTGAGGCACAGTCATATCACAAATAATGCATTCATGCGCAGTTTCCGAATAGCTGCGTTGAATCGACTACCGCAATATCGAAAATACTTGGAAATGGTAGTTTGAGCCTCTTTATTCTCAATTTGATTCTACCGGTTGCTCTTTGTTCACAATAGCTGATGAACGATCGTAACTATTACCATTATGATTTTATTGTTTAATAATAGATACTTATTTAATACATACCCAGTACCTTTCTATGTCGGTAGGTACTTAATGTAGGTAAAGGCATTAGACCAACATTTAGTAAGTTCTTTTAATCTTTCGGACTCTCATAGTCCTTTAGAAATCGTCGTTTTAAAGTATACGTGTCGGTAACGCGTCGGGGTTACTGATATTCTGCGGTGACCATTTACATGCTCGTTTCTACACTTTACTTAATAATCTAAATTTTACTAACAAAAAATAACCGACTTCAAAGTCTCAAAAACTACTTTTCAGATCTCGTTCAAATTTATGTGGGACCACATGAGAAGCACCTGCTTTCGATAAAAAAAAAGAATCATCGAAATCGGTTGCCGTGATATTGAGTTATTCGTCAATTTGTCGCGCACATCTTAACACAAAATTACGACTTATGTGGTTTTCTCATGGATGCCATTGTCAGATCTCAATAAAATTTATGTGGGAACACATGACAGCCACCAGCTTTCGATTAAAAGAACAATCATCAAAATCGGTTCGCCCAGTCCAAAGTTCTGAGGTAACAAACATAAAAAAAATACAGTCGAATTGAGAACCTCCTCCTTTTGAAGTCTGTTAAAAAATGGTAATAAATGTTAGAACGCTAGGCGATGCCATACCAAATTAAAAATTCGATCTAGGTATAATAGAAATGCTACTGCGTAGCTTTTGTACCCTTTGTTTCAAACTCTTTCACTATAGACAACAATACAGTTTTTAAATTTGGCAAACATAAAATACTTTTTATCCTAGTAAACTACTAAAAAGTTGGACATTCGTGACAGCACTCTACACAATTTTCATTATAATCGAACCTATTAGATGTTAAGCGAATGTTCAATAAAAACACTTAACAACAATTTTGCCACGGAAAGACTGTTTTAGTCTAAGTTTATTTGCGGACGGTAAGGCATCTGTGATACCTTTGGTGTAACTGATCCCTATGGGCGACAATGACCACTTACCTTCATAGTTAGACTGGTCATTTTTAGCTCTATACTTACTTACAAAAACTAATATTAATTAAAAATAAATAAAAAGCGGCCAAGTGCGAGTCGGACTCGCCCGTGAAGGGTTCCGTAGCAGCAAGTAACATAATATAAAAGTTCTTGTAGTTCGTTTTAACTTTGATCGAGGTAAATTGCGGTTTACGATTTATGACGTATTAAAAAAAAACTACTTACTAGATCTCGTTCAAACAAATTTTAAGTGGATGTTTGCATAAAGTACATCATATATATTTTTTTAGTTTTATCATTTTCTTATTTTAGAAGTAACAGGGGGGGGGACATACAATTTACCATTTTGGAAGTGTCTGTCGCGCAAACTATTCAGTTTAGAAAAAAATGATATTAAAAACCTGAATATCATTTTTGAAGACCTATCCATAGATACACGTATGGGTTTGATGAAAAAAAAAATTTTGAGTTTCAGTTCTAAGTATGGGAAGCCCCCAAAATTTATTGTTTTTTTTTCTATTTTTATGTGAAAATCTTAATGCGGTTCACAGAATACATTTACTTACAAAGTTTCAACAGTATAGTTCTTATACTTTCGGAAAAAAGTGGCTGTGACATACGGACGGACAGACAGACAGACATGACGAATCTATAAGGGTTCCGTTTTTTGCCATTTGGCTACGGAACCCTAAAAACCGCCTGGTTTCAAAAAAGCTATCATGATACATCTTTTTGAAACCACAGAACATCTAATAATTAGTTAGAAAGGGCATAGCGCGTAATTTGTACGAGAACCGCGGTTTCCTAACGGACCAACTACGTACGCACAACTAGTGGAACGGCACAACTAAGTGTTCCCATCGGTACAACTATGTACAACTAAGCACAACTATTTTACTAAAACCATTCCTAACGGTACAACTAAGTACAATCTGATAAATACGATTAATAAGAACCTCTTCAGACATTATCTATGAAGTTGGCTACTTCTGTCATATCTTTGAATAAATTAAATAAGAGAATTTTAAACGTCACTTTATGTCATTTGCTGTAGTAAAGTGAAATTAGCATCAAAATATTCGTGTACATTTATTACAGATGTATTACAGAGAATAGGCACTTAAAAAGTTAAAAAAAAGCCGTGTGTAGAGTAATGTTCCCAAATTTGGGCAGGTGTAGCCAAATGTCACCTTTCTTTTTTTATCTATACTAATATATAAAGAGGAAAGATTTGACTTTTTGTTTGCAATAGGCTCCGAAACTACTAAACCAATTTCAAAAATTCTTTCACTGTTGAGAAGGTACACTATTCCCGGGTAACATAGGCTATAATATATTTAAAAAAAAAATAGGGATCCTTAGTAAAACTCCAATAATGTAACCCAAGGTGTAAAAAAATAAGAAAACCGAAGCAAAGCGAGGGCGGTTACTCGTATCTTATAATTTAATGCTTGACTGCTATCCCACCTGATGGTAAGAGGTGATGTAGTCATAGATGGTAAAACGCATTAACTTAGTAAATGCCTATTTACTCTTGCCTTGAAGACACATTATAATCGAGCGGAAACACCGACGCGGGCAATTTATTCCAATCCTTCGCTGTACGTATAATAAATGGTGAAGCAAAGCGCGTCGTCCGTACAGGGGGGATGTTAATAACGAAGGGATGGATACCTGCCGTGCGTCGGGACGTTCGATGATAGAAAGGGGATGGCGGAATCAAATTATGTAATTCCTGCGCACACTCTCCAAAATGTATCCTGTTGAACACCGAGAGGCTGGCAACTCTGCGCCTGTGCTCGAAACTCTGAAGATTGGTCTCAAACAATTTAGGGTCACCAGTAAGCCTCTTAGCACGCCTTTCTATTGAATCCAATGCTGACAGGTGTCATTTGGCAGCATCAGCCCAAATGTGACAGCAGTACTCCACACAAGGCCGAACCTGTGCTTTATACTAGGTTAAAAGCTGTTGTGGTGTGAAGTACCGCCACACCTTCGCTAGGACTCCAAGCTTCCTAGCAGCTACTTTAGCTTTGGATTCAATGAACCGCCCAAAGTTAAGGTTCGAGGATATCTCAATGCCCAATAACTGAAGGCGGCCAGTGTAATTCAGGGATACATTCCGAAGAGTAAGAGTCAAGATGATCGGACTCCTTTTAGCGATGAATAGACACGCTTGTGTTTTTGTGGCGTTGAATCCCACTAGGTTGGCATTGCCCCATTCGGAGACTGCCTGAAGTGTAAGATTCATACGCTCTACCATAGCCTCTCTTTCAGACTGTATATGGTCTTTACTGGCCCGACCCTTTGGCAGGTATCTCTCCACAACCGTGCTGTCGTCTGCGTACCCATAGATACCGGGCATGAGCAGATCGTTAATGTGCAGCAGAAATAGCGTTGCAGTGAGAACAGACCCCTGAGTAACTCCGGCATTGGTTGTCATTGAATGCGACAAACAACCTCCGACAACCACTCGGAATGAACGGTCACTCAGGAAGTCTTTGATCCAGTCGATCAGGCCAGGGGATAGGCCATACGCAGGAAGTTTGCTCATAAGGCTAGTGTGACAAACCCAGCTGTCAAAAGCCTTCGAGATGTCAAGGGAAACAGCAAGTGCTTCCCCATTTTTCTCGAGGGCTTCGCTCCAGATGTGAGTGGCATACGCTAGAAGATCTCCTGTCGACCGGTTTGGGCGGAAACCGTACTGTCGGTCACTGAGGACATCGTTCTGTTCTAGGTATGCCATGAGCCGTGAGTTCAATATACGCTCCATAATCTTACAGAGTAAGGAGGTTATTGAGATAGGCTGATAGTTAGTGGAGTCAGCACGACTGCCTTTTTTAGGCACAGGCTGCACGTTGGCAAGCTTCCACGATCTAGGAACTATCCCAGTCTCGATAGAGAGGCGAAACAAGCGTGTCAACACAGGAGACAACTCGGGTGCATATGTCTTTAGTACTACCGCTGGAATACCATCTGGTCCGCTGGCTTTCTTCACGTCTAGACTTCGCAGGGTCTTAAGTACCTCTTTATTGTGAATGCGGACTTCTGACATAGAAGTACCGCAATTAGGTATCTGTGGTGGATGGATGTTGCTAGTGTCTAGACGTGAGTTCTCAGCAAACAGAGAAGCGAAAAGGTTCGCTTTCTCTTCAGCTGTATGAGCCAGAGAGTCATCTGGTTTCACCAGCGGAGGCAAGGTGGGACGACAGAAGTTAGTCTCGACCGCTTTGGCGAGGGACCAAAAAGCTCTACTGCCACATGGCTGGCGAGAGACTTTTGCGCCGATATGTCTAATGCAGTCGATACCTACTTTCTGTAATGCCTTTTTGTTGGACTTCGCGGCAAGGTTAAAGGCTTTCTTCTTAGATCTAATATCCGGAGCTTTGCGGCTTTGAGCATCAACCCAGGCAAGATACGCCGAATGTTTACGCTTCTCAGCCTGAGCGCATTCGGCGTTGAACCATGGGCGAGCTTTGCTACCAATGAGAACGTTGGAAAAAGGAATGAAATACTCCATCCCTTAACGAACCACATCGGTTATAGCATCCGCGCAATTCGACGGATCTCCAGGAGAAAAATAGACCTGTCGCCAAGGATAAGATGCAAAAAAGTGTCGCATCTCATCCCAATCTGCTGACCTGTAACGCCATACTCGCCGAATACCTCCCGAGTCATATTCGGGGGTTGAGTACGACGAAACAGATTTCACCAGACAGTGGTCGGAGGTTCCCAGCGGGGAGGAAACCTGAACAACGTACCTGTCTGGATCGGTTGTCAGCAGAAGGTCCAGGCAGTTTGCTGTGTGGCCATGAATATCGGGCACCTAGTCGCTTGCTTTACCAGCTGGGAGAGGCCAAGCGATAAGGCAAAGTTCCTCGCTTCTCTCCCTGCATGGTCGGTTTTCTGGTATGGGAACAGCCAGTCCTGATGACAGGCGTTAAAATCCTCCAGAAAAACTAGCTGCGCAGTAGGGTACCGTTGCAAAGCCACATCAGCCGTCACGCTAAGGTGCTCAAATAGACGAGTTGTCTCCTGGTCATCGCTGTGCGAACAATAGACACAAGAATACAAGACTTTGTCTGTACCTGTGTCTACCAAAACCCAAATGGTGGAGAAAGTAGGGTCTTCGGGATGACGGAGGCGCTGGCAACAGATGTCATTGCGGGCATACACACAGACTCCGGCGCGAGGGTGAAAATAATGCTCCAATGTGTAACCAGGGTAGTCTAGGTATGCCGCGCTCAATGGACATCGGATCTGTGTCTCCGTCAAAAAAAGCAAGTGCGGCTTTTCAGTCTCTACGTGGTGGTGGACTGAGGTGAGGTTAGAGTGCCTACCTCGGATTTTGGTAAAATGCACTTCGAGCGAGGGGACGTGCAACCGCTGTAAATGACGTTTACTCTTGCTCTTTTTCTCATTAGGTTAAAATTGGGAGTGAATAGGATGGAGGATGGCAGTTGAACGAGGCGTTGCGTCGTAAACCAAGTGACAGAATTAGAGTCACTATGTTATTGGGGGCTTAGTCTGGACACCGTGGGGACGTCTGAATCCCCCCGGAGATCGCCATCATGTCCCCTCATCCGGTCGCCAACCGGCATGATGGAGCCACTCCGGGATTTTTCGCAAATGGCAGCCTTTCTTGGGTGGCTTTACCACTACTTGGGCTCACAACTGTCTACGGTCGGCCAGCGGTGCACCGTGCTTCGGATCTCGCTGCCCTCCGCGACTAAGTTCCCGACACAGCAAACACCAACCCGTCACAACCGGTACATCAACGCAAGCAACTGTTCAGACCCATCCTCCATTCGGCTTCATTAGACATCACGCTGGAACAAGACGGATCGCTTGGCGGCATGGCTTTGTCTAATGGGTGGTAACCTAAGCCGGCAGCCGATGTTGTGGCCTACCACCGGAGTTGCTGCTCGTTTAGCACTACCCAGGGGACACGTGTAGGGTATTCGGTATCCAAGTAACTTCCTACAGACGCGAGCAGCACATCCTCCTTTCTGCTTTGGATTCGATGGAGAGGCATGCGAAGAGGCTCATTGGTGACTCAGATATGGTTGAGACCAATCTGCAAAGTCTCGAGCACAGGCGCAGAGCAGCCTCTCGGTTTTCTACAGGGCACGTTTTGAAGAGTGTGCGTAGGAATTATTTGAATTAATTCCCCCTTCCCCGTTCCTCCATCAAACGACACGACGCACGGCGGGTATTCAACGTTTCGTGGTGAACATCCCATCGGTACGGACGTCGCGGTTCGCATCGTCTTTCGTTATGCGCACCGCGAAAGATTGGAATAGCTTGCCTGCGTCTGCGTTCCCGCCCACCTATGACGTAGATGTCTTCAAGAAAAGTGCGCTCACTATCCTAGACCACATCTCCACTTACCATCAGGTGGGATTGTGGTCAGGTATCATTAAAGTATAATGTCATAGAACAGACATCTCGAACAAAATGTGTGTCCCGCTGGGAGGTTCTATTTTCAAAATTGAGCCCCCGTTCTCCTTTCAAAATCGAACGAATCCATTGAAAATTGAAGCCGATCGGCGCCAATTCATTGGAACATACATTGTGTTCGCGGTGTCGGTTCTATACGCTAGTAATAATACTTCAATGTCAAGTATTAACTTATTGTAAGTAAAAAATAATAAAAATAAAGGATGATTAGAAAATGCTATCCCGGGATACCAGCATCCAGAAATACCGGGATGCCGCATACATTTTACGGGGCTAATCTCGGCCGAAATTTTTGCGTGAAAATCATACTCTGCGCGCAGTAGCGCGCGCAGTGTTGCAAAAGTTAAATATTAAAAATCGGTAAGATTGCCAGCTAAAAATCGGGAGAAATCGAGAGATTCTTAATCTGAATAAAAAAAGAGTTTTTTATGTTACTATTACAGTAATTTTATTCATAACTAGCTGACTCGGCGAACTTCGTATCGCCTAAGAATGTAACAAATCAAAGATCATTAAAATCGTTCTTAGCCGTTATAGTTTTTATGTTCATATCTCCCGCTCCCTCTCCCTCTCCCTCTCCCTCTCCCTCTCCCTCTCCCTCTCCCTCTCCCCTCCCTCTCCATCTCCCTCTCCCGCTCCCGCTCCCCTTCTCTCCCCATGTTACAACTATAACAATTTTTGTTTCTAACTATAAGCTTACACATTAATTTTCACATTTCTGAGTTCAAAAGTGACTAATTATTATCCCTTAGGGGATGAATTTCGGGAAAACCGTGATACAGTTAATTTTATATACAAGCTTAAATACAAATTTTCACTCTTCTTACTTCAAAATTGACGAAGTTGCCAACGCATTATTATTAAATTTTGTTTCTAATTTTGAGCTAATAAAATTTTAAAATAACTCTAAAACTGACGAAGTTGGTTTGTATGAAAGTGACTTCCAACCGCTATTTTTACCCCTTAGGGGATGAATTTCCAAAAATTCGATAATATAACATAGCCTGTGTTACTCAAGAATAATGTAGCATCCTAATGGTGAAAGAATTTTTAAAATCGGTTCAGTAGTTTTTGAGTTCATTCGTTGCAAACAAATAATCAAATCTTTCCTCTTTATTTATAATAAAGACAATCATTTATTAATTTTTTTAACGCTACTCAATCTTATACCCACACTAGAATTCCCTGTGTTGTGGGTGCCATGGACAATACAACTCACAAAGACACTTACAAATTAGTTGTGCCATATCACTAGTTGTGCATATGTACCTCTAGGGTATAAGTGTTCTGTGGTATGTACGTAGTTGGTCCGTTAGGAAACTGCGATTAATTGACAATAATGTAGTTGTACCGATGGGAACACTTAGTTGTGCCGTTCCACTAGTTGTGCGTACGTAGTTGGTCCGTTAGGAAACCGCGACGAGAACCGCTGTCGCCGTTTCGATCCCCTCCATTTGCTTACTACTACGAAAATGAACAAATACGCACGAGGGTCGTTATGTGTGCGTGAGAGGCGTGGCACTGTAGCTAAGGATTGACTGACGATAAACTTTTATCGGTATTTATTTTCGTAAGGTCGACAGATGTGTAAAATAAAGGTTTACCTTAAATCCATAAAAAATAACATTTAGTAGGAATCCAGTCAGGTTTGCCTGTTGCAGCGATCCACTGAGCTCGTATAACTGAATCTTTCGGGAAACTAAAATTCATTAAATTCTATTAGATTAAAACATGAAAATGTGGATTCCAAAAATTTTACAGATATGGAATTTGAACCTAGGACCCCTAGTGTAACGTGGCGCTACACTAACAATTTGAACTACCGTGTGATCAAACCAAATGCCGATTTTCAAAATGGTGGTACTCATAGGCATGCCACCTAGGTTCAATGACGGTACTCATGAACGCTATATTAGATATAGATTTTAACAAAATAATAAACAAGAAGTAACTGCATCAAACAACAATATCCTGCCAATAATCTAACTGAAAAATATAATATAAACCAGTGTTACTACGTGTAAAATAAATCAATGTTCTTTCAAACTATATTTCAATGCATAAAATATTAAATTTATCTGGCCACATTCACATTATTTAAGAACGTTGTTTTTATTATAACTTCGAAAGAATCTATCGAATATTGATGTCATATTTTACTACGCCCAACACTAGAGCTACTTCTACGCAATACATTACGCGTTCGAATTAATGTGATAAAAATGACGAGCGCATGCAGCCCGCAATGTATATTTTTTGGGAAAAGAATTATTTGCAGGACATTTTGAGGGATTTAAACTAAAATATCGTAGTTTTTTTACATACCGATGAAAAGAAACGCTTCCTTTGTTTATGTTAAGCACTTGGCTTCGTGCACGGCAAGTAATTACCGCACATGAAGGCATTTTCACGTAATTTAGTCGCAGTGTTTCGCAGTACTTTTCTCCGTTGGAGGTCGCGAGTCACTAAACAGAGCGATCGCGTGTTTTTGTGAAATATGCACGTTTGCTCATAGTCTTGGCGCGCCTGCCCCGCCCACAACTCCTTTCTAACTAATTATTAGATGTTCTGTGTTTGAAACCTTATGATGAGTTCTTTAATTTAATTTTTTTGATAAGTACTTCAAAAAATGGCATCTCACAGCCACCATTTTTGTTTTTTTAACGTCCGCGTCACCTACCTAAGAACACTTGGGTTATCAAAATTGTATAAATTCATAAATTGGTCCAGCAGTTTGGAAGATATGATATTATGGTAATAAAGAATATTACATGCATAAATACAAGATACGCGTGAAAAACATTATCCTTCCTTGGCAGTCGGGTAAAAATGATGACAATCAACTATCTTTACTTATACAATGTTTAATCTTCCAGGGTTACTCAGCGTTGAATGATAAATGATAATGTGAATTGTAAAGTGGAAAAAAAACTATTTTTCACATTTCCCAGTAGACTGAGTATAGTGAATATAAAAGCCATTGCGTCTCACATAGATAAGTCGGGGCAGCGTGAAGTCTGATACTCAACTAAGAACATTTTCTGCGATCAACTAAATTGATATTATAATAATAATTCATCTTCACTTGGTATTTGACCCTCACTCGTTCCGTTAGTTATTCGACAACAACATTCGAAGCTACTGAAACTAGTTTATGATCTCAAGCTATAGATAATATCGATCCGTACAGGTCTCTCAAGTGAGGGAGAGAAAAGGGCACGGAACGGATTGGCAGACTTCACGTTTGAAAATATTGTAGAAGTTTTTCGGTTATGCAGATTTCCTCTTAAATATTTCCAAAACAAGTGATCGTTAATTGTCTCTTCAACGACTGGATGACTGTTAAAAAAATCCTACACCCATACATACATACCAAAAAAGCCAGCAAAACGAGCGCATGAGTACTATATTATTAAAATTACTTAAAATCAGTACCTACTTTTTTAAATTAGACTGTTGGACAATATAATGGTCAATTTGACTGCGTTTTTAAAATTTTGAATTCGCTTGATCTATGTCGATATAATATACCATAAAATTAATTTATTTCCGTCCATTACTTTCGATGAAAATTAGTCGTAACAATCGCGCGAACCTACTTACATTTTCTTATAATTACGTCCTACATTTCTGTTAAGTCGAAAGTTCGGAACCCTAAAAAGCTTGATGCTGATAAACAGATTAACGAAAAATAATGAAACGAAAAAACATATAACGATATCAAGCTGATAAAAATGGTTCAGGTATTTTCGACCTGGGGAATAATCTGGATCTTCTCTGTTATTGTTTGTTCAGTACAGCAGGCACAACACGGATTTTCAGTTTCACTCCAAAATTTTCATAGAATATTTTGCTTAATTCCGTTAGAGCATGTTTTGAACTTTCGAAGGTTTTTCATTATTAATATGCTGCACTTCCGTGAATGAAAAGAAAACAGTGTAGTTCGATATATTCTGTATAGAATTTGTGTCCGTCTAACACGACGGTAGGTTGCATAAATTTATTCCTATACCAATTCTATAGTAATAAGGTATCTATTACACTTATCTGTGACTCATCCATAGCTCCTGCCATCTGAATGCAAGAAGAAAGCGGAAATCTCGCTTATATTCTTATACAAATCCGTATCAACTACAAATCTGGAAGGCTATTCTGTTTTGTAACTTGACAGCGGAGTTTAAATATTGACGTTAGAGTTCTAGGATCACTTCACTTTGCAAGTGCGTACTAGATGATTAGATAATGACATGTCAATATGATGCAAGTTCACTTTTGTTTTGTAACTTGACAGCGGAATCCACGATGGGTTTCTAAATTGAAGTTAGAGTTCGAGACTCCCTTCACTTCGCAAGTGCGTACCAGATGATTAGAGAATCACGTATCAAGATCTCGGACTCGAACTTCAATTTTGAAACTCATCGCGGATTCCGCTGTCAAGTTATAAAACAGTATAGCCTTGCTGCTCTGGAACAGGGTGGTGGAGTATGCACTTCTCATGCTTCACATGCATGCATTATTGCTCAGTAGTGGGTCATTGACCGTTAGTGGTAAAAATTTCTTGAACGTTTCCATGCACCGGAGGGCACGTAAAGCCGTCGGTCTCGGTTGTTATCATAACAGTCGTTAAGCCATCTCGGAGGCCCTCGGGCGGTTTGAAAACTTCCGACACTCGGGTTGGCCAATAGCCCTCCACCATTCCTCACTGGAGCAGCGTGGTGGAGTATGCTCTAGGCCTCCTCAAGAGGAAAGACCAGTAGTGGGCCATTAATGGGTTGAAGCCAAGTTGGTCATTAATTAGTTGAAGCCAATCCGCTATAGTTGAATAAATTACAGGATTCAACTGGATTAGACAGATACACCTTACCAACAGGAGGTTTGGTTCAAAGTGTTTTGCTAGAACTTAGTCATAGAAACCTTATTTTCTAACCAGCAGCTCGTTTCATGGGCAGGAGAGATTGGTTTTAACTCAACAATGTAACCCAATTTTAATATATTTGTTAAGTTATGTTTGAGATGTTATAAAAGCGTCTACAGCTTACTTCAATTTTATTTCAGATCAAACAAAACTAAAGTCCTTTTAAGATCCTTAGTTCGGTACCTCACCGAGACGCCAAGGCGACGTCGCCGGCCACGTATCCAAACAGTTTATATTGAATTGTGGCTACGCTTCCAAATTGACTACGTTGCCACACCGTCGCCATTTGAGGTAGCCGCCATACATTTCAATATAAACTGTTTGGATACGTGGCCGGCGACGTCGCCTTGGCGTCCCGGTGAGGTACCGCACTTATAGTCTAACAGATGAGACCTGGTGCCTTTTGCTTAAAATTCTGCAATTGCACAATGAATGCACTCTTGAAGGTTATTTGATTGTTTCATGGATGGATAAAACTCTTTACTCGCCGAGGCAGACTCGTTTGCTAGTGTATTAACTTTATGTTATTTTCCAGTTTTTAATAAAACTCATATATATGGATGTTTTTCTCATTTACTGAGCAATTTCAGAGAAAACTACTACTCCCAACATAAATGTATTCATATACAGTTATAAGCGGCTGTGGCATCCCGAAATGTAACCGCAGATTTTAATTTCGCCTCATGTAGTTTAATTTAGTGCACATTGCTTTTCTAGACTTACATTAAACTTACCAGTCAAAAATAGGATTAAATATATCTGTTACTTTAATATTAGAGTACACTGTGTACGCAAAAAAAACATATTTCTCACAGCAAACTAGCATTTAATTGTTTCTATTTTCATACTAACTGATCTGGCAACTTCATTAAAATTATCTACCGAATGTTATTAAACCTAAAAACTTAAAAATGTGCATATAACGAGTTGGTTGATTACTATTTAATGCAACTTCTCACTAACGATTAGGCTATACACAAATGAATTGCCTTGAATTTTAAACTAGTACTAAATTAAATTTAAGTAATATTTAATCTTTACTCACGTAAATACAAATTGATGAAACTAAAACATTCAAGTATCTATTTACCTTACACGTTACGATCTGCAAGGATTCATGTACGCGAGACACGTTAACAGGATGAAAGTTTATGAGCGCAAATATAAGAGTAGGTCTTCAGTGCGCAAGTTTGTCAGCGGAACCTTTCCTTTATAAGTGGTTTTATGTTCTTCACACATTAAACTTTATACGAGAGCTTCGAACTTCTACTGAAGTCGGGATTATCGATGGAATAAATCAAGAGACGAGCTGCCGGTGAAGATTTATTGCGTGTGAAAAAACACACGTCTTATCTCATGTTTGCGTGAAACTACACTGTCTTAGAAATAATAAATATTCTAGGTCAAAAAACTTCAAAAGTACAAAATTTTAATTCTCCTCCAGTGATCTCGTTTAATGAAAATATATTTTATTAAACTTCTAACATGTTTATAACTTTATAGATCTTTTAAAGGAGATAAATAGGTAATGAGGTAAGAGCCTTTGCACAAGGCGCGTTTATGAAGCGCATTCGACGAAAACGTGCTGAGCGTTTTCCGCGCTGCAAATGACGAGGCGGACGAGGCGTTTCCTCCTACGACCGCGTTTAAAAATACGCCGTGTGCAGAGACTCTAAGCGGCAAAGGAACCTAATATTTCTACAATTGTACAAATCATAGAATAACAATGTGATGATAACAAAGGCTTTGATACAATGGCTATTGTTGTTTCAACTGAAAAGTAATAATTTGTGAATTAACTGTATAAAGTAAAAATAAGTGAATTGTAAATAAAGTTAATATTGATTTGTTCTTTTTTCGTTCTTTATAGTAATAAAGAATAATTGTCACGCCAGTAAATACCATTCAACAAACTTGCTCTATACCTATCTCTTCAACTTCCAAAGCAAGTAAAAAACAGTAAATCAAGTAGAGGTAAATTGAAAGGGGCACTGTTGTACCATTGCACTGACAAGGCAATAAAGTTTACCTCGCACATGAACATAGCTAACTGCCTGCACATACTTTCGCCATTGACGTTTTATAACGTTTCGTTAAAGAAAAAAAATGTGACATGCTGTGTAATGTTACGGATTCACATTGAATTCTTATAGCCATAAAAAAATATTATTAGGACTACATTTATTGAGACATACATGACTAAATTTATTTTCCACGAAAAGATAAAAACAAAGCACATTAAGTCACGATCGGGAGAAAATAACGATTCGCACAAGTGGTACTAAGTCCTTCACTCAATAAATAATGACACAATAACAATAATATAACAATGTGTATTGTGATTCGAAGAAGCTCCTTTACAGCCAATAATTTCATTCAAACTAAACAACTTGTAACTGTGTTGCAGAGAACTTGTTACAACCCGAACAATGTCCATGAATTAACTAGGAATTTAGCTGAGAAATTTTGGAAGTCCCATTTGAGGCAAATTTCATTCACACGTGTAGGAAACCGAATGTCTTAAATAACCCATTGTTATAGCTTAACATGATTATAAATTACTTATGATGAAACGTTTTTTTCTTTGCTTGTTCCGTTCGTTACAACCATCTAACGCTTCCCGCCCACGTCCGATAATCGGTGACCGATTTGTTGTAGGAGAAAAATAGAACGTACTGATAGCAATAATGCAATGCACACGTCCTACAAAAAAGTCGCTCAGAAATAATATGGCAGGAAAAATCAGCCCGATTATCGGTCCTACAAAAAGACTGATGTGGGCAGGAAGCCTAAGTATGAGGTCTCAGTACTATCTGAAAGTAAGTAGCTCTTGTCGTAGCCCACTCTGCTGATTGGTAGATTTCATACACCCTCGTCAATATTAGGAAGAACTACAATGATATAACGAACAACGTTACATTCAAAAACAACAATAATAATATGATGATAATGCAATGCCAGATTGAAAAAATTAAATAGCGCATAAAAATAATGGACCAAAAAGATTTAAAGTGAGATTTGAAGAGTTGAGACATACCTAAGATTGGACATGATTTTTAAGTTCATAGTTTTGTTATTAATGACTATAAACAATAATAAATTATCCTCAAAACTAGTTGGTAACCATACACACTGCAGACATTAATCCAAATAATACCTAACAATCTGGTAGTCATATTAAGTTCCTTGGGCTGTAGACCAGTTAGGTACATTCAATTTCATCCTGCCTTTAGCCTCTCTAAGCCCAACGTAATTTAATGTTTCAATAGTAAATCCTCAGTAAGTATATTCAATCCTATTCTAATAACCAGAACTGAAAAAGTTTCTCATAAAAACCATTCAGTTCAATAATATAAAATTATGTGTTTCTGGATTCCCAATAATTTTGTAGACAATTACAGATTTTAGCCCAGATTATCTGAAATAACTACTTGTTTTACACATTTTTTTAACGAACACAGTGTATATCTATCCACGGCAAATTGATGTACTAAATTGTTTTACAATATAACTCTTCAGAAGTGGTATGTTATAATACCGAGAAACTATACTAATGAGAGAGTTAATAACTGCTCAAACTACAATTTGTTCTCTTTCATTATACAGATAATTATTATAAAACAGTTTGTTATATATTGGTGTACAAATACTATTTTCGAAGTAAACCAAAGTGGAGTTGCTAGTTTAGGATATGAAATGAAATAACAGAGAAATTATTTTACGAAACGTGTAAAAACAGGAAAAACCGCTTGACCTGTTTCCTAATGTAATAGATGATTGTTGCAACGATATATTATCAGCGGTAAAATGCGTCATTCATTCTTTTTATTGTGGCTGATAGGGATGATCTACGATTTACGTCATAAAAATAATGGGTTTTCGGTTCGAGATAAATAGGTATCAATTTTATGTATTTATACATTTATATTCCTAAAGTATTTATTTTCCTATTTAAATTATAAATACAGACCAACATACTTTGCTTACTTTATCGACTTTCCAAATGCGTAAAAGTTGTATAGAATAGATTGCATTGCTGTGCTACTCGATTACAGAAAATAATTACAACGAGGTTCATCCAGTGAAACGCTTCACGTAAAGCAATCTCGACTCGATTCAATAGTTTCGATATCGAGTACGAATCAAGATTGAAATGAAATGGAAAACTTAGTACAAGTTCTGAATTATTTTTGAGAGTAAGCCAACTGTTGTATCGTTTGTAACTTCAAAGCGATTGAAATTACTACATGCAATTTAATATGGAATTTGAATTGATTTTGAGGATCACCAATTACCTACTATGGTTCGTTGGATATAAACGAAAATGTTATATTTGATTCATAAATCATTTTCTTGCACATCTGGAAGTGAAATCCGTCTTTGAAATATTCAGCGAAGACAGAACAGTCAACAAATTCAATTTATATTTCAGCGTCACCAAAGGTCCAAGAAGGAAATTAAATCATTTGATGGGGAAGTGTTTCTGATATTCTATCGAAAGTGTTGCCGAAATTATATTTGTGTACGGCCACATCATTGGCTAATCTTTATAATACAGTTCCTACTTTATATAATACTGTACTGTACTAAAAACTAGAAAACGAATGTTTTGTCAATTCTGTTTTTTAGTCTTATAGCATTCTTAATTCATAGGATTTTATTTATTTATTTGTAACTTGTTAAAAAAGAAGAAATAAAGGGAAAACTTAATGCCTAATGGCATTGCTTTTGTTTTTGCAGAAATAGCTGAAACTTCACAAAAATAAAATTAGTAAATTCACTGATCCCATTTTTGAATTAAATTAGGTACAGTCGGCCTCAGAAGTAGCTTAAGATTTTAGTACCTTGTCATTTCTTGAATTTGTCATAGATGTTGTAACATGTAACTATGATGTTGAAACAGTTACTATTACAAAGTACTATAATGTTAAGCTACTTCTGAGGCCGACTGTACAATGATTCTGCATCATCTGATTCCATTGTAAATTCAGATCAGAATTTAATTTAAAGTACCTATTTCCTACGAATTTGTTATTGGGCCTAAGAATCTGTTCACTTTGAATTGAATTGAAAGTAGGTATATTACGAAGATCAAACTGATTTTCTCATTCGGATATTACATAAATAGCAGCTACTAGAAAATAAAACATGGTTCATTTAATTTTATATTGTAGTTAATGAAGCCTTAAATAACTGAAAGGATTTATCTTCGTACTAGAAAACACATATGAATATACATATAGGTACATATAATATACATAGAAACACATACTTGTTTACCCATGGACCCCATGATGCGCAAATCGATACTAGCAACAACGCTATCAGTTTATTCATTTAAATACTTAGTTTCGGAGGAATTTTATACCTCAAAAACAACAGGTAGAAGAAGTAAATGATAAGATGAGGTGCAGTGACATAAGGTAAAGTGAGGTGAGGTGAGTCATGTCGTGAGAAGAGGAGAAGAAGAAAGAAAGAGGAGATGCGATATTCAGGTCGTTGAGATGCGATGCGCAGTCGTTAATGACATAAGTTGGAGGGAGTCTTCCAAAATGTTACTGGCAAGCAGACCATCGAAAATAGACCGATAATAAAAAATAATACCTAATAATAAACGCTTACACACTCATACCCTCGCAGTAGGTTACCTGTATCTCAGGTGGCATGGATTACACATAAAACACATCACAATAACACTCATGACCCGAGTCCAAATATATATCTTTCACATAAATATCTGCCCCGGCGGGGAATCGAACCCGGGACCCCTCGCTTCGCAGCAGGGTCGCTATCAACTAAGCTAAAATCTAAGAGAGGGAAATAATATGAGTGAATAAAATTGTTTATAACTTAGGTGATACTGCGCAATACTACGTACCTACTATATTTTTTAATTTTGATAAAATATACATATATTATAAGTTGTTATATTGTGCGCATTAGGCATAAGCGGCCTTATTATAAAGAAGTCCCTTTGTTAATGAGGCTATAAAAAATCCTCGCTGAATTATTCTACCCAATTTGCATTTAATTGTAAAAGAACACAGCCTTTGTTCAATTTCCTACTTAAATCCGTATAGTACAAATTCTGAGGATTGGTATAGTTATGTATATGTATATGATTGCATTTACAGATTAATTAAGTGATGGTCTTTTATATAATTATTTACATTACGGCATCAAACATAGTTAATAATACGATTCTGCCTTACTTGTTACTACAAGTTATAAATGAGACAGATTAAATTAAATTGAATTCCTATAATTATAAACATAAGCTAATGCGGTCAAATATTTTGAACCAAGCTATACAAAGAGTAAAGTAGTTGAAAGTGTACTATTATGTTTTCTTACTTTCTTGTTTTTAATGTTCTAAAATTGTAGCTTAATAATAAGCTAAAGATTAGTCTGATTATTGTGTAATCAGACTTCATTTTACACTCGAATGTAGTGATTTTACAGCTATAGAAGCTAACAAAAGCTGCAAACACTTTAACCAGGCTCATATTGGACCACAATCTGTTGACTGTAGGCCACTAGGATGGTCAGTAAATTTAGCAAAGAGTTTAATTAAATTTTTGATTACAATCTCTCCGACAAGTTGCTGAAAATAACAGATAAGCTTTACATTATTTTATTTAGCAAAGCCATTCAGTTATTGCAGTGTTGAAAATTAGTTATTGTTTATTTTTAACTTAGCACTAGCAGTTACTTTGTTTTTTTAGTATCGAGGTTAATGGCATTATTTTACCACCGAGCGTTTTTAGGTGTTATCGATATTACCTTGTTTACACGAGTAAATTTTATTACTTGTAAAGTGTTCCTAACGCAAACGAAGGGTAACTTTATATTTCGGATTATGTGTCTAAAAGGCTAGTGTAATGTAAGGGAAGACATTGCGTTCAAAGGAAAACATTTAGTAATAAAAATATTGGAAATCCGATCAAAGGACTCGCCGAGGCAACTCACCGAAACGTCCTGTGAACCTCAACAATAAAAATCAAAACCCTTTTCCCTACGCGTTAAGAGAAGAAAGAACTTGCCGAATACTTCGGTAAATTTAATGAAAAAAGTTTGAGTTATCTTAGCAAAAAAACTGCACCCTTTGGACTACAAAGTTTGATAAATTTTATTCGAGAATAATTAGTTTTAGAAATCTTTCTCTTAATTTTTCGGTTGGTATTCGAGATGGGATAGGTAAAAATCGCTTTTTAATTATCAAGGGTCTAACTTGGTTTTATGAAAGTAAACAGTGATCAACATTTTAATTATTCCGCAATGTCTTTCATCGTCTTATTTATTAGGACCAACCGACTTCTACGTCCATCTGACTATGACTACGAGTATGAATGAACAAACACTTTACACATAACATGCCGACTTTGCAAATATCACTCAGTGTCGATTTCTAAGGAATATATTGCTAACGGCTTACTTTTTATCGACACCAAATATACAGCTTTAAATTGATGATTAAATTACATTGCCAATGTGGACAATGATTGTAACTAATAAACGCAATAAGCTCCAAACAATTTTCTTCTATCTATTTAAATTCGTAAGCTCAACAGAAACAAAGACAATCTATGTCGAAAGATCCTTAGCTTTTGCCAAGTAAATCTTTAGATTGTAACGAGTAGGTACATATAGACTACTGATGCGTTAGCTATGTGCAAGCGGCGTCATCAAGTAGTCCCGTTGCCATGTGGTGTACGGTCATAACGTTTGCAAACTAGAACTACCATAGTACGAAGAGATACTACAAGGCTCTGGTTTTTCTTTTTAATGTACAGAACCCAAAAAAGAAATGCAAACCGCAATGATTTTCAACATATTTAACAACTAAATTTCCTCGCATCCAAGTCACGTAAACTTATTTCCTTAAGCTGCAAGAACAAGAAGATTAATGCAACATGCACCGCAAGCTCATGTGAATTTTATGTTATTATTATTTATGTTTCAAACCTGATTTATTATTATGATGAAGCGCTAAAGCTAAAAATTTAATAATTTCAAAACTAGACGCGTGAATAGTTTACATACTGATGATATGAATTAATGGTTTCTACTTACCTAACGGCGTGGACACGCCGCACCGTCCCGCGATGCAACGCCACGCCGCGCCGCCGCCGCGCTGCAAACATGTATGTGTCCACGTCGTTAGGAGACCAAGTAATTAAGTAAGGGATGAAATAAAATGAAACGAAACGAAACGAAACAAAAAGAAACGAAACGAAACGAAACGAACCGAACCGAACCGAACCGAACCGAAACGAACCGAACGGAACGGAACCGAAACGAAACGAAACGAAACATAACGAATTTAAATGCCAGGGAAATGCCAGGGAAATTCTCTGCGTTGTACGCGAAAATGGTCCTTAATTTCAGAATAAAATAAGATTAAACTACATATATATACTCGTATATATTTAAAGTTTATATATATTTAAATATAATATTCTAAAAAATTTAAGATTCTTTATAAATACTAAAAATACACGTGATGTTGGGGGAGGGGGAGGGTAGTCTTAAACTTTACATACCTACCTACAACGGCAACCGTGATTTTTTAGAATCTTTATATAAGTGGCCGTGACGTAGATGAGGTTTTATTTAAAAAACAAATGAACGAAAAATTTTCCCAAAAATAAATTAAAAATAATTTAATTAAAAATACTAGCGGCCAAATTTTGATAGGCAACCTAGTAATTATAAATTCTCCTCATTATCAATATGCATAAAAATTTGGTTTGTAGTAAAAAACAGATGAGCGCACTAATCCTGCGGCCGGATCTTAGGCTATATACAGGAAAAAATCGAATCGAATGGACGCCGTGTGAACGTGGCAGAAGGCTATTCTGTTTTGTAACTTGACAGCGGAATCCGCGATGAGTTTCAAAATTGAAGTTCG
Source organism: Thymelicus acteon (assembly GCA_951805285.1). Classification (NCBI taxonomy): domain Eukaryota; kingdom Metazoa; phylum Arthropoda; class Insecta; order Lepidoptera; family Hesperiidae; genus Thymelicus; species Thymelicus acteon. Next base: position 8,176,545 of record OX638229.1, on the reverse strand, counting down.
AGTCCGAGATCTTGATATGTGATTCTCTAATCATCTGGTACGCACTTGCGAAGTGAAGGGAGTCTCGAAGTCTAACTTCAATTTAGAAACCCATCGTGGATTCCGCTGTCAAGTTACAAAACAGAATAGCCCCGCTGTTCTCTTTATTCTCGATGTGTTTAACGCCCGACGAAAAAAGAGGGGTGTTATCATTGAAGTATAATGTCATAGAACAGACATCTCGAACAAAATGTGTCCCGCCGGGAGGTTCTATTTTCAAAATTGAGCCCCCGTTCTCCTTTCAAAATCGAACGAATCCATCGAAAATTGAAGCCGATCGGTGCCAATTTATTGGGACATACATTGTGTGTACAGTTTACCAACTATAGCAGTTGTTTACGAACAAATTCAATTGTGTACATGTGTTTTATTGTTCAATAAAAATCTTTGAAATCTTTGTTTGCGGTGTCGGTTCTATATGCTAGTAATAATACCTCAATGGGTGTTATAGGTTTGATGTGTCTACTGTCTGTGTATTTGTGTGACTGTGTATCTGTAGATCTGTATGACTGAGCTCTGATGTTCTGAGCTATGTTTAGTGTAAATAAAACTGTCGGGGGTATTTAAAGTTTAATTTAATTAATTCATATTATCATCATAATAGTACGAAATAAACCTTAAGAAATGTTCTCTTTATTTTCGATCTGATTTCTGCATGAGTATTATTTGTTTTACGAAGCTCAATTTGGCCGCATACAAATGCCCTTGCATCTACAACGCTGTATGAGTCGTTTGACAAATGACTGCAGTTATGCCAACGACGGCGCTACGATAATGGGAATTATAATTTACCCAAATTAAACACACTGAAAACACTACACATACCGTAAATATACACATTCGAAACGTCAATATAAATCTAAAATCTGTCATTATATTATTATATTTTTGTTTACCAATGATGGATAAAGCTCATTTATACCGCGAACTACCATATAATGTTATTTTCATAATTATTTTGTATTTCGAATCATGAATTTCGAGGAACCGTGTGTGAAGCCCTATCCATAGAAACTGGGTACAAATTGTTGATTAATTAATTTTACTTGTTGTTAACACTATAGGTAGTAATAGTACGAGTAGCTTCAAGCAAAGAACCTACGTAACCAATATTGAATTACACCAAAGTGCAAAAATTACTAAGCTTGGAGAATTGCCAGAGGTACAAAAATATTTTGTAATATATCCATGGCTACCGTTACAATAAAAATGTAATTAATGAAAATTGTTAACTTCTATTTTTTTATGTGGATAAAATAACATTTTTATGATTGATATTTAATACATATAGATATTAATATAAAATACCTACTATGGCAAAGCCCAAACTTGAAAGTGTGATAGTTTCTCAGTAAAGTGATGAAAATCATAATTAGTATAATTACATATCGCACTTTCAGTGGAAAAAAGGCAAAAGATAAAAACTACAATTTTACAGGAGAGCAAAAAACTATTAAATATCAATAAGTAGTTAAACGAATTTACATTACGATTTCTTGCACAAAACCGTCAAGATTAATGATAAAAATTTGAAAAAAAAAATTGAGCATATACAGCTTTTGTCCTTCTTTCCATTCATATTAATAACTCAAATTCAAAGTAACACGACTTATGCTTTTTTTCCAATGAGGGTGCGATTTGTGTCATAGGTATAAAATCGTACTGTATGTGTTAAATTCTCAATTCTCTTTTGTTTCCTGTACTGTTCCACACGAAGAGTATCGTAAATAGCAACCGATGTTGCGCAGTTCTCTCGCTCCCGGATTATCTTCTTACTTACCGTTTATAGAAGACAAGCAAATGGGTGCTAATGGAGTTTAATAAAGAAACTATTTTAGTACAGATTTCATTATATATTAGCTATTAGCTGTAATAATTTTCCTGTAGGAATTTATAGAGAACTCTTAAATTTCCTTCCTTGCTGTACTTTAAGGTGAGGCCAGACTACATTTTAAATTCTTCGATTTTCAATACAACCGCGTAATCTATTCTTTATGAAGCGCTGAATACGGTTTGAAAATTGTCGTGTCGACGATATGTCTAGGCTGCGAATGATCATTTAATTTACGGGTTTTTTTAAGGTGCTCCCTCACTTGGAGCTTTCGCTTGTAACGTTTCATATTCAATTTTGAGCATTACATTACAGTATTGCCTCCCTGACTGACGAGCATTCCTCACTTGGAACATTCGCCTTGTAACGTTTCAGATTCCATTTTGAGCATTACATTACAGTATTGCATCCCTGACTGACGAGCATTCGCGTGTAATGTTAGATTCGATTTTGAGAATTTAGTTGATGATTAGATGCTTCAGGCGAATAAACTAAGGTGTCAACGGTGGATGGAAATGTTGACGGCATGGGTGTACTTTGAGGATCCGATGATGGTTCAGCACTGGTTGATCGATCACGCGAGCTTGACAGTTGAGAATCAGGAGTCCAATATCCTTGTTGCTGGTACATGTACCTACTCATATTCGCCGCGGTCGGCACTGAACAAGATATTGGAAATTACAAGTGATGCGCATTGATGTTACAAGTTGTATCATTATATTACACATTGTATCATTAAGTTGCGCACTGTAATGTTCGGTTCTCCTCCCTCACTGATGTAATGCTCGACTCTGTAACGTTACATTACAGGCAAATACTCCAAGTGAGGGAGCACCTTTAGATAATTCAGAATATACATATTAAATTAAATAATTGTCTGGTTATAATTTTAATAAAATGCATTATCTATTTTATTCTTAAAAATGAATACTGCTGAAATTACAGAAAACTATGAGGCAAAAGTTGATTTTTGTGAAGATATTATCGAATCTTTTTATGTGAAATATTAAACTCTAATTTAACTAGGATACCTGAAACCACATATTGCCACATAAAGTTATATATATGCATGCATCAAAAACATGAAAAATACATATTTAGTCATATTTCGGGACCACCCTATCGAGTTCGGCCATAATTTATAAACATTAATTTGATCAGTTAATGCCAATCCGTCAAACTTTACGGTTATATAAATTTTAATGTATAATTTTCATTGTAAATCCTAAATATGGTATTTAATGAATTTATCAATATTCCGATCGAACATAGTTCCATCATTATCGTTATATGATAAAGAACTTAACAATTTTAATATTACAATTGAATATAGAAATTAATTGAAAATGAAAGTATTTTATAAGTAACACGGCCACTTACACCGATGCATCACTAATGAGTACCATGTCATTTAAAGCGTAATACGGCAAAACATTATACCGAATATGATAAAATATTATAAGAATAGGTACGTTGAAGTTATGCTTGCTCGTTAATATTTATGCATTCTATGTAAGTGAACGTTATCGCACAAAAATCTAAAACTATGTTGAAGAGAGAAAATCTTAGCAAACCCTACAATAAATCTCGCTTCTTCGTTTACGATCTCATTAGCCGTTGAGTACAAACTTCCTACGAAGACTTTAGTTTCCGGCTAAAGCTTTATAAGACAATCTCTCATTTTCCTGCAGAAATGACCACTTACAAAGGCTCTTTTTTCTTTGTGAACAAAAGGATAAAAAGATGTACGCAAATGTTCTGGACAGTTGTTTACAAAATAAGAAATAAACACTTAACAACTTTTCAGTAATTTTAAACTCATGCAAGGTGCGTTTTTGTCAATTTTATAAGAACGAACATAGACAGCTTGGAGGTATATATTTTATCAATTGTAAAACAAAGTTTAAAAATGTTTTAAACGTGTCTTATTATAAACTGTACTTACCTATGTTGTTAGATATCTAGGCGGCCGTGTATGCGAGATTCCTTTTTTCTGACTCTAGGCTTTCGGACTCTAGTACGGCATTGCTTTGAAATCGAATAATACTCATGTAGCCATCCGAGTGTAGGCCTCTAAACTATGTTTGAAGCTCTCGTATTGTCCTAGCAAATATACATGTCCTAGCAAACTGTAACTACAACCTAGCAACTATTGGGTCTAAAACATAATTGTCTGTCAGTAGTGAAATATTGTATTTGTTATCAAGATTTTTTATCCGTTTTCAACAAGGTTTCTTGGTTAAAAATACCATCTCGACAACAATTTTTGGAACGAAGTTCCTTATATATTATATGAAAAAAAAAAACCCTAAGACCTGCAATAAACTGAGTCGAGAAAAATAGCTTGTCGCAAGAAAACTGAAAACTATTTGAATGAACATTAAAATGTTTTTCAATTTAACTTATTCATTTATTTGCTTAGTATAAATTATTATTACTTTGTTCAATTAGAATTTGAGTACTGTAAGTTGGCTAAACTTACAGAAGTTTAATATCAATTGACGTAAGTTGCTAATGTTGCTATGCGTTGTATTATGGTTGTATTATATTGTATCGTATGAATTCGAGAGTATTTTTATACTGAAGAGTTGTCAAATAGTTTTATTAGAATGGCGCAAAATATAATAACATTGGAAATTGGAATGGAGGGATAATTTGACGTCACCAATGTTATATCAATATTTTTACAAACAATTTGGTTCATTCATTCATTCGTTTTTATACAAGGAATTACCAGGAAAAAATGGACAAAAAAATCATATAACTAAATCCACTCAATTTATTTTTTCATTACCATTCAGTTTCAAAAAAAAAATCTAAATTATACATCCGCCGGTGCAATCAATATAAAATAACGCAAATAACGAAATATAGGCTTAACGTCTGAGGGTAGTAAATTAAAAAAAATTAGAGAATATTACAAGGACTTCCTTGGGTTCTCCAGGGACTCCCAAACCAAATATTATTTTTGTTATGGCTATTCAAAGATTCAGTTCACTTTACTACGTACATTCGAGTCCAAATTTTCATTACACAATACATTTTCATTACATACCTATTATATCCTCAGGAAAGGAAGACATTATCCAAGGTATATGATAAGTGGAGATGGATATTGCGTGGTTCAAAAGTAAATTTAGTTTGCTAAATCGTACCTACTAAACCAGTCCGGACTATGGTCCCCCTCACATTGTTTGAAGAGACCAGTACTGGAGCAGTAATGGGTTGGGATAATGAGACGAAGGTATAAAAACCGCGGGGATTAAAGAAACAAATTAGGGACCAGTATAAAGATAACAAATAACGAAGGATTTTTGGCAGCTTACGGTGTCTGCGTTATCAGAGGGGCTGATAACTCGTAAACGACGCTGCTCCTGAGAACACCGCTATCATTTTTTATAACGTAATATGCCGCTCGTAAAGAGTCTGAAACCGCCTACGCTGGTTATTTGCTTTTGTCTTAGGCATCGAAGCGCAATGTTAGTAAAACCTCGTCCACATGAAGCAACTTTCGCTGTCAAACTTGACTTAACAACTGGTCGCTTGCTTGTTACATATCGTTTAGGTTTTAGTTTGTCGTTTCACTCGCACGACACGTGATATTAAACTAAGTTTCTGTATCGAGTTCATCGCGGCTTGTAACTTCTCTAATTGTCACCACGAAGCCTTTGGGATTCTTTACAGCTGGATAAATATCCATTGATGGATAAAATGGTGGAGAATAGTCAAAATTAACAAATAATATATAATCAGAAAAATATTGCACATGTGTGTGTTGGACATGGCCAATTATATCATATTCTATCCCAACTATAGATTTATGGTAAGTCATGGACTTATCAAAAGGAAAATACCATAATTTTTTACCCTTCAAAATAACAAAAGTAACCCTTAAATCAAATATTATTTACTAACTAATGGATACCCAGCGTGTGCTACTACGCTAAATAATTCTGTATGGATAAAGTCGAAAACCACAAATGTGCCCAATGCATTGTTTTAGTGGTCTCAAACCATCTTCTCATTATTGCCTTTCAAATGAGACCAGTTTGGGGCACATCGGTTGAATGGTTTCAGAGTCTATAAAGGACATCCGTAGAAAGATTTTTTGTGTTTTATGCCCCCATGCCTCTTTAATCATTCAGTCGCGGTACGGAAATAATTAAACTGAACTGGGGAGAAGAAATCCACTATTTTCATTAAAGCCACTAAAGAATACTAGCTAATAATAAAAAATATCTAATACATGCCCGTGGCTTCGCGCCAGTGGATATTGGTTTTTTTACTATTAGATATAGGCGATGCCCGTGGCTTCGCGCGCGTGGATATAGATTTTTTACAAATCCCGTGGGAACCCTTAACTTTTCCGAGATAAAAAGTAGCCTTAGTGTTAATCCAGGGTATAGGCTATCTCCGCTCTAAATTTTAGCCAAATCGGTTTAGTAGATGTGGCGTGATTGAGGAACAAACATGCAAACATCTTCACAAAATTTCACATTTATGTATAATATTTGTTATGTTCAACGAACCACGAGTATTATTATTTATAATAAATCAATATTATAAGTATTATAATATTCACTGCAAGTACGCACAACACTGTAGGGACAACCGTCCGCCCCGAGTTCCCAGTATCGACTGACCTTCTTGTACCGAGTTAGGTACTCGATCATTACTTAACATCGAGTAATCGAATAATACAATAATGGAATAGATGATCGAATGAACTACTTCATTCGATCATCAAGCGAGGCGCCATCTAGCGACACCAGCACACAACTCTATACATAACATCTCTTCCTTTTTTTTAATTTATTTTGTTTATAATGCGTGTGACTATATTTATATGTCATTAATTTATTGACACAATTGAGCAAACATATAGTAGAACTAATTTGGATAGATTTAAACAATACACAGCTTTATAATTTATTTCTTCAACGTTCCAAATTCCCGTTGCTTTTCTACTCTATAATATTATGTACAATATTCCTCCTGGATCTTGTGCCAGTTATATTAATCCTTATATTGATGTTACTTCGCTGGAAAGCCTGAAACTAATTTTCATATATTAGATACTTTCGCATACCTGACGGTAGTGTTCCCTAATCATATTATCATCTTTTTTTTTTGTTTTTGGTAGTAGTAACAAGGTTAACAAAAATTTAACCATAAACAGCTGCTTTGGTTGAAAGCTTAATAGACGCTGTTTAATGATATATTTTATACAAAAAGGTTTTGACCAAGGACTTATACACATCTGTCAGTGATCTAATGATAATAATATCATTATCTACTACATGTTTTCACATTAGAAAAACACTTTTATGCTGCTCGAGACCTGTAACATACAAAGTTATTAGTTAACGAAGTAAGATCGCCTGTATAGAACGTCTAGTGATCTAAGGCACTTAGATAAAAAGTGGAAGATCACCTGCTCGATGAAAAGATGCCGTTTGCCACAGGATGTTCCATTGTGAGGTTTTCACATATTGTCACAAGTCCATACCTGGCAACACATCGCCAGTGCTGCTGTTACCCAGGACGTGTACCATCATCGAGACGCCACATCTACAGGTGCTAAGCGGGAAGCGATGCGCAATGGAGAACAAACAGTCAGGAGACTGACAGTTTTTTTAAAGTAATTTATGTAATTTATAAGAATTTATCGTTATCATTATTTTGATCCATTAACATGGTACGTTTTCATAGCATACTGAAATATAGAATTATTACACCGAGTTGCTTCTTTGCAATTTTATTGTGTTTTACGAACCCATGCAAGCTTATTTTTGGAGTGAATCTGGTGGAGTCCTGATGCTGACCTAGTCTGTTATTTATTTTACTTAATAGTTATTGGTCAGGAAATTAAACTGGCTTTTAAATCACACAATCACAAAAACACAGCCTAGATCTATCCCACTTGATGTTCGGTTAATCTGTTTTCGTAGATGGTGAAGTTTCAAATCATAATGTTGATGAATAACTAAGGTAATTTTACCCATAATTAACATTTTCGTCTCGAATGACTGAGTAAATGAATCTGTTGACCGCCCAGCATTTTCATACTGGTCCCCACAAAATGGCTGAAGGTATATTTATCCCAATACCCAAATAAATTATGAATTCAGCAAACTTGATTACTCTGCATACAATTTTTTGATTGTTTACCTGATTACCTTGTGAGATTCAACGCCACTTCATTCACTTCAACGTCCGTTCATCTTGACTGCTACTCTTCAGAATGTATCCCTGAAATACCTCGGCCACCCTCAGTTATTGGCGTTGAGATATCCTCGAACCCTAGCTTTAGCGGTTCATTGTATTCTAAGCTATGGTCCTGCTAGGAAGCTTGGAATCCTAGCAAAACGCTTTTAACGCTTTTGCTGTCACTTTTGGCTGGTGCTGCCAAAGCCTTATGTCAGCATTGGATTCAATGACGAGGCATGCCCCAATGCCTTTTGCTGACCTTAAAATTGGTTGAGACCAAATTACAAAGCTTCAAGCACAGGCGCAGAGTTGGTATCTCAGTATTCATAGTATTAAAACCTACATTAAGTCGTCGTCACCACACCAGCTTCACCAGCGTCAGAAATTCAAACTTGAATGGAATCGTGACGATCCGGCATGGTAACAATTGCGCCATACGGACCGCAGAGTTAAAATTTGTATGTGATCTATACTAATATATACAGAGGAAAGATTCGATCTTCTGTTTGCATTGAATAGGCTCCGAAAGTACTGAACCGATTTCAAAAACTCTTTCATTGTTGGGAAGCTACACTATCCCCGAGTAACAAGGGCTATATTATATTTTCAAAAAGTTAGGGATCCTTAATAAAACTCCAATAGTGTAACCCAAGGTGTAAAAAAATAAGAAAACAAAGCAAAGCGAGGGCGGTTACTCGTTAAAGATATTTCAATCGCTTGAACATATAACAATTTACTTGCACTTGGAAGGCTAATAGGCAATGATATGATATATTCTTATAACAAAATATTATTTTGTTAATGTTTCTTCTTAATTAACCATATTTCGGTCATTGAATTAAGAATATTAGATCGTTGGAACTTCGTGGGAACTTGGAACAATTGACTTGGAATTGGAAGAATTTATTTTGTTGATATTTGTTTTTGATTGACATTTATCTTTTCCTTTATCCATATTTTTTAAAATTAATGTAATAAAATAATAGGTAGTTACCTAATTTTTGTATTTTGTTAGTAGATACTATTGAGCTCGATGTAGTGTCTCATTGTCTCTTTACTATGTAGCCAAAATCATAACCTGACATATTTTCTTTATTTTTCCGCTACTCAAAAAGAATAACTATTGCAAGATATAAGATGAAAATATCTTCTGAGTCTGTTAGTGCTCATTGCCACATGGATAAATCGTTATTTTTTCAATAATAATGTATTAATAAATACTACTACTAGTACTAATAGTACTAATAAATTATTGTGGATGATATTATATAAGAATTGTAAAAAAAAATTAAATAATTATCATGAAAGTCGAGTCCGTTACCGTGAACTCATAACTGCTGTCGTTTGTCATACTTCGTCATAATCTGACTCGAATATGTGAACATATACCAACTCCTCTGTAACGAATCATTATAAAACAGATTTACAGATACCTTACATAATAATTGAATTCTGATGCCGAAAGAGTATCATCTTTTTACTTGATATCTGTGATTCATATTGATTGGGGTAACTTCCTGAAAACCTGCAATTTGTTATTTCATGCCGCGATTTCATATCGGTGAAATGTGGTCGATTATGATGGGAATCATCTTCACATCGTACTACCACGGCTACCACTAACGTAGGATAATGTTTTGTTATAGTATATCGTTAATACCAGCACCAACTGACATTGTCATATCAGTGCAATAACCAGGAGAGAGAGATTACTATTACTTTAAAGTTTAAACTTTGTTAAACAGTCCTTTTGTCATATTTTAATATTTACGTCGGTTCCATGGAAGGAAATGCTGTTTTAGCATTAGTTAAATTACCTATGCTATGAGTAATGTTGGAGTGCAATAAAGTTATAATTTTCCTTATTTTTGTTTTATTTTACAAAACAAACTATCAAAATATTCATTCAATATAATTTGTCTCATTATGATGTTGTTCCAAATGATGTCGTGTCCCATTATGTCCCATTTTGTAGTTTGACATTGATTTCGGAAGTAGTTGGATCCTGTAAAATATCTCTTTTGTGATAGGTCACACTATAGTACTGTTGAACACTTCGGTTTGTTAATTCCTTTTTATTGTCCCTTATGTCTTAGCCTTAAGAAGGGAACCAACAACTATTTATTGTGACGGTACTGTCACACCAGTTGCGTGTAGTTAGAGGAAACAGATACTATCTTTCAGCACATGTTATTTTTGTCACTTTGTTAGGACTAGCAAATATACCTAATTTTAAATACACTCTCTATAGTGAAAGTCGATTAATGTTAAAAGTAAATAGATTTTGAACTGTGAAGTGAATTACCTCGTGTGAATTTTTGGATTTAATTTTTTCACCAATAATTCTCATCAATAGATCTTTAAACAGTTTTAACATGAAGATATAATAATATTTTTATGTTATGATTTCTCGGTAAGTGAGTTATGTTAATTCTTTATGAGAATTAAAGTTCTTCTTAAACCGTAAGATGAGTGTGAAACAGCTTCGAACAAATGTAGTCTTAATTAGTGTTACTAGTAGGTAATACTTGCTAGTTTTAACATGAACATATTACATCGCATCTTTAGGAAGCGAATTGACGCTTTGTTCGAATTATTCGAATTATTGCGTGTTTCTACATGTTTCTGTTGATGTTATTCAGTGGCATTAATGAATTTTAGGGCACTTGTTGGTTCAACCGGAGTTAAATTATAACATATGTACTTTCTTCGCCTATTTCTCTTTGAAAATGCGTGTCTTCGAATGATCGAAGTGGTACATTATATGACGTATATATAATTATGTCATGTGATGTGTATGATGTAATTTGTTTATTTCTTGGTGCTTGACTTTTTTATGCCGTGCATTTTGCCGGACTTCCAACGTTATATCATTTTTTAGCAGAAGTAGGTATCTGTGCTTTAGATAAATGTTTATAAGAATAACTTCTATTTTTAAGGATATTTACAATAGCGTATTCATGGTTTGGTGTGAAATAAATAACAAATGCTGATTTATCTATGATTTCATTGATAGGCATTTTATGCATACCCTCCCTTTTTCAGTGAGAAAATAGATCGGGAGCAATATAGACGAAATATTGTGATATATTACTTGTAAGTTTGCTCTCTTGCACAATGATGTGCTCTATAATTTTGTTCATCTCAATTACAATTAAACAGCGTGTATATTGTTATTTGTATTTTGTAAAAGCCATTACGATGTATGGTATATTTATGATGCACAGTGTGTTGATTTCTATAGACCTCTTGTCTCCAAGATTATATTATTATTATTATTATCTATAATTTGTTATGATAGGCCCTACTTTATGAGACCTTAAGAGTAAATTAATTTGCATTTACTGAATACCAAATATGTTATTCAGGTGAATACACTTGTAGTGTAACGCAAATAACACCAAAATAATATGGATAACTCACTTTTTATCTTATTATTCCTTTGTTTTCCTTGACTAATGCATATATTTTGCTGTTCGAAATCTAGTAGGCATTATTTAAAGTATTTTTGTGTACATCCTATACACGTGCAATGAATGATAATATCTTTGTCCTTATAAAAGTGTATTTTAGACGTAATAAAAATTTAATGGTGAACCTTACATCCAAGCAATAATTATATTTGTTTTGGTATGCATTACTCGGGAAGCAATAATTAGAAAATGTATTATTTTAGTAATAAATATTTTATGATCGTTTTATTACCAGTAAATAATTGCAACAATTTACACTTTTTAGCCTTAATAGTTTGATGTAAACCTGACAAAGGTTGGACTATTACATTGTGATAATGAACGCTGTAGAAGTTACGCGTTTTAATGAACGCTGTAGAAGCTTAGATTTTTTATAAAAATATTCCAGGTACTTACATGCTTGTGGCTCGTATCTGCGCGATCACGTAATCACGCACGTTCACACGCTAATATTATTATTTTTTGATTACATTGCATCCCTTAGGTGCTTCACCAGCGGATCGAATTTAATCCACTGGTCGTTCTTCATCCTCGTCGCCAATGTTATGTTCAACGAACCACGAGTATTATTATTTATAATAAATCAATATTATAAGTATTATAATATTCACTGCAAGTACGCACAACACTGTAGGGACAACCGTCCGCCCCGAGTTCCCAGTATCGACTGACCTTCTTGTACCGAGTTAGGTACTCGATCATTACTTAACATCGAGTAATCGAATAATACAATAATGGAATAGATGATCGAATGAACTACTTCATTCGATCATCAAGCGAGGCGCCATCTAGCGACACCAGCACACAACTCTATACATAACAATATTAATAGGATTTAAGCTTCCAGCAGAAAAATGAAACAAATTATCTATCATTATGTATTCAGAATACAGAACAGTGTGTTTTCTTCCCATACGTAAATCTTTATTTGTATGTAGGTAAGCATACGTCAATAAATAATTAACTAAGAAATAAATTTTATGAATATTATTTTACCAATATAATATCTTCCGCAAAATGTATCATTTGAAATTGCGCGAGACTTCCGTGGTTAGTATTTTACAGTTGAAATACTCGATATAAGATAATAAGTTGCTTAACAATAGTGGCAAAACTTTGCGATACAGTATCAAATGCCTAGAGCAACTACTTGTTTCTGATTGAATTCTAATAGAAATAGTTCGCACTTGCAAGCACCTCTAATTGAAGTTATGTAAGTATATCTTAAAGTTTATAGCACTTGATTTCAAGGATAACATTGCTAGGAGTTATTTAGGATGGAAATAGCTATAAGAATGCTTGAGTTTCTGGTGAACTTCCCTGTACTCGTGGCGAAAATTACTGACCGACACCGAAATAATCGCACCTAGACAAATAATCGCTACCTATATAAATTGCAGAGGTTCAAAGAATCATTTATTTTTTGTTAATGAAACAAAATATAATCAAAATGTGCATTACAGCCAACTTAACAAAATTTTATCCTTTGTCTTTTGTCTGTTATCAATTTAAGCAGTCATATATTGTACATTTGGAAATGTAGTCTAAGAAAGATCCGACTCCGTCGTATAAGTAGCTTTGTCATAAAATTCGAAATAAAAAAGTTATGTATTTATTATAATTTTTTGAGCCTTTCGGGAAATGAGATTGAATCTTTTTCGCGCTTCCACAGCGCTGCGCAAATTCGTATTACCTACATAATAAAATTCAGGCACCCGTAGCGTAACATACGTTAACGTAGCTTTTACATGTTTTCATTAAGGTTGTATTTTGTAACGACAATTTCCGATCTATTTATCTAACATCAGGAGAAAATCACTATTGTGTATACAAATTAGTTATTTAAGGTGCTTTAAATTCAGTAGATACTCGTAGTCTCGTAGTTTGATATTATAGCATTTATAGCGTGGGTTTTTGAATTTTATGCGTCTGTTCTTTTTAATTTCGCTTTCTTATTAATGTTTGCTCGGCGGCATAGTGTGTAGTGTGTAAATGTAATAATTATAAGGTGCTGCATACATTATAGATTAAGACAGTCCAAATAATATCATCCTTTAAGCAACACGTCTTTGAATCCAACCCTATTGTCATACGTCACAACAGTGAATCCGTATCCAAGCTGCAACAAGGTGGTACACGCTTGATGTTCATCCATTGCCACGTCATCGCCAGGCTTAAATCGCTTCACTCGTAACCGTCTGTATAGATTGTTAAATTTTACTGTATTACCGCAAAGCAGTTCGTTCTCAAATTGCGCTGAAGCAAACACTACAAGCGAACTATGATCCACAGAGGCTCTTCAAACTTTACCCAAAATAAACATCAGCTTAGGGACTTTCGTGTTACGAGTGCCAACACTTTGTTCATTTTCGTGATAAATGTTCAACAAGATGAAGTGCACTACTTGTAGGATAATAATTTATGTATTAAAAGGCGGTGGATTAAATTAATTATGAATCTGTGTACAGACTGAGAAGGTATCAATGACGATTCTACGCCTCTACCGTTTTCTGCATGGAGTATAGAGGAAAGGAGAGCCATCTCGTATGAGGGGAAAGTTGAAAAATTGTCAAGCTGTTACTGAAAATAGAATTAGTTCCAGTACCTACCACCATCCTATGACAATAGCGCTGGCGGCGCAATAAGTACGATATGAACATAACTGTTGACGCTGTTGTAGGCGGAGATGCGGAGTGAAGTTTGCTGAGTTCAATAAAATTTATCCTAGCGCACCGCAGCACCACCCGGTGTTGGACGCTACGGACACTTTTCATACACAGAGATGGCTCTCCTTATCTCTATTCGCCATGGTTTTCTGTTACATTAATAACCGGTCATTATATAGAGTTGAATTGAGGTTAAAATAAAAATAAAAAACTTCAAGATTCTTTCCAGAAAGCGAACGATAAAGCAAGGAGAAAATAACATATTTTTGAGTGGAAAGTAGTTAATCTGATATTTATTTATATGATCGATATTTGTCTAACAGAGTCAGTAGGGAGTAATTTCTTTGTGGAAAAGATTAAACAGTCGAGATTAGCTCTATTTGCGTTTTTCTTCAAGATAAATGTAGGACGACGATATCATAATCTATTTGTGGAGAAGTTACTTAGTCCTCCAGAGAAAAAACTTTTAGTAAAGAGCTCAAGGGAAATCTACTACAACTTTCTACGCACGACTCATAGATAAAATACGCGTCTCAGCGCTTACAAAATGAAACTTACACATCAAAGTCAACTCATAAAGAAAACTGTTTGCTTTGTTTACATACTAGTTGCATATATTACTTTTTAAAATGAGTTTTAAGCAACAGTGAACCTTATCATGAACGTATTTATTTTTAAAGAAGATTACGAAAATTTGTTTTGACGTCTAATGAAGTTCAAGTTTTTCACTTGGGGGAGAAGAAGCGCTGTCTGGGACAAAAGCAAATTATAAAATTTGTATGTCGTACTAGAACATTATAATAGAAGTTAAACTTATAATTAGGTATACATTAAGATACAATGAAATTATTATATGTTATTTAATAATATGGTGTCTGATTTAGAATTCTTGCGATGTTTTCCAGCATAGAAGCAAGCTTCGAACTTGGCTAGTATAGCTCTACTTACAAGTAGGTAAAAATGATAAATTTGTCCACAAAAAAATATGTTCAGCCTAGACTTTTTGGCAAAGAAATGTCTGTAAAAATATAAACAAAGTACTCAAATTTATCTTCCGGATAGTACGTAGTATTAAAGGAAATGAAATATCAGCTCGCTCGGTGGGCGGTCTTATATTGCTCTGCGTTAGTGTTTATGGAAAATCTAACAAATACTTCATCACTCGGTGTTGTACTAAAATGAACCCACGTTCCACCAGGTTCTAACATAAACTGAGTCCAGAGTAAAATAAAATTAGGCACAATATTGTGCCGTCTGAGTAAATTGTACTGCGGAAAATAAAATATGGAAATAAATGTACAATGAAAATAAAACTCAAACTGTTTTTCAGTTTTAGTGTATTTTTACGTATTACACGTACCATAGATGTACGTATTATGATATGGAATCAAACCAATAGAAAAAAAATTGTACGGTTTTTACTTTTTTGTTCTTTGGAAAATAGCTTTTCATGTTCGTTTTTCTACTAAAACGTCACAAATTGACGCTTTAAATATAACAATCTCTTTACCTGTCGATGTAGAAACGATAGACGCGCTTTTTGAAGGTTGGTAGCATCGTGGGAATTGAACAAATTAGATTTAGGAGTCTACTTACGAATAAAAACTACGTAGATACATTCCCTTTATGTTTACAATTATTTCTCACAAATCAAATCAAATCGATATAATCTATTCGTGTAAGTATTTTTTCAATACCATTTGTTATAGAGTGCCGTTTGTTACAAAACGTTAAGAAATGGCGAAAAATCTCAACTCGAGACCTTTGCATCTAATTCTATGTGATTTTTTTTATTCTAAAATTTCTAAAACTTGTGGACGCCCATTCCCTTTTGATCATCTAGTCTTCGAAATACATATAAAAAATTTCGACAACGCTCGAGTAACTTCCCATTTACCATCTTAGCACTACTAATATGAATATTTTCAGCAGGTACCTGCATCATGTTAAATAAATGTGTTTGTTTTAGGAAATTGACTATATGTATAAAAAAATCCCACCGAGGGAATAAATAAAACGTTTGGAGAAAATAGTTGAGATCGGTCCCAGTGCGATCCAGGAGATTTAACAGTCCTTTTTCTGAGAGACAGTGATGTATAGTGACAATGATATATTATGTGATAGGTAGTGCATGTTGTTTAAGTATTGTACTTTGTATAGAAGTAGCTTAAGTAGGTATACACTAACTTGCGTACAACTTAACGAAGATAAGTTGATTATTATTACAAATAGGTTTATACCTATTTGTCTAATAATCGAGGCTATATTATTATAGCCTGTGAAAACTAGCCCTATCTATCTGTCTAGCTGTAGTTATAGCACTAGCTGTCTCTCTGAGATATGTTACTTTTCTAAAATTTGGTTTATTGGTAGCTAACTAATGAAAACTAGCCAAGTGAAATATAGAGCTTAAATTTCATGATATTGTGACTAAAATTTTAGGATTTTCTACATAGAACTTGGCACCCTTTTAGATCTCAATTTTTTTTTGTAAATTGGCTCTCATTTCACATTTATTTTTTTGATGAGATGTCGTTACTTTTTGTCTAGAAATTATTACTATTTATAACATTAGGGAGTTGAACCCAATTTGTCCTAGCTGTTAACCGGGAC
The DNA here is from genome assembly GCA_951805285.1 of Thymelicus acteon. NCBI lineage: Eukaryota > Metazoa > Arthropoda > Insecta > Lepidoptera > Hesperiidae > Thymelicus > Thymelicus acteon. The sequence continues at coordinate 8,159,713 of OX638229.1, read as the reverse complement.
CCGTCAATGATAATAACTTGGGATTTGCTTGGATTAACTTTTAGATCATAGGATTGACTCCACGCAGCAATTCGATTCAGATGTTAAGAGAACGTAACACCCCGAGCAAGATATCAAACCCCACACAATTAAAGGCATTGTTGAAATCCAGCAATGCCAACACAGTGAGTTGCTGGTTATCTATACCAAATCGAATGTCATCCGTAACTTTAAGTCGCAAAGGAAGTAGCAAAGAACGATGCGAATTCAAACTTGCACCAAATTACACCGCGTATAAGCAAATTAAAATAAGCAGCGGTGTTTTAGTGCGACACGTGCATAAGTCGAGTTACTTGACGACTTTCAACAGAAGTTACAGAGTTAGAAGCTCACGCTGCATAACTAAGCGGCCCAGTAGAAGTTGTGCTGCAACTTCGCTTCTCGCTTCCTGTGTCGCGCTGCTTTCATTTGTTCCATTAAGAGCTGTCATTTACGTTCCTCGTAACTTGTTCGCGATTTACACAACGCTAGTAACTTATGAGCTAATGTTATGCCGTTTATCTTCATTCTCGAATGGAATGACGTCTACGTTTCTGTACTTTAGTAAACATTTGTTTAAGTAATTCGTTAATGAACTTTTACTTAGCTGTATACCGTAGAAATTTAGTTAGCTACGATAAACCGCAAGGCAAACCTCGTAGAACATTTGGAAAACACTACTGTAATTATTGTAACTTATAATGGTTTATTGGGATAGATAGGCATAATTCATTGTAAAACTTTCTATTTTAATGGTCTCACAGCGGAATCACCACTAATTATGATTTGTAGGGTTTATAACTTAATAGTTACCATGTACTTAGTATTTAAATCAGCATCAGAACTAGTATGGAGTTCCTTACCACAGTGAAATAAAAATAAAAAGTGTCAGGTTGACTGTATTTTGAAATTAACATATCAAAAATAAGCCTTTTGTAAAGTAACCCTTAAAATACCTTTTGCAATATTCTCCACCGTAATCAAGCAAGTAAGTACAAAACGTAGAGACCTTAGGACTTAATAATGCATATATACCCCAATCAACAGAATTAACAAAATAAAGGTGAAAACAACCGTGTGAATTGGTTCTGAATTAATCAGTAAAATACAAAAGACTACCCAGTTTACTAGAGTCCTATACCGAGCTCAAATATTTTGTCATTACACTGCATCTCTTTTGCGGTATTCTGCCACGAAACCGCATTTGTTATTTGCGCTACTGTACTAGACCGCTGTTCCCATTATTCTTTGTTTACTTTTATTTAAGTTGACCTAGTTTAGGTAATCTAAGCCTTGTATACATCTCATTCCCAGGAGATCAAAGTGTTTCAGAGCTTCAAGTTTATATTTCATTTAGAAATCCCGTTTAATGGATAAGCTTTTCATTATAAACGTTTGACAAAAGAAAACGTTAATCACCGCCTCAAGATGTCTAACTATCTAAAGAATTATTTATTTCACAGATAAAATAAACTCTCCTCAGATCTCTTTTGCGCGTCTTTCGCACAAATCATTATTGCTGTTTGAAAACAATATCTGTTTTAATGGTTAGAGTCGCAGATAAATTGGAAGACTGGAAGATACTTTACGTCCCAGTACGCTCTTAATTTATCATCCAAAAGATTTCATGCATACCTAGTATAATTCCCAGATCTATTCTTCTGAGCAATAAACCTTAATTAATTTGAATAGTTTTCGCAAGACGTGAGGACGGAGATTAAAAATTATTAAAATTGTCTAGAAACTTTAAATTTTAAGCTTCTTAAATATTTTAGAGAAGTAAGTATACAGAAAGGAAAATACGTACCTTAAGTGCGTTTAGCATAGATAGAAAGTTAGTATGAAAGTCTCGAAAAACGTGAGGAAGACAAAAAGGGTGAAATAAATTTTCTATTGCTATTGTGCGTGCCACGCGGACATAATTATTGTCTTTGAATTTAAGCTTAGAGTTTTAGATCTACCGAAATTGATCTGCGAATCATGAGTAGAAATTTCCACTAACAAAAACATAGAAGTATGTACGTATGCTACGATATGTTAGTCCTACTCACTTGGTAGTAACAAAGTGTAACATTATTTTTACATGCTTTATATAAGCTTCACTTGTATGTATGTATGTATTTTTGTTTGTTTGTAACTTGTAACCGACTCCTTTGGACTTGATTTTGACCCACTTCAAACGGTCAGATTTCTTTCAAACTTCGTAGACTTATCGAGGACCGATGACAATTCAATATTTGAAGAAAAAGAAAGAAAAAAAAACCTAAATTTTATTTCAAAAAATCAAAATAAAAAATGAAAAAATAAATAATAGTTTTACTTAATGTCGGTGTACGGGGGTACATGGTGTCAATAAATCACCCACCGCACCCACGCTTTTAATTCACGATTCTCAATTCAAATGTATTTTCTATTTTTTAGTGGTATTTTCCACAAAAGCGTGTTTTTTTGTTTTTGTTTTTTTTTTTAACTATTATTTATTGTGATAATATTTAAATATAGGGAGAGAGAGACCTGCTGCCAGGATTAACAATTAAAAATATCTACAGCCGACCAAAGATTTCATTAATAACAATATTATTAATTGATTTTACGATTAATGTCGAGAGTTGTTTGCCCTTCAAATCGTTTAAATGTTTAAAGTTAAAGTAATAACACGATAAAGTAGGAAGATTCCACTTGTTATTGATTTTGTACTAAAAATTTCCGCTCACTGGAAATTAAGTGAAAATTTACAAAATAATAATTTACTTACATAACAATAAACTAGAAGGTCTCGACTCCAAGATGAGCTTGGGCTATTTAATTAAACAACACACGAGTAACTAATAACAAAATTAAGTAATATGAAACCCAAGCCCATCGAGTACAGCGTTACAGAACAATGTTAATTAAATATCTATAAAGCTCTTATGATTGCCTTTATATTGTTAGATAATTCATTATTATAATGATTATATTATCTCCATTTGGTAAAGGGCGTCTAAATGGTGTCTTCTCACGAAAGATCACAAAAAATATATTACTGCATATGTATACCCCACTTTTTAATCTTGTCATATAAAATTTATACTTATGAATTACAATCCTTAAGAAACAAAGTTATGGAGCAGGCGAGCAGCTTAAAAGAAGAACAGGACCATGATAAGGCGTACTAATCACTTGAAAAGAACACCAATACATCCGCTGGATTAACCCCCGTATTCAAGAACAATACTTGTTTAAGTAAAGAAGCAATACTATGCGAAGTAAGGCATTTCTCAGTGCGTTCGTCATGGCAACCCTTATGTTTCACAGTCGACCCTTAAGTATCACTTGGCTGTGCGGACGCACAGGCTGTATACAGCCCTCTTATTGGTCCATTTGATGCGGCTAACTTCACTCTAGTCATTTGACATAAGCAAAAGACAAAGATAACAATACAAACAATCGATCCTTTCTTTCTATTTTGATAGAAGTCAAACCAACAATATGCGTTCGATAAAGTAGCTCGGCAGCTACTTTATCGATTTTGACAAACGCACAGCGAAGGACTTCAATCAAGTATTGTTTACGAAATGATTTTAATGCCACTATGCACTCGCAAGCACTGTGAGACCTCACAGTGTTGTTCTTGAAAGCCAATCAGTTGAGACCTGCATTCCGCAGTCCAAATCCTGATGGAGTTACGACAACGAATGAACTCACAGTTGAATGGAAATATTTCACTTTTTTATCTGCAGCTTCAAGTCGCTAATACATGCACCAAAGGAACAATATTTGTTACAATAAAATGATAAGAATTTTGTTTTCATTTGTATGCCAGTATTATTATCTGTGGGATACTGTTGGACATTATTTTTAGATACCCGTACCCTAATAGACCCAAGAGGATTGATAAATCTAAAATGAACTGGGCAGTTCATTTCCGATTAGTGCCAACCTAATTTGACAAAGTACTGAATTATTCCTTTGAGATATCATAAAATATTTACCGTACGAGTATTTTTGTTATGAATCCTTTGAGAACAATGTTAAACTGGATTTCGGTGTCCTTATTTAGGTATCATAGTAAATCCGTAACACGTATCTCATTTGTCTAGAAAGCCTCAAGAGCTAGATAAAACGAACGGACTAGTATAAGAAGATGAAATAAAAGCCAGTTTTGTGGTTGAATCAAGAATGCCCTGCTTCCTCTTTATTCCTCCCTTTTATATCTTTCATTACAGCGGAAATATGAAGTTCGACACAAACAATTTACTTTTGCGGATATGACTAAAAATTAAAAGATTACTATTTTAAATCGGATGTTCCGGTATCACTACATACATTTATTTCCGAAGTTGAACTATTAATTGAGTTAATTATACCGGGACATTCGATGTCTCTGCTGGTATTTAATTTATAATTCACAAAATAAATTTAAATTATTATTTAACTGAAATTCAGATACAAATAAGAAATCTAACTTTAAACTTATAATACTAATTCAACGGAAGTCGCATTTTACCACACCGAAAGATATTCAGTATAATGTTTGGTTTCATCGGATGTTCCGGTAGTTAAAAATTGTGTATTATTGATGCCGGAAGTTGAAACACATTTGTCAAATGAATACCACCGGAACTCCCGATTGTACAATTAATTTTCAGACTGTTCTTTAGATTATAAAATGTAACTCTCTCTTACAAAATAAAATTAGTAAAATTAATTAATCTATTTGTCACCGACAAAACATAATTACATTTACTTTTTAAACTTAAAGTTACAGTTTTGTAGCAACTGTCTATGGTAAGGCGAGTGACTGATTCACAGACTAATAATTATGATGCTGACTCCTTTACACAGATTCATAATATTATAACAAATAATCAAAATAAGAAATCTAACATTCGGCCTTTCCTGACAATAAGTTTGTCCTCAAACTTCCAGAAAACAGTAAATAAGAAATTTTAATTAATAATTATCAGAAAATAGAATTTTACATAACTCAATGACAAGCAATTTATTAAGAAAACTATTCAGTAAAAATAAGAATCAATATAATAACAATAATCCTAAAACCATCGGATATGTCAACGATAGATCTTGGAAATCATCTTACATTAGACCATCGGATATGTCAACGATAGATCTTGAAAATTATCTTACAACATTAGACCATCGGATATGTCAACGATAAGTCTTGAAATTATATTACAATATTAGACCATCGGATATGTCAACGATAGGTCTTGAAATCATATTACAATATTAGACCATCGGATATGTCAACGATAGGTCTTGAAATCATCTTACAATATTAGACCATCGGATATGTCAACGATAGGTCTTGGAAACCATCGGATATGTCAACGATAGGTTTTTTTTTTTTTTTTTGTTTTTGGACCATCGGATATGTCAACGATAGATCCTTACAAATAGAATAAATTAAAGTAAAGAAAAATAATTAATAATGCTACTGAACCAATAACAAAATAATATTCATTTTTTAATATATAAAAAAAAATCTTACATACTAAAAATAATCATATCAAATGGTATTATTTTTGCATTATCTCTTAAAGTAACCCAAGTAATAAATTATCCTACCGATCTATTATTTCTTACTTCTTGATCCAATCAAAAGAAATCAACTGTCATCATCTTCAGAATTATTACTGCTGTCTGTATTATAAGAAATTGTAATCCATAGCTTAATAAGATCTGCTGCCAAAATGTTACAGTAATCTTTCCGCGTTATTTTAGTCCCAGGTATGCTAGATACCTCATATCTATCATTATCTAATATTTTTGTTATTTTAAAAGGACCTGTAAATAATTTACGTAGTAACTTCTTGCTTTTACCATCATTACTAGTTACAGGTTTTAGTATTTTAACCAAATCACCTAGTTTATACGTCCTAGCTTTAATTTTGTTTTTGTCATACCGCTTTTTCTGCATGCACTGATCTTTCTCGATATGTTTACTTATTTGATTTCTTATGTTTTCCAATGATCCTAGTTGACGTGTCTCTTTAAGGATATCTTTAAAATTATTATCTCCCTTGTTAACCATTTGTATCCCAAATAAGGCTACTGAAGGAGTTTTTCCTATTCCTTTATTGAGTGTATTTTTTAATCCATATTGTAATTTACCTAAAGCTTTGTCCCAATATTTTTCCCTCAACTTATCAGTGTACGCAGTTAAAGCATCTAACACGGTCCTATTATATCTCTCTACTTGCCCGTTTGCACGAGGAGAAGCAACAACATTGAGAATGTGGCGAATTTTAGCGTCCATACAGAAGTTTTTAAACTCATTGGAAGTAAATGAGGATCCCTGATCAGAAATAATCCTATTAGGATAACTAAACATTGAGAAAATGTCTTCCAATGCTTGAATAGTAAATTTAGATTTGAGATTCTTTAAAGGTTTCAGTAAGCAGAATTTTGTAAATCCATCCACAACAACTAATAAATAAGAATTTCCTTTATAACTTTTGACAAATGGACCTAAATGGTCAATATGTATAGTGTCAAATGGTCTATCAACTTTGTGAATTGGATGCAGTAATCCTTCTTTTGGCCCAGCTGGTTCCTTACTAAATGCACATTCAATACAAGAAGCAACATACTTTTTAATGAATCTCTTCATCTTAGGAAACCAAAAGTCTTTCCTAATCTTATCCAAAGTTTTTTGAGTACTGAAATGTCCAATTTCATCATGATTTAATTTACATAATTGAAATCTAGCACTTTTTGGTACAACCCATTTAAGTTCATCTCCTATTTTACGAAACAGTTTGTTATTTTTTACAATATAGTTTTTCTTAATGTCTGAGCAATCTTTAGTATCTAAGATGTTCTTAATGCGACTAATTTCAGTATCATTTTGTTGAAGACTAAGTAACCAATCTTCTTGAGTAATTTTTAGAATGGCTAGTAAAGGATCTTTAACGGCGTCTGAAGTACATGGCTGTGTATTTCTACTTAACGCATCTACATGAGACATAGTGTGACCAGGTTTATACTGTATATCAAAATTGAATTCCTGAAGAGCTATCCACCATCGTGCAATTCGTGGTATTAAGTCTCGTTTGACGAAGGTAGCTCTCAAAGCATTACAATCTGATGCCAAAGTGAATTTAACTCCGATAAGATATACACGAAATCGCTGCAATGTTGCTATAACGGCTAAAGTCTAGTTCATATACGTGATAATTTTGTTCCTCTATAGTGGTTTTTCTACTGAAATAAGCAATAGGTTTAATGTCTCCTGTTCCAGTTTGTTTCTGTAACAGAATTCCAGCTAGCCCGTGTTTGCTTGCATCTGTATGTACTAAAGTTTCATTTTTAGGATCATACAAACCCAACAAAGGCCGTTTCGCTAACATATCTTTTAAACAATTAAAAGACTGCTCTTGTTCAGCTTACCATATCCAAACATTTTTTTTTTGTCAAATCTGTGAGAGGTCTAGCAATTGTCGCAGTTTTTTTTTTTTTTTTTTTTTTTAACTTCCTGAAGTAGCTAGCTAACCCGATGAACTGTCTAATTTCATGTACATTTTTTGGTGTAGGAAATTGTTAGTTACCATTTCCGTATTTTTGAAATTTTCACGTTTCAGAATTTCTAAAATGTCTCTAGTTTTAATGACTAGTACATTACTTTGCTTGTAAAATCTTGCCCTACTAATAAAGGTTCAGGTATTAAACTTCGTTCTACAATATAGGCTTTAATCCTAGTAGTTACTTCGCCAATACATAAATCTATTTCAGTTAATCCTAATGGTGTGTAAAACCCATTTCCAAAACTCCGAATATTAGGAATGTCTTTTTGTATCATTGGTAATGAAAGTTTTTCTACAAGCTCTTGACTGATCAAGGTACAGTCGCTGCCAAAGTCTATATATGCAGTAGTTTAAAAATTATTATTAATTACAGCTTGTTTGTGATACTTAGAATCTGATGTATTTGTTTGGGTCAACATTTTTTTTTTTATTTAGCTTAACATTGACGTTGAGTTTTTAGTGCACCCTGACGCTTTGCGACCAAAAAGTTTACACTTCTCACATCCTAACAAAGGCTTCGGACACGACTGAATAGAATGGCCTTTTTCTCGACAGTTAAATCATGTGATGTCGTTAAGACGACATTGGTTACTCTTATGCCCTGGTTTGTTACATTTAAAACAAGTTATTTCATTTACAAAACGTTTATATGGCCTAAAATTATTATCCCTGATTTGGTCTTTTTTTTTAAATTTTAATAAGTCCTCAGGGTCGACTATTCTGGCAGATGATGCACTTGCTTTCAGCATTTTATCATCTATGCTATATATTAAGCAATCTATTGCTTTCTTTTCTACAATACCGCAAGCATTTAATAACATCATTTTACTGTAATAATAGTCATCTACGGCATCTCCTACCTTCATTCTTTTCTCTAACATCTCCATTAATAGTGCTCCATAGTTACACTCTTATGGAAATGCACTTATGAGACGTGTCTGCCATTCAGTCCATGATAATAATATGGTTGGTAAACTTTCATACCATAATCTAGCGTGTCCTGCTAATTTTGGTAAGGCAAAATGTGTAGTTTGTTCGTCTGTCCAATTATAAATTTTTGCGCATTCGTTGACTTTATCTATCCAATGCTCTATTCGTTGATTTTTTTTTAACTGGATCAAAAATTGGAATCATATTTTTATCTACATTTATTGAAATAGGACGTACTAAGCTTTGTATCAATTTGGTTAAATCATTAGCCGTAAGTATTAAGTTATGATTTGAAACAACTTCACCACCGAGTTGTGGATCCTCTTCTTGCATCGAAGATTGTGTTGCACCATCCACTTGTACCTGCTCCGAAGGACCCAAAGCTCCCTGCACCACAGAACCCGATGACTGGAAATTTCTTTCTGCCACTGAAGAGCTTTGTTGCGTCTGTACACCAGCAGTTCCTTTGTGCTTTTGTGATGACCCATTTTTCTGAAATCATTATCTTATGTGAAGACGGGCTCTTAAGAAACCAAAAGCATCAGTTAACATGACCTGCTTTATTTTGATTGAATCTATTATAAATTCATAATTAAAGTTTATGTAAGGATTAGGTACTTGTTTCAAAAAGAAATAAGAACAAAATCAGATTAATTGGTTAATTGCATTACTTCTTAACTTTTCCTTTTATAAAATTTAATAGATTATCATTTGCATTTTTCTTTTAACAACAAAGAATAAGTTTTGTCCTCAGGATTTGTCTACAAGGAGAGAGATATTGACTTAATGGACTCAGATCAATAAAAGATGTATATAAATTCACCAATTTTGAAATTAATAGTAAAGTAAAGGTCACAACATTGATAACTTTCATGTAAAAACTTTCGCTTAAGCGGATGGATATTAAATCACTAAAACACAAACCTAGCCATCATTACTGTAATGTTTTTCACATTACACTATCCAACACACTTTTGCCTTTCACTGTTGAATAATATTTGTTTTACAATATATTTTCCTCACATTAAAAGAACTTTTCATGATATCAATTTTGTTTTAAAAACTAATCTTACTACGCAGTACGCAGTTCACTCAAATACAATGTTGCCCGCTCAACAGTGTGGCTAGTAATAAAGATACATATAAATACTAATTATTATTGTACTGATTTATTGTTTGCTTACACATGTTGCTATAAAAATGGATATTATGCCGAATTTAATCCTGTATAGGCTGATAAAAATACGTCGACACTGCCATTAATATTTGACTACAAACATCTAATGGCATCAGCACATAAAAACGAGAGATAAGAATAAAAATAAATAAAACAAACGGGGAAAAAGAAAAGAAAAAAAAATACTCGCCTTTTTTTTGATGTAGCTCGAGGTTTTGTTTTCGTATAACTATGTTTATGGTGACTGCGTTTTCGCTTTCTTGATGGTCTACCGTCTTCTACCCTTGCCGAACTGTGTTCGCCACTGGGACTGCGACGATGGTGATGGCGTCCTTTGTGACGCCTCGACCGACGTTGTTGAATTTCTTTCTCTGATGATGTGGAAGTGTCATCACCAGTACTACTGTTTGAGAGGTGACGTCGGCGGTGATGTCTTGAGGCACTTGAGCGGTTAGTTTTGTCGCGAGCAACGTGGGTATTAGAACTGGTGTAGTCCGTATCCGCCATTATGACTGCTCTTTTTCTGTTGTTTCCAGTGAATCCCGCTTCGGATATAAGAAGATGAAATAAAAGCCAGTTTTGTGGTTGAATCAAGAATGCCCTGCTTCCTCTTTATTCCTCCCTTTTATATCTTTCATTACAGCGGAAATATGAAGTTCGACACAAACAATTTACTTTTGCGGATATGACTAAAAATTAAAAGATTACTATTTTAAATCGGATGTTCCGGTATCACTACATACATTTATTTCCGAAGTTGAACTATTAATTGAGTTAATTATACCGGGACATTCGATGTCTCTGCTGGTATTTAATTTATAATTCACAAAATAAATTTAAATTATTATTTAACTGAAATTCAGATACAAATAAGAAATCTAACTTTAAACTTATAATACTAATTCAACGGAAGTCGCATTTTACCACACCGAAAGATATTCAGTATAATGTTTGGTTTCATCGGATGTTCCGGTAGTTAAAAATTGTGTATTATTGATGCCGGAAGTTGAAACACATTTGTCAAATGAATACCACCGGAACTCCCGATTGTACAATTAATTTTCAGACTGTTCTTTAGATTATAAAATGTAACTCTCTCTTACAAAATAAAATTAGTAAAATTAATTAATCTATTTGTCACCGACAAAACATAATTACATTTACTTTTTAAACTTAAAGTTACAGTTTTGTAGCAACTGTCTATGGTAAGGCGAGTGACTGATTCACAGACTAATAATTATGATGCTGACTCCTTTACACAGATTCATAATATTATAACAAATAATCAAAATAAGAAATCTAACACTAGGAGAAGCGCCTGAGCGCCTGAGTTGGACGAATTAATGACTGTGGAATTTTATGTTGGCAACGTTTTATAGTCTCGGTGATTGGTTACCGTAACCCTAAATTTGATTTTATCTTTACGATATACGAGTAGAAGTGCAAACGTACATACATATACACTTTAATAATCGTTTGCCAAGCGTCATAGTACGAGAAATATTTTTTTTTTTATTTTTTATTTATTGAGATATAAATACATTAAACAAGTACACCACAATCATAGCCAATACAGTGTGACTTAACAATTATATGTCGACAAAATGTTTAAAAACAGCAGTAGTAGACATACATGATGTAACTCACTAAAGGATTACTTAATAAAACACATAATAAGCAACTAATAACACTAGAATAAAAGAGAGTATAAGATATTACACCAAGAATAATCAGTTACTATTACAATATTTTACTACAAAGTTTACATCAAGAGCGCCATCAATATAAGTAGGATTGTAACTAGTACTAGAGCTTATAGAAAAATGAGTACACCCAATGTTATGTTTGTAGTGTATAGTTGAACTCTGATACCCAAGCTAAGATTTAACTTGTGTTATGGATACCAGGGATTTAAAAATACACAAAATTAGCACAGAAGATATTATGGACGAATGGAGAATAATCTTAATAACGATCATTAGTACTTTTATAATTGCCCAATTTAAGTCATTTTAAATTATATGTATCTACTCTTATAGCGTAAATGAAAAGAATTTCAGTTTTAAGTAAATCAAAAGTTTAATATTCCGCTTAGCGTCACTTCTTTATTTGTATGCAGTACAAAAGAAATCATCACCACAATTCCTGGGCTACGGAGAAGAAAGAATAATTTGTTTTTACGCCCGCATCATTCTTATCGTGCTACATAATATTGTTTTATTATGATCTCTAAGTATTGTCGACGCTTTGTACCCCTCTGCGTTTGTACCCCGGATTTTATAGCACTGCAGAAGCGAGTAGCGTTATAATATTATAATATGATGAAGTGTTTGTTAGATTTAACATGAACACTCTGCAATGTAATAGCAGGCAGCGACTCACGAAGAGCTGAGATACTTCAGTTCTTTTCATAGCTTACGGAAAATATTATATTACATTTAATCCTTTGAGCTTGAAAGTTCCTTTTACAATAATAATATGTAACTTTATACTGTATACTTTAACACCGTGTTTACTTTAACACTAAAAATGTTTACTGTAAATATCATTTTCGTAAATTTTAATTAAAAAAGATTAAGGTTACAGAATTTAGGATCCATACCTGTGATAATGGGTATGTGTGTATGGGATGATACCCTAGCGGTTAGAACGCTGGTCTCTCGAACGCAGGGGCCCTAGTTCAAATCCTGGCACGCACGTCTAATTTTCAAATATTATGTGCGTATTAGAATTAAATTATCACTTGCTTCGGTGAAGGAAAACATCGTGAGGAAACCTGCACACCTGAGAGTGCTTCATAATGTTCTCAAAGGTGTGTGAAGTCTACCAATTCGCACTTGGCCAGCGTGGTAGACTATGGCCTATACCCCTCACATTGTGAGAGGAGACCCCGAGCCCAGCAGTGGGACAATTATGGGTTGTTGCTTTACTTTTTTACCTGTGTTAAAGCTAACATTCTTTGCTCGAGGAAAGAGTTTATTCCTCACAGGTCCCAACTGTTCAAGATCATTGTCAGCTTAAAGGTATTCTAACACAGTTTTAATATTTCTGAATACTTCCGAAAATTGTATTAAAGATTGCCAGTTGCGGTATCGGCTGGTATATCCAGCATTTTCAAATAAAACAGTCGTATGAGCTTGTCATAGCTAAATATTTAAATATTTCGATGGGACACTAATTAAATAAAATTAGGAAGAAGACCGAGTTCTTTTAAATAAACTCAAATTTTATACTAAAGCTTAACTGTATTATAATTATTTATTATGGCAACAATTGTTCGCGCCGTAATTTATGGAAATTCTTGAACGCTGCCGCTGCTATTATAATTTTCATTGTATTAGGCAGTTTGAACCGCCCCAGCTTTAGAAGTTTGTAAGCCATTGTAAGCTTCTTGAAGGGTTAAAAGTGAAAGTAAATCTGTTTCAACATGACATTACCAAAATTAACCGTTCATAAAAATGAATGAATAGTACACGACAATATGAAGAAATTCGTCAAGTTAACATTAACTTAAACGAAGTTCCTGCGCGTCTCCGCGGACACAAGTTCCTGCAGTGTTTGTCTTGCCAGCAATATTACTTAGAACTATTCCGTTCAATTTCTGATATTATGTTGCCGCAACGTCATATACTCCGAGGACTTAAACTTGTTGCAAACTACTACCGATGTTTTAAAGTCGTGTAGCTTTAGTTGTAAAAGAGAAAGCAATATAACGACGCTGGGTTCCTCCAGGACCCGCCCCACAGTCCGCGTTAAGCTGTGAAGGCCAGTAGGGCCAACAGCAACTTATCATTCGAAACAAAAGAAAGAGTGAGTCTACAATCTTCCAATTTGCATAAAGGTTCTTTACTTACGTACTGAGCATTTTGTTGAAAACTAATTTTGTATTCAGAAAAGCAGAAAAGCATATAAATATCTAATACCTACTTTTATTGATAAACCTACTTGAAACAATATGAAATATGTTCTGGTATTTCGATATTAATGATAGTATAGTAGGAAATTATTTTTTATTCTATAACCTCTCTGCTCTCCAAACTAATGGAGCGTATAATAAACACTCAACTGCTCCGGTATCTAGAAGATCGCCAGCTGATTAGTGACCGTCAATACGGTTTCCGCCACGGCAGGTCAGCTGGCGATCTTTTAGTATACCTTACTCATTGCTGGGCAGAAGCAATCGAGAGCAAGGGAGAAGCATTGGCTGTAAGTTTGGATGTTGCAAAGGCCTTCGATAGGGTGTGGCATAAGGCATTATTGTCTAAACTGCCTTCCTACGGAGTACCCGAGAAAATGTGCAAATGGATTGCCAGTTTTTTATCGGAGCGGAGCATCAAGGTCGTCGTTGACGGAACATGCTCAGATACGAAGCCCATAAATGCTGGCGTCCCACAAGGCTCTGTGCTTTCACCTACACTGTTCATCATGCATATCAATGATATGCTGGACATCGAGAATATTCATTGCTATGCTGATGACAGCACGGGTGACGCCCGTTATACAGGCCGAGCAAACCTTTCTCGGGTGCAGATTGAGGAGAAGCGGATGAAACTTGTGTCTGAAGTCGAGACATCTCTGGAGCGGGTCTCAGAATGGGGCAGACTAAATTTAGTCCAGTTCAACCCCGAGAAGACACAAGTTTGCGCGTTAACCGCTAAAAAACCCCATTTGTCATAGCACCACAGTTCCAGAACATTCCTCTTAACATCTCTAAAAGCATTGGGATCCTTGGTGTCGACATCTCGAATGAAGTTCAGTTTCGAGACCACTTGGTTGGTAAGGCCAAACTAGCCGCAAAGAAATTGGGAGTGCTCAACAGAGCTAAGCAGTACTTAACGCCTAAGCACAGGTTGATGCTCTATAAGGCGCAAATTCGACCACACAAGGAGTACTGCTCCCACCTTTGGGCTGGAGCCCCAGCTAGCCAAGTGGATCCGTTCAATCGAATTCAACGGCGAGCTATTCGTCTTGTCGACGATCCCATGCTTACAGACGGACTAGAATCACTCGAATTGAGGAGAGATGTAGGTTCTCTCTGCGTATTCTACCGTCTGTACAATGGGGAATGTTCTGAAGAACTATTTGGCTTAATACCTGCAGTTGGTTTTCGACACCGCACATCACGGGTTTCCAGGTTCCACCAACATCACCTGGATACCTGGCATTCGTCCACAGTTCGGTTCTCACGTAATTTTCTACCTCGTACGTGTAAACTATGGAACAAACTTCCTGCATCGGTGTTCCCTCTAAGCTATGACATGGGGTCCTTCAAAAAGCGGGTCTATCGTCATTTTCTTGGCCGGCAACGCGTTGGTGACGCCCCCAGTGTTGCTAATGTCCATGGGCGGCGGTGATCACTTACCATCAGGTGACCCGTCTGCTCGTTTGCCTGCTAAAAGCATAAAAAAAAAAAAAAAAAAAATTCTTTGGAACCATAAAATATATTATATGCGTTGTAATCATTGAAGTATGTACAATGACATAGAACAGATATCTCGAACAAAATGTGTGTCACGCCGCCCCGGCTTGCCCTTCGTTCTCTTTTCAAACTAGAAGGCCCGTTTACAAACTAGCCATAGAGTAACTTTGTATATGATACTTGGCGAACCAAGACAAGCAGTCACCGATTCCAAATCTTTACAAGCTCTTACTCCAGCTTTATTTAACTTGCAAAAGCGTTTGAACGATTTTTAACGTTTACCATTGATCCGTGTCAAAAATCCAACACCTTAAATTGGTTACAAGAGTCGCACAAAAATTTTATTTATTTTATTTTATTTGGGAAACACACAATGTTTATAGTACAAAACTTAAAATTCGTAATTTACAACACATAAATCAGTAAAGTTTCCGCTTGTCAATAATACATTTAGAAGCAGTTAGAGAATTTTGAGTTGAAAAATTTGAAATAGAGAAAAATTAAAAGTAATTAGATAAAGAAAAAACTAAAAACAAGTATTTTGTAAAAATAAAAATGGCGGAAACATTGCACAATACTGAAATAAATTCGTTTTGGTTGATTTATGTTAATGTTTTGTTTCCTTGCCGATGATAAGTAACACAACTATCTTTTTTTTTCGTAGTTGACTGATTTTTACAGCTTCATATATCGTACTACGGCATTTTTGAAATGTTATTTTGTCACATTTCTAACATGTGGCCGCCATGAACGCAGCCGAGTGACAGAATGAAATGAAGCCGGCCGGCTGCAGTGCATACCCCCGAACCCGATGTTCGCGGTGTCTGTTCTATACGCTAGTAATAATACTTCAATGGTTGTAATACAGTATAATGATATAGGTTCTTAAGTTATGTTAAGGACAAACCGTGCTAGTAATCGATTTTGGCCATGTTTATTAGGCATGATGATGTAGAGAAAATAACCTTTAACCGCAGAGTTGACAGATCAGCTGATTTTGGTTTAGTATTAAGGATGTGATGCTATATTTTTCATCGTTCTGCCATTTTGAATTAAGAATAGTGTAAACATGAAAAAAAAATGCATTTTATTGCAAAAAAGCGTGGGGTGCATGGTGTCAATAGTTATAGATATTTTTTGACAGATATGAGTAGAAGGATTATCATTTTAATAATATGTTAAAAAGCACCCCACGCTTTGTTCACGCTCAGCGTTTTTTTTTCTATTTTTTTAATACTGAATTATCATCAGTGCTTGATAAGTATGCCACAAGTTAATCCGACGTTTTAAAGGGGATCAAAATCATGTTCAAAGTTTCCGCTATATATAATTATGCTTAGGCACAAACTGACATACGTATGAAGCTTATAAAAGCGTGTTAAAAATATCAATGATCAAATTCTTTATTTTTAGTTGTATATTTGTAACGTCCTCACAATATTTTACGAGCGACATTAGCAAACGGACTTCCCCACACACATTTATGCCCCAACTCAGAGTCACTAATACTTACTTAAATCACTACTTAGCACAAAATCTGTATGGTGATTCTTTACTAAGGACCGATTTAAGTAACCGTTAGTGACTCTGAGTTGGGACGTTAGACTATTTCCGTATCTCCATATCCGGAACTTAATCACCATTTCAAAGGCTTTGTTCGACCACCTACTAAGCCTTAGGTTAAATTTGATAAGTTTGCAATCTGTTCTGCACCTTTAGCCTAATGTGGAGGTTACATGGTGTAAGGCTGACAAAAGCAATCTGACTCACGGTCTGGTAATATTTTGAAAACTATTTTATTTGTTTTATTGTTTTCGGAAAGCATACAGTGATGCTTAACTACTAATATAAACTTACATAAAAATCTAAACACCATTTAATTTCTTTCGCACATTGATCATTTGTTGCTTCATCTGTAATTAAACAGGGGAGGTTTTCTTGTACTCAGAAGGATAAATCCATAATTATAGTCATATACACTCTAAATTAAGATAAAGATTATTTTACTTTACCAATCAACAATTTCTTGCGATGTCTCTATTTATTTTGGAATCTTTTGATACAAAAACAGTAAGATGGTTTTAAACCTGTATTTTAACGTGAACTTCAAATAGACCCCAAGATGTATAAACATGTGCTTGACGAGAATACGTAATGACATGTGCTACGGAACTGAATATCATGATGCGAATTTACGCAACGCGGCGAGCACGAGACAGAATTTCATTTCCCGAAAGGCCTGAAGAATAATAACGAAACCAGTACAACTCATTCCAATTTATATTTGACATCGTAAAACCTGATGTGAAAGAAAGGTTTAGTACGTGACAGATACGGACGGTATGAGTGCGTACATCATATTATTATTTAGATCCTCTCATTGACTTGTAGATACGTAAAGTGTAGCTACGAGTATGTTATAACCGCGATTCATGCAACTGCGTCGAAATATCGGTATATACAATATAAATCGTAAGCACCCATATTATCGTAAATTATGTATACCTACTCCATGATGAGAAAAGTTTAAAAACTGATTCGTTCGCGTAGAGAAATACCGAACATAGCTCTGTCCATAGCCAGCTAGACGACTTTAATCTTATACATTAGACCAATAGTGAAGCATCACGTCTCCACGTATACAAACACGTGCGGCAGATTATACTCCTCGGTCTTTTGTATAATCTGCAGAAGTGTGTCTATCTGGTCTATGGACTATGGTGCTGCAATCATTTCGGAATCCTGCTTGTTCGGGGTGCTAGAAGTCGCCAAACCTGCGTGCAATGCATTAGTGAGGATTGTGGATATATTCTATCTCAAGGACGTTCTTTGACATTCTTCTTCACTAAATTAAGTGGCTTATCTTCTCTTTACACAACCTTACTTACAAATGGACCCTTTGTTTTATCTTATGTAACGTTGGTAACCACATTAAAACCACACATAAAAAGAGGGTATTGGAATCTGAAAAAAAAACTGCCCAACACCGCCGCATGTCTCATTTGTCTAGGAAAACCTTACACGCTTATCTAAGTCGAAAATAAAATGGAGATGAAATGGACGGATTTCGGAGGTGAACAGCGCTATACTCGTATAAGCTTTGAAATATAGCGGGCTCTAACCGAGTTCCCCGAAAGGCCGACTTTCGCAAAGTTAGGGCGTTAAAAACGAACTCAGATCAGAATCTGACTGCTGTTTTTCTCCATATTATACAAAGAAAAAGAACCCTAAAGTAATATTAACGTGTGAAATGTTCTTAAAGTTTAAAGGGTTTTCAACTTTTCTTTTTTAAGTCGTAACAAGTAATTTACATACTCGCGCCTAATAATATATTTTGACGTCTTTCAACTGGTACCCGTACCCACACAAAATATGAATATGCCATGCATTTATTTGACTTGACTTCTAGTCGATATGAGAGTTAAGGTTCCATAGCACAAGCAGCATGGTGTTTTTATACTTAAACTAAGTTGATGCTTGACCACAACCCGACCTGATGGTATCTAAGATGGGTAGCACACTAACATAGTAAAAGACAGTGCATGATTTTCTTGAAGATTTCCACGTCATACGTATTTTTTCTACGTCCACATAAATTAGAGTTTCATTACATAAAAATAATCTAAATAGTAATAAAAATATCCGACTTCAACGAAACAGTCTTGAACATAATATTATATCGAAATCGCCATGTATATTTTATGTTTACATCTAATATTTGACGAGTTCCCCTCAGTTCCTCATGAGATCCATGACGAATCATCATCAGACCTTTTGATAAAAACGGGACCAATCAGAAAGTATACTATGAGAAAAAATAATTATATTACGAGAAAAAAATTGAGAACCTCCTCCTTTTTTCGAAGTCGACTAAAACTGCTAGACGAGCAATCAGTAATATCAGGGCATCCGTGTGTTGCGGGCTTCATCTCTGCAAACGATTAACCGGGAGATATTTATGTGACAGATAAATATTTGTACTCAGGTCATGGGTGCTATTGTGATATGTTATATGTGTCGTCCATTCCACCCGCGACACAGGTAAAAACCTACTGCGGGGTAAAAAAATTATTACGTAATATCCGTCTATATCTCTATATGGTTTTCGTCTTTGAAGCATTCTGATTAGGATTACCTATATGTGTGATATGTAGTCGACAAGATGATTACCTGTTTGCATGTAAAGTTTCATTAGTTGCCATACTTTGACACTTTGTACTATGTAATTACGCGCGTCCTATTTTCTCAACGAAAACTCAACCGTAGTTATCATCGTGTACTAAAACATTTTAGAGACATATAATAAGACGCTTTATTACCAGAATATGAAGTAAAGCTGAACCATAAAAAGAATTTTACGGTTACGAACAAAGCAATTTATTTTCCAAAGCAATTGATGTTTTCAACACATATTTGTTTTTAACAATACCATTGCTTTATTAATAGATTTTAACAAGTGTTAATTCAACTTGTTTTGTTTGTGAGTTTGTTAACATGTAATATGTATGGTATGGGTTAATCTTGCAAGCCGAATTAGAACTAGATACTTCCTGTCATCCACAATTGATACAATATGTGTCAACTCAACAGTACGCTTTAGTTTCGATGATAATGCATTTTTATGATGATACTGACTCAGTTCAGGGTTGGCTCCAGAAGAGGGAACTCCTTGGCATATAACATTGAAAACATAAAATTTTATCTATGCATTCCGTTAAGATAGTTCTTCGTAAATTCCATAATAACCTAACTGCCACGCTCATGGTTGGCTCCATACCATAAATCTTCTCCAGGGCCAACAGACGAACAGCATGAACGCAACATTTTTAAAGCTTCTTTTAAAGTATTTTTAAAATATTATAATTTATTCAAACCCTTACATAGTTTTCGAGTCTTGCTAAAATAAAAATAAAAACAATGGGAAAAATACTTTCTTTACGTTAGTGACGCCTTTGGTGTCACTGATGTCCATGGATGACGATGGCCACTTACCATCAGAGTGATCGTCAGATTCGTCAGCTCGTTTGACGGCTATTTCCACAAAGAAAGACTGGATCCAAGATTTATGTTCAAAATTTTATTAAAGTTCTTCATTTGTATTTACTAAATTCTTAAGTTGTTGATTATTATAAGAATAAGATCGAAAACCCGCAACAGAAATAAGTTTAATATAAGTAGGTCACTTGCGACTATTTACGAGCGGCGTATTACTGTATTATTACGATATAAAAAATATTGCGGTTATCTCAGTAGCCGCCTCGATAACACAGACATCGTAAATGAAAGTCTCAATATAATTGTATTTGCTTAGATATTTATAAAATGTATATACACAGGTATTATGCTTAACGGAACTCTCTCTCTCTATATATCTTCATTCTTGTTGTGTTCCATCTTTATCATTAGCGGATGAGGATATTCGGAATTAAACTATCACTTCGCTTGTAACACGGTTACGTATCTGGTTACAAAGATTGAAAAATTTAAATCATTTACAAATGCATACAAGTGGATAAACAATCATAATTCAGTCCTTGAAGTCATTTTTTTTTAATTATTTTGTTCATGTACATGGCCAGCCAAGTAACCAACCAAATAAAATTAATTTGTCCGGTAAATAGTCAACCGAGTACTTAATATTAATTAGTTAGTGTTGCCTAGTCTACCGTGATCCTTTTATTCCATATAATATACATATTTACAAACACAACATATGTACAGCTGTTATTCCAAAAGATTTAAGACAGAAACCTTTACGAAAGGCCCAAAAATTTTTGTTATTAGGTATTTTATAGCAAAACTTTAGTAAACGTTCTGTGCATGATTTAAGTTTTAGGTAATAGGTATATCTAACAAATAGTAAGAGGAGGAGAGTTTTTACGTTGAGACCCATAACTTTTAAATAAGCGATGATAATATGTAAAGTGTACATGAGTGTATATGTGTATGTGTGTATACAAAGTAAAACCTTATTTATTTGACTAATAAATGGTCAGGACAAAAACCGCCACTATTTGCTTTTTTTCCATAAGGTAACTTTGTTTCAACTCTCCTCTTACTGAAGCAAATTGAAACAATTACCTAGGAGAGTTGAAACACCTATTAGCTGGAAAGAAACTGTTAATAAAAACGCAGTTTTTGAAACGAAACGCCAGTTTAAAGTTAAAATTAGCTATAATTTGTATTGTCAGTCTTATGCATACTTACAATATTGACATCTTAGATATACAAAACATCAAATTTTGAAGCAATAAAATTTATCAAAATTGACAGGTTCTCCATACAAAATAAATTTTTAACATATACGTCCCGCGACTTTTTCTAAAATCAGTTTATATTTGTATTTTTACAGGGCAATCATTCATTTTCGACTTGCTTACATGCATATAAATGGTCCAAAAAAGGAGAAGTATATATGAATCATAATTATATAATACATGAGCGTGTTGATACAGTTTTTACTATTTCAAATGAATCATATATGATACTTCGGACATACTGTCTAACTTATTTATGCGCTACATTCATGATCACATACATATGTACGATTTATTGGGTTTTTTTACTCTGTAATTGCACGAAAAAATTAGACTAAAAGATCATTGTTTTTTCTAAAGTACAAAGTTGACTGGGAAATACACATTTATTTCCTTTCAATACGTACAAAAACTTGATTCAAAATAATTTCCAAAAAAAAAAAAGATAAATCACTATACTTTCTTAAATTTTTCATATTTACACAATGTATTCCACACGTCCATATATTAAAAATCGCATTTATCTCGCCACGTCCACAAAACATATCCTACAAACTTACCTCTAACTTTGATCATATGTGAATTATGAACGTATAAAGATTAGGGCAAAATAGTTTCCATATATCATGTGATTCATTGGACAGGAAACTTGTTAAAGCAGAAATAATGGATGTCTATAATTATAATGTATGGATGTCTGTAATAATTATTATTATTACTGCTATTATCTTCTTTTTATGAAGGCTACCTGGCTAGTTTATACTCTCTAGCTCTAGTTAGCCAACAAATGAATAGTGGTGTACCGTGGTAAGTCTTTATTACAGTTTATATCTTGGATTAATAAGCTAGCAAATGACGTGTACCGCTTAGGATAAAAGAGGTAATTTATGAAACTTAAGAAAAGTAAAATAATGTCGAACAGTTACTTTTATGTTTTTTGCTCGATATCCAATAGCAGGGTAAGCTTTAATCATGGCGCGTAAATGAGTACCGAGCGCGCGGCGGGATAGTAGAAGGGTGACATTGATGACATTGACAACTTACTAGTATTTTTTGTTTTCGAGAAACTACTGTTGTTTCAAATTACCTTTATTTCAACTCTCCTCGGTCTCCCTATACTTTTATTTTTATTTACTTATTGCATTCTTAGCAATTTTATATTACTTTATTACAGTATCCCATTTAACTGGTTTGAAAATCTTTCCCGAAATATAACTTTAAATGTTTATTTTTAGCTGCAAAATTTTTGTTACACATTTTAGAACGCTGGTGCTTTCCAATCTTTTATAATAAAGCAGAAGGAGTGGAGGAAACTCACTAAAACAATTTACTTGAATATGTGCACAATATAAACGAAACTGGAAGCCAAACAATTTAAAGGAAGCAATAATAAATATCGGTACAAAAAAAAGATACGATAGAAATCATATAATGATACTTGTAGCATCATACGTCATACTTTCATACTAATAATATAAACGAGGAAGTTTGTGGAGATAAATGGATGTTTTTTGTTCTTCACGCACACACTAGAACTAATGAACGTATTTGGATGGATCTTAGCTCATGGATAACATAATATATACATATAACACAGGTAGATTATCACATTAGATACTTTTATTCTAGCAAATGGAATGATTGGTTTCCATGGTATAAAAGGATACGTCAATATTGAGGTTTTAAAAGATTCGTATTTAATGTTTTGACTGCTTTTAGGTCGTTGTTTTCCCAAAGCAATGGTGGGTTACAATACTCAAATAATTCTAATTCATTGTTTTTCAAAGCAATTTAAAGATCTTCATTATCACAATCTATAACTGTTTTACTGCTACGCTAGGGCTAGAACCTCCTTTGACATTCTAAGGGTTACAGGACATAGTCTAATATGCAGTCCAAATGCAAATTGGCAGACTTCACGCTCCTTTAAGAACAAAAAAGAGAATTGTTAGGTGTGTAATGAGGAAACTCATTATGCTTTCTTTCACCAAAATACTTAGGTACTTGCAGGATTCGAACTGAGGCCCCCGTGTTCCACAGACCAGGCTTTTAAAGAAAAAGGGAGCACAACAAAAATTCAATTTGCAATGAAACCGCAAAATTAGATGTTTGTCGAACTGATAAGGCACAACTATACTTACATTCTCCAATCTACACTAACAATATTCATGTCGTTTTATTACACAAGGTTAAATGAAACCCAAGTAAACCAGTGAAGAGCATTAGACAGGAGACGGTAGTCTTAAGACCAATTTATGCTCCTCCCAAAGTGCACAGTGGTATAAAACCGTATTTTCCGACGGCTATACGGCTAAATTCCGACTAAAAATGTCGTTATTCCGTATAACAGTTATTATCAGTTTTAATATTTATTATAATCTAGCTATCATTTTCTTAATAGATAGATACTAACTCTTATCAAATTGCTAAAAACTAATGACTTAACCCGTGCACCCCACGTAGCGCTCAATCTGGCCTTAGGGCCAACGCGGTAAGGTACATAATTAACTTTCAACGCATCAATGTTACTCATGTACTTCGTAAGAGGTGCTACTTTTTGCTTGTATGAAGGACATTTTGTCTTATTAATATTAGTATTAGGTACAATAATTTTACCTTAGGTTTTATAATTAAAAAATAATTCAATCAAATCACTCTTTTATGTAATCGGATCTCAATAAAACTGTAAAGTAGTTAGCTGACACAAATAATTAGTTTAATGTCCAAAATTCAGCTACGTAATAAAATACGTAGATAAAAAAATTCCTAGTGTCTGTCTACGTATATTAGCAATAAGAGCTTTATCACTGACAGACTTACAGTCAATAAATCTTTTACACTGAAAATTCCTGTGAAAGCTTCGTGAAATATACCCGCTTTTTAGCTTTGTCGTCATGAGTATTGTAGAACAGGACACTCATATAAAAGAAATATTGTCCACAATGCAATAAAAGAGTAACATTATTTTGTCTTTGAATTCCCGCCAAACTCATTACTCACTCTATCTCGTGCTGTCTCTCTCTTTATCGCTGAAGCTTTTAAAACTGAAGAACTCGCAATAAAGACTTCTAATTAGTCTCAGTGCCGCACCTTTGAGCTGGTGCAGAAATTAATTACAAAAGATACAAGAAGTCACGGCACTCACGACAGGCTGAGTCATAACTGAAAACATTTACCGATAATATTGCTGCTCAAGATAACAAGTAGAATGTTAATACAAATGTATCCAATTGTTATACTTAGTCCACTATACTTAGTAGATTATACGCAAAAGGTCAATTGCACATAAGGTCCAACAATCAAATTATCAAATTCGTAAATTAACAAAGCCGCCAATTATTATCAAAAATGAAACACAATTTATAAGTGCCTAGCATATTTAACATTTTTGATTTATTTGTGTTTTCTAGGGTTTTACATTTTGATGAAGCGATAGTATTTTGTTATCACGTGCCTCTTTGTCTTTCTATCGGACTATTACCTAAATGTGAAGCGTTTACCTACGAATACACATATAAATAATCGTAAAATATTCATAATAATATTTATCAGGGAATGGTTCTGAAAATTTTCTGTTTACAACACCTAATAAGATCCGTGGAGTCCAGTAAACAGTACAAAAAATAATAGGAGTAAAAACTGTATGTAGATTAATGATAGCCTTGAACATATTTTTTTTGGCGATACTTTTCTTTACATATTATATTTGATATAAAATATTTTTTATCCGGTAAGCAGGTGGTTGCAGAAACGCCTCTAATACGGTTCTGTACTATATACAAAGTTCGATTCCCGTCTGATACTACAAGATGAGGAATGCAGAAGTGTGTGTGTGTGTGCATTTTATGCAGTACGCTCCTGGTCTACCTTTAACTCTATCTATCTTTGATCGTAATATTTTACTAGCTCTAGAGTCTGTCGGCTTTTTGTCGTACCATTATGCTTGAGGATTCAACGATCCAAGGAACTTCATAGATACATTTTATCTAAGAGTTCGTTTAAAATCTTAATTTTGAACGTACCACCTTCGCATTTTTACTCATTGTAGATATACTCGTATAACCACAGGATGAATTAATTTAAAATAATGGAATTATTCAAAAGATCACGAAAAACCTGGAGAATATTCATCTCCGATATTACATCCATACTAATCGCAATTGAGTTTATACACCACTTCAAACTATTTTATTTTATAAGTACAACGAACAAAACTAAAATTATTACGGGAACGTCAAATTATAACTGTAAAATTGAATTCAATTGGGCGTCCCCTGCAATAGAACTGCTTTCTACAAAAATTTATTCAGTGAACCGACAATGACGTAAGAAAGACCATCGCCTGAGATTCATCCAGGGACTTGCAATGAAATTAATGCCGCTGTAATAAACTTAAATCTCCATAACAATCCTAGTTTAGTTTGCTCTGTACAATAAGCAACAATAACTCTAAAGATAATCCCGGGGCGGCGAGGGAGCGGCCTCCTTCGCTTATTTACGACAGCTTTAGCACAGCGCGGCGTTGGATCCGGCCAATATAGAGCCTTTAAAGAAACGCGACAGTACAAACACGTTCAATTTCAATACTGCTTTGTATTTAAACTATCTAATTTACATATCTATGTCGGCTTCATGCCAGCGTGTTTGACTATCGCGGCCTTAACCTCTTTTTATTCCAAGTGAAGACAGTAACAAGCCAATAAAGCAAACTCGTGTAAGATCAACAAAAAAGTCAAAATCTCTGACAAAAGGTGCTAAGTGCAATAGTGCTAAGCCTAAAACCTGTTTCGGCTTTACCCTTTCAGGGTTTAAAGGGCTTTGTCCA
This sequence comes from Thymelicus acteon, assembly GCA_951805285.1. Taxonomy (NCBI): domain Eukaryota; kingdom Metazoa; phylum Arthropoda; class Insecta; order Lepidoptera; family Hesperiidae; genus Thymelicus; species Thymelicus acteon. The sequence continues at coordinate 8,133,558 of OX638229.1, read as the reverse complement.
ATCTGGAGCGTTTTGTGCATCCCGCGAGGCAACGGACGATGTATAGTAGGTATGTAGTACTGACAGTACTAGGTACGAGTACTTGGTCCATCATTGAACTGAACTGATTGAAAGTCGCTAGTTGGTACCAGATTTGTTTATAAGTACAAGTTTTAAGATCCGTCATATTATAATATGATAGTTGTTGAAATGCTTGTAAATATAATTAAACAAATTAAATTATATATTAAACAATTAAAATCTCTCACCAGCGATAGCCAAAAATTATAACCAGCACATTTTCCTGTAAAATACAAATTATAAAAATGTAAGTGCCAATTTTAAGTCCAATCAAAAACTAAATTTAGTGCTGATTTACTGTCAAATACCGCCCAAGGCCTTACCTAATTAAGCGACATAGTTGTTACTTCTTCCAAGGCAATTCCAATAACATAAAATTATAATCTGAAACGTAGGCCAGAACAAGCGCACTTTAATTAACGATTTCTTGAAATTGTTCTGTAGCTAAAATCACTTTGGTAATTATGTCTTGCGACTCAAAAGTCGCTTAAGCCGTTAATCTATTTTCGGCGTAAAATTTAATGAAATATCTAATCAATTTTAGTCTTTTCAGGTGTTCCGTTGTACTTGTTTTCTCATCAAGCAAAATGTAATTTACTCGCCGTCAATAAAATGCTTAACACTTTCTATTTTGATACATAAAATTAACCATTTGACATTTAATTAGTTTACTAGCTTTGCTTACTTACTTAATTTAAAAAACATCAGTTTATTGACGATGACCTTTATATTCATACTTAGTACCAATAAGAAAGAAAAAGAAAGAAAGAACTGATTCTCAAAACCAAGAGGCCATCTATCTGTACGAAGTTTTTGTAACTAAAACTGAAAACAAGTGATAATAATTCTTTAAAAAAAATAACCGGCTCCATAATTACGGATAACTCCAAAACTACTCATTAAATCTCACTCAAATTTAAATAGGACTACAAGACAAGCACCAGCTTTCCAATACAAAAAGAATCATCAAAATCGGTACACCCTGTAATAAGTCATAACTTATAAGGTTACACACATAAAAAAGCAGTCGAACTAAGAACCTCCTCCTTTTTAGGGTTCCGTAGCCGAATGGCAAAAAACGGAACCCTTATAGATTCGTCATGTCTGTCTGTCTGTCTGTCTGTCTGTCTGTCTGTCCGTCCGTATGTCACAGCCACTTTTCTCCGAAACTATAAGAGCTATACTGTTGAAACTTGGTGAGTAGATGTATTCTGTGAACCGCATTAAGATTTTCATACAAAAATAGAAAAAAAAACAATAAATTTTGGGGGTTCCCCATACTTAGAACTGAAACTCAAAAATGTTTTTTTCATCAAACCCATACGTGTGGGGTATCTATGGATAGGTCTTCAAAAATGATATTGAGGTTTCTAATATCATTTTTTTCTAAACTGAATAGTTTGCGCGAGAGACACTTCCAAAGTGGTAAAATGTGTGTCCCCCCCCCCTGTAACTTCTAAAATAAGAGAATGATAAAACTAAAAAAAATATATGATGTACCTTACCATGAAAACTTCCAACGAAAATTGGTTTGAATAAGATTTGATAAGTAGTTTTTTTTTAATACGTCATAAATCGTAAACCGCAAAAAACATTGATCAAAGTTACAACGAACTACAAGAACTTTTATATTATGTTACTTGCTGCTACGGAACCCTTCATGGGCGAGTCCGACTCGCACTTGGCCGCTTTTTTTTAAGTCCTTTAAAAATATTTGAGTTATCATAAAACGTTTCATATTTAGGTACATAATAAAATTACAAGGATCACAACCACAGAATAATTATACTGTCACAACTTTGATAGCAAATACCTAGCTTAATACCTACTTATCTTTTGTAGGTTTTTTGAAACGGAACCGATCCAACGATCCAATTTTACACCAGAATATTCACGCTTGAAATACTTTTCCAATATTGTAAGAATTTATGTTAAACCAGCCACCAATTTATTTGGTTTGTTATACAAAACCATTATTCACTGTTTCTGGCCATCTGATTTTTGGAACTTTGATCGGTAATGGTTATTTTTTATATCGTCATTAAACACAGACAACTACTAGGTTTGGTAAGGTAGGTGTGTACTTACATTTAAATTTTAAATTTATTAATACAGACTATCATGAATGAAAACTATTCCTAATACTATATGAAAGATAAAATGAGGTATGTATGATTTTTCAAGAGCATTATGCATGCAGATCTGTTCTAGACTTTTACCATGTTCCTACTAACAAAATATTTTCATTATTTAGCTATTATATGCTGTAAATAGTATAGAAGTTAATAATCATCCAGTATCATATCGTTATTACAGTGTAGGCATGTAGGTTACAGATCTGCTATAATGGCAGGCAGATTATACAACAAAAGCCGAGAAATAAAACATTCTGTAACCGCCAAAAAATTCTTCATACCTAAATCTACATAACTGAAATTCATACCCTCAAATTTCAAATTGCTCCGTGTGAAGAGATTACCATAAAAAGGTCCGTTACGTAGCTTATGACCTTTGATATCGGGAATTCCTTTTGACGTGGAGGACGATACCCTTGTATCGGAAACAATCCTTTGTCCGCTACGAAACCTCGATAATAAAGGCCTGTTCCGAACCTACAATGCTATTTCCTTAAGTTACGTCGCCGTATCTCACAATATTATACACTTATGGATAATTTGATGATACTCGTAACATACGTATTTCAAAGACGCTTTAATAATATTTATTGGAGCTTCTCAACGATTATAATTTAGTTACATAAAGATTTAGTTAAATAAAGAATGATTATGATTATGATTACTTGTTATTTACGGGATTTCACGATATTGTATGATTACATGGATAATTGAAGACGGCTCTACGGCCTACATTACGACTAACGCCACCTGTGATCAACAAATGAAAGTCGCCGTATTGGGGCGGCTTAGAATACTAACCCCAATGCCGCGCCGGATGGGTATCATAAGAAGCGACTAAATCCGGCCCACTGGTGGTAGGGCCCCTCGAGGGATTATATTGGTAATATTCATTTTAATTGTTAGTTAATACCATTATTATCATTATTATTTCTCCATGGGGTTCGCGTGGATAGCTGCCACCCTTGAACATGAGTCAGCCGGCAACAACTCGTCATGTTCCGGCTGGGGGCTTGAGAGCCAGTTCTTTCTTTCTTTTTCTTCTCTCTTTCTTGGCCGGCAACGCATCAGTGATGCCTTTGGTGTTGTTAATGTCTATGGGCGACGATAGCCACTTACCATCAGGTGGATCGTCAGCTTGTTTGCCAGCTATTTCCATTAAAAAAAGTCTCTACAAATGTATAGTTTACAATCTTTCAATCGTTTCATATTAGTTTAAAACAGATTTGTTGCAACTCAGTTTTCCAGTGATATTTTTGTCACAATTTACCTATTGAATTTACATACACCAGCCGCGTTTTCATCTCTGTCACTTCATGCATATGGATGGCTTTATGCAAACTGCTACTGCGCCTTTCATTGGCCGACATTTTTGATTTAACTTTAATGCAAGTTCGTGACAGTTATATTAATTTATACAATTTTATTAACATCATTATGTAGGATATTCAATATTAATTATTGTTGCAGTCAGTTTCAAGTTAATCAGTTTACATAACGAAATACATTTCTTTAGCCGTACGCGTTCAAAAGCGGTTCTTACATTTACACCTTTATATCTTTTCACTGCCGTAATAAGGTTTTTTTAATTACTGCTAAGTCCACCGCATGCAAACGTTTCATCCTATAATTTAGTTATAGCAATCCTTTAGCTTAGGTATAGCAATCGACACATAATTAAATCAAGATTCAGCGTTCTTCTTCCAGTTTCTTCTTCATGATAATCTTATTTTGAACGAAAGCACAAACGCCATAAGGTTACACATCACCACACACTCATTGAGTTACACAATAAAGATAAAAAAAAACACATGTAACTCGTAATAGTCTTAACTATTGATGATAATTTTCCTTCGTATGGGCATAATGTTAAAAAACTAATTACCAGTTAACACTAATGTAAATCCTTAACGAATATCCCAAAGCAAATGTACAGTACGGCCGACGTATCTTGGCGTATCTGAACATAGGCTCTGCGAACTTTAGCGCATGTACGAGCTCGTAAGATAGCGACACGAACATGCTAACGTGTGACTGAGACATAATACGCGGCGTACCGAGCATTGCCGAATTGTATAACTGCGCAGTCTTCTTCGCGAAGTACAGACGCGCCAAGATACGTCGGCCATACTGTAAGTGCTTAATGAATAGGTATCCTTAAGCAGGTCCCTACGATTTCAAGCTTACATACAGTTTCAACATGGAATTTCAATCTGGTAAAAGTTTCTATTATTTTTTAGTTATCTGCTTATTGTCATCTGATATTTTAATTACCACATGTTTAACAGCACCTTCTAGTCCAGTAGATACATAAATTTTCCATAAACGACGTATATAACGACAGACGAACTCTTATTAGACCAGTTAGACTATTATATTATTATTAGATTAGACCAGTATAAGTTACGCTCTAACATCCGGTCCTACAAAGTTGGTGTACCAAGTAACTGTGTTGAAGTTCTCGAGAATTTTTCCGCAAAGCGTTTGCTTACGCCGCGCCGGGCGCACTTGAACTGAGTCGACAAATATATTTCTGAAGTTTCTAGTGCCACCGGTTAGTTCTAATCTTAATTTACAGTTCTACAGCAGTTGTACTACCTACTTCTCACTTATAGTAGCCGTAGTTCGTTCAGAACTTGTCCACCCGCATTGCGCTTGCGTTGCAGGTGAAGTCCATTCTTTTTACTTCTGACCTTCCAACGTTTAAAAACTTTCAACTGGTACACTAAATATTTATGGATTTTTAAAAGCAATAAAAACCTCAACGCGAAGTTCCTAAAATGGTCTTACAGAAGTTTCAAAAGATAATATTTGAAATATTGACGACGTAAATGGAAAGATAATTTATTTATTAACATTGAAATTTAACTTATCTCTTAATTATTGAGTATCATTAGATTCTATGAAGTTCATGTATTTCATTTATTTCTATACCGTTTATAAAAGAAATTTGTAATGAAAATCTTAAATTAAACTTACATTAATATTACCGTACAGTACGTGAAGTTAAATAAAGTTCATGCAAGTTAAATGTAAAATAACTTGACTCCGATATTTAATAATAAAGCATCCTCAAAAGTTACACGACAATTTAATTATTAAGTTCATTATATAATATTCCCGTCGACTATATCTCAGTAATATTAATTAGCTATTATCGATAGGAATAGTTGGGCAAACTAGAACGTCTTCAGAGACTCGCTTAATTTGATTTCAAATTTCATTGAATGCATGTGACTATATGACACTATGTATAGTTGAATATTGACCATATAAAGTCCAAATGCTAATTTGCGGTTCCTTCAGTAAATTCAATTAATTGGTAGTTATAATAATACAGTTATTAAGAACTTATTTGAAACTAAGAATTAAGAAATAAAGGAGAGTGGGACATTAAATATCAGGTTCATCCGCAATTTAGAAAAAGAGAAATTCAATTATTAGTATTTGTGAATTTACGTTACAAAATAAATCGATATTGTAATAAAATTGGAATTGATTTATTACTTATAAGTATTTATAAGTCCAAGTAATGAATCAAATTACAAGGGATAAACAATTAAACAGTTAATTATTGTCATCGTATTTTGTATTACAATTCATATTAGGTACACAAAGGCATAGAAGTACCTGAATAAAATATATAAATCAATTTTACGTTTCAAATACGATACTTTTATTCGGCTCGTCGTGGTCTGTAAACTGTCCCTTGACAAATGATAGCTCATGAAAAATTATGTTTGTGATTGTCACTAAAACAAAGAAAGAAACCAGTGACTTGGACCTATAATTACTTTAGTGATTGAACACGCCAGAGTTCTTCCTTATTTTGGCAATCAGCAAAATTGGTGACAATGTCAAGAAATTAATGTTTTTTTTCGCCTCTTTTAATCATCTCACTTCTACAAAATCTCTTTATTTACTCACAGAGACTGACGTAACCTCGTCTAATCGAGAGTGAAGCATAGCAATGGCCGCCCACTTACCATGTGTGCGTAATTTTGATTCGCGATTGAAGTGTCAATGTGTGGGTGTGTGTACTTGTACGAATAGAGAGTTGGTATTACTATGGGTACTTCACTGTGTTTGTTCTTGGGATTACGTCCGGCGATTGAAGCAGTGAAGTGTCAATGTGTGGGTGTGTGTACTTGTACGAATAGAGAGTTGGTATTACTATGGGTGCTTCACTGTATTTGTTCTTGGGATTAAGTCCGTCTTTTTTTAGGTCTGTCACAGACTGTCAAAATTTGCCCAATTTTCATGGATAACCAAACCGGATAAACATACAATATCATGTTTAAAAATAATTTAAAAGCTTTCAAATTTCAATTTGATTTTCAATTTCAGTTTCAAGAATTTCAATTTCAATTCATACTTTCATCGTGCTTCGATCTCTTAGCCCAAGTTTGTTGATAGAATCTCGGGTCCAAGCTCACATGTAAGAACAAAAGGGGTCTAAAACGGACCCGGTTTTTTGGAAGGCTTACTTGCGCAGGGACATAGGTCCAACGCGTAGAGGCCCCTTTGAGACACTTTAACGGCCGGTCTCAATAATGTACTAACAGATGGAAGACTGTGGATAGGGCTACCATTGGTATGTTATCTGTCATACTTGTCAATTTTTCAGACGCAAAAATTGACAAGTATGACGGATAACATACTAATGGTAGCCCTATCCACAGTCTTCCATCTGTTAGTACATTATTGAGACCGGCCGTAAGAGGATATCGGAGTACCGTTCGGCCCATACAAACGTATTTTTCTGTTTCCTCCCTGGATATTAACATTAGAGCACATATTTTTTGGAAAACAATACATCTCTACGTCTGCCATGTCGGTATGTTTCGTGTTTTTAAATAAATTAATTACTATAGAAATTATGAAGCTTCAAAAACGACAAAATTTACCGATAAAAATGGTCGTTTTAAGACGTCGATTAAGCCAAATAAAACGCAAATTAAGAAAGAAATAAAAACATACCGACATAGCCAAGATCTTTATTTATATTATCGTGGAAATTTTTTCAAAATCCGTTCAGATTTCGTGGAGGAAACAGTATAATGCGTAATGCCGATTTCATCAATTTTGTTTAGGTTTTATCAGTCCTAGCTGCAGTTGTCCCGCTCACGTTATAAGGGGTGAGACGGAAGGGTCAACTAATACGTACACGCATATTGCTCGCTCACTCGCACTTAGGTTTAAGGTTCGCGATACTTTTCTTTACATATCTATATCTATACTAATATATAAAGAGGAAAGATTTGATTTTTTGTTTGCATTGAATAGGCTCCGAAACTACTGATTCGATTTGAAAAATTCTTTCACTGTTGGGAAGCTACACTATCCCCGAGTAACATAGGCTATATTATATTTAAAAAAAAAATAGGGATCCTTAATAAAACTCCAATAATGTAACTCAAGGTGTAAAAAATAAGAAAACCGAAGCAAAGCGAGGGCGATTACTCGTATTTGATAAAAAATACTTTTTATGCGGTAAGCAATGGGTGAAGGACGCTTCTAATTCGGATCGTCTACTAACTGAACTAAACTATACCTTCTCATTTGCAACGATGTTTCACGTTTGGGCAGGTTTAATAAAAGTCAGTCACGAAGTAAATATTATTTATTTTTGAAAGTAATTTATTTTGAGTATGAGATGATGTGTCGCAGAGTTTTCGCCTATTGTAAGGGGCGCCAAAATCATAATAATATAGTAAACAAACGAAAAACTTATTAGGTAATCTATATCTATATTAATATATAAAGAGGAAAGATTTGATTTTTTGTTTGCATTGAATAGGCTCCGAAACTACTGAACCGATTTCAAAAATTCTTTCACTGTTGGAAAGCTACACTATCCCCGAGTAACATAGGCTATATTTTCAAAAAAATTAGGGATCCTTAATAAAACTCCAATAATGTAACCCAAGGTCTAAAAAAATAAAAAAAACCGAAGCAAAGCGAGGGCGGTTACTCGTAGATAATAAAGAAAACTTTACTAAAGGGTTCTTATTATCCCATTCACGAAAAATGCCAACCATTATAATATGACGACCCGTGTGGCGCAATGGTTACCATGCCGGATCGCCGCACCGAGGGTCCTGGGTTCGATTCCCAGCGAGGCGGAAATTTGAATGATGAATTTGAATTTCTGTTCTCGGTCTGGGTGTGAATGTCCTTGTCTAGTGTGTTGGCCATGGCACCCACGACACAGGGAATCCTAGTGTGGGGCTATGAGTGTGTGGCGTTATTTATTTATTTATTTGTATACTTGTAAGTTTTTTTAGTAATTTATCTCAAACGCTGGAGAGAGGGGCGCCACTATCAAGGTTCTGTCCCGGTTCGTAAAAATTGTAGATCCGGGGCTGATTGTACGAGCATTTGCCTTTAAGTTGCAAGTAGCATTTGCCTTACAACTTTAAGTTGTAACCAAGTAGGTAGAACTTTGGTAATTCTTCATTCCTTGTATTACCAAAGTGATTACTGCAGAATGAATGTTACGCTTTATCCTAAAATGAAGCTTTTTTCGTTTGGCATTCAAAAATATTCGACCTTTTTTTTCCTTTTCTAGAATTATTATTACCCATTGTAGATTTATTAAAAAAAAAACCGGCAAGTGCGTGTCAGGCCACGCGCAATGTTAGGGTTCCGAAGTAGTAAATTTATCGACTAATACTCATTAACTACTTATGCTAAACTAGCCGTGATAGTTTTCCTTATAAATTCATCATATTACATATTTTTGAGATTTTTTTCACTTTTCCAACTCCAACCGTTTAGCTGGCGGGGGGGGGGGGGGGACCACACTTGACTCTAACCAAAATTAGCACTTTAAAGCCAAATATTTCGCAAACGGATCCCTAATTTCAAAAATGGTCTAAGAAGACCCATAATATTTTGAAAGATCTTTTCAACGATACTCCACACTATAGGGTGGGTAAGCAGCGAATAAACAATTCATCCTCACGTTACCCGTAGGAGAGGTAGGTGAAAAAAATGATTTTCAATATTTTATTCTACGTTTCTGGAGTTTTAATAAATATTATGTATATCCATGCCAAATTACAGCTTTCTAGCACTAAGGGTCTCGGTGCTTTGCTTCGGACAGACTGACGGACGGACATGACGAAACTACGAGGGTTCCGATTTTACACATGGTTTTTAGTTAGCTACCAGTAACAAATTAATGAATCTTCAATTACTTTTTAGGGTTCCGAAGTAAAATTGGAACCCTTATAGTTTCGTCATGTCCGTCCGTCCATCTGTCCGTCTGTTCATCTGTCCGTCTGTCAGCATAAGTAGTAAATGAGTAATAGTCGATAAACTTACTACCTACTTCGGAACCCTAACATTGCGCGTGGCCTGACACGCGCTTGCCCGGTTTATATTTTATTATTACACTAGATTTAGGATATAGCGACCGACGATAACGGGACCACTGTCATTTAGTCGTTATATCTGGAAGTCGTAATAAGCAAAGGTAAAGAGATGCATTGTTTTACGCTTTTTCTTAATTTTCAAGGATTTTGATTCAAAGCATTCTAATATTTTATCACGGTTTTTCCACATCGTAGGTATTTTTTGGTTTAATTGGAATCTGTATATTTTGCACAAATCAGCTTGTTTTCACCACAAGTTTTCACCATTTTCGTCCAGGAATATCGATCATCGAATGTGCGTGCGTCTAGGAACCATAATTCAAAAATTTACTAAACACCCACAATTTTATTTCACATTGTATCAATGAAAGGAAAAGGTTACCACAGTTGCTGACTATCTGTGTGGATTTCACAAAAGATTAAAAAGCTCTTTGTATCTCTGGCAGCCAACTCCGGTCTTATAATATCTGCATGGGATTTCTATGATTTTTTTTACAAAATAAGTCGTTACACCCGAAGTCGTCGTAACATCCGAAGTCGCTATAACTGTATGAATTTTGTATTAAAGTATGTTTTAAAAACGGACTAAGTTTTAACTTTGCTATATCAAAATGGTCGCTATATCTAAGGTCGTTATATCTAAGATCGTAATAAATGAAATTCACTGTAGCTACAAAAATAATAAGGTAGGTATTTAGTACTTAGGTACAATGTTCCTTCAATATAGTTGGTACAAGAATTCACCAAATCAACAGATAAACCAAATCGAAAACGCTAAATCAGTTCAATAACGAAAGCCAGGGTCAAACAGAATGGTTGTGGTGCAAAACAGAAAAATACTATAACGACGAGCGAGCCATTCAAGCTTCCCGCTCTTCCCGCGTCCCCCCAGTCAGGCGATCTGCAATACGCACACACGCATAGATCGCTCACCCACACATAGTAGCTGCTAGCGGGGGGTTACAAGCCTACCAGCGCGACGGCAATAGTTTCGACTTTTAATGGCTTTCGAAATGTTTCGGCAGTGGTATTTCCTCTTAATATACTGCTGTACATTAAATTTGCATCTTCGATTGCACAATTTGATACATCCGAAAATGATCTCCGCCATTGTGCACGGAAACTAATTTGTTTTAAAATAAAACAAATCTACGCTATTGGGCCATTGGGGTGTTATTCTGAGGGTCTGGTAAATGGGTTACGGGATATCTACTATAGGCCCCTGCCGTTCAGATTGAAAAAAAAACTGATTATTATTATATCTCTAAACTTATTCCAATAAATAAATCAACTGAGTACCTAACCCAATAAATAAGGTATATCGATAACGAATTACAATCAATAATAATAGACTGATTTCAAGTCCTTCAACTTTATCGTATAACGCACAGAGAAACTGAATGTAATAGTTTTTTTTTTAAATAATCGCACAACACTTAGTTTGATATAATATGTTCTCGGAAGACTTTTTCGGTTCAGGAGACTTTTGTCTCCGCGTACAAAGGTAATGTCTGCGCAGGCTATTACAACGTTTTAGAAAACGTTTAAACCCGTTAATACCCTATTATCGCATACATAAAAGCAATTTTAAAATAATTAATAAAAATAAAAATATTGTCATGTTAAGAGTAACAGTCACTAAAAACTCATTTTCCTTCCTTTTGCTATCAAAATCTCTCGCGACTTCTAAAAGTAAGCAAGCGACATTTTTACTTTTGCCTCACTGTAAAGCAACTTAACTAACTCGACGGTCTCCAAAAGTTATGCACAAGGTTTAAATATATTTGGATTCCGCGAATATGTTTCGAGTTTTCGCTACACACGGATGGTTCCTGATCTGTTTTCGGAATACCTATATTTAAACTTTCTGATCTTACTTCATGTTTACTTTATGTTTACTTACATTCTCCTAAATGGATCCTGTAGTGTGGGAAGTAAGGATGTAAACTTGTGAATCTCACAGTAGGTGCAATTATGAAAAATTTACAAAAAATAATAAAGAGGACTTAAAAAAAGTTCTTGGCCGCGCCTCATAGAACTAGTCGTAAAAACCATTACATTCTTAGAATATAAAAACATCTCTCACCATACCCAGACCTATTTCTGTTACGTTCTAACTGCATATAAGGAAACGCGACCTTTTCTGGCAGGAAAAGAACATGTCGCTCCCGTAAAACATGTTCGCACTTGACACGAATTCCACATTTCCCACAAATGGTTTATTCATGGAGTCGTAACTTGAGAGTAAAATATACGTAAGAAGAACCATATAATAACTACTTCTAAAATAAATAAATCTGTTCCATCAGTAACGATTGTTGTATCTTTGCAGATTTTGGGACTCCATCCTTGTACCCAACCTTGCCTGTGACAAGTCTCTCTTTCTGGACGTCTTTGAGCTCACTAGGCAAGGTGAACTCAAAAAGGGATAGAACTTCTTACATCAATACATAAAAATCGCTTTCAATTTACATCTTCGAACTGTTATTAAAAAAAAGAATTTCAATTAAACTATAAGTACTAAAATGTGGATTATTGTATTTATTTGCCTTTTAAAAATTTAATACAACACGAGAAATATTGCAGCAATAAAGTTGATGCACTAATAGATGAGCTACCTAACCAAGGTAGATAAAGATGCCTTTTTAGTAACTGTTATATCTTGGAAAAAAGAAAACATCGAATATTTAGAATTAATTCTATTAAATGTATAAAACAAAACAAAGTATCCAGAGTAAAGTTTCGGATTAGCATAAATAATTTACCACAAAAATATTCATTGCGTATGCGGCAATGAAAATGCCAGGGTCTAAAAGGGTCCCGTATAAATAATTATTTATCGCAATCCAAAATGATCGTTAACCACGGTCTACCTGTAAACAATTTAATAGAATCCTTTTAACTTTAATCGAAAATTCTCCAAACAAGTTTCACAGACACTTTAGATCAGTAAGTACAAAACAATCGTTCCTAAAGTTAAATCTTAGCACGAGACGGTGCACCGGGAAGTAATCAATTAAACTGGTTTGTATAAGAAACAACTTTGCACTCTTCGATACAGATCCAATTCAATTAATTAAAAAGCAAAAGCTTTGTTTACTACTTATTATAAGTACTATTATGTCTTCTGTGGTTTAACCAAGTGTTTAATTCATGATTAAGTTTAAGTGGATTACTTAAATGGATCTACTGTTAACTTAGTAATTACTGCCCCAGCCAAAACAAAATTCATTACATATGAAACTATAGGAAATCTACTACAACGTATATGCTAATCTAAGTATCCATACAACAAAATGTCCCGCAATCATTTTGAGCATTTTAAACGTGGAAATTTCAACACTGTAACCGGATTCTAATTTATAAGTATTTAGAAATAATAATTTATAGTACTCCGGCATAATTTTCTCTCATAATCTCCGGAAGCTCTCAGCCATAATGAGAAGATTAAAAATTCTGGCTGTAGTAATTGCTTAAGCACTTAAACCAGATTTTCTTTACGAAGCACACCGAAAATGAATTTGTCTGGCCTTACTTTATTTGCTTTATACTTTTAAACTAATTTGTTGCGAGCCGAAATTTAAATAATATTAATGCATACTTTCAGGATGAACAATAAATTAGTCAGGTTCAAACGTAGTTATAAGTCAAAGGTTTTATTTAGCCGAAAGCTATCACTTGGTATTTCTATGACAAGCAAGTCATAACGATCAATCCTAAGTGATCGACCAAGAAGCAATAGCGGATAATTGGATGGGTGGTCGCTAGCGGCAAAACTTATGTTTTCGTTCTTCGTAGGGCACGTAAAGCCGTCGGTCCCAGTGGTTGACGCAAGATATCAGTCGTTAAGCATCGTAAAATATGCTCTAGTCCTCCCCATGGAATTAAACGCGTGCTGAGTAGAGGGCCAGATATGGGTTCAAACTTAAAAACTTGTGTTGTTGATCAACTTGCCAGTTCTAGTTTCTCCTGTGTAATCTAAACTACGTACCCAATTAAATCCCGACATAAGTCATGCATGGTGGCAAGGTTTTATACCAGTAGTTTTTGAAGTGGTTCGAATTTGTTTTAATGTTATGTGTCGGAATTTCTTATCTGCCAAGGATTAAGTCCACCTTTTGTAAGATAATTTGAGGGAACAGTAAATAATAAATTAAAAACTAACTAAATGTGTAATACGCCGCTTCCATTTTGGCCAGCAACTCGCCAGTTACCTAATGTTCATGATCATAGATGTATTCAAGCGCAGCGATTACTTAGTGACTACTTACGATAAAGTGCCACCACTGCCCGTTTGTAGATTATTTACACACAAACAAAAACTTTGTTTAAAAACATACAAAATATTTAATAAAAGTTAAAGGTATTTCGTACCAACAACAATTCTAAAAACAGATTTCACAAAAGAGAACCGATCCATCAATAACGCCATAATGTAATCAAAAACTTTACAAATATGCCGATATTGCTCGAATTCATCAGTGAAAGCAATTTCCAACAAATGGGCGGCCAATTTTATTTAATCCGAGTATCGCAATTTATTTCGTTTGAATGGTTACCAGCATACTTGACGGAATTTTTAGCCCATCATGCAGACATGATGAATTTCTAAAATCTAACCGTAAAACTAATTTCAGCCGGTTGCGTAAATTTCTTTTTGACTTGGCAGAGTGACTACAAACAAGTTGGTTTGACTTAAGTTTTAATACGTATAACAATACACAATAGAAAAGATACAGAAAACATGAAGCCAATATGAGTAGCCGTCTGTGCGCAAGTGCTGCCAAGGATTTTTTTCTTTCTTTAAATAAATTACATGTACAAACTAATTTAAGTAACACACTAACTTAAATAATGTTCTGCTTACGAAAACGTTTTATGAGCAATACTAAATCAATAAATTATGTATTATAATAGTTGAGTATAACAGTTCTAATACAGAGGTTACATACATGTCGTGCTATAAAGGTATCCAAATATCTCAATTCTCTAACATTATAACTTAGATGAAATCAAATATCTAACAATATTTAATAATATCTAACATTATAACTTGGATTATATGATAATGATGTTACTCATTCACTACTTTCAAAACTGCTGAAGGGATTTTAAAATTTCGCTTTAGACCAGAGGTTCCCAGACTTTTTTTCTGATAGACCACTTTCAAAATTTAGCTGTTTTCGGTGGACCCCCTGCAGCAAAACTCGACAAAAAATGTGAAGATTAGATCTAACTATGGAAATTTACGTTGCAGCTGAACTTAGACTATATAGAGATTAATAGTTTTCGAAAAAAAGTGAGAATTGATTGGGTAATTAATTCATTAATTTTTTTGTCAAGGCAACGTAGACTCCCGTCGAGTCTCCCATGGACCCCTGGAGGCCCATCTGGACCACTTTGGAAATTAAGGCTTTAGACCATGATCTGGAATAACATACAGGGCACTTATTATTCCGAAAACACCAGCAAAACCGCGGGCAGAGCTCTAGTATTGTCATATTATGTTATATATTCATATATAATTACTATGATATTTACATTTTAGGTAGATGAATATCACATATGACGAGGTGTCTGATGCTCTGATGGTCAATCAAATTAGCCTCTATTAGCATTACGATTGTGAATGGGAGTGCCGTCGCCTAGTCTATTAGCAATAGAATTAATCATTTCTGGCGTTGCTTCGTGCAGATCATAAGCCCAGCCGATTCTCTTGAAGAAATTGATAAAAATTGTGCCAAAATTTAATGCATCGAAATGCTCAGCCGCTTTATAATCGAAGGGAAAAGCGTGGTGGTAGTTGTGCCAACCCTCTCCTAAAGTGCACGATGCCACAAATCTATTCTCTCTCGGTACGATAGTTCTGAAAAATAAACAAAAGAATAAACGTTTATATAACGAACATACGTAACTTTTACGTTATTAACATAATTGAGATGTCTTAAAAATTACTCAAGATTTAAACTTGCTGTCATTTGCGTAGTTTAGTGTTGCCAACGAAAGAATAACAGTCGTAAGACAGCTTAATTCAGGGTTAGTAAAAATAGAGAAGGGTTAGAAAAAAATGTGGCCACATTTCACATGTTTTGAGCAAAATATTGCAGGAATTTACCATCATTATTTAACTTCTTCAAAAATTTGGCTGGTCGAACACTTTTATGCCCATAAGTGCAATTCCGTTCATAACAACCTATGTGTATATAGTCCATTAATAAAATTAAAATATTTCTACATATTTCATCAAAAATATATACGTAACATACTTGTTATAAGGTCTGTATCCATAGGCATGTGCAAGACTGTTCACAGTAAGTTCACTGTGGAACATGCTTAAGAAACGAATGAAGCATTGCCATGCCACCGCACATTTCCAGTCTTCATCCCATAAATATATACCCAACATTGTGGGCAAAATGTAACAAAATACTAGCTTCAAGTATGCAAAATACCTGAAAAAAAAACATAATTTAAATAACAGAGATATTACTAAACGTGCGTTTCCTTAGCTGTAAGTCTTAGATATAAATAACCCAACAAAAAGGTTCAAGACATTTATCTGACAATTAAATTAATTCACTGGACGGGAATGAAATGAAAACCGAAACCATTTGCGTCCTGGGTAATCCGTCATCGTCAAGGCTTTGTGTTTGTATCCAAAAATAACCGAAGAAAGGAAAAAACTATATGTACCTACTGTATAATAGTATACTTTGACAAAAATTTACTTTTTGAAGGGTTCTGTAAACCTTAAGAAATGTATATTTTTTCAGTTAGATTTTTATATTGTGTTGAAATTTAAAACTTTAAGGAGGCCTGGCGTCTTTTCATTAAGTAATTAAGTCTTTTCCATGCAATCATCGCGGGTCATAGCGAATCATCGTCATTACCATACTTAAAGTATGAAAGGTATGGTGATATGAAAATATTTATGAACGAAATAGATCCCATAATTACATAAACCAAGACTTACATCGCTTCCTACCATCCGGTGGGATTGTAGTTAAGCATTAATTTATAATTTGAAAAAAAATTGTCTATTTGTCTGTGCGTCTTATTTTAGAGTTGATATTACGAACAACAAATTATTATATTTACAAATTATTATATTTTTAAAAATTGTTTAGTTATTTCAATTCTTCCGTTGAGGAGTCACATATTATGTCTCTGAAACAACTTGATAGGCTATGAGTATTTCTTCAACATAAAATTATTATTTTTTTATCATCATCGATCAAGCGTTAGGCGCGAGGAACGCTCGACAAGCGCTGGTGTGAAAGCAGCCTTAATTTTGCATAAAAAAATCTGTGTTGACTTTATTTGATTTTATACGAGTTCGATATATAAAGCTTCCATTGTATGATAAAAAACAGCTCACTTATGTGCAGCTGTACTTACTCGTATGTACGCGCGTGAGAAGTTATATTTCTTTGGCATGAAAAAAAAATTCAAAAAAACAATATTAAAAAAATATAAAAAAAATAATATTCAAAAACAATATTCTAACAATATTAAAAGAAACAATAGAATAAATGTAATAAAAATATTTTTTTCAAAACGAGGGTTTAAAAACGCGCGTGACGTTTTTTGTCACCGTCGTTTTTGTGTCACCGTCCGTGTTACAAATCAAAACACTCATCATTTTTTCCATTTATTTCATAACGCGCCTAAAGAATATAAGTATAACTTCAAAAATCTACTATTTTGATATACCTACGTATTTGATATACAAATTAGGCTGAATCTTCAACTACTTTAAATTTATTAAAACATATCTACCTACTACTGAGGTTCTCTTTTGCGATAGAACCACGAAAATTATAATTCCCTAATCCTTTCATTCACCATAATCTCTGAAAAAATTACCCTATTTAGTTGTTTCCTTTTAGCAATCTACGCGGATATTAAAGTGTCAAACTGAATCCGACTTTGAAATAATGTTCCGTAATCTAATTTTTTTAATTCACCATTTATTGACCGATTGAAGCACAATTTCTGAAAAGATGAGTTTAGTAATGTCCGACGGAGCTTTAAATCGAATTGAATTTTTTTTTTCTCAATGAAATTTAATTCAAAACATCATTTTATTTTATTTTATTTTATTTTATTTTATTTTATTTTATTTTATTTTATTTTATTTTATTTTATTTTATTTTATTTTATTTTATTTTATTTTATTTTATTTTATTTTATTTTATTTTATTTTATTTTATTTTATTTTATTTTATTTTATTTTATTTTTGTTTATTTATTTATTTACTATAATTGAAACAGCACATGTCCTTTTATCATTTATCTTTATAAACTTTACTTACTTGTTGTAAATCTTCAGCAACGGATCTTCTGTGATATCGCTCATGTCGATCTGTTTCCCGCGCAGTAGCACCTGGTCGTTCTTCTTCAGCATGAGCCATCCGATGTGGGAGAAGAACAAGCCACGGTTCGCGTTGTGAGGGTCCGCGGCAGTGTCGCTGTACTTGTGGTGGACTCGGTGGTCACGGACCCATTGCTCTAGTGAATTCTAGAAATTCGGACGTTTTAATAAATGATTAGGAGGTTTTAATTTTGCTCTATATGATAACACATTCTTGTGAAAATCCTAGAAATACTGTTTAATTCACAGCATAGCATATCCTTATTAGAATGTAAATTATTTAGATATTAACAATTAGACTAGCATTTGCAGAATAATACTAGTGTCATAATTTGTATAAAAATATTAATTTCTTCTGAGACACATGAAATATCTAATAGGTAGGTACTTATATGTATTGACTAACCTGCCCAGCACTAGCAAAACATAACAAGAAAAATAGTTTAAGTGGAAGAGTGGCTTTGAAGCATTTGTGAGTCCATAAACGGTGAGCTCCTCCGGTGATTCCAAAACCAGTCGCCACGTACATTATGCCAGCTGCAACCAAAGTGTTTTGCTGTTATAAAACACGAGATTCCACTAAGAGCACTAATGCTTAATGTCCGCACTTACCAAACACTAATGTCTGCCATTTTACGGGGAACGCGTAATAGTAACACCAGTACACCCCTATAATATGATAGAGAATTATTGCAATAGCGCTCGTCCATTTCACATCGTTTTCAAACCCGAGACTTTTTTCAAACGTCCGAAATAATTCACTAACAGTCGGCAGCAATCTTTTGGGTTTACTTTTGTCCATAACTATTTTCAGTAGTGTTCCTTATACTAGCTCAATATATAATGTAGATTGGGTAGTCGTTAAATAACTTAAGTCACATCAACAACAGCATTGTGTCGTAAGATACGATGCTCTTTAATTCCTACTTAGTCCGCAATCGATACGACCTCAATACATATGATCGTAAAATCAGGGATTCATTGTATAAATTTGGTTTTCTAGTATTTAGTTACCTGATTCATGATCTTGTTTTGATGCTTTTCTAAAAATTATGAGGTTATACATTGTAGTCATTCCTATTTTAAAATACCCAGAGTTAACAAGTAATACGAGGTATTCTAAACAGTCTTTAAAATTGGTGACTTTAAAATAGAGATGAAACGGATATCCGGTGACTATCCGGTATTCGGCCTATCCGGCCTTGTTGTCACTATCCAGACGGATACCGGATAGTAATACAGTATCCGACCGGATACCGGATAGTAAAATTCAAAAAATTCTCATTATAATAAACATGGCAAATCATACCACAATAGGTAATGGACACCGTCTATTTATTTAATCGCCCGTCAAAAATGTTTGATTTATCAATTAATTAGTTTAGTACTCAAAATTAACAAGTGGCAAATTGTGATGACAAACTTTTCCACATTTGTTGGTAAGAGGCGACTCCGCTTGACTTCGTATACCAGACCAGCATCTGAAAATAGCATTTCGCTGTAAACGCTACAGCCAGGTGCTGAAAGATAAATCCTAGCAAATCTTGACAACTGCGGGTACTGATTCGAATTAACTAACCACCAAATATATGGGTCGTGATTGCGATCGATTCGAGACGTCTTTAAGAAAAAGTCAATCTCGTTAGCAATTGGATTTTGTTTTTCTTAATCGCGACAATCACTTCTAAAGGGCCGAACATCCGGTATCCGGCCAAACTGCTATCCGTTTCATCTCTACTTTAAAATGTCGATGTCATCTTTGGATCATTGGGATCCGAAACGATCTTTCAGCGATGTTCATAAATCAACGGAACCAATAAATTTATTTGTAGATCAGAATCCAAATGAGATATATTTACTTAAACAACGCATAACATTGTATTCATTATGGACTCATTATTCTTGTACTATTTACATTAAAATGGGATTGATGAGGAGAGACCCGTGCCCTGTAGTGTCCCATTAATAGATTAATGCTATTTAACGATAATTAACTTACTAAGCAACAACCCATAATTGTCCCACTGCTGGGCTCGGGGTCTTCTCTCACAATGTGAAGTGCGGATTGATAGACTTCACACACCTTCGAGAACTTTATGGAGAACTCTCCGGTGTGCAGGTTTCCTCACGATGTTTTCCTTCACCCAAGCAAGTGATAATTATTAATTTGTAATACGCACGTAATATTTGAAAGGTGCGTGCCAGGATTTGAACTCGGGCCCCTGCGTTCGGTTACGTACGTTCTAACCGCTAGGCTATCACCA
This sequence comes from Thymelicus acteon, assembly GCA_951805285.1. Taxonomy (NCBI): domain Eukaryota; kingdom Metazoa; phylum Arthropoda; class Insecta; order Lepidoptera; family Hesperiidae; genus Thymelicus; species Thymelicus acteon. The sequence goes on along the minus strand of OX638229.1, from coordinate 8,113,346 downwards.
CCATAACTTACTAAGTACCGTCCGTGTTGAAACTGATTGTTAGATATCAGTGTCTTACGCCCCAACTCAGAGTCACTAATGGTTACTTAAATCGCTCCTTAATACAGAATTTGTATGGCGATTCATTACTAAGGAGCCAATAAAGTAACCGTTAGTGACTCTGAGTTGGGGTGTTAGCATTATAAGCAGCTCACGTATGTAGAAAAAGAAGACTTACAAAATATCAACGTAAGCTATATAAAAAATGTACCCGACATTCGAAAGTATTCGTGTCATTTTCGAATATGACGACTTCTGACACGGATACAGTACAAATACCTAGTGTTACGTATACGAACCTATTACCTCTCGTACGGCATGCAATATCCACGAGGTACGAGTATACGAACCTAATACTGCCAATAAACGAACAGCATGCGATATTACTACTGTTGCCTTCGTTTCGGATTTTTTTGTTCGAAAAATACTGATCTCCCAAATGAACTTCCTAACTGTGAGGTGGTTGAGAATAATAGGGAATTTATTTACTCGAATACATAATATTATATTATGATGATTTTATATGATTGTAGCTATTAGTAATAGCTTTATCTTAGACAATTTTAGAGCAAAAATCAATTCCTTAATGTTAAAACTCATTAACATATTATGAATGCACACAGACTTACTAAAATTACACGTGTCGCAATCTACATTGATGAATTTATTTATGATAATCACAAATAACACCCCAAAAATAATTATAGAACCTGGGACTGTTCCTCAGCTCTAATGATCTCTCTGATCCTTAGCTCTAGTGATTGGATCACGAGGTCGTTTGAATTAAAAATCAGATGAAGTATTTTTGAACAAATGCCTATGCCTGTATCAGGGTTTGTTCTGTAAGTCCTTACATTTTAGTAATATAATTTATGAGAGTTTGGCAGGCATGTAATACCAACGTCATAAACATGCGTGTAGTACTGGTCTCAAGGTGTTTTTATATTCCTTCTTTATAGCAACAAACGTGGCGTCCGACCTCTTTCAAGACTTTACAGCGAGCTTGTATAACAGACATGTAATTATTTCCTGTTTCAGCGAAAATTAGTTTTTTCTTTAGCTATATGGTAAAGTGAATAAACTTGAAGCAAACATTTTTATCAAAAGTTTACTTTCTCGTGTGTTGCGTGAAAGAATTTTCTGATTACCCGCACCTATAAATTTCCAAGTTTCAGCATAACATGATAAATGTTGACCTGAAGGAATAGATCGTTCACGCATAGCATATGAGCCAAATGTCATTCAGATTTATGAAAACTGTTTCAATTCTACTTTAGCGAATAAAATTTTAATACGAAGATATAATAAGGATAATAATTTATAAAAGTTTCAAAATGCTGCTTTATTCTTTGGGTTTAATTTTTTTATTTCTTTAGTCCCCGAATCACAAATTTGTAATTTATGTTGTATTTATTAGGCGTAAAAAGGTCGCATAAGCACCTAAGACGCATAAGGGCGCATAATAGTAGTAATAAATATGAAATATCTACATGGTATATTACAATTTTTACACTACCGACAGATTGCAGAGCTCATGCAAGATGTGTACACAAAAGAATATTTTCTGTCCAATAGGACGCCTCTTACTAACTGTACTATATGAGCACAAAATATGTTTAACAATGTTTTTATCCTAACAGTATTTCTGAAAGGATGAAACTGAGATACTAAACATAAATACTAAAAATAAATAAAGGCCCAGAGTCACCCCCTGCACTATGAATCCCTGTTTTGCAAATGGCATGGACGTACATAAATGAGACATCACAAGCACACACGACCGAGAGCAAACATTTATCTGTGACATAAATGTCTGCCCAGACGGGAATCCCGGACGCCGAGTACTTATGCTGTTGATATTACGATGAATTTTTAAACCACATTTACGATGTCACTTGAACTGCTAGCATACGAATAACAGAATTACTTTTAACTCTATGCAAAGCGAAATGAAGGCAAGATAGACACAGAGGTCTCAACTTATATAATGGTTGTATGATATCACTTCATTTCTTAGTAAACATCTGGCTTCAACCCATTAATGGCCAACTACTGGGCACGGGTCTCTCCTCTTGAGGAGGCCTAGACCTTACTCCACCACGCTGCTCCAGTGCGGATTGGTGGAGGAGTTAGTGGCCAATCATAGTGTCGGAAGTTTTCATGCCGCCCGAGGGCCTCCGACATGGCTTAACGACTGTTATGTAACGATAACAACCGGGACCGATGGCTTTACGTGCCCTCCGAAGCACGGAAGCGCTCAAGAAGTTTTTTGCAACAAGCGGTCACCCATTCAACTATCGACCGCGCCCACTGTTGCTTAACTTTGGTGCCAGCGCCGGGCTATGAGAGCTTATTAAATAAAAATCATGTTCCGTATATACATATGTGATCACAAAACTCGAAAATAATTGATGGGTTAACATTTTTGTACACAATTAAGATTGTATTTTAATAGAAAAACGTCATCGAAGAATATAAGAATGTGGAACTGCAAGCGTTTTGACTGACTTATAGTTTAGCATTGTTGCTACTTTATTGTTTGAACCACAGTGAGGCATCGCCGGGCACAGTTAGTAACTTAAACAACTTTATCCGTGACCTGGCTTTAATACAAACGAGAAAATAATAAGGTCACACTGTATAGAATTGAATAAAACTTTAAAGTTTGAGAATTACAAAGTTAATTAAATGTTACCAATGTTAATTAAATATAGAAAAAAACTTGTTTTAAATAAATTATACTGTATCACGGGTTCAGAAACCGGCATAAGCTAAGGCAGGGTAAATTGAGAGCATCGTAAAAGGTTTATTGCAAGAACAGATGTTTATTTATTACGGTGACACGAAACACTGGTACTAGGCATGTAGGCAACCTTGTACTTTACCTTATTAGAACCTTTGGAGTTTATTGGATGAAGACAGTAGGTATCTTTTATACTTTATTATGATTTTTTCAAAATTTTCATTGATGAGAAGGTTCATCATGAATCTTCATCAGCTAAGATTAAAAAATTGAAGTGAACTTCAAATTTAAAGTTATCGTTAAATTCAGTTGAAGTTAGTGATCTCTTTTCTTAATTAGTGATTGGTTGAAAATTTGAAATTCAAGCATATTTCTTAAAGGGTTAATACGTAGCCGTGGTAATAATCATTTTAACTAAATATAATTATGTAGATAGGTATGTGTAGATAGATATGCTGCCGTTAATTATCACATTCCCAAAACTAGCCAATTAGCTGATGGAGCTCTCCTATGCTTGTGGACTTGAACTCTAAAACAAAAAAATCCCTTCATTTAGATGTGAACCTTATTTCTAATCTTTAGCTTATAATGCTGTCAACAGCAGCAAAGAAACTGCACTCTTGCTATTCAAACTTAAATGTTATACTTTAACACAAACCAAGAGTGACAGTTGGCAGTAAACTATAAATTAAACACTTAACGCTGATAGCAAACTACAAATCAAACACTGCTAACGACAACTATGCAGATACGAGAAGCGTGTTTCCTTAAACTGCGGAAAGCAACAGTCAAGTTAAAGCGAGTTGGCGATTGATAAAGTTTTGATAGATAAAGTTTAACGCACTGGCAGCGTTGTGGTTGCATGTCTCGATGCACAATGCAATTGTCCAAAGATATGTGCTGATATTCTGTCAACAATTCTAATTATTTTATTTACACCAATATTATTATGTTATTTGTTGATGCATTGAGTTGCTTGACGGTTTTAACATCGACATGATAAGCTACTAACATTGAAAAATGTATCGTGAGTTCCATTTAGGGATGTGAAAGTAGATGGATACGTACTACGTGAGCACTAACAATACTTCTCTTCCACAGTTTTAGTGTCGAATAGCTTAGGTCGTTTGTCAAGACACGTTTTGCTACCTGACGTATAAAGGCAACCGATGTGTCTGACAAAAACTGCCCGATTTAGTGACGGTATTTTCACGTGTAGCCGTAAAATTGGTAGTTGATGTGTCGACGTTCAGTAAAAGTATGTTTTGGATAACAAAATGGTTTTGTTTTCGTTAAACCTTCAAATTTTAGAAATATGTTTAGAATTATATTTTTCGCTATTACGGCATTCAATCATAGTTTAACAAAATACCAAATTGATTTTCGTCATTAATATTGGGTGCAAATTTCCAACTGATCTTTAGAGAAGTGACCTAATCATCCTCATTTTTTGTTTTGTTTCTATTTGTAATATTTAAAGAGATTACTTAACATGGGCTAACAAATATTGTTATAGTTAATTCATGATATTTTGTACGTAGGTACTGAATATAAATCAGCGTATTAACGATCTTTAAAACATAAATGGATCGACTGATATTATGATGACAGTAAACCATTTGATGTTTTGGAAAATAAAAATGATTCAGAAACGAAAACACTGGTAAAGCAATTATGCATGGCTAATAGCCTCGATTAATCGTGCCAAAATTGTTAGCAAACACAATTTTATTGTCCATAAATTTGTATTATCGTAAGGGTTTGCGCGTCCTGTAATGTAATACTCTGTATTAGAATTTATTCTGCTCGTATTTCATTGCCAACTGGCCAGTTCTCGTGTAAGTGGAAACGACTAACGCTCCTTATTACATTTATTACAGTGAGAAGTTTTATTTCGTTCTACTTACATTACATTCATAACTAGCAAGCTCACATCGCTGCGCCCTAAAATACATTACACGGGTTACGTCAGAATTGCAGGTTGGATTGGAACCGTAATTTAATGAAAATTGCTGACCTGCACTATTGTGTAGGTCAGGGTTCAAGTTGTATTCAACTCGAAATCAGAAAATCCTCAATCTCTTTCTCCTGGACTGAGCAACCAGTCTCAAGTGTTTAAACCAATACCTGATTGACCTCATTTTAAATTTCGTATTTTTAATCAGTATCATACCTATCTACCGATGTCCAAGCCTCATGATTTGCTTGCCCGCAACGCATTGTAATGCCTATTGTGTTATAAGTGCCATGGGCGGCGATGACGACTTACCATCAGGCGGCTCGTCTGCTCGTTTGCCGTAAAATACACGGTCAAAACCTTGTTTGTGAAAAAATGTGCATGAAAAAATAAAAGGAACCTTACAAGTTAATGAACTCTGAATCCAGTTAATAAACAAATTCAGTTGTGAAACTCCAATCAACAAAGCGGAGTCACGAAGACTGCTGGTTAGCAATATATTCAGTGAACCGACTCGATAGTAACGCTTTAATCTATCACGAGCTCAATTTTGAAGGCAGAAATCTCTTTGCAATGCAAAGACGAGCTGCCATTCAAGTCTTCGATATTAATATTCATTCGTGCCATTATTTCCGTGGCATACCTATTAAAATCTCGAGACGAAATTTCCTCCCATCTTATTGAAGATATGTCCCGAATAAGTTTTGCCTTTAATTCTACTTACCGTTTACAAGATGCTAATTATCCCAAGTCGTGATACTAGGAAATTAATATTCTTATTATAGTGTTTTAGAGCGAGACGGAGAATCAAACATCATTTTATTAATTTCATTTACATAGTTGAAGCATGAGTAGATTTAGTATTATTATCTATTTTATAGTATTGAAATTATTTAGTATAATTATTTAGTATTCAGAAAGACATGTTAACCGTTAAGGTTTTTAATTAGTGTGTTAATTGATGTATAATAATATTATAATAACTAAAAGAAGCTAATTCTTAATCATTTATACAGACAATATTATATTTTTCATTTATGATAGCCACTTTATACATCTTTATATGCGGTGACTACACAAAATCAACACATAGGTAGGTACTATTCAATACTATCCAATATACTCCACCAATCCGCACTGGAGCAGCGTGGTGGAGTATGCTCTAGGCCTCCTCAACAGGAGAGACCCGTACCCAGTAGTGGGCCATTAATGGGTTGAAGCCAAGCCATTCAATACTATCACGTATGTATCAACATAGTAAGTGAACTACCGGATACAACTTCAAGTGATCGGGTGCAATCAACTACTGCATTAACTAATTGGACAAGTGACCCCTAGTTAGCTGTGTGCTATAGTTGAAGGAGGCACGCTAATAAATTTATCTCGAAATAACAGGCTTTGCCTTCTCGATGTATAAATACTGTCTACACCGGGTACATTAGCAGGGGCGTAGCTACCGCCGTATCAGCCGTATCAATTATACGGGGTCCCGGGGCTGAGGGGGCCCCCAATGCGCCTTAGAAAAAATTCTTGAAATGATCCGGAAATTAATTATTATGATTCGAAAAATGTTCCGGAAAACATCGATACTTCATTGAAAAGTGAAATTAAAAATAAAATTACTTTCTGGACCATCTTTCATCGTATTAATGCATTAATTACTTTAGCATCATGCAATTTATCTTTAAGAGGTCATGATTCTAAATCTGGAAACTCGACGAATTGAAGACAAACAGGCAGTACAGATATATGATAATAAGAAAAACTTCTAATCAGTTATTTAAATGCCTTCAAATTTAAACAAAATATTTAATGTACATAAAAATTACGTTCTACACGACTCATGATGCTCTCCGGAACTGAGTGCTGCGCGGACATGCCGGCGGCAACCCCATGACACAGCGCTCCGGGAATACCTCAGGAGGAAGCTCATTCTACACGTAGCACAGCTCATTCTACAGTTAGCACGTGCGTGGTAAAAATGATCGGGAGAATCGGACCGTAGAAGTTCTCCACGAGTCTCATCGGTGTGGATAAATTCGGCCATGAGCTTTGTAAAGCATGAGCAGGTGCCTCGCTCGCAGTGAAGTACTCCTTAGCCCGGTTTAGAACATCTAGCTTTTTGGAAGCCTACTTAGCCTTGGCTTCCAAATGACGCTGATACTACACATCACTCGAGATGTCAACTCCCAGAATCATACTCTTACAACACTTTTAGTGATGAGCGCGGTACTCTGGAATTGAGGCGCTATGAAAAATGGGGTTTTCAGGCCGTTTTCTTAGTGGTAAACGCGCCAACTTGTGTTTTCGTGGAGTTGAACTCGACTAAATTAAGTCAACCCTATTCCAAGACCTGCTCCAGAGAGTTCTCGACTTCAGACACAATTTTAAGCCTGCTATCCGCCACATGCAAGTTTTGCAACTGAGAGGATTTAAGGGGGGCTGTGTAGTAGGCATCTCCTGTGCTGTCATCTGCATAGCAACAGTTGCCACTCATGCCATGCCATGTCATATGCAGAATGAACAGCGTAGGAGATACCACAGACCCTTGGGGAACACCAGCATTTTATAGGTTTCATATCTGAGCAACAACCATCTACTACATAGAAAGCTGACTACTGCATAACCTCTCACAAATACCGTAACGTGTTAACTTTGTGAGACCTCCCTGAGCCAGTCCTGGTCACAGGCTTTAGCGAAATCTAGACTGACTGCCAGTACTTCCCCGTTGCGATCAATAGCCTGACGCTGCCTACAGGTGCATAAGATAAATTTGATGATCACCAGCTGAACGACCGTCGCAAAAACCGTATTGTCGATCACAGATCAGCTGATGATCTTCCAGATATCCCAGGACCTTCATGTTAATCTCGCGCTCCATTACCGTTTCAAGCAGGGAGGCTATAGGCTTATCGCTATAGGCCTGTAGTTAGCCAGGTCACTGAGATCACCCATTATGTGGATGGAATGAAAAAGGGTAACCTTCCACGAAAACGTACCATGTGGCATATTAAGATAGAATAAGAATAAGCACGTTAAAACGAGGAATCAACCAGCCCCGGACCTACAATTTTTTCGAACCGGGGACTTGATAGTGATAGAGATAAGATAAAAAAAACTCACAAATAAATAATAGTTGGCATTTTTCGTGAATGGGACAATAAGAACTCCTTTTTAATAAATTTATTTATTGGGAGGATAACCAGGCTTCCGTATGCTATGCGCTTTGTGCAGCAAGTTTTTTTATTTTTAATCATACTATATTATGATTGTTGCACCCCCTGAATTGCCGCCCGGGACGGGTGCCCCGGTTTGCCCCTCCTTCCCCTAGATCCGGGGCTGGAATCAACTCGGGAGCACACATCTTTAACACCACTGCGTGAATACCGTCTGGTCCTCTCAACTTCTTGGTATCAAGCTCTCACAGGTTTTTAGGCGGAGGCGATCCCTCTATCATCATGAGTTGAGTTGGCGGCAAAAAGGATGCCAAGAAGTTCTGCATTCCCCTTTGCGTATGGACCACGGAGTCGTCCGATTTACGCAGTTGTGGAAGAGACGACCGACAGATGTTACCCTCAGCAGCTTGAGCTAGCGACCAGAATTCTCGACTACCAGAGGGGTAATTCGCTAGCCAGTTCTGCCGATGAACTTTAAATTGCCTTCCTTTTAGTCATTTGCTTCTTTGCTGACCAGGAGACAGCGTTAAACTTTGTATTAAGCCCTGAGGTGGATAGACTATAAGCGTGCACGCGGATGATCATGTCGTTGACAATGACCAAGATGCCCTGTCGTATCACATCGGCTACTGAGTCTGCGCTCGCGTTCGGATCTCCCGAAACGAAACAGAGCTGCCCCCAGATTAAAATTTTAGAGTATTGATTGTATGTGGTTTATTAATCGATGTTAGTTTAATATATTTGTTTTAATTCACGCTAGCTTTTTTATTTCTTTTGAGAAAGATCTTTACCCTCGAGTCGAGAGGGGCCCCGGCAAAATTTTGATACGGGGCCCCGGAAGGGCTAGCTACGCCACTGTACATTACCTACGTCTTATGAAGAAAAACTAGATTCATTCATTCATTTTTCTATTCCTGAGACCTTTGTGCCACTAATAAGTTGTAGCTAACTAACATATACAAGCAGACAGACTATCCAATCCTAGATTGTCTTTGTTAATGGATATTCGTAACATCTTAGTTATCAATATCACCAACGCTTTGCGGATCAAAAGAAGCCAGGGAACCCACTTGTTACCTGGTTAACTGTTAAGCATAGCTCTACACGGGATTAATTTGGGAGAAGAACCTTCAATAGGAGACCAAGTTCCAGTGCCTCATTGCTCAACACGCTATATTACAAGCAATGAAAGTTGAGACCTGAGTTACCTGAGTAGCCCTTACATACCAAAGTACAGTTGGTTTACAGTTTTACCCATTCAGTTGAGAAGTAAGCAGTCCACGTAATGTTGACAAAGTTATGCAGAGGGACAACACTTCATTTAAAGTTTACAGATTGGCATCTTTGCGGAACTTTCAAACTGGCTTGTGGCCAACCTCCGATCTTACCAAGACCGTTCCGTACTCGCCTAAGCATTTTTAACAAACAGTATTCGGTGCTGCCTTGGAGAGGAAATGGCGAAGCGGAGACAAACTTGACATTTCGCTTAGCTACATTGCAACCCGCCAATTGAATCCGCCATTGATGTTCGACGTTGAACAGTTAACTGATATTTTCTTAATGGGTTTTAAATTTGGAGAAATTAGTCACTAGAAATATAATATGTATGTAGATATTTTTACACAGTTGTCGTTTTTTTCGTTTGTTGTTCCTTGTGCTTCAAAAACTTATTACCTCATTGCTGTAACAGACACGTCCGTTTAAAGTCACCAAAATGAGCCATCGAAAACCGGAAAACCATCGTTGGTTTTTTAAGAAGCATTTGCAGTACCTATTATTGTTATGTTTGTATATCTCTGTGTGTAAATGTATTCATTCAACATGATTATATTATTTTCCATAACATTACAGCAAAGAATGTGCAAACTCACTGCTTGCAAGGTCTTCAGCATTCGTCTGGGGTCAGACGTTGCAACTAACGATAACTAATTCGTTCCAGTTTAAAACAACAAATGGTCTAGAACATTTACATTGCAAATTGTCTACATACGTAGATGCTGTATTACCAAAGACCTTTCACTGTTCGTAATGATTAAAACATTTAATAACATTAGTAAGTGAACATACTTCTCATTCAACTCTATCTGTCTATCAAAGCTTTTACAATTAAAATAGATAGATAGATAGATAGATAGATAGATAGATAGATAGATAGATAGATATTTATTGTTTGTACGTCATAAAAACACAAAGACATTAAACTAAGGAAAAAAATTATAAAGCAACAGGCGGCCTTATCGCTCGACCTAAAAGAAAATACTTATTTACTAAATTGTAAATAATTAATTACAACCAAAATACGTATAGGCTAAGACAAGTTTGGATTAAAGGTAGGTTCTACAATATACCCCTGTATCTAATCTCTTGGGAAATTACAAACTTTCATATTTATAAGCCGTACATTGTCAGTAATGGTGTTAAAATTGCTATAAGATGTATGATCATAAAATATTGTCAATATCTTTGAAAGGTGTTACTTTGTAGGAAATAATAACTATAACATGATGATTTTTCTTTCTTTCTTTTTCTTCTCTCTTTCTTGGCCGGCAACACATCAGTGATGCCTTTGGTGTTGCTGATATCCATAGGCGACGATAGATAGACATTTACGATCAGGTGGATCGTCAGCTCATTTGCCGTCTATTTCCATAAAAAAATGATATCCCTGGAAGTTTATAAGTAGGTATATCAATAAACAAACTGACATTTTGATTCATGTTTCAAATATAGCAGCAAAACCTTTCATCTCACATATTCTCTGATAATAAATCTGCGAACTTATTTTAAACAACTTCAAAAATGATTTATTATTTTTATTATACCACGGACGTAACCTCGTCTAATCGAGTCTGAAGCATAGCAATGGCCTCCCGCTTACCATGTGCGCGTAATTTCTGATTCGCGATTGAAGCAATATGGTGTCAATGTGTGGGTGTGTGTACTTCTTCTACGAATAGAGAGTTGGTATTACTATGTGTTTGCTTCACTGAATTACTTAATGTTGTTGGTTTAGGTGAGTAACTGAACGGATATGGATAAAAGGCACACGGATAGCTTTCAACCCAACCTACCGGATAGGCTACTTTTTATCCCGGGAAATATACCTGTTCCTGAGCGATAAGAGGAACAATTTTATAGTCGTAGAAAAATTTGTCGTTTTTCGTCATAGTGACATTACAGATGTTCGAAATAAAACATGGCCGATCTTCAAACAACTGATTGAGTGATTAAGTTGTAATTCCTTCTGAGGTTGTAATATGGTTAATTATTTTTAATAACTAACGATAATAATACTTCAATGCAACTAACAAGATAAGTGGCTCAGATTAAAGAATAAAAGGATAAGTGGTATAATTAAATATCGAAATTTTGTTTACAGGTTTATATGTGCTACTAGCATAGATTATTTATATTATTTCTTTAATTAATCACACTCTTCATTCCTCTAAGGAACCAATTCTGAAGTCCACGCAGACGAAGTCGCGGGTAGAAGCTAGTATACTTAAATAGTAATACTTTTATGGCATGAAAATATTGTGCAGCCGGTTGTGGGTGAAGCTATTTCCACGCGAACGAATAAATTTGGCGTCATGTGCTACAGTCGTACTGACAACGTGATTGCCGTTGACAGATGTTAGATGTAGACCCTCCCTGCACAGCAGAAATTTATTTTAATTTTATATTATCCGATACAGAGTCTCACCGTTATGGTAAGCTGTCGTATACAAAGTAGTTTTCGGCTTGAACTTCAAAGTTGCAGAAATATTTTATTTATTTCAAAATATTTAATAAAAGACAACATTTATGTCACATAAAACCATTATAAAACATATTATACATATAGGTATATGCATAAAACCAATGATATTGTATGTATAAAAAGGGGCATAAAACCATTGAAGTATTATTACTAACAGTGATAGCCTAGTGGTTAGAACGTTGGTCTCCCGAACGAAGGGGCCCGAGTTCAAATCCTGGCACGCACCTCTAATTTTCAAATATTATGTGCGTATTACAAGTTAATTATCACTTGCTTCGGTGAAGGAAAACATCGTGAGGAAACCTGCACACCGGAGAGTTCTCCATAAAGTTCTCAAAGGTGTGTGAAGTCTACCAATCCGCACTTGGCCAGCGTGGTAGACTACGGCCTAATACCCCTCACATTGTGAGAGGAGACCCCGAGCCCAGCAGTGGGACAATTATGGGTTGTTGCTTGCTATTATTACTAGCATATTGAACCGACACCGCGAACACAGTGTATGTCACAATGAATAGGCGCTGATCGGCTTAAATTTTCAATGGATTCGTTCGATTTTGAAAGGAGAACGGGGGCTCAGTTTTGAAAATAGAACCTACCGGCGGGACACACGTTTTGTTCGAGATGTCTGTTCAATGACATTATACGTCAATGTATAAAACACAAGGAACTTCGATGTCTATGAAAACTGATTTATCAATTTTTATGCAAAATACCTAGGTAAGTAGGGTTTAAATTTTTAATTAAAAAATGATAACCACAGATATAATTATATCAAGAAATAACTACTCACACTCACCCATGTATTAGTATTATTATTGTTGTAATATTATATTGTTTCTCAGTAAGTGATTTTGTAAATCTTTTGAGATAATAATGTCCTCAACCGTAAATCGTAATCAAACTAATCGAAAAGACACACACAGAGAAATCAGATTCTCAACTCGGTAAATAAAAATTTGTCTTGACCGCTAGGCTAGGCTAGGGGCTTTAATAATAGGCTATGTTTTTCATTTGCATGGCCCTTAACCCATTAATGACAGGGCACGAGTCGGCCTCTTCATAACAGCACACACTTCACATCACGCTGCGCTGCTCCTTTGCGGATTGAATGGTTAGTGAGGGTACAATTATCTTGAGTTTTTTTGCCACCCGAAGTCCGCCGATCTAAAACTGTTATCTAATGATAATAACCGGGATCGACGGCTTTTTGTGCCCTCCAATGCACGGGAGGGGTCAAGAACTTTTACCACCAGCGGCCACCCATCCAACTTCCGACCGCGCCCGCTGTTACTTAATCCCATTTAACTCGATCGATGGTCTTGGGATGGACACAAGCGCTTCCATTGATTTGCATACGAATATAATAAGACCGTCGAAGCCACATTTTCTACTTTATAGAACTGTATTCTAATTTTAGTTAAAATTACATTGTAAAAAGGCTGATGCTTTACCGAACCTTGACTTTTACGAATGCTCCATTTTTAACCATTCTCGTAACAAAGAAAATTCCCTAAAATTATAAACTCGACCCGATTCTTTACTGTGCACAATAGGCCGTTTTAAAGTTAGAGCCTTAATGATTACTTTCTAGTATCATAATTACTTTTCTCTATTTAAAAATAGTGTAACCGGTTGGCTATTCAAAGAATTTATATTTTAGACACGAGTATGTCACATGTAAAATGAAAAAAAAAACTGTTTTCAAAAGAAAAATTACTGTCTATATTTTTAGGTGTGCGGCAATTTTTTTATCACATTAACGAATACACGACGTACGTAAAATAAGATAAGACACTCCAATTACTGCTTTGCTCTTCAATTCAAATGTAGTAGATATTTTCTGAGATGATTTTCAAACAACATCGTAGGATATTTTATCACTTGGTATTTTATATTCTTATTTAATTGTATTGTACATTCATACATTGCGTGTTATTGTTTCTAACATAAAAATCACTTAATTAAATAAACAGACGGAAACTTGTCGCTTAATATTCTCCCAGTACCTACTTACTGTGCATTATAAATTATAACACACTAAGTACTAACCCACAAAATTAAATAATCTTCGAAGACTACACCAAAATGATACGGACAAACGTCTGTGTGAAGAGAGACAAGCAGCCAGATATTATGATAATAGATGCTATCTGATTTGTTATTCATTGAGGATTTGGGGCGCACAAGGACCTCGACTACAAAGCCACAAGGGACTGAGTTGTCCTGATTTATTCGGATCCAAAATATTCCTGTGCTATATACGTTTTATATTAAAATACTATTTTAAGTATGCTATTGTCCTCATGAAATAACGTATATTTGTCTCACTATAAATAAAAATCTATGTTTTTAAGTATCCAAATAACATGTCGTATACAATAATTTTATTAACGTTGTAAATGTAGAGTTCGATCATGGTTTCGAGGACAACTGCACAAGTAATCCATTCTAGCACTTTCTTAAGCTTGTATTAAGCGCCATTATTCTATTTCCCTAAGCCGAGGGAATGGTAAGCAAAGTTTATTTAAGATCAAGTAACATCACGCAAGAAAACGCTTTACTTAGCTGCTGTGTCGTCTTGATAAGAAAACGTTATGGCTACAGCTGATGCCCTTCCCTCCGGGTTTCGTGCGCAGCGCGGTAAGAAGGTAGCTTTTTTCTCTTGAGTCACTTTTAATCTACGCCCTCTTCTTTATTGCGACAGATAGCACCTCAGGTTTGTATGTCATTATGCGAAAAATATTTTCGTGCCGCAAATTCCCCACCGACATGATTTATTATTCCGTCGCATATTTTGTAATAAGTACATGATGAAAAAAATTATATCCTCCGCCTCTCTATACTTTATCCAAATTGGTAATAATACGACAGTTTTGGATAGATGCTTTAGGTTGCCATATTTTTGAAATCGTCAGTTTAATTGATTAAAAATGTGTGTTTGAAGACTTTGCAGATAGAAAGTCATGAAAGTCACGACGGAGAGAGACCTTGGGTAGGAAAAGAATTTCTGAAACTTGTGTTAGCAACTAAGTCTCCAACTCTACCCTACCCAACTCTACCCTACCCAACTCTATCCTGCCTTATCCCCGTTAATACCCCATCTCCAGTACTATAAATATAGAAGTTTCACTCAAAGAGAGAAGTAATCTTCTCTTCTTTCCCGGAAAACTTATCTGAAATTATTTAGCTATCTACATCAAGTCCGATTGAAACTCATTTTTTACTTTCTACTGATAACTTTAAGTGCGTAATTTAGTTTTTTGTAGTACGCTTATAAATCAGGCTGAATAATACGAGATCGTTGAGTTCGATTCAGTGCTAAAGTGCACTTTGCCAAATTGCCTGGAACCCTTAACAACGTATGTGCTTATATCAATACGTCTCGTGAAAAATATAGTTCGGTTACCACGCCTCTTTATCTTAATGGTACATTTAGGGTTAGCAAACATGGTATATACTCAATATAATTTCACTACTTGAGTGATTACTTTAGCTGCCGATATAAATATTATAATTTTAGTATTAACTTATAGAACTAAAACATTTTAACTTCAATTATATATATATATAATTGTATATAAGATAAGCCCGTCTGTTGCGTAATTTCTTTTTCTTGTATTATTATTGAGTAACGTGCACATTAAAAAATATTGAATTGTATTTACACATACTTTAAGTATAATGTAATACATGATTTATTATAAAATTCTAATTCATTTATTCATGTACTCGTAGGTATCAATAATTCATTTTAAAACGTCATTTTTTTATTCTGCTATTTATAAACTATTCGTCTGTTGGTAGATATCTGTAATTTATGTAATACATTGTATTTGCATGATAAGTCGTTACCTTTTATAGTCATTGTTACCAAACTTGATACATTCAATTCTATTTCTCATTCAGCCAAAACACTTTTTTTTGTAAATAAGTAAAATCAAATCGTGAAATCAATCAAGCGTATTAACATAATAGGACTTAGGCATTTAATACTAAGCTTAACAGATAAGTTAACAAATATTACGTTTCATTATGCAACTATTTTTTTTTCTAAAATAAAAGTAGCCTAAGTTACTCCCTGTTACATCAGCTATCTGCCTGTGAAAGTCCCGTCAAAATTGGTCCAGCCATTTCAGAGATTAGCCGGAACAAACAGACAGACAGACAGGCAAAAATTGTAAAAAAATATTAGTTTTGGTATATTTACCGTGTATACATCCAAATGCACTTAGTAAAAAGCGGTTCTTTTAATATTACAAACAGACACTCTAATTTTATTTATTTGTATAGAAGATGTATAGAGTATAGATGTATAGATGTATAGACTACGTACATATATGGTATATATCGTTAGATACCTACACCAGATTATAGTAACAATTTAGTGCTTCGATTATATAATTTGTTAGTGCCTTCCGTTATAGTCGAATTTGGAAACAAAACCTATAGTAGACACTGCCGTAGTTTTTTTTTTACATAAAGCCAGTAAAACAGCAGACGAGATAAGATATTACTGCGTTGCCGACCACGAAGAAAAAGAGAAGAAAGAAACCACTGGCTCTCAAGCCCCTAGCCGGAACGAGACGAGTAATTTGCTGACTCGAGCAACAGGGTTGTAGAGCCAGGCAGGCTTCAGCCTTCATGGAAAGATAATAACACTAGTCGAGCCTGTAGCCTAGCTGGTAACGACCCTGCCTGCGACGCGAGGGGTCCCGGGTTCGATTCCCGGCCGGGGCAGATATTTGTGTGACAGATAAATATTTATAATTCTTGGGCCATGTGTGAGATTTTGATAGTATGTGTAGTCTATGCCACCCGCGACACAGGTAATAACCTACTGCGGGAGTATGAGTGTGGTAGCGTTTATTTATTTATTTTTTTATTTTATTAATAATATTAATGCATTAAGACCATGTTCGTCAGACTAGACAGAACCCTTATAATAATAACTGCCGTGAATATAAAAATAGAGCCTATTATACCCATATTTCAAAAGAAACCTCTCTATGAAAAGGTTCAAGTTTCTCCTTTTAACTGCGGAGGCCTAGAAAATATTGCACCTCGTTACGCTAGTGCAGATTAGTATGGCTATAAGTATATGTATAGGACTACCAATTTGAAAACATGCCCTCGTATGACCTAATGTTTTCAAGCGGACCCGACTCCCGACTCCTCAAGTTGAGAACGGCCGTAAGACATCAGTCTGAAATCCATCTGAATTGAAGTAACGGTTTACGATAATAATCAAAATTTTACTAACAAAAAATAACCGACTTCAAAATTACTCAAAAACTACTTGTCAGATCTCGCTCAAATTTATGTGAGACCACATGACAAGCACCTGCTTTCGATTAAAAAAAGAATCATCAAAATCGGTTGACCCAGTCCAAAGTTCTGAGGTAACAAATATAAAAAAAAATACAGTCAAACTGAGAACCTCCTCCTTTTTTTGAAGACGGTTAAAAACGTGTACAATCTATGTTGTTTATCATAAACAAAAGTAAATAGAGTTAACAAAAAACGTTATGATATTTAGGTATTACTTATAAATCAGCAATAATTCACTCGACCGTGCCCGTTAGTGTCATTATTTTTATTCATATGAAAAGAAAAATGCTTTATCATCTCATCTTTTCATTGAACGCGAAGCCAAGCATAGAGCATTGTGCTTCCGTAACGAATACCAATATTATTTTAGAGCGTAGTAAGATTTACACAGAACCGCGTCGCGTCGCTGCAAGCGTCCCAACTAACTTACTAACTAAACTGTTAAAGGGTTTTGTCCGCCCAACTACCCAATTAGGAGACAAAGGCAAGTTCAGTGTAATATAGGTTGTGTAGATAGTTAGATATTAAAGTGTGGAGCCAAATCTAAGTCTGATTAATTGTCGAGAATCGAAGTGTTACATGCATTGTACCGAGCATGAATTATGGAATGAGGTTAACTATTGTTCGTAGTTCGATTGTGTGTACTATACAAACGTATCACCGATACATCTTATACATCTCTTTTACAGAACTAATTCAGGACGTGATTTACTCACTTTAAAATCAGTATGAGATAAGAACAGTAATTCGACAAATTGTAATGTAAAATAGATGTACTTTTATTTTGTCTTGAAAATATTGTACAGCAATTTGTAATGGGTCAAATTGTAGTTTTCAATTTATAAATTTCTGAGAATATTGGAAAAACTCTGATCAGTCAACATAATGCTCTTGCTACCTACATGTCTGTGTCAATTAACCCCAATGCTTTATTACCATTGAACTACCCCAAATTAAGGCATTTACGCCCCAACTCAGAGTCACTAACGGTTACTTAATTCGCTCCTTAGTACAGAATTTGTATGGTAATTCTGTACTAAGGAGCGATTAAAGTAATCGTTAGTAACTCTGAGTTGGGGCGTTAAAGTTTGGCTACGTACAGTACGTAAACATGAATTGAAATTGGATAAGTGATAGTAATAAATTGTGAAATCTTCCCTTACAAAGCGTTTGCCCCTGAAGTGATGATATATTGACGGCACAAAATGCTTTCTGGCTGAATTTCAAACTTGCTGTGCTAAGTTTGGAACCCGCATGAGCACTCTAAAGATGATGCATATGCCAATAATACTTTAGAAATTCTCCGGAGCTTAAACAGCTCGCGGCGTTGTGAATTTGGTAGACAACAGGCATCAGCATCTTTTCATGCTCGAGTGAAATCATCGAGATTCTCAGAATCCTTTGATTTGAACATTACTTATTTTTTCAGTATGTTGAGATTTTACTTCATGCTTGTAATGGTCTCATTCTCAATGTTGTACATACTAAAATAATAATTTAAAGTATTTAAGGTAATGTGTTTATTGTGCTGATTAGATTTGAAGTAGAATCAGTGCTTCTCTATCAAGGATTTGTGATGTGAAGGGGATAATGGTTTGCCTTAATACACCACACAGGGGGTGAGAAGTTTTCAAATTCAACAAGAACAACTTTTTTACGCCCAAAAGCTTTTGATCATTGAGCGTATTATTGATGAATGATATTCATACACATAGAAAATACCTTTTAAAAAGGCCCTCAGGTCTCATCTACAGGCTTGTCATCAACGTAATTAAGGATATTATCTCAGACGTTATGTAATATGTATGTCTATGTAGGTTTGTGTTAACTTATGTATTTTTAGCTATTTATGTATTTATACATGTACTTTGTGTATTTTTATGTGTAGGTATTAAAATGTAGTATATGTGTATCAACTTACCTTCCTAAACCGCCTTTCGCGCATTTCTACTATGCACAAATGGTTAGCTGGTAGAGCATGCATTCAACATTAAGTTCACCATTTGTTCCGTAATATTTTATTGTGGTCAATAAATGTTACATAAATAAATAAAATAAACCGAAAAGTATGACCTTGCGAAACTGCGGTGTTAGTAGTAGTTTTATACAGAAATGGGTGTTAGAACAGGAAAAGTGCAAGTATCTAGTGTAAAAATTCGTTAATGAGATACTCATTGGAGCTTTCGATGAAAACCCGGCGTGACTTGGACGAAATCCAATTTAGCTTGGACAAAGGCCAAGTGATCCCTCTCGCTTTTGTCCCGCGAAGAACTGATTGGAAACGTTCTTCGTGCGCCACTATGGAACCCGAACTCCTATTATGGTGAATAGGAATGTTTGGGATGCTCTCACATAAACCGATTTAAGAGGTCATCGAGGACTCAACTAAACTTTTTTTCAGATATTACTTATCACAAATAACACAAGTTAATTACAAAATAATGGTAGAGTGCGCTTCTGAATTCCTCACTTTGTAGTATTCACTACTTAGATCCTAGTTTACCTTTTTCTATTCATCCTTGTCTTCATCTTTGCTTCCTTCCTTTCATCACTGTATCTTTGCTTATATCTTATTTCTATATACTTTATATGTTTCTTTTATAGTACTTTTCTTGGCTGGAAGTTTTTAATGTTTATAGAAATAAGAAATAAACAAAGATAAGGTGATGAAAGGAAGGAAGCAAAGATGAAGACAAGGATGAATAGAAAAAGGTAAACTAGGATCTACGTAGTGAATACTACAACTTGCAAAGAGCCACGAATCTTCTTTTTTATCTCTTTACCGGCAACGCATCGATGATACCCAAATCCAATGTGTTACTGATGTCCTTAGGTTACGATGATCACTTAAAATGTGCCTCATTGGCTTAATTGGTAGCCAAATGCGTTGTCCGCTTACATGAAATATTCCTAGTTGTTAATATTCATTGTATGGTTTTGTATTCAGAATAGACTTCGAAATAGCTAGATAGATTGTACGATGGTAGTTACAGATATTACAATGTACCTAGGTAGTTATATCCATCAATATCTGAATGGGTTTTTCCGAGTCATGGAAGTTTAATTGAATTACAAATGCGTGCCTTGTTAAGAGATTTGATTTCGAATGGTCTTGTATCAAGTAAATAATCAAGTAAATACTATTTCTATACTATCTCTATATATTGTAATTATGTAATACCTATTTGCATCTGCAACAAACAAATTCACAGATAAATATCCTTTCCTGATGAATATCCATGGAAATGATAAGCCATTTTTCGCTTTCCGTAACGCCAAAAAATACAATCGTAATTCACACGAAACGGAACTCGAAGTGGCCTCCAAAGCAATCAACATGATTAATTTATGAGGTAAACAGTTCCGATTTCCTGAACGGACGCGATTCACCAGATCGGCCACAGAAGTAAATATTCAAAGAGATGAAGCCAACCTGCGGATATCTGAATTTTTCAGTAAACAAATACATTCGATTCGTTTTTACGATCCAACTGCAGCACACTAACTGCACATAAGTATCGCAGTATTCATAGAAAGAACAATAGCTGGTAGGTACATTTTTCTTTTTTAACACACTTTCATTAGCTTGACCTGTAAGTACCTAATATGTAAAGGAATCTTTCAACGTAATTTTCACAAATTTCAAGACTTCTGATTTTTCCTATAAAATCGTGTACCTATTTAGTTTTTAAACTATTAATTTATTTATTTCTTATTTACTTGTAGATACTCCTATTCAACAGGATATTGAAAATATTTTTTCAGCCAAGAAGAAACGGAGGAACCTATATTTTAACTTTTTATAGGCTCCCACCTACCTGTAAAATTCTTAGCAGACACTGAATAACGAATTAGATGCTACCTAGACCCTAGCAATGAATATGCAATGAATTGAAGGTCTATAGTCTAGACCTGAATTTAAGGTCTAGACTCTAGACTTTCAGAGATTAGCCGGAACAAACAGACAGACAGACAGACAAAAATTGTAAAAAATGTTGTTTTGGTATATGTACCGTGTATACATCCAAATGCACTTGGTAAAAAGCGGTTATTTTAATATTACAAACAGACACTCCAATTTTATTTATTTGTATATGTTACCGGATATCTGTATAATTCATTCTATACAATATAATAGTATAATACATTACATTTACAGTATAATACATTCTATACAATACCTAGGCAATGTATAGAATATCTAAAACGTTCAGGTAACGTTTTGAATATTATTTATTTCATACTTAGCCCAGGCATTCTATACAATACTCCATGCGTAGTTGGTAATGTGTGTAAAAGACGGTTCTCTAAGCTGCCTTTTCGCCGAAAATTGTTTGGCCGATTATCACTTGCCAACTAACTTTTCGCAGAATTTTATTTCGCCGAATAATCATTTGCCAACTTATCACAATTTTTTTTTTTTATTTCGCAATCTAACAGTTGCCAACTGTACGTTTGGTCTGCCTTTTATAATGACACTTTTCAAAAGGCCAACTTTCAAGTAGCGAATGTTTCAGTTAGAGTAATATTCATTTAGTTGTATATTGTTTATAAACCTAGGTTTGTAAATTTGCGGTTCATGTTATCTTCCGGTGACATATGCACTTTTAGGGAGAATTTAGGGGTTTTTGATACACAAAAAGGCTTCCAAACATCTCCGGCGCTGCGGGAAGTGCAGCCCCTCCGCCCTTGCGTAACTAACTGCAGGCACTCCATGCTCGCCTACGCAGCTTCGGCTTTTTGGTCGCCTACGGCGACCAGCCTCAGTCGCTTCGGCTCACATGGTGCCTGCAGTTAGTTACAGCGGGCGGGGGCTGCTCTCCCTCCGCGCCTCCGGGGTTTACATTCACTCTAGGGGTAGGGCAGACTAGTACCACGTGGGGTCGGGGTTGACTAAGTCGGTTCTGTCACCAATTTTGAAAAATCCGAAACTGCGTAGGCGAGCAGTGTAGTGTAGGAGCCATTAGACTACATCTCTCCATACCATCAAGTGTGATTTCGGTCAAGCATTAATTTAAAATGTATAAAAAAATATCTATTCATGCAGGTTCCAAGTTGACTACACATACCCAAATCTAACTTTATTCATTGCCGCTGGACCTGCAGGTATTCTGTACAGTAGTTGAAAAACGTATACATTACCTAGGCAAACTATGTAATGGTGATAATATTCATATAATTTAATACATTGCCAAAACGACCCAGGTATTATACACATTTCCTAGGAATTGTGTTGAATACCAGCATTATACAGATATCCGGTAACATATAGATGTATAGATATAGATGTATAGATAGATAACTAGGAAGTTAATAACCTACTATTTACGCAACATTGAAAAGGTATTGTACCTATTTACCTCAAACGGTTAGAGTAAATTAGTTGAGAAGTGAGAACTTAACAGAATTCTGATAAGTGCGCAACTAGGCGTTCAACAAATTCAAGTTGGACGGCCAGAAACGGAATACTGGCAACAACTACGTCATTTGAATGTCAGGCGTATAAAATTGCGGACCAACTTGCCTCAGAGGTTTCATAGTTTTTTATTTTACACTCAATAACTTTATATCCTACTGTTCGTGTATTTTACGCCTATACCTTGAGTCCATCGAGTCCAGGCCAACCTCCGTAGCCAGCGACTGATCAAGAGATCTGACCGCTCTAGGCTAATTATGAGGACGCGCCCCCGCCAAAAAAGTAGTGAGTAGAGTAGTAGTGTGAAAATTTTAAGATGGTTCATAAAAGTTTTCAGATCGATTTGCAAGCGAAACTAACGTTGTCCTTTAATCTGCATGACATTCAACCTTAGGGTGGCAAACCATTTTTTAAGCTGATCGTACATAAAGGCAAAGTACCTCATTAAAAAAACACGGACACACTAACGCGCTGTCCTACGTGGGCGAATCAACGCGAACACGAAGCGACACGGCGCGAAGCAAAAATAACAAACACTCGAGATGTATTGAAGTGTCCTACGTGACCAAAAGCACGTAGGGGGCGTTGCGGTGCGGCGCGATTTGAAGCGAACGCGATCAGTTGGTTTGATATTTTCGCGCGAATTTCAGCGGCGCAGCGTATGTCAGTGGCGGTGAAGTGACAATTCGCGCGCACGTAGGACAGAGTCGCTGCTTCGCTCCGCATCGCACTGAATTCGTATCGGATCGCTTCGCGATCGCGTTCGCGTTGAGTCGCCCACGTAGGACACGGTGTAAGGAAAGGACAATAAATATCAATCACAATATTCGCGAGTGCGTGATTCATATGACGGACGCACGACGATTTCAAAAGAGATAAGACAAATGAATGAAGCGAGGCAAAATATACCTACTAACTATTAACCACACAATATGCACAATGTGTTTCATTGCGCGCGGCAAGCTGCGCTGAGTGCCTAGTGCGAGTTTTGTTTAATTCGCCTCACGCGCTGTCCTACGCGCTGTCCTACGTGGGCGAATCAACGCCAACACGAAGCGACGCGGCGCGATGCGAAAATAACAAACAGTCGAAATGTATTGAAGTGTCCTACGTGACCAAAAGCACGTAGAAGGCGTTGCGGTGCGGTGCGGTTTGAAGCGAACGCGATCAGTTGGTTTGATATTTTCGCGCGAACTTCAGCGGCGCGGCGTAAGTCAGTGGCGACTGGCGGTGAAGTGACAATTCGCGTGCACGTAGGACAGAGGCGCCGCTTCGCTCCGTGTCGCACTAAATTCGCATCAGATCGCATTCGCGTTGAATCGCCCACGTAGGACACGGTGTCACAGAAACGCGCGTATAAGTGAAGATTATTAGAACGAAGTTCCTTATCGCGCGTTGCGAAAGGGGGCTAGACGGAAAAAAATAAGAGGAAAAGTTGTAACGCTTATACATATATCTTATTTGTAACGCTTATGTATCGGGATAGAATAAATCTATCACTGTCGCTCTGACAAGACACTTGTCAGGATTGTTTGGCAATAAAGAATATTAGGAGTTGATTTATCGTTTTTCAGTACAAAATGTATGGAAAATGTTTTTAGCGTTTTCTGACATTTCTAGTGCTCATACCTTAAATGGTCCCATAGAGTATTTTGATTCCCATACGAAGTAGGATCGATACGCATAATTTTTTTTTTTGGATTTTAGCACTTTTTTCGCTGACCGTACATTTTCTCAAAAATCTGTGAATGCAGTTCAGAATATCTTAAAAACTTATGGATAGTCTCGTAGGAACGTTTTCCTATAACTATAATGGTTAAGGTACCTGCCCTTACTGACCCGTCTCAAAAATCCACCCTGTATATAGAAAAGACATCTCAAACAAAATGTGTGTTTCACCGCCGGCTTGCCCTCTGTTCTCTTTTCAAACTAGAAGCCTCGTTTGCACACTTGCCATAGAGTAACTTTGTATATGACACTTGCCGAACCAAGACGGCAAGCCTAACACCGTGTTCCCTCGTAGGACACCGCAACTTCCTCTACGTGCTTTTGGTCACGTAGGACACTTCAATACATCTCGACTGTTTGTTATTTTCGCTTCGCGTCGCGTCGCTTCGCGTTCGCGTTGATTCGCCCACGTAGGACAGCACGTAGGCAAGCTTATTTAGTCCTTATTTAGACACGCTAGTGGCTTGCCAAGTTCAAAGGCTCCTTATGATTTTTTCATTAAAAAATGGTGGGAACATTGCACAATAATTTAATTTAATTCGTTTCAGTTGATTTAAGTTAATATTTTGTTTTCTTACCGATGATAAGTGCAATGCACACCCCCGAACCCGATGTTCGCGGTGTCTATTCTATACGCTAGTAATAATAGTTCAATGGTCCAAACGTGTTAAGTGATAAAAATCTACTTAACAGAAAATAGAAAAAAATCTAAATTACTTGTCTACTTAATTTCTAAATTTTAACTACTAAATTGTCCGTTTACAACTTTACACGTATTAATTTACTTAAAATTTAGTTAACTACTTAGTACATATTAACCGAACATTATTGCGAGGCGGATTAATCAAAACGCGCACTAGGCACTGAGTGCCTGGCAAGTGGCACTCCGTTGCCAGCTCACCCACTCGCTCGACCACCGATCGATTCGAGTAACAAGTCAGTGTTTGTTTTATGCGCGCTTTTTAAAATTTTAAAATTTATTGTTAAAATCAGGGACTCGTCTCTAGGGACTAGACTGTCTCGGTCTATTATAGTTGAAATGTGTAGGGTAGATGCAGTGATGCTAGATTAGTGCATGCGAAGACACGATTTTAGCGCGCCCCCCTGATCCTCGCGCCCTAGGCTGCAGCCTAATTAGCCTAAGGGTTAATCAGGCCCTGTCCGTAGCTCAAGCTAAGCTCCTATAGTGTACCCTGCTGAAGTGTTGAACAACAGACGAGAATGGAGACTGTGCAGCTTGGATCACTTCTGTAATCTGTCCCTACACTACCCATTATATACTTACCAAAAATAATACGGCTCAATGCTTCTTTCTTGGCCTGTAACGCAGGCTCTCCTCGTCTACTTTGACGATTACCACGATTACTACCTATTTTGCCCTATGTGCTTGAGAATTTTTATGAAGACATAGGCCAAAACAATTAAAATACTTATCTTGGAGGTTTAAGTGCGTGGTTTTCCACTTTGTCTGGCCTGCTATATCCAGCACAGTTCCACCAAACACTTGATTACCCTCTTCTCCTGTCTATAATATACATAGGTACTATACTATTGGCTCCTAAAACGACTTCTCGATTATAGCTAGGTATTTCTATGAGATTCTCCAGGCCTAAGCCATAGTGATAAAGGATAAACGCTCGATTATCGTACATATTTTGTAAACACCTATGTACCTACTTAACTATCCACTGGTCAAAATACACTGATTCTTCAATTTGTATGTACCTCTCTTATTAGCACTGTTGGCATGCCAGTACTTGTTCCAAATTAGTAGATAACGTGGATTAACACGATATTAACAAAATCTTTAACATGAACAAAACAATAGATATCAATAAAATCAAATGATAGACACAAAACAATTGGGGAGACCGAGGGGAGTTGAAACAATTTTGACATTTTGTTTCATACACCAAATACTATAGACAGTAATCGTATGATATACTTAGTACCAATTCTTTACACTTGCGAATGACTAACATAAAGAAATTGTATTGTGTATATGTATTGCGTTGATTCTTCTTCGTCGGTTTCTTCATTGCTGAAGGTCGTGCCCGTTCTGATAAGACTTGGTGGCGGAGCTGACAAGCTGCTTCCATGCCACCCTGTCTTCTGCTTTCCTGAGAGCGTCGGTCACTGGTATGCCTATTATCTCTTTTACGGTGTCGGACCATCTGGTAGGTGATCGGCCTCTAGGTCTCTTTCCGTCTACTTTGCCCACAACAACCAGTTTATCCAAGTTGTCTGGTTGTCTCCGTGCAATGTGGCCAAAGTAAAATAGTATTCTTTGGTAGCAGATTGTGGATAGTCTGATTTTAATTTCAAGCTGGTGGAAAATAGATATGTTGGTTCTTTTTGCTGTCCATGGTATGCGCAACATTCTCCTCCAGCACCACATTTCAAAGGCGTCGATCTTCTTCCTGTCCGCCGCGCGGATGGTCCAGGACTCCGATGCGTACAAGAATATCGAGAACACCAAAGCTCGTACTAGTCTCGTTTTGGTGGCATTGGAGACGTTTCTATTTTGCCAGATTCTTGTGAGCTTGCTCATTGCGCTCTTGGCCACTTGAGTTAATTATTGTGGTGAAAAATCGACTTAATCGTAACAAGTCAACTTGTTTCATCTCCCCTCATACCGAGGTAGGATGAAACAGGGGTCGAGGAGAGTTGAAACATTTGATTTTTGCGAAGTATTAAGGGCCGTCAAATAAAAATGATGATTTAATTTAAAGGGATTTATTAAAATAAAACTTCAAGAACGAAACAAATTTTTTATTAATATTTTATACTGATATATCAGCACAAAATTACTTCTTCTGCTGCGAGATCATATATTTCGCGACTCGCCATACCTCTGTCAGTCTTTTTATTATAATCATTCTGAAACACAATAAACAAATTAAATCAACAAAAAAAAACATTTTATTTGTGCCCGTTATTTATTGACTACTGTCTGACATAAAATTGAAAACGAGGAGAGTTGAAACAGCCTGTTTCAAATCTCCTCAGTAAGAAAAAACCTCCCAATTTTATTTAATCCACAATCAAGAAGCAAATACACAAAAATCAATTGTACCAAATATATATGATAAATCTTTAGTTAATGAGCTTTCGAACCATATATAACTTAAACCAAAATACAAAACGCTTATCAAAATATAGGCATCGTAAAAAACCGTTAAAAACTTACTTTTCACGATTTTTGTCAAATGACACGCAGAACTCTACAACCGCGCAACGTAGGTACGCCACCGACGCGAACTGACACGTCAGCGGGCGGAGGGAAGTGGTTAAAAAGCAACGTTACCAACTCGCTAACGGTTTTAAGTTCCGAAAAATCGGTATTGTTTCAAATCACCTTTGTTTCAGATCCCCTCGGTCTCCCCTACCTAGGTATTTGGAATCAACCATTTCATATACGGACTTAATATAACACATTACATATTTTTACTTTTACTTCTCTTAAGTCGAATATCTATATAAGTTTTTCCTTCGTTCCAAACTAATTTCTCATATCTGACACCCATATATCAAGCTAAATCTTGCTGTCGTCTCGCGTTAAGGTCGTAAAACATAAAAGTTCCTAACGATAGAAGTTCTTACTTAAATCTGTTCAGAGACACATCTCGCGTCTAGATAGCGTTCAATCTGCAATGCTTATAAATCTACTTAACCGATACCAAAGATATTATATTCGTAATTTATATGTACGAAGTATATTATCAGTGCCAGACGTCAGTTAAATTTTAAATAAAACTTAATTTTAATATTTGGAGCGAAAAAGCTTAGGTACCTGCTATATATTTAGCATGAATGAATGATGATGATGATGATGATGAATGATGTTTTAAGAAGTAACGAGCTCCATCCATCCTAGAGCCCAAGCTACCCTTTCACCCATAGATTACCCCCTTTATTTCTACCGAGCCACCGAAGAGGTAATGACGTTACACTTATGTAGGTCCTTCCTATTAAGAAATCTCTGGGCTCTATACCATTCAGTTTTAATCGTGCAATGTTTGTCAATGTTCCTTACCTACTTGTATAGTGGGATAACACTATCTTCATTATTTATATACCTAGTAAGTAGGTACACTAGGTACTAACTTAGTAACAAGGTATAGTGTCTAGGTATAGCAGGATACCCGCCGATACCTTACCCACGCTATGCTTTTTGGTAATCTCGTTTCGTGCACTTTTTCGGTGGCTTATGATTTAGCACATACTCATAATTTGTGATTTATGTTTCTAGCGCCTCCTCTTAAGTCAGATTTTTCTGAAGTTATACTTCTATGGTTATTTGTACGGACCGTGGAAAATAGAGAGAAGGAATGCCATCTCTGTATATGAAGTGTCCGTAAAAACGCGTAAAATTACGGGTGGCGCTGCGGTGCTGTTGGCGGACACTAGCGGCACTAGCGCCATTCATTACGGGTGACGCTGTGGATGCACTAGCCATAACTCAGCAAACTTCACTCCGTCTACAACAGCTACCTTCATGGTTCGCTATTTGTATCACACTAGCGCTATTCAGAAATGGACATTATTGGAACCTCTATTTTCTGTAAACAGCTGGACACTTTCAACTTTCCTTCATATTATACGGCCCTCCTTCTATCTCAATGCTCCATGGTACGGACTATAGGAGAAAGGTAATGATAAATCAAGATCTTCAATTTTAAGAATTAAATATTTTTTAATGACATCAGATTTTCATTCAAAATAAAACACTTGTATGCATGTAACAATAAAGGGTACAAGAAAAACTGCCAAATAAGTGATTAAACCTTATAATATCATAATGTACATAAAAAAAAAAATTAAACATTATGCTTTCTCTTAGCCGTGGGTCTCTCGAACACTTGCTTCATTCCGCCGCGGTAGCTGGCTAGCTTCGCGGCAGAACGCTCATTGCTCCACGCCGAGTCAAACTCTGTCGTATCTTGATCCACTAGATGCGTGTACTTGGTTCGACCAGATCTACCGAATTTCTTTACTTGCATCACCTGAAAAAAAAATTCGTAAGAGTTTAGGGAACTACTTTGATTTTTGAAGTTATACTTCTTATGGGGCGTTTGGAAAAAAATATGAGAGTAAAATTTTTACGATATGACAGCAAAAGGCGACATGATGAACGTGCGTGATACTAGGCGCACAGCATTAGCTGGAGTAGTTATGGATTGCTAGCGAGTACCGAGTCGTGGGTGCGAGCGAGAGGTTTATGGAGAGGATTTATGAGTAAGAAGTAAATGATCTGTTCTTTATGGACATGAGCATCAGGAGAATCGCCAATGCAAAGCCGGTCATGAATAAGGCCTTTGGTCCACATATAATATAACATATGCAATAGGCAAACGCCACGACGCCATGGACAGATTTTGTACTTTTACTACGCAATATGCATGCATCAATTGACGGTAGGTGCGTATGTCGTGCGGTGTATGTGGACAGTAGTAGGCCTAAGAACTCTTTTTACAACTCTTTTGAAACTTTTTCGTTTAATGACTCATTAATAATTAGTAATTATATAAATAAATGTATTATTTTTTCTTACTGACATTATAAGTACAGTACAAAATATTACCTTAGGTAGAACAGTCTTGTCAAAGTGATCGTCCAATGTTGGCCCAGAAAAGTCTTGTTTGAACACTTCTTCCTCCTTATCCAAATAGAACGCACCTCTGAAACAAAAAAAGCAAGACTTTACACTTCTAATAACTTGCCCTTAAAATGCCTTATACCAACATCAACCAACACCCTCATGTTTTTAAATGGTTTTATTTAGATTGCCGTTTATTTGTTTGGGTCAAATCATGCAAGCTGAGTTAGACCTACTTCCTTTCATCCTACAAAGTTGAAATTTTGCATGTTGCTATGGTTTCGATGACAATACATTTTTATGATAAGCATGACCTGATAATACTTTAATGGTTGGCTCCAGACGAGGAAACTCTTTAACAGATACAGTACAGTCACAATTTTTGTTCTTTAGTACCTGTAATGGCACCATAAAACTGTGTATTTAGTTTTTAAACTATTAACTTGTTTAGTAATTCAGTCCCGTACAAATGCGAAACATCATACGGTAATACGCGCAAAATTATGGACGAAAGATGACGACGAAAGAATTATGAACGATCTTTGAGTCTTAAGTTCGATGCATACGTAACGTGGACGGGACGGGGACGGGGCGTGAACATGGCGTGCGTGCCTCCGTGGCGTATGCGCTATCGTTTACATTTTCTATAAAACAATGTTTCCAAAACTTTACGTCCCGTCCCGTCCCCGTCCCGTCCACGGTACGTATGCATCGACTTTAAGACTTCATCATCCCTTACCATCAGATGGCATTAATGTGAAGCAATTATTTTATGTCAAAAAAAATGGTTGTCTGTAAAGTCGGTATACGGACGGAGATTAAACGTGACAACGTCTGTTCGTGGTATAAGTTTAATTTACACTTTTGTTTACAAACCTTTTACGTAAAATGATAAGTTCACTAATTAGTCTATTCAACTCCGACGCCAAAAACGCTCGCGTAGAAGAGAGACGCAAGGCGCGCGCCGGTCGAGCGAGTCTCTCTCTTTAATGCTGCGCGCGCATTGTAACGTTCCGGCAAATATTACTTGGTCGTTACACAGTTTTCGTGAATGAAACCCGAGTCAACCAATTTATAGACGTTGTCACGTCAAAAAAATAATAAAATGTTCGTAACCTGTGATAATATTTCTGTAGGAACTTATATTTCCCTTTGACAGCCTTGTTGGTGACGACCTTCGGGTTGATGCGCTGCTCCACGCGGCGCTCCTCCTCCGTCATGTTGCGCATCCTCTCGATGGCCATTAACTCCTTCTCCATACTAAAATACAGATTAAAAAACATCTTTGAATATTTAAGTGAACACAAACCATGAAGCATTGCCATATTGTTACCGTATTATAGTATTTATATGTTGTTATTATTCAACTTAACACTAAAAATAATTCATAACAACATAACATTCATAAGAACTGCAACATAAAAAAATATTTTAAATTCTAATTTGCAACTTGTCACTTAAGCTTCACAAAGAATACAATGGGACTTACGCCTCTCTTTCCTCCTTATCCCGTTTTATCCTCTTCATCTCACGCAGCTTCCAGGCCTCATATTCAAGTTCATCGTTCTCATCATCAGTACAGACATCGTTAATATTACTCTCCTTTTGATCAGTCTGGAATAAACATTTTATAACTTATGATAATCCCACAATCCCACAATAGGATTCAGTGTGGTTGAGGACACAGATAATGTACAATACAGATAATTTAGATAACAGTGACAATGGAAACCGAAGCAGTGGCGTAGCTAGCCCTAAGGAGGCCCCATATCAATATTTGGTTGTGGGGCCCCCTCAACATCAGCTGTCAAATATAAAAGGAGGTAGTTGTAGGCCGCTGGCGAGCTTTTTTTTGGGAGTGTTAGTGGGGGCCCCTTCACGCTGTGGGCCCCGTATAATTGATACGGCTGATACGGCGGTAGCTACGCCCGTGGACCCAAGTCAGAAGCCTGCATTAAAAAGGTAACAAAAATATATTTTAATGAATAATATGCATTTTCAAATCACCTGTGTATTCCTCTGTTCTGAACGAATAGTTTCTTCTACAAGCTTTAAAGCTTCTCTTCTCCGCTCCTCTTTTTCTTTTCTTGCTTCTGATTCTTCTTTCTTCTGAAGTTTAAGCTTGCGTTCCCGTTCTTGTACAGTCATTCTTTCTGAAGCTCTTACAAATACAGGTTTTACTCTGGGACCTAAAATTTAATTGATGACATATTTTATTAGATAGTTTCCATCCACCAACCATATTTTGTTACAAAAACTAATTTGATTAACAATTTAATAATAATTATCTTTTTATAGTGGTAAAACTAAAGTAAATAATTATGATATACCAGTATCTTCTTCACTGTCTGTGTATTCCGTGTCAGAGGAGCCACTCTCTTCCTTGTCACCATCCAACATTTCTTCATCATCATCTCGACCAAGCACTTCTTTTTCTGCTTCTCTAAAATTATTATATTGTCATCAATATACATTGAAGGTATTATTTTTATAATAACTTCCAAGTTAATCACTTGTTAATTGTGCTTGATAATAAGGACATAAATGTGTCGCTAACAGAATGACAGTTACGCTTCCCACCCACGTCCGATAATCGGTGACCGCTTTTTTGTAGGAGATAAATAGAACATACTGATAGCAATAGTCGGTCAAAAAGTCGGTCAGAAATAATATGGAAGAAAATATCGGCCCGATTATCGGTCCTACAAAAAGACTGACGTGGGCGGGAAGCATTATATTTACATTTATCACTAAAGCGTTATAATTATGTACTCATGATACCAATGCCTGGCCATAAATATGATCCATGTAACTGGGTAGAAATATTGGTATAACAATAAACAAATTGTGAGTGCCAATTTATTTACACTTAAAATATCTGTTATACCTAGCAGCCAGCTTGGCTTTAAGAGCCTGTCGTCTCCTTTCAATTTCTTCTTCGTCAAGCTCATCTTCACTCTCTGAACTGTGTTTGGCTTCATCAGCACTTGATTCTGATTCCTGTTCTGGCTCAGCATCTATTATCTCTGGCTTGTGTTCTGCTCGGCGTGGAGGCGAATGCGCAGCGATACGAAGCCGTCGGAGACGTGGATCATCTGTCTGGAACATATCATTGTTAGTATTAAGTGCACTTGTGATGAGCAATTACTGAAGATATGTAATAAATTAAGTATGTAGAACTTGATGTGGAAGCCGAAGGGATTAGCCAAACAATGAGAGCTACAGAAATGCTGACTGAATTGAGAAATACTTAAATTATATGATATAAGTTCAGCTTGGAAAAGATATTCAATTCATTATGATGAACATATTATAATGGTGCATCACTGAAAATTGACAGTATTGCAGTAGTACCATTATAATCAGCATCAAACCCACTATGATCTACTCTGTTCTCTCTTCCACTCTTCCCACTCCCTTATTCTCAATTTTAATTGAATAATTTAGATTAACTAGGTTTCTAGTCAAACTATTAATAAAAATTTAAAACAAAATGGTGTATCTTGGCAAAACTGAAGATCAATATAAAATAGAAAGGAAATTAGACTTATAAACTTAATAGAATTAAAATTCTTACAAAAACCAAACTGATGTTAACATTTATGCACAATTAAGCTAGGAATTCTGCAGAATAAAGAAATCCATTAAAATTACCTCTTTTTCTGAATCACTATGTGGATCCTCCTTTCTAATGACTTGTGGTAAGACCTGCCGTCTCTCAGGTCTTTGTTGTTCGATAAAATCTTCAGTATCTGACTCTTCTGATGATGATGCTCCATGTGCATAATCTGGTTTTTTCCCCGATATATACCTCTGCACTTTCACCTTTTGCATAGAAATTTCACCTGTGAAAATTTAATGATAAAATACAAGTGAATGTCTGTATATGTACTGAATAATATGATATTACTGCGAGTAAAAATATTACATTAAATTTCTTTCTATCATAATTTTTATTGGTTTCATTATAATGTATTATCATCATTATCATTATAATTAATATGTCTGATAACTAACCCTTTTCATTTCGAACAGGCACTGCGCCTGCTGTACTCTGTATTCCAATGGGCTGAGCAGGTAACGTGTTCATTTTGTTTTCGTTTAGATTTCGTGTGGATGAGATGTTATACTTAAAACAATTTTTATCGACACAGTCTATTAAACGTAATTCACGTAGTTAACAACCCATCATCTAGTTTCTTTACAGTTTATTAGTGATTAAGTACTCTGTGGTTTATTTGTTAATTTCACATCACAAACACCAATTAATGCAACTGACAAGTCAATGACATGACATGACAATTGACATCAATCCACAGACTAGGTAGAGTAGAGTTTAAACTTTAAAAATATTCACTGAACGTTGTATGTATCCAAGAACGTTTGATACAACTTGACGTTAAGCTCCGAAGAGGTACCAAGGATCACGTAACATTGGATAAACAATTTCGACGAATCATAGGCCTGATTGATGTTACCCTAACCCCTGTGACCATAAGACTTGTATCTACTTGTAGGACTAAAAATAATATTAGCCCATACATAAGTATGGGCGACCAATGATAAATAAGGGTGCTTCAAGTACCTTTTTGAAGTTCCCTCTGATCTGTGAATAAAGCCAAGGTTCAAACTAGTAGTTAAAAACCAAGAATAATCTGTATCACATACCGATACCGGTACCTTGTTGAATCTTTAAATTACGAAAATTATAATTTTACTAGCTGACTCGGTAAAAGTTGTTCTGCCAAAAATTTTCTGGTTATAACACTCCAGATCACTTAGCGATATGAAATATACTTTACGACCTATTTTCATATCTACCAAATATACACAAAAAATTTCAAAAAAATCTGTCGAGTTAAAGGAGTACAGTGCGACCACAAACACCGTAACACGAGCTTTTTATTGTTAAATACACTTTTTAGAAAATTAAATCCGTTATGCAATGTATTGATGATTTTATTGTTGTAATATTCATATCTTATTCATAATGATATTGATATGAATAAAATCACTTATGTACCTCTATTATAAAATTTATCATCTATAATCGTGTCTCTAATGAACTTCAAATAAATATTCCTACTTACTTATTCAAGATTCTTGATTCAATAATGATCTGAATGATGCCTAGAGAATTACATGGTTTGGTCTATTTAAACTATTCTGAACATTTTACTTGTGTACCGTCTACATAATTTTAAGCATCGTATTTTTTGCATGGAGGATAGAGTATAAGGATAGCCATCTCATATGCAAGGAAAGTTGAAAGTATCCTGAAAATAGAGGTTCCAACAATAATGGCCATTCCAGAATGGCGCGACTATATCTGAGAAATAGCAATATAACATTATAAAAATAAATTTTAATCAAGTCAAATAATTTATCATGCGTTAAGCGTTCAACTTTAATTTGAGCATATCGTAGATGATAGACTGGTCACTGGGACTAATGACACGTCTGACATTCTTTCTTTTCTTCTTCCGCGGGGAATTATCGTACCAAAAACAAAAGTTTTTTTTTTTTGTAGTGATAGTGATTAAAATTAAATGTCGAAAAAAAAAGGTTTATAAAACACCATGTTCCCGTGCTTCTGAATCACAGAACATTTTATCTGAATTCTAAAAGCCGAAAGCCCAAAGACGTCCTTCGTAATTTGTGAATGTTGTGGTTGTAGTTTCTTTTGATATTGAAACTAAAATTAATATTAAGCGTTATCAACTTATCACCTATTTCAAACATGGCAGCTTCATTAGAAATTAAAAGTTTTGATGAACTTGTGGCGAAAGCATTAACTGGTGATGAATTGAAGGAATTTAACAGAATTTATTATGGAAGGAAAGATAATTGTAAATTGAGTATCAAAGATGTAAATAATATGTTGGCGAAAAAAAATAATTTTGAAATTGCGGCTTATGAATTCTCTGCTCAAAAAGAAAGCACTAGGAGTCCACGCGTTATCCGCACTGGTATAATTCAACATTCTATAGTGATATCTACTGATAAGCCAATAGACGAACAACGAAGGGCAATTTTCGACAAGATTAAGATTTTAATTGATGTTGCTGCTAGTGAAGGTGTGAATATAATATGTTTGCAGGAGGCATGGAGCATGCCGTTTGCTTTTTGCACCAGAGAAAAACAGCCATGGTGTGAATTTGCTGAATCAGCTTTGGAAGGGTCGAGTACTCTATTCCTCAAAGAACTTGCAGCAAAATATGGAATGGTTATAATTTCTCCTATCCTGGAAAGGGATGAAGCTCACGGAGACACAATCTGGAATACAGCTGTTGTTATAAATGAACTGGGGAAAGTAATTGGCAAACATAGGAAGAACCATATCCCCCGTGTGGGGGACTTCAATGAGTCCACATATTACTTTGAGGGTAATACTGGCCATCCAGTTTTTGAAACAAAATTTGGGAAGATTGCTATCAACATCTGTTATGGACGTCATCATCCTCAAAATTGGATGATGTTTGGCATAAATGGAGCTGAAATTGTTTTTAATCCATCTGCTACAGTAGCTGGTCTCAGCGAGCATTTGTGGGGCGTAGAAGCTCGCAATGCTGCCATAGCAAACAGCTATTTCACATGTGCCATAAATAGGGTGGGAACTGAATTGTTTCCTAATGAATTCACTTCGGGTGATGGAAAACCAGCGCACAAGGAGTTTGGTCACTTTTATGGTTCTAGCTATGTTACTGCTCCTGATGGCTGCAGGACTCCAGGGCTATCCAGGACTATGGATGGCCTTTTAATTGCACAACTGGACTTGAACTTATGTCGGCAGATTAAAGATAAATGGGGATTCACTATGACTCAACGTCTAGATTTATATGCGGATAGCCTCAATAAAGCAGTTCAAAATGATTATAAGCAGCAAATTATCCACAATAATTAGCTAACAATTGCAGGTTCTTCAATTGCTGTAAAATATGTTGATGTAATATGTGGTTCTTGCAATTGCTGTAAAATATGTTCAAATATGAATAAATGCCATAATCTATTTTTGTTAACAATATTGAATTTTTACACATGTTATTTTTGATCAATAAAATTACATTACAAATATTTTTTCATTGTTTTTTCATCCTTCTAACGTTCATGTAATTAAGGTGACTTAAAATAGAAAAAAATAAAAATAAAACAACAATTTAAAAAACATTGTGTATCAATGAGAATAATACAGATGTGAGCTATACATAAATATAGTGGGGATAAGAAAGGGGTACATCCAGAAATTATTCACATTGCACTAATTATTACACTTCAAAGCAGTCTTAAAAATAAGACCTAGACAATTAAATCATACAACAATTATACAACACGTTTGTAATTCATGACGAAATAATGAGCTGATATGACATTTGTCATGCTTTAAATTTATATTTCTAGATTAAAGAATTACCCCATATATAATTTAATAGGTTATTTTATGTACACTGTTTTAAATGAAGTAATTTTGCAACAAATCACATTACTAAGCACCAGATTTACAGCTGAAACAAAGTAAACAACCACGGAATGACTATATCCAGTGAAAAATGAACTGCATGTACCCAGATCTCAACTCTAAAATTGATTATCACTAAGCACTAATATTCTATGCAGTCTTTGCACGCATGGCAGCACGTTTTCCAGTAACAGCCTGGAAACCAGATTTGATACTTGCTACCGAGCAACGGGATCCACAGGTTTCACATTGAAGGAAGAATAGTCGGGTGTCTTTTTGTAGAATTGTGTCGGGTGAACGACAAGTATGACATGTAACATATTCCTTAATATACCGACGTAACACATTTTCTATTTGTTTCTGCTGGAAACGACCCTTGATGATAAGCTGGCTGTTGCCATCCACGGAGCCACTGGTTCCCAACTCGGCTAGCAGGAAATCTAGTAAATGTTTAGGCTGTCGATGGAGTGTTTTGCATATTTCTGTAAAGTTTGCAAAAGATGTCTTTTTTGTTCCAATCCTCACTACTTGAGGAGGTCTCATGATGAATTTCTGTTTCTTGCCAGATACCATGGTCGGATTCTTTTCGCGCATGATGTCGAACACCCGCTCGAGGAGCTCGTCGTAGGTGTAGTCGCGGTCGCTGCCCACCCAGTCTCCGTGCTCCGTCTCTACATTCTCCTGATCCTCGTCTTTCACATCGTCTTCCAGTACAAGCTCGTCGATGTTTTTCTTCTTTTTCTTTTTCTTCGTTTTAGTGAAGTCGATGTCGAGATCCAAATCGTCTATCACCTCCTCCTCCTGGGGTTCCGGCTCCTCCGCTGGTGGCTTCTCGTCCTTGGTTTCGGGTAAGGAGCTCTCCAGCTCTTCGAGATTAAAGAAGGTCTTCTTTTTCTTCTTCTTTTTTTTCCCGAAGTTGTCTAAGTCAAGGTTGTCGTCCTCGGGTACGTCTACGTCACCTGCCTCGGCAGGCGTTTCCATGCTTGTACTTTCGCCTGTTTCACCGGCCAAAGCTGCATCCATATCAAAACCAGTCTTCTTCTTCTTTTTCTTCTTCAGCGTGGGATCAAAACACATATCTTCATCCATGATTTGACAGTAATATAGTCACGACAAACTAGTAAAAATCTGGGTTTATTGGTTAGAAGACAAATTTGGCAGGTGGTAGGAATTGGAATCAAAGACTATGTATTTATAAAATATACATAGATATTACGATGAGTGAATGAATGTCAAAATGTTGCATCAGCCAAGCGACCACAGAGTAATAAAATAACAACATTTAAGGCTCGTTCACACTGTGTAAAGTTGAAAATATTAGAAAAGTCTTTAATCTAATATGACTGAAATCATTAATAGAAAATAATTATTAATATAACAGCGGCAGGTAGAAAGTTCATTAATTGATTATCATTGTCTATGTCAAACATTACGTAATTTTGCATTTGGCTACAATACGGCAACATTGATACCAATTGACAGTGACAGACAACCATGTGAATTGACACTGACAGACTTCTGCAGTTCAAGCTGTCAGTCAATGACAGAAATTATAACCCAAAAATTTGCCATAAATTTTGCTTTGGTTTTTTTGTGTTATAGTTTAAAATTTTCTTCATGAGCTGAAAAAATAATTCCTCTAACAGTCTTAAAATGAGTCTTATTCGAGTTTGTAGATCACTTCCCCAGTTTAAAACCATAAGACTCAGACGGCTATCCCAGGTGACTCTTCCTGAAGAAAATGAATATACCGATACGCCCGAATATCCCCCTATTTTGGATGTCTCTTATGCAGCAAAAAAGTTACGAGAAAGGGAGTCACTTCATCAAAAAATTAAAGAAATTAACACTGTTGAAGAAAAACAAATAGCACTTAACATGCCTCGTTATTATGGATGGAAATGTGTTATGTTAAATAACAATAAGATTCCATACAATGTTATGCCTTTAATTCAGTGTTACACAAGAAGTCATTTCAAGCTTGTAGAAAAGCTGCCCGAGGTTTATTCTAAAACAGAGCCAATAGCTGATTCAGTTGTAAAGGAAATTAAATCACTCGTAGAAGACACTATTGCCATTGAAACTGAGGGTGTTCAGTAAGTGCTTTATTCATATTAATTCACATCAACTTCCAAACAAGATACGTTGCAAATGTTTCTAATAATTATCGTAACAGATACATGTTAATAATGTTTATATAATTTACTCTTATTATGGATTTGATACTTTCCCAGGAAAGCCCCTATACCGATTATAACTAAAGATGATCTACGAGAAACGGAGAATGAGTTAACAAAGAGGATTATAAAGCAGATCAACAGAATCATAATGAACAATTTATCTGATAAAGTTTCACATATATTGTCTTCTCAGGTATATTTCATTTCATTTATAATAAGAAAAAACAATGTAACTAGCTTGTAATCCAAGAACTGAATCTTTATCACACAATTCTGTCTGAAACCATATTTTTTTTTATTAATTATAATTTAATGCATATGGTATGATTTCTATTTGGAGTGTGAGATTTTGCACAGTTTGACTATAGAAAATATTATAATATTTAACAAAACATTCATACTATTATTTTTAATCATATTATTATTGTAATATATAAATATACAAAACTTAAAACAAATAATGCTTTATTTACCTTTATATACATTTCAGGTGGATTTTGATCCTCGTCATGAAGCATTTTGGTTTGTAGGCGGTGTTGATCCACCTACTAGTGTAGCAAAAAGTAAGAAAAAGATAATTTGGTTAAGAGATCAGGCTTACGCACCTGTTGATAGACCAGTTCAATATATAGGTAAGAATTGATTTAAACTTGTTCGTTATTGCTCAGTGTACACTTTATAAATTATATGCATGCAGTGATAGCTAACAGTTATTTTTATGTGTGAAATTAATGATAAAATTTCACAAATGTTAAAAATAATACCTTTATTAATATTATTAGTATTTGAATAATTGATTTAAGTATGGATGAATATGAGAATAATGATTATGTCATCTATTTAAATAGACTACAGCATAAATGTACCTAATTATTCTTGTTAAACAAATGTTAATATTTCTTCCAGGTTGTCCAATACTTACAGTACGGAACCACTTACCTTTGGAACCAATTATACCATACGAGCGAGTAAGTGATCCAGAGTTTAAGGTTGAGCAGTACACTACTGCTCCTGAAAGAGTTGGTTACTTAGCAGACCATCGTCATGGTACAAACATTCCAGGTAATACTTTCTTTATTGAGCTACATTGATCTTTGTTTCTTTTCTAGAATATGGGTCATGTGATGGTAAGGATCACCTGAAGATTGGTGGGTCGCCTGATGCTTTAACAGCCAAAAGTTAAGGCCAAAACTGCCTCCAGTTCTACAGCATAGGAGTCGAAACACATTAAAATAAAACCGGCCAAAATCTCTGCTCTAAGCTGCAGACAGACAGATGGACGGACATGACAAAACTTATTTAGAGTAAAAATCCAACCACCATGCTCAGATCAAACGGGATTAACTAAGTAGCCCTTAAGTCATTGTTTGGTAAAGCTGACTTGTACGGCAAGGTTACAGGCAGCTTATATTTTTAAAAACTGGATCAGGGAAGTTTCGCTGCAAGTTCGGCAAAATTATGACGACTACCCTTTAAATTTTATGTAATGCGGAAGGCGTTTGGCGCGACTCGGGCAAGTCACATACAAATCAATTACAATGTGGGTGTCTTCAAGTCAAGAGTGAATAGGCTTCTAATAAGTTAGTGTGCTTTACCATCCAAGGCTTCATTACTGCTTACCATCAGGTGGTTTTGTGGTCAAGCACTAACTTATTCGGTATAAAAAAAATCTGTTGATTGCGTCGCGTCGCGTCACGCTGAACCATCCCGCTCACTTTGCGTCAAGACCCCAAATGTTAAGCAGTGATTGCGGGTCTTGACTTTTCATTAAAGATATCTAATTTAATTAAGTAATCAATCAACCAACTGGATAGGAAATTGATGATATTACTCACTCCAAACTTTATCGGTACTCTGCGATGTTTACTATACATTACACTATGTTAGGGGAAGTCAAGCGGGGGCGTGTTGCATTACCTACAACTCCCGCATCTCCTGCACCCCGTGCGCCACCATATACTTAAACCATTGTACTTACAGGTTATTGGCCTGGAGATTACGATGAGTTTGGCCTTCTGTCATACCTGAGTCGAGAGCATATTGTAATGAGACCCGAATCCTTTGGAGATGAAGATAATGTGGAATCATTGCATTGTCAAGCCATGCAATCAAGCTTCGGGTGGTTGTTAGCTCAAGCAAACTCTCAAGGTTTTACCACATACAATGACCTCACTTACCCACTAGTTACACAAACAGTTGTAACTGATGGTAAACATATATCTTTTTACATATACCAATTGAACACTATTCTGATGCATAATGACAAAATTAACTCAAACAGCTTACACAATATCTGCTTCGGTACTAAGCCCCTCAAATTATATGATACAATAGAGGATGGTAAAGTGAAAGGATTGAATGAAGATGTTTTAAAAATGTTGGTGCAGTTGTATTTAAATGAACCTAAAGAACGGGAACACGAAATGAAACCATTTTTGAATGTGGAAGAACAAGTTGTAGCTGATATCGAAGACGATAAAAAGAGATGTTGGTTAGAATCTACGTACAAGCATATAGCCTCCAACAGACCCAAGCATCAGCTTTTACCTGAGATATACTTATGGGAGAGGATATACAAAATTGAACACAATACGCGATCATTTGAACCCAAGAGAAGACCATTTGAACTTGGTATCAATCCATTCAAGAGAAGGCTAGATGAGCACCAACCTAAATATATTCCAAAAGTATTAAGACCATACCCTAAAAGTAAAAAGAAGTATGAAGACACATATTATCCAAAAGTTTAATTTTAGTGATGCATTTGGAATAATTTTAGTTGTAGTTGTTAAATACGATATTTGTATCTGTAATAAAATGTGTATAATATAAAACTCTTCATTATTTTGCCTACAAACTGGTACATAAACTGGACTGCATTCTTTATTTAGCATGGTCAATTAATAACGAGCAGAACATCATAGGCATCACCGATCAAGGGCGGATCCAGGGGGGGGGTCATGACGGTCATCACCCCCCCCTGGGTTGGGTCCAGGACCTAAGTGGACCAGTAATTAAAATTGCTAAACATAATGTTTATTATATTTTTTGTCACAATATAGATATTTAAGTACTTTCAATATTTAATATAATACTTTGATGGCAAACGCAGTATTCGGGAACGAACGCATCGAAAACGCGTTTCGGGAGAAGATGAAGAAAAGAAAAAATAATTTTCCTATTTAAATATAGGTAGATTTATTTAAGTACAGTACTTACATTTATTAATAAAATACCTATTTTTACTTGTATCTATTATTATCAAACTTAAATTATAACTTCTTGTGATTTGACCCCCCCCCCCCCCCCCCTGGCGCCAAAGCTGGATCCGCCCTTGTCACCGATGCATTGATTGCGAAAAAGGAAGAATACAAATGATAGAACTAGCTCTTAAGCCCCCAGCCGAAACACCACGAGTCATTCGGCGGATGACTCAAGCAGGAGGGTGGTAGCACTGGTATGCTTCACTAATAGTCCAAGAGCTAGTGAACCCTCCGAGTAACGGTCTTCCTGTAAGGCTAGAAATTTGTACACTGATGATTTATAGCATGCTAAGGGCAATAGCCATACCTGGCAGGCGTCAGCCCTGCACGTCATCAGCCCCTTAATTTTTTAAACTGTAAAAAAAAATGTAAAAAAAACTTGTTTCTGTAAGCTTAAAAATTTAATAGGATGTAGTTTATTTATTGCAAATCTTGAAAAAAATTGACAGGCGATTACAATGAGCAAGAGTATGTGACAGGCGAATAGAAAAGTGCACAGTTGATGAGGTAAAATAAACTTTCTCCTATATACTTGAAATTTGGATATGTTTTTGAGTAAACGTTTTAGAATAACTATGTACAATGACAGGCGGTTTCGAATAGCATAATACCTTAACAGGCGAGGAGAAAGCTGCTAAGGGCGTGCGAGTAAGATGTGTTATTTAGTGCAAGTGACATGAAATAAAAATAAAAATGATAAATAGAATAATATTTTATTAGTTATAATGTAATCTACATTCGTTTTTACATTAATTTTCTTCATAATTATCCGACACTTCACTACTACTGTCTTCATCATCATCTGACTCTTCGAATTTTATTTAAAACTTTATAATGATGAAGAAAATTAATGTAAAAACGAATGTAGATTACATTAAAACTAATAAAATATTATTCTATTTATCATTTTTATTTTTATTTCATGTCACTTGCACTAAATAACACATCTTACTCGCACGCCCTTAGCAGCTTTCCCCTCGCCTGTCAAGGTCTTATGCTATTCGAAACCGCCTGTCATTGTACATAGTTATTCTAAAACGTTTACTCAAAAACATATCCAAATTTCAAGTATACAGGAGAAAGTTTATTTTACCTCATCAACTGTGCACTTTTCTATTCGCCTGTCACATACTCTTGCTCATTGTAATCGCCTGTCAATTTTTTTTTCAAGATTTGCAATAAATAAACTACATCCTATTAAATTTTTAAGCTTACAGAAACAAGTTTTTTTTTTACATTTTTTTTACAGTTTAAAAAATTAAGGGGCTGATGACGTGCAGGGCTGACGCCTGCCAGGTATGGCGATTGCCCTTAGCATGCTTTAAATCATCAGTGTACAAATTTCTAGCCTTACAGGAAGACCGTTACTCGGAGGATTCACTAGCTCTTGGACCTCGCCTGTCAAGGTCTTATGCTATTCGAAACCGCCTGTCATTGTACATAGTTATTCTAAAAAGTTTACTCAAAAACATATCCAAATTTCAACTATACAGGAGAAAGTTTATTTTACCTCATCAACTGTGCACTTTTCCATTCGCCTGTCACATACTCTTGCTCATTGTAATCGCCTGTCAATTTTTTTTTCAAGATTTGCAATAAATAA
Organism: Thymelicus acteon; assembly: GCA_951805285.1. Taxonomy (NCBI): domain Eukaryota; kingdom Metazoa; phylum Arthropoda; class Insecta; order Lepidoptera; family Hesperiidae; genus Thymelicus; species Thymelicus acteon. Next base: position 8,069,098 of record OX638229.1, on the reverse strand, counting down.
ACTACATCCTATTAAATTTTTAAGCTTACAGAAACAAGTTTTTTTTTACATTTTTTTTTACAGTTTAAAAAATTAAGGGGATGATGACGTGCAGGGCTGACGCCTGCCAGGTCATGGCTATTGCCCTTAGCATGCTATAAATCATCAGTGTACAAATTTCTAGCCTTACAGGAAGACCGTTACTCGGAGGGTTCACTAGCTCTTGGACTATAATGACAAAACCCTCAATAAAATCAATTGCCGCCACTCCGACTGGTTCTTGGACCTCTGAATCCAGCGGCTTCCCGCTGTCTTCTTTAGATCATTAGTCAGGTGTACAGAATCCGTAGTGGAGGCGGGCAAGGCTGTCCCGACGTGTTAAAAACCCGGTGACAACTCGCCAGACTCGCCTCACTCCTTTCCATATCACGTTAACTGGCTTCAAGTACTTCCTCGAAGCATGGGGTCCAGTTTATAAATAAAGTTCTTGGACTTTACACGTTTGACTTTGACATTTTTGACAGTCTGGTCATGACATGAGACGTGATTTATTTTACTTTGACGTAAAAATTAAAATTGACAGCTAGGGTTCAAAGTATCGGCCTCTGGTATCGATACCGAATACTCATGTGGTATCGATGGGTAAGGTATCGATATCCAAAAGTATCGGCCCTGAAGTATCGATACTGCTCAGTATCGACTACTCATGAGGATTACATTAGAGCTAAAAAATAGGTCATCGGCAGTGAATTTTATATCATTTTGTTGAGAAATAGCGGCCCGATGACCTTTTTTTAATTGTAATGTACAAAAAGTAGCAATGACAACAGTGAAAAGTACTCAATATTATAAAAGTACTCGATACCAAGGTTTCATATTATGAGTACTTGCGAGTGAGTACCAGGTAAAAGTATCGACTATCGCGATCAAAAGTATCGATATCTACTCAGTATCGAAAGTATCGTTCGAAACTTCGAACCCTATTGACAGCCAAACATCTGAAATATTATATCGGACGAACACGTAAAAATCTGGTATTTTAAATTTTTTATGCACGCGCTTTTAATATTATAAGTATCGTGTGTGATTGAAAATGAAAAATTTAGAAATATGGCATGTTTCTACACAGAAAAATATTGTAGATGATGAGGATTTTGTTATTTGTTACGGCTATCATGAAGATACTTCATCAGGCGAGTTGTATGTTTGTACACATAACCTAGTCGTAACAAATTTCGACGAAACTGGACAAATCAAATGGTCTAAAGATCTTTGTAATACTGCCTCTCCCAATAATGCTCCAGTCAATATTGCATTCTTATCATTGTCCAACTGCGTAAGTATTGGACTTATCAATGGAGAACTATTTACAATTGACGACTCTGGGAATGCTTGTGATTTAGTTGGAGTATGTCAAAATGGATTAATGGTAAGTATTAAAATTTTAATGTAAAATGTCCTAATTATAATCGAAATCGATTTTCTTGTGTAAACCTAATAAATGTTGTGAACAGGCTATGGAATGGAGCCCAGACCAGGAACTTCTAATCTTAGTCACCAATGACATGAAAGTAATTGTAATGTCATCAATATATGATGCAATTAATGAATCTAATCTTTTAAATGAAGAATTTGGAGATAAAGAGTTTATTACTGTAGGATGGGGCAAAAAAGAAACTCAATTTCATGGCAGGGAGGGCAAAGAAGCAGCTAAATTGAAAAAAGAAGTGAATGCTGGTTAGTATTAAATTAATGTTTTACTTACATTTTAAGAGTTATTTTAATATATTTTACTTCGCTTAATAGTTTTGGTTATTCATCTATACAGTGTGAATGATGCAAGTAAATCAAATTAATAGTTAATCTTTATGCTTTTTTACTAAGACTCATGTTAATAAAAACTGCACATTTATTTGCAGATCCCGAGGCTTTCAATAACAATTTGGTGTCTATAACATGGAGAGGAGATGGAAACCTTTTTGCTGTTGGTTTTGTAGGAGACGGAATCCGCATGTTTAAGGTATTTGACAGAGAAGGAGTTTTACAATACACCAGTGAAAAACAACAGAGCCTTGAAAGTAATATATGTTGGCGACCAAGTGGCAACTTAATAGCAACTACTCAAAAGTTACCCGATAAGTATACAGTACCATTTTTTGAGAAAAATGGACTAAAACATGGTGAATTTGTCATTCCAGTCAACAGCACTACTTTAGTTGAAGACCTGATATGGAGTTCAGACTCAGAGATTTTGACTTTACAATGTATTGATAAAGAAACAAACTCACAGAAAATTCTCTTGTTCACATCAAGCAACTATCATTGGTACTTGAAACAAACATTAGAATTTAACAATGGGATGAGACTTAAGAAAATAATGTGGGATAACAATTTTGATGTTGCGAATAATAAGAAATTGCATGTCATTCTGAATAATGGTCAACAATATTCCTATACGTGGATCTGGAATGTCAATCATAGCAAGGGAAAAAGTGGTGATGATAATGCAGTAGTAGCAGTTATAGATGGGAAGAAGATTTTAGCAACTGGTTTTAGGCAGACAGTCATACCACCTCCTATGGCAAGCACTCAAATTGAATTGGATGATTTTGTCCAATCACTTCAATTTGCTCCTTGTTGTAAAACAGAAAAAGGTGTTAATCCTAACACACTTTTAGCATGCACATCCAATGCAATGATCTTTTTCAAAGAAGTTCAGAAAAATCCTTTGCAGTTTGTTAAGTATAGAACTATCCCATTAGAAACTAGTGATTTTCCCTTTCAGTATTATAACTGGCATTGGGTTAATTCTAAGACAATAGTTTGTATAATGATTGATGAAAACCAATGTTATAAGTTAATGGTATTTAAAATATCAGAGGATAAAATAATAGAGAGGAATAGTGAACTGCTACCATCAGCAGTAACAAGGATAAGTTCGCATCCAATAGATGGATCAATACTATATTTACAATTACTAACAGGTGAGATAGTAGAGTATAATGTGAATCAATCGATGAATCCTCAAGATTTTTCATTTCCTACTTCCTGTCTAAAATTCGAAGTTTTATCTATAGATACAGAATTATATTTCCTAGGCCTTACACACAAAGGAGTTTTGTACATAAATGATACAATGGCCATGAATAATGTAAGTTCTTACTTTGTTCATTCCAATTTTTTGCTTGTAACAACTTTGAAACACTTACTTTTATGCTTTGAATTATCACAAGCTGGTGTAAAAGCTGCTTTAGAGTATGAGAAATCAGAGTCTGCTGATATTTATAAGAGAAAAATTGAAAGGGGTGCTAAATTAGTTATAGCAGTATCTGATGACACAAGGACCATTTTCCAAATGCCAAGAGGCAACATAGAGACAATACAACCCAGGCCTTTATCACTTAAAGTTATTGGAAAATATTTGGATTCTCTGCAGTATCATGAAGCATTTGATTTGATGAGAAAACAAAGAATTAATTTAAACCTAATTTATGACCACAATCCGGAATTATTCATGAGTAATATAAATGTATTTATTGCATCAATAAGAAATAACTCATGGTTGAGTCTTTTCTTGTCAGATTTAGAAAATATTGATGTTACAAAAACTATGTATTCTAGCAGTTATGTGGATGGAAACGAAAAAACTAATAACTTTTCCACAAAAATTAAACATGTATGTGATTCATTTGAAACAGAATTGAGGAAAGATAGTAATAACAAAGCTTTGCCATTGCTGACATGTTTTGTTAAAAGGAAAACTGTTCAAGATTTAGAGAATGCTCTGTCGTTTATAAAAGAAATAAAAGTTCAAGAAACTGCAGGCTCTAAACTTTCTGTAACTTCAGAAGAAGCTTTGAAATACTTACTTTATATGGTTGCTGTTGGTGAATTATTTGATGTTGCCCTGGGAATGTATGATTTTGAACTTGTATTACTAGTAGCTGATAAATCACAGAAGGATCCCAAAGAGTTCATACCTATGCTCAATGAATTGAATGACATGGAGGAAAATTACAAACAATTTTCTATTAACAAGTATTTAAAGCGCTTTGATAAAGCAGTCAAATGCCTGGTAAAGTGTGGTTCTGAAAGATATGGGGAACTAAAAAGCTTTGTGAAGTATCATAGTTTGTATAGAGAAGCACTGGCGTTATTCTCGACAAGTGATGATATTTATAAAGAGATATCAGAAGATTTTGGATCATATTTAAAGCTTAAAAAACAGTATGTTGAAGCAGGAATAGTATACGAAAAAGCTCAGAATTATGAAAAAGCTATAGAATGTTACAGGGATGCACTTGAATGGGAGCTAGCAATAAAATTAGCTTTCCGAAAACCAAAGGATGAGTTTATAGAAGTATGCAGGTTAGTAATTTTTTTTACAGTAAGGATCCCTAATTCAGAAAAAAATAAATTTCCGTCATAGTAAAATAATTCTTGGTAATACTTAACTCAAAAAGGCTTTTAATACTTATGTTATCATGTTTAGGAGTCTTGTGGAAGGCTTAAAAGAAGAAAGGCGCCACAAAGAAGCTTTGACGATCTTGGATATGTTTTGCGATGATCCCGAGGAAGTAATTAACTATGCTATTGAAAGTAGCCAATACAAGAGCGCCCTGAGCTTATGTGTTCGACATGGTAAAGAACATTTGAAAGGTAAGCTACAGTCAATGTTAATTTCATTCAAATTATTTGTGTATAGTTTGTTTTGATAAAAAAGTTCCATATGATTAAAACTCATTAAGAATATCTATTGTCTACTTTCGTTTGGCAGTGCGGGACTTCTCTCCACTAGTGAATATGTAGCACTAGATTAAAGTAATTAATAGTATGTATCCTAAATTATATTAACTTTTCACAGATCAAAAAATATTACCAAGTTTAATGGAAGAATTTCAAAATATGAAAGATTTAATACACACAAATCATAGCAACTTCATTAAATACAGGGATCGTTTATTTATCGTAAGAGAAATCAAGAAGAAAAAATCTATTGATTATTATGATCAGTCATATGGCAATAGGGACAGTGACTTGTATTCTGATAGCGGAAGTACTGTAGCATCCTCTGGCTCAAGGTAAAAATATTACCTTTTAACATATTAATAAGGGATTAATTTTGCTCACCGGACATTGCAGGCTCAATAGACACCTAATGTTGATGAGTCTGAGCAACATTGCAATGTGCAGATTCTACAGCGAGGCAGAGGAAACATCCATCCACATACTCTGTGACTGTCCGGCCATAAGTCACTGCAGAAGTCGCATATTAGGAGGCCACCTAATCCCTCCCAGCAAAGTAAGAGATCTGGAACTTAGGAACATCCTACTGTTCGTCCGGGCAGTAGGACTTGGAGACCAGATATAATTCAATAAACGGGTACGGTCACAATACACCAAATCTGGTCGTAATGGCCCCTGGGATGGCTACCCCAGGCCCGAAAATTCAAATAATAATAATAATAAGGGATTAATTTAGAATAGATATTACGATAAACTTTCAATTTACTGTAAGTGTACATACATTTATTACCTTGCCTTCAATAAAGGGCCCTGGGTTTCATTCCCAGCCAGGGCATTAGTTTTTTCTGGGATCAGGGGTGTTAACAGTTTCTGCAGGGACAGGGAATCGTCCTGCGGGGGGATTGAGTGTGCAAACTTAACATTCCTTGCCAAAACGAATACCTAATTATGCTATTATACCAATAAATAAAATGATATTGTTCGACTGTTTTAAGTAATTTCTGATGTATTGTGTAATTATTTACAGCCGATCGTTTCGTTCGAGTAAGAATAGAAGAAAGCATGAGCGTAAAGTAGCATCACTGAAAGAGGGCTCGCAATACGAAGATGTAGCTCTTGTGATGGCTTTGCACAACTTAGTCACGTCGTCCTATGAATTACGATTGCCGGTCAAAGAAATCAACATTGCATTGAGCTGTGTTGATAAGGATAACGAGGCATTGTTCTTACAGGTATTTATTAGAATAAAAATAATGCTTCACACTCATAGCCCCACACTAGGATTTCCTGTGTCGTGGGTGCCATGGACAACACACAGAGACAAGAACACTCACACCCAGACCAAGAACAAATTCAAACTCATCATTCAAATTTCCGCCCCGCTGGGAATCGAACCTAGGACCCTTGACGCGCCGTTCCTGCATGGTGAGCATGGCGCCACACAGGATGTCGTACCGCTAAATAATAGATACGTAGACACGCAGACGATAACTATAATAAAATTATATACTATGCTGTGGATAAATGTTTACATATTTTTTTCTTTATCTCCCTCTTATTGTATGTTTGTATAAAAGATTAAAACTTAAAAAAAAACGCATTGACACGAGATTTTTACCTTAAATGTACGCGAATACGCTAGTAGAGTGGAACACACCACCTCAATAAAACAATGTTTTTTAGATAAATCTGGAGCATCTACTAACTGATATGAAAGACAGTTTTAAAGATATTTGGAGCAACAATCTCGTCTTGGAAGCTACGAACGCAAGTATAGCTGCTGAGAATGTTCCCGAGGGCCAGAGGATAATGCCGCAAGGAATCGGTTCACTAGGTAGATATTTGGTTGTTACTTAACTTACATGCATTGAATCAGTGTTGCCAATGCAAATTTTTGGGCTGCCGTGTATAATAAGTAAAAAAGCAGTGTTTAAATGGAAAAAGATCAATGGTGGGTCATGTCACTGCTTAAAAAAGGAAACACTTGAACATTAGACGAATAGCGCTGTTTTAAGGTTTTTAACATTAATTGTTTGCAAATTTTGTCTGTTTCATCAGCAAAAATAGCAACAATTAAATTATTTTTAATAGATTAAAATTTTATTTAAACTTATTATTCCCGGTAGAAATCTCGAATATTTTATATTTTCAATAATTTGAAGTCAGATACACTACACAGTCGAACCATACACATAAAACAATCGAATGCTCTAATATTGAATAAATTAAGTAATTACCGTAGAATTTGCAAAAAGCCGTAGAATTTACTACTGCCACAGGATTGCAGCCGTAGGCCGTTGATTTTGTGATTTTTTGACCTGAAAGCCGTAGAACGCGGTAATTGCCGTAGTATTGGCAACACTGTATTGAATACATTTTTTTTTATTCTTTGCGTTTGGATATAAATTTGTTTATTACAAGTGACGTCAATGCAAGTGACATAGGTTTTACAAAACAAACAAACTTATATAACATGTTCGATACCCGGCCAAAGCAGATACTATTGGATGTTGCGTTCTGTGTTATATACCTACTTCATTACTTACGGCTTAGAATACTAACCCCAATCCTAACCCGGATGGGTGTCGTAAAAGGCGATTAAATCCGACCTGCTTGTGCTAGTAGTAGATTTTAATCCTATTATATCTCCATGGGGATAGCTACCACCTTCTTGTTTGAGTCAGCCGCCAAACGACTCGCGTGTTCCGGCTGGCGGCTTGAGAGCAAGTTCGTTCTTTATTTTTATTTTCTCTTTCTTGGGCGTCAACGCATCAGTGATGCCTTTGGTGTTACTGATATCCATGCTGGTAGCCACTAACCATCAGGTGGATCGTCAGCTCGTTTGCCGGCTATTTGCATAAAAAAATAGTGACTGCTGACTTCGACAAAAATATTCCTAACACGGAAATGAAAACCATTATTTATTTACTTTCAGAACCACACATACGGATAGCGCCTGTTCTTCAAGAAGTGCAGTGGAAACTTGACGGTCTGAACTAAGTAGGATAAATTCTTACCTATTGCGTACAAGCGGCGCAAAAAAGTTAATTGTGGCGAATATAAAAAACCATTTTCGATTCATTGTTAACTTAAACAGGCTTTTGTTCAAATCAATTTAAAAATAAATTGGTCAGTCTTTACACATACTAATGCAGTTTTCTGAATTTGAATCAATGTAAATTATAAGATTCTTGTACACTTTGTATAAAAGTTATCTGTGTGTTTCTTCATAAGCTTGTTCTGTTAAATTTCTAAAATTATTTTAAGAAATTATACACAATAAATTTTATATTGTTATTAATAACTGTATTTTTTATAATTCTTATTTGCAATATCAGAGCAATGAAAGCCTTACATAAGATTAATACTTTATTAATAGTAATAATAGGTATAACAATCGAAAATAAATACTTAAACTAAACTGGATTTATTTGACATTCACACTTATCAGACACCTATAGCCTATAATTTTGTCACCTGAGTTATAAATAAATAAATAAAAAATAACCAGTGGCATAGTTTGCCCTTAGCAGGCATCAATTATCAATATTCATTGAGATCCCCCTGCTCCAACTTTAGCTAATAGAAAAAAGGGGCACCGACTGCGACTGGAAAGCTTGTTTAGGAGACTTTTGAAATGGTAGCGAAATTTGACGATAAAAGGGCGCTTTATTGGTCACTAGAGCCCCTGAACAGTGCCCCTGTTGAGCTGCTAGTTGGGGCCCTTTTAGGCCCGGGGGTCCAGTGTAATAGATACAGTGGTAGCTACACCCCTGCTCAAAACAATTATTTGCTAAAACATTTTGGAGAACAAAAGAAACACTCAAATCCTACAGAACTACTTCTTGTATTATCAAAGACTATCACTCTGAAGTAATCTTTAAGTTCAAATTTTTTAACTATATAAAACTTGTCATTAACGACAGGTTTGCCGCACACACACATATTAGCATTATCTAAAAAGTCAACTAAAGTACTTGGTATAATATTAGGCGCATAATAGATCTTATGTCTTAAAACTACTTTGGAAGCTAAATGGACAAGACTGTTAATATAAAACTCCCATGGCTTATGAGAACAGTACTTTGATGAAGGTGCTTCAGTTTGGAATTGGTTACATGAGAGATCAATTTGCTCTAAGCGACACTGCATCAAACTGCATGGTAATGTCTTTAGATGATTTTTTGACAACGTAAGATACCTGCAACACAATGAAAAAACTGTCTGTTAAAATCAGTCTGACTAACAAAAAAGAAATTGTCCATATGTTATAACCATTATGAATACATATATGTAATATAATATTTTAACAGACAATTTTTTTCAGTTATCTGATTATTATATTCATAATGGTTATATCATGTGGACAATTTTTTTCTATAAGGTTCCTCTTTAACTTCTTGGCTGGCATATTACATATTGATGGTACTGTAAAACAATAGTTACCTTAGCATATTAAGCCGACCTAATGTAGCAGGAAGGTTACTTAATTCATTATTATTCAGTTTTAGTGTTACAAGGTTCTGAAGTTTCCAGATTCCCTTTGGTAAACAGTTCAACATATTACCACTTAAATCCAACAGCTTTAGAGTTTTAGTGATCTGTAAGAAAATTTATTTGTAATATGAGAAAATGATAACTGTTCCTGAATACTATTTTGTTTAGTGAATGTATCTTCAATTCTTCTTTGAATTTGACTTTGAATCACTCACTGTCTGTAACAAAGTACATTGATTGCAATTTGCAGTCGCTATAAGGAAATACCTAAAACATAATTACTAATCTCTTAACATAACTTCATATCTTAAATATAAAATTCTCATGTCACGGTGTTAGAAGTTCAACTCCTCCGAAACGGCTCGACCGATTTTCGTGAATCTTTGCGTGCATATCGGCTAGGGTTGAGAATTGGACAACATTTATTTTCATCCCCCTACCCCTAAAAATTTTTTGGCAGAAAGTTTGCCCGGTCAGCTAATTTATTTATAAAATAGTTAAGTAAATATAAGATTTATTATGAGATATTTGTCCATGTAGGACATGCAAATTAAAATAACAAGAAATTTAATACCTAAGATCAATTACAGAACCTACTTATATTGACCTTAACAAAAACAAACAATATTCCTGTTTAATATTAATGCAGATGTAGATTATAATTTTAACAGATGATCAACTTTAATTAAATATAATAAGCCTCTCACCTCAGGACCTAGTAACCACTTCCAATCTACATCAGACCTGCTTCCTAGTTGATTATTTGATAAATACAATTCTCGCAGACTAGGCATCCTCCCTGTTGGAAAACAAAAATCAATGTTTATAGTAAGTATTGACAAATTGATGATTGTGCGCAAAGTTGAAGGCAAAAGACCCTGATGCCGATCACCTAAGTCGTGTGTCCAGGTGCACTTACTAGTCTCTCCGTAACAACACTAACAACCAAGAAAAGCTTTGTGAAAAGTGGAGGTACTTCATACACAGTGATAGACTTGCATTGTAAAAACTCCAGTAATTTCAGAAGAGACTGCAAGTATTGGTTTGAAATTTACTATCCAACTTTAGAACCTAAACATTCCAAAGTTAAGCACTTGTGCATTTATTTGTTTATTATTTTGTAGTAAGTTTTTGAATGTCAAAATATAAGTCACTCATCCTCGAAGGCTAGCCAAATTCTCTATTAGCTAGATTGGAGCCATACATGTCTGTATTTTGTATATTATGTATTTTGTGTGTTGGCCAAAATAATAAAAGATTATCAACTTACCAAATTCTGGAGGGATCTTTACAATTTCATTATTGCTTAGATGTAAAATTGATAGATGTCGCAGCGACAAAATATCTCGTCGGAAGTTAGACAATTTAAGACCAACAATATGAAGCTGTTCAAGAGTGCGTGGGAAACCTTTGGTAGGAAAATCGGATCTATTATTAATAATTAGCTTGCTTGGTGCGTTATCTTGAGCAGTCACGCTTATATTACCTAAATCAGTGAGCTTTGAATCCGTAGTATCCTTTGTAAGGCATGATTTTAACAGCTTCATGAAACATTTCAACTGTAGAACTTCACTTTTGATACACAGGTCATGTGGTGGTTCCTCAAATCGAAGAGTAGCTTTGCCTTCGTTTAAACACTTAACAAAAACTTGTTTTAAACATTTGATCTTATACTTTACCCCAGTTTTATTTACTGATGAAAAATGCAATATAAAATATTCAAATTCTTCTTTTAGATCTTTCCCTAAAGCTAAAGTAGATTTTAAGTATTTGCCCCTGGGTTTTTCATTTAATATATTACAATGCTTCCTGTTAATAACTTCTACCTGACAAGTTAATTTCATTTTTATAAAATTTGTGGTACTTTAAAAAGAAGAAAACGTTTAAAACGTCTACAAGAAAATCCTGCGAGCGGTATAAATATAATTCACAGATTACTATACTAGTATAATTGTTTAAATTAAAATCAATAAATGCGAGACGTGCTGTCCATCAGTGTTGCCGTTTTATAATTGAGGAAAATGCTAACTTTTCGCCAGAAAAATGCTAAAAAATGCTAAATATTTTTTTAAAGTGCTTAATAAAATGCCAATTTGATTGAAAATATTAATTTAAAATAAAAATTAATGTGTGCACACACGTAGTAGAAGTAAAACCTTCAAAAATTTTAGCTTCAGATAATGAGACGAATGTAAAATTTCGGGAAAATGATAATTGTAGGTTTTAGTAATAATCATAGTGATGCAAAGTTAGAAAATAAAAATAAAACAGTGGTAATTAACGCCATCTCTAAACATAATATGAAGAGTAAAATGAGCAGCTGCTAGCGCCATCTATCCAGCAATAAAACGAATCTTCTATGAATACAATTAGCACTTTTTAAAGTAACACAAAGACAACCACGAACATTACAAACAGTAAGCTTTAGTAGCATTAGCATCATCTTGGACCAGTGACAGCCAATCCTTAAACACGGTCATCTGTTCCCATTCTTCACGATAATGTTGTGAATATTTGGGGGCCATGATTCTCACAAAACACGTAGATACACAAAATTTAATAATAAAACTTTTTACAAGTATGCGCGCGTACTCTCTTTCGTTGTCATAAGTCAAGCGTACTGCTACTGCGTAACGTAGTTTAGAATTTAGATAGGTGTGTTTAAAGTTTGAACTCAAACTACCATGTTAATTATTGTAAGTGAATTATAAATTCGTTCTAATTAACAATAAATAAATAAATACCATAAATACTATTATTTCTTCAGTTTCTTCTGTGCTTAAACCACAGAGTACTTAATCGTGCTTAAACGTAAATAGTCAACTCATTGGGAAATCCCCCTTGGGCTAAAGTTGATGTAGCCATAGATAGGCGATAGTTCAAAATAACTTATTTGTTATAATTACACTTTTACAGCCCTAGTTTGCTTGGCAAGCAAAAAATGCTAAAATAATGCAATATACTAAGTATACATTTTAAATGCTAACTAAGGTGAAAATATGCTAAACTTAGCATTAAAAATGCCAAAGGGTCGTTTTCAACTTTGGAGCCAAAAACGAAGCAATTTCATGAATTTTGTTTTTTATGTATATTGATATTTTTTAGTATTCAGATGCGTTCATAAATAGAAAAATCATATGTCAATCAAAGATTCCACTTATTTATTTAACAATAACACGCATAAATCAACTTTTTGAGTGACACGAATGAGAAACATATTCCTCTAATGATATTTTGTGATTTACTGATGAGAACTCTTGTTACACTAATGATAATAACATGGTTTTTAATTATTCTTTATTTAATTCTTAAAACAAACTTATTTAGATTATCTTTACTTAATTTATTATAAATTTTGCTCAACACCAATACCACAGTCACCATTAATACAGTTAAAAAAACGCTTACACACTCATACCCTCATATTAGAAGATGCCCAATCAAACAAACCATTCATTTTTTATTTCATTTGTTGATTTGATTTTTTGTCTTTGTAAAAACTTTATTTTATTCTTGCATTTGTTTAAAAGTGTTATCATTTTTTTTTCTGTTTTGTGTGCTGCATTTTTAGTGTCCTAACTTTTTTCATCAGCGTTTGTTCATCAGTACTTGGTTTAGATTTTTCTTTTCGTTTATTGCGTTCAACGGATCTACAGCAGGAGTCATATTTTCATCATCACTACTTTATTCACTGATTGTAATAGTTTCTGCAATTCTTTGGTTTTATTTCTTTTTATAATACTTTTTGGAACTCTCTCATCATTTTTTTCTTTGCATCCGTTGTTCGCGTGGGCTCATTTCGTTAATGCTTATAATTTTTTTAGCTTCTTTTCTTTTTAAATAACTCTGTCTTTTTTTTGTTGCTCAGCAGCATACAGTTCTGGAATATTTTTAATATTTTTATATTTCTCTCGTCTAGCTATTCTTCGTCTCTCTAACTCTTCTGCTCTCTTTTGTTTTGCCATTTTGATCAATACAAATATGAATAAGATTTTATTTATAACAAAATAAAATTAAAATTAAAAAACTCACTTTAAAGACAACCTTTTCAAACTTGAAAAGCTTGAGGCACTGATGGATATTGTCTAGTAAACCTAATGGATAGCATACACCAGTGCCTCAAGGTTTTAAAATTTTTAAAAGCTTGCGTTTAAAATATATTTTTTTAATTTTAATTTTATTTATTTCACAACTTCCAAAGTGTGCGATAAGTTATTAGAACCACGGGAAGTGGGTCAAATATTACTTGTAAGATTTGACCCGCACATACATACACTGCAAGTTTATTAATTACTTATGTAGCTGTCTTGGCGAACTTCGTATCGCCTAACAATCAGTGAATGTACTTTGTTATTTTAACTTTTATAGTTTTGGTAGGTTTAACAAATTCGAGACCATTAAATTCCCTCTCCCTCTACCTCCCCCTCCCCTTCCCTCTTCCCCCTCCTCATCCCCCTAACTTTAAGTCTCTCCCTCTATCTCCCCTTTCCCTTTAGCTCCTCCTTCCCCTCCCCTTTCCCCCTCTCCCTTTCCCTAATGTATATACCAAAGCTTACAAATTTTCACCCTTTTTACTTCAAAACTGATGGAGTTGCCATACTAATTTGCACCCCTTTAATTAACTCTTTGGGGATGATTTTCCGAAAAAATACATTACTGTCACATTTTTTTTCTAATCTTGAGCTAATAATTATATCAATTTTCATGTTTTAATTTCAAAAATTACGAAGTTGCGTACTAAGTTCCATCCCCTAAATTAACACTTGAAGGGATGATTTTTCCAAATAAATTGTTTTAAAATATATTTTTGTTAATAACTATACACTTACATAAAAATTTCATGTTTATAACTATAAAACTGACGATTTTGATTTGTATGTAGGTGACTTCAAGCCCCTATTTTAATCCCTTGGGGGATGAACTTCCAAAACTCCGATAGCTTATAGCCTTCCTCAGTAAATGGACTATCAAAAAGACAAACACAAAAAGAATTTTTCAGTTTGAACCAGTAGTTCCTGAGATTAGCGCGTTCAACCAAACAAACAAACTCTTCAGCTTTATATGTATACATATTAGTATAGAAGTATAGATGTAGATTTATTTCACTTTATTGTACACTATAATCAACGGTCAAGAAAAACATACTGCTAACATACATACAGAACATACAAAATGCGAACGAAAGGGGGTTAATAAAAGCTTGTTTTAGACTAGTATAAATTAAACAAAATAATATACCAGACTGCACAAAAAAAAACAATCGTATAGTTATACCTTTTTGAAATCCTTAAATGAGCTCTTTAATTTAACATAATACCCATATTGCATTATTTGATTTATTTTTATTTTTTGATTCTTCAAACAATGGCATCTCACAGCCACCATATTTGTTTTTTTAATGTCACTTACCTAAAAACACTTGGGTTATCAAGACGAATCCAACGATATCTTAATTATATAAATCCGTTGAGCAGTTTGGAAGATGTCATAAAGAATATTACCTGCATACATACCTTCCTGGCAGTCGGGTAACAAAAATTATCATTTGTACGAAATTGAATATCATTAGTGTGACTGCTCAATTGACACGAATGAGAGTGACACGAATGAGGTTTTCGGTATTATTTGTATTTACCTACAAAATGGAATGTTCTATAATATAACTTAAAACTTAACACGGAAAAAAATTATTCCTGCAATGCCTGACTATTCATATAAATCAAAAATAAAACAACACATAACTATGGACGTAATCTGTTAAGACACTAATGATACAGTTTTGGTACACTCTCCCAAATCTTACCTGATATTTAGATTTTCTCAAAAAATAACGAAGTAATGACAGGCCACCAAGATTGTTCGGAGACGACTTAGCACCCGGGAACCACGCAGGGTGAGAGGCAGGGTATAGCAGGGTATAATTGTGTAATAATAAAGCATTTGTCTACGGTTACATAAATGATATTTAAAATGTATACTGATTATAAATATTAAGAAATCTTATTTTTTTATACCCAAGATTGTAGCAATAATTAATTATGAATCTTATATAAACATATTAAACATTGCGAAAATAAAATGCCATTTTCCTGGATGCATTTTTGTTTATAAGACTAATAGATAAAAAATGAGCCTTTGGAACCAGTAACACTAATGAGATAAAGGGTAGTTTTATCGTCATATCTCTTTTATTTACAGCGATAACAAGTAATTATAAAAAGCTCTCAAAGGGGCCTCAAGGGAATAGTCGATTAGAGTAATTTGAGTAATGCTAATATTTACTTAACGAGATTGATATCATAATTAGTGCTTTTGGCCACAAATTTGAAAATGACCCCAAAACGGCAACACTGCTGTCAATGCTGTCATGTCATTGTCAAACAAATGTCAATTCAATATGACTTATGTCGGGTATACTAACCTCAGCAGACTATATAGTTAACAGACACCACAGACAAAGATAACAGAATGTGTAATAAAAAAATTCCACTCGTGTCGTGTCGTGTCTAAATCAAAATCCCCGGTCTTAGTCTTACTCTGTGATCTCAATTTCCTGTGGTTGTTTTGTTTCTATGTATAATACAAAAACGTAGTGATTAAGTACTCTGTGTAATACAATACAATACATACAAATCCCCCTAACTGAAAAAAGATTCATTTCCATTCCAAATAATATTTACTTGGAAATTTACTTAAATAATAAAAGAAAGGTAGGTAATATAATGTTAATTTAATATACTGCAAGGAACTTGTGCTTAATTTTATGATTTTTTTTCTCATTAAATAACATTTTATTCCCCATTTATTTCGTTCGCTGTTTATGTGGGTATCTCTTTGTCTTATTGTATGAATGGACTATATATTTCATTCGTATTTACAAAAATAACAACAACAAGTTGCAGGATGGCCGCTCTAGTAGTCCAATCCCGCTTTGCTGGACTGAAAATAGAGGATGATGATCATCCTTCTAACGAAAACCAAAAATCAAAAAAAAACAAATCCACCGCTGCTAAAAAGGTTGAATCTGGGAAGAAAGTTAAGAATAATGGAACCAAACAAGCTCAGGTTCGTTTTTTTTTTATTGAAGCAAAAGTTTTATATACATTTAAAGATATTTTATCATTCATATAACTTCAGAAGTATGGATTCAACTGCGAGTTTCTTTAGTGATCTTATCATTGTATTGATCTTCTTTGTTATAAAAATCTAATATGTCTAAGTTTTACTTCTCTTATTTTCCTAACCATGAGTGTAGTGGATGCGTTTTTCAACTGTTTATAATTTTTAGGCTGTAGCGGGTCAAAAGAAAAAGAAGGCTAAAACATATACTGCTTCGGATGATCAGTGGGAAATGTGGAAACAAAAAGATGAAGAACTGGTTGATGGACATTATGAATCCGAGCTGCAACAGGTAAAGTTATTTGGATATTATGTCTTAAAGTGCTTGTATAAGAAGTGTGTTATTAAACACCCACATTGAAAACTTTTAATTTAAAAACGAGACTGACCATATTTAATTAGATTCTTATATGAATTTATTGCTTTTCTCACAAAATTGTTGTTTAAGATGAACATGCTTTTGTTTAAATGTCAATTACAGGTTTTGTAGAATTTCAATTCAAACACAGTATTGAGTATTTACACAAAGAAATGTTTTTTTTTTGTTGCATCAATTAGATTTCTAAAATAAATGTTGTAATCTTATTATATAAAATGTATTTGTCTCCAATCAATTATACTATAATCTTAAATAAAAATCCAAAAAATCCCCAACAGCTTTATTTATAGTAAACATAGATAAGAACATTCTTGATTATGTCAGCTTTCAAATAAAAAAAAAACTAGATACAAATTGGTTAAATTCTTCCATTTGGGAGCTACAATGCCACAGACGGACATACAGATAGACAGACACACATCTGTGTATTGTGTATCTACACAGTCATGTCAAACTTTTAACATCCCTCTGTTTTTGTTGGGGGTTAAAAAGAAAAATATTTTTAGGCTATCATTCTGTCACAACTGGACTATGAAGAAAAAAAAGATGTTTACAAGCAGATAAAAAAAGCACATATTGAGAAAAAACCTGAGGAGCCATCCCGAGGGAATAAAAAATCTAAGAAGAAAAATGTTATGAGCTTAGATCAGTTTAATGATATGGTCAGCGCTGAAGAAGCAAAGTGTAAGTATAACTTTTTTATGTTGATAACCATGAAACAAGCTGGCTATCTGATGGTAAGTGGATACAGAACTCAGCCTCAAAATTAGGGATCATTTGACATGGGCTCGTCCTTGGTTCACCAGGGTAGGGTGTACTACTGGCAGGGTATGTTGGCTTGGGCTTTAGGATACATAATGCAGAACAAATATAATTATATATATTGGCTTTGTCTGTTAGCACTACAAGTACCCTAATAAATATATGTATAAATAAATATAAATATAATAAGAATGAATTGGCTCATAGAACATTGATAAGAATTGTTTGATGCAGATGCACCAGTTGGTGACCTGTGTGGCCAGTGGCGTAATGGCTACAGAAACTAAAATGATAAATTTTTATTTTTATTTGTGATCTGGGAGTGTGTGCTCTTACACAGGGAATCCTAGTGATCAGTTTGTAGCATTTATTTATTTATTAGATGAATTGGATTATGTCCATATTCACACAATATGTGTAGTTGCTTTGCTGCTAAGTTATTCTACAATATACCGAGGTTGCAGCTAAATATGTCGAACAAATGGAATGAAAATAATATCTCTTGTCTGTAGAAAAATAAAAGGCCAATACATACGTAACGTGGTGTTTTCCCGTAGGGAACGGGACGTGAAGTTTTGGAAACATCGTTTCATAGAAAATGTATACGATAGTGCATACGCAGCGGAATCCCGTACGGGACGTGGCACGTACGTACCGTCCCTTACGGGAAAAAACCCGATACGTATGCATTGGCCTGAAGTCTTTTTTAAATAATAAATAAATAATAAAACTTTATTTGCATTTTAAAAACATTATTACAAAAACATATGATAATGATGATCCTGAGATAGTTAGAAACTGTGTTGCAGTGAAATAGTTTAGCAAATTGCATAATACATACATTACAATTGGAAATTTAAAAGACATTACTTTCTAATTTAGAACAAGATAAGTCGATTTTTTTATGCCTCGAGCAGGCAAATGTGCAGACAAGTCATCTGATGGTCAGTTATCATCGCCGCCCATGAACAATACGAGTAGCAACAACAGGGGCGACACGAATGGGTTGCCGGCCTAGAAGGAAGCGATAGAGCCGCTTCTTGAATAGGAATAAGCTTCTTTAGTGGGAACACCAATGCAGGAAGTTTGTTTCACAGTTTACATGTGCGTTGTAGGAAATTACGTAAGAACCTAGTTAGGTCATCCATCATCCATGGTTATGGATGAACGCCAGGCACCCAGGTGGTGTTGACGGAACTTGGTTTTACACCGTCATGTGCGGTGACGAATCTAGACCGCAGGTACTAAAGCAAACAATACCCTACATCTCTGCTGAAGTCAAGCGATTCTAAGCCGTTTGTAAACTTGAGATCGTCGACAATGGCTCGCTATTGAATTCGGTTGAGCGGAGCCAGCTGGGGCTTCGGTAATCGTATTGGTAATTATTTGTTTGTTCACGGTTAAGGCGGCTTAAACTATTTTATTATGTACTAGCTGACCCGGCAAACTTCGTATCCCTAACAAACTTTTTTCTAAAATAAAAGTAGCCTAAGTTACTCCTTGTTACATCAGCTATCTGCCAGTGAATGTCCCGTCAAAATCGGTCCAGCCATTTCAGAGATTAGCCGGAACAAACAGACAGACAGACCGACAGACAGACAAAAATTGTAAAAAATGTTGTTTTGGTTTATGTACCGTGTATACATCCAAATGCGCTTAGTAAAAAGCGGTTATTTAAAAATTACAAACAGACACTCCAATTTTATTTATTTGTATAGATTTCTTACCTTTTAAAAAAGTCACTCAAGGTCAAGTGGCATCTTGTCCTTTTTCTGCCACATTACCTATTTCACTGTGGTATAATTGGATATTCTGAGTTTTTTGTCTGTAAAAATCTTTTTTCATAATTTTGACTTTGTTGATCTTTTTAGGCAATAGCCGTGTTGGAACCCCACCGGAAGAAGGGAAGCCTCCTGAAACTCCTGAAAAGGATACAGAATTCTTCGAGAGAGTGATGGATACTACAAAAAACTTAATCCAAAAAGACAAAATGAATGATAAAGTCAAAAAAAGATTAAATGTTTCGGACGAAACCATAACGAGGGTACAATTTGCTGATGCACTAGAGAGAAAAGATAAAATAATAGCTGAATTAAAGGATGAGATTAACAGTCTAAAGCAAGAGCTCTTGACTGTTAAGTCTCGAAATAAAAAGCTTTGTAACATATTGGGACAAGGCGAAAGTAAGTACACTGCTAGAGCCTTTTTGGGAAAATAATTAATTTTATGTAGTTATGATAGGGTTATTGTTGATGTTTTGTTTTTAGTGAAAGATAAAGCTGAGATTTTAGTGGAGGTTGAGCGACTGCGGGCGGAACAAGCTGAATTAACCACTGAATTAGCAGCGCTTCACACAGATCTCGAGAAAGAACGTTCGAAGAATGCCGATCCTAGGACAAACAGAGAGAAGGTATTTCATATTTAAATATCCTCCCTTCATATTTCTTAATATTTCAAGGATTGTGGTTAAATCTGTGCGTTTATTACAGAAACATCCCACAAGAAAGAAAAACATACGGTTTGATGTTTCTGCTGAAGCCATTATAACGAAAGAAAACAGCTCTGGAACAGCTTAATGGATATGATCGTTGTATTTTTAAATGTGTCTATATGATTCTCAAAATTAAAATATAAGCCTTATTCGCGTTATGATAGAATTGCGCTATGCCTATTTTCTTGATGCGGCACATTTCTAGTTGATATTGCCTAATTAGGTTGTGGGTTTTTTTTTAATAAAAGTTATATTTTCCTTCTTGGCGATTTAATTCATGACGGTTAATTTCTCGTCTTCCTCGGACATTTCTCATTTATTTGATAAATGTTGAAAAGCACTTAAGCACTTTCTATCATGCGCATGAAGAGTTTTGATATATTTTTTTTTTATTTTCTCACAATAAATGATGTATACAAGACATGCTAATAATATAATGTTATATAAGTCTATAGAAATAAGGGCTAGTTCCTATAAAAAAATTATCGTTTAAGACTTGATAAAGTTTATTATAATTAATTACTATTTAAGGAGTACATTTAATGTGTATTAAGAGACTACGAAAGCGTTTTGTGAGCCTAATTTTTAAAAACTATTATCTTAATTATGATTCGGACTGCTTATTTAGTTCCAAGTTTCTTGATGATCTCGGTATGGGAACAAGAATAAGTCGCAACAAGAATCTAGAATAACGTGAATCTGTCGTATCGAGAATTTATAGTAACGCGAGTAGGCCAAATTAATAAATGCTTATCAATCACGTAACTTTGTTTTTATGGTCAATATCGATACTTATCCGATACAATTTAGTAATAGTGCATCGCTTTCGGCTAGCAAGGTAGTTTAAGCGAAAAAGGAACTACAAGTAAGTCAATAACGTGAAATTGAGTCAGTCGATAGTATAGGGTTAAAAAATAATACAACAAATAACAATGCACAATTTTAATGCCATCTTTAATTAAATACACAATTATAATTAATACGTCAGTGTGATATTTTTACTGAGGTAAAAAATAATCCATGGTAGTATTAACGTATGTGACTAAGGGTTAGTTTCAGAAGATTGAAATTAAAATTGTGTATTAATCGATCGATGAGTTCCCTGATGAATCTTAGAACTGAAACATCAGCAAACGTGATTTTAAAGTTTATACCTAAAATGTGAAGAGTTAGGTATAACATAAATAAAACACTACTTATAATTATGCTTAGTCACTGGAAGTATATGTGGTCAATGACCTAGTTACGTATAAATATTCGGTATATAATGAATTCCTATTGGCATGGTCGGGTAAAATCAATATTTTTATACACATAAATTAGTCTAAAACAAGCTGACAAAATTGACACTACTAAAATGTGCGTGAAATTAATTTGAGGTGAGGAAGACTTCCCTTTTCGAATGTTTTATCATTAACAATTATAGGTTAACTATGTGATGTAAATAATAATGGAAAATGATATTTACGAAAATGAATATGATACAACACAACAAAATAGGGACTAAACTTAACTTAATACATGTAATTTACTTGCAAGGATTTCGCAGATGCTATATTTAACAGCGCCTGAAAATCGTGACTAGTTACTTTTATGCGTTTACAAATTACGTATTGATTCATTTAAACGGGATGTATGTGACTAACAGTTCTTCATTTATATAAAAATATTAAGCTAAGCGTTATCTTATGTACTTACATTATACAAGTGTCATATTGGCAGTAACCGTGATTATGGCAACGTGAATTTGATTTCTTAAATATTTTTGGTCCAAAATTTTATTTATATAAAAAAATTCTACATACACTTTCACGTTACATTTGCTGTACTTTAAAAGGAAATCATACACCACTCTAATACTGATGTTACAGAATATAAAGTATTATTAGTAGTTAAATCTAAGCGAAGACTATAATAACCTAGAAATTGCTTATATAATATGGCAGTAAGTGGTAATTGCAGAGCTTCGTTCCACCTGCGAGATTCGCACATCACCACGGTGATCCTATTCGAGTACTTACGGTAAGTGAATATGCCTATTCGCTGGGTTATTTTTATTGCAAAATATATGAAACAATTTTTAATTCATTGGTTGACAACAGTCCACATTTGTCATCTCTTCGTAATATTTATCTAGGCACTTTAGTGTCCTTTGCACGTGCACTTCACTATTTTGGCTTTTGAACAAGCTCTTCAGCTTTTTAGTACCTACCAATTTTATTGCGTTCGCCTTTTCGTACTTTTTTGTAGCATTCATGTCGTTCGAAACGATCGATAGTTCCGTAGCTCCTTTCAGCATCACGGGAACTTATGCATGTTCATTGAGATTAAAATCCTTCTTTTATATAATTTGAATCCATAGCCCTCTTTGTAAACTGGATACCATCGCTAGCACGCCGGGACGTCCACACATTTGATGGTGCTAATCGGTTTGGTCGCCAAATCGCACTCGGAGTCGTCTACTACGTTGTTCGACATCTTATTCACACAGTGAATGTTTCGTTGCTTAAATGCTTCTTCACCCTACAAACAAATAAATATTGTTTAGGTACTTTTAGTTTACCACTTTCCATAGTTTTGACTCAACATGAAAACCAGATGAAAACCAACATGATTTTATTATACTATACAATTTTATTTATCTGTTCAAGAAAACAGGTTCAAGAAATTGAGCTTATTTTGTAAGACCTTTTTTAAGAATACCTTTGGCATTAGATAAGTCTAGGTAATTAAAAGTCGTGATGCGTTGTGGGTCAAGAAAAAACAGATAAGAAAAAATAAAGAAATGGCTTTGAAGCCTTCAGCCGGAACTCGAAGAGTCGTTTGGCGGTTATTCACGCAAGGCGGTGGTAGCTACCAGACAGGCTATACTGAAACTGTATTAGCTCTACCATAATGTAGGTAACTAGTGTATGTCCTCACCGGCATATGGCAGGGCTTGCAGGGCTTCCAGTTGCCGACCCACCAGTGCGTGCAGGAGGGCTGCCGGCACTGCTGCATCAGCGCCTCGTGTCGCGGCGGCTCGATGTGGTAACACTGGGACTGCTCCACGACTCCTGCAATAACAATATAGTGTAGGATGACGAACTTTTACCTTGGTTCGTATTGACCCTGTTTTTTTCGCGGTTTCCTAACGGACCAACTTCTAGGGTTAGAAAAATATAGAAGTCTGCCTCTTCTGCGAACCAGGGGAAATATTTCCTCTACCGTGTTTGTGATGTGTCTTTTGAGTGGCCATCCTACCCGTAGTAACAAATTCTAGTGATAGGGTGATTGTGTGTTTATTTTTTTTCTTGATTCATAGTTTAGTAGTCTGATGAATTACACGTGGCCATGATTTTTAGCATGAATATAAACACGAAACTTGCAGTAGAATCTGTAGAATTATACTTACCTATATAATTAAATAAAAAATTACCATTTTTTCGCTGTTTTCTCGTGGACCCACTGATTTGCCCCACATGTGGGAACTACCGAGAAGACTTTCTTCACTTCTCTTGTTAAAAAGGTCTTTAGTCTCTATATATTCTAGTTCGCCCATATTGCCATAATGAATGATATATACTTACGGTTGTGATCGTCGACGCACTGATAGTGGCGGTGCATGCGGCCGACGCCGCAGCTGACGGAGCAGGCGCTCCAGTCGGACAGGCGGTAGGCCACGCGCGGCGCCAGGCGCTGCTTGTCCACCGTGTACTGGTACGTCACGCCCGCGTTGCGGTGCTTGCCGCGGTAGATCCGTTGCTGGAGGGTACGTGACAATTTATAGTCTCCTGGTGTAATTTTGTCACGGAGGAATTTAATACTTCAAGTTTAAATAGAGGATCAGGAATTGATGAGGGGAGGCGGTGCTTGCCGCGGCAGATTCATTGCTGGGGAGTACGTGACAATTAGGTGTTTGTGTTTTATGGTCTCCTGGTATTATCTTGTTACAGAGGAATTTTATACCTCAAGTTAAATAGAGAGGATCAGGAATTGATAAGGTGAGGCGGTGCTTGTCGCAGTAGATCCTTTGGGGGAGGGGGAGATAGTACGTGGCTATCAGGTTTTGTGTTTTTATAGTCTCCTGGTATTGTCTTGGGACGGAGGAATTTTATACCTCAAAATTAAACAGTCAGGATCAGGCAGTGATGAGAATAGGCGACGTGAGGTGAGGCGAGAGGAAGGGCAGGAGGATGTTACTGGAACTCAAGCAGGCCACTTGAGAATAGACTGATCAATAAAACAATGGAAGAGAGATTTGCTGCATAAACTAATAAAATGTTTTCGAAGAGTGTACAAGTATTTTTTTAATTCATCGTAATTTTATTGCTGAATAACTATTAGTGCTAGCAAATGTAAAGTTGTAAATAGTGATTGTGATGACGTAATTGGGAAACTTGAAAATGTATGGAGATCACATGAGTGACCACGGCCGTAGCTAGGGGGGGGCATTGTGGGGCAATGCCCTACCTTGAAATCACAATGCCCTACCTTAAAAATACCAAAAACTAAGAAATTATTATAATTCAGTTGTTTATTCATAGTTTGAGATAAAAAAAATTGTAGCAATAGATAGGTATCCAAACTTTTCCGAACATACCACAGTTTGTGACATTCATTTCATATTATAATAATTCTTTGTTCTGTGACCTAGAGGTCAGTGATATACATGGTGATTGATTTAGGAGCCCGTGCTTCAGAGCAGATCAATTATGATAATTTTTTTACTTCTGCCCTACCTGTAATCAATGCTGCCCTACCTTAAATTCGACTCTAGCTACAGCCCTGTGAGTGACAAATTGATGGCATGTGTTTCTGATGATCCTATTTTTATTTAAATACTTACATATACTTTAATGTCTTCAGCTAGAGGTCCAGATATTCGTACTTTCTCCCAGTCACGATCTCGCTCGTAGATCGCCTGAGCTCCCGCTACGAAATATTCCGTCAATGTTGCGTTCCTAAAAGAAAAAAGATTAGATATAAACATCATAGGAGCACATAATTTTACTTCCAAACAATGTTTTTTATGGTGTACGATTGTGTATAAATGTACGAGATGACATTAAAATGACTGGAGATGAGTAGAGTGACCGTAGATTGTATGGTATCGAGTTTGGGTGTTGGCGAACATGAATTATAGCGGTAAAATACCCACGTTATATAGGTAAATTAGTTAAATCGTACCTAGCTCCAGTGAGGTAAATTTTTCTTGATTTCGCACTTCCGATAGAAATAAAGTTTCCAGGGCTGACTTTTTCCTGTATCTTCACATTTCTTGATCCAGCCGGTATCACAGCAACCTAGAAGATATCAATTTATACATTAGATCGAACTGGTTTGCGATTTCGTCTGAGGAAATATTAATTTCATACGAACTTTTACCCCCGTTTTTCCTGTCCGGCAGTCAGTAACAGTATTTTATTAAGTAGATAATGATAATAATAAACGCACACATTCATACCCCCGCAGTAGGTTTTCACCTGTGTCGCAGGTGGCATGGACGACACATATAACACGTCACAATAACACCCATGACCCGAGTACAAATATTTATCTGTTACATAAATATGCCCCGGCCAGGAATCGAACCCGGGACCCCTCGCTTCGCAGGCAGGGTTGCTACCAACTAGGCCACAGGGTCGTCAATAGTCCCGACATGATGGTTGTGGTACCTCACTAAAGCCAGATTGTCTCGTGGTGTCCTTGTTGTAGATGCCCTGAACGGTCTTGCAGGCCGAGCCGTTGCCGCCGCACACGCCGCACTCGTCCTCTTCCACTTCAGAGTTCACGATCCAGTCGCACCCCACTTTGTAGCACACACCTGGGAAATATTTTCTTTGTACAGTGTAGGTGACAAAAACTTATCGAAGTTAATGGTCACAGTTAGTTATCTCTAGATTTTATTTATTCCCTTCGATCGGTATTACCTGTTGTATTTATGGGCCATTCTCAAATAGTGACTTTAAAATATTAAAAAAAAAAATGTTTTTGATACGATGTAAAGTGGTCTTAAACGATAGGTATCATATGCCACAACCTGTCCCAATTATAAGCCGAGCTATTTTCATAGTATAAATATGCGCAAAATTTTAATAAGGGCTAACAGTCCATAACCTGTTTTACACTCCATATTGGCGCCCAACGAGGGACCTGAATAGAGATAGTTCCATTTTGGATATGGTATGAGATTTAATTTAATTTTAGAATAAATTCTGATTATGGCCATTCTTAATTTTCTAACTTAGAAAGAGATGATGATAATAAGATAAGATTTTTAATTTATAATCTACTGAAAGGTACCTTGAACATTATTGCACGAACAGATAATATGTCTTTAAAAAACAATAATTCGTCGCTGTAATTATTAGCAGTGAACTGAATTATTTACCTGAAATGCACATGTCTCGAGCGCCCGGACTCTGCCGGCAAGGGGTTCCGTCAGCCACGAAACCTCCGATCATTTCGACGTCATTCAGTCGCGGGTCACGAGGCACACATGACAAATCACATGGTTTGTCTGTAGGTAATAAGTTAAAAACATTAAAATAAGTAGAGACAGCCCGTTACTATTAGAAGACTGTACTAACTAGAGAATAAATATAGTGTAAGAAACAGTTCAAATACGCACCTTGATCGAAATACGGCAACCATTCTAGTATAGTTTCGTTTTTATAAGTCATGTTGTTGTATTTTGAACATTGCACTTCTCTGAATGATGGGTCGTTGATAGGACATGGATCCGTATTACATATTTTGTACCTAAAATTGAAAAATAAAAAATAAAACAACCACCCATACGCTAAAAAATCATAAGACTTTGTACTTAATATTGATCCATATTTTATCCTAACACAAATTATTACCAAGATTAACCAATCTATCGACCATATATCCCACTTGCTTGCTGATTTTACCCTCCTAGGTGCATACCAGATATTTTTTCTCATCTAAGGCCGGCGCCAGACATAGCTTAGTTGGTCCGTTAGGAAACCGCGCTTCAAACATGTGAACATTGCTTTGATTGATATGTGTAGCACGGGACTTTGAGTATTTGCTCAAAGTTTGATCAAAGATTTGCACTTTGCCAAGCGGTGTCGGTTTTTTTAGCGCACATCAAAGCGTTCAAAGTTGAATGTGTTCAAATCTTTGCGTAGCCTGCCACACTTGCGCAAAGTCCAGTTGCGGGACAGCTGCGATGGCGAAAGGTCGTGTGCGGTAGGTAGTTGATAGAATACTTAATCCGAACAAAACTACTTGGTATGCCGTGATTATGACTTTAGATCATCCAACTGGACATTGGAAGACATTTGTTATAACGTATAACTTTTATGAAACATGATCGTACTTTAAAGTATTATTACACACGAAGTACACGAAATTTTTTTATTTTTACTTTTTACAGCAATTTTTTTTTGTAACGTAAAACGGTTATGTACTTGTTTTTCGCATGTAATAAATAATTACAAACACTTAATAAAGCAAATAATAAAGGCATCCACAAAATCTACGTCCATCTTGTTTGACGTCTACCAGCATACTGTGAAGAAAAACGATTGCAAAACATGTCTGGCAGGTTGCGCAAATATGTGTTCAATTCAAAGGTCTTTGCAAAGTCCCTCAAAGCAATGTTCACATGTTTGAGCTATGTCTGGCGCCGGCCTAAGATAAGGAATTTGTTGTAGAGTTGCAGTATTCTTCACTTGTAATAGTCTCGTAGCATCACCAATGTTTGTCGGCCAAGGTTTGCCATACATTTCCCAAACTACTCACCGACTCCTGTCCCCGATGCAGTAGTTGCCATTGTTGTAAGGTTCGGGGTTGTTGCACTCGCGGGACTGTGTGGACACGCCGGCGCCGCAGGTCCGCGAGCACTCGGACCACTCGCTCCACGGACCCCAGCCGCCGTTCCGCGGTCGCGGGTACGGAGTGCGAGGTACGCAGGTTTGGTTCTGACACCACTGTGCGGAAACGGTGTTGTTAATGGCATGTTGGTCATCTATCTCATAAGTCATAACCATAGATTAAAAAATACTCATAAAATAGTCTGAATCTATTAGTTCTTTTGGTAACAAATATCAGAGGAACATTTTATTGCTAGACTCGTTTATTTGAAAATTTAAATTTCAAATAGAGTCCGTGTTAGTGTGTAGTCTTATTTGAGGATGATTACAAATGATGACAAGTAATCTTTTCTTGCCACAAAGTGCCAAAAAGCAAGTACATAATTGCCAAGAACTAATTAAAAGTTTTGCTTTAAAATAAAACGTCCTTCGTATAATGAAGTGCGTAAATGTGATCATTATTCACAACGAGCAGTTGACAACAGATAAGATAGATGCTTAAAATTGAAGAGACGTATTAGACGGAGCCACATTTGTTTTAATTATGTATTTGTCTTAGTTTTGCAACTCAACTTATGTACAGTCACGAGCATAAATATATTACTATGGACACGTCAGCAATAATATCTACCCCAAGATGCGTTCAATAATATATGTCTGCACGGACGCAGCAAAAATATCTGATATTCATAGACAGCATAATAAAGTGACAACAAAATTATCTGACGAAAAAAGTACATCAAATAATTGTGACAACCCCCAAAGCAAAAATATGTGACGACATTAGTTACAAATTAATGTGATCATTTTAGTGCAAATATATGTTTGCCGTTTACTAATTCTGTAAGCATTTGGATTGATTCCTCAATCATATAGATAAATATATTATGACGTTCAATAGTTGGGAAAACTCACCGCGGTGTTACATATTGTGAGAATAAGTGCTGTGCCTCACCGGGACGCCAAGGCGATGTCGCCGGCAACGTATCCAAACAGTTTATATTGAAATGCATGGCGGCTACCTCACTTGGCGACGGTGTGGCAATGTAGCCAATTTGGAAGCGTAACCACATAACGGCTCCCTGAGTGGAGACTGGCTACGTCCACTCCTGACATCATAATCGAACTGACTGAAGAGAAGTAGCAGAGCCCTACCTCACCGGGACGCCATGGCGACGTCGCCGGCGTAGTTGCCACGGCTACCTTTGGCGTTCGAAGGTAGCCAAAAGAGCAGATTACCCTCTGTCAGTCAGTTTTCTCAGATCTCATATATTTTTTAAATTATTTAAATAAATTGACTATTTCGTCCCAAAATCTTATTTTTAAATTGCGGTCGGAATAATCAGTTCTTGCGGTATCCCATAAACATGGACGATTTTGTATTTCTGCAATAAACCTTTCTGTATCGAAACTCATTATTGAAAAATGGAACCGTGTTAAGTGAAAAACATAAGAATAATAAATAAAATAGTTTTGTAAAAAAACACGCGTGCGCGTCCCTCTTGGCAGCCGGTTTGGACACTGAGTGAGTGAGATGCACCTGTACATTTTACTGGCGACGTCGCCAGCTCGCTACGCTTCCAAATTAGCGACGTTGCCAAACCGTCGCAGCTGCCTAATGCAATGTCTGACCGCAAATAAAAGTATTTTAGGAAAATGTAACAAGAACATAGAGTAGTGTACTAGTAGAGGATATGCAATAAAAGAAAGATAAAAAAAAACATATGAGATTTTTTGATGGGTTTAGAAGGACCATACATAGGCAGTCGGGACAGTTATTTTTACGCTGTCGGGTTTTTTTGTTTTTTTTTAACTATTTTTTTTACACTTTTTAGTTAGGATTCATTGACTCCTTATTATTATCATATTAGGATTATAAGACGGTAAAATTCGCAATGTTGTTATTTCAGGGAGTTAGTAAATTAACGAGAACGGTTGTTTAACCAATTTTAAATCGTTACATATCCTAAGCTGTCACTTAAAATTAAAAATGATGAAACGAACCTAAAAATAATTTTTGAATACCTATTAAGCGATACCTCACTTGACGTAGGTCGTCAAATTTTTTTTTCATTTAGACAATAGGTGTCTGGTTGTCCCTGTGGTTTTTGATTATTGTCATGTCTTTAATGACACTCGCAAGGTTAAGGCGTATCGATTGATATAAGATACATCAAATCGGTCAAGCCGTTTGATCTCTATAACGCCACATACGAACATACATACATAGACTGATAAACACATTACCCTCCTTTGCGTCGCGCAGTCGGGCAAATGTATAAAAATAATAAAAGATTTACGTCAGATATTTTTGCCAACTATTGAACGTCATATATTAATGCATATGAAACAATGTAAATGCTTACAGAAACGTAGAATTAGTAAATGGCAAACATTTATTTGTACTCCAAGAGTGATCACATTATATTGTAACTAATGTCGTCACATATTTTTGCTTTAGAACGTCATACATTTATCTATGATTGAAGAATAAATGTAAATGCTTACAGAAACGTAGAATTAGTAAACGGCAAACATTTATATTTGTACTCCAAGAGTGATCACATTATATTGTAACTAATGTCGTCACATATTTTTGCTTTAGAACGTCATACATTTATCTATGATAGAAGAATAAATGTAAATGCTTACAGAAACATAGAATTAGTGAACAGCAAAAATATATTTGCACTCTAGCGGCCATATTAATAAACATAGACTAAAGCAAGAGTAACTTTAAAACTTGTCGTAAATAAGATTTAATTAAATTCAGTATTAATAAATATAGAGTAACGAAGAAGTAAGCTACTCCGAGTCTAATCTCAGAATCAAAGTTAGACCATGTCGCTACATAGTTTAGCGACTGATTAGGTGTGGACTAGGCGTGCATTGACGACATTGACGTTGACTTGACACATATCAAGAGTACTTCGTTGTTCTAACTAAACGTCATTCACATTGATATTTTCTTTGACCTTTTCTTCTTCATCCCAGTTAACTGAGCGAGCACGTTGTTGGTTCATGTAAATCAATTTTAAATTTAACAAGTAACCATAGCATGAAACAAACTGCGAGGAGCGAAATTAGGCGCTTGAAATTGAAAGCTGATCACGTCGTTTGAAGTTGTCAATCCCAAAATATTGTTGTCACTGTCATTTTAATGCATGAAGTCATTCACTGACTCACTCTTTTTACTTTTAAATTACAAAGGTTGCCATATTTTACTCGTTGAAACCGGACTAAGAAATGTATTGTTAGTTCGAGGTTACTCCATATTTATTAATAACATTGCAATTACGAAGTTATTACTTAGTTAATCCAGAATTAACTAGTCCAAGTATAGCTTCAGATGATGCTTGGATTAAGCGATTTTTATTAATAAGGGTGTAAGAGTGATCACATTATTTTGTGACTAATGTCGTCACATATTTTTGCTTTGGGCGGTTGTCACAATTATTTGATGTACTTTTTTTATCAGATAATTTTGTCGTCACTTTAATATGCTGTCTATGAATATCAGATATTTTTGCAGCGTCCGTGCAGACAGATATTATTGAACGCATCTTGGGGTAGATATTATTGCTGACGTGCCCATAGTAATATATTTATGCTCGTGACTGTACATGTCTAAGTGATTGTATCCGGTATCTTTGTAAGGCTTCACTGACAACTGCATTAAGTCTAATTTTATTAGTATAGT
Source organism: Thymelicus acteon (assembly GCA_951805285.1). Classification (NCBI taxonomy): domain Eukaryota; kingdom Metazoa; phylum Arthropoda; class Insecta; order Lepidoptera; family Hesperiidae; genus Thymelicus; species Thymelicus acteon. Next base: position 8,037,599 of record OX638229.1, on the reverse strand, counting down.
ATGATCGAGCAATTTCTAGTTAATAAGGCCAGAGGCCTAGGTCTAATAGAAATACAACAAATAGGTTCGAGTATTGCCTAACGTTGTATTAATGATTTGTGGGCAATGGTTTCGTCGTCGTCGACATCGAGTTGTAACTTTGAACGCAGACTAACATGGCTAAACCATTCAAAGCAGTTTTAGTTTTTTTCGTTCTAGTGTCTATCTACCCACTAAATGATCTTTTAATTTAAATGTTGGCAACATTGAAGTGTTAGTCAAAATTAATGGCCACGTTGTTTTTGTGCGGAACTGTACATTTGCGTTGTCTTGTAATTTGTCCTTTTGCGAATACCTAACTACGTAAAGCAATACAACAACTCGTAATTGTCCCACTGCTGGGTTTAGGGTCTCCTCTCACAATGTGAGGGTATAGGCCATAGTCTACCACGCTGGCCAAGTGTGAATTGGTAGACTTCACACATCTTCGAGAACTTCATGGTGAACTCAGGTGTGCAGGTTTCCTCACGATGTTTTCCTTCACCGAAGCAAGTGATAATTAACTTCTAATACGCACATAATATTTGAAAATTAGAGGTGCGTGCCAGGATTTGAACTCGGGCCCCTTCGTTCGGGAGACCAACGTTCTAACCGCCAGGCTATAACTACGTGATGTAGTCAAATCAACTCACCATATCAACGCCACACGTAGTCCCCGGCGCCGCGGGCCGCAGCATGGTCTTGCACGAGTTGTTGACGAGGCACCACAGATGCTCGCAAAGCTCCGTCGGCTTCGCGCACACCACCGCCTCCGCGCCGAACTGAAGGTGGCATTGCGTTGCCGCGTCGAATGTTACTCCTGCCGTAGTAATTAAACATCACTTAGTACTTCTTATAGAAGCAGTAATTTCGTTAAACATTAAGGCTCTAATGCCCCAACTCAGTCACTAAGGGTTACTTAAATCGGTCCTTAGTACAGAATTTGTATGGCGATTCTTTACTAAGGAGCGATTAAAGTAACCGTTAGTGACTCTGAGTTGGGGCGTAAGCGTACTCTACTGTACCATACCACGATCGTGCTATGAACGAATCACGAATGATGTAGCGGGAATGGCTTAAATTAAACCCATTAATGGCTCCCTACTGAACACTTGGTCTCTGCTCTTGAGTAGACCTAGAGCATAATCCACCACGCTGCTTCAGTACGGATTGGAGGATTGTAGTGGGGATATCCCCATCTTCCTTTAGGCGATCGTTAGGGCTCCCCACACTTGTCTTATGTAACCAAGTGAAAATTATTTAAAAGCTTATAGTGTGAGGTAATCAATAAACAATATAACATTATCTTTATAATGTTCTAAATAATGTACCTGCTGGTACTTCAGGATACACGTATTCCTCTTGTGATGGTTTATCGCTCAAACACTCGCCCAAGCCAGCACTGCAAATAAAATTGTATTCATTAATCTTTTATCTGTATAAATTATGTACCTATTAATTGTAATCGACTTCCAATGGCCACAATATTGATCACCGCATTAAATCTTAAAGATTTATGCGTTCTACTATCATTCATAATAAGTAAGTATACCATTCAACGACGCTGACGTAATTTCATTCAACCTCCATTTATTGTTTGTCCTGAGTCTGAACTGGACGGCTATTCTGTTTTGTAACTTGACAGCGGAGTTTCAAAATTGACGTTCGAGTTCTAGGATCACTTCACTTCGCAAGTGCGTACTAGATGATTAGATAATGACATGTCATTAAGATGCAAGTTCACTTTTGTTTTGTAACTTGACAGCGGAATCCACGATGGGTTTCTAAATTGAAGTTAGAGTTCGAGACTCCCTTCACTTCGCAAGTGCGTACCAGATGATTAGAGAATCACATATCAAGATCTCGGACTCGAACTTCAATTTTGAAACTCATCGCGGATTCCGCTGTCAAGTTACAAAACAGAATAGCCTTCCTGATACTATAGCTGATATCAAGCAGTAGGTATTTTAACGTTCTTGAGTCCTTTTCAATACGATATTCAATTTACTTACATTAGGAAGGTTTTTGTCGGGTGTTCTATTGAAATAACTAGAAGGATTATAGCGTATTTAAATATTTACAGTTTGAACAAAAATAATTAGTCAAGAGAGGCCTTGTAATATCTACGACATCCGGTGTATTAGACAAATCATACTGTTTACGTAATTTATATTTGCGTAGGTATTCTACTTTCAATTTTAGCAGTTCATAGTTATTAGAAATCTGATATTACGCAACACTTGATGCCTGCAGAACCATAAAATTTAAAACAGTTTTTTGGGCTACCGCTATTCATAACAACAATGGGACATCTACCTTAGTGGATGATACTGCATTATTCGTGGTTTTACACATTTTATATTAAGTGTTTTTATAGTAATGAAACTGAAAGTGTCTATTTATCTCAAAAGGCAATTTACAGCGTCGTCAATGAAACCTATTTACAAAAATATAACTAGAGACTTTGTCATCTTTTTATTACGCCCGCCATTTTCACGGCGATTACTTCATAAAAAACGATCAGTTTCTAACATCGTTATGATTTTGTTGGGTAAAATGGCGAAAACCATCTCGTTAAAACCGCATTCACTTTCTACATTATTAAGTAAATTATACCTACTTCAATTTAAGCAGGCAGATATCAAAGAAAGTAGCATAAAAACATTATTATAATTTGAACGTGCCAACAAGATTTTTTCTTTTATTTACAATAGTTTGATGATTCGTAAAAAAATAAAATGTAAGTCGTGTCAGTCCAATGAAATGGAAAGGTGTATTTATTTTTGGGTTGGTAATGTAATTAATTTATTTCAAGTTGTCCTTTTTCATATAAAAACAATACAGGTGTCAAGGAACTTAGTAAATAAATGGACATTGTATAAATTAAGCGAATCACGGCGGTGGGTCCACACCACTCGAACGTTTGGATACTAAGTAGGTATGATCTTCTCCCCGGGCCCATAATAATTTCGGGCAATTACTCAAGAATCAATTTAGTTCCACACTTGATTATTCTGGGAGATTTTTAACATAGCCCTTACAATTTGCATTTAAAATTCGAATGATAACAGCGCTATTCAACCCTTTTTTCGATGCGGTTCATTATTTTTGAAAATTTTGAAAATATTGTTAGTATAAAAAAATAAAATTTCTGTTAAGTATTTTAGTTTTAAAACTTGAAATTGTAATGGCGCATAATGTACTTAGATAATGTCTTTTTGGAAGCTGTTTCTTAATGAAAGAAAGATAAGATTCACAGGATACACAACTTACACAAGTACCTAAATATATAATAGATACCCTCCTAATAAAAAAAATAACTAAAAAGACTTACTCTAAGAAGTTGGTGACGTCACGTTTGCTACATCGTGACCACGCCACTTGCACTGTGTCAGCCTCGAAAATGGGCGTCATGATGTGCAGCGTCGAGCCTTCACGCCGATGGCACCCAATTTTTTCAGTGTCGTGGTACAGGCCGAAACTAAAACAAAACATTTTATTTATGGAGGCCATACACGATCAAGTGTACTTATCGAGCATCAAGCGGACTTGACGCGGCATCCAGTATAGATATTTAATCGTGTATGGCCACGGTGAAGCTATCTGGCCATATACCTATCTATCTTATGCACACTGGATGGCGCGTCAAGTCAAACTGCAGACTTGATCAAGTCTGCAATGTATGGCCTCTTTCTTCTTTACTTGATACACTTCTTCATTTGTATTCCATTTGTATTATATTACGAGTATAATTAAATTTATTCATAACTTCGTTGAAAAAGTAAGAGTTTGCTTAGTATTGTATCATTTCATATTTCTGTTTAATTTTAAATCACTCGCGATATTTCAATCCAGTGGTCGTGGTCGTGGTCACACAAAGACAAGAACACACACAACCAGACCGAGAACAGAAATTCAAACTTATTATTTAAAGGAGAAACCCGATTTCCGGCCACGAATTATATGTAATCTGTGCAAGGCATAAGACTAGACAAGACGAAATTATATACCAAAAAATTCGTGTTATTTACTAAATAAACATATTTAAATCTGAGCCTCATCTGCATTTGCTAAATGAGCAAAATAACACAAAAAAGTTTTCATAGTATTTACCTAAGTACAAACGATTTTATAATCGATTAAATCGATTGATTACGGAACTTAATAATATATTTTATGAATTATTATTCATTGTAAGTACAAGATTAATTCCTTTTTTACATGTTTTCTTTTTCATTGTATAGCTAAACTATGTAATATATTTATAATTACCATTAAATCGTTACGCTAATTAAAAGATATTTCGAGTATTTTGACATCGATTTCGAGACATTTGAATCGATTGACAACAAAGATCTCTGGTGTAATCCCTATCTAATGTCATTTTGGTTACTGTCAGTTTGAATATTTATAAATAACACCATTGTCATTCATCTTGCATCTTTCAACTGTGTACGCTTTTGTGTATTTTTACTATTAAATTATTATTTTCATCGTATTTGCAGTCCTATTTACTACTGAAACAATTCGAAACGCACACAGTTATTTTAATTTTTTATTGCATTCGCTTTCGTAATAGTATTTTGGTGATATTGCTGTGAGTGACATGAGTGTGACATAATCATATATAAGTGGAAATTCTAGGATTTCATTAGTTGGCCATTGCTAGCAGATGTGAAAATTGGAGAAATTAAAGCTTTTACAATGATCTAATTGACCACCAATTTTCATTCTTGTCTAATCTAGGCCGGTGTCTCTATGGAAGATGGGGTTCTCCTTTCCGCCTCGCTGGGAATCGAACCCAGGACCCTTAACAAGATGATCTGGCATGGTAACGATTGCGCCACATGAGTCGTCTAACTATTACTACCTAGCTAGGGTAAGCCGATTATTTCCTTAATCCATGTTTTGCCTTAACGAAAACTCCGAGAATTAGAGTCTGAATAGATTTTTACTAGTTTAACACGTATTTTTTTATATAACGGCTGCGGTTACGAAACAGCGAATGTTCAACAGCAACACATATAAATGTTTTATCATAACCTAATAATGCAACATGTTCCCGTTAATAACGCAATGTATGTGTATTCAGCTGGCAACATTTCAGTTTCCTTTGATCATGAACTTTATAACTGTTAACAGGCGTGGTTTGGTAATCGGTCTCCCGCATTGGAGCCCGAGTGCGAATAAAGCATCTTTAGTTTTGAAAATTATTATGTATTTATCAGACATTTTCATAAACACCTTCGTCGGCGAAGAAAAACATCGTGAGGAATTCTTTTTTTTTTCTTAATTCTTCATAGTGTTCTTTATCATCGTGTTTAGTTATCGGCCAGCGTGTTTTACATAATTAGCATTACCAATCCTTATAATTAACTACCCGATCCACATCCTGTACTTATATTCGTACATATCAATTATTAGTTATCTATATAGTGGTGTCACTTTATAACAAACAAGTCACTCGCACAAGGTACTGTGCCGAGCATCAATCATCCTTGTTCAGAATATTCATAAACAGTACATCGATACGAGGAGAATGAAAATAAGCCGTGTATCAGTGTTACAACTATGCATGACTTATTTTCTCTAAGTGGGGCAGAAGGTGTCCAGTGAAGTGTGAACATCGTACTGCCTCATATCTACGTATCTACTTAATTACAATTATTGTTAATTACGTCGGTTTTCATAATATTATTATTCTTTGATTATTCTTAAATAAGAAAGGATAGGTACACCGGATGACCCATTGTAGTAAATGGAACAAGAAGTGTTCAAAACACTTCGAATCTGCTTCAATCAGGTAGTGTGCGGTAGGCAACATATTAAGCAGTCGTATTCGTATACGAGGTTAGGAATCTGATTAAAAATAAAGCTACCGGGTATGTTACACTAATTAATTGATTATACCCACATGATATGGATTTTCTTCGGTTACGATAAAGTAAAAAAAATATGAACTTGTGTGGGCTGATAGCGTGGCGTCAATGCACCGAGTGCATTGTACTCAACGAATGATGCATTCATGTGTCTACGAGTGAAAGAAGGTCATTGGCTGTGTCGCGTTGTTTGCGCAACTTACATAACCTGAGTTTGTTTTAGATTGGGAGGCCTGCCTGTGCTCGACAAATAGGTACTTGCCATTATCATAACTCATACGCCGAGCATGGTAAAGAGGCCATGTGTACCTGGTCTATCATGGCGGAATGGAACTCTGCTTGACTCTACTGGACTCTACTAATGGATAAATCGGGAAATTAAGAAGAAGAAAATCAACTTATAACTAGGTATTATGCCACTAGATTATCGATTCACTATGGTAAAAAATTACCGTGGAGAATCTCGGAAAAAAGAATAAGTATAACAACATTCTATTAAAATACTATCCTGTTAATTTACAAGGGAAACCTTTAACTTCTTTTTGAGTTTATACTTAATACAAACTTATACATATAAATTATAAATAAACTATTAGTTTTGCAATGCAATAAATATTATACAAGTGATACAATGTAAACTTCAGCACGAGTTAGCGAACGACATGTAAAACAAACACTATTTCATAGGCTTATATCTTAAAAGCAACGTCCTTGTGGCAATCTCGGCGTGGAAACGTGACTCACACTCCACAACTGGAGGCGCCAGGCAACGAATCCCGAATAAACTCCAAACAGAATTAATTTACAAGCGCCGTATTACAAATATCGCAATGCTAAACGAAACACACAAGATATGACTGGTTAGTTTTATTAACTGTACATAGTGTACATCTACAGTATAGTAAGACATTGTTTTATGGGGATTTTAGCAAAGCGTTTTATGTATAAAACATGTTTTATAACAGATTGGATGTACAATAAAGTAAACATCTTATTTTTAGGGTTTTCATTAAAGTGTTATATGTTTAAAGATAAACAAATTAAACAATGTTTTATGACGCGCGATTGTTGTTTCTACGCCAATTGACCCACATCTAATCAGCTGTATAAACGAAATAGCGATCGTTTAACAGTATATAAGTAGATATGAATAAGCTGCACAATCCGCAATGGAGCAAAGGGGACGGAGTTAGAGTAAACTATAAGCCTCTTCAGTTATGAGGAGAGAACCGTGGCGGGTGGCCTATAATAGGCCATTAACGAGGTCACATCTTTTAATGATCATCGAATGAAATTACCATTGTTTCTTATAAATTTAAAATTAAATACCTACATTAAAATATATTTATCAAAGCTAAATCTTTGCTTCTCTAGGAACTATGTATGTATGTCGACATTGCCATTATCTTTAAAGTGATATCTTTTATGTATTGCTCTAGTAAAGAGACCGTGTGTTGTGTGGTATTGTTAAATAGTCTGGAGTACCTACATGAGAGTGTTTGGTCGCTGAATGGGTAATGCGATATTGTCCATTGTTCCCAGTGTATTGAGGAGGCGTGGCGCCAGGGTAAGGTTTATTCGCCAGCGGTAACAACATTTCAAATTATATTGAACTTATTGTGGTAATACTGGTAATGGTAATGAATGGACTTTGTAGTCTTCCTAACAATTTTGTTAATCCTTCTTAGCAACTGGAGAATTGTTAGTCGTAATTGTTAGCTTCTAGAATAATCATTAAACGATAAATAAAAACAAACATAGTTTGTTAAAATACAAGAACCTACCTAAATTGTATTTATTTTTCAAGCTATAAATAATGTGTAATAACAAAAACACGTTTTCACTTAATCAGTTACTAAGTAATAAGTATAACCAATTTTTGGTTATATTTTTTTTATGTAATTATCTTTAAAAAATGTTTGATACAATTTTTTTAATCAGTTTCTTTATAAAGTGTTTGAAGTAGGTGTTACCATGTACTGCATATACATACATACTTGATGGAAATACATAGATTAAAAAAGATGGCTTCAAGGCAGATTCTATATAAGTAAAATATGTTGCTATGTGCTATGAAAGTTTCTTAGAAAGTGCATGCGAAGTAACTCAGAGGAACTATTATAATTTACTAGTTCCATGGTCCTCCTGATATAGTGAGAAGAAACCATGTATGGGTTGGAGGGCAAAACGCCTTCTGCGTGTCTTTGGCGCATGCGACCAATGAATTTATTACACATATCATTTATTATACATTTATTTTATATTCATTCAATCATCGATGTTTTTTAAATGATTTTGAGAATCGATCGGCTTACTTCAAAGTGGATTATTAGCGATATGCAAAAGGCCACAACTTAGAAGATTGATTAATTAATTCTTTAAGATAATAGATAAATGTTAGAACTTAAAAACCATTGAAGTATTATTACTAGCGTATAGAACAGACACCGCGAACACAATGTATGTTCCAATGAATTGGCGCCGAGCGGCTTCAATGTCCAATGGATTCGTTCGATTTTGAAAGGAGAACAGGGGCTCAATTTTGAAAATAGAACCTCCCGGCGGGGACACACATTTTGTTTGAGATGTCTTCTCTATGTATAATTATACTACTCTGATCTATTAGATACTTTTACGTCATCCGCAATACAAGCAATTCTTATTTCAGAGAGCTGGTTGAAGCCTGTACTGCTTTCATTTCAGTATAGCTTACCTGGTTACGTTCTTATAAGAAATGACCGTATTGGGAAGAGTGGTGGAGGCGTAGCTATGTATCTGCGTCATGATCTTCCTTTCACTATTATTGCCTCCTCCCCGTCTCAATACTCGGCTTCAGCAGAATATTTGTTTTTAGAGGTTCAGGTTAATCATTCCAAAGTCGTTCTTGGTGTTGTTTACTGTCCTCCTTCTGTCAATTACTTCTCTAGTTTGGAGAAAGTCTTAGATTTGCTTTGTTCAGAATACGCACATATCATAATCATGGGTGACTTCAACACTGACCTTCTTAAATCCTCTCCTCAAAGTACCAAGCTCCATAATATCCTATCCTCAGTTAATCTCTCTGTGCTTCCTTCCGGCCCCACACACCACAACCCTGACTCCCCGGATACCTGGCTCGACCTTATCATTACCTCTCTACCTAATTTAGCTTTCACTCACGGTCAGTTGTCAGCTCCAGGATTTTCGCGCCATGATTTGATTTATCTTGGATATAAATTAAAACCACCTAGGGCTAAACCGGAAATTATTTGGATGCGTAGCTTTGCTAGTATTGACGCTGAAGCCTTGAAACACGATGCCTCTTCTATAGATTTTTCTCCGGTGTATGCTGCGACTTCAGTTGATGACAAGGTTACACTTTTCAATAATATCACGTTGAAACTGTTTGACGCGCATGCGCCGGTAAAGCGCATTAAAATCAAACGACCGCCCGCACCCTGGATTACAAGGGGCATACGCATGGCAATGTCACGTCGTGACAGGGCTTTCAGAAAGTTCAAACGTGACCGGTGTGATGAGAATTGGTGTGCCTACAAGATTTGCCGTAACCGATGTAATCAAATGGTAAGAGCAGCTAAGCGCAGCTACTTTTGTGAAAATTTAATTAACTCTTCGCCGGCCGATACATGGAAGTTCCTCAACTCTTTGGGTATCGGTAGACGTCCGAATGTGACAGATACCTTGCCTTTTCCACTTAATGATCTCAATTTGCACTTCGCTTCTGGTTCACCTGTTAATCAATTAATTAAGCTTCAGACTATTTCGAGGATAGATTCCTGGGCCCTATCTCAAAACATACCTTTTACTTTTACTAACGTCTCGGTAGGTGATGTTCACAAAATATTTTTAGCGATCAAATCAAAAGCAGTGGGCTGTGATGATGTGAGTCGCACTATGATTTCTCTTGTCCTTGATGACTTTCTTCCCATCATCACTCACATCATCAACTCCTCGTTGTTGACTGGGGCATTCCCTAGTCCCTGGCGTAATGCATATATAATACCTCTTGCTAAAACAGCTAACCCCAGTCAACTTAACAACTATAGGCCGATATCTATACTGCCTTTCTTATCAAAAGTGCTAGAAAGTGTTGTGTATAAACAGATGTCGGACTTTGTGCTGAGACATAATTATTTGTCACAATTTCAATCTGGATTTCGCCCAGGTCACAGCACCACTTCTGCCCTTCTTAAGGTGACTGAAGACATTCGCGAGGGAATGGAGAGTAGATTGGTCACCGTACTTGTACTTATTGATTTCACAAATGCCTTCAATATGGTCGACCATGACATTCTCCTTGCAATTCTTCAACACCTTAATTTCTCTTCTATTACTTTAAATTGGTTTTCATCTTACCTTCGTGGTCGTCAGCAAGCTGTGCGTGTAGGTCGGAATACATCTGACTGGTGTACAGTATTGTCTGGTGTACCACAGGGTGGAATCCTGTCTCCTATATTGTTCTCTTTGTTTATAAATTCTCTTTCTTCCTGCCTTGACTGCTCTTACCATTTTTACGCTGACGATCTTCAGATTTATATACAAGCTGATACAAGCTCGCTTAATAACGCCATTAGCCAAATCAACAAAAATTTAGAACGTATAGCTGCATGGTCTTGCGATTTTGGCATCAAGGTCAATCCAGCAAAATGCCAATGCATAATTATCGGCAGTGACCGTCAATTAGCCAAAGTGGATTTAAGTCTTGTTACGCCGGTCACGTTTGAAAACTCAGTTATACCCTTTTCAGCTGCGGTCAAAAATCTGGGCTTGTTCCTCGACTGCAATTTTAGTTGGGCAACGCATATCCGCGAAATTTGTAAATCAGTCACCGCAAAGCTCTGTTTCCTTAATAGGCTGAGAAATTTCCTTCCAACCAAGACGAAGATAAATCTGGTGCATACTCTCATCTTCCCCATAATCGATTATGGTGATGTGTGTACAACTGATCTCAATGAGGATCTTCTTAATAAACTGGATCGCCTCATCAACAATTGCATCCGCTTTATATTTTGTCTTCGTAAGTTTGACCATGTGTCCTCCTTTCGACGTCGGCTTAATTGGCTTCCTATTCGCAAACGAAGACAAAGCAGGATACTCCTAACTCTTTTCACCATTTTACACGATGTACTCTCGCCCTCCTATCTTAGTAGTAAGTTTATTTATCTGAAGGATACTCATGAACGGAACTTACGCTCCTCTGAAACTTTGACTCTCTCTATTCCTTCTCATCATTCCGGTTTCCGATCTCAATCTTTTAATGTACAAGCTGTTCGACTTTGGAATGAAATTCCTCACGACATCAGAAAACAAGTAACCAAGTTTAGTTTTAAGAAAAGACTACAGGCACACTTTGTAGGTTTAGATGTGTAGGCTTGTGGGTCTAGTGAATTCTTCATCTATGTCTATATTGGTTATACTGTTTTATAATATATATGTATGTATATTTATTATTTATGTAGGTATATGTATTTATATATATATATATATATATATATAACATGTATGAATATATTTATAGTTCTTATATTATTTATGTATTAGTATTGTATTATTTATTTGGATGTATGTGTACGCATATTATGTATCGTAGTTGTTAATACTGCGTATTTCTTTTTTTTATTTTTTTTTCCTTGGTCAAATATACCGCCATCGTTGTTTTATTACTGCCCGAAGGTTGACTGGCAGAGAATGCTTTTAGCATTAAGTCCGCCTTTGTCTCTATACTTTTGTATGGTACATAAAGAAATAAATAAATAAATAAATTATAACTCAATGTTAAAAACTACTTTTTATAGTGTACGAGGCTCTGGTCAATTAAACGTTTCACCGCCTTTATGTAATTAATGTAACAGAGATAGTGTGCAATTGATTAAATTATTTTGTTCTTGAAAACTGCAGCAATAGGGTATTTGACAACATTAAAAATATACTACAAATTGTTATTATTCTGTCAGATAGTAGCACTAAAAAACATATTTCACTTTATTTTCAAATAAATCACGCATATTTTTGCAAATAACACGAAATTAAAATACTGTAATTTTAGGAAATTTTACCAGTGACCGAAACGCCCTGTGATTGGTGACAACTTTGATGACGTCACACGCTAGTAAAAAATGATCTTTCCTATATAGAATCTTAATAGATACTTGCGTGTGACGTCACACGTATCATAGACCGCCGCCATGACAGAAACAGCGTTTTTGGCGCGGTTTTGAAAGTTTAAACTTTAACATTAATTTTTATTAACAATACTGTTATTTTTTTCGGAAATATCAATGGAGTGGGTTTATTTTGTAATAAAGAATAAATTAAAATGATTTTTAAAAATTAGTCAAATACCCTATTGTAGAGCAGGGGTCATCTATATTACCTATATTTACGAAATCACCCATATTGTTAAAGTAACTGGACGCAATTAAGATGAAACTAAATATAAGTAATAAGTTTAAGTTATTATGTTCATAACTGTATGTTGTAATTGTAATACACGCAGTATTTGTCGGAACGCTGAAGCTTTGAAGCACTGAAACGCTTAACTTTCCATATTTTTTTTCCGATAACATTGATCCATACACAGCAATTTAACAGTCAGTCAAAAATTTACAATACAATATTATATCAATTCATTAAATAAAATAAAATAAAATATCAACAAAAATATCCATCTAATATGTAATAATAAATTTAAATTAAAACAATACCAGACAATTACCTACACAAAAGATAATAATAATAATTATATTATTAAATAGCACTGTAGCATTCGCCTTCAATTCTTACCCGTTCACTTAATCAGAACAGTAGGTAAGTAATCTGAATAATGCTATGGGTTTTCTATTTTTAACCGACTTCTAAAAACTTTTTCAATTCGATTTTTAACCTTTTTATCTCAGAATTCCGTTATTTATCAACCGATTTGAAAGATTCCTTTTTCATTTGAAAGGGCATAATTTCAGATTTTTTCCATATTTTCCCCATATTTTTCGGCTGATGGGATCCGTGAGGAATCAAGAAAATCCTAAAATATTATAGGGCTATAATTATGTATAGCGATTTTAATACATATATGTTTTTGGAAGACGATTTCTTTGAAGTTAGTTAAATTTTTGGGCTAAATTAAATTAGATTTACTTACTTATGCCCAAGTTCGTGTGTGATGGTATGCGCGAGCATGATGCCGTTGTCCTCGTTGACGGAGCAGCTGCGGTCTGGCTTGCACATGCCGGCCACGTGCGCCACTCCTAGTGTACTGAAAGATAGCATTTCTTTAATTTCTTACGATAATTTCTATTTAGAATTGTGCGCAGGATGAAATTTATAACACATTTTTCTAATCGACTATTTCCTGCGTTAACACGTGGTGTTCATTCACACGAAATCTATTTGTGCAATAACTAGGCTGTAGTTGTACATAGTTATAATATTTGAGATGTAGGGTACATGTAAAATATATTTTCTTTGTTTTGTTTGCCGCATTATGACTATTTAAGACCGGACCGTGAAAGTTTAGTAGGAGATATACAATGATAATAATAGTGTCATGACATTACTATGAACATAATTATCAGTAACAAGTTTAGAAAAATAATATGACATAAACGTTTTTCTGCACAAATTACTTGAAAGTATCTAAGGTCGAACCGTACCTACTATATAAGACTATATAAGCCTATATAAGACTTTATCAAATCACTAACAGTAGTAACAGCTAACAAGGTGGTCGAAAACTCGTTTTACAAGACGTGACATTATTACATCATACTTATTATCTGAAAAATTGTACTTTAGGCCACCAATGAGCCTGGGCGGGTTTTACTACATTTAATACTGGTGACAATCTAGTTACATTTTACGCTACATTAGATAATTATGCTTCGCTCTGAATATATTTAATCATGTACCTATATTATATATTTTATTAAATGTATTGCATTACAGAGTGGACCATTTGCTTATTTGATTAAAATGTTTAAAAAACATACAATAATCTACATCTACAACCATAAACGGAGTACAAATACTACATGTACTACAGGTAGGTAGGTGTTAGTTAGTAGGTATTTCTACTACCCATTTCATACAAAAGTTGCTCTGTAAACAGATTTTGTCTAAAGGCAAAACTTAAAATCCGCTTATAGTTTGTAAAATACATAATACTTATTACTTAGGTATAAACAGAAATAATTTAATAAAACATGAAAAGTGTTTATACTATTTTGGAATATACGCAGATAAAAAAAAACCGAGCAAGTACGTGTCAGGCCACGCGCAATATAGGGTTCCGAAGTAGTAAGTTTATCAACTACTTATTACTCATTAACTACCTACTTATACTAACATAATCGTGATAGTTTTCCATATAAATTCATCATATAAACTATTTTTGAGAATTTTTCACTTGTCCAGCTCCAGCCGTTTAGCCGGGCGGCAGGGGGAGACACTTGACTCTACCCAGAATTAGGATTTTAAAGCCAAATATTACACAAACGGACCCCTAAATCCAAAAATGGTGTTAAAAGACCCATAATATTTTTGAAAGACCTTTTCAACGATACCCCACACTATAGAGTACGCAACGAATAAAAAATTCATCCTCACGTTACCTTTACCTGGGGAGGTACCCTGAAAAAATATATATTTTTCAATATTTTATTTTACGATTTTGGAGTTTTAATAATTATGTATATCCATGCCAAATTACAGCTTTCTAGCATTAAGGGTCTCGGCGCTATACTTCAGACGGACGGACATGACGAAACTATAAGGGTTCCGATTTTACTTCGAAACCCTAAAAAGCAAATCTCGTATTACGAGTTTGTTGAAAGTTTTATCTATCGTGCGGATTTAGGTGATATCAATGTGCAAGTATTATCAGCATTATCAACTGTTATCGTCGTGGTAAATCCCGTGTTGTATCCACTATAATACACTAACTGCATTGTACTAACTGTATAGGTAGTTACATGTACTTGACCGTGAGGTAGGTTCTAATCTCTTGATTGATTGATTGATATTGAAATGATTTATTAGAAAAATGAGTTTCACAAATTATTTCGTTGTTGGGACATCCTTTTAAGTAAGAAATTTTACCTGTGCCAGGATGTCCCAACGATGTCCCAACAATGATATTATTCTGTCACACTTGAACTACTACAATTCCGCAAGTCATGTTATAATTATTATTATTGCAGATTGATTTAAAGCAATTAATAGTTGTAATAGGTATATTGCTCATGGCAAGAGTAGCTTTATCGTTTCAATACAGGGTAAAGGCATTTTCTTGTAATTGAGGAGGCTTAGACAGCCTTACTGCTTCATTGATATCATTGGTTAATGATTGAAGAGTGAACGATACCCACCATTAACGACTCCGTGCTGTCTATTAGTCTTCGCTATTAGCCCACTAATTGCGTATCTTTGCTACGTAATAGCGTTACGTAGTGGGTGTGGCGTACGAATAATTAAAAGTCCATGGAGTCCAAGAGTGCGTAGTGCGTAACTATACAACATTGTATCGTGTTATGTCCGAAATAGTTAAATTAGACATTGATTATTACAATTATAACATTCTCTTCACTCTCTATACAAATATACAATGCTTTAGTATTTTATCATTTGACTTGATTTGCAAGGTTTGTTTATATTTTTGATTATTAAATACTTAATAAAATATTTTGAAATAAAACCCATGAATTATTGTACTTGTACGTATAACAATTTATACAGATTTGTATAGAACGGTCGGGAGCGCAGACATGGCCGGGAATAGGCGGCTAATAATATTCGCGGGCGCTGACTCACTCACGCGGAAGCCGACGAAAAGCTCTATAAATTCCTTGTAATAAATCCGATATACTTATACATACAAAAGTGATGAGAATACGAAAACTGTTTACATAATAGCAAAAAGGGATTGCGCTGGTAAACGAACTGTAAGTCATTAACAAACTATATTCTATCGTCAGTTGCCATAATTCATTGATTTTTTAATTTCAACGTTATAGGTAGATATAGATTCTTTTGTTTATTCGACGAGGTATTATTTGGTTATACATTATGTTTATATTTTTTTGTTTTATGTAATTTAGTATAAGTAACAACACACATATTATAGACAAAATATTTTTCTAGCTTTCTTTTTCTTATAAATTTTAACTATGACAAATCTCACACTCCACCGCGCGATACGCTATAAAAGGCATACTAAGTTTTCTCTTCACGTAATAAATAGACGTGGATCGGTCCTGTAGTCAATAATACTCAATAATAAGTAGCAGCTGTATTTACGCGATAGAATCTGTTTACGCTCGCGATCCCATAATGGCATCAATTAAAGATACGCGTTGATGTCTTTTCAACGCATTACGTGCGAGGGCGTTTACAAATTATGCGGTTAATTTATGAAATAAAGCAATAATGTTAAATTAATTTAATCAGGTCAATTTAATCTGGTTACGTCACGGTTCCTATTTGGTTATTTTTGAGCGTTAAATAACATTACAGCTCTTAAATTACATATCCAAAAACAGATATTTTAACACCATTTATGAGATATTAAATTTCGATTTAACTTGTTCATATTACGCGCAACTCATAAATCACATTTGGGGCCGTTGATGTTAACACATCATTTCTTCTCGGGTGGTCTGAGGTGAGATTTACTTAGTTTCGAAAATGATATTACGAAACATAAATGACAGTGTGGTGTGCATAGTGCTCACTTCAAGTATAAAACTTAATTGATTGCAAACACGTTGCTGTATCGCTTACTACTTAAAAGCGTCGTAGCCTTGTTCATCACTTAGGCGGCGGCGGTGCCTTCAAACGATACGCGAAGTCCTCTCATAATGAAATTTACATGTTAAAACGTTGCCTTTTAAGTTTCTCTTATGAATGTATTTTGATAAAGAAAAGGTGTCGACAGTAAAATAAACGTATGTTGTGATTTCGGTGTTAGGGTTGCGCAATTTCGAGAGAAACTGAATGCTTAGAGGGCCATCTATCACTCTTTACGTAGACCCAATGACGGAAGTCGGTATGGCGAAAACAAAACATTTTTTATATGCAATGTTCGAAAAAATATAAAAAAAAAACTCGTTATACTATAATATAAAGGACAGGAGCAAAATTTGTTTTCACAAATTGTCAACCATGCACATTACTCCTTTTTATCTCTAAAATATTAAAATAAAAAAATACGGTTAAGTATCAACGTATGCGCAAATTCTGTCTTTCAGAGAGAGTTTCCATAATCATTTAATTTTTTTTTAATTCTATTGAAACGGAAAATATGAATTCATCTATACTAATATATAAAGAGGAAAGATTTGATTTTTTGTTTGCATTGAATAGGCTCCGAAACTACAGAACCGATTTGAAAAATTCTTTCACTGTTGGGAAGCTACACTATCCCCGGGTAACATAGGTTATATTATATTTTCAAAAAAATTAGGGATCCTTAAAAAAACTCCAATAATGTAACCCAAGGTGTTAAAAAATAAAAAAACCGAAGCAAAGCGAGGGCGGTTACTCGTAGTTAATACGATTACAGTACGGAACCGACGCTATTCTGGTCAGACTTGACTGGCTATTTTTATTTTATCATGTGTGAAGTGTGAATGATGATGCGATACTGTTCGATAACCAGCCTCTTATCGTTATTCAAATAACATCTGCAAATGAAGATAAAAACGATACGTTTGTTGTCATGGCATGTTTTTACGGCTCTTATTTATCTACCTAATATTAATCACGTTAATTTATTCTTTGATTTAAATTCCACATTATTCGGTTTAATTTATAAAACTAACGGTTGGCTGTCGCCGATGTGCCGAACTAATTTCATATTATACGAGAATTCTAATAATACTGTGACACTATATAACTCATTATATGTTTCAAAACTTACAAATATCTTACTTAGCAAAAACTAAATCGACTTAATGATTGATTGTAAGTCGAGTAGTCGAAAATCGCAAACAGGTTTAAGTGGTTGTCGGTCAAATAAGGTTGAAAAGACTTTAACATTATTTATCAGTGTTGATTGAGCTGTGAATTCATAATATAGTACGTATATACGTAACAGACGTGAGGTAAGTGGGCGCAACGACACTTGCGGGCGATGCGAGACGGCTTGGCGGCACTGAACGAAACCACAACACAATACAATAATCAATTTAAATTACTTTTATCGAAACGATCGCAATACGCTACAATATAATTGGAATTTGTGTTAGGAAATCTAATATAAATCTGTCTTCAGATTGACGTGTCAGCCTCTTAATCCTAATAACTGTTGTCATCATTTTGACACAATCATCGACACAATTGGGCAGGCAGATCAGTGTAGAAATAAAATCTGCGTCATTTTAATTTATATGTTTTGTTTAAGAAAGGTTTAATTTTTGATTAAGCGGAAGTGGTCCAATAAAATATATCAAACATTGAAGTTGATATAATATTTATCTACGGTTTGTAAATTAAATCATTCATTATTTGATGATTAAGTGTGATATTTGAATATTTGCAAATGTGAATTTCGGTCACAGTAAAAATTTTATGTTTCTCAACCTAGTTTTTTTTAAATTTAGATTTATAATATGGAGTCAGATTACCGCGTCCCTAAGAAGTTGTTTGTTGGTACCTAATTATTAAATTATTTCTAATTCAAAATCAAAATCTTTTTCATATTATGAGTATCTTGTCCATACACTTATGAACGTTTTTTTTTGCTTCTACCCGTGGTTGGTAGTCTACACGTCTACCACCCGTCCGAAAAGGTACTTTATGAATTGATGATAATTGCGCTTATGAATTATCCTGAAACCTGACTGACCTGACCGATAAATCAAATCATCATGAATTACTATTACTAGTCGTCAAGAGAATCATGACATAATTTTAAAGCCGACAAAAAGCAATGCAAATTGCACTATTGTAAGGTAATGTTCGTCAGACAAAGATGATGGGTATATGTAATGATTGAATTTATTTGTAAGGATAAGTGCATTTTTATACGGTTCGATGCATAATTCATGGGTGCATTGCGACCGCGGACCGCCCCGGGGCCGACAGTCGACACCGTTACGAAGATACTCATTGTCTTTTGATTGCCGCCTTCCGAGAACATTCGACTACTCGTTTGTACCGTTTACCGAATGCATTGGCTTCCTTATTGCATACATTACATACTGGTTTTTTGGTAAATATACGCGCGCTGAATAGAAATGTACCTGTGTTTCCCGAGCTTTCGATTGTATTTATAGATTTGAATAAAAAAGCGTTTAAAGTGATCAATAAACATTTCAGTAAAGTCTGATACACGCAATTCAAACAAATATGCTATGTGTTCGTTAATGGGATTACATAAGGCCGATACGTCTGCTTCGCATCACCGACGGCTATTCCAGGTCCGCCGTCTGCAACCCGAATGTTTTGTTGACATTAACATATTACGTTAACTGCATCTAGGTGAGCCGCAAATAACTTGTCTATTGAAAACATTGAACACCAATTTGTAAATAACGAGTATCTACCCTCGCTTCGCTTCGGTTTTCTTATTTTTTTACAACTTATTGGAGTTTTATTAAGTATCTCAAATTTTTTGAAAATATAATATAGCCTGTGTTACTCGGGGACAGTGTAGCTTCCCAACGGTGAAAGAATTTTTGAAATCGGTTCAGTACTTTCGGAGCCTATTCAATGCAAACAAAAAATCAAATCTTTCCTCTTTATATATTAGTATAGATGTGAGGTGCTCATCGGAGAATTCGATTAATGAAATCGCAATGAGTATCGTAAGAGGTGGTCGTTGAGCAATGATAAAGTTGTATTGGTACTTATGTAACGCTATAGTTACAGGCTTTTGTTAAAATAATGAATGCCCAATTTGTATACACGCAACATCCTTGGCCTTAATGTAAATGCTTTTGAAGTGACCGCAGTGTGCGGTCAGTGCTGTTAGCGGTTTGCAAACACACGCAAAAAATTCGATCATAACGAGTCGGGATGTACTATTGTATTTAGCATTGGTATTAAATTAATTATGCCGACCTCAAATAAAACTTGGAAATGGCCAGGAGGATGATGGTTTAATTATTTTAAAATATATTTTAACGGAACGTAAACCCTGAAAAGTAACCGAAAGGTTGAATAGTGGGCACAGTACAATAACATACTTAAATTATTAGATTTCGAGCTAGAACACATAGCTACGTCGTAGCCGTAGAGGTTTTCAGTTTCAGTAGAGGTTTTTTTTAGTTTTGTTTTGTTATAAGTTGTTTTAGTTCCATAGATTTGCTTATCTATGTATTTGCAACCTCAAGTAGATTAAGACAATTACGAGTATTACGACAATATACTGTAGTGTGCCATATATTTTAGCGTCTTTAATAATTATGAGTGACAAAACTTATGTATAATTCTATTTTCAAAAATTATAATATGCTAATTCAGCCTTGTAACAGTTTCATTATGAATGCAGGAATAAAAAAAATATCAAATAAGTACTTAACTTTAATTACTCATATTAATACTTTCGAAGGTGATTTAAATAATTCTTTCAATATAACGATGTAAGAAATAATTACTGAATTATGTGATGACTTTAAAGCATCCTCATTTTACACGTCTGTGTTTATAGTACAAATAGCGCTTACAAATATTTTAAACAAAGTAGGTATGCGCCCAATCAGCTATTTGTTAATCGCGCAATAGCTTAGGCAGACTCGGCGGTGCCGCCGATGAGTGCTAAGTGTTTTGCGGATTATCAAATAAACGTTTCAACCAAACACCGAACAGAACATCAACATAACCAGATTATACAAGTTCATTTATACATCGCACTACACTACCACTACATCACGGTGATAAATGGTTGCAATTCTAAATGCAGAGTAAGTGACACAGATTTGTATTGGCAGCATTTAGATACCAATCATTATGTTTCTATTGCACATTATTTACTCTCATATAAGACGATATTTATGGATAAATATTTAAACTTGTCACTTCTAGGACGACAATTTCTTGGTATGACAGACGGAAAATAGCGAAAACAAGGTGACTAAACTATTTATCAGTAAACATTTACACCTGATTTCTAAAACAGATACATATCTTATTACATGAAAGACGGGAAAATAATGTAGGCGGTATTTGTGTCAATGTCTGAGTCTTTGACCTGACTCACTATGCCTTAAAGCAAGGTAAAGCTAGCTATGCCCTATTAGTACAACAGCAGTTAGACGTCGTAAAATTTTCTATAAAAGTAGAGACATCGATGATTGACATCTCAAGTAGGGAAACGTAATTGCAGATAGCCTCCACGCACTCCCAGGTGGCGATATTTAATCCGAAAGTGTTCTATTTCCGACCGGGTTACTCACCGCCGCTCTACGAGTGTACCGGCAGCAATCACACATGCCCGCCGCTGTCATTGACCTTGCTTTAATGCGAAATTATGAAACAAAAAATACATAATGCCTTGATGACATTTATATACACGTGTGCTTAAGCGTTTGGCCGTTTTATGTCACTTCGATAATATTTATATTCGCGTACGTAAATTTGTTAAATAATACTAAATTTATACGGGCGATAATTGTAGACAATAAATAGATGTCGTGGTTCTTGACACCCGCAGTTGATTAAGAAGATGACATAATATAAAATACAATAAAAAGATAAAATAAACGGTGTATTTTATCGCTTCGCGATACTTACTGAACTTCATTCGCACTCATTTTAAAATGTAATGGTAAGAAAGCTGTAGAATCGTAACAATTTTGTTATTTTACAATGTATTTAATATGAGGACGAGAATTATTAAGTAGGCTAAGTGTGCCGTATCTCTGCCGTATTTGACACATTTTCAACCGAGTATTATGAAACAAATTGCATATAGGTACTTAAGTCACATGCGGACCGGTCCTACACGCAGTGTAAATCTATCTTGATCAAGCAAATTGATTAGGTTATTACAGCTCTATTCATTAGTAGGTAATATCATTATATGTATAAGTAAGTCCATACCTACAAGGTGTGTCGAGTTGACTGCAGATATCTCGCCTGGTCACGAGTATTGCTACATCGTGGTGGTGTGGATTCTCGTCGTCTTCTGGGTTCAGTTGGTGTTGCCAGCGGCAAAACGACGCCAGTGTGTAGTCGGCGTTGGTTGAAACTTCCAGATCAGGAGCAGCTCGCATCTCTTCTACGAGTATTATTTTTACAACGACAACTTTGATGTAGTTGCCAATAGACGGGTCCATGTAGAGCGACGAAACCTAAACAAAGATTTTTTTATGGTTTATCGAACATTAGCTTTAGAACAACTATTCTCATCATATCGGAAATGCATTTTTTTAAAGACAGTGTATAACTGTGCAAAAAATTGTCCTTATCATTATACATTTTTTTATATTAAGTATAACGTAAACGAAACGTAAAAAGAATATTTTTTAATAGAGCATACAAAGATTATAAATCGAAAGTAATAAATGTAATTTGCACAAAGGGCTTCTTTAAAATGATAAAGTAAGTACATTTCAAAATCATGGTAAACAAAGTAAACAGAAATAAAGTTGTACTAACCATGTTCATAATAGTGAGAAGGTAAGTCTCTAGATTGCCTTCATTGTGAAAATCGGTCATAGATTTATCGGCGACCAGCAAGACTTCAACGTGACGCGGCCGACTGACGGAGCGGGTCGAGCGCCGTGTCCCGTCGTCCGGTCGCTTCGGCTGCTGATGGTGATGGTATCGCCGATACTTCTAAAATTGCACGCACTGTGTCATAATTTTCCTTTTTGGCAAGTGGTTACCATAGAAGATTACCATTTTATATCAAGTGATATCAAGATCCTTACCGCTCACCGCCCATGCAAGAAGTGGTGAAGCTCTATGTTAAAATGTAACTGGCCAATGTTACAACCAAAAAACTTGAAAACATTCTAATATTGAATTTTTGAGGACGATAGCTAGTCACACAGGTAAAAATCTTACCATTCGTTTAAATTACACAAAATTTGTAAAGTTCAGCGATTTAAAATAGGAGAGAGTGTTGATTTGATCGTCACGTCTGGTTGTAAGTAAAGTGTATTAGAATATCATATAATAATAACTTGAACTCAAAGAAGGACGGTGTCTAAAGATTCCCCAAAATGAAATAACATGTGGGATTCCATAAAAAATACATCTTTATTTTTTATTTACCTTAGCATTTCTGGTTTTTAGCTCTTCAACTTCATGCCTAGTTGTATTAATCTGCTTCCATTGATAAGGAGGTTGCTTAGTTGCACAGTTCTTTGACCTTCTCTTTTTTCGACGTGTCCTAATACGCCTAGGCCTATCGTTCCTCACTTTACTTTTGACATTGTTTTTTCCGTCCATATTTTGTCCTGAATGACTATTTTCTACGGAATTACTTCTTGAATTACTTCGTGAATTTATCGCGTTGTAATATGGTCTTCGTTCTTCGATTCTTAATTTAGTTTTTTGTCTTCTGTATGCAGTAGGATCACGTCTCATTGATTCTAAAAGTTTTCTTCTTTCCTCTAAATATAGTCTTCTTCGTTGATCTAAAACCTCCTTATTGTGACGATTCCGTCTGGCGTTATCATATCTTCTATTTTGTTCTAGAGATGCTTTTTCATTTCTATTTCTAGCTTGAGTTGCACGAGTATCAGTTCTACTGTCGATTGATCTTTTTTTTCTATAAAACGATTCAACTTTGTCCACAGCTGATCGTTTGAAAACAACGTGAGGTCTGCCCGCAGATTTATCGGTGGGAATTTGATTGGATGGTTCGATCCAATACTCTCCATTCTCTGTCCATAAAACTCCAGCCTGTATACAAACAAATTAATATTAAGATTTGTGCGGTAGAATGAGTAGATGGTACTCTATCTCTACCAACTATTTATCATTTATTTGTTTTGTTTAATCATTTTTTAAACTATGATAATCTGTTCTAGGCCCACGAAAACAGAAAAAGGTAGGTTTAGTTAAGTTTATCATAAAAACAATCGTTTTCGATCCAACCACTTAAAATATTTTAGAAATGCTCTCTGCAGGAATTCAATCCATGATTGTATTGTGGGACTTGTTTGTAACTTCTATCCCACAAAAAATTGCGAGTATTACCCGATAAGCCCCTGTGGTGTAAAACATATTAACCGCAGAGGTATTTCGCGATAAGTCGTTTATTTACAAAAGCAAATGAAACTAAACTTACACTAAATAGCTAGTCAATTGCGTGTCAAACCGGTCTCGAAGGCAGTGGGTCAACAAATCTTACGTCTGCTTGCTAGTAACGTTAGATAAATTGATTGATAACGAAGTAGACGCGGTTTTGAGCGAAATTTAATGGAAACTGTTCCATCCGGATGATATCTAGGAGCCCACTGATCCACACGATTATGCAGTGATTTATACTAACTAGGTGACTCGATATAAAATAGTCTATCTATAAGCAAAGACGATGGAAATCTAGCAACGTCTGAATATCATTAAGCGTGTTTTAAAGTTATCCTAAACTATTCATAAATCATAATGAGCATGACTTGTTATTATGGAGGTGCTATAGACGATTGTGAAGATTAGTTAAGCTTATCGTGCAATAATTAAGTGCATGTCCGTTTGAATAATCTACTACATAGTCGTAGCGTATTATTATTAGGTTGAGCGACCGACCAGCCTGTATGTCGCCGGCCTTGTGGACTAGAAGGCCGCTCGCGAAAGTACGCACGCAACACAATGTACCTTATTCATAATCATAACTACCTGATTATTTTTTTCCCCACTTCCGATACAGTCTATATTATTCTAAGTTCTAATGATTTATGGTATAATTCTAGCTTTTAGTCAGCCAAATAATTTTTTTTGGGTACTTGAGTAATAAATAATTGTTTTGAGAAGTTGTAAGGGCAAAAATATTTTGTGGCTAATGTGATGACTGATGATATAACATTTAATGATAATCATTTTGAAATGTTAAGGTTTTTGGTAGGTACTTAGTTATTAGTGATCGAAGGGTACCTATTAACTATGCTGCTTATCCTACCAACGTATAATAAGTAGGAAGTACATTATCGAAATGTATATTATGATATTAAGCTTAAAAATAACATGGGTCGCCATAGGAGTGTCGCTGTAGAACACTTTTTGTTTTTTTTTTCTTGTAGAGTTCTTTGTCTTTGTCAATGCAATAACAGAGATAAACTAATGATTTTACAAATTGGTATTCACACTAATGTATTAGGAAAAGTACATAATCCATGTGTGCGTGGGAGTAGAAATTTAGAAAATATTAGTGTAGTAAAAGTGAGCGCTCATCAGATATTCAAACAATGGCAGATTTCAAGACGTCGTTTATCCGACGGTTAAGTGGTACCACTCAGCCGTGTAAAGCACTTTACTTTACATTCCTAAGTTATTTAAAAATATTTTTTTACGTAATTGCATAGCTTTCGTTGTTGCTTTGTTTAGAGAGTCATCAACATCGTTTTCTAAATAAGTTCTAACACAATCTTACAAACTATGCGTAAAAACTTAAAATGGCGTTGACTAGATTAGGTATCTTCACCTTATTTATTAACCTAACTATCCTCCCAGTTATTTATAAAAATTAACACCATATATAATTTGTTAACTTATTATTACGAGACTATATAATTATAAAAGTAATAATTGTCTAAGTAAAAAAATTAATAGCTTAAAACACGCGAATATTGACGCACAAACACCTTATCAAGATCGTGATGGGTTCGCGGGATCCAAAAGGTGAAAATCAGAATAAGTCTTCGGGCTCAATACTATAATAAAAAGTACATGAAATTATATTTCTAAGAAGGGAACATATGTTTTACATAATTTATGAACATTAATATTAATCCGACAAGCCGATAACTTAAGTTGCGTTCTTAGAAGTGCTAAAAGATTTTGATATAAAAGGCTGCATACTTAATAAATTGTTGGTATGTATCCCAAGAATTTTAAGACAATAATATAAATAAAACAGTTGTTTTTAGGCAGATTTTTTTAGGATATAGATATTTAAAAAAAGTATACTCTATTTTGCCGGCTGCACCAATGTTAGATCTTAATACTTTGTAGGAAGAAATGTGTAAATACCCTTATTTCGCGGTGACCTTTTAGGTTACAATTCCGTAATGTCAAGGTCCTGGACGTTGTTGATGTTACGGTGTATATATTACAAATGATTACCAAAATATTATGAAATATACTGAATCCAAGTTGTTCTAGCATTAAGTAACACCTTTTATTGCACTTATAAAGTTAAGGCTTCGCTCAAGAGCGGCCTTGTTTGTTTGCAAACCGACATCCATCTATCTTATACCTAAGATAATTATAAATACAGAGAGCATTTTAATTGATTTTATGTCATTAAGGAAACTGATTAATATGCACGTATGTAGTTGATTCTTTTATTAAATTACGTAGGTACAAAGGTAAAGCCGCGACTTTGTCTACATGAAACGTTTCAATACAAAACCGTAAAACTCATGGTCTACATCTTTAGCGGGCTGAATAGAAATTTAGGTTTACATGTATGTAGTTAAATTCAGTTAGGTGGGTGAGCTAAGGTGGGCTAGTCAAGGCATAGGGTGAGCTAGTCCTCCCTCTTCGCAATAATTGTCTCGCTCCCCTGTCCGCATGAACTACAAAGGCCGCTAAAGCCAACAGCAATTCTCCACTCAAAACAATCGTCTCGGCTGAGCCTTTCCAAACTTGCATATATCCGCGTTAATGCAAAAGCCACTAGGGCGTTGGCAACTTTCTTTACTGGAGAAAAAAAACTTACAATCCCATTACAAGCCGAGAGTGCGATCCTGGAGCTGGGCTGCCCCCGCACGGAGCCGGTGTAGTGGCATGATGTAGCCGCCGCCTGCGGGCGGTCCCGCGAGCGCCCCCCCGCGGTATGCCGCTCCACCACCATCGCTGGGGTTATGAATGTCACTGACGGCCTGGGGACAATGAAATTGATATAGATATATATAAAATAATCCAAATTGTACAAAAAAAAGTGTGTACGTGTAATCTTTACGCGCGATAGAAGTAAAACTTCTTGAACGTTGGTGACACGTATTACCAAAAAAATTAAACTTAATCCTACTAATATTATAAATGTGAAAGTTTAGATGTTTGGATGTTTGGATGTTTGGATGTTTGGATGTTTGTGACTCAATCACGCAAAAACGGCTGAACGGATATGGATAAAATTTGGCACACGGATAGCTTTCAACCTAACTTACCAGATAGGCTACTTTTTATCCCGGAAAATGTACCTGTTCCTGAGGGATAAGAGGTACAATTTAGTCATAGAAAAACAGTTTGCCGTTTTTCGTCACACTGACATGACAGATGAACGAAATAAAAATGGCCGAACTTCAATCAGCTGATTAAGTGATTAAGTTGTAATATGGTTAATTGTTTTTAATACCTAACAATATACCAATTGTGCGGAGATGCACATTGTGATAATTTTTATCATACAATACGAGGTTTAGTAGCCATCGATCTTGTGTAAAATTAAATAATTCAACAAAACATTTTTTGTGGAAAACTAAGGCTGCTTACATACTAGCGTTTATAAAGCGCTTCATGCATGCACCTAATGAGCAATCAGTGAGTTACAAAAAATAATAATTTTACGATAAAGAAAATAACTGGTAGCTTATCATTGAAGTATAATATAGTAAAGTACCAGAACAGACAGCGCGAACAAAATTTGTGTCGCGTCGGTAGATTCTGTTTTTAAATCGAACGAATCCATTAAAAATTGAAGCCCACTGCAGCCAATTTATTTGGCCAAACATAGTATTCGCTGTATCGGTTTTATACGCCAGTAATAATACTTCAATGTAGCTTATCAAGTTTTTTCCTACCTTTCAATAAGAAGTGCTATCGAAGTATTATAAGATATCGTATCAGGTTTAATTGATTGCAAAAGATCATCAAATTTGGTTTTTAACATTCGTAAATGTCTTTCTATTTTTTATATTTACTTTATAGTAAAAAATATTAATTTTCCTGAACCGATTAAGCAAGTCATTATTAAAATGTCGGATGAGTGCGTACGTCTTTAAAATCCTAGTGCGGTTTTAGCCTAATGTCGAAATTGCTTTATTTTTCTATAGCTGTGCAAGCGTTTAGGCCAGTAACTTTTGAATCACTGATTTTAGTCATGGACATATTACTCTAACTGGATACATAACTTCGTAGTTGTACCTGAAGATCGATGATGGCATAAAATAATGACCATTTTTGTATTGTGTCCATGTTATCTATAGTCCCAGGATATAATAAAATTATCTTTCGATTGTGATTTTTTATAATGGTTTAAAAACATCTAAGATGAAATCCTACTAATATTATAAATGTGAAAGTTTAGATGTTTGGATGTTTGGATGTTTGGATGTTTGGATGTTTGTGACTCAATCACGCAAAAACGGCTGAACGGATATGGATAAAATTTGGCACACGGATAGCTTTCAACCTAACTTACCAGATAGGCTACTTTTTATCCCGGAAAATATACCTGTTCCTGAGGGATAAGAGGTACAATTTAGTCATAGAAAAACAGTTTGCCGTTTTTCGTCACACTGACATGACAGATGAACGAAATAAAAATGGCCGAACTTCAATCAGCTGATTAAGTGATTAAGTTGTAATATGGTTAATTGTTTTTAATACCTAACAATATACCAATTGTGCGGAGATGCACATTGTGATAATTTTTATCATACAATACGAGGTTTAGTAGCCATCGATCTTGTGTAAAATTAAATAATTCAACAAAACATTTTTTGTGGAAAACTAAGGCTGCTTACATACTAGCGTTTATAAAGCGCTTCATGCATGCACCTAATGAGCAATCAGTGAGTTACAAAAAATAATAATTTTACGATAAAGAAAATAACTGGTAGCTTATCATTGAAGTATAATATAGTAAAGTACCAGAACAGACAGCGCGAACAAAATTTGTGTCGCGTCGGTAGATTCTGTTTTTAAATCGAACGAATCCATTAAAAATTGAAGCCCACTGCAGCCAATTTATTTGGCCAAACATAGTATTCGCTGTATCGGTTTTATACGCCAGTAATAATACTTCAATGTAGCTTATCAAGTTTTTTCCTACCTTTCAATAAGAAGTGCTATCGAAGTATTATAAGATATCGTATCAGGTTTAATTGATTGCAAAAGATCATCAAATTTGGTTTTTAACATTCGTAAATGTCTTTCTATTTTTTATATTTACTTTATAGTAAAAAATATTAATTTTCCTGAACCGATTAAGCAAGTCATTATTAAAATGTCGGATGAGTGCGTACGTCTTTAAAATCCTAGTGCGGTTTTAGCCTAATGTCGAAATTGCTTTATTTTTCTATAGCTGTGCAAGCGTTTAGGCCAGTAACTTTTGAATCACTGATTTTAGTCATGGACATATTACTCTACACTATATTCACATTCGTATCAGAATTTACGTAATCACTGTGTTGCCTAGCAACCACAAACAAACAGGTGCATGAAACTTTTGGTCGTATAAAGTGCGTTTGAACTAAATCTGGAGTTCGCAAGTCGCGTTCCATTCCACTCTTTATAATTTAATTTCTTTTTAAACATAATATTTATTTTGCAAAAGTTTAAAATAACACGGAACAGTTACGCATAAAATCGATATAGACTGTTTTAAAATACATAAACATAAATATAAAATGTTATTCGGCTTTGTTTAATGAAATTTAACTTATAAATAACTTTATGCTCACGCATATTGAGTGGAATGAAATATCTGTATAATCTGTACAGTGCCATCTCTCAAGAACTTATTTGTGACGTGGCGAAAATTGGAACTAATGCCATCCCATTCATAAATTACTACTATGCGCACTATGATTGGTCCAATGCGTCCGGCAGCGCCCTCCTTATAGTCACAGATAAGTTGATTTCACTGTATTTCGAAATATAATACGACCAAGTTGCAAAGCATGTAAGCGCCATTATAGCTGTGAGGTTTTCGTAGTCATTTCTATTTATAGTCATAGGCATGCGGACCGTAAATAATATTTTTTTGCAAAGGTTACAAGTCGCTTCACGAAATTAAGGATGTGCGAGCGTGAGTTATTCAATGATGAAAATTGTTTTAAGATGTTGGTTTT
Source organism: Thymelicus acteon (assembly GCA_951805285.1). Classification (NCBI taxonomy): domain Eukaryota; kingdom Metazoa; phylum Arthropoda; class Insecta; order Lepidoptera; family Hesperiidae; genus Thymelicus; species Thymelicus acteon. The sequence continues at coordinate 8,007,520 of OX638229.1, read as the reverse complement.
TACGTCGTTTTCTCTTAATGTGTTGTTGTTATAGGTCAATAGTAAAATAATGAAGATGTCACAAACGTTATAATGATTATTTAGTTCTTTAATAGTTATTTGGTGTGCGAAATACAAATCAGTTTGTGAAAACCCTATAAAGGAATTTTTATGATTTGTTGACAAGTATTATGATACGAGTTTGACTCAAGTATAACTGGATACATAACTTCGTAGTTGTACCTGAAGATCGATGATGGCATAAAATAATGACCATTTTTGTATTGTGTCCATGTTATCTATAGTCCCAGGATATAATAAAATTATCTTTCGATTGTGATTTTTTATAATGGTTTAAAAACATCTAAGATGAAATTATAATATAGATGTAACATAATTGTGTATCTTAATTTTCAATTTACTCCTAATGCAATTATTTAAATTAGGTAATTTTGAAGAAATTCTTATAAAATGTATATTATTTCAATATTACAATTTTTACCACCAGAAGAATTACATATAGAAAACATTTTGAAGAACCGTATCAAAATAGGACATAATTTTTCTAAGTGTGTACACCGTACAATTATGAAGGACAACCTCAATCCGGCCTGTGATTGGTCGAATGGTCATTCCGATATGACGTCATTGATCTTCAGGTACCTCTACAAAGTCTATGATCCAGACAGAGTAATATATCCATGATTTTAGTTAATACGAGTTAATTCTTTGTTTAAGAAGCAATTTGGATTATGCTTTTTTGTATAACATTGGGTATTTTGTCAAGTAAATTTGAAATTCAGTGAGGAGCTGATGATGGTATCTGGAGATAAAGAGTACTAAATATCTGGAGATAAAGGAACTCCTCAATGGTAGAAAAAAATAGGTAGAACGGTGTTTAAAGATATTTTGTTTTCGTTATCGTTGACATTGTGAAATCAGTTCTTCATTGACCAACTAAGGGTCTCATGACGTGTCTTGGAGAACAAATAGTTAACTCCTGAACGGGTGCAAATTACTTAACAGGAATAACAAATATTTTTTTTAGTAACGTTGACATTGCAAAATCAGTACATTAATGACCAACTTAAGGCCTGCTGGTATACTTATCTTGGAGGCTAAATATGTAAATCTCGAACGGATTGGAATATCTGAACAAGATTTAAAAATATTTTTGTTAGTAACGTTGAAATTGCAAAGCCTGTATACATCATTGAGCAACTTGAGCCTGATGGTGTATCTTGGGTAGGTACACAAAATAATTATGCCATGCCACTAAAACGCAGACGTGTCTGTTCACCGCAAAACGGAGCCTGTTCACCTTGGCTCCTACTTTCCGGAATGTATCCCTGGAATGCACCGACCGCCTACAGTTATTGGAAGTCGAAGTTTCCTCGAACCGCAACTATGAAAGGTTCATCGAATCCAAAGCTAAAGTGGCTGCAAGAAAACTTGGGGTCCTTGCAAGGGTGCGCCAGTACTTCTCACCGAGGCAGATTTTAACAATGTATATAAAGTTCAGGTTCGCCCATGTGTGGAGTACTGCTGTCACATTTGGGCCGGTGCCGCAAAATGTCACCTTTCAGCCTTAGATTCGATGGAGAGGCGTGCAATGAGGCTCATTAACGACCCAGACTTGGTGATAACCAACGTGCAAAGCCTCGCACACAGGCGCAGAGTAGCCAGCCTCTCGGCATTCTACAGGATGCGTTTTGGAGATTGTGCTCAGGAATTGCACGAACTAATTCCCCCATCCCCGTTCCTCCATCGAACAACCCGTCGTACGGCAAGCATCCATCCATATGTCGTCAATATCCTACCGCTGCGAACGGTGCGATACACGTCTTCTTTCATACTGCGTGCCGCGAAGGACTGGAATAGCTTGCCTGCGTGGGTGTTCGCGTCCAACTACAATGTAGGTGTCTTCAAGAAAAGAGTGAATAGGCATTCATTAAGTTAGTGCATTCACCATCTTGGACTCCGTCGCCACTTACCGCCAGGTGGGATTGTTGTCACGCACTTATTTTATGTAAAAAAATGGAACTTTTATGTGAAATAAGCTAATGCTTGACCAAAAAGCCACCTGATGGTAAGCGGGAATGAAGTATGGGTGGTAAAGCGCACTAACTTACTTAAAGCCTATTCTCTCTTCACTTGAAGACACCCGTATTATAAGAGTAAGAGCCAAGATGAAAGGGCTTCTTTTGCCGGTGAATTGACACGCTTGATTTTTTGTGACGTTGAATCTCACAAAGTTGGTATGCCAGACCCAATCGAAGGCCTTCAAGATGTCAAGAAAAACTGCTAGCTCTTCCCTATTTTTCTCGAGGGCCTCGTCCCAGATGTGAGTGGCATACGCTAGAAGATCTCCCGTCGACCGGTTTCAGCGGAACCCGTACTGCCTGTCGCTAAGAACATCATTGTATTCTAGATATACCATGAGGCGCGTGCTAAATATACATAATAACAGCAGTTATTACATGGGTGACTGTTGTTGTTGGTAACATTCACATTGCAAAACCAGTTCATCATTGACTTAGGGCCAGATAGTGATCTTAGAGATAAAATAATATGTAATTCCTGATTGGGTGGCAATAACGGAAACACTTTTTTTAAATATTACATGGTTGTACTTTGACATTGGAAAACTAGCATATTATTGACCAAACTTTGGGCCTGGTGGTGTATCTTGAAGACCAAATAATTATGTAACACCTGAACGAACGGAAATAACGAAATTTATTTCAAAGTTATTTGTTGTTGTTTTTAAACCATTTTTAAAATGAAATTATGTGAATGTTTCTTATTCACTAACGCTTAAACTGCTAAACGAATTTAGTTTTAGCTTGGCTCCCAGATATTTAATATCCCGCATTAAAGAATAGGGTACTTTTTATATCGGGGATAGATTTTACTATAATACGAGTACTTATGATATTCATTTTGTATTCCGATATTTCGACCCTGTTGCATAGATCGTGTTCCATGGTGGTAAAGTTTAAAACTGGTGAGTTAAGTTTAAATTTTATATCGGGGATAGACCGTTCCCTCAAGATAAGTGGTATAATTAAAAATGGCTAGCATATATTTTTTTATCATTTCTTTTATTGATCATACTCTTCATTCTTCTAAAGATCTAATTCTGAAGTCCACGCAGACGAAGTCGCGGGTAGAAGCTAGTTTAAAATAAATATCATATTACACTTGACTCATATTTATTAACAATAAGTATACTTTGCAAAAACGAATACAAAGCTGTAATTACCGTTAATAATACCGTACATAAAGCTATAATTTTATTATTCGTTACCCCGTGATACTTATTTAATCTACAGACTTGTCATAGATACAATGTAATCTTAATAGAATTATGTATCTGTGCTTCAGTTTTGTTTATGGTTTTGTTTTCATTTTTAAATAGCGGAAACTGCGTCGACAGACTATGGAGTATATAGCGTTATTTCCATCCGAAAAATAATCTGAGTTACTCTCAAGTCGCGCCCTAAAGAAGTTTTACTTCAAAGACAATCGACTGTCAAGAAACAGCAAGATTCAGCCCGAGAGCCAGTTCCCTTTTTCTTCTTTCTTATTTGGCCAGCAACGCATCAGTGATGCCTTTGGCGTTGCTATGTCCATGGGCGACGATAGCAACTTACCATCAGTGGATCAGAGGATCGGTGGATCGTCAGCTCTCTGCCGGCTATTTCCATAAAAAAAACATTTTTCAATAATCCTATATTTAAATCGCTATGTAACTATAACTAAATATAATAATGAAATTTTAAAAAACTGGTATTTTTGATCTCAGATGTTGTTTATCTACCAATGCTACTAATTGACATACAAAGGTATTTATTTATTATATCTTGTCTTGTCTCACATATGATTGAATACTATTCAAAGCAAATGCAAATTTAATTTAATTACATGCAAGCACTCCTGAATCAAGCTATTGCTCCTGGTAATGTGGTGTGGTGTTGCTATTATTAAACAATTATTTATATTCGAATTTAGTTTATTTTTTATCAATTAGCCATATCAGCGTTACCTTGAAATTCGGCCTTGTGCATAAACAGAGGTTTTAAATTCCATCGTCGAACTTTGAAATATTTTAGTCGATAGCTATAATTTATGTTTTAAACGCATATCGGCCAAGGAATCTGTCTACTATGGCAACGACCATAAAAAGTAGATTTCGAGTTAGCACGGTGAAGATTTATCGAGTAAGTAATGCCACAGCCGGTTTTAGATACAGGGCAGAAAACTCGGAATGCACAATTTATTAACCGCAGCAGAAAAGGAGGAGATAACATTGCAGTTTCATTGTCCCGCTTATAAGTTACTTTAGCCTTGCGAAGATAAATTGATTGAACAAAGTTGTGCATTTAATTTCTGTGCACGAAATCCAAATTCAAAACGTTATAGCCCTTTCATCGTTAAATTGACACTCAATCTATGCAATTTCATTTCCAAGGGTTATCAGTATCGGTGTTGGGAAATACGCCGACAATTCCATATCCAAGTAGTCGGTACATCTTAAAACCAGTTTCTTGCTTGCAATCTTCGTGGACAACTCAACCTTGGGTAAGGTGAGCTGTCGATCGTCAGGTAAACAGTTCGAGTGGCTGCTAAGCACACAGATAACACTCATTACGGCAATTAGTAGAAGTAAATATGGCTGCCCCAGATAAGCCGGAGACTGGAGGCGCTATTGACATAAGTGTCAATACACGCGCCCGCGCGCTACCTCTCTTCCTGAACGCGACGCTAGACGCCGACTTCGACGATTGATAGCTTCTCATCGTTCATTCCTCAAGCACTTAATGTGTAACAGATATTTCTAAGAAACAATTAACGTTCATGGCAGACGTCCAAAGATACGCAGCTATCTTATTTTGAGAACTTTAAGTAGTTTTGTTGTGGTACTATTAAACATTGTTTTAACTCGCTTTTATTAAGTCCACCTATATGTAACTGTGTCATGGAACGAATTTCAACCACTGATAGTTCAAATAAATTGAGTAATTGCGTGTAGTTCTAATAAAAAAAAATGTAAAATGACACCATTGAACTTTACCGAGAACACAAGAGTCAAACAGATTCCCTTAGGAACACATGTTGAAATAACTACTCCAAAAATAACAACAACAGTTATATATCTGAAGGAAAAATCTTAAAAACCACGCTATGCTATTAAGTATAATTTAAATTATGTAAATTGAGAAAAGACACTTTTATTAAATTAAAAGTTATCTACTAAACTATTAAGTTATCTTGGTACATCAAAAACTTCTAAGAATTAGAACCATTTGATTTATGAAGCAGACACACTTAGTAAGTATTCATTTTAAAATATTTTTTATAATGAACGTTTTCAGATTTCATATCGCTGAGCTTTGTGTCACCAGCCATAATGGTTTTTCTACTGAGGGCTTAGGGTGAGATAAAATATAAAGCGTACTTAGGTTTTGCTCAGGCAAAATTAAAGTTTGACTTAAGAGTTAAGACAATGTCGGTATAAGTCCAAGGCGGTTCACAGATCTCACTTTTAGTCACTAACTTCAGTGTCGGAAATTCTAATGTCGCCCGAAGGTTTCTGGCGCTAAATTTCAATATTTAGTTTCCTTCTATCGTACTTCTATTGTATAATAACTCACAAGCTAACAGCCAACTGTGATTGCAGCAGGGCTTGTGAAACTGGACGCAAACACTTTATATTTTATTGGTTTTTATGAGTATTTTGAACTTGAAATGTGGAAGCTCGTACTACGTATTTAAGCTGATGCTCTGCCATATTTTATAGTGGCATTTATCAAGTGCAATTCTCGAGCCGACATGAAATGCGATTACCGAAATAATTACGCGGCGCGTTTTAGAACGTTGCCACAGCAGCCGCGGCCGACACATCAAATTATGCCGTTTAGCACGTATGCCGCATTTTATGGCCTAAGTTATTGCACCGACAGTTTTGTATAAAGCTAGTTCTATATAATAAGTATTGTAAGTTTCATATAATTATTTTATTTTACGTTTGAACATATACCATCGATAATTTCGATGATCATCAACTAATCTCTCGGTAGTAATTTATGGTGGTTTTCCACACTTAATTGTGACTAGAAACTACAGGGCTAACTGAGTTGTTTGCGGAAGCAAAACAAAATTGCGAAGCTTATCTCAAATCGGCGTACGCTTAAAGCTGCGAACCAGCACAATTGATTGAATCAAATTATGTGCATATTTAGCATCTCGTTAAATAATAAAGTTATCAATATTAAAGATTCTGAATAATCAAAACGAAGATGACACGTGAGATAATACGAATAACATAAGTATGTAGAGCAAAAACATTAGGAGCTGTGACCGATATTTGTGTAAAATATGCCTAACCGAAATAATTACGCAAATATGAATTGTTATGTAAATTATTTTAAACCTAACGACTTGGCACAAATAACCTGTCTGGAGCGCGCAGCAGGGTTGTCGGGCTAGTAGGTACTACTATTGCGAAATTTATTATCGATGGCGCCAATATACCCACCAATAAATATGTAATTCTTACTACCAACCAACCCGCCATCCGCACTGCCTTTAGGTTTAGCACCTCTATTCAATTTCCACAACAATGTTTACTGATAGAAACATCATTTCGACCCGAATTGCGGCAATTAAGCATTATAAACGTCGAGCTTCGAGCCGCGCGGTTAATGAACTAAGTATGATTACTTTGCATACATTATCATATTTAGATATGTTTTCTTGGCAAATTCAAGGTGTTTCCAATATTTTCGTTTTAGTCTATGGTTTTAGTATGAATGAATTAAGAAGTTACGACTTCGGAATTTCCTACTAACATGTTTTAGAAAATTGACTGGCCTATTTAAATATAAAAATTGATAGTCTGTATGTTATTTAAAATAATCTGTAGTAAATGTGGATATATTAAAGATCACTCACGCTGTAAATTATATGGATTTATTGTGATCTATAAGCTGATCTTTATGGTGATCAGACAAACATCATCAAAGTTACATAGGTTATTTACGACCATTTTTTTAAATTCAGAATTGTAGACAACTAAACAAGATACCTACAAATTAAAAAATATATCTAGAGTATTTTTATCGTATTGTTTGGGTTTAATACAAAGAATGCTTATTTTTAGGGCTCCGAAGTAAAATCGCAACCCTTATAGTTTCATCATGTCCGTCCGTCCGTACGTCTGTCCGTCCGTCTTTCCGAAGTAAAGCGCCAAGACCGTTAGTGCTAGAAAGCTGTTATTTGGCATGGATATACATATTTATTAAACTCCAGAATCGTAAAATAAAATATTGAAAAACATTTTTTTTCAGGGGAGGTACCTCTCCTACAGGTAACGTGACGATGAATTTTTTATTCATCGTGTGTGGGGTATCGTTTAAAAGGTCTTCCAAAAATATTATGAGTCTTTTTAAGACCATTTTTGGAATTAGGGGTCCGTTTAATGTGCTAATTTTGGTTAGAGACAAGTGTCCGCCCCCTGCTGGCTAAACGGTTGAAGTTGGACAAGTGGAAAAATTCTCAAAAATAAATTGTATGATGAATTTACAAGGAAAACTATCACGGCTATGTTAGCATAAGTAGTTAATGAGTAATAGTCGATAAACTTGCTACTTCGGAACCCTACATTGCGCGTGGCCTGACACGCTCTTGGCCGGTTTTGAATACGTACGAGACTTCGAAACGTATACATCATACATATCTACATACGAATATAATATCTAGTTTTGGTGTTTAGTTATTGTATGACTATAAGTATTTACTTGACATAGACATATCATTCAATAAGTGCATGGTTAACAAAATACGTAAAAATATTTTGCTACCAGGTTGCATAAAAATAAATTGCGAAATGTACAAGATTTCGGTAATTTGTTGGTTATTAACACTCCATAAAAGGGCCGTATAAATACCTAAAATTTTTGCGATACGTGTAGGTATGTAATAAAATCAGTGTTCCTATTCTTTATGGGTGTGTTGCGCAATACGTAGCTGTTAAATTCATCAGTCATTGTTTTACTGTAATTGCCACATTAATAAATATGCATGAATTGAGCTTCAAAAAGCGTACGACTTTCAAACCGCCCAGTTTTTTGTTTCTTCCCCATTAAAATGCATGAGCACTCCATTGGGAGTAGAAAGCGAATTCGATGACAGCTTACTTTTAGCCTTGGAGATGCCCCCAAAATATCATTTACTGTAATACTGAATCCTTTAGATGATCTCCGACAATGCACAATTTAAATGTCGCCATGAAAAAAATCAATTTGGTGCCACATCGAAGCCAACCCAGATTAAGCCAGTTATTCATTTAATATAATTTATTTTGAGTTTGTTAGGGTTCCGTAGCCAAATGGCAAAAAACGGAACCCTTATAGATTCGTCATGTCTGTCTGTCTGTCTGTCTGTCTGTCTGTCTGTCTGTCTGTCTGTCCGTCCGTATGTCACAGCCACTTTTTTCCGAAACTATAACAGCTATACTGTTGAAACTTGGTACGTAGACGTATTCTGTGAACCGCATTAAGATTTTCACACAAAAATAGAAAAAAACAGTAAATTTTGGGGGCTCCCCATACTTAGAACTGAAACTCAAAATTTGTTTTTTCATCAAACCCATACCTGTGGGGTATCTATGGATAGGTCTTCAAAAATGATATTGAGGTTTCTAATATCATTTTTTTCTAAACTGAATAGTTTGCGGGAGAGACACTTCCAAAGTGGTAAAATGTGTGTCCCCCCCCCTGTAACTTCTAAACTAAGAGAATGATAAAACTAAAAAAAATATATGATGTACATTACCATGCAAACTTCCAACGAAAATTGGTTTGAACGAGATCTAGTAAGTAGTTTTTTTTTAATACGTCATAAATCGTAAACCGCAATTTACCTCGATTAAAGTTACAACAAACTACAAGAACTTTTATATTATGTTACTTGCTGCTACGGAACCCTTCATGGGCGAGTCCGACTCGCACTTGGCCGCTTTTTTTTTTAGAGTTCAATGGTTCATTACCAAGAGGCTGGATGACTGAGCTAATGAGGATCCGTAACGTTTTTAGTTGAGAATGCAGATTATAGAGCTAAGAAATCCTTAACATACAGTGAAAAAATTTTTGTTCTACGACAAAAATTGACGAAGTTATGACCAAATTACTTACAAAGTTCACTGCGTGGCTGTGACGTCACGATATCGGTCGCCGCCAGTTAGCCGCTGGCAGCGATACGGCGCGCAATGTTTTGTTTGGATAAATTGTGACTTTGAAACAAATTAAGTGTCCCATTTGTGCCTAATTCACCTTTTAACTATGTATCAGTATTGTATAGTGCTTAAACGTTCAAACACTTCTATGAAAACGCCAAAAAAAAACTATTTTTTAACGTGCCGAAAAACTCAAAACTTCGTAGAAAATGGTATTCCGTTGTAAAAAGACAATATATGATTTATCTTCAATAGTAACTGAGCTGGGAACTATATCTTTAACTTATATAAATTTCGTAGTTGGATCTATATAGCCAGCTGTGGTTGGGCTCCGTAACATTTTTTTTTCAGTGGCAGATGGCTCCTCGCTGCGTCTATGGAGCCACATCAAAAATGCTACGCTATGTTTGCAGCCTCCCTTTTGAGCAGCACAGTCATGGAAATCCACTTTCTCTACCGTTCAGCAGCAATACGCTTTACTTTTTAGGGTTCCGAAGTAAAATCGGAAGTATCGGAACCCTTGTAGTTTCGTCATGTCCGTCCGTCCAATTCATTCAAAAGATATATCATATAGATTCAAAAAGATATATCATTCATATGCCATAAAGAATCGCGTGGATACTAGTTCTATAGAATTTGCTATAACTTTACTGATCCTCATTAGTCCGTATCGGAATCTTGAAACTGTTATAAAATAATTTTGTGTTTAGTGTTTCCTCATAAGGGGAATAAATTTTATTGATAAATTAATTATATTGTCGGACATATTATACGTATTTGAAAATAATTTAAACAGTAAGAAAAACCCCAATAACTGACCTCGACAGTGGGTGAAGCTCACTCAATATCAAAGTTAAATGCGATGCTAGATTCTATTAAGTGAGCGTGTCTACTAAAATTAGTAAACTATTACACAGTTTTTAAAAAATGTTGGAAAACTGCTAATATTCAATTTTTACTGCTTTTTTTTCAACAATAGGGTATTTGACAACATTGAAAATATACTACAAATTGTTATTATTCTATCAGATAGTAGCAATAAAAAACATATTTCACTTTATTTTCAAGTAAATCACGTATATTTTTGCAAATAACACGAAATTAAAATACTGTAATTTTACCAGTGACCGAAACGCCCTGTGATTGGTGACAACTTTGATGACGTCACACGCTAGTAAAAAATCAGATCTTTCCTATATAGAATCTTAATAGATACTTGCGTGTGACGTCACACGTATCATAGACCGCCGCCATGACAGAAACAGCGTTTTTGGCGCGGTTTTGGAAGTTTAAATTTAAACATTGATTTTTATTAACAATACTGTTAATTTTTTCGGAAATATCAATGGAGTGGGTTTATTTTGTAATAAAGAATAAATTAAAATGATTTTTAAAAATTAGTCAAATACCCTATTGCTACCCATTACATCTACCTATTAGGTATATTATAATTTTTTTTTACTGTCACGCGGTTTTTATTTCGAATTTACCGGATGGAACAAGTATTGTGAATTCTCTCTATAACTGTAACTAATTACTTATACTTAATATATTGATATATTCGTGTACCTACATTGACAATAAAATAGGTAACATTTTTTTACATATTATTAACACAACGAATACGTAATAGGAAGTTATGCCGTGTATTCATGCAAGGTGATACGATATATGTAGATAATTAATTATTGTGCCTGCTTAGCTAGCAACCATTTCCTTTAAAATGAAACATATTGATTTTAAGTGCTTTAGATTAGTTCAATTACTTAATAGACGAATTTTCGCTTCTTTACTAAAAATTCAGGTGTCGCTGCATGCGCCACGCCCACTTACCATGAAACTAGTTTGCAACTTGTTCCTTTGAAAAAGAGATTTAATATTAAATCGTATCTTCAGTGTTTTGAAACCCGGATTAAATTAAAATTAATCATGCGATTATTAATGTACTGTGTCACATTTGATACTGAATGCGTAAAAAATGCATGAGCTGTTTCTTAGTAGTGGTGCGTGGTATTCACACGAGTGCGAGTGATAGGACCGCTTCCCAGAAGTGATTGCAGGCGAAAAGGCGTCGCGCACTTCCGCGGTGCGCCAGCTTTGATCCGTTGCAGCGCCGCTGACGTAAGGGCTCATTCTCACTTGGATACATTGGTATTTTTTCGGAACGTGATTATAACGATTAGTTTTTTTCAATGGCACATAATTTCATAAGGTCATAAACCTTATATATCTATATACATTCACGAATTTAAATTGACTACGAAAATGTATTAAAATTACGAATTCTCGAACAAAAACTGATACTACATAATTATTAAGCCACGGTTTGGCTGAAATATGTATTGCCTGAAAGGCTGACGAAAAAGCAATATGTGAACCCTTATTCGTCTTAAACAAAACGTTATTAATACCGAATCGTCTATGAAAAACGTATGTGTAAACGAGCCGTAAGTCAGTCATATGAATGTGTCAATTACAGTAAATAGTAAATGTTTGCCATAAATAAATAATTTCTATGATAGTTAGAAACCAAGAAATATGTCTACAAAAGACAGTGTCGTATTATTTTTTACTTATAACAGAACGTGAGCTTCTAGCGGATGGCAATTAGAGATATTATTTGCTTTTCAGTTAATTACGTACCTATTATGACTAATATCACCATAATCGGAATACGACACGTTAGCTATACCTATGTATGTTATGAATGATATGTTATGAGAATCAGTAAAATCGTAAAATCTTTTTTCCCGATTCCGCAGAAATGTCAGTGAGAGCTTAACTAATTAAGTACATGAAGTCTAATGACACTCGATTATTTATCATTTTAACCTTGACCCGATAACGTAAACAGAACAGTGTGCGGACTACTGAAATCCTTGGCTACAGCAGATGTATCGTATTTGGACTCATTGCCTCGCTCTCATCGAGTCACGGTCTGATGATGGCAGAGGTCAGAATTTGTCAGGACTTTAATGTTTTTTTTTTAATTTTAAATGATACATGTTTAATCATTTTTACTTTCTTTCTCCACTTTCGTGGTCGGTGATGCATTGGTGATGCCTTTAGTGTTACTATGTCGATGGGTGACAGTGGTCACTTACCATCAGGTGGATCGTCAGGTCTTTCACAACGCGGTCGCGTAAAATCAGTTTTAGTTTAGTACTGCGTTATATACATAAAGTAAGTAATATATAAGTATATGACTCATGATTTCAATGGTGTGCGATATGTGTGATGACCCACTCGGCTTCGTAAATATGTGCTTCCCTCAGCTTGTGAAAGGAGACTTGAGCCTAAGCATGGGACAATTACGGATGTGATAAAGGAATTAAACAATAATTTGGCACTAAACTAATAATAGCCTACATCTGATTTTGTATGGTTATATATAGCTCTAGAAACTTGCTAAAATAATTTACGTAGAATTTTACGTATAAAAAACATCGAATCCTCAATAAAGTTCTTTGACTGGCCCGGTTGCCTAATTTCAGTGTTAATTGTAACGGATTTCATCTGACGTCCTGATTTTTATTAAAGGAATTTGGTACCTAAATAACTAATTAGGAAACAGTTTCCTGTTTCAATTTACCTCAATTTCATCCATAAGACTGCAGAGTTATATCGTCATGTCACACGTTTAAGCATTATTTTATGAAGTGATACTCGGAATCTTAGTGGAATTTACATTCGCGAGGATATCATTAAATATAGCTATAAAGTATAAACAAAATAATATCCACACGTTATCCATTTCTTGCAAAACATAATGGAACACCGTGTTCATAATAAATAACCTTTACTCACTTAATGATATACAAAAACATTTGGGCCTCGAATTTGTTTTATCCAACATATTAAGCGGTGTGATACATCAGTTAATTAATCATTTAAGTCTTCGCATCATTGCAGTGTGGTAAATTACATTTGAATGCACCCCGAGCGATGTGGGAGTTCGGCTGTTCGACCTATTTACAAAGAATAATGGAGGCCCAGCCTTAATGATCGGGTTTTAAGAATTCCACGCATTAAGTGAGGTTAAATTGAAAGTTTGAATTGAATATTAAGATTCAAACACAATTATTACAAGCGCCAGGGCTTGATTTTAAAGCTAGATAATATCGATAAAATCTTTTCATTAATTATTGCATTATCGACAGCAGGAATGCTGTTTCGACTCCAGATTTGGAATTCATTATATCTAACTTTAGATAAACTAAGCGCTCACCGAACTGCGATAAATGGTTAATTAAAGACTATTGCCACATTTTCATGAAAGTACCTACTTATTAGAGAGAAGCTTTCATAGGGCGACGGCCATATCAGTCTGAATAATTGATCGAGACTGATTTTCAGGTGGAATCGAGTACAGACGAATTTTTTGCGCGTTTTGAGGTATTTCTCAGTACTAATGGAAGTGTACGATTGTCATAACTGAATAGCATAATAAAATTTATACTAAGTATGTTGAAGACTTTGGAGATTCGAGCTTTAAACGCTCGAGTCAGTTATAATGAAAAGAAGGTGTAATGCTCTTTAAATCTTGTATAAATTCGATTTTGGTATATTGAATAACTCCCCTTCACAAGGGTTCTCTACATCTCTACTACATACACGTAATTAAGATTTTACTCTTCAAGATCAATGTCGTCCAACCCGTGAACTATGCTTCACTCAGACAAGTTCATTATCAACTGGGACACAAGGTCATACACAGACTACTCGACGAATTTAAATTTTTACATTACCTAGGTGAGAATATTAATATGCATTTTTACACGGGTCTCCCTGTGTACAAGTAAAATATTAACTATTTTTGGAAATAATTTTAATATTTTAACGTTGTATGCTAAGTAAGTATGCTACTCGCGTAATTTGATAAAGAAACATTACTGTGTATAACGTTTAAGCTATAAAATGCGTCTTAATACATTGCCTGTAGATTATTTGGCTTGAAGTCTTGAACCCATTAGCGGTTTATGGTACAGGCCTCTTACCGCTTTGCTTTAGTGGATGTTCGTAGAGGAGTTTCAGGAAATGGTTTCTGAATCCAAATGTTATGAGCGCTTCAAGTAATTTAATTTTGAATATGATTAGTTTGTGTTCTTCATGTTTTATTTATCATTAATGTTTGACTATAATCCCAACCTATGGCAAGTGTTTTGGGTTCTAAAGAACACTAAATAGCAAAAATTTACTTGAACTACCGTCTCAGATAAATGATAAAAATGTTTTTTCTAACAATTAGAGTACAGAAATTGGTTTATTAAATAAGTACCCAGAAAGTGAGTGCCTATCTAGAATTAGTTTACTTAGATAAAATAATTAATAAGATAGCGGTAACCATTTACAACATTAAAAGTACCAGTAATTGGTTGATTTAAAAGTATTGGTGGATCATGGGGACCGCATTACTACATTAAATTGGTACATTGGACTAATTTTAGTACCAGCAAAACTATCCTATTAGCAAGCACATGTTCTATTTTAATTCTTGTTGATCGAAGAATTGTAATCCAGCTCAAAAAGTTTGTCAAAACATTTACACGTATGTACACTTCAATGCTCGAATAGTCAACATTTCAATCCATCTTTCTGTCTGTAATTATAGATTGATATAATTAGATTTCAAAAATATTTTTTTACCCAATGTCTCGTTAATCATGTAAAGGGGCACAGTATTTTCTACTTCATCCAGAATGCAGCTTAAATCCAGCAAAATCTAAAACATGTCAGACTGGTAGCAATAAATTTAATCTTATCCTACAATGCTAATACATGTTGCTCGTAATTCGCGGATCGAGACGAAAGTATACCGGGACTATGCGGTGAGTACTGCGAAAAAAAATCACGGAAATAGAGCGAAAAATTTATTACCCGCCTCTCCAATAAGTAGTGCGTGGTGTATGTGGCCCGTAGCCAACAACGTGTCTGAAAGTAATATCGCTTTGTATCCAAAACAAATAGTGGTCGTTGGGTATCCAGAGCTGGGATACCCTTTAGGTTTGATTCTCTTGTAATCTGAGTTCGATTTTTGCACGGACCTCTTTCTTAAAAACAAAAACTTTCTTAAAAATGTCTGTACTTGTAATAAAATTCGTTATCACTTTCTTTATTAAAATAAACTTTTAAGCTGAGGTTTTTACTACCTTTATTATAAGGTGGTTTATTCGTTTTTAGCATGATAATATGTATGGGTCAAATCTTGCAAGCTGAATTAGAACTAGGTACAGTCGGCCGCAGAAGTAGCTTAACGTTTTAGTACCTTGTCACATTACATTTCTTGAATTTGTCATAGATGTTGCTAGGAAACCGTCGAAACAGTTACTATTACAAAATACTAAAATGATAAGCTACTTCTGCGGCCGACTGCTACTTCTTTTCCGATTTGACAGTAACGCATTGATTTGTAAAGATTTGGTTCCGATGACAATGCATTTTTATATCAATGGTGACCTGATATTACGCTTAGGATTGTCTTTAGAAGAGAAAACTCTTTAGCGGCCTACAGCACAAGAACAAAATTTTTAAAGCATTTCAAAATTATTTTTTATTTAAAATATACGAGATATGTAAGAAAAAAATATTACAAATTGCCCATTATATTCAATTCATTTTATCCATTAACTGTAGCATCATATTCAAAATTATTCTAATGATAATATGATTAACATCTAACATTACTTTAAATGATTTATTATTTCAATTCAATTTATTTTTTGCGACAAGCTCATTCTCGTTCATCTTTGTGGGCCGTGTTATTATAAAAAAAGAACCGAGATGAAGGTACCTACAAACGAATCTGAAGTTTTTACGATACAAAATCTAAAGCCAGGATCAAATAATCATGAATTAAAGAAAAGTATTTTGAAATGTGACAAATTAGAAGTATTTTTAAATTTGACATACCTATTAGATATAACGACACTATTTAGTCCTGGCACAGTATGAGAATATAGAGTGGGCCATTGAATTTTTGATGTGTGATGACGTCGTAAGACCCGTAACTGTCTAGACATTGCGTCATTTCGACAGGGTTATCACATACAAAATAATAAAATAACAAAATAAATTGTCATAATGATATCGTCAACGCTCATCCCTGAACGCGATCATCCATTACTCTTGATCAGTTTATAGGTCAAGTACATAATAACAGCTAACACTATAATGTCGACTTTTTGACAGTAAATTATATACATAAAGAAATAATATTGAGAACGGTCGTAAGCTAACAAGACGTTTTGTAAGCCGACAGTATAACGAGTTCATTCTGCTATGGACGTGGTTTAAAAAAATGCTTTTTTGTAACTAGCCGACGGACGAGCTGACGACCACCTGATAGTAAGTCGTCATAATACCAAATCGCCTATGCATTACCGACCAAGAAAGACGAGAGAGAAAGAAAGAAAGAACTGGCCCCCAAGCTCTCAACAGGGAGCTATAAATCCTATTTCTAACTAGCTGGCCTGGCGAACTTCGTATCGCCTAACAAACAATTTTTTTTCTAAAATAAAAGTAGCCTAAGTTACTCCTTGTTACATCAGCTATCTGCCAGTGAAAGTTCCGTCAAAATCGGTCGAGCCATTTCAGAGATTAGCAGGAACAAACAGACAGACAGACAGACAAAAATTTAAAAAAATGTTGTTTTGGTATAGTACCTTGCATACATCCAAATGCAGTTAATAAAAAGCGGTTATTTTAATATTACAAACAGACACTCCAATTATATTTATTTGTATAGAATAGAGTATAGATGTATAGATTTGTGATATCGGAGACAAGTTAAAATAGTGAAGAAGGTCGAATCGTATTAGTATTTAGTTGCAATGTAGTGTGTCTGTCAGTACACAGAGCCATCGAGGCGATAACAGGAAACAGCACACGCTTACGTCTGATGCTTTATTTATCTCTCTGTTGCTATCTACTCAACATGTCTAGTATGTTTGTATTCTACTTCATTAATGAATGACATCGGTCTGTCATAGTAACTATAGAGGCCTTATCGATGTCTCATTAATGAATTACTTAACAAGTTCATTGTCAGGACGTGTAATAATGGCAGTTACTTTAGTGTATGTATTTAAAAGCCTATTGTACCTATACTCGTATATATTCCAAAATGTAAGTAATTTATTTCTAAACTTTGAAACTATTTATTTACAGTCGAAAATTGCAATGAATATAATAAATGTTATTTCTTTTGAGTTTCACCTGGTCTGGTCTTAAATAGTATTCAGAAAACGACATTTTGGCAAATGAAAATATTGCATAATGAAATAATACAAAAAAATATATATAAACAAACCTATCTTCTTTTTTATTGCCTGTAGGTATGTGATATTTTTTTTATTCGCAGTTATGTAATATGTATCGTCTAGTTTGTGATCTGTGGATATGAATATACGGTTGCCGAAAAACGTAAATAATATGTAAAACGAGTAATCGCCCTCGCTTTGCTTCGGTTTTCTTATTTTCTTACACCTGGGGTTACATTATTGGAGTTTTATTAAGGATCCCTAATTTTTTTGAAAATATAATATAGCCTATGTTACTCGGGGATCGTGTAGCTTCCCAACAAAGAAAGAATTTCTGAAATCGGTTCAGTAGTTTCGGACGCGGTTTCCTAACGGACCAACTACGTACGCACAACTAGTGGAACGGCACAACTAAGTGTTCCCATCGGTACAACTACATTATTGTCAATTAATCGCAGTTTCCTAACGGACCAACTAAGCCTATTCAATGCAAACAAAAAATCAAATCTTTCCTCTTTATATATTAGTATAGATAAAAATTCCGGACATACATTAAGTTATAATATGGTATATTAAGATGATAATATCTTCTTTTAAATTTGCTGTAGCCGAGTAAAAAATATAATTGCAGTCGTTTATTGTTATACATAAAGATATACAAGTTATGCGTTATCTGTTATCATGCCTGGTAATTCCCGATATGCTAATGAACTGGTGTAGGTATAACATTATTATAACATCTATTAGATATAATAACATTTATCAAAGGTCAGGTTCGTGTCAGAGATGACGATTTTTTTCATCATTGTTACCTTTTTATGATGCATACATAATATAACATTTAAAAATAGAGACGATTGATCTACTCGAATGCCGGAACTTAGTGCAAATATTTACACATTTATTGAGATACTGTTATAATATAACTATTTGGTACCTTTATTTAACTAAATATAACACCCGTATCGTGCATGAGGTTATGGCAATTAAAAAGCTCATATTCAAATCAAATCATTTTTATTTTTAATTTATACCTGTAATCTTTAGTAGGTAACAGTTTTAATTACATTCTTTTAAATATTAAAATAATATACGCCAAGGGAGTTGTATGTATCAGTCACAGACAGGTATATATGTCTGTGGTATCAGTAGATAATATTTCTACTAATTGTTAACCCAAGAATAACTGAGAAAACTGGAACCATCAAAAACATAAATGTTAAATGAGAGCCAAGTTAAAAAAAAAAAGAATTGAGATATATATGGGTGCCAAGTTCTGTAAAGAAAATCCTAAAATTTTAGTCCCAAGAACATACAATTCAATTTTAACTTTCTAGGTCATCTAGAACTGGGTTAGAGTTTTGCTCTATAGGTCAGTCAGTGATGAAGATGGCGATTTTTGGACATTAATATCTAAATAACCGTTTGAGTTGTGTTTATGAAATTTGGAGCACATATGTCTTTCGCAAGTCTCAATAATAAATAATAGAATAGTTTTTGAGTATTGAGAGGGTCAAAAGTGGCTCCAAATAGTTCATGTAATATTACACACGGTGCTGCTCGCCAGTTCTGTTAGCTTGAACTTGGCTTGATACGCTACCGCGAGTCTAAATAACAAGCTTCAATATCAATAGTAATTATGATCTTAGATTACTTATTACATAATGTATTATAACGTGATTCAACTCTAAAATTCAGACGTCAATTATTACAGTGTAGGATGGGGATCATAAAAATGCAGTCAGTGTGAAACGTCATACCAGAATAAGCATCTAAACCAATTTTTTTTCATGGCAATAACCAGCAAATGAGCTGACGAATCACATGATAGTAAGCGGCTATCATCGCCATTGGACATCAGCAACACCAATGCATAACTGATGCGTTGCCGGCCAAGAAATAGAGAATGAGATTGGTTGTATTGAAATTTGAACTTCATACCTGAGGTCCAGCCTGAGCTCTCGTCCGCCGACGGTGAGGTTGTAGTGCACTACATGTGACATCTTGTGTTCAGTGTCGTGCAAGTCGCGCCTGGCTCGTGCGTGTCCGTGTACGTGCTCGTGCTCCAACGCGTGCGACAAGTACTCGCCCTCGCGTGACACTTTTACTGGTGTCACGACCTCCACTTGCGATGGATCCAGGTCTCGATGAGAGTAGATACCTGCCAGAGAAAATATTATGTCAAAGCCGTTGTTGTAACGCTAAAATTTCTTCCTAATGTTTCATAAGACAATTTATTTAAAATTTGGATGGAATTTATTTTTATAGTACAGAAACAAATTTCAACCCCTAATTTTAAACTATAATTTTCAAAAATTAAAAATTCCCTCTTAGCGCTCTTCCATACTACCTATATTAAGAAATCTCTACAAAGTTCAAATTTCTAGGTCCACTAGTTCTACTTAGTGTAGAGTTAATTAAATGTTCAGTTTCTATGTCATTAAAATAAAGTTATTTCACTTGACTTGAAAACAATAACAGTCGAAGTTGTAATTAATAGATCATGGCATGCGACAGCCATTAAATGGTATTGTGGTGTTATTAGTCTTGAAAGAGCGTTTAGTCGATTCTTTCCTAATATCACCAAGTAGCAAAGCTTTCCAGGATGAACTGTATCAATACATCTATACTAATATATAAAGAGGAAAGATTTGATTTTTTGTTTGCATTGAATAGGCTCCGAAACTACTGAACCGATTTGAAAAATTCTTTCACTGTTGGGAAGCTACACTATCCCCGAGTAATATAGGCTATATTATATTTTCAAAAAAATTAGGGATCCTTAATAAAACTCCAATAATGTAACCCAAGGTGTAAAAACATAAGAAAACCGAAGCAAAGCGAGGGCGGTTACTCGTCTATTATAAATCTATTCAAAAATAATGCTGCAATGTAACAATGTGTTAGGGATGTCAGCGATTTGCATTTCATTTGGATATAGTAAATTTTATTTAATCGGTTTCAGTTGTGGATACGGCTGTGAAATTATTTCAGGTAATCAATACCTTGCGAAAGTTGTTACAGAGGTTAAATGCGTCGCTGGCCAAAAAGAAGGGTAGGATTCACAACAGGCGGGGGTGCCATAATCTCGTCCGCTCTTCAACAAGATGCAATACGAGCTTTGGTTGGATACCAATGAATTCCAAAAACATATATTAATAAGTATTTTACTACACACGCAGTACAGCAAACGCGTCAGCTGTCAACAAATAACCTACTGTTGATAATGCAATCTGCAAGTACTAAACGTAATACAGTTGTCTCACTTAAATGAATTACTGCAATACTGCGGAAAAACTATAGGTATAATTATGTCAAGATAATAGTTTCCAATATTTTATTGAGTTTAGATATTCAATCCCACTTTCGCTTACGAACGCAGTTTGTAGCACGACTTTTGAAGACAGGGCAGCAAAAGTTACCACTAACCAACATGACTTACCGCGTTTGCAGATAATCCACAAACAAGTAATGCTATCTAGTACATAATTATCTGAAGAATTAATTAGTTCGAATGATTGGAAGTTGGAACATTCAGAAAAATTAACTACTTTTATGACAATTTGACATGTGATTGCCACAGTTTTACTTCTTACTAATTATGTGAGGATTAATACATTGCCTCTTGTCAATCAATTAGGTCTTTTTAAGAAATAAAGTTTTAATCGGTAATTATAATTATGACAAAATAGTACATACTTCATTATGTGTATCAATACATTATATTAAAATACATAATGTTATTAATAAAATTGGTCAAATTAAAAATTTATAGTGTCACTGACCTTACATCTGTTAACTATGCCAAAAACAGACTCTTATCAAATGAAAACCAATGTATCATCATTACTTACGTATGTGTATAATAATATATTTAAAAATGAATCAATTTTGTACTTATTGCTAGTTGTATACATGTTGTGATTTTCATGAAGGAGATTACTTGATGTTGGTAAAAAGAATTTATAAATAAACGATAAGACCTTATGTACATTGATAGTAATAGAGTTGTAATAGTGGTACATTGTAGTTCGATACCATTTGTATAAGAAATTACGCAATGTTGTCAGGAATTTTAGTTTAGTTTTGGCTATTTTGGTACGATGAAATTAAACGTCTATCAATAAAAATGAATTAAAGTAGGTACGACAGTTTATTCGGATGTTGCTTAATCGTCTATTTCGTCAATTATTGAAACTATTATGAACACGGATATGGTTTGGGTTTGGACAAATGCAACAACCGAATGTAACGATTTATTCGAAAAACTGTCTTAAGTATATAAAGATTTAAAATATAATGGAATTATGTTTCAAGGTTTGAAAATAGGTACATAATTAAATTTATGTGATGATCTAGATACAGACAACGGAGCTTCATTCTTAAACTGATAGCTTAAGTATTTTCAATTGGAATAATTATTTTAAAGAAAGAAAAGAATTAATTCTTTTACATTTCAGTTCTCTTTTTACAACTAATGGAGGCCATACACGATCAAGTATACTTGTCAAGTTTGCAGTGGACTTGACGCGGCATTCAGTATACTTGATCGTGTATGGCCACGGTATAGCTACCTGGCCATATAGCTATCTCATGCACACTGGATGCCGCGTCAAATCAAACTGCAAATTTGACAAGTCAAACTGCAAACTTGACAAGTACCTACCTACACTTGATCGTGTATGGCCTCCATAGTAAAATCTTGTTTTATTTTTTCATTTATTGATGCTACGATATAACGTAAAGGGTTGCCAGAACGAACTACAGCATTGATTGCAAATTGCAAACGCAAAAACGCGAATTGCCGATGTTAAACACACTACGTGTACTAAAACCATTTACATATTAAGTAACAAAATGATTAGATCGCTTCCCGAAGGATGATTCTTTACTTAAATTATTCTGTGATTGTTCTTTATAATGTTAACTGATATTGCTATTGTTAATATTGATTGCTGATGTGGTTTTCGTTTTGTGTTATTTTTTCAGGCGGCTTCTGTTAGATAATTGGGTCGTATGATAAATACCATTTCTCACATTTGCATTGAGTTATTTATGAAAAAATTATACCTTTATGTTATGTCAGTTTCCCCATAAATTGGACATGAAGTAAAGCAGAATAGATAAAAGCCTAAATCTAGCCAAGTCAGTAAGTTATTTGTGCTGATGTGTAATTGCGTGATACATACGAAATTAATTATTTCATTCAGTTACGACAATTTTATAGATGACAGTGAGTTCTAGGAAAACAGTAACGTTCAAAAACATAAGACATCATTGACCTGGCGGTAATGCTGATGGTAGTAAATAAACGGATTGCCTTCAAATTGGCGCGTGGTGGTTATTGATGACGTCAGCTATCGAACTATCTCGGTAATTCGATACTACGAATAGTAGGCAATTTTTGTGTACAGGTGACAGGTGACTAACATTTTTATGTGAGCATATTAAACTCTGAATTCATTTATCTTGTCAAATTAATAATTCATTATTAATAAAGTTAAAGTTATGGCGTGTCTTTATTATTTAAATATATAAAATATCTTACTAATTATATTGTTAGCATAATTAGGCTGAATTCCCCAATACGACTTTGAATATTAATCACAGTTCCATGCCCGGTGGGTGTCGTAAGAGGCGACTAAATACAGTCCACTGATGTTAGGGTCCTTCTGAAGGATATCACTCTTTTTAAGGATTGAACTCAGTAGGAGATGAGAGCCTAACTCCTCAGCAAAATTTGGAATTGTATTTACATATTATTGATGATTCGCTCTGGATGCTCTGGTACACGAATGCGCTAATCCATTCCCTTCTACTAACGACCACATATTTGACTCCCGACCGTGCAATAATTAGTCTATCATGATTGACACAAGTCACTCGGCTATTTTCCTGAATTTAGCTCATCTGCACATGACCCGAGATCGGATCCTGCTCATTCGTGTTGTAATTTTATATTTTGCTTCGAAGGAATACATCGTCTGGATTCCTAAAAGGTTTCCATTATCTTAGCCAGAGGGGCATACCAAGGTGACTCTGCCTCTATTACCCTCTCATTGTTAGAGGAGACTTGAGCTCAGCAA
Organism: Thymelicus acteon; assembly: GCA_951805285.1. NCBI lineage: Eukaryota > Metazoa > Arthropoda > Insecta > Lepidoptera > Hesperiidae > Thymelicus > Thymelicus acteon. Next base: position 7,983,959 of record OX638229.1, on the reverse strand, counting down.
TGGGACAACTATCCCAGCAACCCCTAAAGGTTGTAATAATATTGAGCTATGAGGAATTGCAAGTAATAAACTGTAAGATGCTTTTCTACCTTCTACTAAAGATTGTAATAAACTAAACAAAATAGAAAGTAGTATCGATCGTTTCAAAGACAGATTCTACGTTCTCAAACCAAGTTAACATATCAGTAACAACATTGGCAACTTGTTTTCTTAATCATCCGGAAAACAGGCCATTAGGACCACTATCGCATGAGCCTACTGGTTGGGTTGCGCGGTTGCGCTAACGTGTTGTGCAAATACTTGTGGGAGAGGTGATTAAGGGTCAGTACATATTAGCCACTCCACAGGACAAGCACCTAGAATACATAGTTATTTTATGCGTATTTGTGAAATATATCTTGAGCGTAAATATAAACTCGTTCATTGAAACTAGTCTATTTAGTGATTACGATCTAATATATCAATTAAATGGAAGTTCTTAAATTATAATATTTATGTAATACTAGCTGACCCGGTGAACTTCGTATCGCCTAACAAATATTTTTTTTTCTAAAATAAAAGTAGCCTAAGTTACTCCTTGTTACATCAGCTATCTGCCAGTGAACCGTCACAATCGGTCCAGCCATTTCAGAGATTAGCTGGAACAAACAGACAGACAGACAGACAAAAATTGTAAAAAATGTTGCTTTGGTATACGTACCGTGTATATACATAAAAATGCACTCAGTAAAAAGCGGTTATTTTAATATTACAAACAGACGCTCCAATTTTATTTATTTGTATAGATTACTGACATTATTGTGTTGCGAATTTCGTTTTCTTTGTCGGTTGACAAAACTACGGAAATGCCTTTGGTATTGCTACTGTTCACGGGCGTTGTTGGCCATTTGCCATCAGGTGGTTAGCTTGTTTGTAGGCTGTTTAGATTAAAACATGTCCACACAGCCCGCGGATTGAACCCGAGACCATACGCTCGACGGTAGAGTCATCATAGAGTCATATCTCATTTCCAATAACATTAATTGAAGAGTAGTACTAGCAATCTACGTTCCCAAACTTATTAAAATCTACAGACATAATTATTATCCAGCTTTTTATTTTTAACATGATACAAACGAAGATAACTTAAATATACTCAGCCACTGCAAATTCTGAGGCTCACGTAAAAATAGCATTCAGTTATTTTGATTGCTCAGTCAGTCATGCTCTGGTATATCCTCATAGTTATTTGTTGTCAGTCATCGTATGAGCAATTTCATAAGAAATAGTTATGCGTGGTCAGCGAACGTCGTTCGGCGTCGACTAGACACTTGACACTTGATAGCAATCGGCCCCACAGACTCTACGTACATCTTATATTTTCCCAGCCATTCTTAGTACAACAAGAAATTATTTTTATGTATAACAAAGAATTCTAACTGTCGATATTTTGCACGTGTCTTTCATATAACGACAAATTAAAATAATAAAAAAGCACACTAATACACCCGCAATATGTTATTACCTGTATCGCGGGTGGGATGGTCGACACATACATATAACACATCACAAAACACCCATGACCCGAGTACAAATATTTATCTGTAACACAATTATCTGCCCCTGCCGGGAATCGAACCCGGGACCCTTTGCTTCGCAGGTATAGCCGCTACCAACTAGGCTACGGGGTCGTCAAACACAACTTTAATTTTTTGATGAAACTTAACGATAAATTTAGAACCAAAAATTATTCAATATTAATATGTAAATCATAAAATTGTAATGAGCTTGAAATAATAATTATATGTATTTTAGCTTGATATTTTAGATTGAAGTTAAGAAATTTCAATGTTATTATTTGTGTGGACCGGGGTCAACTTTTAAAGTTATTATTGATGCAATTAAAATTATTTCAAATAGATACCTGACAAACCAACCTATGTACATGTTGAATCTTCGTTAAACAAAGGATGCAATCGCTTTTAAGAAGCTCTTATGTTTTATAACTGTCTTTTTTCTCTTTTTAAAGTTCTTGTTTATTTTAATATACAATTATTTATTTTTATTATTTTACAAATATGACTTAATAGGATCCATTAATTATAGTTAAAACTTGAAAAAGAAGAAAAGTGATTTGGAAAAAGGCGTTTTGCACATTAATCATGAACGATTCAAACGCTCTTTCATCAGTTTTCATTATCCAAATTACACATTTTTTTAGATATTGCTATATTCTCGATTTTAGCAATAATAATAAGTTTTTTAAGTGAGAAAATATATTCTCGATTTTATTTTCTCACTTAAAAAACTTATGGAGATTTCTTGCAAAAGCGTAAAAAAAACATAACTCTTCTGATGATAGGTCTTCTTCTACAAATGTAACCCATGTGGGTTACATTAATGTTAACAATGTAAATAATGACTTGGCGTGTCAGAGGTGTCAGTGAAGTTGTTATCGTGAATTGATTGTAATAACTATCATGAATCATAGTATTCATTATGTGTAATTATCATAAGCATCATAATTATTTAGCAAAAAACATCTTTGGGAAACTTGTAACAGTCCTTATTTCTCACAATAAAAGAGTTGTAAGTAAAAGAAAACAGAAACTAATTAATTCAATTGAATGCACAACATTCTTTTGAAGTTTATTGTCAATGTTTATGCGCTTTTTTTGTTTTTCAATAATTACACATTCATTAAATTAATTAAGTACTGCAAATAACAATAAAGTGAGAGTTTTAATAGCACTAAAGTTTATAGAATGGAGCCAACTCAAACAATTAAATGTCGTTGCACAAGAGCTAAAATTAAATTCAAAATTTTACATCTTATGCAGAAATGGATTCTTTGCTTCATGTGTAACCGTCCGTCCGTATCACCCGATTTTGGACGGAATTTGAATGGACGGAAAAGGTGGAATAAAGTACTTAGGTACGTAAAATTAATAAAGTAAATAGCTAACTTAATTGTTGTTAAATTGTTAAAAATGTAAAATTTAAAATTGTTAAGTTGTTAAAAATGTAAAAAGTCTAAAAAGTCTAAAACAACATAAATTTAACTTCACACATATCTACACGCCCACATTTTTCTTGTTACAAAATTTAAAAAGCTTTAACTAGCTTGCTTTTATAAGAATCGAATTGATTGAATCGGAACGAATAACAAGGCGTAGTTTTTGTGTTGGCACGCGTGGGTAGTCTAGACGAGTGCTTACGAACAGATTCTTTTGGCGGGGGCTTGGCAGCAATTATTGTCTATTACCCTGGGTGTCCGCCCCTTTGGGAGACGCGAGTCGAGTTAGTCGAGTCGCTTAAGTCACCGGATCGGCGACCTGAGCACCTCGCGTGGGTTGACGTTATCTGAACAAACACAGCCAACACATCTTGTACACTAAGCTAAATTATACGACCGTATTTCGTCCAATTCTGCTGCTTACAGCTGAAACGCCCAGCAAATATTTATTCATTAACACTTTTAATAACCCCTCCGAATTTTAATTATACGAGTTTCTTTGTAAAGTTGTCAGTAAATCCGTTTATGTCCGTAAATGCTATTATTCATTTTAGTTATTTTGTATCATAAGCTTTTTTTTAACTTTCAAAAGTATTTGAATGGAATCTACCATCACGTGAAGGAAAGAAAATAACTTAGTTTAGATAAAATTAAAAATAAAATATTGTTTATACAATAGTCCCTACACGGGTTCCGTAATTAGCAAAACTGAGTTTGTTACTTTATTAGGTAGGTATCGGGTTTTTGTTTCATATTTACCTGTTTTTCTGTATTTTTGTAACATCCTCTTAACATTCAATATTACTGGTATCGCCGAGGATGTCACTAAGTAGGAAATAAACAAAATTGTATGTGGGTATAGAGATAAAGTAAGTTACATCATCTTTAATTGTACGTTATCGTAGTACGTAAACTAAGGTATTATCTATGGTTGGTGAGAAAAAAGTAAATGTTATAAATATACCTGAAACTAAAGAAAAAATAACACTATGCGTAACTATCTAAATGATGACTAAAATAGAGTAGTTAAGCAACACTTCCTGTTTTACTATTAGACTACACTGCTAGGTGGTATATCAACATCTTAATCATTCATATCTAGGTACTTCATAATTGTTACAACAAAACGTAGAGGTACTTTATATATCAATTGAATGAACATTTACTTCAAATGAGGAATTCCAAAGAATTAACACAAATGGCTCTAAGACTACACTCAATAGCTTTAAAATTATTTTAGCCAACAATCTGTTTTGATAAACGCTGGATCTCTACAACATTCATCAGAATTTGATGATTTTCTTTCTATAATTATCGCGCAGAAAAATTTGTTTACACCTACATGTGTCAAATTAAGTATTCGAATAGCCTGATTATATGTATTTTAAGACCCAACAAATCGATTTTCGGAAACTATATAAAACGAATAATTGTGGAAGTAAAACACAAATAGATTCCCCATGTAGGTACTAGCTGTTAAACTACGAACGAAGTTATACGAACCACTTTAGTTTCAATACGTGACCACTGTCTGTTATCATTGATCCCTATTACGAACACTGATATAATCTTCCACTTCCTCGCATCAGAGCGACAACTCGACGTCATACGACACGTCACTACGCAACCAAGATTTGCACTTTTTCGCTACAACAGAGATAAGATTCCCTCAGTAAATATTGAATTTATTAGATAAGCGATTCAGATCGTTATACTTTACACTTTCCAGTGATACGCGTTGGTAATTATCACACAGTTTTGAGACAAATAAGACAACGAGTGCGTGAGTAAAATTGAACTTAACGAGCTATATTTGCATAGCGTTTAAAAGTAGCTCAATAACCTCAATTAGTAAATCAAGCGTTTACTGAGCCGGCGCTCCGGTCTAATGACAGCCTCTTAATTTGATTTAAAAATATTTTAGATGCACTTTCAATAAAAACTATTTTAGTATGAATATATCAAATCAGATAATTTGATGCTCGCAATTTAGTTTTATAATTAAAACTATAAAAACTTAACAATATCATCAGTGTAACACAATACCTACTACAGCAATGTTCAAAACCTCAATGCATGATTAATTCGTCGGTCAATCAAAAACGTTTAAAATATACCTACAATTTATGATGCGATTATATTTTAGTGTTCTTTCCATTTTACTAAATAGATTATTATTAATTTATAGATATTAGTGGCCATAAATAACATAAAATGTTATCGATAGAAATTTCACACAAGAACTCTATTATATTTTAAAATGCACTATGCGAAAATTATCTATATCAGGTATAGGTACATACGCTAATAACTTATACGAGTAAAAAGGCCGATCTCACCTTGAGGTATTATCTTACCGCCGCGTTCAAGCGTAGTACCTCTGTATAACTTGATTTTACTTTCGATGTAACATGTTTCTTAAGTAAGCACATGAAAGCAACCTGTCACTCTTACGACGAATTCTGACGTACTCGTAAATAAGATTAAATCTGCCATAAGACCGTTTATGATATAAAAAAGATACCAAGTTAAGGTGTTCGACTTAAAAAAAGATGAGGCCGTACCCTACATCGCCCTCAAAACTACAGACACGCCTAAGATAATCTTTCAAAGGCAATCTCAGTCCGTCATGCGAGTCTCGAATCCAATTATCAGCATTTCAAACCTCGTGACAACCACAAAACAACTCATAAGATTAGGTATACAAGTTCATTTTAAGACTAAAATTTATCTTCAAGCCGTCAATTTTAATTGTTTACGCTGCACCGAACTCACGGATCACGTCATGTTTTATTGTTGAAATAAAATAAAATTAATCAAATAACATAAACTACACGGTACGTGTAACCACGAGCATTCGCCCACCATGACACGAAATATAATTAATTTGGTACTTCAAAGATGAACGATACTTAAATGTTAAGTGGAAAAAAATTACAGAACACTTACCAGTATGTATGAGGTTACTAATATCTTCCTGAACTCTTTCGCCTAGCTCGTCGGACGAGTGGTCCGCGCCGGTTAATGTTATGAACTTGGCGTTGCACCGTATCATTATCATTTGGAACAGCAGTAGTTTAAACATGGAACACCACATATCCATCTTTCTGAGCACCCGACAGCCGCTAGCACGCATCTTATAAGTACTAACGCCGCCCTCAATCTTCCGTTCGCTACGGGTTTACCATACTACCGATTTTTATCGGGACACTACTACAATATACGGCGAAACGGCTGATGTGTTTGTTCATACGTGTACTTGTACTTCGACTTCGATATCACTATGTAGCGCCTTCGATGTAATTTCATTATAATGGACCTGAAAAGATAAAAATAAGATTTAAAATAAAACAAATAATGATATTGTTATGATTCATTAACGTTAATTACGTTACAGGCGCCGAGATAACACAATTAGAATAAACTCAGATAATTCACTTGACAACATTTCGACATCACTTGTGTATGACCTTCACCTTATTATCAATAGTTTATACGATATACATAGAAGGTACTCCCCACTTCGAACTAGAACCTTAAAACACTTACCTAACTTGATTTAATTAATTATAACTTTTAATCTATGTAAGTAAAAACTATTATAACAATACATTTAAAACTATAATATTCTAGTGAATGAAAATATTCTCAAAAGAAAAATTTAGAGCGAAACGATACGAGCTAGTACGTCCACAAATTACCCGCCCGCCACGTAAAGTTGCTATCTCTAAAGTGGTACCATCTGTTACATAATTTTTCGTTATTAGCCAGATAATTTTATCTCTAACTACTCAACTCGCACAAACATAGCTGTAATACTATGTATATGTATAATAATACGTATAACATCGACGAGATTTGCATGCAATTAAAGTTAAAATACGTCTTCGATTTTGTCTATGCGATAAACTTTAACGGCTCCATAAATCCAGTTTGACATTTAATAAAAAACGTTGCTAGTGAATGTAAAGTATTCTCATCATAATACAACTAGGTTTACGTTTACAATGAGTATCGATAAATCATATTATTACTTCTGACATTCATTTTATCAGCCATAAAAATATTTGGAGGCCGTTACCGGAGACTCTACAAAAGGTATGAATTCTTTAGTAGAGCTCAACCAAAACAGGACTGATTGACAGACGTGTTGGTTTTACCATAAACATTTGCCATTATTGAAAACGAGAGTATAAATTACAAAAAACTTCGAAGCGTTTAACCATTCATAGGCAAGTATTTATGGTATTACATTAATATGCTAAGTACTTGTACATCAAAAGCAAAATTAATAAAACAGAAGAATAAAACAACGTTAAAATAAAAGAAGGGCGAGCGATGAATCAAACATGTTTTAATTTACGTGCCAGTTTTAAATTTGTCTGTAGAGGAATGAATAAACATGAAACCCTTTGGTACGTCGCGGTCGGCGTCGAGATGTCGAGAATGTGTTCTAGGAATAAAAAGTTAAAGGGAAAGAAAGGTAGAGCCCACGTGCCGGCGATAAGACGGGCGCCAGGCGTCGCCCGCGCCGCGCCGCGCCCGCCGTCCGCCGTGGGTCGTGGCTGCTACATCTTTGTTTTTTTACTCCTCAAGAAGCATTCGGCGCCACGGTGGTTGTTAAATTTAGTGTTTGTTTTAAAACTTTACCACAAATGTATTTACATTCAGTACGGTGCAAGAATTGTTCGTTGCCCAAAGAAGACATTTGGTGTAGACGGTGTAGTTCTTCTTACATATATTCGAATGTTTTCCGTTTTGTCATATCATAACTATTATTTTAAGTTTTGATAAGTACATCTGTTTTAGTTACGACCCAGTTATTTTATTTTGTATGCGTATTCTACTAGGTATACCTACGTTTGGTTTGCTGAGTTAAGTTTACGTTAATTAATAACCTAATTATTTGCCCATAGTAACAAATTACTATTTGTTAATTACTGATACCATACGCCACAACACTTGTGTAAACTGAATTGTAAGACTAACGAGTACGTTTTAAAGATATACTGACATAATCAAATTTACGGTAAATTTACGATCTGTAACTACATAAAGTTACACCTAACTAAATAGTGATAAGTAAATTAAAATAATATATTATAACCCGAGCAATTTTTAGGTTTTATAGAAAATTTAAAATTTTAATCTTGAAAATTATCTTTTTTATTTATTTTGTATCATATAATACAGAACTTCGACAATTAGGACATAAATTAAAAATCAAAGTAGGTAAAAAAGTAAAAGAGAAAAATATTATTATGCAAAATTGTTTTAATTTTTTTACAACTCTGACTTCTCAGTATCACGACCATCACGTTATCAGGATAGGAGATATCTCTGTGTGTTCAGCGCCTAATCTTAGAGCTGACCCCGATTGCGTCTAGACTAATAATGACGTACGACCTACACTTACTCTTCCCAACGTATGCAAACAATAGATAAGGGAGATTTAGTACTTATTCATACAATCAGGTGTTACTGTGTGGAACTCTATTAACAATAAACTACCATATTGATTATATCCACTGATTTATGTAGGTTATAGTAGCGGTAGTAATTTGAGAGTCTATCCTGCTCGGGCTGTTTCCGAAGCCACGCGCGTTCAGTTCTTGTTACGGTCGGTAGCGCGATGAGTGACGATTGTGAAGGATATCTTGAAATTTTGTATAATAATCTCAAAGTGTCTACGAACTTATACGGTAAGGAGATGAACGCCCATTTATTACACGGCATTTTATGTGTACGTTGTAATTAACTCTTATGGAAAGGATATAATGGTTTGTATCCATCAACGGAATGATAAAACAGCTGTAATAAAAGAACAAAAAAGATACATTAACTTCCTTAAAAAGATCAGGAAAAGACGTATCTACGTCGTGTCGTATTAAATTAACCAGTACTAAAGTAATAAAAAAATTAACATCTTACTTATTTTTAAATTGTTGATCTTGCTTTTGGTTTTGTAACAGTAAGAAAACATTGAAATGAACTGAAATATCGATAGAGCATTTTCTTCGTATACATACAATACCCATAGCGCTAGAGCTAGTTCCTAATATTGAAACTGTTAAATGAATCAATTGTAATATGAAATACGATTGAACGAAATAGTAACGTCTGAATTTTCAATCAGAGAATCGCACATCATTTTATATTTTAAAGAAAGCCGTCCGAATCACCAAAGATCAGTAGCTATAGGCGTAACCTTGTGGACATAACGTGACCTTTTTTAGAGCGGGAGGCGTCCCGCTCTAAAAAATGGGAGGGCGCTCCCATCATTTGTTTTGATAATAATAATGTGCAGTCTGGTGGATTCACGATCCATATGGCTTCGATGAGCCCATAGCAACAAATTCCAGGTACGTGGTCTACTGAGATTACCAACTCTTTAACTACGTTTCCAAAACCGATCTAAAGTTAAATTGTTTTACAAATTACAAATACCAGGATAGGGCATGCAGTTTTACAGTATGAAAAATGTGTTTTATATTTTTTATTAAATAATTAGTTCGTCGTTATCGTGACTTCTTAGTGAACTTCAAAAGATCTGCATTCGGATTTGGAATCAGCGCGTACACAAAAGGGGCTTACAGGTTTTTGCTTAACTCCTTTCCCAACGATATACTGTTATGATTCAGTTGAAACAATGCCCAGTAAAAACATGTAGTTACTTACCCTTAATCAGAAATGTTAAGTCTTGTTACGGACGTATTCATAAAAATGTATTATTGTAGATACTGCCTCCTCATGGTACTTTTTCTGCTGCTCAATAATAACTACTGCACTCTATGGCATGTAGAAAACCAGCTAAATGGTCAGTGCACTATTGAGTGTAACCGATTAGCGGAGCCTCAGGGCAGGAGCCTTTTCCCACGGAGGACGTTACTTTAGCACGCTGTTCAGTAAGGGCTGGACGGGTTGATAACCCGGGTGGAAAAGGTTCTTAAATCTCCTGAAAACGTCTGAATAAAACAGTAGCGAAGTAGTAGAAGTATGTTGTTTCTGGCTAAACTTTTAATCGTCACGCGTCTGGAGTAGTGGGATATTTTCCTAATTTTTTCGTAGTAGCGCCTTAGGCATCAATGCCATCTCATACTATACATGTATTGGTTGTACGCGACTGCGACATTTCAGAAATAACGCGTTTCGTATATGGAATTATGTTTGTAGAAATCGTATGATATTTCCTCGTCGTCATAATTATGAATCCTAATCATATTTATGATGGCCAATAACAATTTTCGAGTGAATTAATACCTGCAAATTGCGAACTAATTGGATACTCGATATACTTCCGATTTAAGAGGACACTTTAACGTAAACAGGAAACCAAAGGGTACCGCAAAAATCTGCAACGTTGCACATCGTGGAAATATCTGATGACTTACGATGCCGCATGCGATGTAATTTGCAATGCGGTGCGACATTGTTCTACGGTGCGTCGCGCGTCGCGTCGTTGCACCGTAATGTTGTGACCTCACCAAAACGTTAGAACGATTGGAGCGATTGCGTCTAAACTTTTAGTCCTTCATTCTGAAGGCATAACGTTGCGGTAAGCTTCCATATCAACGCTGCACTTGACGCGGCAATGTCGTATGGAAAATCCGATGAAAAGTGATTCGTGCGCGTCTGTCTTGATCAATCGTTACATAAACTCATCAAAAGCTAGTTTGTACGTGCCTTAAGTTTGCGTGCGTTCGTTTTTAGTAAGAGCTAGGTGCGGGCGCGGGCGCGGCGCGTGAAGCCGGCTGCCGAGCCATCCATCAGTGTGTTCGTCTGGACTATGGACTACTATGGAGCATTGTCCGGACCGGTAGCGCCGGTTGTGCCGGCTCGGATTAACGCTCCTTGGGGACGCGTACTGTTTCGACAACCGACATTCCTTAATTACGCAATATTTCACAACTACGCAATAATCATAATATTTTAATAGGAAATTGGATTGCATGAAATGTAAGTCTAATAATTCTTAACAAAAAATAACCGAGTTCAAAATTAGAGATAACTCAAAAACTACCTGTCAGATCTCGCTCAAATTTAAGTGGGACAACATGACAAACACCAGCTTCCGATTAAAAAAGAATTTTCAAAATCGGTTCACCCAGTCGAAAGTTCAAAAAGAGGTAACAAACATTAAAAAAAAAAAACAGTTGAATTGAATACCTCCTCCTTTTTTGAAGTCGGTTAAAAAAGCAAACAAATGTTTTGTGTTTTTGATTAATTTCTTGACCGATCTTTTAAATGCCGAATTTGGCATTACGTTCGAAAGTTACCCGTGTGGATATAATATTACTTAAACATCCAAAACATTTTTACTTTAGTTAGGCTTTTATTTTGGCTTTGGATTACGCTAGGTATATAACATTTTCATCTCTTTTAATTTTGACTAATTCCGTTTGAAACTCTACGAGCTTTTGAATAAAACAAAATCATCAAAATCTATGTACGAAAATTAAAAGAAATCCATTATTATACCTACCTATCTGTACATAAAAAAATATACACGAGTCGACAAATAGAACTCCCTCCTTTTTAAAGTCGGTTATACGCGGATAAACTCAGCAAATAAATCTGCGGTTAACTTTCCATTTATCGCTAATATAGTTTCGAAATATACAAACGTTTTCTAATTTGTTTTATGAAAGTTCAAGAAAGTTGCATTACTACTTGTAGATTTAACTGATGCGTGTAATGTATGCAAAATATGAACGAGCGGACATTGGCTAATTCTTTGTCAGCTGTTTGTAATATAATTTAATCCAGATAACATCGTAAGTATCGTATCGTGACGTGTTTCGGAAGCTAAGGGAACCCCTGACCCATGCCGGTGACAACCGGTTCCACTTCTTTTTTAGTATTCGTCTAGTGCGGCGGCGCGGCGGCGGCACCGACGACGGCGTTGTGACACACTATTAATAATAATGACGGCAAACAAATAGGCTTATAAGTGCACGGGTTTTTTAATGCTATTGATGTGCGGCACTTGAAGTGATCAGCTATGTTAATTAACGAAACTTAGACAAGCTTTGGCACTTAAAAGACGGGATTTAAACATGTAATAAAGAAGAATTATTGAAAATCATGATATAACGCATTATTGTTATACCTATATAAAGTCAATTTTATGAGATCAACTGCTGTTTCATTAACAACGTTCATAAATCTATGTCCCGTTCCTAACAATTATGCGATAACACTCAGCTGTTAATTTTATGTGTCATTAGAAATTGTTGTCAAGCGCTTGGAGGCTTGACACGATTTATCGCAGTTACAAATACGTGTGAACTGAATGAAAAATTTGAGCTTACAGAAATGTGCTTATTCTTAAAATAAATATCGTAGCAAGTGTGATTAAGTGAGAGGGATCAATGAAATCTAACCCTTGTCGTCAAATGACTACGTGTCTTCTAAAGTCGTTTCCACGGACAACCATTGACTTCGCGGAATAGCGATTAAAGATCGCATGCCAAAGTATACATATCGTATTAAACATGCACCGTTGTTGGATGTGTAGGATGAAATTTATCTGAATAGGTATCGATAATACATTGCCATTGTATTCGCTGTATACGATTGACTTCTATCTTATTCAGTTCGTTTCGTCATTTTAAAGTAGGCTACTTTTACATACCCTGAATTTTTAATCGACTTCAAAAAAAGAAGGAGGTTCTCAATTCGACTTTTTTTTATCTATGTTAACTCATAACTTTTTACTGAGTGTACCGATTTTGATGATTCTTTTGATATTCGAAAACTGGTAGTGGTCGTGCTTGTGGTTCCATTTAAAGAGCGAGATCCGACGAGTAGTTTTTTAGTTATCCCTAATAATGCGTATTTAATTGACTATGACTACGTTGATGATGTTCTTATTTTATTTGAAGTCGGTTATTTTTTTTTGCAAAAGTTATAACTAAATAAATCTAAGTTTCTAAGATTAAGTATATGCATGTATATTAATATATATATATACTAAGTATATAGTATACTTAATATATATATATATATATATATATATATATATATATATATATATATATATATATATATATATATTAAGTATATGAATCGCGGATAAATTCCTTGAATTTTAATGTTGTGTTTTTAAAAGCTTTTATAAATTGTCACCTGTCTATTACGCTCTACATATATGTAATCAAATCTTGCGAAGTTAAGGGTCTACGCACACTTATTCAGCTCTATTCAGCTTATGTCCATAGAAAACAACGATTTTGTATGAGACCCGTACGTACGTACGTTCAGCTTTCCGCGTCTATTCAGCTTTCGCGTCAAATAAGTAAAAGATGAGGACAAATGTGTTTTTATCATGTGAGTGCTATAATAGAGTACAGCGCTGTTCCGCCGCGTACAGCGACAGCGTCGGCGTCGAATGCGGCGGAGATAAAAATATCGCACATAGAACTGTCCATGTTAAGGGCACAATACCTACTATACTATACTATATAAGTAGCTTAGCGACTTGACAGCATGTTCAGCGCCGTACGCAGTAGATAGAAGCGTTACCATTCTTACGACGTTGTACGCGGCTGATACAAACAGAATTAAATAAGTGTAAAAAAGATCGTTCAGCAAAACGCGAATGGCGCTGAATTAGTATCCGTAGACCCTTAATTTGACCTACATCCCGGTGTTTTATTGAGCTGAACTTTATATTATATCTATGTAAGTCAGATCAATGCAACCATGCAGCAAAATAAAATTTTCAATATTAAATTATTGTTTTAAAACAGGTAACACGACATAGTTCAGAGCTTTGTTTCTACCTATTATATGATTATCAATCACATTGAGATCAATAATAACGTAGAAATAGGTAAAATGTCTATATTTATGATAAGCCCTCTCTTCTTCCTTTTAAAGAGGCGCTGGTCCAGTATTCGTTCGTTTATGATAATAGGGTGTTTTACCTGCATGCCCATCTCTCATCATCCTCTGTCAACCTCGGAAAGCTTATAACGTGTTTTTTGTGTGGGTTTGGTTGGTAGGAGGGCCCGTTAAAAAGCGCCCCTGTTACTTCAGGTTGGCAATTCGTCGGTGATGTCGGTATGAGATGTTTATAAGCCTTATTGGTGACTCACCATCAGAACAGCCATTCTACTCGTTTGCCGGCTATTGAAAAAAAGACGGTCGGAACCTACATTGGATAATACTTACATATTTCAAGGATGTAACTATGGTAGTTCGTATTTGTACCGGTTTTCTCGTTAAGAATGTTAATAGGCCAAAAATATGTGGGTCCGACCGTTGTCGTACGAGAATAGCTTGTAAATTCACAACCAACTACGTTTACTAGATAGCGAGGTTTCAATGGGTCTGACATTTTGCATAATAATTAATTTAAAGGCACACACGTGATAAGATGTACTCGTAATACATATGTATCTAGCAAAACATTTCATAGCGTTTTACACGTGCCATTTTTTACTGATGGCAGAGAAAAAAATATCAGAGTTTGCCGCTTCTTTTATAGTAATGTTTTAATAAAGTAGGTTATTTAACGTATACTAACATGTGAAACTAAATGATTTCTCTCTGAAAACATTTGTGATCAAAAATAAGCCTCTGTGACTACCACCTTCAGTAAGTTATTAAAATAGGATAGAGCTGTATTTTATGCATTCTGCGTAACTTACGTAAGAAATAGGTGTATTTTTAAAATTCTAATGTTCCCAATGAAACTGACGGTGACAGCTAACCATAAATAACCTAATCCATTTCCTTCCATTTAAGTTTTGTAAATATTTATGATGAGGCGCTTTGCTCCCCGAGCCACCCATAAAAATCAAAAATCAGGGGCCGTAGGGCCCCTGATTTTTTTTATTTTCGGGGTTCCGTCAATATCTGTAACATAGTTAGTTTACAAATCGATGTTTGACCAAATGTCTTATTCGCTTCTAGGATAGACTAGGCAAAGCCTGAAACAGATTATTACCTTCGGCGATTGATTGAAAAATTAAGCTCTTCTAGGTTTGAGTAAAAATACATCAGCCAAAGGCCTGATTTGGAATTTATTTTGGGGGGTACAGAAGCGCGTCGGTCAATCCTGTGGTCAACGCCTAAGTGTTACGAGTGTACTGAGTGTAACGTTTGAGTGTTACACGTAAATTACAATCAAAATAAGTTATGTATAACACTTATGTACTATTATGTCTTCTGTGGTATAACAAATAAAACTATAAACTATAAATCAATTACCATAATCTACATTATGGATCCAGTATCGGAGATTATGAATCTAAATCTATGCGATCTCATAACTAGTGTTGTATTTCATATTTTAACGACTCGAAGTTTTTACATTGTGCAAAAACAAATTGATTTATAATTTATTGCTCCCGGAAATTGAGAAAATATAAAATACAATATTTCATTGTAAGATGCACCTCGCAATGCAGTGAAATATTCTTATCTGGTTTTGCGTCACATACGTCTACATTTAAAAAGGTCAACCAGATCAGTAGTTGTCGTCAATACAAAAAGTGAAATGTTGTTATTGTTAAAATAATCTTTCCTATTCATTACTTCCTACATCTTAAATGTTGACTCACAGAAGAAAGGTAACCTTGACGAGCATTTACAACGAGCAAACTTTAATTGAATGAACTTTGAATCCTTGTTTAATTAACTACAATCAATAAAAAGCAAATGAATAAACGCTTAGTCACATTTATAATCCTTATCAATAAATACTCGTTAATCCTAAATAAATAATATGTAGCCCTTCTCATTCTTATTATTATCATACTGTGTATATTATGAGGTGTCTTTTGTCTATACATATGATCCAAAAAAACTCTATAAAAACACTAGAACCATAGAAGACATAATAGTACATAAAGAACGCAAATAGAAATGCATTATATCCACAGACCTGTTGATTATATCGGAGACTGAAATGTGAATGACATTCTGAACGCAGGTAACCTATAGAGAACTGTCTGTCACATTATTTTTATTTCTTTTTTTTGCGACATTGTATGTGGGACTATGAGTGTATTATCTAATCTCTTCGAACGAAACACCTTACATAATTATGATAGAACTTCACTTACAGGTAAGTTTGTTTAATCATTAATAAATATAACTCTTCTTATTCTTATTAAATGTTATCATAGCTACTTATAAATCCTTTGTGCGGCATTGTACAGATTGAATTTTAACCTAACTAATCGTAAGGAAGGCTTGTGCACATTTAGTTATATTAAAATTTTACAGATTCTTAAATTGACAGTTTAGCAATGACGTAGATTCCAAAGAGCCTACTTGTAGTTTTATACATATTAAACATTTTAATTAGTTAAATTGCCTAATGTAAGATCTAATATCTACTCATGTTACATGACAATGTTCTCTATATTCACTTTATCTAATTAGATCAGACGAATCTGATGTTACTATAGAAACTACAGAAGAATTTTAAATCTATCCAAAAAAGCATTTTTTCTCCTCTATTATTCAAGCAATTTCCTTTTTGTTTTGGTTTCGTAACTAATGACGAGCTTTTAGTGTTATGAATAACGTTTTTGATCTTTTTTTATTGCATGTAGGTTCTGAACTGTGAAGTACATAGAAAACTATATGGCCTCAATTACAAGTAACAAATGGAAAAAGTTCGCAATACGCAAATGCACACGTTTTCCTCAAGTTTGAAACTCCACCAATCCGCACTGTATCTGCGTGGTAGAGTATTCCAGGAGGAGAGACCCGTGCTCAGTCGTGGGCCATTAATAAATTGAAGCTAGCTAGCCTCAAGTTCGAAACACAAGTCGAACGTCGACTATAGGGAGTACAATCATTTGAATAAATAACTCGTTATCACACGTTATATAATTATGACGTTAACATCGAACAGGTGTCAGATATGTTGTACAAGGTCACCGGGGCACTGGCGCCCGGGCGCCCGCACCAGGGTAAGAGAGCTACGTGCGCAGTCCCCTGCTCTGTTCTGCTTTTGGCTTAGAGCCTTTACACACGGCGCGTTTTTGAAACGCATCCGATGAAAACGGGCGGAATCTGCGCGTTTTCGGCGCTGCAAATGACGAGGCGGACGAGTTGTTTCCTCGTACGATAGCGTATTAAAATTCGTAAAAAATACGCCGTGTGTAGAGGATCTAACATATATATACTTCTTGCAATTGCATTATCATTTATAACCAAATACAAACTCTTCAATATTTACAACTACAAAGTAATAGTCTCGTAAGAATTAAATTATTGCCGAATTTGAGGAGTTCCTCTTAATTCCGTATGGATCCCATTATTGGAACTGAAAAAAATGGGACCAACCTGGAACTAGAATCGTTAAATATTTATCGGAGTTTGTGCAAGAACAAACATAATGTAAAACATTCCTTCTGGAAGACTTCCTTGTGAAAATACAACTGAATTGAGGACCTCCTCATTTTTTAAGCCAATCCTCAATTTTTACTTTTATGTTGTAAAATTTTCTAAGTAACAACTGTCTATCTGTCAAATATGCAAATGGATCTTGTAAGGTCTCTACCAAACAGAGAATCGTTAATGATCTATTTGCGGTGAAATGCGCGTGTGTAATTCTCGAATCGAATTTACGAGTGGCATGTTTCACGTAGGTAACTAATGAAAATAAGTCCCATAAGTGCCCCTTCACCTACATAGATATTTTATCAAGATGGATCTGGTAATCTTATAATATTTCTTAAATACATAAATTGCATATAAGAAAATATGTAGTAAGCATGATGATTATGTTCTCTTCACTTTAACTAATTTGATAAATTAAATCTATTATTTGAATCAAATAATATATAGGATATTGGTGCAGGGAATAAGTGTGAATTGTTCCTTAACTAACATTAATTTAAATCACAGTATAGCATTTTATAGTTCTTGTTTTGCATTTAAAACGATACAACTAGATTCAGTTTCAATTTCATTCAGTTCCTTAATTATGATGATGTTCATTAATCCGACGTCAATGATTACTTTGTTATTCTTGACAGCATATTTATGACCCGATCGATATTAGTGAAAAATAAGTTGATATCCCTATTGTAAATACCAAGGCCACTAAGGCAATTTTAATATAAATTACTTGCAGTAGATCCGACCGCTCAATCCATCAATCGGTAGAGTAGAGTCGGTCAGTCGTTAGAGTCATTGAGAAGACAGTCGCATCAAGAAGCGTGTGGGCGGCCGCAAATCTTTGTAATTTAAATACATTAATAGTAATAATACTCTGTATTACTGACTTGCTTGCTACATAATATCTCTTGAATTTTAACACATACAATTTCAAAAATGGTACAATAATATCATTATGATAATTAATCAACCACGGCTGACAAATATTTACTTATATTAACTGTTTTAAAGCTATTTAAATTACAAAATTGTTTACTTTTATAATATCCTACTAAAAATACGAAAGTTTGTGAGGATACATGTATACGAGAAGATGTTAATTACTCTTTGAGGCAAAAACTGCTGAACGGATTTTCAGGAAATTTAGCACATAGGTAGACGTAGACCATGATCTGGAATAACATAACGGTATCTGTTATCCTAGTAAACACGAGGAAAGCCGCGGGCAGAACGCTAGTATTTAAAATACAGTTAAATTTCAACTGTTACTAGTTAAACTTCTCAAAGCCATGGATAAACTTGGCATTAAAATACACACATGAAGGTCGAAAAGGAAACAGCGGAAGTCATTAAATATATTATAGTTAAATGAATGTCATAAAGTTAAAAAAAAAACATACACTACATTTGGGCAATGATATCTATGTATGTATTATCGGTAAATATTAAGAGTATAAACTTTACGATGTTTCTCATATTAAGGGCTATGTCGGTAGGTACCTATAAAACTTCGTTAACAATACATTTTAGGTTACGTAAGCTCGTTACTTGGACTGGAGACTACAAGTTTCTCCTAACTTTGAAATATTTGGAGAAGTGCATTTCCTTGAGTACATTAGAGAACTTCTATGGTTTTTACTAACGAAAAAATTTGATTTTATGCTACGAGATACGGCCAAAGAACAAGATTAGCGATAGCTCTGTTGTTGGTTTTTTACATTAAATAAGTAATGCAGATGACGTAGAATAAATTATGAGATTTTAGATGAAAACTAAAGATAAGATAAAATATAATCATCACCTGCCTAAAGCATATCAATAAGGGGCAAAATATTGTTCTGATAAGACGGTACAATAATCTTAGAGAGTTAAACGAGGTACGAGTTTAACAAGGATTGCGTAGGATGATAGAGGAACACATAAATCTGTCCTTGACTGTCTGGAGAAAATGGTGAAACAAAATGTACTCCGTTCCCTGTCCATGGCAACTTTTGAAAGATCGTAGGCGGTCGGTTTATTTACAGCCACCATCCGCAACCATCGCCGACACTTAGCCGAGCGCTTCTAATGAATTATGATGTTTTCAGCAGCGGGAATATTAATTGCATTACCTGCTTATGTAAAGTATCATTTCCCCAGTAGACAAGACTTTGTAATTATAATTCATTTTTGAGTAGATTAGCTGCTGATATTACAGCTATTACAATTACTGAACAAAACGAAGTCATCTGACAAGGTCAGCGCTTCCATCTGGCCGATAGACTCGATCAATTAAACTTGTAACTTAACTAATTAACCTCAGACAGATGCTCAAAAATCCTGTCATCAGATTTCTAGGTGTAATACTATCCTAACAGGATGATGTCTCTCACTTGTTAAGAATCAAATATTTTTTGCACATGTCAATGACAAATGACAGAATAACTACTGAAATTTACTGTATGATAGATCGATAAAAAATCGTAGATCATCACAGATTTTGCATCTGTTAATACAATCTGTGATATGTGTAGAGTCATTATGTAGAGATAATGGTGCCCTATATGTTATTCTAGATCATGGTCTACCTGTATGCTAAATTTCATGAAAAACCATTCAGTAATTTTTGCATGAAAGAATAACAAACATCCTCACGAAGTTTCATAGGATTTGTAGGATAGGGTGAAAGTCAATGATATCTAAAAAATATAGATACGTTATGTCCTTACAAATCAACCAAAAAAATCTGTTCGGAAAAGAGCTACAACACACACACTTTATCTTTTTTTCACTACACCAATCACATTGGTATAATAAACGAAGACATTTTAATGCTGTATGTCAAATGTCAAGCACTTCTGTCAACAAAACAAGCATGCTTATGACGATAATTGTATTGACGGAGCGACTACGAGCAGAACGGTCAATTGCCTGTTCTTACGCTCTTCATCGTCGGCGCGCTAGTGACATATCTACCTCTTTTTACATTATAATATCCATTGGAAAAAGCCTAATTAATACCTTATAGCGTACTCTCCTCCAATGTATATTGATGAGCTTACTGGAGTATTTTTCCTGTGCCTGATGGCCTGTTCGATGCATATCTTTTTATTTATTTTTATCGAATGCGCCAAGAGTTTCACACTAATTCTATCGTACGTATAACACATGGCAGTCCCTTTCTAAGAATGAACACGACAAGCCATTGCGGCCGCAGTGTAGAATTTAGATATACTTCAGCTTAAACGAGTGGACCAAAGTAACGTGGGATATTCTGTTATCGTACTCGTACGTACTAAGATTTATAAATTACGACATAGCAAGATTTTCAAATTTACATCTCTGTTAACGCGGTCGCACATGAACAACCTAATAAAGTAGACAAAATTGATCAATTTTATGACACTGAGTGTACTGGTGCAAATTGAGGTTATCCAATAAAGTTAGATACTACGAATAAACATCTCACACTATGACTTTTACCACATCGCCACGTTAGCGTTATTGGAGGGTTAAGCTTTTAAATGATTCTCAATCTTTATGGAAAAGAATAATTTCTCGCTCATAGCTTTTGAACTTCACATCCAGTGTCTTAAATAATACTGAAGCGATGTTCAACGCGGTTAAGTATTTAGTTTATGGCAAGTGTATAATTTTATGATGTTTCAAGCATTAAAACGGAACATTCAATTGCGTAGGAAAATAAAATTAACACCATAGACTAAATATATAATAAGTATACCGAGTTGTAAATGCAATAGATGAAGCAACAAATTTAGAACGATATGCTACGATTGTTATTATAAATATTATCTATTTCATTTAAATATTATACCTCTTCAGGGCCATTATGAATTATTTACTGAGACCGGATCGTCTTATCACTACTGATTCCAAATAAAGGACTATCTCATCAGATTTTCACATCAACAACGAAAACAGGTGACATATAGAAACTTTTTTATTTCATAATATTATAAACGTATCATGAACGCTTTATTCAGTACATAATTATGAATTTGGTTATTGAATAATCATGAGTTATTTTTCAAGCAAAACAAAAATACATAATACAATGATAATGACTTTGTTATAGATACAGCTATATTATTACGAACGGATACATGTACAAACATAGTAACAAATGAATAAAGATATACTTACTTATAATTTGTACCTATACGAAGTTAAATATAAATTAATTCATACAAAATTTTCACTAACTGATTTTCCACAGTAAAGTTGTAGTGTGTTTTTTACTACGGAATCATCATTGATTTAATTTTAATGTCTAACCAATAAATAAAATATCTAAATTCTGACTTTCACTCAAAATGAATATGAATTTTCAGTGATACCTATAATGCTTAATTGCTTACCTACATGCGGATGACACCTTTTGAAAACCTAATCGACTGATTCAGAGTTGTGGTTTTCCGTCTACCATTTTATCTAAATTGGTGTTATGATATAACTTGCATCCGAAAATTTGGAAAGCTCCGAGTTCTAGGGTTAATAAAAAATTCTGTTAATCCTTCTATGGTGTAGTTGTTCAGTATTACCACAGAAGAAATAATAGTACCTACTTATAATAAGGTATTACTTTTTACAACATTCTAAACTACTGGCCTTGTTTTTTTCTTTTCAGTTCTTTTTACGCAGGCGGGTTTTTTTGTTTTTTTTTTTTTAATTTTTTTTTAATTTTACACCTTTTACTTAGGAGTCATTGACTTCTTTATTAGGATTATAAGACGGTAAAATTCGCAATTATGTTATTTCATTAAGGGAGTTAATAAATTAGCGAGAATGGAATAAACAACTTTAAATCATTATATGTGTATCCTAAACTGTCACTTTAAATTAACAATAATGAATAAAACCCAAAAATCATTTTTAAATACCTATTCAAAGATACCCCACTTGACTGTTCGTCGATATATTTTTTCATTTTGACCAATGATGTTGTATGTTTTGACAATATGACGTCTGGTTGGCGCTGTGATGAATTTTGCTTATTGTCATGACAAATCGATTTACGTAAGGAACATCAAAATCGGTCAACACGTTTGGTACCTACATAGACTGATAAACACATTACCATGATTTACACATTAATCACATTCGGGTAAAAATAGCCAATTATATTTAAGTATAATAATATAATCATTGCTTAGTTTTAACAAGTTGGTATATTAAAATAAAAAGATTCGCAATATGTCAGTTTTTATGCAGTACTATCTTTTCGTATAATATCACTGTTTATCTTTGATGGACAAATGTATCCATAAGATAAGACTAGCGTATGCTTACCTTCTTGCTACATATTAGCACTAGGATATTACATGACTTCTCTTATAAATAAGAATTAGCAGGATGTACATAATATATGTACAGAATCCGAATTAGAGGCATTTGTGCACCCATCCGCTTACCGGATAAAAATATTTTTTTATCAAATATCATATGTAAAGAAAAGTATCGCGAATGGGTTGTCTTAAGAAATATGTTCAAGACTATCAATAATCTATATACAGGATGGAAAAAAATGTGGTTGGAGGAAAAATACCCTGAATATTAATAATGATGGCAATTTTTTCTTAAAGGAAACATTCCTTTATTTTCACAAATAAGTAAAACTGCATTCAAAGGTTTTTGATAAATCACCTGTTAGACGGAATCGATTAACCACTTCAATAAGTTTGCATCTAATACGAAATTGCACATTATACAAAATAACTACATATACATAATATTAAACTAATAAATTTTATGTTACAACCAGATAAACTAGATAAGGCAATAAAAATATTGACTGCGGCCATAAGCCGTAAGTGCCGTATCTAATAAAACTCCGTGATCTTTTAACCCTGATGAATTTAGCTAAGCTTCTGTTCTAAAGTTATATTACACAACCGAATTTTAAAAAAATCGTCGAATAGGGACTTGCTTATTTAAAACTTTATTTTACTTTGATTGTTTGTAGTTGTAGCAGTTGTAGTATTACATATTATAATATTGTAATATTGTAAAAGGTCCCTATAAGTTTAATTTTTAATGTATTTAGTAGTAGGATTTATATAAAACCGTAACAAGCAAACAAAAAGTTTAAATTTGACATAGAATATGAGGTAAATTTATTTCTTTTTATGTTATTTTTCTTCATTTACTAATTTAATACTCTAATATTATATTCTGCGAATATAAAAACGATGAGAAAGTTTTCTCATGATTCAAGTTCATGGAAACAAAACAGGAATTTAATAAAAATGAATAGGCTGTTTGTGCACCTTCCCATTTGATTATTCCGCCAACAAACGTTTCACCATATTGGTTTACCTTAAAACTTCCCCGTCATATGCTATTTTGCTCCAACATTACCTAATTAAGAGTATTACATTGTACAATTTATTTGGGTTTTTCTCATTTCTATAGAAGGGGTTTTCCATACTTTACTCGCGAATTACGTATTTAATAATGTGATTTAGGTAAAACTATTATTTTAACATATTTTGAAGTTATGATATATTTCATGGTAATATAATAAATTATATTTACCAACCTATATTTCCTTTTCAACGCCTTTTCCTTTTTGTAATTGTAACTTAAAATTTAATCACGGTAAACCTAATGTATAAATGTAAAGGATAATTTTGCAATAACTGCACTACAATAATGAATGCTAAATATATAACAATTAAATTAGTAATAATTAACGAAATCAGTGTAATTACTGTTGCTTAATTTCTACATTGGTAAGAATCAGCTGCGCAAAATTGTAATGTTATTGTACATAATAAAAAACAATTTAAACATACCTAGTTACTTAAGTTTTCTCTGTAAGTGAAATGTATTATTTCTTTGAGAAAATAAATGTCTTAAACCAGAATTATATTTGAAGTTGTATATAAACCTGCAGTTAGTGCTATGCGAAAATAAGAAATAGTATTAAGTTCATAAAACCAATTGATAACATTTATTTGACCCAGCTTTTTCAAACATTATAGAGCAAGAGAGTGCTCTATATATTTACGTATATTCCGCTTAAATAGTGAAATAATTATATATTTATTGATAAATTACAAGAACATAAATATAAATTCACCAAATTTAGATAATAGTGTGATATTATGTTAATATGGATGTACGGTATATAATCATGAAGAGATTTTCCTCCTATCTATAATTGTATCAAAAATGTGCGTATATATATATAGTACAATAAAATTAATCATTGTTTTACATTAGAGACGCCTTTGGACATCGGATCGTGTATGTACCTACCTACTTGTACCATACCAAAACCAAAACGACCTACTTGTACCGTACCATAACCAAAAAGAAGGAAGCCATTGCTATTTCATTACTTTTCCGGATTAGAACAAAGAAAATTCGGAATAGTGACTGATGACCTTCAATACATAATTGGCAGCCATTAAAAAGACTGATAGTATGTTATACATTATCACACTGACAGCTAAATATTAGTCATAAAGAAGTGAAAAAGCATTACTAATTTGGAGTTCGTGCATGTACTATCAAAATAACGCTCGGTGCTTATTTCCCTGTACTTTTTACGTCTATCAGTATCAAAAGCACCTACTGTTGAAACCGTCTAGGCGTCTGCTGCCACTAGGAAGCATA
Source organism: Thymelicus acteon (assembly GCA_951805285.1). NCBI lineage: Eukaryota > Metazoa > Arthropoda > Insecta > Lepidoptera > Hesperiidae > Thymelicus > Thymelicus acteon. Next base: position 7,958,980 of record OX638229.1, on the reverse strand, counting down.
TCTACTACTACGGTTAGATCAACTTGGTCGGTATGCTTCACTGCTCTAAATATAGTTGCCGGCACATGCGTACGAAACAACATATATTTTGCCACTACAGCGAGCCACTATAAATATTGTGTTCGACTTTGCAAAGTACACACAATTTGTATTTATTGAATCTTTATCAAAAATCTTTTTGAAACATCACGCGAATTGGTTGATGATAGAGAACAAAGACATATACTTTATCCACGTAACATTACATGAAATAGTATATCGGAAAATTGATACCAATGACGTTGGGAAACTAATAAGCCCCGAGACGGTATGAGTTATGTGATTCGCAACTAACTGCGACGTTAATAAGCTGACAAGATTGAGTGATGACTGTATCTATACGTATGTACTACTCTATCTATATCTTATAAATACATTTTATATAATAAAAATAAGAAAAGTACCTACATTTATATCACTATCCTGTTTATATCAGTAGATGTCAAAGGTTTCTTCAATTATGATGACCTATACCAATGTAAATGATTACGGACATAAATACATGTGGAATTACTAGTAGCTTCAGACATTTAGTGCATAGGTACGTCATATAGACGTGGCTTATTAGACTATAAAAACGCTTTTGGATCGAAATAGATCCAGACCACGCAAAAGGTACAAAATTTGTAATGTTATGTCTTTATTCGACGTTTGAAAGGCAAAAATTACCAAGCGACTTCTTGACAACTTTACACTACAGCATTTTAGTTTTTAATTTTAGAAAAAAAAAACGTTAAAAATCGCCTATTAGTCATAGCTACTTCATACCAATGAATTTTAAATGCAGTTTAAATGCTTAATAAAGCGATTTACGATTTTTTTCTTAAATTAAAAACTAAAATGCTCTAGTGTAAAGTTGTCAACATGTCGCTTAGTAATTTTTGCCTTTCAAGCGTCGAATTTCGTCGTGAAAGTAAAATAATACTTGCTCGATGTAAATCGGTCTTGAGGCTGAACCAAGTTCACGAACGCACGTTCAACGACCACTGTTATCATTACTATTCAAAGCGATACAAAGGGATTATTACTGCGCTGAGTGCTCCGAATTATCTGCTGTTTACGTACAATATGACTTTGTGTTTTAACCTTACAATTCGTAACCGGCACCGGTAATCGCCACTCTATTAAAATTTCCAATTGATTTTATTATTGCTGTTTACATTGTGTTGTATTCATGCAAAATGTTATTAGCATACAATGTTCCAGTTTGGTGAAATTGATTGTTATTAAGGCCTATTTGAATCATGGCTTATGATATGACATTGAATATGCAAGAATATGCGAGACTTAAAAAATGGTACTCTAAGAAGTAGTAAGCAAATGCAAAACGAAAGTGAAGTAGGTAGCTACATGTTAAATCAACAGCGGCGATCCGCAGTGTTGTTCGATGTAGTATTATTCTTGTGCGAAGTGGATCGATGGCCTTCGCTGGGGCCGGGGATTCGCACTCGGTCCGAGTTCACGGCGAGGGCTACTTTTATTGCTTCTGCCCATTTAACCCATTTCTTTGACGTAAGCTCGGTACCAGAAAGATTTTTAATTGGAAAATTCAAGTAGGTACGCATTTTAATTTTTAACAGTGACTATCGAAATAAAAAATGTAACACAAAAATAGTTCAATTCATGTCAATGCGAGAATTTCCATGTTTACTGATAATTGTAGAAAAACTGTAGTTATGAGAGTTCACATAAAAAATATATCTATAGGTAAGTCGGCTCATTTGTGGACAGCAGAGAAAAGCAGGGTAAGGGAGCCGAATTCCCGAAATGTTAAAAGAGCTCAAAATCTTAAAAACGGTGACACTTTCACTTAGGTAATTTTTTGACATTTGGTAGATTATCCCTCAAGCTATCTGCACCCAAAGGTTGATCCACAATTTACGGGACATCCTGTATTTATTTATTAAGTTATAACGAAACCTTATACGAAATTTATAAATAAGTGCCAATTAGCTTTGATTGCGGTTAGACTTATGAACGTGTCAAGTTTTCTTAAGCGAAATAAAGGTGAACCACTATGATATCGAATTAAATTGTCACCGACAAAGTACGTACCAGCCTGCATTATGTACTACGAGTATAACATAATTAGGTATCTAGGAAACTACATAAAATTCCTGCATTAGCGTGCAACCCATTTTCATGAAAAGCAACCACTGTATGTACTGTACTAATTGTTCGCGAGCCCATGTCTGAAATAGATACCTTGACCTAGTCGCCAGGAGCAATAACCGCGAGCGACCCAAAAAAATCTTTTGACGCCGACATCGACGCGCGTTAACCGATATGGTACCACTTGATTTACAGCACGAAAAAATCATTCTGTGTTGTTGCCATTGACGTATAATGTAAGCATTAATTGGAATAAACGCCGAGTGACAAAATCAAGATGAATGCCCTCGTAAAGCATATGTTTCAATTATCAGACACGCATTACAGCCCACGACTTCGTAAACCGGAATGAAGCCACAAATACTTACTTACTTGTCCCACGATGGACTGAAGAAGTTATTTGTACTAAATGCGAGTTAGTAAATGCCAGTCACTTCTCACGAAAGTTTTGCGGAAATTAACAATGACATTTTAATTGAAACAAATAGCGTAAGATAACGAGAAAGGTCAACCTCTAGACTATACTTTTGTCATTTACAATTAAGTCATTTATCCAGAGCAGCTACTCGTCTGGGACAATAATCTGTCTAATATTCAAATGTATGCATACGAGTATACTTAGGTAATACTGGAATAATATTGGGTTCATAGAAGCGGAAACTAACTTAGGTACTAAGTGTGCACATGCACACTGATTCTTTAAATAGCTTAAACAAACCAAGGTTAAAAGTTAAAAGTAATTTTAGTTGTTACAATAACAATGCTATTTCTGAACTAAAGCAAAAGCCATCTAAGTACTAAATATGAGAAAAACTAATCAAACGTTTTCTTTTCAGTGATTTTTTATTTTGATTCCTTAAGCATACTAAAGTGGAAAATTAGTAGATAGTGGAAAATTCATTGATTTATATTTTATTTTAGTTTTCCAACTTATCAATTATAGATAAGACATAGGGTACATACAACGTGGAACATCGGTAGGAAAATTAATGAAAATTTTCAACATTGTTTTATAAATACCTACTTCTAAATACCTACAGTACACAGTTATCTAAATATAGTAAATATTTTTCCTTCACTGAAAACACTTTAAAAAGTTAAATCTATAGTAAAAAACTAAGCAACGCACCGCGCAAAAATGCATGAAAATTATGAAGAAATTTACAAGGCGGCCCCACAAGGTCTTTTAACTCGGAACTAATAGCAGCGAATAGGTAGGTATACTCCGCTAACCAACGACAAAAGCGTAAATTAGCACATCTGAAACAAAGTCATTCACCCACAAGAATAAAAAAAACTATTGGAGTACTAGGTAGGAGACTGAATAAATTTTTCAATATTTGCTAAAAAACAAAGAAAAATAACTGAGAATAAGTAATAATTTAATTGTTCTAAACTATGATACGATATAGATGATTTAAACACAGTTTTTTGTCTAAAGTTCCTCATTTGAATTTTAATTGCGGGGAAAAAAATAAGTAGGTATTGCGTCAATTAGCTAGGTATAAGTCGGCAATAGCCGTTATCAGAAGTCAAAGTTTGCAGGTAACCGTGAGTACGATTACCTCTATATTAACAATTTACAAATTATAAATTAATACGAATATAATTTTATTAATATTCTATACTAATGCTTATAGTATTAACAGTCTTATAGGTTCTTTTCAAATAGTATATATTTCAAAGCGCGTGCAACACCAGTAGGTAGGTACAGCAATCATTTAAACTCTCATTACGTAGAGTATTCTAAATGTTTTAATTATGCTTATATGGTAGCGTTCGTTTATTCAGCTGATGTTTAAACATCGCAGTATATCCATAGTTTAATTACGAAGGGTAAAGAACCGACCCACGTTCGAAACGGTTCAACACTGAAATATCAGCACTATAAATTATTCAGCCATTTTTAATTGCTAATTATTTAAATAAACTCGTGATATTGTGATAAAGTTAGTAATGTACATGTGTGTTTATATTTCTGGCAATATGTTTAATTCACTAAAAGGCTACTTGTAAGTTTGTACCTACTCTATTATTACGATATTAAATACTAACGAACTTTCATTAACGAAATAAGTAACTTATAATAATATATTATCATGCATAAAATTATTTTAGATCATATATTATCTTAAAATTAAACGAGTAACAAAAATATACATGTCAAATACTCACTCAAGTTACAGGCCCATTTTTCCGGATCATGCGAAAATCTTGCGTACATAGCGAGTAGCTTTTAGTCGGTAAAAAGTGAAATTTCGCGCGACGTCCCGGTCGTTAATTTATTCGCTCGGAGTGAAAAACGTGGATCAGCCGATACCGAGGTCTGTTCGCGCTAACTATATATAAATAAACACGTGTTTGATACCTCGTAATTCGATTCGTAATTAGCGATACTTTTACTTGTTAATAATATTTGTTTATCGGTTGGAATCGATTGAGGGATGCTGTTATCGAGTGCAGGCGTTTTGATTGAAAGTCGTGAATGAGTTCGAAGTGATCGTGTGCGACGCGACGGCGTGGAGTAGAGCGGCTCGGTGAAGGAGCGCACGACGCGGCGACTTGCGGGCCACTGAGCCCACAAGCGGACGGCACTGTCGCTCTGTCGGCGCGGGCGCACCCGCGGCTGCTGCCTGCTCCTCGACTCAATTATAATATTTGAATACGCAGGGCTTACCGGCGTACGACCACTTTTCCGATTTGTAGCTTGCGACTTATCATAATCAGCCGAATAGGCTGCGCTACGAGATGCAGCTACAAGAAAACTGTCTGTTTCAAGATTTATAGCTTACTAGCTAACCAGGTGAACTTCATATCGCCTAACAATCCCCAATAACCTCTCCCTCTCTCTCTCCCCTTAAGGGAATTTTGATATGTAACTATAAGCTTACATATTAATTTTCACATTTCTGAGTTCGAAAATAACGAAGTTTCGTACAAACTTACATCCCCTGGTTTTAGCCCTTAGGGGATGAATATATACATTTTCATGTTTTACAAAAATGACGAAGTTGCATACTAAATTCTATCCCCTAAATTAACCCTTTATGGAATGATTTTCCAAAAAAATGTGTTAAAGTTTAGTTAACTTTTGTTCATAACAGCTATAAACTTACATAAAAATTAAATTAAATCAAAAATTAAATTATACTTGTAACTCTAAAACTGATGAAATTGGTTTGTATGAAAGTGTCTTCCAATCCCTTTTTTTACCCCCTTAGGGGATGAATTTCCAAGGATCCGATAGCCTATCACACTCAAAAATAATGTGGCTTTCTATTGGCAGAATAATTTTCAAAGTCAGTTCAGTAGATCCAGAAGATCACCCCTTACAACCTCACAAACTTTACCTCTTTATAATTTATGATATTAGTAGATATGTATACAATATATCGTAATAAGACGACGTAAAAATTTTACGCATAAAGAATACGACAGTTTCGCAATAGAAAGAGTATAAAAATGCTGCGTTCTTTTTGTGTACTTACTTAAGTATTCCAAATGATTTATTGAAACCATTTACCCCCGTATTCAAGAACAACACTGTGAGGTCTCACAGTGTTTGCGAGTGCATAGTGCATTAAAATCATTTCGTAAACAATACTTGATTGAAGTCCTTCGCTGTGCGTTTGTCAAAATCGATAATGTAGCTGCTGAGCTACTTTACCGAACGCATAGTGTTGGTTTGACTTCTATCAAAATAGAAAGAAAGGATCGATTGTTTGTATTGTTATCTTTGTCTTTTGCTTATGTCAAATGACTAGAGTGAAGTTAGCCGCATCAAATGGACCAATAAGAAGGCTGTATACAGCCTGTGCGTCCGCACACCCAAGTGATACTTAAGGGTCGACTGTGAAACAGAAGGGTTGTCATGACGAACGCACTGAGAAATGCCTTACTTCGCATAGTATTGCTTCTTTACTTAAACAAGTATTGTTCTTGAATACGGGGGTTAGTGTTCATGCGTATCAATAAATTAAAAGCCTCCTTTCGTGTTGTATTTTATACTATACTAGTTAGTAGTTTACCCCTACTTTACCCACTTGTTTTTATATTTAGTTATTTTAAAGAGATTTCTGCCACATTTTAACAGTTCTCTAATAATTATGTGTTGTATTTTTCTTTTTGATTAAAAATGTCAAAAATTTTTGGCCTATGTCTTCAAAATTAATTGATTTTCAAACAAACTTTCAACCTGAACTTCTGGAGATGTTTAAATAAGGTAATTTATTATTTCATTGAATCGGTTAATTCTCAAAAAAAATTTCAGCCTATAGCGTATCTATATTTTCCAAAAACGTTGAAATAGTTTTATCTATATTTCTACCCAGAGAGACAAACACTTATTTTCATAGTGCTTATGCTTACTTCAAAATTGGTGGATTTTCAAAGAAACGTCCAATTTACCCCTGTCAGGAGTTGATTTTCCAAAAATACTGAAATATATTTTTCATTATATTTACCTAGACAGCCATACCATTTTTATAGTGCCTGCTTCAAAGTCGACGGATTTTCAAACAAATTTTCATCCCATATTTACCCCCCTGAAGGGCTTGAGTTTTTACAAACCTATAGGTTGTTCAATATTTTTATCCAAAATCTAAAGAGAAAATCTAAAGGGTGTCTTTGTAGCGCTTACCTTAAAATTGGCGCAATTTCAACCAAAATTTCTACTTCTATTTAAATCTCTTAGGGGAATAATATCAACACATCCTTTCTTAGTGGTTGCTTACGTGATAAAAGAAACCCATTGTCCAAATTTCAAGTTTCTGCCTCAGTAGTTTGGGCTCTGCGACGATAGATCAGTCAGTCAAGACAAACATTTTTATGTTATTAAGAAGATAATTCTGAGAAACTTAACGCGCTACTTGGGACAGTGGTGACAGTGCAGCTGTTGCTATGTGGTACAGTTATCGTCAAAATATTTAATTCATCGGCATGTCAAGTAGTTAAGTACGGCACCGAAATAGAGTTACTGAAAACTGTTCGTTCTAGTTACACATTCGTATCATGAAAATGTACGATGCTATTAGCTGGAAGGTCGGTCTGCAGACGGTGATGTCACCAATCACATCGCGACAAATTTATCGACACCACTTGTTAGGATTAGGGCCCCATGGGCGGAACGTATCTCCAGAGATACTCCGAGCACGCCATTGTACTCTGCTACTCTACGATCGTAGTTGCCACGCGGCGTTGCAAAATATACTTATATTGTTTACTTTGGAAAATGAATATACGATTTTCTCGTCTAATTTGAAACGCTGGTCGAAAATAGAACATGATGCAATCCACTTTGGTACATTTTCGCACTTACACTATACAGTGTAGAAACTGTAGAATGAATATTTGGATGTGCCCTACTTAGAAGCTTATTCGGCGATGGCTCTTACAATTTTTATCGGCGTGTGGTCCATCGATACCGTCGTCCAGACATCAATCCCATCTCTTATCTAAGATTACATCTGCTTGTGTGCCTAAAATCAATCGTATCGACACATTACCATTTAAAGATCAATGCGGTTTTATGATATCGTCCTTAATGCTGAGTATTAAAATAAATTGATATCAAATTCTCAAGTTCATTTAGTACATAATTCAAATTTTCAAGTTCAATGTCATCCACGTATTTTGGTTTATATTACGAGTATAACGTACTATGCTTTTATGGGACATGAAAAAAATTGGTAGAACTTTTAATAAATTGTAGTAAATTTGTAGTAGTCTACTTTTTTTGTTGTATTAGATTTATTTACAGAAATATCGCTAACTGTCCATTCGTAATGGTTCAAGAAACGTTCTACATAATCTTTCAATAACACAGAGAGAAGTATATCTTGTATATCACGAGCTATCATAATATCCCATCGACCTAATATACGAGGCCCTGAAACCACTTCAAATAAACCTCGTAATAAACAGTAGTAAAGCATTAAAGTCTATAAATATCTCGTCCTGAGATCCGCCAAAAAAACACACTTTATCTATTTAATTGCTTTTCGTTATGAGTACTATTAACATGATTAGCTGTATAGTGTTGATGTGAGTTTGAAATGTTCGAATCTAGTTGAATCTAGCACAGCTTTTTACAGTTGAATTGTGTTTAAAATAACATAGGGATTCCTGTTTGAGATCTTATTAATTATTATCAGTAATTTCGGAAATGTATGGCCGGTCTGCACATGGACTCATAGCCCCAATATAACCCCTTTCATTCCGTCAGGACACAATTATGAATTAAAGGAAATAATTATGATGAAGATGATTATTAGGGTGAATATCAGAAACGTTCATTTTTTTTCAATTTTGGTGGCGAAATTTTCTCTTCAGTTTTCGTGAAAAATGAGGACCTGGTATAATAATAGAAAGTCTAAGCTATAAGAACCTTCAAGAGATCTGAGAATATCTCGATAACTTTCTGAGATATTTAAGTTCAAAGTCTAGTGTGGCCACCTGAATTGAAAATCGTCCAGCAAAATCGAAAGTACCCACCAAAACTGTAAACCAGTGACACCAAAATTGATTTTCTTGTCACAAAAGCTCTAAAGTCAATAAAATAGAGTTCAAAGTGGCTAATCTCACGAATTCTCGGGAATGATCAATAACTTTCATCATTTTATAAAACTCTCTATTGTTAAAAAAATATAGATATTTAACATATAGTCCATCAGCCCTTATTAAACATCTATCAATCCATCAGCTCTTGGAGATCCACTGCCGAACACAGGCCTCCCCTAACTTGCGCCACTCTGACCAGTCCTGTGCCTTCTGAATCCAGCGGATGCCTGCTGTCTTCTTCAGGTCGTCAGTCCACCTGGTTGGAGGGCTTCCTATGCTCCTTTTTCCAAGACGTGGGTGCCATTCGTGGACCTCTTCCCCAATGGTCATCGGTCCTTCGAATTATGTGGCCAGCCCATTGCTGCATTGCACTTCAGCCGGCGTACTCGATGAGCTATGTCGGTTATTCTTGTTCGATCACGTACAGAAATACCGAGCATAGCCCTTTCCATCAGCTCTCTCTCTCCGTCCGCTGTGTGACTTTGAGCTTATGAATAAGGCCAATGGTAATAAAGCACGACGTCTCAGAGCCGGATGTCATCACTGGCAACACACACTGCTCGAACACCTTCGACTTCAGGCACTGAGGTAGTGTTTTGGACGACAAGATATGACAGTTTCCCGAATGCAGCCCATCCGAGCTGAATTCTACGAGTGACTTATTTCTCGAAGTAGGTCATACGTACATGACATGGACATTGGACATGATTTTCGTCTTGTACATGTTCATCTTAAGACCCACCGATTGTGGCGCTGTTCAAGTCCCCTATCATTTTACCAAGTTCCTCCAGGAATCTTGCCAGAATGACTATATCATCGGCATATCGCAAGTGCGTGATGTCACTATTGGATGTTAACACCACGTTGTTTCCATTCCATCAGCATGAACACGTCTTCCAACGCAGCAGTGAACAGTTTTGGAAAAATGACGTCACGTGCCTGACACGTCTCTGCTGTTGAATAGGGTTCATAGCTGTGTCATGTACTCTGACGGAAATGGTACCTGATGATTACAAACACTTCAACACCTCGATATGAGAATTAAGTACTGATACCGATAGAATCAAAGGCTTTCTCATAGTCTACATAAGCAACACATAACAGCAGATTATACTCCTTGGTCTTTTGTATAATCTGCCTCAGTGTGTGTATGTTATGGTCAGTGGTTCTGTAGCCTTTAGGAATCCTGCTTGTTCGGGAGGCTGGAAGTCGTCAAACCTGCCATCAGCACCCTCGCAAACGGCTTACAAACGTGGTTCAGAAATGCAATGGGCCTTTAGTTCTTCAAAAGGGCTTTTTCGCCCTTCTTGAAGAACAGAGTCATCACAGTTCTGCTGCACGCTTCCGGGGTAGTTCCAGTATTGATGACGGAAACGAACAGCTATTGGAGCGTCATTAGTAGAGGTTTCCCATCAGCTCTTAGTAGCTGTTGTGAATCCGTCATTTTCCGGAGCCTTGTTGTTTTTAAGCTATTTGAGAGCCTCTTTTATCTTATACAGGTGGCGTCCGTGATATCCTATGTGTAGTGTCGGGTCAGTTTAGCGTGCTTGTTATTGTTCTCGCAGGCAGCTGGAGCTTGAGAGGAGGCATACGACCGTCTCTTAGAACTTCAGATTTCGACGAAACCATGGTGCTGGATCGGTCTTCAACGTCGTAAGCTGACTTTACCCAATAGACAGATCCCTGGCGAACACTTTGAAGCCTTAGTTTCGCTCAAGTGGCTCGTTTTAAATTTTGGTCACGCATAAACGCCACCAAAGCCGCCTAAATTGAGCCACCAAACTTGGAACCATGGATAAAAAAATCTTTAAAAATAGAGGTTTTAAGTTTCAATCAAATTTATATAACTGTTTTATGCGTAATCCAAATCACTACTTATATCGTGTAGCTTACTATAAAAGCACTTAAAATAAACAGCAAATCGATCCACCAAAAATTGAACAATTCTTGTCCCCCTGTGCCACCCAAGCGGGTACTTTTGTTTTGGAGGGAAGTCATAGCTCTAATCGCATACCCGTTACACTAAAGCGCTACCACTAAACTGTGCGATGCGAAATAATAAAACGTGAATGATCGCATACGCAAGAAAGTTCATGTTTCAGTAAGTTGAACAAGAGTACCCAAGATTTTGGTTTTTTCTTGGACAAACTTTGATCGAGTACCCTGGGATGTTAAATAAGATTTAATAATATGGTTTAGTTATTTTTAGATGATGTGTGTTATGCGTATACTAACGAAATTATATATTTTTTATTTTAACTTCAATTGTCACTGTGGTGAATGAAATTATATCAAAAAATGGAGCTGGGACATACCACCAAACTTGAATTTTAAAGCATTTTTTTTACCCTGATTTTATATATACACATATATTTAAAAAAACAATGTGGCCCCAATTAAAAGAAGTTACGTAGTTTACTATATAAAAAAATTAGAAACATTCTATCATTTTACACCTCGATTCTCAACGTGGACACGAAAAATTTGCCGATTTGATATTCACCCATTAACATTAATTTGATCAATAATTAGAGAACTTTACGAAGCATGTCGAGAACAAACAACATTTATTTGGCAGATAAATATTTGCTCCAATCGGGAATCGAACCAGGATCCCTCGCTTAGCGATCAGTGCTACTAACTACAGGGTCATTTTTATAAAATTAAACTTAATGTTTTCTGTAAACGTTTGTAGGTATTATAAATGGATGAAGTCGCTTTCACCCCAGATTATCATTTTAATTAATTGCCCAATAAATTAAATTCATTAATTAACCAATTTATCATTGCAATACCTAGATCATAAGTAGTAAAATACAAGTAAGTTAATTTAGTTAGATAATGGAACGTTTCTGTACGCAATGCAAGACCCGGACAACACGGCAAGTTTCGTAACTTAGTAAATCAATGTTATTAACCGAATGGTAACTAACCAAAAGCCCGCATACCTAAGCTATCACCTAATGGTCTATTTTACCAATTATGTTTGAAATGTAATATTTCATAAATTGTCATTGTAACTACTGACATTACCGACCCAACTGGTGTCGCAGTCGTCAACTCGTTCGAAAACTATTCCCAATAAACAATTATTTATAGTCCACTTCCGCATTCTGAGCTCTAATAAAGCCAATCAACAAAATTACGAATTACTGTTTAAACTTAGTACCTTCTCCACTATCTAGAAGTTGCTCTAACAAGTTTTATGCCATAAAATGTCTTAGCTAAAATACAGTACCTGGCAATCGTAATCTATAATTGGGTATTAAAACTAGCATTTAAAGTTCATGACTGGTTTTTGCATTTGTCTACAGATAGAGAGAAACATAAAAAATGAATTGTAGTATAGAAATAATTTTAACGTTTATAACTTCGAACCATACAAATATTTAATGCTATTCAATTTATTACTGTATAAATAAACGAAACCTTAATTTGAAATTCCAAAAATTTTTGCCCCTGTGTTGTAGTCTTTATCCGGCGCAATGCCAAATTGTGATTGAATGTGGCAGCCACCGGCCGATGGCAGCTAGGCGCCACTTATAAACCGCGCGCGTCAACGCTTTTCAACTGACTAATATAACTTCTAACAATCTTACGTCTACGAAACCATAATCATGGCGTTTACGTCTTACCAGATCACGTTACTCGCTGTATTATCCAAAAAATATAATTATATTCTGTTGAATGATGTTCAATAGAAATGTTAGAATCAGGTAATGAAGGAAATATGTAGGCCAAACCTTTCAACGAATTGAAAATATTAATGTAGAGTTTTTGAGAAACGGGATATTTCGTTACAACAAAAGACATTATAGTATACTTCTTTGCTGTGTTGCTAATGCTGTCTTTTATCGTAGTGCAATGAAATACATTATTTTTTTCTACCTACATATATATATGATATATATTTTATAAACCACCCCAACTATAGAAAGCTTCGCGGTGCCTGGTCCGGCCCAGACTTGGATTTGGTCATATTACATAATATATTATTTATTGATCTCCGGTACATCAGTGTGATCAATTAGAAGCATCACTATAGACTTGATACCGGTGGTAATCAAAAAATAACAGTTTGTCTAGACTCAGCAGTAGTGTAGTAGTAGCCTTAGTGATCATAGTCAGGTACTCCAGACAAAATTTTTTTACATGGCGGCCTTTAGATATAGTCAGGTTGGTCCCTAGCGAATCTCGAGAACAGCGGCCGCGGCACTCCAAAAATATCCTCCGGAACCTTTCACGTTAGAACAAACCATAGGACCTTACAAAATTTCATTTAAATTGGTAGAGTTTTGTTAAAGATTACTGTACGAACATATTCACGTGGGTTTTTATATAGGTACATATAGCGACGATATACGTACGCATGGATTATGTTAAGTAAATAATTACAATTATGTTTAGTTGTACCATACGACTAACATATGTACAACTTGTATGCAATGCTAAGACCATGCATCCTCGTTTCTAGATCAGGTAAATTTTCTAAAGATCTATAAAAAAAGAGTCACACTAGAAAAGAAATATTCAGACTATACAGGAAGAGTTAGAAAGTTTATAAAATAGCATAACTTAAGTGTTAAAGTATAGAGCAAAACATCAACAGTTTTGATTGTCTGCTGAAACTTGTCGGCTGAATTCCACGGGTATCAAATCAATGTCACTGTGAAGTTGTAGTCCCAGCGACCCATTTCCACCACGTCTCTGCTACCGGCCGTTCACCTAATGATCTCATCGCCCCAGAATAAAAATTTACTCATTTAGTCCAATTGAATTTGTTTATAGAACTCTTTCTCGACCGAAGCTAGACGATCCAGTTTGGCGTGGGCCACGTATCCTTCCGGCTAGACTCGGTCGCACGCACTTCAGCCCTCAAGCTATGTTTTCTAATTTATTTTACGACCGACCAATAAAAAAGTTAGTCATTTATTCATTGCCAGTTTTATTGCTCTTAAAAGTAATCTAGGCTAGTTGTAAGCTGTAATGACATATCTTTGAGTTTAAGATAATAAATATATTGAGGCCCTAGGGAAGGCAGAAAATTATTTATATTTGGTATAGCAGTAGGGAGAGCAGGAACTTAAAAAATGTACATAATTATGTAAATGTTTTTCATTTTACCGCTTTTCAGAATATTGCGTGTCAATAAAAAACATTCCAATAAATGTGTGTCGGTTCCCAAAAATTTATGAAGGTCACTAATAAATAATTCCGCATTATAATCTGTGTTCATCTCGGGTCAAATTTATCTAAACACCTGCCTGTCAGTCTGTCCCTAGTCAGTTCCAGACAAGAGTATTCTGTGATTAATAGGTAGATACTAAGTTAAATTATTTTTTCCATTTTCTTTTTTTTGTTCTGCCTTCTGTCCAAAGGTTCTTTTAATCTAAAGAATCTCGGTCTAAGAATAGCCCGCCTATAATCTAAGAAAAGCCCGCCTTTTGTACTATGAATCTGACAAACTGTTTCTTTCTACCTAATCAAAGCCAACCTTAGACGGGACTGACAGTGAGCCTGTCACTATCTATAATAATAACTGGTAGTAATGAAAGCATACAGGTAAGTACTGTAACCTGACAGTCACGCGAACGCAGTACAATTTTCCTACACAATATGTATCATACATCACGCATACCAATTTACTAAATCTCGATAATTAGTGGAAATTAGTACGTTACCTGTGATATCATGAGGTTCATGCTTTGAAACTGAACTAGCTAGGTAAGCATCATTTGAACAAAAACTCTCTTTGAAACCTAATTACTAAGTAATTGTAAATTAACAAGTGAAGCAGAAAATGGATGGTCTGTACAAAAATTTAATTTTAACCATGTTTTCACTCTCACGGCAACAGTAGGTATAGTTTTTACTCTGAAAATAAACTCTTTCAATTAATACGTACAAGGGGCACACAAGAAAGATCAGTCTAGACGACTTAAGTTATGTGTAAGCACTTAATAAGGAAAGTCCTTAATAAGTGCCATAAGTGCCATGCAGCAACCTTGTAAAGCCCCGATTGGTATATGTGCACTACTGAACAGCCTGTCTAGTATAGTATTTACGTATAGGTCTATGTTGAAAGCTAAGTTTTTCAGTTAAACCAAATTTAAATTTATAAAATATCATAGCACGCAAATATTCGCGGATAAACTCCATCATTGCAAAGAAAAACGCCGGAACCGTCGTAGTTAAATGACTGGAACATCATATTTTTTTACCAGCAACCTGGCTATTTGCGTTCTATTTTTAAATAAAGCTATTTAAAAATACATAATACAGATGCCCTCCATTTTTAAACTACGAGCATCTCAAAACTTATCGAGTGACCTACGTAAAAGGAATTCTATGTTCTTCTTATACAAATATTTTTGAACAAATTTTTTTACTACGCTATAAGCTTTCAGTCCCTATTTTACACCCATAATTAGGTTGAATCTTCCAGTTTATTTCTTACTAGCTATGCCCCACGGTTTCACCTTCGCTAAATCGACTATCAAACACAAAAATATTTTTTCAATTCGAACCAGTAGTTCCTGAGATTAGCGCGTTCAACCAAAAAAACAAACTCTTCAGCTTTATAATATTACTTAGTATAGATTCATAAAAGGAATCTACTGTCCACATTCCGTTGTTCCGTTATTCTAGGTAGTTTCGGTTCAGAATTGAAGAATTAGTCACGTGAAAAAGGTTATCCTCTTTAATATAATGTTAGAGGTGATTATTACAGGAAATTAAAAATTCAGAAACAAAATTTTGCCATCATGCGCTACTTGACCTTAAAAGAAAGCTTAGAAATAACTAATATTCTTCATATTACGAGCCGGCAGAATCTAAGTCCAAGAGTAAGGGTAATAGTATTTATTTATTATAGTCAAGTTATCCGACGGCACTAGGCACCGCATTACTTCGGAACAGGAGCTTAGTGAGCTTCCTGCGAGTACACGGGATAAGCAGGATCCTTCCACACAACCTGGTACCCGCTCACCTTCCCCGGCGCCTGCAGTGCAGTCTGATCACTTGAAAGCTAAACGTGCAGCCAGACATAAAAAGTAACATTTTCTTCTCATTCATAATATATTTTGTTCTCAACATTGTGTTATTTTATATTTTTTAGTTGAAGTTACCTCCGATAGCTTATTTTTATGTTTTCAGTTTTTATATCACTCAATGGAGGGTAAATTAATATTGTTTTTTTTTCTTATTCCTGTATAGAACCGTAAAGTTGATTTGAAAGTTAAATTTCATTTAAGACTAGATTTCAAGCAGTAACTTCTTAAAAGTTATGACAGCTTTGACATAACAGGATTGACAGGTGACACTGACTGTTCGTTCTTGTGACATGTAGCATCATAGCATAGATTAATTACCATTTCTGTTAGCTGTCATCTGTCAGTAATATTGTCGTACTGATATATACTGACTCTGTTCAGTAACGATACGTTCCGTTACAACTTCAACATTTTCTTAAAGAACAGTGTTATCAATCTTATTAATCGTCTTTTATGTAATTGTCACCTGGTTTTGATTTCAATTTACTTGTACTTATTGCTATGGAATTCTGTATTTACTTATATGTTTGCTCTTGTATCAACTTATGACACCTATGATATCTTTTAATTTGTATCATACTGGCGGGACGTGCAAGTAGAGCATTGAGTGTCCCCTATACACACTATTAAATTAAATATTTAATTGTCCCTTTATTTTATATTGTTATTGGTTATATTTATTAATTTTACCACTTGTTATATTTATTTAATATACGTAATATTCTTTGCATTTTTATATATATATTCCCTATTTATAGTGCATTGTACTTATTAAGTTAGGTATGTCAGATTGCGAATCATTTTATTCAGCACGTGAATCAAGTAACACATCTCTTTCTAGTGAATATTCATTTAGTGAGCCTCTTACACTTGGTAATTTATTATGTGATACATACAGCAAAATAAAAAATTCTTTCAACATTTGTCACATCAACGCACAAAGCATTCCTTCCCACCACACCGAGCTTCTTGACACTTTTTCTACTACTTCTCCCATCCATGCAGTCCTTATCTCTGAAAGTTGGCTCAAGCCTTCTCTTAATTCAGTCTCTTACAGCCTTCCTGGTTTTATTTTAATACGTAATGATCGCATAGGGAAAGGAGGAGGGGGGGTTGCTGTTTATCTTCGCAGTGACATCCCATACACCATCCTTGCTACATCACCTTCTGTATATTCGTCGAATTGTGAGTACATCTTTCTTGAGGTCCTGGTTCGGGGTACCAAAGTCGTTGTTGGTGTAGTGTATTGTCCCCCATCTACAGATTACTTCTCTTGCCTTGAGGATGTCTTAGAATTGGTATGCTCTGGATACACTCACCACATAATAATGGGCGATTTTAATACGGATATTTCTAATAGCTCCCCTAGATCTCTTAAGCTTCTCGAACTGATTAAATCTGTAAATTTATCTCTCCTTTCGTCACTTCCTACTCATCATAATATCAACGGTCCTGACACCTGTCTTGATCTAATGTTTACATCCTCCCTTGATCGCATCATTGCCCATGGACAGTTTCAGGCCTGCGGTTTTTCTAAGCATGATCTGATTTATTTAGCTTATAGAATGAAGTTTCCAAAATCAAAACCTGAGATCTTTTGGATGCGTAACTTCGCAAAGATCGATCTACCTTCATTATCAGCAGATGCTGATAAAATCGACTTCTCAGGAGTGTTAGCAGCGACATCATTAGATGAAAAAGTATCCTTTTTCAATAGCATCGTTCTCAAACTCTACGACAAGCATGCCCCACTTAAACCTGTTAAGCTCAAACGGGCTCCAGCCTCCTGGATCACCAAGGAAGTCAGAATGGCTATGACGAGGCGCAACAGGCTCTTCCGTCGCTTCAAGCGTGACAGGTGTGAAGCCAACTGGAATCTTTTTAAAGCCGCTCGCAACCGCTGTAATCAATTGGTAAGAGCAGCCAAGCGTCGGTACTTTCACGATAGTATCTCTGAGTCTTCTTCGGCAGATATTTGGAAGTTTTTGCATTCTATTGGCATCGGCAAATCGTTGGCTCCGCCTACGACGACGCCCTCTTTCTCTCTTAATGATTTAAATCGTCACTTCTCATTAGCCTCTAACATCTGTCCTTTAGTTAAATCGAGGACTATCTCTGAAATTGCTTCCATGCCATCATTGTCCATCGATAAATTTTATTTTTCTCCAGTTACTGCAGATGAAACTATGAAGATCTTATCCTCTCTTAAGTCTAAGGCTGTCGGCTGTGATGATGTGAGTAGAGCCATGATTTTTCCACTCCTTAAGCAGTTAATCCCAATCATTACTCACATCATCAACTTTTCATTGATGACTGGGTCGTTTCCTTTAATCTGGCGGAAAGCACATATTACTCCACTACCAAAAGTTACAAATCCCACTTGTCTAAACAATTATAGGCCCATTTCAATTTTACCATTCTTGTCTAAAGTGCTAGAAGCCACTGCTCATAAGCAAATATCTTGTTTTGTTTATAATAATAGTCTACTTTCCCCCTTTCAATCAGGTTTTCGACCCGGGCACAGTACGACAACTGCCCTTCTTAAATTAACGGAGGATGTTCGAGAAGGTATGGAGAGTAGATTGGTCACCATTTTAATACTTATCGATTTCTCCAATGCTTTTAATATGGTTGATCATGACATTCTCCTTGCCGCTCTCGAACATTTTAGTTTTTCATCTGCAGCACTGGATTGGCTCTCATCCTACCTTCGTGGTCGCCAACAAGCTGTTAAGTTCAAACACGCATTCTCAGACTGGTCTGAGTTAACGTCCGGTGTACCACAAGGTGGAATTTTGTCCCCTTTACTATTCTCCATATTTATCAATTTCATAACTCTCTTCCTTGACTGTTCTTACCATTTGTATGCAGATGATCTGCAAATTTACACCCAAATAGATGCTTCTGACATAAATGTTGGAATAAACAAAATTAACTCCAACCTCCACAGCATCAACTCCTGGTCAAGTCGGTATGGCATAACAATAAACCCAACTAAATGTCAAGCAATTATTATTGGTAGCTCACGACAACTAGCGAAGCTTGATTTAGATACGACTCCACCTGTCATGCTTGGCAATACCGTTATCCCGTTCTCTTCCAAGGTTAAAAATCTCGGTATATACCTCGATTCTACTCTCAGTTGGAGAGTACAAGTAAATGAAATCAGTAGGTCGGTCTTTGCGGTGTTGCGTACTCTAAATAGACTCAGGAACTTTCTACCTTTACATACCAAAAAGCAACTTGTGCAGGCTCTGGTGCTTCCTATAATAGATTATGCTGATGTGTGTTATTCGGACATCAATGAGGACCTCCTCAATAAGCTAGATCGTCTCATTAATTATTCTATACGGTTCATCTTCTGTCTTCGGAAATTTGACCACATTTCTTCATACCGTCGTCAACTTAATTGGCTTCCGATTCGTGAGCGTAGACAGCTTCATCTTCTTAATTCTCTTTTCTCGATTTTATTCGATCCTCTTTCTCCAAACTATTTGAAACTTAAATTTCAATTTCTTGGCGATTGCCACGAAAGATCGCTGCGTTCTATCGATTCCCGTACTTTAGCTTTCCCTGTTCACCATTCTGGCTTTGTTTCTCAATCTTTCACGTTACAATCAATTCGACTCTGGAATGCCTTACCCAGTGACCTTAGAAATTTGTTCTCAAAATACTCGTTCAAGAAAAGAGTAACTGCTCACCTTTTGAAAACGCTAAACACACCATATTAATGCACTTATGTTATGATCTATTATATTTATATTTTTTCATTTATAATTACTATCTGTAGGACAACTTTTTTTTTTTTTTATAATCAACAACTTTAATATTAAGTAATGTATACATAGTCTTATTTATTATTATTTCTTTTTTTTAGTATGTATATATATATATATATATATATATATATATTTATATATAACTTTGTAATTTTTCTTTCTTTCACTTGTACCGCTTTCATTGTTCTCTGCACATTCCTAAGGTTGACTGGTAGAGAATGCTGTTTAGCATTAAGTCCGCCTTTTGTACCACTTATTTGTTAAGGGTCAATAAAGCATAAATAAATAAATAAATAAATAAATAGTTAACCCCCTAACAAGGCAGGTAAAGTACGAGTACCCAGGGATCAAACGAGGTTAAACAGAGGCCAGCGACCTACAAAAAGAGGTACTTCATACTTTGCCTTGTCTGGAGCTCAACAGGCAGGCAACTGGGCACCATAAGCAGAGGAGTTTGGCTTTAGGTGATGGAAGGCCGGATCTTCTACCAGAAGATGGATCTAACTTCTAGCAAAGCGTATTTCTTAGTAAAATCCATCACTATGTAAGACGTTAATCCTCCTGTTCATGTCCCAACTAGATTTTAAAAAAAACTGCGACCTTTGCTGCTCCTTTTTGCAATTAGTGAAAAATGATGCATAAAAATCTATAAATCCCGGTCCTTGAAAGGTCAAGTTCCAAGAATTGGCCACGAAATAAGATTGGGTTTACGGCTCTAAAACTAAAACAACATGCACATAACGTTCTAAGAAATTCTCGTGTACGTGTAGATTGATTTAGAGTTACCCACACCGTTTCTACTTCAAATACATGTATACTATAGGTATGTATTAGCCGTGCCATTAAAGAAACTATTAAAGAATCTAAAATGGCGGATGATACTTGTCGGCGGATGATAGGTTAGGACCGTCAGCAAAACAGAGTTGCTAGACAGTTGATATTTTGTTATTTAAAAATAAATATTAGCAAAATATTTAAGAATCCAACCAAGTGCTAATCGGTATCGCGGACCACGGTTAACGTATGTTTTTATGTCGTATTTTTTAGATTGATACCGAATCTGCCGCCATCATCCATATTAGTAATGGATTATGTATCTTATTATAGCATGCAGTTAGACAAAGCGCCATTGTCAGCTACTCGAAAAGTTAATATATCGTGAAAGCATAACCTAACAATAGAATATTATATTGAATACTGGTTGAAATCCTTTGGGAGAGTCTAACCACCCCCAGATCTGGGGAGGGGGGGGGGGGGTAAGCCGAAGCCAGTGCCCCGGGCGGCACATACGAGGCAGCACATTTATAATCCTTGCACGCTCCGCCTTTTTAATGGAAGTCTTTTTTTCGTCTTTTTTTTGGTTTGGAAATATCAAAAATGGCGCTTTTAATCTCTTGCAACAGATTTATACGCATGATTTGCAGGATGCCTTTCCTAATATTTGTATTGCTCTACGAATTTACTCTACGCCACTACTCTGCAAGCTGCGAGCGCAGTTTTAACAAACTTAAACTAACTCATATTAAAAATTATCTACGATCGTCGATGAGCCAGGAACGTTTATCGAGTCTCGCAAACTCGCAATATTACCAATAGAAAATCAAACTGCTCATGAGATTAATTAGGACAAGGCCATAGATTTGTTTGCAGAACAAAAGATAAGAGTTAAATTGTAATTTCAATGTGCAATATAATAACTATTTTTAACCTCATGTTTCATTTCAGACCCTATACTATCCTATCCTAATTTAAATATATGTCCGATACGTCCATGTATTAAAAAAATATTAAAGGCTTAACAAAGAAAAAACATCGTTAAAACGGTCTTTGTAGCGTTCTTTGCAAGAGACCTATGTCCGTCCGTAGGTGTCTTATGGCTGAAATGATGGTGAAGAATATTGGCGGGCGGGAGTGGCATTTTTCAGTTTTTTTCCCGCCTCGAAAAAATTCAAGATCCGGTGCTAAGTCCAACTGAGACTTGGCCAGTTTTTAGTAGCTATATTATTGTAATTATTAATTACTTCACAGGAATATTATAGTTTATAAATAAAACAAGAATCTAACAGAACTAGTATATTAAAACTTTATTATTAAGACGTCCCTTCGCCAGGGTCAATTTTTTTGCGTGCTGTACTAACGTGTATGACTAAATACCTTAAAAAACCTAACCTAAAAAAAGGTTACGTGCTCATCTACTGAATTGTCACAATAAGTCACTTGTTCGTCATCTGTTATATATTTATATAATTACTAGCTGTTGCACGCAGCTTCGCACTTGGAAATTATCATATTTGTACCCCTTACAGAAGAAAATTTAAAAACAGGTTAATTTATATTGAAGTAGGTACTTATATTTAGGAATTTATATACTGTAACCTACGATATAATAACAAATCATTCCTCCAGGAGCGGTTTTCAAAAATAAACAACATTGACATTAGTTTCTTTTCTTTTCCATGATTTTTTTTAAATCCCAAAAATATAGTCTATCAATTAAAGGAGAAACGTTTGTTGCAAATTTAATTTTAAAAATATTCCACACACAGTTTCATCATTTTTCCGGGGAAAACTTTTAATTTTTTCGGGACAAAAAGTTTTCTAAAACCTAACCCAAAGTATAAGGAACAACTTAACTAATTTCCGTCGAAATCAGTTCAAGGGTTTTCATGTGATAACCGGACGGCCAAACTGATAGACAGACAGACAATAATTTAAAAAATAAATTTTTCAGGTTATTGAAATGCCCTAACCGAAACTTTGAAAAAATATTCACTCCCTCTCTTTTTCCCACTCCCTGTCCCTCTCCGTCTCTCGCTCCTGGTCCATCTCCCTCTCCCGCTCCCTCCCCTCTCCCTCTTCCTCTTCCGATCCCTCTTCCTCTCCCTCTGCCACTCCCAGTCCCTCATTCGCACCTGGTACCTCTCCCGCTCCCTGCCCCACTCCCTCTCCCTCTTTCGATCCCTCTCTCTCTCCCTCTCCCACTCCCAGTCCCTCTCTCGCACCCGGATCCTCTCCCCCTTTCTGTCCCACTCTCTCTCCCTCTCCCTGCCCCTCCCCCTCTCCCCCTCTCCCGCTCCCTGCCCCTCTCCCTTTGTCTAACTATAAGCTTATATACAAATTTTCACCCTTCTTATTTCAAAACTGACGAAGTTGCCATACTAACTTGCATCTCCTAAATTAACCCTTTAAGGGATGATTTTCCAAAAAAAAATGTTAAAATTAACTTTTATCATAACTATAAACTTTGTTGGTTTGTTGGTTCTATTGGCTATTGGTTTGTATGAAAGTGTCTTCCAAACCCTATTTTTACCCCTTAGAGGATGAATTTTCAGAACTCCGTTCTTAGCTGACGTCTCCTTTGCATAAACTATCTACCTGACCATCTTAATCGGTTCGGTAGTTTCTGAGATTTTTTAAATAAGCGGTGTGTCGCTTTTCAATTTTTTTTATATATAGATAGATAGATGTATGTATGATTGTGTATATATGTAATTCTATAGTGTTATTATCATTATTATTATTTATTTAGTATGTTTGTATATTCTTGAAGTTATTTTTTTTACAATATTATTATTGTGGTTTTTTTCTGCTTATAATATCGCTCATCGTGTGTTTATGTTTGGCTTAATGGTTAGCTGGCAGAGAATACATTAAGCATTAGGCTCGCCATTTTTACCTTAATCCTGTATTGTGGTCAATAAAGATTAAATAAATAAAGACAGGAATAACGTGAGAGTGAGAGGCAAAGATAGGTTCTGCTATTTTAGATTCGTTTCTTTAATGGCGCGGCTAATACTTACTTAGTTACCTACATTTAAAAACACGGAAATACCTGTTATTGTGACAAAATAAATATCTGACGCGATAACGAGGATAAGAGACATCACTTTCCACCCGTTCCTCTATTCTCTAGTTACTCCACCTTCAGGTGGCTCCTCTCGTTCGTGATATTAGAAGTATATAATTTTATTTATTCCTTAAATCGCGTTTTTATCTTTTAAGGAGATTCAGTATTAGGGTAGGACGCAGTAGGGCGACCGCCCAGGGCGCCAGGTTTTAAGGGGCGCCGAAGGTAGTCATAACGAACCCCTTATAGTTTTGTCATGTCTGTCCGTTCGTCCCTCTGCAGCATAGCGTCGAGACCCTTAGTGGTGGAAAGCTGTAACTTGGCATAGATTTACATATTTATTATTTTGGTATGGGTTTCAACGGCAGATAGGGGCGTCGTAGAAATCTCGCCCAGGGCACTGATAGTGCTAAAACCTGCACTGAAAAGACTTAAACAATACTTAGTAATAGAAATATTCCAATATTCTATTAATAGGGTCTTTGTTTATTATTATGAAAAGCTTCCTGGTAACAATGGTGAACGTTGCAAATGAACTAATTTATACGATTCAAAGCCATGTTTCTAGAATTAAGCAATACTCGATTCATGGTACATGATTGCCAACGTTGGTGAATGGTACTCGCTATAATATTAAACACTTCGAAAAATATTATTGAGTCTATAAAAGAGATAAAAAATTAAATTTACATTTTAAATTTAAACCAACTGGAAGAAGAAATTTGAAACCAATGTGTAATAATCAATGTTTAAAGAAAAACCTTCTAATATTAAATTTGTATTTTAATAGCCAATTTACGTTTCATTCCATCCATCCATCCATCAGCCTTTGGAAGTCCACTGCTGGACATATGTAGGCCTCTTCTAACAAGTGCCACTCTGACCAGTCCTGAGCCTTTTGACTCCAGAGGATACCCGCTGTCTTCTTCAGGTCGTCAGTCCACCTGGTCAGGGGGCGTCCTGTGCTCCTTTTTCCGAGGTGTCGTCTCCATTGGAGGACCTTTCTTCCCCAACGGTTATCGGTCCTTCGAACTATATGGCCTTCTTATTCTTTTTTTTTTCACTTCAGCCGGCTTTTTCTTCTTCTGTTCACAAGTTACCTTAATACAAATTAGTACTATTATTTTAAAACTATTGGCTAAAATTATAAGGACTTATTTACCTTCTACATAAAAAGTATACGAAAATGGACCATATAATAAAACAGTATCAGTTTACCTTAAGCTAAACGACTGACTTTAAGCATTTATTGCTTACAAATGGTACGACAATTAAAACTACTGATTATCTCACATAAGATAAGGCGATAATGTTAATTTTATATTCAAATGTTACCTTTTATAGACAGACGGACATCCTGTAGGTGTAGGCAAAACCTTTATTAACCAAGTCTCTAAAGCAAACCTTGCTATTAGTTCACAAGAAACCTTGGAAAAACGCTTGTTAATTATATAATTTTGTAGTAATTACGAACAGTAGTTCAGAAACGTGTTAAATAAGTATCATTCAATAATTGTTTAAAGAACTGCGTATTACCAATTAAGTATGTACTATTATGTCTTCTGGAGTATTACATAAATACTTAATGCAGTAAGTAATTACTTATTTGCATTTTATATTATAGTATTATTACACACATCCTGGCGCGCATGGCGCCGAATTTTGATACATCTGTTCATCCAGTGAATATTAAGGAGGTACTACCGGAGATTTTAAATTATTGCCGAGGAAACTACTTCCCATATGACTCAGTTTCCTTTGGATACAACCAGTAATAGGACCATATGGACCTGTTCTCATTGACTCATCCCACCAGTATTAACCGTAATAGCACGTAATACTATAGAGTCAAATAAATGTATCTCCAATACCTACGTCAATCATTCTTCATTCAGAATTCAAATTGAGTTTGACATTGCAAAAGAATTATCCCATTTATGCACACTTTATAGAAAAAACTCCATTCACTTACAGCCTACACAGATATTACTCGTAGGGTTGGACATTGTCATGTATTTATTAAACCACATTTTATTATATTTTACTTTTTCTTTAATGACAAAATATTGTAATAATAGTTACTATTACTAATTACTAAGAAATAAACAAAACTAGCTTTTGCCCGCTGCTTCACCCACGGTAGAGATCCATTTTTTTCAAATCCCGCGGGAGCCCTAAACTTTTCCGGGATAAAAGTAGCCTATGTGTTAATCCAGCGTATAGGTTCTCCATTCCAAATTTTAGCCAAAAGATGTGGCGTGACAGACTAACAAACATCCAAACATTTTTGCAAACTTTTACATTTATAATATTAATACGATTACACGTTAAAGTTAAGGATGCTTCAACCCATCTAGGCCTATTAATGAGCACGGGTCTCTCCTCTTGAGGAGGCCTGGAGCATACTCCAACACGCTGCTCGAATGCGGAATCATGAAGGGGTCAGTGGACGAGTGTCGGATGTTTTCGATCCGCCCGAAGACCTCCGACATGGTTTAACGACTGTTAACTTACGATAACAACCAGGACCGATGGCTTTACTTGTCCTCGGAAACGCGCAAGCACTCAAGAATTAATGTTTCCCACAGCGACTTAACTTGGTCCTCACAGAATCGACTGAGCTTATGAGCTATAAAAGGTTATTTTAATCGCTAATCTGTTCATATATTCCTAAATTTAGCAGTAAATATCGAGGTATACGAAGCTTCTAGTGGAATAAATCTGAACTCTATCACACTCTACCTACTCTACCTATCTCTCTTTATTTGTACATCACCCATTTAACAATTGGAAGCATTTGAGCATAATGTTACGATTTACGAAACTTCAATCACTATTTTATTCCGAAAGACAAAAATAAAATGAATCCTACCTTTTCAAATATCGCGATGGGACGTTATTATGTAACTTATTTCAACATTTTCATTAGCGCTACACCTACGACGCTACATTTTTACCTTAAAGATATTGCAAAGACGCAATTCCAATACAAAATTGTATGCGATAGCAGTTCAGTTGCGTTGAGTGTGTCATTAGCAATTATATTGGTGCGTTTGTATCGAAACGTCGAAAGATTGCATAAACTTGTTTTCACATTCTAAAATGTTTCAGTTACCGCAAGGTAATTGCGAACCATATTGTCTCGATGCTAATGTGCACGATTCAACGCACCCTAATGCACTCTGTCATACGAGAATTTGCATTCAGTTTATGCAGAGTCGAACATGTTTCCGAAGGATTGACCATGTCGCGCTGGAACTAAAAGGGGAATTATTTAATTACTTACGCAGGTACTTAAATTATTTTCTTAATAAAAATAAGATTATCTCATAATATTTAATTACAGGTCAAACGGCCAATTGTTATGATTAACTTGCAGTCACTTCATATTAAATCTCTTAACTGATTAAAGGTTGATTTTTTTTTATTATTAGCATACTGTACGTTTTCATATACTTACATACCTTTACCGTACAACTAAACAGTTTTTAACCGACTTCAAAAAAAGGAGGAGGTTCTCAATTCGACTGTATTTTTTTATGTGTGTTACCTCAGAACTTTGGACTGGGTGAACCGATTTTGATGATTCTTTTTTTTCATCGAAAGCAGGTGCTTGTCATGTGGTCCCACATAAATTTGAACGAGATCTGATAAGTACTTTTTGAGTTATATTGAAGTCGGTTATTTTTTGTTAGTAAAATTTAGATTATACGACTAAAAATTGTTTGTATGCAGTAGGCTTTAATCTACTCGGACACTCTGTATATTAACAGAATACTTGAATGAATAATCACGCAAGCCCGTGTAAGTTTTAGTAAAAATCAGGTGTTGTGTGGCCGAAAGACAAACACAGCCACGCGGTTGATCCCATAAACGCGGAACCCTTTTTCATCGAATGTACAGAAACAGAACCATATAAATATTGTTATGGATGACCCTGCCCTATATGGTTAGGCAATGTATATAGGATCTACGTCTGACGTGCGGTCATGAAACCCGAAGTGGAAAGATAGGTAATTTGTAGGTAATCGAGCGTGTAACGATTGTATGATTGGGCGTGGGCCGATCGAGTCAGAACAACGACTGCTCTCCGATGAACAATACATACTTCATTTAACAGAGCTAGGACACAAACGTAAATTATGATCTGTCCAAACCAGCCGTTCAAAAATATGGCCGTAAGAATAACACTCCCTTGAGAGCTAAAGAATTTAGAAATGTAGGAAATGTGATTGTCTGTGGTTAGGCAACCCATTTGCGATACTTTTCTTAACATAAGTCATAAGACATTACATTAAAAAAAAAACAATTTTATCCGGTAAGCGGGTGCAGAAACGCCTCTAATTCGAAATATCGGATCCTGTACTATTTCGTAAGTTAAGCAAGTAAAATTTCGTTTTAAGTACCTAGTCCGAACATAAAAATAACCATCTTTGATTAATCTGGCCTCATATTTACATAATAAGCAGATATATTTTTTCATTTCTTTAGACAAGTTCATGATAATAAATATAGACAATCATTGACCTTAGAATTGTATTATAATAATGAAGATTTTTATCTTTGTTAGTTAACTTTTAACCCGCAACCGTACTTGGCCGGTGCAAAGTGTGCGAACAGTGTAGTGGATAAACATTTAACTGTATATTGTTATCAAGATCAAGTTAACTATACATTTAGTCTCATCATGGTTTGGTCATTAACACACATTATATACACTAAGGGCCTCTTTGTCCTCAAATCAGACTTTTTAATAAGAACCGAAAACCAAAAGATATAATACACCATAAGTATTCTCGTACATAGTCCATAGTGGTTACATTTTAAAGTAGGTAGGTATATAAATACCTGAAAGGTGAATGTTGAATTAGGCGATCATTTTTTCATATAAGGCAATTTTTTTGATTTTTTTTATGACCGCAACCGCATGTCAAACATATGAAATCCATATCTCGACAACCTTTATTTCACATTTTATTCAAATATTATTAAAATAAAAAAAATACAACTCTACTTCATACCTACTTGAAAACGGCTTGTCACGCTTTTATTATGATAATAGATAATTATGAAAAACAAACAAAAATGAGAACAATGTATGATAAAAGGGTAAACTACACCAATAGAATATGAGTCGATTGTCCCAGTAGTATTCAGAGAAACGTTTATGAATTTTGCTCGCCCTGTTTTCATCCGTGCACTATTTAAAAATAACCACTGAAAGAGAATGTGTCGTCAACCATTGAGCGTCTATAATTAGACAGGAAGGTGCGTGAACGACCGATCGCGGACGGTGAAGGCCGGCGCGTCCGACGCATCGCAGGTGACGAGTGACACCGACGATGCAATTCCATGCTTGCCAAACTACTTGATTAGAACACTACACTTCTGTTTAGATTACCAGGAGAAGCGATTCTGTTGGTGGCAATTAACCGAGATATGGTGCGGTGCTTTAACCCAAAATGTTGTTACTTTTTGATGATCTGTTTTTGCAGGACGATAACATTTGCTGGTCGCAAATGTTATCTGCACTTACTTTATGTTAAGCGACATTTTTAAGCACCATAACATTCAACATATTTTCGACTCTACTTGTTGCCATTTGATGACTATTGCATATCTATACATATATCTATTGGTTATTAACAATAAGATTTATATAAGAAACGCTCATAGCCCTACCTACGGCTTGTGTCAAGCGAGCGATCGACTGAATAGGCAAACTCCACAGGCAATACATGTCTGTGGCAAACTCTAATGTGTCAATTATCTACAAGACCAGTATTTGTGAAATTTATTATTTTGTTATTATTACTTAACGCTTCAGTGCTCCGCCGTCATTCTCGGTTTTAGTATCGTTAAAATGTCAGTCTTTGAGCTTTATCGGCAACGTAACAGCTATCTTTATAACTAACTGTTTCCATAACCCCATAATTCTCATACAAATATGAGTTGTAACCATTGAGATACATACATAGAGGAGACATCTCAAACAAAATGTGTGTTCCACCGCCGGCTTGCCCTCCGTTCTCTTTTCAAACTAGAAGCCTCGTTTGCACACTTGCCATAGAGTAACTTTGTATATGACACTTGCCGAACCAAGACGGCAACCTAAGCAAGCTTATATATTCCAATAACACGCTAGTGGCTTGCCAAGTTCAAACGCTCCTTATGATTTTTTCATTCCAAAATAGCGGGAACATTGCACAATAATTTAATTAAATTCGTTTTAGTTGATTTAAGTTAATATTTTGTTTTCTTACCGATGATATTATGTGATACCATTATCTTTTTTGTTTTTTGTCGTGCAATTGTGACCGCTCATTTACACGCGCGTGTCGCGGACCGTCTCGTGGCGCGTCCGTAAGCCACGCCCCCTACGCGCGTGTGAACACCACGCGAGCGCTCGCGCGAGCCCCTTTGGCGCGCGCATACAAAACCGCTCCCGACGCGAGCCCTGCGAGCGCGAGACGCGCCGCGGTCTGGTCCGCGAGCGCCCTGTTCACACGCGCGCGTATGCGCGCATCTCGCGGATTGTCTCGTGGCTCGCGCGCGCGTTTAAATGGGGTATCACAAGTTCTTATTACGCACGACGGCATTTTTTCAGTTTTTTCATAAACAATTTTGGCATGCGGCCGCCATGAGCGCAGCCGAGTGACAGCTGAGTGACAGAATGAAATGCAGCCGGCCGGTTGCAATGCACACCCCCGAACCCAATGTTCGCGGTGTCTGTTCTATACGCTAGTAATACTAGTTCAATGGTTGTAACTAGAAAATTTATAATTATATTTAATCAATCATACATCTCATTTTGATGAACAGGTCTAGTGAGATAGTATGAAGCATTATTATGTCTAATTAAATTTAATTAAAAACATAATTGCATTAATGAAAAGTACGTACATTTAACGATATAACGTATATTTCCTATTTTTATAGCCTGAAGGGCTGATGAAATAGCAAACGGATTACCTGATGATTAGTCACCGTCGCCTAAGGACATTGCCAATAAATAAATTGTTATCGCTGCCGCTGTCCCTTAAAAGTTATACAGAACCTTAAAAATTAACATTGCCAAATTCATATCACTTACGTCACTTAAATAGTTTTTAGGCGATTCCTACGTCATAGCTAGTTAATGGTCTACAAAATACAATCATTTCATTCCTCTAAGGACAGGCGAGGCCTCGACTAACCAAAAAAGTAAACAACGATCGACTTATACGACTCGGTATGGGTTACGAGACTTACGAGACTTACGACTGTAGTTAAGAAAAAATATGCATGGACACTATGAAGTAATGGAGAATCCGGAATAAAAAATTAAACTTATCTATTCAACAACGATGTCTTTTATTTTGTTTTCATTCTAAGGGGCCATCCATAATTTACGTCACACGTTGGGGGTCGATGAAGTGTGACATTGTGTGACAAGGGGTAGGAGGGGGTCCTAAATTTCGTGACGTCACATTTCAAAATCGAATAATTGGTATGTATAGGTAAAAAAACAATTGAAGGGGTGAGTGTAAAAAGGGTTCAACTGATGAAATTACTGAAATAGAGTTATCGGTATCGTTGAATTCGTCTTTCGATTCTTAATGTTATGACATAGGTTTAATATTGGAAAATTTAATATAATATAATGTTATTTAAATCCTTGTTTCGTGAAAAACGCACGGATGTGGCGCATTTTTATTGGGTTTTAATTGCAAAACTGACAATATTTGCTTATTACAGAGTAATAATTTAAAAATTTTTATTATGACAATTCGAAGGTATCTTATATAATTTGGAATCATAAAAAACAGATTTGAAGTTGAATACTAAGAATATAACGAAAATAAAGTCTTGACTTTCAAACGCATTTATCTCGAATTATTGTTTTTGTTACTTAAACCCTTTTTACACTTACCCCATTAATAGAAATAAAACTTATTTCGGAACTGCTGTTTTAATTTAATAATTTCTAGGTGTAAAATTTCATAATATGTGACGTCACACTAGGGGGGGAGGTCTCACAAATGTGACCAGCTGTGAGGAGGGGGGAGGGGTCAAAAAGTCATGAAATTAGTGTGACGTAATTTGTAGATGGTTCATAAGTCTTAGTTTTACAAGTGTGGGGTGTAAGGAGCTTTTATCTTTACCTTTAACCCCAAACCCACGCCACCCCAAGCCTTGACCGCGGTTCTCCCTGATGAACCATCAAAGCAGACGAGGTGTTCATTTTTCGGCAACGTAAAAAAGAGAAGAAAATAAATATGTAAAGATTTGATTCTAAACATACTTTGTTCCTTTAATACTGATTGAAGCACGACACATCACATACAATATTTAAAGACTACAGATGACCTTATTACAGTCCTATTTTAGTATAAAATCAATATGCATGATAATATCCTAGAACAAGTTCACAGAAATCATATAACAAACTTAATATTCCGATGAGCACGTCCCTAATTCGGACTTCTGTAATATATCGTTACGTAAGTCCTCCTAGTTTTTATTAAATGTATTGTATTCAGGTCTATTAACATTTGTTCTAAAAATACAATATACATAAATGTATTGTGACTATTCAAGAAACAGTCTGCAGCCAGAAGTCGCATACTAATTATAGTGTATGATGATGAACATTGCAAATGCTATTAAATTGCCTTCACCTGACATATTTTTCACCTTTTTGAAAATAAATTACAATTTACTAACCAAAATAAATTAATTTGCAAATAGTGAAATAATTAAAGAAACTAATATTTTAATTAACTATGTTGTATTAGGGCATTTTCGCCAAAAAGTGTACATTTCTTAAATTGTTGGATTTTTATTTTTTGTTAAAATTTTTATTATTTTTTTAATTAAATTGTATTGTTATGTTATTTTCTTGCCAGAAAATATAATAAGGTGATAAAATACTTACTGAAAATAAAATTACAGGACATTTTCTGCAAGGCGGAACAATAACCTCTGGAACGCGCTTCCTGACGAAATCAGAAGTCCTGCTAGTAAGTTTACCTTTAAAAAAAGGGTATACAATTACCTGCTACAACTTCGTTCATAAATTGATATCATCATAGTTTTTCACGAATGTCTTTATAGCTACTTACCTACTATAGTTATATATTATTATTATATTAATTTATATATATTATTTGTATTAGTATGTAATCATATATATATATATATATATATATATATATATATATATATATATATATTGTATGTGTATGTATGTATAACATTATAGTATTAAATATATTTTATTTACTTTTTCATTTTCCACCTATCTATCATACCGCTCTTCGTGTATTTCGGTTTGGCCTAATGGTTAGCTGGTAGAGAATGCAGTTAGCATTAAGCTCGCCATTTGTACTATAATATTTTATATTGTGGTCAATAAAGTTTACATAAATAAATAAATAAATAAATAAATTGTTCCATTCCGTGACCAAATACAAATGACAATATAATGATATTTAAACACAATTTTGGTAAAATTAGTATTTAATTAGGTTCATTAGGGATACAGGAATATATTAATAAAAAAAACACAGTAAATTCATCTTTAAAAGTAGTGTTAGCATGTCATTTACCTACATTCCGTTACTGTTTGGTCATTTTACTTTACATTTTTGTCTTTTAAAAGCAAAAACACCAAACAATCTAAATCTTAATATTTTTAAAGAGAAATCAAAACTATTCCTTAATTTTATAAAATAAAATAAATAACTTTTCTTGGAAAAGCAATTAACAGTAGGATATTTTATTTTTCCTTTTTTGGGGACAGTCACGGAAAAGAAAGCTCGAAATAATGGAATGGAAAGCAAGGTGTCAGACACACACAGTCTTAACACAACGCCCCGAGTAGGCGGCAGAAATATTTTAACCATTGGACTATCATAAAATTAAATTTATTATAAAACTATAGTATACTTACTCATTAAATAAGTATATTTCATTCATTTTCAAGGTCACCTTGAAAAAACATGATTTTTTTGTTTTTCACGTTCATTTGGCAAAGTATTGATTTTACAGAAAAATGTTTCCTACAAAAGTTTAAGCCCCTTAACAGATTGATATTTTATATACAATATATTTTTCTTGTAGAGCCAGTGGTTTGGGAGTAAAATGCAAAATTCGTTCCACATAATTTCTAAAAATGTATCAGCGTGTTGAAATACATAGGTATTCCATAACAAAATTTAAATCACTCCTGGGTATGGGCTAAAAGAAGTTTAGCCATATTAATATCTATTTATAAGATTATCCTTATGTGAAATCTTATAAACAAGCGGGCCGGCTTCTGTCGCCTTTTGTGACACCCCAGTATGCCAGCGTGGGATCTATATTTGTCACCCCAATTTAAGCGTCTTAAAAGCCGACCCAATACAGAAATAAAATTATTTTTATGAATAAAGTTTCCGAATTTAACTTTTGCCGCAATAAAACAGTTCATATAATAATCTGACAGCAATATTTTTTATTTACAAACTAGATTAAAACTCAATAAAAAATATTTCAAGTAGGTAGGTACTCAACCCAATTGCCACAGTGTAGCATCAACTTTATCTATTCCATTCCGTTACTTTTCCCTTCCACACAATATGTTACCACTAGCATGGTCTCGGAACGGAAGTAACGGATTTCCAAACTGAACATTCAAATTGAAATTTTGATTAGATTTAATTACATATACTACGACAATGTTTACAAATTAACAACGTTAAAATATTCGCTTTTCGATACAATCATTTCCATAAAAATATATTTTCATTTACCTTGAGAAATCAGCAGTTTAGGAAGAGAACTTCAAAATTGCTACGAGGTTGATTCAACTTTATTTACTTAATCCCTGGAAAACTACTGAAAAAACACTGACATAACAATGCACAGATTGTCATGCGATTATCCAAAAATGATTTGCCATGCGTAATATTTATTAGTTTTCATCGTAGAATTTACAAAATATACAAAACCGCGGTAACGGATGGTGGAATTCCACCCGAACGCTTTTCTGAAATTTATTTTAAACTCTTATTTCTCCTAATTAGCAGTCAAAAACTGAAGAAAAACTGATTTTTTTACAAAGCTGACATTCAGTTAATGTTATATAGCCCAAAATTTGAATGCTTCCGAACAAAGAAAACATGTTTTATCGCATGTTTTGTAGTCGAAATCTGCAGGGGACATCGTAAAAACGATGGTCTTATTTTAATAAATTATTAATAAAAAAATTATTAGGCAATAATTGCAACTTTTGTTGGTGTTCCCGTAAAGTTTATTAAACAAAGAAACAAATAAAAATTAAGATTTTATCTTTGTGACATTATAATTAAGAAAATTCGAAGTATGAAGTCAGGGGACACGGTAAAAACGAAATGTACACTTTTTGGCGAAAATGCCCATTAGCAACCTTAAGTAAAAGAAAGCGTGCCTGATATCTTCAAAAATCACACAAGGTGGCAATAAGTACTTCAACAACACAATTAGTTCATGGATAAATGACATCTAGTAGCAATTTGTAATAGGTCGTACTTCGGGTTCAACGTTTCAAAGCTCATTTGCTAGCCTTAATTACAATATCATTAAATCTCAGACGTAATGTAATCAGGTAATCTTGATTCCTCGTAGTGTAGTCTGCGAGTACGGCGTTATCTGGAAACTCCTTGTACTGTATTATACTATCTGGAACACAAGTACACGTTATCTCATTAGGTCCACATAATTAAAAAAAAATCAGAGATCTAGCGTTATTTACGTTTTAGAAAATGGTTCTGAACCACTGGACTGTTTTTTTTTCTTAATCTGTTGATACTTAATTAAATTATAATGTTAGAATAACTATGTCCCAATGTGGGGTGTCAATTACTTAACGAAGTCAGTAAAGACGATTATGTTCCAAAAAAATAATGCAGCCTAATTTTCAAAAGAAAAGTCGTAGGAGTATATTTACATATCACATTGTTACTACCGTCTAACAGTACCTAGAAATGAATCATCATTTGAATAATGAGAGGTACCTACTCATATAGGAATACACGTACACCACCGAACCAATGCTGTCATAGCCGTCATAGGTAGGTGCTCATTGCTCACGGTGAATTTTGATTAGAAGTGGCGCCATCCTAACAAGGTAATTCTAATTTTACTCTTTACACATTAAGCTATTTCTACCGCGCGACTTTTGGTGCACTTTGCACATTTAATGCTATGTCATGTATTTTAATTTGAGATATGTGTTTGAGATGTAGTTGGGTTTGATATACAGGACCTACGAATTGAAGTTCAAGTCTCAAAGGGAAATCATTTTTAGGAAAAGGAATTCATTCTTAGGTTGTTCGCATCCACCATTTCTCGAAGAGGGTGAGCTAGTCCTGTCTTTTCGCAAAAATTGTCATCTCGGCTGAGCCTATTTAAGTTCATCCCTCTGTCCGCGTAAAGCCTTAAAGGCCGTTGTTGTCAAAAGTAACTGACCATTCGAAAAATATACGAAATGAAGTAAAGTTAAGGTGAATTCACTGTTTAAGACGTACGGTTTATTAGGATAATGGAGGGATTGCAATAAAGTGCAAAAAACAGAGGAGCATGTTGTGGCAAAATTAGGTATGGTGAAAAGAGTTGAAGTGAGGCAAGATCTCCGAAGAGAAGAGAAAACGAGACTAGTAGATACAAGGGAGAAGTTTTACCAAATGTTACTGGATGAACATGTCATGTCATTTTCGAGCTCGAAATTTTCACTATACCTAATACTGCAGTTGTGTTTCACATTTTAAAACACGTTTTTGCTAATTGAATGTGATATGTTTACTATAAAATTGGCTTCAACCCATTAACGGCCAACTACTGGGCACGGGTCTCTCCTCTTGAGGAGGCCTAGAGCATACTCCACCACGCTGCTCCAGTGCGGATTGGTGGTGGGGTTAGTAGTGGCCAACCCAAGTGTCGGAAGTTTTCAAACCGCCCGAGGGCCTCCGACATGGCTTAACGACTGTTATCTTCTGGTAACAACCGGGACCGACGGCTTTACGTGCCCTCCGAAGCACGGAAACGCTCAAGAAATTTTTGCCACTAGCGGTCACCCATCCAACTACCGACCGCGCCCGATGTTGCTTAACTTTGACGATCACATAGGATCGACGCAAGCCGCCGGGCTATGAGCGCTTCACTATAAAATTAAATCAATAATAATAATTAAGATCAATAAAAATTTACGACGAAATCAGTACAGCATAAAACGCCTTATGTGTAATTGCCCTTATATTGTAAAATGTAATCTTTGAATATTTTTGTAATGCTTAATGATAATGATCCACGTGTAGATTTTTCAAGAAAGAATCAACTTATAATCAAATATATCAAAATATAATTGATGTCATGATCGATGTCGATGACATAGCAATTATATTTTGATATAATTGCTATGTCATCGATAGTATGGTCCATAATACCTTACTCTTACACAGTAACATAAATACATCAATACACTTTTGACTATATAATCCACTTATTATCGGCGAAGTGAGATACTCCCAGTAACCGTCAACGTCCGGTGAACGGAAAACGACCCCCTTAGGCCACAACTCTTTTTTAGAAAAGTCGACAACAATTCGGTTGGAACACGCACAACAAACGAGTTGAAGTTCTCTGCGTTGCGTTAGTCCAACTTCTCAACCAGCACCGGCTACTTCACCTTTGACAAATATTGCACGACATCGGAGACCTTCGTGGAGTTAATGGAGACGGGAGACGTAGATGTAGGTCGCTGGGAAGGCCGAACGCAAGAGATGATTGTGTCCTGTCGATGCTGTGCTACATTGGTTACGGCAAAGAGGCCTCCTCTTCTTCTCCACTCAAATGAAGCCATCTTTGTCCTCTATACTGCGAGGGAGATTGTTACGAAAGGCTTCCTTAATATTAAATTTATCAAGGCCAAGGATCAGCAATAATTAAACTACGGTTTTAATCAAATAAGTGACTCAATTCATTCAACAATTGCAACCAGCATTCCTGTAAAATTAAATTTACTTAGTAATATGATGGTGTCTACTCCAGGGCATTCTAATAAATTCATAGGCATTACAATCAGCGAATATGGGTCAATCACACATGATGTCATTTATCGCTGTGTTAACCACGCATCTTAGGTACTGCGTATTTACTATTTTACTCAAAGGTTGGATGTGCATACAAATGGTATCATCAACAAGTACAATACAATGGGAATCTTGTAATAACAACTAATAAATTCTTCCGTGTTACTTTGTTTCAAGAGTGTACTATGTACTATCCTTACTAATATAGAATTTTGTTTGTACTTTAGAATCAAAAACCAAAGTCTTTAAGTCCACCACGGTCACCACGGCATAAGAGATGTGACTTGACACATGATGCGCCTTTAGGAACTAGGAGAAACGTTAGATATGACGGTTTCCCGGGAAGTTTTCTTTCTCCAGAACAAATGATAATTAATTTTTCAACTTAAGTTAACTTTAAAAAATAAATTTACAGCATTTACGTCTCATCATTGCTTTCGGCATGACTTAGAGCTGCTGTAATTCTTAAATACTTGGTAATTCTGGTAATATTTGGTAATTCTGGTACCTACCTCGTATTGAAAATAACTCTATCTAATTCTGGAGTGTGGATGTAATAAAATAATTATACGAGTACATGTCATTATAATAGGCATGTAACTAAGTACCTAATAATTAAAATAAGTTTGACATTAATTTTTTTTCAAACAACTGCAATCATTACGGTGTCACAGCAGTCACAGCACTCACAGCGAAAGTGATGTTGTTGATTAACCGCCACATTTTGTGAAATTTTGCAAATATACATAAAAAAATATTAGTCGTTTTATTGTTATTAGTTAATTACACTCTTATTATCTAGAAATTGCTAGTACATAGGTAGCTAATTGATATTTCTGCTATCAGTCGTAATTACGCATAAGTGCGGGGAAAACCTTTACGATGCTTCGATTCAAGAAACCTAGTGTACTTAACACTAGCCAAATGTAGAGCTTGAATTACATATTCTTGTGACTAAAATTTTAGGATATTCTACACAGAACTTGGCACCCATTTAGATCTCAATTCTTTCTTTTTGAACTTGGCTCTCATTTCACATTTATGTTTTCCACGAGATTACCTAATGTTTTCGTAAAACCTGCAAAAAAAATGTTGTATTTTTTTACTTCTAATGATTTTATTTCAGCTTATAGCACAATACCATAAGATCTGAACTA
The DNA here is from genome assembly GCA_951805285.1 of Thymelicus acteon. Taxonomy (NCBI): domain Eukaryota; kingdom Metazoa; phylum Arthropoda; class Insecta; order Lepidoptera; family Hesperiidae; genus Thymelicus; species Thymelicus acteon. The sequence continues at coordinate 7,920,346 of OX638229.1, read as the reverse complement.
GGCGCGACCCTCACCCATCTGCTTATTGGATGAAAAGTGTTTTACATCCATTTTAGTATGCAAAAAATATAACGCGAGTGAGTTGACTGAAAAGTTCTTGCCCAGACTATAACTAATTAAAAATTTAAACTATTGCGTAGCATTTAAGTAGGCTCCATACCTTTTGTAGTGTATCGATATCGAGTAGTATATCGATATCATTTTGTAGTTTTGCAATCTAGTTGTCAGATGTCACTTTTCTGTCGTCTCGGTCACGCATCACGCAGAGCGCACATTGGGTCAGTCACGAACTGTCGGGCGCGGAGTGTAGACGTGGTGTTTGCAGCGAGCCGATATTTATCTATATATATTTATTATGTGATTAAGTAATAATTAATCATTGGCGTAACCGCGTTTCCTAGTCTATTACATCGAACCAGTGAATATACAGAATTAGTGGTACAACGGAACACTACATATTTTGGCGACGAGCGTGAAAAGACAATGTCGGTAAGTACTAATAATTTGATTTTACTTTATTACGTAAAAAGGAAGGATGCGTTGGAATGCGTGCAGATATTATGTCTATTTTGTAAACGGGATACGAACAAATAATCGTAAGTCGTTCGTTTTGTTATGATCGTTGAATATTTAATATAAAATCAGTACCGGATTTTTATTTCGGACTAATATAGTATAGGAGTTTATAGATTTACTATTATTAATAGAGAGATAAATTATTCTTGCGTGTTCTAGTACGGGTGTCTGGAGGACTATATAATTATAAGATGTATTTAGATAAATTGGAGTGAAATATTGTATTTTCACAATAAGCAGCTTACTCCTAAATACATTGTATAATGGTAAGCCATCGCGAGTATGGCACAGTGTGCTCCGAGCGCGGAATTGGGACGACTGATTTGTGAGAGCAGGTAGGGGTTGTTGGCGGGCCCCAAACGCCACTTCACATATTTCGGTCGTCACCTAATGAATTGAAGTGGCATGTTACCACAATAGTATATATCTTGCAGGAAGACTTAATGCCTACGAGCGTGTCCTACATACGATGTAGGGTAAAATTATTAAAATAAAATATGTTTATAACCCGGGAAATACTGCCGTAGATTCCTGCCATAAATATATTGTGCTACCAAGGAATTCTATTACTTTTATACTTAAAATTATTATTGGCTTATTATTTTAATTATTTGAAATTCAATGTTATGTAGCAATTTTGATGACACTGGAGTCCTTAGAATGTTAAGTTTTATTGCCGCCTGTGACAAAGAAATTTACGAATCAGCCCATGAGTTGGAAATTAAGAGATTCGCGGAGCATTTGCCTCAACACTTTTGTCTACAATTGTGCCTGCGCAGATGACAGCCATTTTGGTTCAACTATGTGCCGCGGTTTATAATAATGATTCTTTATTTCAGGCTCAGTTCAGGCCAGTATTTGTTGGTAAAACATCTTATTCTTAAATGTAAGGGTTAGTAAATACAGACATACAAATTAGTTACTACTTACTATAAACTACTTAAACTGGGGACAGGAAATGGGGGTTTCAACGCCCGGGCGCGGTCTGTATTGCATCACTTGCGTGCGGACTTGCCCAGTGCTTGAGAAATGGAGGGACCCATCTGTCCACTATCGTGCCTGGATTGCTGTTGGTGCTGTCGCGCAGGCGATTCCAGATTGTACACGCAGTGCGTTGTACGCCCTCTGCGTATAGCTAACCCACAGGCTGCTCGTGTAAAAGGACTGGCAGTACGCTTTAAAAAGCGTCGCCTTTACAGCTTTAGCTTGCAGCTACTATGTTGTGACCCGTTCTATCACACGGACCTCGGACGCTCTTCTTTCTCTCTCGCACCTATCAAATTCTAAAACTATATAGCTTGGCAACATTGAAGTATTATTACTAGCGTATATAACAGATATAGCGAACATCGGGTTCCGTTATAGGTTCTTATTAGGACGTATTAGGTTCATACGGGACGTTGGAAATGTTCCTGCAATTTTTGAATGAAAGATCATAAGGAGCGTTTGAACTTGGCAAGCCACTGGCGTGTTAATGGACTAAATAAGCTTGCTTAGGCTTGCCGTCTTGGTTCGGCAAGTGTCATGTACAGGGTTACTCTATGGCAAGTGTGCAAACGAGGCTTCTGGTTTGGAAAGAGAACGGAGGGCAGGCCGGCGGTAGAACACACATTTTGTTTGAGATGTCTTCTCTATGTATATACCTCAATGCTTGGCAATAATATTTTATGAACGATTTTTGCAGGCAAGCCTATATGATTGGGTTTGTAATTAAAATTTCTTACCTATGATATTAATTTCGATTGGTTAACAGATCGATGTAGTTACCTATACTGACTTACCTATTCACATCTGTTTGCCAGGTAGCCATGCACAGAAATAAGTAGGCAAGCCTACCTAGGCACATTCGGTGTGTTAAAAACTATCAATTGAGATAAAACTCATCCGGTTATCACAAGTGGTGAAGCACTACTGCTTCAATTTATTAAAGTAGGTTTTTGGTAAAATTCTAATGGCAAGATCAGCTTTAAGTTCACTGGTTCGCTCATTAGAGTGCTTCCTGGCGCCGCTAGATGGCGTTAGGAGTCCTATTTGAATAGCCGCGCGCGGCGCTGCGTTCGCCCCGAATGATGACAGGAAAAAATCTGTCGTCCGCCTTCTTCCTACGAGTTACGAGGTGCACCCTTCAATTACATATACAGTAAAGTGCGTGATGTGGTGAACTAAGACAAATTTCGACGGATTATCTAATTATCACCACGCCGGCCGGCTTCAGCGTCACCACCTCATCAGCTACGTTGGACTGCTTGGGATTCATACCAGGACAGAGCAGGGTGAGTGGATTCAGTTGCGCTTTGGCTGATCTTATGCCATTATCAATAGTTTTGACAAAATAATTTCAGTTGTACGCAAGTACGCGGTAGTGTAGCTATTTACACGCTACGCACCACCAACAAGAGTGAAGGTGATGGAAAAATGATTAAATTAAATTAAATTAAAAATAGCTGTGAACACTTTTCGATAGTAAGTACTACTAGTTCTTATTAAATTTTATGGATGAGTGATCGAATCATCATGTCGAATGATGGTGATATGCATTAAATTACGGTTTTGCATTAAATTGCGATGATCTAAATCAAGGACGACCTGTGGGGCGCAATGGTTGCCGTGCCGGATCGCCGTGCCGAGGGTCCTGGGTTCGATTCTTGGCGAGGTGGTGGTTCTCGGTCTGGGTGTGAACGTCTTTGTCTGGTGTGTTCCCCATGGCGCCCGCGACACAGGGAGTCCTAGTGAAGGTTCGACATAATATTTGAAGTGAATCTACGTAGAAAACTGAAACTGATCCAAATCGAATTGAATTGAAATCGAATCGAAAGGCGCCACAATGCCGCCGAAGAAAGATGGAAAAGAAAGTGAAGATGAAGACGTTGATATGCAGATTTCCTTTAAAGACTCAGAGAAGTCCATGACCATATTTCGGGGAGTACCTGTCTCTACAGTAAGGCGGTTTGACAGAGCCGCTCTAACTCCGTCACATCTGTGCCAGCGTGTGTTGATCTCCGGTTGACGCGTCGCGTGGTGTGGGTAAAATTTGTTCTCTGGACCATATTTACTGGAGACGACACTTACCCTGTTGAGACATTTCTCGATGAATTCGAAGATACTGCCCTGCTTATAAAGTGGACTAAAATTGAGAAATTGATCTATGCCAAACAACTTTAGACGGAACTGCAAAACTTTTTAAAATATGTGATTGATGGCATACGTGATCTTGAGACCAACAAATCCATTCTGTATGGTGCGTCGGATATTAAAGATTTCCGGGAAAAGCTGGACATCTACAGTAACTTTAGAAAGAAGGTGCCAGGCAAACTCGCCCAAACTGGCCATTCAACTGTACATCAGTCAAACTGCAAGGTGCCTCACGTGAAGAGATGCTCTAACTGTGGTGACCTAGATCACCAATCTCCAGCCTGTCCGAAGGGAGTCAAATGTTTAAATGCAACGGATTTGGCCATAAATCTACTGAATGTACTAATAGTCGATAAAAGAAGACGTTGAACATCCAAAAATAAAGAGGAAGAAAAACAAATAAACTTAAACATTGAAGCTGAGGAAGTCCCCTACAAGAAGGTTAAACTTAACGGAAGTGACTTTACATCTCCGATAGATACCGGAAGCAACGTTAACCTTATTACAAAATCAGAATTTGAGGAGATTAAACACAGTGTTAAAGATTACAGAACAAAACCAATATGTTTAACCGGAAAAGCAGAAAACAAAGTTGATACCGAAGGAATATTTACAGCGAAGGAACAGATTGACCAGTATTACATGTGAATGTTCACCGATACAGCCTCCGAGCTGAGCGGACGCTAAAGTAGAACGTCGTTATTATGGCCGAGTTTAATTTGCACTAGCATTGCACAACGTTTACTTTATGGAGAGCACAACTGGGTACAGTGTGTACTGATGGACTGCGATCGAGCAGGTATTGCGTGTTTTGACCAGTCAGTAGCGCGTTATGCCGGAGCCAGCGAGAAGTGCACGTGGACTGTTTTCTATGCACAGTCATACCCTTTGCGAAGAGTAGCACCCATGCGGCTGTGATTTTTCGCTTCGGATGAAATAGGTCATGGTGCCAGCGATTGGCGGATTTATCACGCGGGTTTTAGTAAGCGCGGGAGGCGCGGGCAAGTTGTGGAGCCGGGATGGCTGTGAGTGTGCAATGCGACGTGTGAATTATTGTTGGTTACCCTGAATGCCGCACCGCGATGTAAATCCGACTTCACCGCGTTCCATTAGCGATTGGTTATGTTATTCCAGCGACATAGTAATCTGTTCAGAGCCATGTGTGTTGTTAGCAATCGCGTACTAAATTAGTAGCAAGTGTAAAACACGTGTTTCAATGGGTTTCTAAATAATTCTGATGAAAACTGTTAACAAGCTTTCAAAGAACTCAAAAAGGAACTGTGGAGCACACCTGTACTTAAAATTTACAATCCTGATCTGCATACCGAATTATACACAGACGCCAGCACTGATGGATATGGAGCCGTACTCTTACAGGAAAGCCCGAATGGTGACAAACTTCACCCAATCCATAATATGAGCAAAAATACTACCCCGACTCAGAGAAATTACCATAGTTACCACTTGGAGGTACTGGCTATCGTGGAAGCTATCAAGAAATTTAGAATTTACCTACAAGGAATACATTTTAAAATAGTAACAGATTGCTCGGTATTAACGAGGACCTTACAGAAAAAGGATTTACCACCAAGAGATGCCCGCTGGGCTCTGCTACGAGAGGAATATGATTACGAGATTGAGCATAGACCTGGATCAAGGATGAAACACGCTAATGCTTTAAGTAGATATCCAATTTGTTTAATGATTGCAGAAACTACAGCATATATCAAAAAAGCCCAAGATGAGGACGATCACATAAGAGTTGAAGAAAATTTTAAAGAAAGAGCCTTATCAAGATTATATTTTACAAAAAAGACATACTCTACAAAGTGAAAAACGGAAGTATATTCATTGTTGTACCTAAGAAGATGCAATTTGAAATAATCAGAAGGAACCATGAAAAAGGACACTTTGGAGTTACTAGGACTGAAGAATTAATAAATAGAGAATACCACATAGAAAAGTTACAAGACAAAATTAGAAGGATAATAATTAACAATTGTGTTGAATAATTATATCCTGATAGCAAACAAGAAAGGGAAGAGAGAAGGCTTCTTACACCCGATAGGAAACGCCGAGAGGAAATGGCCGAGAGGAAATTATCATCGTTGTGTTGAGTAAACTCAGTGCGGATGACCCTACCAAAGATCGGTACTAAAGGTATCGCAGAGTACCTAACGTCCAACGCGGTATAAATGGAACTCACCAACGAAGCATTGGAATGACTCCGTTTGAATTATTATTTGGAGTTAAAGTTAGAAAGAAAGATGAAGAATTACTGAAACTAGAAACTACAAAAAAAAATTAAAATAAGGAAGGGATGTAGTGTATCGATATCGAGTAGTATATCGATATCATTTTGTAGTTTTGCAATCTAGTTGTCAGATGTCACTTTTCTGTCGTCTCGGTCACGCATCACGCAGAGCGCACATTGGGTCAGTCACGAACTGTCGGGCGCGGAGTGTAGACGTGGTGTTTGCAGCGAGCCGATATTTATCTATATATATTTATTATGTGATTAAGTAATAATTAATCATTGGCGTAACCGCGTTTCCTAGTCTATTACATCGAACCAGTGAATATACAGAATTAGTGGTACAACGGAACACTACACCTTTGGTTAGTATTAATTATTATTTTTTAAAGTCATTAGTGCAAAGTTTAATAAAGAGTAATTTTTAAATCAACCCTACTATATTAGTATTATAAACTAGCTGACGCGACGAACTTCGTGTAGCCTAAAAAATTATTATTTTTTCTAAAATAAAAGTAGCCTAAGTTACTCCTTGTTACATCAGCTATCTGCCAGTGAAAGTCCCGTCAAAATCAGTCCAGCCATTTTAGAGATTAGCCGGAACAAACAGACAGACAGACAAAAATTGTGAAAAATGTTGTTTTGGTATATATGTACCATGTATACATCCAAATGCACTTAGTAAAAAGCGGTTATATTAATATTACAAACAGACACTCCAATTTTATTTATTTGTATAGAGTATAGATGTATAGATGTGATAGTTCTTTGGATGTTTGTTACACGCAAAAACTACTGAAGGAATTTTCATGAAATTTTGCACACAGCTGGACCATGATGTGGAGTAAGATATAGAGTATTTATTATTCCGGCAACCGCGGGAAAAACCGTGGGGAGAGCGCTAGTTATAGTATGGCCAGGAATTTTTCAATCAACCCACTCGCGATTTTTTTTTGCATAGTGTTAATGGGTATAAAACACTTTTCATCCAATAAACGCGCGGGTGAAGGTCGCGCCTAGTTTGGATCATCATAATATTCATGTTATACACTTAACTACCTATAAAATAGTCATCTCCTTCAGGTATGTATATACGTATCTAGGTACGTACATTTAGGAACGCTGAAGCGCTCATAGCCCGGCGGCTTGCGTCGATCCTATGTGATCGACAAAGTTAAGCAACAGCGGGCGCGGTCGGTAGTTGGATGGGTGACCGCTAATGGCAAAAATTTCTCGAGCGCTTCCGTGCTTCGGAGGGCACGTAAAGCAGTCGATCCTGGTTGTTATCATTAGATAACGGTCGTTAAGCCATGTCGGAGGCCCTCGGGCGGTTTGAAAACTTCCGATACTCGTGTTGGCCACTAACCTCTCCACCAATCCGCACTCGAGCAGCGTGGTGGAGTATGCTCTAGGCCTCCTCAAGTGGAGAGACCCGTGCCCAGTAGTGGGCCATTAATGGGTTGAAGCCAACATTTAGGAACTAATTATATCACTCATATACGCCCATTATTAACCCTTGATCCAAAATAGTAATCTGATATTAAGACTTTATTTGTATCAACAATAAATAATATTTGCTCTCCCAACTTTTCTCGTGTGATTCACACTAGCTCTTCTTCGTGCTTAAGGGTGTGACTTTACAATAATGACAACATAAACTATCTGCCTACCTTATTCATAAAACGCATGAATGTACCTTATTAGAAAATCCGCTACCATATAAGAATATCAACGTCATTCGTTCAGTAATTACGGTTTTATTTAATTAAGTAGACAGTAAACACGTATACACTACATGTTTGGCACGAGACAATTGCCGACAATTGGTGCGGAGCGGCGCCAGTCGTGATGTCACCTTTACTCCTCGTACTTGCTTTGGGCTCTAAGGATTTTATATACAGGGTGGGAACACTTATGTATTTTGTGTGAGAAACTTTTTAAATATGGTTATAGTAGGTTGGGTATATTCATAATGGTATTTCTTTAAGTAACGGATTAATAATCGTTCAAATTACAATATGGGGGCATGTAGTGCTAAGCCATAGGAGGTAAAAAAGTCACAACCCATAATTGTCCCACTGCTGGGTTCGGGGTCTCCTCTCACAGCGTCAGGGGTACAGACCATAGTCTACCAAGCTGGCCAAGTGCGGATACCATTTCGTCTACCAAGTGTACCAAGACTTCACACACTAAGCCATCCTTTTTAACAAAGACGTAGGGTTTGTGGAGTTAAAGCTTGTATTGTAGAGTCAGGAGTATCAGGACGTGTAGAGTAAGAGTTTAACACCTCGTAAGATCTGATTACTTATATTAGTCAATGAACAGATTTGAAATTCTGGGACATGGTAGTGCCAAGCCATACTTTTTAACTAAGACGTAGAGTTCAGAGTTAAAGCTTATAGAGTCGGCACGTAAAAAATAAGGGCTTGGCTCTTCATAATGATCTGGTAATTCTCTTTATATGTTCAGATAATTAATAAACTAGCTTTTTTTGCTCGAAATAAATATTTCGTATTCCTTTTCCGTTCTTGGATAATTTTTAGGTTGTCCTAGCTGCAGTGAAAACATTGGGGATTCAACATAACATAATATTTGCATGCAATTTATGTCGAATACTTCGATACCTATTTTGCTGTATACACATACGTCAAGGTTCGCATTTCGGAAGCACAAATAAAACATGTGGTGAAAGGGCATCGTTCGCATCATTTGCATCAATTAGTCAATATTTTAAAAGTCAAATGCAATGAAATTCGATCCATGCTGTAGTGAAGAACAGCAGCATCTATTAGGTTCCTAATTGACTGTAAGTGCATGACAACTTAGCTTTTGATTTATTAAAACTAAACTACACGGATTACAATGATAAGTCGGTACTTAATAATACACTATTACCTCTTTTAATATAAGATCATTGACTATTAGACAGATCATCATTATCACGACTCATAATTTTCAGCTTGTGAGAACGAGTCATCTCTTACATTGAGAGTTATAAGCCATATTCCACCATGCAAAAATATTCAGTCTTAAGAATATATCATTCTGAAATCTGAGAGCAGTTAAGCTGGTACCTAGACAGAAATTGACAGAATGGAGTTAACAAATTAAAAGGTTCATCTCGAAACCACATTTATCGTAGGTACTTATTTCATATTACAGAGAATACGTACTTTAATTTTTTTGAGGTTTGTTTATTTTTCTTGCTATGGACGGAAATAGCCACGCCATGGATTTTCTGACTCATGACAGCGTATCTTTTGCTGAATATATATTATGTAAAGGTTTACGAACATTTACAGTAACATAGAAACTAATAACGTGTAAACTTGTTATACCTACATAATATTTGCGCCAAACTGCTAATAAACTGAAACTCCTAAAATCTTTGATGATATTCGTATTTATACACGGCGTTTAACTAGTTCTGGCCGAACGCCAACGAAACTGTTTCTCAATTAAATGAAAATGCAACGGCAGACGATTTATATGAGTATGACATTCTTCATTATCATAATAATAAAATTGTACATTACAATAAAATATTCATAATAAAATATCTATTTTACTACATCATTGATACAGCCGTTATGCTGTCTTAGAGCGGTGTAAGAACTTTATTTATTTATTTATTTATTTATTTATTTATTTATTTATTTATTTATTTATTTATTTAACTCTTTATTGTACACCAATAAAATAATACAACACAATCAAGAAGTAGGCAAGTGAAGTAGACAGGAGGTACAAAAGGCGGTCTTATCGCTACACAGCGGTCTCTTCCAGACAACCTTAAGATGTGGAGAGCTGAATAAAGTAAGATTAAATGGGGTAAAGGTCCACAAATAATATAGAGGACATTTAAGATTATAATAACACAAATATAGGTGAATAGGAAGGAAAGGAAAGGAAGGAAGGAGGCAAACTGAATTAATTAGACAGATAATGGGCTTTTACTTGATTTTTAAAAGAATTTAAAGTACTTGCGTTACGAATACAGTAGGGAAGGGCGTTCCAGAGACGGACAATTGTGATAGTAAAGGAATGTTTGTAGACGTTCCAACAATGAAACTAACAGAGAGAATTAGATACAGAAGTAGATACGCTCTAGCCCTCTAGGCCTCTTCAATACCTACTATAAATAGCCCTGTTGAAGTCAGATTTATACATATGTATGTTGTATTGTTAGCCTAAGGGGGAGGGGAGGGTCACTGCATGATGTCACCGTTTCCTTTGAGTTTAAAAAAATGCTAGAGTGCAAATTATGATCTGCTAATCTACAGCTTCGCTGAACGTTTGCTGTCACTGGCCGCATACGCAATTAAATTCTTACACGTTCCTTACTTTCGTTACCTCTGTTGACTGTTACCATAAATTACTTCTACGAGGAGGAAACCACGAACCAAAATGAGTAAGCCGAAAATGTAAGTACAAAAGTCGTTAAGGTTTTGAATATTATTAAAACATCCGCTTCAGATCAAAAGTCTAATAAAAATATTGACTCACGTTATATCCAACTACCGCCTAATAACCATCCAGGCCGATAGACGACCTATTTTCTAAAATTACGGACAACTTTTAGGATCGAATAAAAATATATCGTTTAGATAGGAGATATCTGTTCCAGTAGCCGTGTTTGGCGAACCATTTATGATTTACAGCAATAGCACATAATAAATCGAAAAAACGTAATGTATTGGTATTAGGTAGGTACATTCCCGCTCTATTACACTGATATTACCTACTCCTGACCATGTATTGAAGTAAGTAACATAATCAAAGCAGCTAAGTAATGTCAAGTGAACATGAAAATATGTATATCTACGAGTATCACTTACCACCAATAGGCACATTAACATCTAATATCTTCTGATGTTTTTATGGAAGTAGCCGGCAAACGAGCTGACGATCCACCTGATGGTAAGTGGCTATCGTCGCCCATGGACATCAGTAACACCAAAAGCATCACTGATGCGTTGCCGGCCAAGAAAGAAAGAAGAAAAAGAAAGAAAAAACTGGCTCTTAAGGGGGTCTTATCCCAAAAATGGTATTTTTGAAGGTGTTTTGTTCATAAATGGTACATAATACAATTCTAAAAAAAATATATGTTAATTTACAGTCTTTGTTCTTTCTTTTTGTCATACTTGATACACGATACCCGTTACTTCATTCGATAGAAATAAATCACAAAGTTGGGTCTAATCTGGCATAAAAATGGCGTTTTATTCGCGTTTTAATCGCTTCCAGATAATAAAAAATATACCACAGTATAGGTCCTATAGATACCGAAATTATTGGCGAATCATAACATGAAATTTTGAAAAACAACTCTTTCAATTCATAGTTTTTCCATTTTCTATAGTTACGAAACGCCCCACGTAATAATTTAGTCTTGCGCCAGACGCCGTCGAGGTAAGACTTATGTCAGTTTCGGCCGTGCGACAGTCGAATTTCCGACTCGTAATTTTATTGTTGGCGCGCGCGCGTTTCGAACTTATATGACGTATTAGGTACACAGTCCAAAGTATCCACACTGCTGTAATTTGAAATAATAAAAATTGTTCGTGTTTATACTTTAGTTACTATTTATAGTATTTAGGTATTGGTATAAGTCAAGTGCTAATTACACAATTATTCTTGCCGTATTGGGGCCGCTTAGAATACTAACCTCAATCCCAAGTCGTATGGGTGTCGTAAAAGGCGACTAAATCCGGCCCGCTGGTGGTAGGGCCCCTCGAGGGATTATATTGATAATATTGATTATTATTACTATTATTATTTCTCGATGGGGTTCGCCTGGATAGCTACCACCCTTGAGCATGAGTTAGAGGCTTGGGAGCCAGTTTTCTTTTTTGATGTTATACTTCTTTAGGCTCGTTATGAAATAAATGGAAAATTGTTTTGAAAAAATGATTATTATTATATTGTTTTTTTTTTAAATATTGTTTTTGAATGTTGTTTTTTTGTAATATTGTTTTTTTTATATGTATATGTATATATATGTACATGTATATTTGTATATAAGTACAGGGGAAGGAGAGAGGGAGGGGAGCGGAGGGTAGGGGGGGGGAGGGCGAGGGGAAGGGGAGGGCGAGGGGGAGGGGAGGGGTATGGGAATGGCAACGCATCAGTGATGCCTTTGGTGTTGCTGATGTCCACGGACGACGATAACCACTTACCATCAGGTGGATCGTCAGCTCGTTTTCGGCTATTTCCATTAAAAAAAAATTATGTAGTAAGAATAATAAATAAAAACTTGCATTCTCATACCCCCCAGTAAAATATGAGACATACAGTACAAATCAGACATCACTATAATTACCATAACCAGAGTACAAATATTTATCTGTTATATAAAAATATCTGCCCCGGCCGGGAATCGAACCCGGGACCCCTTGCTTTGCAGGCAAGTCCGCTACCAACTAGGCTACAAGGTCGACAAGTTGGTATTTACTTTACACAACATTTAGTAGTAAATTTAAAAAATGTCACATATCAGTGAGATTGACTTTACCGATGAGTAGTTTTTCAATTCATAAAATATGATACACAATAAAATTCTGAACAGTATTTGACCTCGGAACTTTTCGCACTAAACTTGATAAACGATATTTTACTGTAGTGAACAAGTCGCAAACTTAGATCGAAATGAGTACAAAAAATAGAAATAAACGAGACATTGCAGCATAAGATGAATTTCTGAAAAATATCGCTTCTATGACGCGTGAATGAAGGAAGCACCAAATACCTACGCGGCATATTTGGCGGTTCCTTTACAACCCCCACTGACCTCCGCTACCAACTAGGCTACAAGCTCGACAAGTTCGTATTTAGTTATTTATGTAATATTTACTTTACATAACATTTAGTAGTAAATAAAAAAGGGTGATCTGAAAATTCTGTTATTTTATTTCCTAACTGAGATACGTGTGATACACAAATAATTAGGTACTAACATACAAAATTGCCTAACATCATCTAAATAGTAACAAAAAATAACCAACTTCAAAATGGCTCAAAAGCTACTTGTCAGATCTCGCTCAATTTTATGTGGAACCACATAATAAGCACCAGCTTTCGATCGAAAAAAGAATCATCAAAATCGGTTCACCCACAAATAAGTAGGTACTTACATACAAAATTGACTAATATCATCTAAATACTAACAAAAAATAACCAACTTCAAAATAACTCAAAAACTACTTGTCAAATCTCACTCAAATTTATGTGAAACCACATGAAAAACACCAGCTTTCGATTGAAAAAAGGATCATCAAAATCGGTTCGCCTAGTCAAAAGTTCTGCGGTAACAAACATAAAAAAACAGTCGAATTGAATACCTCCTCCTTTTTTGAAGTCGGTTAAAAACAGGTAAGGGTGTTCTGAAAATTCTATTATTTTATTTCCTAAGTGAGATACGCGTGATGCACAAATAAGTAGGTACTTATATACATACATACAAAATTGACTAATATCATCTAAATACTAACAAAAAATAACCAACTTCAAAATAACTCTAAAACTACTTGTCAGATCTCGCTCAAATTTATGTGGAACCACATGATAAGCACCAGCTTTCGATCGAAAAATGAATCATCAAAATCGGTTCACCCACAAATAAGTAGGTACTTACATACAAAATTGACTAATATCATCTAAATACAAACAAAAAATAACCAACTTCACAATAACTCAAAAACTATTTGTCAGATCTTGCTCAAATTTATGTGGAACCACATGATAAGCACCAACTTTCGATCGAAAAAGGAATCATCAAAATCGGTTCACCCACAAATAAGTAGGTACTTACAAACAAAAAATAACCAACTTCACAATAACTCAAAAACTACTTGTCAGATCTCGCTCAAATTTATGTGGAACCACATGATGAGCACCAGCTTTCGATCGAAAAATGAATCATCAAAATCGGTTCACCCACAAATAAGTAGGTACTTAAATACAAAATTGACTAATATCATCTAAATACAAACAAAAAATAACCAACTTCACAATAACTCAAAAACTATTTGTCAGATCTTGCTCAAATTTATGTGGAACCACATGATAAGCACCAACTTTCGAACGAAAAAGGAATCATCAAAATCGGTTCACCCACAAATAAGTAGGTACTTACAAACAAAAAATAACCAACTTCACAATAACTCAAAAACTATTTGTCAGATCTTGCTCAAATTTATGTGGAACCACATGATAAGCACCAGCTTTCAATCGAAAAAAGAATCATCAAAATCGGTTCACCCACAAATAAGTAGGTACTTACATACAAAATTGACTAATATCATCTAAATACTAACAAAAAATAACCAACTTCACAATAACTCAAAAACTATTTGTTAGATCTCGCTCAAATTTATGTGGAACCACATGATAAGCACCAGCTTTCGATCGAAAAAAGAATCATCAAAATCGGTTCACCCACAAATAAGTAGGTACTTACATATAAAATTGACTAATATCATCTAAATACTAACAAAAAATAACCAACTTCAAAATAACTCAAAAACTACTTGTCACATCTCGCTCAAATTTATGTGGAACCACATGACAAACACCAGCTTTCGATTAAAAAAAGAATCATCAAAATCGGGTCGCCCAGTCAAAAGTTCTGAGGTAACAAACATAAAAAAGCGGCCAAGTGCGAGTCGGACTCGCCCATGAAGGGTTCCGTAGCAGCAAGTAACATAATATAAAAGTTCTTGTACTTCATTGTAACTTTGATCGATGTTTTTTGCGGTTTACGATTTATGACGTATTAAAAAAAATACTTACTAGATCACGTTCAAATCAATTTTCGTTGGAAGATTGAACGGTAATGTACATCATATATTTTTAGGGTTCCGTATTCGGATTCGTCGTGTCTGTCTGTCTGTCTGTCCGTCCGTATATCACAGCCACTTTTCTCCGAAACTATAAGAACTATACTGTTGAAACTTGGTACGTAGATGTATTCTGTGAACCGCATTAAGATTTTCATACAAAAATAGAAAAAAAAATTTTTGGGGTTCCCCATACTTAGAACTTAACTCTAAATTTTTTTTTTCATCAAACCCATATGTGTGGGATATCTATGGATAGGTCTTCAAAAATGATATTGAGGTTTCTAATATCATTTTTTTCTTAACTGAATAGTTTGCGAGAGAGACACTTCCAAAGTGGTAAAATGTGTGTCCCCCCCCCCCCTGTAACTTCTAAAATAAGAGATTGATAAAACTAAAAAAAATATATGATGTACATTACCATGCAAGCTTCCACCGAAAATTGGTTTGAACGAGATCTAATAAGTAGTTTTTTTTAATACGTCATAAATCGTAAACCACAATAAAATTTACCTTTCATTCAATCAACTAAAATACTAACCTACCTACCTAACCTGTGGACTCAATCAAATACAACGAACTACAAGAACTTTTATATTATGTTACTTCCTGCTACGGAACCCTTCATGGGCGAGTCCGACTCGCACTTGGCTGCTTTTTTTTAGTTTTATCATTCTCTTATTTTAGAAGTTACAGGGGGGGGGGACACTTTTTACCACTTTGGAAGTGTCTCTCGCGCAAACTATTCGATTTAGAAAAAAATGATATTAGAAATCTCAATATCATTTTTGAAGACCTATCTATAGATACCCCACACGTATGGGTTTGATGAAAAAAATTTTTTTGAGTTTCAGTTCTATGTATAAGGGTTCCGTTTTTTGCCATTTGGCTACGGAACCCTAAAAACAGTCGAATTGAATACCTCCTCCTTTTTAGGGTTCCGTAGCCGAATGGCAAAAAACGGAACCCTTATAGATTCGTCATGTCTGTCTGTCTGTCTGTCTGTCTGTCTGTCCGTCCGTATGTCACAGCCACTTTTTTTCGAAACTATAAGAGCTATACTGTTGAAACTTGGTAAGTAGATGTATTCTGTGAACCGCATTAAGATTTTCACACAAAAACAGAAAGAAAACAATAAATTTTGGGGGTTCCCCATACTTAGAACTGAAACTCAAAAATGTTTTTTTCATCAAACCCATACGTGTGGGGATCTATGGATAGGTCTTCAAAAATGATATTGAGGTTTCTAATATCATTTTTTTACATTACCATGCAAACTTCCAACGAAAATTGGTTTGAACGAGATCTAGTAGTTTGAAGTAGTTTTTTTTAATACGTCATAAATCGTAAACCACAAAAAACATCGATCAAAGTTACAACGAACTAAAAGAACTTTTATATTATGTTACTTGCTGCTACGGAACCCTTCATGGGCGAGTCCGACTCGCACTTGGCCGCTTTTTGAAGTCTGTTAAAAACAGGTAAGGGTGTTCTGAAAATTCTATTATTTTATTTCCTAAGTGAGATACGCGTGATGCACAAATAAGTAGGTACTTATATACATACATACAAAATTGACTAATATCATCTAAATATTAACAAAAAATAACCAACATCAAAATAACTCAAACTATTTGTCAGATCTCGCTCAAATTTATGTGGAACCACATGATAAGCACCAGCTTTGGATCGAAAGAAGAATCATCAAAATCGGTTCACCCACAAATAAGTAGGTACTTACATACAAAATTGACTAATATCATCTAAATACTAACAAAAAATAACCAACTTCAAAATAACTCAAAAACTACTTGTCAAATCACTCAAATTTATGTGAAACCACATGACAAACACCAGCTTTCGATTAAAAAAAGAATCATCAAAATCGGTTCGCCCAGTCAAAAGTTCTGAGGTAACAAACATAAAATTATAATTAAGATAATGATAAAAATAAAACTATATTTTCATTTCATACTAATAAATGTACTTATTTACTGACTACTACATAATTCAAATTTGTAAAAATAGTGCAGGCTGTGCAGGTCTCCTACTGCAAAATATTTCTACCTAATTGTGCTGTGGTCGGCCACCGGGTCATACGAGTTCACGTTCTCGAGGCGTTATCGATGTTTGATCCACGCGGACTCGCCAGCGCGATAATACCTACTTTATGACTAGAAGAGGGCCTTCTTAAGCCCCCAGCCGGAACACTACGAGTCATTTGGCGGCTGACTCATGCTCAAGGGTGGTAGCTATCCAGGCGAACCCCATGGAGAAATAATAATAGTAATAATGGTATAAATTAACAAATTAAAATCCATATTACCAATATAATCCCTCGAGGAGCCCTACTACCAGCGGGCCGGATTTAGTCGCCTCTCACGACACCCATCCGGCGTAGGATTGGGGTTAATATTTTAAGCCGCGCCAATACGGCTAATACATAACCGTTTCAAATCTGTAATTAAGTACCTATAGAAGGAAATTAGCCGTAATGTAATTAAAATGTTACATTAAATGTATTTTAAAATTTTGTACCTAATCGTAATAGGTACCTATATATCATTGTTACTTTTGATGAACTTGATAACAACGTTTTTATTATGTCCTTAAGACGGTTTTAAAGAAAAGACACTTATTTCAGTGCTACCAACATTACGCCCAACTGCAGATTTAGTTGAAAGAGAAATTGATTGGCTCAATCCATAAAGCGGCCTACCTTTGCCGTTCTTGTTGTACAACAATCGAGGCTTTAGAGTCTATGACATACATTACACTAGACTTTAGTTAAAAAATTGAGTATGTATCAATTTATACCTTTTCTGGAATATTTTCCTCAAATAAATGGAAAGTGATGATTATGGCAATCTAACTGTGTTACCTTTAAAGTGTAACCGGTATTATTTTGAATACCGATACTAGAATAAAAACGAGCACCCGAATGCTTTCTTGTGCTAGCGTACGTACCTATGTATAATATTTTTTTCATTTAATTGAACTTTTTATTAATTATTATTCCCACGCCTACATCACATCACATCACAACACAACACGAACGTGCGACACAGTCAGTACGTATTATTACTCTATGCAAGATGACGTCACTACTCAAGGTAAAGTGGCCAAAAAGATAGAAGCTAAGTATCAAAAACTCTATGTTTAGAAAAAGTATTCCTTGTATGTTATTGGTCGTGTTGGTTATCGCGTATTTCTAATTGGTGCTCATTATTATTACTACGTGTGAATCGCCAATAAGCAATTAGATTGTAAAGAAAGGAATATACATAGATAAAATACATCCATGTGCTAACATGGCGAATTTTCTTGATCGTCAACATCATTCAATACAGGTCGATTGCCTAATAATTGCATGATTGTTATGGGAATTTTTTGTGAGAGTGTTCGATATTTAATTTTTGATCCATTTATTAATCGGTATATTGTGAGTTTATAT
The DNA here is from genome assembly GCA_951805285.1 of Thymelicus acteon. Lineage (NCBI taxonomy): Eukaryota > Metazoa > Arthropoda > Insecta > Lepidoptera > Hesperiidae > Thymelicus > Thymelicus acteon. The sequence continues at coordinate 7,902,093 of OX638229.1, read as the reverse complement.
ATTGATACCCAAATATGAGCGTCGATGCCTACGGCCCGAGCTCTCAAACGCTCACCTTTTTGGATACTGAAGAGGCTGATCTTATCGGAGCGGATACTCAAGGATCAGAGTTTGAATTCACGGATTTCACTTTACCGTCGCAAAGTCAAACTCAGGCTTCGCAGCACGATCATGGGTTGAGCAGTTCCAATCAGGTAAACAGTTTGCCCTTCTTATGTGTTTGCATAACCTCATTCAAAAACTACGTACTAAATGCTGTTGGTGACAAATATTTCAGGTGAACGGTTTGGGGCGTTCCGATCTTCATTCTAAAGTTTCGAGTGTAGCCAATGCAATTGCGGAGTTGCAATTCGAGGAGGAAGACGAGGCACTTTATAGCAGTAAGGAGTTGCCCGAACATGCATGCAAGTACTGTGGAATTCACGATCCGGCCACTGTTGTCATGTGTAACATTTGCAACAAGTGGTAAGTGACTAAATTATCGTAAATTTACATATTTACAATGACATCTTGATTCAGCTGTGCCATAAACATTGTCCTTTCTAAATATACAAGTGATTTATCGTTATTGCATTTCGTTTTTGGCTATAGTCATTAGCAGAATGATATACAAGGAAGAAAACATTGTTTTTAGGTTTTGCAATGGGCGTGGAAATACCTCTGGATCCCATATTATTAACCACCTAGTGAGAGCTAAGCACAAGGAAGCGGCCTTGCACCGAGATGGTCCTCTGGGAGAAACCCTGCTGGAGTGCTACTCATGTGGAGCGCGCAATGTGTTTGTGCTGGGTTTCATTCCAGCCAAGGCTGATTCTGTTGTTGTGCTGTTATGCCGGTAAGATAATTTGTTACACAAGCTTCACCAATTTAATATTACATACTAATAGCCTAACTCCCCAACTCGGAGTAACTAACGGTTACTTAAATTGCTCTTTAGTACAGAATTTGTATGGCGATTCTGTATTATGGAGCGATCTAAATAACCGTTAGTGACTCTGAGTTGGGACGTTAGACTAGTATTGTGGATTACTTGTTTTGTGTAATGTAATCACTCATTTCCTGTTTTTTTCAAATTCAAATTCAAATTCATTTATTTGCTTGAAAGTGGGTATGTAATTTTTGTTTTTTATTTACAATGAGTTACTGCTTGACAATCATCTCAACTGATGTTAAGCGGAGATGTCTTAGTTGATGAGCTCACTTACTTAACCTCTTAATGTTTTCCCGAAAATCTGTTTAAAGCCCGTACCTTCGGCCAGGATCCATTGATGTCCAAATTGTCTTAAATCTTACACATGTTAAGAAATGATACTACTATTTTCTTGCTGAAATTAGTTTAATACAACATAGAAGATCCTTTGATAAGTTTAAATTATGGACTTTAATTCACAGTTTCTATTTTTATAATACCTATGTTATAAATGCTGACTGTCATGGGTGACAATATTAAAAAAACATGAGCTTTATATAGGTCAAATTTTAATGATCTTACAAATATGTTACCTCTCCCGGCTCTTGAATACATTCAATTCAGACAATTTATTTATACCCATATATTTTTCTACTTACAATCATTTATAACACCAAAGTGACTGCATTGTAAGTGACTCATACTGCTTTTTTGTTTACAGCCAACCTTGTGCAGCACAAAGTTCTTTGAAAGATATGAACTGGGACCAAGAGCAATGGAAGCCATTAATTTGTGAGTTTATGCCATTATTTATATTAAAGTGATCTAGCTAGTAATAACGCAACTAATAAATACAATTTTAAACATTAACATATTAGTCATTATGTGTGAACTGTGAATACTGTCATAAGAAGCTAAAGGTCATGTTAATTAAACCATTCATGTTGATATTCATACAACTAACTGCGTGTGGTGCTTATGTACTTATATAGTAACTAAGCAATATATAATATAAATTTGGAGTATATCAAAAGATCACAGTTTTATTTGCTTCATTAGTCAAATTTTTGTCACACCTTATAATTAATGCATTTTTACCTAATGTTGATATGATTTCAGCTGATCGTGCTTTTCTATCTTGGCTGGTCAAAGTTCCATCAGAAGCTGAGCAAATGAGAGCTCGTCAGGTAAAGATCTATATCTGTGTGTTATTCAAATCAAAATTGGATATATTATGTGTATGTTATTGAAATCTACATTGTCGCCGAATACTGAAATGTGACTGTAACTGAAAAGTTATATAAAATTGGTAATCATCTTATTTGAATAAAAATTATGTCATGAGAAATTAACTGATTAATTAATGAAGTACTGAAGTAGACATTTCATCAACAAGGCAACTTTAAGGAATGTCATTTGCCATTATTAATAATGATAATTATGATACAGGTTACCCCTCAACAAATAGGGCGTCTGGAAGAACTCTGGCGAGACAATGTTGATGCCACCTTTCAAGATTTGGAAAAACCTGGAGTTGATGAGGAGCCCCATCAAGTATTGTTGAGGTAAGTCAATGTTAATATTTTTAAATACAACACTTGAACATAGATTAACATCAAAGAGATTTATATCAATGAACTAAAATTTTATTGTGCAATATTAACATTATTCCAGATATGAAGACGGTTTCCAATATCAAAACATATTTGGTCCTCTCGTCAAACTAGAGGCGGATTATGATAAAAGGCTCAAAGAATCCCAGACCCAGGAAGGAATTGAAGTGCGCTGGGATGTGGGTCTCAACAAGAAGACCATCGCCTACTTTACTTTGGCTAAAACCGACAGCGACATGAAACTAATGCATGGTGATGAGTTAAGATTGAGGTAAGGTCATTCTTTAATCTACATTTAGTAATAATTAAGTTCTTATGTGTCATAGAACTAAATAATAAGTAAAATAAGCATTAGTATATTTCTCAAAACCAGTAATGAGGCATAATATTTAAGTTAAAACTCTGTAAGAAAAACAACAATTTCATTTTTATTTATTTATTCTTTATTGAACCTTACAAAAGTAATGGAACAAAAGGTGGACTTAATGCTAAATTATTATTTTTATTGTACATTACAAGAAGAAATAATTTGTGGTTTACAAATATTAAGTAAAAATAAGCATTTTTTGCAAATGGCGTTATGAAAAATTTCGCGATTTTTTTATAGATAAAAAAAAATTTAGTAGTAGTCAAAATTATAATACTTTGAATTGATTTGAATTTATTCAGTTATATTTTCACATCAAGGTTCACCTAGTTTTCTTCACCAGTCCTTCAACAGTAAGATGTCTTGTTACACAATTTACACTCATTGTTACACAATTCCAGAGTAGATTCCTTTACAAAGGTGATATTCCCACCTAGCATTAGGTCCACTATTGTATTATGCTGAATTTTAATTTTTTTTTTTTTTTTTTTTTCTTTTTTCGTCTATCTGCGATCAACTATCTAGCTATAAGCAGATTTGTGCACGTATCATTATCATTAATGGAGTGACAAATCTATCGATTTGCCTTCTCACGCCTTTCATTTTTATGTGTTGTATCTTTAAATTGAGGCCAATCTTTGCCTCTTAAGGCGATACACATTATTTGTGGTGTTTAGCATGGACGTCGCTAGTTTATTTTTGTGCTCTCTTAGTCTTAATTTGTATCTGGTGCATGATGTTTGCACCTCTTCCTTAATGGTGGGGATTGCCGTGTACTCGTGTACCTCCTTATTTTTGACAAACCATGGTGCATTCGTTATGATCTTTAGTGTCTTATTTTGAAAGCGTTGCAGTATTTCAATGTTGGAGTGGCTAGCTGTTCCCCAGAGTTCAATGCCATAGGTCCATATTGGTTTGATAACACATTTGTAAATTAACAATTTGTTTTCTAAGCTTAAAGATGATTTTCTTCCTATGAGCCAATACAAGTCTCCTAGTTTCCTGTTTGCTTGTTCTCTTTTTGCTTTGATATGATTTTTCCAATTTAGCCTTCTGTCCAAATGCATTCCTAGATATTTAACTGTATTTTTTTGTGGAAGATTGATCCCATCAAGAGATACTGGCGGACAGTCTCGCTTTCTAAGTGTGAATGTTACTTGTGTGGATTTGGAGGCACTAGTTTTTATTCTCCATTTTTTTAACCATAAGCCAATTTTGTTCATGTGCATCTGTAGGTTGCTGGACGCCAGTTCGGGAGTTTTACTGCAGGAAAGCAATGCAGTATCATCTGCGTAGGTAGCAGTCAGTACTTGGTCTGATGTTGGTATGTCTGCTGTGTAGATAGTGTAAAGAACAGGTCCAAGCACCGAGCCTTGTGGTACCCCAGCCTCAATGTTTTTAAAAGATGATAGGCTGTCATCACACTTGACCTGGAATATTCGTTCTTCGAGATAAGATTTTAAAAGCATGTATGCGGTGTTTGGTAGACAAATTTTGAGTTTACATAGCAGCCCCTTATGCCATACTCGATCGAAGGCTTGCTGAACATCTAGCAGTACCGCTGAGCAGTATTCTTTATTTTCCAGAGCTTGACGGATTCTGTGAGCCACACGGTGGATTTGTTCTAATGTTCCATGGTGTGCACGAAATCCAAACTAATGGTTTGGTATTATTTTGTTTTCTTCTAATATCGGTAGTAAGCGTTTAAGTAATAGTTTTTCAAACAACTTTGATATAACTGGCAACAGGCTTATTGGTCTGTATGAGGCTACATCGGATGGTGGTTTTCCTGGTTTGGCAATCATAATTATTGTAGAGACTTTCCAAAGTAGTGGATAATATTGTAGCCGCAGTACTGCATTGAACAAAATTGTTAGTAATACAATGCCTTTCTTTGGTAGTTGTTTAAGAACTTCAGCTGTTATTAGGTCGTGCCCTGGAGCTTTCTTTAGCTTTAGATTTTGCACAGCTTTATAAACTTCTTTGGGTGTCATCAGTGGCAGGGGCAATGACATTTGGTGGTCGCAGTTTATAACTGCATCTATTTCTTCCTCAGAGTGTGTTGCTTGGTCTGCTTCATTAGGTTTAAATGTATCTTCTAAGTATTGTGCAAACAGCTCTGCTCTATCTAAGCAGGTTTTAGCCCAGGTGCCATTCTTTTGTCTAATTGGTGGCACGTGATCTGTAGGTCTTTTAAGAGATTTAGTAATTTTCCATAGAGAATAATCATCTGTATGATATGGAGAAAGTGTTCTAAGTTTGTCTTGTAATGTTTCATTCTCATTTATATTAATCATAACTTTTAATTCTTCCTGAGCTAAATTTAGTGCCTTTTTGTCTTGTCTGGTTCTATTTATTTGCCACTGTCGTCTTAATCTCCTCTTTTCATTTATTTTATTTTTTATTTCAATTGCATAGTCTGTGTTCTGCGATTTTAATTCCAAGGGTGGTGTAGATAACCATGCTGCAGTCTGGAATAGGTTTGTCGCATACCTGGCGGCTTCTTCAACTTCCTCTTCTGTTTTAAGAGATATCTGGAGATTCGCATTTCTTTCAATATAATCTCTAAAGGCTTCCCAATCAGTCATTTTGTTGTGTAAAGTCACTTGTGGTTCCTTATATATGACTGTTGTACTAAGGGTGCATATGAGTGGGGTGTGATCCGAGGAGCCATCTAGACATGACTCAACTTTTATGTATAATTCCGTCGCTCCTCTGGTAATAAAGAAATCTATGAGATCCGGCGTTTTATTAGGGTCGCTTGGCCAGTATGTTGGTTCCCCTGTCGACACGACGTTAAGTCGGTTTTTGCTTACGGACTTTTTCAGTTCACGCCCTCTGGTAGTCGTCAATCTTGAACCCCAGTAGGTGTTCTTAGAGTTCCAGTCCCCTCCAGTTATGTATCTACTCCCCAGCGTACTAAAGAAGTCGGTGAACATGTTTTCAGTGATTTTTGAAAGTCTGTCATTGAGGGTAAAGGTGGTGGTGGAACTAAAGCTGCTGGCTGGTTTTGCCAGGTCTTCAGTTTATTATTACTGGCTTGTGCTAGTTTCCTTGCCCGGATTTCCTTGTACACTTGACAACCTTTGTAGTTGGCTGGGTGATTTCCATAACAAAGAGTGCATGTAGCGGGAGTGTTCCTGTCTTTCTTTGGGCAATCTGTTGTTCTGTGACCTTCAGCACATTTAACACATCTAAATGGACGCATGCAATTGTTTTTTGTGTGCCCATATTGTTGACATCTCGTACATTGAGGGATTTCCCTTGTCTTCCGCGGATCTTCGATTTTTACTTGGGTGTGGCTAAAGCCATTAAAGTAATATTACTTTAATGGCTTTAGCCTCGGCATTATTAGGACCTGGTTCTAAATTCACAAAGAACACTGAATTTTAAATAAACAAACATATTTTTAGTTGAAGTATCAAGCTCTGCAACAGCTTGGGATGATATGGTTTTATCATTCTATGATATGCTTGATTCAATTTATGGTGACATTATTATTTTCATTGCAGATATGTAGGCGAGCTCCATAAGGCATGGTCGGGTGTGGGCCATGTGATCAAGGTGCCTGACAACTATGGAGATGATGTAGGGCTAGAACTCAAAAGTGGCACTGGAGCCCCTCTTGACTGCACCTCCAACTTTGTGGTTGACTTCATATGGAAGAGCACTTCTTTTGATAGGTAATGTTATTATTCAAAGAAAACTTAAGATTTATCAATAACAGCCGCTACAGCGTATGGGTACTACAGTGTACTCCATTGCATCAATTACTCCACCAATCTACCAAGCTACAATGAGGATTGGAGATCAATGATTACCGCCGTATAGTATATTAAATACCCAATGCATAATATAATTATAAAGAGTATTCATAATTATTGGTGTTTAAATTAACATCAATGCAACAATAACTTAATCCATTTTATATCTTATTGATGTGTATTTATTTCGCATAACTCTGATAAAATTATCCTTTGGTCATCACTACCATCACAGCATAATATGATTTGTGATTGACAAAACATTAATCATTTATTTTCTCTTCTTTGTTCCAGAATGCAACTGGCTCTCCGTAAGTTCGCGGTGGACGACTCATCTGTATCGGGGTACATCTACCGTCGTCTGTTGGGCCATGAAGTGGAGGAAGTGCTTTTCCGTGTCCATCTGCCGAAACACTTCAGCGCGCCTAACTTGCCGGATTTGAATCGCTCTCAGGTATTTTATTTGACCTAGGCACATTCAACTAAGTTGGGTGTTATCCTAGGAATAAAGTGTATGTCCAGCTGTCATATTCTTGCATATTCCAGTTGTCATATTCTGTCATAGCTTGGATATTATTATATTAAAGACGGTTAGTTTAGGTTATTTATTATGTATTATTATTATATGCTATACCATGTTACCATGTCATCCTATTAGTAATTGAGAATTACTTAAGACTTTCTTTAAATGTTAAAAATACAAATTTATAGGATTAGCAAAACTGTGATTATAAAGTTTACAATTTACAAGTTTACAAGACAATAAGAATTTCAATCATTTTATTTTGTTTTAGGTGTATGCCGTGAAACATGCTCTTCAACGTCCACTCTCCTTGATCCAAGGCCCGCCAGGTACAGGCAAGACGGTGACATCCGCCACAATCGTGTATCAACTCGTCCGACAAAATGGCGGGCCAGTCCTCGTTTGCGCACCTTCCAACACTGCCGTGGACCAGCTGACTGAGAAGATACATCGAACTGGTCTCAAGGTGGTCCGCCTGTGCGCTAAATCCCGCGAGGCTATGGAATCTTCCGTATCTTTCTTGGCTCTGCACGAGCAAGCGCGCGCATTGGGTTCCGCTGACAGCGAGCTTCGTAAGCTGACCAGACTCAAGGAGGAAGCCGGTGAGCTGTCCGCCGCCGATGAGAGGAGATATCGCGCCCTCCGTCGCGCGGCCGAAAGACGCCTGCTCGATGCCGCCGACGTAGTATGTACCACCTGTGTGGGCGCCGGAGACCCGAGAGTCGCTCGCATGCGATTCCAATCTATCCTCATCGACGAAGGCATGCAGTCGACCGAGCCCGAGTGTATGGTACCCGTAGTGCTGGGAGCGAGACAGCTGATCCTCGTCGGTGACCACTGCCAGCTGGGACCGGTCGTGATGTGCAAGAAGGCGGCCAAAGCGGGACTCAGCCAGAGTCTCTTCGAGCGACTCGTCGTCCTTGGAATCCGTCCTTTCCGTCTCGAGGTGCAGTATCGGATGCACCCGGAACTTTCGCGCTTCCCTTCAGATTTCTTCTATGAGGGGTCGCTACAAAATGGCGTCAGCGCAGAGGAGAGACGCCTGGCTAAAATTGATTTCCCATGGCCGAGACCGGACAGGCCCATGTTCTTCTATGTCACCCAAGGTCAAGAGGAAATCGCTGGGTCTGGCACGTCCTACCTGAATCGAACTGAAGCTGCAAATGTGGAAAAGCTGACGACCCGCTTCCTGAAGGCTGGAGTGCGCCCCGAGCAAATCGGCATCATAACACCCTACGAAGGCCAACGCTCGTATCTAGTCCAGCACATGCAATATCAAGGAAGCCTGCACGCCAAGCTCTACCAAGAAATAGAAGTCGCGAGCGTCGACGCGTTCCAAGGAAGAGAGAAGGACATAATCATCATGTCGTGCGTTCGATCCAACGAACACCAAGGAATCGGCTTCCTAAGCGATCCGCGGCGTCTGAACGTAGCGCTCACGCGTGCCAAGTACGGACTCATCGTGGTGGGCAATCCGAAGGTCCTGAGCAAGCAGCCGCTTTGGAATCACCTCCTCGCGTTCTACAAGGAGCGTCGCGTGCTCACCGAGGGTCCCCTGTCGAACCTGAAGGAGTCGGCGATTCAGTTCGCAAAGCCGAAGAAGTTGATAAACGCCCAGAACCCCGGCTCGCACTTCATGTCGACCTCGATGTTCGACGCTCGGGAGGCGATGGTGCCGGGCTCGGTGTACGACCGCGCACGGCCCCTGCGGGATCCGTTGGCGTATGTGGGGCCCGAACGTGCGGCCATGCTGCACGCGCCCGTGCCGCCCGCCGCCTTCTCCGTGCAGCGCGGCCTTCAGCGCCTGCCCCTCGGCAACGCGCAGCGCAGCGGCAGGAAACGCCCTCCCCGACTATCGCAGGAGCCGCTCTCCCAGCAACCCCCGCTCTCGCTGTCCCAGGGCGCCTCTCAACCCGACTTCAGCCAGGAGTCCACCGCTCCCGATTGCCCGTCGCAGCCCGACGGCCTCCTGTCTCAGGACTCGACGTACCAGGGAGGTTTCCGCGCACGCTGCAGCCAGTACTGAGAGCGCCGAGCGACCGCCGCGGGCCGCGCCACACCAGCCGACCTCACTCCTCCGGGGTGGAAGCAGACACGGAACTGACGAGAGACGCCGACGCGTGGAGTACGCCCGACCGACGACTGGTTAAATTCGGGAGTAACATCTGCAGTCAGAATGGATTTTGTGATAACCGACGCGAAAGTCCATCGCGGTTGCGCCGGCGGCGGTAACCGACCGCGACCACGGCCATCACCTCACGGATGACTGTCCACTCGAGACGTTGCAACGTGCGTCACGGTATCCTGCCATTACGCTAAGCGTTTCTATACGATACATTCTTAAGCGTAATGTGTTTTTCAATCTTTAATTACAGGGATAGAAACGTAGAATTGTACACTCACCAAACATTGGACGAACCACGCGTTTAATCATCGATTTTTAAGTAGTCATCAATTTCTTTTGTGTCAATCATTAGATACATCTGTGAGATCATTGTGCACTAAATTGTTGATCAACTAAATTTGCTGAATAGCTTTCATTTATATAGTAGTAGGTCAAAACAGATGGTACAGTCGTATGTCAATCATCCCCCACTGTGGAGGTAACATATACAATCACAAACATGAAAATATTATTAGTCTGGTAATAAGACAAATGTTCCAGTAGGCAGACATTTTCATTTATTTAGATGAGGTGCTCAAGAAGTAGTGAGAATAGTTGAGGCTTTAAATTTGTTGTGATTTTATGCGGGTTTTTTTCAGCCGAGGAATAAAATTCTACTGACACTAAAATTCAATTTTTTTTGTATAAAGGGTTCAAAATCAAAAAATACAGTGAAGGAATTTAAGCAAACACGTCTATCCTATGAAATAAAACGTTTATTGTAGTATTGTCATTTGTAATATATGTAAATAATGTAATGATTTTAGAAACCCAACCTTGTGTCGGATCCCCTTTTAAGCGTTGCAAATAAAATAAACCATAAAAGCAATCATGTGGGTTAGTCCGAATTGCTTATTTTATCGTTGTCTAACATTCAGATACATTTATATTTTTTTGATGCTGATAAAACAGTTTTAAGGTAGTGTTCAGTATTTTTGAAGAAACGCCCTAAAATCGCTGTAATAAAAGTCGTAAAGGGTTTCCTATTTTTAGTGAATTATAAATATAAATATGGGTGAATAAAATATTTTTGATATAGCTCTACTCATTATTGTCATTGCTTATCGAACACCTCTGAAAACAAATCATAATATATTTATATACATTATTTCTGGTATTAGTATAAACCTCAAAATCAAACTCTGTATTAGGTACATGAAATAAAACATGAGCATTATAAAAAAACTATTTTTGTTTTCTTTCCTATTGAAGAGAATCCCTTGTATAACTTCAAAGATATTTTTTAAAATGCGTGAATGACAATACCTCATAATATTATAAAGAATGTTGTCAATAACACTTCTAAAAAAATAAGCGACTCCAAAATTAGGGATAACTTAAAAACTACTCGTCAGATCACGCTCAAATAAGTGTGACCACATTACAAGCACCACCTTTCGATAAAAAAAGAATCATCAAAATCGGTTCACCCACTTGAAAGTTCTGAGGTAACAAACATAAAAAATACAGTCGATTGAATACCTCCTCCTTTTTTGTAGTCGGTTAAAAAGGAATATTGCTTTCAATAATTGAAAGCAAGGCACCAGGCTTGTCGTGTGGTCCCACTTTTTGAGTTATCCCTAATTTTGAAGTCGGTTAAAAAGAATAATCAAAATCAGTAGGTACACCCAGTAAAAAGTAGTGTGTGTAACATAAGCCAGGGGCGCACCAAGTGTTATAAGTACTTTGTGGGGCACACTGCTATTATGCTGGAAACTTTTACTTCAAGTGCAGACTTATGTGAAACCCACTATAGTCTGGGTTCCTACAAATGACACCCAAAGGATTGACGACCCGTGTGGCGCAATGGTTACCACGCCGGATCGCCGCACCGAGGGTCCTGGGTTCGATTCCCAGCGAGGCGGAAATTTCAATGATGAGTTTGAATTTCTGTTCTCGGTCTGGGTGTGAGTGTTCTTGGTCTCTGTGTCCATGGCACCCACGACACAGAGAATCCTAACGTGGGGCTATGAGTGTGAAGCGTTATTATATTATTATTATTTGTTGATTGACAATTTTATTATTGTGCGTATAACCTGGGCCATGAGGTAACAGTCGAACTGAGAACCTCCTTTTTTGAAGTCTGAAAATAATATTTTTGTCAAGCTTATTGTAACATTGCATACTCCACCACGCAGCACGCTGCTCCTGGTTCTGATCGGTGAAAAGGTTAGTTGCCAACCAATTTTCATCCCACCCGCAGTCAAGTAAGCAAAGCAAAGATTTATCGTGAACCAAAGCAGCTTTGAGCACACAAAAAATTGTCAAACTATTTCCGCTTTTTCCTTCATTACAAATAATGACTCAAAATTAACACTGGCGTTTCAAAAAGAAAGCCTGTGCTGGCATCTGCTTTTTACTGGCTGTCGGACATGGCAACCAAAAGATGGTTCATTGTAGAATGTTATCAGTCTAATATCGATGGTGGAAAAGCATATTGTATTAACCGCCATTTAGTAAAATGACCAGGAGAGACGATTAAAGTTTTAAAAAATTCATAACTTTTGAAGTATTGAAGATATCTCTATGAAATTTAAGCGAATTAGTAGTAAAATTTATTGAAATGGATACATGTAATAAAAAATAACGTATGTCTTATATTTGTATTAATTTATGGAGTTAATACAAAATACCACAAATTCTCAGATAGGTAAAATTAGTTTATATCCAAATATTATACACAAAAAATTTCAAGCAAAGTGTTTTATATCCAAAATATAATTTAGATATTTTCAAGTAAATTGTTTTATATCCAAATAAATGTAATATTACTATCGAGTAAAATGACTTAAAAACAAATCCAATCATGACCAGAGAGAGGTAAACACTTTTATGTAACTTTTTCATATCTATGCGAACCTGTAAAAACAGTTGTACAGACATCATTTTATTCGAACAAAGAGGGCCAAGTGGCTTAACCATACACTTAAATATAATTTAAGCCACAAACTAAACTTGGGAAAACTTTAAAAAATCTTGAAAATTGTAAAAAAAAATAAAAATGAAGGTAAATGTTTTACTAAAATTATATTTATCAAAATAATAGGCATACTAGGATCTAAGACTGGTCTTTCGAATCGGTTCTTTGAACTTTGTCCTGAGCCTTCTGAATCCAGCGGATGCCCGGTGTCTTCTTCGGGTCGTCAGTCCACCTGGTCGGGGGGCGTCCTATGCTCCTTTTTCTGAGACGTGGGCGCCATTCGAGGACTTTTCTTCCCCAACGGTTATCGGTCCTTCGAACTATGTGGGCAGCCCATTGCCACATCAGCCAGCTAATTCTTTGAGCTATGTTGGTTACCTTTGTTCGCCTACGGATCTCCTCATTTCTAATGCGATCACGTAAGTAAATACAAAGCATAGCCCTCTCCATAGCCTACTGCGCTACTCTGAGCTTGTGCATTAGGCCAATAGTAAAACACCACGTCTCGGATCCGTATGTCATCGCTGGCAACACACACTGCTCGAACACCTTCGATTTATGGCACTGAGGTAGTGTTTTGGACGACAAGGTATGACGCAGTTTTCCGAACGCAGCCCATCCGATTTGGATTTTACGAGTGACTTCTTTCTCGAAGTTGGACTTACCCATCTGGTTCACTTGTCCCAGGTAAATGTATTTGTCTACAACTTCGAGAGCAGCGCCATCAACAACAACCGGTATGGGTGTGACATGGACATTCGACATGGTTTTCGTCTTGTCCATGTTAATCTTAAGACCCACCCGTTGTGAGGCGCTGTTCAAGTCCCCGAGCATTGTACCAAGTTCTTCCAGGGAACCCGCCAGGATGACTATATCATCGGCATATCGCAGGTGTGTGATGTATTAACCATTGATGTTGATGCCACGTCGTTTCAACTCCATCAACTTAAAAAACGTTTTCCAATGCAGCGGTGAACAGTTTTGGGGATATGACATCCCCTTGTCTGACACCTCTCTGCAGTTGGATGGGGTTCGTTGCTGTGTCGTGTACTCTGACAGACATGGTGGCATAATGAGTACAAACACTTCAACACCTCGATATACCGGTAGTCGATCCGGCACCGCTTCAGAGAATTTAGTACCACCCAGGTCTCGATAGAATCAAAGACTTTCTCAAAGTCCACATAGGCAATACACAACGGCAGATTATACTCCTCAGTCTTTTGTATAATCTGCCACAGTGTGTGTATATGATCTATGGTGCTGTAGCCTTTTTGGAATCCTGCTTGTTCGTGAGGCTGGAAAACAGCTTATAAACGTGGATAAGAAGTGCAATGGGCCTGTAGTTCTCCTTCTTGAAGAACAGCGTCACCACACTTCTGCCCCACGCTTCCGGGGTAGTTCCATTATTAAGACGGAATCGAACAGTTTTTGGAGCACCACTAGAAGGGGTTTACCTCCAGCTCTTAGTAGCTCGGTTATGATTCCGTTGCCTCCCGTTGCCGTTGCCTTCCGTTGTCTTCCGGTGCCTTGTTGTTTTTAAGCTGTTTGAGAGCCTCTCTAATCTTATACAGGCTGACGTCCGGGATATCCTCTGTGTAGTGTCGGGTCAGTTTAGCTCGCTTGTCGCTCCGCCACGCTTCCGGGGTAGTTCCATTATTAAGACGGAATCGAACAGTTTTTGGAGCACCACTAGAAGGGGTTTACCTCCAGCTCTTAGTAGCTCGGTTGTGATTCCGTCATCTTCCGCTGCCTTGTTGTTTTTAAGCTGTTTGAGAGCCTCTCTAATCTCATACAGGCTGACGTCCGGGATATCCTCTGTATAGTGTCGGGTCAGTCTAACTCGCTTGTCGCTCTCCTCACGAGGAGTTGGAGCTTGAGAGGAGGCATACAAGCGTCCGGAGTATCTCTCAGTTTCTCTCAGAACTCCTGGTTTCGACGAAACCATGGTGCTGGACTCGGTCTTCAACCTCGTAAACTGACTTTGCCTAATAGACAGATCCCTGGCGAACACTTTGGAGCCCTGGTTTCGCTCCATCCATCCATCCATCCATCCATCAGCCCTTTGAGGTCCACTGCTGGACATAGGCCTCCCCTAATCTAAGCCACTCAGACCGGTTCTGAGCCTTCTGAATCCAGCGGATACCCGCTGTCTTCTTCAGGTCGTCGGTCCACCTGGTCGGGGGGCGTCCTGTGCTCCTTTTACCGAGGCGTGGTCTCCATTCGACGACCTTTCTTCCCCAACGGTTATCGGTCCTTCGAACTATGTGGCCAGCCCATTGCCACTTCAGCCGGCTAATTCTCTGAGCTATGTCGGTAACCCTCGTTCGTCTACGGATTTCATCATTTCTGATTCGATCGCGTAGAGAAATACCGAGCATAGCTCGTTCCATAGCCCGCTGGGCGACTCTAAGCTTATGCATTAGACCAATAGTGAAGCACCACGTCTCGGATCCGTATGTCATCACTGGCAATACACACTGCTCGAACACCTTCGACTTCAGGCACTGAGGTAACTTTTTGGACGACAAGATATGACGCAGTTTCCCGAACGCAGCCCATCCGAGTTGGATTCTACGAGTGACTTCTTTCTCGAAGTTGGACTTACCCATCTGGATCACTTGTCCCAGGTAAATGTACTCGTCTACAACTTCGAGAGCAGCGCCGTCCACAACAACCGGTTCGGGTGTGACATGGACATTCGACATGATTTTCGTCTTGTCCATGTTCATCTTAAGACCCACCCGTTGCGAGGCGCTGTTCAAGGTTGGTTTCGCTCAATTGGGTTTTTTTCAGGATTCGCGTTGTGTTTTCACAAATCACGTCGCCTGCACTTGGAAATCTGTTCATTGAGCCGTCGGTATTCCCTCATAGAGGTTGGAGACTGCACACATAGTTCTCGACGATCCATCATAAGACCGAGAGTTTGTTCTGAGAGAACCTGAGATCTACCACTAGGGTGGGTCTTGAAATACTTCGACCCTACCTCGTGGATAGTTGTTACCATCCTGGTGTTAAGCTCGTCCACTAACGTGCACGATTCTAGGCACGCAAAGCGGTTTTGCAGCACAAGTTGAAAGTTTTCGGATCACTGGATTTGGACGGATATTGGGCGAAGCGTAGAGTTCATCAGGCGTGAAAGTTCCAGCTTCAGGCAGATATTTCATGTGCCTCTTACAAGACGGTGATCGCTTTCGGTTTTGAACCTGCTGATCACAGAGACATCATTAAATATGTGCCATTTGTCTGCCAGAATGAAGTCTATCTCGCTTTTCGTGGAACCATCAGGACTTATCCAAGTCCACTTACTTGCTTGTTGAAACTTACCGTAATCGAAAAGTCGATTTTCTTTTTAATCTTCGTTAATGCAGTTCTTAATATTTTTTCGCTGCGGCGTCGATTCATTATGCTTAAATCTATAGTTCTACATAAAAGAAAATAGTATTACTAATAAAAAGGTTTTAATGGTAAGGACGGAAAATTAAAGCAATTAATTCAACAATAAACAACACGTAACTAAACAATAACTTACCTAAAATACTTAAATAATAGCGAACCCCGAGGTTTGACAACGGCACGAAGTGCGCTCAGCTGTCCTCTCCGATACAAGAGAGGTGTCTGAAGCGCCTACGCATCAGCCTGTACTTAATATTATCGTCTGATTTACTTGCAATTTGCTTTATTCCGTATGATTTAACCACCAATTTTTGTATGCGATAAAAAATTGTAAAGTAGTTTAATGCCAAAAACAAAACTAGTACAGTCAGTTTAAATGCAGATTTTATTTGTAAAAAAAACAAGTAAATTTGTTTTATTGTATTAAAATTGGTTCTTGAAAGAACAGCAAAATGACTCAACGCATAATGTTACCTTATTTTCTATAGGTAAAATGTATTATCATGCAAACAATAGCATTTTAGAGTAGAGTAAAATGTATTAACTTACAATGACTAACATTTAAAATCGGAGTAAAATGTTTTAATTCTGTTGATGAAGAAAAGTCAAGTTGGGTAAAATGTATCAATTACAAAAATGATAATATTATAATTTGGTAAATTGTTTTATCATTTAAATTTAGTTAAAGTCAAGCAAGGCAAAGTAGCATAACGTAAAATTTTTAGTTGAGATGTGTTTTAATGACAAAATCCACTATTTACTATGGAGTTAAAACACAAAAAAATATGAAAAACTTCAAAATCATAGGTGTATTAACGACCATAAAAGTTGTCAGATCGAGCTGAAACTAGGACCATTCGAAAGAGTTTATTCTCCCGATTCCAACGGTGTATATAACTCGATATCGCCTAAAATGGCAGTTAAAACAATATGCCTTTCCACCGTCGATATATAAAATTCTCATGTCACGGTGTTAGAAGTTGAACTCCTCCGAAACGGCTCGACCGATTTTCGTGAATCTTTGCGTGCATATCGGCTAGGGTTGAGAATTGGACATCTATTGTTCATCCCCCTACCCCTAAAAAATTTTTGGTAGAACAACGTTTGCCCGGTCAGCTAGTAATCTTATATTATGGTAAAATAAAATCAAACATCTTCACATTTTACTCACTTTTAATTAATATCGCATATACAATAGTTAACTAGTAAAATTTGTAAATGTATAACAAATAATATTACATTTTAAGATTCCTATAGAGATTACAAAAAAGCTGCTCTTATGTATAAAACAAATATGTGGGTTGTAACATCTTGTTTTCTTGAATTTTCTAATAAAACTCAATTTAATTAATTTCCGGCTTTAATTAATAAAAAATTTTGAACAATACGCTGCTAGCAACAAAATGTTTTTAATAATTTATATCTTACTATAGCACAGTTATGTATAAAAGTATCTTAGGATATCAGTTAGAAATAATTGTAAAAAGTATTAAGGTCTTTGTAAATGCAAAAAAACTATTTTAAATTGATGTATAATAACATTCAAACATCATAATATTTAATATAATAAATATACCATTGTTTGAGCTTTGCAGCATTTAATATTTACTACGGCGTACATGCTGCGCTCGAAATTCGACCGTAACATCATTCTGTCAAAAGGTTACTTCACATTGACACCATGAACCTATACAATGCATGTTTGATTGTCTTTAATGAACGTTTTGCAAAACACATTATAAATAATTAGTTTTTTGTTATTTTTATGTAAACAACTACACCAAATATCAGACTCTTATGTGCGTCGTTATTCTAAAAAGAGGTACACTGTTTTCTTTTAAAATTAATAAATAGACACCCACTCACAAATGTTATTAGTTACATATGGTAGCTACCTATAGAAAATTATTTCAAGAAATGGTACATTTGATGTATAAAAGCCAATGCATGCTATTAGATGCACTATGCAGAGATAAAAGTCAGAAATTAAAAGACATCAAGTTACCTTTGCAGGCTAGAACTTTTGATCTTGTTTGACAATAATTTTAAATACTATAATATGGAGTACAGGACTTATTTCGTTATTCTGTCTGGATTGTAAGGCCTATCAAACACTTGAGTCTCCCGAGGTCGTTCCGCGAAGCCTGTGGAGACACCAGGAGGATCCTGCGCTTCTGGACGGAGCTAGGCTGGCTAGATATCTAGCCGGCACACATTTTCACGCGCAATGGCCCGACTTAGAGGCTAAGCGCGGAAATCGGAGCCCATCACCAATACCAATACCAATACCAATACACTTGAGTCTCTCTAACCAAACATTTGCTGAAACTACTGGACGGAAGTTGAAATTTGGTTCACGTATGGTACATGTAAACTTTAGCTTAATTTATTATTCGTACCTTAAAATCTAAATGTCGCAAGGTTAAAAAATTTATTCTGATCAGTGTTTGATAGTCACCATTAATATTGAGTTTAAACAAAACAATAAAAAAACTAACAGATCAAAAAAAAATTGAAAATCTAATTTTTATATTCATAATCTGACGCATTGCGGCACTCAATCAAGTAAGCCTTGATTTTTAAAAATACATGTCAGTATGTATATAAAACGCAATTTGTAGTAAAATTAATTTGGAAAAATCTTAAAAAAGTCTCTTACCTGAGATGCCTGAGGACCAAGACGCAAAACTATCAAACCAATTTCGCTTCGCGCTTTAAGCTTCAGCGTCGAGCGTTAAAAACAAATGTACGTGTTTGACTTTATAAGGCCACAAAGTTGCAATCATAGCGATATTTTGAATGTTTTGCAAATTGCGAACACTGACATGACGCTTGTAGCGAATAAAAGTCTCTAGGGGGCGTGTTACGTGGCCCTACCATTAAAGCAATAAGGGTTTCGGGCATAAGAGGCGTAGCGTACCTACTAATTGAGGACATCTACAAAGGTGTCACAGTCAGCAGAAATAACAATATAATTATGACAGATAGACAGACCTAGGCTAAATTATCTTCTTTTCGCTTATATTGTTTCTTAATATTGTTATTAAATTCTAGTGCCACATCAAAAATAAAATCCTTATGAATAGCAATCAATATCGAGCATAGACACAGAATACTATAGACCGAGTGACCATATAACTAACTTTCCATTACTTTAATATAAAATAATTACTCAAAGGTTCTATTATAATTTGAGCGCGATACTGTAAGAAATTACATCATCTTCATAATTTAATAAAATAAATCTTTATAATTAAAAAAAAATATAAAAAAATAAAACAGATAAAACTTTAACCTAATATTCGAGATATACAATATGTACCAGATTAATATGTTAAGTAGGAAGGTCCAGTGTTCGAAATCGGCAACTGAATCGATTCCACGTATTTTTAATGTAGGTAATTTTTTGTCCTTATAAGAAATTAAAATTAAGTAAATGATGTCACCCAATTCTTTAAACAGTCGAAACAAACAAAAATGAAACTTAAGTCAATGCAATAGGGTCCTTTCAAGCATTATTATACTCATGCCACAGCGACAAACTCACACTATCAAATGTGCGAGTTGTACGACGTTAAAGAAATACACTACAAACGCAATAGATCAAAAAAATATTATAAAGAAAGTTCGCACACTTCCATACGTTTTCTCTCTTCCGCATATTTAAAAACAGTCGGGAGGAAGCGAGACGTAACGACGGTGTCATTCCCAGCCGGCGGCTTTTGTGATCTACGATTTAGTAAATTAAAAAGTCAGTCACACCGCACGCGCCGGCCGTATGAGTGATTGGATAAATTAGGTTTCCTAGGTCAGCTGATTTGACCCAACTAGACTTTTTTCTGTGGGGACGTGTTTATTTCAAACATTCCATTAGATTTGACGTAGTGAAAAGTGACACTAGTATTAAATAAACATAAACGACAATTACCAAAACGTGCATTAATGTGTATCAAACAAGGTGGTGGACATTTTGAAAATGTCATTAAAATACGACGAGGATGAGGATGAGAGAAGAAACCAATTATTATCAGACCTGTAAGTTACCTACACTAACTAAATTTAATTGGTTGTTTAATATTTGTAAATATTTTTATAATTCACAGCTTTTAAACATGCAGTCTTTTTTATTTTGTTGTATTATTACACATACATTACAAACTTATGCATTTTACTAAATTTTAATTAAAAAATGCCTGCGCAAACGTGTTAAGTGATAAGCCCCGCCCATAGAAAAATTTCATAATCACTTGTTTACTTGCGTACAAAATTTTAAGTACTAAATTGTCCGTTTACACCTATTAGTTTACTTAAAATTTAGTTATCTACATATCTACTTCTAAACAATCAATATTTCAATAAATAGGTATCTTATCATTTTAATGCCAAAACGATTAACATTGTATTAATTAAAATGACTCAAAGTCGACAGTCCAAAACCTGTAAAAAGTGATTGAAATAGGGCTCAGCTACTATTTTAGGCATATGTAGGTAATAATGTTTATGTTCAATATAATCTTTGAATCGTTACCTAATTGGATGAGTTCAGTAAGTGATACGAGTATAACACACCTACCAATTAAATGAAATGAGTACTCAGGTAACAAACATGTTGTGTTTAACAATATCTAATGTACAATGTCTAATTCGTTTTCGTCTATCAGCTGTTATAGCCGCGCGCGCGCCGGCCCCCGCGGCCCGCGTTGTGGCCTGTGACGTGGGTCTCACTCTCGTGTGTGCGTGAGTCTGTATGCTTGCTTAGAATATTATGAACATTCTTATCCCTCTACGAGAACAACTAATTCCTTGAATAAACAATTATTAAGCTAATAAAAAATATTTCAGTGTATGTATTATGATTAAAACTGAATAGGTATTCTAATTGGGGTGTTTAGGGGTGTACGTCATTTATGCATTTAATGTAGTGAAAGTGAGACTGTAGTAGGTATTAAATAAACTTAAACTTATTACTGACATTGATTAATTTTTTTGTTCTTTAATGTGAGGTTTAATCAATGAGTTCAAAATTATTCACAGTCTACAGTACAAAGCCTGAAAAATGTAATGGAAAGAGAGAATCATAATTTGTTTAGTATTTAATCTTCTTACCATTACTTACTACATACATATTTTATGTAATGATCGCTCGATCGCTAATATCAGCTGTTTTCGTCGGGACGTCGGGGTGTACCGCACACACGCGCGCACCGACCTTGTATACGTAGCGCTCGTTCGCTCTCATGTGTGCGTGCGCCGCTGGGTAGAATGTTCACACTTTTCGTTCGAAATGAGTATAACTAATTTCTTAAATAAAAAATTATTAAGCTATAAAACACAATTAAAAATACGTGGAATCAATTCAGTTGCCGATTTTGAGCACGATACTTTCTCAAAGTGAGTAAATTATGTTATACGTTGTAGTAATATAATAATAAGTGTATGTATTCCAAAAAAAAGTAGATGAATGATGCTTCAAAAATGTAAAATTACGTTATCATCGTTACTCGATAGTTGACTCAACCGATCTTACTGGCTTTGGAGGTCACGATATTTGATTAGTCAATCAATAGTTAGGCCACATTAGTCTATAGTAGTCTTTATGTATAGTCCATTTTTTTAGATGAGACTTATTTGGTGAACAGTTATATCACTTCTGTCTTGTCAGAGCCAATGTGAAGAATGAAGATGTCTGATACAGAGGCCGAAATGAACTTACAAATTAAAGGCTGTAATATTGTTAACCAAATATAGTCTAAGAGCCCATGACAACAAACCTAGTTCGATAAGACTTCGCTTTGCTTCGGTTTGTACCTTTTTTACACCGTGGGTTATTTATTGGAGTTTTATTAAGGATCCCTAATTTTTTTGAAAATATAATATAGCCTATGTCACATGGGGATAGTGTAGCTTCCTAACAGTGAAAGAATTTTTGAAATCGGTTCAGTAGTTTCGAAACCTATTCAATGCAAACAAACAATCAAATCTTTCCTCTTTATAATGTTAGTATAGATAACCATCAGCGTAGCCAGTCATGGGCTCAGGGTGGGGCAGCAGTCTAAAATAATATGTAACTTTTTGTTTTGATCGCATTTTTTGTGTCGACTGACAACTGTCAAGTGTAAACTTTCTTACAGATATTAAATATTGTAGTTAGTACTGAGATAATTAAGTTTTTTAAGTTTGATTAGGTACCTTACAGGCTTACAGGTCAGAGCCAGGGTGGGGCAAGTGCCCCACCCTGCCCCACCGTGGCTACGCCCATGTAGATAACCAATACGGTTTAATGTTATGGGCTCTTAGACTAACAGGACTCGTCTCAAAAAACGGATTCGTTATTGAATACCAGTTGAGTTCATTGAGGCAGCGGCGGCGGCTGAACAGAGGCGTAGGTCGGGTAGTAGGGCGCGAACTGCACCGGACCCGTTATGGCCATGTGGTTAGACTCCGACCGGTCTTGGATGGAACGCGCAGAGTATGGAGACTCTTTGTACACTGGTTGAGCTGAAATATATTACAATATAGAATCGATGTAGGGATGCATCGATAAAAGTAGCCTAGTTGGTAGCGATCCTGCCTGCGAAGCGAGAAGTCCCGGGTTCGATTCCCGGCCGGGGCAGACATTTGCGTGGCAGATAAATATTCGTACTCGGGTCATGGGTGTTATTGTGATGTGTTATATGTGTAGTCCATGGCACCCGCGACACAGGTAACAACCTACTGCGGGGTATGAGTGTGTAAAGTATCGCCGATACCGATGCGGATACTGCAGGCTAAATGCGTAAAATTCGTTTAAATGAACTTATTGCCGGGATGGCGCATTTAAACGATAAATTAAAGCGCAGAATTTACAAGGTATCAATATATTTGCAAACGAATACATTCGATTCCGATATAATATATTGACACAGGTAAAGGCTAGTGAAATAATAAATATACTTACTAAGTGTGGGGTAGAGCGACTGGAATGGCTGCACGGGGGGCGCCCCGGGCATCACCCATCCTCCGGGCGCCGCGTCACCCGGACCTGACGGTACCTGCGAAACAGAGAAAACTTGAAAAATCTAAATATAGTCTTTGTAGTTTACAAGTAGAAAGTAATTTAGAATAGAATCATAAACACAGTATTAAGTACAAAATAAACAGAAGTGTGTGATTGCGTGTAGGTGTAAGTGTCTTTGTGGGTAAATGTAAGTGGGTATGTTCATAATAAAATTGTTATGTAGAGTTAAATGGGTGCTAGAAACTAGCTTTAAATTTTTTTTTTGGAGTTTTTAAACGACTTTATCGTCATGCTTTTATGGTGAGATATCACTATATATCCTTAGATATAATAATATAGCCACTACAACTCTAGAACCTCACATTATTCATTCATAAATCTCTGTTCATCTCATACAAATTTCCATCGGAATTACCCTAATGCACTTTACCCAATGAACGCATGGAAGCATCTTTGATGCCTCAAAATAGCGCAATGAAAATTCAACCGCGGTGGGCGGGGCTTATAAACTCAACCAAAACGCGAATCAGTCAGTTCGGTGTCACTCGTTCGGACGGTCGTTGACTTTAAAAGTGTCATAAACAAGATTTATATAAAAATTTGGTTTCAAAATGCCTTCATGTGTTGTGAAATGGTGCAGAAATCATACAGATCACCTTTCCAAGGGTTCCGAGGATCGTGGAATCACATTTCACGTGTAAGTATACCGAATTCTAAAACTACAAAAATCTATTAACTTTCTTAATGATCTGATTATGCATAATATAGTAAGTATATTATACTAACTATTTATTAAAGAAATGAAATTCGCTTTATTTTTTATTTAGATTCCCACAAGACCCGGGACGTAAAAATCTGTGGAGACATAAAAAGCTGTTCAATTAGAGAGAGAGGAAAATGACTGGATACCTAGCAAACATTCAACAATATTTTCGATTCATTTTAAAGAAGGAAAATATTTGTCGAAGAAAGGATTCCAGATGATTTCTAAAAGCGCTGTACCAATTTGTACTGTGAGTACCTATCCATTTAGTTTTTTTCGATTTAGTTACTGTAGTAGATAATAACTCAGTATAATATATATATTTATTACATTTTCAGATGGTGCATTTGGTGCAGTTAAATATCATCTATCAGTAAAAACTATTTTGCAATTCAAAAATCGTAAAAAAATTAAGCTATAGTCAAAATTATCTAAGATGCCCATAATGATAGCTGCTATTTATTAATATGAACTAACCTTGTATGGGTGTCTTTGAGCGAAATTGAATATTCATTTACTTGACATGAATAGTTGAATACTTACGGACAAAGTATTTTGCCAAAATTTGTTAAAAATCCCTACTCATTTTCATTGGCGTTGATTATAAATCATATTATACGTTAAAATCTAGTTAAAAATCCCATTACATCATAATTTATGCAAAATTTAATAAAAATATATGACGTCGAAACAATCTTATATGAAGAAGCCTAAATCTAATCTGACGTAGGGTGATGTGACAGCTTCAAACCGTTTATAAAACCAATCATAATCGATACATTACTATAATCGAAATTTTAAAATGAAAATTGATTAATTTAATTACATTGTTAAAAATGATTTGCTTGCATTTGAATTTAAAATTAGGTACCCAATAATACCACGACGAATTGGATGCTAACAAAGGACATTTTCCATTATGTATGGGCACTTTGCCATCCATGGACAGTAACTGCAGATAATATGTTATAATATGTAATTATGTATTTAAGGTTGCGGTAAACATTTTTTTTTTCAACAAAATAATAATTATGTATACATGAATGTGTCTTACGAAATAAGCAAGAATTCATTCACTGTAGTTTTTTCCTGACGCTTATATTATGTCAAAATATTATTATAAAACTGAGCGGGACTTTCATTCTATCATGATCTATCTTTCTTTCTTTTTCTTCTCTCTTTCTTGGCCGGCAACGCACCAGTGATGCTTTTGGTGTATTTGATGTTCATGGGCGAATGGATAAAATAATATTTTATTGAAGTCATAAATAGGTACCTACATATTGAGAATACGCAGTACGAGACAGCTCAATCGAGGTAGTAGGTAGGTAACTAGGTACCTAAATATTAAGGTTTTTAGTTTAAAATTTAATTATCGAATCGATTAGAAGGTCTTATAATTTTGAATCGATTTGTTGTAAAAATTGGTTGCTTTCGTGAACCGATTTTTTTGTACATCTCTAATGTCACTGTGATGGCAAACGACAAATTGGGCTTCTTAGTTCGCGGTGACTATAACGTTAGAATGTACTGAGAGGCTTATTCCATAGTATATTCGTTCACTGACTTTACCTCATTTTGTTAAGACTAGTTTAGGTAAACATCTTTGCACTGCTTTGAAATATTAGTTTAAAACAATAATTAACAGAATACAGAAATTCGTTTTAGCGTTAAATGATAATTTATCCTCAAATACATTTTATGTTTATTTTTAAATTACAAATTACGCCAAAAAGCTCCCTGTAACCTGTACCATATAAGTTTGTTTACTAAATAGAACTTGTCTAAAAAAATTTACCATAAAGTGCAATGTTGCCACATATGAATACTTACACTGTTAGGATAAACCGGTTGCCCTGGACCGACAGGCAACACAGCGGGCTGGCTCGGGGTGGGCGGGTCCACTTGCGGGGGCGCAGAGGGGACGCTCTGACCGGGCAAACCCACCAATGGCACTGTGCCTATGGTTATATACTTACGATCCTTCATACCCATATGCATCCCCGCTACTACACATTGCACCTGTAACAGAAGAAAAATACATCTATATGTTTATAGGGTATGAGAAAACTTTTTTTTGTTCTGTATAATAGAATAATATGATAACGAGTTTTACAATTATCACTTTAAAAAAGCAATCCTCAAATTTTGTATCATGATTAGGGTAGATATATGCATATTGAGGCGAACACAGGCAAAAACTAGGTGATAAATCCTCAGGCAAATAATAAATCTAATATAGATTAACTACCAGTTGCTTCAGTGATGCAAATCTCATTACACATCGTAACCATACCTGCATAACTCGTTGGACTGCATAACATTCTCAAAAGTGTATGAAGTGTTCCAACAAAAGTATATGATATAGTTATGGCCTTTACTTCGTCACATAGCGAGAGGAAACTTTAGTCTTAAAGTGGGACAGTTATGTCTTGTACTGGTAATGATGGGGTAAATCTAAAGTGGACTTCAACTTTAGTCTTAGTGGCCTCCGACATGGCTTAACAAATCCATCTGACGATAAGCCGAGACCGGTGGCTTAACGTGCCCTCGCGCTTTTCCCCAATAGCTGTCACATATAAGTACATATATGTATACGACAACTTATTTTGCTTAAGTCGATCGTTAAGACGGATTAAGTCTGTATTTGAATACAATCTGAATCCAATCCTATCCTGAATAAAAAGGGTGCGTGTACTTTTGTACGCGCGTGAGAAGTTATACTTCCCATCCCCTCCCCCTCTGCTGACCGGCGTTTTAGTGTCAACACGGACGTGTTACAAATCTTAAAATTTCACTCTCATAATTTTTTCCATTTATTTAATAACGCGCCTAAAGAAGTATAACTTCAAAAATCGAAGAGTCTATTCATTGAAAAATAAAAATAAACTGAAAATACTAAAAGCAATGCGCGATGAACTAAATAATGGTATACTGTATTATATTTATGTAACTGGTAACATACAAAGCTTACCAAATCCACATACAGTTTAAAAATAGACAAACTGTAGCAACATCAATTACTGATGATCTCACTGAACCTATAAAAACTCTTATCTATTTGAACATTTTTAGAGCGCGAGCGTCATCAATCCACATAATGTAGCTCTGTCCAAGTATTAGTCACAATTCTCGTTTGTTTACGTATTGCATGGATAACGTAACCTTGATATATGTACATGATAATGAAACATGTACGCCTTGGTAATCAACACCACATTATATTGTAATTACCTATATTAATCGCAAAGAATAACGAAACGTAAGAAAATAAAACAATATTTGTACATTAAGTTAATATACACATATTGTGTAGTGTGGTTTTATTTTACTGCTAAAATGTACACAATAAAATATTCTTTATAGTTATCCTGTATAACTGAATGAATTATTCAAGAATATGAATTTTTCAAGTGGCGCGGATGACCAAATTCGAAACTATTAGGAACAGCGAAAAGTGGTAAAAAGAGTATCTGGGCCGATTTTGATGAAAACTTACACTGCATCATTAAATTAAAAAAAAAAATTAATATTCTTGATCAGGAATCGTACACATAAAATATAACGAAGCAAAGCGCTTCGTCAAAATATCATTGTATGTTTCCCAAATTAAGAAAAAATTAAATAAAATGTATTTACCTTTAAGTCATAGTCCAAATCAATGATATTGCAGTTGACCAGATTGGATGGTGGTATCGGTGGGATATCCATAGACAAAGTCCAATGTTTAGTGGATCCAGCGGGAGCGGGCCCCTCTTGCAGTGTGTGTATTACCTCTTTGTCTTTCTTTGTTGCTTGTGTTGGTGAAGTTGCACGATAAGTCACCACCTGTACAATATAAAAGGCCATGGTCCTATTAATTAGTCTATTTTTTCTTCCATTGTAATTATTTGTTCATTAAGTAGTCTTGACATAATATTGTAAGTCAAATTACCTTTCTTAAGAATATCTTGACAAGGTTGACCTGTACATTGCTTTTGTTCTCAATATCAATGGTCAAAGGTACAACTTGACCAGGGCAATAGCCAGAGACTGGCGCTCGCACATCTACAGACAACGGAGGAGACGCACAGCAAAAACAGCAGAATGTTTTTTCCATTTGAAAATGTATTGGTTCCTGAAAAAATAAGCATTATTGTAAAATCAAAAATGTATGTAAGGCGCTAAATGTATGTAAATCTATCCTAAAAACAAGTTAATAGTTCAAAAACTAAATACACGGTTTTATAGTGCCATTATATGCTGCTCCAATGCGGATTGGTGGAGGGGATAGTGGCCAACATATGTGTCGGAAGTTTTCATTCCACCCGAGGGCCTCCAACATGGCTTAACGACTGTTATCTCACGATAACAAACGGGACCAAAGGCTTTACATGCCCTCTGAAGCATGTAAATGCTCAAGAAATATTAGTAGAAAGAAATATTAATAGTTTCATTTATTATTATAATTTAATGATTGAGTAGCCTTTTGATAGCAAATGGTTACATAGTCTTTGTTGGAATTATTAACAAAGTAAAACTTGTGACTTTAATCATCAACATAATTGAATGCAGAACAGATAATATGTGTACAATGTAATTAATTATCTATACTAATATATAAAGAGGAAAGATTTGATTTTTGTTTGCATTGAATAGGCTCCGAAACTACTGAACCGATTTCAAAAATTCTTTCACTGTTGGAAAGCCACACTATCCCCGAGTAACATAGGCTATATTATATTTTCAAAAAAATTAGGGATCCCTAATAAATCTCCAATAATGTAACCCAAGATGTAAAAAATAAGAAAACCGAAGCAAAGCGAGGGCGGTTACTCGTTTAAGATAAACACCACTGAAGCTAATTATTATAACAGAAATAAGATGACGAGTTATTCATTTTGAATCTTTACAGTTCTACAAACTGAAACATTATTACTCCAAACATCTAATAAAATGTACTTGGTTAAAGATTATTTTAATTTAAATTCATACCCTGTATGATGTATTGAGGTTAAGATCCAAAGGATTGATGACGGTGAAAGCCATCTTTGTCTCCTGATCAAACTTCCATGGTCTATCAAGGGTTACTTTCACTGTATACCGAACATAGCCATATTTCCCTTCAAATGAAGAAGGCAAGACCGGTGGTAGGGCACAGGTAAAATTGTACACGTGCTTGCCAGGTGGAATCTCGATCTCAGACCCTGCATATAGAAAAATGTACATGTTATAAGTGGGCATACCCAGCTTCAATTCAAAGAAAGTAGGTTCATATTGATAGAGGAGAGTAAGCCCCTAATTTTAAATTGATTTACAAACAAATTATGTGAAATTATGATCTGCACCAACTAACCTGAACTACTTCCGAGCAAGTAATAGGTAATTTGGAAATACTCTTCATTTCCCGTATGTAATGTATCTGTGGTCTGCGTTTTCCCTTCTGAATCCTGCTCCTCCTTACTTTCACTCCACTCTGTGTGAGCTTCTCCTTTGAATTTGACATGGATACCTGCAATAACAACAGCAAATGCAGTTATGTTATTAATATTCGGACTCTGATTATATGAATTAATATCCACATCCATATAGGTATAGCATCCGCATGAACAAACTTAAGTCTGAGTCATAGAAATGTAATCATCTAAATAAATGTTACCTCGAACTTTTTTGGGACTGTCAAATACATATTCTATTCTTCCATTCACTGTTTGTCCTCCATAATATGTATTCCATTGATTGTCTAGGTAGATTACAGCTTCTTTAATACCCATATTAGATTACGATTATATTAAAATATTTTGCTGAATACCACTGCCACTGCTGGCTGGGCTTTTCTTACTATAACCTATAACTAAAGACTACAGTAAAACTTGACTTTGGAGTTTTGCGCAAGTCTTCACTTCACTTTTCACTTTGAAGTTTGACAATCTATTTGACATGACTTGACAGTGACACAAATCAGATTGGTATTAATGGCAACACTAAGTAAATTACGTAATTTTTACTATTTAGTGTCTAATAATTATCCGCTAAACGGACGAATAAAATAATTTAATCGTCATATTGTCAAAATACAAATAATATCGTCGAACTGTAGTCGAACCCATAATTCGACGGACCACTTTGACAACTCAAATGCACAAATGTTGCCAGGACATAGGCATTGATGTTAGGCTAAGCGCAGATTGAGACTTTTTATCACGGAGACTTTTTATTACCCAGTCGAGTGCTATGAAGATATATGGGAGTGCGCAGACTATGGTGACATGACAGCACGGTGACAAATACCTAGTTCCTAGCAGACGGCAAAATCTAGTGACGTGACTGTCACTCGACTGTCAAGTGCTGTCAAGTCTCCGAGACAAAAAATCTCAATCTGCGCTTAGCCTTATTGTCGACATTATAAAAATATTCTTCGATATTTTGCGTGACTTTGAAAATCAAATTAAGTCTAAAATGTGACTTGTATTAAATACTACTTATCTTTATTGATTTTAGCAGGCATCAAATTATTATATGGAAGGTATTTTAATTTGATAAAAATACAAATACATTATAGAACACTATTTTAACAACATAACTAAAAGTTTTCCATTGCACGCCTAAACAGAACGTTATTTCAACGCTCACTTTCGCGGTGAATCAAGTGTAGACACTGGAACATGGACACTTACCCCTCGCCATTAATTTTCTGCATTAGATGGCCACACTGTATTTGTCAAAGTGGTCCGTCGAATTAGGGATTCTACTTTTTTAGTCAAGGGGGGTATCATTGAATAAGTATTAAAAATTATTTTTAGGTTCTTTTCATTACTTTTCATTTTAAAAAATAGTTTAGGATATTTAACGATTTAAAGTTGTTTAAAAACCATTCTCGCTAATTTATTAACTCCCATACAAAATGTCAACATTGCGAATTTTACCGATAAAGAAGTCAATGAATCCCAACTAAAAAGTGTAAAATGAAAAGATAATTAAAAAAAAAACACCCGACTGCGTAAAAAAACTAAAAAATAAAAAACAAACCCAGTGGTTTAGAATGTTGTTATAAGAAATAGCACTAATTTTTGTAAGTGTGGACACCCTACAATTATGAAGGACAACCTCAATCTGGTCTGTGATTGGTCGAATGTATCATTCCGATATGACGTCATCGATGACGTAATTTCAGAATCGAACTTCAAGTACCTCTACAAAGTCTATGATCCAGATAGAGTCTAGATCCATGGTCATAGAGTATGGGTATGGACCATGGACTATGCAAGGGACTATGGGTAGAATTGATTGATCAAAAGTCAAACCCTATGGTCAGACCATCTGTGAGTCAAACTAAAAAGTGACCAAAAGTCACAAAACATCAAATCTATTAACTAAATGAAAACAAAAACAAACTAAGAAAAAGTGTGATTGATTCTAATAAGAATAATAAGTTAAACACAGCCTGGGTTCATAATATTATACTTTCGCTTACAATATAAAATATAATAAAGTTGACTGGGCCAATTAATATTAAAATTTATTCTTGTAGTTGTAAGTATAAACTTTTACATAATGTGTATTAATAATTCAAAATTCCACGCGATACCATTCATTTATCTTATAATAACCATTATGCGGTACATTATAGGCTTTAAATAGATAAGTAAAAATGTGTTGTTATTATTACTTATATGGTCCTAAGAATATTTTAATTATGTAATTATTTATATTCCAGGTTCTGGCTAAGACTATTTCATAGATTTACGCATCCATTCTATAATGTTTTCGATATGATTGACGTCTCAGTTATCATACCCATATACAATGGTGAAAATTGGATTGATAACTGCATGAAATCTATAGCAAACCAAAGTGTGTTAGAAACAGAGACTAGAGTGGAAATAGTCATATTCAATGATGGAAGTACCGATCGATCTGCAATCATTCTTCAAAAGTGGCTTGAATATTTCAATAAAAGAGAGATTCCTTTTATTGTAACGGGAGCATCAAATTGTAGAGGCATTGGAGCAGCTAAAAATGGAGCAGTTAGCAAAAGTTCAGGGAAGTACCTCTGTTTTCAAGACATTGATGATACTATGCACAGAGATAGAATACTTCAACAGCTGAATATTGCAAAACATAATCATAATATGTTAGTTGGAAGTAAAATTTCTCGTATTCCTAGTAACTCAACTCCTCGCTTTGTTCAATGGGCCAATAACTTGGAGCCTTCAAAATTAACTTTGCAGGTTTACCTTTCTTTTGGACCTACCATACTCATGCCTACTTGGTTCTGTCATAGATTGGTTTATGATAAGGTGGGTGGTTTTGATGAATCAGGTAAAGGAACACCTGAAGATCTTATATTCTTTTATTCTCATATTGACAGAGGTGGACTTTTATATAGAGTGGATGAAGAATTAGTCATTTATACATATCACCAAGCAGCAGCAACATTTTCAGTAAAAAGGGAGGAGATACGCAGAATTCAGCTGAGAAGGCTTGAAAAAGTTGTTTTACCATATTGGAATAAATTTACTATCTGGAACGCTGGAAAAGCAGGCAGAAGACTAGTGCGTTCCTTACATCCTGAGAATCTCAAAAAAGTAGAAGCTTTCTGTGATGTTGATAGAAAAAAAATTGGCCGTACAATAGAATTGTATTGCCCTACCAAAAGAAAAGTTATAATTAAAGTTCCTGTTATTCATTTTTCAGAAGCAAAGCCTCCATTAATAATATCTGTCAAAATTAATCTAACAAATGGGGACTTTGAAAAAAATCTTAGCTCTTTAAATCTCATTGAAGGAATTGATTATGTTTTGTTTAGTTAAAAAATAAAAGCTTGTAAAAAATTGCTAATATTATTAAACAAAACTTTAACTTGTATTATTAATATAATTTATTAATCTAAACATTATAAAAAATCGGCATGTACCCGAATTTTTTAAAATCAATGTGTGTATTATTTTTATTATCCCATATTATTGTATTTAGGAGTCAATTTGCTAAAAGAAGAATATTTTAATACTTAGTGAAATAAGTTAGAAGGGATTTTGCAGAAATGTAAAAATAACAGTAGGATAATCTAAAACGTGTAACATTGTACAAAAATGAAAAACTGAAAAGGATAGTGTTTATAAAAAAATATAGTACACGCAGTGTTGCCAACCCTAGTTTTGGAAAAGTAGTAGGTAGACAGAGCAAAAAATCGGTAGATATACTGCTTTTGCACCCTCCCCCCCCTGCATTTGTTGAAATGAAAATTTTTACTTAGGTAGATATGACATGTACAATTTTAATAGTTTAAATCAATACCAGTTTCAAAAAAGCAAAATTAAAAAAATATGACGTAAAACCTAAGTATTCGAGAGGAAACTTTAAATTATAGTATTTTAGCGTACTATCCTTAGATATGGATAGTACATAGTACGAAGGGCGAAATTATGGTATAAATACTTTAATAGTACAAAATCCAACCCTGAATAGGGGGGCTGGTTCTAAATATACATGGAGGATAGAGTAGAAGGAGGGCCATCTCTGTGTATGAAGTGTTACACGTAAAAACGCGTCCAATTATGCGTGGCGCTGCAGCGCGGTCTACAACAGCTATGTTCGAATATTTATTTATCAAACCCTAGCGCCATTCATTAAGGGTGGCATAACTTCACTCCATTTACAACAGCCATGTACTTAAATCAATTTTTCACACACTAGCGCCATTCGAAAATGGCCAATTGGAACCTCTATCAGTCAACAGCTAGGTCAGACACGTTCAACTTTCTCCTCATATGAGATGGCCCTCCTCTACCTTCTATGCTCCATGTAAATCTTGATGTCACGTGTCTTTAATGCACAGAGTACAGTGCGCCCAACTTATCTGTGAAATGGCGAAAATTGGAACTAATGCTGCCCCATTCTTATGTTCTTTGTGTTAATGTCAATGAATGACATTGACATTTACTACGTCTCGAATTGCGTCCCAGTGATTGGTCCAATGCGTTCGACAGCGCCCTCCCTCAGTTCACAGATAAGTTGGTCGCACTATAGTCTATAATGCTGCCCCATTGTGTTAATGTCATTAATTTCAATGAATGACATTGACATCTACTACGTCTCGAATTGCGTCCCAGTGATTGGTCCAATGCGTTCGACAGCGCCCTCGCTCATTTCACAGATAAGTTGGTCGCACTGTACTTTGTTAAATGCTTTAATGTCACTTGTGCGAATTGAAATTTGAATGCAGTGTTGCCAATGCTACGACAATTACCGTGTTCTACGGCTTTCAGGCCAAAAAATCACAAAATCTATGGTCTACGGCCCGAACCCTAGGGCCGTAGAAAAATCCACGGCTTTTCCGGCTTTTCGCAAATTCTACGATCTTTTTGTTATTTATTATTTTTGCAGACATTTAACGAATGTTAAAACCCTTAAAACAGGCTAATATGAAAAGTGTTCCTTGTTTTGTGGACATCAAATTCACTGCCAACGACCTTTTTTTTTTTTTAGTCCCAGCGTCCGAGCGTGGTATATATTGGCATAATTGGATAGCATATTATATTGGCAGCTGTGGACACGGCCCACAGTTGATCTTTTTCCATAGAAACACGGCTTTTTTATCTAATGTACACGGCCTTCCAAAAATTTTCATTGGCAACACTGTTTGAATGTCATGTTGACAATGTAACAAGGTTCTTTTGAATGAATCTTTGCAATTGGATTGGATTTGGTTGGATGGATTAATGCTCGATTTAAGATTTAATTTTATATTTTGGTGCGTGTTTCTTCACTTGATAAATTTTGCTAATCAGTAGGTAATAAACTTGAAATTATAAAGGCAAATCAACACATACATGGAATAACTGAAAGAAATATTTTTGACTAAAAAACTTAATTTACAAATAATACAAAATAATGGACGAATCAAAGAAAGAAAACCAAACTTACACAGTCGAAGATCTCAAGAGTAAAGGTAATGAGTGCGTTAAGAATGCGAAATACATAGAAGCCGTTTTGCACTATACTCATGCTTTGAAAATGGATCCAAATAATTATGTGCTATATAGCAATAGATCATTTGCATTTTTAAAATTGGATCAGCATTATTTATCTCTCCAGGACGCTAATGAAACTGTACGATTACAACCACAGTGGGCAAAGGTTTGTTTACAAAATTACATTATATTTATACCATTACTACTACCTGTATTATACAATTAAACTACATACCACATGTAGTGTACCAATGTAAATAAAGTGGAATTTTAGATATCTCCTTTCCATCTCATGGACATGGGTAAAATAATAAGCATTTCGTATCATGTGTTCACACGTCTTCACCTTGACATTTAATTAAATCAACTAGATGACCAGTGATGTCACTGTTTTTATTTATTGTAGTGTACTTTGATCACTTGGACAAAATATGCTTCAAAGATAATTACATTTTTATAGTAATTTATGAAATTACAAAATAATTTTAAATAAATTGAATCCCCTAATTTTTCAAGTACTTCATTATTGAATAATGTGTTTCTTATAAATTAATCATTCACCTGAGTGAGTTATTTGTGATTGAATAAGCATAATTTAGCTTAGCTTGTTGAAATGAGGATACTTAAGATCCCACCGAGTTGAATCAAGTTGTATGATGTTTTAAATGCTACTGAAGTTTTAAATGCCTATCTCTGTTATAAGGGATTATTCATTTCATGTGAGCTTACTGTTTTTGTCTCATTTTGTATGAGCTTTATTATGAGTTTTAGTTTAAATCCTGATCTGTGCAATAATTTTTGAGAGACCAATAAGTCAAAGTCAAAATTTACACCCTACCAAAACATTGCATAAGAAAGGTTGAAAATTATCCACCCTTTAACAATTTATTCTTTAGTGATGGCTAATTAATTATGAAGTTTTTGAAGGAGTATTGTAAATAAATATCTTGTATATAATATATATTTTTAGGGGTATTTTCGTCGGGCTGAAGTGGAGGCCGCTAGTGGTTTATATGATGAAGCAATCATATCATACACTAGAGCTCTTCAACTGGATCCTCAGAATCCTACACTGATAGAATCAATTAAAAATATAACAGATATTCAAAAACAAAAAAATCAAAGTAAGTGTATTGTATATATAGGAAAATCATGAACTCGATCAAATAATATTTAATATGTATATTATTTACCTACATTATATTTATCATCTTAATTGTTAATTATCTTATTTCAGGAAATCAAAACGTAATATGGCTGTGTACATGTATTGGTTTAGTTATTGGAATTGCAGTGGTTGTGCTAGACTATACTCTAACTACAAAACCTACATTAACAGTAAGTATTTTTTATTACATATTTCCATATTCTTGGTATTTATAATAATACTTTTTACCTTTATACGTCAGTTCTTTGTAAAATATTAGGCTTTATATTTTTAATGTATCTAATAATGTATTTTCCGTGTAATGTAAACATAGTCCATAACGAGAAAATATATTTAATTTTAGAATCCTCTGGCTATGGTGGCCTTCTCAATGGCCCTGGCAGGTGTAGGCTGGGCGATTGGAAAAAGTGCATCATTAATGAATACTTGGAGTGAAGGAAAATCATTACAACCACCGGAAGATTTAGGTAAATGATTCTATTGCATATAACTGTTCATTAGGTAATGCTATTTTTATAGCTTCAATCCATTAATGCCCCCCATTAGGGTACATACCTCAATTCATAACTGAGCAGGCCTAGAGCATCTACTACACTGCTCCAATGTGGATTAGTGGAGAGTTTAGTGGTCCACACAAGTTTTTATATCACCCCAAAGTGACACACATGACCATAGGCGTAGCCACGGTGGGGCGCTTGCCCCACCCTGGCTCTAACCTGTAAGCCTGTAAGGTACCTAATCAAACTTAAATATCTAGGTACTAACTACAATACTTAATATCTGTAAGTAAGTTTACACTCGACAGTCGTCAGTTGACACAAAAAAAATGCGATCAAAACAAAAAGTTACATATTATTTTAGACTGCTGCCCCACCCTGAGCCCATGGCTGGCTACGCTGATGCACATGAATTAATGACTTCAATTTAACAACATGGAAGGCTTTGATGTTGAATAGTTTTTGTATCTAAATAACAATCAATTCCCCTTCTAATAGCCATTCTGTTTTAGGTACCTGTGTATAATTTTTCATTAGTCACATTAGCTAATAATACTATTGGTTATTTTGCAGCTGGAACTAATAATTCAGAAAAGGAGACTGTCATACCTGAGAAAAGGGCCAAATATAGTAAGGCCCAAGCAAGACAGAGGTTTAAGCAGGGGAAACTCTAGTTAAAAAGTTTTTACTGTTGGTATTTAAATATAAATTTAATCTGGTAAGGTGTAGGGTTGCCTATTTGATAGTTTTACCTCTTACTATTCATGTTGAAGTTTTTTTACCTGTAAAATTTTTTTTTAAATCAAAGTAATAAATATTTGAAAATGACTGTTTATATATCCAGATCTTTCAATCATCCACAATATCTTATTAAACTAAACAACAACTTCGTGATTTACATTTTCTCATTGAAATGATTTCTATTTAAATAAATATCTATTAAGATTTTGTAGAAACCACAAATTTCAAAGTACTTACAATTACATATTTGTCAATTATGTTAATTGCCAGCAGCCTATGTACTAATGATGTAAGTTCATTTTACGATAATGACAATAAAAATTATATAATGCAATTAGCTGTTGCCCGCAGCTTCGCATGCGGAAATTATGCTTATCATATTTATCCCCAATTTCACCCTCTTGGGGGTTGAATTTCGAAAAACTCTTCCTTAGTGGATGCCTACGTCATAAGAGGAATACGTGTACGAAATTTTAAGTTTCTAGCTGTAAGGATTTGGCCTATGCGTTGATACATCAGTCAATCACTTTTACCTTTTATATACCTAGTCTAGCCATAAATACTGTTACAAACACTTCACTAAATATATTTTTTTGGAATTAAGATATCTGTAAATTAATTATATAAAAACAAAGGTAGTTAAATGTTAATTAAAGTTTTGTTTTGGTTATTCAAAATACCCTCCCTGGTTTTGAATGTAGGGCCTCAACCTCTTAGGCCAGTCGTCAATCGTAGCATGTACAAGGTTCGTATCTATATCAGCCACTGCTTTAATCATGGATGCTTTCAGAAACTTAAAATTTTGGTGAGATTTAGCGCATGTTTTCTGTTTCCATTGTAGCCATATTTTGTTTCCAACGGATGTAAGTCTGTGCTTTAAGAGGGCCCCTCGTTGTGCCCTATAAAGTAAATTTTATGACCAATCAGCCAGTTTTGTATCCTGCTTTCTGATGATCTGGCACTGAATCTTATTGGAATACTTATTGTGGATTTTCGATAATTTTTTGAAGAAGATGTTCCACAATCTTTGCAAGGACAGTATTTTGATACTCAAAAATACTGGGCTTCACTTCTTTTTCATAGAGAAATATCACAGATGAGCCCGAATATGAGACTCCAAGTCAAACCATGATTGACGCAGGATAATGCCCACGCTGGATTATTGGCATACGCCTGGTTGCTTCTTTGTTCACGTGGGCATAATATTTTATCACTTTGTTTTTTGTAACTTTCTTCAATGCCAAAAATTTTTTCGTTTGAAATAAGAATTTGGCGGTTTTTTTTCTCGCGTACCTTCTTAGCAAAGCTGGTCATCTCTCGAGCCTTAATTTTTTTGGAGGTTCATTACGGAAATTCCCTGTGTCGTCGATAAGCTCTGGGTACAAGGTCTTCATTTAACATTCATTTGATGGTAGTTTTTCTTAACCCTACTTGAAGAGCTAAAATTTTTTGCTTCCGGACGGGAATTCGTTTAATTCGCGCCTGTACCTCTTTGGTGATCGCTGGCGTTCTAACCGTGCAAGGTTGGGCGCTTCTTCTACGGTTTTCGAAGCTCGAAACTTCAGGGAATCATTTGATAGTACGATAAAAAAAATCCATGAGTTATTTTTCAAATTTTCAGCAATTTAAAAACCTCAAGCTGCATAGCTGTAGCGGTGCAACTTAATAACCCGTGTGTGTCTTATTTTAACGTCCACTCATTTTTTTATTAAATGACACAATATCCATTATTTCTTTATTTTAAGATAGTGCAAAATTTCCTCATTCGTAATCAATCGAAACATTTCTCGCTAGTATTTGGTACTTAAATTAAACAAGGCTGTAACAGTATATCTGGCAAGACTATGTATATATATAGATATTTCAAATCATACATTACCCCCCAATAGATACCGCATAAGTGAAATTTTCTTACGGCCGGTCTCAATAATGTACTAACAGTTACAAAAATGTAGATAAGGCTACCATTAATACGTCATCTGTCATATTTGTCAATTTTTGCGTCTCAATAACCTTCAGTGGATCGAAAATATCTATCGATGACATTGATCTACCGTTCGGAGGGCCAAGTCATACCGTAGGTATGTTGGTCCATACAAAAATAAATACTTGCGTCTCAATAACGCTTTGACAGCTAACTGTCGGTAATAGAAGTTACCAACTATCGGAAATTTTCACATCGCTCGATTTCGACGGATAATTGGTAGATTTCTCATATTGTAAAGAAAATTTATCAAAACATCATGGATTTATTAATCAGTGATGAGTGATAATGAATTTTGTGAAGCCTCTTTATTTGATTCCGCCTTTTTAATACGGTACCAAGATCGCCGAAATTGTCCTCGTATAAAATATATGACTACATATACATATGACTGAATTGTGTGAATCCAATTTTGTTTATAACTACCTAGATTCAGAATAAACATAATCCTTAATCTAAATTTTACTAACAAAAAATAACCGACTTCAAAGTTACTCAAAAACTACTTGTCAGATCTCGTTAAAATTTATGTGGAACCACATGACAAGCACCAGCTTTCGATTAAAAAAAGAATCATCAAAATCGGTTCGCCCAGTCCAAAGTTCTGAGGTAACAAACATAAAAAAATACAGTCGAATTGAGAATCTCCTCCTTTTTTGAAGTCGGTTAAAAACAGCAGTGAATGAGAATTGATAACAATTCATATCTTTAAAGTTTTAGATAAGTAGGTATTTTAATAAAACAAGAACACTAAGCTTTTTAAGTTAGATTTATTTTGAAATTATAACAAAAACATTTCGCCTTTTCAGACATAATGGTGTATCCCTGCTACATCAATAGCTATTGGCTACTATTTTGGCCTTATGAAGAAAGGTACTTCATCTTTTGTGAAGGGTCTGGACTTCATCTGAAAAGAAACTTCCTTTAGTACATTTGGCAACAATTTTTTGTTTAAAAAGCAAAAAGAAGCAACAACCCATAATTGCTGGGCTCGGGGTCTCCTCTCGCAATGTGAGGGGTATTAGGCCATAGTCTACCACGCTGGCCAAGTGCAGATTGGTAGACTTCAAACACCTTTAAGAACTTTCTGGAGAACTCTCCGGTGTGCAGGTTTCCTCGCGATGTTCATTGTTTTCCTTCACCGAAGCTAGTGATAATTAACTTCTAATAGGCCCATAATATTTGAAAATTAGCGTGCCAGGATTTGAACTCGGGCCCCGGAGAAGTGGGAATAAACACTTCGTTCGGGAGACCAACGTTCTAACCGCTAGACTATCACTGCTACAATTACAACAATTTACAATTACTACAATTTTTTGTTTACTAAACATAATAATATATTTTATTTTATTAACAAATAAAGTCTATACTCACGGTAATTGTTGAGCTATGTGTTTCATTATATAATGCTAGTTTATTCATAAAACTAATTAATATTAAGTACTAAAATTATGAGAAAATACACGTTGTTTATATTTTGGGTAATCAAGCGACATAAACGAATGTCAAATGACAATAACATATCATCGTCGTCCGGGATACCCATGAGTGATAAACGTCAAATGCTGCGTTTTGTTACTAGTGAAGCATTGTTCCAGGTTACACATAACATTATTTTATTAACTTCAACCGCGAAATTCACAGTACATTTGGAACAAATTATCATTTTAATGTTAAAATGAAATAAGTTTATAATCAAAAACACTGAGTTCCTTTTTATGATAAAAAGTATAATAAAAGTATAAAAAAAAATATTGTTATGCGAAAACGAAATTTTCAGAGGGACTTAAAAACCAGAGGCAGAAATGTCACTGAAATATTATCTACCGATGATCTTACTTTTTTTTGCTTACTTTTGATTTGTGAGACGGCAGTTAGCGGGAGATCAATGTTTACTTTTTATCTCTGATACGTACCAGAGTTCCACTGACAGTATAATATTGAGACCGGCCGTTAGAGTTTGAACTCACAAAATTTGGCGGAAGGCGCGGGTTTCGGGGGACAAAACAATGCGCTGTTATTGGCTATTTCTTATTCATACTTGGACTTGACGGGTCAGTATTGGTCGACACTATTGTCGTCGACTTACAAATGCACGTATGTGTTGGCGCGCGTCAGTTGCCTTGTATGCGGTATCTATTGGAGGTACAGTGCGACCAACTTATCTGTGAACTGAGGGAGGGCGCTGTCGAACGCATTGGACCAATCACTGGGACGCAATTCGAGACGTAGTAAATGTCAATGTCATTCATTGACATTAACACAAAGAACTTAAGAATGGGGCAGCATTAGTTCCAATTTTCACCATTTCACACATAAGTTGGGCGCACTGTAATCTATGTTTCAAATTCAATAAATATTCAGTTGATGGTCGCTATGATAAAATGTAGGAATTTAGCCCTACTAATTGGACTAATGTATCTTAATTTTTTGATCTGAAGAACGTTTAAAAATAACAATTTCATTTTTAAAATTAAGTAGTAAGTCACTTCAAGAAGTATTTTTACTTCACAAATATTTTTCATTTTATGTAATATAAAATATTATGTATGAGTAAAATTGTAGATATTATTTTCATAAGTATGTTGTAGCCTGACCTTAGTAGGGTAAACCTATTAATGAATTATATGTTTGTAAATGGCGAACTAGGTTTTGTATTTTAAACATAATTACTCCCAAATTGTTACTGCATGAATTTTTATATTAGTCATAAATTCATTGTGAACTTTAGAACTCTTATTGACCTTATTGTGGACGATATCCATATTTGATACTTTTATATCGGAATGAAGTCTAAGATATAAAAAAATAAATAAATAAAAAAATTGCAAATTTCAATAAGTAATGCATATTGCCAAACTTTATTGAACTGTGTTGTACGTATTTATAAAGCCAATAATATTGTTAACTGCCAAATATAATTTTAAACAATAATACAATAAAATACTTTTTTTTTTTTACAATTAACATCATTCAGATTTGGAAAATAAAAGGTTTGAAAAAGAGGAAATACTTTATTGATCCTTAGATAAAATGTAATTCGAAAATTTCATTAATTCAATATACATATTTTAATAACTTGGCGGTCTTACACCTTACACTTAAAACAAGCGTAACATAATGTGTGGATGTTAAAACATCTGTATAATGATAACTATG
The DNA here is from genome assembly GCA_951805285.1 of Thymelicus acteon. Taxonomy (NCBI): domain Eukaryota; kingdom Metazoa; phylum Arthropoda; class Insecta; order Lepidoptera; family Hesperiidae; genus Thymelicus; species Thymelicus acteon. Next base: position 7,860,175 of record OX638229.1, on the reverse strand, counting down.
AATTCGCTAGATGGATGGCAATGTACATTCGATTACACTTCCCGGGATAAGTACTACCTTATACAAACCTTGAGCCTTCCAGTATACCTACCACTAACCGAGATGACAATAATTGCATGAAGAAGATTAGCAATACAAGTAGTTTCTTAAGTCTAACATTAAAATATGCATGGAAATTCACATAATTTACACTACATAGTATCTGGAATAATTATATTAGAAAGAGAGTAACAGTAATACATACATGCTTTTTATATTCTTATATTTACTTAGTAATATTACATGGTAATATTTAATATAATAATAACAGCAAATAATGAGACAAAAAGCTGAGGTAAAATTCTAAGAATTGCACCTACATAAGGCTACGTACATAGTATCCACAACATCAAGGTAACAGTTTTCATGAGAATAAGACAATACTTATATCATTAAAAGAATGATTCCCTAGAGTTTGGCGTTGGTATTGACCATTACTCATAAATCTTTAATCTTTAATCGCTGTCCGAAATAGCCTTCTTCCGTCGTTTTGCTTGCTTAGGTTTTACAATTTCCTCTTCCTGGAACAGAATAAGATAGTAGAACTATAAGAACAAAGTAATTATTAAAATCTTACAATCAAGTCAGTAGGCACACTTAAGAAAGGGTCGTCTAAATTGAGGACTTTAGCGGTCAAAGATTTATCTATCTCACAAATCACAATGTCGCTAGACTATTGCAATCTACATCAATAGCCTTACCCATAAAAAATCATCAAAGTTAAAGCATCAGTTATTATGGGTGTCCCTCAAGGAACTGTTAAATAAAAGAAAGATTTGCCACTTTCTTACAGTCTCCTTTAATTGACTTGCGATTACAATAAAATGAATTAGGAAAAAAATTGTAAAAAATAAGGAGCGAAAGCGGATCACGCACTCGTACGCACTCGCACGCACCGCGGTTGAGGGGCAATAGAGGTCGAGTGAAGGTGACCAGTGCAGTCCAGTCCGCCGGTATGACGTGGGCCACGACGTCACGCGCAATCGCCTTCTCCAGGAGAGGAGCAACGCGCGTATCGAAATTGCTTGGTGTTAACTATCAGGCGCTAACATAACCTCCCCCCCTGGAACACCTCCTGGTGTTGCAGTAGGCTCCTGAAGCAATGGAAAAAGCCGTGTGAGTGCTCTTCGCACGGTCCCTCTCATCGTTAAGATGTCGGCGACTCTAGCTACGCCGTCGACTCCAGGGTAGAGCTTCAACACGCGCCCCATACGCCAATGAAGAGGTGGAGCGTTGTCGTCCTGCAGTAGTACCAGGTCTCCTTCTTTGAGCGTGTTGAATTTATTTGAGCGCCATTTGTTCCGCTGCTGCAACTCGCTGACATACTCGCTCTGCCAGCGCCTCCAAAAATGCTGGCGAGCTTGTTCGATCCGGGCGTAGCGCTGCAGGCGGACAGGATGCTCCTCGTGAAGATCCGGATCAGGCAGCGAAGTGAGCGGCCGACCGATCAGGAAGTGCCCTGGAGTAAGAGATTGGAGATCGTGAGGAGAGGAAGAGATAGGACACAAGGGGCGGCTATTAAGTATAGCTTCCACCTGTGCGAATAAGGTAGACAACTCCTCGTAAGTGAAATGTGAATTGCCTAGAACACGTTTAATATGATGCTTGGCTGACTTGATACCGGCCTCCCAAAATCCAGCCATATGGGGGGCGTAAGACGGTAGGAATCTGAATTTAATATTTTCGTTAGTAGCAAAGTCAGACAAGCTATTTGAATTTTCGTCAAAGAAAAATTTGAGTTCCTTAGCGGCCGCGACAAAATTACGGCCGTTATCGCAAAATATTTGTGATGGTTTACCGCGTCGCGCAATAAACCGTCGTAGCGTCATTATGAACGCATCCTTTGTGAGCTCAGTGACCGCTTCTAAATGAACACACTTGTACCTAAAACAAATAAAAAGACACAGATAGCACTTCGAAGTTCTTGCGCCCCTACCTTTTCTATTTAAAATTAAAAATGGACCACCGAAGTCCAAGCCTACGGTTTGAAAGGGAAACGCCGGTGTCGTACGTTCTAGTGGAAGATGACCCATCATAGGCGTAACCGTCCTTCCGTTGAGGCGTTTGCACCGTACACAACCACGCGACGTCTGGCGTGCAAGAACTCTACCGCCTATCGGCCATACATAGTCGCGTATTGTGCATAATAAAAGCTGCGGTCCTGCATGCATTTGTCTCGTATGCTCATAGCGGAATAAAAGAATACACAAGCGGTGTTTAGCATGTAAAATAATAGGATGCCTTTTGTCGTAGTCATAATTAGAATTGTCGAGTCGACCACCTACACGCATAACGCCATGCTTGTCTATGAATGGACATAAAGATTGAAGGACGCTATTATTGGAAATAGGATTGTTTTTATTTAAAGCGTCTTGTTCGTTTGAAAAAGATTGAGTTTGAGAAAATTTACAAAGAAAATTAAATGAATTGTTGAGCTCATCCACTGTCAAGGATCCGTTTATTTTAGATTTAGGAAATCTGGCATTATGAATAAACCTTAACACGTAGGCGAATGATCGTTTTAGTCGGTTGAAATTAGAAAATCTATCGAAATCGATGATTATTGGTTCTGTAGTTTGACTAACATGAGCCTTAATTTCCGGTAGTTCGCATTCGGGTTGGTAGCACAGAACTGGCCATTTTGATTCGTCTTCAGACAAGAAATCTGGACCAGACCACCACAGCCTTGAATCCATGAGATGTTGAGCCCTAGTCCCCCTAGAAATTAAGTCTGCAGGATTAGCATTTGTTGGAACGTGACGCCAATTAGCTGATGCAGTAGTTTCGATGATCTCGACTACTCGATTTGCGATAAACGTTTTTAATTTGTTTGGGTTGGTGCGTAACCACCCTAAAACTACGCTAGAATCGCACCAATGGACGCAACGCGATATTGTGCACCTTAGAGAGTCTAGAACTATTTTATATAACCTAGCAGTAAGTAACGCGCCTAACAGTTCTAACCGCGGGATTGAGACTGGCTTATTTGGGTTTACTTTAGACTTAGCGCAAAGTAAATTGACTACTACGCGCCCGTCACGTCTAACTGACCTCAAATAAAAGCAAGTACCGTAGGCAGAACCAGAGGCATCACAAAATGTATGAAGCTCGACACTTACTGGGCACTCGCACAAAGTTAATCTAGGTACTTGTAACGTAGTTAGATTATAAAGATCTGATTTAAGTTCGTTCCATTGGTCTAGCAAGTCGGAAGGTATTGAGTCGTCCCAATCTATATCGCGGCGCCATAACTCTTGCATTAATACTTTAGATCGAATAGTACAGGGACTAATGAGCCCAAGAGGGTCAAAAATTTTGAAAGAATGCGATAAGATTAACCTCTTGGTTGGTTCTTCATGATCTTTCGGAATATTTATAATGACATGTAAAGTGTCTGAATTTGGTACCCACTGTAGGCCTAGAGTGCTTGTAGACTCACTAAATGTAAGCGTTGCTTGTGGGTCTGTCAATGTATTATCGAAAATAAAAGGAACATTAGATTTGAATTTTCGAAGTGGAAAGCAACCCGACCGCAAGGCTGAAACAACAGAATTTAAAATGTTACGTAATTGTGATACAGAATCAGCGCCCGTTATGAGATCGTCCATATAAAAATCGCGTTGTATGATTTGTTTTATAGACTCGTCTTTACATTCCTCCCCTAACTGCCAGATACACTTAGTGCTTAGATAACTGGCGCTTGCGAGACCGTAAGTCACCGTATTAAGCCTAAGAGTTTGAAGAGGCTGCGACTCATCCTCTCTCCATAAAATGAGTTGAAGATTACGGTCGTCTTCGTGCACGGTAATTTGACGGAACATCTTTTCGATGTCGCCCGTCAGCACATATCTGTGTTGACGAAACCGTAATAATATGGAAAAGAGAGAATCCTGAACTGTAGGCCCCACGAGTTGTAAATCATTGATTGATGTGCCGGAGGAAGATTTAGCCGAGCCGTCAAATACAACTCGTAATTTAGTAGATTCGCTATTTTGTTTGAACACCGCGTGATGACACAAGAAGTACGATGGACTGGGCCTTGGATCGTCTGAAATAGAACAATGATTTAGATCGATGTATTCGTTGATGAAATTAGTATATTGAGCTTTAAGCTCGGGATTTGCTCTGAAACGCCTTTCTAAATTGAAGAACCTGCTCTTAGCCATTGTGTATGAATTACCTAAGCAATCAGGTGAGTCTTTGAGAGGTAAGCGGACACAAAATCTACCTGAAGAATCGCGAGAAGTGTGAGTCTTAAAATGATGCTCGCATGCTTTCTCGTCTTCACTTAAAACCCTTGTAGATGAAAGCTCTTCTAGCTCCCAAAAGCGACTCAGTTGTTTGTGAAGGCTGTCATCTCGATCGGTTGAAACTTGGAAATTGCAATTTATATTAGAATTAGTATTTGAAATTTGAGATTCGAAATAAATAGAGCCAGAAATAATCCAACCAAATTCGGAATTAATTAGATAAGGTTTGTTTGAACCTAAAGATTGACGTTCGCTACCTACAATTTGCCAAAATAGATCAGCACCGACTAACACGTCTATTGGTGACGGTTTATAGAAATTTGGATCGGCTAGCTGAACTCCTGCCGGTATGTTGAAAACCTTGGAGTTAATGAAAGACTTAGGAATGTCACCTGTAAGCTCGGGTAGCACCGGACATGTCAACCTCGCAACGTAGTCACTGTGTAATGATTTAAGTTGAAATGAGCAAAGCTCATTTACACAGTGAGAGGTAGAATTTCCGATCCCTATTACCTTAACAGGTTGCATCGGCGATGATTGTAGGCCTAACTTGTCTCTGAGAGCCTTAGAAATTAGACTTGACTGACTCCCGGAGTCGAGTAACACCCGCACAGTTTCGCACTTGCCAGTTTGTGGATTGACCGCTACAACTATGGCTGTGGACAAGAGAGTTAATTTGTTAACATTGTTGCTAGAAAAGTTCACAGTCATATTTGTTTGAGTTTCAGAACTCGCGGTTGTGCGAGATGCGCTGGAGGCGTTCCCTAGAGAAATGGATTCTTTGTTGCCGTTGCAAAGCAATGTATTGTGTCGCCTTTTGCAATTGCGGCAGTTGCCGAAGCGGCATGTGTAAGCGCTATGGCCAGAACGCAAGCAATTGTGACAAAGCTTTAATTTTGTTACTAAGCCCTGCCGTTGTTCGACTGTCTTGGACTTGAAATTCGAACAATCATAGATTCGATGAGGACCCTTACAGACGGCACAAGTGATGTTGCCTTCGTTAGAAACCTGCGTAGTAAACGTAATGCTTTGTGATTGTCCCCTCTTATTGTAGCTACGAGGTTTAGTATAATTAGCGCTAGATGATAAATCACCACATGACTTATTGTGGTTATAAGTTTCAAGGATATCTGCGCGGTCCTTCAAAAATTTAGTGAATTGCTCTAGAGAAGGGGAGTCGGGAATCGAGTTCCTGTACTCCTCCCATTTCATGCTCGTTTTGCTAGCGAGCTTTGAAGCGACGATATGGATGATCAAAGTGTCCCAGTGTGATGTAGGCTCTCCTAGACTAGACAGTGCACGCAAGTTTTTGTTAATATTATCTATGATAGATCTAAGTACCTTGTCTGATTCAGTAGTCTTAGTGTCAAAATTTAAGAGAGAATTCAAATGACTCTTAATGAGCAACCGTTTATTATCATAACGTTCGCGTAACAACTCCCAAGCCTTGTGGTAATTAGACTCAGTTACTTCAAGATTACTTATAACGCGAGCCGCCTCGCCCTCAACGTAAGAATTGAGATAGCAAAATTTGATTGGTGTTGGTATATGCTGGTTGTCGTGTACGAGAGAACAATAAAGGTCGCGAAACTCCAGCCACTTAAAATAGCTACCATCGAATTTAGCTATCTGCAGAGTAGGAGGTTTGAAGCCTATGCCCGTTTGGTTGTTGTGACAACAATTAGACGAAGTGCTACGAGCGTCAACTGCGTGAGATGTGTTAGCTGCGTTATGTTCAGATTGAAATTGTTGCGCGGTAGCAATTAAATAAGCAAACTCAAGTTCAATTGTGTCTCGTTCACTGAGCTCACTGTCCATCTCTGACGAATTCAAAACCTCTATCTGACTTTGCAAATCTTCAAACACGCACGATAAACTTTCTATTTTAGCTAATTGAATATTTAATTTAGCTATCTCAGTATTATCTATCGATTTTAAGTTCTCAACAGTAGCTAAATAATTCCTAAATTTCGTTAAGCGGCCCTTGATTGAGCTGCGCTTAGCATAAAGTTCCTTCAATTTTGCTTCGGACATGATTTAAACGATAGTATTAAACAACAGAGTGATATATAACAAACAAGCGAGTGCAAAGGATACCGATAGATGCGAAACACGATGTTAATTCTATGCAAGTAAAATGAATATTGCGTCTTACGCCGCTCCTTAGTATAATAAAAACCGGTTAGCTATTCCACAGTGCAGCGGCCGAGCGATGCATCGACTGCCCGCCGCGTAGCGAAGTGCGTGCGTAGAACAATAGGCCGGCCGGTAAACAAGTCAGCCGTGCGATGCACCTGGAATCACGAACAAATTATAATTTAGAATCGTTTTAGAAACTTGTTGCGAAGATTATCCTAACCGGGAATGGATCGTAATGGAGCTTTGTAAAAATAATCTGATGTAATTAATAACTATTCCCTTTATAAAGGCAAATATGTATTATTATAATGTGAGGAGGTCTAGGGTTAATTCTTATTAGATTTATGTATTAGATTATGTGAATAATAAGCCTTGAGCTTGAAAAGTTTTCGTTATATATTTGAATATTATCTAACCATACACACGCAATATACTGCGTTAGATGTAGGTAGTTTGATATATAATGCTTATGTACTTATTCAATAATAGAATATTAATTGCTAGTAAATCTAAATCACTATCGAATTAAAATTGTTGGAAAATATAGGAATGAATTAAGTATAGGAAAGAATGAAATTAAATATCACTCGGACTCGCAAGAAAAATCATTGGAATTTTGACTTTCAAATTGAAAGCGCGCACAGGATGTACTCGTAAGCTAAACTTAAGGAAGCTAGGAAGCACTTTGGGAGAACGGAAAGGGGTTGTTTAAATCGGATAAGATAGGTACTTGGTATATGGAAGGTAGGATTATGGAAAGCACAGGGACACTTAGCTGATCGGCGGTGAGTGCTGGTGACCGGCGTGATGAGAGGAAGCCAAATAGCGTTGACCCGTCGAGCTGGCCGTAGACTCGTAGCTGCAGCTTGAGATGGGGCTGGTTCCTCGATGATGGTTATTTGAAGCGGACAATAAATTACGAAGTCCGGTCTCGGTCGCCACTTTTCTTATGTTAAATAAAAGAAAGATTTGCCACTTTCTTACAGTCTCCTTTCATTGTAATCGCGAGTCAATTAAAGGAGACTGTAAGAAAGTGGCAAATCTTTCTTTTATTTAACAGAACGATATTAGGTCTTTTTCTCTTTTTAATATATACATATTATTATGTAAATGATATTCCATACCATATCAATAATTTTGCTGAAATCGTACTGTTTGCAGATGATACTTCACTTATATTATTTAAAACTAATAGAAATAAAGTAAACTTTGACGATATAAACGGTACTCTCGCCCATATCTCAAATTGGTTCACTGTGAATATGTAATTTAATTTTAATGCACAAAAAACTAAATATATAGAATCTTACGTAATGCCACAGAATAAATAATAGTACTTATAATAAGCAGTAATGCTAAAAGCGTAAACAAGTCTATAAAATTAAATTAATGAAATATTAAACATGGATCAGTCTACAGTGTTTCTGGGAATAACACTGAAGTCTGCAGATTATAAACTGCTAGACTATAAATTGCAGTGGGGCATACATATAGAGACGCTTGCAGGTAAACTCAGAGCTGTTTATGCTATAAGGAAAATTAGACAACATGTTGAAACAGCGAGACATGTTTATTTTGCCTACTTTCATAGTATAATGTCCAATGGTTTACGAAGTTTATAGAAAAGAGTTTTTAAAGCAATTTACAAATTAATATCACGTGATTCGCTGCGTGACAAATTCAAAGATGTAGCTGTACTATCTATAGCTTCTCAATACATATATAGCAATCTGGTTTTCATCCGGAAGAATTTAGGTTTATACAAACAGAGAAAAGTGATGTAAACAATCACCAATGTAGAAATATGCACAAATTGATTACATCCATGAGGATGACCGCCTACGTAAGGTGCAGCGTTCTTTTGTGGGGTTTGGTGTATGCTTTTATAACAAAGTGCCAAAACCGATACTTTACCGATTTACCCATAGAGTTGTTTAAGAAACATGTCAAAACACGGCTTACTATAGTGCAGAGGAATATTTCAATGACAAGGACACTTGGAAATAGACATCCGCAGTCGGTTCAGCTAAGTCACTTATATAAATAATTTGTATTATTTTTATTTAGTCTTAAATTTTGTTTTTAAAAGATTCGCAGAGGAGTTTCTTTTGCCATTTCTCGCCTCATAATAAGGCATCTTTCCGAAACGGTGGTAGATTAGTGTATTGAATAATACCTATATGAAATAAATGATTTGAGTTTGAGTACTATCAAGAAATTAACTGGGGATTATCCTCAAAACATCAGACCTCTTCATTGAAGATATTGTAGGTAAACAATTTTAATATAAAATTTTCGTGTTTGGTTTCGTCAACAATAGCGAAACTGGAAATTGAATTGGCACACATTACTTATCGTGATTTGATAAAACACTTATAAACGACTTAAATTACGTATATTTTAATGAGTGGCTTTACCTCACTATCCTCATTAGAAGAATGTAGATTTTGGCTGATTGGCAACGAACTTGACACCAATTTCCGCGCTCGTCTAGATATTGGCAATTCGTCTTCCCATGCTAAAGAAAACAGCTCACTGTACTGCTTCTGAAATTTTGAAATAATTTGGTTATAGTTTATTTATAAACATAAATAAATAAATACACACATACCCCGCAGTAGGTTTATACCTGTATCGCGGGTAGCGATGGGCAACTCGACGAAATTTACTCGAGTAACTCGAGTAAACTCTTTGGTCGAGTAACTCGAGTAACGATTTTACGTACTCGAGTAAACTCGGCCGATTCAACTCAGCGACGAACGCGAGTCGACGCAGCGACGCGGTTCAACTCAGTCGGTGTTAATCGTCGAGTTGCCGCCGACGCGCTTCGCGTTGCGACGATTTTACTCAGTCAACTCATTACTCGCTCGCGTCGGCTACTCGCTGACCTCGCTGTCACGTCGGTTCGGTTCGGTTCGGTTACTCGAGTTTACTCGAGTTTTTACTCGAGTAAACGGTTAATTTTGCTCGAGTAACTCGAGTTGTAAAAAGTATTACTCGGCCCATCGCTAATCGCGGGTGGCATGGACACATATTTATGACACATCACAATAACACCCATGATCCGAGTACAAATACACCGTGTTCCTGACGTTGTGCACGAACTTCGGCCTGTTATTCAGACCATTAAATTGGTCATCTTTCGTTATGGATTCATTATTGAAATTTTTTTTTTTTTTTATTTTTCATTTTCATACAAACTAAATACTTGAACGTAAATTGCCTAATGTGTACTCTCTTTACGTAAGCTGGCAACGTCGCATTATGATTGATATGAAACTATGACATTAGTAAACTTTTATTGACGTTAACAATTATTTCTCATCGATTTTGCTGTCTGTGCGACCAGTGTCATTAACAAAACCAAATAGGTAATAATACTAGTTCGAAAAGTTTTACGATGTTTGTTTACTTTAAGGCCCATTTAGACGGAGAGTTTCTAGTATCTATCGTACACTACTATCACTAGTAATAATCAACATAACATTATCGTATCAAATGTTTACATACAGGAAAGAACTAAATTCTCACCTACGATTATCTATCTATCTACGACATTCGTAACTTATCGATCAAGGCGATAATTTCCTACGTCTATTTAGGTACACTGTACACATTGTACGTAAGATTACTTACGACAATCTCGACTTGTATTCGACTTACATTTTTCAAATTCATACGTGTATCATACAAGACGGTTGAAAACGTTTTGAGTGCGAGATTTGTCATTGGAGTTAAGTTTACAATCAATATTCCATTGCGAGGAAATTGTCGTCAAATAGCGAGAGGTGTAAATGTAAGAAAGATTTTTTTATTAATTCGGTCGTGGCTTCTTCGAGACGAGAAGCTTTCCGTCTAAATGGGCCTTTATTGACAAGTCAAGCCAATAAAGACATGACATTTAAAATGAAACAAGTATAGTTTGAATGATTATGACCGTACTGAGCGGCAACATAGCACAAATAAAGACCCTTTTACAATGTACACCCATATTAAATGGAATTACCAATAACTTAAAAACTAAGCTTTATAATGCCCTAGTACCCGTATAAGATATGTTTAGTAAATGCTATAGAATCATTTGGTAAAGTTTGTGCACAACCTCAAAAATACCCGGTATTTATCTGTCACATAAATATCTGCCCCGAACGGGAATCGAACCCGGGACCCTTCGCTTCGCAGGCAGGGTCGCTACAAACTAGGCTATACATGGTATACAGGGTCGTCAAAATTAGATTGCACGATAAAATTTTATTAAAATAAGAAAAATGTAAGTATGGTATAGTGGTTAAGTGTATCTGTATCTAATTTTCCCTATTTCCAAATTATTTCCTAATCTAGCTAGACACATACCCTTAAACTGTCACTGCTGTTTGACTGTGATTGCTGCAATGCCTTTTGCATACATTCCATGTTAAATATTGACATGTCATTCTGCTCTACACAGCATACTCTTATTTGCTCCAAGTGCCCAAGAACCTGGAATAAAAAATCACCATTATTCTTAACTGAATGTAGTTTATATAGGTACTTAAACTTGAGAATCATTTGCAGTAGGTACTTACCAATTCAGCAGAAGGTGGTGCATTAGGTGGGATAGTATGCTTTCCAGGGCGTTTTCGCTTATTAGGACTAGTCCCTGGATATCTTGTGCTCAGCAAAACAGCAAGTAAATCACCAACTTTATCCTCATAGTCCTGGCACCAGTACATTATTGTAGATACCACAAAAGTATCTTCATCATCAAGAGTTCTACAGAACATCTGCCTTACAACTTCGGCCGTTGGTCTTTCTTGTTTTAACATCAACAGCACTGATGTCAGAGCTTCGGCATTTCCTTTGAATGTTAATTTAGGAATAATAGGCAACACATCCTCTACTGATATATCATGGGCTGTCAGAAGTTGCCAAAGGCAATACTGCTCATAAGTTTCCCAATCGAGGCTTGCATTGAGCATTGTTATGATATCGTCAGATTTAAACATCATCAAGTTGCCTTGAAGTGTCAGACATATTAACCGTTGCAGTTGCCATGAGTCTAATGTGGACATGATGATGTGCAGAAGTTCAATGTGATTCTGAGCTTGATCTTTAAACTCTCTGTAAACATCAGGTATTAACCATCCCAGAAGATGAGCGCTGCGATCGTAGCACCTTTTAAAGTCATTGGCCAAGTTTTCCGAGACTTTCACGTGCAGAAAACTACAGTATTCCTTGTAAAATTCTGATTTAAATTTGACATTTCTCCTCTTAGCGTTATCACGTTCGGCTCTTCTTTCGCGTTCATAGCCAATTTTCAAATAAAACAGTATATAATAGCCAACGCAATCAACAGAGTTTTGTGATTTAAACTCCTTAAATATATCCAGCATCAATGTACGCTTTTCCTCATTTCCTGAATTGATGAAAATATTGATCAGGGCGAATATTGGCATGTTTAAAACTTCCTCTAGCTCTGAAGTTGTAGGGGTGCGGCTGAGTCTTAGAGGTGGTGCATCTTGTTGCATTGCAGCAAAAATATCTGCCAGGACAGTCAGGGTTGGAACTGTGTTAGTACAAGCATTAAGCAATGCAGTGGCTGCAGCATATGATCGTTCATCGAGAAGAGTTTCAGCATAAGGTCGTAAAACTAGTGGAAAAGCAGCAGCTAGTTCTGGTCGCTCACGCGCACGTACTTCTGATAGTGGCAAATCATCATCATCTGTGTCCTCTGCAACATTTGCAACAACCTCATCTTCATCATCTGAAAAGGCTGGTTCATCAGGTCCTAATCGTGGCAAATCTTCAGGACCTTCGTCCCTGTTTCCTGACACACCTTCTCCATTTCCATTGGTACAAAACTCTTTAAATGTTTCTCTTACAGTCGTACGTAACTCACGATCCAGTTTTGGAGAGTCAAAAAGTGGCTGTAGGTTAGGCAGTACTCGTTTCTCTATTATTTGCTGTAGTGAATTAAATATTCCTTGTTTTACTTTGTCTGCATAAATTGGGTAGAAATTAGGGATTATGCGGCATAGGAAGTCAAGGAGGGTAGCTGTTACAGCAGGATGTGACCTCATAGAATGGTGCATTACTAAAATTGCTGGTTCAATATTCATTATATTGTCCTTGTCTGGTTCATAGAATAGCCAGTCATAAAACAGAGCTAGTTTGGCATTAGATGCCGCGACATTTGATGTACAAGTGGTTAAAAGCCAACCAATTACTGCCCACCGTGGGATGATATCCGAGCACAGTAACTCATTAGTTGGGTGTATCACTCCAACAATGAATCTAATCATATCACTTCTAAGACTTTGAGATTCTGGTGTAGCTAGGTATTGCCTTTGAAACCATTCTTGATATTTTTTGTGATGGCCAAACCGTACTTGAGATGTTAAAAAAACTAATTTTCTTTCCATGTCTGGTGTAAGTCTTGACTGTAAATATCTTCTGGAAGTTCTGGTCTGCAGCAGTTGCAACACATTATTAAATGTGGGAGACAATGATTTTGGGTTGTGTAAAATATCTTGCCACAGCTGATTGAACTCTGGGATACGAGCTACATTCTGAAGCAGTCGTACTAAATCTCTTCCCAAAGTCAGAACTTCTGTAAAATGCTCTCTTATTAAGGCTATGACAAAATTAACTTCCTTTTGTCGTAATGCCATCAGTTGTTGTATATTATGGTCTTCTATTAATCTTAAATATGTGTATACTACTACACATATAAGTACCGGATATTTATCAAGCCACATTCGGTTATCGATGTAGATGTCCAAAAGTGATTCAACAAGGAATATATTTTTTGGGGTTATATCACCCCCTGAAGCATATCGCATTAAATTCCAGCACACACTATCCACGCCTGTGACTGCATTTCTTATCATTTCTTTAAGTAACCATAATAATTGGTTCCGAGTAGTATCATGGAACTTCAGATACCGTTCCAAAATTAAATTAGACAAGTTATTCAGTACACTCGCTAACCCATCTCTTGTGATCAGTGTAAGGTCTCTGTAACATTTAGTAGCATTGTGTGGTTCTGTTAGAATAGACATCAACATCCCTAGAGACACATCCTCATGATTTTTGCAAACTGCATTGTTGAGAGCGTCGTGGGCTTCTTTTTCACTGCAGTCAGCCACCAATGATTGAAAATAATTATAAGCTCTTTCATATCTCTGTAAATTAAGAAAAATAAATAAGTTTTACATCTAAATACAAAAATATTTAAAAACTCGCGCCATCAATACAGCAGCGCCTCTATCGGTCAATAGAAAAACTTTAACTTGTCATGGCCGACTGAACTATTCTTTGTTAAAAAGGACGATTTCAAGCACGATACCTCTTCAATTTCATCCTTGTTTTCTATGGCGGTAACTATGAAAAGCTTAGGTGAATTAGCCTTGCTTTGTTCCATTATATATTAATTTTTAAACCATTAATTTTAATAAAAACCTTGCGAGGTTTATCTTCATGACTATCGTTGGCAAAATAATACATACTTTGCAATATAATATACAACTCCATTACAGATAAATTATAGGGTGTGTCTGTGTGTCATGTCACTCATGTCAAAATAATTGTGGCCATTGTGGCTATCACATGCACAGACTATACTACAAAACCATAAACCATAATATGTTTTCTTGTTTAATATTTTATATCTAGGTTAATAATTCTATTGGGAATGAGATGAGATTGCAAAAATCTGTTAAAACGACTAGAATGAAGCTTGAATGAAGCTTGAATGAAGCTTATGAAGCGCTCATAGCCCGGGCTGCCTAATTGCTTGTGTTGTGTGATGTATCATTGACCAGTGTATCCAACCTAACTCCTATGTTTATGTGATTAGCAGAGTCAAGCAACACTGATGGAAAAACATTTTGAAAAGCTGTCGGTTCTGGTTGTTATCGTAAGATAACAGTCGAGAAGCCATGTCGGAGACCTTCGGGCAGCATGAAAGCTTTCAATACTTGTGTCGGCTTGGCCTGCTGCGCACAACACAATTTGCTGTTAAAGAGCGTTTCAAGAAAGTCTGCACTTCACTATAATGTTGGTAGCATTGAAATTATACAAAATTGAAAAACCTTAATTATTACCGATTATAAATCGAAGATAATAATAGCGTTGTTGTCACGTTCATCGAAGGTAATAACAATTTATCAAATTTATGTTAAGAGATAACTTTTAACACTGAAATTTTAACACTTTTTTATAGCAAAGTGCAGACTTTCTTGAAACGCACTATATACATTGTGATACTACTCTGTATTACTTTAGTCTCTATGGCTTTGCCGCTCGGCGATTCCGACGACGCCATTTTGTGGTACAACTGTCTTCTTTTGTGTCACGTTAAGATTTAGAAGTAAAGTAATTGAATTAAAAATTAAATAATTAAATGCTGGTCTATTCTAATAAAATATAAACTGTTATCGATAGCGTCTATTCAAGAAAAAGGTAATATATAAATAATGTTCTCTATTGCAAATCACTAATAACAAAATAAATTTGTTTTACCGGCGTAGCGCAAAGAAATTATTTTTATACAATCTTGCTTGTATTTCGTTCAATAATAGTATACATATTTCTATCGCATTTTAAACAAATTATATTGTTTTATCAGAATACTATGGATAATCAACGTGAGAAAGAACGTGACCGCTCTAGACGCGGCGATAGGCCTTCGCGGTTTTCCGACGCTACACGTGATCGTTCTGGGGAACGCGATCGTTCGGATGGTAAACGAATATTTGTTTCAAACATTCCATATGAATATCGTTGGACAGAGCTAAAGGATTTATTCAAAGAAAAGGTTAGTTTCGCTTGATATTATTTTGCTTGGTTTGGCTTTAATAAAAATACCGGCTGTGCGTGAGTCACACTTGGTTTCGTACCTTCGTGTATTATTAACGCCGTAAAAACATGTTTCTTGTATTTTTTATATTTTACTTAACATAAAACTTACATCCATCTACAAACAGGTCAAAGTTGGGAAAGGCTTCCAGTAGAGATCAAAGGGCAGGGAGGGTCCGTGGAATAGGGGAATTTGAATAGGGACCCATTGGTACCCCTTGTGTATGGACCCTAATTTATTTGTGTGTATTATAAGTATTATGAATTCATGAAATCAAAAACATGCAGGGAACTAAAAATAAACAGCTAATTAGCTTTAGTCAATTCTGATTTTCAACTTGGTGCATTTATTCCTTACTTTATACTTATTTTTTTTATGAAATGACTTTTAAAACCCTCAAATAGAAAAATATGCATTACTCCTTTCCGTGTTATGTGCCACTCCTGTCCATCATTGTTAAAAAATGGCAAAAGTCTGAGTGTGATGCAAACTTATGCCATTTTTCACATCAACACAATTTTTTTACAGAAATAAAAAACAGACTAGGTATGCTGTTGTGATACGAAGCATAATTTTTAGTTAATTGTTATTGTCATTAATATTGCTTTTAGGTGGGTGATGTAGCCTATGTTGAATTATTCAATGATGAAAATGGAAAGCCTAGAGGGTGCGGTGTAGTGGAGTTCACTAATCCTGAGGCCATGAAGAAAGCTTTATATGTAATGCATAGATATGAACTTAATGGAAGAAAACTTGTCTTAAAGGAAGAAACTGGTATGTAAAGTTTAAATAATTTTCAAAGACCTATTAAAACCTTAAATTAAAAACTACATTTACTTTGAAATATTTTTTAAGGCATTATTTATGAATTTTTATAATAAATGTAAAAAATTTCAGGCAATGAAAGGAATAGAGCAAATAATCCAAGGCCTGGTGGTAATAATATGGGACGAAATAGAGATGAAAAGGATGGGTACATACTCTTTTATTACATAATAATTAAAATAAAATTTTAGATATATAAAATTGTATGCTACATATGTAATTATACAATATTGATACATCTGTGAATTTAAAATATTTGAATGTCATTTAATTCTTTAATTTAATATATTATATTCTTACAGATGGGGAATGGGGATGATGAATAAACCAAGAGAGCCTGATAACTTCAATACTTATGGATTAAGTTTGCAATTTCTTGAATCAATTAATGTGCAACCACCTCTTGTAAAAAAAGTCTTTGTTGCAAATGTAAGTCTTTTTATGCTTACTAATGTTACCATTTGAACGTCCACTTATGTTTACGGACATCAGTAATATCAAACGATGTATTGCAAGCCAAAAAGGAAGTACCTCACTATTTTAGCTCTCCGACAGTGTGACTGAAATACGTAAAACATGTTTGCAACAACTTTGTCTGTTGCTGAGTAGGATGCACTGTGTGTGCGAGTGGTTGGCTTGGACTCAAAGATTGCTGGATATCCATTATCCATTTTTTACTGCATACCTGTTTTCTGTGAATTTTACCTCTCCTGTCACAAAGTTATTAATTTTTTTTGTATAATTTCAGCTTGATTACAAAGCAGATCGTGCAAAAATTAAAGAAATATTTAAGATGGCTGGCAAAGTTCGTAATATTGATTTGGCTATTGACAAAGACGGTAACAGTCGAGGTTTTGCAGTTATTGAGTATGATCACCCTGTAGAAGCTGTACAGGTACAGTGGAAAAATGATGATAATCTAATGTTTGGTTTATTGTGATATATTGGAGATTGTCTTTAAAATTAATAATTATTTCAGGCAATATCAATGTTTGACAAGCAAATGTTGTACGATCGTAGAATGACAGTCCGTATGGACAGGGGAACAGATAAAGCAGAGTTACGGTTACCTGAAGGCTTAAAAGGCATTGGTCTAGGTTTAGGGACAAATGGTGAACCCCTTAGAGATGTTGCAAGGAATTTGCCACAGCCTCCTACTACAAACAACATAAACCTTGCAACTGCGGGATCTACTATTGGAGCTGCTGGTGTTCTAGGAGCAGTGCCTGCTGCCAGTGTTGCCTTGAATGGCTTAGGGACAGGCTTATCAGCCAATAGCCTGGGGACCACCAACACTCTCGGCAACAGTCTAGGGTTACAGGTAAGCCCAACAAACTTATTTAAAAGGTGTCATGCCCAATCAGTGACTTCACATTATTGGTAATGTTATTCTTTCAGGCTCTTGGATTAACAGGTCTTGGTGCCTTGCAAAACCAGCTTCTCCAGCAAGGTCTTACAGCAAATGATTTAGCCACAGTGCTCACAGCTCAAGCTCAAGCTCAGGCTACCGTTAACAGTAATAACTTAGGTATGGGCAACTCTGATATGGGAAATAATGTCCTCGGAAACTCAGGAATGAATACTAATGTTTTAGGAGGCAACTCCTCGCTCACCAGTGGACCCCTTTCAGGTAAAGATATTATTCTCATTGAATAGGTTTGTAATTAATTACTAAGATATGCATATTATGTGGGTATATTTAAAACAGGTAGTAATCGCCAAATGGGAAATGTATCTGTCCCCGGACAAGGTTACGGTCGCGACTCTACACCGCAACAGTCTAGCCGGGAGAAGACTTCTGACATGGTCATCATTACAAATGTGAGTTTGAACAACTTAGACAAAATTACACATAACATTATAGTTTTTAAAACAATTATTTACCAAATAAAACTATTTCAGCTTCCACCAACAGTTACGTGGCAGTTGATAAGAGAAAAGTTTAGTGAATGTGGAGATGTGAAATTCGCCGAAATGACTGCGCCTGATACTGCTGTTGTTCGCTTCCATAAAGAGTGGGATGCAGAAAGAGCTATTAGTATCCTTTGAAAAATAAATGTGTATAATTGTTACGACAAGTAGATTCAATTGTTTACCAATTTATATTGCTAAATTAATCAACAGATTGTAATATTTTCCTTAACAATTTTATCAGAAATGTTCGACAGGACTCGTATCGACGGCAGGACTATAGATGTCCATTTCTTTTGAGGATAATTGAGGTGAGTACATTTTTTTATTAAGTAATTTATAATTTCGCACTAGGAGGTTTTAGGCAGTGTTTGTTTATACTAGTTAAAATATACCAGGGGATTTATTTGTCATTGCCCAATTTTTAAAATAACTTTAATGAGGGTCTGCAGGTAGAATTACATGATTACTGTATATGATTAAGTATTGCAGCGGTAATTTTTTTATAGGTCAATATTTTTATAGGCTTTGTGTTTGTTCATACAAGTTTAATACACAAGGTGATTTTTTCGTCATTGCACAATTTTTAAATATTACATGATAATTATTGTAATGTAAATACTTCATAAGTATTTCAATAATTTTCCGTGGTTAATAAATCTATATTTAAAAGATTAATGGATAATCTACAAACAATTCTTCTCAAAGTATCACTATTAAATTATTATTGCGCTAGCATACCGGCTTTTGTCAGTCCAGCGGTCTTATTGAGGTCAGAAACAAGCGGTTCGCCTGAGACTAAAACTTCAGACTTACGAAGTTTTTCTGGTGTTTGATTTCTTAAATGTGAGCTCTCTTAGTTACGTGGGTATAATATAGGGTATACCTTAATACAGGAGTTAAGGAAGTCTAGTTATCGGTTTCCATGAGGCTATTCAGCACAGGTGATTGCTGAAACATACTCCGCAACTACGTAATATCACATAGGATTAGGATGCTTTTGCATCAGAGATGTGCTATTCTACGTTGCTATGGATGCGTTTGTTATCAACCAATCATATTTATTGCTCCACATAGCATAGCACTGGTGGAAACGGATTCAACTGAGCTACGTTTTTTATATGGGAGTAGTAGATGCGTAGATGTAGATGACGCTGTAGATGCGTGCTATGGATGCGTGCTATGGATGCGTGCTATGTATGCGTGCTATGGATGCGTGCTATGGATGGCTTATTGCTCCTCGGTCTCGCTATTTACATGATGTTTCGTCACATCTGTTGGTTATCCATTGTGTGATAAGGCACTGTAGATGGGGATGTCAAGCACTTCTTCACCAAATCCGTCAAAATCTCGGACTACGTCGTCCGCGTGGGGTTTTTCCATCGATAATTGATATGCTTTGTGAGAATGAGCTTTACTTATACTGCCCGCGTATTATCTTGCTATGTGACCAAAGTACTCTTCTTTTCCGCAGAATGGTGGTAGATGGTCGAGTATTCGCGCCTTTTGTTTTAATATCGAGACGTTAGTTTTGTGCTTTGCCCCACTAATACATAAACGCGTAAACTTAGATGTGAAAAAAATCGGGATTTATCCAGATCCGGGGTAAACAGGCGGAGATTTTTTTTACACAAGTTAATGCTTGACCACAATCCCACCTGATGGTAAGTGGAGATGTGGTCCAAGGTGGTCACTTTTTTCTTGAAGACATCCATGTCATAGGCTGGCGGGAACGCCGACGCAGGCAAGTAATTCCAGTCCTTCGCGGTGCGTATAACGAATGACGAGGCAAACCGCCGGCGGGATATTCACGACAAAAGGATGGATACACGCCGTGTGTCGTGTCGTTCGATGGAGAAACGGAGATGGGGAAATTATCTCAAACAATTCCTGTGCACACTCCAAAATGTGCCCTGTAGAAAACCGAGAGGCTGGCTACTCTGCGCCTGTGCTCGGGGCTTTGAAGATTGGTCTCAACCAAATCTGGGTCACCAATGAGCCTCTTCGCACGCCTCTCCATCGAGCCCATGTTTTCAAAGATTTTTCCTGCTTTCAACGTATTAAAAAAATGCTATTTTAGTATAACTTACAACTGCTCGTGTTTATCACACAAACGGACTGATATTTAAATTATTGTGCATAATATGATAAAAAGGTTACCTTGTGAAACATTTCCTTGTTGTCTGGCATAGCTGTTTTTGCTTTTTGAATAATCGATGTCGTATCAAAAGTCCGACTGCTTTCAAAGACGTAGGAAGTATAATATAAAATTAAAGTATTTGAAATCGGTGTTTCTCTAAACATTTAAATATCGAATTAACGTGCTTATGGAATTTGCTCTTAGAAATTGGATATCAACGATATTGTCGAAAAGCAGGTTATAGTCGGTTGATTAATCTTCTCGAGTTGTCTTAAAAGCAAACCAATAACTGGAGTAAGTCGATCCGCTGCATCCGAGTCTGCTCTCATAGGTTTAACAATTTTCAGTGGTCTGTTGCTTTTGATGTCGGAATAAAACCCGACACTGTTCAAACATCTCGTAATTTCGGTTCAATTATATAATTATAGTGCGAGGTGTGTACTATTTTACAAAGCATTAATGTTTGACGTTATTCCCAAAACGATTTTAGCGATTTGGGAAGTCTTAACCCGCGCCCCCCCCCACGATTTGTCTGCCAAGCAGTCGTCTTTATCCGATTGTATGAAAGAGTTGGTTAGGCAGCTCTGCTTTTATAGAGACGACAGCAACATCGAATGTTTTAATGTTCATAAATTTTGTAATGTTCCGCGTGACGTAGTACTCGTATTACATTAGTTATACATAAAATTGTTTTTGTGTTTTCAGGAATGTCGTATTGAAGTCGGTCTGTTCGTTTGACTACTGCTTTCCATCGTCGTCGTTTAATCACATCCGCTGCTGACGTATCTTCATTCTCCGGTTTTCGTTTGACATTTATTAATGACAAGTGTTTGTATCTTAATGTAGTGTTAAGTGTCTTTTATGTTTGCTGTACACGATTTAGAAATAAAGGAAATTTTAGAAATGTCATTAAACTTTTTAGAAGTGATTTAAATTGTATCCAAGGTAACTGTGACTATGCAAGTGGGCCTATTACTATGTGGGTATTCAAATATTTTGGTTTGATAAACATCCAGTCGTTCAGTACTTGATGGTCGATCGAGTACATAATCTAACAAGTCGTGGAATGTCGTTAACGTAAGTGTTCTTACGCTTTCATTGGGAAATCTTTTGTTTGTTTCCTAACTTTAAGATATCTGAAGGGCAAAAACTAAATTCCAACACTAACCATTAACATATTTTTATATTTTTCTTCAATTCTGACACATAGTTTAATAGTTCTTCTCATCTAGTAAGTAATTTTCTCTTAAGATAATAAAAGTACAGTAAAAATTACATTACAAAAACCTTACTTTCAACTATTTAATTTATGCATGTTATTCGAGTTGTCGGCTCTGGATAGTCGAAAAAGAATACACAAGTAAATTGTCTTATCGTAGTATTTAGATATCATGAAGTAAAATATGCTTTTCAAATATACCTGTTTCCAGACGTTTGTCAAGGCACTTGCAATTAAGGATATTGCATTGAATCATCATGCAGCTCATAAAATTAGAAGTGTTTTAAAATGATATGGCTGCAGTTTGGTATACTAAGCTGCGGCTGCATATTATTGATGTTGTTGGGTTTTCAATAATGTGTTTCTATATGGGCATCTGTTTTTTATCTTTTATGGGTCTGCATTAAATGTCCTGATATTATATCGGTAAATTGAACTCTGTACACAAAATTTCCTTCGGTTTTAACTTTTCTTCTCCTGTTGTCACTTAATTTGTTTACATAGTAGAAAAATCGGTATTGGTTTCGAATTTAAATATCGAAGTTCACATGATGATGCGATTTGTTTCATTAGGCATCATGCAATACGGATTGTATGAAATTGCTTGTTTTCAATCATGGATTTAATGAAAATTTATAAAAATATCGTGCAATCATGTGAATGGTTCAGCGGAAATTAATTTTGTTTCATTTCAATAAATATCTTACACTTATCTCGTACTGTTTATGCCTGTTTAATTTGTAATGTTGTGATTGAAGTGAACTTTGAAGAGAGGAGTATTGTTTTAATTGCATCGAATATCAAAGAAGCATCAAGGGGCAATAGTTTTGAATAATAGGTAAGTGTTCTTGTGAACGAATTTGGATTTTTCTTTTTGGATCGATGTGCATGGGCGTCAAATATTTTATATTCAATTAATCATGTAACGGGAATATTATTTTGAAAATATTCGTGGTTACAGTTTTCATAATGCTTCATAATTCTTTGTACCTAATCTTACATTTGTCACAGCTCATTCGAGATGTCGGGCTCGTCGAATTGGTTAATTGGTAATAGTGACGATTAGGCTCGCGAGTGACTTGAAGATGTTCAATCTAATTGTCGAAGGTTTGGTGAAACGGGTACTTTGTCTCGCCTCTTTTGTGAACTTGTTTTCCATTTCATTCACAGTAGTACTTCTGTATTTTTAGTGTTTGGTTATAAATTTATCTGTACAAGGATATTCCAAAGATAATCTTATAAACTTTATTGCAGATTAAATGATTAATTCATTGGAGATACGACTGCATTTCTCTGACAGTTAGATGGAGAAATACAGAGGAAAAATGTGGAGGTAAAATTAAGTTAAATTAATTAATGAAATACAAACAAAATTCTGCTCTTACGCAATTTTATTTTCAAACTAAATATACACTCGTGTTATCTCATAATCCTGTACCTATAGCATGACAATGTGCATTACCTACTACAATTTGAAACAAGTTTTACAAATTGTTTTTCACGTAATATCGCTAATACAATCAGCGTATACATACATTCATAAGACATAATCATTTAAAAAATGCATTGAGCTTCTAAAACAATAATGTAATTAGGACATGTTAATATAAATAAAACAATAGTTAATTTGTATTATAATGATCACACTCGTCATCATCATTATAACCACTATCACTGTAACACTTGACCAGCGTATTGATAACTAAAACACCGCCACACGTTAAGAGTTCGCCAAACTTCAACCTTTTATACGATTTTTTATAACTTTGATACATTTTGGCGAACCTTTGATGATACTGACGCATTCAATTTATAAATTTTAAGGAAACTGCGGAGCCAGCGGCGAATATGAGAAGTAATGAGAACGATGCATTGGGAATATGCTTATTTTAAAACGATCAAATTAGACGCATTTCAATTACAAGGTAATTTTGTATTTTGTCTGTAGTCTATAATTAAATTTAATGATAAGGGCTTATAAATAGCGTAGACGGAGAGAGCCGAAGCGGCGACGCCGTTTATGAAACTAGATCCCAGTTCTAATCTAAAGGATATACTTAATCCGTACGCGAAAGGTGAGATATGCGTAATGTCACACTATCGAAATCGCAAATATCAAATTGCCAAATTCGTAAATTGTCAAGGACGCTTATTATCAAAAACTTTTACAATTTACGAGTTTGACTATTTGGTATATTGGAGATTTTGATAGTTTGGTTATGATTACCCGTAGGTACTTAACTGTTGAGCTTTCTCTTATATTCTGTTCTAAATTGTAAACCTTCCAGTTTATAATTAATTTTATTAGGTATTTCTAATTTGTTTACAGATTGCGTGTTCGTTCCAATGAGTCGAGTGAAGAGAAAATGAAGTACGTAATATAATTAATCTATATTGTTCTGTAAATAATAAAGATCTCTTCAAATATACCTAATGTTTCATTTTTACAATCCTCCAGTAATGTTTTTATCGATATTTGGGAGTAGAAAGTATCCCCACTCTAGGACTCATGACACAAAGACAAAAACATTCACCCAGACCGAGAACAGAAATTCAAACGCATCTTTAAAATTTTTACTTCTCAAGGAACCGAACCCAGGCCCCTATCAACGGTGAAGAGCATGTTTTTTTACACATTTAGTTTTCAGTACCTTAAGTACCAAACGAAGTTGGCCAGTTATATTGTGTTATATTGTCAGTTCCCAGCCTAAGTGAAGGAAGTTTTTATGCCGCAAAATGACTGTTTTGGGATACGTGCACCGTTGAGATAAACCAGAATGAATGGCAGAGTATAAAATCTTACGTTAGTGATCAATTGAAAGTTAGTTCTTATTTGCAGTTAGCAAAAATTAGGATAGAGAGTCATTGGCATAGAGTAGGTACAGCAGTTTTTAGAGTGGTGACGAATGTTGTGGTTGTCATACTAGAATACGTTAGATAAAACGTTTTTTTAACGACAATACCGCCTGAAAATTCCCCACGAAGGTAGGAACAAGGTGAGCAACAAGCGGACACCCATGAAACTACTAATGGCGTTTGCTTTACTCAATAGATTCTCATCCTTTCTCTTGGTTTATATTTAAATGGTGTTTTTTATGTTTGTGAAAATCTGAAATAAAATCCCGTTAGAACCAACAGAAATGTCATACTGTAAAGGGCTTCCAACATTTTTGTATGGAGCCTGGCATACCTACAAGTCCGCCATTTTGAAAAAACCTCGATTCGGCGGCCAGTAATGAAACATGCGTCAATCGATAGAATAAATGATTGTGATCAAAAAGTATTCAGTGATGAAATGTCGTAAGTGGTATACTTTCTGAGATATTTGTGTTCAAAACCGTAGGAAAATAAAGCAAAAAAACATCGTTTCGGCCGATATTGATAAAACATGTGTCAGTCGATAGTCTAAGTGATTACGATCAAAAAGTATTAAGTGATAAAATGTCGTAAGTGATATGCTTTCTGAGATATTTGAGTTCAAAACCGTACAAAAATAAAACATTTGTAATTAATTGTCTTTTTATTTCTAGTGGATCTGTAACTGTATCAGTGTAATGCCAGATAAGAAATAATAAGAATATTTAGAATAATTACTATATACATATAAAATCACAATATACATAACAAAATTAAACAAATACAGTTTTATTCATATTTACATATAAACATCTTATATACTGATTAAGTAAATAAATATTTATAAATACATATATAACATCTATTTGAATACCACGGGCGACAACATTCTAATTGCTTCAAGTAGTGCTGCCGGACTTCTTGAAGGAGCTTTTGGTAGTCTATGATTTTTTGATGTCTACAAACAAGGAGTTCCAGAACAGTATGAACTGTATTGTGAAAGAATTCCCGAAATAAGCAGTGCATTGGGTTTCCTTTAAATAAACAGAAGAAGACACATTATTCAAAATAGCATAAAATGTTGAGAGAATTCTGAAGTTTCGCCTGTATCGAATGGGTAGCCATTTAGGTAAGTTAGGAATTGAACTAGGAAATGTGGTCATACTTACGTAAACCAAAGATATATCTAATACAGTTATTAAGAAGGCGCTTCAATTTACTCAGAAGTTCCTCTGACAAATCTGAACAACACACATCAGCATAATCAAGGTGAGGGATGACCAGAGTGTTTATGGCATATTTATGGTTAAGTGTTTATGGCGATTCAGCAATTGAAGTGTAACGGTCACTTTTTTCCTTACCTCAGTTACGTTATGAATTATAAAAATTAAACAAATTCGTCAAACAAACAACTTAAGGGTAGAGATAAAATCGCGGGATGGTACTGCTCATGCATAGTGGGAAAAAGAACCTTGTCCTGTTGTTCCCATATAATGTGTGTTATATGGTTCTTAGCATGGGCTCGACATCAGGAAACATTGCCTTTATCACCAGCGGAATTTTTAGATTCAGTGATTGTCAGACATGATACAGAAAACTAAGCCAATAATGAATTTTAACTTTTGGTTTAGAGTAATTGCCAAAGCTGTAGCCGCTGGTGGCAAATAAATTATTTATAAAACAACCTAGTAGTTTGCTTTTGCTTTGCTTTTTTTTAATTCAAACCTACCCGTTATTAATAAATCAAGTACCTATGCAGCACATACACATATGGCATAATATACTTATTTTTCATTATTGACCTAATAAATTCAAAATAAGTAAATGATAATTTTTAATGCATTATTTTTGTACGGTTTAGAACTCAAATATCTCAGGAAATATATCACTTACTACATTTTATCACTGAATACTTTTTAATCGTAATCATTTAGCCTATCTATTGACATATGTTTCATCAATATCCGCCGTAACGAAGTTTTTTTGCTTTATATTTCTACGGGTTTGAACTCAAATATCTCAGAAATTATATCACTTACAACATTTCATCACTGAATACTTTTTAATCGTAATTATTTAGCCTATCGAATGACATATGATTTATCAATGTCCGCCGAAACGAAGTTTTTTGCTTTATTTTTCTACAGTTTTGAACTCACTTATCTCAGAAAGTATATCACTTACGACATTTCATCACTGAATACTTTTTGATCATAATCATTTAATCTATCGATTGACACATGTTTCATCACTGGCCGCCGAATCGAGGTTTTTTCAAAATGGCGGACTTGTAGGTATGCCAATTAGGTTCGATGCCCTTTAAAACTCATGTAAAAGGTATTAAAAAAAAATATCGCGGGAGTTTCTTGCCGCTTCTTCTCCCGGGACCACTCACGGTAGGGATTTGTTGAAGCGATGGCGTTAAGTGACTTTCGAAAAGTGTTTGTAACAAACCTACTTCGAATAAAAAAAAATATATTATTCTCATGAATAAAGCATATTACAAAGTTGATGAGTACTTAAATGATAAGACTGCTTGGATATGAGTTTTTTTTAAAAATTAAATATTGCAATAAGTAGTAGGTATAAAGTGCTGTCTGTAACTGTGAGTAGGAAAAAAAATAATCCCGGGAGTTTCTTGCCGCTTCTTCTCCCGGGACTACTTACGGTAGGGATTTGTTGAAGCGATGGCGTTGAGTGACGTTCGAAAACTGTTTGTAACAAACCTACTTCGAGTAGGTACACGATTTCGAAAGTGCCTATCTGTGCTCTATTTCACGATCAAAACGTCAGACGTGATTCTACTACGCTCTTAAATTGCCTAAATTAACAAATCATCACGATACTGTACGAGAATACATGGAAGGGGTCTTTCATATTCATATGATTTTGATATCACAACCTTTACTTATTCGCAGATATCAAATGAGGTGTCTCATTGCTCTTTGTATTATAAAATAATATTATGTATGATCAAGTATGGTTCGATTAATTAATTAAGATATTTTTATCTCTGACAAAAACATTTGTATATGAAATAGATCAGTAACTTAGCCATGATTACAATTAATTCGATAAATGATATAATGGAACTCCCAATGAACAGGTTGATCACTCCTCCACTCCTCACTGGAATACAAAAAGATTAAATTATTGTTTAACCTATCAATCATCACGGAAAACATCCCCTTTGATAAATTAAGTAAAATTTGGGATATGCTCAGACTTAACGTTGGCCCCTCTCATTTGTCAGTACCTAAACAGACACCACCGATAGGGCGAGACAGCAGTTTCTGAAGAGGAATTGGGTTATTGGTCGCACGCTTTGCCTTCATCTAATCTTGGCTCAGTTTAAGATTCATCCACTCTCAAAATTACTGTATATCTCCGGCTTGGTGGCAATGATTGTGAGCATCATAATTATTATCTGCATTTCTGGGCAAAGTGTGGACCGATTGGGTCTACTTGGTCTGTCCTGAGTGCTAGGTCTCTACCGGCCACATTAACACCATGTGGTATGTGCAGAGACGATGGTGAGAGACCCGACGGTGCAATACTTGAAGGTACTGTGGAGATTGAGTCGCACTCTGATGGTTTAACATGTGTAGACAAATTGGCCCCATGGCTCAGCATAATTATGTGCATGACACATGCATTATAGAGCCCAGTTTATAAGCGTCGCAAATACTTACTCTTCTATTAGGTACTTCTGTAATAGTATAGTACTATAGTCTTCTAAAAAGACTGAATTTGTGGCGCTTCCTATTGAAACTGTGGGGTCGATTGACATGAAGTCTTTCATATAAGTCAAAACTATTGGTCCTCACTTCAGGAGACCCGAAGTCTGCCAGTTATCTTGCCCAAAGAATTAGTTTGGCTGTACGTACCTACAGCGGGGCAATGCTGCTTTATCAATCATCACATCACATATTTGTTTGATTCTGTTGGATCAATAGGTACTTACGCATTATGTCGTTGGCATGGATTAAGATGTCCCGTACAACTCTGATTCTTGGGAAAGAAGTAATTCCAATCTGAAGTCTGCTCAATGATTCTTCATAAGTAAAGTTTTCGTATTCCTTGCGATATATATCTGTTTCACAGTTATTGAGACAACCACAATCTTTTGGCGATGTAGGAAGTTTTCTAGAGTACCTTCTCTTTACAAGATTTTTAGGAGGTTTTAAAGACATTATCTCTTTCTTATACTTCCGAACGCATTTTAGTTCGTTGATAGTACATATACGTTCACTCGCTGTAAAATGGATAGATTTTATTTATTTTATTTATTTTATTGTAATAAAAATGTGTTGAAAACAATTTACATTCTTAGGATTTGATTTGCTTAGTGTGTAACTAGGTATTGAGTGCAATAAAGTTTGGCTGTTGGCCTGTTGCTTATGTTTAAACTGCTGTAACGTTCAGGAAGAAAGGAGATGTAAGTGGGCGGTCAGTTTAATCAGGTTTGGATGTCGGGAAAATAATAAATAACGGTTTAACGAGCAAATGGCTTAGGAATGCATCGGACTCAGGCTACGTTCGTAGGTAGGTAGGAATGAGAATAATGGAAATCCCAAAATAATTCGGTCCTCAGTTTGATTAAGTCCTCTAATTTAGCGAAATCACAGTAGGTAATTATATTAACTTACGTAAGGGTTTATAAAAATGGGGAAGACATCCACACAGCTGCAGAATAATTCTAATTCTACATTCTAACATGCAGTGGTTGTAGGAGTAAACTGGATATCGATTGTTCATCGGTTCATTTACAAATCTGTAAATATTCACCTAAAGTAAGGTCCTGACTTATATTATTTGTTAGGTTAAGGTGGGGCACACACACCTAGGATTGACCTGAAGTATCTGGACATAACTTCAAAAAGTCGGTATTTGTCGGGACATTTTGTATTTTGTCGGGACTTGTCTAGACATCATGTGAAATATCGGGACAATCCAGACGAATTCAGACTATCTGGCAACGCTAGGTTACACGGGGTACACTGTTAAAAATGTTAGAATGCACATAACTCCATCTCAATCATTCCTATATACTTTTGATAAGATCATAATAGGCACCTATCTTGAAATAATTGTCATTGCCCCAGCTTTTATCGCGTTTCAAAGATAACAAACGTACCTAATTACCGAGCCCCATCTTACCCTACTGCGACAGAACAGGGCCAGCGCGCGCTCAAAATCTGGCACTTAAAATTGGTCCACTGGGACTTTGGCTTTACCCATTTGGTATATTATATACGTACCTATTAAGTGGAGTTAACCTACCTGCATTGTCTTAATGAGATAGATACCGGTCGTATCTCATCCGATACTCGACTGCTCCAAACTGACAATCCAAATGTTCTATATCCTTCTTCAAAGATTGTGAACGAGGGACTAGTACTTAGGATCAACTCGTCTGGATGATGTATGAATACCTTACACGGAGAGAGAATATTAGCAAACTTAGGTAAGAATAAACCGATGGGATCAATTCTATCCTTATCCTTATTTGAGGAGTGATTACGTATGAATGGCTATTTATCATCAGAATATCAGATTTTCTCGTCTACTGGCCTATTACCATTAATGCTTGATAAAATGTGAGATCAATGTAAGAGAGTCTGTCCACACTGAAATAATAACTGTCCCTGAATAACACGTAAGTAACATATGATAACAGTCGTTAAGCCGGAGGCTCTGGGCGGCTTGAAAACTTCCGACACTTGGGTTGGCCACTAACCCCGCCACCATTCTGCACTGAACAGCGTGGTGGAGTATGCTCTAGGCCTTCTCAAGGGGAGAGATATGTGTTCAATAGTAGGCGATTAATGGGTTGAAATTGGATCCCATAAAATCTGTATTGATCTCGCCCCATGGGCCATAACCTGTCTACGCTTATGCACAGTGGTAGAGCTCATGGGTAGAGCACATAAAGGTATTTTATTCCTTCTGTCTTCTTTTTCATTGTCACCGACGCAAATGCCTTTGGTGTTGCTGATATCAATGGGCCACGGTGCCACTTGCCATCCGGGGGCTCGTCTGCGTGTTTATTACTCGTCATACGCATGCTATCGTCAATTGCCGCTTGCTTGTCGCTAGCTTGAAGCTTGCTTGCATCTTTCGTAAGAATGAAATCTATCAACGAAATGTTATCGTCGCATTTGAGTATTACCACCAATGATATTGTATGTATCTCTATACATAATAGTTGGCATTTTTCGTGAATGGGACAATAAGAACCCTTTAATAAATTTGTTCTCCTAACCAAGCTTCCGTATGCTAGGAGCTTTGTAGAGCAAGTTTATTTTTATTTTTAATTATACTATATTATGATTTTGGTGCCCCTGAAATTGCCGCCCGGAGCGGGTGTCCCGGTGCTCCCCCCCAGATTACCTACTAATCTTATATATAAAATTCTCGTGTCACGGTGTTAGAAGTTGAACTCCTCCGAAACGGCTCTACCGATTTTCGTGAATCTTTGCGTGCATATCGGCTAGGGTTGAGAATCGGACAAGATCTATTTTCATCCCCCTACCCCTAAAAAATTTTGGCAGTACAACGTTTGCCCGGTCAGCTAGTTACCTTATAAAGTGTATCGGTGTAATTAGTAACTTGTGCCATAAAATCGCCCTCGTAGATAGTTACTTTAATGTTGGTCTGAGCATATTCGTGATATTTTTCGTGCCAGTTCCTGCAAACAAATTATGGAAATAATAAAATTGTCGGTGTTATAGTATCAATCAGCAGTTACGTTATGTGACCACTGATGAATCAACTTCTAGAAAAGTGCTTCTGAAATGGACAAACGTGGAAGAAAGGTTCTCAAATGGCACCCAGGACTGTAAAAACTGCGTCAAAAGAAGCGTACGGATTTTATTATTCAGTCGGACTATTTTGCCTGAGCTCTTCAACTTGTCCAGAGAAATATTTATTAAAAATTAGAACAAGAATGGGATTATAATAGCCTACTTGAAATTGAAATTTGAAGTTTAAAAACTTACATTGGATTGTCGTAAACTGCAACATTAGAGTTAATGACGTGACACATTCCCATTTCCGTCATGGCTGCTTCAAGTGAGATGTTCCAGTTAGTACTAGTGGATAGAGAATTGTCTGGGAATTTTATGAAAACCTCTGCCGCCAGTTTTGAATAGGCATTCGGATGCAGAAGCTGTAACGACTTAATTTTAATTTTCTGATGGGTTTGACTATTGTTATCTTAGCAAAGATATTACAGGTATTAGGTATCTATATCGTTAAAAAAAAAACAAAAATCTATGTGTGTGTATGTATATTCCCTATATGTCCTCTATAGTTTCCAAAATAGCTGAATCGATTTTGATGCAATTCACAAGCGATTTTAAAATTAGCCCAGCGTGTGATATTGTGTAGTCTGGTTGCGATCGTATGTTTTTTTTTTGGTTTATTAGTGCTATATATTATATCACCTACAATAGGTACTTTATAAATGTTGTTTTAAAATATACCCACCGAAGATATGTTTTCGGGTATATCGAGATGGATCAAGTCTATGTTATCCATACCTCCGGCGACGACACTCCACATAAAGGTATCGGACTTCATTCCAGATCTGTTAAACGTTTCGCTGAGAAAATCGACCTCGATTAAATCAAGTATCTACCTATACGGTATATAAGCGATATTTTTACAGAATAGTTTTTGGTAAAGCTTGCTAAAGTGGTAACTTACTAAAATAACTGGTAGAGTAAAATAACAGTAAGAGAATCCAAGAAAACAGTGATATTGGGCTGAAAACCAGGAGGTATCAGTACCCCGTAATCCATTTCCTTGCAATAGTTTCTCGAGCTAGGTGGTAAGAATTTTCACCTGTCTTAAATATTACAGTAGAAAAGTTTAACCGTTCTCTTATTCCGCAGCACATCGGTGTCGTTACTAGTTTCAACGTTACATGAAAAACTGAGCACTTGAGCACTACAAGTGTACCGTCTATGAATTGTAAATGTACATACCTACATAATTATAGTAGGGTCGATTTGCAGCCAATACAAAATGTAAACATACTATTAAAATCGTTTTCTAGGATTTCCACCATCTGACAGGAAATGCGTTTTATTTAGACAAACTGCTCATTAAAATTCAGTTGCAAGATTCCACCAGGACAAACATGCATTGTAAGTTAAATAAAAGCTTGTAAAATAAAAATAAAGTGGGTATATAATATTAAGTATTATTTATTAATCTATTAGGTACTTACTCTAGGAGATGTTGGTAAAGAGTAGCGTTAATTCTATTAAATGGACAAAGCGTTATGGCTGGGTATGAAACGTTCCAATCAAAATAATTCATCTCTACGCTCATAACAGGTGGTGATTTCTGAAACACGTATGTAGGTATTTAATTTAGTATATTTTTAATGATTAATAATGGACATTTATAAGATCAAAATTATTGACATGTAGTTAGGTACTCACAATAAGTCTTGTATATTGCGCCACTAGTAAAACTACTATTAAAGCAACGGAACCCGTAAAGCAGATCAGCCAAAATATTCTGGAATTAGGTATGGATGTAAAAATATTTTTATTCTTTGTAGCGCTCATAGTCCGATGTCTCGTGTCCAATGCAACTGCCGGCGCATTTGGTAGAATGGATTGAATTCAAGTGAATGTGTAAGCAGTAGATTTAATAAATTCGTATCTACGTGCTACAGGCGCTACAGCGGACACGACACGAGAAGCTGTCAGTAGCTTGTTATCGATGGATAGCAATCGGCCTTGGCCTAAGGATTTCCTACTCTTTGCTTCTAAGCAAAGATTAGACTCTAGTCTAGTCTTTTCCTGCATCGACTTGAGAGGCGTGGTAAAATAAGCTCGAGGCGTTCGTGTTTTTCTTTTTTCTCAAATATGAGGAAAGTCCCAGTAATTTATTAATTGCTTGATATTGCTACATAGAGCCATTATTTACATCGAGACACGTAAAGCTATTTCACAGCTTGTTTTTAGAAGTAGGGTGGTAGCTAGCCACGGGTGGAATAGGTAGGCCAACCACTTTGCACATTAAGTACCATCAGGATTAGTCTGAATGGTAGGTACAAAGCCAAGCAACTTCCAGTATCTAGGACTGTTCGCTGTAGCTTCGCTCGTTGAGCAGCAGGTTTAGCAGGAGGTTGGCTTGAGCAAGGATGTGTCGCAGGGAAATGCAGGAATCCGTGATTTGATCAAATCTCTAAGGGATTAACACAGCAGGCATTTGATCTAATCACTGAAATTTTTTAGTGAAGTGACCTAACAAAGTCGTCATTCTATCATCATGCGGGATTCGATCAAATCACAGATTCTTTCATTTTCCTGCGAGCGACAGATGGAATGGCATGGAAACTTACATTCTAATTAAATATTTGATATTATAAAAAAATACTTTACCGTTCCACAAAGTGTATCTGTGTATTAAGAATATAACACAGACCATGAATTGTAGAGTTATCTAGATCTTGCCGTATAACATTTAAAAATGAAGTTCCATTATTTTTTCTGCATTTTTTCTTATTTGATTCTTTATTTACTTTCAAAATTTTCTTCAACATTATTCTGAAAATATTACATTACATATTTATTTTGATTATTTTTTTATTATACACTAATTAAGTATTTACGCTACGAGTCTTATTTAACATGTTGGCCATGTTGCAATAGGTCAGCAATAAGGCTGTAAAATTACCCGTGTAAAATTATAAGGGTGAATATCAGAAACGTGCATTTTTTTTCAATTTTGGTGGTGAAATTTTTTCTTCAGTTTTCGTGAATAATGAGAACCTGGTATAAGATAAGACAGTCGAATTGTTACACTTTCTTTTCTTATTCCAGGTCCTCATTTTTCACGAAAACTGAAGAAAAAGTATCACCACCAAAATTGAAAAAAAAATGCACGTTTCTGATACTCACCCATAAGTAGCGAGGATGATAGTAGCGTAGCACGAGAAATAAAGCATAAATTAATGTTACTTACACCGAATGTAATAACGAGTTTCGGTTTACGTGTATTAGACTCTCAAACTCCGATACAAAGTGGCGTTACAGAGTAATCTGTATTGATTTATGTTCTTTTTTACAGGCAAATAAGCGTATTCCGAACGTATGATTACAGTGGAGCTTCCAAATAAATTCTTTAACGTTTGTTTATTTTCCTGTTTGTAGGTATGTCCTGATATAAACGTGTGTATTACTTACATCCTATTTTATATAAAAAATAGGTACCTGTACATAATTGAAAGGAATATTCGGTTTTTGATAATATTATTTAATTAGCTTCAAATCATTATGCCTAGTTGTCGAACATATTTTTATTTTCTGGATTAAGAAGAAAACTGAAAATCTACGTTTTACATTTGTACAGTTGCTTATTGGTGGATGAATAATCAACTGAGATAATCTCGAAGATTCAAAGTTCTTAGAAACTTGTAAACAACTAACATGAATAAATTAATTAGGTACGTCGTACCTACTTCCATGATGTTTCTCAAAGCATTGTTGCCTCCACGAAATAACCGATGTCGGCCACCTGTTCCTGCATAAACTATTCATAGGTAGGTACCTACTGAATTGCTCGTACACACAATGTTTGTTACACACATTGTTTGTGCAGCAATGTAGCAATGTGACGTGTTTCAGCGTTGAACAGCAGGGTACCTATTTCAACCTGAATCATCTCAACCAATAAATTGTTCTACCTCTGGTTTGGCTCACAATGTATTAAGAGGTACATGGCCAATGGCCATTGGTAGTTTACTAGTCATCACGTTGCCTTACTTATCTACTTGTCAAGTACAAATTAGCAGTTTTCAAGAACTTTGGTGAACGCTATGGAGAACAGTGATAATTATTTCTACTAGGTAACTTATGTGGAGGTTTCGGTTTATTCCTGAAATCCCCATCCCTCTAGATGTGCGAAATACCTACTAATGTTCATTGTAAATAGGTATCACAATTCACAACTATTTACTGTACCTACCATAAAATACCCACCTATTACTATTTTTATTACAAAATATCAAATGTTTTCCTCATTGATTTGAGTATGATTTAATTTGCTTAGTATTTATTTATACTTTTTGTTGTTTATACACCTTAACAAAAATTTACATTAAAAGAAACATTGCTATAATATTATAATACATTATACAATAACTACAATGGTCGGTCTTATCACTTATTTAAAGTGATTTCTTCCAGACAACCAATTTTACCATTTTATTTTGGTTAAGCCTTGTTAGTCTAACCGTCGATGGTAATGGAAAGTAAATATGCCGTGTTCAATACTTAATGATGCCTCTGTTTCTTTTGAAAATAACGTCATTATTCAATACGTAACTAGTACTTCTAATGGTTGGGATTTAAGTGGCCTGTTATTATAATTTATACACACTCAAATTTCTGTACAATAGGTTACTAGTAGATTATTGTAGTACCAAAAACGTTTTTGTATAGCCTATAATTGGAAGTTCAGAATACCTCTATACAACTCATGGGATAGATGAAAAAGATACAACTCTAGGGTATCTTGGGTGGAAATAAAAATTAAATGAAAGAGGCAGATTCCTGGCAAAGCTTTAACTAAACCCACTCATTGAAACCTCTCCCTTGTGCCCGAAATAATTGATTAAAAAGATTTTTACGTGCCTCCTTCCAAGGCTGCTTAATTTCATCGACCCAGTTTAAAATAAGTTATCTACGACTACCTACTTACTAATTTTTTCATACCCATTTGTTACCCGCTCCACATAAGATCATACAGCGTTAAAATGCAAGATAAATTGCATGATGGTCCATCACGCAGCATGATCATGAGCATGAGTACGTAAATACATGGAATCGTCTAGAGACCGCTTTACGTAAAGCGTGCATGATGGACCTTTATGCAAGCCATCATGTACCTACATCCTAAATAGTTCCTACCTAAAGTTTCTTGCCCTCTACATAAATGCATGTCATGCTGCATAATCGTCTAGGAAACGCTTTAAAAAGTAGTATCGCGTAATGAACCTATCTATGAAATAATTGTCTGTTATTAACCTAACCTATCTTTTATGTACCTAACCTACCTATCGAATATGTTGGGATGTTAAACCTCTCCTCTAAAACATAGTTTACATTAGGTACACACTTCTTGAATTTCAATCTCTAGAGAAGCAGTGGTAACATGTTTAAATTCTCTTGGGAATGATTTACTGAGAGAACGATCTGTTTGTTACACATAAAACTCTCGAGACTCGTTGCAAACAAACGCGAACTTTATCAGAACGCCCGTGTTGTATTCAAGAATGCCCTAATCGGCCATTTGCCAGCGTTAAGCCCCTATTTATTATCGTAACTAGTAGAACACTATCGCTTTCGGGGCGAGGCGGAGATCGTTCTGTGTTTCTTACTGCCCATTTGTCTCCACCCTCTTATTAATTCAACAAAACGCGGAAGCTACCGAGATAACAACTTTTTGTAAAATGCTTTAGTAGTCGCATTTTTTACTCTTGTTGATGTAATACTGGTGTAATCAGTATGTACCTACTTCTAGTTTAAAGAAGTAGGAACGATCTTTTATGTTATACCTAAAGCAACACTTTTTTAACTCCCGACGATTATAGAGGGGTGTCATAAGTTTGACGTGTCTGTGTACCTATCTGTATGTCTGTATCGTAGCTCCCAAACGGATGAACCGATTTTGATCTAGTTTTTTTGATTGAACGGTGACTTAATCGAGAGTGTTCTTTCTTAGCTATGTTTAGTGTACATAAAAGGGGGGTTTTTTAAATTTTAATTGGCAGGAATTATAATAACTAAATGAAATTGTGGTGGCGTTCATTCAGATAGATCATTAAAGAGACGGTGTGCTTGGCGGCCAGTGTTTGTAACCGCTGCTGGGATGTTGGGAAGCCGTATAGATAGGCTATATCATACTGTCTTGGCGATTTACGAGTATATACAGTATTATAAGGAGCCATCCATAAATTACGTCACACTAATTTCATGACTTTTTGATCCCTCCCCCCGTCCTTGTCACAGCTGGTCACATTTGTGAGAGTTTCCGCCCTAGTGTGACGTCACATATTATGTTTTAACACTTAGAAATTATTAAATTAAAACAATAGTTCCGAAATAATTTTTATTTCCATTAGTTGTTTTTTTTTTTAATATTTACCTATAAATGGCAATTATTCGATTTTGAAATGTGACGTGACGAAATTTATAACCCCTCCCACCCCTTGTCACACTGTCACATTACATCGACCCCCCCTTTCTCCCCCTTAACGTGTGACGTAATTCATGGATAGTTCGCTTATGGACAAGGACTATTTTCTCAAAGCGAAGCGAGGCCGGGTCTGCTAGTTTAAAATAAACCGATATTAATATACTCACTCATAGTTCATAATTCTCATTATTTTACCAGAAACTAGAACTACATTTTTAACTAGAATTATGGATTAAACGTAAATTTATTAATAAAATTACAATCGACAAGTTTACCTAAACAGAACCTTTTACAAACATTAATTAATTGCAACGAAGACGATCTATATTAACCGCAACTATCAACAGCTAGTTCTATAAATAGATTCCTGACAACTAAATAAGTCCGTCACGTCCAAAAGCCACACGAAGAGTGAAAACATTCCCAGCTCGACGTTCCTTTTTATACAGTGCCGCTCGTCCCATCCTAAGGAGTAGGGTGTTCATCTAAGACGGCCGTTCCTGATAGTCGGTCGTCCTCGACCGAATTGCCATTTCTCTCACGAGTCTTTCAAAGGGTGGTATTGGTAAGCGTGGTCATTGTCATCATTATCATCAATTTGATTTGCATCTGCAACACGCAACACATCATATAAGGATTTGCATAAGTAGTAAAATACTAAGTAGTCAGAAGCTAAACGAATGCAATATGAAGTTTCAAATCTATACTGTACAGCAATAATACTTTGAACTAAATCATAAGATCCAGTACCACGGGCGCAAGCGTGCACTCAAGTGCCCGATAGTAAAGGCCTTAGCAGCTATTTAAGTTGAAAACATAAAATATGAAAGACTAAAAAAACTTAGCTCCAGACTCAATGGACAGCACAAAACAATAAAAAAAACATTCTGGATTACCATGTGAAGAAATGTAGAGAGAGATGCTGTGACAAGCCCGCGTTATCTTGTCAAGACAAGCCCACGTTATCTTGCCTCCAGCTCCAGACAAGCCCACGTTATCTTGCCTCCAGCTCCAGACAAGCCCACGTTATCTTGCCTCCAGCTCCAGACAAGCCCACGTTATCTTGCCTTCAGACAAGCCCACGTTATCTTGTCTTCCTAATACTCACCCTCCTGGAAGAAAGTTGAGCACGTGTCGACTCGGGATTCTACTCGCCGCTCCAGAGTACCACAGGTAATAGGTTCAGCAACGGCCTGGGTCTTTTTTTTTTTCATACAACCCGGCCAGTAGCTCAAGCCTGTATCGATGGTGCGGGAGGGCGCGAACGTCCTTGGAAGGATCACGCATGCCGGAGTCCAATTTTGCGGTAAACTGCGTCGCCTTGTTCACGAACACAAGGCCATCAACTGCATTTGTATAAGGCTGCCTGCGACCCTCGTCAACGTATTCCTCCTGCTGTCGCTGATTAGCGATGAGCAACTCAATCGCTCGCTGTCGCCCTAAAGTCAGCAATGCTTCCCTGTTTGGATCAGAATGATTAAGGGCAACATCTCTTACTTAATAAGAGATGTGATTATATAGTCGGAGTTGCGGCAATAATGCCAACGAGTAATTGACGGTGGTACGAGGAGTAAGGATGGTAAAGTGTGGCTCTCCTCCCGAGGTAGGTATGATATCGTGTGGCTTTTCTCTATTGGATGTGACGGACTGTTGTTCGACAGCACCGATGTCGGCATTCTACTTTCAATGAATTCAAATCTCAAAAGAATACGATCGTAAACTATGTCAAATGAGTTGGTATGGTAAGTACGGTGACCAAAAGAAGCTTCACAACGTCTACTAATAGGTGATCGAGACCTACACGATGTGTCACAGTATCTAGAAGACCTTTTGTGATGGTCAGGCGAATAATTTCGATGGCGACTAGATAATGGCGGTGTGTGACGGTTATTCACACTGCCTTGACGATTATGGCGTGATCCACTCGTACTATCATCACGACGTTGCTTACGTGACAAATCTCGTTCTTCCGATCGGAAAGAACGACCCGAAATTTTATAAAAAGATGTGGGTACTTACAGATTTTTGTCAGCAAAACAACACTGATACTTACGCAACATAACAAACCTATGAAATCAGATGGCGAACAGTCTAATGTGGATTTATTGATCCCACGACTGAAATTATGGATTAAACGTAAATTTATTAATAAAATTACAATCGACAAGTTTACCTAAACAGAACCTTTTACAAACATTAATTAATTGCAACGAAGACGATCTATATTAACCGCAACTATCAACAGCTAGTTCTATAAATAGATTCCTGACAACTAAATAAGTCCGTCACGTCCAAAAGCCACACGAAGAGTGAAAACATTCCCAGCTCGACGTTCCTTTTTATACAGTGCCGCTCGTCCCATCCTAAGGAGTAGGGTGTTCATCTAAGACTAGTTTAAGACCGAGAATTCAAATCATGCAAACTTTAAGTAATTTAACTTTAAAATGGCTTCACCAGTTTTGCGAGAGTGTTGACAGGCGAATAGGTATCTCAAATTTTATTAAGATGGGAGTAAAGTTCGCCTTTTCCTGTAAGTAGGTACATAATAGAAAAACCATTCATAATATTTCAAAAATGTTGACAATTTTTTGCAAGTTTTTTTACGTGATCGTCTTATAAATCGATGAACACGGGTTGCATGCACTAAAAAGGGTCCCGTTCCGCGAGCGAGAGAGCGGCAAAAGCGAGAGAGAGAGGCACGATCGGCTACGATCGGCGTATCGTAGCCGATGCCGTAGGCCAGCCGTAGGCGATCGTAGTTGAGTGGAGCGGAGTGGGGCGGGGCGGGGCGGGGCAGAGCGGAGCTTTGTCATGACGTTGTCACGTTAAACTACCGTCCGTAAACCGACTTTACAGACAACCATTTTTTACATTAAATTCGCATTAATTCAATGCACTGACATAACGATTAGTAAGATTCGATTATTTGTGATAGTTTTCTTAATAGATAAGTGTTACTAATGTTAGGCTCAACTCATAATACGAGAGTGCTATAATTTCCGGGTCCTGGTAATTATAAACGTGACATGGAAAGTGATATATTCTTTCTCAGTAGCTTTCAGCCTCCGGCTTACAGTGGCGTCAAACTGAAAACTAAGTTGGGATTAGAATTCGGCCGGAATAGTCGTATTCTGGAGTGGTGCGACTCAGTTAGCCCATTCAATTTGCGGCGTGTGCAGTAACTGCAGTATGTGTTTACTGGAACACAAATTACTTGAAACAGGTTGCAATAATACCTACGTCGTAGGTACATTATTTATTTTACCCTGAGCAATAGGTATAATTTCACGAAGTATTGTAGGTACCTACGTTATGTTAGGTTATCGCGTGTAACCACGATATTACTTTGTTTAGTTTTTCTTTAAAGATAATAATTTGCGAACTTTTACTATGAGAAAACAGACTCTCCGATTAGGTTAAAAAAGAAACTGTAAACATAATCTTAAATCTTCATAAAATCTCTATAGTCACCATACCTACTGTTAGGAGAAATGGTTGAATTTGCATACCCAGTGCATAAATAAGACTTATTATCTTAGATTGAATTAGATCAATTTCCAGTGAGCAGCTTGTTTCAAAGATCTGGTTTGAATAATTAGATTTAGCGTTATAGCTAAGTTTTGCAATATTTTATTTTTTTTCCTTCAGAATTACTTTTACCATAATTATCATCACAAATAGGTAAGTAATACGAAGTGAAACATGGAGATTTTTCCAAGCCATAGTAGCCACTTTTCAAAAAACCTGTCTACTTCCTGACATTTATGCTTCATTACGCTTGGAAGAGAAAATAATTTGGCCTGGCACCGATTCAAATGGTTAATGGGCAATTGGCACTGCTAAAACAACAAATCCACCGATTGAAAGAATTCTGTTTGTATAATAGACTGCAGTCTACTTGAGATAAGTAGGTACGCTATTTATAAGTACTCGAATTTTTGAAAAATATTCGATCAGTTGACTGGGTTAGGTATTTAAACGGTGGGTAACTAGCTAAAAGCACAGCTTATTAAATGCTCGCGAAGTTTTATTTACCTAGTAATTCATTTTAAAATATTATTTTCAATATAATTTTCTTTTAATATTTGAAACACCGCGTCTCGGAGTCGTATGTGATCACACTGATCACTTGCAACACACACTGCTTATGAAGTTAGATATAAAGTGAAATTTACTTCATGATTAATATTAATTATTATAAAATGTATTTTATTTAAGTTTCACATTCACACGCACATTGTATACATGCCATTGTTAAAAGGTTTCTGGTTTTCTTAATTTGGGTTCAGAATATTGTTAAACTTAGTTCTCGCTTTTGGTGCATGGTGTTTCGTAGACCGCATTTCTGTTTTTATATTGTACACGTAATAGATACGAGTACCTAAAGTCTGCGGGTAAGTGGCGTGTTAATAGCTACATACCACGGACGTAAAAAAAAGACGGACGTAATCCCAAGAACAAATTCAGTGAAGCACCCATAGGAATACCAACTCTGTATTCGTACAAGTACACACACCCACACATTGACACCATACGGCTACGACATTGACACCATCGCGAATCAAAAATTACAAAATTACGCACACATGGTAAGCGAGCTGTCAGCTGTCAGCTTCACTCTCGATTAGACAAGGTTACGTCCGTTCTTTTTTTATGTGCGTGCTACATACCTAATAATATCACTTCTTAAGTGCGAATCGCTCTGTGGATATTATGATTCTCAGTAAATCAAACCATCCTGTTTTCCTTTTCAGATAGGTATTTCCAGCAAATGACTCGATACCAGTGAACTTTTCCTTATTTAGTTTAGCTAAAGAAATAAGGCTGCGTAATGAGACAAGTTTGCGAAAGTTCTGTAGTAGCCATGTTGTTTTTACTGCGCTTAGCGATAAGTGCTATTTAGTGCTTGTTTTGGTCTCCTGCTACAATGGTTCGCGTCGTTTTACTCGTTATTTTTGTTTGTGTGTTCTGTTTTAATAGCTTTGATAGTGCTTACTGTTGCAGTATCTACATAAACACTTTAAGATTTGTTATTTTGGGAAAAACGTTTAATTTTTTATACGCCTACTTAAACTTTTAAAGTTTTTGGAGATTAAGGAATACTTAATCTATACAACGTTCCCATAGAGCCTGCTGAACAATAGACAAGGCAATAGGCTGTTCCTTCTGCTTTTGAATGTGGCTGAGCTATGACACATCGTTTTTCGACGATAAGTATGGTAAACTCATCTAATTACTGACTTATTTAAATTAAAACATTTGAAGTGGAATGCAACATTTGCAGATTAATTTCATCACTGAAGATTAATTTTCTTATATTTCACGCATAGAGCTTAAATAAGTCATGAAATAAGATAAGTTTACCTTACTCTTGGTGGTAGGGTTCTTTTATTAATTGCCATAAACAGACGACACTTTTAGAATTGTCACAAACGCCCCAACTCAAAGTTACTAACGGTTACTTTACGGCCGGTCTCAATAATGTACTAACATTTAAAAAACTGTAGATAAAGCTACCATTAGTATGTTATCTGTCATATTTGTCAATTTTTGCGTCTCAATAACCTTCGGTGGATAGAAAATATCTACCGATGACATTGATCTACCGTTCGGAGGGCCAAGTCATACCGTAGGTATGTTGGTCCATACAAAAATAAATACTTGCGTCTCAATAACGCTTTGACAGC
This sequence comes from Thymelicus acteon, assembly GCA_951805285.1. Lineage (NCBI taxonomy): Eukaryota > Metazoa > Arthropoda > Insecta > Lepidoptera > Hesperiidae > Thymelicus > Thymelicus acteon. The sequence goes on along the minus strand of OX638229.1, from coordinate 7,817,049 downwards.
TAACTGTTGGTAATAGAAGTTACCAATTATCGGAGTTTTTCATGTCGCTCGATTTCGACGGATAATTGGTAGATTTCTCGTATTGTAAAGAAAATTTATGAAAAAATCATGAATTTATTAATCAGTGATGAGTGATAATGAATTTTATGAAGCCTGTGTATTTGATTCCGCCTATTTTAATACGGTACCAAGATCGTAGAAATTATCCTCGTATAAAATATATGACTGAATTGTGTGAATCCAATTTTGTTTATATACCTATATTCAGATTAAACATAATCTAAATTTTACTAACAAAAAATAACCGACTTCAAAATTACTCAAAAACTACTTATCAGATCTCATTCAAATTTAAGTGGGACCACATGACAGCCACCAGCTTTCGATTAAAAAAAGAATCATCAAAATCGGTTCACCCAGTCGAAAGTTCTGAGGTAACAAACATAAAAAAATACAGTCGAATTGAGAACCTCCTCCTTTTTTTGAAGTCAGTTAAAAACGGCAGTGAATGAGAATTGAGGACAATTCCTATCTTTAAAGTTTTAGGTAAGTAGGTAGGTATTTTAATAAAACAAGAACACTAAGCTTTTTAAGTTAGATATATTTTGAAATTATAAGAAAAACATTTCGCCTTTTCAGAAATAATGGTGTATCCCTGCTACATCAATAGCTATTGGCCTTATGTACTTCATCTTTTGTGAAAGGTCTGGACTTCATCTGCAAAGAAACTTCCTTTAGTACATTTGGCAACAATTGTTTTGTTTAAAAGCAAAAAAAAAGCAACAACCCATAACTGTCCCACTGCTGGGTTCCGGGTCTCTTCTCACAATGTGAGGGGTGTTAGGCCATATTCTACCACGCTGGCCAAGTGCAGATTGGTAGACTTCAACCACCTTTAAGAACTTTATGGAGAACTCTCCGGTGTGCTGGTTTCCTTACGATGTTTGTTGTTTTCCTTCACCGAAGCTAGTGATAATTAACTTCTAATACGCACATAATATTTGAAAATTATAGGTGCGTGCCAGGATTTGAACTCGGGCCCCGGACAAGTGGGAATAAACGCTTCGTTCGGGAGACCAACTTTCTAACCGCTAGGCTATCACTGCTACAATTACAACAATTTACAATTACTACAAATTTTTGTTTACTAAACATAATAATAATATATTTTATTTTATTAACAAATAAAGTCTATACTCACGGTAATTGTTGAACTGTGTTTCATTTATTTATAAAACTAATTAATATTGCTAAAATTATGAGAACATACACGTTGTTTATATTTTGGGTAACCAAACGACATAAACGAATGTCAAATGACAATAACATGTCATCGTTGTCTAGGAAACCTGTCAGTACTAAACGTCAAATGCTGCGTTTTGTTATTACTGAAGCATTGTTCCAGGTTACATTTATCAATAATTTATTAACTTCATCCGCGAAATTCACAATACATTTGGAACAAATTATCATTTTAATATTAAAATGAAATAAGTTTATAATCAAAAACACTGAGTTCCTTTTTATAATAAAAAGTATAAAAAAGTATAAAAGTATAAAAAAATATATTGTTATGCGAAAACTAAATTTTGAGAGGGACGTAAAAACCAGAGGCAGAAATGTCACTGAAATATTATCTACCGATGATCTTACTTTTGTTTGCTTACTTTTGATTTGAGAGACGGCAGTTGCCGGGAGATCAATCTTTACTTTTGATCTCTGTTATGTACCAGAGCTCAACTGATAGTATAATATTGAGACCGGCCGTTAATCGTTCCTTAGTAAAGAATCCTTGCCTTAAACGCCATAAGGGCCTTAAAACGTACTTCATTTGTATCAGTCAAAAGCATTTCCTCCGATTTGTTCTTGTTCTGAAACGTGTCAGTTATATCTATGGTATCAGTGATGACAGTAAACATTTGCCACCCTGTGGTATTTTCTGCTCGATTTTCAAGACATAAAAAGTATCTTTATTTAGCAAAAAAAGCTGCCAGTACTTTGGTTGCCATCAAAAAAGGTTATAAATGAAATGGAGCGTGACGGTGCTTACTTATTTGTAATGTTTTCAAACTTATGTAGCAGATGATTCGTCATAATATCATCGTAAAAAACATTAATCCCATCGCGATCGTTCTTAAAAGGACTCATACATAGAATTAATATTTGTTGTGCTTACAGCCTGCACAAAAGCGCACCACAAGCATACACCTGTAGGTCTATGACCACAAGAGATACAGATAAACAAACTCATGTGACAATCGGGAGGTTGAATTAAAGTTTTTGAAGTTATACTTCTTTAGGCGCATGAAAAAAATGATGAGAGTGAAATTTTAAGTTTTGTAACACGGACGGTGACGCAAAAACGACGGTCACGAAAAACGTCCCAAGCGCTTTTTAAAAACGCTCGTTTTGAAAAAAATATTATTATCATATATTTATTCTATTGTTTTTTTGAATATTGTTTTTTTTTGTAATATTCTTTTTTTAATATTGTTTTTTTTTTAAATAGGTTTATAGTTACTAACAAAAATTAATTTTAACACGTTTTTGGAAAATTTTCCCTTCAAGGGTTAATTTTGGGGATGGAACTTAGTAAGCAACTTCGTCAGTTTTGAAGTAAATAGGGTCAAAATTTGTATATAAGCTTATAGTTAAACAGGGGAGGCGAGGGAAGGAGGAGCGGAAGGGGAGCGAAGGGGGAGGGGATGGAATGGGAGCGGGATGGGGATGGGAGGGGGAGGTTAGGGGCAGGGGGAAAGGGAATTTAATGGTCTCTGATTTGTTAAACCTACCAAAACTATAAAAGTTAAAAGTAACAACAAAGTACATTCACTGATTATTAGGCGATACGAAGTTCGCCAAGACAGCTAGTGTTAAATTTTTATTTAATGATGCCAGAGAAGTATAGCTTCTCACGAGCGTACACGTTTATTTTTTTTTTCCTCTGCACTGGGATTTTAATCAGTATGAAATTTATTTATTTATTTATTTAATAGTTTTACCAATAGTTTTACAATGAATAAATCTACTTATTACAAAAATAGTGTCTTAAGCTACATGTAAAACCTATTATATTTCTAATAGGGCTTCAATATTTAGTTTTGGATACAAATCTGTTCTTATTTTCCAATATCATGCAAATTATTTAGCTACGTAGATATTTTATTTATAGGATTATGACTATTTTTATGTGAGGTGATTCAACACAACCGTGGGTGTTGCATAATTGGTTGATACTTCATAATCAGTTCATAATGTTAAATACTTGTATTAATTACTAGTATAAATTTAAAAATTAAAATAAAGCCCGCCTGCTTTAAAAAAAGCTATCATGATATTTTTTGAAATCCTTATGGTGAGCTCTTTAATTTGATACCCATAGTGCATTATTTAATTAATTATTATTTTTTGAAACTTAAAACAATGACATCTCACAGCCACCAATTTTTTTAATACACTTATTAAGAACACTTGGAGTGAAGACGAATCTAATGATATCTTAATTATATAAATCATTTCAGCTGTTTGGAAGATATGAGGTAATAAATAATATTACACTCATACGTACATACATACAAGATACGCGCGAAAAACATAACCCTTCCTTTTTTTCCGGGGGGAAAATTCATTACGCATACCACCCAGGCGCAGGGGGCACCCGAGTGGATAACATATTTAACGGCCGGTCTCAATAATGTACTAACAGATGAAAGACTGTGGATAGGGCTACCATTAGTATGTTATCTGTCATATTTGTCAATTTTTCAGATGCAAAAATTGACAAATATGACAGATGACATACCAATGGTAGCCCTATCCACAGTCTTTCATCTGTTAGTACATTATTGAGACCGGCCGTTAGAGGATCATTATCATGGTAGAATAACATCGCAATGGAGTTGAAGGTTTGGTTAGGGTAATAACTATTCTACTATTGAGTATGATAAAAAATACCGTAGGTATCATATTTAATACGACTTCATTAATGAAAATATGATACCTAATCAATTATAGTTTCAATTCAAGTCACAAAAACAGCGAGACAAGTATTAAAAATCCATTCACACAAAGACCGCAAACAGCAATCGCACGTGAGTGTGTACTCAGCATTATCCAATTAAGGCATTAGGGGGCAAAGCGCCGCCTGACTTGACATGGAAACGCAAGAAAAATATTAATGTATATTTAACAGCCCTAATACGTTTCTTTTAAACCGTGAAACTTCACACACAAATCATTGTGGTTAATATATTGCGGGGACATCAGGGGACAGGTTTAATTCCAAAACTTCAAATAGTTAATTAATTTTATAATAAGAGTTACTTTGTGTATCATTGTTGGGATCAAAATAATTTTCAAATACTAATGCTGAAATAAAACATGCATAAGAATACAAAAAAAGTAGAAGCCTTATTCCATGTTTGTACCGGCCTGCCAGGAAGGGTTATGTCCCCCCCCCCCCCGGGGGTTGCCCGCCTTGTCGTGGCGGGGGGGCTGTTTGGGCCGCGCGCCGGCTGGCCCGAGGAGGGCGCTCCTAGCGGACTGCACAAGTCCGCTGCGGACGCGCGTGGAGGTGGGACCGCAGAAGAAGAGGAGTGCCGATATTACGGTGCGCCACTCTCCCTACCCCCTGCGAGCTGGCGAGGCCGTTCCGTCGAAACGGCACTGGTGGGGCCACAGAGGAAGAGGCATGTCGGTATTGCGCCGCTTGCCCTATCCTCTGCGGCCGAGTTGTGGTCGGTGGAAGAACCACAGACCTGATCTTCCACCGGGTACCAGTTATCTGGTATCCATGGCCTCCTAGTAGCAGACACGGGGGGAGTCTGCTACAGTACTGGTGGAGGCCGAGGAGGGAGGCGCACCTTACCATCTGGTGCGCCCATCCTGGAGGGCCTTCGGGCTTTCTCGATGGAGCCGCTTGCGGGCGGCTGCCGCCGGCGGGGTCGCGGATGTGTGCGAAAGCGTTCCCGTAACCCCGTCACAAGGCCGGCGAGGAGGAAGATGGGGGGGGGGGGGGGTAGTGGGTATACCGTGGATCTCATTAGCCTATACGGGAGTCTCACTTATTTACTTCATTCAAAAATTTTAAATTTTCGTTGATAGCCGTAAAACAACAATTATTTTGCAATTTGAAAAACAGGTAGTGTAAAATAAACGTACTTTACTCCCGTCGTGAATTGTGGTGAGATCATTTTGTATCCAAACGCCGAACGTCGTTTCAGTAGCTCAATCTCCGGTCTCTCGCCAGCTGAACCAGCGCACCGCATCGCAGAACATGAAAGTTTTAAAAGCAGAATGAAATTCTTATGATGTTATGTTGAAAATGAAAAGAAAATGTAAAGATTGAATAAAAACCATCAATAGATTTTCGTGACGATTTTGATTGTGATGATCGTGATGATTTTTTAAATAAATCGTTTTTTCGTCACTACCACAATAGGGATATTGACTAATTTTAGGATACAATTTGTTTTATAGATAGAACCTTAAGCTTCACGAAAAAAATATTATTAAAATAATAATCTTCAATTTAAAAACAAAAATTGATAAATAAAAATAATTATCAAATTTCCTACCAAAAACGTCACGTGACGTCACTAGCCGATATTCAGTACTATCGGTCGACTGAAGTCTGTTGAACTTGCATATAAAATACGAACAATGACGTCATAAGCTCAAAATGGCGTTTGAGGTCGTCACGTGATAATGAGTAATATTTTTTTACATTTTTGAAGTTATTACTTCTTAAGCGACTTGCAAACAGTGTTGCCAACTATATTTTAACAATCCCACTAAACTCACCACCAGAAAAGGCAGAAAACCACTAAAAAACTAAAAAAAATATATAGAGGAAATTAACTAAATGTGGGCTAGTGCTTTAATATGGGCTAGTAACAATTCTCGAAAACCTACAATCGAAAATCGCAACAAATGGGGCATATTACATTGTCAATATTATCACGATATTGTGATATTACTGATAGTGTAATAGGCCGTATCGCAGTATCGTGATAATATCACAGAATATTCGGAAATCTTGAAATCCGCGATACTAAGGGGGCGTGGCTTCAATAATATTGAAATGTATCTAAGGTCTTCGCGATATTTTTCTGTCATTATTCGCTTGCAGCCATGGCGGAACGACGTTCGAGTAGTGAGAATGACGAAAAGTTACGCTCTGTCGTTCTCATTGATGACATAGGGAAAAAAATGACTTGAGAGAGTTAATTCTTGTATTTGAAACGTGCCCGTCTTTGTGGAATCCGAATGATAAATCAAATACGAGTAGGTATATAAAATTCTCGTGTCACGCTTTTTTGAAGTTGAACTTCTCCGAAATGGCTCGACCGATTTTCGTGAATCTTCGCGTGCATATCGGCTAGGCCTAGGGTGGAAAATCGGACAACATCTATTTTTCATCCCCCTACCCCTAAAATTTTTTGGCAGAACAACGTTTGCCCGGTCAGCTAGTCTAATACATAAAATTCTCGTGTCATGATGTTAGAAGTTGAACTCCTCAGAAACGGTTCGACCGATTTTCGTGAATCTTAGCGTGCATATCGGCTAGGGTGGAGAATCGGACAACATCTATTTTTCATCCCCCTAAATGTTAAGGGTGGTCCACCCCTAAATTTATTATAGTATAGTAGTATTATATAAATACTATCAAAAAGAATGAAGACCTCGACAAGAACACAACCCTCGGTGCCAAAAACTGTCATTTCCCGGGATCTTTTTAATTATTAATTCTCAATTCCACAAAGACAAAGTCGCGAGTAGGAGCTAGTCCATAATATAACACGACTTACTCTAGTAAATTCAACGACGTACTGATGATGATATTATTGAAAATGTAATAGCCCAATTTCAATACTTGCGATATTGCGATACTAGGATCGTGATAATATTGACAATGTAATATGCCCCAATGACGATCGTATATTGCATTCATTCGCTCTAACATGGCAATCACTCATTATCGTCATTCGCGCGCGAGCTGTCGCCAGGGTCGGTCATACTTGTGTTACTGCTGTCGAAAAATTTTCTGCAGTACGTATCAATGTGTTATTTAATTAATGAAAATTAGATCTAAATACTGTAACTATGTGTTTTATTGCAGAATATAAGTTTAACTGTATGATTTTTGGTCGATTTATTGCTTGCTCTATATGATTTGTAGAGTATACGATCAAGTTTATTTTTAGTAAAGAATTTTGAATATGGGCTATGACTATGGTCCTAAATATGGGCTAGCCTATATAATATATAATACAGGCTCCTGACACTGCCAATGCAGCGTGTATGTTTTGTCAGGAACTTTTTCCGAAAACGCAGCAGGAAAACTGTGGGTCAGATCTTTAATGTGTAAGCTCTGGGCACATAATGACTGTGCTGGGCCAAAGCATGACACCTGGATATATTGTGATTTTCGTAGTAAATTATGATTGATATGATAGCTGATTTCTTCCATCTACCAAAGTAATTTGATCTCTGATATGATAAATATTTATAATTGTTATTTTCGTACAAGATATTATAAGTTTCTACTTGTAGCCCATATTTGAGTACCTGTTCCATATTTAGCGTCTATTTTGATATTTTGTTTAATGCTCAATTTAATAATTATATTGTAATATTAAGAACATAAGATTGTTCCTTAGCTCTTTAAAAATGTATGTGTGATTATTTTCACGTCAATAAATGGTTAATTTTTTAATAGTTTTTTATTTTTGAGGCAAAAACAAAATGGTAGCCCATATTTGGTTACTTTCCTCTATAAATAAAATGACGAGTGTTACCATGGGCGTAGCCAGGTTTAAGTTTCGGGGGGGGGGGGGGGGGGGGGTGGTTCAAGAAAATAAAACTACTAAAAGTACATAAAAACCCCCTAAAGAAAATTTAAAAATGTTTTTAGGGGTTTATTAGCACATAAAAAATTGCAATTTGTATTAACAAAATATGATAAAAAGATATTTAGTTTTTTGTTAATTACTTCTAAAATAATGATATTTAAGGAATTTTGAAAAAAGATCCTGAAAGAGGAGGAAATTTCCAATAAAAAAGTCCCAACTCTATCTTAAATATTTATATTTTTTTAACGCTGAAGATGGGTCTTTGAAAAGGTCTTATTATGGGTCTTGGTTATTATGGGTCTTCTAAGACCATTTTTGCAATTAGAGGTCCGTTTGCGAAATATTTGGCTTTGAATTGCTAATTTTGGTTAGAGTCAAGGGGGTGACCACCTGCCGGCTAAACGGTTGGAGTTGGGCAAGTGAAAAAATTGTCAGAAATGGATTATAATTCTGATGATTTTTTTTAAATTGAAATAGCCGGCAATCGAGCTGATGATCCACCTGATGGTAAGTGGCTATCGTTGCCCATGGACATCAGCAACACCAAAGGCATCACTGATGCGTTGCCGGCCAAGAAAGAGAGAAGAAAAAGAAAGAAAGAACTGGCTCTTAAGCCCCCAGCCGAACACGACGAGTCGTTTGGCGGCTGACTCATGCTCAAGGGTGGTAGCTATCCAGGCGAACCCCATGGAGAAATAATAATAGTAATATTGTTATTAAATAGCAATTAAAATCAATATTACCAATATAATTCCTCGAGGGCGGGCCGGTTTTAGTCGCCTTTTACGACACCCATCCGGCGTGGGAACTTGGTTAGTATTCTAAGCCGCCCCAATACGGCTATACAAGGAAAACTATCACGGCTATATTAGCTTAAGTAGATAAAGTGTAATCTATACTAATATATAAAGAGGAAAGATTTGATTTTTTGTTTGCATTGAATAGGCTCCGAAACTACTGAACCGATTTGAAAAATTCTTTCACTGTTGGAAAGCTGCACTATCCCCGAGTAACATAGGCTATAATATTATATTTTCAAAAAAAATTAGGGATCCTTAATAAAACTCCAATAATGTAACCCAAGGTGTAAAAAAATAAGAAAACCGAAGCAAAGCGAGGGCGGTTACTCGTAGTCGATAAAATTACTACATTGCGCATGGCCTGACACGCACTTGCCCGGTTTTTTTATACTTTCCACGAGTTTAAAGTTTTCGGGCAATCTGTTTTTAGTTCCTAAATCAAAACAATTAACTGAATACCCTATTACGGATTATCTCTTCGCCATTGCGTGGAAGCACAGATTACTATACTTGTAGTGAGTCCTTTACTCCTTTATCTCTCATCGTTGTCAAATGAGTTTCAAATCAAAAGCAATTTTGTAAAATCGTCCTAGTGGTTAAATGTCATGTTCTACCACTAAATGAACAAATCTTTTCCACTAGAAAATCCACTAGCCACTAAAATCAATATATCCCCACTAAAAGGGGTGTCGAAACCACCAGATCTAGTAGAAATTCCACTAAGTTGGCAACACTGCTTGCAAAACGTTAAACGTAATAAACGTTTAACACTGCCATGGAGGAGGTATGAAAGCATTGGATAGATAGCGCTAGCTTTTATCTTTATTCTTTACCACTTTTAAAATTTAATGTTATTACTTATACAAATCTCACAGAGTCTCAACAGCGTGATTCAGCTTCATGAACAACGCCATCTAGTTTGTACTTGTGTAAACATAGGTAGTACACAAGTAATATTTGTTCGGATAATAATAATTTATGATGAATGTTTCTTGTTTTTATTTAATACGAGTAACCGCCCTCGCTTTGCTTCGGTTTTCTTATTTTTTTACACCTTGGGTTACATTATTGGAGTTTTATTAAGGATCCCTATTTTTTTTGAAAATATAATCTAGCCTATGTTACTCGGGGATAGTGTAGCTTCCCAACAGTGAAAAAATTTTTCAAATCGGTTCAGTAGTTTCGGAGCCTATTCAATGCAAACAAAAAAATCAAATCTTTCCTCTTTATATAATTATTAGTATAGACAAAATAGTTTTTGAAAGATAATGAAGATGAAAACTGATACACGTTATTAAATTATTTATTTAATTATGTCAAAGAAGTTTGTAAAACTTCTCACGCGCGTACAAAAGTACACGCACCCTTTTTTAATTAATTATATGTAATTTATTGTAATTGATTTCGACAAAATAATAATATTTTAGGTGTTTAAATGTTTCCCTTAATACTTTAAACATTAAATTTTAAAAATTAAAAATTAAAATAATTTCCTACTGATAGTGTCAACATCCCTATTATTTACCAAGATTTTTTTTGTAACCGAGCCACCTGATGTTTAACTTATGAAACATTCTGATTTTAACCCCCGACGCAAAAAGAGTGTTACGTCTGGAATTGTCTGTGTGTGGTATGTGCACCTAAATAAATTGAAAGTTTTCATCAGTTTTTTTTTTGTATGAACGGAGACGTAATCGGTATGCTTCTTCTATATTTGGCAAAAAAGCAGTACCGTTTTATCCAAGACGAGTAACCTTCCTCGCTTTGCTTCGGTTTTCTTATTTTTTACACCTTGGGTTACATTACTGGAGTTTTATTAAGGATCCCTATTTTTTTTTGAAAATATAACATAGCCTATGTCACCCGGGGATAGTGTAGCTTCCCAACAGTGAAAGATTTTTTCAAATCGGTTCAGTAGTTTCGGAGCCTATTCAATGCAAACAATCAATCAAATCTTTTCCTTTTTACAATATAATATTAGTGTAGATAAACATTTTTGAGGTTTTCAAATTTTTTGCTAGGCGTGGAAAATATCCTATCACTATGAAAATGCCGTCATGATTAAACTGAAGATAAATACATCCCTCCCTTACACCCTGAGGTACACCCCTTACACCCTGAATAAAACTTCGTTTTATTCCTTGTGTTCCTCTTTTCCCTATAGTTTATACCAGTGATTCCCAAAGTGGTCTATATCGACCCCTAGGGGTCTATGACAACCTGCAAGGGGTCTACGTCAGCGAAAAAAAATTTGGGGGTCCATGAAATGAAAATGGGGGTCCACGATAGTGGATCTCAACACATACACTGATAGTACCTATTTACTTACATCATACTATCTTATAATATCAAAACATATACATTATTTATAAAAGTACCTATGAAGTAAAAAAAATATTATATATGTTTATAAAATTGTGTAAGTTGTAGGATGATGGTATTTGCTTTGTGGTCGCAATACATTTTGAACTTGTAAAAATGTTTATTTAATGCTACGTACCAGATACAAAATTTTATTTTGAGTAGTTTTAATTTAAATTCAATTAATAAATGTATAAATTAACATGTGTTTTTACTTTAAGTTTTTAACACTAAACTTCACTACAGGTAGAAATTTACAGGAAATCAATATCAGGTAAGTAGGGGGTCTACCCAACACGGAAAAACATGGCAAGGGGTCTACGACACAAAAAAGTTTGGGGAACTCTGGTTTATACGTTTAATGCCACTAAGAGCGACAGTGATATATGACCATAGGACGGCCCTACTGGCCAAAATATGAATACTAGCTGACCCGGCGAACTTCATATCGCATAACAAACTATTTTTTTTCTAAAATAAAAGTACCCTAAGAAACTCCTTACTCCCTTACTCACTTAGTAAAAAGCGGTTATTTTAATATTACAAACAGACACTCCAATTTTATTTATTTGTACAGATGTACAGATGTACAGATATTGTAAGTAATAAGTACTTACAATCATCATCAATATAAAAAAATGTGGTTTAACAAATTTACTCGCCAAGTTGCAATAGCTTTGACAGTAAGTAATAATATGATTTTAACTGTATTCATTTATATGTATACTGAATACAAGGAAGAGAGTAATGATTTTGGTTCAAAACGCAATTAATTCAGTGTTATTATCAAATGAGTGTTAGCACTCATTATTGCACGCAAGTTAATTGTATTATATTTGGTTACTGGAATTCTATAATTGCAAGTGGAAATTTTAGCGAATGCACATTCAGTCCGCGCACATTTGTGGGAAATGTGCGATAACTGCAGATATAAATCTACGGTTAATTTTCACGGATTATAAATATTTATAGTACAATCTGAGAACGAAATTTATTTATCAGTCTGTCATTTAAATGAATAATTCATCTTCATAATATCAGTTAAATCAGTATTACCTATAAGTTATAACTTAAATGTTATAATCTAACTCTTCGAGAACTAGGGGTTACGATCATCCTAAAGGCACATGTGGAGTTCGAACCTCGGCTTAGAACGTCGCTTGGTTGAGGAAATCAGGGCGAGCCGGCCGCTCACGCGGGAATGCCTTGTTTTCTTTTCTTCTTACCTTGGAGTCCTTTAGAGAAATGGGACCTGATCAGCGCTGGCGCCGCCAGTCTGGCGGTGACGCTATGCGTGTAGTGTCTAAAATCCGCGATGGCACATAGATATTTCAAAGTAGGTGTGATTTGAGATCATTGTGAAATATTAGTTTGCATTTAAATATTTATCGAGATTTCATAAATATGTAGAGGGTCAGGAATGTGAGGTTTTCAGAACGCTCTTGTTGGACATCTATGGACTCTATACACACCCATTTTAATCATGACTGTACATTAGAGGTTACGATGGCATATCTTGTTAATATCAAATCTATTCAACTTCATGGAAGTCCTTTGCTAGAATCTTACCAATTGCTCACTATACAACTTCCTTAGTTCATTGGCGAGTATCGCGGTGAAAGTTTTAATAAAGAGAACTTCCTGCAAACTCAAGTTCCTTCAACTTGTACTGTAATTTTGTTCTCATTAACTTTGGTCACTTTCTTCTATTCTAATTTGGTTTCGAGAGCTCACGAGAATAATCTGGAACATTTTATTTTAATGAAAGTGTTTTTAAAAATCGTTACATCGAAAAGATACAAAGGAAAAAAAAGTAAGAGAACCTGCACTTCAAAACATCTTTGACCATTTCTTCGTAAGTTCCCACAAGGATTACTGTAAATTCGGTAAAGAGACGCCAGAGGAGCGTGGAAGGATTAGTGTCGCGTGGCTAACTTACATCGCTTCACTATGCTGAGTGAACACGTTCACTGATTTAAGACCTTTTTGTGTTTTGTTCAGAAAATAGACGTGGAATCTTTTGCAGGGACTCAATCAAGCCAATACCTTTCTGTCACGGGATCATCATACTCCTCCTATCCTGTCTATATTGGGTGTATGAATGAATAATCGTCATCATAATGCCTGTCTTCAAGTAGGTACAAGTACTTTCGTAGTGTTATGTCCTATGGTCTGTTGTTGTGGGGCTCATCTGCAGATATTGAGTCAATATTTTTATTACAGAAAAGAGCAGTCCGTGTCATTTACAACCTTAGGACTAGGGACTCGTTTAAAGATCTCTTTAAGAAAATTCAAATAGGTATCACTGATACACTTATGCACGTCATCATTTTTTTAATCTACCAGCTTTTCGGAAAGAAGCTTTGTCATGGAGAAGAAGAAAAGCCGTAAACCTCGGTAGTTTCGTGCTGCTTATTCTCCCGGGCACTTTCACAGTAGGGCCTTGTTGAAGCATTGGCGTAGCTTGCATGACTTTCAAAAAGTCGTTGTAAACCAAACCAATTTTGAATAAAAACATTTGACTTGATTTGATTTGATTAGGACTTGAGTCTCCTTATAATGTCCACCATGATAGCCAGTCCTAAGTTTGGGTAGAATTCGAACACCATTTGACTTTTTATAAGGTTTCCTCGCCATGCTTATCTTCAAGAAAGACGTTTATTTAAAAAAAATGTAAGTGCTTGCAGGATTCTAATTCGATTCCCCAGATTAGTATGCTGACGTTTAATTACGAGTTCATCATGCTGTGAAACTATGAAAGAGTAATTAATAATTTAGATTTAATTACTAAATATTTGGATAACGATAGCTAGGTATCTGTAATTTGTTGAGTAATAGATATTCAGAGTGATCTATAATTAAGCCTGCAGTAAAAATTAGACGTCGAAATTTACTCATTTTATCTGATTAAAGTGTTTGCCGGAAGAATACCTTTTAAAAGATAGTGAGTCCTTATCTCAGCGTAAAAGTTTTATCTCGGGAGAGAGGTAATGCGGGGTTTGTCGGAAAACAATTCTGGTACGTGATCCCCACATTGTATCCATTGGGATCGACCCACATTGATATATTGGTGTGAGTGTGGGAAAATAGGCACTTTAAGAGGGTCTGCCTAGTTGCCCTCTGAGTGTGTAAATCTTACCTTTAACAGTTATCGTTCGTTAACGGTGATCTGTTGAAAAAGTAATGTGTTTACTTTGGAGTAGGATGAAATGACTATTATAGGTGTAGGTAGGCCAAATGCAGCCCCGGATCCACGATTTTTCCGAACCGGGGCAGAAACTTGATAGTGGCGCCTACGGAGTTTGGTATACAATAATAACTATTAAAACTATTAATTGCTAAATCACTAAAAAAAGGACATCAAGCGTTTGCCTGTACATAAACGTATAGAAAGCAAAATCGGTTCAGCGTTCAGACTAATGATTTTGCCCCCCCCAAAACTGCCGCCCGGGGCAGGTGCCCCGGTTCGTCCCCCCCGGCCGATCCGGGCCTGGCCAAATGCAAGTAAGTTAAGATCCCTTTGTGGAGGTAAGTACGCGAATCGGATGACGTAAGTTTAAAGCCGCCCTCCACGTAGCACACTTATAGCGTGCTTTTCGACGGTAGTGTATGAATATTGTATCATAATTCATAAATACTAAAAGATTCTTTTACTTATTTCCAGTTTCAAAGTACAAAGTTCTGATGCTGCGTTAACATTGTTTTCTAACCAAAGCGAAGATTCTAGTAAATGAATAAATTATTTGCAGAAAATGTTGAATGTATGTTATGTTATGTAATGTTGTGTTGGCTTATACCTCGACCTAAAGATAAAAGGTTTTCCTGAATTCATTCTGGCTTCACGTGTCACCGTGTCACAAAGCTAATCCTTTGTTTGTTTATTACTGCCGTCGTGTTATCTCGTCACTTCCATGTCACAGTTAAGCTTAATATCCATTGTCAATATTTATTCTGAGAAATCATTGACACATATGCTATATTGTTCAATATTTAGTACTATATGACGAGGAATCTAATTTATATGTCCTTTCATATTAATATTTTTTATATTTATTTCTACTGGAGTGGCTAGAGATATGGCGAAGCGCCGTTGGAAAATTGTCGCAACTCAATAATAAAACAATGCGTTTTTACGCTGCATAGTGCGAGCAACGTAGGTAATTCAAAAAACTGGTGCGCGCCTGGGCTTAGGGTATCCTAAAGCGAAGCGAGGGCGGTTAATATTAAAAAATAAAGCTGGTTAAAGCAATAGGTATATAAGAAAAAATCTGTTTGTAAGTCTCTTTACCTTAAATGTGCTATTAGTTCTGAGGAAAAATAAATATTATCACTATTAATTGCGTAGATTATTACGATACGGACCCAACGGCGATGTAGCAGCGACGGATGGCAGTGTAGGCTCCCAGAAAAGAGATATTAACTTCATTGTTACTGAATATAAAATGAATATTAATGTACTTCCGACCTATTTATCGTTAATTAACTGCCCAGATAATTAACCCCAGGCACGATAAGAATTATGTGTGAGGAATTTATAATTTTTCGGTTATTACCTACGATTATCGTTGTATAACAGCATTTTTGATATACTTTTAATGAAACATTACCATACATTCTTTTACGCCAAAGTTTTACACGTGTACCTCAATTAACGCATAAGGTATTATTAGGCATTTAATAATTTCGTTTAAAGTTAGTAACTTCATTGCTTCGACTTGGAATATAATTAACAAGACGTTTATAATGCTTTTCCACATAAGTTTTCATTTCATTAGTGCGGACGCTTTTGCAGTAGGTATTAGGTAAATCGGCACAGAGGCAGTTTTGTTATTTTTGGTATACTTACCTTACTTAATGCCGACAAGCACGAAGTATTTGCTTGGAAAATTTTGTAAATATGTCTACTATGCGGGTACTGGAAATTTCTGGTATGAAGACCTTTACAAAGAGACCGCGTACTATAGATTTTACAGTGTCTTATCTTTCTCTGTATACGTTACGATGATTTTTCTCGAGAATCTTGCGGCAATGTTCGGTTCGTTCCCTGAGGTGGAGAAAAATTCGGCTGTCATGTTTGCCGCCATCCACAATATTGTGCTCGCTAAAATGTTTCTTCTGTTATATCACAAGAATTCCATAAGGAAATTGAACTACGAAATGGCCAGTGTGATGGAAAAAATTGAGGAAGCCCATGTCATAAAACAGCAACATTGGAAAGTGAAATATGGAATTTTATTTTACGTAGTGTCTGTGTATTTGGCGCTAATTGCTTATGGAGTTGAAAGTCTCAGAAAGTCGATTTTTGAAGGTAGTTTTTTCTTTGTTGTTTTATTTTGTCTCACGTATCCCGACTTAGGATTCTATCATCATTATTCATACCTATAACTATCCCACTGCTGGGCTAGGGTCTCCTCTTACAATGTACAGACCGACAGACCATAGTTCACCACACTACCCAAGTGAGTTCGGGAGTGGTCTCCTGTTCAAACCCCTAGAACTAAAATTCGTAGTCGAACGAAGGTAATCGACATAGCTCAGAGAACTTGCCGGCTGATGTGGTAATGGACTGGCTACATAGTTCAAAGGACCGATAACCTTTAGGGAAATAAGGTCCTCAAATGGAGACCACGCCTCGGTAAACGGAGCACAGAACCACCCCCAACTAGGTGTCCGACGACCTGAAGAGCACAGCGGGTATCCGCTGGGTTCAGAAGTCTCAGGACCGACCTAAGTGGTGCATGATAAGGGGCCATCCATAAATTACGTCACACTAATTTCATGAGTTTTTGACCCCTCTCCCCGTCCTTGTCACACTCCCCTCCCCCACTGGGAGGAGATATATTTAAGGGACGTCACACATTGAAATTTTACATCTAGAAATTATTAAATTAAAACAGCAGTTCCGAAATAAGTACCATTATTCGATTTTGAAATGTGACGTCACAAAATTTAGGACCCCCTTCCATCCCTTGTCACAGTAGGTATGTCACACTACATCGACCCCTCCTCCCCCCTAACGTGTGACATAATTTATGGATGGCCCCTAAGTGGGGCCTGTGTCCAGCAGTGGACTTTTAAAGGCTGATGGATAGGTAGAGCCTGAAATGAGTTTGTAATTCATATTACCTACTATGAATAGCGAAGTTCGTAAATATTTAAATTACTTGTAATAAAATAATAATTTACTTTTCTTATAATTTCAGTAGAAAAGTTGAATTTTTTTTGGAGTTTAACTTATCTATCGATTTCATATTTAAGCTCGCGGTATGAGAAATTATGGGGACTAAAATCATTTTTTTTCTGTTACGTTATGCGTTATGTTTGTAATTCGTAACACAGAATCTAGATGGCGTTGGATGGCTAATCAGTAACAACGCCATCTAATGATAATAATAATCTTGGTACATCCTATTCTGATGATGTTAAACATCATCATCATTATCATCATCATCATCGCAATGGCGTTAAACTCCGACGAGCTGACACACACCTTTTTATTTGGTTTTAATAGAGATCGAGCATACTGAAAAACAAATGTAATCAACAAAAACATTGCATTCGAATGTTGGGATAAAGAAGCGATCGGAACGTTATAAGCAAACCCTTCTTTGGCCCAGCAGGGTGTGCGTTTTGAGCCGTAGGAGGATTTGTGACTAATATTTTCAATTTGTCTGCCCGAACGCTTCTTCAACAAAACGCTAAGAGTGTTGAGTTACAGGAGCATTTGTAAATACACAGGACATTTTGTCTTGTATAAATATTTCGATTAATTACCGTATAGGTTGTTGCTTTCGAGTAAATTTCGTTTGTGGCGTCAGTTCAAAAATACAGCACAATTCACCGATGCACACACAGAAGGAATAATAATGATATGGAAATAAACGAAGGCAATAAAGTTGTTTGAGCAGTCCCGCGCCGCTGGACAGTTGTACAGTTTTATTCATCGACCTTAAATTTACTGACCTTTATTTCAGAAACTCCGTTTTATACAGTTGTAACATTTTTGCCGTACTATGACGACAACTCGATCGCGGCAAATGCATTTCGCGTGTTCTTTTATGTCACATGGTTGTACATGATGCTGCCGATGATGTCAGCAGATTGCATGCCCATTGTCCATTTAATTACAATGACGTACAAGTTCGTGGCCCTGGTTCGATACTACGACAAGATAAGAGAAACCTTCGAAACAGATGTTGGAAGTTTGGGAAAAGCCGAAGCAGCCCGGAAACTAAAAGCTGCTTGCTTGGAAGGCATACTTATGCACAATAAACTAATATAGTAAGTTTATTTTACACCTACTACTATTACTTAGCAATTTTAGTACGATATTTTATTTTTATTGTTTGGCTAAAGATCGATACTCAACTCTAAAATATATATATAGGTACACGAAAAATACAAAATAATAACGATAATAAATTTGAGGTCTTACATATTGGCGCCCATTCAGATGAACGTCTTATCGAAAAGGTGCCTTTTTGGAGTTTGGATATCGACAGCTATCCAAATCGCTGATTGTTGCCTACCTCAGCATCCAAATACAGCAAGTTCAGGCTTGACGCTACGTTCTATGACCCTCGATTTAGGTACATATGTATATAAAATAAAAATGAGAGGTGTCAAGGGACACCCGGATGGAACGAAGTTCCATTCGATTAATACTAAACGATCAGAAGTGTTCGAGGGTGATACAGTACAATCATAGTATGTGGCTGTATTATTCACTCTTCGGTATTTAGCATAGGCACAACAGGGATATTACGATCATGCACATTAAGTTATTATTGCTATTTCTCTTGTCATGCCAATTAATATGCGGAAGAGCGTGATTAAAAAATAAGACAGCCACATACTATGATTGTACTGTATCACCCTCGAACACTTCTGGTCGCCTAGTTACTCGCTTTACAACTGACAACGTCACGTCGTTTCCGTCTCGGAATACGAGACGAGTTAACCGCCAAGGCGCTCTACAGGACGTCCATATCATCAAGTCAAATCAAATATCACCTAAATCTGTGGTATCGAGTCAATGATGAGTGGTGTTACACATTGTACCTACACGTGTGGGGTAGAAACACTAAATATAAACAAAATAGTAATAAAATAGAATGGTGTAATTCCTCTGATCAGACAGAGTTGTTACAAAATGGGTTCATTTTAAAAGTTGTTCATTAGCGTAAAACACTGCATAGTTACTATTCCGCCACAAATAATCATTACTCCAAAATCAATGTTATTCAAGCTCAAGTGTATTTGCATTTGCTATATGAATCATCGCCGGTCGGAATTGAATGACATGTAGAGCCGATTGATTTTGATTGTCAAATTTCCGTTATTACTGATTAAATTAACATGTCATTGTTATGCGCGTAATTTTACATTAATTGCGCAATGATAGTTACCACCTTTAGTCCCTACTGTATGTCTAAAGCTAAATATATTAGAAGGAAACCGATTAGATTAGATTCAATGAAAAGTTGCTTAACTACTTTTGATAGCCGTTTCTTGTTTTATGAATCACCGAATAAATTAATTGGTTGTCCTCAAGATTAAGTTAACTACGTAATAGCTGTTTTACACTTGGTTAGAGTCACCGAACGTCTTGAAGATGAGATGAGCTTGATGGTTTCTATTTATAGTAATTCAATGATTGTTAGGGATTAATTCTATTCTTGTAACTTCATTTATATATTGGAACGAAGTTCCTTATCGCGCGTTGCGAAAAGGGGCTAGACGGAAAAAATTAAGACGAAAAGTTGTAACGACACTTTTTGCCGTCGTTACAACTCGTGCGGCGTCGTTACAAGTCGTGCGGCGTGCGCATGTTTCTCTGTCTGTCTCTCTCTCTCCTATAGAATCCCAAACATATGTTTCCTACTTCAGTTACCACGATCCAATTATTACTAAAATTGAGCCTACTGATTAAGTTTATATTACATTATATTTGTTAATAATAAAAAATATATTATTATAACTTGAAAAAAAAATAAAATTTTATTACAATTCCTTCACTAATTAATCGAAAGGAACTTCGTTCCATCCGGGTGTCCCTTGACACCTCTCATTTTTATTATTCTTTTTCATTTCATTTAGGTAAATATGTTTTAAACGAATAAATTTAGTAAAATTATTACTTACTGGCTATACTGTTCCTCAGAATGGTTAGCAGACTCCTGCAACACAAGTTTTCTTAGTGTAGGGTCTGTGCATCATGTAGATATGTAATATCCGCCACATTATTTAATTCTTAAGTCTACTTACTGCATAGTGCATACATATAAAATGTAATATCTATGTATTGAGAAATAAAAGTTATTATTATTATTATTATTAAAGCCATATATTATAGGTAATATAATAAAAAATAAATAAATAAATAAATAAATAGGTACACATAATAAACCACTTTTAGCCATGCAATAATATGAATTGTCTAGCAAATCAATGATGGCCTAATGAGGGCTAGTTCATTATAATCCCATTCATTGGCAAAGTTCCTAATTGAAATGGGAAGTACTTGCTCCCTAATTTGTAACTAAAACCAATAAGATAATTTGCGCATTAACCCATTATAATAATTAACTTTAATTGGGACAAATTATATCGGCTAAATTCAAGATTTCAAACAGAAACTATCTTCTAGACTAGAAGTAGAGCTAATTACTGCAAGAATTTAAGTTGGTTAAAAAACTTTAAATTTCTTAAAATGTATATAAATTTTACCACTTACTAGTGAATAATCAACGTATTGTTTTTTAGTTTAGCCGAAGAAATTCATCGTGTATTTGGCATAATAATGTCACTGCAAGTTTGTGAAAGTTCAGCGGTGGCAGTGTTGCTTTTACTGCGCTTAGCGGTAAGTGCTATTTAGTGCATGTTTCGGTCTCTTTGTACAATAGTTTGCGTCGTTTTAACCGTTATTTTGGACCATTCCTTTCGTGTTAACAACTCTATTACTACCATTCACTGCTATTGGATTTTATTATAAAACATGTTAGCTTCTATAACATTGTACCACAATGTTTGCTCCATTTTCTGTACACAGTTTACACTAATATTTTAGAGGCTTTTTAACAGATTTCTGTGAAGCTTTGGAGCATAAACCAAGCTTTCTCATGAACATTGGGGAAAGCTAGTTATGAAACAAAATCGTGTTAAGTATATTCTAAGTGCTTACAGAAGCTCGTGAGAAACTCCACCGAGCTTATTTTAATTTCCTTTGAAATATCACGCTTTATTACGATTTTATAGCGGAGCGTGTGCACGGCGTTAAATATGGGTTCCTTTGATATTTAACGAAGTGTTTTACTATATTATGCATAACGTTAGATACATAATTTTACCTAGTAAAGTTCATAATTTAAAGTAATGTTTTTCAGCTTTCACCGCATGTGAACGTGACAAACGCTTTAATGACTTATACGTTTGTTGGCTCTTTGTTCTTTTTGCTTGCATTAAATCTGTGGAATGCTGGCGAGATCACGTATCAGGTAAACTTAAATAACTAGGTAACTAATAGGTATTCTTACGAAATACTTCTTTATAATAAAACCTACAGCTATTTAACTACTGGGTTTTGGAAGGAGATTGACATCTTTCCAGGCGAACTTCAGCAGGACGGGCCTAATGTTGTATGACTTGTATGTTGTATGTCTACTGGTTATACGATAGACACATAATATTTTTTAAATAAAGACAGTGATATGGCTGCTGGGATCGTTTTGTGGCATGTAATTAATGGATGCCACTCGTAATCAAAATCTTCTACGTTTACTATTACTTAAATGGGAAGGCGGAGAATGAATTTCGACGGAATGTTTGTAAACGGAAATTGTATTCAAACGATATTTTATGCAAATCGTACTACTGTGTGAGCCTTTTGATGAGTTTCGAACTTTCGACTGCGTTTGTGGGTAGATTTAAAAGATTACAAGCACTTTTTGTTACTTGAATTTCCAGTGGTTTTAATTAATAAAACTGTCAATTTTAAAGGGTATTTATTTGCCTATTTAAAAGTAGTAATTAATTAAAGGATTTCATTTGAACTAGTTATTAACCAGAGATTTAACTAAATTAGTGCGCTCACCGTCCTGGACTACATCTCCACTTACCATCCGATGGGATTGTGGTAAAGCAAAAACTTATTTTAATTACCTAAGAAAGGATATTACAGTAAAACATTTTAATCATAGCTACATAATTATGATACAAAAGTAAAGTAGAAGTAAAAATATTTCGCGATTTTCAGGCATCTCTGTTATCTGATGCAATATTCTATTGTGGATGGCACTTGTGTGAGTTAGAAGAAGAACCTCATAAAGATATCAGACGACTCGTTCTTATTGGATGTGCACAGGCACAAAAGCCTCTTGTACTTAAAGCTTTCGGTATACAAGATTTATCTTACAATACTTTTGTATCGGTAAGTAATAATAATTAACAGGTGGTAACATCTTTGTAAGTAAATAATAAATAGCCCATGTTTTACCGTAACTCTTCTGCTGTAACCCTTGTTGAACGTGCACAACGAAGCTCCATTTATCCTCATATGTCACTATGACAGAATCCGCGAGTAACGGTGGATAAACTGTTTACGTAATATTTTGTTTCTCCATTAGGTGGCAAGAATGACTTACTCAGTTTTCGCCGTTTTCTACCAGATGCGAGGTTCATAAGGAACAACAGTTTGAAGATCAGTGTCTATCTATAATATTTATTTCGTGTAAGTAACAATAGATCGTAGAATTTATTAAACATCACGATGTTTTTGGAGGAATATTAGAAAAGTACTATCTACTTTTTTGCCTTTTATTTTTGATCCCACTGCGGCAAGCAAAGTGAGGATCTCTTACCAGTTAAATGTATGTGTAACCCGGGGCCAATCGGTGGAAGGTAGTTACACCATGTCAGAATCACATTGATCAACACACGTTTAAAGAAAGTTAAAGAAAAGAAGCGATGATTTTCAGCCTCGGCTGCGACTGGTCACTTTTGTATACATAGCTCTGTAAATCATAGCATGTAATAAGTCTACTGCCGAGCATGGGTCTTTTCTGGATATTCTATTATAATTATGCACGAGCCAAAAGCAAACCAATGAATAGGTTGTAGAATAATATGAGATGAAGCCGTAAATCAATAGGTTAGTCACAAAGGCTGATTGTTAATAGGCTTCTTAGAATGTAATAAATTTTCAAAGACAACAGAAATTTAATATCGGCGGGCAAGATGTAATTTCGCGTTAAAGTTTTGCAATTGATAGGTAACTTGCTCACTGAACTCCCCTTTTGTATAGAAACGATATTATGTGCTACATGACGCCTAAATTAAGCTTAGACTTTTCAATATTTTATGAAATAAACGCTTTAACGTTTTCACACTCATATCCCCGCAGTAGGTTTTCATCTGTGTCGCGGGTAGCATGGATTAGACATATAACACACCACAATAACAGCCATGACCCGAGTACAAATATTTATCTGTCACATAAATATCTGCCCCGGCCGGGAATCGAACTCGGGACCCCTCGCTTCGCAGGCAGGGTCCCTACCAACTAGGCTGCAGGATTGTCAAGTGTTAGTGTAAAAATGAATATTTTGGAATGTACATTTAGGATCTCTCATGTAAATATCCGAAAACCTACTGAAAAAAAAACTGTGAAAGAGTGATGTCTTTACTATAAAATATTATCTACAAAGTTAGCACTTAGGAAGAAGTTAAGGCGTTTTGTGAAGTATAATACTTGTTTTAACCAGAGAAGAAAAATAAGAGAGAGGATAGCGAGCTGAGAAGTGACGTGAAATTGTAAGCTTACCAGAATCGCTTCTTTGAAATCACCGAGTGCGGCTAGTGGTAATTTATGAGCGGCGCCCCGTCGGAGTTCGCTAGGGCACATTTATATAAACCAGCTAGGATTATTCACTTGAAGGTATCCTTGCACCAAGAAATCTCTCCGTGGTGTATAAATATCATAGGTAATGTGATTTTACACTAACCTTCCAATTATATTGTAGAATATACTCTGCTTGGACCCTTATCTTTTAGAAGTACTTGTACTAACAATAAACAAGTTAATTCAGTCTCAACAGTATTTGTGTAATAGCTAAAGTATGATACAAGAATTTTGAGAATTTATTATATCAATGAGAATCCAAGGAGCCGCATACATATTCATGATGCCTGTGATCAGTTTCCTCCCAATAATATGCTAATATCCTAAGTATCATTCTAAGGAACAGCCCTTACTGTACCTACTTACCAGTACCTTACTTATTTACTAATTACAGTCATCTCGCTTTACATTTTAATCCGTTGACGTCTTGCAGCAAGAAATTATAATATTAACCTACAATGACAAATTATGTAATCCATGTTGATAAAAGTTGATCGTAGAATCTGAGGTGTCAGAAAGTTCTACAATTTTTCAATTATCTGCGATAACAAGTTAGCAGCTCAAATTGATGGATGGTTCATCGTGAAGACAGCAGATTGATGGATCTGCTCAATGATGTACCTAATAAAGAAATATCGTTCTTGTTTGCAACCTTTGTAGAAATTACAACTTCAGGACGGCATTTTTTCCTTCTTTTTATTATATTTAATCTCATATTATTTGTATATTATACAAAATATGACATTAAACTGATCTTGACTTACTTTACAATCTGGAACTATAATGTACGATGGTAAGATTACACAAATACATATAGGTTAGGTATTCAATGAATAGGTATGTCCTTAATTGTCATGTGATCCAAAATTAGAAAGAAAGAGAGAAAAAAAGAAACACTTTATTTTACAATACAATACGCTGCAGTGAAGACATAAGGCTTAATACATAGTGGTACATAATAATATGTTTCTTACACAATTTGCAAATTTTACAGCAGGTATATTTCGAGGATTATTGCTTCGTCTAATTGCCTGCGCTGCAGAACTATACTGTAAAAAGGGACTTCACTCAACTTGTGCTGCAGTTTCTATAATAGAAGGCATGCAGCGCTAGTTTTCTGTGAATCCCCAAGAGCATTACGTAAACGTAATCGGATGCAGCAAAAATATTTGTAACATAATCTACTACTGTATCTTTTTGCCGTATTGGGGCGGCTTAGAACCCCAAACCCACGCCACGCCGGATGGGTGTCGTAT
Source organism: Thymelicus acteon (assembly GCA_951805285.1). Classification (NCBI taxonomy): domain Eukaryota; kingdom Metazoa; phylum Arthropoda; class Insecta; order Lepidoptera; family Hesperiidae; genus Thymelicus; species Thymelicus acteon. The sequence goes on along the minus strand of OX638229.1, from coordinate 7,791,881 downwards.
TAGACGACTAAATCCGGCCCGTGGTAGTAGGGCCCCTCGGAGGGATTATATTATATTGATTTTAATTGGTAATTAATACCATTATTACTGTTATTATTTCTCTCTTATTCCATACCATTATTACTGTTATTATATTCTGTTATTATTGGAGCGTGGGTCAGCCGCCAAACGACTCGTCGTGTTCCGGCTGGGGGCTTGAGAGCCAGCATTTTCTTTTTCTTCTCTTCTTTCTCTTTCTTGCCTGGCAACGCATCAGTGATGCCTTATAGCCACTTACCATCAGGTGGATCGTCAGCTCGTTTGCCGGCTATTTCCATAAAAAAAACCGATGGTAAATTTTCCATATTGGTTTGTGAAAATGTATAGATACCTACATATTAACCCAAAGGAATATTATTTTATACATACTTATCCTTACGGATATTTATCTGCACCAATATTTATAATAGTTTATAACAAGTTCAAATTATTAAATTTAATGTAGGTAATACCGTTTAGACCTAGCGAATAAAACTGTAAATTAAGCTTTAATCCAGTTACATTACCTAATGTTTAGGTCACAGATAAATTACATTTACCAATTGATGCCTTTGATCATTAGGACGTCATGACTTAGTTTTTGCTATACTTAAAAAAATACTCGACCGGCACTGCGCATGTTCGTGTGTTACAAACTAGCATGTGTATCAGCACCATTGAAGTATCATTACTAGCGTATAGAACAGACACCGCGAACACCAATGGAATGTTCCAATGAATTGGCGCCGCGCGGCTTCAATGTCCAATGGATTCGTTCGATTTTGAAAGGAGAACAGGGGCTCAATTTTGAAAATAGAACCTCCCGGCGGTGACACACATTTTGTTTGAGATGTCCTCTCTATGTATACTTATAACTCAATGATCAGCACAGACGTTAATTTCAAACATGTCGTGCAAAACAGTTTCAGCATGCAAAAGGTACATAGATATGGGTAGATGGGTAAATAATTTCATGCGCTACTGTTATCCTCTTCACCGTATCCGTTGACATCTGGCCGAATACTTTCTTGTGTGGTTTCTTTATTAACAGACAAAGTCAAAATTAGTCTAGAAAACTTCATTCCACTTTGAGCAGAAAGGCTGATTACTTTGGTTATATGTTTGGGACTTAGGTTTGGGATGACTAGTTTTGGCGACTTGCAAATACAAAAGTTGTTTGTTATTTTTACCATTTCAATACAATATTTTTACCATCTCACCTCATCGAAAATTGTATGTCTACATAATTATTTAAATCACTTCTCTTAAATCGCTTTCTCTGTGCATGCAGTCTACATCTGTAATTACAATGGCAATTATCTTTCTTCTTGTGTAATCCTCCTTTATGTTGTTTTGTTGTACATTGTGTTGATGTTCAAATAAATAAATAAATAAATACCATTATTAAAGCTTAAATGAACAAAAAATACATAAATTATGATGAAACACTAGTTATCGTAGTGTTTTTCGGGAAGAAAAGAACAAAACATGTAATTGTGTGTATAAATAAGTTTTATTTGTGACATAAAAAGTAGGCAATCTATATGACAAATACGAAGGACTATAGCCTGTGACGGAGAGATATGAGCATCATTTATTTTTTAAAAGTGTACGACCGAATAGCATTCTCGAATGAATGTTAAGATATTCTCATATATTTATGACTGATTATTTTTTAGTTATAAATTTACAATGAGAAAAATGTTTTTAATGCTTAAATAGAAGAAGAAAAATAATTAAATTTGATTAGAATGATTTTATAGCTATTGCGGATTGATTGGGAGTCTTCAAAATGTTTCTCCATCAGGACTTAAATATAATGAATCCCATAAAATTTAAGTATTTTCCTGAAATTATTCTTTAAAAAAATCTAACCAAATTAGAAATCATTATACTTATAGCACGGACCTAAAAAAAAGACGGACGTAACCTCGACTAATCGAGAGTGAAGCATGTGTGTGTAATTTTTGATTCACGATTGAAGCAATATGGTGTCAATGTGTGGGTGTGAGTACTTGTACGAATAGAGAGTTGGTATTACTATGGGTGCTTCGCTGAATTTGTGGTTGGGATTACGTCCGTCTTTTTTTTACGTCGGTGACCATATATAAATGTTAAGTTGCTTTGTGTAAGCTTCAAAAACTCATTGAGATCGAGCTGAAATTACTATAAGCTTCAAGGATGGTTTTCATCAATTTTCCACTTCAGTAATTTATCTGCGAGCAAAAACAGTTATGTTGCAGAACAACGTCTGCCGGGTCAGCTAGTAATACATACAATCCTTAAGCCGAAGTTTTCGTTTGATATTAATTATCTTTGAAGTGCTTTTCGAGAGTTATGATGATCTTCAGTAATCGTATCTTCGATTTTTCACAGGGACGGTATTGGATTTAATTTCCATAGTTTTCCGTATACAAATATCAATATCATCAAGTCTTACATATGAATCATCTGATGTATGGAAGTTTATATTTGGCCTTGCGTACAGGCTACAGCTGAGTTTAATCTAGTTTCGTTAAATTGAAAGTCATTAATGAAATTTGTAAAGGAGAATGCCCATAGCCAGTACTCTAAAAAAAATAATTGTGTCACAATGATTTTTGTACAAAAAATTAAACTAAAATATTTTATGTATATTACCGTATTTCCTAAAAAATCCTTCTTGGGCTTAATTTTCTTAAATTAATAAGTAACTTAACTTCCTTTTTACAACACAAAAACATTCGGCCATTTATATTGGAATTAGAGCCAATCAGGGATCTTTTAAGATCCTTCGGGCCAATAGTTTGCGTTGGTTCGATTATGACTACTACACAACAAACTAGATGGTGTTAGGGGACTGTCAAATGTATTTGATAATTATTACATTAAAAGATAGATGGCGTTTGGGGACTGTCAAATGAATCTGAAACTTAAACGTATACGATTTTAATGCGCCTGCATAGAGTCTATATTACTGTGTCTACTATAACCTAAATACAAAATAATTTTGTTAAAAATCTCGTAACTCCTAAGATAAAGCCATCAAAAACATAACTTGTAAAAAAAACCAAGTCTCGCAACTCAGCTCTTCTACCGTAAAAAGTAGTGAGATCCATGTAATAATACCAAGTCGGTTAATTTATTAAGTACCTACTTCAGGGTCCTTCTGTCTTAAGTTATTACGTAATTAGCTAACCTAACAACATGTTATAGTGACCATATCAATATTAACAATCTTTTATGTTTTAAATAAATAGACTGACTTGGCCATCGCACGAAAATATAATGTATATCTCACAAGTATATTATATTTTATTATATTATAGTATATTATATTAAATTAGATTATTTTTTGCGATTGCCAAGTCAATCTATTTATTTAAAACATAAAAGATTGTTAATATTGATATGGTCACTATAACATATTGTTATGTTAGCTAATTACGTAATAACTTAAGACAGAAGGACCCTGAAATAGGTACTTAATAAATTAACCGACTTGGTATTATTACATGGATCTCACTACTTTTTACGGTAGAAGAGCTGAGTTGCGAGACTTGGTTTTTTTTACAAGTTATGTTTTTGATGGCATCTCATTTCTTTTTGTAGATAGTCCTAATTTTTTTCATTCCAATACCTTCTACTTCTCGAATACCAACAATTTCGGGCAATTTCGTCTACTTAATACTTTGCGGGATTTTGGTACAACTTCATAAGACATGTCCAATTCTTGCTTTTTCATTCCGTTGACCATTTTACAAGTTACCTTTAAACATAATTATATACATAATATATACGTACCTACACTACACTTATTATTCCATTATATTTTACGTATTATACAGGTACACTGATTCATTAACTGCAAATGTAACTTTGTAATCCTATATATTTATATGGGATTACAAAGTTATTTATGCAGTTCCTGTATCTAGAAAACTGGACCGAAATTGCGAAATATTATAGTTTTTCCTTGATCTATAGAGTAAACACTAATTGTGTTCTAAATTTGAAGCTTCTATGTCTGCTAGAAGTGCCTTAGAGTTTTGATGATCGGTCAGTCAGTCAGTGAGTGACGAAATTAAGAAACTTTGACTAGTTATAATTCTTAAACTACTGGTTCAAACTGAATGAAATTTGAAGTATACCGTGTTTATACAATGCCAGCTTGGTTCCTGAAAATTCAGGCTTCTAGCTTTTTCCACAACGAAGTTACAGGGGGTCGAAAATGGCCTGAATTGCTTCGAGAAAAGGATGGTACGGCCGTGCCGCTTTTTTGCTCGACTTGGCGGGGGCACTGCCGTGCCCCCAGAAATTGACTAAATTTGGTTTGTGTAATTTATTAAGATAGCATAATCAAATAAAGGTATTTTCATCAGGACACAAAAATATTAATGTCAGTACATTTCTCCACACAAAATGGGCATTCTCCTTTCCAATATCCTATTCAGTGCTCGGGTTCCGTTGATAACTTCGGCACCTTTTCTTAATTAGATGTCTAAGTTTTAAAGTTCGTGAGACTAAGAATACCTGCACAGTAATAGCTATTCTTTTTCAAAGCCATGTTTTCTGAAAGAAGGAAAATATGAAAATTAAAAAAATGGTTGTCTGTAAAGTCGGTTTACGGACGGTAGTTTAACTACGATCTCAACTACGATCGCCTACGGCTCGCCTACGGCATCGGCTACGATACGCCGATCGTAGCCGATCGTGCCTCTCTCTCGCTTTTGCCGATCTCTCGCTCGCGGAACGCTACATTTTTTGCGCCCGCCGTTCATCGTTTTAATATACGTTATCACATCAAAAAAAAAGCGTTCATTAGCAGCAAATGAAGATCACAGTCGTGTACGTGTCGTGTTGGCTTCAAGCTATTGGTAGCCTACTACTGAGTACGGGTCTCTCCTCTTGTGGAGGCCTACACGCATACTCCACCACGCTGCTCCACGATACTGCATCGCGACAGTAGCAATGCGATCGCGGGTACATGGCAGGTATACGATTGGCGACTGTATCTCAACTCCATCCACGACTCATAGGCGATATAAGAAGGGTAGTGTAAAGGATTCAGATACAGTCACGGACCTTAAAGAAATACGGACGTAATCTCAAGAACAAATTCAGTGAAGCACCCATCGGAATACAAACTCTCAATTCGTACAAGTAAACACGCACACATTGACACCATCGGCCGCCATTCCGGCGCCGGACCGCACTCGAGTCATACGGACAACGGGAGTTGATAAAGAATAATAAAAATGCCGTTGTGTGCTGTTAAAAGTTGCAAGAACAATAGTAATTCAGTTAAAAAACCAAAAGGGATCACCTTTCACAAGTAAGCTTGTAATTTAATCACTGATTTCTTTTATTTTTCCTAAAGTTATTAACAAAATAAAACTAGAAAAATTGTAACCACAAAATCAGCCAGTGTTGCCAACAATATTGCATATGCTGATACCCAGAATGTGTGGAAAAATTATAGTATATAATAATATAATGCTCGAGCTTACTTTAGTTTAAAAGTATACGTTTTTGGGGTTCCGTACTAAATAACAAGGAACCCTTACCTATATGTTTGCCATGTCTGTCCGTCTGTCCGTGGCATTGCTTACAAACTAACAATATTAAAAAGCTGAAATTTGGCACAGATTAAGGTATATTAATTACGTTAAGTTAATGGTAGAACAAAATTTGAAAAAAAATTTTTTAGGTACCTCCCCTATAAGTAAAGTGGGTAAACCAGTGTATTTAATCTGTTGTCAATTAATAAAATTCATTAATCTCATCAAAAATAATAATTTGCATTTATTGAATGTGGAATGTGTTATATTCGATTTACATGCATTAAGTATTTAAGTAGATAACAAAATTTTAAGTGAAGAATTTTTAGTGCGCGTCCAAACGTAATAAATAAATAATAATTTAGTACAGCTCTTTAGTTCATACAAATATTCACAACCGAATTAATTACTTATGCATTTTTACTAAATTATAACTAAAAAATGTCTGTCCAAACGTGTTAAGTGATAAGCCCCGCCCATCTACTTAACAGAAAAATTTCAATCTTTTTTTTGTTTACTTGCGTACTAAATTTTAACTACTAAATTGTTCGTTTACTTTATTAATTTACTTAAAATTTAGTAATCTACTTAACTAATTAATACGTGTAAACCGTACATTACGGAATAACTATTCAGTAAGTAATACATTTTACTATTACATAAAGAAAAAATGGGGAAATGTTCATATTGTGGTAACCCCAAAATTACGCACACGTAGTAAGCGATCGGCCATTTCTATGCTTCACTCTCGATTAGTCAAGGTTATGTCCGTTCTTTTTTGACGTCCGTGGATACAGTATATAAAATAATTTTAAGAGATCCATATATCAAATGAAAATGTTCTTTAAAAGTAATAATCTGGTAAATTATTTACTTATTGTTAATGTACACATAAAAATTAATAGGAGAACAAATAACAGATTGTACAAAGGTTCTGCATATCACTTACGAAATTTCTTCCAGCAGACCTGCGACTGGAGAGGTGACATAAAGATGGATGGAATGCTCTCAATAATAAATGTTTATTCGTTAAATAAAACTTCTAAAATGAGTACTGCAACAGCAAACGTATTCTGAAATAAAAAGACTTTCGTGAACGACTTTTCAAATGTAAGAAGCTGAACTAAAGCTTAACACATGATTTTTTATGTTATATCAAAAACAAATCAGAATTTTGCTTGTACCGAAGTTAGTTTTCTGTTCCGTAGATTGGGATGAATTTAAGCGTGACAGGCGAGTGGTTAGACGTGGGTTAGACACCCAGTAATTTATCCAGTATCTGTTCACACGTGCAACGGCCACGCAACAAAATGTCAAACAACGACGTAAGTGGGCAAATCTATAATTATAAAACACAAAAAAATATTGTGCGGATGTCCTCTATAGACTTTGAAATCAACCAACCGATGCACCCCAAACTGGTTTCATTTGAAAGGCAATAATGCGAAGATGGTTTAAGATCTAAAACAATGCATTAGGCACGTTTTACATTTTCGACTTTTCCCATACAAATTTTTTTAGCGTAGTAGAACACGCGGGGTATCCACTCCAGTAGTGTTATATGAAAACTAGGTTTTGCGTGGGGCGCGCGCTGCTAAAGCAGCGCGCGTGCCTTTTTCTTCCGCAAAAGGAAAAATAAATAAATAGTTTTTTAAAAAAGATCATTGACATGCAAAATTTATTTTTCGATTCAGGGGTCTGTTTGCGACATGTTTGGCTTCACGCTATTTTTTTGAAGGGAGAGGGAGAGGGACAGGAAGCAAGAGAGGGACCGGGAACGGGAGAAAGAGAGGGGAAGGGAGCGGGGAGGGAGAAAGAGCGGGACAGGGTGTGGGAGAGGGACAGGGTGTGGGAGAGGGACTGGGAGCGGGAGAGGGACGTGAAGCGGGAGAAGGAGCGGGAGAGTGAGAGGGACGTAAAGCGGGAGCGGGAGAGGGGGAGGGACAGGGAGCGGGAAAAGGAGAGGGAGAGGGAGAGTGAGAGGGAGAGAGACAGGGAAAGCGAGAGGGAGATAAAACGAAGGGGTTGTAAATATTTAAGAAACTACGTCATTTTTGAACTCAGTAATGTGAAAATTTATATAAGCTTATTATTAGAAATAAAAATTTATTGTCACAGGTTTTTTTGGAAATTCATCCCCAAATGGTTAAAACCAGGGGATGTAAGTTTGTACGGAACTTCGTCAATACCGAACTCAGAGATATGAAAATTTATAATTACGTAAGCGTATACTTAGAAACAAAAAGTAACTGTAGAGTTGTTTTTTTGAAAATTAATCCCCTATACTAAAAGGTTATAAATTAGTACGCAACTTGGACATTTTCGAACTCAGAAAGGTGTCAATCAAATCAAAAATTAACTGTAACAGGTTTTTTTGTAATTTCAGCCCTTAAGAGGTAAATAAAGGGGTTGCAAGTTTTTTAGAACTTCTCATTTTCAAACTCAGAAATATGAAAATTAATATGTAAGCATATAGTGAGTTTCTTGCAGAGGGCTTTACGGATGGGAGGGGGAGAGGAGGAGAAGGAGAGGGAGTGAGACAGGGAGAGGGACAGGGAGTGGGAGAAGGAGAGGGAGTGGGAGAAGGAGAGGGAGTGGGACAGGGAGAGGGAGTGGGACAGGGAGAGGGAGTGGGACAGGGAGAGGGAGAGGAAGTGGGGGAGGGAGTGGGACAGGGAGAGGGAGAGAGAGAGGGAATGGGATAGGGAGAGGGAGAGAGGAAGTTAGACAGGGAGAGGGAGAGAGAGGGAGTGGGACAGGGAGAAGGAGAGAAAGAGAGGGAGAGGGACAGGGAGAGGGAGGGGGAGAGGGAATTTAATGAACCAACAAAAACTATAAAAGTTTAGTTGAAAGTAACACTATTCGTCGGGTCAGCTAGTAAATAATAATAGTTTCTTCATGTCCGTCTCTCCGCCCGTCCGCAGCAAAGCGCAAAGATCCTTACCGCTAGAAAACTGTAATTTGGCGATTGGCATGAATACACACTGATACTTATTTATCAAAAGTGGTAAACTAAAATCTTTATAAATTTTTTCGGGTAGTGCCAGCAAAATGGTAGATGTTGGACATGTGAATATCCACGGCAGTAGAATATTTAATATGATGAATTTGAAAGGAAAACTCTCATGGCAATTTTAGCTTAATAGTTAATGAGTGATAGTCGATAAACTTAGTACCCTAAATTCTCTACCCGAGTCCTCCTTTATATAGGAAGGATGTGATGATGGGTTCCAGAGATAAAGAGTGGAACACCTGAGTGGTGAGGCATCAATAATAATCCGTTTTTGGGAATGTTACTATTGAACAACCATTCCATAGTTTAACAACTCCATCCATGTGTGATATATTTTGGAGTTGGATCCTTTCTAAGGACCTTTATTAAGACTTAAAAAAGATCAACACGTAAAATGTAAACAGTCTCACAATAAGTGTATCCTATTCTGTTTTTAAAAGTACTTTTGACTTGTAATTCAACTTATTTAAAGAACGGCACTTTGATATAAAGGTACATAGTTAAATTTTATACGTTTTAAAAAGTAGTTTTATTATCGTAAAATAATTATCACGTACTTGGAGATCATGTAAATCCTACCAATATATTATAGCGAAAATTTGAATGTCTTTATTCAATCACGCTAATACGGCTAAACAGATTAGGATGAAATTTGTCTCACAGATAGTTTATGACCTGCATCTAAAGGTAGGACACTTTTTATAACGGGGATGGATCTGTTCTATCAGGATATGGGGTATATTTTAGTATGGATGTTTAATGTATCTGCCAGTAACTTAGTATCCAATTCTTAGGTCTGCTGTGCAACCCCTTAGAGTACTGAAAAAATCAAGCTTTTAAAAGTCAACGCAATCATAAAACTCTCTGTTATGACCTATTATTGTTAGTTATTTAGACATTCGCAAGGTAATCAAAGCCCATCCCATGAAGACTTAAGTTTATGTTCCCGTTGATCAAGAGAAATGAATTGTGGTGAGAAGGAATTTCTTAAGAGAAAAACTTGAAGACCGTTTTGTAGTAACATTTCATTACAATTTACAATCAATCGCGCCGAAGCCACTGGGCGCAAGAAGTTGAAATTTGGCATGTATGTTCTTTGGGGAGTGTAGGGGAGCACTAAGAGATAATTTATGTAAAATCCCCCCCCCCCCAGGGGGCAAAAAGGGGGGCAAGATTGTTACTCTTTCATGGAAATAACACTGGACGGATTTCGATAAAATTTGGTAAACGGGTAGAATATAATCTGAAATAGCTCATAGCATACTTTTTATCACGAAATTCTATGGACTGAACCAATTTTGATAGTACTTTCACTGAAAGGTTCGATAAAACCAAAAAAAATTTGAAAAATGTCATTCAGGCGCGAGCGAATTTTCGGGCAAAAGCTAGTACAATATATTTTAACCCCCGACGCAAAAAGAGGGGTGTTATAATTTTGATGTGTATCTCCTAAATGAATGAACCGATTATGATGCAGTTTCTTTTAATGCTAAGGTGATTGATAGGGTTATTAATTACAATCTATGAAGATCTGTTTAGGCGTAAAATAATAAAACTGACTTAAATTGATATTTATTTATTTCGCAACACTTGAGATTTTCTTCATCAGACAAGGATGCGAGATGATTTACAAACAAATCTTACACTGTCGTAGTGTTGAATACTGCTGCTATAGAATAAGTCAATGGCTTAAAATGAGAAATAAAAATTAAGTGTAGAGGACTTTACGGTCGGGAGGGGGAAAGGAGAGGGACAGGAAGCGAGAGGAACCGGGAGCAGGAGAGCGAGAGGGAGAGGGAGAGCGAGAGCAAGAGGGAGAGTGAGAGGGAGAAGGAGAGGGAGTGGGACAGGGAGAGGGAAAGGGAGAGGGAGAGGGAAAGGGAGAAGGAGAGGGAGAGACATATTATGTGCAATCTATTTGCACCTATAAACGCCTGATACATTTTATAGACATCAAATGCAAATAATAGTCCGAAATGTTCAATATAGATTTTTATGAAAAATACTTGTTTTTGTATGGCAACACTGAAATTTTATCATTTTTTAAAGCAACACTGAAACGCTTATGTGAGCGATTTGTCAGTAGCAACAAACGTCGTATACATTTTAATGACATCAAAAGGAGACAAAAGCCTGAAATATTACATTCAAAAATTAATTTGTATGAAAATTATTATTTTTTGTATGGCATCACTATTTATTGGTTACACCAACGTGTCCGGTCCTTTAGTACCTACAAATGCCTCATACATTGTAAAGACATCAAATGGGGACAACAGCCTCAAACATTGGAATAATGAATACATTTGTATGAAAATTATAATTTTTTGTATGGCAACACTGAAAGTTTCTCATTTTTTATGGCAACACTGAAACATGTTTACACGGTTGTGTCCAATCAATCAGTAGCAACAAGCGTCATATACATTTTAATGACATCAAAAGGAGACAAAAGCCTGAAATATTACATACAAAAATTCATTTGCATGAAAATTATTATTTTTTGTATGGCATCACTAAACATTGGTTACACCGACGTGTCCGGTCTTTTAGTACCTACAAACGCCTCATACATTATAAAGCTATCAAATGGAGACAACAGCCTCAAACATTCGAAAAAAGAATACATTTGTATGAAAATAATTATTTTTTATATGGCAAGACTGAAATTTTTTTCACCAAAATGTACAAAATGTTAGTACCTACAAACGCCCCAAACATTATAATAACGAAATATTCGATCCAAAAATAAATTTGTATGAAAATTATTATTTTTTGTATGGCAACACTGAAATTTTATAGTTTTTCTAAAACGAATATATTAATTTAAAAATATCTCCCATACATTTTCTATACCCTTGATCTATAGTTTCGGCTCAACTACTCGAAAAGTGAAAAAAATTCTGGACTCCAGTGTTGCCAGTTGATTGAGATGAAAATGGTCAAATGTCATTACAACGCCCACAAAAAATCTTGTGGTGTAATTTTTTGATTAAAAATGTTTCTCCTTCTACTTTTTACATTTTTGAATATAAAGTTCACAAAAATGTACGAATGACAAAAAAATCAACGTAACCTGGCAATACTTCAGACCAAGCCCAACAACCGCTCCATACAAAGTGACCCCCTCAAATGTTGCCAACCTACAAATTTTTTCCTTCAAAAAATGCAATTTTTCGTACATTTTACAAAATGGCCACCACGGGATCCGCCATCTTGTCGAAAAAAAAAAAAATATCCAACATGTCGAAATTGAGGATAGACCAGAGCCAACAGAGGAAAAATATCGCAAAAATGTTAAAACACCACTGCGATGCGACCCCGCAAAGACACCTCGAAAATTGAAAAATTTCAAACTAAAATATCTCGGCGGCCATCTTGTTTTTTCAATTTTTTTCAACTTTTTCGTATTAGTCGTCCCAAGATTAGCCGAAAACGATACCAATGTCAGGTAGGTGCTCATAATAAACAAAAAGTTGACAATCGCCGAGCGGCCGCCATCTTGAATTTTCGAATGGTCATATTTTTCCTATAATAACCATAAATATTCAAGCAACTTCTCGATACATTATTATTACCCCCCACCAATACTTTCGGCTGGGCTACTCGAAATGTGAAAAAACGTGAAAAAAAAAATCCAGCAGCCAGTGTTGCCAGTTAATTTTGATGAAAATGGTCAAATGTCATTACGACGGCTACAAGAAATTGTTTGGTGCAATATTTTGATTAAAAATGTTTCTCCTTCTACTTTTTATATTTTTGAATAGAAAGTTCACAAAAATGTATGAATGACAAAAAAATCAACGTAACCTGGCAATACTTCAGACCAAGCCCAACAACCGCTCCATACAAAGTGACCCCCTCAAATGTTGCCAACCTACAAATTTTTTCCTTCAAAAAATGCAATTTTTCGTACATTTTACAAAATGGCCACCACGGGATCCGCCATCTTGTCGAAAAAAAAAAATATCCAACATGTCGAAATTGAGGATAGACCAGAGCCAACAGAGGAAAAATATCGCAAAAATGTTAAAACACCACTGCGATGCGACCCCGCAAAGACACCTCGAAAATTGAAAAATTTCAAACTAAAATATCTCGGCGGCCATCTTGTTTTTTCAATTTTTTTCAACTTTTTCGTATTAGTCGTCCCAAGATTAGCCGAAAACGATACCAATGTCAGGTAGGTGCTCATAATAAACAAAAAGTTGACAATCGCCGAGCGGCCGCCATCTTGAATTTTCGAATGGTCATATTTTTCCTATAATAACCATAAATATTCAAGCAACTTCTCGATACATTATTATTACCCCCCACCAATACTTTCGGCTGGGCTACTCGAAATGTGAAAAAACGTGAAAAAAAAATCCAGCAGCCAGTGTTGCCAGTTAATTTTGATGAAAATGGTCAAATGTCATTACGACGGCTACAAGAAATTGTTTGGTGCAATATTTTGATTAAAAATGTTTCTCCTTCTACTTTTTATATTTTTGAATAGAAAGTTCACAAAAATGTATGAATGAAAAAAAAATCAATGTAACCTGGCAACACTTCAAGCTAAGCCCCACAACGACCTCATACAAAGTGACCCCCTCAAATGTTGCCAAACTGAAAATTTTTTCCTTCAAAAACTGCAATTTTTCGAACATTTTATAAAATGGCCGCCACGGGGTCCACCATCTTGTCGAAAAAAAAAATATACCCCAAACGTCAAAATTGGGGATAGACCCGAGGTAATTAAGAAAAAAAATCGGAAAAAAGTTGAAAACCCATTACAATCCGACCCCGCAAAGTCACCTCCAAAATTGAAAAATTTTAAAGTAAAATATCTCGGCGGCCATCTTGTTTTTTTATTTTTTTCCATTTTCATCGTAACACATTTCCTAACATTAGCCGAAAACGACACCAATCTCGGGTAAGTGCATAGTGAAAAAAAAAGTTGGTCATTTGGACTCGGCCGCCATCTTGGATTTTTGAAAGGTCGGATTTTTCCCATAGACACGGAGGCAAACCAAAAATTACCCCATACATTGTTCCCACCCCCCACCACTCCTTCAAGGAGATCAATTCGACTTTTCGTAAAACGAAAAAAAAATTCCAGCAGCCAGTGTTGCCAGTCGACATCGACGAAAATGGTCAAATGTCATTACGACGACCACGACACGCTTGCCCGTGTGACATTTTGATTAAAAATATTGCTCCTTCTACTTTTCACATTTTTGAATAAAAAGTCCAAAAAAATGTACCAACAAAAGAAAAAAAAACTCAACCTGGCAACACTTTGGGTCAAGTTACATAACCGCCTGGAACAAAGACACCCGCTCAAATGTTGCCAACCCGAAGAAAAATTCACCCAAAAAACGTCGTTTTTCGTACATTTTTCAAAATGGCCGCCACTGCTTCCGCCATCTTGTCGAAAAAATAAATATCCCCAAAATATTAAAATTGAGGATACAATCAAACGAACACACAAAAGACATTGCAAAAAAGTTGAAAAACCACCCCGATGCGACCCCGCAAAGTGACCTCTAAAATCGAAAAAATTCAAACTCGAATATCTCGGCGGCCATCTTGTTTTTTCAATTTTTTCTAAAGTTTTCGTATATCGCCCCCAAAACTTGTCGAAACGCTCCAAAAAAATCCCGCAAAAAGCCATAAACAAAAAAGTTGAAAATCACAGAGCGGCCGCCATCTTGAAAATGTCAAATGTCAGATTTTTCCCGAGGTGTCGGGGGGGGATGGAGAAAACCCGCCATAGACAACAAAGTCCCATCTCACCTCCTTCTGGGAGAACAATTATATAGTTCACTACGTGGTAAGTCTAGGATTATATAATATAACTAGGTTTTGCGTGGGGCGCGCGCTGCTAAAGCAGCGCGCGTGCCTTTTTCTTCCGCAAAAGAACAAATAAAAAAATAGTTTTTTTTTTCAAAAATATCATTGGTCTGAGAAATTAGGATTTTTGATTCACGGGTCTTTTTGCGACATGTTCGGCTTCACACTATTTTTTTTGACGGGAGGGGGAGGGGAGAGGGACAGGAAGCGAGACAGGGGCCAGGAGCGGGAGGAGAGGGAAAGGGAGAGAGGCAGAAAGCGGGGAGGGAGAAAGAGCGAGACAGAAAGCGGAAGAGGGACTGGGCGCGTGAGAGGGACTGGGAGCGGGAGACGAACGTGAAGTGGAAGAGAGAGGGAGCAGGAAAGGGAGATGGGACAGAGGGAGAGGGCAGAGTAAGAAGGAGAGAGATGGAGAGGGGCAGAGTAAGAAGGAGAGAGAGGGAGTGGGAGGAGAGCGTGAGGGAGAGAGAGAGACAGGGAGTGGGAGAAGGAGACGGGAGAGAAGGAGAGGGGCAGAGTAAGAAGGAGAGAGATGTAGAGGGGCAGAGTAAGAAGGAGAGAGATGGAGAGGGGCAGAGTAAGGAGAGGAGGGAAAGCGGAGAGGGGGAGGGGAGAGGGGAGATGGAGCGGGGAGAGGGAGAGGAAATTTAATGATCTCTGATTTGTTAAACCTACATTCATTACGCGATAATTTATTTAGCATTAGGCGATACGAAGTTCGCCTGGTCAGCTAGTAAATAATAATAGTTTCTACATGTCCGCCTCTCCGTCCGTACGCAGTATAGCGCCGAGATCCTTAGCGCAAGAAAGCTGTAATTTGGCATGGATACACATACTTATTTATCAAAACTACAAAGTGGTAAAATAAAATCTTTATAAGTTTTTTCAGGTAGTGCCAGCGAAATGGTCGATGTTGGGACATGTGACCACCGCAGTAGAATATTTAAAATGATGAATTTCAAAGGAAAACTCTCATGGAAATGTTAGCTTAAATAGTTAATTAGTGATGGTCGACAAACTTACAACTACAGTACCCTAAATTCTCTACCCAAGTCCTCCTTTAATATAGGAAGGATCTGATGATGGGTTCCAGAGATAAAGAGTGGAACACCTCAGTGGTGAGGCATTTATAATAATCCTTAATTTTGGGAATGTTACTATTTTACAACCAGTCCATAATTTAACAACTCCATCCATGTGTGATGTATTTCGGAGTTGAATCCTTTCTAAGGGCCTATATTAAGGCTTAAAAAAGTACTCAATTAAATCATAATGTGACTTGTAATTTTATTCAGCTTACTTAAAGAATGGCACTTTGATGTAAAGGTACAATAGGTACATAGTTTTATTTCATACTATGTAAAAAGTAGTTTTATTATACTGTAATACTTATCACCTACTTGGAGATTATGTAAATCCTACGAACATACTATAGTGAAAATTTGGATGTCTTTATTCAGTCACGCTAATACGGCTAAACGGATTCGGATGAAATTTATCTCACAGATAGTTTATGACCTGCATCTAAAAGTAGGACGATTTTTATAACGGAATGGACCTGTTATCAGGATAAGGCGCATATTTTAGTATGGATGTTTAATGTATCTGCCAGTAGCTTATATTTTTTTATATTTTATATTATTATTTTTAGGGTCCTTTTCCGTTCTATTTTTGCTTTTGAAGTAAAAGGTCCGTCTGTCTGTATGTGTGTCTGTCAAAAACTTTTCACTAAGGAATACGTGGAGGTATTAATTTAAAAAATAATATCCAATTCTTAGGTCTGCTGTGCCATCCCTTAGAGTTGTGAAAAAATTAAGCTTTTAAAAGTCAACGCAATGATAAAACTCTTTGTTATGCTTTTTTTTAGTTCTTTCGATACTCGCAAGTTAATCAAAACCTATCCCCTAACTAAAGACTTAAGTTTACGTTCCGGTTGATCAAGAAAAATGAAGTGTGGTGAGAAGCAATGTCGTACGGGAAAAATTTGAAGACCGTTTTGTAGTAACATTACATTACAATTTACAATCGCACAGCTGAAGCTACTGGGCGCAAGAAGCTTTTGGCATGTATAATTTAATTATGTTCCTTCGGGAGTGTAGGGGAGCACTAAGAGATAATTTTTGTTAACCCCCTAAGAGTTATTTTCACGCAAATAACACTGGACGAATTTCGATCAAATTTGGAAAGAATGTAACCTGAAATAGCTCATAGGGTACTTTTTATTGCAAAATTCCATGGGCTGAACCAATTTTGATAGGACTCTCACTGAAAGGTTCGTGAAAACTAAAAAATGTTGAAAAATGACATTTAGGCGGGTGAAGCTGCGGGCAAAAGCTAGTACAATATTTTAACCCTAGACGCGAAAAGAGGGTTGTTATAATTATGATTTGTATGGTTGTCTGTTTGTAGCATCGTATCTCCTAAATGAATAGACCAATTATGATGCAGTTTATTATTATTTCTCCATGGGGTTCGCCTGGATAGCTACCATCCTTGAGCATGAGTCAGCCGCCAAACGATTGGGCTTGAGAGCCAGTTCTTTCTTTCTTTTTCTTCTCTCTTTCTTGGCCGGCAACGCATCGGTGATGCCTTTAGTGTTGCTGATGTCCATGGGCGACGATAGCCACTTACCTTCAGGTGGATCGTCAGCTCGTTTGCCGGCTATTTCCATAAAAAAAAGTTTCTTTTTATGCTGAGGGTTCTTAACTATGATTTATTAAAAACTGTTTAGGAGTAAAATAATAAAACTGACTTAAACCGATATTCTGCGTCATGCATAACGCGTTATTTTTATTATATTTTTAGCTGCCATTTTAGTATGTATGCAAATGCAAAAAATGTGCATATTTTTTCTTTATCTGGCGACACTTGAGATGCGAGACGATTTACAAACAAATCGTACGCTGTCGTGGTGCTGTATATTGCTGCTATAGAATAGTATAAAAGAAGCTTTTTGCTTCTATTAGTAGGTAAGTAGGTAGGGCTTAACCAGTATTTATCACCTTTTAGTTATGATTTGAAAATAATTATACTCAAAATTAATTTTGCCTACACACATAATGACTTTTCAAAGCAGTATGTGGCAGAGTAGAGAGCAGTAAATATAAATAACAAAATCAAACTAAACTATCGGATAGGAGAGTCAAGAAACAGACAATCACATCAGACCAGACCAGTAGATAATAACAACACTATAATGGTACAAAAAAAATATCTTGAATGATGTCTTAAATTATCTTTCGAGATTTTAAATGTGTACACGTTAATTTTGTTTTCAAGATTGAACAATAAAATATTTTTTTGTATTCCAACACGGATTTTTTTTCACTCATTTCATGTGCAGTCTATTTGCACCTATAAACGCCTCATACATTTTATAGACATTAAATGCAAACAACAGTCCCAAATGTTCGATATAGATTTTTGTGAAAAATACTTGTTTTTGTATGGCAACACTGAAACACGTTAATACGGATGTGACCGATCTAATAGTAGCAACAAACGTCGTAAACATTTTAATGACATCAAAAGGAGACAAAAGCCTGAAATATTACATACAAAAAATTCATTTGTATGAAAATTATTATTTTTTGTATGGCATCACTAAATATTGGTTACACCAACGTGTCCGGCCCTTTAGTACCTGCAAACGCCTCATACATTATAAAGACATGAAATGGTGACAACAGCCTCAAACATTCGAAAAAGGAATACATTTGTATGAAAATAATTATTTTTTATATGGCAACACTGAATTTTTTTTTCACCAAAATTTACAAAATGTCAGTACCTACAAATGCCCCATACATTATAATAACGAAATATTCGATCCAAAAATAAATTTGTATGAAAATTATTATTTTTCGTATGGCAACACTGAAATTTTATAGTTTTTCTAAAACGAATATATTAATTTAAAAATATCTCCCATACATTTTCTATACCCTTGATCTATAGTTTCGGCTCAACTACTCGAAAATTGAAAAAAATTCTGGACTCCAGTGTTGCCAGTTGATTGAGATGAAAATGGTCAAATGTCATTACGACGACCACGAAAAATTTTTTGGTGCAATTTTTTGATTAAAAATGTTTCTCCTTCTACTGAAACTCCACTGCACTCCACTCCACTTACAGTACATTTTTGAGCTTCAATTCGACTTTTCGTAAAACGAAAAAAAAATTCCAGCAGCCAGTGTTGCCAGTCGACATCGACGAAAATGGTCAAATGTCATTACGACGACCACGACACGCTTGCCCGTGTGACATTTTGATTAAAAATATTGCTCCTTCTACTTTTTACATTTTTGAATAAAAAGTCCAAAAAAATGTACCAACAAAAGAAAAAAAAACTCAACCTGGCAACACTTTGGGTCAAGTTACATAACCGCCTGGAACAAAGACACCCGCTCAAATGTTGCCAACCCGAAGAAAAATTCACCCAAAAAACGTCGTTTTTCGTACATTTTTCAAAATGGCCGCCACCGCGTCCGCCATCTTGTCGAAAAAATAAATATCCCCAAAATATCAAAATTGAGGACACGTTTGAGGGATCACAAGAAAAATATTGAAAAAAAGTTGAAAAACCACCCCGATGCGACCCCGCAAAGTGACCTCTAAAATCGAAAAAATTCAAACTCGAATATCTCGGCGGCCATCTTGTTTTTTCAATTTTTTCCAAAGTTTTCGTAATTCTCCTCCAAAATTTTACGAAACTACCCAAAAAAATCCCCCAAAAAGCCATAAACAAAAAAGTTGAAAATGACAGAGCGGCCGCCATCTTGAAAATGTGAAAAGTCAGATTTTTCCCATACTCACTGGAGGGGATAGAGAAAACCCGCCATAGACAACATCATTCTATTTCGACTCTTTCTGGGAGAACAATTGTATAGGTGAGTCAGTGGTAAGTCTAGGATTATATAATATAATAACAGATCACCAAAATGGATAGTTTCATTCATACGTGCGATTATTTTGCAGTCCCAATACTCCCAATGTAAGACGTCCCTACGACGAACGCCAGCATATGCGACATCGTTGCGACGTTGCCACGTCGTCGTAGCGACACCGCAGCGACACCGTCATTGTCACTTCGTATTCTTGTTATTGAGATCACACATGACACAGCATGAGATTTTCGCAGTGACTTTATTTCACACGTGCGTCATTTTGGCGTGTTTTCGAAGCTTTCATTCTATCATTCTATCTCAGTTCTATATAGTTTTTTCGAAACTAAAACCTAACATACATTTATTAGAATAAACCAACGTCGTCTTTATTTCGTATCAATATTCAGAGAAGGTTATTGTGCATTACATATTTCCACGCGAACATGTTAATCCTTGTTTAGCAATAAATCTTTTAAAAGTTCTCGCGAGCAATTTATTTTGTACAGTGTGTGGAGTACTGGTACAAAGGAAATTCTAATGGAACAACACTTGCTTTGTTCTTAATATAAGTGTAAAATTTTCTGCTTGTAAGTGAAATATGAATTGAATGTAGCGTAGTATTTGTCTTGATCTCTCCTTAATATCGTAGGTTTTTAAGAACATAACAAAAAATCATCATAATAGCCCATAAATTGTCCCGCTGCGAGTCTCTTCTATCATTAAGATGGTTTAAGATAAGTATTATTATTTCTTCTGTGGTTTAAGTAAAATGTGGATAAGCAGACTTAATTCACCTTCGACAAAGTGAGGAAATGCTCTCAATGCAACTTACCTAAAATGTTTTACTTTAGCGTTCATCATCATAACGTTTCTTGAATAAAAAAAGTAACAGGTTTAATGATCACGTTTGTTAATTTTATACACTTCATAATAGACACCACTAAATTTTGATCCTTGTTAGCAACACTATTGAATAGTGTAATTATATAGGGTGAGTTTTTTTTAATTCAACGGGTTAGATTCCTGGCTAGCAATATTAATTTTTCAAAAATATAATGATGCTGTCTTAGTTTTCATCAAATTCGGGGCCGAAACTCTTTTGAGCATTTTTCGCTATTCCTCATAGTTTTGGATTTTGCCATCCACGCACACTTGAAAAATTCACCCTGTATACTACTTTAGCGCCCCCTTCATCATTAGTGCCTGAAGTAGCGTTGTAACTCTACGTCTCTACCTACAATTAGGAGTAGAAAAACTAAAAATCATTTAATCATGTGGGTATTTTTTGCATACTTCATAACGTATTTTTTTAAGAAATGGTGAAATAAATTGTTTAATTTAATTGGTTTACTTATGTATTTCTTTTACATAGTAGGTACCTATATAATCTCTTCTTTTTTGGAATGGCCTTTCAAATATCCCTACAGTTGTCTTATTCTATTTCGAACACGAACACGTAAAGTTAATTTATAGATGCAGGCTTCTTTTACTACGTGGTCAATATGGACCAATACTGACAGGGCTATTTCTGTCGTTTACAGTCTCTGTGAAGAGGCCCAGTTTGGCTGAAGTCCAATTTGAGAATACAGAGAAACCGAAGTCTTCTTCGCGTGCAATTGGTCAATATATCTACATCCTCAGTATATAATATACGTAGAACTTGAAAATCATTTTATGTTTGAAACCCTTAGTATAATTGGAAGTATGGCTAGCTATTTCGCATAATGATAGGCTTCAACCAGGGCATGGGTTTCTCCTCATAATTGAGGGGGCTCAATTTTGCCACTAGCGATCATCCAACCATCTACCGACCGCGCCCGAGTTTGCCTACGGATCGAGATAAGCTGACTACTACTACGGCTACGAGCGTAGAAGGATTAATAATAAAAATGATATACTTGTATTTTTTAATGTTTTATCATTCATTTCACATTCACACTTCAAGAAAAGAGTGAATATACCTGGAGTAATCGCCACTTCCCATCAGGTGGGATTGCAGTCAAGCTTAACTTATCACAATGCAACAAAAGAGAAATAGTGTCACGTTTTGTATGGACCAATCGGATTAAAATAATCCCACCTATGGAAAACTGTGATAGCTAAAATATTGAGGATTATATTGCATACTAGCTGACCCGGCGAACTTCGTATTGCCTAAAAAAATTTTTTTTTTGTAAAATAAAAGTAGCCTAAGTTACTCCTTATTAGTCCAGCTATCTGCCAGTGAAAGTCCCGTCAAAATCGGTCCAGCCATTTCAGAGATTAGCCGGAACAAACAGACAGACAGACAAAAATTGTGAAAAATGTTGTTTTGGCATTTGTACCGTGTGTACATCGGAATGCATTTGGTAAAAAGTGGTTATTAGGGTTCCGTAGCCGAATGGCAAAAAACGGAACTCTTATGGATTCGTCATGTCTGTCTGTCTGTCTGTCTGTCTGTCCGTCCGTCCGTCCGTCCGTCCGTATGTCACAGCCACTTTTTTCCGAAACTATAAGAGCTATACTGTTGAAACTTAGTAAGTAGATGTATTCTGTGAACCGCATTAAGATTTTTACACAAAAATAGAAAGAAAACAATAAATTTTGGGGGTTCCCCATACTTAGAACTGAAACTCAAAAATGTTTTTTTTATCAAACCCATACGTGTGGGGTATCTATGGATAGGTCTTCAAAAATGATATTGAGGTTTCTAATATCATTTTTTTCTAAACTGAATAGTTTGCGCGAGAGACACTTCCAAAGTGGTAAAATGTGTGTCCCCCCCCCTGTAACTTCTAAAATAAGAGAGTGATAAAACTAAAAAAAATATATGATGTACATTACCATACAAACTTCCAACGAAAATTGGTTTGAATGAGATCTAGTAGGCAGTTTTTTTTAATACGTCATAAATCGTAAACCGCAAAAAACATTGATCAAAGTTGCAACGAACTACAAGAACTTTTATATTATGTTACTTGCTGCTACGGAACCCGTCATGGGCGAGTCCAACTCGCACTTGGCCACTTTTTTTTAATATTACAAACAGACTATTAGATATAACATAAATTAAAATAGGTATCTATACAATTTTATTTATTTGTATAGATACCTATTTTAATTTATGTTATATCTAATAGGAGTTGATCAGAGAGCTACAATTGCGCTTCGGTTCTTTGGGAGTCTTTAATAAAGGCCAATAAACATAGGTTGGCTATTTGCCAAGCGACCAATAATTTAGTGTTGTACGTAAATTTAAAGCCTTAGCTATCCCTATTTGGCATCGGCATCGGATTTCCTGGGTACAGCTTGGAATGAAGCTTGCGTAAGTGTACCTCAGAAATGGCACATAGGACGTCGCTTTATAATTTCATTACTCGCAAACGTTATGCCAACCTCAATAAAGTGGCCAACCTCAATAATTACTTTACTTGATATATAATTATTATTAATTTATAATGCTTGCTTTGAGCATTAACGTACGGATCAAACAAGAAACTCATAAATTAATATAATTATTTTAAGAGATTAGTCCGGGAGTATTAATTATACAATAAAACATCTGTCCCTTTGTAACAAAATTAACAAGGCTTAATTTATTACTATAATTAATACTATTCCATGGAAATATATTATGAATTTCTCTACGGATACTTTTATCTGATCAAGTTATTGTCACCTACCACATGTTCTCACCATCACCCTGAGTCGACTGGTAAAGAATGCCAAAAGGCATTAAGATCGCTCTTGTAAGCCTAGCTATAGGTTGTACAATAAATATTAAATAAATAAATTAAATATTAATAAAATTCTATACCAATGCACCAAACGAGCCACCAACCAACCAAACTAGCTATAAAATGAGCTGATGAATCATCTATTATAATGTAAGTGACAATCGTCACCCTTGGATATTCTCAGTCAAGACAGAAAGAAGAAAAAAAAACTGATCTATACAGTTAAGCATTTTTGAGCACGGTCAAGAATTGTACAGATAACCGCTGGTAGTGAAATTAAGCATTCTGTGTGTGGCCACGACGCAGCCCGTTAGATTAAAAGCGTCATAATGATATTTGATTTCATAAGCAGATTCAAATAATACCGCTATAATTTGCAGCCTAATTTATTAGCATTTATTTTTCTCTGACACTTTCAGTGCAAAGCTTTGAGCATTGCTGTTTGTGGCTACGACTTAGCTGGCTAGCTAAAATTTCCCTCAGTGCGCAGTGGAGCATCATGGCCAGGCGTCAGACCTTCTCAATTATGAAGAGAGCTCGTGCTCTGCAGCGCTAATGGATAGAAGTCTTTGCTTATAGTGAGATGCTACGGTTGCGGTCCGTCGGCAAATTAGTTCGCAGTCTTCATTAATTACAAACAATGTTCTGTGCTTTAACTACAGCAAGTATTTAGACAACTATGTTTCGGGCAATTATAATTTGTAGCGTTGTTATTGTTATTTTGGAAATATATTTTCCAAATTGCTAGGCAATCACTGCTTTAACTTTGTGTCGGGGACTATAATTGCATATTGATTTTTGGTGCTCTCTGATGTTTCAGATATAATCGAAAATTTTCATGCATGTTTCCCTTTTACCATAAAGTGCTTTTATTTGATGTGTAACATGATACACTTGATTACTGTTGCTTTTTAGGGTTCCGTAGCCGAATGGCAAAAAACGGAACCCTTATAGATTCGTCATGTCTGTCTGTCTGTCTGTCTGTCCGTCCGTATGTCACAGCCACTTTTTTCCGAAACTATAAGAGCTATACTGTTGAAACTTGGTAAGTAGATGTATTCTGTGAACCGCATTAAGATTTTCACACAAAAATAGAAAGAAAACAATAAATTTTGGGGGTTCCCCATACTTAGAACTGAAATTCAAAAATGTTTTTTTCATCAAACCCATACGTGTGGAGTATCTATGGATAGGTCTTCAAAAATGATATTGAGGTTTCTAATATATTTTTTTTCTAAACTGAATAGTTTGCGCGAGAGACACTTCCAAAGTGGTAAAATGTGTGCCCCCCCCCCTGTAACTTCTAAAATAAGAGAATGATAAAACTAAAAAAAATATATGATGTACATTACCATGCAAACTTCCAACGAAAATTGGTTTGAACGAGATCTAGTAAGTAGTTTTTTTTTTAATACGTCATAAATCGTAAACCACAAAAAACATTGATCAAAGTTACAACGAACTAAAAGAACTTCTATATTATGTTACTTGCTGCTACGGAACCCTTCATGGGCGAGTCCGACTCGCACTTGGCCGCTTTTTTTTATTTTGTCGATCAACATTACTCACATTACATTTACTTACAAAATCAGAATTAAAATATTTGTATAAAGGTACGTCTATTGCTAGTTAGTTTAACTATAAAGTACGTCCAGAAAAAGTCTAGCCGATTCGGGGAAAATCGAATGTGACAGATAGAGAGACTGACAGAATCGCTAATGATAGCGGGTCTGTCTCAGTGTTCTGTGAGCTCATTCGACATATGAACGATCGATATAAGAATATTTTTGAATTCCATAATTTTATTGGTATGATTTAGGTTTTTGTATAATTTGAAATGAGTAAGTTCTCCATAAAGTTCTCGAAGGTGCGTGAAGTCTACCAATCCACACTTGGCCAGCGTGGTGGTCTATGGCCTGTAACTCCTCACAGTGTGAGAGGAGACTCCGAGCCTAGCAGTGAGACAAATATGGGTTGTTGCTCTGCTTTTTGCTTTTATAATTTTAAATAATTTTTTTTGTACATTGGGCACTTTTTAAAATTATACAACAATTCAAGATATGTATGGTACATTAATGTTTATCAGTTGCACGGAAGCTTTGAATGGAAGGGCCCCATCTTTGCGCCCAAGCCAACTTTAGCTGTTCGTGATGCACCCTGCTGACGGGAACGAGGCAATAGTGGACGAGGCACGACAGGACCCTCTCGTAGGAGTTCGCTGGGCTCTGTAAATCCCAGTTTAATCTTGAAGGTAGAAAATTAAGACTGAAACATGTGGATCTAATTAAAGTTACTAATTGAATCAATCTGAACACGTTTCTTAATTAATTTTCTTATAGGTTTTTTTTAAGTTAATGCTTGACCACATTTTATTATAAATATACATAAAATTATATAAAACCGCGGTAATAAATAAAGTTGAAATAAAACGGTTTCATCGGGATATTACCTTAGAAACTAATTTTTAATTAAAGAGAAATGCTTTTTTCGATGAGATTGCTTTAGATTGTTTTTCTTGAATTATCAAGGCAATCATTTTAACTTATATTGAACAGGTAAACGTAGACAAAGATGACAATTGTAAAAGTAAAGATGGTAATTTTGTCTTAACTTTATTTTCCGATAAAGATCAAAATCATCATAAATTACCATATAGGGCTGTCACCTGTAATATGTACGTACCTGTACCTACATTCTCGAAGGTTTAAATAGTATGCTAATGACCTCACAAGTAAATATGGTATCACAGTGACGTGACTGGCTTTGGCATCCATCCGGCGTACAAGAGTGGTTCAGAGCACAGATCTCGTCATAACTGACGAAACGCACGTTGGAGATAAAACTAAAATATGGAATTTATCAATGACCTGACCTGAAATTAAGGTACCTTACGTTATTCAGGTTAACCTAACTTAAAATAGGATTGCGATATTACAATCCCAGATAAGCAGATATTAGGTCATTGAACCCTGCAAATGGATCTATTTGTATAATTACCATTCATTACATGAGATGACTATGACTTAGTTGCAAATAAAAGAATCTTCACCAGAGTGACAGCGAGGCAGCACTAATTAGGTCAAGCGCGAGCTGTGCCGTTTGACTTCTGCGTGCTGCACATAATGAACTTCTCTTACGAAAAGGTTTTACAGCATTTGCAAAGGCGCCGAAAACTGCAATCTGAGCATTTGAAAATATTAAACAGTTGGCATTTGAAAATAAAAAGCCATTTTACTTTTACTTGAAGAACTACAGATCCGTAACGATTTTCCAGAAAATTTCCGAAGTATGCTTCGAAAAAACGTAAGATATCGGATGGAAAAATTTGCCGCAGCCGCCTATAGTCATTGGTCATCCAACATTAAATTACGAGACCCGTTGTTTATCTGGCTCTCCAACAATACAAACGAAAATACTTTAATGGATAGTTACAACAAGTAAAGAAACCTACTAACATTTAATTATAGATTCAACAGAAGACGCATGAAGCACTAAAGGTCGATAGGTATTGATTCCAAGTCTCACGAAGTGCAACTAATTTTATTTCTCAAAAACTTTTATGCCTATGTCTTAAAAAAAAGAATTTCCGGGTTTTAGATACAACAATATTATTTGTATCATCTGATTCCGAGGTGAGCTCGATCAACCAGATAACGATTCTAAATGGAATAACCTCATTGCTCTATTATTGTTAGAGTATCCTAAATTATTTGTCATTGTCGTTTTCTGAAGAGCTCAAAATATTTCATTTTCTTTGTTCCTTAAAACCAACCACAATAGCCCCGCAGCGCGAATCAGATAAACGCGGAGAATGCTATCAATTCCAAGTGGTGATTTCGGTCGGATCTTCTTTCAAATAAATCGGAATAAATAGGTTTTATTACATTAAAGTCGCTATGTTTGATTGATGGCTGGCTGCTCAAATGAATGAGGTTAATAAGTCGTCTTTTTATTCTTGAAGTGAAGACTTAATATTCTTGAAATACTAAATATTTTTATAGGAAAAGTTTGAATATAATCTGTAAAAAGTAAGACTAGAAGTCTTTTACTTTTTGATTTAAATCAAATTATAGTTTATACTATAGGGGGTATTGAGAGACAGGTCCCTTAAATTGACATCAATTTAAAAAGGCAGTTATACGGAGAATACTATATGTAGGTTATTTCCCGACTTGGTGGATGATGAACAATGATTTTTTTAGATATTTGCATATAACATACATATCAATAATTGCTACATATGTTAAAACCATATCTTCCTAGAGAAAAATCTCGAATGTCCGAAAACAATGATGTATAGGCATAAACACGAAGGCGAGTTCTCCTCATAGGATTCGTTAACTATGAAACGTTTCGTTCGATGACGTCATCGGCATTTCGCATACCTTCCGCATTTTCGGAAATGCGGCGCGGACGGTGCGGATGATATATGTACCCGCATATGTCATCCACATCGGGCTCTCATATGATTTCATACAAATGCGATGCGTCCGGCGCGGACGGTGCGGACAAATGTGTGTTCAGCATTACTGGGCATACTGCGGGCAAGATGGCGCGGCGACATGACGCGATCAGTTGAAATGAACGTAAACCTGCTGTTGTGTGTCAGTCACTCACAAAAAAGTACAATTTATAACACTATTTTGTTATAGTTCCGTATGTCTTGAAATACCGGAATTTTTAAAAAATCCTACTCTGAATACTGTTCTTATTTGATACATGAAAGCATGCACATGTGATGATATTAAACCTGTTAATATGGCGGGCATAATGCGCCTTATTGCCGAAATTCAATACGGTATCATTACGAATTACATAACTAAATATGATAATTTCTTTGTGTACCACAACTAGGACAACAAATTGAACGGTGCAATCAGCCATTAATCCAAACAACAAAAATTTTTCATATGTTTTCGTTTTTAGGGTTCTGTGGTCAAAACACAACCCTTACCGCTCATTTACACGCGCGTGTCGCGGACCGTCTCGTGGCGCGTCCGTAAGCCACGCCCCCTACGCGCGTGTGAACACCGCGCGAGCGCTCGCGCGAGCCCCTTTGGCGCGCGCCTACAAAACCGCTCCCGACGCGAGCCCGCGAGCCACGAGACTTGCCGCGGTCTGGTCCGCGAGCGCCCTGTTCACACGCGCGCGTATGCGCGCGTCTCGCGGATTGTCTCGTGGCTCGCGCGCGCGTGTAAATGGGGTATTATAGTTTCGTCATGTCCGTCCAAGTCCAATCTTTCGTAGCATAGCGCAGAAACCTTGGTAGAAAGCTGTTTGGCGTGGATATACATATTTATCAAAAATACAAATTCGTAGATTAAAATATTGAATAACTAGCTTCTACCCGCGACTTCGTCCGCGAGAATTTAGAATTAGATCCAGATCCTACTAAAATTTAGATGTTAGGTTTAGATGTTTGGATGTTTGTGAATTAAACTTACAGTATCCTGCTTTTCATCCCAAAGAATGATGTTGACAACATGCTTATTATTTCGCGTTCTAGCAAGTTGCTAAAGATTCGAAAAAATCATAGGGCATGTCGTGAGGAAGAAGTTCAGTGGTAGGCTACCTTAAGAGCTGCTTAAACAGGCACATCATCGACACCAGAAACATGCTCATTATTTGGCGTACCAGCGAGCTGCTTAGGGGTCATAAAAATCAAAGGAAACGTCGTGAAAAATAATTTCAGCAAGCTTGAAAGCTGCTACGCCGGAACAGGCAGGTAAACGACGTTAGCAACATGCTCATGAAACAGAATGACGGAGATGAGCTGTTGCTAGAGCATGATGAGAGTCACAACTCGCAAGTCTCAGTAGCCAGAAGCTTCTAAAAAGGGATAAAATTAACAAAGCGTGTAAATTTTGCGATGCGCAAAAAATAAAAGAACAACTATTATTCTGGAGGAAAACTATAAAGTTATTCCGCAATTAGAACAAACAGCAGAACCATTAAGAGAATTACGTTTACAAAAATGTAACACAAACGAACCATATCATTCTTTAAATAACACCGGTACATTTAATGGATGCTTCCATGCATGACATCTTTATTAAGGGCATTGAAACGAAACGAAACGAAGAGACTCAGTGTTTTATGTAATCCATAGAGTGGCAATAGCGAGGTTGCCCCATGCATATCTTTTAGTGGCTAAAAATTATATAGCGTCTTAGCCATATCGACTATATCGCTAAAAAATTACACGATGCCGTAGTCAAAAATATGATTAATTTGTCTGTGGAGCTTATTTACGCAGATGAAGTTGCAGTTTCTTATATCGTTAAACTATGATTTAAAATTAAAAGTATACCATATTAATTATTTTCCTTGCAATCATCGCGGGTCATCGCGGAACATCATCATCATACTTAAAGTATGAAAGGTATGAAAATATGTATGTATGTTTATGTACTAAATAGATCCTATAATAAACCAAGACTACATCTCTACTTACCATCAGGTGGGATTGTATTCAAGCATTAACTTATAATAAAAAAATATATATTTGTCTGTGCATCTGGTTTTACAGCGTTAATATTAATCATCATCCTGCCCGTTCCTTAATTTTATTTGGGGTCGGCGCAATATGTTTTCCTCTACCACACTTCCCTATCAGCCGTCATCTTTAGACTAAATCTCTTATCTTTCATATCATCTGTAACATAATCCATCCATATTTTCTTTGGTCGTCCTCGTCCCCTTCGTCTATCCATCACATTCATATCCATCACTCTTCTCGTTACATGCGTTTCCTCTCGCCTCATCACATGCCCATACCACGACATTCGGTACCCTTTTAACTTTTCTTACATTTTTTGCCACTTTCAAACTTCCTCTAATATACTCATTCCTTACTTTATCCATTCTCGTCACTCCACACATCCACCTCAACATTCTCATCTCTGTGACATGCAATCGTCTCTCATTAATCTTCTTTGTAGCCTAACATTCTGATCCATACATTACGACAGGTCTTATGACGGATTTGTAGATTTTACCGTTCAATTTACAAACAACAAATATTTTTAAAAATTGTTTAGTTATTTCAATTGTTCCGTTGAGGAGTTATAATTTTCGTCTCTAAGACACACCACCATACCATGCGATGTCAACGATAATAACAGCGAACGTATTTAAACACAGTTCAGTTATTCCCTACGACTGAGAAGCTCATTCTTTACCTCCAGAATCCACAGTCTCACTATATTGAAGTAAGACCAACTTGAGTGAATTCCCAATACAATAAAAATATCATGAAAATCGCTTCTTAAACAACGAATCTATACCTAACTAAAACCATTGTATACTAACGGTCTTGTACATTAAAAACTTATTTAAGGTTTGTAGTGTTCGGTTAAAGCACTGGTTATATTATTAAGCATGCACAGCAATAAAAAAATTAAGAAATATTGACATAAGGCCGAATTGACGTAAGGCCGACACCACACTAGGATTTTATAAACGTGCGCGTTCATCCGACACACGTGAATAATAATTTGCTAAATAAGTTAACAAAATCAATATTTATTTCTATAAGGTAAATAAAAAAATATAGGTAGATATTTACAAATGTTAAAAAACAAATTTGTTGATTTTTTTGCTATTAAGTAATTAAACCTGATACGATTTATTATAATATTTCAATTGCACCTCATATTTAGAGCTAGGAAAAACCTTGATAAGCTATGAGTACTTATTCAACGTAAAATTATTATTTTTATAGTTCATCGATCAAGCGTTTGGCGCTAGGAATGCTCGACAAACGCTGATGTGTAAGCAGCCTTCATTTTGCGTAAAAAATGCTGTGTTTGTTTTACTTGATTTTATACGAGATCGATGGTTACTAAAGCTTCCATTGCGTGATAAAAATGATCACAATGTGCCTCACCGCAAATTTTTATATGTTTGTAAATAAACATATTAAAAAAATGAACCAATTATTAAAATTTAATCACTCAATCAGCTGTTTTGAGTTTTCTAATGTCACTGTGAAGACAAACGTCAAAATCGTTTTCCTATTACCATATAGTTTACTTCTTCTCCCTCGGGAACAGATCAATATCTCGGGATAAAAAGTATCCTATATATTATTCTAGATATTAAACTATCTGTGTGCCAAATTTCATCTATATCCGATCAGCCGTTTTTGCGTGATTGCAACACAAACATCCAAACATCCAAACATCCAAACTTTCACATTTATAATATTAGTAGGATTAGTAGGATACATTTTTCAGGGTACTTCCGCTAGAGGTAAAGTAGGTATGATTTTTCTTTCTTGTCTACCCCATAGTGTGAGGTATGGTTGAAACGGTCTTTAAAAATACTATGGGTCTGAAAGTATTAACGATCCTACTAATATTATAAATGTGAAAGTTTGGATGTTTGGATGTTTGGATGTTTGGATGTTTGGATGTTTGTGTTGCAATCACGCAAAAACGGCCGATCGGATATAGATGAAATTTGGCACACAGATAGTTTAATATCTAAAATAATATATAGGATACTTTTTATCCCGAGATATTGATCTGTTCCCGAGGGAGAAGAAGTAAACTATATGGTAATAGGAAAACGATTTTGACGTTTGTCTTCACAGTGACATTAGAAAACTCAAAACAGCTGATTGAGTGATTAAATTTTAATAATTGGTTCATTTTTTTAATATGTTTATTTACAAATATATAAAAATTTGCGGTGAGGCACATTGTGATCATTTTTATCACGCAATGGAAGCTTTAGTAACCATCGATCTCGTATAAAATCAAGTAAAACAAACACAGCATTTTTTACGCAAAATGAAGGCTGCTTACACATCAGCGTTTGTCGAGCATTCCTAGCGCCAAACGCTTGATCGATGAACTATAAAAATAATAATTTTACGTTGAATAAGTACTCATAGCTTATCAAGGTTTTTCCTAGCTCTAAATATGAGGTGCAATTGAAATATTATAATAAATCGTATCAGGTTTAATTACTTAATAGCAAAAAAATCAACAAATTTGTTTTTTAACATTTGTAAATATCTACCTATATTTTTTTATTTACCTTATAGAAATAAATATTGATTTTGTTAACTTATTTAGCAAATTATTATTCACGTGTGTCGGATGAACGCGCACGTTTATAAAATCCTAGTGTGGTGTCGGCCTTACGTCAATTCGGCCTTATGTCAATATTTCTTAATTTTTTTATTGCTGTGCATGCTTAATAATATAACCAGTGCTTTAACCGAACACTACAAACCTTAAATAAGTTTTTAATGTACAAGACCGTTAGTATACAATGGTTTTAGTTAGGAATAGATTCGTTGTTTAAGAAGCGATTTTCATGATATTTTTATTGTATTGGGAATTTACTCAAGGTGGTCCTACTTCAATATAGTGAGACTGTGGATTCTGGAGGTAAATAATGAGCTTCTCAGTCGTAGGGAATAACTGAAATGTGTTTAAATATGTTCACTGTTGTTATCGTTGACATCGCATGGTATGGTGGTGTGGTGGTGGTGTGTCTTAGAGACGAAAATTATGACTCCTCAACGGAACAATTGAAATAACTAAACAATTTTTAAAAATATTTGTTGTTTGTAAATTGAAGGGTAAAATCTACAAATCAGTCATAAGACCTGTCGTAATGTATGGATCAGAATGTTAGGCTACAAAGAAGATTAATGAGAGACGATTGCATGTCACAGAGATGAGAATGTTGAGGTGGATGTGTGGAGTGACGAGAATGGATAAAGTATGGAATGAGTATATTAGAGGAAGTTTGAAAGTGGCAAAAATGTAAGAAAAGTTAAAAGGGTACCGAATGTCGTAGTATGGGCACGTGATGAGGCGAGAGGAAACGCATGTAACGAGAAGAGTGATGGATATGAATGTGATGAATAGACGAAGGGGACGAGGACGACCAAAGAAAATATGGATGGATATGTTACAGGTGATATGAAAGATAACACAGTTAGTGTAAAGATGACGGCTGATAGGGAAGTGTGGTAGAGGAAAACATATTGCGCCGACCCCAAATAAAATTGAAAAACGGGCAGGATGATGATTAATATTAACACTGTAAAACCAGATGCACAGACAAATAGATTTTTTATTATTATAAGTTAATGCTTGATTACAATCCCACCTGATGGTAAATAGAGATGTAGTCTTGGTTTATTATAGGATCTATTTAGTACATAAACATACATACATATTTTCATACCTTTCATACTTTAAGTATGATGATGATGATGTTCCGCGATGACCCGCGATGATTGCAAGGAAAATACTTAATTTGGTATACTTTTAATTTTAAATCATAGTTTAACGATATAAAAAACTGCAACTTCATCTGCGTAAATAAGGTCCACAGACAAATTAATCACATTTTTGACTACGGTATCGTGTAATTTTTTAGCGATATAGTCGATATGGCTAAGACGCTATATAATTTTTAGCCACTAAAAGATATGCATGGGGCAACCTCGCTATTGCCACTCTATGGAGTACATAAAACACTGAGTCTCTTCGTTTCGTTTCGTTTCAATGCCCTTAATAAAGATGTCATACATGGAAGCATCCATTAAATGTACCGGTGTTTTTTAAAGAATGGTTCGTTTGTGTTACATTTTTGTAAACGTAATTCTCTTAATGGTTCTGCTGTTTGTTCTAATTGCGGAATAACTTTATAGTTTTCCTCCAGAATAATAGTTGTTCTTTTATTTTCTGCGCATCGCAAAATTTACACGCTTTGTTAATTTTATCCCTTTTTAGAAGCTTGTGGCTACTGAGACTTGCGAGTTGTGACTCTCATCATGCTCTAGCAACAGCCCATCTCCGTCATTATGTTTCATGAGCATGTTGCTAACGTCGTTTACCTGCCTGTTCCGGCGTAGCAGCTTTCAAGCTTGCTGAAATTATTTTTCACGACGTTTCCTTTGATTTTTATGACCCCAAAGCAGCTCGCTGGTACGCCAAATAATGAGCATGTTTCTGATGTCGATGATGTGCCTGTTTAAGCAGCTCTTAAGATAGCCTGCCGCTGAACTTCTTCCTCACGACATGCCCTATGATTTTTTCGAATCTTTAGCAACTTGCTAGAACGCGAAATAATAAGCATGTTGTCAACATCATTCATATTCATCATTCATCAGGATACTGTAAGTTTAATTCACAAACATCGAAACATCTAAACCTAACATCTAAATTTTAGTAGGATCTGGATCTAATTCTAAATTCTCGCGGACGAAGTCGCGGGTAGAAGCTAGTAGAATAATAAGCAAATGCACATTGAATTATTATTACTAGCAAATGCATCGCATTTTGCGTGTTTTAAATTTATTCACAAACTTTTTTTATTTGGCTCATACCCGGTTTACTTTAACACACGGCTGTTACTTATCATGCAATGTTTGTGAAGCACTCTTTGCTGATTGGAGGTTGAATTTAGGTACTAACAATATCGACATTACAAATTCAAATCACGTTTACTCCCTAGGGATTAAAAAAAACTATTTTATTTCCTGTTTACGAAGAACAAAGTATGTACTTAACTTTTTCGAGTAGATGTGATAGAAATAAATTTAACGGTAAAGTTATTCTAAAAAGTTCAGTAAAAATGATCAATATTGGACAAACACCCTAAAGTATTTGTACACCCACATATACTTTGTGGTAGCCCTGCAAAGCCCAGTGCCTCCATCAATCTCGAGTAATTAGCGAGTGACACCCGCTGGTAACACTAACGACGACGAGGGTATCTGCTGCCCAATACCACCATTAACTACTGACGTAAACACTTTTACAAACTTCTATACGTAGAATAATACTCTCTCTACAAATCAATCATACAAAATTAGTCAACGTCAAAGCTTGGCTTCAACCCATTAATGGCCCACTGGCCACTACTGGGCAGGATCTCTCCTCTTGAGGAGGCCTAGAGCATCCACCACGCTCCTCCAGTGCGGATTAGTGGAGGGGTTAGTGGCCAACCCGAGTGTCGGAAGTTTTCGAACCGCCGAGGGCCTTCGATATGGCGTTATCTTATGATAACAACCGGGACCGACGGATTTACGTGCCCTTCGAAGCACGGAAACGCTCAAGAAATTTTTTCCCACTAGCGGTCACCCATCCAACTACCGACCGCGTCTGCTGTTGCTTAACTTTGTCGATCACATAGGATCGACGCAAGCCGCCGGGCTATGAGCGCTTCTTCGTCAAAGCTTAGAAATCATGAATAACTTCCGTAGTTTTCAGGCTGCAAAACTCAAGGAGTTAGCTTGAACTATTGTACAAGATAGTATTTTAATTCAGAATGTGTTTATCAAGCGAATATCAAGTGTTTTGGATAGGCATATAGTTTGTCAAAGTGGTTGTCGTTGGTATGCTAAATTACTACGTAAATTTTGAGATTGAAAAAATGAAACCTATATAGAATATTATGTAGACTACATTTTATTTTCGGACTAAAAATACGCGTTTATACTTACTTAGTTATAATTGTCACTGGAGCCACAACTGTTAAAGTCGACTTATAATTTGTTGAAGCTCGTCGTTAGCTCATCGACGGACTCAGGAAATCAATAAACAATAACAGAACTGCATGCACATCGATTATTTTGGGGTTTCGGATGTCTGATGAAAAATCCCAACATTTTGTAGGGCAGGGCGCAGGATTAGCAGGAACTCCTCCATCGCAAGTTTTTATGCCACCTGAAGGTGTCTGACATTGCCTAACGATTCTTACCTAACGATTTAAACCGAGAGCGACGACTTAACTTGCTTTTGAAACCTCTGAATTTATACACCAACACTTGACCTAATAAACTATGTAACTTTTTTTTTATGGAAATAGCTGGCAAACGAGCTGACGATCTACCTAATGGTAAGTGGCCATCGTCGCCCATGGACATCAGCAACGCCAAAGGCATCACTGATGCGTTGCCGGCCAAGAAACCAACACGGCTAAAATTCCCTATTTTTTTCTTCTAGATTCTTAGACATAAATGTCTACCTAATATACCTAGGTATATGGTGTTCATTCAAATAATATTACCATGAATACAAACGATTTTTAACGGTCATATCAATATGACATGATAGTATCACCACCAAGAAACGGCCTATGTTTGCAGGAGGTACCAAATCATGTTAAAAATAATGAAGTAGGAGCATCTGTTGGAACAGGGGCAATTAATCTTCATTAATCAGAAAGATCGTCGTTAACGTCTAATGACTTGTTATTAGGTCGAAACTGGAGAGGTTGATCCAATTCGAGGTGGGAAACCTATGCCTTAATAAACTGGTATTTATGGAATATTCATTTTACGAATTATTATAAACGTTTGCGTAGTCTAAACTGAATCTTCTATAAAGATCATTTCCAATCAATCAATCAAGGATCAAGGGTCCGTTTGCGAAATTTTTATAAAATATTTTCAAAGTCAAAGTCAAAATATTTTATTCATATAGGTATCACTGATACACTTATGCACGTCATTATTTTTTATCTACCAGCTTTTCGGAAGGGTGCTTTGTCATGGAGGAGAAGAAAAGCCGAAAGAAACTCCTCGCACATCTTTTAAAAAAATATTACAAAAAAGAAAATATTACAAAAATATTTACTAATCTGAGCGGAACTGGTTGCAGAACTGGTCATTTCCATGCATCTTTGTCATTTAAATACTCGTCTATTCTATAATATCCCTTGCCTAACAATTGTGTTTTTACACGTTTTTTGAAAGATTCTATTGGCAAGTCACGTATTGATTTTGGAATTTTATTATAGAAATGTACACCAAGCCCCATGAAAGATCGCTGCACTTTACTTAGGCGGAACGAAGGCGTAACTAATTGATGCATTCTTCTTGTTTGGCGATTATGAATATCATAATTTTGTTTATACGCGCTTATATTCTTCCGTATAAAAACTACATTGCTAAAGATATACTGGGAAGCTACTGTAAGTATGCCTATTTCCTTGAACTTTTCACGCAAAGATTCCCGAGACTTAAGTTTATAAATAGCCCTAATAGCCCTCTTTTGGAGTATGAAAATTTGTTCTATACTGGCTGCTTTGCCCCACAGCAATATGGCATAGGACATAACACTGTGGAAATAAGCAAAATAAACTATCCTAGCAGTTTCGACGTCAGTATACTGCCTTATTTTCCTAACAGCATAAGCAGCCCTACCGAGTTTATTCGCGAGATTTGCTATATGTGGGCCCCATTGAAGTTTACTATCTAAGGTCACCCCTAAAAAGATCGTGGATTCCTCCATATGCAATGTTTCATTATTCAGTGAGAGTTTTGTTGACTTTTTTAACATTAGGTAGTACAAACTCTATACATTTCGTTTTTTTTTGCATTTAGAAGTAAATTATTGATAGTGAACCAACGCGACACATGCGAAAGAGCACTATTTACGTCGTCAAACGTCGTTTCGGCTTTAAAGTGCTAATTTTGGTTAGTTTAGTAGGGGTTCAAAGAGGGATACCTCTTGCCAATTAAGTAGTAGGTGATGGACATGTGAAAAAAATCGTGGCAGTAGTATCCGATATATGATGAATTTAAAACGAAAACAATTACGGCTAGATAAGTTTAATTAGTAATAGTAGATGAACGTACAACTACGGAACTGTAAACGCGTGACACGTACTTGCCCGGATTTTTATGAATAAATACAATTTTTGGGTCGATGGCATTGGTATGTGTGGATATTGACGGAATAAAATAAATAAATAAATAAGTACTCCCAAATTTACACCCCCATACTAGGATTATCTATGTGGGTGGCACATACATAAACTAATGCTATGCCACAAACATCTGCGGCATATGCCATTAATCATCTGGCATACTTGTATGAATGTTAGCCATGGCCAGGAATTGAACCCGGGTGACGGGGCATTCAATTATAAAAAGCTCAATGATATAATATTGTTTGAAATTCTATTATTAGGTATTTTATGAGGTCGTTCCGTTAAATCATTTTAGTCACGGTCTGTACGTCTGTAGTCACCCTATGGTGATTAAAACAGCAGTATAGTAAGACGAATGAGGAAATAATAAGCTCCTTTGAGTTACCTATTAGTCCTATTACTCATTTTTATATACGTTTTACGTTGTACTTCTTTAATAATAACACGGTTATTGAAGTAGAATTGCGTGTTAATTGAACAGGATAATTATACGTAAGTATGTACAATGAAAGAATAGGTGCCTTTTTGTATTTTTATACATTTTGAGTGCAACGGGTGTTTAAAAAACGATTATGATTACCAGTACTAATTAATTTAATCAAAATCGTTCGTGTTTGATAGAAGTGGCCATAACTACGGCTTGTGTATCGGTCAATGCGGGCGCGGTCGGTATTTGGATGGGTGGCCGCTAGAAGCAAAAATGTTTTGAATGCTTCCGTGTTTCGAAGGGCACGTTAAGTGCGCACACATTTAGGATTAATATAAGGTAACAGCCGGGCATCCATTTCCATTATAAGTCTATAAAGTGCCTGGTGTATATATAGTACATCATAAGTATAATAAATATCACCATAAGTACAAACATCGTTTATACACATTGAAAAATAAATGAAAATATTTGCTTCAGAATTTGTGATTCAATCATCATTTAAATTCTTATACTAAACAACATACTTGTGTGCATATTGTTTTGTTGATGAAATTCTGCGCTTGAATAGCAATCACCAAGAACCAAGTTGGTTGTAGAAAAAGCTATAATCTTTACCGTTGTGAAACGTGTATCTTTGCTACTCGTGGAATACAAACAATCTTGTTTAGTTTCTTCGTCTTTACGGAAAAGCATTGTATTCACTCGCGTATATTTTCTAACCATGCTGTTGGAAATATACGAAAACGGCACTACACAGTAAAGGTAAGGAATCCCTGGGTGCATTCATTTTTATAAGTAAAACTGCGTCTATTTTCCCGAGGTTAGCATCTATCTGCAGTTTATTAGACATCGTTAAATAAAGTCTTGCAGAAGTTTGCATACAGTCTTCTTTTTCTTTCTAACAAATTTTCTTTACATTTTTTTGCAAATGACAATTTAGACTCGCCTCGCTGCGGTGTCTTCTAAATATGAAAATGTGTTTGCTTTGCGGCGACTCGTCTTCTCTAGCTAGCTGCTTACCAACTAGGTAATAACGTAAAACAGAAAGTTTCCCAGAGGAATAAAGAACAACATATCTTTACGTAAATAATAGCATAATAGTTAATTCAATAAATTAATTTCTACTTGGCCGCATAAGTATATACCTATATCTTTGAATTATAGAACTACCAAATCACATTCAATAAAATCAAATACCGGTTCTTTATACACGGTTATTAAGCAAGGAAATAGTCACCGTAACGTCGCTCTATTAGTTCCTTAATCCGTGCCAAGTATGGAACATGTTCTCGCGTGTTCGCTGACAGATAGCAATCAGAGGGCAGCACCAGTTTACTAATTAATGGCGGCGTATCGCGTGGAAATAAGCCATTTGTCTCCCCGCCCGTCGGATGTGCACAGAAGAATCGTAAGCGATACAAATACTATAAATGTTTCCAAACACTTACTGCACCGTTTGCGCTGAAATTTCAAATGCGATAAGCAATTTTACTGTGATTGATGATATCTAGATTGCATATGTTGCAAACGGCCGCTTTGGGATGTTAAGCAACCTAGCAGCCGGAAAACTTTTAGTTTTAAACAGATACTCTGTTTATTATGCTTATTTTCACCCTAATATTCAATATATGATAGGAACCTATTTATATCGCATCTACATCTACACATACAAACTCCCGACCCCCCCGCAGATATCAACATAAATTGTTATGCGTTTGGATAGAAACGTAATATTCAAATACGAATATTATAATGTCATCAGATCAGCACAATAAATTATGTATGTAGGTATAGATAGGCTTCATACTTTAAACAACTGTAAATACTGTAATCGATACGAAAGGAGAGTTCTTGAATGACGATCGCACCTTGGTAGAAACAAAACTAGAGAAAATTGACAAAGTGAAGAATCGAGGATTGAAGTATATAGCGGGAAACGCTGATTTCAGAGAGCTTAAGAACGATTGTCTGAATGGCGCCGAGAAGGCATTACGAGTATGTGGATAGATAGATTGTTTTTTAGGCTACAATAGTTGGAATGTAAAGTTAAAGAAATAGCTTAGCTTTCTTCTAAGGTCTACAATAAAACTATGACTTCTTACCTTCTTTCGACCGTGTAAGTTCTCTACGTGAGCATTAACATTATGTGTACGTAACAGTAAGTGGCCACCATCGTCCATAGACAATAGATTGATTCACAGCTGAGCAAACAGACTAACACAACTTTGATGACTTCATTAGTTATTCACAAATATTGTAAGTCATCATAATCTTTATAAGGAAACTCAAAAGACATACTTTCTGTAACTGTAATGATTTTTTTTTATTTCATTTAGGAAACAAAATATTTTTTCATTAATTTACGTCTGCCTGCTTGGGCATCATGTGAAAACCCGTGAACGAATTTCTTGACAGTTGCAAAGTTATCATTTGACGAGTAACCGCCCTCGCTTTGCTTCGGTTTTCTTATTTTTTTACACCTTGGGTTACATTATTGGAGTTTTATTAAGGATCCCTAATTTTTTGAAAATATAATATAGCCTATGTTACTCGGGGATAGTGTAGCTTCCCAACAGTGAAAGAATTTTTGAAATCGGTTCAGTAGTTTCGGAGCCTATTCAATGCAAACAAAAAATCAAATCTTTCCTCTTTATATATTAGTATAGATTATCATTTGATAAAATGGCTACTTGATTCAGCCGTCGAATTAAACTCTGCATACTGTTTGTTGTTTGCACTAGGTTTGTTGGTACAATATACAAAAAAGGTACAAAAGCTATAAATTAAACAGCTATGCTAAACCTCGGTTACAAGTTTGTACGGAAATTGAAAAAACTGAAAATTTATATCATGAACTTGTGACACGGCATCGTGCCGTTTATATTTGTTCTAACCGGCCTGCAAGCAAAACATGTTGAGTAATTTTAATTAAAAAGCTTATTATTTGATTTTACTTAGAAGTTAAACATGTAAAATTACGGGTAATTATATTGACACAAATAACAAACACATTAATCTTACGATTACGAAGTGTTATAAACACGTGACACTTGTATATTTATAATAATGTACAAGAATTTAAACATACGTATGCAACATAAGTTTGTAAATATTTTATATTTTTTAAAGAACGGTTTTGCATTGCTTAAAACAAAGTGGTTGCGGTTCGTGCTGTGAGAAATACGTGTATCCATTATTTACAAAATTCCTTGTATCTGGCTTGTGTGAAGTTTCACAACATGTTGTGAATTTGGAGATGACATGAAGCGGTGCGGCGCGACATGACACCTCAGCGAAAGGATCTTAAAAACTGTCTAAAAATGCAAGTCAGCTGAAAATGTTGTTTATTATTCCTTTAAAGATATATTCGTTTTATTTGCAACTCTTCGTATCATACGGTTATCGGTACTTTTATCTATTCAAACGAACTGCACGGATAGAGTCTCTCCTCGTGATTCTGGGAATGCAGATCGAGGTGCAATCTGATGATAACATTTTGCGACCAGTTGCTTAGTGTCGTTCGAAGCTCAGAAGCTTTCAAGATTGTGTTAAATTTATCATTGTAGGTTTTTTCTTATTTTTCGTCTACTATGAATTTATTTTGAAAACGTTTCAGTAAGGTACACAATACGTTTAATAATTCAGAAATAAGCTGGGCTTGTTACCATATTGTTACGTTCCGACGGTACTCATGCATGGTGGTAGAATATTTTACCCGACTAACTCCAGCTAGCAGCTTCCTAAAATCAACCGTGGAATATTTTTTGCGAGTTTAAGGTGCAGCGCAGACGACGCTCTTTTTGTGCGATTGAGTGTGCGGACGCACAAATATTTACATGGCGCGCAGCCGCACTTTTTTGCGCGTCGTATGCGTTACTGCATATAATTGCAAAGGTTCTATTTTCACAGACTTAAAAGTGCGTCACGGACAGTGTGCCGTCTGCGCTGCACCTATGTTTTACAGTATTAAAACGTTAACTCGTTGGCAAATGCCCTCTAAAGTAACAACGAATATAGGCTATGGAGATTATTATAGACATCTGACTTCGTAAATATATAACGTAATATAAATCTTTCATAATATTGATGCCATCTTCCGATCAACCATTTGAAACATTCCAGTGATGATTTAAAGCATTTTTATATTATTTCTTGATAACTGTAATGCTCTCAAATGGAAGTGATTTTGATTTATTATGACTCGGTCGATCCGTTTAACTGGTCATAACATTCAATCGTAATAACAGACGGTTAATAATATTCAATTTTAAATTTCAACGTAATCTGTAACGTGTTTAACGTAATTTTGTTGTGTGTGTGTCAAGGTTTTAACTAGTAAAACCAAAGTGTTAAATGTCGGTTTTCTGTAGGCCAAATTTCGGGGAATGTTTGAGGAATTGTTTGAGATATTTTCCACATCCCCGTTTCTCGATCGAACGACACGACGCACGGCGGGTATCCATCCTTTTCTCCTGAACTTCCCCCCGGTCACCATCACGGACCACATTCCCTTAACATCAGGTGGGATTGTGGTCAAGGATTAACTTATTTTTGAGTAAAAAAACATTAACTTTGATTTCACTTTATTCTAGTCTGAAGTGACGTTATAATACTTTTATTAATACATATTAGTATGTTCATATTAATAAAAGTTTACACGAAATATATCAAGTAAATACGTATCTAAGTAGGTATCTATGGTCTTATATAGATAACGCTTGCCATAGGGCAAGTGCAGTTATTTAGATCATTATTTTATTAATAATAATTTTGATAATCAAATTATACGACAGTTTAACAAAGCCCTTCAAATTATTTATTTAAATTTTAACTAGTAACCCGAACTCACTACACTAGTGTATAGTAGGCAGTGGAATCCATACACAGGAATATTTTATCAATAAGACAATTAAAATTCGAAGAAAAAAACGTTTTATTCAACTTTTTCGTTTCTTATGAAACTTTGCAAATACAACTTCGAATTAGTCTCCGTGAGGTCCACCTGGATAGTTTGAGGTCAGCTTGAGTCATCCGCCAAATTCTCGTCGTGTTCCGGCTGAGGGCTTGAGAGCCAGTTCTTTCTTTATTTTTTCTTCTCTTTTTTTTTTACAGGCAACGCATAGGTGATGCCAGTATTGTTACGGATGTTTATGGGAGACCGTGACCACTTAAAATGACGTGACTCCTCTCCAAAAAAAATTTTGTAAACTACGTAATATGCCCACCACCGAACTACGTATTATTTACTTCTCCTTACAATGTGATTCTTCTATGAATGTACAACTGGTGTTGCACATAAAAATTTTGCTCACAAAGCAACAAAATAATTACCTACAAGTTTTGACATTAAATGTCGGAGTAGCATATTTAATTTAGCACGAAATAGGTTTCCTTTATAGCAAAGAACAAGCGTTTTAAGTGTCGACCCCATAATGTTTGCCAAAGTATCGGTTTGTTTAGCTCGAAAATTATGAATATCTAAAGAGCTCTTTGAAAATACAATTACTTGTAATTAAGAGAGCGCTCCGTTTCTTGTGGCGGGTAATTACCTTTTTGCTGTAATTATTATAATTGTTTTCGTCGACATATTAAATTAACTCTTTTTAAGGGGTAGGTATATCTCTCCTGTATCGTTTTTTAGCCCTGATTTATGAATTCCTTTTTTTTTATCAAAAAGTACCTACTCGTTATATCTCTCTAGGGCGAAGCCGCGGGCGGAATCAAGAAGGTGTAACTATTATTTTCTCAGAAGGTGATAATAAGAACAGTGTCCACTTCGGGAGCAACTATTTTAAGCTCGAGTGACGTTCTTTGAATCTCTCGCTATGGTCGGGATTCTACTCTAGAATCTCTCGCTCTGGACCTAAAGAAACACCTTCCTTAAAAAATAACGTTTGCTTCGTTAGAAAAAATCTACTATTAAACTTCCGTATTAACATGA
Organism: Thymelicus acteon; assembly: GCA_951805285.1. NCBI lineage: Eukaryota > Metazoa > Arthropoda > Insecta > Lepidoptera > Hesperiidae > Thymelicus > Thymelicus acteon. The sequence continues at coordinate 7,747,814 of OX638229.1, read as the reverse complement.
TTAAATATTATAACAATAACAATAAATAGCCGAAAGTGGTCGGTACTTATCTAACACAAATAATAAGGACGAGCAACCGCCCTCGCTTTGCTTCGGTTTTCTTATTTTTTTACAACTTATTAGAGTTTTATTAAGGATCCCTAATTTTTTTGAAAATATAATATAGCCTATGTTACTCGGGGATAGTGTAGCTTCCCAACAGTGAAAGAATTTTTGAAATCGGTTCAGTAGTTTCGGAGCCTATTCAATGCAAACAAAAAAATCAAATCTTTCCTCTTTATATATTAGTATAGATAAATGGCATAACGACAAAATAATAAAAATAAGAAATATTGAAGTAAAAATGTAATGTGCCGTATTCCAACAAACACACTTACTCTTAACAATGACGTCCTAAGAATAATGTATAATACCCATTTAATATCATTCTCCGCTCGACTTTATACAAAGTATCGTACGACATTGATAACTTAAAACAAGTATTTGTGAACTTTGCTTCAAAGTTTTTCTTTCTCCCAATATATTTTAATATACTTCACTTAAAGAACAATGAGAATTTTGAGTAAGAATTTAAAAGGTTTCTTTATGATCTTAAAGCCATATCTTCCTTATAGTGTATTGGAATCATGGAATGATTTAGATCCAAAACTTTATCACTCTGTACATATTTATTGGCTCAAGTTTTATGGCATGTGGTACAATGACCATTCCCCGAAATCTGTATACTTTTGGATGCAGATAGCATACACCACGATCGTCTTATGGCTTGTGTGTTTCCTGCCTTGCATTGGAGAAGTTGTGTACTTGTTGAGACGGAAGGAAAATATCGGTGACATTGCTGAGGGGTATCTATATTTTGGAACAACAAAATACATTAATTTTCTTTGACAATAACCGGATTATTTTTGAGACATTTAACTTATCAACATGTTTTTCAGATTATATTTGTTTCTCAGTGAAATGTACACATATTTCAAGATAGCGGTGTTTTGGTTGAATAAGGATAAAATACTGAATCTACTTCAATACTTGCACTGTGTTGAATTCAAAGCAGAGGAAAAAGAGCACAGAAATATCCTGAATAGAAGTATTAAGACGGCTCGATTTGTTATGACGTACTACGCTATAATATGTGTAGGAGCTGTATCTGGTAAGCTGTAGCACTGAGCATTGAACTGGAAATTTTTACGACAATATTATCTGTTGTTGTCAATTAAGTTGGAGGTTGGAACGAATTTACTACGTAGTTCGGTTTTTGTGTCGTATTTTTGCGCGTTATCAGATTTTACTTGTTTTTCACATTATGTAGTACATAATGTGTAAGATAAGAATGATATCAGGTTAAGAAAACAACCTGTATGATTCCCTCATGAAGAAGTGAAGAATTTCACTAATCCCGTAGTAATCTAGAAAAAAGTTTCTGTCCTACGATTCTAATATGTAGTAATTTCAAAATAACTAATAATATTCTGTACCTGCTGTAAAATGTGAAAGTTTTAAAATTTATTTATGACTGAAAAAGGTGAAAGAAAACACAAGAAAATGATGAAACCATTGACATTTTTACGATCAGTAATTAAAACATTTTTTGATTCTTTTGATGACGTCAGGGCTCTGGACCTTTGGACAATTTCATACTTATAACAACTGAGGCATTAAATGTACCGATATTATGTAACTGGGAACTTCGCAATACGATAACAATACAATGTAAGATTTTGTAGTATTAAAACACGGAAATTGCGTAGAATTTTTCCTAGACTTTTTTCGTAAGTAGATGTTAGTAAAGAAATTATCAGACATTGCATAATAATTGTGTACAGTAAGACAAGTAAATATATGTATCGGTATAAACTCACTGAGTAGGATAAAACAAGGCAATCTTAATTTTATTACGTTTAAAACTTTCAGTTGGAATTATAATGCCGATGACAGAAAATTTTGAAGTTTTGCCAACGAACGTGGAGTATCCATTCTTTGATGTATACAAATCCCCAGCGTACAACATTATTTACTTGCACCATGTAAGTGCAAAATATACTGGTTACTATCATTGAACTATTAGTACTAGCGTAATACTTCAATGGTATAAATTATTATTATTAAATTGTTATTCGGTATCTCTACTTTAATTAATGATAAAAAATAAAAAATGGGGCTTTATTATTACATACCCAACTCATTAATCTTACATTTTAGCGGTTCCGTTCGCAACATGTCGCTGAGACGAGAGAATTTTTTTAAAGATTTTATTCTGCCAATTTGTAGTTTTTATGAAGTGCATTATGCGTCATGCTGCGGACGGACGGATGGACATGACCAAGCTCTTAGAGTTTCGTTTTATCCCTAGAAAAAGAAAATAAGTTGACAAACAGGGGAAAATAGGGGCGGAACTGTTTTGTAAGCGTTATGTTGTTCACTGTGGTTGTACACGACAATTTACTTTGATCCGAATGTGTCATTTTAAGCGGTTAAATTGTCGTTTACCTGTAAACCTTTATCATTTATTTATTCTGTTTTACTCGACCGTTTATTAACCTGCCATTACGAATTGTATACAAAAAAGCCTTACGCATTTTGAATGTGACCCATTCCACTATTTAAGTATGCATGGAATATGCTTCGTATTGTTGCAGTTTCAGAATTGCAGAGCAGTTTTCAGAGCTATTGCTTAGGTACTTAAAACTGATGGAATTCTATTTATAAAAAAACTTGACTCCAGTTGGTTTGCAATATTGCTTTGGAGGGATACCGTATTTTAATATGTTTTGTAGATTTTTAATTTTAAAGCTTACTTTCGAAATCATTGTGGAGTATGCTTTAGGCCTCCTCCTCTACTGACCCGTTTTCAGAAGTGGACCATTAATGGGTTGAAGATATTCATAATTCTTGAGCACATTTTATCCTAAGTTCTATTCTTGATATGTATTTTCTACTTGAATATAAATTATAAATAATATATTTATTTCCAGATTTATTACAAACCAGCGACCTGTATAATAGATAGCGCCATGGACACTTTACTTGCGGCGTTCGTCGCTTCAGCCAGTAAGTTTAAAATATTATAACAGTTATAAAATTATTAGCCTTTTTTGATATTTTACACAAAATAATGCTTATCCTACAATTATAATAAAAAAGCTTTATGCATATGACACGGACCTGAAAAAAAGACGGACGTAACCTCGTCTAATCGAGAGTGAAGCATAGCAATGGCCAACCGCTTACCATGTGTGCATAATTTTTGATTCGCGATGGTGTCTATGTCAAAGCAGTATGGTGTCAATGTGTGGGTGTGTGTACTTGTACGAATAGAGAGTTGGTATTACTATGGGTGCTTCACCGAATTTGTTGTTGGGATTACGTCCGTCTTTTTCTTAGGTCCGTGGCATATGAATATATTATCATTCGGTAACACACCGTGAGGTGTACACCATTTTTCAATTCAAAGGAGATCCGAGCACAGCATAGGGAGATAAGTAGATTTAAATACATAGAAACTATTTACTATTGTCTTATAATGATCACCTAGTAAGTATAACATATTGATAAACCTAACATTTCTTGCAGTCGGGCAAATAAATATTTTGGCATACAATGTCCGCAATTTTGAATTAATTGCAGAAAGATATTGTGGACAGCATCAACGAGGTCAATGGCAGACTAAAGATTATTGTTCAAGACTCGTTCTCAAGAAATGTATCATACATCATAATGCAATAATTCGGTATTTATCAAACACTCAAATCAGATTATTATTATCATCATCAAAATTATGTCATCATCATACATACACATATACTAACTGTAACTGATCGATCGGTAAACATGAAATATATTATTTAGGTTAGTTATTGCAGCAATAGTTCAATAATGAATGAAGCAATATAACAATGATTTTAGAGTGAAACTATAGGTTTCACTATGGGTCACTAGTTAATAGTAAATTACGAGTAATAATGTGTGTATTGTAACTGTCTATTGTATCAACGGAGTTATTCAACGACAGCGCATTTAGGAATAGCGTAATAGTGGTAAAATTTAATTAGCGCTTACGTTTAAGCCGCATCATATTGAGGCTTTAGGGGAGTGATAACTTTGTCATTTGGTTGGCCACTGGTCCTAATCTGCGCCGAAGTATATTAGACGAGACTCGACATAAGTTTGAAACTATTACGCTTAGATGTTGTATTTATATGTCACGCTCAAAGACCGAAACGCTTATTGTGTGTAAAAACAGCTCACAACGCGTCGTTGGCCTTTTCATAAGAGCCGCAACGCGACGCACAGAGAGACCACAAAGCGAAATGTGAGGATTTAATTCAAAATATTACCTTATAAAATTGTGCGTTTGTGCTGTTTCTTGCCACCTTTTTTTCGCCGTATTGGGGCGGCTTAGAATACTAACCCCACGGAACACACTTGTGTCTGTGTTCCGTGACTAACCCCAATCCCACGCCGGATGGGTGTCGTAAAAGGCGACTAAATCCGACCCGCTGGTGGTAGGACCCCTCGAGGGATTATATTAGTAATATTGATTTTGATTATTAATTAATACTATTATTATTTCTCCATGGGGTTCGCCTGGATAGCTACCACCCTTGAGCATGAGTCAGCCGCCAAACGACTCGTCGTGTTCCAGCTGGGGGATTGAGAGCCAGTTCTTTCTTTCTTTTTCTTCTCTCTTTCTTGGCCGGCAACGCATCGGTGATGCCTTTGGTGTTGCGATGTCCATGGGCGACGATAGCCACTTACCATCAGGTGGATCGTCAGCTCGTTTGGCGGCTTTTTCCATAAAAAAAACCTTTCCTGTTTTTCTATTTCTTATGTATAGTAAACTCTATTCTTAGTAAACATCTAACAAGATAAACTTAAATATATGAACCACGTTAAGGTTTAAAGTATCATTTGAGCTCACGAGCGGTAAGTTATTAAAAGCAACTTTGTTACAGCTACGTGTCGATGATCGAGGATGCCTTCAGTCTCGCTTCGGTGCTGCAGTTTATGCTCAGCGTAATGGTTCTCTGCTTAGTAGGAATTCAGTTCTTATCGGTACATGTACACTTTTTATCTTTAAAATAGAAAGAAAGAAAGAAAAACGTTCATTCCTGTGCAAATTAGGTACACACACGAACATAGATATAAAAAATTACAAACAGACAAAAAAATAGAAAAAAAAAACAAAAATAAATATTACCGACTACATTGGTCTGTAACGCTCGCATATGTCCAGTGGCCCAGAAAATGGAGCTCACTCAGCATAATGCCGTAGTGGTAGCTACGGCGCTGATTTTCAGTGAGTCCATTTTTGCCCCAACTCAGAGTCACTAATGGTTACTTTAATCGTTACTTAGTAAAGAATCACCATACAGATACCTACTAAGGAGCGATTTAAGTAACCGTTAGGGACTCTGATTTGGGTGTTAGTGATGCACGGACGTCAGTGTCTGAATTGATAAAAACAATTAAGGATAGATCTGTGTAGAAATATGAAGTTGGGTGGTAAAATGCATTAACTTAGTAAAAGCCTATTCACTCTTGCCTTGAAGACACATTATAATCGAACGGAAACACCGACACGGGCAATTTATTTAATTCCTTCGCAGTATGCAATTAATGTCGAAATAATTTTGAATCTTTTGATTTACAGATAGAGAATCCTACTGGTCACCCTATGCAGATAACTTGGATGGCGATTTACTTGACTTGTATGCTGCTAGAGGTCTTTATATTGTGCTGGTTTGGCAATGAACTTATACTGAAGGTACTTTATTATGAGCAACCATAATCTAAATTTTACTAACAAAAAATAACCGACTTCAAAGTTACTCTAAAACTACTTGTCAGATCTCGTTCAAATTTATGTAGGATTACGTGACAAGCACCTGCTTTCGATTAAAAAAAGAATCATCGAAATCGGTTGGCGTGATATTGAGTTATTCGTCCATTTGTCGCACTTACTTAATACAAATTTAAGACTTATATGGTTTTATCATGGATGTCATTGTCAGATCTCAATAAAATTTGTATGGGACCACATGACAGCCACCAGCTTTCGATTAAAAAAAGAATCATCAAAATCGGTTCGCCCAGTCCAAAGTTCTGAGGTAACGAAAATAAAAAAAAATACAGTCGAATTGAGAACCTCCTCCTTTTTTTGAACTCGGTTGAAAAAAATGGGCTTCATATAATGGGCTAACGCCCCAACTCAGAGTCTCTAACGGTTACTTAAATCGCTCCTTAGCACAGAATTTGTATGGTAATTCTTTACTGAGGAGCGATTAAAGTAACCGTTAGTGACTCTGAGTTGGGACGTTAGTATAATAGGATAATATATAGCTTTAATTATTAAGTTCATTCTTGACTCAAACATTCAAAGATAAGAGTGTGGCTTCAGAATACATCGACGCACACACAACATAGACACACACAGACAGCATACCATGACACCCTTTCTGTTAAGCCAAATTACTACCACCTTGCTTGAGTCATCTGCCAAACGACACGTCGTGTTCCAGCTTGGGCTCGAGAGCCAGTTACTTCTTTTTTCTTGGCGGATAACGCATCGGTGATGCCTAACGTATTATTGATTTCTATGGGCGACGATGACCACTCATCATCAGGTAGTTCGTCTGCTTGGTTATCGGCTTGTTACTTAAAAAAATCGGTCAAGTGCGAGTCGGACTCGCGGACGAAGGGTTCTGTACCATTTTATCTATACAACATTAGCATCTACTTGTTGCCGTTGTAATATCGAGCAAAAATGGCAAAAAATCACGTTTGTTGTATGGGAGCCCCACTTAAATATTTATTTTATTCTGTTTTTAGCATTTGTTGTTATAGCGGCAACAGAAATAAATCATCTGTGAAATTTTGAACTGTCCAGCTGTCACGGTTCATGAGATACAGCCTGGTGACATACAGACAGATGGACAGTGGAGTCTTAGTAATAGGGTCTCCCGTTTTTACCCTTTGGGTAAGGAACCCTAAAAAACTGTAGAGAAATCACAGGACATCGCCTGTGATATGCGATGGTGTGGTGCGACAATAGACATGTGGCATTTGATACCACGAAATAACAAAAATATGACTACGACGATGCAATCCAACTTTGGTAATTTCTAATAACTTTGTTACGTCCCGCATACTACGCTATACTAGACAAAAATAATCCTTTTAAAAGTAACAAGAAAATTTTAATTATGGTAAGAAGTTGTAATTTCTATCCTCCGTATTGAATAAGTATTTTTTGTTTTCTGACTGTCGCAGTGTCTTAAACACATAGAGAACCGGTTTCTTGGCCATTAATGTCCCGATGAAGTTCTGCACTACACAAGGATGGTAACTATGAGGTAATGTGACTGATTTAATTTGAAACTCATGTACCTGTCTATCATTCCAGAGTTTAGAACTACGTCAAGCGGCTTTTGAAGGTCCTTGGTTGAAGACGGATCCTAAAACAGCTATGTTGCTGATAATATTTCTTGAGAGATGCAAGCAGCCTTTGAATGTTACAGCTGGCAAAATATTTACTTTGTCTCTTGACACATATACCATCGTAAGATTTTATAAATTTTAATCATATTAGTAACTTACTTTACCTACTTGCATTGCTTTGGGGAAAAACGTCTTTGGGTATGTAAATAATACTCACATTGAAAACAATAATTACTACTTATTTTAATGGAAATATGCATATTTAAATAAATAAAATAGCTATGGTTCGGTTAAATTAAATTAAAATAGGAAAGGGAACATTCGCTAAATCTTCTGATGTGTATTGTCCTGGCATTTTAAATTCTCAAAGTCCTCATCATTTTCCGAATTAAGCTAGTGTACATGTGTAAAGACAGCTATTCAGAAGCATGCATTTAGAATACGAATATGTTTCAACATTATCCATAAGCATATTATCAAAGGTAGGTATAATATCAAAGGTAGTAGTAGCACGTTATATCCGTAATGCTGGCAGAGGTTCTATGCGAGACACCTCCACCGGTGCAGCGCGTAATGCAGCCGTAGTGCCAAATTTATTACTTAGCTAACACTGATCCTGGGCTTGTGCCATCTATGAGCGTATCTTAGGATTTTGTTGTAATCCAATTCCTATAGACCATTCGTATTTTGTACAATGGCATGGTATTATAGTTATACGGCATAGTTGTAGCACCAACTATGCGCCATCTTTTACACCCAAATTAACCGGTATTGCATTTTCGAAAATTTTCAACGTGATAATACTAAAATTTCAATTTTGAATTAATGTTTTTTTTTTTTTTTTATGCTTTTAGCAGGCAAACGAGCAGACGGGTCACCTGATGGTAAGTGATCACCGCCGCCCATGGACATTAGCAACACTGGGGGCGTCACCAACGCGTTGCCGGCCAAGAAAATGACGATAGACCCGCTTCTTGAAGGACCCCATATCATAGCTTAGGGGGAACACCGATGCAGGAAGTTTGTTCCACAGTTTACACGTACGAGGTAGAAAATTACGTGAGAACCGAACTGTGGACGAATGCCAAGTATCCAGGTGATGTTGGTGGAACCTGGAACCCCGTGATGTGCGGTGTCGAAAACTAACTGCAGGTATTAAGCCAAATAGTTCTTCAGAACATTCCCCATTGTACAGCCGGTAGAATACGCAGAGAGAGCCTACATCTCTCCTCAACTCGAGTGATTCTAGTCCGTCTGTAAGCATGGGATCGTCGACAAGACGAATAGCTCGCCGTTGAATTCGATTGAACGGATCCACTTGGCCAGCTGGGGCTCCAGCCCAAAGGTGGGAGCAGTACTCCATGTGTGGTCGAATTTGCGCCTTATAGAGCTTCAATCTGTGCTTAGGCGTGAAGTACTGCTTAGCTCTGTTGAGCACTCCCAATTTCTTTGCAGCTAGTTTGGCCTTACTTACCAAGTGGTCCCGAAACTGAACTTCATTCGAGATGTCAACACCAAGGATCCCAATGCTTTTAGAGATGTTAAGAGGAATGTTCTGGAACTGTGGTGCTATGACAAATGGGGTTTTTTTAGCGGTTAACGCGCAAACTTGTGTCTTCTCGGGGTTGAACTGGACTAAATTTAGTCTGCCCCATTCTGAGACCCGCTCCAGAGATGTCTCGACTTCAGACACAAGTTTCATCCTCTTCTCCTCAATCTGCACCCAAGAAAGGTTTGCTCGGCCTGTATAACGGGCGTCACCCGTGCTGTCATCAGCATAGCAATGAATATTCCCGATGTCCAGCATATCATTGATATGCATGATGAACAGTGTGGGTGAAAGCACAGAGCCTTGTGGGACGCCAGCATTTATCTTCGCCGGCTTCGTATCTGAGCATTTTCCGTCAACGACGACATTGATGCTCCGCTCCGATAGAAAACTGGCAATCCATTTGCACAATTTCTCGGGTACTCCGTAGGAAGGCAGTTTAGACAATAATGCCTTATGCCACACCCTATCGAAGGCCTTTGCAACATCCAAGCTTACAGCCAATGCTTCTCCCTTGCTCTCGATTGCTTCTGCCCAGCAATGAGTAAGGTATACTAAAAGATCGCCAGCTGACCTGCCGTGGCGGAAACCGTATTGACGGTCACTAATCAGCTGGCGATCTTCTAGATACCGGAGCAGTTGGGTGTTTATTATACGCTCCATTAGTTTGGAGAGCAGAGAGGTTATGGCGATTGGTCTGTAATTGGATGGATTTGACCTGTCTCCCTTTTTGGGAATAGGGTGGACCAGAGCTACCTTCCATGGAGACGGGACAATGCCGGCAGAATAGGAGAGTTGGAATAGGCTCGTTAAAACCGGGGTCAACTCCGGAGCGCATGTTTTTAGCACAATAGCAGGTATACCATCTGGCCCATTCGACTTGTTGATGTCAAGGGAAAAAAGAGCTTGACGCACGGCATTCTGAGTGAAATGCACGTCAGGCATCAGCTCACCACACTGCGGGATGGTTGGCGGTGTGTTACCCCTATCATCAACAGTCGAATTCGACGCAAAGAGGGTGCCCAGTATTTCGGCTTTCTCTTTTGCGGTGTGGGCCAGGGTATTATCTGCTCTGCGCAAAGGAGGAAGGGACGATACACAGAAATTGCCTTGAATGGCTTTGGCCAGAGACCAGAACGCTCGGCTACCACACGGATAGCTCAGCAGTCTCTTGCCGGTTCTGTTAATGTGCTTGAATTTTGCCTTGGCTATTTGCTTTTTTGAGGACCACGAGGCAGCATTAAATTTCTTTTTCAGCCGACTCACAGATGCGTCTCCGAGCTCACGCGCCATAACCCAATCCTGAAAAGCAGACTGCTTCAGGCTTATTGCCTTAAAGCAGTTTCTGTCAAACCAGGCTTGGGTTTTACCACCAACAGGTACCACAGAGTTTGGAATGTAACATTCCATGCCCTGGAGTACCACATCGGCTATGGAAAGCGCACAAGCATCGGGATCAGCTGAACAGAAACAAATGCGCCTCCACGGGTACGATGAACAAAATTCCCGCAAACCATCCCAGTCCGCCGATCCAAAATGCCAGACCCGACGAGATGCGCAAGGTCGTCTGTCAACGGGTCGTGCCAATCGTACCGAAGATCGTACGAGGCAATGATCAGACGAACCAAGCGGCGCCTCGACGGATATAGCATAATCGTTAGGGTGGGAGGTTAGCAGGAGGTCCAAGGTGGAAGCAGCATGGCCGTCAATGTCAGGGATCCGAGTTGGGCTGGACACCAACTGACTGAGGCCATTAGCCAAGGCAAAGCTCTGAGCAGATTTCCCTGCGTAATCCGTTGTACGTGATCCTAGCCACTCAACATGATGGGCGTTGAAGTCACCCAGGACCACCACTTCGGCACGAGGGATCTGCTCTTGCACATAGTCGATCGCCCCTTGAACGTGCTCGTAGAGTCGATCGACTCAACTTCGGTATTGCCGCTATGAGACCTGTACAAACCGATGTAGACACGTGTCTGACCACCATGGTCCACGCGTACACAGATGGTGGACAGGTCTCTTCCTTCAAGAAAGTCGAGACGTTGACAACAAACATCATCTCGAGAAAACAAACAGACACCGGCGTGTGGTATAAATTTGTGTTCAAATTTATACCCCGGATAATGGAGGTAGGAAGTTTCTTCTCGAGCTGATATTTGTGTCTCCGTCAGAAAGAATAAGGCCGGCCTCGACGTTTCAAGATGGTGATGAACGGCGTTGAGGTTTGAATGTAAGCCCCTGATGTTACAAAAGTCCACAAGAAATGTGGAAGGGGGTGCCGCTGGTTTTAACCTTTTTCCTTTTTTCGACTTTCTCATTTTGTTTGCGGGGAAGAGTTGAAAGAATAGGAGTAGTGCATCGTCAGCACAACCCGAGTCAAAGAGTAGTCACAAAAAAAACTATCTCGGAAAGGTGGGTAGTCTGAGTCACTGGCTCGGCGGACGGAAGGACCCCCGATCCGACCCGCGATCAAAGTCCTCGTCCACATCCGGCTCCCTAACCGGCAAGAAAATTAATCGACGGGCTTTTGACATTGGCGGCGGGACAGCCTCCCAGGGCGGGATCACCTGGGTTCGGGTCCCCTACAACCAACGGGCGCCAGCGGTAACGTTTCATCGGCTCTCCCTGGCCGCCGAGCCAGTCCATCACGCCCAACCGCACGAGATCAGTTGCCAATGACAATACCGGACTCGGGAGACACCAACAGAAGTACACTTCTCCAGGACGGGTGACAGACGAAGAATGGGAGGGAAAATGTATAAAAGATGGGGGAGAAAGAAGGGAAGAAGACTGGCTCTCCGACACTACAACCGAAACACGTTAGAGAACATTTCACGGCTGACTCTAGAAGGAGGGTGGTAGCTATCCAGGCGAACCCCATGGAGAAATAATAATAGCAATAATGGTATTAATTAACAATTAAAATCAATATTACCAATATAATGCCTCGAAGGGCCCTACCACCAGCGTGCCGGATTTAGTCATTAATTAATGATTAATGTAAACATTTATCAACAATTTTTCTTCTTTAGGGGATGCATTTTTCATAAATCTTTTCACCACGCAACTATATGCTTACGTACTATTTATAAAGAACTTCCATACGTACTAAGTTATCTTCTAGATTAACCAGTTTAGACTGTTTTCTGTCAAATAAGTTTCCATTAGTGTTTTATTCGAATTTTAACCAAAGTTATAAGAGATATCTATGGGATACTTTTTTTAAGTATGAAGATAAAATCACATATAATTAAGTAATGGTTTTCGATAATATGCACTTACGATCTTGGTAAAGTCATAGAACTCGTAATTTGTTTTAATACGTATGTAAAGTTTTAAACCATTACCCTTTTTTCTTTTTTTTATTAAATACACGTGTAAATGGAGATAATATTTTTAAGGAGGTTAATTAAGTGTAAAAAGAATTTGACGACCCGTGTGGCGCAATGGTTACCATGTCGGATCGCCACGCCAATGGTCCTGGGTTCGATTCCCAGCGAGGCGGAAATTTGAATGATGAATTTGAATTTCTGTTCTCGGTCTGGGTGTGAATGTCCTTGTCTAGTGTGTTGTTCATGGCACCTACGACACAGGGGATCCTAGTGTGGGGCTATGAGTGTGAAGCGTTATTTTTTTTTAAATTTAAAATGTAGAATGCGTATTTTTAAGTAAAAAACATTTGGTATTATTTTATTTCTTTATTTTTACAGCTTATCAACTGGTCGTACAAAGCTTTCGCAGTTATGAGGAACATGAAGAAATAACTTGTTAAAACCAAGATACACACTGATTTTCAGTTGCCTTGGAAAATCAGTTGTAACTCTGCATAGTTATGTTTAGACTTTTAGAAGATATAGTCAATTTATATAAAAAATGTATTATTAAGTAAAGTACCAATTAGTTTTATTCACAGTAAGTAATAAAAAAAGTAAATTGTTAAAAAAATAAATAGGTACACGCTTTTACTTGTACTAAAATAGAACATGTTATCACTCTGCGCTAAATAAAACCGTAAAAAATTACTGCTTTATTTCTATAATGACATAAACTCATGAAAGTAAAATGTGAAGCGGCGCAGAAAAAATACGAGATTTGGGTAACAAAAGGAACCGCGATTGATTACATTCCTATGCAAATTGGTGATACGGTTGGCAAAATGTATACTTCTTGGCCGCCCCATAAATTCCATCTTCTTTAATATAAATTCCCTGCGTCTCAATGCATCCTGCTGGTAAAATAATGGGTTTGGAGAGTATAGGACCTTTTGGGTATAGATTGTTGATAGATTGAACAAAGGCACGAGGCACGACACGCACCAAGGCGGAGCCGTTAACACGCTGAATTATGTTACAAGTTAACGAGTTTACTCTATCTTGAGAATAAATGGGAACTATGAATAAATATAAGACGTATATCTTAAGACAATGTTGTAACAGAGTTGTGTTAATTTGAGATGTGATGTAGTTTGAGATGTGATGTAGTTTGAGATGTGATGTAGTTTGAGATGTGATGTAGTTTGAGATGTGTTGTAGTTTTCTATTGAAACGAGAGAAACAATTCTTCAGCATTTTGTCATGAAGTCTTATGCAATATTTATTTTTTGATACTTGCTTCGCGCCGACAGTGGCGCGATTTTTAATAAATGGGGTGGGGTTAACTATGATTTTACTTCCAATTTCTTAGATTTTTTTTTATTAATTCACTAGAAGTGGAAATAAAAGATTGTATGGGGAAAACATTTGCTGGATTCCAAAACAATTTACTCTCTTTTAAATGGAAATTAAAACGATTGTCTACAATATATTGTTGGAAACCGAGTGACCATCTAGTAGTTAAGTTGGCCCATTGCTTGAATGTTTGAATGAAGTCTTCGCGAACTAATTTGCCACCGAACCGCAACGACAGCGCCTTAAACTATTAGACCCGTTTCAATCCTGCAACTGTTGCCAACCAATACACTGAAATTGAACCAAGTTCGGTGAAACACAACTTTTCTAATAGACGTCTTTTACGTTCAGTAAAAGATTTTGTCTTTGTTGCACAATTGCAACTTTGAATGCTGGGAAAAGAAAATACGGCTGTCTAACTGTCCGCGCACTTTCGTAGATTTATAGGATTTATCTGTACCGTGAAACTCAAAGTTGGGAAAGTGTAAAGAAATTCGAGAACGAAATCGTTTTGCTTAAATATAGTAGATTTATATAATTTGATTTTCTTTGTCGACTTGCACATTGAGAGCGTCTGTGTTAGACTTACGTTTTTGAAGATAACTCAACGTAAAAGTTATTCATCGTGGATGCGTTCGAGCGCTTTCGTTGCATTGTCGTTGTTAGGTGAAAAGTGAAGTATGAAAGTCATAGCTAAACAGATATCAAAGGCTAACTAAATACGCTAGAACTAGTCTGCACTCGGATTACACAAAACTTTGCACTAATGAATGAGAACTTCACGCTTGACACTGCACTATAGTGCTCTTTGGGACTAATGAAATTGCGCAGCGTCGTCCGGAGATTGCCGCCGGAGTCGCCGAGTGGATTACGCGCCACTTTTAAGGTGCTTTCACGCAAGGAAACTGCATTCCTCAGCTACTCATGAAATTCAACCCACATGCCAAATAGGGAAAACAGTATTAAATTTAGTTGAGCACGTCTATACTAAATTATCGCTTGGCGACTAGCCAATCGACACTCCATCCGTGACCACGATTCATGCAACTGAGTCGAAATATCGTAATACAAAATAAATATCGTGAGTACTCGTATCATAGTAAAATGTGTTCAGTCCATGATGAGTTAAGTTTAAAATCTTGGAATTGACACTAACTTGCGTATTAAGAGACTAGGTACAAGTGCTGGTTTATAAAGAACTTGAACTTTAATTCGTTGTAATTAATATAATTCTAAATAAGTAGAAGTAGTTATTTTACCGTAAAGGTAGTTAATTTACGGTTTTCTTATTTGAATGCATGCGAAATGATTTGAAGAATCATGAAAATAGAAAAGTGATTGAGAAACTTAGAACTTAAGAACCAACTAAGTGCGCGTAATGTAAACCTGGCCATGATAGTTTTTCTTTAAATTCACCATTTACTGCCAAGTTCAGTTGTTAATATATCTAAGTTCAGTTATCTGCCAAGTTCAGTTGTTAATATATCTAAATTCCGTTATCTAAGTCTAAGACAAGCCATCTAAAATATGAATCATAAGGAAACAGGCATGTCGCATAAAAGGGTCGCATCATAAAAATAAATGTGACGTTTTCGTATGATAAGTAATTGTTTAATATTTTGTTGGATAAATCTAACTATATCTGCATTCGCATCTAGTTTTAGTTGTCATTGCATCACGTTATCAACTTTAAAGGAATCTTATTGAATGAATAAGCATTGATATCTCAACGTAATATTGAACCGTGCAATAAATAATAAACGCTTACAAACTCATACCCCTGCAGTCAATGATCTTATACCTCTTTTAATATAAGATCATTGCGTGCAGTAGATTATTTATTTGTGTCGCGGGTGACATGGACGACACATATTACACATCACTATAACACCCATGACTCGACTACAAATATTTATCTGTCACATAAATATCTGCCCCGGTCGGCAATTGAACCCGGGACCCCTCGCTTCGCAGGCAGGGTCGCTACCAACTAGGCTACAGGGTCATCAATTATAATTTGTCCTTGCAATAAACATCAGCATACAACTTGGTCGTGTATGGTGAGATATACAATTACACATGCTAGAAATTTGCATGCTCGTTAAGTAGTATTGATATAAAACGCTTTATTGTTAGTCTCTTTATAGAGCGTTCTTTACATCTAGACAGAATTATCTTGAAGCACAACACAACAATACAATAGGTACACAACTTGTTACACGGTAGAATAAGCAGGAATGTAGATGTAGGTGCGCAATGGTGTAAGTACTTGTCGTAATCATTTTAAACATAGCTTACAGAGAACTTTGCACAATATTTAATTTTTTTTTTTTTTTTTATATTTATTTTATAATTTTAATAATATCCTACTACTAGCAAAAAAGCGGTGTTCGCAAAGTTTTCTACCTAGTAATTTTGAAGGCAGTTTTTAAAAAGTAACATTGACGTCAAAATTTCTGAAATTTTTGCATTAAGTTATGCTCCATTCATACCATAAAAGTAATTTTTTAGTTTATTAGCGCTAGTCTTTTACGTATTTAATGTGCCGCGCTGTGCAGCCTAGAGGAAGAAGTGAGTACCAAGGTACCTAGAAATTGATCTTCTACTTACTCACACATTTTTATCAAATTAAGTATGTCTGTGTTTCACTTGTCCGTGTTTCACTTGTCTGTGTTTCACTCGTCTGTGTTTCGGGAAACCGACTGTAAATGTTAATGTTTTATATGGATTTATTAGAAAAGAAAGCTATAAAAGATAGTATTTATTTCGCCAATAATGGTACTTCTATCTCGTTACTGTTTCTCTCCTTTGAACAACAGTTTCCTTGTAATTAGTTGGCAACGAGTCGGTGATGCCTTTTATGTTACTGGTGTTAATAATGTTACATTATGATTGACTATAGTAATAAATTATAATCCCTCATTGTTGGATGAGACTCAAATCTAATAGTGAGACAGGTGTATAGGTACGATGGTTGAAAAAAATCTGAATTATTCGAAATTTATTCGTCCTTTTTTACATGTGTTTACATACAATATTTAAAATTTGCTTGATTTACTTGATCATATGTATAAATTATGTTACTCACAAAAACGATACTTACCAAATGGTACCTTCCCATTGCCACGTTCATTAGCTTATTATTCATGCCACTTTGTCGGGCGCCGCCACTTCAGGGTGGCCGCGCCCCTATACGGTAGCCATTAGCAAGTTTATTTTCAAGTAGTCTCAAAAGTCTATCCAATCACCATAATTACCCTTCACTGTTACGCCTCAGAAGCATAATTTCCATTTTGAACTTAGATATAGATTTCTGTACGTTGAATTACGTGAACAGAATTGAGGGTAAGTTAGTTCAGAGGCTTATTGGATTGTTATATTACAAAATTAAAAAGTAAAAATTAGGAATATGTTTAAGAACATTTTTATTTAATTTTCTTAAAACGCCTAAGCCTTAAACTTTTAGAATTGGTCACAAAAGACTTCAAGCGTTGTACAAATGCATATAATTTTAGTAGCGATAAACCAGCATCGACTGTCTTTGAAACTTTTCATTGTTCTATTGAAAATTACTCATAAAATTTATTAACATTTCAAGTAAACAACACTTATGAAAGTTATGAAAGCAAAAATACAGTGAGGATTTTTGAGACATTATTAAACACACAAATAATGGCTTTCTTCAACGCCTCCTCTCACGCTAATTCATAGGATTAAACAATTTGATAGGTAAAACTAGTAATCATGTAGCAATTATTACTTTAAAATATTTTAATAATCGTATAGTTCTGTTTTTACTATTTAATGAGCTCAACCCATTAACAGTCCACTACTGAGCACGTGTCTCTTCTCTTGAGGAGGCCTAGAGCATACTCCCCCACGCTGCTCCAGTGCGGATTGGTGGAGACTACTATTTATTACGGTTACTTTATCTGGTGGGGTTGCTAAGTACCTATCTTGAAATCTTTCTACAATAGGTACCTACTGTA
The DNA here is from genome assembly GCA_951805285.1 of Thymelicus acteon. Classification (NCBI taxonomy): domain Eukaryota; kingdom Metazoa; phylum Arthropoda; class Insecta; order Lepidoptera; family Hesperiidae; genus Thymelicus; species Thymelicus acteon. The sequence goes on along the minus strand of OX638229.1, from coordinate 7,730,172 downwards.
GACTCAATCAAAGTTTTGCATCGTCTGCAACTTAAAGACGAAGCAACCCACTATTTTATGAATGTAAGTTACAGCTAGTGCTAGTTTACAGGATCAGAACAGGGAACATGATTAATTAATTACTTTATAAACTTTTAATCTCATTCCATGAGAACAACAATTTTAATTCAAAATTTATGTCCTCGTGTTTTTATAATTATTAAATTGTTTAGAAAGGCAGCACAAATATTTCTCAGTGGCAATGGAGGTGCAAGCTTAAATCTTGTGTGTAATCAAAAGCTAAATGATGGCCTATTAAGAGCTTACAAACGTAAATGTTGGCTTGAGTGAGCGTATATTGGATTGTGGTACTTATATTCTCAACCATAATGCCACGATGATGTCGTCTCAATATTGCGACTGGTTTCCCTACACTCCCAACTTGGATCTCGGCCAAGTGTCATTACTTATCCCGACAAATTCCCGGTTAAGTATGACTTGGCTAGCACCTGTCACTAAAATTGCTTTACGTTACATTAAAAATAGTGTAGATACTTTGAGCTTATGGGTTAGAAAGGAATCTTTATGGCTGTTTCAAACCATATTTAAACTTAGCAACGTATTAAAACAGTAAAAATCTACGTTAAAATACGCCATGTGTTAATAAAATCTAAAGTATGAGAGCTATACAAATGAAACTTAGCACATTCGACGAGTTTGCTAACTTAATTATATTTTGAGAATTTGCGCTCTCTAGCATTATCTAGGCCGAAGTTATGAGGGCTTCAAAATACGATAAAACACATCGAGAAGATGGGAATAACCCAAAATAGGTAAAGCCGTTCAACTTGGCAGCGGCACTACTGTACCTACCTATTATGTTCTCTGGACGGTATCGGTTTTCCTTCACACATTTAAAGAAAAGCTTGAACTTGTCACTCCGTTGTATTGGGTTTTGTGAAATAAGAAACAGCGCTAACAAAATCGGCTTCTTTGAGTTTTTAGGATTTCATATATCCGATGAGTAAATAGGCAATAAATTTTTGAGTATGCCTGATATTGATATTATATACTACTCGTAGTCTGTATGAAATTTCAGGACGTAAAAAGCTGAGATTTGATACATAATAGAATTATTATTTATACGTTAAAAATTTAGATTATACACACATAGGTACCATACAAGAAGAGATCGGATTTGTACCGTATTGGTATTGACGTAATATGGATTGAATAGCTACGAGCATTTGGTAATATTTCCAGCCTAGTGGATTGAATGTCAGTTTCTCACAAGGGTAACTCGATTTAAAATAGAATCAATATCGTAGCTCGTAGAGTTAGTTATTAAGGTAAGTTTCTCATGTAAAATATGTAAAAACAGACCATTAGACATCATACAGCCAATTTTCTCCTATATCCCATCTTACTGGAACCGCAGTCATAATAGTACTTTGCTGGATAAACTTACGAAACGAAGTTAAATATAGACTCTTGGTCTGAAATAAAGAATTTATTATTGTTATTATCAATTATCAATTTTAATAAAGGTAGCCCCTGAGTAAATTTCGTTTTATCTTTTAATTATGCCAGGAAGCAAAAAGCTACGTTTAAAAAGTATTATAAAGTATTATAGCAGCCATATTTTTGCTTTATTGTCTGATCTTTGTGATTGGACAGGTGTTCAAAAGCTCTTTGACCGTTTTTAACTCGCTACGGCGACCCCACGCCCTACTAAACCGTTTGAAGTTATTGCGCACTGAAATACAGTCAAAAATAATACGAATATTAAATTTATCTATCCGTCTGTATTATAAGAATATAAATTGGGCAAAAAATCATCTTAATTTACTACGAGCCGTGTTTTGCTTAAATTTTCCTCAAACTTTTTATAATCCTGTATTAAGCATAATACCTTCAAGGCTTAAATCGATACTAGAATATCTATAGGGTTAAGCGGGGATTATGCGTCTAATGAGTAAGCTATAAAATCGTTATATTTGCAAACATCTAGTAATGACAACGACATATAATATTTTGTTTTTGGTTTGTTCTACGCATAGGTAACATTTATTTTTAATGATATCATTGTTATTCTTTTAATAACATATTTACTTAAATTATTTGTTATGTCTGATTCTAATGCAACAGGTAATTAATATAATTCAATGTTAATTAATTAAAGCATAATAATTTTAGTATTGAATTGAATTTTGTAATGGATCTTAGTTTTCCAAATAAAATAAAAAAATAATTTCAAAATATAATCGTTTCAGAGATGTCAAAACTATCAATCCCGTTCGCTCCAATTTCGGGACTCCTAATAAACTAAACTAAAATTGTTAACTCACGAAAAACTAGAATGGCTTAAAAGTTTTGTCGAAATAATTTGAATAACGAAATAATATGTTCGAATTCTATCCATGCGAGTCGTATCGGTATTTTTATATCAAACCAGTATTGCATATAATCGATGTAGCGACTTAGCCTTGTTTAAGGCCATTATACGGCAAGATCAGGAGAGGTTGTATGCAAGTAGCTGAAGCACAATGCCTCTATTGAGATAATGGCCAATTTACAACCGGTGTCTTGTAAGTAAGAGAATGCCGTGGCTATAGAACACGGCATCATACTCTGCTGATCTATGTTGTGGCCTTTCCATGTCACTTACACCGTCAGCACCATTGTCCTTAGTGTTTGTAATTCGTGATGAATGCTTTGGAATGGATATGTAAAGTATTGTAAATACTATCGAGATATTACCAATTAGTTAATGCTTTTTGGGTTTCTTTTATTTACTATGAGGGAGTCAATCACTACTAATATTGTATAATAAATATAATAATAAACAATAATAATAAACGCTAACACACTCATACCCCCGCAGAAGGTTTTTACTTATGTCGCGGGTGGCACAGACGACATATATAACACATCACAGTAACACCCATGTCCCGAGAACAAATATTTATCTGTCACATAAATATCTGCCCCAGCCGGGAATCGACCCCAGGACCCCTCGCTTCGCAGGCAGGATCGCTACCGACTAGGCTACAGGATCGGCAAATACGGGAACGTCTTTTCACGTGATGGATTCATAAATTCAGAAACGAAATCACCGATGTAAGAACTAGAAAATTAATGCCCAAGGCTCCTTAATACGAAAGAATTTTTGAAAATTCTAATTCTAAGGCTCTAAACTATTTTACACTTAATTTTACTAAAGGTTGAATGATTGTATGGCGTGGGTGAAAAAAATATGTCTTTAAATTCTGTACATAAACGCTTTTTAAAGATTAAGAAATACGTATATCAGCATTTATCAAAATTCATTTCTCAAGAGGATCACATAGATTAATAGGGGTTGTAAGTTTGTACATACAATGATCACATATTTGTAATGTTATAGATACTTGAAGAACACATTTTCTCGGAGGTAGTTCTTGCTTAAAAAAAAAGATAAAAATTTAGATTTTAGTTGGATATGTAATCGGCAAAGTGACAGGCATTCCCAAGTATGTATGTAATTATTGAAAGAATTGTATTTAAGTATTCAACATACGATATACCTTTCAAGTTGACAGATCGCTAGTTTACATAAATATTTCGGGGAATGGTCATAAAATATGTAGGGATTTACGGGAATCGCACAAGAGACGATGAATTTACATAATGACCGTTCGAGCTGGCAACCGTAATGAAATACGTGATGTCACAAAATATCAGCAAACAGAAGCAAGCTGTTGTAGCTTTATAGTATTTATACGTCACGCAAGCTTAACTTTAATTCTATAAACTCACCAAATATTGTACATTTGTAACATACATAATTTGTTTACTGCGTTTTATTATGAAAAAAAAGTTTTATGTTTTAACTTTACATTAAAAATTACGTGGAAATGTTCACTAAATTTCAAAACAAGTACCTACTTACTACTTATTTACTCCCAAAGACTTCATGAGGACTCACACATCACAGGAGGTCGAGACTGTCGCTCACGGACACCAGCAACACCAAAAGCACACCGATGCGTTGCCGACTAAGATAGAATAGAGAAAGAGAAAGAAAAAACTGGCAAGAGGATGGCAAGAGGTGGTAAAAATGATGATAATTTAATCCTTATGTGCCTTACCACCAAGCGGACTGGCTTCTGACCCGTTCTACGACACCCTACTATAAATGCTGGTGATACTTATCATTAAGGATAATTCGATTTCTGCTTTTAGCTGCTAATTAGAATTTTGATTAAATTCAACATATATTTTTTATCCAATACTATTCTGTTATCGAATAAGTCAAAACCAATACTATCTTCATTCCTCCTTTATTGTTTTATTTATCTGGAATGTGCTCTGTCAAATTCCCCTCATGGCAATGACCTGCTTAACGTCATCTTCATAGCCGAGGGAGAGCTCTTTGTATACGCAAACTTTTCGTATTTTGTACGTCTGCTGGAGACGCTGATAACGATTGTCTCAATAAGTTTGATTTCATATAACATTAAGCAAGTTTTATGAATGAAATTGTTTTGCCTGAACTGTAATTAAGTAGGTATTATTTACAACTATGTAGTTGTTGTTGAGTATAATTTATGTACTATTTATGAAGTATGAAAAGTATGATAATATTGTCGGTCATGAAATATTTATTGCAACAAAAATATTTTCAACATTCTTTGAATTTTTCTCAATATTCTTTAAACTATTTAATTGTTAAAAAATTTAAAACAATCATTTGTTTCCCTTATTATATAATAACCAATAACAATTTAAACCTGTCTGTTTACATATGTCAGAAAAGAATTGAGTCTAAGGCAGGAATTTTTGTTTATAAAAGTAAGTAATAAGGACTTCAAAATAATAAAAAAGAAACAAAGGTAAAACGTTACAAAAACCACGTCATTAATCTTCATTAAAGAACCGGCGACGAAGCTATATTCTGCACGTCTACTCGTATCTGGTAAATGTGTGGGTAAATGTACACTGAGAAAATGTTATTATATCTGTCAATTATTTTCTTCAGTAGAATATTTATAAAAATTAGTGTGTAAAGAAGTACAATTTACTGTTCATTTACAGATATTGTGACTATTATAAAATCTTTTGTACAAAATTGTCTGTTGTCTAATTGAGGTATCATATTAAATTTAATTGTAATAATTTTATTACAATTACACGATTTTTAATTTTAATTTATTTTCTATTTTTTAGTTGGATTTTCTATTAAAGCGTGTTTTTTAGTTTTTTTTTGAACTATTATTTATTTTTTCATCTTTTAGCATGATTTTTTGAAATGAAATTTAGGTTTTTTCTTTTTTTTTTTTTTAAATATTGAATTATCATCGGTCCTTGATAAACCTACGAAGTTTAAATGAAATCTGAACGTTTGAAGCGGGTCAAAATCAAGTCCAAAAGAGTCGGTTACAAGCGTACATACGAGTACAGGTGAAGCTAATATAAAGCGTGTAAAAAACCGCCCTGTTTTCGTTGAAACCTTTAGACAATTGTAGAAGATGACATACATTTCACATAAAGTTAGGGAACAGTACTCCTGTAGTTAATAGTGAATTTAATGTGTAAATGATAACTGATGTAACGAATATATTTATACCTAATAGGCCTAATCTTAATTCATTTACCAACTCGCATTGGTACAGCGTAATCCAATAATTATAATGAAGCTATTAGGTACATTTAAGGTAAGGGCGGTGGGCATTTAGATGGTTCAGCGCCATTTATTATATTTACTTCATATATCATTAATATTCGGAGCGAATGATTATTAAATAAACGATTAAACTGTGTAGACTGTTCTAAATAGTAATACTAACGTACAATTGTATAACAAGTAAAAATAGCAGAAACTGCGGCAGCGTCCCAACTGTGTTGATTGTGGTTGACTCTTGACACAGATGTGGAAATGTGGCGGGCATGCCAATTTCGCGAATGCGAATGCTGAAAATAAAATTCCAAGTCTTTTTTTAAATAATTGTTAATTTCATGAATTAACCACTCAAACCATATAATTAAACCCGTTGAGTTGCTACAATCATCACAACCCCTGAATGAATGCCTGAAGGCTGGGCTTCATTCTTCTTTGAGGATGAGGGAAGTTAGTGTTTATTCTCTACACCGTTAGCCAAACACACATATTATAAGACAGATTTTACATTGTGCTGATAACAATTAGGGAACGCACATGTTGTAGGGTTTTTTTTACAAAGCTTTACTGCATTGCAATTCGTAAAGTAAGTGAAGCGCTCATAGCCCGGCGGCTTGCGTCGATTCTAAGCGATCGACAATGTTAAGCAACAGCGGGTGCGGTTGGTAGTTGGATGAGTGACCGCTAGTGGCAAAAAATTCTTGCGCGCTTCCGTGATTCGGAGGGCACGTAAAGCCGTCGGTCCTGGTTGTTATCGTAAGATAACAGTCGTTAAGCCATGTCGGAGGCCCTCGGGCGGCATGAAAACTTCCGACACTTGGGTTGGCCATTAACCCCTCCACCAATCCGCACTGGAGCAGCGTGGTGGAGTATGCTCTAGACCTCCTCACGAGGAGAAACCCGTGCCCAGTAGTGGGCCATTAATGGGTTGAAGCCAATTCGTAAGTAACGATTTTAATACTATGAACTTAAATTTAAAAGCACATTCTGACAAATTTTAAATCTAGTCCGCTTGAGGATACGTTTTGAAATATTTTCCAGCCAGATTATAGTAAACTATTTTGAGCAGAAAATACTTTGAACACAATTTAACCACTGCACAAAAAGGATTCCAGTGTCTATGTAATTCTAGTTAACAACACTAAATTGTTTTATCCTCAGGTCGTCATTGTTTTGATGAACAAATTTTATTCTCGAAAACTATTTTGCTAAAACACGCGTTTAACATTATTTTATTACTGTCACTGGAATAAACTTTTAAACACCTTATACAGAAAATTTAGAATAGAATAGAATAGAATAGAATAACTTTATTTCATAAGTCAACTGCAATTACAAACAAAAGAAATAAGTAAACTTAAAAACTATGATAATATAGAATTGCAGTCAAACTGTATGAAAAGGGACCGCACTCAGCAATGGCCGCAGAAAAACTACGACCGCTGGTTTTCAGGGCGATCCCGAATTCGCGTGGTTTTGCTTGTGGCGTCCCATTTCATACGATCAAACATACAAACCCGGAAATGCTTAACCTAACACATAACGTGAATTAAACCTTATTCTACTTATCTTAACCTGTTACAATTTAACACATTAGAAAGAAACAATAACAATTACGAAACATGGGGTATCTACCCTCGACGCTTACAACTGGTCCGATCGACGTGACAGAGCATTAGTATTAAGAAAAATAAATAAATGCTGTTCGTATGTGTGTGTGTGTGTGTGTGTGTGTGTGTGTGTGTGTGTGTGTGTGTGTGTGTGTGTGCGTGCGTGTGTGAGTGTGTGTGTGCGTGTGTGTGTGTGTGTGTGCAAAGTGTGTGTGTGTGTTTGTTTTGACGCAATTAATTACTTAACTGATTAGGTACATGTGATTTTTGAAATTTAAGAAGGTGTTCTTTATATACTTTTTTAAATTTTTCGATCGTCTTAATGTCGCGTAGAGGCGGTGGAAGGTTGTTCCAGCACTTCGTGGCGCTATATTTGAAGCTACCACGAAATGCCGCCGAACAGTATCCCGTGTAACACCGACTATATGAAGACGCCCTGGTGTTAAAATGCGTACTGAAGCCACTGAGACAATCCAATTTTTCAAATAAATATGATGGAGATTTATGGTTGATAACTTCGAATAGCAAACAGGCTAAGTGTAGCTGTCTACGGTGCTTCATTTTGAGTATATCTGCGCCATTAAGATAAGGTGTAACGTGAGCTCTGGGTGGTATATTAAAGCAAAACCTTGCACAAGCATTTTGAACCCGCTGTATCAGGTTCTGCGAACGCACTAGAAGTCTGGGGCCGATCACAGTATCAGCATAATTTAATTTAGACAGTACTAATGTCTCACATAATTTAATACGGAGATCTTCGCCTAGGTACTCTCTAAACCTATACAGCACTTTTAGTCGGAAAAAGCAGTTTCGAACGACGTTAACAACATGTTTTTCGAATCTGAGTGATTCATCCATAATGACACCCAGGTTTCGTACTTCTGAGACTCTTGCAATATCACTATCACCAAGCTTTATTTTTGGATCGCGCGCGACAATTTTTTTGACTTGCTTATCCGTGCCGGAAATTAAGTAGCTAGTTTTTTGTGGATTTAGGACTAGGGCGTTATTCCGAGACCAATTCAACACACGTTGGAGATCCTCGTTTAGCTTATCCACAGCTGAAATTGTCTCTGATGGATCAAAAGAGATGTATAGCTGTAAGTCGTCAGCGTAGATGTGATACTTACAGTTCTTTATGTTACTTGTTACATCTGAACTATACAATATAAATAATAAAGGACCCAATATAGAGCCCTGTGCTACACCTCATTGAATTGGCTTCGATGATGAGGTTTGCTTTTCGCCAGTGAATTCATTATTTAGGACAACGCACTGGGACCTATTTTTGAAGAAACTATCAATCCATTTTACTGTATCCGTGCTGAGCCCATAGTATGATAGCTTAGCCATGAGCAACGGTATATTTATACACTCAAATGCGCGCGAATAATCCAGAAGGACAAGAATAGTACCTTTGCCTGCATCTTGAGCAGTAAGTAAATCATCAACCACGTTAATAAGGGCGGTAGTTGTACTTCTCTTACGCCTGAAACCGGATTGTAAATTGGGGAGGATATCGTTAGAATTAAGGTAATGTGTTAATTGATTAGAGGCAATTTTCTCAAGTATCTTTGACATATTTGGCAAGATGCTAATAGGTCGAAGATCCTTTAACTCTTCAGCATTGTCCTTCTTTGGTATAGGCTTGACTAATGCTGCTTGCCACATATCTGGAAAGGTGTTAGAGCGGAAGGACGTGTTTACGATGTGTGTGAAAAGCTGAAGCGTGTTTGGTAATGTTAGCAGCAACATTTCGAGTGAAATCCCGTCTGTCCCCACAGCATTCGAATGAAGCGATTTTATAACTTTTAATACCTCAATCTCCGTTACCTCATTGAATTCAAAAGAAGACGAACAGAATCTATGGAATTCAAAATATGATATGATAGACATTGGTACATTGTTATCTCCTGGAACATCTAGAAAATGGGCGTTGATTCTATCAGCGTCAAGACCTACAGGAAGAGACATATTAGTTTTATTTTTAAAAGTAACATGTTTTTTGAGATATTTCCACATTAAATTGGGTTTTTTAATATTTGAGGTGATATAAAAGTTGAAATATGCTTTCTTTTCTGTATATAAAGCAGTTGTAACTATTTTCTTAAGCTCTCTGTAAAATATCTCGTGAGTGTCCTTCTTAGATTTACGATACCTATTTTGTGCCTGGTTGCGTTTCCTCATCATTAACCTAATGTTATATGTCACCCAAGGATGCTGAAGGTCTTTAACGAATACTGATTTATAAGGTGCGTGCACATCAAAGAGGCATCGCAACTGATTGGTAAACTCCGCGACCATGTCGTTTACGTTGGAACTTAGCTGAATGCGGTCCCAGTTTATTACCATCAAATCGTCACGGAACCTTTCTGTATCTATATCTTTTACAGGTCTGTAGGTAATTAACTTAGGAGGTAAGCTATACTTAATTGTATTTAATTGACATGTTAAAAAACCATGACTACTCAACTCCTTTATTTGGCACACCTTGACTTTGGTGACAGGTGCATCTGAACATATTATATCTAAAAGCGTTTCACTATGATTCGTGAAATGAGTCGGTTCATTGACATGAAGGTTTAATTTTTGAACACAAAAGAATTCCCGTAAAATTTTTGAATTGATATTATTTTCATTTAATAAATCTACATTAAAATCACCTAATAACATTGAGTAACTATGCAACTGAAATGAGGACATGGAATCTGTAAGCGCATCTACAAAGAGTTGTAGGGGCAGCCAAGGCGGTCGGTATGCGGTGCCAATGAGTAATGATTTACCGTTGACAACTACACTCAGCCACATTTGCTCAACCATATTTGTAACCGGATGAGGAAGGACTTTATACCCTAGACCTTTCCTAATATAAAAGCCTACCCCACCACCACGCGAGCGGATCTCAGGTGGGCGCGGAACGTGGGTCAGACGGTATCCGGGCACCGCGGGCGCGCGACTCTCCTCCCCCTGCCGCAGCCAGGTTTCGTTAATTGCTAGAATATCTACCGTATTGTTCAGCACCGCCGCTATGAACTCCTCATGGTTTGTGCCTAGTGATCCAGGGTTTATAAAGCCAATTTTTAATATTTTTGATTTATTCATGTAATATAGAAAAAAAAACTGTATAGGTGGAGGTTAAATAAAATAAATGATTAAAACGCTTATTTTTATCAGATGTTTTTACAGATATTGAAATGCGCACTGGGTACATTGTAGGGTATTTTAAAAGTAACTTATAATAATATGGTAACGATAGTAAGCGGATTCTAATGGATTTTATGTAACAGAATATAAATAGTGTAAATAGTATAAATATTGACTTAATTAAATACTGATTTGAGGGCAAGCCTTGATACAATAACTCAACATTATATATTTGATACGAGTATGTTCCATGCCGGTCGGTAATCAACATAACATTATTGTAATGAAATGGGTTAAAGATTGCTACAATATAATATAAAAATGATAATTCAGTGATACAAAAATTAACAAAATAGTTGAGGTAAATAAAAAACAATACATAACTATCTATGTGAGTGGTAATTGGACAGAATACAATCATAAAACACAAAACAATAAAAGATGATTCAACTATTTTTTGCCCCGAAAATTTTTTCGACGTCAGCCTCTGTTCGTATACGAAGTGCTTTAGATCTAGCATCGTGCCTGACGTAGATTCTTCCTTCGCGACACCACACGAATCTCCAGTCTCTGCTGCGTGCTTCTTGGCGTACCCGGTGAAAGAGCCGCCGGTTAAACCAGGTGAGCCGTTCGTTAACGAAAAAACGGCGCGGCTGCGCCGTCGCTACGATGTCGGTCGTGTCCACGTCCCTTCGCTGGCGAGCGGCACGCAGCAGGTCATTACTGCAGCGTACTACAGTGATTTAGTACTGCGTAAAATTTTCGTAAAAACGTTCATTAACAGTAACAAAATAATGTTAAAGCGCGTGTATTGTACTGTAAATGTTTCTGGTAATGATAGTTTTTGGTTAACAAACATGCGACATAGAAGTAGGTACTAGACGTTATTTAAACTACAGCTTGTGATATTGGGGTAATTATTGTCTACGATAATATAAAGTGAAATTTGTACTTAAGTCGTTTTAGTGAATGAAACAAAAGTACTAAAACCGATGTACTTCTGTTAATGCACTTCCGAAAATACTATTTCGATACGTAAGCATGTGAGGGTTGATTGTCACCGCGTTTGAACTAGAAACGTATGCCAAACAAAACTATTGTGATGGTTCGATCTAGACTACAAGAACGTGAATAATATTGCTCGGTGGCGCTTGTAAAAGCCAGTACAGTTGTTCTCGACATCGGCTGTAAACTTTCCCGTTGAAGCGTAGGCAGTGATAAATTTCCCACCGCACCATTTCTTTGTTCAGGTTTGTGTTGAAAAAAATTACTGTCGCGGTTGCTATTGTTAGCGGTTCGCTTGACGAATTGTCGGCCGAAGCGTTTATCTCGATAAATCATAAAAACCAGTCGAGTTCAGCTGATTTTGTTCTACGCTGAATTGATTTTTTATTCGAGTGGTAAAAATGACTCTCGAATGAACAACATGATGTCGCGTTTACGGGGAGTTTATAAAATGTCTATTGTCTTTTCTATAGCTACATTGTTTTGACTTTTGAGTGTCGATTTTACGCAGTGTTTTTGTAGGGTATTTATTTACAATAGAGAATTTCGCCCGACTGAATCATTAACATCCGCAAAAAATTGTAGATACTATATATTTTATCTTATTATTCTATAGAGATTTGCGGTCAAAAAGAAAGAGCCATCTGATTCTCGTTATCTCTGGAAGTTGTCAAGTTTTTTCGGTAAAACCATGGAGTATAGAGGTAAGGAGAGCCATCTCTGTGTATGAAAAGTGTCCGTAAAAACGCGTCCATTAAGGGTGGCGCTGCTGTAGCCGATTATAAATTTTATTGAACTCAGCAAACTTAACTCCGTCTACAACAGCTATGTTCATATCGTAGTTTTCCGACGCCAACGCTATTGTGGCAGGACGGTGATAGGTACTGGAACCTCTATTTTCAGTGTACAGATGGACACTTTTTCAACTTCCCCCGTATGAGATAGCTCTCCTTAGCTCTATACTCCATGGGTAAAACGTCTATATCGACTCCAGGCGCACAATAACATAAGCTGATACTCTTTTCAATGTAACCAGCCGACAAATGAGCTCACGATCCACTTGATGGTATGTGGCCACCGTCGCCAATGGACAATGGAAACACGAAGTCATCACAGAGGCGTTCCAGATGAAAGACGAGAGAAACAAAGCAAGCCTATTAATAAAACAGGCTTGTTGTCAAAATTGGCTATTAGACACAGACAATCATGTCTATTAGATATTTAGACATAATTGAAAATCTAACGAAAGAAAAAGTACCCAAACTTAACGTGTAAAACAAGTAAATGCTTAGAAGCAAATCAAGTATCTGCGAGCAGAGTTCAAAGGCTCGATTGGGAATAGGAAGAAAAAATATAAAAGAGGTTTGAATATCGGAAAGGTGGGTCGTAGCCCGCGCGTTACTCAGCCTCATGTTTATTTCTCTTGCTTCTGTTGCTGTTTATTTGAAAATGTTATTGAATCATTTCTAAGAATACGTTACCTTGTTTGATAGCAGATATTTTTAAATATTATCGTACAGATTTGTTTGAATTCATTTACTTATGTTAATCGCTACTACACAATCTCCAAAGAAACGTTTGTCATTGAGTGTTTTAAACAATTTTTAGGTATTACTGACAGTAATATTAATAACCGCTTTATTAATCAAAGACTTGTGGCTTCTGTCGATTCTAAGGCACGTGCTTCGTGGAGCTTCCTGAAGAGGAGAGACCCGTGCTCAGTAGTGGAAAATTACTGGGTTGAAGCCAATATTCATCCATCATCATCATCCATCCATCAGCCTTTTGAGGTCCACTGCTGGACATAGGCCTCCTAATCTACGCCACTCAGACCAGTCCTGAGCCTTCTGAATCCAGCGGATACCCTCTGTCTTCTTCAGGTCATCGATCCACCTGGTCGGGGGGCGTCCTGTGCTCCTTTTACCGAGGCGTGGTCTCCATTTAGCCAATATTATAATTATGAAATCTAGTTCTTCTGATCTTTTAAATCCGTAGCTTAAAAGTCCTTACATTCTTAATACAAAGCGTTTAATCCGGGGTTCTTGCGAACGACGCCGCCATAAGAATACCGGAGCACAAATCAGCTAAATGCGGGAAATGTTACTAACTCCAGAGGGAAATTCCGGTGAGAAAATACGGGTCTTCGAAATAAACGTGAATAAATAAGGCTAGCGAGATTAACCGCTTACTAATATTAGTTTAGACAAAACATTTTTTCTGGGAAATCATTTTTGTTTGCCAGTATTTAAACCTTTGTAAAAACATAATAATGAAGAGTTAAAAAATATAAACTGGCAGTAATTTCATTATTTGGTAGTTGGAAAAAAATGGCACTAAAATATGAAAAGAGGAACTGAAGAAATCTGATCGGCAATTTCATCTCAGTCTAGCTTTAGGCTTTCGTTCGTAGACTATTGTAACGTTGCACGTACATATCTATTATAATTAAAATTGCGGATAAAAAAAAATATATCAAAACAAATAAAAAATAATAAATTAAATAATTTAACGTTGTTGCACTTCTCTGCGCGATCACCCTATTCATAGAACAATAGGAAGGTTCTGGACACGCGCTCACCGCCCGGCCGCCGATCAGTTGCGATGGCAGTCCACGGCAGCGCCTCGAGAGATACGCACGTTAATTTTCTGCGCATACGCACACATTTATTTTCCACGTTTTTGGAATATCCTTGGGGGGCGTACACTCCCTCGTAGTGTCGTCTATCGCCACCCCAAGCATCCTTAGTTTTGCCGTGGACTACACCACTTTAAATTATTTTTTTTAAAGTACCAATTTTATAATACGTGGTATAATAATTTTATTGTGCGTCTACGTTTTAGACTACCGACCGCCCCGATAGGGTAAGTGGTGAACGAGCGTTATTTTACTTACATTAGATTGCCATTTAAATATGTACGTAATATTTTTCAAGTTTGTTAAATTTAAATATTAAAATAGAAAGCAGCGCAAGGCATTATTATTTGCTTGCTAATATAATCTGCTGGTTTCCTTCTTTCTTTCTTTTTTTAGTCTCACCTTCATTAATTATCGTCATCAGTTTTCACTATTTTATTGTTTTCATTATTTTTTCTGTCGCTTCCCTTCGCTGTCTTATTGTAACTCCGTTCTGGTTTTGTGAGCAACCACACCCAACTACTTTTTCGGCTTGCTCCCGCTGCGCACGTGGCGTGTGGGGTTCACAAACCAGCGGAGCCCACTTAATGGAAACTAACTTGGGACTTATTTCCCAGGGTTTCAGGTTCGGATTTAAAATACCTACGGAGTACTTGCAAGCACACAACCCGGACGCAGACCAGCCCCGCCGTATCCTGGACCCTGAGTTTCCAGCTGTGGCCTTCAACACCGTCGGCAGTGCGAAAGGGGAGTACCGCTGCGACCGGTGGAACCAGACGGGCATATCGACCCACACGACCCAATTTGTAATTTCTTTGAAGAATACAGGATCGGTGATTTAAATACCTTCTTTTATTTTAAACCACCGAACACCGTATCACTGGCGCCCATTAACGTGGTTATCATCTTTTCATCTGGTCTGGTTTCATCGTAGCAGAAGTAGTTGTGTGTTGCATGTTTTTTTTTATTTTTGTGAAACGTTATTTTTTTTCTTTTGGTTGCCGGTAGCTAATGTGTACACCATTACGACATTAGATTTATTTTGTTAAGAATTTCAAAATTTTTTTTATAATATTTTATAAACCAATAGTTATATTTTGTTTACTTATCGTATTAATTTGTATGATTCAATCTGTGTACTGTCCACTATTCATGCGCTACTCAGTAACGTGTACGGTGCATAGCGACAAAAAAATTGTTTACGCAAAGTAAGACCGTCGCACACAAAAGTGTTACATCTTAATTTTTTATTTTTTTTGTTTATTGGTATTGTGTATTCTTAACGGTTGTACACATTAGTTACAAACTTTAAAGCTTTTTTTTTTCTCTTTGTGTTTGTTTTTTCTTATCATTTTTCATCCTTCATTTTTTTTATTTTTCATCGCCAACCATAACGTTGCGTAGCTTTTTATTTTGTAACGGAACGGAGTAGGGTTTATAACCTCGTTCAACACTCACCTTCTTGCGGTGCATTTTTTTATTTTCTTTTGCGGAGTTTTTTTTTTTTTTTTGAACGATGAGTTATCCGGTTAAATTCTTATCATTACAAAAGACAGAATTGGAGTACGAAGTGCTTATTAGGGGGGCCACTCCAGCCGCTACTGTCCAGGAGCTAAGAAAGCAAATTTCTAAATTAGGGCCACTTTTTCCTTCTGACGATATTTTAGAGAGCTCGCTACCTGTTGCTGATGATTTGAAAGGAGTTAGTGACGTCCTTACTAAGGTTAAAAACTTACTGGATTCCTCCGATAAAAACACACTGTTGCGCGCTGAAAATTTCTTGCATCACTTGTATCATAGACTAAATCGAATCACTAGAGAGGACAAGTCGCAGCAGGTCTATGATGCATGTGTTCAAGAATTTCGAACGTTATTGGACAAATTTAATTCGGTTAAGGATAACGGTTTTGACGCATTAATTCCTTCAACTTCCAAAAGCGAGCCACAATTAATTACTCCACCACCAATTAATGTAAATGTCTCGTGTGACCGTAATCTCACTAGTGAACTATTTAAAATTAAGTATGACGGCAAGACATGCGTCCGCTCTTTTATTCAGCGTATTTCGGAAATAAGCAAAGCCAGGGACATTCCAAATTCGAAATTATTGTCTATTGCCACAGAGATTTTTACTGGGGATGCTCTTCATTGGTTCCGTAGCGTTCGCGATAAAGTGTCCGATTGGGACCAACTTGTTACACTTTTAATAGTAGATTTTGATCAGGCGGACTATGATTATCGGCTTCTTTCAGAAATACGAGCTAGGACACAGGGTGAATCGGAGAACATCACAGTTTACCTGTCCGTAATGCACGGCTTATTTTCACGCTTAGCAAGAGACCTAACGAACGAGGAAAAGCTTGAAATTATTCTCCATAATATAAGGCCTTGCTATGCAAGTACGTTAGCTGCATTCCCGGATATACCAGATATCGGTACCTTAAAATCTATTTGCCGCAATTACGAAAACGTACAAACTCGTCTTGCTGGATTCAAGGAGCCTCCTAAAAAGACTGCGGATACCGTGGCACCTGAGTTTGCGTATACTGGTCCTACTTCATATTCACAGAGGTTCACTAATTTCAAACCTAAATATAATACTTATAACTCTAATAATAATAATAATATGTACAATAAAACAAAAACTTATCCTAATAATAATAAATTTAATGAAAATAAATTTGAAAAAAGTAATAATAGTGGTAATAATAAATATGTACATGCAATGCAATCAGAACCTCCGAAAACGTTATATTGTCCTAGGTGTCGTAATAACACCCACAACTTACGTCAATGTAAAGGAGATAAAAATATTATATTTTGTTTCTCTTGTGGACATGAGGGTGTCAAGTCACCTGATTGCCCTAATTGTAACAAGCATAAACTTACCAGTTCAAAAAACTAGCTGGCATGCAGAATTGTAAATCCAATCACCAAAATTTTAATACCGAGGATTGGAATAAATGGCTTCAAACCATTAAGTTTTATTTTAGTACTTATAAACTCAATACAATTCTGCATAATGAACCAGTTAATGATCCTAGGCCTTATGCCGCTATACAAATTAATAATATGAAATTATTTGGTCTTTTAGATTCCGGCTCAGCAGTTACTGTAGTTGGTAATAATATTTATAAAAATTTGAAATGTCACGGTTTAGAATTGCACAAAGACCGCAATATAACGATTACAGCTGCTGGAGGTCAGTCAATGTCTAGCATAGGATACATGAACTTACCAATTATTTTTGAAAACGAATTTCATGTTCTTACTGCTTTTGTCGTGCCCGATGTTAAAATAGACCTCATATTAGGGATAGACTTTTGGCACAAATTTAAAATTTTTCCTAGGCACCTTAAGTGCATTACATTTTCTAATAAGAAAGGTATTTCAAATGCAAGTCTTAAATCAGATCGTCCTTCTTTCATTCAAGCTTACGATCATTTGAATAATTCAGAAAGATTGATAGCTGACAATATAATCGCTCAGTTTAATGATATCTCTGCCGAGTCTAAGGGTTTGGGCGAGACTAGTTTAATCACTCACCGCATTGATACTGGAGATGCACAACCAATTCGACAACGTTATTATCGCTTATCACCTGAGAAGCAACGTATTCTTGTGGAACAGGTAGACGAAATGTTAGGTTTAAACGTTGTCGAACCTTGTGAGAGTGCTTGGTCATCACCAGTCCTCATCGTAACCAAAAAGAATGGTCAACCCCGTTTTTGCCTCGATAGTCGAAAATTAAATTCGGTTACTAAACGCGATGCATATAATCTGCCTTACGTGTCAGAGATTTTGGACAACCTTCGCGATGCTCGCTATTTATCCAGCATCGACTTGTCCAAAGCTTTTTGGCAAATTCCCATTGCTGTCGAAGACAGGGACAAGACGGCGTTCTACGTGCCTGGACGTGGCACGTTTCGTTTCAAACGTACCGCGTTTGGGCTCACTAATGCCCCTGCCACCCAGCAGAGATTAGTTGACCTGCTTTTTAGAGAATTCGACCTCAAAGTCTTCGCTTATCTTGACGACATTATTATCGTTTCGAATGACTTCGATTCTCATTGCTCCATTTTACTGCGGGTACTGGAGAAGCTGAAGCAGGCAAACTTAACAATTAATCTGGAGAAATGCCAATTCTTTCGAAGTCAGCTTAGGTACCTTGGATATGTGGTTGATAATTGTGGACTACGTACCGATCCAGAGAAAGTACAAGCTATCCTCAACTACCCGACTCCTACTTGTCGGAAGGACATTAAGCGCTTTCTCGGAACGGCCACCTGGTATCGGCGATTTGTGCCCAACTTCAGCACCATAGCTGGTCCTCTTAATAAGTTGACATCAAAAAAGAAAGGCGGACCGACATTTTTCTGGTCTCCTGAAGCTGACGCAGCATTTAATAAGCTAAAGGAATGTTTAGTTTCCGCCCCGGTTCTCTCCTGCCCTGACTATGATAAGCCATTTGAGGTGCACACCGATGCCAGCAACTATGGTGTGGGTGCTATGTTAACCCAAACCGTAGGTGGTAAGGAACACCCCATTGCCTACATGAGCAAGTCTTTGTCAGCGGCAGAAAAGAACTATAGCATTACGGAGCGTGAAACTTTAGCAGTCCTAGTAGCCTTAGAACACTGGAGGTGTTATTTGGAGAACGGCAGGCCATTCACTGTATATACAGATCACAGTGCCCTGAAATGGTTCTTGTCTCTAAATAACCCCACCGGTAGATTGGCTCGCTGGGGTGTTCGATTGTCCGCGTTTAATTTCGAACTTAAACATCGTCGCGGCGTCGACAATGTCATCCCAGACGCACTTTCAAGAGCTGTTCCTGTCAATGCTATAAATACATCTAATTCGCACGTAAATACTGTAGACTCGTGGTATAAAAATATTTATAATTCTTGCCTTGCAAAGCCTCAACTTTTTCCAAATTTTTTAATTAAAAATAATATTCTTTATAGATTGTCGAAAAATAAATGTCACAATTTAACGTCTGAATTTTCGTGGAAAGAAGTAGTTCCTGAGGAGCTACGAGAACAGGTCATTAATGAAAATCACGCTGACCCTAAAGCAGGACATTTAGGCGTTTATAAAACTTACAATCGTCTCTCGTTACGCTACTTCTGGCCAGGGATGCATCAAGATGTCGTGAAATTCATTGGTTCATGCACAAAATGTCTTTCTTATAAAGCACAAAACCATTTAACCTTAGGTGAAATGGGTCGTCCGAAACAGTGTAGTCGACCATTTCAAATGATTTCGATTGACCTTATGGGCCCTCTGCCGGTCACTCGAAAACAACACAGTTATATTTTGGTAATTACGTGTCTTTTTTCTAAATTTTGTCTTATTTTTCCTCTTAGAGCTGCTACTTCTACAGCAGTCGTTAAAATTTTAGAAGACTCTGTATTTTTAATTCATGGAGTTCCACAAACAATTTTCCTTGATAACGGCACTCAGTTTATTAGTAAAGTCACAGAGTCCCTATTTAAACAATATAATATACCCAATATATTTTTTACCCCAAAATACACTCCTCAGGTTAACCCTGTCGAACGTTATAACCGAACTATTATAACATGTCTCTCAACATTTGTTGAAGACGATCACCGCTCTTGGGACATTTTTATTCCTAAGGTGCAATTCGCCATTAATAATTCGGTGAGTGAAGCGACTGGTTATACTCCTTCATTCTTGGTATTCGGCAGAGAGTTAGTAACCTGTGGTACCCATTATGTGGATACTGACTTAGGTGATGAAGTGTTGTTCCTTCCACGTGACATATATGCTGACAACCTGGGATGTCTTTCTGATTTATTTAATAAAGTTCAGTCTAAACTCTGGCACGCTCACGTGAAGAATACTTCACATTACAATCTTCGTCGCAAGTCTGCTGAGTTAAATGTAGGGGACATTGTAATGAAGAGAACCTACGTCCTTAGCGATAAGGATAAGTATTTTAGCAAAAAATTAGCGCCCAAATTCATTAAATGTCGTATTATCGAAAAGAAATCTCCTCTCGTGTATGTTTTGGCTGATATGTCAGGAAAAAATTTAGGGACCTGGCATATCAAAGACTTAAAATTAATAGGTTTAAATAAATAAAAAATTTAAATAAATAAATATATACTTCAATAAATAATAATTGTTTCAAAATTTAATTCGTGTAACCGTTACTCCTTTTTTTAGTCACATTCCGTCATCTTGTACTAAAATGTTCGTACGTGTAATCAGCTTTTTGTACATTATTTACAACTGATTACCTCATAAATTGTTAGGTCGCGTCAGCAGCCTTTTATATGGTTACTGTTGCTTATTTTAATTGCGTGAGGTATGAAAGATTGTATTTTAAAAGGATAATATGAATGTGAGATTATATGCATGTTATTCGATTGCGTGAAGTATGAAAGATTGGGTTTAAGAGAGTGAAACGAACATGAGGCTTAAAGTACGGATTTTATTCTTTTAATATAATAAAATCCTTTCGTGACGAGGGGGGTACTGTAACGTTGCACGTACATATCTATTATAATTAAAATTGCGGATAAAAAAAAATATATCAAAACAAATAAAAAATAATAAATTAAATAATTTAACGTTGTTGCACTTCTCTGCGCGATCACCCTATTCATAGAACAATAGGAAGGTTCTGGACACGCGCTCACCGCCCGGCCGCCGATCAGTTGCGATGGCAGTCCACGGCAGCGCCTCGAGAGATACGCACGTTAATTTTCTGCGCATACGCACACATTTATTTTCCACGTTTTTGGAATATCCTTGGGGGGCGTACACTCCCTCGTAGTGTCGTCTATCGCCACCCCAAGCATCCTTAGTTTTGCCGTGGACTACACCACTTTAAATTATTTTTTTTAAAGTACCAATTTTATAATACGTGGTATAATAATTTTATTGTGCGTCTACGTTTTAGACTACCGACCGCCCCGATAGGGTAAGTGGTGAACGAGCGTTATTTTACTTACATTAGATTGCCATTTAAATATGTACGTAATATTTTTCAAGTTTGTTAAATTTAAATATTAAAATAGAAAGCAGCGCAAGGCATTATTATTTGCTTGCTAATATAATCTGCTGGTTTCCTTCTTTCTTTCTTTTTTTAGTCTCACCTTCATTAATTATCGTCATCAGTTTTCACTATTTTATTGTTTTCATTATTTTTTCTGTCGCTTCCCTTCGCTGTCTTATTGTAACTCCGTTCTGGTTTTGTGAGCAACCACACCCAACTACTTTTTCGGCTTGCTCCCGCTGCGCACGTGGCGTGTGGGGTTCACAAACCAGCGGAGCCCACTTAATGGAAACTAACTTGGGACTTATTTCCCAGGGTTTCAGGTTCGGATTTAAAATACCTACGGAGTACTTGCAAGCACACAACCCGGACGCAGACCAGCCCCGCCGTATCCTGGACCCTGAGTTTCCAGCTGTGGCCTTCAACACCGTCGGCAGTGCGACAGGGGAGTACCGCTGCGACCGGTGGAACCAGACGGGCATATCGACCCACACGACCCAATTTGTAATTTCTTTGAAGAATACAGGATCGGTGATTTAAATACCTTCTTTTATTTTAAACCACCGAACACCGTATCACTATGGCCTAACACCCCTCACATTGTGAAAGAGACCCCGAGCCCAGCAGTGGGCCAATTTTATTATGGGTTGTTGCTTTGCTTTTTTTGATGGCTTTAACTCATTAATGGCCCAATACTGAGCGCGGGTCTCTCCTCTTGAGGAGACCTGGAGCATACTTAAACACGCTGCTTCAGTGTGGATTGGAGGAGCGTTTGTGGCCACACAAGTTTCGGAAGTTTTCATGTCAGCTGAATCCTTTCAACATGGCTTAATGACGATTATTTTACAATAACAACGAGGACCGACGGCTTTACGTGCCCTCCAAAGCACGGAAACGCTTAAGAAATGTTCACTATTAGCGGTAACCAATGAACTAATATACGCAGTAACCCATCCAACTACTGACCGCGTGCACTGTTGGTTAACTCGGCCGATCACGTAGTCGACACAAGCGGCAGAGCTATGAGCGCTTCGAACGGATTACGTACGTACCTAATAATAAAAATACTTTTAAAGACGTGAGAAATTTCCAAAGTGCGCTCTTACAATACGCTGTAAAATTCTCTTGACCAGTCCGCCTGTGCATGAGAGGTTCCAGAAATGTAATGCTAGTTTCCTTTGTAAATAATATTTTATTGTGTTGAAAAGTAAAATAAACTTGCATCGATTTATTGTGTTGAGAAGTGATATAATATGCTTCATTATATTATAATATTTGTTTAAAAGACTTCGTCTGCCTTTGGAGAGTATGTTATTCTTACTGATGCTTGTAAAGTTATGTAAATTTAAAGAATACCGTCCATATATTTATTCGAGTGTGGGTTTACCGAAAGGTTTACCGAAGTGAAGTGAGGGCATTTACTAGTTAAGTAATAATAGGCATGATGACAGATTTTGAAATACTGTTCTTTATTGTTGGAAAATATACCTATTATAATTATAACGTATGTCATATTTCCGCAAAAAAATAAGTTTTAGTATAAAATAAATATACTTTTATTATATACTAAAAACTAAAATATATTATTTAGTTTAAAATTCGCACCAAAACACTTCAAAGTATCATGGCGTCGCTTGTGACGTCACGCCTGAGTAGAGCAATAGACAAGATGTCATTGTCACTATTATCATATTCGTTTGTTTACTCAGGCATGACGTAATTTGCTCTGATTTGTGTTCAAGATATCATGGCGGCTTGCCGTATTTTGTAGTTTTATTTTATCAAAATATTATTAATCTCGCTTATAATAATACAATAAATGCGTGTTTTGTAATTCATTAATAAAGTTTCGTTAAGTAAAAACATAATTTTAGTGATTTTTACTTACTGACATCAATCCATCATAATTTGTCTTATTGATGGATGACACTACGAATTCTTACGTATAACTTCCCTTATTGAGAGGAGACGCTTTGACGGGAGAGATTTTAAAACGGATCTGTATTTTCATGACGTATCTACGATATTCGCATTTTTGTGTCAATTCGTACATGTGTGAATAGCGCCATAAGAATGTATGCGCCACTGCAAAATCAATAATCGATCGGAATTATCGTGATCAGGATATTCATCCTCATGGAAGCTGCAAGTCTCATGTTGAAAGAAGAAACTGCATCCCAAAAAAACATTGACAGCTATGGTGATAAAGACATTTTATCCAAAACGAAATTATCTGGTTGAATATCTATTTTATTTATAGTATTACTTAGGTACACATTATTTCACTGTCGGTAAACATACATTTTCGTGAAAATCAACAAAACGATAAGATTTAAACGAGGACTGTATACCTACAAGTATCTAAAGCCTTAATGGGGAAGTTGAAACGAGCCGAGATCCGAGACGAAAATTGGCGAAGATTGTTGTGGGTCTGGAACTCAAACTGTGAAATGGCGAATAATTTTTATCTTACAAATTACTCGCTGTAATTTATGTCCGTAGATTCTGGTTTCTGCAAATACTGAGTAATAAATATTTTCTTTTTAAATACGCCATATTTCTGTACGGCATGTTTCACGTAATTTAACAAAATTAAGAAAAAAATTAGGTGTTATACACGAAGCAATGTTAACAAATCGTTCATCAATAAATTATGTAGTCGTTGTAATAAATCGGTCTACACAGAGCTATAAGCTCTAACGTCACATCACAATCCCATTTATAATGATTAGAAAAACATTTGTTTTAGAATGTGCATACGATAAAATGATTACAATTTCGCTATCGAGTAGGACTATATCTATAGTTTATTTAGGTTATTAGGTTTTGTATTTTGCATATTGGCTTGGCTTCAACCCATTAATGGCCCACTACTGGGCACGGGTCTCTCCTCTTGAGGAGGCCTAGAGCATACTCCACCACGCTGCTCCAGTGCGGATTGGTGGAAGGAAATCACAGAAGAAATAATCGTACTTGTAATATTATCTAAATTCTAAAACTCTGTATTTAAACTTGTCTGTTGGAAACTATATATAAACAGGTATATCAGTTAGGGTGAATTTGGTTCAGCTAATGTGGGCTGAATTGATTGAAAAGTTCAAAGTTCATATTAAGTTTGTTGTTTATATCGCAGCAAAACTCAAGAGTTTATTTTAACTTCACAGTATGTAATACTGCCTAATAGGCTTTTTCCACTAAGTATAAATCGAATAAATCTTTGTTTTAGTGATTAAACATGAGTCTTGAAGGTGAGTTAATGTTTTAAGGAAATAAATTCGACGATATTAGGCAGTCAGTCACGAGATAGTAAACGCCATACAGAGAACATGAATTTCGCTTCTATGACTGTGAAGCATCATTAATTAAATCAATGTAATCATATATTTTCCTGGCGTCATTTCATGACGTCATTCAGGACACCATGACAGTCTTAAGCGTTTTTGAGACAAATTTATATCGGCTACTAAAATGCAAAATACACAATGTAATTGAATGATAACTACACCCTTGACGACCCTGTAGTCTAGTTGGTAGCGACCTTGCCTGCGAAGCGAGCGGTCCCGGGTTCGATTTCCGGCCGGGGCAGATATTTATGTGACAGATAAATATTTATACTCATTCCGTGGGTGTGATTGTGATGTGTTATATGTGTCGTCTATGCCACCCGCGACACAGGTAATAACCTACTGCGGGGGTATAAGTGTGTTAGCGTTTAATTTAGTTTAATACAATACGTTGATCAAATAGACACCGAAGTAGTGGATTATCCAATTGCCAAATTTAATCGACTAGCCTATTAGCCGTACAATACGCGTCAAATATTCATGCACATGTGAAAATTCGAAACACTGGGTATTGTTTTCAAAATAAAAAAAGGTTAAAAAATTACTTGCAGCTTTAGGACGTGTGGATGTGAGTTAGTAATTTTGCTTTAAGACCACACAATGCTGAAAAACTTGTTTCGTTAGTGAAGTTTATTAAGAGCCGCGCGGTCGGCTAGCAGTCTGTGCTTGCGCTTGACCCAATTAGTGCTGCCTGCTGCCCCGTTGTCACTTCGGTCAGGATTCAGTTTTGTTAACTCTACTTTTGTTTCACAATCCGAACCAGTTTAGTATATTTATTAACTTAATATAATAATATTAAGTTAATAAATATACTAATTTATTAACTTAATATTGTACTTGAAACGTAGTCTTTGTGTACTTCGTGATTTTAACGTTGTTTTAATAAAAAAAACGTACTTATAACATAAAAACGTAATTAAAAACTTACTTATAAGTACTTCTCGCTCGCAACCACGACCCGGCACGCGCTAGCTATCCAGCCACGTACCTCTAACTCGCACCCACGACCCGGTGCGTGCAATACAATTCCTAGCGAGAGATGTGCGCCTAGTATCACGCACTTTCATCATGTCGCTTTTTGGCTGTCGTATCGTAAAAATTTTACTCTCATATTTTTTTCCAAAAGCCCCATAAGAAGTATGACTTCAAAAATGCTACAGAGTTCTTTCACACCAGGAATTATGTTAGATAGGGGCCATAGACACACACAAACACAAGAACGGAAAACTGAGATCGAAAAAATGAAAAACAAAAATGAAAGAAAAGAAATCACTTAAACTGCCCTATTGGGAAACAAACCCACGTGTCCCACGACCTTTCGAACAGCAGGCCTACCATTACGTCTCTTAACTAAGTAACACGGGTCGTCCTTTTGAGGGCCTTTAATTTTAACAAGTCCTCGCATAACTTCGGGAAATATAATTATCACGCTTACATACCCATCACAAAATAGAAACTTCTTTGTTTATAGCTGCTGGCAAAACACTTATAACATTATTTTCTAATATCTAAGCAACAGAAGTTGCATACTGTTGTTTATCCGCAATTCCACTGGACTGGATTCTTTTCCCCAAAAGATAAAACATTTGATTTTAATCCATAATGCAAGTTATACATTTTTAATAGGTCTATCAAAATAGGTATATTTAATCTGTATGCTCTTGTATCTATGTAATCTATGTGTTGCTGATTCTTCTTTTGAATATGTATTGAAACAATTGCATGTTGCGAAGCTCTTGTTTTAATATAAATGCCAAGTGTTACTGTGTAGAAAGAAATCAAATTGATTAAACTTAAATTGTATTTTGATGGCTCTTAGTATTTATTACCAGTATACTCGATATACATAATATGCTTTATTGTTTACGTTTCCCTAGAACCAAATGTTTTTGTGCAAATAAATATGGTCGAATCGTAAATGTAGAATTATATTATAAATCACAGCGAACATCTGCGAAATAAAAATCATCCTGTCGTTATCTGCTTCAGCGTTAAACCCGTAGCAATTTTTGTTATATTTTTTCTTTTTAGATTTATAGCGCCAGCTTTTAAGGCTTTAGAAACATCAAAATTCTTCTGAGTGATAAATATTTTGCGATTAAATTGTAAATTCGCAGATATTGTAATTCCTTTACATTTCGTAGTAGAACGCTATTGGGCCGCGGAGATGTGTACTATATATCAAGCGGTCCTCTCTTAATCTCGAAAACCCTATTTATTCACATTTATATAATTTATGTTTGCTCACGGAATGGGATTCCAAGGGAAAACCTTTGGAATGAAAACATTTCCTCCGCATGGCTTGTGATTTGGTTATATTTTTTTTTAATATTTAAATTCTTCTTAATCAGTTAGGTATATGTTGCTAAAAACAATTGAATATAACTTAATTACATCTGTTATGACTTTACTATTTTACGACTTTGATTTTATCTAGTGAATTTGTGCGTGTTTTCCGGGATAATAAGCACCCCATTTGTAAATTTAGATTATGATCTTCCTGTGTACTAAATTTCATGACTATCCATTCAGTTGTTTTGTGTGAAAGAGACAAACATATATTAAACCTCACCAACTTTCACATTTTATAATATTAGAAGAATATTAGTAGGTTGCTATTTTTGATGATGATTTTAAAGGATTCCAATCTTTTATCTAACTTACGGGACCCTAAAAACCTCTTTAATACCAGCAGGTACACTTCATCAGTCAGTAAATCATTAAAAGCGTACACAACACGGTTGGGGTGTCGGAGTACGGCGCGTCGCGACACTTGCGACACCGAGGGGAGTCTACCAGACACCGAACTTCAACTAGCTCAATGCGTTATTATTTATTTTTTGTATGTCTGATAATAATGTGCTTTCCAGATAGTAATACTTTTTCAAGAGATACTAAATGTTATAATATCATCTACCATTTAGGTAGAGACCTATGTAGAGAGGTTGTTGTTATAGTCAAAAAAATATAATTAGGGAGGTACATTTTTAAAATCAGATATAATTAATAATCATCACCATGATATCCATTCAATTTGAGACCTAGACATTAAATCGTATAATTAAAAACATTATTATTAAATACATTATTGACACACTTCAATGATAATTTCTATAATGTAATGGTTATATTATGTATACTGTTCCATACATTGCGCGCAAAAAGTAATGCTAACCTAGTTTTAAACTTTTAATTTTTCATATAAAACGGAGAGTCGCTTGCGCTTCAAATTAAAGTTACTGCTTTTCTAAGCCTCCGTAATAATACAATTATAACAGTAATGGCCTAGTTTAAAAATGTATGTTACTCTTTATGCTTTTAATAGGTACCAGTACGATTGAATGCGAAAATTAGAAATTCGAAAAAACGTGACCGATTGAAATCATATTCACAAAATATACACGACGTATAGGTAATCTTATTATTACTAGGTTAGTCTCTGATATTTTAATATACTGATATAATGGAGAAACGGAACTGAAATATCTGTTTTAGAATTTTATTGTTTGTGTAAATTTTGACTATTATGTATGTATTATTGTATGTGCGTAAGCATATATTTAATGAATAAACCTAGCTACTAGCTTACATTTATAAAGGAGACAAAATACCTAATTATATTTATCAAATTAGGTCCCTTTAAGTTGCCCCGCAAGTTAAAACTTGCCTAAGATGTCAAACGAGGTTGGTAGAAATATAGATAGTGGTATACTTTGGCAATTCTAAAGTTACAAAGTCTAAGATACAGAATATTAATTTCTAGAAAGTTGACGAAAGCGAATGATTTATTCAAGAGCATACATGGACCTAAATAATATAGACACGCTGTTCAGTACTTACATTTTGTTCACCTGTGTTGACCCCAACTGGGGCCAACTCAAGTTTAGTCGGCTGCGAGCAAGCTACACAAGTAAATGTCACGTTAGAAAAACTCCGACTGTTCAAAAACACTTAATAACGTATTATTGTTTATTGAGCACAGTTAAAACGTTCTCATTATTTACGTTTGAACTTTATTTCACTTTATTTAATCATAATTGGTAAGTAACTATATTTTTATTTACAGTCTTAAAAATTATTTAGTGTCAAATATTTAATACCGACATCTTGAACCAAACTTGACAGAACGAACACAGAGTACTTAATCACTACGGAACAGGGTTGCCAGACGTCGCGGAGTGAGAGATCGTACGGTGGGTAAATAAAAGTCGTATTTCCTAAGATGGCTCCAGAAAAAAAATAGTACGATTCATTTAATGTAGGTACTAAAACTTTAATTAGTTTTAGATGGCGGTCTACAAAACGAAATTGAAAGAAAAGTAATAAGTAAAAGTATAAATTAAAATAAAATCTTCTTATCATTATATATATAAATTACGTGTCACGTTGTTTGTCCGCGATAGACTCCTTAACTACTTAACCGATTTTAATCAAAGGGCTTCCAACAGTTTTGTATGGAACCTGGCATACCTACAAGTCCGCCATTTTGAAAAAACCTCGATTCGGCGGCCAGTGATGAAACATGTGTCAATCGATAGAGTAAATGATTACGATCAAAAAGTATACAGTGATGAAATGTCGTAAGTGGTATACTTTCTGAGATATTTGAGTTCAAACCCGTAGAAAAATAAAGTAAAAAACTTTGTTTCGGCGGATATTGATAAAATATGTGTCAATCGATAGACTAAGTGATTACGATCAAAAAGTATTAAGTGATACAATGTCGTAAGTTATATACTTTCTGAGATATTTGATTTCAAAACCGTAGGAAAATAAAGTAAAAAAACTTCGATATACCTATCTTCAGCTTACGTAAGTATGACTACATTTCCCAGTTTGATTCCTAACTTAAATGGCTACCAATTCGACACAGGTGAAACTTCAGAATTCTCTCAACATTTTATGCTATTTTGAATAATGTGTCTTCTCCTGTTTATTTAAAGGAAACCCATAGCACTGCTTATTTCGGGAATTCCTTTGCAATACTGTTCTGGAACTACTTGCTTGTAGACATCAAAAGACTACCAAAAGTTCCTTCAAGAATCACGTCCGGCAGCACTACCTGAAGCAATTAGAATGTCCTCGCCCGTGGTCTTCAACCACATGTTATATACGTAGTTATAAATATTTATGTACTTAATATATAATATAATATGTATATATGTAAATATGAATAAATATGTATTTATTTAGTTTTGTTAATGATATTGTGATATTTTATATGTATATAGTTATAGTGTTGATCCACTAATAAATAAAAAAGACAATTACCAATGTTTTATTTTTCTACGGGTTTGAACTCAAATATCTCAGAAAGTATATCACTTACGACATTTTATCACTGAATACTTTTTGATCGTAATCACTTAGTCTATCGATTGACACATGTTTTATCAATATCCGCCGAAACAAAGTTTTTTACTTCATTTTTCTACGGGTTTGAACTCAAATATCTCAGAAAGTATACCACTTACGACATTTCATCACTGAATATTTTTTGATCATAATCATTTATTCTATCGATTGACATATTTTACATCACTGGCCGCCGAATCGAGGTTTTTTCAAAATTGCGGACTTGTAGGTATGCCAACTAGGTTCATTGCCCTTTGCACACCGTGTGCAGTTTGATCCAACTTGAAAGATAGGATAGCTTACATCTCAATGTATAGTCGCAATATTATTTTATTGCAATTTTTTTTTGATAGAACGAAGTCTGTCCGGGCAGCTAGTTATAATATAAATTTACATAATAACATACAAAATTATAAATGTAGAAATATCGGGACATAGGTAATTATAATGTGCGCCATCTATTGATAAATCTATGAACCTATAATAATTATATCATGAACCTATTATACTCGTACATAATTTTCTAACAATGCATACAAATACATATTTAAATTATTAATGTTTACTTACGATGTTAAAAAAATATATAGTAGTCACTCCGAGATGAACTGGAAAAAGGCATAAATCGTATGATTGTCGCCATGGATATAATTATAACTTTTAACTGGATACATAACTTCGAGGTACTTGAAGACAGATGACGTCACAACGGAATGACTATTTGACCAATCGCAGACCGGATTGAGATTATCCTTCATAATTGTGGGGTGTTATGTCCTATTTTCCAAATGTTTTCTAATAATTTTTCTGGTGGTAAAAAAATATATTATTGTATTAACACATTTTATTATAATTTCTTCAAAATTGTCCTTACGTCATGAAAACGGATGTTGAAGGTGATAATGAAATAAAACAATGTAATTTATTACGGTACATTTCTTTTATTTTAAGTGCATAACACTTATAAAAAAAATTAACACAGCTGAATGATATATCCTGGGATTACAGATGCACAATGAATGGATGAACACAATGGTCATTCCGTTATGACGTAATTAATCCTCAGGTACCTCTACAAAGTAATCCAGACAGAGTAATATATCCATGGTATATGTCCAGTTATAGTAATGTATCCATGATCTCTTTCGGAGTAGGGTGTTGGCAACACTGGGCGCATATTGACTCTGTGATTGAGTACTCTGTGGCATGAAAGCGTGACACGAAATTTGTTAACAACAGCGTGTCTATATATTTAAGTCTATGAGAGCATACAATCACGAAGACTTCGGGGCTGTACGCCCACGATTCTGAATTCCTTGCACCTAAATACTGAGTGATAATTAGTTAAACAGCAGGGGCGTTAGACCTGTAACAATAGACGTTTTAATTTAACTTCAAATCGGCAAACAAACAAATAAGCAACAGCTCGCTGAGAACCCAATTAAAAGTAATTTATGATGATAATAACAAAAATACGGAAGGAAATTAGCGTGGATTATCTCGTAGATAATAATATCATCATTCTACGTCGCCAAATATACGTTTAATAAAGCTTAAGGAAAATGCCTGTTTTTCTTAATATTCTATCATAAAAGTGTGCTTATGAAATAGTCCAGGGCAGGCAAACATGCAGACGGGTTACCTGATGGTACCTAAGCGATCAGTGATAACCGCCGCACATTTCACTTGTACAACAGCAACGTGAGGTGGCATACACTTGCCACACTTTAGAACTTAATATTCCGCAAACGGATCTTATCAAATCCATAATATTCCATTGACTATAGAACTCTCATAAAATGCTTTAAATATGTTATATTACGAGTAACCGCCCTCGCTTTGCTTCGGAATTCTTATTTTTTTACACCTTGGGTTACATTATTGAAGTTTTATTAAGGATCCCTAATTTTTTGAAAATAGCATAATAGCCTATGTCACCCGGGGATAGTGTAGCTTCCCGACAGAGAAAGAATTTTTCCAATCGGTTCAGTAGTTTCGGAGCCATTCCATCAATCAAATCTTTCCTCTTTATAATATTAGTATATCTATGTATGTATATGTATGTCCAAGAATAGTCATTGGTTTATTGTGTTCCCTAGATTCCCTATAACTGTTATAGTTTACATCTTTATATTTTTTATTTAAAAATAAAACCTTTGCCAAAAATCCTAATAAAGATGGAAGCAACGAACTGAATACAAAACAACTGTTCTGATAGAGCCTGTTCACTTTCATCAAAAGGTTCGGTGTTGCATAGTAAACTCGAATTCTGACCATTTAGAAAACTATTTTGGTTTAACTTTCCATAATTTTTTGGAGATTTGTTAAAATTTAGTTGCAATTCAAAAATACCCCATAAATTGTGGTCGTTATATTAAAGTTCTTGTAAATATATTTTTTAAGATAACGATTTTTTGAAGCATGAACATCAGTGTGCAGTGCTTTGATCTTAACATAGCTTATATCATAATGGAGAGCTTTTATAAAATGATTCATTATCCAAATTATAGAGTACTTTGCAATTTTTGCAATATAACCCGTAATTTGTATAATATGCAAGAGCCAAAGAAGTCCTTCATCGCACCACTCACAAAACATACCTAATAATTTTTACGTACATTGATTTCCAGTAAAAGTCAAATAAGAAAAAGTAATGAGGTAAGCTTTAAAGTCACTCTAGGAACAAGTGATTCACTATCATCATAATCCACAACTGCTGCTGCTGTTATAACCTTAATGGTTTTGGGGCATTATTTTGAGTATGCTTTACTTGAGGTTTCGTCACATTTGATGCTTGGAAATGAGGCTTGTAGTAGGCTTCAAAGAAGGAGCTATAAGAGTACCTGTATAATACTGCCAAAACGTGAAACTGATAAGAGATGAGAAGAAGAGAAGAATAAGAGATGAGAACAGATACAAAATGAAACACAGAAACTAGAATGGTCACTTTCCTGTACATAAAACTAAAGTAAACACGCCACTTGAGTGCTGTTATGTTGTTTTAAAACAAATAATGCACGCAGATAGCTGTTAGTTTAGTTGTCGGTCGGCAGAGGGCAGGCCTGGCGGACGGCCAGACGTTATGGCCCACTTGGCCGCTTGTCCACTTTTATTTCAGCTAGATAAATTTTACCCTTCTTAAATATTAAGACGTGAAAATCACAAGCATATTAAATGTTGGCAAGTTAAACTTTTCGTTTTCAATTTATATATACAATTCAAGTTGAAATAAAAACAGAATCTATATTAGCTGACCGGGCAAACTTTGTTCAGTCATATTATTTATATCTAGATACAGGGATGTTCTGGTCACCTAGCAGTATTAAATATACTTTACGACCTATTCTCATATCTACCAAATATACACAAAAAAATAAATAAGTAATACAAATCGGTCAAGCCGTTTCAGAGGACACAAACAACTAAACGTTCAATCACACATCATGTCGAATGTCCATGTCACACCCGTACCGGTTGTTGTTGTTGACGGCGCTGCTCTCGAAGTTGTAGACGAATACATTTACCTGGGACAAGTGATCCAAATGGGTAAGTCCAACTTCGAGAAGCAAGTCACTCGTAGAATCCAACTCGGGTGGGCTGCGTTCGGGAAACTGCGTCATATATTGTCGTCCAAAACACTACCTCAGTGCCTGAAGTCGAAGGTGTTCGAGCAGTGTGTGTTGCCAGTGATGACATACGGATCCGAGACGTGGAGCTTCACTATTGGCCTAATGCATAAGCTCAAAGTCACTCAGCGGGCTATGGAACAAGCTATGCTCGGTATCTTTCTACGCGATAGAATTAGAAATGAGGAAATCCGTAGAAGAACGAAACTGACTCACATAGCGCGGAGAATAAGCCGGCTGAAGTGGTAATGGGCTGGCCATATAGCTCGAAGGACCGATAACCGTTGGGGAAGAAAGGTCTTCGATTGGAGACCACGCCTCGGATAAAGAAGCGCAGGACGCCCCCCGACCAGGTGGACTGACGACTTGAAGAAGACGGCGGGAATCCGCTGGATTCAGAAGGCTCAGGACCGGTCAGAGTGGCGCTTGTTAGGAGAGGCCTATGTCCAGCAGTGGACTTCCAAAGGCTGATGGATGGATGGATGGATGGAACTAAACATTCTGGATTATTTACTACACGGTTATAATACAACAAAATATTCTTAGAGCAAAAGTTAAAACAAATGGAGTTAAAGCGTAATGAATAATGTTAAATTATAAAATTACAATCTTGATGAGCTCGATAACATTTTAAATAATTAAGATTAAATGCTAATCAGATTATATCTGCAACAACTTTGAAAGAAAGTTCTAATCATTTACAAACCAAGCACTTACATCCTTAATATAACCAGTAAATGTCAGTTTTGGCCATTCGCCAACCATCGGATAATGTACCATCGACGCGGTGCACGTAAATTTTAAAGCCTGTGCTATCCTTACTTGGCATTGGGATTCGGGTTAAATTTTCTGAATGGTCTTGAAAGCAGCCTCAAATACAATTTACTTGCGTAGTATTACCTTCAAAGGGACGCGTAATGCATTTGGCATATGGAAAACCAAACCTTAAATAGAATAACTCTT
Organism: Thymelicus acteon; assembly: GCA_951805285.1. Lineage (NCBI taxonomy): Eukaryota > Metazoa > Arthropoda > Insecta > Lepidoptera > Hesperiidae > Thymelicus > Thymelicus acteon. The sequence continues at coordinate 7,695,822 of OX638229.1, read as the reverse complement.
GAGTTTATATCCAGGTGATTTCTTTCTTTTAAGAAAGGAAGAACTCTGTCGGAGTAGATTCTCCATTTATGATTGGCGCTGACTCTTCCTTCTGAAACATAAAGCTGCGTAAACAATATCGCTTAGACCTAGTAAAGAACTGTGTTGGAGTAGATTTCCATTTATGTTTGTCACTGACTCTTCTTTCTAAAACATAAAGCTGCGTGAACAATATCGCTTAGATCTAGTAGAAGTTCTAATATTACACTTGATGGTGACCTATAATAAAGGTTACAACCAAATCATCATCAAGATATCTGCCGCCAAGTGAAGCAAATTTGATCGGTGGTGGAGTTGATTGGTGGAGCGGGAACTATTGACAATATACGATAACACTAAGTTAACGTTATTTGAGTTAGTCATACTCATACCAAACAGTCGTATCCTCGTGAAATACCCTCGCATAACTTTTCTCTTTTTATCTCTCCTCTATTCGAGTTATACCTAAATAAATGCACCGGTTATCGTAGCGCGCTTGCTTAGGAGTTTGTGGTTAAACAATAATTATACCTATTATACTTCGGATTTTTGTTTGGCCTTAATGGGGACAGATTCAAACTCTGCTGGAATCAGATGAAGTTAAAAAGTTTTAAGTGGGTACCATATTAACTCAATGAGAGTCAGGGCAAACCCAATTACAGATTTGTGATTTGCTACGGAATATCGAATGTCAAGGAAACCTACTTTATCTGTATTTCTTTTCGTTTGATTTGTTTTACTTGACTTATCTGCTCTCAATCACTTTGTGAGCCAACACGAGGGATGGGGGAAGGTTACGCTTTTAACTATTATTACGAAATCTCTCGTGTATAATTATTTATTAAAAGAAAAACTATTTGAAAATATTCTCGATTAATCGTCAACTTTAAAATAATGGGTATTTATTTTCGAATAGGCTAGGGATTCGGTAAGCTATGATTATTATTTTTACTCATATCCACTGAAAGCTTTTAAATAAACGTCAGTGAATATGAGATCTATTAAAATAAATATTCGCGACTCATTCGAAAGCAAACAATTATATTGTAATAGCGAACAACGTCAGCCGATTTGACACATATTTAAATCATGTTTTAACTTAGTGAAGTCGTCCAAAAGTTAGCCGTTCACATTTGTGTTTATTATATTAATAATAAATATTATATACCTATATATTGGCGAAGCGAAAACTAATGTTACTCTGTTCTTATCTGTGTCAATGTGTGTCTACACCAGTTTGGTAATTTCGTGTCATCAACTATACAGTAACCTATCCACACATGAGTGAAAGATTCTCATTAAAACCTCTTTTCATCCATCGGCCAAACAATAGTGCTAAAAACTTGTTTCGTTAGGAAAGTTCATTAAGAGTAGCACACGGCCAGTTCTGTGCAGTTCATGCTTGACCTAATTACTGCCTCGCTGTCAGTCTGCTAGGATACTTTTAGGCGTAATAATGTGAGATTGCGGTAATGTTCTTACACTATTTATCTGACTACGGCGAAGCCAACAGGCGGATATAAATCTTTCATTCCGTATAATATACAATATAATTATGTATATTTAATATCTGTTCAGCAACAAATTGAATGCTTCGGCGAACCCATTGGTATACTCGTAAAACGTATTTTAATGGGTTATTTTGACTATTCATAAGCTTATATTTTTTAGTAAAAAAATCATACATATATTTTCCAAAGATTGGCAAGACTAACGTAGATATTAATCATACGGAGGTGAGCAACATAATTTCATTGTCAGAAACTACTTACTGAAAAGAAGCACAAAGCAATGAAGTATTTCTTTTCGGCAGAACGAGCCATGTCATAAATAAAATCCCTTCGCATGCTCGACACTCACAAGTTGGTAACCGCACTAAAATTCGCTTCCGGAGAGGAACTCACCCCTTTTTATTTGTCTTGCGATAGAAGAAGAAACGCGAAAAGGAAAAAGTGACTTAAATTAGGCTTCTTCCGCGATACGAGTACTAGTTTATTTGAAATTTATTCACGAAAAATGCTGCAGCGGTTTATAAGACTATAACAGAGTGTTATTGGCTTTGCTTCCTGTGAAAACTCTTTACCGAAATAAAACAGAACGAACACTTAAACGACTACTTTAATGTGTAATGCGATAGCACAATGTGTAACAACGCTACTTATTTGTAATTCTAAGGGCTTGTTTCACCACCTTCAAGTAGAGTCCTGAATAAGCTATTCGCCGGTTAAAGTGACGTTAAAGTGTCATTTTACATACACGAAATGTCAACTTAACCAACGAATAGCTTACTTCGGACTTACTTGAAGATTGTGAAACAAGCCCTAACTGAAATTATTTTATAGAAATTATTATTTAAATTTTTGGTTAGTGTTCGTTTATGACAACTGAATTTAACATAAATTGACCAATCTGATAATTATTAATTTAGAACATCCTGCTATGATTAGCAATCAGTTGACCACTGCAGGTATGTGTACCAGTATGGGGGCACCCTCACTTCTCCGAATTTTTTTTCTTCGAATTTCATTTTACCGAAAACAGTTGACCGACATCTTTTTTTGCTTTATTTGACATATTTTAGGTCATCGAAGTATAATGTGTCATAGGTATTATTTTACTGAACTATATGGTATTATTTCACCGATTTACAAAAGAACGTTTTGCATTGGCCGAAGCCTCCTCTGAACTTTTTTCATTTGCCAAATGATTTATTTGCCATATTACCATTCACCACACGGAAACAACATTTTACGGATTATTTGGTTACAAATATATAACCGGTTACTTGGTAGCATTTTTATAAATTAAAATAGTGTCATAAAAAGTAAATTATGTTGTGCTACAAAATTTAATGACAGAAACGAATTGCTGCAAAACCGACTTCACGCAGTCTTGTCTGCCCTACCCCTAGAGTGTATTGTAAACCCGCGTAGGCGCGGAGGGGCAAGGCGGCCCGCGAGCTGAGAAACAGGTTTAGGCTTGCTGGCCGGCCTCACCAGATAGCCTCAGCCGTGACGATGAGCGTTAAAACCATCTGCGACGATAAGCTCCCGTGGGACCGCCGGAGCCGTGACAGAAAAAATGCTTGCTGCATGTTGCATGCTTGTTTGCACGCTGCATGCCTGGTTGCATGCTGCATGCTTCTTTGCATGCACCCCCAAGGGCTGATAGATTGATGGATGGATGGATGGATGGATGGATAATAAATTTTCGGAAACATTATATTTCGAACAAATGTTATTTCGGCTAAGATAATATTTTATTTTACGATGCTGGAGTTTTAATAAATGTGTATATCCATGCCAAATTACAGCTTTCTAGCACTAAGGGTCTCGGCGCTTTGCTTCGGACAGACGGACGGACGAACATGACGAAACTATAATGGTTCCGATTTTACGCCGGAAGCCTAAGAAATGAAACAATAATAGTTGAAAAGTTTTAGGTAAAATGAAATTCGGTCAAATATTTTTCGAACTTACATATGATATTGAAACCTTAAAAAATAAAGTCCACTGTCGAAGTAAACTAAAATCTTGTACTGGTTTTTGAATATTTTTTACTTACCACCACTTTATTCGTACAAGTATAAAACGAATTTATATTTTGGACTGCAATATGCGATTTCTATACTACGGTTATTAGCAGGGTCTCTTTTCATTATTAGCGACGGAACATCGTATGGCTCTTCAGCGTGAAGTGGATCTGCCACAGAAGCTTAGTGAATCTGCTTTGCTTAGCTTGCTACTGCTCTAATTTGGCTTTTGAGAGCTACTAGATCCGGATTAGTTTGATTCAGGTTGCTAGTTCGAATTTTATTTACATTTTAAACACAGTTATACCGAATCTGTGACACTGTTAATACAATCTACGAAATTAGGTTATTGATTTTCTAAAAGTAATCAAACTTTATTAGAATGTTCACTTAAGACAACAACCTTGATAACGTTCATAGACGAAGGGAAGGCTCTTAATTAGCATGCTTGATTTTATTTGGTTATTGCGGCACACTCTCGTTTAATTATAATTAATTTGAACGAAGATCTTTGCTTTCAAACGTTATTCTTCGAATTATATTCTTAAGTAGTATATTCTTAGTAATTATATTCTTCGAATGTTTAGGACAACAGAAATATTATGTCAGTACTTGGTAAAAAAAACCCACAAAAAACCTGACTTGGCGAAACATAACACTTCAGTTTTCGCTCGTGTCAACACGGATTTTGCTTGTAAAAGGATAGTTACATTATAATATTATCAAGTTTAAATAGCGTAGAAGGTTTAGAGCTTTTATGCAATAAACAAATTCAGTAAAAATAAGCCAATGATAATAAAGTAAAATAATCTATAATATTATATCATAGCATCAGTGGCGTAGCATGGGTTCCCGCCGCCCGGGGCCGACCGAAAATTTGCCGCCCCCATATTATTTAAAATATTTTTTTTAATAATTAAATATTCACTTTCTTGTTTTTTTTTTTCATACCACAATTTACTACATTTAAATAAAAAATAATTAATTTTAATGTGATTATTTTTATTTAAAAATCGAGTGGCTTGCCGCCCCCTCTTCATGTGCCGCCCGGGGCCATGGCCCCCCCCCCCCACGCTACGCCACTGCATAGCATATTATAATCTACCGAAGGCACCGAAGCTAACAATTGAGTTGTTCATTTAAAAAAATATATATATTTTTTTAATTTATTTTAAATCTTTAACACAAATTATATTAATTGGCATTGTTAAAAACGCTTAAAAACTATTTTTAATATTAATAATAATGAATTCAAAATTGATAAAAGTTCAAAAAGAATCACGTGACTACAAACGCGCCAGATTTGGTCGCCATGTTAGTGACGTCATTTTGTTAAAGCAATTGAGTTGTTTCCTAAATTTTTTTTTGTTATAAATGGAAAGTTCATATATAAGTTTTATAACAAAGTTATTTTAGTTTTTTTTTATTCGCTATAATTTAAAAGTTACATCAAATCAAAAATACGTTTTTGTATCCAGTACCGAAAACACGCCGACAATTCCCGAATAGAACCGAGCGCGCGTGTGACGTCACTTTGTTAATTGCTATTCATTGCAGCATACAGCTGATACTGTGATTTGACTTTTAACTGATAAAATCTTGATATTATCGTCAATATATTGATAAATATATCAAAAATGCTAAACCTTAAAAGTTATCGTGCTTGTTTTGTACCATTACGTGTGAAAACTACAAAAAAAACACCCCAAAGATAGTGTTAAATGTGTACCTGTGACCTTTTCCCGAGGAATAAGAGGTAAAATTTTAGTTTTCGTTCATAGATTCGTTTTTAGGGTTCCGAAGTAAAATCGGAATCCTTATAGTTTCGTCATGTCCGTCTGTCCGTCCGTCTGTCCGACTGTCTGTCTGTCCGTCTGTCCGTCTGTCTGTCTGTCCGTCTGTCCGTCCATCCGTCCGTCTGTCTGTCCGAAGCAAAGCGGCCAGACCCTTAGTGCTAGAAAGCTGTAATTTGGCATGGATATACATACATATTTATTAAAACTCCAGAATCGTAGAATTAAATATTGAAAAACATTTTTTTTCAGGGTACCTCCCGTACAGGCAACGTGAGGATGATTTTTTTATTCGTCGCCTACCCTATAGTGTGGAGTATCGTTGAAAAGGTCTTCCAAAAATATTATGGGTCTTGTAAGACCATTTTTGGAATTAGGGGTCCGTTTGCAAAATGTTTGGCTTTAAAGTGCTAATTTCGGTTACAGTCAAGTGTTCCCCCCAACTGTTGACTAAACGGTTGGAGTTAGACAAGTGAAAAAATTCTCAAAAATAGAGTACTTATATGATGAATTTACAAGGAAAACTATCACTGCTATGTTAACATAAGTATGAGACATAGTCGATAAACTTACTACTTCGGAACCTTACATTGCCCGTGGCCTGACACGCACATGCCCGTTTTTTTATAAAACAACTCATGGTTTTATTTTATTAGGTTAGGAATTTTGCAACGTTGATCCTACTCAAATTCAATGAGGATCTGATGATGGGTCCTGGGGCTACAAAGTGGAACACGTGATAGAACAATGGTAGGTAGAGTAAAACGGAACCGTGTTTGCACAATGATGTTATTTTTATAATATCATTGTGTTTGAAGATATTAGATAATATTATCGTTAACATTGTAAAACCAGTAGGTACATAAACAAATAAATAAACGCTTCACACTCATAGCCCCATACTAGGATACCCAGTGTCGTGGCTGCCATAGACAACACCACCACTCAGACCAAGAACAGAAATACAAATACAACAACAGAAATACAACAGAAATACAAACTAATCAGCATCACTCGCAGCATCCACCTCGCATCGAATCGAACCCAGGACCCTTGAGTGGTAACGATTCGCCACACGAGTCGTGATCATTGACCAACTTGGCGTATTTCGGAGACAAAAAAAATTACATATTGTACCAGTTTTATGTATAAAGCGCGTACAGATCCATACCACCGCAGTAGGTTTTCCTGTGTCGCGGGTGGCATGGTCAACACAAATAACACGTCACTATAACACCCAAGACCCGAGTACAAATAATTATTTGTCACATTTTATTAGATATGGCCGGGAATTGAACCTGGGACCCTCACTTCGCAGACTGGATCGAATCGCTATCAACTAGGCTATAGGGTCATATATGTATGTACCTACTACTAGCATAGAATTTCTGTAGTATTGCATTGTGCATTTTTTTATTAATCACATTCTTCACTTCTCTCAGGATCCATATCTGAAATTTAGGTAGACGAAGTCGCGGGTAGAAGCTAGTTGTATGATAAATGAAATATAATTTTATCATACAACCCTGATTTATACCCCTAACACCCTGCCCTGATTTCTCCCAGAAACGATTTACCAGTTAACAGTGTCACCTTATCTAAATTTATTTAGTGTGTACAATCAATAGAGAGTTTTATTATAATATTTAATAAAGAATAAATCATTTAACATTTAAATTTACAATAAAATTACGTGGTATGAATATCTTTTTGTACTAAATTCCGGATATTTTTACTCAATTCACGTAGAAGCTTCTAACACTGTGTAATTGCTTTAACAAAATGACGTCACTAACATGGCGACCAAATCTGGCGCGTTTGTAGTCACGTGATTCTTTTTGAACTTTTATCAATTTTGAATTCATTATTATTAATATTAAAAATAGTTTTTAAGCGTTTTTAACAATGCCAATTAATATAATTTGTGTTAAAGATTTAAAATACATTAAAAAAATATATATATTTTAAAATGAACAACTCAATTACACAGTGTTAGAAGCTTCTACGTGAATTGAGTAAAAATATCCGAAATTTAGTGCAAAAAGATATTCATACCACGTAATTTTATTGTAAATTTAAATGTTAAATGATTTATTCTTCATTAAATATTATAATAAAACTCTCTATTGATTGTACACACTAAATAAATTTAGATAAGGTTACACTGTTAACTGGTAAATCGTGTCTGGGAGAAATCAGGGCAGGGTGTTAGGGGTATAAATCAGGGTTGTATGATAAAATTATATTTCATTTATCATACAACTAGCTTCTACCCGCGACTTCGTCTATCTAAATTTCAGATATGGATCCTGAGAGAAGTGAAGAATGTGATTAATAAAAAAATGCACAATGCAATACTACAGAAATTCTATGCTAGTAGTAGGTACATACATATGATGACCCTATAGCCTAGTTGATAGCGATTCGATCCAGCCTGCGAAGTGAGGGTCCCAGGTTCAATTCCCGGCCATATCTAATAAAATGTGACAAATAATTATTTGTACTGGGATTTGGGTGTTATAGTGACGTGTTATTTGTGTTGACCATGCCACCCGCGACACAGGAAAACCTACTGCGGTGGTATGGGTCTGTACGCGCTTTATACATAAAACTGGTACAATATATAATTTTTTTTGTCTCCGAAATACGCCAAGTTGGTCAATGATCACGACTCGTGTGGCGAATCGTTACCACTCCAGATCGCTAAGTCAAGGGTCCTGGTTTTGATTCGATGCGAGGTGGAAGCTGCGAGATGGTTTGAATGATTATTTTGTATTTCTGTTCTTGGTCTGAGTGTGTGTCCTTGTGTTGTCTATGGCACCCACGACACTGGGTATCCTAGTATGAGGCTATGAGTGTGAAGCGTTATTATATTTATGTACCTACTGGTTTTACAATGTTAACGATAATATTATCTAATATCTTCAAACACGGTTCCGTTTTACTCTACCTACCATTGTTCTACCACGTGTTCCACTTTGTAGCCCTCATTGAATTTGAGTAGGATCAACGTTGCAAAATTCCTAACCTAATAAAATAAAACCATGAGTTGTTTTATAAAAAAACGGGCATGTGCGTGTCAGGCCACGGGCAATGTAAGGTTCCGAAGTAGTAAGTTTATCGACTATGACTCATACTTACATATGTTAACATAGCAGTGATAGTTTTCCTTGTAAATTCATCATATAAGTACCCTATTTTTGAGAATTTTTTCACTTGTCTAACTCCAACCGTTTAGTCAACAGTTGGGGAGGACACTTGACTGTAACCAAAATTAGCACTTTAAAACCAAACATTTTGCAAACGGACCCCTAATTCCAAAAATGGTCTTACAAGACCCATAATATTTTTGGAAGACCTTTTCAACGATACGCCACACTATAGGGTAGGCGACGAATAAAAAAATCATCCTCACGTTGCCTGTAGGGGAGGTACCCTGAAAAAAAATGTTTTTCAATATTTAACTCTACGATTCTGGAGTTTTAATAAATATGTATATCCATGCCAAATTACAGCTTTCTAGCAGTAAGGGTCTGGCCGCTTTGCTTCGGACAGACGGACGGACGGACGGACGGACGGACATGACGAAACTATAAGGATTCCGATTTTATTTCGGAACCCTAAAAGCGAATCTATAAACGAAAACTAAAATTTTACCTCTTATTCCTCGGGAAAAGGTCACAGGTACACATTTAACATTATCTTTGGGGTGTTTTTTTTGTAGTTTTCACACGTAATAGTACAAAACAAGCACGATAACTTTTAAGGTTTAGGATTTTTGATATATTTATTAATATATTGACGATAATATCAAGATTTTATCAGTTAAAAGTCAAATCACAGTATCAGCTGTATGCTGCAATGAATAGCAATTAACAAAGTGACGTCACACGCGCGCTCGGGTCTATTCGGGAATTGTCGGCGTGTTTTCGGTACTGGATTCAAAAACGTATTTTTGATTTGATGTAACTTTTAAATTAAAGCGAATAAAAAAAAAACTAAAATAACTTTGTTATAAAACTTATATATGAGCTTTCCATTTATAACAAAAAAAAATTTTAGGAAACAACTCAATTGCTGTAAAACTCACTGCCTAATTAAATGCACATAAAATCTTAAGCTGCATTTAATAAAACTTGTATTTTTATTTTTAGCTAGTTTACATTTTCCTTTATCTTTCATTCGTTTTTATACAAGGTAAATTATCCTGTGATATAAAATTATAGTATACGAATCCACCCTAAGTTTACTCATTTACCTAGTAACAATAAGTAAAGTTACCTAACATACTTATCTACCCGAACGGGAAACACTCGAACTTTGTTTTGTACAACAGTTGAACCTAGAATAATTGAGTTACTACAAAATTGATCACAGGGTTTGTCTCTTCGAATATACCTACTCGATCATGAAGTCTGAGTACTTATCCATACATATAGCTAGATATTGAATGTACGGCTCACGAATGGGGCTCACCCATGCGTGAGCCGTAAATTTTGAGGAGACTTAGAGCACCACCACGTTGCTCCAAGGCAGAAGAGTGGAGATATGTAAACCTATTTAATTGTCGTGGAATCTTAAATTGTATTATAAATAGCGATACGCGTGAACGTAGAACAACTAGCGCGATGCGGGACGTTCACTCAAATTTATGAGTCGCACTGCGGAATATAAATTCTTGCGTGGTTCCCGACGAGGGGACCGCGAAAAATTTATACACTAGGCTGCAAATATCCTGGTTTTCTAGTTAACAATATAATTAAAATTAATTTTACACCTAGGGTTACGTGGCATTTGAACTTTTTGTTTTGATTTATCAGGGATATAATATAAAATGAAGGTATGATACAATTTTATGTCTTTTGACTTAAATACTGAGCTAATAATTAGTGTAAAATGTATGAAATAACTTCTAGTTTTGGTTATATTGAACTTGTAATAAAAAAGTAACTCTGATATTTTTTTATTAAGTAGCTACACAGAAGCCATTAAAGCTACGCTGACCATAAAAGACGGTCATTGAAGGGTGGAAGATAGGTACTTGAAGAAAATAGGCATGATGACAGTAAGCAAAAATCATTAAAATTATGTATTTATTGAATGAAACCCTAATAATGAATTACAAAACACGCATTTATCGTATTATTATGAGCGAGATTAACAATATTTTTGATAAAATAAAACTACAAAATACGGCAAGCCGCCATGATACCTTAAACGCCAATCAGTCTCAATCTGCGCGAATTATGTCACGCTTCTTTAAACAAACGAATATGACCATACTGATAATGACATCTTGTGTATTATTTTCCTGAGGCGTGACGTCACAAGCGACGCCATGACACTTTGAAGCGTTTTGGTGCGAATTTTAAACTTATAAATTGAAATGTATTTATTTTATACTAAACCTTATTTTTTGCGGAAATATGATATAACTACGTTGTAATTATAAAATATTTTCCAACAATATAGAACATTTCAAATATAGTATTTTAAAATCTGTCATCATGCCCATTGTAATGGCATAAGCAGATAAATATTGTTAGTTACTGGCGCAGCAACAGGCCTTTATTCTTCTCATTAGTCTCCAGACATATCCCTTGTCTCCTGTTCTCGCCCAATAACAATACAAAAGGACTTTGCAGTTGATAATACACCCATAGACCATAGATCACCTGAGCTCGGTCCTAAACAAACTTACTGTTTATTTAATCCAGCTGTATGTAGTATTGTCTACAGAACATCTACGTAAAAACCCGATAACGCAGAGAAGATTTTGTATGTAAAAATGGGAAAAATATTCAGCGCCGAAAATTGTTTCGGTAGATTTTTTCGTAACTCTTATTAAAATATCTACTGAAATGTGTGAAATAATTTCTAAAGCACATTGTTACAGAGATTTGCTTCTACTTTTTGTTTTGTCTTCCGTGGTCTTCCTTTTGCGTATTCAGGTCAATTCAAGTGATTATAATATGCTTTTTTTTGCGAACTTAAGTTTTATGATCAATAAGTGATGCTTAGTTAAAGTTTGATACATACCTATTTTATAGATTGATGTTAATGCTATGTTAGGCATATTTATCAGTACTAGTGATAGTGATATTATACTTATCATGCTATTGTTAGTAGATAGTTTTTGCAGATTTTTTATATACTAAGCTAACTTATAGCGGACTTTTAACCTTATAAAGGTACGAATGTAGTGGAAAAAATCTTGCCGATTGATGATAAAATAGCAGTTTCCATCGGTGTGTTCTACTCAGTAATAAAACGTTAATACTCGTATTTTCCATCACTAAAATGATACAAAATTGTTATACGCGTATAGACAATTTGGATAATTATTGTAGATAATACGGCATTCGTAACATAAAACTATAGCAAAGCCAGCGAGATAGTTTTTCAATCCAAGGAAAGAGCAAGAGACAAAATGAATAAAAGAAAATACACTTTTTCAAAATAGAATGACAAAGAGATGGTGCGGAATTTTTCAATGCAAAGTTATTGTCTGTGACGCAAAGTCGACGTGACAAAGTAGTGCTACGTTTTTCAGTTTTGTTACATTCGGAAGAACTTCGTACATTTTTTTTATTTATCGAATGTCACGGTTTTGTTTTTTTTAGAATCGTCCGCAATAGTCCAGATTTTCAGGTTTTTAGGGTTCCGTAGTCAAATGGTAAAAAACGGAACCCTTATAAATTCGTCATGTCTGTCTGTCTGTCTGTCTGTCTGTCCGTCCGTATGTCACAGCCACTTTTCTCCGAAACTATAAGAACTATACTGTTGAAACTTGGTCAGTAGATGTAAACCGTAAACCGCGTTAAGATTTTCACACAAAAATTGAAAAATAACAATAAATTTTGGGGGTTCCCCATACATAGAACTGAAACTCAAAAATTCTTTTTTCATCAAACCCATACGTGTGGGATATCTATAGATAGGTCTTCAAAAATGATATTGAGGTTTCTAATATCATTTTTTTCTAAATTGAATAGTTTGCGCGAGAGACACTTCCAAAGTGGTAAAATGTGTGTCCCCCCTCCCTGTAACTTCTAAAATAAGAGAATGATAAATCTAAAAAAAATATATGATATACATTAACGTGCAAACTTCTAACGAAAATTGATTTGAACGAGATCTAGTAAGTAGTTTTTTTTAATACATCATAAATCGTAAACCACAAAAAACATCGATCAAAGTTACAATGAAGTACAAGAACTTTTATATTATGTTACTTGCTGCTACGGAACCCTTCATGGGCGAGTTCGACTCGCACTTGGCCGCTTTTTTTTATTACGAGAAAAGGTTCGTGATGTGCAGTGAGCTGTTATAGCCGCTGATAATATTAACGGTCCATAACACTCTATTATTGTACTACTGTTAGGCTCAATTTTTTTTGGAATGTGAGAAGTAAACCCCATAACCTACTGGTCAAGACCAAGACTTAGGCTTTGTTCAGATTTTTTCAAGTAGGTACCTATGCTATTTCCGCACATTGCTAATTTTCATCGAGACAGATAATATAAAAAAAACGGCAATTATTAAAGGCACGAATGGAATTAATGGACTCGTATAGACTCCAATGAAACAAAACACAATCGATGTAGCGTTACATTAAAATATTCAAATGTATTAATGTATTAAGCTTATCATGATCGCGTCAATTTTGTTGTTAGACATTCTATTGATAAATAAAAGCCAAATGACGACTCGACCGAAACTCAGGCCGTTCATCTGCACATAGCCTTTAGGCTGATACAAAGCCTATGATCACTCGCCCGAATTTGATAACCTTCGTGGTTTGCCGATCCACAGCTAGTTACCCCGAGCGTAATTCGTATAAAAATGTTTTCGATTTGTAAAAACGCTCGAGAGATATTTTTGCACGAGAAATTACTATGAATATGACATATACGTCATTTTGTATGTCGTGTTTCAGTGGATATTTAGTTACTTCGTTCATTTAGTTTTCAGAATTTTCTGCTGTAATTTTTTGGCATCGTCCAGTCCATGTCTTGCATGCATTATCATCATCGTCCTGACATTATTTTTACAATCTCTTTTATACAATAGGCATGATGACAGTAAGTAAAAATCACTAAAATTATGTATTTATTTAATGAAACCCTATTAATGGATTACAAAACACGCATTTATCGTATTATTATTAGCGAGATAAACAATATTTTTGATAAAATAAAACTACAAAATACGGCAAGCCGCCATCTTAGCTAAAACGCCAGTCAGTCTCAATAAGCGCGAATTACGTCATGCTTCTTAAAACAAATGAATATCACCATACTAAAAATTACGTATCGTCTTTTGTTTTCCTGAGGCATGATGTCACCACCGCACCATGACAGTTTGAAGCGTTTTGGTGCGAATTTTAAACTTATAATTTGAAATGTATTTATTTTATACTAAACCTTATTTTTTTTTGCGGAAATATGATATACGTTGTAATTATAATACATTTCCCAACAATATAGAACAGTATTTCAAAATCAGTCATCATGCCTATTCATGGATAAACTTATGATTTTACTTTACTGCATTTAATCCGATTGTAAACTACAAAGTGATAGTGCTAAAATTGAGATAAATGATACGATTCTTTTTCTGGATTGAAGCCAATCCCGGGGCTCCCGGGCTGGTGTCTACGTGCGGTGGAAATAACGAGATTTAGGCAAGTGTAATTTACTCGTAGAGAAGCTAAATTTCCAGTTCGCAGTTACATTCATCTACAGAATTTATATCTTTTCTTTGTAACTTTGGATCAACATCTCATTTGTCTTTTTTATCCTTCCTTAACCATTAATACATATGAGTACAATTGAAACTCAAAAGTATTATTTGGTGTTAAGACTTAAATATCTATATTTTTGGATATTCTTAATATATCTTCCGATTATTTGACATTTATGCAAGCAACAGATATGTATCTTCAAACTTGTGCTTAAAATCTCCTTGTTTCCTAAAACGTCTCATCTAACGTTATTTAAAATAAATCTCCTTTAAAATTCACTTAAATTATAAATTATTAAAAAGAATATCACAGGCTACCAATTCAAAGAAAAAAACCGAGCAAGTGCGTGTCAGGCCACGCGCAATGTAGGGTTCCGAAGTAGTAAGTTTATCGACTTTTACTCATTAATTACTTATGCTAACATAGCCGTGATAGTTTTCCTTGTAAACTCATCATATAACCTATTTTTGTGAATTTTTTTACTTGTCCAATTCCAACAGTTTAGCCGGCAGGGGAGGGGGGGGGGGGGGTAACTTGACTCTAACCAAAATTAGTACTTTAAAGCAAATATTTCGCAAACGGACCCCTAATTCCAATAAAAAAATGGTCTAAAAAGATATTTTTGAAAGACCTTTTCAACGCTATCCCACACTATAGGGAACGCGACGAATAAAAAATTAATCATCACGTTGCCCTGAAAAAAAAATAGTTCTTCAATATTTTATTCTACGATTCTGTAGTTTAAGTAAATAATGTACTCGTATATATCCATGCCAAATTACAGCTTTCTAGCACTAAGGGTCTCGGCGCTTTGCTTCGGACAGACGGATGGACAGACAGACGGACGGACGGACGGACATGATGAAACTTTAAGGGTTCCGATTTTACTTCAGAACCCAAAAAAGAACTAAAAAAAGCAGAATAAATGTGCTCCAAATTAAATTATACAGTCATCGATTACATGGGAATATAATGAGGTGTGTTCTTACAAGTTGTTCTAAGAATAAGATAGACACTGATTAATTTACTTCAAAAACAAGTGGCTTCCTAAAACTGTTAGTCCCTAGTTCTGTTCCATTCGGTATTAGACCGCAGGGGGGTCACTGGTGACCTGTAACACAAGCACTTAAAATTGCATCAGACTGATCAGGCACCAGGCTTTCACAAAGCGTTATTTAAGTATGTTTACATACGTACAAGTATGTACATGTGTATACGAGTATATACGTGTAGCTCATAGGTATATTGAGAGTTTCATTGAGAGTAAAAAAAATGTTATTTTGTTTGATGTTATATAGGTTCCTGAAATAAATTTTCATTACCTATAACTATGTACTGCACCTCAAGTAGGAGTAATGATTGTGGGCGTCTGACTAATGACATAAACAGGTTCGATATAGGTAAAGGACAACATGCTTGAATGATATCTGATCTATATAAGGTTAGTAATAAAATTAAGGTTTAAACGAATTTTAATATTACGACTCTTCAGATACTGATAGCTTTATATCCAGCTAGTTAACTCACAGTCTGCTGTGGCTCAATTTATAATTACGCAATTCAGTTTGATCATTTATTTAAATCTTAAAGAAAAATTAATGTTACAAAACTTCGTAGACATAGTCCTTACTTTTATACTCGAAATTGCCTCATTGATTCTCTCCTTACATAAGATTTGACGATATGTATTGTGTAAATGACAAATTGCGTCATTGATTCTCTCCTTACGAGTACATAAAGATGTGACGATGTGTATTGTGTAAATGACATTCGTTACTGAATTTCCGCGCACCGTTGATTTCTTTTATCACTTTTATTAGAGGCGTGACGATATGGTCAAAGAGAGAGTAGGTGTGTGGCCGACAAAGATAGAATCCCATAATCCCATTAACGTCACGCGCAGGAAGCCTCCGCCAACGCTGAACACAAGTTGTGAATCCTTGATTTGTGAGCTTGTATTTTTAACATTATTTTTTATGATAAGTATTACTTATTAGTTTAAAAATAGATAATAAATTGGTTGTTTTATTATCTAAACGTTATGTTGTGGGTAATAAGTACATAATAATTGGCGCTTTATTAAATAAAATTTAATAAAATTTTAGTATTAAATTAAACTAAATAAAAATAAAATTTAAGTAATTTCTAGGTGCCCTTTTAAACAAAAGTTGTTTATTTAAGCAGCAGGAAATATTTGAAAGTCAACTTGCTGTTTCTTGTTTTACTCCATTAATTGCTTTACTATAATTATTTACGTTTTTTGATATAGTAGTATAAGATGCGCGAACCTTTATAACTCGATGTTTTAAGTCTATTATAGTTATAATAGACTCAAAACTTTACTTTACTCGGTAGATTTAATCTACCGAGTAAATTCGCTTACGTCCGCTAGTTGCATGGATGAAATCGACTTAATAGATGTATGGATGTGTGTTATTGGCAATTTTTTTTGACTCTTTCCATGCGTTTGTAGCAAGGAGATAACATTTATCTCCGGCCAATGGTGATATTCAAATAATGAAATAAAAACAAATATTCATATTTCATCTGCGGCATATCGGAAATAGACATGAGGGCATAGCATTGAAGAACAGCCTAAATTCCATTGACGTCACGCACAGAAACGCGTAGTGCCGTTTGTGATTTGTGACGTTATTGATTTGTGTGACATAATACATTTGTAAGATAAAGCTAATTTAATCCGAAGTAAAATCGAAACCCTTATAGTTTCGTCATGTCTGTCCGTTCGTCTGTCCGAAGCAAAGTGCTGAAATCCTTAGTGCTAGAAAACTGTAATTTGGCATGGATATATAAAACTGTACAATCGTAGAATAAAATATTGAAAAACATTTTTTTTTCAGGGTACTTCCCCTACAGGTAACGTGAATATGATTTTTTATTTGTCGTGTACCCTACTCGTATAGTGTGGGTTATCGTTGAAAAAGTCTTTCAAAAATATTATGGGTCTTCTAAGACAATTTTTGGAATCAGGGGTCCGTTTGCGAAATATTTGGCGTTAAAATGCTAATTTTGGTTAGAGTCAAGTGTCCCCCCCTGCCGGCTAAACGGTAAGAGTTGGACAAGTGAAAAAATTCTCAAAAATAGGTTATATGATAAATTTAGAAGGAAAATTACCACGGCTATGTTAGCATAAGTAGTTAATGAGTAATAATCGATAAACTTACTACTTTGGAACCTTACTCGTACATTGCGCGTGGCCTGACACGCACTTGCCCAGTTTTTCACCCTAGAGCTTTTGCACATGGCACAAGTCAAGATAATATTAAAATTGTATAACAACAAAAAAAAACTAATAAAAATTCAACCAAATACCAACACTTATTCAATATATAACTAAATTAATTATAACATACAACCACAAAAAAGAACAACATATTATTACAAAAACAGAAAAAAATAGGAACAGAACAATTTATAAAAAAAACTATAGGTATAATAAACAAAGATTAAGATTAGATAGTTGCTCTGAGTTATTTCACTGATAAACTTATTATATCTTCTTATGAAATCTGTTATTGACATATATTATCTATTATTGTGGAGTGACGTCACGGACATCAGTGCGACAGTTGCGTTAGAAATCGTTCCGGTTAAAATTAATAAATAAAAATAGTTAAAAGCGCTGCAAAGGAGTGAACGAAGTGATTTCGTGAACCATATTAATGCATAAATGCGAATTGTTAAAAAAAATTGTAAAGTGGAGTGGAATAAAAGACAATAATCGTTTCAAAAATATATTTACAACGTAAAAGCAAGTGATATAATATAACAAACTACCCTCTAATAAAACATTACATTTACAAAAATACAATTTACAAAACACTTAAAGAGAACACCTAAATAAAAGAAAACAAAATACATTCAATAAACATGGTGAAGTGCAATGCGTGCGGCAAGTTTATGGCAGCAAATGAATGTGTTTCCTGTCCTAAGTGTAAGGGAAAATCACACAGAGCTTGTGTCAATGTCGCTGAGGGTGTCAAAATTCAACCATCTTGGATGTGTCCCGAATGTAAAGCCCGGACAACCAAGACCGGCAATCTAAGCTCACTGGTGAGGGGCCAAGGCCATAGCAATGACAGCCAGCATGATGAGTACCATAACGCAACAATACAGGAGGTTGCAACCGAATCGCATGAGTCAGGGCTAGCGAGTGAACTCAGACTATTTCGTGAGGAGATGCGTGAAACTCGTCATGAGTTCAAGAATTTTAGGCAAGACATGCTGGAAATTCGCGCGCTGATACAATCATGCGAGGGACGGCTTGAAAGATTGGAAGCAAAGGTCCTTGAGTTGGATAGCCGTAATAGTCAGGTTGGTCCTGAAACGGAAGGTTTGGCTTCAGTCCAGGCCATCATTTCGGGCCTACAGCAAGACCTAAACGACCGGGACCAGGAGCTTTTAATGACGGACATTGAGATCGCCGGCATCCCGGAAGAAAACGAGGAGAATTTACTACATGTAGTAACCACATGCTCAGCAAAACTTAACATCTGCCTCGAAGAACGGGACATAGTCAGCTGTTCACGTGTCGGTGGAATAGTGCGCGGCGAGCAGAGCGGTGGCCCAAGGTCAAGGCCGATAGCAGTCCGCCTAGCGCGTAAGGCAGTGCGGGACTCGATACTGCACGCAGCGCGCGTCCGCCGCTCGCTCACCACCGAAGGAATCGGACTGAGGCATCCCGTCGTCCGGCCGTTCTATATTAACGAACGGCTTACGAGAACCAACCGTGTGCTATTTTTCAAGGTCAGGGCACGAAGTAAACAGCATACATGGCGTTATGCGTGGACCAAGGATGGTAAAATTTTCGTACGTCGTGAACCGGGGACTGCCGCCTTCCGTATTAGATGTGAAGCTGATTTGGATAGGGTTTTTGGCAAACAAAATGTTGGGTCAAAAGATCAGGAATCTTGAATTGTTTAATCGCTAATTATTATTATTTAAACCTATTGTTGTTTTGTTTTAAATTTTTATTACTTTGTTTTACTTTTTCGTTATTTTTGTTCTATTATTGTAAACACCTTTATAAAATGGCACGTTATGCTTGCATGTGTTTTAGTGGTCTTGCTGATTTACGGATGTCAGTGATAATTGTTAATACTTATTGTAATGTGCAATTACAGTTTATCTATTTTATCACACAATATATACGTATAAATATAAAACGTGCTAAATGGATAATAATTATATATAATATAATAAATTATACACACATACGTAAGTATAAGAACCAAACAAGAAAATCGCCTAATAATTATATAACAATTAATTACAAAAAATTAAAAACTGTGACACATTTAGTAAAACTGCGAACACTAGTAAAATTTAAAAATATCCATCTCTCCTAGTACAAACATTATAGTTGGTTTTTTAAACGCAGGTTCCTTAGGGACCGGTCATGACGAGTTTATAGCAGCAGTACAGCGCCACAATGTCGATATCATGGCAGTCAACGAGACCTGGCTGAGAGAGGGCGAGGAGGGTCGCGCGCCCGCCGTCCCCGGCTACCGACTGAGGCACGTGCCGAGGTCTAGTGATGGAGAGCGCCAGCGCGGCGGAGGAGTAGGCTTCTTTGTGAGAAGAGGCCTATGTGCCCGCACGCTGCCTCACCCCCCCGCTCCGCTCGTGGAACAAATGTGGATTTCCATCACAGTTAATGGAAAAAAACTCGTTATAGGCACTGCATACCGGCCGCCATGGCAAAACGTAGACATTTTCTTCGACGCGCTTACGACCACCCTAGGGACACTATCGTGGAGCGAAAACGTGATACTTTTGGGTGATTTTAATATTAACATGTTGAATATGACAAATAACTGCACAAAAAAATTGAATAACCTTTTAACTTGTTTTAAATTAAACCAATGTGTCACTAGCCCAACACATTTTACCGAAAACTCTGAGACTTTAATTGACCTAATATGCACAGATATTAACGATAACATAGTTACCATCAACCACATTCCTCAGATTAGTAATCATGCTTTTCTTACATGTAAACTAAACATTAAAAAAACTAAACCACCGCCACTAAAAATTGCAAGACGCGCGCTGCATGGAATTGATGAGCAAGTTTTTAAAGAAGATCTTAGTTCAATTGATTGGAAACAAATTGATTCCTTAAGTAATGTTGACGAACAGGTTACATTATTAAATACAATTATGACAAACGTTTTTGACAAACATGCTCCTATTAAACAGAAAGTTATCAAAAATCAGCAACTTCCTTGGATAACTTATAATATAAAATTAATGATGGACAAGAGAGATGAAGCATACAGTAAGATGCGGAAAAGTCAATATAAACCAGAAAAAACGGAATTTTATAAAAGTTTAAAAACGGCATGCGATGAGGCGGTCAACAGAGAAAAACAAGCGTACTTTACATTTTACGTAAACCGTAATATGAATAATCCCCGCGATATGTGGAAACATATTAAAACAACTGTGAGGATAAAAGCCAAAAACGAGATCCCCGGCCAGATTTTCGATAACCCAAACACACTTAATGAACACTTCTTGAACGTTCCTGGTAATAAAGATATACAACTTTCACACTTAACGTACTACGAATTTCACACAGCAACGGACGCTATTTTTAACATAACGGAAGTTCAAGAAGCAGACGTTATCAGAATTTTAAAATCTTTAAGATCAAACGCCGTCGGGGTCGATGGTATTTCCCTAAGTATGATACGCATGACGTTACCCGTCACAATCGGAACTATCACTAATATGGTAAACACATCCATCAAGACCAAGACATACCCCACCCTTTGGCAACACGCATTGGTTAGACCTATCCCTAAGAAGTCAAATCCGATCTGTGAAAATGACTTAAGGCCTATAAGCATACTTCCATGTTTATCTAAGGTAATCGAAAAACTGGTATCGGAACAACTATTAAAATTCATAGAAAATAATAACATACTTCCTCAGTTTCAATCCGGTTTTAGAAAGAACCACAGTACTGCAACCGCTTTAGCACATGTTGTCGACGACATTTTGACAGCACAAGATAACGGGCATGGAACAATTCTAGTACTACTTGATTTTTCTAGGGCATTCGATTGCATTAACAGAACCATACTATTGTCTAAATTGAGTTACTATGGATTTAGTAGTTGTTCAATACAATGGTTCGATAGTTATTTTAAAAACCGAATGCAAACTGTTGAATTATGTAATAGTGATACGGGATCAGTACTGAAGTCAAACCCGAGGCCTATAATGACCGGCGCCCCTCAAGGTTCGGTGCTTGCGCCAACGCTATTTGCTATTTACAGTGCTGACATTGTCAAAAATATTCAGCACTGCAAATATCATTTGTACGCTGACGACATGCAGGTGTACGTCTCCTTTGACCCCCGGAATACCCATGAAGCCGTTGATAAAATAAATGAGGACCTGGATCGGATAGCGGCGTGGTGCCACTTAAATGGACTGGTTTTAAATGGTCAAAAGTCGAAATTTTTGATATTAGGGACTAAAAATCAAATAAATAAAATCTCCGAGCGGGGAGCGAACATACACATCCAAGGCGTGAATGTCGAACGTGTAAGTGAAGCTCGCAATCTGGGACTATTGATGGATGAAAAGCTACAATTTGAAAATCACATATTAAACACTAGCAGAAATTGTTTTTATAGGCTAAAGGTGTTATACCAAATTCGACAATATTTGAGCACTGACATCCGCATCAAATTATGTGATTCCCTAATTCTATCCAAATTTAACTATATGGATGTGGTATATGGTCCCAGACTGCTAGCCCGCAGTCGCCAGCTCGTGCAAAAGGTACAGAACGCGTGCGCAAGATTCTGTTTCTCCATTCCCCCCCGCACGCATGTCACTCCCTATTTAAATAATGCAAACATTTTAAAAATGGAATCTCGTAGGAAACTACATTTAGCTACTCTTCTGTTTGGGGTTATACATAATCAAATACCTCCTTATCTAGCCGCAAAGCTGACGTGGACTCGCGATGTACAATCCAGTAAAACCAGGGTACGAAGTACATTGTACATTCCTCGTCACAAAACCCATGCATTTAAGGGAAGCTTTAAATTTGCCGCATCCAAGATCTGGAACGACCTGCCGCCGCCGGTGATCAGTCTGAAATCCATAAATTCGTTTAAAATGAAATTAAAAACACACCTTCTGAGCCTACAAATTAACTCCACCTAACTTAATAAACGAGCTACAAATATAACTAAATCAATAAAATTTACAATAACTATATAATAATTATACAATAAATATAATTCACACAATTTTTAATATTCAATACATAATATTTACAACACAATTCACTTTTAAAATTACGTATAATATCCTATATCCTATATATGTATAATATACCTATACAGTAATAATATTATCCATATTCTATCAATAAATAAAATGTAATAGGTACTTAACCGCTAATAAAACTTACCTCATAGTTTGCAGACTATAAGCAATATATAGGCTTAGGCGTCATCCCAGTGCTTCTTGTATGCGGCTGTATACAATGCATATACTTGTAGCAAACATACTTTAAATATAGATTAAGTAATTATTCAAAATAATAGCAAAATTCGTGCCATGGTAAATAGAAAACACATGAAGCGCACAGGCGTGTAACGGCTGCTGCCATGGCGCAGTGTGCAATGTCAGAAAAATATTTCATAACGGGTCACAACAACGCA
Organism: Thymelicus acteon; assembly: GCA_951805285.1. NCBI lineage: Eukaryota > Metazoa > Arthropoda > Insecta > Lepidoptera > Hesperiidae > Thymelicus > Thymelicus acteon. The sequence goes on along the minus strand of OX638229.1, from coordinate 7,673,022 downwards.
TACCCCCCTCACTGCTTTACCCTCCTCGTCGCTTCTTAGCGAGATTATATCAATCCAGGAATGCGTCACACTGTCTCACTTCGAGCCTGTTATAAACCTGTTCTTAAACTGGTAATTAAGACACTGATGTCCGTACATCACTAAATGGACTCACTGAAAATCAGCGCCGTAGCTACCACTACGGCATTATGCTGAGTGAGCTCCATTTTCTGGGCCGCTGCGACACATGCGAGCGTTACAGACCAATTACTGTAAATTGTTAATTTTATTTTTATATTATTTTTTTGTGTCGGTCTGTAAATTTTAGTATTTTTTTTTTAAACTATATTTATATTTTGATCTGTGTATGTATGTTCATGTGTGGCACAGAAATAAACGTGTTTCTTTCTTTCTTTCTTTCTTTCTTTCATATATACGTAAAATATGTCAATGATGATGTCTCATGATATGAGAACTTAATTAATATTCAGATTTAACGTGTTACGCAATTGATTCGTATTTGTGAAATTTAAATAAAAGTAACATTCTGTGTTCTATAAAATTGCGTCATTAATATCATTCGTTTAATGCACCCGTGGTTTGAGTAGAAACGCCGTGTAAAGGTCTTTATACACCATTTTATAGAAGGTGCAATGATATAATCTCAATATAAGTATTTATAATAGAGATTATATTATCCTCGATACTCGTACCATACATAAGCTTATTTTTCAGCGATATTTTTTTTTTTTTTTTTTTTTTACACTAATAAGTTAATGCTTGACCACAATCCCACCTGATGGTAAGTGTAGATGTGGTCCAAGATGGTGAGCACATTAACTTAGAAAAAGCCTATTCACTCTTTTCTTGAAGACATCCACGTCGTAGGCTGGCGGGAACGCCGACGCAGGCAAGTTATTCCAGTCCTTCGCGGTGCGTATAACGAATGACGAGGCAAACCGTGTCGTCCGTACCGGCGGGATGTTCACGACAAAAGGATGGATACCCGCCGTGCGTCGTGTCGTTCGATGGAGAAACGGAGATGGGGGAATTATCTCAAACAATTCCTGCGCACACTCTCCGAAATGTGCCCTGTAGAAAACCGAGAGGCTGGCTACTCTGCGCCTGTGCTCGAGGCTTTGAAGATTGGTCTCAACCAAATCTGGGTCACCAATGAGCCTCTTCGCACGCCTCTCCATCGATTCCAAAGCAGAAAGGTGACATTTGGCTGCGCCTGCCCAAATGTGCGAACAGTACTCCACACACGGCCGAACCTGAGCTTTGTACAAGCTTAAGAGTTGCCTGGGTGTGAAGTACCGTCGCACCCTTGCAAGGACACCAAGTTTCCTTGCAGCAGCCTTAGCTTTGGTCTCGATGAACCGCCCAAATTTAAGTTTCGAGGATATCTCTACTCCTAACAACTGAAGGCAGTCGGTATAATCCAAGGACACATTCCGAAAAGTAGGAGCCAAGGTGAACGGGCTCTTCTTGGCGGTGAATAGACACGTCTGCGTTTTAGTGGCGTTGAATCTCACAAGATTGGCTTCGCCCCACTCGGACACAGCCCGAAGTGTGAGATTCACACGAGCCACCATGGCCTCTCTTTCAGACTGAATTTCATCCCGACTGGCCCTGGAACTTGGTAGGTATCTCTCTACCACTGTGCTATCGTCTGCGTACCCATAGATACCGGGCATAAGCAGGTCATTTATATGTAGCAGAAATAGAGTGGCAGAGAGAACGGACCCCTGAGGAACTCCGGCATTTGTAGCCATCGTCTTCGATGAACAGCCATCGACTACAACGCGGAAAGACCGGTCGCTCAGGAAGTCTTTTACCCAGTCGATAAGGCCAGGGGATATGCCGTAAGCTGGAAGCTTGCTTAGAAGGCTAGCGTGCCAGACCTTATCAAAGGCCTTCGAGACGTCAAGGGAGACAGCAAGTGCCTCCCCATTTTTCTCGAGGGCCTCGCCCCATATATGTGTGGCATACGCTAGAAGATCTCCTGTTGATCGGTTTCGGCGGAACCCGTACTGCCGATCGCTAAGGAGATCATTCTGTTCTAGGTATGCCATGAGGCGCCTATTCAATATACGCTCCATAATCTTGCAGAGTATGGAGGTAATTGAGATAGGCCGATAGTTCGCGGGGTCAGCACGGCTACCTTTCTTGGGCACGGGCTGCACGTTGGCAAGCTTCCAGGATTGAGGCACTGATCCAGTCTCAATTGAGAGGCGGAACAGACGTGTCAATACAGGAGACAACTCGGGTGCACATTTCTTGATTACAATCGCTGGAATACCATCCGGTCCGCTGGCTTTATTCACGTCTAGACACCGCAAGGTTTTAAGGACTTCTTTGTTTGTAATACGGATCTCCGGCATAGAGATACCGCAATGAGTCAACTGGGGTGGTACGTTATTGCTGACATCCAGACGCGAATTCTCAGCAAAAAGAGATGCGAATAAGTCCGCTTTCTCTTTAGCTGTATGAGCCAGGGAACCATCCGGTTTTAGCAGCGGAGGCAGTGTAGGCCGACAGAAATTATTCTCGACCGCTTTGGCGAGAGACCAAAAAGCTCTACTACCGGACGGTTGGGTAGAGAGTTTTTCGCCGATGTGAATAATGCGGACGGAATTTGCCTTCTGTAATGCCTTTTTGTAAGACTTGGCGGCTTGATTAAAAGCTTTCTTCTTAACGCTGACATCCGGAGCTTTGCGGCTTCGAGCATCCATCCAGGCTAAGTACGCTGAATGCTTGCGCTGCTCAGCTTGCTCACATTCGGCGGTGAACCATGGGCGAGCTTTGCCACCGATGGGTACATCAGAAAAAGGGATGAAATACTCCATCGCTTGACGTACCACATCGGTTATAGCATCCGCGCAGCTCGACGGATCGTCAGAAGAGAAGCAAAGCTGCCGCCAAGGATAAGATGCGAAAAAGTGTCGCATCTCATCCCAATCTGCTGACTTGTATCGCCACATTCGTCGGTTACCACGGGGCTCGCAGTCCGGAGGGGAATATGTCGATACAGATTTCACCAGACATATTTGCATTTAAAATCTACGGTACCATAAATTATCGCGTTTAAACAATAAATAATAAAAACTGTTAGAAAAAAATTCACATACCATTACCTATAACGGAAAACATTTGTCGTCGTAGAAACGATGAAATTTAATTTTGTTAGTAATTAATAAAATATTTTTATTAAAGATTTCTTATTATGGTGTTAATTTAGCGAATCTTAGAACCAGTCTCCCTATACAGTATATGTATCAATAGTATTATACAGCAATATTAGCTTATCAAGCTTTCCTAATGGCTTTAATATTTTTTTTTACATTCTTATTGTCTTTCATTGTTATGTGTTTCATTCTCTTTAGACATTCTCAAGTCCTCAAAAGTGTTTGAGTAACCAGGTCTAAGTCGTTCTAAAACAGATTTTTCATATTAAATAAGTTTCCTTGCTCAAACATAGACTGAAATAATTTATCTTATGTTATATAACACATTTATGAACGTCAGTTTAAATTTACCACCACTTCAGAAAGATGTTTTATTAAAGAGGAGATAAAATGGAGAAACAAACTTTATACTCTAACTAAATTTGTGATGACTGCATTAACATAAGATCCGAAGTTTTGAAGTTGCATTGCTATTCTTCCGACCAAGCGAATTGTTGGATAGTGCATAAATCGCTTTATGTCGAGGTCTCGGAAATCCCGCCCTGCCAAGTGAAATATGATGCGCATTAACTAAAGCTCTTGCTGTGTTCTGTTTTTGTCGCCAAAGCGTTTCGTTGAATTGTATTTACAAGTGGATTCACTTCGGAATATTTCGCTTGAAATTCCGTGTAGGTTTTAATTTTTTAATATTTTCGGTAAATGCATGATTATACTTTGTACAACCACTTGCTCATTTGCGTTCAACATTCCTTCATATGTTTCTTTAGGGTGCGAGGGAGTCCTTCCATTCTTGATATTTATAATCTATCCTTGCTTCGCTGGCAGATCACTACCAACTAGGCTACAGGGCCATCCATCTATCCATAATATCTTTGCTCATTTGTTCATTAGTATGCTATAATCATACAACAATATACCTACATATTACAATCATATTATACTTAGTTGTGCCTTTTTGACATGTGTTAACCAACTGACTTGAGTATGTATCGATATATTATTTATTTATTTAAGGCACGCCAACTAGGTACATAATATACATTATTATGATAAAGACCAAAACATTTTTTGTGTAAGTGTCAGAATCAGTCAGCCCTAGGATACTTTCTGAATATAATAAAAACAAAATGGTAAGTATACTAAGTACATTAAATTTAATATTGACAATAGTCATTAATATTTTCCCTAATATAAATAAAATCGAGATGCAATGGAAAATGGCAAGAACAGGCATCACTATATTAAATTGCCTCAGATGGAGAGTTTCAGATGCCGTTGGAAGCAATAATACATCCTGTCGATGGTCCATGTAATACGGTATTCGTTCAGATGCAAAACTGCATATCATTTATACATATCGATGCCATTTTCATTTGATTTTGCTTCAAATATATGAGTTATAGATATAATGATATCGATCGGTGAGAATTTTAGTATCATTTCTAATAAGTTAATTTCCACAAAAAATACAAATAAAGAGAAAACAAACAAAATATATAAAAATAAATATTACTTAATTGTTTCTTTGTTGTTATCTTTGACACTCGTATTCATTGGCAGGATTATTAACGCCCCAACTAAGAGTCACTAACGGTTACTTTAATCGCTCATTAGTAAAGAATTACCATACAAGAATTTGTATGCAGAATTGAACTAAGGATCGATTTAAGTAACCGTTAGTCACTCTGAGTTGGGGCGTAAGTCTGGAATAAAACTGAGACAGAAAAAAATGTTAAAATTAGTTGATTAAATTTTGTGCACAGTTTCCTTGGTGTTGCAGATATTAAAGTGTTAATCTCAGATTTCTTTATTTCCATAATTAAACTATCCAAATAAAGTTTAGTATACGTTCTTCTTCAAGTATATTTCCAGTTAAAGTATACGTATAATTATTTGTATTCGTAAGCAATTGTGAAACAGGAGCGATTGGATTTCATTCTGGAATAGTATTTCGTCCTCATCTAGATCCCAGATATCAAAGCGACAGCTGCGTTGCAGCCGTAGCAATTGTGATTTTCATTCCACTTCTGTTTGCTTCTCTTGGCCTCGCAATACACTCCGTATGAATATGTACCCAGTAGAATAGAATTTCGCTCGTTCATTCTCGAATTGTAAAATGCGCTTCAAAGGAAGGCGGATACTTATAATTCGGCCTTATTAACGCTTGACAAACCTATTTTAGCTATTGCACTGTTATGTTTTATCTTTATAGTTTTTTATAAGCGTGAAAGAAAAAATATACTTTTTAAGAATTGTAAGCCTTCTTAATAGACCCAAGTCTCTCAGAACAAGATCTCAAGTTTTTTTCAGAACAAATTCTCGGTCTTTTTAGGGATCGACGAGAACTATGTGTGCAGTCTCCAATATCTATGGCTGAGTACCGACGGCTCAATGAACAAATCTCCTAGTGCAGGCGACGCAATTTGTGCAAACACAATGCAAATTGTGTAAAAAATATTGGGCAACGTCAGTTTATGAGGTTGAAGACCGAGTCCGGCACCATAGTTTCGTCGAAACCCGAAGTTCTGAATGAGACTGAGAGATATTATGGACGGTTGTATGCCTCCTGTCAAGCTCCAGCTCCCAGTGAGGAGAGCGACAAGAGAGCTAAACTGGTCCGACACTACACAGAGGATATCCCGGACGTCAGCCTGTATGAGAGGCTCTCAAACAGCATAAAAACAACAAGGCACCGGGAGATGACGGTATCACCACCAAGTTGTTAAGAGCTGGGGGAAATCCCTCCTAGTGACGCTCCAAAAACTGTTTGATACCGTCATCCATACTGGAACTACCCCGGAAGCGTGGAGCAAAAGTGCAGTGACTCTGTTTTTCAAGAAGGGTGATAAAACCCTTTTGAAGAACTACAGGCCCATTGCACTTCTGAGCCACGTTTATAAGCTGTTTTCGAGGGTGTTCACAAATCGCATTGCACGCAGGCTTGACGACTTCCAGCCTCCCGAACAAGCAGGATTCCGAAAAGGCTACAGCACCATAGACCACATACATACACTGCGGCAGATTATACAGAAGACTGAGGAGCATAATCTGCCGTTATGTGTCGCCTATGTATACTATGAGAAAGCCATTGATTCCATCGAGACCTGGGCGGTACTAAATTCTTTCAGCGTTGCCGGATCGACTACCGGTACCTATATCGAGGTGCTGAAGTGTTTTTACACCATGTCCGTCAGAGTACATGACACATCCACAAAATCCATCCAACTGCAGAGAGGTGTCAGGCAAGGGGATGTTATATCCTCAAAACTGTTTTGAAAATTCATATATGCTCAAAAAAAAATATCCTCAAAATTGTTTTCAAAACCGCTGCGTTGAAAGACGTGTTCAAGCTAATGGAGTGGAAACGACGTGGCATTAACATCAATGGCGAATACATCACACACCTGCGATATGCGAATGATATATTCATCCTGGCGGGATCCCTGGAAGAACTTGGTGCAATGCTTGGGGACGTGAACGGCGCCTCACAACGGGGATGAACATGGACAAGACGAAAATCATGTCGAATGTCCATGTCACACCCGTACTGGTTGTTGTGCACGGCGCTGCTCTCGAAGTTGTAGACAGTTGTAGTTGTAGACATTTACCTGGGGCAAATGATCCATATGGGTAAGTCCAACTTCGAGAAAGAAGTCACTCGTAGAATCCAAATTGGATGGGCTGCGTTCGGGAAACTGCATCATATCTTGTCGTCCAAAAGTCGAAGGTATTCGAGCAGTGTGTGTTGCCAGTGATGATATATGGCTCCGATACGTGGTGCTTTACTGTCGGCTTAGTCCTTAAGCTAACGTCCACAGCAAGCTATGGAGAGGGCTATGCTCGGTATGTCTCAGTTGAATAACCATACTTGGTTATGAACAAAAAATTATATGTTAGTACTTTCTGGTTATTGCAACATATTAAAGAATAAAAAAATCAAATATGCCGACATACGACAAAAGATTTGCTGAAGCTAACGATGTCATTAGTCACAGACGAGTATACAGCTTTTACTGCTAAAATGGCATTATTCGATGTTAGAAATGTCTTTTAGGGATTCAGATATGTTATTATTTTTGTCATATCAACCGCTGGTGGTTGTTGTATATTTTATTATCATTATGATATGTGTCCCTTAGTGTGTATAAAAACCAATCATAGAATATCTGATTATGTAGCGAAACGGTATTATTGAATTCTAACTTATGTTTTGTGGCTACTTTTAAAAGAAGGTACCTAAATCGTAAATTTGTCAAATGAGCTCTCATACCCATCTCCGTTTCTCCATCGAACGACACGACGCACGGCGGGTATTTATACTTTTGTCGTGAACATCTAGCCGGTACGGACGAGGCGGTTTGCCTCATTATACGCACCGCGAAGAACCGGAATAACTTAGCTGCGTCGGCGTTCTCGCCTGCCTATGACGTGGATGTCTTCAAGAAAAGAGTGAATAGGCTTTTACTAAGTTAATGTGCTCACCACCTTGGACCACATCTCAACTTACCATCAGGTGGGATTGTAGTCAAGCATTAACTTATTTGTGTAAAAAAAGTCCATGAAAATCTACGATGTTTAAGCGTTGTTGGTAAAGAAAAAAGAAACTTTTTGCTATTTTCTTGATATTGACGATCTCCAATTTCATATTGAGTTCACGTTGGGTGAACTGTGAAATACAATCTTTCATATGCCCAATTTCTATCTCAATAACGCGAGCCGTCAGTCAATTCATTACGAACTACTGTAACTTTTTAAAGCAAAAATATTCAAATATTCTCTTTGCTAGAGTCATGTCACGTGACTTTTCATACAAACCGGCGACGGAGAACGAAACTGGGAGTCAAGGTTACACAGGCAATTATTTATTCAACAACAATAGGCAAGCTGAGGTGGAAAGCCCGGCGAAGCAATAGTCTTTATAAGGAATCGTAGAAATTCATGACAACATGACAAGGAAAAAAATATTTTTGCTCTGTAATATATTTTTCTCGACATAATATTACTATCTACTGTAATTGCCATTACGTTTTCTACTTACTGTTAAAATAAAAAACATAGAAATAAGATTTTATATGTAATGTAATGAGAAGAACGAGATGAGAAAATATATAAGTTTGGAGGAGAGGAGATTTCAGAATAAAAGATAATTCGTAAATTTTTATGCAAGTTCAAAAAACACTGTCTCTTAAAATTATGAAAAGTGATTCCATTACCATATAACGCGCCGTTTAGTTTGATACTTCAGCTGACAATTTTTTCCTCATTTTGCATAAGTCACAGTCATCGACAGTAGTTTGTAGTTGATTGAGTGCAGTTCGGCAGACTTTAGAGACATCTGCGAACATTATTTCTGGTAATCAGGTAACAACTAACCTCTAAAACGACCTCCGGAGGCAGGTGACGACTAACTTCTAAAACGAACATAAGTACTTAAACTTTAAAGGTGTTGGCACGATTCGAACTAAAGCACCATGCTTGAAACCGACGTTAAAACAACTAGTTTACACTACTCAACCGATATTACAACCGATATCACAAAGTGTATCAATGATACCTACATGAATAAATGATTTTGAATATATTACACTGACACTAAGTACAACGGATCAAGCATACAGTAATGTGTCTGGATTAATTAATAGTGAATTTAATAACATTTTTAAGCAAAAACAGATTAAATGTGAGAACCTTAAAACTAAATTTAGTGATTGGGCAACTCCTGGTATATACAAAAGCAGAATTAAACTTTTTGAACTTTATGCAGATAAATCGACTTCCACAGACCCTGAATTTTTAAATCATGTTAAAATTTATTCAAAAACGTTTAAACTAGTCTGTGCGAAAGCTAAATCAATTTATATTGCTAATAAGATTAAGAATTCTGATAACAAAATCAAAACTACCTGGAACATTATTAATAAAGAAACAGGTAAAGAAAAATTTAAGGATCATGAGTATACTTTAAAGGTCAATGATAAAAATGTTACTACTGATAGCGCAGTTGCTTGCGCATTTGAGGATTTCTTCTCGAAAATACCACATGAAATAACAAAAAACTTAAACGCGAGCCCTCAGCTTGCTATGACTTTAATGGAATCATGTGTTGAAAAATGCCTGACTTCATTTAGCTTCAAATACATTAATTCTGATACAATTATAAAGACTTTTAAGTCTATAAAGATCAAGAAATCAGGTGATCTCTGGGGTCTTTCTACTATGATAATAAAACCAATAATTAATTCCATAGCGCCACATCTAAGTCACATTTTCAATAAATGTATTGACGATGGTAGCTTCCCCAATCTAATGAAACATGGTAAATTAATCCCTTTATTTAAATCTGGAGATAAAAGCGACCCCACTAATTTCAGACCCATCTCAATGTTACCAGTTCTTAGTAAAATCTTTGAAAAAGTTATTTATAACCAGCTGCTGTCTCATTTCTACTTAAACAATTTGTTTCATGTTAATCAGTTCGGTTTTTCGAGAGGTAAAAATACCACTGATGCAGGTATAGCACTCCTTAAGCAAATTTTTGATGCTTGGGAGTGTAAGCAGGATGCCATTGGTATATTTTGTGATCTCTCAAAGGCGTTCGATTGCGTTGATCACAATATACTGATAAATAAACTTAGGCATTATGGTGTCTCAACACAATCAGTTGGCCTTATAAAATCGTACCTATCCGACCGTATTCAAAAAGTAGTTATTAATGGCAAGGAGTCCCCAGGAGCACACATTACTATGGGAGTGCCCCAAGGATCAATATTAGGACCACTGTTATTTTTAATATATATCAATGATCTTCCTTATTTCACAAAGGACTTGTGTGAAACTGTATTATTTGCAGATGACACCTCATTACTTTTTAAAGTTGATAGGAGAAAAACATGTTTTGACGATGTAAATAATACTGTTTCCCAAGTGTTGCAATGGTTTACATGTAACAACCTTATGTTAAATGCTAGTAAAACGAAATGTATGAAATTCACTTTACCAAATGTAAAACAGGTACCAACTCAAATAGTTATAAATAAGGAAGTACTTGACCTTGTAAATTCAACGAAATTCCTTGGCATTACTATAGATTCACGGCTACAATGGAGTCCTCATATTGAAGCCTTGTCTGGGAGGCTGAGTTCAGCTGCTTACGCGGTTAAGAAAGTAAGGCTCTTAACTGACGTAGAAACAGCACGGTTAGTTTATTTTAGCTACTTTCATAGTGTCATGTCTTATGGTCTGTTGTTGTGGGGCTCAGCTGCAGATATTGAGTCTATATTTATTTTACAGAAAAGAGCAGTCCGTGCCATTTACAACCTCAGGCCTAGGGACTCGCTTAAGGATCTCTTTAAGGAAATTAATATTTTAACTGTGGTGTCACAATATATATTGGATAATATTTTGTATGTTAAGAAATATTACGATAGTTTTCTTAAGAAGAGTGACATCCACAATATTAATACGAGAAATAAGGCTAAACTGATTGTACCAAATTTTAGACTCTGTAAAACTGGTGGCTCGTTCATGGGTACATGTGTAAAGATTTATAATAAAATTCCATCGAAATTTACAGAAATGCCTTACCTTAAATTTAAAACTCATATTAAAAGCATTCTTATGACGAAAGGATATTACAAATTAGATGATTATTTTAAAGACAAGACTGCTTGGACATGAGTTTTATGAATATAGATTGTAGTAGATGATAAGTGCTATCTGTAACTGTGAGCAGGAAAAAAACAAACCCGGGAGTTTCTTGCTGCTTCTTCTCCCGGGCCCTCTCACAGTAGGGCCTTGCCTGAAGCATTGGCATAACTTGCATGACTTTCAAAAAGTGTTTGTAAACCAAACCAATTTTGAATAAAAACATTTGATTTGATTTGATTTGATTTGCTAGAAATATGAGCAAACGTAACATAAAATATCATTTAGAAGCGTTTATTCACCAAGATACGCCCCTCGGGAAAAACGATTACCTCAGCCGATGGAATGGTTAGATATTTTTCCAGCAATTAATAAAGATATATCTAATTACACTCGTTCGCGATTTATGTATACATACGGCGGGATAATTACTTCCCTTCGGTTATTTACGGAGACCCTCGTCACAGTGAGCGCTTGTTTTACACGTCATTCTTGTTTGCTAATGAAAAAAGTGTGCTGGAAAAAATAAATTGCTTTTTATTGTTCACCCGCAGCCGGGTGGGTGCGTAAATCAGAGATTAAAAAGCTTTGTGAAATATTGTTAACTTAAACCAACGCAAACATTTGTTATGGCTGTGATAACGCGCTTAAACGACAGTGATAGAGGCGTAAACGTATTTATTTATTGCGCGAGGGTTCCACTCTTGTTTGTTACTGACGTATTTTTTGAGAATTAAGTGTCGGGTTATGACCAAAATTACTGTCTGGATTTACCTTGTACATTATTATCACTGGTTTGGTTTGCGTACGTTACAACATTTTGCTTATTATTTCAAAAAGTGTTTTTGTGAAACCAATTTTGATTAAAAACATTTCATATCTTTTTTGTGTTCAGATGTTTAGTCTAAGTTATTTCTTGGAATAAAAATTTATATTATTTATTAGGGGTTACTGATGATGATGACATATTTATATATTAACTAGCTGACCCGGCAAACTTCGTATCGCCTAACAAACTATTTTTTTTCTAAAATAAACGTAGCCTAGGTTACTCCTTGTTATATCAGCTATCTGCCAGTGAAAGTCCCGTCAAATAGGTCCAGGCATTTCAGAGATTAGCCGGAACAAACAAACACACAGACAGACAGACAGACAGACAAAAATTGTAAAATATGTTGTTTTGGTATTTGTACCGTGTATACATCCAAATGCAATAGTAAAAAGACAAACAGGCACTCCAATTTTATTAATTTGTATAGAGTATCTATAGATATAGATGTATACATATATTTCATTTTGCAACAAAAACTGCTTGGACGTGCTGACGGGAAAGACGAAATGATAAATCATGACATTGTATAAAATGTGGCCACTTCATTATTTTTCTCAAAAACATTTTTATTACTATTTCTGACAGTATAAACGTTGATTTCAGAGGAGGTTTATTTCGGGCATCTCAGATTAGCATAATAATAACAAGATACCCGCTCTACGGTCAAAATTCGACCGTAGGTAAGTGTCAAAGTGTTACCTGAGGTAACTTACCTCACATTGACATTTGTGTGTGTTTGTCAAATGCATATATTATATGGGTAGTTCTACAAACGAACGAATTTTCGGTGTCCAAGTTAAAAAATCATGAAAATGTTTTGATACTAATTTATTTACTTTTATAACATACTGTGCAACAAACCTAGTTCTAGTTCGTCACTAAAAATCATTTCGATTTCATATTACTTTCTTGACAAAATTTATATTCAAAGTTCCAAATTCTCAGGAACCTGCAATGTCCTTCGACCAAAATGTAATCAAAAGTGTTTCGTTATTTATTTACTACATATAACTTTAACTTAATTATTTCTCATATTTTTCTCTTTCTAATCTATTGTATAAATCTCTAAAGACTAAAGTGTTCTATTAAAGACCAAAACTATCGCTAAAATAAAGTTGACTACCGTGTATATTATGCATTATTGTGAATAACGCATGAACTTTACATCAAAATTATTTGGTTGTTGTAAAGTTGACAGGGCGCAACTCTGTGGAATTATCGCGACAGCAATAAAAATAATAACTAGCGTAACGAAACGCGCGCGTCCGGAAACGGAAGTATCCGGGGGACGCGCACCGCGCACAAATTGTTCAACGCGCCAGAACTCAAGGATTTATGATGGATCGTGCAATGGCACTCACAAAGGAGCCTACAATAATTAACAGACATTTTGTTCCATTATACAGAACAACAAAACGTTGAATTGCTTAACTAAATGGCGTATCAACATAATGAAATGAAAATAATAAAGAAGTCAAAGCGATGAAGGTACCTACAAGGGATTGATTACAAAACGCTACAGGCTTTAAAATTTGAATAATATAAGCTAAGATGAAAGAACACGATCTTTGTAATATTTTATAATAATAACAGTTAAAGGAGCAAATGTTGAAGCTGAGTTCGTTTCTATTATTATGTAAGTAGGTACCCATCTCAAATTTGAAATGGACTCATATTGTGAAATTTGTGAATTACTGTACGATAAATTGTTGATTTACAGATATTGACTGTAATTAGATTTTTGCGATCACCATTTTTGCCATAATTGACACTTACCATCAGGCGGGATTATTTGTGGCTAAGCATCAATGATGCTGTATGTATCTTTGCTAAGCATACTTATACTAAGTACAAAAACGTCACAGAATAAGTATAAAAATCTATCTAGTAACAATGTTTATTATATTCAAGATTCTACAGAAGGATGTGGTTCCCTTAGGTATCCATTTATTATTCGGCCGGATGTCCACGTCATCGTTTTTGACCTATTGTGCCATACATAGTAAACATACTCGTATGTGCATGACCCAATTCTGGTATACAAGAAATGAGCTTGTTGGGTAGTACACAGTTTTATGGGAAAACCAACACTCACTTGGGTACCGGCTACCAAATGTAAAATATTTATGTAATCAATACACTGCATGATACTTATTTCTTCGAAAAGAAGTTTCATCAAAGAGGTGAAAAAACGACAAAAGAAACTCGTCAATTTAGTTCATCTCTAGAAAAATAAAATATAATGTTAAATAAAAATAAAAAAAAAACCAACAGTTTTATTTGCACTAAACAGCTAAGAACATTTTGGAATAAGTCACCTTTCATACAAAAAAAAAAAACTAGATCAAAATCGGTTCATCCTCGCTTGGGAGCTACGATGCTACAGAAAGCCATATATATACACAGATACACAGATAAACGATACACAGATATCTATATATCTGTGATGTCTATATACAACAGATACGTCACGTCACACGTGAAACTTATAACACCCTTCTTTTTTCGTCGGGGGCAAAGATCTATATACATACAATATCATTGGTCGGGGGTTAAAAATACAGCAAGCATTTTACAAAAGATACCAATGTAAAAGCTATCTTTAACATATGAATAGCCCATCGTTTTATCAAGTAATATCTAATAGACATTTATCACTAATAGATACAATATTCGTAGTCATAACGATGATTATACGGTGTCCAGTTCCAACGATTTATCATAGCGCGTCTTGCTCCATTATCATGAAATTACAGATATATTACGTAGTTTTGTAGTTGTTATGCTAAAGCGTCAATAGAGTTGATAATATATATTTTTTTTAAATAGGTGTTCCTATGAAGAAATTTAGTCTTCTTTTCATACTAGCAGCCGGCAAAATGTTAAACTGGTCACATGAAAAGAAATGGTAAGTTTCGCACCACTTTCGCTTTAAAATAATTTGCAACATTCCACAAATATCATGTAAGTATAATACTGTATGTGACATGTGTAAGTATTAACATACGGCGATTTTGACTCTTGAGATATGTATTCAAAAATGTATTTTTTTAATGAAAGGAGGATATTTACGGTTAGGTTAAGTTGAGTTAATCTTAAGATGGACCCGAGATTATTGACGGAAATAAAAATAATAAAATATGATATATAATATAAATAATAAATTTTAATAATATTGTTCACGCAAATTAACATGGCATCATTAATCTACAACTTAAATTTTTTATCTGTGTACATTCAGTAGAAAGCCGTAATAATAGTCTATGTCAGTTGTTCTATGCAGTGTGGCGACACTGGCTCGCTCTCTGCTCCGGTGACTCCCGAACCGAACGGTTGTGTTCATTCGGTCTCACTTCAGTTTAAGGTCAGAAAATAAGTTGTAATAAGTTCAGAAAAATATAAAGTGTTCAAAATTCAAGTCAGTATTTAATTATCAGCCTGCGACCTGCGATCCTGCCGAGCCCGTCTGGTGGCCCATGCTATTTTTCAACTACCTGAACTACATCAGTTTATAAGGGGAGCCGCCATCTTGTGGTACCGGGGAATCATCGACGCCTCAACACACATTTGGTAACCAGTTCAGTCCGATCCCCAACATCCTTTGGTAGCTTCAGAGAGACCAGCCCATATCAGTACTCCATATCAGAATCAGTACATCAAACCTCAGTCAATCGCCTACAAATATAAATAATAAAATTCACCAGTTATAAGTGCTTGACACCATGTTTATGATACGCTGCGTTTCAGACATTAACAGGAACATAATAATAATATCAACAATTAAATATGTAGTTCGTTAGGTACTAAGTTAATAATATGTTATGCGTATCAGCGGACTGTAGCGAAGTAAATTAGCGTTACCTAATTTTTGATTTAAATTCTTAAACATAGGCTAATGCCTGATTAGTGACTTCAGATAAAAAAAATCTGTTACAAATAGCTTGAAATTAAGTATAATTAGGCTAATTTCAAACTATTTTATTTTGCATACATGCACTTACACCATAATAAGACATATAGTATGACGTAATAAGGTCATAATTAAAATTATAATTAAAATAATTAAATTCGTCCTTCCGATTTCAGAACTGGTTAGATTGATGCCAATTAGGAAAGCTCTATGTCTAGTAGTGTACTTTTAAAGCAACGGATGGTTTGAAATGGTAGGAA
This sequence comes from Thymelicus acteon, assembly GCA_951805285.1. Taxonomy (NCBI): domain Eukaryota; kingdom Metazoa; phylum Arthropoda; class Insecta; order Lepidoptera; family Hesperiidae; genus Thymelicus; species Thymelicus acteon. The sequence continues at coordinate 7,657,209 of OX638229.1, read as the reverse complement.
GTGAAAAATAATATTTATTATTAAGATGATTATTACAATATTTGTAGTAGTTATAATTACATTGACTGACGTCATTCTATCATTTTATACCAGTACTCACTCGCTAATTAATATTCATCATAAGTAAACAACAAGTCAAAGTTTTAATCTATTTACATTTCCCCGAATTCAAATTGATCTTGAAGAAGTAACAGATGTCGTAAAAAGTTTTATAATTAAATGAAAAGACTAAAACTTGACTTATAAAAAGCGTGAGCTAAATATTCACTTAGAAATAGAAGTCAGTAAAGCGAGCTGATTACCTACTTTTACGGTATTTTGAACGAGACCCTCGTCACTCCTTTCTGCGCTTTTTGCTTGTACATTTACAAATGCAAATGAGTAGTAGAGCTTCCAGCTAGCCATTTTTCGTATAATAAATAGCATAATAAATCAAACTTAACAGGCTTAAGGTCTATGAACAAATTTTAAATTTGATATTTAACACGCTTAAAATAAACAAGGGTATCATATTGTTGGATATCATGAAAAAAAAAACTGATCCTTTTTCGCTTTGCTTATAGCAATATACATATAGCTAATTCTTTTAGAAAAATAAGAGGCTTTGTTATTTAATAAACTTAGATCTACGAGTATAATGCCGCTACTAGTAAACAGTCAAGATGGAAATATAACGCTTTAATTGCTATATTCTTTTAATTTAGCTTCTAAAAATGCTTTATGTAACTTCATCCAAACCGTTTGCTAGTGAAACTTGAGTTGGCCTAACTCATCAAAATATTCGTATAGATTTGCATGGTAAATGCAGATTTGGTCGCTCCAATACCGCCAAAGCTTGGAAATATTTGGCTTCATCAAGCTTTAGGGAGGAGGTTTCTGTCACCTTTTAAGACATTCTGTAGCTCGAGCACGAATATTTGCGAGAAAGTATTCGTATGGTTAACGTAAGCAATTTGTCAAATTTGTATGGCATTTTAGTACCATTTACGTACGATAGGGGCGCTTTTGAAAAAATGCCATACAAATTGCTTACGTTAACCATACGAATACTTTCTCGCAAATATTCGTGCTCGAGCTACTGGTCTGACAAATTACGGTATATGAATCGTGTATCTCATTTTTTTTTTCAGAGAAAATAAAAAGTGCAAAAAAAAGGTTTCACAAAAAAATCATCCAAACTTTTTTCCTTAATTTATAACTTTAAAGAGAAAATGTTTAGTATTTTATAATAAAAACTTTATTTATTTTCACCCAAAAGTATCTATGCACTTTAGCGATGCACGATGCACGATGGCCACATACATAGAAATTTCTATCCAGATTTTATTCTTTTAGGGATATAGTAGGTATATTAAATACCTATGGTAAATTATTTATTTATTCGTTTATTTGCAAATAAATGCTACAAAGTTACAGTAAAACAATGAGCTTCCGTCGGCTGAATTTTATTTATGAATAAGTACATACATGAAATATGTATAACACTTACCAAAATAACCTAAATTGGCCGATTGTTTTGTTTATTTAAGGAACGCACAAAGAAATCTAGCGTTCTTTTGTGACACATCAGGAGACGGTGTAAGTCCTTCCAGATGATAAATGTACGGTCTACGTGATTCACTGCCGCTGTATCCAACACTAGCCAACCCGTGGGAGCCTCTGAATTATTTTTATGCATTGAAAGAAAAGAAGGTCGACTTTGAGTTATTGGTTGGAAAAATAGTGAAGCGTTTTCATAAATCTCGCAGAGAATGAACTACATTCAGGAGCCTTTACTGTTATGCAGCTACGTTATATGGTTTTCTTAGAATCCGTACCTTATTTAGCTGCGAGAAGTGCTTGTGAATTGCATCTTCGTAGCCTTGTGTTAGGAAATATTCAAATAAGTAACTGTTTATTTAGTTTATTATATTTTAGTAAAGAAAATGTGTACTGTTAAAACGTGACATTTACATTTAGAGTAACATCGTCGTACAGTAGTCTCAGGTTTAAATATCGTGAGCATATTTTAAAACAATTCAATAATGCTTCTTTTAGCTCTTTAGTCTTTTAGTTTAATCAGCTAATTATTTATTTATGTAATAACAGGCTAATGGTAAGATAAGTACTTAGGAGTGGTTATTTGATTCTTTATATAATAACTGTAGCCATTGTGGAATTTTAAGTAATTAAAGTTATTTGAAAACAAATAACGTATACATAATGAAGTGGTTAAGAACAGCTTTAGGAAACATGGGTTGAGCGTTGAATGAAAATTTTAATAATTATTAAAATTTGATAAAGTTAAAATTCGTTCAAATTTCAATTAGAAACTGAGAATTAAAATTGTGTACATATTCACTCACGTCAAACATCACAGAACGACCCACATCAACCCCTGTTTACTTATTTACACGGTAATGAGAATAGGTGACCACCATTACACGTTTTGAAGTAAAAGGTAAAGAGATTGGAAACTTACACGAAAACCAAATATAAACGTCCAAATGTATACTTACCTCACACCTGTGCCTACTACAATATAATGATGTGCAAAAACAATAGGCATAACAAGAAGTAGAAAAGCAAAGAACGACGAAGAAAGGCAAAAAAGTGAAAGAAAATAGGTGCCTTTGAAATGTGATATTGGAAAAGGATGCTTCTGAAAGCATGGACTACCAAGAGAACGAACCGAATTATACTGGATTAACTTCGCATCGATACTCTCAACGACATGTTATCAAGGCACCATATAAAAGGATAACGTACATATTGTCGTTAAAGGGTATTTTGGACACATTTCCTGTCGTCACCCAGATGACCTTGACAAATTGATAGTGGTGGTTAACATTTTTCGGTTCAAATTGTTTTTGTATCATATACTATGTTGAGCAACAGGATCTAGGATTACAATTACTGGATGAGATTATTAGGTACAGAGCTTTGTGATAGTAATACGTCAGAATTTGCCTTAAATTAGCACAGAGACGTAACGTAGTTTACCGGACAGCGGAAGCTTGCATAATAAATGGTGTACAATGACAAATTACGTGCAACATTGGACAGGTTCCTAAATTTATGGGTTACTGCGATGCTTTTAGCATTCTCTTCTATAACGACTTCTGCATGTAAGAATTCGTTACTATACTTGAATCCATGTTATAATTTTTAATATTCCCTTAATACTCTGCATTGTCAAAGATCTCAATTCTTTGTTCTAAAATTTTCTGTAACACCCATGCTGTAGAAAAAGGTAGAGTAGGCTCACTTCGGAGTATGGGCATCTTCTCATAATTTAGTTGGTCTGTTATGTTCGGTTTACACGTATTAAGTACTTAAGTGGATAGTTAAATTTTAAGTAAAAAGTTACTAAATTATCTGTTTACACGTATTAATTTATTTAAAATTTGGTTAAAATTTAGTTATTTACGTAACCACTGAAACGTGTAAATCGGACTTTAAGGTTAACATTTTCAATTTAATAATAACTCCCAGGGACAAAAACGCCAAAGTTTGTCACTCATCCAATTAATGGCTGCGTTAGATGTTGCTTAGTTCAATCTATCACTTGCGATAAATACAAAACATAATTACTATATATGCTATAAGCGCATAATTGCTCACGGAAATTGTTGAAAATAACAACAAAAATTCAACGATCCCATCAGAAATTCGTCTCCGTACCTATGCGTAGTAAAAGTTAAAAATATATATCATGTAAAAGCCTGTTTCTCGAAACCGTTCGTTAACAAGAGGAAATATAAAAAATTCAAGCACACTTACCATTATATTCCATCACAAAGGATAATAGTATTATGCTTTTAAGTGTTTCTCTTAACGGTTGTCGGATAAGGAAGTCGGCGGCGAAAGAACGTACGAAACTCAAGCAAACGTGCCTATTGTACATTGTATGATTAATAGTGCGGAAAATTTAAGGTCTCTTTACATAATAATAGAAGTTTGCCTTTACATTTAAAGTGTTAATGGAATATTGTATTAAGAGTGTTATGTTTGCGCACCATCAACCCACAAGTGTACAACTGTACAAACTGTAGAACAATGAAGGAACGCTTACTGACGTAAGAATTTTGTATTATTGACCGATTTCATTAAAAGCAGGAGGTTCTCTCAATTTGTTTGTTTTTTATGTTTTCATCTCAGAACTCTGTTATTTATCAACTGATTTAGAGAATTTGGACAATTTTCTTTCCCTCTGTTTTTAAGCTCTAATTAGATAATGTTTATAAGCATACTTTCGTTACAATTTTAAGACTTTAATGACTTTATGATTAACGGTTGGCACCGGTTTGACTGTTGTATCATAAAAATCATAATCATTGCATGTATGTATTGATTGTACCAACAAACGCAATAGAGAGACCTATCTTTGCCCATACACACTTTGTGCCCCAAAAACTTTGCTCCACTTCAAAAATACGAAACAATATCCACGACAACATTCTGTTATCACACCTGTGTCGAACCTAAAGCGGTTTGTAAAACAAAATAATCTTGTATTAGGTACTCATAAATCAAAAGAAAACACACAAAACTTATATTATTACACTTTAACAATATAACCATCTTGTTAGAAAGAATAAAGCGTATGTTGTTACAAAACTTTTAACAAATGCCTGCAAAACGTTCGTCTTATTACCTCTGAGAATTTTTCGAAACTTTTCAATCCTACGCCTGCTTATAACTTTTTCCATCACAATAACTTTGCTTAAAACGATACAAATAACAGAAGTCTTCAGATGAAAACCATTGTGCTCGGAGAAAAATAAGATTTTAAAAAATGTCTGTATTTTAACACGTAGTTTCTGTTTTTATTTATGTACAAGTATATTTGCATAATCTCTAATTTTCAAATAGTATTATGTGTGTATTAGAAGTTAATTATCACTTGTTTCGGTGAAGGAAAACATTATGAGGAAACTTGCACACCGGAGAGTTCTCCATAAAGTTCTCAAAGGTGTGTAAAGTCTACCAATCAGCACTTGGAGAGTCATATTATGAGAGGAGACCCCGAGCCCAGCAGTGGGTCAATTATGGGTTGTTGCTTTCCTTTATATTTGCATACAGTTAAGTAAAATAAGCAGATTAAAATTAAAGCTATAATATACTGTTTTGCTGCTTTATGAGTACATATGTACAGTAGGTAGGTACTATAAGTTAAATTAAGTATATGTAAGTGTTAATTTAAATCATACTTAATATTATAAATGTGAATGTAAGTTTATTTATTACGCTTTCACGCGAAAACTGCTTAACCGATTTGGCTGTTTGAAATGAAGATAGCCTATACCCTAGATTAAAACATAGGCTACTTTTTATCCCGGAAAAGTTCAGGATTCTCGCGGGATTTGTAAAAATCGATCTCTACCGCGGGCGAAGCCGCGGGCAACAGCTAGTAATTAATGTAAATAAATGTATCAAGCATGCTTTCAGTAATATAAAAAATGCGTACATTTAAGTTAAGTAGATAACTAAATTTTAAGTAAATTAATACGTGTAAACAGACAATTTAGTAACTTTTTAATTAAAAGTAACTACTTAATACGTGTAAACCGAACGTTACCCTCATTTACTAATATTTTTTATAATCGTTAGTAAGAAATAAACGTCAGTCATGCTTCGGAACTAACATACACATTTTTTGACGTTTACTATTATAAGCCCGGGGTATGAAAATTTATGGGGAGTAAAATAAAACCTTTTCCATTACGTTACGTTACGTTATGTTACGTTATGGGTTATGTTCGTGCGCAAACTACCAACCAAGAATCTAGATGGCGTTGTTATTTTATTTTTATTATTATATAACTTTTAAGAATTAAAATTCAGTGTTTTCGTCGTAAAGAGATGTTATAAGACGCTTATACAAGTATTGTATTCAAACCCATCTTTTTTGTATTGAGTAGAAAAATCATGGACATTAGCAACACTGGTGTCATCACCAATGCTTTGCCTGCTTCGAAGGAAGCGAATATCACTTCTTGAAAGACCTCATGCCATTGTGAGATCACCGATGCAGGAAGTTTGACCATGAGCCGTAACCGTAAGCTTTTGGGATCGTCGATAAGACGAATGGCTCGCCATTGAATTTGGTTGAACAGATCCACTTGGCCAGTTGGGGCTCCGCTCCAAAGGTGGGAGCGATACTCCATGTGTGGTCGAATTTACTTCTTCTTTCTAAAGTAGCTTATTGAGCACTCTTATATCTTTGAGGCTTTATTGGCCTTACTAATCAAGTGGTCCCGGAACTGAATTCATTCGAAATGTCAACACCAAATATCCCGATGCTTTTAGACATGTTAAGAGGAATGGTCTGGGCTATGTCAGATGGGTTTTTGGCGCTTAATGCGCCAACTTTTGTCTTCTCGGGGTTGAACAATATAATTTATTCTACCCCATTGCCTGATCCGCACCAGATATATCTCGACTTTAAACATAAGTTTTATCCTTATCTATCTCCTCAATCTGTACCCCAAAAAAAATTATTGGCCTGTATAACGGGCATACACCTACTGTCATCAGCATAGCAGAATATACGTATATTGCTGATATCAAGCATATCAAGGCTTTTTGGTGTAAGCGATATTTTGGATGACGTACCTATGTAACTCAAGCAAAATATTCTGCGTCGAATGAACCCGGATTAGTTTAAATCGGAGCACTTTTTGGCGTTTGAAGCGTTCTTTGCGAAGTGTATCGTGTAACCGACGTCAATTTAGCATTTATTGTCTGTAGAGTATTTGAACCTTGAACCATACAATAATATTAATAACTTTTATGTTCCGGTTGAATCGATATTTCGAGATTTTGCCAAGTCTCCGCGAATGATAAAATCCTGTTAAAGGATACAAAATAACAAAAAATATTCAAAGTATTCGAGGAACGAAACGCTGCTTCGGTCGCTTCAAGGTTTAATGAAAATTGTATATATGTTATAGGCAAACTCCGAAGCTCCGGCGCTCCTAGGTTGGACTGGTCAATCCTCAGGTCAGACTGAATGACTTAGTCAAAGCCCAAACAAATGTAAATTTTCGGCCTTTGACTAAACAATTTTCGTCAAACCTGGGAGAGACTAATTTGGTCAGGCAAACGTCAAAACACAATTTTATTAAATCGGGGTTTGACGAGTCAAACTCCGATATAGGTATGAAGTGTCTTATCTTCGTATATTTGGAAGCATTTTATCATTTAAGCAGCTTTCAAGTCTTAAGAACCGCTTAACTCTGCCAGTTCTGACACCTGATTGGTCAGCTTACGTGATTTTCACTTTTATATTTGAGATGCTTTGAGAGAATGCCGTGTGGCATTAGGCCCGCCTTTTGTACGATGTGCAATAAAGTATAAAATAAATAAATAAATGCTTTGGAATATACGGAGGTTAGTTTGTAAGATTAGGTATAAAAAAATAACATTTTTAAAATTTTGATGTTTATTGTTTTGTTACCGGCAAAACCCGATTTCAGGTTAAACTAGTTTGGCCTAGGCCAGACTAGTTTGGCGCGACACGATTAGGCAAAACTAGTTTCTCGTCAGTCTAAAACTGATTAGAACCGAATTTTTACGGATTTATATTTATTCGACAGATCTTTGTACTTTAAACCTCTTAAGTTACAGCTATTTTAGTCACGACTGCACTTCAAATTGTATTCGAACACCAAATGTAGTAAATGATCACAAAATTAACTGCTCGCGTTATATTGTTTCAAAACCGACTTAGTCAACCCCGACCCCACGTGGTACTAGTCTGCCCTACCCCAGAGTGAATGTAAATCCCGGAGGCGCGGAGGGAGAGCAGCCCCCGCCCGCTGTAACCAACTGCAGGCACCATGTGAGCCGAAGCGGCTGAGGCTGGTCGCCGCAGGCGACCAAAAAGCCGAAGCTGCGTAGGCGAGCATGGAGTGCCTGCAGTTTGTTACGCAAGGGCGGAGGGGCTGCACTTCCCGCAGCGCCGGAGACGTTCGGAAGCCTGTTTGTGAAACAAAAAATTAATTACCATCTTTGGTTATAATTTTACATTAAAATGCTGTTTTAATTTTGGTGATCATTTACTACTTTTGGGTTAACAATGATTTATTTGGTGGTAAGTTAAACATAAGCCAAACTTATTGACGAGAAACTAGTTTTGCCTAATCGTGTCGCGCCAAACTAGTTTGGCCTAGGCCAAACTAGTTTAACCTGAAATCGGGTTTTGCCGGTAACAGTTTTAATAATTTCTTAAGTAATTAAAATGGAAAATTAATCATTTTTCTGACATGGTGGGCATTAATGTTAATGTTAATTGTTTTAATAATTTCTTAGGTAATTAAAATGAAACACGCTCAATGAACGAACATGAAATGACAAAACAATCGGTCGGAACACCGCGAGAGACATTATGAACCTGTTTAAACATGTTCAGATCAACGTTTGACCGAGTTTTGCAGTCGCTTCTAGGATTGACTAGGCCAAAACCGAAACAGAATAATTTACTTTCGACGTTTGACTGAAAAGTTAGGAGCTCCTGGGTTTGACTAAAAATACTTCAGGCAAAGGGCGAAATTGAAATGTATTTCGGGGATTGCCTGATGGCTTTGGCCAAACCTAGGATAAACCAGTCCTTCCGCGAAGAGACTGTGTATCGGACTTTGACTATAACATATATATAATTATAAAGTTTTACTTTTTATCAAATCGGGCTCTGGATTTCTTTGACTATTTTTAGTTAGGTATACGGCAGAATTTTGTATTAGCTGAATCCGCACACAAATAGAAAATCTAACATGCTTACTTACGGAAAATGTTTGTTTACGGAATATATAACTACTCGTATATTAACAGCTGGCCCGGTACACGTTGTTCTGTAACTGAAATGTTTTGTACTTAAAACTAAATTAAAACCACAGATTAAAACTCTTTGATTTAAACCTAATTATAAAATACTTATAACGGTACATTTTCTTCCAGTGTGAGGCACAAATAATTTATTGTCAAATAATTTTTTAATTTAGTGTTCAGAATCCAGTTGACCCTTTAATCTTTTCCATCAGTTAATACTAGACTTTAATTTTATAGACCTACAGTAAATACTTGTCGTACTGAATTTTTTTTCTAAGGTGGCATTACAATGGCATCTCTAAAAGTTTAGGACTCTGAGTATGCCACATGAGACTCCAAACCTTCAGTTTTAATATACTTGTAGTAAATGCTAAGCATCTAATTTTATTACGACGTTAATTATCTCTAAATAGTTTGTCTGATCCCTTGGCTTACCAGGTATCTCCGACCTTCAATATTAACAGACTTTGGTAAATGATTATCACATTGGACAATTTTTGCTCTGACGGCATTTGAATATCTTTAATAGTTTGGCTGATGCCTTAATCCACATCAGCATCAAGTCTTCTAACCGATACTGAATGAACCGATGAACTATCACGAATATTATAAATTAAAAATCCAAAATTGGTTCAGCGCTTTCAAGGTTTCTGCTTACCAATAACTAAATTCATTTTCATTTTTTACGTATGTAGATGACAATTGACAATCGAAGAGGACAATTCACAAACCATCAACCGTGTAATAAGTATTCGCAGCTGAAACCATGTTCGATGTTTACTTTTGTACTGTTGACCCAATTTTCATATCACTTAGTAAGATTGAATACCGATCCAAATAAATTTTAATAATGTATGTGGGCTAAATCACTGAAGTGTTTTTGAGAGGTTTATTTTCAGCCAGAGCAGATATTTACATTATCGATAAATGTGTTTATTAAGTTTATAATTATATTTTTTATCTATAAATAACGGCAAATTGTTTCTCATGCAAATCAGTAATGGAGGAATTATTAATTAATTAGAAGGACCGGTAATCACGAGCAATAACTGGCTCTCAATACCATAAACTAAACGTGAGGTCATGTTGAATGAAGAATGCTGAAAAGTACCTAAAGTACGGTAAAAAACAACCTTTCCATCGGGCACTGTCGAGATTATATAGGAGGGACTGGCTTTAACTAAAGACATTATTCAGTTCAGACTTATTCAGTTGGTCTTTGTTCAACAGGGTGCACCTCGAGGAGGGATGACAAAGGCAAAAGTATGGTCACTTCACTAATGTAAACAAATACACTGTAATTATAAACACATTGTAATTTAAACACTGTAATTTTATAATATTTCAATAAAATAATCCATTTATTACTGCCAGCAGCTCCTACGAAAACCGCAGATAAATAAATAGTTGAACGAATGAAGAACTCTGCATAGAACAGGCAATTGACTGTTCTGCTCGTAGTCGCTCTGTCAATACAAGACAATACGCACGCGTCTGTTGTTGTCAGAAGTGCTTGACATATAGCGTCAAAATGCCTTCATCTATACTAATATATAAAGAGGAAAGATTTGATTTTTTGTTTGCATTGAATAGGCTCCGAAACTACTGCACCGATTTGAAAAATTCTTTCACTGTTGGGAAGCTACACTATCTCCGAGTAACATATTATATTTTCAAAAAAATTAGGGATCTTTAATACAACTCCAATAATATTATAACACAAGGTGTAAAAAATAAGAAAACCGAAGCAAAGCAAGGGCGGTTACTCGTGTTTTATATAAATGTGATTGGTGTAGTGAAACAAAAGATAAACGTGTGTGTGTTGTAGCTCTTTTCAGAACAGATTTTTAAGGATTTGATTTGTAAGGGCATAACGTATCTATATTTTTTAAATATCATTGTGCATAGGCACGTAAATAAAGTTTGACATGGTATTAATTTTCAACCTAGGAATCGACACTTCAATTTTGTATATTGATATAAATGTTGGCCAACACTCCCCGGAGTCCGGAAAGTTACGGTCGCGTTTGGGGAATGTATTTTACTATTCGCTTTGTGACCTCTCGCACATTGGAGCCTTTTTCGCAAAATTGGAAAAATCTTTTTGCTTTGGATGAATTCACAAACAACCTTTTGTTAAATTGCTCGCTGAAGTGTTGTTTAGATTTAAAACAATACTATAAGTAGTGTTGACAAAGATAATCGTTGAAATATGGATACATTTATGTTATTTACTAGTATGTATACGGATAAAAGCAGTGATAGCTTAGCGGTTAGAACGTTGGTCTCCCGAACGAAGGGGCCCGAGTTCAAATCCTGGCACCCACCTCTAATTTTCAAATATTATGTGCGTATTAGAAGTTAATTATCACTTGCTTCGGTAAAGGGAAAAAAAAGTGAGGAAACCTGCACACCGGAGAGTTATCCATAAAGTTCTCAAAGGTGTGTGAAGTCTATCAACCCGCACTTGGCTACCGTGGTAGACTATGGCCTAATACCCCTCACATTGTTAGAGGAGACCCTGAGCCCAGCAGTGGGACAATTATGCTTTGCTTTTATACGGATAAAAGACGGATAAAAGGTAGCGGATAAAACAACAACGAAGCTGCAGCGTTTGTATTGGTGTGAGTTTTCGACATTGAGCTGACTATTACTTTCAGTAGTTTTTACTGAAGGTTTATTTTGTACACAACAGCTACGATTAAAAAACAAAAAATAAAAAATGTTCAACAATGAAAGTGAAAAGTTCTAACGTCTCCATTTATAATAAACCTGAAATATAAGCTGCCAACGGTTTTATCATTTCATCCGCAACAATTTAGCACGCAAATGGCAATGAGTTTAGAACTGAGGTTATTTTTAGGACAGCCTATATAAGAGAGGATATATCCTGTACCTGGACGTAGATCCTAGACTTGATATTTCTAATTATTTCAACAAATTTCATAGTCCTTTAACGATCGTTGCCGAATACCTGCAGCTACTTAAAATTCGTCGCATGGTCGCTGGGTAAGTCAAAATTAAAGGCTAAGTTGTCGTAGCCTCACTAATTGGTTAAGGCTTAAACGGAATGTTGGAACAAATAAAACTACAAAAAAGCGGCCAAGTGCGAGTCGGACTCGCCCATGAAGGGTTCCGTAGTAGCAAGTAACATAATATAAAAGTTATTGTAGTTCGTTGTAACTTTGATCGATGTTTTTTGCGGTTTACGATTTATGACGTATTAAAAAAACTACTTATTAGATCTCGTTCAAATCAATTTTCGTTGGAATTTTGCATGGTAATATACATCATATATTTTTTTTTAGTTTTATCATTCTCTTATTTTAGAAGTTACAGGGGGGGGGGGGACACACATTTTACCACTTTGGAAGTGTCTCTCGCGCAAACTATTCAGTTTAGAAAAAAATGATATTAGAAACCTCAATATCATTTTTGAAGACCTATCCATAGATACCCCACACGTACGGGTTTGATGAAAAAAAGATTTTTTTAGTTTCAGTTCTATGTATGGGGACCCCAAAATTTATAATTTTTTTTTTCTATTTTTGTGTAAAAATCTTAACGCGGTTAACAGAATACATCTACTTACCAAGTTTCAGCAGTATAGTTCTTATAGTTTCGGAGAAAAGTGGCTGTGACATACGGACGGACAGACAGACAGACAGACAGACAGACAGACAGACAGACAGACAGACAGACATGACGAATTTATAAGGGTTCCGTTTTTTGCCATTGGCTACGGAACCCTAAAAATAAAAATAAAACCTTTTGGAAAGCTGGAGTGGCACTTTAGCTCTTTTAGTGAATAGGTAACGTTAGCCTATTAGCTAATAGATAACTAACGTACTATTTCGTTAATGATTTCATTATTATCTATTATCTATCCATTATGTACGAGTATAAAATTTGTTAGGTTGAGAGCATTCTGTAATTTCATTTATAATTGTTAATTATAAAGCGGCCAAGCGTGGGACAGGGTTTCGTATTAAAGTATCCAGAAATATTTTGCGTCCTATTCCGAATTCCATTATTGAAATCTGCGTCATAAACTGAATTTATAGTTTAATTAAATGATGCCCATTCCGTCTGATAGTACGGATAGTTTGATAGTGAGGATGTATAGCTGTTTGGTACTCTTTCACGCAATAACTACAAAACGGATTTTCATGAAATTTAGCACTCAGGTAGACAATGATCTGAAATAAGACATAGGATACTTATTATACCGGAGCTATTTAGATACTCACTATATAAATACACTATCACACACTCACTCACTGTGTTGCGGTTGGCAGGGGATTAGACATACTGCACTCACAAACCTTTCTTTCTTTAATTTCTTTGCCAGCGTCCGGGGTGCCGGAGGTGCTACCAAATCCCATGGGCGATGATGGCCAACGTTGACCACTTACCATCAGGTATCTCGTCCGCTCGTTTATCAACTTTTTTTTCAACAAATTGAAATAAATATCCAATATACCCATGACACAAAATTACCTGTCCTAGCCGAGAATTCTAAATTGCTACAGAACGTCACACAGACGAATTTATTTTCTTGATGAACTAGAAAACGAAATGTGTTTTTTATTTTTTTATTTCTATTTTATTTTATTAGCACACCAACAGCAGTACACACATTACCTACATTACAAATAAAAGTTTTATAGAAACAGGACTAGTGTGAGTGCCAATTACAGGCGTGAACAACATTCTATTGTCAACAAAAATAAAAAGGCAAGTCTGAAACTGTTTGCGACAATTTCAACCGGATATTGTTTTGCATTAATTATTACCTTCATCTTTAAGCGGAAGTTGAAAGTGCTAAAATTGTCGCAAATAAGCCTCGATTCGTGCTATTAGGCTAAATAAAGTTGCTTAAATGCTAAAAAATTTTTTCTTGAGGAAGATATTGAGTCAAAGAAAATGTCGAATTCCTTATCCATAAGGTGCAGCGCAGACGGCACACTGTCCGTGACGCACTTTTAAGTCTGTGAAAATAGAACCTTTGCAATTATATGCAGTAACGCATACGACGCGCAAAAAAGTGCGGCTGCGCGCCATGTAAACATTTGTGCGTCCGCACATTCGATCGCACAAAAAGAGCGTCGTCTGCGCTACACCTTAAACACAATCGGTTGTACTCCATGCAAATACTGGGAAGAGGAGGGTGTTTAAGGATGTTTTTCCTGCATACAGGTATGTGAAAAAGTTTGGATATAGGATGACGCGGGTACCGGGATGGGATGCTGAATATAATTTCATTTAGAAGGCTGCTAGAGATAATTCCTCCGTTCAACAGTTTTTTGATCAATAAAATATCTTTGAGTATACGACGATTATGTAGCGATGTCATGTTAAAGCGCTTCGTTGTGTGTTAAGATTTATATATCATAAAACATCATCTTAGTCTATAGAGGCCGAGAATATCTATTTCATTCGTTTCTTTCCGCAAACTCACGACAAATCTCATTTGTCATCCGTCCCTTATTGAGGAACAAATTTCGGTGGCCGCTTCGTATTATCTCGTTTCATAATTCTGACCGAACGAGACAACTTTGGGTGAAGCTTAGGATCCCGGCCGTAGTTTTGATGTGTCATCGTAACGATCTTACGATGGAGATAGAAAATATTTAACACTTTGAGGCTATTTATTTTTTAATGTTGTTAGATGAAGTTTCCACATTGAGCATTCTGAGAATGATAAAATGTATTAGGTACTGCATAGCTATTTAATCGCCGAATCCGAGAGTAAATAGAATCCAATACATAACAATTTAGTGCAATTATTAAGCAATGTAGTACTTGCCATTGGAGTTAGTCAAATTAAGTGACCTTGCTGTACAATTACAAATTAATCCATTTTTAGTCCACCTTTTTTATGGAAATAACGGGCAAACGAGCTGACGATCCACCAGATGGTAAGTGGGTATCGTCGCCTATGGACATCAGCAACATCAAAGGCATCACGGATGCGTTGCCGGCCAAGAAAGAGAGAAGAAAAACAACGAAAGAACTGGCTCTCAAGCCCCCAGCCGGAACACGACGAGTCGTTTGGCGACTGACTCATGCTCAAGGGTGGTAGCTATCCAGGCGAACCCCATGAAGAAATAATAAAAGTATCATAATAATGGTATTAAATAACAATTGTCTGTGATATTAATAATATAATCCTTCGAGGGGCCCTACCACCAGCGGGCCAGATTTAGTCGCCTTTTACGACCCATTTGGTGTGGGATTGGAGTTAGTATTCTAAGCCGCCCCTATACGGTTAAGCCTACCCATCCATCAGCCTTTGAAGGTCCACTGCTGATCATAAGCATCTCAAAATGTTGAATACTTTGACCGGTCCTGAGCCTTTAAATCCAACGGATGGCCACTGTCTTTATTTGTTTGACTATAAATACATAAATGTAATTATAATAGATCATTAACAGACGCGACCTTAATTGGCCAATACAAACATCCGGGTACGCAATGCTATAATTGGGCTACAGTGAACTCAGCGCAATAAATAATTGAGCTAATCCTGGCCGTCTTACTGTTCCCTATGTGGGCAGAGAGGCTCTCATCATTATAGATTATACCGACTGTCGTAAAACCCGCACGCATTTTGTGATATAACTTATCTTTATTGCTCTCTGCTTATTTATGTATAAAATTCTATAAATTTATATCATACGTCACCCCAATTTAGTATGATGATGATTAAAGTACATCTCATGCTGGTTTATTTATTTATTGAAATTACTATTATTTATTTTATGCTTTACGCTGTTCTAAAGTCACCTACACTCTCTCACATGACATTTGTAATTTGATTCGTTTTACTATACCATAGATTGATATGAAAAATAAATTATAGTCGTAGCGTAAGTATACTGTTACGTTTGTACGTAATAGACAGGTACAGACAGAGAGTGGAAAATCAGAAATACTTTTAGGTGAAAAGCTAACCGGAATGATACGAATTTATTTTCTATTGACTGGCTGCCTAGGTACACGGTAAACTTTTATAAATAGACAAAACTTTACCCAAAACTATTTCAACGAATCGAGTAACCAGGTAGGTACTTCACTCTTAAACACAGAAGTAGATCGCTTTAAAAACTTTCTGGCAATAAAATAAAAGCAACGAAACAAGAAGAAGGCACGAAGATGTACAATAATTAATGGTGATATAAATAAATAAAATTTTAAAAACACGCTTTTATAGAAAATCCAACTAATAAATAGAATATTTATTTGAATTAAGAATTGTGTAATTGTAATAAAAGTGTGGGTTTGTGTTTAAAAACTTTAAAAAAAAAAAAATAAACGCTAACACACTCACATTCCCGCATTAGGTTATTTACCTGTGTCGCGGGTGGCATGGACGACACATATTATATAACACATCACAATGGCACCCATGACCCGAGCACAAATATTTGTCTGTCACATAAATATCTGCCCCGACCGGGAATCGAACCGGGACCCTCACTTCGCAGGCAGGGTCGCTACCAACTAGGCTACAGGGTCGTCATATTTTTATTAAGATATTATCCCTTCTACTCATTAACACCATGCACCCTACGCTTTTATTACAATTACACGATTCTTATTCAAATTTATTTTCTATTTTTAGTTGGATTTTCTATAAAAGCGTGTTTTTTAGTTTTTGTAAACTATTATTATTTTTTTCATTTTTTAGTTTGATTTTTTTTTACTTACAATAAGCTAATGCTTGACCACAATCCCACCTGATGGTAAGTAAGATGATTTTGGAATAAAAAAAATTGGAATTTTTCTTTTTTCTTTAAATATTGAATTGTCATCGGTCTCCGATAAGTCTACGAAGTTTGAAAGAAATCTGACCGATTGAAGTGGGTCAAAATCACGTCCAAAGGAGTCGGTTACAAGTTACAAAGTTACAAACAAACAAACAAACAAACAAACGTACATACATACAGGTGAAGCTAATATAAAGCGTGTAAAAACTCGGAGTTAGTTCCTTTAAGTAATTTAAATTTTCGTATAATTTGCACTTACCACAAAAATGGAGTGTCATCAGAAGTAAATCTGCATGAAAATCTCAACCCCTTAGAAAAATAGGAAGTAGGGTAAGCAGTACAATGGTTGGCCCTTCATGATGATCATCGACTTTGACAATTTCTTGTAACAAAATAAGGTTCCTAATTTTGAAACATTTTATATTAAGTTGTTCCTTGGGAAGCTGGTAAACAGCTTTGATGCAATAAACATAAAGAAGGGGTCAAAAGTACTATAACTGGCCCTTGGTGATTGATATTTTTACGTTATGTTGAAAGATTTCCCACTAATTATGACATATTAACCAAAACACAATATTTATTAACATAAAAGAATAGAAATCACACAATTTAAATAAAATAAAAACTATTAAATATCATTCCAAAATGCTTAATTCTTACGAATTTCGTAACAATACCTCTTTCGTTGCAGTTGCCGCAAAAGTATTTTTTATTAGTTTTAATAGCAAATAATTTTAAAACCTGCCAATTACGTTTGATAGTATTATTAACACAGAAAAATAAGAAAATTTTTTCATGCCTCATAAACCAATACTACTTTTAATACATGGATTTTAAATCAAAGGGCCAATTAATTGGAGGGGGGCCAACATTAATACTGCTTACCCTACATAGGAACCCTACATAAGCTTGCCAGATTTGACTCACCACACAAACAAGCATGAAAGCGTTTAAAAATCGACTGTTACTGGTCGTCATCAAACATATTCCTACTTTCTGTGTTTCTTATGTTCTTTAAAGATATCAAGATTTTACTGAACCTAATACTAAAAACAATTTTGAGCTTATATTTGACGCAATATTAGGTACATTACTTCATATAACGTTCCTTGAAATTAATATGAAACGGTGCTCGTTTATAACCTTAAATATATTCATATTGTTAAATATATTTTCATGCGACCGCAATTTGTTAAATTAAAATAAAGTGCAAATGGGATTCGGTGTTCCAACATTTCATGCGAAAATCCGTTGTAAGCGGCGATATTAGCCTGTAAGCGCTGGGTTCATGACGCGAGTGCCACCCGACCTCCCTGTTATCGGACGGTGACTTTTTATTAAAGGATTTATTCACTGGAGTCATAGTTTTACATAGTCTCTAATGTTAGTAGCCCTGGCAGATATCTGATTAAAATGAAATTCGATGAAACGAAACTGTCCAGTAAAAAGAGACAGACACATAAATTCTAAAGTGAGATAGGAAGCATTGTATAGAGGTAGGGGAGGGGGAGTTGAGTTGAGTTGAGTTGAGTTGAGTTGAGTTGAGTTGAGATGAGATGAGATGAGATGAGATGATGCAATTAGAAATGAAATTAGTTTTATTCGAAGTAGGGAGGGAGGGGAGGGGGAGGGTTCGTCTTATTATCTTGAAAACAAAATTTTTGAAGGTTTCACTTCTACCACGTGTGAATTGCACACATTTTTTTTATTTTACCATTGCGAAAAGGTTTTTTGTCATGGAGGAGACAAAATGGCGAAATAATGTACACGAACATGTTACTGTGCAGTATGGAGCCTTCTTTAGTTATCGATACATCACCGGCGAAGACAAACCGATTAAGGAGAGATCTATTTGTATAAGCACATAATTTGCTATATCGAGTGCAATCACGTTGCAATTGGCGAATGGGGTAACAGGATTACAGATAATGAGAGAGCGTTAGGTTTGCTTTACGGATACGGTAACACCTCCGACAATTGCAAGTACTCAAAGACATATCCTTGAATTTATGTTCAAATGCAATTTGAAAGTCTAACAATTTTCAAGTAGTTCTTGAATGCTTTATTTGTTCATGAGTAGACGTGTAAGATTTATATTAAAAATTCCTAAGAATGGACGGAAATCCCATACTGTAAATTGTAAAGAGTCTTACAATCTAGATGAATTTTTAAAGACAAACAAGAGTGATAGGTACTTGAAAATGAGTTTCGTATTTAAACATAAAGTAGTCCTTTAAAAAACTCCTCGTTAGTTTCTTGCCGCTTCCTCGCCATTCACGGTAGAAATTCGTTCAAGCGGCGTAGCTTGATTTTCGAGAAGTGTTTTATAAAAAAAAGAACAGCTGTCATGGGACGGCTGACAGATGTGAAACATCGAAATGCGTCGCCAAGATCGCCAAGTCTAAAATCAGGTTTACCCCTCGCGTAAAGATGTTTCACATCAAAAACTTACTTCGATTAAATTTTATTTCATTTTGTTTTAAATAGGTATGTCAGGTTCAAAGACCGTAACGCTAATTGAGCAAAAATATAGGCCACAACGCGTTTTGACTGCACTCAAATGTCAAAAACTCTGAAATTCGTGTTGTGGTATTTGACAAAACGTCCACGCCGAGTGTTGGTAATAAACGTATTTTGAGCCCTAAATAATTGAACCTCATCATCACCAATAGGGAAGAAACCTTTTTGGTTTGTATGCAACACAACAACACCACATTGATCTACAAATTGTAACTGGGTTATTTCGTAGGTTATCATTAGGTTAAAAGGGTGACTGACATAGCTCAGAGAATTAGCTGGCTAAAGACCACCCTTACTTTATTAACAGAAATATACTTTAAACTTGTTGTGATTGAAATGTCGTTGTGTCGTTCGATGTAAACGGCTTACCATATCACTAGTTAGCCGGTAATGCGTCGGTGATGAATTTGGCGTTGGACGTCTATGGACGATGATAACTACTTACCATTGAACAACTACATGAAAAATATGTATATTCGGTAAGTGACAATAACATACCAACCGGGAGACCCGAATCAATGAATGTACCATCCAAGCTTTCAATGTGTTATAATAAATTATTACTTGCCTTTATAAAAGAAAATATCTTGAACAAACCTGCATACCTGGGAGATTTGAATTTGAAACATAATTGTTTCAAATATGTGTAAGTATGTCGATTTGCACGTGGCCTGGCTGGCGTAGTTTACTCCTCCGATTGTGAGACATTCTAGGTTACAATGATGTAACTCCAGGGGTTCAAGAGTCGTTAAAGATGAGGTGATACTCTGGGATACTTACTGGTCATAAACTTATTCTTACACCCCAAATCAGAGTCACTAACGGTTACTTAAATCCATCTTAAATCGCTCCTTAGTACAGAATTTGTATGGTGATTTTTTACTAACGATTTAAGTAACCATTAGCGACTCTGAGTTGGAGCGATGGTATATGAAGTATATCTAATAGATAATAAAGGTTTTCTATAAATTTTACAGTATTTTCATATTCCAAAGTTAAGAGAGGAAAGTGACTTGCCTTCGTGAGTTGTTAGAATCCAAGCAATAGTTTTTGTTTTTTTTTTGTTTTTTTGTTTAGAATTGAACTCATTAGTCTTTTCAGTTTTGGAACAGCCTGAAAGTATTTGCAGCCAAACTTTTCAGTGTAACTTTTTCAACATTGAAAGTAGAAATAGTTTACCAGTTTACCTGAGCAACTGAGTGAGCCTGACCTGTTTGCATTTTTTTCGTAGATGTATGCCACTGTGTTTTATATCTATTACAAAAAAAAAAAAAAAAAATTTTTGGTACTGCGTTAAAGTTTCAGTTTTCAGCCCTCGTTAAAAACTTATTTTTTTAACTGCTCTTCACAACTCACGTATTACAAATTGCTATGTAAAAGCGTTATTAATATTCTTGTTTTTATTTTCTCGAATGTCCTATGCATCTACAGCGATAAAAAGTTACAAAGTATTTTAGGTGATTATTTTTAAAATAATGATAGTTGATTGTTATAACTTCGTTTGCTTTGTTAACAACCATTTTTAAATAAAGTAAATTACAAGAAATATTTATTGGTGACAAAACTATGTTGTTGTTATTTTGATTATTATTTATTTAATTGTTAAAAAAATCCAAGCAATAATTTTTGCTTTTTGTTATGTTAATCGTTTAATATATAAAACCAAGTAAAACTATTTTTGATGAACAGACATATTAATAGAACTCCGATTGTTTATGGAGTAACAAACGTAACTTTGTACGAAAATACATGAGTGAAATTAACTGGGATTGAACTGTAATTCCAAAGACTACTTAAAGATAAAACTCTTCTAGTAACAATGTTTCAGCTGATTCGAGAAAGTTATATTAAGTATACTTAGTGTGTAGACATAGTTTGATTAAGTACAGTTCGAATGAAATCGGAGGGTTCTCCCCCATACATCACGTTAAAGGTTTCCTTCGCGGGAACATATCTATAGCAGTGTCTGAAAGCGATAGGCCGAAAATACAGCATTTCCTCTTTTTCCTTTCATTTAGACACGCTACGTTTACATTCTTTATTTTCTTCTTATAATTTCGTCTTCATTTTCCTGATATTGATTTCGTTTTGTTCGGTCCCATTGTACTCAGAAGATTGCTTCGAGATAAATCTTTCATGATTTTTTATTACCAATTTTTGAACGCCTCAACGGAATCATTTTCGATAAAATTGCTCGATAAAATTATATTAGCCAATGTGCTAAGCGAAGAATAAAAGACGTTGATGTATTCGTTTTTAATGAGTTAATTAGCGTTTATGTCTGCGACGTTGTTACAAATTAACCATTGATTTGCTGATTACAATTTTAACAGTAACTTAAAAAGTTTAATTAGGTATATCTCAGTTATGTTATACCAAACACACACATACTCGGACGGACTTCGTTCGGTCAAAAGAGTTTTTTAAGATGTAAGCTATCCTATCTTTCAAGTTGGATCAAACTGCACACGGTGTGCAAAGATTAAAATCGGTTAAGTAGTTTAGGAGTCCATCGACGACAAACAACGTGACACGTAATTTATATATGTATATTAAGATAAACAAATCGTAAAAATTTGAATTCTATTTTTATATTTAGATTTTGAATTGATGTTTCAGGCATTAAAATGATATTTTTAAGATAGCTCTATGTCGCTCTAAAATATTTTTCTTGGTTAAATGTTTGCCAAGAATATCATATTATAGAAATTATTATCAATTGCATATATCTCCCTATAATATTTATTCATTTACAATATGAGTATAAACTTTACAGATTACTTACCTATTTGGATAAGTGTTTTCTCTACCAGTATTGCGAAAGCAGGATTGGGATGAAATAAAGCCACATATTTATTTATTATTATACTACATTATACTATACTATATTATACTACATAACTTTCCATTTGATGTGTAGATATGTGTGCTTGTAGTCTCCATAGTTATATTATCATTATAGTAATGTCCAAGTCATTTATTACACAATGTATATCACTTCATTCAGGTCTGAGGTAATGTTTTTGGGTTTACAATAAAACAAGTTAATATCTCCAATAATTTTACTCTATTTCGGTATTCTTATAAACATTAGTAACATAGTTAATACATCTACGCTTGATAGTTTATTACACAACCCTTCCTTTAACTACTTTTACTCCAAAGATAATTAATTTCACGGTCTTCTCATGTGATTACCTAAATACGCGTGTTTGACGAAGAAAAAACAAATAAGAAAAATTTATTTACATTTGGAAATATTTACAGAATACAGACTATATGTACACTAATATTTCTCTGAAATAATGTGAGTCATTTGTATATCTAGGCATAGTAATAGGTTGTATTAATAACAGATAAACCTATGGGAAACAAAGTCTTTACATTTTGTTTGAATTCTGTACGATTTACAATATTGTTAAAGAAACCTTTATATTACTAATATAAAATAATAATACACAGTTCATTGGTGTCATATATATTTTTTTCAATATGTTCGTGTTCTGTTTTCCTTGTGCAGAGAGAGTCTGCAGAGATCGGGAGCAAGGTCATCAAAAATAGGGCTTTTCTTTAAGCGTTCTATGAATGGGATTGCACAAAGTCGAAAGTATGTTAGCGTGTTACTGCCAACTGACGCTGGACTAACGTTTACTAAGAATAAGATGGAAAGATATTATATTAATATTCAGATTACTCCCATAAATCGATTAATAAAAAATCGATCATAATTTTGATTTCTACTAAATTAAAAATCGGTTTCAAACCAATATGAATCTCAGATTAGGGTCAACGAGCATCGATATTGAACTCTTTATCAATGTAAAAATGTTAATTTGATAAGACATATTAAATTTAAGAAATAAAAATACAATTGTATCTATTTTGCCTTTTAAATTAAAAACTTTTGGCTTGCTTACATTTAATTTGTCCATAAAAGCTGAATGTTAAAGAACTGTTTTACCACCCGAAAACGAAATTTGTTTCAATATGAGTTTTAATGTCATATTCTATTCAATTAATAACTTCCATTCATTGCTTTCATTAACTTTCATCTGGGTGTGCGTCAAAGCAATGCTAAGAAGCAGACGGCGCAGCACAGACAGTAGATTTTGTAATGTATTACCACGGACGTAAAAAAAGAACGGATGTAACCTTGTCTAATCGAGAGTGAAGCATAGCAATGACAGCTCGCTTACCATGTGTGCGTAATTTTGTAATTTTTGATTCGCGATGGTGTCAATGTCATTGCAGTATGGTGTCAATGTGTGGGTGTGTGTACTTGTACGAATACAGAGTTGGTATTACTATGGGTGCTTCACTGAATTTGTTCTTGGGATTACGTCCGTCTTATTTTTACGTCCGTGTGTATTACATGTACTGTGTTATTGTACAAGCATACCTTTGCATCTGCTGTGACGCAGGCACGTGAAACACAAAGTGAATACACAGAATCCTGCACAATGCGTGCACTACAAAATCACATAGTCTATGGTCGAAAAGTGTTTTTGCAAATGGCTGCAAAATGACACCTAATTATGAATTAGTTTGTGGTGAACTTTGTTTGAACTATTCTTAAAATACTATTATTAATTATTCTTTTGAATTTGACTAATAAATAAACTGTCCATTCTGTGCGTTCAGCAACAATTATACTACTCTTCTGAATCTGTGTTACGTTTCACTGCGCTGCGCCTGCATCTAATTTTATTGGTAACTTGTATTGTTGCCAACCCTAATCTAGATTAAAACTGTAGAACTGCTTTTAAAAAGCTGTAGAAAACTGCAAAATTCTACTTAAAAAACTGTAAATCTACAGTTTTTCTTATTTTGTGTTATTTAATAGCTGTAATCAATAAAACAACATAATATACTAAGAAAATTATACTTGTAAATCAACTTTAAATCTTTACAAATTTACACAATTTCTACTAAAACTGACTCGTTTTCAATCTGCACATCCTCTTGAATTCCAGTTTCGTCTTTATTTTTAAAATCGTATATATTTTTATGAAAAAAAAAACTCTCTAAATGGTCATCGGTAGCACTGAACTCATAACAATTTTTAATTTCTGAGTTTATATTTAAAGTGCCTTTTATGGTGGTGGTAGGCCGCTTATTTCTAAGTTTGGGTTACGCAGCGAATAAAATAGATGGCCTTAGTATTAAAAAGAAAAAACTGTAGATTTGGAGGTCTAAACTAAAAACTGTGAAGATATCGAAAAAACTGTAAATCTACAGTAAAGTACAGTACTGTAAAGTTGGCAACGTTGGTAACATGCCTGAGCGTTTCACTACGCAGATCGCTACGCGAGGCTACGGATTTCGCTACGCAGTTCGCTACGCAACGAACTACGATAGTTGCTACGAGTCTCGGCTTTCATGTTTTGTTATTTAGATCCACGGACCTAAAAAAAGACGGACATAATCCCAAAAACAAATTCAGTGAAGCACCCATAGTAATACCAACTCTCTATTCGTACAAGTATAGAATAGAATAGAATAGAATAGAATAGAATAGAATAGAATAGAATAGAATAGAATAGAATAGAATAGAATAGAATAGAATAGAATAGAATAGAATAACTTTATTTCATAAGTTAACTGCAATTACAAACAAAAGAAATAAGTAAACTTTAAAAATATGATAATATAGAATTGCAGTCAAACTGTATGAAAAGGGACCGCACTCAGCAATGGCCGCAGAAAAACTACGACCGCTGGTTTTCAGGGCGATCCCGAATTCGCGTGGTTTTGCTTGTGGCGTCCCATTTCATACGATCAAACATACAAACCCGGAAATGCTTAACCAAACACATAACGTGAATTAAACCTTATTCTACTTATCATAACCTGTTACAATTTAACACATTAGAAAGAAACAATAACAATTACGAAACATGGGGCATCTACCCTCGACGCTTACAACTGGTCCGACCGACGTGACAGGGCATTAGTATTAAGAAAAATAAATAAATAAATAAGTGCTGTTCATATGTGTGTGTGTGTGTGTGTGTGTGTGTGTGTGTGTGTGTGTGTGTGTGTGTGTGTGTGTGTGTGTGTGTGTGTGTGTGTGTGTGCAAAGTGAGTGTGTGTGTTTTTTTTGACGCAATTAATTACTTAACTGATTAGGTACATGTACACACACCCACACATTGACACCATACTGCGTCAATCGCGAATCAAAAATTACGCACACATGGTAAGCGAGTGGCCATTGCTATGCTTCACTCTCGATTAGACGAGGTTAAGTCCGTCTTTTTTTCAGGTCCGTGTTTAGACCAAACAAACAGAGAATAAATATTTAATTTCAGTAGTAGTGCTGTATTGAAATTTAGATTTTGGTATTAATAGGTAACAAACTTAAATAAATAATCGGAATAAGAAACTAAAGAAGTCATGTTTAACTTAACTGTCATGTAAAAGTCATGTTTAATTTGACATCATTGTTTGAAGTGTCGTAAATATACCATTCCAAAATAGTAGCTACTTGTGGTGTAATAAAAATAATAGGTCTTCCGTATATTTATACTCTGCAATAAAATTTTACTTTATGATAAATCAATATGGTCCTTTATAAATTAGGAAAGAATATAAAGATTATGTTAAATTTACTTCAAGTTTATTGAGCCAGGCTGTATACATTTATTAGAAATTGGAAGATATTTGAATAAGGGTGAATACTCATTATACAAACACAAACATTGGATGGAAGCGGAATAATAAATAGAAAATTATTAAAAGCATCAATTCACGAGTACACAGTTAGAATATTGGAAAAAATTAATTGTATTAAACATCCAAATTTATAACAAATTATTTCAGAGATTAATAAGGATGAAGTGTTGTTAAACTTCTTAATGTTATGAATCCCTACTTAATTACAATACTTCGAAACACTCATGAACAATTTTCTCGCATTAGTAATAGGTAAATAATGTTATTATAAAGTTATCTTGAATACTACTGATACATGGAATTATATTATTTCGATAGTTAAATAATCGATTCATTTAGTGTCGGCATAAGTTATGGATTTGAGAGTGCAAAGATATGTGCGACTATTATATAATGTGTCTGTATAGTTATAATATCTATTTGCTACCAGCAAGGCTATTCTGTTTTGTAACTCGACAGCGGAATCTGCGATGAGTTTCAAAATTGAAGTTCGAGTTCGAGGCTCACTTCACATCGCAAGTGCGTATTAGATGATTAGAGAATGACATATATGTATTCGGTAAGAATACCATACCGAGGCCATCCTTAGCCGTTTGAAGTTCGAGTTCGAGACTCACTTCACTTCGCAAGTGCGTACTAAATGATTAGAGAATGATATATCAAGATGATGCAAGTTCGCTTTCGAGTCTCACTTGAGTGAGCTTCGATTTCAAGTTTGTATTTTAGAGAATAGCCCTCCTGGACTGAAATGTTACATGATTATTCCAATCAACGATTTGTATATTACTTCATTGGATTATTCTTACAACCATATCAATTAAATAATAAAATGATTACTTGTCTAAAGCATAAACTTGGCAAATACAGATACTGGAGAACACTAAAATCAGTCTAAATTAAATGACGAAATTCAAGAGTATCTGACTGGGGTAACGTACACAATGATATTTTCAGCTACAAACATGAATCGTGATTGCGGTCAATCTGACGATCGTGTTTCGATGATGTGGTTACTTTACTGAATTCACACAAGGCCGAGCGGTATTGGCACATCAAAACCCGGTTTCAGCTCATTACCTCCCTCTGAGAATAAACATAATAAACTCGGAGAGTTGACCACGACCCATGCGGATTGGTTAAATATCAGCAAACGACAATGAATCGTTGGAGTGAAGGCATCGTAACTTGTTTTAACGTGAAATCGCGCTTTGACATAAATAAAGTTTTACGGTATCATCTACAGGACAACGGATCACTTACAATAACATATCAATTGATATAAGTATCCAAAACTTGTTATCATTTGAGTAGCACATCAATAACTTTGTACTACATACTTAAAATTCACAATGTCAACTGTCTCGAATCATAGCATCATCGCATCTATTCACAATGCAGCGAAGAGCCTTTGGGCTCTTTGACAAGCAGTTAGTGTGAAGCAGAGTGGCTAAGCATTGTGGGTTCTTGACTAATATGTGTGATATCGAAATACATACATCCCGTATTTGCTTCGCTGGTTTCTGTATCTACTGCTTCGACTTACTTGAGCTTTGATCAAAGCAAGTATTTACCAATGTTATAGGAACTATCGCTTATACACGGTACACTTACTATTTCAAGATTAAATAATATGGTTCTCTATCGAAGCCATAGTCTTCATCGTATTCATCATCGTCTTAATCGTAGTTCATATGACTGTGTGGATGTTTTCGAACAATTAACAGATTCGATCACATATTTAGTTTCGATATGCGGTAACAAGTAAAAGGTGTTTATCTATTTCAACACAGTATTTTGAAATCACATTTTGAATGTCATGTAAATACCTATAGGTATAAGTATCTAAATAAAATTATAGCTAACTATCTTGTATGATTAAAATGAACGTTCCAGAAAAGTTCAGGACTGAAACTCTTGTAGGAGCGGATTCTTAGAAAAATTCTCGGATTAAGCATTACTGGGAGCAGATATGAACGATGTGTGTAATATTATGTGATATATTACTTCGTCCGTGTAGGAGCTGGTCGGTATCTTCGATCCATTGATTACTGTGCAATGCGGAGCGTGAAAATATAGTACAGGCGAATAGAGGAATCGATTAATAACGTCTCACATTCTCAACTACTCTAGAAAGGGTAACTGTTGCCAAAATCTGAAGATGTTCTTTCATAATATTGAAAACCACGTAAATTTTTGCAATTGTTAAAATCATGATTCTCAATTATATTTGATTCAAAACTAATTGGAATTCATTCCGACATCTTTATTTCTGATATGTGCATTGTTAAAGCTCTACAAATTTACTGCAATTGTTCTTATAATTACGTTGGAATACTGCAACATCAACAAATATAAGCATTCGTCGAAATGAGTAGATGAGAAATGAGTGTGTGAGTTGTACCTCAACAATTATTAAATTCAACGAGAAAATTGTTCACAGTGAGTCATAGGTTCACAATATGATCAAATGCAAATAACGTGGTATAGGATCGGGCGAGCGGATTAGGTACGTAACACACAGATTAAGCCCCTTGCTTAGATTGAATCTCAGTTCATGGAAGGATCGGAATAACGAAATCGATTTTCTCTTAATCTCGCTATAGAATTAAGATGGTGGCGAGGATTACTTAGCTGGAAAAACAAAGAGAATCCACGATGGATATTCGTATTATTCGTTTACAGTCTACAGTCTCAGACCTTTGGAATTAAATGCGCCTAGTTAATTGCTTTAAAACCATTTATCGTTGAAATAAATATCTTAAGCTACCTTGTTCCGTTATAAATCTGCGGAAACGTAAAGTAAAATCGTACTTAAGTTTATCTCACTTCGATTCAAAATAAATAACGCTATAATAAAATCTCGTCATTTAAACTAAGCAAATTAATTACAATGTTTTCAAATCCGAAATTGACAATCAATTAATTATATCAATTAGTTTAACGACTCTCAAGAAGTCGGTTTAAACATTATTTTTGGGTTTGTCGTTGTATTTTAAATACTTGTAATAAGAAGATCCAACATGCTTATAAACTCATTTACGTACAAACATTATGCTTAACCATAATTATTAATACTTTACAATTTACTTCCTAGAAAACGCTGGAAGTTGCTTATTAAATTAAATTGGTCATCTATGAGACACGTACCTGGTGATGAGACCACCGGAATGTTTG
The DNA here is from genome assembly GCA_951805285.1 of Thymelicus acteon. Lineage (NCBI taxonomy): Eukaryota > Metazoa > Arthropoda > Insecta > Lepidoptera > Hesperiidae > Thymelicus > Thymelicus acteon. The sequence goes on along the minus strand of OX638229.1, from coordinate 7,628,257 downwards.
ATAGGACATAGATTCTGTAAGAAAGCTTGAATAAGTACTATAGTAGTTGAAATTATGGCGTAAGTTGCGGGTTGTTTGGGTAGTCGGACGACGGTGGAGACAGTGGCCAAGGTGGTCAGGAGGGCACGGTTGACCCGGGGAGGCGTCGATCCCGAACTCTGCATGGCCGCCGGTCTCTCTCCACTCAGGACATGGACTATCACGGACGCCGATTCTGCACAACAAAGTTATACATGAAACACTATTATTGTATAATCTGGAATTAGAATGAAAGGTAAACAGTGGCTCTCGATCTGAAGCCGAAAGACCGCAATTCATATCGATTACTTTACAATGAATGTATTAATAATACACATTACATTTTTGATTTGACGACCCGTGTAGCGCAATGGTTGCCATGCCGGATCGCCGCACCAAGGGTCCTGGGTTCGATTCCCAGCGAAGCGGAAATTTGAATGATGAGTTTGAATTTCTGTTCTCGGCCTGGGTGTGAATGTCCTTGTCTAGTGTGTTGACCATGGCACCCACGACACAGAGAATCCTAGTGTGGGGCTATTAGTGTGAAGCGTTATTTATTATTTTATTTGTTTAGATTTCTGCACTTTTCACATGCTGTAGACTCTGTGTAAAAATTGAACTGTGTCAAATCACAGATTGTCACGTAAGTATGTACATTATGCTTAAAAATGTTTTTGTTACTACAATAAGTACAAAGTACCTACATAAGTATTTTCTTGATTTGCGTGTACGTACTTCTTTTATCATTACCTTCTTCCTACAATGGGACGGTTAAAAGTATTACCACCTCGAACTGTGTATTGAAAATTGACAAACTTTAGACACCTTACTTAATTAATTAAAAATATAGGAATAAAATATTTATTTTAAATTTGACTTTCACATTTAAAATAAGGATTTTGTAAAACATTTCTAGGAACCTAGATATCGCGTCGTTAAGAAAAAACAGTCCTTCTGACACGATTTTGTGATATTAAAAAAATATTTGTTTCTACGTTACTAACGCCCCAACTCAGAGCCACTAACGGTTACTTAAATCGCTCCTTAGTAAATAATCACCATACAAATTCTGTATTAAGGAGTGATATAAGTAACCGTGAGTGACTCTGAGTTGGGGCTTTAATATATAAAAATAAAAAGTCTTGAAGTCATAAAATGATATAACTTTATAAAGTCAGTGCCCTTTTTCAATGGAAAACGTTAGACTGAGGCGTTAGAGATATATTACGAAGTAAAAAGAAGTTGAACTATACGTCTATGATGTGTATTTGTATCCAGTGGAGCGTTAATCGCCCGGCGGCAAGACCATGTCAATTGTGAGTGATCGACCGAGTTCAACAACTTCAGACGCGGTCTTTGGATGACCGCTTGTAGCAAAATATATTTTAGAACGGGAATGATCATATTCAAATGTTAAATATAGTTTAAAAATAAAACTAGATTTTGTAAACGTATATAATGTACGAGTAACTGCCCTCGCTTTGCTTCGGTTTTCTTATTTTGTACACCTTGGGTTACATTATTGAAGTTTTATTAAAGATCCCTAATTTTTTTTAAATATAGCCTATGTTACTCGGGGATAAGGTAGTTTCCCAACAGTGAAAAAGTTTTTCAAATCGGTTCAGTAGTTTCGGAGCCTATTCAATGCAAACAAAAAATCAAATCTTTCTTCTTTATATATTAGTATAGAAGTATAGATGTATAGTATCTAATATACACGTCGTCATGCGGCTTAAAAGTAGACTTGTATTTTTTTTGTGTTACATATTTTACTTGTCTTTTTTATTCTTCTATTTTATTTCAGCCGGTTAGTGAGTAACAGTCGATGAACTTAACTACGAGACCCAACATTGCGTGTGGCCTTACACACACTTGGCCGGTTTTTCATAAACTACATTTTGCTTACAAACTATACCATGTTATCCCTTGTGTAACAATTTGGCTTCACTTGGAACTATCCATGTTAAAACAATCTTAGTTTAGATACCTAGTTAATCCACTAGAGATTTACATATACGAGGATATTGCGGTATTTTGTACCTACAAGTCTCTGAGGCAAAACACCATTTTATCTGCAGAGGCGTAGGTGAACTAAATCCGATTGGCACACCGACTAAGGCGAATTGGAATTAACAGCTTTGTAGGTTTTGGAAGCATAATATATGTTTACACTAATAAAGATAGCTTTCAATGCTTTCATTTTATTTATTATTTATTGGATTTACACGAAATTGAGAATATTTTTTATTTGTAATGAAGTAAATTGTAGATAAAAATTGTAGAGAAGTATATTTTTGTATATTTTTCCAAATATAAGATTCGGACGAGTCAGTGGCATTGACTGAGTAGTCTCTGATAGAGACCATGCCAGCCGCCAGTACGCAACGTGTGAAGACGCAATATTCCCATTAGTTTACCCCAACCAATGTTTCGAATCTCGTTCGTGTATTCTTTTACCTTCCTCTGGTGATAATTCAGATTCTCCCGAATATCTGGATTCAGCTAGGAGTCGAGTCTATAGATGGCTACATTTTTGACAGTAAAGAACGTCTTCATCCGGGAGCTCGAAATGCCGTTCATTCGTCAATACGATCTCCCAAGACTATTCAAGGGTGGTAAGTCGTAATAGTAAGTCGAATGAAAATCGTTTCAATTATCGGATCTTGTTACATAGGCCTTGTTTTGAGTGTTATTGTCACTGGTTTTCTTTCTCAATTCCGTTAATACCACATTCTAGACCAACTGCTACCATTTCAATTGAGCTAACGATAATAATGCTAACGTGTTATGGTTTAGAGCTAAAATTGCAAACAATTTGCACGTCACACACACTCTTCATAATTTTATGTCGCTAAAAGGCGTAAATGACATTTCAAACGTTTCATTTTGTAAAGAATTGTGAAATTTCGCGATTATTTTTTACATCAAAGGAAGGTTTGATGGAATGAATAGATAACGTTGGTAACTTTACGCTTTTGAGAATACAAAGGTCGAAAAAGGGTTTTTAAAAATATATTAAAAAAGAAATTATCAGAGCGAAAAACATTTTAATTTTGTTTCGAGTTAATTTAAGGATACTTGTTAATTTAATAGCGAAAAAACGTTTTTAAGAAAGAAATAGACTAATAATAATTACGACTCGGATCTTTAGCAATATGAATTCGAGTGTGTGGGAATAGTCACGGCTTGTTAAGCATTTCTAGTGGAAAGCAATTTGTTTTACATAATAACGTTTCACTTTAAACACGAATATTTAACCACGTAGAAAATTTAATGACAGTAGAATCTTGTGTAAAATTGCTATACTAAAAATGATGAACTGCTTCGCTCTCGAAGTATTTTTACTAGACGAAGCGTTTTCATAAGTTTTACCTAGTTTTATCTCCCGGGAACCTTGGGTTTCACCCGTGTCGCATGAAGATATTGAATAGAGCACACAATGTTCAGTTTTTTATTAAACTCTAACCTTTATGTGTATTGTGCTTTATATCATTATATTTAGTAAAAAGGAAAGAAAAAAAAAAGATAATCTACTATTAGGCTGTGGCAGATTTATGTAATACCCACAAACGTATCTAAGAACACTTGGACAAAACACAACGTCACCACCATAAAGCAGCGGCCTGGCTTTTGACAACTTCCAATGCCCTGATTTGCCGGAATGGGATAAGTGTCACTATCGCCTCCATATAGGTAGTCAATTTTCAAACGAAACTCCTCAACGGGTAGTACGGGAATCAAACTTTGCATACTCGTTTTAAGGGTTCCGTAATCAAATCGAAAACCTTATAGTGTCGCCATATCATTAAGCAGATATTATTAAGCAGGTTGAATTTTTCAAGTGGGCGTGGATAGTAAAATCAAACATTATGAGGAATAGCGAAAAAGGACTTTGATGATAACTAGAACTGCTTCATTGGATTTTAAAAAAGCGGCCAAGTGCGAGTCGGACTCGCTCATGAAGGGTTCCGTAGCAGCAAGTAACATAATATAAAAGTTCTTGTAGTTCGTTGTAACTTTGATCAATGTTTTTTGCGGTTTACGATTTATGACGTATTAAAAAAAAAAACTACTTACTAAATATCATTCAAACCAATTTTCGTTGGAAGTTTTCATGGTAATGTACATCATATATTTTTTTCAGTTTTATCATTCTCTTATTTTAGAAGTTACAGGGGGGGACACACATTTTACCACTTTGGAAGTGTCTCTCGCGCAAACTATTCAGTTTAGAAAAAAATGATATTAGAAACCTCAATATCATTTTTGAAGACCTATCCAAAGATACCCCACACGTATGGGTTTGATGAAAAAAACATTTTTGAGTTTCAGTTCTAAGTATGGGGAACCCCCAAAATTTAGTGTTTTTTTTTCTATTTTTGTGTGAAAATTTAATGCGGTTCACAGAATACATCTACTCACCAAGTTTCAACAGTAGCTCTTATAGTTTCGGAAAAAAGTGGCTGTGACATACGGACGGACAGACAGACAGACAGACAGACATGACGAATCTATAAGGGTTCCGTTTTTTGCCATTCGGCTACGGAACCCTAAAAAGGAAATATTCCTCGCCAGAAAAGAAAAAAATAACACACCTGTATTATTCTACCAATCGATAGACTCGGTAATAAGGATCCAATTTTTGTAGAAATAACACACGGCACACATAAGCAGGTATAATACTGACCTGAACTACTAGGCGCACAGGTGTAGTTCCCGGAGTCGTGAGGAGCAGCTCTTGCGATCAGCAGGCGACTGGTTCTCGTTCGCTGTTCAGTCTCCACGCTGATGCCGCCCCGTTGAGCATAGTTCACAACTTGCTCGCCTCGATACCAGTAAATAAAACTGCAACATAAATTCGAACGGAATTTAATTAAATCTATAACCCTGACAAATTACCCGATCGAATGTTTTATGCCATCGTTTATAGTCCAATATTTATTGTTTGTGTTTATTTAAAGCGATGTGCGGAAATTAATTTACACAAAATTGTTATTTTATCAACTCCTGGTACAGATCTACCAGACTATGTAATTATAGCTGGGAAGCGCTTCTGCTTTGAATATACATGTAGGTATTTACATTCAAGTTCAATTCAAAAATAATAAATTATTGAGTTATTTTGAAAACAACACTGGCATTCAGAAATTACGACCCGTGTGGCGCAATGGTTACCATGCCGGATCGCCGCACCAAGGGTCCTGGGTTCGATTCCCAGCGAGGCGGAAATTTGAATGATGAATTTGAATTTCTGTTCTCGGTCTGGGTATGAATGTCCTTGTCTAGTGTGTTGTCCATGGCACCCACGACACAGGGAATCCTAGTGTGGGGCTATGAGTGTGTGGCGTTATTTATTTATTTATTATTATTACATTATCTCTGTCAATTTGACAACTCTGCAGCATAGTTGGTAGCGACCTTGTCTGCAAAGCGAGGGGTCCCGGGTTCGATTCCCGGCCGGGGCAGATATTTATGTGTCAGATAAATATTTGTACTCGGGTCATGGGTGTTATTGTGATGTGTTATATGTGTAATCCATGCCATCCGCGACACAGGTAAATAACGTAGGTACTACCGGGGGTATGAGAGTGTAAGCTTTTATTTATTTATTTAATTATTACATTTTGAAACATTATCTATGTGTAATACATTTATATGCTACAGTTACGTATAACAGAGGTTAGACGTCCTATTATATGCTACTTGATACGGCGAGCGTGATACATGCCCCCGGGCTAAATGGGTTCTCGTGAGAATATGAATAAGGGTAATAAATTGTCTACACTGACGGCTTTATTTTAAAAGCATATTGAAACTTTAGCGATACTTACTAAAATTATTATTTCATATCACAATAAAATTGGTATAGAGAGTAGCTTAAAAGTGTCTGCTGCAAATAAAAAGTTTCTATACTACATAGTTGAAAATTATCTATTGAAAATTATGGCCTTCACAGACGAAGTATTGTATAATTATTAAGTAATGTTTAGATGTTATTTAACGTTGTTGGTTTTCAAAACCAGACCAAGCAGGGGCTGAAAATTGAATACTAGATTCTTAATGAACCATAAATTATCATGTAATATACTTCATTATTAACAAATTGGCATTACCATTTTTGCAAATTTAGCCACCAGTTTCACACCATCGCTTGTTTCAATATTGTGTCGATTCTAAAATTACCGCAATTACATATTCTAATTGAAAATTGTAAGCGTGCCGTATTCTATGTTTGTACAACGCTGATTGGATTCGCTTGATAAATATTTTGTCGAAGAAGATATTGGTTTATCTAACTAAAGCATCAAGTTACAGTTTAAATAATACAGACAAGCAGAGAAACACTAGTTTCATACCTTGTTCTAGTTAGAAGTGTTAATGAAGGAGAAAATGTGTGCGGAGGGCATAATGTTAACATTATTCAAAAAGCGGCCAAGTGCGAGTCGGACTCGCCCATGAAGGGTTCCGTAGCAGCAAGTAACATAATATAAAAGTTCTTGTACTTCTTTGCTTTTTGATCGATGTTTTTTGCGGTTTACGATTTATGACGTATTAAAAAAAACTACTTACTAGATCTCGTTCAAATCAATTTTCGTTGGAAGTTTGCACGGTAATGTACATCATATTTTTTTAGTTTTATCATTCTCTTATTTTAGAAGTTACAGGGGGGGGGGGACACACATTTTACCACTTTGGAAGTGTCTCTCGCGCAAACTATTCAATTTAGAAAAAAATGATATTAGAAACCTCAATATCATTTTTGAAGACCTATCCATAGATACCCCACTTTGACGAAAAAAATTTTTTTGAGTTTCAGTTCTATGTATGGGGAACCCCCAAAATTAAGGGTTTTTTTTCAACTTTTGTGTGAAAATCTTAACGCGGTTTACAGTATACATCTACTGACCAAGTTTCAATAGTATAGTTCTTATAGTTTCGGAGAAAAGTGGCTGTGACATACGGACGGACAGACAGACAGACAGACAGACAGACAGACAGACAGACAGACAGACAGACAGACAGACAGACAGACAGACAGACAGACAGACAGACATGACGAATTTATAAGGGTTCCGTTTTTTGCCATTTGGCTACGGAACCCTAAAAAGCTTTTACCTTCTTTATTATAAATACTATTATGTCTTTTGTGTTTATACAGGATATATTCTTATAGCTACTAATATATTTTTCAATCATATCGTAAAGTAAAAATATTTTAACGTTTTTATCACGTCAAAACAATTATGTATAAACAAGCCAACAACAGCCAGTATAAAGTTTTATTAGTTTAATCTCGTGTAAATGAAAACATCTCAAATTTTTGTGCTGGATTCATAATGACAATATTTCGTTATAATTTATTTAGATACATATTACTTTGCATAGTTTAGATCGAGACAAATAAGGAATAATGAAGGTTTTGAAGGGATTTTCATTATTAAAAACTTATTAAAAAAATTTCATACCTATCATACCTATACAACATAAGACGGATAAAGTTAACTTAAACCAACTGGTTAAAGCTTCCCATACCTCTTAAATAAAACACATTGAATCCTTGTTGAAAGGAAAAGGTTCTTTTTACTTGCTATTCGATAAGGCGAGCGTAATGCACGCCTAGAGGCAAACGGGTTCCAGTGTGAATATGAGGAGCCGTAATAAATTGCCCATATTGACGGCCGTATTAAAGACGGCGATTGTATTTTTATGTGCAAATACGAGTATGTTTTTATATATCATTAAATTACTGACAGGCACGGTCAGTTTTATGTTATGTACATACATATCGTACAAGGCTGAGATGGAGTATATGCTTTCGTATTTTTAGATCATCTCTGTAAACCATGTATCAAAGAGCATTTCAGTACTATGAACATAGATCTCTCTCTGTGGGCGTAGTTACACGTCAGGACTGTCGGGATACTAAATAAAACACACAATTCGACAGGCACAAGGATACTATTCATTTATTGCCTGATAACACCCGGTTTCTCATGAATTCGACGTTATTTAGTTTTACTTTGATTCCGCGATCTTACCAATCTGTCTACCATAATGAGATGACAGTTCAACTTATTTGAGTAATCATAGTATTTTTTAACCGATAAAATAAGATTCCGGAACGGTAAAAGCGAAAAATTTCATGACAATTTTTTAATAGTTTACGTTTTCACGGTCATATTATCTAGTTGGAAGGGTCTCTAGTATGAACTACCTCTGTGGTAGTGCTGATACCCATAATTTGCTGCACTGGTCTCGGATCGACTCCGACCATTTTAAGATCTCAGGCCAGGCTCAAAGTGTTCTATCGAAAAATAATCTCATAATTTGAAATGATATAAAATTGATGACACTTCTAGGAAAATTGTATCGCGCGAGCACAATAAGCGCGGTACTTCAATGCAGCACAGTGAAGTGAAGTGGTTGTAGAAGTTTATTACAACAGGCAGTTAGATAGTTGAAATAATTTCAACTTTATTTTTACAGTGAAATAAAATTTACATGACGGACACATTTCGAATACATCCAAACTTCGGACACAAACTGGAGAGTTTATTTGTAAATTATTTATTCTGTTTTTTGCCGGACGTAGATACACATGGCATACGGCAAAATTGAAATCGTGTTATATGTATTTCAAAAGAACTAATTATTATGTATCTACTATGTAGGTACAAAGCATGGGTACAAAGTTTTAATTATATATTTACGTTTGATTCTGGTGTAATTTTTGAGGTTTTGTAGTATTTGCGTTACGCCCCATTGGTATCTATATGAATTTATGTTTATTGGTTATGGATGTTCTTTTGGTTGTTACACATTTTACCTAAAGCTATAAAACAGCGAAATCGACTCACGAAGTCGAGTTGCAATAATCTAAATTTTACTAACAAAAAATAACCGACTTCAAAGTTACTCTAAAACTACTTGTCAGATCTCGTTCAAATTTATGTGGGATTACGGGACAAGCACGTCGATTCGATTTTTCGATTTCGTTCGTTCGATTTCGATTAAAAAAAGAATCATCGAAATCAGTTGGTGTGATATTGAGTTATTCGTCCATTTGTCGCGCTTACTTAATACAAATTTAACGCTTATATGGTTTTATCATGGATGCCATTGTCAGATCTCAATGAAATGGGACCACATGACAGCCACCAGCTTTCGATTAAAAAAAGAATCATCAAAATCGGTTCGCCCAGTCCAAAGTTCTGAGGTAACGAACATAAAAAAATAAAAAGAAATACAGTCGAATTGAGAACCTCCTTCTTTTTTGAAGTCGGTTAAAAAAAAGTAAAACGATTGGACGTCATACGGTCTAAAAATCAAAAATAATTGGATAAAATAGTTTAAGGGTAAGGGAACACTGTAAAATTAAAAACAATCGATACAACAAATAAATTGTGTGATACAACCATAATTAGTAAATTGATTAAATAGTTATTCGAATACAGCAGTACTGACACAATAATGATGAAGTGCTAGATAAATAAAGTCTCCATATCATAATAGACACTTTATCAACAGGGTTTTTCAGTATGTGTAGGGTAATGGGTCATAAATTTCGTTTTATAATATAACTAGCTTCTACCCGCGACTTCGTCTGCGTGAACTTTAGAATTGGGTCCTTAGAGGAAGTGTGATTAATAAAAAAATGATACAAAAATTCTCTGCTAGCTAGACCTGTAAACAAAATTTCCATAATATTTAATGTAGCACCCTATCCTATTATTGCGGGATATTAAACATCTGTGAGCCAAATTTCGACTGAATCCGTTTAGCAGTTAAGAAAAATCAAGTTAATATCATTTTAAAAATGGTTTAAAAAACGACAACAAACATATTTGAAATCAATTCCGTTATTTCCGTTCGTTCAGGAGTTACATAATTATTTGGTCTTCAAGATACACCATCGGGCCTGATAATTTTGGTCAATAAAATGCTAGTTTTGCAATGTCAAGTACCACCAACTAATATTATGTATTTTAAAAAAGTGTTATTGCCACCCGATCAGGAGTAACAACACATATTTTTTTGCCTCCAAGTTCACTATCAGGCGCTAATTTGGTCAATAGTGTACTGGTTTTTTAATGTGAATGTTACCAACAACAACAAACATCCATTCAGCAGTTATTACGGAGCGTATATTGAGCACGCGCCTCATGGTATACCTAGAATACAATGATGTCCTTAGCGACCGATAGTACCTACGGGTCCCGCCGAAACCGGTCGACGGGAGATCTTCTAGCGTATGCCAGTCATATCTGGAGCGAGGCCCTCGAGAAAAAATTTTGGTCTGGCTGCCAACCTTGTGAGATTCAACGTCACAAAAACTCAAGCGTGTCAATTCACCGGCAAAAGAAGCCCTTTCATCTTGGCTCCTATTTTTCAGAATGTATACTTGGAATACACTGACCACCTACAGTTATTGGGAATTGAAATATTCTCAAACATTAACATTGGGACTAGAAGGTTCATTGAATCCAAAGCTTTGGCTGCTGCTAGGAAGTTAGGCGTCTTAGCAAAGGTAAAGCGGTACTTCACACCAACAGCTCTTAATTTGTTCAACTGCTGTCACGTTTGAGCAAGTGCAGTTAAATGCAATGTATCATCATTGAATTCAATGAAGAGGTGTACTAAGGTGCTTACTGGTGAACCTATGCTGATTGAGATTATCTCCAAGGCTTCGAGCATAGACGTAGCCTCTTGTTATTCTATAGGCCACAATTTGGATTGTGTGCAGGAATTAGATGACAACCCCCCCCCCCTCCACCACTGAACATCCCGATGCCCGGCGGGTATTTCTTCCTTTCGTCTTCAACATCCAATCGGTACGGACGACGCTCTTTTCTTCATCTTTCATCTATCATTATTCAAATCAATAGAGAATAGGCTTTTACTAAGCTAGTGCGCTTTACCCATCAGGTAGCTTTTTAGCCAAGCATTAGCTTATTTCGCATTAAAGTTACATATTTTGTGTATGCAAAATATACCATCCATCAGGTCTTATATTTGCTCAATGATGTATACTGGTTTTGAAATGTCAACGTTACGAACAAAAACATTTTTTAATCATGTTCAGTTATTCCCATCCGTTCAGTATTTACATATTTTGCCTATAAGGTACACCATCAGGCCTTAAGTTGGTCATTTTGACATTAATTTTTTTGGTTTTGCAATGTCAAAGTAACTAAACTAAACTAAAACAAATATTTTTTATTCCTGTTCAGTAATTCACACCCGTTGAGGAGTTACCTATTTGTTCTCCGAGACACGCCATGAGACCCCTAGTTGGTTAATGAAGAGCTGGTTTTACAATGTCAACGACAACAAAAACAAACTATCTTTAAACTCGGTTCCATTTTTAAGTACCATTGAGAAGTTCCACTCTTCATCTCCGGAACCCATCATCAGATCCTCACTGAATTGAAGTAGGATTTACTTGACAAAATACCCAATATTATACAAAAAAATAATAATCAAAATCGCTTCATATACAACTAATCTATTAATTAAAATCAATGATACTGTATAACTAACGATCTTATTCAAAAAAGTTGTAGGATTGTAGTGTTCGGCCAAAAACATTGGCATATACAGCTACAGAAAAATAAATTTTGACATTTGACATGATAAAGCAGTTTTGACATTAGGCCAACACCGCACTAGGATTTTAAAGACGTACGCGTTCATCCGACATTTCAATAATGACTTGCTCAACCGGTTAAGGAAAGTTAATATTTTTTATTATAAAGAAAATATAAAAAATAGAAAGATATTTAAGAATGTTAATAACGAAATTTGATGATCTTTTGCAATCAATTAAACCTGACAAGAGGTCTTATAATAATACTTATATAGTACCTTTTGAGAGGTAGAAAAAAACTTGATAAGCTATATTGAAGTATTACTTGACGCGATGTTCGGCCCAGTGAATTGCAATTTGCTGCAATAGGCTTCAATTTTTAATGGATTTGTTTGGTTTTGAAAGGAGAACGGGGGATCTATTGTGAAAATATTGTTTGCGATGTCTGTTCTGATACTTTAGTACATTATACTTCAATGATAAGCTAGGAGTAATTTTCTTCAACGTAAACACGGACCTGAAAAGAAGACGGACGTAACCTCGTCTAATCGAGAGTGAAGCATAGCAATGGCCGCCCGCTTACCATGTGTGCGTAATTTTTGATTCGCGATTGAAGCAGTGAAGTGTCAATGTGTGGCTGTGTGTAGTTGTACGAAAAGAGAGTTGGTATTACTTTGGGTGCTTCACTGAATTTGTTCTTGGGTTTACGTCCGTCTTTTTTTAGGTCCGTGAACGTAATATGATTATTTTTTGTAGCTCACTGATTGCTCATTGGGTGCGAGGAGCGCTTTACAAACGCTAGTATGTAAGCAGCCTTAGTTTTCCGCAAAAATTGCTTTGTTGTTATATTTCATTATAAACAAGATCGATGGCTACTAAACCTGGCATTGTGTGATAAAAAATATCACAATGTGCATCACCGCAAAATACGGTATATTTTAGTTATTAAAAACAATTAACCATAATAATATTATTACAACTTAATCACTCAATCAGCTGTTTGAAGTTCGGCCATGTTTCATTTCGGACATCTGTAATGTCACTGGGACGAAAAACGTCAAACTGTTTTCCGATGACTATATTGTACCTCTTATCCCTCAGGAACAGGTATATTTCCCGGGATAAAAAGTATCCTATCTGGTAAGTTAGGTTGAAAGCTATCCGTGTGCCAAATTTTATTCATATCCGTTCAGCTGTTTTTGCGTGATTGAGTCACAAACATCCAAACATCCAAACATCCAAACTTTCACATTTATAATATTAGTAGGATAGTAGGATAAACGTCAAGCGCAGTCGCACACCCAACCTTTGCTATTTTATAGAAATTTAGAGCGAGCGACTTCATTCATCGTTGAATCTAAGGCTACTTTACCCAAAATTATCATTTTAAAGCCAGATATTTCGCAAACGGAACCCTACATCCAAAAGTGATCTTAGAAGACTCATAATATTTTTACAAGACCTTTCCAACGATTTCCCACACTATAGGGTACGTGACGAATATAAAATTCATCCTCACGTTACCTGTAGGGGAGGTAACCTAAAAAAAAATGTTTTTCAATGTTCTATTCTAGGATTTTGGAGTTTTAATAAATATGTATATCCATGCCAAATTACAACTTTCTAGCACTAAGGGTCTCGGCGATTTACTTTGGACAGACAGACGGATAGTCAGACGAACAGACATGATGGAACTATATTTTTTTAGGGTTCAAAGAAAATCGGAATCCTAAAAAAAGAAATATTTCATGCAATGTAAGAAAAAAAATGCAATTCACCTTTTTTGCCATCGTATCTAATTAATGCCAACGAAACCGATATCACTATTATCGGAGCAGCTGGTTTTATCAGTACCAATTTCTGAAAATTATAGTCAGGAACGAGAGCTGAACCCCCCTGATGGCCTCCAACCTCCCCTTAATCAGCCACCCCAAGCCTCGCATAACCCCTGGTCCGATTCTGTTATTAAAACTTCTTGTTTGTTTTTTTTTTTATAATAATAATATGAATCCTGAAAATAGTTCAATTATTATAAACTGATTGTTTAAATAAACCGATATTCTTGAGGCGTGAACCATGTCACGTTTAGACGTCCGTACGGTTCGGCCGCTCAAATCGAAGTGAGCTCTCGGCAGTTTAGCAACTGGTTTTATATCGCCTGATTCGTCGAATGATCTGACTAGGGTGATATCGAGTATCGAGTATCGAGTATCTTATCGAGTAAACAAATGGAAGTAAATTCGTAATCGAATTATAATGAAATATCGACTTACGCGCCGATACGGCCATTCTGCAACAAGGTCGCCTCGACCTTAAAAATAATAACAAAACACTTTACATAAGAAAGGAAAAGTAGGGAGGCCCCTGTCCTCAACCTAGTCATCACATAGTAGAGAGGCCCCTGTCCACCATCTACTAGTGAATCCTATCTAGGGAGGCCCCTGTCCTCAACCTAGTCATCACATAGTAGAGAGGCCCCTGTCCACCATCTACTAGTGAATCCTATCTAGGGAGGCCCCTGTCCTCAACCTAGTCAACACACAGTAGAGAGGCCCCTGTCCTCCATCTACTACAGCAATTAAAAATAACTTACTATTATTTTGTAATTATTCAATCTTTCACCTCATTCGTCACAATCGACGACTCAATAACCTCAACTTCTCACCCTTCTTACTGTCTGTTCCATGACCTTCAACTCTGCGCCGATACGGCAGCATCCTTGACACATTCACCTGATTTGGATGTTGCAGCGCTTGCTGCAGTCGATCGCGAACAAAGCTTCATACTCGTAACTCTGCTTCCAACTTGAGTGAACTGGCAAAAACCATCCATATTATCCGTGGAAATCACGACGGAAATCATTATGAGAAAGCGTTGCCAATATAGGATCTGTAGGACAAGATTCAAATAGAGAGAATCAACTTTACAACAATTCGTCAGGGTCGCAGTTCATCAATATTAGAGATTTCGTCCTCAAGGGTCCTTATGTAGCAGCAGTAAACATATAAATGATGACGTACATTGTAATAATTCTTTATATTTTACTATCAAACAAATTTCTATGGATTCCGCCTATCGAACGTTACTCATTTAATGCAAGACTCGTGGCCAGTTTCCAACCATCTCTTGTTTTTGATTCAACAAAGCCACGCATCATTTAAATGTTGTTTATCTCCTCTTTATGGCGTCTTACTCCCCACTACTTAGGGTCACGATTCCCTAATCGTTGCACATCTTCTGCCCGACGATGTGTTGCACATCCGTGCATACTCAGTCCGTCTACGAATATTCAGAGTTCATTCTGGGCGCTGTCGCTGGTAGTACATACAGCGTCGCTCAACTTGATTTTCAGATATGCGCCAATTTGACCAATTCACCAAGCTGGACTAGGACATTCCATTTTGCCCACCGTCAACCTTGCCAGCAACGACTTTTCCAGCAATCTGACTGAAAAACTTGAGTACTTAGCATAGATAGAAAGCGGAAATTTGGGTCCCAAAGCAAAAGTAGTTGCGCTAGATTTATATATTTGTGCTTTCCAGCTATCTGAAGCATTTTCTTCCCACACGACATCCCAAAAACATTGGCATGGCCGCAATTAGCCCTCCTGTGTTCAGGTCTCTACCCCGTAACCGTAAATAGAGAACACCTAAGAGCCGTCTTTGTTTCGACTCAGAGCGAAATGCTTTGATCAGTCCATATACTCGCAGTAGTTATTTTTGCCACTTTCATTTCCAATCTTCTTTAAATCCGTAATTGTTTATATTGTCTTTGTAATAGATAAAGTCTTCAACAGTTTAAATCCAAATACATTCGCGAGCCGTAGTCTGCTACCACGGTCGACCACCGCTAGTTTAATTTTTCTTTGTCTGAATCTAAGAAACATCTCTTATCCAATTCACTCTGTATGGCAGAAGTAGACTATTTCAACTTCACTGGTGACTAGTAGATTAGAATCATTTGAGTATAGGAGGTCTTCACCTTAAAATCTCTTTAGATTTTAATGCCAGCTATAGTTTTTCCACCATTCCAGCTTTCGCAAGTCCCTCTGATAGAAAGGTCCCTCCATGAGCGTTATGAATGGATAAAAAGGATACATCCAACAGCTTTTCAAAACTAAAGAGTTCCGATATTGTTTTCGTTATGGCTGCTTGTAGTTCTCACTTACACTATCATCATCTATTCCACAAGTCATAAAAACGTCTTCCATGGTAAACATGTCGAACCTTCCATACAAAATTGAATATTGAATAAATTGAAATCGCTGTCCAACTGCGCCGCAATAAAAGCAGTAAACGTGAGCACTCGAGATGGATACTAAACCGTGCGAGAACTGTTACGTAGGCATCACTTAAATTTTCTCTATTTGGCCATCTATTCCACGTGTAATTTTTCTTTCCTTTCTTATATCGGCTAATCGCATTCTCATAATCTGTTTATTATTACTGTGTAAATTTTGTAAATTAATACTACTCCTGCAATCCCCTGAAGTATCTTATTACTTCCTCAAAACGATGACTTCGTAGTGATTTGAACAAGCAACATTCTTCTTTTGCATGAAATAAAGATTCAATAAGTCTTCAAATTCTCCAGCACTGCCTTCGCTCAAAATTTTTACAGAATCTTAACCGAACGAATCAGCAAAAAGCGTTGAACTCATGTGATATGGCTGTTACATCTGTTAGTTCAAAAAGCGACGAATCCCGCTATTCATAAAATATCCAACTGACCTGGGATATAAAAGCCATGGTTTCATAATTGTTGCATCTTGCTGGTGCTCCATTTATAAAGTGGAAGAATCACAGACCCTGTCCAATCGTCAGGCCACTCTCCAGTAAACCAGACGTGGTTACATATGAACATTTCAAATATCCATACCTTGTCCCCAAAGTATCCGCCGCAAACAGGTCAACTGCGGTCAAAGCAGCGATGACCACAAATTGAATAATTAGAGATCCTTGGTCAAACAACTCCACGCCGTCGCAATGCGTGACAATCATTTGTTCGCTAGAGTTCAGGAATAGAGCTGGGTACAATAGTTTCACCACTGGTCAGTCACTGCGCCTAATTTCGAAGTAGCATACTGGTCCCATCCTTAATCATTTAACTTTAAGCCTCAACCATTTAGGGAGAAGTCTGATTTTCTTATACAGTTCTACGGCTCTTTTGCCATGCTACTCACATCTTCAGAGCGCCAGAACGCAGATACTTCCTCGTGTCTTATTACTGGGCTCATTTCTGAGCATTCTTCACAATCCTCATGTTTTGATAGAACGCTGGTATTGAAGGCCCTTTGTAGATGATGATTCCATTGCCTTCCACCCGCAAAAAAAACACAACCTTCGATCGTATGTACCTTCGATACGATACATAATCCATAGGTTGGCATTCCACGCATAATTATCACAAAGTTTTATAAACTTGAATTAAACTCAGACGTTATACGCCCTCACATTCATGGCCCCACAGTAGGACCCGCGTCGTGGGCACTCGAAGCCAGGACCTCTGGTGCGGCGGCAGCCGTCCAGCATGGCAACCATTACTCCACAGGTCGTCACGTTGTAATCAATTGCATTACACTTTTCACTATTTCATGATATGCGGGTTCTCTCAAGTGGATACCGGAGTACCTCTATGTAACTCTAAAAAACTATTGTTATCACTCACCATAATCTTAATAAAACGATGATTTTGTGATTATCTCCAACAATATTCCAGCGTTATAGTAGTCAATCATGGTTCTTGGAGTGGTAATACGCTCAAAAGACCAGCCGTTGACGTGTCAAATCAGATACTTGCGGATAACATCACTTAGGCGTACGGCCACACACACAAACACGCTCCCCTTTTTTTAACGGTCCTCGCATCTTCAACCATAGGGCTGGACGGGAACACTACATAATACGCTAGGTGACCCCAAATCGTATTCTCTTTACTATATCACACGGTAGATTTCTTGAACTGTCCGCGTTTTGCTTTCTGTACAAATAAATCTCTCGTTGTACAACTGACATCCCTTCAGTATCTGGAACACAGATTTATTAAAAAAAAAAACAAAAGCTAAATTCAAGACCTTTTTAAAACATGAATCGCTTCTGGCGCCACAGCGCCATGAAACGTTCCACTTGTTTTTCCTCCTCACACCACCACGTTCATAGAGTTGGAAGTCGTTGAAGCCAGAGAATCCCACGCGCCAAACGTTCCTGGCCCGGAATCAAGCTTGTTGCTCCGCAGGCAGGATCACTACCAACTAGGCTACAGGGCCGTCAATTACTTATGGCATATCTTGTCTTGATTTGTACCCGCAGTTTGCCATTACCTGTGCGACGATGCCGTCACATCACCATATTTCACACGTTCAAGTTCCATGGTGACCGTGCCAGGAGCTGACACTCGTTTCCCCATATTTATCACTACCAATAGGCATATAATAGAAAAAAAAAATAATAACGTCTTACCAATATAATCGCTATGGCACTTACACTCCTTGCTGAAAATCCTGGTTTACGTATCCCGCTTCTGATATCGGAGCAGCTGGTTTTATCAGTACCAATTTCTGAAAATTATAGTCAGGAACGAGAGCTGAACCCCCCTGATGGCCTCCAACCTCCCCTTAATCAGCCACCCCAAGCCTCGCATAACCCCTGGTCCGATTCTGTTATTAAAACTTCTTGTTTGTTTTTTTTTTTATAATAATAATATGAATCCTGAAAATAGTTCAATTATTATAAACTGATTGTTTAAATAAACCGATATTCTTGAGGCGTGAACCATGTCACGTTTAGACGTCCGTACGGTTCGGCCGCTCAAATCGAAGTGAGCTCTCGGCAGTTTAGCAACTGGTTTTATATCGCCTGATTCGTCGAATGATCTGACTAGGGTGATATCGAGTATCGAGTATCGAGTATCTTATCGAGTAAACAAATGGAAGTAAATTCGTAATCGAATTATAATGAAATATCGACTTACGCGCCGATACTATTCTAAAGACTATAATTTAAATCGTAGTTGGAATTATGTGTGTATTATTACCCTATAACCATACTATAAAGAGAAAACGAATATTAATATTCTCTTTTACTGGCACACAAGATAAGTTATTTTTGTGGCTTGCTTGTTAAGAAGACAAGTGAACTACATAATTTTTTGCTCCTGTTTGTGTGCCATTATGAAGCATCATTATTTTACCTTATTAGTTTTCCTTTTTATTACTACCTATTTGATGGATATCTCAACGCTGAATGTTAAATTTAATAAATATTTTATTAAAATTGTATGCATTGGTATGTGTTACGGTTTCGCTTCCAAATATTACCTTGTTCAAAAAAGTAAAAAAAAATATCTTGTAACGATATAAGCATCTTCTATTCATGTGTGGTATATTTTAGTATACATATAATCCCTACTATAAGTACGGTCTATTGAATACAAATAATTATATTAGAGAAATTGATGACTTTTACATCAATAGTTCGATCTATTAATGGTTTGTTGTTAAAACAAGCTTAAAACATTTGTGCCTTTTAAATGTTTTTTAGAATATAACCACAGTTGGCTCCGATACAACCAACGTCCAACACGTTAACGAGGACATCATTTTGTACATTATCATTTGTTGAATATTTATGTCTACCGCAGCGTGATCACAAATGAGCATACAAGCAATCTGTATTCAGAATAACGGAACGTCGGAACCATAGCAATCTAAGACCACTTAAACGGCTTTCAACACAACTGACTGGAGAGTAATTGTGGATGGATCTAGTTTACAATTGGTAGGTACCATGTATCACGTAATTATATAAAAATTGAGATCTAAATAATTACATATTACCAACAAAATATTAGCAACAACGCTGGGCAATACTAGGTGGAATTTCCAAATGTTTTGGATGAAAACCTACATAATTATGAGGAATAAGTACCCTATAGCGTGTGACGCAATGGTTACCATGCCGGATCGCCGCATCTAGGGTCCTGGGTTCGATTCCCAGCGAGGCTGAAATTTAAATTTCTGCTCTCGGTCTGGTGTCAAGTGTTCCGTCTTTGTGTGTTGTCCATGGCACCCATGACACAGGGAATCCTAGTGTGGGGCTACGAGAGTGAAGCGTTATTTATTTATTATTATTTATTTTTTATAGCTTGAGTCAGCCTCCAAACAATGATTCGTTTTCAGTCCATGTTGTTAATGGTGTCCACGAGCGAACGTATTCACCATTAAGTACCATCAAGTGGATTGTCAGCTCGTTTGCCGGCTAGTTACATAATAATTCTTTACAAAAAATAACAGACTTCAAAATTAGGGATAACTCAAAAACTACTCGTCAGATCTCGTTCAAATTTAAGTGGGATTACATGACAAGCACCAGCTTTGGATGAAAAGAATCATCAAAATCGCTTCACCCAGTCGAAAGTTCTGAGATAACAAACATAGAAAAATACAGTCGAATTGAATACCTCCTCCGTTATTGAAGTCGGTTAAAAATCGTCAGACATGTAGTTTTAAATATAAAGTTGCCATTGTAAACGCACAGTTAAATCCTATTTAAAAAAGAATTAATATTCAATAGCATTTTAGCAAAGTCATATCATATTTACAAGACAACAACATCTTCACAAGTAATAATTTTTTATGTAAACAGTTTTTAAAGTGTACTCTGAATTGAATACTTATTTTCTAAATTTAATTATGTATTCTTTTGTCTAGCTTAGGAGGACCTTTGTACAATTAAAACGCTTTTACTCAGAGAGACATCAAGCTATTTCTTTTAAATGGCTTCTCTAAACGTCCATTTACATCTTTAATAGTCTTCTTTACAATATTTTGTCATTTTATTAATATAAAAACTTGATATTTATGACTGCTAAAATGTTTTTCAACATAAATTTAAAAAAAGATGATAAGAAAATAAATTCAACTATATTTTAGAAACTGAGGATAATTTTACTTTGTACTACACTGAATTAGTACAATTGGGTACGTATTCTAAAAATAAAAGAGTAGGTACTAATTTAAGGTAAATATAGCAATCCTATATTCCTTCTACGCCAATCCTTTTACGCTATTTATCCAAAGTGAATTAATTTAGTGAAATTTTGTACCTATTTTTATAGCATAACGTGCCTGGGACCATGAAGGAAAATATGCCGGAGGTGGAATTGATCCCCTAAAATAACATTTACCTAGTCGAGTTTGTAATCGTGGCTTCGTGGCTTGTCAATTCGCGATTATTCTGCATGAGTTCGTACGTTACTTTGACTGTATTTCAGTTACTTCAAAGGCACGAGAATGTAGCATGTATCCTTTTTGTTTCCATAAACCGTTTAAGGCTCCAACTTACGGTGTTGTAAGCATTGATATGTTTCAGCCTACAGTCGATACGAGCCATGATTTTACATTTGAAGCGACGTGGTTAATACGTTTTTTTAATTTCGTAAAGTGTAACATCATGTCCTACGTGGGCGATTTAACGCGAACGCGATCGCGAAGCGAACCGATGCGGATTCAGTGCGACGCGAAGCGAAGCGGCGTCTCTGTCCTACGTGCACGCGAATTGTCACTTCACCGCCATTGAAATACGCCGCGCCGCTGAAGTTCGCGCGAAAATATCAAACCAACACCGTGTCCTACGTGGGCGATTCAACGCGAACGCAATCGCGAAGCGAACCGATGCGGATTCAGTGCGACGCGGAGCGAAGCGGCGTCTCTGTCCTACGTGCACGCGAATTGTCACTTCACCGCCACTGACATACGCCGCGCCGCTGAAATTCACGCGAAAATATCAAACCAACTGATCGCGTTCGCTTCAAACCGCGCCGCACCGCAACGCCCTCTACGTGCTTTTGGTCACGTAGGACACTTCAATACATCTCGACTGTTTGTTATTTTCGCTTCGCGCCGCTTTGCTTCGCGTTTGCGTTGATTCACCCACGTAGGACAGCGCGCAACTGATCGCGTTCGCTTCAAACCGCGCCGCACCGCAACGCCCTCTACGTGCTTTTGGTCACGTAGGACACTTCAATACATCTCGACCGTTTGTTATTTTCGCTTCGTGCCGCGTCGCTTCGCGTTCGCGTTGATTCGCCCACGTAGGACAGCACGTAAGGGCGTTATTATCGGCACACGGCTTCGAGCACACGCGCAGAGTTGCCAGCCTCTGTATTCTACAGGATACATTTTCGAGAGTGTGTGCAGGAGTTACACGATTTGATTCCGCCATCCCCTTTCCACCGTCGAACGTCCCAACGCACGATGGGTACCCATCCCTTCGTCGTTAACATCTCCCCTGTATGAACGACGCGCTTCGCTTCATCATTTATTATACGTACAGTGAAAGATTGGAATAAATTGCCCGCGTCAGTGTTTCCGCTCGATTATAATAATATAATAAATTGCTCGATTGTAAGTGTCTTCAAGGCAAGAGTGAATAAGCTTTTACTAATTTAGTGCGTTTTACCATCCATGACTACATCGCCACTTACCATCAGGTGGGGTTGTGGTCAAACATTAACTTATAAGATGCAAAAAAAATTGCAAACAAAACGATGTACAATACAAATGAGAGTACTTACGAGTATACTATAGAATGAAACGGTCCCAATAATTATAGTTTCTAACTAACTGGACAAGTTTAATGAAAACTGTTCGCCACTCGGGGAGTCCGACAAGAACATGTCTGAACTGGGAGATGGCAGGGTGAAATTAGCGAGTCAACTACAAAAGCTTGTAATCGGACATGTGGGTTATATGGCTGACCCTAGTTTTAGTAGTTTGCCGTTGTTGTTGTTTATAATAAGGAAATATTATTACGATTCCTCTCTTTGTTTTATCAGGATTAAAATGAAGATATGACTATCTGCTTTTTCATTGAAATAGTTGTAGTTAATGGCTTCAGAAATAATTTGTTAATATAATTGGAAATTCATTAAAGATTTTTGCCAGTTTCTTTAATATGATCTTAACAAAAGTTTCGTAAAAATCCCTGATTTTTGCTAATTTTATTACAATCAATAATCGTGTCCAAATCGACTGATGTCACTTTGAACAAGGCCTTTACTAATTAACTTTATTTTTACCTTACATATTGGGTATTAATTCACTAAAATCTAGCAGTATGAAGTTATTCAATTTCAGGAATGAAAGGCCCCCTGCAGGCACACGTCTCTTAGTAATGTGGGTCCTCCGGGATCAGTAGCCAGTTCGAGTTCCGCAAGTTCTTATACCCGAAGGCTTTCAACGATAACTGGGAACGACGCTTTGGCTTCAAACTAATCAAATTTTGCCACTAGCAGTCATTCAGATATATGTGAGTATAATATAAAAGAATACATCTATTTGTTACTTGAATATATCTACTTGTATTTTTATTCATTTAATAATTTTTGGTTGCCTGGAAGATATCTTTATGTCTATAAGGCCATTTGTGTTGTATGTTCTGTGTTTTATTATATGTTGCTTATTAAATATACTTTTTATATAGAAACAATAAAGATAGTAAATAAATAAAAAAAAATTAAAACATATCGATAAACTCCACAAGGTTCCTAAATTCTAATCGTTGCTTACAAAGTGTAAGTTTTATTAAGATACAACTACACTCTCTGTCCTAAAACCCACTAGGATGTCGATTCTCTTTATTGGGAAGAAGCTTAAAATACATAACTCATGAAGTGGCTTGAATAAAAAATGTCGCCTTCCTCGTGGAGCGTATCACCCTATCAATATTCAAATTGAAGGTCCCTCGCTGAGAGATCTCAGGCACATGGTACCATTAAATGGTGATAGGCGAAGAATACTCCACTTACGGACCTCAGCCGACCCTTTTATCTGAAAATAAGCTTATCACGTGTATGGATGTGAAACCTAAATAAGTGCCTTGCGGTTTGAAAAGATACACAACATGCTTTCCATTATGAGATGAGTGGTTCCGTGCTCTATTCATAACTTTCGCCCTTAGAAATAGGTGAAACCTTACATCGTAACTTCACTAGACGCGGCTCATATTAATTGCAGTGTTTGTGGGGGCTCAGAGCATAGCGTTATAAGGCGGGAGATTTTCTTCGTCTTTTTTTTTTTATGTGACTTAATTTCCATCTCTTAAGTCACTGTTGTGTTCATTTAATTACTCTGAATAGAATAATCAGACAATTATTATTCGTCTTCGTCTTTGATTATAGTTCTTGTATTAAAATTTTATTTATTATTTTTTCTCACAGCAACTTCAGACGTGCGTTCATTTGACTATTAAAAGAATAAAAAAAACTTGTTACTTAACATCGTCAGTTAGCTTAGTCAAATGATGCCATGACGAGACCATAATTAAGGCTTTACATCAAATAGTTATCATGTCTCATGTAGAGCCAACCTTCTCACTCTACAAGCCCTAACTTCACAAAATCTACACTTTAGTCAAAAATTCAAAATATATGGCTTGGTCGTTACTACAACAACTATTGTATAATAGAAAAATAATTAACAGTGAATAAATTTTTTCACCTTACGCCCATGTGACAGAAGCGAAACGGCCAAGCCACATATTTTGATGTAGAGCTATAATTTTATTATGGTCTCGTCTTGGCATCATTTGACATGAAAATGTGTTTGATGGGATTAATATGTCTCTGTCAAGCGCATAAAGTGACAGCTATACATATAACAGCTGTATAATAATATTTCTAGGAGTGACAAAAGATCGGGTTGCTGTTATTTATGGGTATTGTGAAATATATTAAAACATTCACGTAAGCAAAATCCAGCTTGCTAGTACAATGGATACATAAGTCATAACGTTACCTCGCGGTACAATACTCATTTCCTCAATACGGAGCGTATTGGCATTAGTACGGTGGTTGGATAAAGTTACCAGTTATATTGGGCGAGGTAAGCTCTCTCGGGTTGGTTAACATTTTGTTTTACCAAATAAATCAAAATATATTGCCCATAAACGGTAATAATCCGTAGCTTACTATAAAAATCTTAGTCGTTCACTAAGATTTTTCACTGGCTCTATAAAGCAATGTCTTAAATTTTCTTTATTAAAATTTTTGTTTTTCTTTTGTTTCAACGTGATAATCTCGGGAACTGCCAGTAGGATTTGACAAAATAGTTTTGTATATGATAGTCATTCATAAGGACCTATATTTTAATAAATTAGAACTATGCTATATTTTTATACTTCTTAACAATAATCTAAATTTTACTAACAAAAAATAACCGACTTCAAATTTACTCAAAAACTTCTTGTCAGATCTCGTTCAAATTTATGTGGGACTACATGACAAGCACCTGCTTTCGATTAAAAAAAGAATCATCGAAATCGGTTGGCATGATATTGAGTTATTCGCCCATTTGTCGCGCACATACTTAATACAAATTTAAGACTTACATGGTTTTCTCATGGATGCCATTGTCAGATCTCAATAAAATTTAATTGGGACCACATGACAAGCACCAGCTTTCTATTAAAAAAGAGTCATCCAAATCGGTTCACCCAGTCGAAAGTGCTGAGGTAACAAACATAAAAAAAATACAGTCGAATTGAGAACCTCCTCCTTTTTTGAAGTCGGTTAAAAAGGAGTAACTTCAGGTACATTACTCCTAAAAGAATATAAGTTACAGAACAATTATTGAATATTAATCAAAGCTCCAATGTAGTTAGCAGAGATAATAAGTACCTATATTCCTACTAAGTATTCCCGCTCAGAATGACCAAAATGAAAAAAAAATTAAAATCTAAATGAGAGGTAGAATATCAAGCTGACCTCGATGCATACTGACTAATTGTAAAGGAATGCATAATAGAAGGTAATGTGAAACTATTGTCATTAGTCGGCCCCTTTTGTGCAGTCCATAATTCATTTAAACTATGGAAACGTCTAATTTATTCACGTAGCAGTGCCCCGACTTTCAAGTTTTTATAGCAGAAATGTAAAATATTTCTTGCCAACATTTATTAGCATGATGAAGTAATTTCCCATAATTGTTATGTTTAAAAGCAACGCCGTCCTATGTAGGTTTAGCTCTCTTATTATTGACCATAGAAGCCAATTATATAGTAAACATAATAATTAAATTGTAAGCGAGAAAATAGTATGAAATTACGAGCGTTACCTACATATTGATGATTAAATATATTACACATAATGTTTATATTAGACTAGCTTCTACCCGCGACTTCGTCCGCGAGAATTTAGAATGAAATCCAGATCATACTAAAATTTAGATGTTAGGTTTAGGTAAAATAAAAAAATGTGTGTCAGACTGGAGTTTAACGTCATCTAGTTTGTAATCGTCAAATCAGTAATAACGGATGATGATGATGATGATGGAGGATGATGATGATGAAGAATGATAATGTATGATGATGATGATGATGAATGGTGATGATAATGATGATTGGAAATGATGATGAAAAATGATGATGATGGATGATGATGATGAATGATGATGATGGTGATAATGATGAATTGTTGTGATGATGGTGATGAATGGTGATGATGATGATGATGTACGATGATGAAGACGAATGACGATTATGATGATAATGATGACTGAAGATGATGGAGGATGATTATGATGAAAAATGATGATGATGAATGACGATGCTAATTATGATAGTGATGATGATGATGATGGTGATAATGATGAATGGTGATGATGGTGATAATGATGAATGGTGATGATGATGATAATGAATGGTGATGATGATGATGAATGGCAAATTTCGTACAACCTAACAATCAATCACCAACGTAGGTCTAAAGACACTTAGATCTTAATTCTATTTCAATCGGTTCACAAATAAAAGTGACACCAATTAAAAAAATCGCGTGTAAAAATTTTTTTGAGTAGGGTAGTGTGGGTACTAAGTCATAGGGTACCTGAAGCGAAGCAAGGGCAATTGCTCCCTACTGATAAATAAGTGTGTATTTCAACAGTTTCTAATTTCTGCGAGAAAATATTTTGATCCGTAAGGGGTGTTAATCGTTACAGCCTAGTACAAATAAAAATGTAATGATTGGCACTAGCAAAACGTAATGTTTCATAAGGCAAAGTAAGTAAAATCGTGAAAATCACATCTATTTACGACATAATTTAACAGAAACAACACCAAACTTCTATATTTATTTACCAGGGGCGATAAAATCGTCACACAATGTTAGTCCCGCCTTCTGTTTTTCTTAATTTTCGTCAGTCTACTGCAACCCACGAGTCCCGTACTTTTAAAAAATCGACAGATACAAAATAGCGGGAAAATCAACTACGAAAATGTTGTCATTTCATGAAACGAAAATTTTACTAATTAAAAGTAAAGTTACCATACTTAAAAATAATAATTTATGCTTAGTTTATGACATAATACGAAAAAGGTGTCAATCGTTGGGGGAGTGCCAATATTACTAGACTTTACCCTACTCTGTTTATTATGCTTCTTTTCACCCTAATATTCAATATATGATAGGAACCTATTTATATCGCATCTACATCTATACATACAAACTCCCGACCCCCTGCAGATATCAACATAAATTGTTATGCGTTTGGATAGAAACGTAATATTCAAATACGAATATTATAATGTCATCAGATCAGCACAATAAATTATGTATGTAGGTATAGATAGGCTTCATACTTTAAACAACTGTAAATACTGTAATCGATACGAAAGGAGAGTTCTTGAATGACGATCGCACCTTGGTAGAAACAAAACTAGAGAAAATTGACAAAGTGAAGAATCGAGGATTGAAGTATATAGCGGGAAACGCTGATTTCAGAGAGCTTAAGAACGATTGTC
This sequence comes from Thymelicus acteon, assembly GCA_951805285.1. Lineage (NCBI taxonomy): Eukaryota > Metazoa > Arthropoda > Insecta > Lepidoptera > Hesperiidae > Thymelicus > Thymelicus acteon. The sequence goes on along the minus strand of OX638229.1, from coordinate 7,600,858 downwards.
TGAATGGCGCCGAGAAGGCATTACGAGTATGTGGATAGATAGATTGTTTTTTAGGCTACAATAGTTGGAATGTAAAGTTAAAGAAATAGCTTAGCTTTCTTCTAAGGTCTACAATAAAACTATGACTTCTTACCTTCTTTCGACCGTGTAAGTTCTCTACGTGAGCATTAACATTAAGTGTTTACGTAACAGTAAGTGGCCACCATCGTCCATAGACAATAGATTGATTCACAGCTGAGCAAACAGACTAACACAACTTTGATGACTTCATTAGTTATTCACAAATATTGTTAGTCATCATAATCTTTATAAGGAAACTCAAAAGACATACTTTCTGTAACTGTATTGATTTTTTTTTATTTCATTTAGGAAACAAAATATTTTTTCATTAATTTACGTCTGCCTGCTTGGGCATCATGTGAAAATCCGTGAACGAATTTCTTGACAGTTGCAAAGTTATCATTTGATAAAATGGCTACTTGATTCAGCCGTCGAATTAAACTCTGCATACTGTTTGTTGTTTGCACTAGGTTTGTTGGTACAATATACAAAAAAGGTACAAAAGCTATGAATTAAACAGCTATGCTAAACCTCGGTTACAAGTTTGTACGGAAATTGAAAAAACTGAAAATTTATATCATGAACTTGTGACACGGCATCGTGCCGTTTATATTTGTTCTAACCGGCCTGCAAGCAAAACATGTTGAGTAATTTTAATTAAAAAGCTTATTATTTGATTTTACTTAGAAGTTAAACATGTAAAATTACGGGTAATTATATTGACACAAATAACAAACACATTAATCTTATGATTACGAAGTGTTATAAACACGTGACACTTGTATATTTATAATAATGTACAAGAATTTAAACATACGTATGCAACATAAGTTTGTAAATATTTTATATTTTTTAAAGAACGGTTTTGCATTGCTTAAGACAAAGCGGTTGCGGTTCGTGCTGTGAGAAATACGTGTATCCATTATTTACAAAATTCCTTGTATCTGGCTTGTGTGAAGTTTCACAACATGTTGTGAATTTGGAGATGACATGAAGCGGCGCGGCGCGACATGACACCTCAGCGAAAGGATCTTAAAAACTGTCTAAAAATGCAAGTAAGCTGAAAATGTTGTTTATTATTCCTTTAAAGATATATTCGTTTTATTTGCAACTCTTCGCATCATACGGTTATCGGTACTTTTATCTATTCAAACGAACTGCACGGATAGAGTCTCTCCTCGTGATTCTGGGAATGCAGATCGAGATGTAATCTGATGATAACATTTTGCGACCAGTTGCTTAGTGTCGTTCGAAGCTCAGAAGCTTTCAAGATTGTGTTAAATTTATCATTGTAGGTTTTTTCTTATTTTTCGTCTACTATGAATTTATTTTGAAAACGTTTCAGTAAGGTACACCATACGTTTAGTAATTCAGAAATAAGCTGGGCTTGTTACCATATTGTTACGTTCCGACGGTACTCATGCATGGTGGTAGAATATTTTACCCGACTAACTCCAGCTAGCAGCTTCCTAAAATCAACTGTGGAATATTTTTTGCGAGTTTAAGTTTTACAGTATTAAAACGTTAACTCGTTGGCAAATGCCCTCTAAAGTAACAACGAATATAGGCTATGGAGATTATTATAGACATCTGACTTCGTAAATATATAACGTAATATAAATCTTTCATAATATTGATGCCATCTTCCGATCAACCATTTAAAACATTCCAGTGATGATTTAAAGCATTTTTATATTATTTCTTGATAACTGTAATGCTCTCAAATGGAAGTGATTTTGATTTATTATGACTCGGTCGATCCGTTTAACTGGTCATAACATTCAATCGTAATAACAGACGGTTAATAATATTCAATTTTAAATTTCAACGTAATCTGTAACGTGTTTAACGTAATTTTGTTGTGTGTGTGTGAAGGTTTTAACTAGTAAGTAAAACCAAAGTGTTAAATGTCGGTTTTCTGTAGGGCAAATTTCGGGGAATGTTTGAGGAATTGTTTGAGATATTTTCCACATCCCCTTTTCTCGATCGAACGACACGACGCACGGCGGGTATCCATCCTTTTCTCCTGAACTTCCCCCCGGTCACCATCACGGATCACATTCCCTTAACATCAGGTGGGATTGTGGTCAAGGATTAACTTATTTCACTTTATTCTAGTCTGAAGTGACGTTATAATACTTTTATTAATACACTAGCTTCTACCCGCGACTTCGTCTGCGTGGACTTCAGAATTAGATCTTAAGAAGAATGAAGAGTATGATCAATAAAAGAAATGATAAAAAAAATATATGCTAGCCATTTTTAATTATACCACTTATCTTGAGGGAACGGTCTATCCCGATATAAAATTTAAACTTAACTCACCCAGTTTTAAACTTTACCACCATGGAACACGATCCATGCAACTGGGTCGAAATATCGGAATACAAAATAAATATCATAAGTACTTGTATTATAGTAAAATCTATCCCCGATATAAAAAGTACCCTATCCTTTAATGCGTTATATTAAATATCTGGAAGCCAAACTGAAATTAAATTCGTTTAGCAGTTTAAGCGTTAGTGAATACGAAACATTCACATAATTTCATTTTAAAAATGGTTTAAAAACAACAACAAATATCTTTGAAATCAATTTCGTTATTTCCGTTCGTTCAGGTGTTACATAATTATTAGGTCATAAATTATTAGGTTACATATTATTATGTATATTTAGCACGCGCCTCATGGTATATCTAGAATACAATGATGTTCTTAGCGACAGGCAGTACTGGTTCCGCCGAAACCGGTCGACGGGAGATCTTCTAGCGTATGCCACTGACATCTGGGACGAGGCCCTCGAGAAAAATAGGGAAGAGCTAGCAGTTTTTCTTGACATCTCGAAGGCCTTCGATTGGGTCTGGCATACCAACTTTGTGAGATTCAACGTCACAAAAACTCAAGCGTGTCAATTCTCTCTTACTCTTATAATACGGGTGTCTTCAAGTGAAGAGAGAATAGGCTTTTAGTAAGTTAGTGCGCTTTACCACCCATACTTCATTCCCGCTTACCATCAGGCGGCTTTTTAGTCAAGCATTAGCTTATTTCACATAAAAGTTCAATTTTTTACAAAAAATAAGTGCTTGACAACAATCCCACCTGACGGTAAGTGGCAATGGAGTCCAAGATGGTGAATACACTAACTTAATAAATGCCTATTCACTCTTTTCTTGAAGACACCTACATTGTAGTTGGACGGGAGTTGCAGGCAAGATATTCTAGTCCTTCGCGGCACGAAGTATGTAGAATGCCGAGAGGCTGGTTACTCTGCGCCTGTGTGCGAGGCTTTGCACGTTGGTTACCACCAAGTCTGGGTCGTTAATGAGCCTCATTGCACGCCTGTCCATCGAATCCAAGGCTGAAAGGTGACATTTTGCGGCACCGGCCCAAATGTGACAGCAGTACTCCACACATGGGCGAACCTGAGCTTTATACATTGTTAAAATCTGCCTCGGTGAGAAGTACTGGCGCACCCTTGCAAGGACTCCAAGTTTTCTTGCGTGCGAGGCTTTGCACGTTGGTTACCACCAAGTCTGGGTCGTTAATGAGCCTCATTGCACGCCTGTCCATCGAATCCAAGGCTGAAAGGTAACATTTTGCGGCACCGGCCCAAATGTGACAGCAGTACTCCACACATGGGCGAACCTGAGCTTTATACATTGTTAAAATCTGCCTCGGTGAGAAGTACTGGCGCACCCTTGCAAGGACTCCAAGTTTTCTTGCAGCACCTTCGCTTTGGATTCGATGAAATCCATCACCATCATCACCATCAGGCTCAAGTTGCTCAATGATGTATATAGGCTTTGCAATTTCAACGTTACTAACAAAAATATTTTTAAATCTTGTTCAGATATTCCCATCCGTTCGAGATTTACATATTTAGCCTCCAAGATAAGTACACCAGCAGGCCTTAAGTTGGTCATTAATGTACTGGTGTTGTAATGTCAACGTTACTAAAAACAAATATTTTTTATTCCTGTTAAGTAATTTGCACCCGTTCAGGAGTTACCTATTTGTTCTCCAAGACACGTCATGAGACCCTTAGTTGGTCAATGAAGAGCTGATTTTACAATGTCAACGATAACGAAAACAAAATATCTTTAAACATCGTTCTACCTATTTTTTTCTACCATTGAGGAGTTCCTTTATCTCCAGATATTTAGTATTCTTTATCTCCAGATACCATCATCAGCTCCTCACTGAATTTCAATAGGATTTACTTGACAAAATACCCAATGTTATACAAAAAAGCATAATCCAATTTGCTTCTTAAACAAAGAATTAACTCGTATTAACTAAAATCATGGATATATTACTCTGTCTGGATCATAGACTTTGTAGAGGTACCTGAAGATCAATGACGTCATATCGGAATGACCATTTGACCAATCACAGGCCGGATTGAGGTTGTCCTTCATAATTGTACGGTGTAAACACTTAGAAAAATTATGTCCTATTTTGATACGGTTCTTCGAAATGTTTTCTATATGTAATTCTTCTGGTGGCAAAAATTGTAATATTGAAATAATATTCATTTTATAAGAATTTCTTAAAAATTACCTAATTTAAATAATTGCATTAAGATAATTGAGAAATTAAGTAAATTGAAAATTAAGGTACACAATTATGTTACATCTATATTATAATTTCATCTTAGATGTTTTTATACCATTATAAAAAAGCAGCCAAGTGCGAGTCGGACTCGCCCATGAAGGGTTCCGTAGCAGCAAGTAACATAATATAAAAGTTCTTATAGTTCGTTGTAACTTTGATCGATGTTTTTTGCGTTTTACGATTTATGACGTATTAAAAAAAACTACTTACTAGATTTCGTTCAAATCAATTTTCGTTGGAAGTTTGCATAGTAATGTACATCATATATTTTTTTTAGTTTTATCATTCTCTTATTTTAGAAGTTACAGGGGGGGGGGGGACACACATTTTACCACTTTGGAAGTGTCTTTCGCGCAAACTATTCAATTTAGAAAAAAATATATTAGAAACCTCAATATAATTTTTGAAGACCTATCCATAGATACCCCACACGTATGGGTTTGATGAAAAAAAATTTTTTGAATTTCAGTTCTATGTATGGGGAACCCCCAAAATTTATTGTTTTTTTTCTATTTTTGTGTGACAATCTTAACGCGGTTTACAGAATACATTTACTTACCAAGTTTCAACAGTATAGATCTTATAGTTTCGGAGAAAAGTGGCTGTGACATACGGACGGACAGACAGACAGACAGACAGACAGACAGACAGACAGACAGACAGACAGACAGACAGACAGACAGACAGACAGACAGACAGACAGACAGACATGAAGAATTTATAAGGGTTCCGTTTTTTGCCATTTGGCTACGGAACCCTAAAAATCACAATCGAAAGATAATTTTATTATATCCTGGGACTGTAGATAACATGGACACAATACAAAAATGGTCATTATTTTATGCCATCATCGATCTTCAGGTATATCTACGAAGTTATGTATCCAGTTAAAGTAATATATCCATGACTAAAATCAGTGATTCAAAAAATTACTGGCATAAACGCATGCACAGCTATAGAAAAATAAAGCAATTTTGACATTAGGCTAAAACCGCACTAGGATTTTAAAGACGTACGCACTCATCCGACATTTTTATAATGACTTGCTTAATCGGTTGAGGAAAATTAATATTTTTTACTATAAAGTAAATATAAAAAATAGAAAGACATTTACGAATGTTAAAAACCAAATTTGATGATCTTTTGCAATCAATTAAACCTGATACGATATCTTATAATACTTCGATAGCACCTCGATAGCACTTCTTATTAATAGGTAGGAAAAAACTTGATAAGCTACATTGAAGTATTATTACTGGCGTATAGAACCGATACAGCGAATACTATGTTTGGCCCAATAAATTGGCTGCAGTGGGCTTCAATTTTTAATGGATTCGTTCGATTTAAAAACAGAATCTACCGACGCGACACAAATTTTGTTCACGCTGTCTGTTCTGGTACTTTACTACATTATACTTCAATGATAAGCTACCAGTTATTTTCTTTATCGTAAAATTATTATTTTTTGTAACTCATTGATTGCTCATTGGGTGCATGAAACGCTTTATAAACGCTAGTATGTAAGCAGCCTTAGTTTTCCACAAAAATTGTTTTGTTGATTTATTTGATTTTACACAAGATCGATGGCTACTAAACCTCGCATTGTATGATAAAAATTATCACAATGTGCATCTCCGCACAATTGGTATATTGTTAGTTATCAAAAACAATTAACCATATTACAACTTAATCACTTAATCAGCTGATTGAAATTCGGCCATTTTTATTTCGTTCATCTGTCATGTCAGTGTGACGAAAAACGGCAAACTGTTTTTCTATGACTAAATTGTACCTCTTATCCCTCAGGAACAGGTATATTTTCCGGGATAAAAAGTAGCCTATCTGGTAAGTTAGGTTGAAAGCTATCCGTGTGCCAAATTTTATCCATATCCGTTGAGCCGTTTTTGCGTGATTGAGTCACAAACATCCAAACATCCAAACATCCAAACTTTCACATTTATAATATTAGTAGGAAGTAGGATTGTAAGACCTAGACTTCGAATCATAGCATTTTTTAGTTATAGATTAGAATGATACAAAAGATAAGTACAATTTATAAATTAGCTTATTAATTATGACATACATTAGTTTTACTTCCATTCTTATAATTTAGGAGGCTTAAAGTGTACCTTAGCGCTTTGCTTTAGTGTACATTTATCATGGTAATTGACCAGCCCATCGGTGCCTAAATTCTTTACGCTGGCCTTTGCTCTAGTTGCTATGCTACGATATCCGACGATAACAAAGATATGACGGTTTAATCTGACCTTTTAGAGCACGAAAGCGCTAAAAAATTTTTGCCACGGGCGTTCAAACATCTCACTAACGACCGCGTCTGCAATCGCTTAGTCGATTTTCAAGTCGCATCTAAAATAGACAAAAGCCATCCAGGATCATTGCAAGGAGATAAAATAAAATAAAAAATGTCAAGCGCGCAGTGACTTCAAATGATTCGTTAGTATTTCATTGTAAGGAACCTTAACAATTTCAGCATTATTATGGCTTTATAATATTCAATTTATTAGAATCCAATTATTTACTTATATAACACAAATATATGTAATACAAGAATATGCATAAACATTTCGCAAAACACCTCTGAATTAATTTACCTATAATAACTAGTCGATAAAAGAGCAGCCGAGACACGGAGTATGTACAGATTAATGTACAACCTAATGACTTCCAACAGGGGGTCTATTCTGCATGGCCTCATCAGTTGTTCATCAGGATGCACCATGATCTGGGGAGGTTGACTTGGATTTAAGATGGATGAAGTCTCGCACATAAATAATCCTTAATTTTATTTTACATTCGCATTTCAATACCTCATTGAAATATAGTTAAACAAAATAATATATCGTAGTTAAAGGTCATCTTGTTAAAATATATTTTAATTATTTCCGGCTTCTTCAACGTACAATATTTTATGACGTTGCAGAAAAGTTATAAAATGTCAAAACAAACATTTAAACAACTTTGTAGCATTTCTTTATTCAGAGTCTGAATCCATATTCGACTGGACTATTCCGCTTTTTTACGTCACAGCGCCTAGCGCTCAGGGAATTACATCATAAGAATATATTTTCATGTTTAACTTTCACGATATTGCTGTATTATTCGTCTTTGTTATTGCTGTAAGTACAACGGAATGAAAATTTATTAATAACTCGACGATGATTTTCTTCCCTACATATTTGCTTTCGCTTCTTTTTGGATATTAACATATCTTTTATATGTCAAGTGTTAGCCATGCTACTCAAGTCAGCATTGGCTTCACTTAAGATTATGTACCTATGTACCATTCTTATAATTGTAGACAATTGGCAATTAATAATTCGGTGCTTTGGTGAAAAAGATTCCTTTAGGATTTCCTTAGAAAAACCTTTTTTATACTAAAGCTCCAAATTCTTAATTGCCAGTACACAGATAAAGTTAAATTTTGTGGTGCCGAATGGAAGTTTCCCGAGCCAACTGGAAATTTGAATCTCAAATATTATGTTATCGCTGCTATTACTATGAATTATATACTCATTAGTTTCTAATAACCGACCGGTTTGCCTACACATTGTTGCCTATTAACGAAACCATTACCTCCGTTCTGTACATCGTCATTAAATGGGGCTCCAGTCAGCATTAATTTTGGTCGCTCGCTGTATTAGTTTTCTGTTGTCAATGACAATCGGAATAGGTTGCGCGTGTAAATTGTGTGAAGTACTCTTAACTGAGCACCAATGAAATGAACGAGTCATTTGTAAATTAATTTGCTCCAAAATGCAAAATTGAAACAGCATTGAATTTCTAAAGTTGCTAAAAGACAATATTGATTGATATTAGGTCGCTTACTCGCGTTTCCAGATCAGGAGGGCTATTCTCTAAAATACGTGAGTGTGCGCAGGAATTACATAATTTGATTCCGCCATCCCCTTTCTATCATCGAACGTCCCGACGCACGGCGGGTATCCATCCCTTCGTCGTGAACATCCCCCCTGTACGGACGGCGCGCTTCGCCTCGTCATTTATTATACGTACAGCGAAGGATTGGAATGAATTGCCCGCGTCGGTGTTTCCGCTCGATTATAATGTAAGTGTCTTCAAGGCAAGAGTGAATAGGCTTTTACTAAGTTAATGCGTTTTACCACCCATGACTACATCACCACTTACCATCAGGTGGGATAGTAGTCAAGCATTAACTTATAAGATATATAAAAAAAAAACTCGAAATCGAAGCTTACCCAAGTGAGACCCGAAAGCGAACTTGCATCATCTTTATATGTCATTCTCTAATCATCTATTACGCACTTGCGAAGTGAAGTGAGTCTCGAACTCGAACTTCAAACGACTAAAGGCGGTATGGTATTCTTACCGAATACATATTATACCATTCTCTAATCATCTAGTACGCACTTGCGAAGTGAAGTGAGTCTTGAACTCGAACTTCAATTTTGAAACTCATCGCGGATTCCACTGTCGAGTTACAAAACAGAATAGCCTTGCAGGAAAGAGATCTCCTCTGAAGTATAGATACAAGTTGATGACTTAGGATTGATTGAGCTATGTTTTCCGAAATTCTCAAGTTCTGAATGTATAATAACTTCGATAGAGTTATTAAAGAGTAATTAAGAGTGACTGAGAATACTAGTATGTGTATTATTTTATCTTCTCAACCTATACTTTCTACTAACCTGAGTATAACAGAAGGAAGTGCACAAAAAAAAGAGTAAGTTTTTGAATCAGTTTTAGTTTAAAGTTTACTCGCTAGGGGCTTAGGCTCTGGAAAAACGTTCGTATTGTATTCGTTTTAATACGTTTACGAGCGAGATTCGTTTACCTTTACGATAACACCCGCTTAACTTCAAAGGAAGCTCTAGTGCTCTACTTTTGCATACAAATATTCATTTGTATGAAAAATAATAACTTTTAACATTTCTGAAAATTTTAATTTGCGTAGTAAGTAACTATAAGTACATAATTACTTACATAATTATAAGTGACGAGTAACCGCCCTCGCTTTGCTTCGGTTTTCTTATTTTTTTTACACCTTGGGTTACATATTGGAGTTTTAATAAAGATCCCTAATTTTTTTGAAAATGTAATATAGCCTATGTCACCCGGGGATAGTGTAGCTTCCCAACAGTGAAATAATTTTTAAAATCGGTTCAGTAGTTTCGGAGCCTATTCAATGCAAACAAACAATCAAATCTTTCCTCTTTATAATATTAGTTTTCTGAAAATTTTAATTTGCGTAGTAAGTAATTATAAGTACATAATTACTTACATAATTATAAGTGACGAGTAACCGCCCTCGCTTTGCTTCGGTTTTCTTATTTTTTTTACACCTTGGGTTACATATTGGAGTTTTAATAAAGATCCCTAATTTTTTTGAAAATTTAATATAGCCTATGTCACCCGGGGATAGTGTAGCTTCCCAACAGTGAAATAATTTTTAAAATCGGTTCAGTAGTTTCGGAGCCTATTCAATGCAAACAAACAATCAAATCTTTCCTCTTTATAATATTAGTATAGATATCATCCATCAACTGTCGTCAGTGGAAGAATTATGAATTTTTATAATGAATAAAATTGGTAATAAAATGTATAGTTGGAAGAAAAAAGTAATTGTATTGCGATATTAACGCTACAACTCCCGCGGTACCACTAGGGTACGCTCCGGATGTCCGAGACTGGCCTAGACGCGGGCAACCGCGCGTGCGTGTCTAGCTTATGCATCGTCGCTATTAAAAATTTAATGGTCTTTAATTTTTGTGCGATGCTTTAACTTCTGGTGTGTGCCATCCGCGACACGTTGCGACGGTGCTTAAATAATTTATTTGGAGAAACATGCCCACGAGATAATATTCGCCGCGTATACCTGCGTACCTCGATTTCCAGCTTGTACTAAGTATTCACTCGACGCGTAGCTTATAATATTTTTCACCCACGTGACGTATTGGCCTTGAATGACTTAAACCACAAACGGTCTATTAAAGGATTGAATTAGACAAACATAGGAAGTTTTCACGTCGTAAGACCTTAAATATAGTTAATCTGCTGCTATCAAATATTAGGATAAGCGCATACTGAGATGTAGACGACACAGCTCAACATAGCGCGGTACAAAGTAGATGTAATAGAACCATTAGCCGTATTGGGGTGGCTTAGAATACTAACCCCAATCCCACGCCAGATGGGTGTCATAAGAGGCGACTAAATCCGGCCTACTGATGGTAGGGCCCCTCGAGAGATTATATTGGTTATATTGACTTTAATAATTGTTAATTAGTAACATTATTACTATTATTAATCCTCCATAGGGTTCACCTGGATAGCTACCACCCTTGAGCATGAGTCAGCCGCCAAACGACTCGTCGTATTCCGGCTGGGGGCTTGAAAGCCAGTTATTTCTTTTTTTCTTCTCTCTTTCTTGGCCGGCAACGCATCAGTGTTGCCTTTGGTGTTGCTGATGTCCATGGGCGACGATCGCCACTTACCACCAGGTGGATGGTCAGCTCGTTTGCTGGCTATTTCCATAAAAAAAGATAGATAGATTGTAATAAAATACGATCTACTATAAGGTACATTACAACACTGAATAGAACACAATGCAGTGGGCATTATGCTGCGAAAGTACTAAGCTGTCACCAATGGAACAGACCCCTTCTCTCACGTAAGTTGTGTAGTGTGCAATAAAGAGTCTATCTATCTATTTACTTTATTGAATTAATAGAATGGTTTAATAAAAATTACGCTTACCTCGGCGGATCTGGTGCGTATTTTGCGACGCAAGTGAGGTTGATATCCGACCCCGCTCGCACGAAAAGCTCCGGCCCGGATAGGATTTCGGCTTTTGACACTGGTGAAAGGAAAACAATTTATTCACATCAAAATATTGGCCTCAATTTGGTAGCAAAATAGTCGCATTTATGGCGGCACAGTTAATAAATAATGGAGGCAAAATGGTGTGAATTGGAAATTCAGTTTCATTTTGTTGGGTTCAATCTATAAGAAAATACGATGTTCTATTTTTGTAGTTGAAGTATAAAAGGGTAGAGTGGTATTTTAGAGGCATGGCGACTCTGTAACCTAGTTGAGAGTTAGTTGTAGAGTAAGGACTCTGCCTACGAATCGAATGGTCAGGGTACGATTTCCTGTCAGGGCTATAATTATGTGTGAAGCTGATACATAGATATATTTTCCTACGGCTGAATAGGTTATGTTATCTGACAGACAAACGTTCGTTCACGGGTCATGGGTATGCGTAATATAATAATTCGCGACACAAAAAATCCAGGTGACCGTTTAAACGTGAATTATTTGTATGTATATTATGTATGTAATAATGTATTATGTATGTATGTATTAATCGTACCTATTAGTATTAGTATTGTTAGTGATTGGAGGGAATTGAACTTTTGGAAGATTGAAAATACCTATATTTTATTAATGTTTAGTATTTTTGAAGTATATTCAATATAGTTAAAAATTTCTAGATACTTGTTACACTAACCGAGTTTTAAATCAAGAATGGTCGACTATTTGTTAAAATAACATTTAGGATCTGAAAGAATTTACGAACTTCTTAGTTCTTTGAGATTTTACGAAGTTTTTCAAAGGTAGCTAGAGAAGACTACGAGACAAAGCAAACAAAAACCTTTATATTTCCTATTACACATATTATATCATGTAGATACTGTACTTCTAGCTTAGAAATGGTTGTGTGTATTGGATGATATTGAATATGTATTGGATAGAGATTACATACCACTGAATACCTGCGGTTACTGCGCAGCCCACACGGAGATTTCAACAATTTATGGCTCTTCTTGAATAACCACAATCACATTTCTATTGAAGACTTTTATGTATTATACAGAAAATTTTAATGCGAGTGTGAGTGTAAACAGACGCTATATATTATAATATATTTATTTACAGAATTTGTATGGTGATTCTGTACTAAGGAGCGATTTATGTAACCGTTAGTGACTCTGAGTTGGGCCGTTAGACGAGTTTTATTTAGTAAACAATCTTGCAGTACTGGCAGTATTATTTTATTGTTTATTGTAATTTAAAAATTAGGCAAACACAAAATGAAAAGACTCTAAATACGCTATTTCATTTTCATAACTTAACCCTAAGAAAACTCTTACGTGAGAGATAATTATACCCTTTTCCCCTCTGTTTTTAAACTGATTTTCTAACAGCCATAGACGAAAATTCATTACCAGTTGTGTTTGTATCTATAGGTCATCGCGAAAACTTTTCCTTTTATTTAACTTTTATATTTGATGTTTTTTTATAATTAATATATGAACACTGAATGATACGTCACACTTACGTTACCATTTATTATTAGATATACGACATGTAAGAGCTTATTCATGTTATAGTTTACTCGAATTCATTATTACTGCCCGTTTTTAACAACATTAAGATAAGTTAGAAATATCAATATAAGTTTACTAACTTATCTACCTACTAGTAAACAACCCACTAACAATGACATTTAAAAAATACATTATACGAGTAATATCATTGCCCACTAACTGATAAATATCATAGAACATTGAAAACAGCCGGTTATCTATAAAGAAACTCGATATTAGCAAACTGTTGTGTGCTCATTAATAGATCGGAATATTTTTGTACAATAATCGTATTTATATGGTAAATGAAGTCACACAAGGACTCAATAATCAAGACATTGGGTAGCTCGGCACATGCGATGAATAAGTGATCAGTAACTTTTTGTTATTCTGAACCATACACTCCTTGTAACAATGAACACTGTATGTCAAGATAATCTAAATGACTTAAATAATAATGAAATAAAATATTAGGACTTGAAGGAGGTAAACATGTTTGCCAATAATTTTACAAAAAGTTTTAACAGAAGAAGATCAGCTGATCATTGATCGACAATATAGTTTTCGCCACTTCAGCTAGTAACCTTTTAGTTTATCTTACGCAACGATGAGTTAAAGCCCTTGATAACAACGGGACTACACCGGCAGTCAGCCTGGATATCGCTAAGGCTTCCTACCGGGTCTGTCACAAGGCCCTTTTAACCAAGTTACCATCTTACGATCTCCCTGAGCGACTATGCATTTGGGTAGCCAGGTTATATGAAACTTTTGAATACTGGCATTTATCAAGGGTATGTGCTAGCTCCTACACGGTTTAATCTGCATATCAATAACACGCAACAGCATCCCAGTAACATCCATTGCTATGCAGATAACAGCACAGTAGATGCCTACCACAGAAATCCTGCTAATTCCTCTCAGTTATCAGTCATTCAACAGTATTAGTTATTTAGCAGGCGACGAAAAGGAATAAAGGACGCTGATACTTCTTGTGATGATCCATTTAGGTACCTAATAATTTAGCAAAATGCCTTATGAAAAATTTAGCAAAATGCCTTATGAGAAATTATTAGAAAAATATATGCAGGTTTTAAGGTGTAACGGGTGCGTAACATATCTCAGGAGATACAAGAGACCACAAAGGCATTTTTGTGTTAGGTATGAAAAGCGTAACACAAAAATGCCTTTGTATATTTTGCGCCGAGGGCAATATTATTTTGTGGAAAAGTAGATGCCACATAAACATCCTCTATACATTTTGTCGCGACAATACGGTATAAAATAGCTCAGAAGATTTTCATAAGGCAGATGCTTTATAAGTAGTATGTATATTTATCATGAAAAATTTACAATAATAATGTAATAATATCTGGATGACCGAGCTTTGCTCGGTATTTTAATATTGCTTAACAACTCCATCTGCTGAAGTAGCTCTGTATCGTTAAAGCCGTTAGTTGCTGAAGATTCAATGATATTGCAGCAGGTTTTCATTGCCTGAAAACACGGATAAAACGACATTTTCTAGAAATTAATCCTAGCTTAGCTAGATCAATTTATCACCTTCGAAACCCCTGCACACTAAATTTCATAAAAATCGTAGGTACCGTTTCCGAGATTCTGAGAATATATACATACATAAATATACAAGAATTGGTTGTTTAAAGGTATTATCTAATTATTTATTATTTATTTAGTATCTATTAATTTAGATTATGTAATGTAATATCAAAGCTTACAAATAATATTCACATCAAAAATGTGAAAATAATTAATTTGTTTTCCGTTTAGATTATCATTTTACTTGTCTATTTAATGTTTGTTTTCAAAATCAAACATAATATTATGATCCTAAGTAGCCCAAAGTAATATACATAATTGTCGCTTATGTATGTATCTTCTTGCACTTAGTTCAAGTCTAACATTTGCATTAAGGAAATTTTATACGTAGGTAAATAGTTTTGTAGACATTTTGAATTTTTTATTATGTAAAATTTATACATAAATTGGTGCGCGTATAGCCCGGCGACGTCAGTCAATTGATCGACTTGTTTAGCAATTGCAGACGCGGTCGATAAGTTATTCAGTTACCAATAGCGACACATTACCCTGAGCGTTTCTGTGCCGTCAGTCCTGATTGTTATCGTTTGAGAGCAATCGTGAAACTACATATATCGCTGATCTTCATGTGGTAAGAACTTCTGGCGCTTGGATAGTCCTAACTCATTGACAAATTTTCTCTAGAGCAGGATATAACAATAAGTCTTATGCGTCAATTACTGGTACTATGACCTGAATCTTGAATGGGCCACTAAAAGGTTGAAAGTATGCAAAGAAAGTCTACAAGTTACGTATCGCGAAGGGTGAACAATTAAATAATGTAATCATTAAAAAACTTTTAGAGAAATACAAATCTAAATATTCTGTTTATTTGTCCCTGAACATTTGCAAGTAAATAAATGTTATGGTATAAGTCACCAGAAAACTTGTTACTGTGTAGAAACTCTGGCTAGCTAAACAAATTAATCGTGAGCAGACAGTAATGCGTTCAGACACTCACGGCTCATTCACAATAAACTTGTTATTGTTATTGTTGTTGTTGTGAATGTTCTATTAATTTTGTGCACACGTGACATAGACTGTATTTAGCGCACAAATTATTTCCTGTTCACCAACGTTAATTCTCCGAAATATTCCGTTTCTGCACACTTGAAAGCACATTTTGGTGAAATTAACATTTACAACCAAGCGTATTACGGTTCGTGTGGTATTAAAGTTAGGATACGTGACACAAAGAAGGTATTCGTATTGTTAGAAGAAGGTAGGAAGATTTTTGGGAAGAAGGCGCTTTATCCCTTCTTGAACTGAAGGAAGAAACTGGCTCTCAAGTCCTCAACCGATAGATAATATCTAAGATAGTAACATATGTAATATTATGTTCATTTAAGACTATTCATTATACACCATTTGTAATATGGCTTTGCTGCTCAGATATGCATTTTTTTAGATGTTTAAATTTCCTCGGTCTATTTTATTTTTGTCGAACAATTTGGAATATGGCAGTAATAGGCACAATTTATAATAGGATTGGACGGTTTTATTTGGACCGTAACAAAATATAAATATGCTCAACTTTCATCCTGGTCTGGGATTAGTGAGACTGGTGTAATTTATTTCTCTAACAAAAAATAATAATAATTTTAATAAAAATTCTATGTGCATAAGTTTTAGTGCATTTAAAACACCATTGAATCAGGAATCAGTGTGAATTCCTCTCCATATTTCATTCTAAAGTAAAATGCAATATCGTCAGCATATCTCGAAAATAAAGATATTATTATGTAAGTACTTAAAAAAATGTTAACAAATATAAGATATTGTCATTTACAGTAGTTGTGATAAATGAAAATTCTGTGTATTTGTGTGACCTCTATTTTGTATCTGTGTCCAAAATTAGTATTACGAAATATTTGAAAAAAATTACTGTAAATTGTGGGCAAATATATAAAAACAAAAAGCAAGAGTTGACACTTACCCACTACCGTAAGTCTAAACGATAAACTGATCTTAGGCTCAGTGGACACTTGGCATTCATAAGCGCCTGAGTCGCGCGGCTGAGCAGGGGACACTCGCAGTGTCCATTCGTCCGAGCCATCAGCATGCAACGCTGCGAAGCGCGCGTCGCTACTGTAAGTGTGGACGCCCACCGTAAGGATGTGCAGGTCACGCTTTCGAATCCAAGATACCTGGGGACAAATAAAAAAATAAGCCTAATGTTTAGCACATAAGTTGGTGTGTTCTTGTCTTTGTGTGTTGTCCACGGCATCCACGATATAGTGAATCCTAGTGTAGGGCTATGAGTGTGTAGTGTTATTTTTTTTAAGTGAAACTTCTATATAGAGGGGGTCTTAGGTGATTTCTGTCACGAAAAAGCGTTACCGCGAAGTGACGTAGACGATACGAGTATATCGCGTGGAAATATTTGAAGTAAATCTATACTGATATATAAAGAGAATAAACGAATAAACTCAAAAACTGCTGAACCGATTTAAAAAAATCTTTCACCATTAGAATGCTACATTATGCTTGAGTAACATAGGCTATATTTATTTCTAGAAAAAATTAGGGATCCTTGCTAAAACATCAGTAACGTGAACCAAGGTGTGAAAAAAATTGCTTAAAAATTTCTTTCATCGCATACGCTACAGAAACTATTGATGATAGAACAAAAAATGTTCTACAATATTAGAGAACATATCAATATATACAAAAAACCTCGCAGTACTATATGTATATGTCCAACTATAGTGGTTATGTCACTATAACCATTTTAATAAAAATAAGGTGCAATATTGCGCGAGGCCTACTTGGCCGGTTTTATTATCTGGCCCACATCCATTTACCTTTATTACCTATATCTTCTTAGCCTTATTCACAGCTAATATATGATTGGATAATACTCAGTCAGTCGAGTAAAATGATTATTTCCAATAGACGTGATTGATTCAGGAGCACAAATACTACAATATAAATTATGTATTAGTATTGGCAGATGAAACCAGTCACGCGCGAGGAAGCTCATCAGAAATACTACTTGGTATATTAGATTTATACAATTACCGTATTCGTGTAATCATTTCAACGAGGATTTATCATTGCTTTACTTTTATGGTACAAGTTATAATATTCAAGTCATCTTTATCAATATTATCACAACCCATACGTAGTGTTCCACTGTTGGTCACTAGTGTCCTCTCACAGTGGGGTTTGGGCAAAGGCCACAATATTCAGGTGCAATTAAAGTTACAAAACACAGGGCTGCAATATAACTATGTCTGTGAGTATAATATTCAGATACTATTCATCTATAAATAGGCTGATATGGATAACACGAATAACATAAATGCTTTAGCATCAATGTCGTTCTGCAAGCTAAAAGGGAAGCGCAGTTCCGCATTATTCCTGCTCTGCGACCGAATTGGAGCACGTATAAAATGTTTTACGGTTGATTTTTGAAAGTGGTTGTTGCCAGGCGGGTTGAATAGGGCTTTAATACCGTTACGATTCAACCAGGTTGAACAGAGCCCAGCGGCCTTCAACCGGAAGGTCCTTCCGGCATCGGTGTATTCGTTATTCAGCAGGGGACACCACAAGCACGTTGGTTACTGGTTGGATGGTCCCTTGCTCCTCGAATACCCCGATCATTAGGGTGAGATCAATAAACATTTACACATATTGATATTAAAAATGTCTGCATCACAAAATTGCAATGCACTGCTGAAAGCGCGAAATATTGCAAAAATCCGTAACCGTATTTGTATTGCAAACTATGCAGATTGATTTATCTGTTCGCTATGACTAAAGTTATATTTTCAATAAAAAATGTTATATTATTGTTCTCAACTTTTGTTGTTATTTACGAAAGAAAATATCAATAAAATAATATTATGCCACAATGAAATGTAGTGAAATATTGTATATCTCCATATTTGTATCGCCTATTCGCCGTGTCTACGAACTATGCAAATTGATCGAAACAGGAGTGTAACACACAATAATTATGTACTTATTACGAACAGAAAAAATATTATGTAATACACATTGATGTATTTGGTACATGATCAAATACAACCAAAGACAATTAAATGTACCAAAGTATGGCCCATTTTTACGTAATAAATACCAAAATATCTGTGCAATACAAAGAAATGCATTGTGTTTACATTTCGACAATAAATTCGTATTTTAAACGAGATGTTCTGTGTTATATTGGACCCGCAACAAAATGGTGGCTTCCATTTCGCACTGTTCTCTCGTTCTTTTAAATAATTGCATGACTATTTTTGTCAAGCAATTTGCATACTTGTCTGACAAAAGACTGGCAGCTGACACGCGTAAAATTATTTACGCAGAGAAATGGTAAAAGAGATTTCTAGCTAATAAACTAGCAAACATAACTCTTAATATAAATTGGCCTTAGAGAATAATAGAAGTATTATTTCAACGAATCAAACAAATACCATTTCTCTGCTCCGTGTCCAATACAAAATAAAATCCAATATTTGAATTGGTTACCCAAAGCAGAATATCTTTACTTTAAAGTAGGAACTACTTAAATAGTTTCAAGATAAATAAATGCATCGTGTGAAACTTTTAGCGGTTAATTTTCTTTTCTAGAGAATTATGAACCTATAAATTAGGCTATAGTAACTAAGGCGTGAATATAAATCTTTTGTGCCGTTGAAAGATTGCAGCATAAAATATTATTTTATAGATCTTATTGCGGTCTTACAAATAAGAAAACCATTGTGTCTTGAAGAGTAGCAAAGTAAGTTTTAAATGGTTCTAGTTTAGGTTGTTTAGTATATTGTGCTAATTCATTTAACTTAAGGAAGACTGCTTGTTTGTATACTTTTTCATTTTAATTAAAAAGTGGGTTAAGTCCAAATTGGATTTTCATGAAACCGTAGTCATGTGAACCAAAATATTTCATTAAAGTTTAACTTACAAACATGAAGTTGGTATCTTATTTTTAGTTTTTGGTAAAGATAGAAATGTTAGGTTTTTGGGGTTCCGTAGTTAAAGCGAAACTCTTAAAGTTTCGTCATATCCGTACGTCCGCCCGCAGTAGAGCACAAATACCCTTAGTACTAGAAACCTATAATTTGGAATAGATATACATATCTATTTATTAAAACTACAAAGTTTAACAAAATCTTTAAAAAATAATTTCAGGGTACCTCTCTTTAAGGTAATGAGACGATACATTTTTTTTGGCTAATCCATAGTGTGGGGAATACTCGTAGGTCTTTCAAAAATATCTGCAAAACGATTTTTCTATTCAGTGGTCCGTTTGCGAAATATTCTTGTTTAGAGTCAAGGTCAAGTGTCCCCACCCCTGTCGGATAAATGGAAGGTGTTGGACATACAAATATTCACGGCAGTAGTAAATATTATTATGATAAATTGAAAAGGAAAACTATCACGGCAAGAGTAGGTTATGTGTTAATGAGTAATAGTCGATGAACTACGGAACCTTACATTGCACGTGGCTAGACACGCACTTGTTTTATTTTGTATTCATTCTACATCCTTTTTCAAATTACAAAATAAGTACTGACGAATATGTTATATAATTCACTCTCGAAACTCAACTGGAATTCTATGAATTCTTTTATTGGGTTACGGTCTAAGTCCATCCGGCTGCTTACTTGCTGCTAGTTCTCCATAATGTTTTAAAAAAAGGTATGTGAAGTCTTCCACTATACTTATCCAAGCGTGGTGGACTATGGCTTTTAGGCTTCACATTGTGAGAGGAGACCTGAGCCCAGCAGTGGGGCAGTCATGTCTAGTGATGATGAATAGTGTTTATTGACAATTTCTTAACAGAAGTGGTAAAGACGTTGCCGTATAGAGAATTTTATTCGAATTTTTATTCGAAGCATCGCGCCGCAAGGTTTTAAAACTTTCTTTGCGCTACGTTTTAAAGCTTGGTGGCGACAGAACTAACTGGATATAGCTGCATATCCCCAACTATTCTTTCTCTTGCTGCTAAAGTTTTTATGGGTCAAGCCCAGATCAGCGAGGATTTAATACATTGTGGAAAATGGAAGGTCGGTACGCGCACTCCATTTTAATTGAGTGTTTCATTGAAACAAAGTTAAACTTTAATTTTAGTATTAAAGAAACATTTTACTGTTTTCGTTGTGATAGCACAGTTTACTCGGCGTTTATAAAATGAGAAATCGTTTTAACTTATTATAAGTTTATGCTTGGACATCTGATGATAAGCGGCGACGTAGTCTTGACAAGTATACATACATAATATAATATGATATACCAATTGTGTCATACTATAGTTTGATGTACCATGTAAAAAAATTACATTACAGGAAAAACATCTCAAAAATATCAGTCTTGATTCTCAGTCTGGCTTCAATCCATTAATGGCCAAGTAGGGGCACGGGTCTCTCCTCGTGAGGATGCCTAGAGCATACTCCACCACGCTGCTCCAGTGCGGATTGGTGGAGGATTCTCAGTCTAGGTTAGTGCGTTGATAAGTGTATGTTGCCTGTAGTCAAAATATTTGGTGGCAAAGAGGTGATTTTATTAACATCACCTTGAATACCAACAGTTTCTAATGATTTCTCGGGTTTCTTCTCACAATGAGCGTGTGTACAAGGCACCACACTGGTCAGTGGCAGATTAATATAAATCACATTTATAATACTTTATAGTTTAATAATA
This sequence comes from Thymelicus acteon, assembly GCA_951805285.1. Classification (NCBI taxonomy): domain Eukaryota; kingdom Metazoa; phylum Arthropoda; class Insecta; order Lepidoptera; family Hesperiidae; genus Thymelicus; species Thymelicus acteon. The sequence continues at coordinate 7,579,575 of OX638229.1, read as the reverse complement.
CTTTATAATACTTTATAGCTGACCCGGCGAAATTTGTATCGCCTAACAATCTTTTTTTCTAAAATAAAAGCAGCCTTAGTTACTCCTTATTACATCAGCTATCTGCACGTGAAAGTCTCGTCAAAATCGGTCCAGCCATTTCAGAGATTAGCCGGAACAAACAGACAGACAGACAGACGGACAGAAAAAAATGTAAAATATGTTGTTTTGATATACGTACCGTGTATACATCCAAATGCACTTATTAAAAAGCGGTTATTTTAATATTACAAACAGACACTCCAATTTTATTTATTTGTATAGATTGTGCTGTTGTTGCGTATATCTTGACTCTCCTGACGAAAGTTAACTAAGTAGTATAACTTCGTTAATTTATGCGCCATGCATTAATTAACTTCTGTATTTTATTGATTTTATAGCTGAGTGCTTTACGGCGTTGCAATGTTCTTACTTTGTACAGTGAAAGAAAAGTTGTAGTTCCAGAAGAGAAGTAAGTACTTTGTAATGGTGGTGTAGGGGTCCACCATTAACAGACTCCGAGTGGTCAAGTGGCGGATGTAATGAAACTACTGATCTTGTTGGTGCTTACTATGTGCAAGCGAATAGGAATGGTTTATTTGAGCACCCCTGCCTATATTTATATGCCTGGCTAAACTTACAATTGACCAATAGCAATTACTTTTATTTTCTTAACCAATTGTAATACATAAATTTTGTCCAACGAGATTAAAATAATAATAATATTATTAAAACATTATGTACATCGTTAATAACAGACGAAACGCAAAATAGTTCTGTCTAGCGGTGGGCGATTATGAGATATACTAATGGAATCATTCGATTATGAAGATGTCTCGAGATATCTCGATTATAACCGTTAGTAGTTACTAATCTGTATCACTACTAATTTGCCGTTTTCGTTGGCGGAGTGAGTCAGAGGTGCGCGACTGCGAATGATCTCACTATTCGAATAATCTACAACTACTAATACTAATGTACACATTCGACTTGAATATTAGTAATATACTAATGTTCACGACGACTACTAAATTAGTAACTAATTTAATAGCGTTTCGACTCGCAAACCGGGTCGCTCGCGCATTCTACGCTCACCTAGCAGTGTTGCCAACTTGGGGCACTTTTTTTTTCAGGTTCTAGAGTGAAATAATTCCATACTATTGACTTTTTCGAGAAATATTTATTATTGTCAACAAATGTACGAATTCCCAGATATACTCGATTTAGAATAAATAGAACATAATTTTATTATAACTCTGAATTCATTAATGGACAGTAACTTAAGTAAGTTTTTAACTTTTTTATTCTATAAAACATTTAATTTTGAGGTTAATACTTATTTTTATATAAAACTGTGTTACATTTACATTATAACATTCTGAGGTAAATATAATACATAATACGTTTAATACATAAATAATAAACTATAAACTTACTGTACTTATACACCACCACACAAAACTAACGTCACCACACACAACAAAATAAACAAAACACCGGTACTACTCAACGGTTTACGAATAACGAATCGAGAGTACGACTGATTTAAGATTAGTATTAGTAATACAAATTAGTAACGTTATTCGATTATGAAAATAAAATTAGTTACTAACCAATAATCGATTATGAATATTAGTAATGAGTGAATGTTTCGATTATGTAAATCATTCATGATCGCGCACCTCTAGTTCTGTCGCGCTTTAACCGACGATGGGCCGGTCGCCGGGCGGTCGTGCAGATTCGTGTGCGGCCTCTCGCAGATGCTCCGCCGGACGGTCTTATAAAAGCGCGCAGGACAGCGCGCGCGACTTACTGGTTGCGCGGGACGAGCCCGCGGATGACGCCGGGGCTTCGTAAGTCGCCGACCGGTCGCTGATCGGCTTCTGCTGGGCTTCCCACCAGCGGGATCCATCTGGTAGAGCCTCGATCGCCCGGTCGGCGTGAAGCAATTACCCTGATTGGACACTGCGGCCTTCAGGCCGCCCCCACCGGATTTGACAAACCCAACCTGACCTGACATCACCACGGGCCCAAGGGCCCACCCCAATGACCGGCTCGTATTAACGGGCTGCGGGAGATATCTCCAAAGGGGACCAAATGGTCCCATGGATTCCACACGCCCCATACAGGGCGTAGTGAAGATAGCAGTGAGCGCGCACACTCGGCGGGCGGCGACGGCGCGGAACACATCTCCGCAACAGCAAGAAGAACTCGGAAGAAGCGACTGCGGCGTTGAAGAAACTTGCTCGAAGATGGTCGTCGGATGCGTGAAGATTAATTGAAGATAGTCTGCGTGTGAAGACGATGCGGCGCTGATGATATTTGCGGCTGTTTCATGTTTCTAAACGGAGACGTTATACGTTGAATTATCTCGCTTCAATATGCAGCTCGCAGTATCTCAGTAGCCGGGGGTAGATAGGAAATAAATATTTTCTTCAGACCTTCGCCTTCTGCGTTATAATAGTAGCAGGGTGTACATTATTTATTTACCCTTATTTGGCTGCTACAACTTTATCTTTAGATTTATTTGCAGTTTTAGTCTTTGTTACTTTGTTTTCCTGTCACGATATTACGCAAAAACTATGGAACAGATTAAGATAATAATAATTTTGTTGCATACATATAAATAATATAATTGTTAAGATAGATTTACTGCCTCTTTTCATTAAGTACTTTGAACTTCAAAATCGAACTTCTTAATGGATAAACAGAGAAGACAACAAATCTATGAAATAAGATATAAATTCTTGGAAAGTTAATAGCACTGTTATTTTATAACTAATCTTTATTGGTTGTTATAATTCGCATTTTGTTTATTGTGATTTAAAGTAATTAGATAAAACACAAGCACTGTAATGATGTTTTGATCCCTCCCCTCCTTGTCACAGCTGGTCACATTTGTGAGACCTCCCCTCCCCTAGTGTGACGTCACATATTATGAAATTTTACATCTAGAAATTATTAAATTAAAAAAGCAGTTCCGAAATAAGTTTCTTTTAATATATTTTTTTAAATATTTACCTATACATACCAATTATTCGATTTTGAAATGTGACGTCACGAAATTTAGGAACCTCTCCCACCCGTTGTCACAAAATGTCACACTACATCTAAACCCCCCTCCCCCTAACGTGTGACGTAATTTATGGATGGCCCCTATTCGTCGAAGTGAAAATTTGGTTAAGTAATTATTAAAAATAACTTTCCTTTAAGTATAATAAAAACTCGTCCATAAAATTTTTGTTTCATTATTAAACTACTTATAGCACAGTCACAATTAGATCAAAAAAAACTAGGAAATTGCATGTTTGAAAGACTTTTTTCAATCTTAGGTAATCATATATTGTTTCATTGTTTGTCTGAGATCAGATATCTAATTTTCTACCAAACAGAACCGCTCAACCGTTTTCATAATTTTATTATCCAATAAACGACAAAACACGGTGTCAAAACTTCACCTTATCTTTATAAAGTCCTTATTTACATTATATTAAATAGTTACAACATTACTGCAAATACAGTGCAAAAACTTCACCATAAATATAGGTTCGTACGAAGCGTGTCAATGCCAGTGAAGAGTTTGTCATTACACGACTCGCACACTCGTACCGTTGAATCTAGTTCGCGGTGAGTGCGCAATTTGAATATTTCAACAAAAGACAGAAATGGTTGTCTAATTTTTCATACGATTTTGTCATTACATAAAGTACCTGATGAAACGCTATGTGCGTTTAATAAGCAAACATACATTAATTTTGGTAACGACTTCTTTATTCAAATAGGTTTTTTTATGAAAATAGCCGACAAACGAGTTGACAGTCAACCTGATGATAAGACACCGAAGGCATCACTGATGCGTTGCCGGTCAAGAACGAGAGAAGAAAAAGAAAGATATAACTGGCTCTCACTGTCAAGCCCTCACAGCCGGAACACGACGAGTCGTTTAGTGGGTGACTCACGCAAGTGGGTGGAAGCTATCCACGCGGACCCCACGGAGAAATAATAATAGTAACAATGGTATTAATTAACTTTTAAAATCAGTTTTACCAATATAATCCCTCGGAGGGGCCTACCACCAGCAGGCCGGATTTAGTCGCTTCTTATGACACCTTTCCGGCGTGGGATTGGAGTTAGTATTCGCCGTCCCAGATACGGCGTCGTAATAGCTACATTTCACCAGATCTTCAGACATTTTAACAAACACATTAATAATAAATCCCACAAAAGTTTTCTGGTAACTTTGGAAAGAATTGTTTGTTTATCTAACGAAAGTATCTTTGTTTGAAGGTTGAAATAATAAAACTCATAGAGATTTTACGACACATAGAGACGTTTGATAACTTAATACAATTTGTCTAAAGTTGTTTATATAATTTAAAAAAAACCTTTATTTACGTCTTAACAAATTTTCTTCAGCAATATATTAATATCGCAGACAATAAGGTTGTCTATTTTGTAATATATTATCAAAACTTCCATAATGTGTTTATTGAAAACATATTCTTTCATCTTACAATGTCAAAAAGAACTTAATAGGAAACAGATAAATTCATATCACATTGTAGTTAACTACCTAATTAAATAAGTACAATAATCTACATACGCGTGCACGCTAAACTTTTCCGCATAACGTAGAGATACTGCAGTATGTTGACACTTGCAATCAACGTTTGAGGTAAAACTGTACTAGGTTGGTCGGTCTGTGTGGCTTTAATTAACCTGATCCCCACTTTCAATCGTTTCCTACCTTGTATAGTTTATAAGTCGATCCTTATTCCAACACCGTTTGGGTTTATACCGCTCAGTTTTATTACTCTATACTTTACATTTTTAGTTACAGGAAACCTACGTAGTTTAATGCAGTTTTTTTCGTAGAAATCTGTTTAGCAATATGAAACACTTAGTTTATTGTTCTTTAATCTGAAGTTTTATATTGCTGGATAGATTTGTTTGTGATGTGTGTTTTATACCAAGTTTTATATTGTTAGATAGATTTGTCCGTTGTTTTTCTGGAGTTTCATAGTTATAATGGAACCCTTAAAGGTAAAGTGGCGATGGATTATTTGTTCTTGTATACTCTACAGTGTGGAGTATCGTTGAAAAGGTCTTTGAAATATATGATGGGTCTACAAAGACCATTTTTCGATTTAGAGATCAGTTTACGAATTATTTGGCTTTAAAGTGCTAATTTTGGTTACAGTCAAGTGTCCGCTCTCCTCAATGCTAGGTGTTGGCCATGTAAAAAAATTTATGGCAGCAGGATATACGATGATTTTAAATATAAAGTTTCGGCCAGGAATCATTTTATGTATAATTTTATTAGGTAAACAGCTGATGGTAAAGTAAGTAAATCACATCTATGACTTAAGAATTCCCTCAAAGCTTGTTGCTAGTTCAATGGGTATTGTGTCAGGAAATATTAGTATCAGAGGGTTTTTAAAAGAAATTACGAGAATTCATGTGTGAATCTAATAAACACAATCCCTCGCTAAGATTCGCTGCATTGCGTGTAATATGGACACATACACCTATCGTTGATAAAGAATATCATGATCATCGACATTCACTTCCAAAATTTTTCTTTTTACAACAGAACAGGAACTTTTAGAACAGGAAGAAAATCAAGCAATCTGCGGCAAATGATTACAGCTCTTACACTAGCAATTTAGGCGCCATTCAGCCGCTCTCACGTATAGTAGTGAATATGCCATGACGTTCGCCTCTAGTTGGGGCTAAGCTGCGATTCAGCGAACGATTTAGTTCAGCAGTCAAGAGTTCTCATTTGCTGCAATGTTTATATTGTAACAGGAGGAACTCAATTGTTTTATTTATAGTAAAATCATTTTACTAATGGAATATCTATTGCTTGCTTTGGTTATGAAAACACCATTAGGAATTCTGCGTAGGTACCTAACTGGTATTTTTTCTTTGAATTCTCAAAGGTGTGTGAGATTGACTGTAGGTACTTAGCGTGGTAGTTTTAAGCCCTTGCCTGTTTTGTGAAGTTAGTGCGAAAAATAGTAAGACAATAATTGCCATTAGCGGTCATCCTGCTTAACTCAGTTGATCACTTGGGATCGATGCAAGCCGCCGGGTTATGAGAAGAATTTAGAGTAAGCAATACCGTATATAATACTTGAATAAACCAGTTCCTTCGTTAGAAATTAGAACGCCATTTTCTCGCAGCTTGCATAAATGCTAGTTTCCATGAATACATTCCCAGTCACTTCTAGATAAGCTGACTTCCATGAATGATGATGAGATTCCATTTGGGCCATGATTAGTCTTTATTTTGAACTAACTGTCTCCGCGACGCCGTTTGTATGCAAGTTGATTATACCTTAGTTCGTTTATAAAACATTGTTCCTCCCGCGTAAATCCCGATGCCGTGGGAATTTCAGGAAAAAAACTATATGTTACCCTATAACCTCGCCTATATTCTTTTGAATGTTCCATTAACATCCATTCCTGAGATCAGCCCGAACAAACAGAAAGACATACAGACAACGTTTTTTAAAGTAAGTCAATGTTTTACTAACATGTAAATAAGTATAAGCACTTCAGGAAACACAGTTATTTTGACTTACTGACAGACATTTTTATTTAATCTATAGATAAATTCGATGCCATAAACAAATTAATGAAGTGTTTTTGAAAACATGATCAAAGAGATCGCAAAATACTTGCCCATATGACTAATCAGAAATAATAATAATTAGAAATCATAGTATGAATGCTAGTCTCGTTTTGTATTTGCTCGGTATTTTTATTTAGGTAAACTATGTATGTATGTATAAACTATGTACATAATTATATACTCAATAATTGAAATCACAGAAGAATTTAGTAAGCAGCAAATATTCTTATATTTGTGTAATATAACCCAAAGTCCCCCATTCCCCAAAGTTCAAAAAAACATTCTATACCTACTTAAATATTTTAAAATTTTGTTAAATAAACTGCTGTAATTAATTTACTACTTATTTATCCCATACAATAGAAACAAAACACAAGCTATATTAAACCAGTTTGTTAATGAAAAACACTTAAAATAACCCGATGTACGTAAAAGTTTTAGAGCCAACTCATAGAGCTTTAAACCAATGTGAGAGGTCAGTGGTCAGTGAAGTATACTGGTAGTTTTAATTACTTGAAATCCTATGAAACCCCCTGAATTTGGGCTCTTAAAAATACTTAATATCTCAAGCGGTCTCAATGAGTTTGCTTACTTGGATTGAAATGCCTAACAATACAGAGTACGTTACGTTCTCACTACGTTTTACCTAACAATTAAAACTCAGTTTAAAGTAGTAGTGTCGGTTGTATAATAAGCAATTCTCAGTGAACGAATTATACCTTAGTATATTAGTGTATGTTATTTCATTAGTAATTCTTAATTAATTTTCATGTAAAAAGTATCAAGGCTATCAAGAAAAAATTGATGAAATATTGAATTAATTAAATATAATAAGCTTTTTTAATGAACAATCTCCGGTTGAATTTTCTTTAATATTCAAGCTAAGAGAAAATACAGCATATTGATGCGAAAATATAGACATGTATTTATTTACCATCTACAAGTAAAGATGAGGTTAACTCTAAGAATTTAAATCGGAAAGACTGTATTTAGGAAACTACGACGTATATTTTCCTCCAATTTACTTTAGCATCGAAGCCGGAAGTATTCGAGCGATGTGAGTCGCTAGATATTTCGGTTCTGAGACATTGTACCTACTACACTCTTGCTCTTACAAAATCCGATTCGCATTGAAACCACAATAGCGGAACAAGTAAATTTACTTACCTAAAACGTAAAAGTAATAAGCATAAGACCGCTGTAAAATCGACGAGTTTAATACGTGATGTAAAGTTTACACGTGCATTCGAAAATAAAATTAAATAAAAATGTTTGCAGTAAGTATGGCACGGTTATTATACAAGTTAGTGTTACAAGAAGTTTAGAAAAGTTCGTAAGAAACGTCGCGTGGGTAAAATTTTTTCTCGTTATGAAGTTCTTAAAGAACTTGGTGCTTACCTCTCTATTGGCAAGATTTCTCAATTGGCAAGGAAGATACGGAATTTAACTTTTTCCAACTGCTGAAAGTAGTGTCAGTTTAAAAAAGAAGATTTATATAAATTTAATATTTCTGCTGTTTTATGAACGTTCCTGTTACTTATTTAATTAAGTTATAACGCCAAACTGAAGTTTATTTTTTATCTTTATGCTTGCTGTATTCTAAAAGTAAGTAAGTCACCCATTTCTACTTCTACAAACTTGTTTAATTACCTTTAGAAATGAAAGAAACGTTTCAGGCGCTTTGAAATTTTTGTTTTTCTATCTGTAAAGAGGCAATGGAAGTAATTGTATGTGACAGAAATGGAACCATTTCTGTACTGTGTCTGTTTGAGACAAATGGTACCAGAAAATAATGAGGTGTACAATTACATATAGGATTTGCATGTTAATAACGTAGAGATATTGGTTGACGTCACGGACATCAGTGCGACAGTTGAGTTACTAATTGCTCCGGTTAAAATTAATAAATAAAAATAGTTAAAAGCGCTACACAGGAGTAAACGACGTGATTTAGTGAACCTTATTAACGCATAAGTGAGAAGTGACAATAATTTGTAAAGTGAAGTGGAATAAAAGACAACAATTGACTGAAAAGTATATTTACAACGTAAAACAAACAAGTGATAAAATATTACAAACTACCCTCTAAGAAAACATTACAATTACAAAAATACAATTTACAAAATAGTTAAATAACACATCCAATTATTACGAAAACAAAACTTATTCAATAAACATGGTGAAGTGCAATGCGTGCGGCAAGTTTATGGCAGCGAATGAGTGTGTTTCCTGTCCTAAGTGTAAGGGAAAATCGCACAGGGCTTGTGTCAACGTCGCTGAGGGCGTCAAAATTCAACCCTCTTGGATTTGCCCCGAATGTATAGCTCGGACACCCAAAACCGGCAATCTAAGCACAGTGGTGAGGGGCCAAGGCCATATTAATGACAGCCAACATACTGAATTCCAAAGCGCAACAACACAAGAGGTTGCAACCGAATCGCCTGAGTCAGAGTTAGCGAGTGAACTCAGACTATTTCGTGAGGAGATGCGCGAAACTCGTCATGAGTTCAAGAATTTTAGACAAGACATGCTGGAAATTCGGGCGCTGATACAATCATGCGAGGGACGGCTTGATAGATTAGAGGCAAAGGTCCTTGAGTTGGATAGTCGTAGTAGTCAGGTTGGTCCTGAAACGGATGGTTTGGCTTCAGTTCAGGCCATCATTTCGGGCCTACAGCAGGACCTAAACGACCGTGACCAGGAACTTCTAATGACGGACATTGAGATCGCAGGCATTCCTGAGGAAAGCGAAGAAAATTTACTACATGTAGTAACCACATGCTCTGCAAAACTCAACATCTGCCTCGAAGAACGGGACATAGTCAGCTGTTCACGTGTCGGTGGCTTAGTGCGAGGCGAGCAGAGCGGCAGCCCAAGGTCAAGGCCAATAGCAGTTCGCCTAGCACGTAAAGCAGTGCGGGACTCGATACTGCACGCAGCGCGCGTCCGCCGCTCGCTCACCACCGAAGGAATCGGACTGAGGCATCCCGTCGTCCGGCCGTTCTATATAAACGAACGACTTACGAGAACCAATCGTGTGCTGTTTTTCAAGGTTAGGGAACGAAGCAAACAGCAGAAATGGCGTTATGCGTGGACCAAAGAGGGTAAAATTTTTGTACGCCGTGAACCTGGGACTGCCGCCTTCCGTATTAGATGTAAAGCCGACTTGGACAAGGTTTTTGGCAAATAAAATGTTTGGTCAAAATATTAGGCATCTTGAATTGTATAAACGTTAATTATTATTATTTAAACCTCTTGTTGTTTTGTTTTAAATTTATAATATTTTGTTTTACTTTTTCGTTTTTACATTTGTTCTGTTATTGTAATTGTAACCTTTATAAAATGGCGCGTTACGCTTGCATGTGTTTTAGTGGTCTTGCAGATTTACGGATGTCGGTGTTAATTATTATTGCTTATTATACTGTGCTATTACAATTTATTTATTTTATTACACAACATATACATATAAATATAAACCGTGATAAATGGATAATAATAATCTTATATATTATAATAATATTTACACAAATACATAAGTATAAGAACCAAACAAGAAAGTCGCCTAATAATTATATAACATTGAATTGCAAAAGAATAAAAAATCTGATACATTTAATTATACTACAAACAACAGTAGGATTTAAAATTATCCATCTCTCCTAGTACAAACTTTATAGTTGGTTTTCTAAACGCAGGTTCCCTAGGGACCGGTCATGATGAGTTTATAGCAGCAGTACAACGCCATAATATCGATGTCATGGCAGTCAACGAGACCTGGCTGAGGGAGGGCGAGGAGGGTCGCGCGCCCGCCGTCCCCGGCTACCGACTGAGGCACGTGCCGAGGTCTTGTGATGGAGAGCGCCAACGTGGCGGAGGAGTAGGCTTCTTTTTGAGAAGAGGCCTATGTGCCCGTACACTGCCTCACCCCCCCGCTCCGCTCGTGGAACAAATGTGGATTTCCATCACAGTTGGTGGAAAAAAGCTAGTTATAGGCACGGCATACCGGCCGCCGTGGCAAAACGTTGACCTGTTCTTGGACGCACTTACGACCACCCTGGGGACACTGTCGTGGAGTGAAAACGTGATACTTTTAGGTGATTTTAATATTAACATGTTAAATATGACAAATAACTGCACAAAAAAGGTAAATAATCTTTTGACTTGTTTTAAATTAACCCAATGTGTCACTAGCCCAACACATTTTACAGAAAACTCTGAGACTTTAATTGATCTAATATGCACAGATATTAACGATAACATAGTGACCATCAACCACATTCCTCAGCTTAGTAATCATGGTTTTCTAACTTGTAAACTACACATCAAAAAAACTAAACCGCCACCACTAAAAATTGCAAGACGCGCGCTGCATGGAATTGATGAACAAGTTTTTAAAAAAGATCTCGTTTCAATTGACTGGACACAAATTGATTCTTTAAGTAATGTCGAGGAACAGGTTACATTACTAAATACAATTATGACAAACCTTTTTGACAAGCATGCTCCTATTAAACAGAAAGTCATCAAATATCAACAACTTCCTTGGATAACCTATAATATAAAATTAATGATGGACAAGAGAGATGAAGCATACAATAAAATGCGGAAAAATCAATATAAACAAGAGAAAAAGGAATTTTATAAAACCTTAAAAACGGCATGCAATGAGGCGGTCCATAGAGAAAAACAAGCTTACTTTACATTTTACGTAAACCGTAACATGAATAATCCTCGCGATATGTGGAAGCATATTAAAACGAATGTTAGGATAAAAACCAAAAACGAGATCCCCGGCCAGATTTTCAATGACCCAAACACACTTAATGAACACTTCTTGAACATTCCTGGTAATAAAGATATACAACTTTCACACTTAACGTACTACGAATTTCACACAGCAACGGACGCTATTTTCAACTTGACGGAAGTTCAAGAAGCAGACGTTATCAGAACTCTAAAATCATTAAAATCAAACGCCGTCGGGGTCGATGGTATTTCTTTAAGTATGATACGCATGACATTACCCGTCACCATCGGAACTATCACTAATATGGTAAACACATCCATCAAGACCAAGACATACCCCACCCTTTGGCAACACGCAGTGGTTAAACCTATTCCTAAGAAGTTAAATCCAATCTGTGAAAATGACTTAAGACCTATAAGCATACTTCCATGTTTATCTAAGGTAATCGAAAAACTTGTATCGGAGCAGCTATTAAAATTCATAGAAAATAACAACATCCTACCTAAGTTTCAATCCGGTTTTAGAAAGAACCATAGTACTACAACCGCTTTAGCACATGTTGTCGACGACATTTTGACAGCACAAGATAACGGGCAGGGAACAATTCTAGTACTACTTGATTTTTCTAGGGCATTCGATTGCATTAACAGAACTATACTATTGTCCAAATTGAGTTACTATGGATTTAGTAGTTGTACAATACAATGGTTCGATAGTTATTTTAAAAACCGAATGCAAACTGTTGAATTATGTAATAGTGATACAGGATCAGTACTGAAGTCAAACCCGAGGCCTATAATGACCGGCGCCCCTCAAGGTTCGGTGCTTGCGCCAACGCTATTTGCTATTTACAGTGCTGACATTGTCAAAAATATTCAGCACTGCAAATATCATTTGTACGCTGACGACATGCAGGTGTACGTCTCCTTTGATCCCCGGAATACCCATGAAGCCGTTGATAAAATAAACGAGGACCTGGATCGGATAGCAGCGTGGTGCCACTTAAATGGACTGGTTCTAAATGGACAGAAGTCGAAGTTTTTGATACTAGGAACTAAAAATCAGATAAATAAAATCTCCGAGCAGGGAGCGAACATACACATTCAAGGCGTGAATGTCGAACGTGTAAGTGAAGCTCGCAATCTGGGACTATTGATGGATGAAAAGCTACAATTTGAAAATCACATATTAAACACTAGCAGAAATTGTTTTTACAGGCTAAAGGTGTTATACCAAATTCGGCAATATTTGAGCACTGACATCCGCATCAAATTATGTGATTCCCTAATTCTATCCAAATTTAACTATATGGATGTGGTATATGGTCCCAGACTGCTAGCCCGCAGTCGCCAGCTCGTGCAAAAGGTACAGAACGCTTGCGCAAGATTCTGTTTCTCCATTCCCCCCCGCACGCATGTCACTCCCTATTTAAATAATGCAAACATTTTAAAAATGGAATCTCGTAGGAAACTACATTTAGCTACTCTTCTGTTTGGGGTTATACATAGTCAAATACCTCCTTATCTAGCCGCAAAGCTGACGTGGACTCGCGATGTTCAATCCAGTAAAACCAGGGTACGAAGTACACTGTACATTCCTCGTCACAAAACCCATGCATTTAAGGGAAGCTTTAAATTTGCCGCATCCAAGATCTGGAACGACCTGCCGCCGCCGGTGATCAGTCTGAAATCCATTAATTCGTTTAAAATTAAATTGAAAACACACCTTCTGAGCCTACAAATTAACTCCACCTAACTTAATAAACGAGCTACAAATATAACTAAATCAATAAAATTTACAATAACTATATAATAATTATACAATAAATATAATTCACACAATTTTTAATATTCAATACATAATATTTACAACAAAATTCACTTTTAAAATTACGTATAATATCCTATATATCCTATATATCCTATATATGTATAATATACCTATGCAATAATAATATTATCCATATTCTATCAATAAATAAAATGTAGTAGGTACTTAACCGCTAATAAAACTTACCTCATAGTTTGCAGACTATAAGCAATATATAGGCTTAGGCGTTATCTCAGTGCTTCTTGTATGCGGCTGTATACAATGCACATACTTGTAGCAAACATAGTTTAAATATAGATTAAGTAATTATTCAAAATAATAGCAAAATTCGTGCCATGGTAAATAGACAGAAAACACATGAAGCGCACGGGCGTGTAACGGCTGCTGCCATGGCGCAGTGTGCAATGTCAGAAAAATATTTCATAACGGGTTCACAACGCATACCCCCCTCACTTCTGTACCCTCCTCGTCGCTTCTTAGCGAGATTATATCAATTCAGGAATGCGTCACACCACTGACTCACTTTGAACCTGATATAAACCTGTTCTTACACTGGTAATTAAGACACTGATGTCCGTACATCACTAAATGGACTCACTGAAAATCAGCGCCGTAGCTACCACTACGGCATTATGCTGAGTGAGCTCCATTTTCTGGGCCACTGCGACACATGCGAGTGTTACAGACCAATAATGCTGTAAATTGTTAATTTTATTTTCATTTTATTTTTTGTGTCGGTCTGTAAATTTTAGTATTTTTTTTTAACTATATTGATATTTTGATCTATGTATGTATGTTCATGTGTGGCACAGAAATAAACGTGTTTCTATTCTATTCTATTCTATTCTAGATACTGCAGTATGTTGACACTTGCAATCAACGTTTGAGGTAAAACTGTACTAGGTTGGTCGGTCTGTGTGGCTTTAATTAACCTGATCCCCACTTTCAATCGTTTCCTACCTTGTATAGTTTATAAGTCGATCCTTATTCCAACACCGTTTGGGTTTATACCGCTCAGTTTAATTACTCTATACTTTACATTTTTAGTTACAGGAAACCTACGTAGTTTAATGCAGTTTTTTTCGTACAAATCTATTTAGCAATATGAAACACTTAGTTTATTGTTCTTTAATCTGAAGTTTTATATTGCTGGATAGATTTGTTTGTGATGTGTGTTTTATACCAAGTTTTATATTGTTAGATAGATTTGTCCGTTGTTTTTCTGGAGTTTCATAGTTATAATGGAACCCTTAAAGGTAAAGTGGCGATGGATTATTTGTTCTTGTATACTCTACAATGTGGAGTATCGTTGAAAAGGTCTTTCAAATGTATGATGGGTCTACAAAGACCATTTTTCGATTTAGGGGTCAGTTTACGAATTATTTGGCTTTAAAGTGCTAATTTTGGTTACAGTCAAGAGTCCGCTCTCCTCAATGCTAGGTGTTGGCCATGTAAAAAAATTAATGGCAGCAGGATATACGATGATTTTAAAAATAAAATCTCTGCCAGGAATCATTAGGTAAACAGGTGATAGTAAAGTAAGTAAATCACATCTAGGACTTAAGGATTCCTTCAAAGCTAGTTCAATGGGTATTGTATCAGGAAATATTAGTAATAGAGAGTTTTGAAAGGAAATTCCGAGAATCCATGTGTGAATCTAATAAACACAATCCCTCGCGCACTAAGATTCGCTGCATTGCGTGTAATATGGATACATACACCTATCGTTGATAAAGAATCTCATGATCATCGACATTCACTTCCAAAATTTTTCCTTTTAGAACAGAACAGGAACTTTTAGAACAGGAAGAAAATCAAGCAATCTGCGGCAAATGATTACAGCTCTTACACTAGCAATTTAGGCGCCATTCAGTCGCTCTCACGTATAGTAGTGAATACGCCATGACGTTCGCCTCTAGTTGGGGCTAAGCTGCGATTCAGCGAACGATTTAGTTCAGCAGTCAAGAGTTCTCATTTGCTGCGATGTTTATATTGTAACAGGAGGAACTCATTTGTTTTATCTATACTATCTATACTAATATATAAAGAGGAAAGATTTGATTTTTTGTTTGCATTGAATAGGCTCCGAAACTACTGAACCGATTTGAAAAATTCTTTCACTGTCGGGAAGCTACACTATCCCCGAGTAACATAGGCTATATTATATTTTCAAAAAAATTAGGGATCCCTAATAAAACTCCAATAATGTAACCCAAGGTGTAAAAAATAAAACCGAAACAAAGCGAGGGCGGTTACTCCTTTATAATAATTTCATTTTACTAATGGTATATCTATTGCTTGCTTTGGTTATGAAAACACCATTAGGAATTCTGCGTAGGTGCCTAACTGGTATTTTTTCTTTGAATTCTCAAAGGTGTGTGAGATTGACTGTAGGTACTTAGCGTGGTAGTTTTAAGCCATTGCCTGTTTTGTGAAGTTAGTGCGAAAAATAGTAAGACAATAATTGCCATTAGCGGTCATCCTGCTTAACTCAGTTGATCACTTGGGATCGATGCAAGCCACCGGGTTATGAGAAGAATGTAGTAAGCAATGCCGTATATAATACTTGAATAAACCAGTTCCTTCGTTAGAAATTAGAACGCCATTTTCTCGCAGCTTGCATAAATGCTAGTTTCCATGAATACATTCCCAGTCACTTCTAGATAAGCTGACTTCCATGAATGATGATGAGATTCCATTTGGGCCATGATTAGTCTTTATTTTGAACTAATTGTCTCCGCGACGCCGTTTGTATGCAAGTTGATTATAACTTAGTTCGTTTATAAAACATTGTTCCTCCCGCGTAAATCCCGATGCCGTGGGAATTTCAGGAAAAAAACTATATGTTACCCTATAACCTCGCCTATATTCTTTTGAATGTTCCATTAACATCCATTCCTGAGATCAGCCCGAACAAACAGAAAGACATACAGACAACGTTTTTTTAAGTAAGTCAATGTTTTACTAACATGTAAATAAGTATAAGCACTTCAGGAAACACAGTTATTTTGACTTACTGACAGACATTTTTATTTAATCTATAGATAAATTCGATTCATATTTTTATTTAGGTAAACTATGTACATAATTATATACTCAATAATTGAAATCACAGAAGAATTTAGTAAGCAGCAAATATTCTTATATTTGTGTAATATAACCCAAAGTCCCCCATTCCCCAAAGTTCAAAAAAACATTCTATACCTACTTAAATATTTTAAAATTTTGTTAAATAAACTGCTGTAATTAATTTACTACTTATTTATCCCATACAATAGAAACAAAACACAAGCTATATTAAACCAGTTTGTTAATGAAAAACACTTAAAATAACCCGATGTACGTAAAAGTTTTAGAGCCAACTCATAGAGCTTTAAACCAATGTGAGAGGTCAGTGGTCAGTGAAGTATACTGGTAGTTTTAATTACTTGAAATCCTACGAAACCCCCTGAATTTGGGCTCTTAAAAATACTTAATATCTCAAGCGGTCTCAATGAGTTTGCTTACTTGGATTGAAATGCCTAACAATACAGAGTACGTTACGTTCTCACTACGTTTTACCTAACAATTAAAACTCAGTTTAAAGTAGTAGTGTCGGTTGTATAATAAGCAATTCTCAGTGAACGAATTATACCTTAGTATATTAGTGTATGTTATTTCATTAGTAATTCTTAATTAATTTTCATGTAAAAAGTATCAAGGCTATCAAGAAAAAATTGATGAAATATTGAATTAATTAAATATAATAAGCTTTTTTAATGAACAATCTCCGGTTGAATTTTCTTTAATATTCAAGCTAAGAGAAAATACAGCATACTGATGCGAAAATATGGACAAGTATTTATTTACCATCTACAAGTAAAGATGAGTTTAACTTTAAGAATTTAAATCGGAAAGACTGTATTTAGGAAACTACGACGTATCTTTTCCTCCAATTTACTTTAGCATCGAAGCCGGAAGTATTCGAGCGATGTGAGTTGCTAGACATATCGGTTCTGAGACATTGTACCTACTACACTCTTGCTCTTACAAAATCCGATTCGCATTGAAACCACAATAGCGGAACAAGTAAATTTACTTACCTAAAACGTAAAAGTAATAAGCATAAGACCGCTGTAAAATCGACGAGTTTAACACGTGATGTAAAGTTTACACGTGCATTCGAAAATAAAATTAAATAAAAATGTTTGCAGTAAGTATGGCACGGTTATTATACAAGTTAGTGTTACAAGAAGTTTAGAAAAGTTCGTAAGAAACGTCGCGCGGGTAAAATTTTTTCTCGTTATGAAGTTCTTAAAGAACTTGGTGCTTACCTCTCTATTGGCAAGATTTCTGAATTGGCAAGAAAGATACGGAATTTAACTTTTTCCAACTGCTGAAAGTAGTGTCAGTTTAAAAAAGAAGATTTATATAAATTTAATATTCCTGCTGTTTTATGAACATTTGTGTTACTTATTCAATTAAGATATAACGCCAAACTGAAGTTTATTTTTTATCTTTATGCTTGCTGTATTCTAAAAGTAAGTAAGTCACCCATTTCTACTTCTACAAACTTGTTTAATTACCTTTAGAAATGAAAGAAACGTTTCAGGCGCTTTGAAATTTTTGTTTTTCTATCTGTAAAGAGGCAATGGAAGGAATTTTATGTGACAGAAATGGTACCATTTCTGTACTGCGTCTGTGTGAGAGAAATGGTACCAGAAAATAATGAGGTGTACAATTACATATAGGATTTGCATGTTGGTAGGAAAATAATCCCTTCCGCCTCGCTGAGAATCGAACCCACGCGTCACGAATCGAACACACGGGTGGTAAATTGAACGGGTGGTGAATACGATGCTGGCGATGTATATCTAATGCCCGACAGAGTACATACCGCTCTATCCGCGAGGTTCCGCACTCGGCAATGCAGGTAGGCAGGCTGGCCCACGGCGGCGGTGGCCTCGCGCTTCGTGCTGTTGTCGAAGTACGGCTGCCCCAGAGGCTCCCAGCCTCCGCCGCCAGCTGTTACACCTGCAAAAATCATAATAATAAAATTACTTCTTATCTGATATAGCAGAAAACATAGCCGAACATTATTTTAGTAGGACTAATAAAAAAATAACAGATTGCTTACAAACTTTACAAGATCACAATAGGCTTGTCGAGTGTCGACAGATTGCCCGAAAATTTCATTAAAATCGGTTCAGCCTTTTTTAAGTACATAGGGAACATACATACACACACCGATTGTAATTTGTAGAGATTAGAGATATACTTTAGACATTTTCAGGAAACTTCTTCTTTTTAAATAAGTTGATATGCTAATCGCAGTATAATAAAAACAACAAAACATCAACAAAAACTAGATTGTTATAATAGTGATGAATTGAATAGGCCTCTAGTTTATGATTTTATTTTAGCTTTCCAGCATACGTAAATCAGACTGTTCGTGACAGTATCAAACTCTGTATAATAAAAATAACATTCAAGGTAAACAACGTAAATAATGTTAGATAAAACAATAATCTTATTTCATATATTATCGCTTATCATATTTTCTGTGAGTGCAAAATAATTTCTAGTCTACGAAGCAAAAGCATCAAAATTAGATTCAAACTAATAAGCAAGATTTAATATGCTACGGATGTTCACACGACTACCAGTTAGCTTGGAAGCCGTTTTAGAGTGATGTAGCACATATTTTATTTAATTTATAACATTAAAAGTCGTCTACGTGGTTGTCGTATAAAATTTCACAGCTTTATTTATTTTGCAGGGGTTAAAGTGTAGAATGAAATAAATTGTGTAAGTGATAAAAGATTAACAACTCAGTTATGTCCACGATATTTTCTTTTTTCATTGGAGCAAAGCATACATGAATTCCAATAAGAAAGAAAGAATTCAACCCAGGTGTGAACAAGCGTCTCCCAAGTTAGTTTACTTTACCACCTAAGACTGTTTGACTAAAAATTGTCAAAAACATGGGGTGGAGTTCACAGAATATGAAATCGCGTGTTGTGGCAAAATTTTACAAAGCAATGCACCTGATAAATTGTTTAACAGATCAATATCTCCGGATGAAAAGTATCCTGTACTTTATTCCAGGTTTTAAACTATCTATGTGCCAAATTTCATCTATATCCGATCAGCCGTTTTTGCGTGATTGCGTGACAAACATCCAAACTTTCACATTTATAATATTAGTAGGATTGGTCGCACAGCGCTAATCGACAACAGACGTTGACATCTAGACGTTGCCTCTCTTTCTAATCAATAACACTTTTTGTATGACACGGCGTGGCAGCCCTTATGAAATTGGCCCGACACGTCGAACGCGGCACGTACTTATAACATCATACCAAAAGTGCGGAGTGCGCTAGGCCTACACAGAGTAGAGTGGCGCGTTGTAATAAACGTCACGTTTTTGGTAGAAATTTTGATTAGTCTGTAGCGGAGCTACTTTATACTCTTTATTTTGTAGTTTTTATTTTGTGGTAAAATCTATTATCTAAATTGTAATGTATAAATTTCATATTTTTGTTCGGTCAGACAGAGTTTTTATATTATAATACGTCATCCGATACACTTTTCGCTGGGCTCCGCGAAGCCGCCCTATCACTGCCGAACAACATTGCGTGCTCGCTTTGTTCGAGAGTGATCGGGCACACTCGTACGCAATCGGACGGCCAGACACGGCTCGTCTTGGATACAAAAAAGTAGTTACGGTTTTTGGTTGATTTGAAATTTTCACATATTAATTTTTCTCGATCGTTGCCTTTGAATTTTCGCTCTATTGCACTCCTTATTTTTACTTGTTTATTTAATTCTGTACATCTGTAAATAAACCATTAACGTTTCGCCTTATATATTATCTTACTTTCCCGACTCCTACTGGCGAACCCTACAAGTCATTTAATATGATAAAAGAATAAGAAATCAGATTACAGATTAGAATTGTTACCACAATTTTCTTCTACGTATTCCTCACTATACATACAACATCATTGTACGTATCCAATGCTACAAAGCTTTATTTATTTAAATCTCTGGATAAAAACTCCGAAAACTGGAAATTAAAGTTTTTGTTGCGCTGAATTTTCGTTTTTAGGGTTCCGAAATAAAATCGGAAATCTTACATTTTAGTCATTCGTCTGTCCGTCCGTTCGTCTGTCCGAAGCATAGCGCAGAGACCCTTATGTTCAGTTTACACGTATTAAGTAGTTAACTAAATTTTAACTAAAAAGTTACTAAATTGTCTGTTTACACGTAATAATTTACTTAAAATTGAGTTAAAATTTAGTTATCTACTTAACTACTTAATACGTGTAAACCGGACTTTAGTGCTACAAAGCTGTAATTTAGCATGGATATACATATTTATTAAAACTTCAAAATCGTAGAATTAAATATAGAAAAACATTTTTTCAGGGTACCTCTCCTATAGCTAACGTGAGGATGAATTTTTTTTTTCGTTGCGTACCCGTGTATGTGTGTACCTCGTGTGGGGTATCGTTAAAATGTCTTTCAAAAATATTATGAGCCTTCTAAGACCATTTTTGGATTTAAGGGTTCGTTTACGAAATATTTGGCTTTAAAGTGCTAATTTTGGTTAGAGTCAAGTGTCCCTCTCCCCCTCCCACGGCTAAACGGTTGGAGTTGGACAAGTGAAAAAATTCTCAAAAATATCTTATGATGAATTTACAAGGAACACTATCACGGCTATGTAAGCACATTCAGTAGTTAATGAGTAATGAGTAATAATCGATAAAATTATTACTTCGGAACCCTACATTGATTAAAACGTTATGTGACTTTTGAGTTTACTCATAATTTTATTATGTAAATTGGTAGCCCATTTTATTCCTCTAGCAGATTTCCGGGTTGCTCAAGTTATGTCCGTTTCCAATTTCTGTCAATCAAAACCTATTTATTTACGTACTCAACTTACTTATGAATTGCACAGTTTTAATTCAGTTCAGCCTTCAGGTCAAGAAATGGCAACCTTCGCCGGATTTTCTTAGATTTCTGATTTACCAATATTTTTTAGCTGAATTTAAACCGTTTTGGATACAGTTGGCAACATAGTGTAAACAAACAAACAATCTCTTATAACAAACGCATACCTGCTCCGTTTTGTCGAGCTAAACTGAAATACCAAAACTTTATTTACTTTATTATGGAAATTCGGCAAAAAAAATCTTTTCAACGATACCCCACACTATAGGGTACGCGACTAATAAAAAATTCATCCTCACGTTACCTGTACAAGGGAGGTTCCCGGAAAAAAAAAACTTGAGAGATGTCAAGGGACACCCGGATGGAACGAAGTTCCTTGCAGTCAGTACTAGGATAGCAAAAACATGCAGCAAGTGTGCCAAAACAAATCTAAGGTATTAAATTTTGGGAGAAATTTAATACCTTAGATTTGTTTTGGCACACTCGCTTGCATGTTTTTGCTATCCTAGTACTCTGGCTTGCTTTCTATGTAAAAAAAACTACGACGGCAAAAAGTGTCGTTGCCGGCAAAAAGTGTCGTTACCAAATTTTTCGCCTAGCCCCCTTTAGCAACGCGCGATAAGGAACTTCGTTCCAAAAATGTTTTTCAATATTTCATTCTACGATTCTGGAGTTTCAGTAAATATCATATCCATGCCAATCCAACACTAAAATTAGGTTTGCACGTATTAAGTAGTGTAGTTGATAACTAAATTTTAAGAAATTAATACGTGTAAATCATTGAGATACATACATAGAGGAGACATCTCAAACAAAATGTGTGTTCCACCGCCGGCTTGCCCTCCGTTCTCTTTTCAAACTAGAAGCCTCGTTTGCACACTTGCCATAGAGTAACTTTGTATATGACACTTGCCGAACCAAGACGGCAACTTAAGCAAGTTTATATATGCCATCAAAAACAAAACTTGTAAAAAAAACCAAGTCTCGCAACTCAGTTCTTCTACCGTAAAAAGTTGTGAGATTCATGTAATACCAAGTCGGTTAATTTATTCAGTTCCTGCTTAAGGGTCCTTCTGTCTTAAGTTGTTACGTAATTAGCTAACCTAACAAGTAACAACATCTTATAGTGACCATATTATCAATATTAAAAATCTTTTATGTTTTAAATAAATAGATCGACTTGACCATCGCATGAAAACACAATGTACCTTACAAATAATACCTACATATTATATTAAATTTGATTGTTTAGTGCGATTGCCAAGTCAATCTATTTATTTAAAACATAAAAGATTTTTAATATTGATAATATGGTCACTATAAGATGTTGTTACTTGTTAGGATAGCTAATTACGTAACAACTTAAGACAGAAGGACCCTTAAGCAGGAACTGAATAAATTAACCGACTTGGTATTACATGAATCTCACAACTTTTTACGGTAGAAGAACTGAGTTGCGAGACTTGGTTTTTTTTTCAAGTTTTGTTTTTGATGGCATCTCATTTCTTTTTGTAGATAGTTCTACTTTTTTTCCTTTTACAAGTTACCTTTGAACATAATTATATCTAGGTACCTATCTACACCTATTATTCCATTATATTATAAACAGGTACACTGATTCATTCACTGCAAATGTTACTTTGTTATACAGGTACAGTAATTCATTAACTGCAAATGTAACTTTGTAATCCTATATATTTATATGGGATTACAAAGTTATTTATGCAGTTGATGTATCTAGGAAACTGGACCGAAATTGCAAAATATTTTAGTTTTCCCTTGATCTATACACTAAACACTAATTGTGTTCCAAATTTGAAGCTTCTATGTCTGCTAGAAGTGCCTAAGAGTTTTGATGATCGGTCAGTCAGTCAGTGAGTGACGAAATTAAGAAACTTTGACTAGTTATAATTCTTAAACTACTGGTTCAAATTGAATGAAATTCGAAATATACCGTGTTTATACAATGCCTGCTTGGTTACTAAAAATTCAGGCTTCTAGCTTTATCCACAACGAAGTTATAGGGGGTCGAAAATGGCCTGAATTGCTTCGAGAAAAGGATGGTACGGCCGTGCCGCTTTTTTGCTCGACTTGGCGGGGGCACTGCCGTGCCCCAGATTCCATTAACACGCTATTGGCTTGCCAAGTTCAAACGCTCCTTATGATTTTTTCATTCAAAATGGCGGGAACATTTCACAATAATTTAATTAAATTCGTTTTAGTTGATTTAACTTAATATTTTGTTTTCTTACCGATGATAAAGTGATACCATTATCTTTTTTGTTTTTTGTCGTGCAATTGTGATACGTTCTTATTATGCACGACGGCATTTTTTCAGTTTTTTCATAAACAATTTTGGCATGCGGCCGCCATGAGCGCAGCCGAGTGACAGCCGAGTGACAGAATGAAATGCAGCCGGCCGGCTGCAATGCACACCCCCGAACCCAATGTTCGCGGTGTCTGTTCTATACGCTAGTAATACTAGTTCAATGGTGTAAATGGACAATTTAGTAACTTTTTAGTTAAAATTTAGTTATCTACTTAATTACTTAATATGTGTAAACCGAACATAGGGTCTTGGTGCTTTGCTTCGGACGGACAGACGGACAGACAGACGATATGACGAAACTATAAGGGTTCCGATTTTCCTTCGGAACCCTAAAAAGAGGGAAACCCTAAAATACTTGTAATGACGGCGCGGCGGCGTTATTAAGAGGTAACAACAGTTATTATATTCTTCGGTAGAAAAATAAACACATCCCGAATTGTCGTGCTGTAACTTACACGGAAAAAGACCGTCGTGGTGCAAGAACAATACAACATCGAATGATAAGACTTAAACAAAACTAATTTTTTTAGGACTTAATTTAACTGAAACTTGGTAACGCTTTATTTTTGCATACTAGTATGTACCTACCTTAAATATTGGTTCTCCTTTTTTGTTAGGAATGTTTTGTCTATTTATTTAATTTATCTGAACTCATTACAAAGAAATCCATAAATAAAAATATTGTAAAAATGGAATGTTGACAGCGAATAAAAGAAAACTGAAGTTTTTCCCTTCAGAAAAAGTAAGTAATTACTTAACTTCCTTGTACAAAGTTGTTTGCGTCTTTTTCAGCCATTTAGAAAGAAGGAAGCTTTTAATGGAAACATTATAAAACTTTATAAAAGAATTAAATGAAGGTTGATAAATAAAATTAAAAATTAATATAATATGATTAATATAACATTGATATACATTTCTGTTGAAATTAAAAATATTCCTTGATTGACATGAATTTAAATTAATAAATCCAAATAAATAAAAAACAAAATAAATAATAATATAAATTAAATTAATTAATGCAATTTAAAAGGAAATCTATCACCGCTAATAGATAATGGGTAATAGTCGAAAATGATACTGGAGTGCTGAAAATCTCAAAACTGTATGAGGAAACTTTTACTTATGACTTAAATGACGACCTTGTATCCTAGTTGGTAGCGACCCTGCCTGCGAAACGAGGGGTCCCGGGTTGGAATCCCGGCCAGGGCAGATATTTATGTGACAGATAAATATTTGTACTCGGGTCATGGGTGTGATTGTGATGTGTTATAATTATGTGTCGTCCATGCCACCTGTGACACAGGTAAAAACCTACTGCTGGGGTATGAGCGTGTAAGCGTTTTAAATACACATCACTAACATACCTAATAAACTATTATTATTAAAAATTATAAAGCGTTGCTAACAATCAGGATGACAACGCTGTTATAAAATATTTTAGAATTAAACTACTTTCTACGAGTAAATACTCACCGAACAATATGAAAATACAGCCGAGCTCCGCCGTCCACATTTCGTACGGCGATCTTCACATCATGTGTCCAGTACCGACACGTAGCTTCACTCTCCAAGAACAACACTCAACCGCACTTGACATACACCGATGTATAATAACTTTTTCATATTTTCCACATTCAAATCTAGAACTGCAGTTTCGAGTTGTTACAAAATCTACAAATGTGACTCTTATTTTTGCATAAAATTTCATTTGATTTAATTACGAAAACTGAAGTATTACTCTACATGCTTAGTACAAATAGTACATGGCGGATTATGAATAAAACATTGTAACTTTATCCAAGAGTGCATATAATCGTATAAGCGGAATTAAATTTTAAATTCAATGGCCATTGTGATTAGGGTATCTATACTAATATATAAAGAGGAAAGATTTGATTTTTTGTTTGCATTGAATAGGCTCCGAAACTACTGAACCGATTTGAAAAATTCTTTCACTGTTGGGAAGCTACACTATCCCCGAGTAACATAGGCTATATTATATTTAAAAAAATTAGGGATCCTTTATAAAACTCCAATATTGTAATCCAAGGTGTAAAAAAATGAGAAAACCGAAGCAAAGTGAGGGCGCTTACTCGTATTTCATACTTATCAGCGAGTATTTTGTTATAATTTGATATTAGAAGGTATAATAGTATAGCATGAAAGTATTGACGTAATTAAAGTACGTATACATACATATGTATATTGTTATAAAATCGTTGTTTTTATTTTAGTACAATATTACATTAGTACATATTACGTCAGTACATTCATTTGACATTTGCCAGTTGGCTCGTTTCTCGCCTACGAGACTATATTAAGCTCTCAGACCCTATTATTAATTCAAACAATCTGTACGCTATCACGGTCCTTAAAGTTTGTATGTAAAAGTTTGAAAACTGTGGAGTTAACTTTAGGTAACGATCTGGATTAGTTAATAATAGGTATTGATTATAGTATTAGTGTAGCAAGTCTGAGATATATTTTGTCATGAGTTGTTGCTTCTAAACCTTAGTTTTACATGTATAATAAAATCAAGTGTTTAACTACTGACGTATCAATCTTATAAATTATACAGGGCCCCTAGCCTCTTGGGGCCCCAACTAGCAGCTTAATGGCGCCCCCTTTAGTGACCAATACAGCGCCTTTTTATCGAGGTACTTCGCTACATTTCAAAACGTGGCGCCGCTTAAAAAAACTCGTCAGCCGCAAAAAGCGGCAACATTTTGTCTTCCAAAATTTTATAAAAAAATATATTTAGAAAGCTAAAGTTCGAGTGGGGGCCCTCAACAAATATCATCAAACTGTATCAAACAGGGCCTGCTTAGAGCAAGCTTTTGCACTGGTATTATTCTACTGCTTTAGTTTGCCACACATTAAAATTTAATTACATGGAAACACATGGTTATTGACGGTCATGGACATTCGCGAAAAAACCGAATTATTATACTAAACAGTTTTCTCGTATTTAGCTAGATTATCCGAGACCCTACCGGCACGATTGTCAACATTGGGCTACTTAAGTATTGATGGAATCTGAACTAAAAAAGTTAATTTTAATTATGATTGAGATAATTATTTTGATATATTTTAATACTAATTTATTTAAATTTTTTTACTGAACTTATTTACAGTATGTCAACAAAAATTTTATTGTTAAAACAATCGAAGCATCTAAAGCTAGATATAGGTATCGGTATCGGGTAGGCTATAATCTAACTATCTCTACGTTTCGACTTAAATCATGTTAGATACCCCAATGTTCATCAGGTCGAGAGTAACTAGGAGAGATGGATGACTGACTGTGATGCGATATTTGCTGCCATATAAACTCAGGATCTGTTGAACGAATACTTGTAGCACGAATTAAATTTTGGGGTTAACGAAAGCTATTTTGTTAAAGTTTCTAATTCATAAGTCAATGTCAAAGTCAAAGTCAAAATATTTTATTCATATAGGTATCACTGATACACTAACCCCCGTATTCATGAACGACACTGTGAAGTCTCACAGTGTTTGCGAGAGCATAGTGCCATTAAAACCATTTCGTAAACAATACTTGATTGAAGTCGTTCACTTTGCGTTTGTCGAAATCGATAAAGTAGCTGCCGAGCTACTTTACCAAACGCATAGTTTTGGTTTGACTTCTATCAAAATAGAAAGAAAGGATCGATTGTTTGTATTGTTATCTTTGTCTTTTGCCTGTGTCAAATGACTAGAGTGAAGTTTGCCGCATCAAATGGACCAATAAGAAGGCTGTATACAGCTCTGTGCGTCCGCCCAGCTAAGTGATACTTAAGGGTCGACTGTGAAACAGAAGGCTTGCCATGACGAACGCACTGAGAAATGCCTTACTTCGCATAGTATTGCTTCTTTACTTATACAAGTATTGTTCTTGAATACGGGGGTTAGGTATGCACGTTATCATTTTTTAATCTACCAGATTTTCAGAAGGGTGTTTTGTCATGAAGGAGAAGAAAAGCCGTAAAGAAACTCCTCAGCACATCTTTTAAAAAATATATTACATAAAAGAAAATATTACAAAAACATTGACTAATCTGAGCGGAACTGGTTTCAGAGCTGGTCGTTTCCATGCGTCTTAGTCATTTAAATACTCTTCTACACTATAATATTCCTTGCCTAACAATTGCGTTTTTACACGTTTTTTGAAAGATTCTATTGGCAAGTCACGTATTGATTTTGGAATTTTATTATAGAAATGTACACCAAGCCCTATGAAAAATCGCTGCACTTTACTTAGGCGGAACGGAGGCGTAACTAATTGGTGCGTTCTTCTTGTTTGGCGATTATGAGTATCACAATTTGGTTTATACGCGACTATATTCTTCCGTATAAAACTACATTACTAAAGATATACTGGGAAGCTACTGTAAGTATGCCTATTTCCTTGAACTTTTCACGCAAAGATTCCCGAGACTTAAGTTTATAAATAGCCCTAATAGCCCTTTTTTGGAGTGTGAAAATTTGTTCTATATTGGCTACTTTTCCCCACAGCAAGATGGCTTAAAACATAATTCTGTGGAAATAAGCAATATAAACTATCCTAACAGTTTCGACGTCAGTATACTGCCTTATTTTCCTAACAGCATAAGCAGCCCTACCGAGTTTGGTCGCGAGATAAGTTATGTGGGCCCTACTGAAGTTTACTATCTAAGGTCACCCCTAAAAAGACCGTGGATTCCTCCATATGCAATGATTCATTATTCCGTTTTTCAGATTTTGTTGACTTTTTTAACATTAGGTAGTACAAACTCTAGACATTTCGTTTTTTTTTGCATTTAACAGTAAGTTAATGATAGTGGACCAACGCGACACATGCGAAAGAGCACTATTTACGCCGTCGAAATTTACTTTATTCCTTTCACATTTAAATATTAATGATGTATCAGCAAATAGTACAATATCCGCTTGGTTCTTTACATAATGTGGTAAATCGTCAATGAATACCAGAAAAAGAATGTTGCTAAGACGAGACCATATGCCTCTACATCAAAAAGTTATCAGATCTCATGTAAAGCCAAGCTTCTAAGTCTACAAACTCTAGCTATACAGGTCCTTTGTTCACAAAATCAACACTTTATTTAAAATATGTGGCTTAGCCAAATCAGCCAAATCGGTTATGTAGTTGTGGCATGATTGAGGAACAAATATCCAAAACATCTTCACACACTTTCACACTTATAATAATAATTAATTATAGAATATTGAAATACTAAAATTCATTTCCATGTCTCACCAAGTAACAGCTTTTCGGTAATAGATCTCCCTAATGATAAATTAAGGTAATTATTGGGAGTGGGACTATTATTTATGAGCAATGCTTTAGCTTTTAGTAGATTGTGGTATTAAATTAAACGTTTGAATTATGACTAAGCAGTGATTACATTTATTGGTTCAGTATAAAATTTATTAGTTCATTATAGCTTGATGTTAAATAACTATTACGTAATTTATTTTGATTTTCATATCGATATTTACTGACAGTTGATTACTTTATAATTATATACTAGCTTCTACCCGCGACTTCGTCTACGTGGGATTGAGAATTAGTAATCAAAAAAGATCCCGGCCAAATTCGAGTTAGAGTTGCGCACCGAGGGTTCTGTTCTAACTTACAGAACCGAATCACCTGGCTGCATAGGTGAATAAAGTCTACTAAAATAGTAGAAGCGCTCATAGGCCGGCGGCTTGCGTTGATCCTATGTGATTGACAAAGTTAAGCAACAGCGGTCGCGGTCGGTAGTTGGATAGGTCACCGCTAGTGGCAAAAATTTCTTGAGCGTTTCCGTGCTTCGGAGGGCACGTAAAGCTGTCGGTCCCGGTTGTTATCATAGGATAACAGTCATTAAGCCATGTCGGAGGCCCTAGGGCGGTTTGAAAACTTACGTCACTCGGGTTGGCCACTAACCCCTCCACCAATGCACCAATCCACCAACGCACTGGAGCAGCGTGGTGGAGTATGCTCTGGGCCTCCTCAAGAGGAGAGACCCGTGCCCAGTAGTGGGCCATTAATGGGTTGAAGCCAAAAGTAGACTTAAGACACCTGGGTGAATTAACTCAGGTGAAAGCAAAGTCGACGGCACCGAACTTAAGAGCAATGTTAAATCATTCAGTAACAAACTTAACTTTGCCGCTGGAAAACTATCGTTCCCATACATGGACATAGCGATCAATTAACCAAAAACTTAAACTTATTTAAGTTTGTTACTAAGATAATAGGGTTGACAGACAGACAGACGGACAACGAAGTGATCCTATAAGGGTTATGTCTTTTCTTTTGAAGAACAATACCCTAAAAAATATACAAAAATTCTATGTAGTAGGTAGAACATACATAAAAGCAGTCAAAATAATATTTATAACCTGTAAACACAACTTCCATGCTAAATTATTATACCCCTTTTTCTAAAGGAGTAGATCCATCCCCGAGCCTCGAACTCGAACGACCCGATCCCGACGAACATGCACCCAATTTTTTAATGCGGGATATGAAATAACTGGGAGCCACATTTATGTCTGTAAGACGGTCCTCATTCTGTTCACCAGATCACGCAAATCGGGTGATTTAGCAGGTACCTGAGATGTACCATATTATTAGGTTTTTCGGTCAATGTTTGATCGCGCCGACCACGGGCCATGTGAGTCGCTCAGGGACGTCTCACCCCTCCACACTTGACTGCTTGAGAGTTAAACGCTTCTGTAGGAATTCAGAAGTCCGAAGTGGGGAGTTTCGCAACCGCGACACCAGCTAGATTTATGGTAATGAAAGGATCCCCTACGCAATACAAGGGCCAGCCTCTCAACCGGAGGACTCTATTCTCCTGAATTTATGAATCCTGAATAACTCTGGGGTTTCTATGTGTCTTCCAACTACGTAAGGTCGAGCTTTTCGCCCAAAAACCTGGTCAGAATGCCAGATGTATTTATTATACCTGGAAAACGTTTCAAAAGAAACTTATTGTTTTGACTGCTTTGAAGTTTGTGGATTAGACAGCGTGTTATTAGTTTATTTTTACTACTATTTATACAGCTCGATATATCTTAATTAAAAGCTTTGCTAAATCATAAACAACTGTCTCTAAACTTGATAGAATGGAAATTCAATCATCTTCATAATTTATTATTTTCTATTTCTTTTGTTTCTTTCTTGGATGACAACGCATGGATGATGCCTTTAGTCTGATCACGGACGACGCAGGAGGCTCGTCTGCTCTTACGTGGCTATTCGCAAATTCAAAAGTATTTTAGTTATTTGTATTGCACTTATGTCCGGTCATAAAATTTGCCTATGCCGGCTTGGAACTCATTGACCAGTAGGTGACAGCCGTAGATTATTATTCGCAAATATTTTAATTTCTTACTCATATTGATTAATAAATATGTAAAGGATTTGTATTTTTAATATTATCTCCTATTTCTACATTACAATAAGGAAATCTAAATTATAATACTTTGTCGGAATTTAAGATTTTTATTTATTTACAAAAAAAAAAAAACATTTTTTGGTAAATTTACTAAATTGTGTCATAATAATTATCGCTAACTCTGATCCACGCCATAATACAGTGAATCTATATTATTCCGATAGCAAAATCTAACTTAGTTATGTGTTATTAATTGGGAAGGGAAACTAATTTACTTAAAACCTTAATGTTTGACGACCTTGTAGCGTAGTTGGTAGCGACCCTGCCTGCGAAGCAAGAGGTCCCGGGCTCGATTCCCGGCCGGAGCAGATACTTATGTGAGAGATAAATATTTGTACTCGGGTCATGGGTGTTATTGTGATGTGTTACGTGTCGTCCATGCCCACCTGCGACACAGATTAAAACCTACTGAGGGGGAAAGAGTGTGTCATCCATCCATCCATCCATCCATCCATCAGCCTTTGTAGGTCCACTGTTGGACATAGGCCTCCCCTAACTTGCACCACTCTGACCGGTCCTGAGCCTACTGAATCCAGCGGATGCCCCCTGTCTTCTTCAGGTCGTCAGTCCATCTGGTCGGGGGGCGTCCTATGCTCCTTTTTCCGAGACGTAGGCGCCATTCGAGGACCTTTCTTCCCCAACGATTATCGGTCCTTTGAACTATGTGGCTAGCCCATTGCCACTTCAGCCTGCTAATTCTTTGAGCTATGACGGTTACCTTTGTTCTCCTCATTTTGAATACGATCACGTAGAGAAATACCGAGCATAGCCCTCTTCATAGCCCGCTGCGCTACTCTGAGCTTGTGGATTAGGCCAATAGTAAAGCATCTGAGTGTGTAAGCGTTTATTTATTTAAAATATTTCAAAATATATAGGTGCACATTAATTTCAACAAAAAATTTATTCACGGTATGATAGCTTAAGTCTTGTTCTCAGACCTACTCAGTTACCTAAACTGACATCTGTTGTTGATTAGCAGAACTAATTCACTGCAAAATCATAAATTAAAAAATATATGTACACATTGATTTTTTTAAGATATAACGAATAT
Organism: Thymelicus acteon; assembly: GCA_951805285.1. Lineage (NCBI taxonomy): Eukaryota > Metazoa > Arthropoda > Insecta > Lepidoptera > Hesperiidae > Thymelicus > Thymelicus acteon. The sequence continues at coordinate 7,547,580 of OX638229.1, read as the reverse complement.
TTCCGATACTAAACAGTCTCTTTTATCCCTCTATCGGGTACTGTCACAATTTCTTGCTGTTATGTGGCGTATCAATAAGTCCTATTTGTTGATATCTCGGCTTCTAAGCGACATATCACAATAAAACGTACACCAGATTTTAAGTTAGACCACCAGCAATACAACTGTGAAAACCGCATTCAGTTTCATCCAGTAGTTTTGGCGTGATGCGGTATCAAACATACAGACAGACAAGATTTTTAAAAATGACAGATTTGCAATCTATTGCTCCTATTGAGTCCCCTGATATCAAATTTTCTTAAATATCTTCAATGTACAGACATTATCGAGTTACTGTTTTATAATATATATAGATTAACGAAAGAGAAAAGTAATGATTGATGATTATTTCTAAATAATCTGTTTTTTCTTTTAATAAAACTAAAACGGTAGATACATTTTTCTTGCGGTTTTTAGGAGCACAATATATTTTTAGCATATTCATTATTCAGTTACTGTTATTTCGGAGCAAATACTGTTTTCCAGTTATGATTTTTTCATTGATTAAATCCGTCCTGATCACATCCATGCAGGAAATCATTCAAAGCAAACACCAGAGCTGCTTAAAGTAAATTAACAATTAGGTAAATGCTCTTGAAGATGGTTGGATGGAATGTATACTTCTTTCACGCTCAAATTACCAGTGAAACAGATTTGGAGGGAATTCATCTGCCGGATTACAACATAGAATATCTTTCATACATACAAGAAAATGGACTCGATAAGATTCTAGTTATTGAAGTTTTGACTGATTTCTTACATCTATTGCAAGTATTGCAAGTAATGAATATAATTAACCTATGATTTATTGAATAATAAACACATCTCTAAAATCACGAAATAGGATAAACATAAAATTTGTATTCATTGTATGAGGCAAACCGTTTCATGTTGAGATCATTGGGTCACCGGCGAACTTAGGACGGTTTTTAGGGTTCCGTAGCCAAATGGCAAAAAACGGAACCCTTATAAATTCGTCATGTCTGTCTGTCTGTCCGTCTGTATGTCACAGCCACTTTTCTCTGAAACTATAAGAACTATACTGTTGAAACTTGGTCAGTAGATGTATTCTGTAAACCGCGTTAAGATTTTTACACAAAACTTAAAATAAAACAATACATTTTGGGGGTTCCCCATACATAGAACTGAAACTCAAAAATTTTTTTTCATCAAACCCATACGTGTGAGGTATCTATGGATAGGTCTTCAAAAATGATATTGAGGTTTCTAATATCATTTTTTTCTAAATTGAATAGTTTGCGCGAGAGACACTTCCAAAGTGGTAAAATGTGTGTCCCCCCCCCCTGTAACTTCTAAAATAAGAGAATGATAAAACTAAAAAATATATATGATGTACATTACCATGCAAACTACCAACGAAAATTGATTTGAACGAGATCTAGTAAGTATTTTTTTTAATACGTCATAAATCGTAAACCGCAAAAAACATCGGTTAAAGTATATATCGGTTAAAGTGTATAGTTTTTATTTTTATTTTTATTTTTATTTTTTATTTTTTATTTTTTATTTTATTAATTACTAACATAGAATAAGCCAAATTGTTACTAACATTTTTATTAGAATAAGTTATTTCCATTTTTGTAATTAGGAAGCCTATGGGCCAAAAGGCCTGAAATAAAAATTTATTATTATTATTATTATAAAGTTACAATGAAGTACAAGAACTTTTATATTATGTTACTTGCTGCTACGGAACCCTTCATGGGCGAGTCCGACTCGCACTTGGCCGCTTTTTAAGGTTCCGGAGATATAGTATAAACACAGTAAAGAAATTATATTGTGGTATAAATGTAAACGTAAAAACCTTAAAGTTTTGTCGTCCATCCGTTCGATCACAGCATAGCGGAGATACTGCTAGAAAGCTGCAATTTGGCGTCGTAAAATAAAATCTTAAAAAAATCAGGGTACCTCCCTAACAGGTAAAGTGGGGATCGATTTTTTTTCATATCGACTCCTTAGAGTGGGATATCATTGAAAAGCTCTTTCATATTATGGGTATGCAATGACCACTGTCTTCGATTCAGGTTCCGTTTGCGAAATATTCGGCTTTAAAGTGATAATTTTGGTTAGAGTCAAGTGACCCCCCTAATAGTTCCATGGCCATTTACACGGACCACTGCAGACCCACGATACCCCTGGCGATACCCCTGGTGGTATCGTGGGTCTTTTAAAATCAAACGATACCCCTGTTCGAAATGACTGTAGTGTTGCGGTGTGGAATGCGGAAGGACACGTGCAAAAAATTACGGCAGTAGTATATACGACGAATTTAAAAACAAAACTATCACGGCTATGGTATGGCTATAGTGGCTTAAGTAATTAATGAGTAATAGTCGATGAACTACGGAATTCATTGTGCGTGGCCTGACTCGTACTTGGCTAGTTTTTTTTTTTTAAGTAAACTGCCAACAAACGAGCAGGATATCTGATGGCAAGTAGTCATCGTCAGTTATACAAAGAAAAGAGAAGGAAGAAAGAAATAACTGAATCTCAAGCCCAATTACTTGTATATCTTACATAATAATCGACGACCCTGTAGCCTAGTTGGTAGCGACCCTGCCTGCGAAGCGAGGGGCCCCAGGTTCGATTCCCGGCCGGGGCAGATATTTATGTGACAGATAAAAATGTATACTCGGGTCATGGGTGTGATTGTGATGTGTTATATGTGTCGTCCGTGCCATCCGCGATACAGGTAATAACCTACAGCGGGGGTGTGAGTGTGTTAGCGTTTATTTATTTATAATTATGATATCTTACTACGTCGTTTATGTACTAATATGTCTTCTGTGCTACTTCAAATCATGAAGTTTGCATTGTATTAGTTTAAACGTTTTGTAGAAAAAGTCAACGACATTCTCTTGCGATTTTCATCAAACTCTATATTGATTTACTTTTCTTTGAAAAGTCTCTTGACCTAGTAGGCGTAATTTCTTTCCGGTAATTATTACTAAACTTAGTGAAGGTTTCGTAGAAGGTACTTATTTTAGTTCAGCAAACACGAAGCAAGAAATAAATGTCAAATGTATTATTAAATATAGTGCATACCGTACTTTATACGAACATATTATTGGATATTCATAAATATCATCTATTAATTGTATACCTAATTGTTAATGAAATCTTTCAGTTTTGATGATAACGTAATATTTAATATTCAACGCTCAATGATATCCATTGGCACTAAAACAAATAACTCAACAGAAAGGTTTACCCATCTAAAATTAATATTCAAAAATAATATTACTTGAATGTAAAAGTGGAAAGAAACATAGAGAAATAAACAAGCTTCCCAAGAGATGAAGCAAGCTTTTAACGTGGGCGTAGCTGTAGGAGCCGCCATTTTCATTATCGAATTCGAATGTTTTTGTTCGATTTCTTTGGGGTATTCCGCACTTTAATCTTAAGAAAAGAGACACGAATTCTTTTTCATAAAAGAACAGCCAAATTTATTGACAGCCTAGTGAGTGTCCGCAGCGTAAGCCGCATGAATAAAGTTGATAGTATTTCAAACAAATTAAAACAATTTTTAATCATTTTAAACGCACAGCTACGGTTTTTTTAGACAAGTGATGTCGTTTTAAAGCGGCCGTCAAAACGTAGGACATAAAAGACTGTCATGACGATGCCGACACGTGGTAATTTTCATACCGGCGTACTCCTTTTTAAACAAAATCAAATAAATGAATTTAAATGTTTGAACTTTTTTTTATGTGGCTTCAACCCCTTAATGACCCAGTACTGAGTCTCCTCTTGAGAAGCCCTAGAGTATACTCCACCACGTCGCTTTAGTGCGGATTGGTGGAGAGGTTAACCCAAGAAATATTCGGAAGTTTTCATGCCGCCTGAGGGTTTCCGACACGACTGTTATCTTACGATAAAAAACGGGACCGATGATTTTACGTGCCCTCCGAAGCCAGAAAACGCTCAAAAATTTTGCTTCAAAGAACTGAGACCGATTTCAATAAAGAAAAATGTTGTCAATTTCTTAATTAGTACATATTGCCGTGAGTTTTTAATGAAAAAAAAATTAGTATTCTAAAGCGCTAAAGCGAAAATTGTCGTAGGTATAAAAAATGTTACTACGAAAGTTCTACCTAACTTGTTTCACGACTGGAAAACTATGTAGTTAGTAACAGTAGGTAGTATTCTTTAAACCGTTGTTCGAGGGCAGAAAGACGAAGATATCATACGAAGGTATCTTCCAGAATAAGTCATGAGCAATTTTTTAGGCGTTGTGGACGCCTGGAGCTTTCTTGTTCACTTTCTCATTCGCTTTCACGTTTGCAAAAAATAGTTATCCATTAATGATCTTCAGTACTTGTAGCCCTCACTTAGCTTGGGATTCTAGAGAAGAATCCTTCTCTACATTTGGATTCTATTGAAAACATCGCTGCTCTCGGAATCCAATTTAATCCCTCTAAGGAAATGTATTTTTCGTGACTGTACAGCGTACAAGTTCACTTATCTGTTTACTTTTTTGTGATTTTTGAAACAATTTTAATACATAATTAAGTTACCTAACCAATAGTAGATATTATTAAGAAATCAGGCATATTGGTCAACATGAAATTTATTGTTAGAAAACGCCGGACGAAACCAACAGGTGATTCTACTACTAGCATCTTTGTAAGAATGAGGAATTTCCCGGAGAAATGCGAGTAGGTGGTTTGCTAATAAATTGTTTTGCAAAACTGCACATATTTTAAAGAATATTCAATGTATACCTTTCAGTTCTACCAGCATTTTAATACAAACTTTTTTCGAACATTCAACATTGCTTAAATTTCAAGATTCATTCCAAAATAGAACTGAAATGTTGTTTTATGTAGGAACCAGGCATTTATTTAACAGATCGGTAAGCGGCTTAGATAGTATCGATTAAACATTAAATACGATAAGATTCCATTAGTCGGTGATCCTGAATAATATGTATTTACTCAGGGACCTGTCCGCATTAATTAGTGTAACGACAGTATCGTTTCCATTGGAATTAGTGTCTTGACTTTTAGCCAATTTTTACCAGGCAGGTTATCTCAAACTGACTTAAGTTGGTAAATTAGTTAAAGCAAAGCAACAACCTGTAATCGTCCCACTGCTGGGCTCGAGGTCTCCTCTCACAATGTGAAGGTACAGGCCATAGTCTACCACGCTGGCTAAGTGCGGATTGGTAGATTTCACACACCTTTGAGAGCCTTATGGAGAACTCTTCGGTGTGCAGATTTCCTCACGATGTTTTCCTTCACCGACGCAAGTGATTAACTTGTAATACGCACTTATTATTTGAAAATTAGAGGTGCGTGCCAGAATTTGAACTCGGCTCCCTGCGTTCGGGAGTCCAACGCGACGTTCGAACCGCTAGGCTACCACTGCTCAAATTAGTTAAGTAATTAGTTATTATCTGTTATTATTTCATCATGTAATATCACTGTCATAGTCAAAAGCATAATTATTTTGAAAACAACAATATTAATGCGAAACATGTGTCGTACGGAACATACGGAACATACTGAAATCATAAAGGAATATATGGATTACGTGTAAAATACTCCAAAATACAGAACATTTAATTAAACCCGCCTACGCTTCGCTGTGGCAACGGTTACAAAATGAAAATAAAAACTATGGCAAGTTGTTAGTTACCTAATCCAAAACGCTAAGTTCCCGTGAAAAATTCGGATTAAGTTTTATTGTTAACACTGAAGCACATCAAATTATTAATAACGAGTAACCGCCCTCGCTTTGCTTCGGTTTTCTTATTTTTTTACACCTTGGGTTACATTATTGGAGTTTTATTAAGGATCTGAAATTTTTTTGAAAATATAGTATAGCCTATGTTACTCGGGGATAGTGTAGCTTCCCAACAGTGAATGAATTTTTCAAATCGGTTCAGTAGTTTCGGAGCCTATTCAATGCAAACAAAAAATCAAATCTTTCCTTTTTATATATTAGTATAGATAAAAAAAATGGTTAGTAAATTAGGAGAATAAAAAAATTGGTTAACAAAAACCGATCATACGTACTTTTTAACTTTTGGCTTTGCCTATTGCCTTTGAAAAGAATGATTCCATGAAATAAAAATAATAATAGCTTATGAAGGTTAACATATCCTCTTACCACATTAGGAACTCTGCTCATTTGTCAGTTATTTATATAAGAAATCCTGTTTTGCGTGTCACATAATTGGTAAAATGGTTAATTAAGTACGCTCAACAATTACTTTTCCAGTTCGTAGCGCTTAAATTTGAATAAATGGATCCGTGGCCAGCTGACATAAAATTATTGAATATTCATGGAAAAATGTCCACCAGACTAACGTGAACAGGTGCGATACAGACGGCTGCAGAGCTGGCTGATTCTTTGTGCAAACAAAATAAAAGTTACGCATTGTTCTATACATACTACTTTGTCTGAGTTTGTATTGTGTATTGTTAATAATACGTTAAGTAGAAAACAGTTTTCACGTCACTTTGTGAAACAATTGTTAATGTATTTGATAAACAAGTTTCATGATTATCATATTTTATCGCTTTAGTAGTCAGAACCAGTATGTATGTAGTAATAGCCTAGTAAAGTGAACTAGTAAGTTTTATTCATTGACGACCTTGTCGCTACCAACTAGGCTAAGTCGGTAGCGACCCTGCCTGCGAAGCGAGGGGTCCCGGGTTCGATTCCCGACCAGGGCAGATATTATGTGACAGATAAATATGTGTCATGGGTGTTACTGTGATGTGTTATATGTGTCGGCCATCCCATCCGAGACACAGCTGAAAACCTACTGCACGGGTATGAGTGTGTAAGCGTTTATTTATTATTTATTTATATACTCTTATTCCATTATGTATATATGATATAAACTACTTGCCTTCGACTCTCAACTTAAGGAGGCCTAGAGCATATCCACCACGCTGTTCTAGAGCGGGAACTACTACAGTTATATTCTTAACGATAGGTAAAACTATAACTTAGGTATTTTACAAACAATAGATTGATATTTTATGCCAAAAAAGGAACTTACTTTGTGATGTTGATACGGGTAAATTGAATTGAAGAGAATTTATGCAATGGGTTTTGACTACGTTTTGTCTACGATAATCGTAGACACCTTTGTCGAGATATTAATAATTATATTCAAAGGATCCACCTTACTAAGCCCTTTTAATAAAACTCGAAAAGTGTAGAATAATTGAGTAAAATACATGAGGGAAACGTTTCTAACAGAACAGATTCATTGAAAAAGTTAAGATAGCCGCGGCCAACCCCTTTCCGGGTCAATTTACATCAAGTGAAGGTTTTTATTCCACCCTGCGACGGTAATGGGTGTTTACATTATGATAATGTTTATTTTATCCGAGAATACCTTAAAACGAATATTCTTGCTAATTAATTTAATAAGTATTTTAAGTTATTTGGGTAAATGAGGGTTTTCAAGACATTTACCAACAGGGTTGCATTATCAAATGATTTTAGACTTTCGCCCCAACTCAGAGTCACTAACGGTTACTTTAATCGCTCCTTAGTAAAGAATCGCCATACAAATTCTGTACTAAGGAGTGATTTAAGTAACCGTTAGTGACTCTGAGTTGGGGCGTTAGAGATTTAAATACGATCGTTTTAGTTCCACAGATAACGGATACCATTATCTATATATATGAAACACAAAAATTTTTTGTACGGATACCATAAGTATTGGTGTTGTAGGCCATGCAGCTATAAGACCCATACGTTTATTACATATCTACTTGATAATTACCGAACTACGAAAATACAGACACCTCTTTCCCACTGGGCACTCTGGGCACGTGCCCAGGGCCCCATGATCGATAGGGGCCCCCCAGTTCCTGCCAGATTACTAAACGATAACCGATATTTTTATTACTGAAAAAAAATTATATATCGAACCTAAATTACTGACTACAAAACCAATTTCCTTATTAGCTTTTGCATAAATCTAGAGGCTTGCTTATCTACTTTCTTTGTTTATTCTAATAAAATAGTGTTCTGACAAAGTCATAGGGACTCCATTATCCTAATATGCCCAGGGCCTCCAATAGATTAAAGACGGCCTTGAACATAAGTACACATAGATACAGTCCAATCACAAGCCGATGTATTGTTCTATCTGAATTCTGAGAACCTTTTTGAAATGACATTGAAAGAAACAAAATAAAAACATCAGTGGATCCGTACTCAACGACACGACACAATGATTTTCGAATTTTTGAGATAGAATGCACAGTATGCATGAAACGAATTCACGTCGCCGGCCCCAAAACACGTAAATTGAAATACATTTCTCGAATTTTGTTCTCAGCTCAATTACCTATAACGCATCTTTTATAGCGAGATAATACCGAATTTAGATTAATATCAATTGAATGCCAGTAAATTAATTTTGTTGCAGTTTATTTATTCAAAAAGTCTTAAAGCTACAAAGTAAGTAGGTACCTGGACTTCCATTTATATTTTGCAGACTAATGGCTTCCATTTTCTTGCTTAATGAAGCTCGATGGTTTTCATTAGCGCAGAACATCAACCCAGATTAGCTAGTCCGTAGTTTTATATCTTTAATTTATGAATTATTAGCCAACATTTTATCTTCCAAAAGTAAATTTTGTCTATTTAAGGTTATTATTTCAAGTAACGTTCATTTCTAAAACTAATCACGAATGAAATCTAAAACCTCAAGAAAATCTCTAACAGAACCTCAGGTATCCTAGATGATAGGTATGCTAGTATCAACTAGAGATAATTTTCCATCAATCCGCAACGGAGCAGCTTAATCGATTATATTGATGTCCTTCACAATTATGAGTAAGGACCGGTGCCCTTAAATTACTATTTATGGTTTAAAGTAAAGATATACATAAAGATATCTAATATATCTTTCTTGTCTTAAATCCATTTTTCTTCTACTTGCATGGATTTATGGGGCACGCAAGCGATATTCTTGCGTTATTTCTTCAGTTTGCAAAGGAGATGCGCAACAGATAATGTCCCATGATCACAAAATTCTCCACAACTGTGCGGGGAATCCACAATCAGGATAGAAGGATTATCTATGCCCAGATTGTAGTCCAGGCATCAGGATTACTCCGATACCCCAATTGATGTTCAGTAACTTAAAAATTCCACTGAGAATCCACTTTCTGTGTTTGCGTGTTATTCGTAGAGCATTATCACGTTATTACTGTTATAGTAGATATAACGAAATGTTTTATTATTGACTATTTTTCATATCAGTGAAACGGTCAAAAGTACTATAAGTAAAAGGTGATTAATTGTAAAAGTGGAAAATAATTTAAAATAAAATTTGTCACAAAAATTGTACCGTTTTTATTCAATGTTTTCTTTTATTAACACACGTATTATTTAACACACATTCACTATGCTAAAATCAAAAATATTCTGTTATAAAATGTAATACACTGAAACTTCAGGGTGCAATGCTTCATTTGTTGGAAACTTTACTGCATTTAAGCGACGCGAAGAACAAAAATTGTTAATATATTTTAATTCATGATAATTTTGTTTTATTTTACACACAATAAGCGTCAATTGCCTAAATTAGTGTCATTTACACTGAAAAAGGTTTCAACGTTTTTCAAGTAACGCCTCTATTTACCTATATATTTACTATGTATTAATTATGTTAATACCAAGTAACTTAAATAAACATTATTAATATTAAAAGTTAAAACTTACTACTAATTACCTCTACAAATCGGTGTCCGTAAAAAAGGTAGCTAAAATTAAAAAGTGGCCTTGACAATTCGAAACTCGTTCTAGATTCGAAAATACACTCAGCACAGAGTCTTAATTATAATCATTTTCCGTTTAATTGGCACTGATAGTTACAATGCACTGTTACCGCACTTTCGTGATACCGCGCTTGTCGTCGATGAGTAGACGCGAGACGTGTCGTAGACGGATCGCGGGAACGTACTGGAGCGGCGGCAGGCTACCCAGCGGACGAAACTCTAACGTACATGCGCACTCACAATCCTTTCCTTTAAGCCCATTGTGGATTTCACGTCCCGCATTGGCTAAAGATGTACTTGATAATATTATACCCAGGATGTGGTTACGCTTTAAGTTACCGTTATTATGTCGTATGCGGATTTGTATTGTTAAAACGATGATAATTTTCTGCGAATCCATTGTTTTTGTCGTAGTTTTTTGGTCATGATTTTATATAGAACAGAACGTAGTGAGCCCGTTTTGATTGATAATATGAGGAGGATAAATGACTTTTAAACTATCGCATTTAAATATTAGAGCTAAAATATGACAAGGCATGTCGTTCAGAAGTTATTTTCGTCTAACCAGAACAAGCTACTGGATTTTCGAGAACCAAAAAAAGAATTTAAAAAATGAATATTTAAAGTTTGTTACGTGCGACCGTAAATACAGCCACAACTATTTCTGCCGTTCTATTTTGAAGTCTAGATACCTGTGCAAAATAACTCGGAGCTACGTAGATAAATAAAACTCTGTCTACCTATCTAAACTCTGGTGTTATTTGCCTTTGGAATTAAAGTACCTTACTTGATTAAGGACAGACAAATACAATACTGTCAAAGTTTGCCTCAAATACGTTATTTATAGCCTAAATAATACACTAGCAATAATTAACTGTAATTATTTAAATTTGTCTTACCTTAATATAATTTTGTGTGATAAAGTTAACCAACCAGAGCTAAGTATATCTCAGTAACTGTCTCCATAAGACGTTATTCGGTAAAGTTAGGCGAGGATAAACTGGGAAATGCTATTAAACAATGGAATAGAATAAAATTGCATTATCGTAGACTGTTCTTTGTCATCCCAGAGGATTACGAACAATATTACACATTTGCTGCTCTTTTATTGAACATGGAGAGTTTCAAATAAATCCGATTGTGGAGATAATTCAGTAGGATAAAAGATCTGTTGAGTGAAATGCTTCAATGAATTTAAAAAATTCACTTTAAATGCCATTGTATTCCAATTACCATGTTTGATTAAATTAATTGAATACGCGGCATTGAAAAGACTCTTATTCTTCAGCAACTATGGCGTCTTATTATATTATAATTATGATTGTCGATACATCATTGCCCTGCACTCCTTGAAGTGTAAATGACCTATTGGATATCGAAGTTATGTCATCAAGTTCCTGAATTGTGTTGTAGGAGACTGCGTTCTACGTAACCAATTTAATACCAACGGTATTCTTGCGTCTTGCTACGGTTCATTACCTGATTAGCTAGCTACCTCCCTCGGTTTTAGCTGCACTTTTCATGAACCAGAATAAGCGAATCCCTAATTCCCTTCTTGATTAGCAACCTTAGTCATGGCGTTGACGAAGGTTACTTATGTCTAAGGCAGCGGTGACGATTTACCATCAAGTACCAAAAAAGCTTTGTCTTGTTTATATGTACCTAATCTCCTCTGAATATATTTATCTTTACGATTTTCAAAAGATTTCGTGAGCATTTTGGTTAGCAAATTTCACCGTAAAATTTATACGGTCTCAATTTCGCTTATTCAAACAAGTGTACTGCTGAGAGGTAAACCCGCTGGAATAAGCAATCTCTACACAGCTCATTACTCATGCGCTAATTTAAACGACGATAATGATGACTCGTAAATCAAAGGAAATCATCATCATCATCATATTCATTTTCACTGCTAGGGTTGCGGATAATAATAATATTTCCACTCTAATGTAGGGGAGCAATAATTCACGACGCTAGAAAAGAGCGGATTGGCCACAGGGATTGTCAGATAACATTTGTAAACCTTCAAAACATTACACCAAACTTTCCAGTAATCGCACGGTAATTTAAATTTTACTATTCTTGACAGAAACGTGTGCAGAATTTAAACCCTGATTTTTCATGCAGGAGATCAACTTCCAAGTAAGTTATTACTTATGCATCTTTGAATGTAAGTATCTACAACTTATTGATGTAATAGGGATAATGATTAAATACGGGCTACTTTAATATCAGTCTTTTATAATGTATAACATGATTTACATGACTGTAATTATAGAATACGAGCGTGTTAGTTACATTTGAATTCATTTTGAAACGATTTACTAACATAATGATTAAGTTGAATAAAACTGGAAGTGAGCTTGTAATTAAAACTTCTGAATGCTATAATGTAATTAAAAATATATTTGTCGCAGATGATCTACGAAAACAGACATAGAACGTAGACTGTAGAATTACCCCTCTTTATAGTGTGACGCCCCAACTACTTTAAAAATAGAGAAAATTTCAGTGCCTCTAATTATTTCCGTTGAAAAAGTTCTGCAGAAGCTCAGGATGTAAGTGTCATTAAACTCGGTAGAAGCACTCTTTCAATGATTAGTTTATGCGACACTGCGCTTAAATAAAACGTTTTATCATTATATTAAAGCGAAATTTACTCGAGGCTTCACATAAATTTCAAAAACACCTCCCAGTAGTCTGTCTCGAAGTAATTAAATAGAGATAAAAATAGTTATTTACGAAATAGATATTATCTCAAATGAAAAAAATATAAGCACGTTGTAATTTTTCTTGTTTTGTTAATTAATGTAAAAGTTTCAATATTTGTTACAAAATCGTTCAAAAACGGCTGAACGTTTTTGGAAAAAACCACTTTATAATCTGGAAAATTAGATAATTAGACTCACACATTTCCTATCTTTATCTGCACCTAATTCTGAACTATAATAATCATGGCTATGAACATAAAACTGCATTTCAATATTCTACGAAATACAAAATGCCACTCATTTTGTATTTCACTATATTATAAACTTAAAATTACGCTACATCCGAATGATTTTCGATCACATTAATATGGATAAAGGATATTTTAAAAATAATATCCACGATGTTCATTTTAACCAGATAAAATCATCACGGATTTTAAAATTTCATGCAACGCGCACGAGAGATGTGTTAAAATGTACACGTCGATGACTCGTATTTATTGTTCTGGAGAGGAACGCGCGCCCTCTATCGGCGACATAGTAATAAGTTCTGTACGCAGCTCTAGGTAGGCCGGTTACATAACCTGATATCTCGTAAACAGATTAATGCCACCCCGTCTCCCAGCTTGACTTAATGCTCTAATGAAAATAGCTGCCTCTCCCCTTCCCTTCCCGCAGCCATAACAATTTTATTACTTCGTACTGTGACTAGGTATTGTGAATTATCGTTATTATTTCGCGTCAATATAATCATAAATAGTCGAAGTTTTATGGCATCGTATAAGGGAACAAAATGTGAATCATTTTTATTACGAGGCGTCTTTACAAACAAATGTATTTATTTTTAATAAAATAAATATGATATCTTAATCCAATGAACAAATATTTTGACTAAAAGATCATTCTAACGAGCATTCTATATTTCACTAAAATAACAAAGTTTCAATGATTCGTACACTGGTTGGAATATTTTTAATGAATTGTCAAACGAAATTTTTCGAGCAGGAAGGCTATTCTGTTTTGTAACTCGACAGCGGAATCCGCGATGAGTATCAAACTTCAAACGACTAAAGATAGAATTTTGACACTCATCGCTGATTCCGCTGTCGAGTTACAAAACAGAATAGCCTTCCAGGTATGGCTACAAGGCATAAGTTTCGCAGAGCGAAACACGGATGGTACAAAAATATTATTAGAGGTTCGCTTTTAGCGATAACACTGCCCATTGTTGTATATCATGCTTTATTTATTTACATATTTATGTTGTTTTATTTTTGTGTTAAATTAACAAGCCAACTTAAGAGCTGGCGATCCACCTGATGGTAAGTGGCTGTCATCGCCCATGGCCATCAGCGACACCATTTACTGATACGTTGCGAGCAAAGAAGGAGAAAGAAGGAGAAAGAAAAAGAAAGAAAGAACTGGCTTTAAAGCCCTTAGAACACGATGGGTCGTTTGGCAGCTGACTCAAGCAAGAAGGTGGTAGCTATCCCGTGGACCCCAGGAAAAATAATAATAGTAATAATGGTATTAATGAACTATTAAAATTTAAATAAATTTAAAGCCAACATTATCAAGGGGCACTACCATCATCGGGCCGGATTTAGTCGCCTATTACGACACCCATACGGCGTGGGATTGGGGTTAGTATTCTAAGCCGCCCCAATAAGGCTACCGTTTTGTAATGTTGCTATATGAGCAATGGTTTCATTTAAATCGGATTGGGGTTAGAATAATTTTCCCAATAAATAAAAGTCGCTATAGACAAGCGTGTCCTCTTGTAATCAAGCCCAAGAAAATTACTATCGCGTGGAGTTAAAAACATCAAACAACGCGTTATACACCGAAAATTACAACGTTAGAGTAAGCGCGCTCAAATTTATTGCGTGATCATGTGGTTTAATTTTGGGTCCCGTGCATCTATCCCGAGGTGTCTAACCGCTTCGCCTGTATAGAGCCTGTAATTTGCATTTTGAGTAAACGCTGCGCAGTTAAAACTTTCACCGCTAAAAGCTAGTATCTGCCTGCTGCTATATAAACTTTGTCAGCTATCATTTCGGGCCACATTTGTCTCAAACTCCCGTCAACACGATGTAAATAATTATTCGGTAAAGAAAAGCGTGGTGTGCAAACATTAGTGATACAGAAGTTAGTTTTATTGTTTTGAAAGTAATTGCTTTATATAATTACTTCAAGTCACCTTAAAACATTGAAAGTTGATTTTAGAAGGAGGATATTTGCCAGACAACCTTACTATCACTAACAAATTAAGCCCGGTCACCCAATCTAATATTATGATAATAAAAGATACATATTGAGGATAATGCCTTGGTTATGTTAGGGATAAAATTAAAAATACTACGGTAAAATGTACCTTAAGTTTTCGGGATTGTCCGGCAGGAGGAAAATCGTAAAATAGCATGCAAAACTTTATTAACTAAACCTCTCAAAATTTTCTATAACTTCAGTTATGTTATTTTAAATAAATTTTTATCGAACGAAAGCCTCTTTACAAATTTTAAATCACATAAATAGAGTCAAATTCAAAGCTTGGGTCAATTTTAAACAAGCTTTACGTATGGGTATTAGAAAAAGGAGAACATTACGATATGGTGAAGTGAAAGTACCTACAAACATTATCTACTTTATGCGAGCGACATTAATTAAACCCGTATTCGGTGTTTCCATTCACTCCCTAAAATCCTACAGATGTATTTATTTGGGTACTATGTAAAGCAAACAAAGCCACAGTGGTTAGAAGTTCTCGGTAAAGTGATAGTTTTCCTACGGTATACAAATATTTTGATGTTCCCTTACTTAGCGTGACAACTTTGGCACTATTTCAATTACGCAAACACTAAACGTGTGCCTCGTACAAAGGAGATTACGGAATTAATGTGTAAAGTGTACGTCGAACCCTCGGTAAATTCTGTAGCTGTCTGTACATGTGTTACAGGGAAAATTCATTCCATTTTCGAACACATGTAAGGTTCATTACAGTATTCAAATGAAATCAAAGCTGCTACTTCACACCGACCAACTTCAGGACCCCCCGCATTGATCCTTGCGCCTTGGAAGTTGGATGCTCGAAAGTATATTGTGCTCATTCGTTCAAGATGGTATCGAATAAATTAATAGCATATTATTCTTATATGAAGAAGGTTTCTACAGCTTTGCGAAAATAAACTTTAACTAATATTGACAACAAATTCATTTTAACCGACTTCCAAAAAGCAGTTTATCAATCTGAGTTTAAATTTTGATTTCTCCAAAACTATTGATTGAATTGCAAATATTCGGTTTGATGCCAATGAGGCTTTCATAAAACTGGTTCAATATTTTTTATATTATGGACTAAAGCGTGAAATTAAAAATTTTTACCAATTAATTTATCATTAATTTTGTCACTATATCTAGGTAATGTTAAAAAACACATGATTTATTTTAACATATAAAATATCATAAGTTTTGCATTTGTATTCATGCTATTATATACTCTACGGTTTATTATGTCGAAATCATCTCACATAAAAGCTTCCCTAAGTGTACAATGAACGCGAAGGACGTCTGGCCAATTGTTCCCGACGCCGCTATCACAACTCATTTAACGCTTCGGAAGCTCGATTATAAATGACAATGACATATTTCAATGTCATCATCTATCTGTATTAGGATGCCGGTTTGTGAGGAGCACTTCGAAATTAGATTACTTTTTATAGCATCACCCAATTTTCTTCAAAATTCCAAATATGCAAGTCATGAATTATGATTTATCATACGTTATTTGCAATTTAAGTTTGAGATAAAAAAAATTGGTCGGCACAATATGAGAAGGTTTATAAAGCGAATAAAAAAGGATCGCACATCATTACATATTTCATTCCATCTAATATATAAAATTCTCGTGTCACGGTGTTAGAAGTTGAACTCTTCTGAAACGGCTCTACGGCTCTTTCATCCCCCTACCCCTAAAAATTTTTTGGCAGAACAACGTTTGCCCGGTCAGCTAGTATTCATATAGATCATTCCTTATTTGTTTAAAATTATGCGTAAAAATGTTGCATATTATTATGTTCGTGTGCAATAATACCATGTACTTATGCTCTCCGACACGGACACGCGTATGGGAATAATGGCTTCAACCTATTAATGGCCCACTACTGGGCACGGGTCTCTCCTCTTGAGGAGATCTATGCTCTAGCATACTCCACCACGCTGCTCCAGTGCGGATTGGTGGAGGGGTTAGTGGCCAACCCAAGTGTCGGAAGTTTTCAAACCACCCGAGGGCCTCTGACATGGCTTAACGACTGTAACCCTATGATAACAACCGGGACCGACGGCTTTACGCGCCCTCCGAAGCACGGAAGCGCTCAAGAAATTTTTTTTTGCCACTAGCGGTCACCCATCCAAGTACCGACCGCGCCCGCTGTTCCTTAACTTTGTCGATCACATAGGATCGACGCAAGCCGCCGGGCTATGAGACCTTCAATGGGAATAATATTTTCATTCAATGACATTACTGAATTTCGAACTATCCATTTTTAACCGACTTCAAAAAAGGAGGAGGTATTCAATTCGACTATATTTTTTTTATGTTTGTTACCTCAGAACTTTCGACTGAGTGAACTGATTTTGATGATTCTTTTTTTAATCAAAAGCTGGTTGGTGCTTCTCATGTTGGGACCACATGACAACCACCTTAAATTAAATGGTTATTTTTTTGTCAAGAATTATCCAATAGACAGTTGCTGTGGACAACCTAACCCTTAAAGGCTTACCTGAAATAGTTACCCGTTATCCGAATTTCTGTATTCGACTCATATGTGGCTGCGATTTTCTCTGAAACTTACCAATTGAAAAAGTTAAAACTAACATTGGCAAAAATTTGTAGATGCGTCTTTTGCGTAAGCAAATGATGTTCTTTATTATCGTTAGAAGGAGTAGATACTTAATAAAAAATTACATATACAAAAAATTGTATGTGTCAGCTCCGACGTATGATTGGAGTTTACTGCTTGCGAAGGATTATAGATTTGTAAATGAGGGTAAATTAACGCATTTTTTATATTACTGAAACATGCTTGATATATTTATTTACATTAATTATATAATTTATAGGTATTTATCAGTAATTATAGTCATGGAAACATAATAACGCTTCACACTCATAGCCCCACACTAGGATTCCCTGTGTCGTGGGTGCCATGGACAACACACAAAGACAAGGACATTCACACCCAGACCGAGAACAGGAATTCAAACTCATCATTCAAATTTCTGCCTCGCTGGGAATCGAACCCAGGACCCTTGGTGCGGCGATCCGGCACGGTAACCGTTGCGCCACATGGGTCGTCAAAATGATTAAATAATTAAATGTATATACACACACAATAAATATACGTAGATTTTTATGTTTGCAAGATAACGCATAACGTAACGTAACGGAAAAAGTTTGATTTTACTCCCCATACATTTTCATACCCCGGGCTTATTGTATATGAAGATCGATTCTTAAGGAGTAAACTTCAAAAAACGTATGTGTGTGCTTATGTACGCACATAAGAAGTTATACTTGTTACCTCTTACTTATAAGTATCTCTCGCTCGCACCCACGACACGGCGCGGCGCGGCGGCGCGCTAGCTGTCGCGGCGTAAAAATTTTACTCTCATATTTTTTCCAAATGCTCCATAAGAAGTATAACTTAAAAAATATATAAACATATTAATTACTCGCCACATTTCATCGCGATGTCCATGAAGTGTTTGTACAAGACAAACTTCCGAAGAAGTTTGGCCGCCTGACTCCGACAATGCTGTCACAACTTGGTCTTGCCTTTATTCCATTTCAATATCCATATTGCTTCGAATCCGGTAAAACACATTTTAAACTTTTGTCACGTTCGTATTAAACTGTAATTGATTATTACAATAAAATTATGTTTATTGTCTGTTTGATAGTGATATAAAACGTAATAAGGAAATAAGTTTGTAAATTGGAGTTACGAATTAATCAACTTCAAGCAAAGGAACAGGTTTTCAATTTGGATGTTATTTTACTGTATATTATTAAGAAGATGGATGAGAGACGATTGCATGTCACAGAGATGAGAATGTTGAGGTGGATGTGTGGAGTGACGAGAATGGATAAAGTAAGGAATGAGTATATTAGAGGAAGTTTGAAAGTGGCAAAAATGACAGAAAAGTTGAAAGGGAACCGAATGTCGTGGTATGGGCATGTGATGAGGCGAGAGGAAACGCATGTGGTGAGAGGAGTGATGGATATGAATGTGATGGATAGACGAAGGGGACGAGGACGACCAAAGAAAAGATGGATGGATTGTGTTACAGATGATATGAAAGATAAGAGAGTTAGTGTAAAGATGACGGCTGATAGGGAAGTGTGGAAAAGGAAAACATATTGCGCCGACCCCAAATAAAATTGGAAAATGGGCAGGATGATGATGATTTATGAATCGATTGGGAAAAATCTTCTATAATTGTATTGTAAGGAAATAAGTACTTTCAAAATTGGTCCCATATTTATCACAATTCAGTTCTAATGATGGTATCCATGAGGGATCTCCTAAAAAATTAATGTGGCAATACATACGGCAATTTTGATATATTTTTTTGAAATCGGGTATTTTTTACTTAAACCACAGAATAAATAATAGCTTAAACTCGGGTTATTTTTAAAATTAGATTTTATATCAAAAATAATTTGGTAATATTAAATAACCTGTATAAATAAAATTGATATATGTGGTCGCTGCTGTTCATAGTGACCTACATTAGAAGCATCAATTGGTTAATTTTGAATTCAAGGCATGAAAAACTATTTTAGATTAAAAGAGAAATGGAAGTACGAGTATCTAGTCAATAAACGTATAACCTTACTAAACGCAAGATTATCGTTTCGAAACTGTAACATATTCGTACAGTCAATTATGTAACAATCCCGTGCGGTAAATTTGTCTATTCCGATATATTATATCGTACCCTTAGCAATAGCCGCGCAATCTAAAGTTGCTTTCACGTTGACATGGGTAAGACAGTTTTGAGTTATTTTGTATACGCGCAAAACATATTTGCACATTTGTAATTCCTACGAAGTTTCTGGACCACTCCTACACCTGTGACAATAAGTTATGTTACCCACAAGTTGCAAATACTCAAATTACTCTATGTCACTCTTCTTCGACACATTAATGTTACAAGTCAGACAGGTATGTAATTAATATCCTTTTTGCACAAAACAGTAGGTACATTCTTTGAAGTATAGTATGTAGTAGGTTCTTTTATACACGACAACTAACATTGTCTGTAAGGAAACATAAAATCCTTTACAATTTTTCTTTTCCTCGCGCTCACTGCACACTACTCGCACTACTTTCTGAAATAAAAGTATAACATAAACGCAACTGTAGGTATGACATGTGACATGAAAGAAAGGCGGTGAAGATATGACAAATAATAACTTATAGGTAAATTAATTTTGAGTCTTCACTGCACATTAATAATTAGTATAATAAATAAATTATTTAATAATTTATTGTGTGATAAAATATTTTCACTAATTAGAATTAAGGTGACTCGCGTTAAGTACGCGACACCTTGAGATGGCCATTTATCGGTGATGTGACCCTGAATCAAATAGTGGATATTAAAAATATAGAACTTGAATTTTGGTATGCAGTAACTAAAATGAAAATGAAATTGACAAACCACCTTTTTAGGGTTCCGTAGTCAAAACGGAATCCTTATAATTTCATCGTCCGTCCTTCCGTTCCGTCCATCCGTCCATATGTCCGTAATTTTTTCAGTCCGTAAATTTTTCAGGGTACCTCCCCTAAAGGTAACGTGGGGATTTTATGTTATGGGAATTCTGGTTTTAATCCATATAACAATCTCTTTTTAATAATTGTATCTATTATCTTCTTAAGCTGTTCATTAACTGTTCCAACTTAGGTAATTATAATGAAGATTAAACATGTCAGCTCGATCCTCCTAGGGGACACGAGTAAATTTTACGTCTAGTCCATTTCGGATGTCCCCGGCCATTTTTTATTATTGGCTGGACGAATTTAGTATCTAGGGAGATATAAAAGGAAATGAAGCTAAGCCCTTCGGAAATCTCAGAAATTGCTCTTTTTCTCGGAGTGCGTGTGAGGACAATGGCGCGGTTGAGATCCAATGAAACAGTTACATTCCTGCTCGAGGGGATGGTTTTTACGATAGACTGTGATTTACGTTCCAATAGCGATTTCCAAACTTGAATATTTTAATCATTTAATTATGTTTCCTCGTATCTTCAAAGGCTATAAAACATTCAGTCATTAAACGTGCCACAATGATAACCAAATTAAAATTATTCGGTCGCTGCAATTAATGATTAATGTTTAATTGGTACTGTCTATTATGAAAACGGAAGTATCCGTGTATAAGGATGTTTATCGTTAAATTTGTACCTTTCCTCGATGTTTTTTGTTACCCGTAATTTCAATCTCATTAACTTTATCCGCTTTCCGCGGAAATATTTTATAGCGACTTTATGGCGTTTTTGCGTTATAAAATATCTTTATTACAAATATCTAAGCTGCAAACAAAGTTTATTTGAATAAATAAGGCACTCTTATTTTATCCATTCAGAGTATAAAAGCTACAATATTATATCGGTAGGTACGTATACGTATACGTATATATTTGTCTCCGGCGAACCACCATGCGCGACTCCGATATCAACGCACTTTACGTATACTTGATCACGCCCAAGAGAGCTATTGCAAGTTTGCTGTAAAATTCTCTTTAGAAAATGAAAACTTCGTAGGTATATCCAGTATATGGAACCTCGTTCACCTATGCTGAAATATGGCACTCGAGTCAGAACCACGCTCCGTTAATTGTAGAATTCGAAGTTTGATAACTTCAACCTAACTTTTCGTCGTCCATAGATTTAGTTCTAGCGTAAAGTTTTGACAGTAGTCGGCCACTTATACGTATAGTTCCCAGTTACAAAGTTCCTTAAGACGGTAGCTCTTAGTGGCTTTAAAGTAAGTGTTCAAGTGATGTATGTACGAACATTTATGTGGAAAGTAAATATTTTTCAAAGCTTATTTGCTCAACAGCTTTGTGATTCAGTTGCATTGCATCCAGTTGTTGCGTACTTCATTTTTGTAATATTTTATTGAAACTAAACACATTTTAAGTTTTACGTCTATATTTTTTGTATTTGTTTTTCTGCAAAACCTCAAAGGCCATACTTACACACATCTTTTTTCCATCCTTCAAAGTGAAATAACCTATTTCTCAAAAATATAAAAAATTGTAAGACGGGTAAATCGCAGTCGACATGCAAACATAATTATTATTAAGACATCTATCACATAAATATCATGAAAGCCTTTGTGTCGCTGGGCAAGGCCAATGCCCATTCTACAATTAAGATAATCAATTTAATAAAATCTTTCCTAACGTTATAAAAATTAAAAACGAGACTGTTGAAAGGGTTGATGAAGAGCCTGCAAGTCATTAAATCAATTCAACGCTTCTTTGGAATAATATCCGCGCTGTATTCATGACGTACTTATAGCTAGTGAGTTGGAGCACTCTGAAAAAGGAACAGTAGCGTCTGTAGTGTTGTTGTCGTGTAGTAGCCGGGTCGGCGCTCATTAAGGCTCAGCCTAATGATGCACCTGCTTGTTAGCCCAGTCATTCCGTCACCTCATAAAAAGCTTTGTCTAGCGTCCGTGCAGTGCTTGGAGAAAGCGCACATTTAGCAAGACTGCGAATTGAATTAACGATCTAAAACAAGAACCTTTTTTTAGGTTAAACAATTAGGCGCCGTTTTTAAAGTCGAAGTTATAATGTTTTACACATTAGATGTGTGTATAGAGTATGAATCTCATGCGGTTTAGTTAATTAATTTATAACGCTTGGTAGGTATATAATATGTAAATGATAAAAATGTCATAATTAGGTACTTCAAAATAGGATCGTTGCATTTTCTTTATAAAATCCTTATCTGTTTTTTAAATCAAGATAATTATTATATTAGTGTTTATGAGCAGATACGCGCGTGCGAAGCGAAGTGTAGTGTGTCCGAAATTATGCTACTCTCCAATACGCCAACATCTAATTATTATTTACGCTCATCCGGTGACAAAGCGTGGGGATAAAATATAATAACTCTTGGAGGACTATGTTCATCAACCAAAAATCTTGTTGTGACGTCATTGTAAGTAGATAATGAATCAAACGCTTTCATACTATACGAACAAAAGGTGTTAACTTGGCCTATAAATAAACGAAAATATCAACAACAACATCAATAGTTCTGATGAAGGTCTGCGTAATATTTTGAACTTTATAAATTACGAGTAACCGCCCTCGCTTTGCTTCGGTTTTCTTATTTTTTTACACCTTGGGTTACATTATTGGAGTTTTATAAGGATCCCTAATTTTTTTGAAAATATAATATATCCTTTGTCAGCCGGGGATAATGTAGCTTCCCAACAGTGAAAGAATTTTTCAAATCGGTTCAGTACTTTCGGAGTCTATTCAATTGAAACAAACAACCAAATTTTTCCTCTTTATAATATTAGTACCTATAGACAAGTAACATTTAACACATTCGTTTTCAAAGATATCAGTAAAATTATTGTTTTTATGAAGTTGTAAATTAAGTTGAAAAAGATAGAGGATGTGTGTTTCGGTGGCTTTCGGGAAGCTTAAAGCCCAAAAATGCCAATTATACTGCTGTGTCATATTTACAGAGATCAGTCCTAGAACTATAAAATACTTTTACTATTTTCACTATAAAATATTCAAACATTTTGTCAATATATAACCAAATACACAATGTTATTATGACAGAATTTCTAGTTTTTTCAGATATAGTATATAGCTAATTTCTTTTGCTAAAAGTTGATTCAAGCTATATCTAGTTCAAGAACTAGAAACGGAACGATAAAGTACCAGATTAACAACATGATACAGATATAGACTACCTACTCATGACCCTCTTCTAGCTTTGTCGCATTCAAATAAGTACTACGCTTAAAGCTACTTTTCTTTTTTATTTGCCTCTTAATATTCGACCTCCAACCATAGAACCACGCATAAAACGCGCTATTAGATATTGCCGTTGTATATTCGTAGTCTAGAAAGTTGTCATAGTTACGCCTTTTGTATAGTTTTTTGTACAGTATACTCGGAGGGATTATATTGGTAATATTGATTTTAATATGGCCGACGATAGCCATCAGGTTGACTAACCATCAAAAGACCCCTCTCTCCCACTGGGCACTCTGGGCACGTGCCCAGGGCCCCGTGATCGATAGGGGCCCCCTAGTTCCTGCCAGATCAATAAATGATAACCGATATTTATTACCGATTTTTTTTATTCGAATAAATCGAACCTAAATTACTGACTACAATACCAATTTCCTTATTAGCTTTTACATAAATCTAGAGTCTTGCTTATCTACTTTCTTTGTTTATTCTAACAAAATAGTGTTCTGACAAAGTCATAGGGGCCCCATTATCCTAATATGCCTAGGGCCTCCAGTAGGTTACAGACGGCCTTGACCATCAATCGAATCGTCAGCTCCTGTCGTCTGCTATTTCCATAAAAAATTAAAGTGCTAGTGACTGCCAGTATATGCACCTGTGTATTCCTCACAATGTGTGAGGAGATCTGAGCCCAGCCACGGTAAAAAAAATACCGTGGGCCAGCTTGACACATCTATGATGATAATAATGAGCGCCTGCGTGACTTTTTTTGAACTCAATTATTGATTTAGAAATAGGTTACAATCTTCAAATACTTTCATTAACATATCCGAAACCTAGGACAGTAAACAACATGCAATTTGGAATATTTTTGTGTACATACTAGTTTTATCCTTCTCATTGAATACATTTATGAAATCAGTCACGGCAATCTTATCTAAGAGAATTTTATTAGTTCAAGATCTGCATGAGGTCGAAGAAAATGTAATAAGTTGTTTTGGCAACTAAATATTAAAGGACCATGCCCATATTAGTATGTAGCTGAAAGTCAGAAATGCCATGCAATGCCCAAATTGCAGCTCTATGTCATATGATAACTTTTTAATAGTATTTATATTATATCTAGATTTAATGTCATATAAAGCACCGCTTCAAAAGATATTGGACATTAAACATGATAACTTCCTACTGGTCTTTTATACATTTTATCGCTTACAGACAGCATTGCTATTAGTTTTTCATTAGGAACTTAATTTTCTATTAATTTCATTTTATTTTAATTTTTTTATCCAGTGCTTCATATGATTTAAAATTAACAACATAATTCTAGTTTTTATTTATTAGAGCAATCTTGTAATATACTTTATCTGGGCATTTCTGGGGCACAGATGGGCATTGTCCTTTGTAGTTACTGGTAACTGTACTTATACATAGTTGTACTAAGTATCCAACACGGCTACATTTCTGAAGTTATCTACACAATAAAATATAAAAATTTTGAGAGGGTCTTAATAAAATTCACGTTGAAATATATTTTTAGCTGAATGTCAAGGAAGGGTTATGTTTTTCGTGCGTATCTTGTATGTATGTATGTGTGTAATATTTTTTATTACCTTAAATCTTCCAAACCGCTGGTTCAATTTATATAATTAAGATATCGTTAGATTCGTCTAGATAACCCAAGTGTTCTTAGATATGTGACGTTAAAAAAACAAACATAAAATAAAAATAAATCGAATAATGCAATATGGGTATTAAATAAAAGAACTTATCATGAGGTTTTCAAAAAGGTATATGTTTTTTGATAGCAGGTGAGTTTTATTTTTAATTTTATACTAGTGTCGTATTCAATTCGCTGACAATAATTACTGATGTAAAGCTTATAGTATTATAAATTGTAACATATCTACACTAAATAATAGTTCATTTTTATCTCAAACGATTAGAAAGAAGTAAAATTTAGAATGTCTGGTTGGCTTTGATATTTTTCTCCAACTCATTTTCATTGTGCATTGTTTAGAAAAGTCTAATTTAATTCCAATATTTATCTAGCTGGCTAGCTAGTAAGCTTAGCCAGTAGCTTAAAAATCTACATGAGTGAACTAATACATGTTCCAATTCATTTAATTAGGTACCTACTCGTATAAATTTAATCAGTGTTATATAACTAATATCAGTGTGTTTTCTGTGTATATAAAATTAGCAAATACAGGCCTAATGAGGTTTAATGAACTTTACCACTTTCAATCTGCATCACACCGCCACAGAGCTATGTGGTTTGTTCTTTAAATTCAATTATTTAGGTCGTTTAATTTCTATTCTCAAAAATATATATCTAAAAACATATAAATATAATATATCTAAAAATTATATCTTGTCAGCTGATAAGACATTCACCAGATTTTTTATTAGGGAGTAAATCTGTATTCTCTAGAAAACTAGCCTAGCTGGAATCCAGGCAGACTAAAACCTGGGTAGCGGAAGAGTAGTTCTGGAAAGGTGGGTATATAAAAAGTGACTAGAACTAATTTATAGAGATAAATATATCAAACATATGAAAAACTGTATATTCCTAAAATAAATCTTAAAGTAATAGACCGAAGCGTTTACTTGTATCTTAAACGGATCTAAAACGGATCTCTTAAAGGATCTAGTTTCTCTGCCTTTCGCGTCGGTTAGCTACGGGAAGAGCATTTCATAAGTGCGCAAACTCTGCAGCAAGGATTTTTGATAGAAGGAAGGGGAATTAGGGGAAAACATTTCAGCATTCTAGTACCTACATTGTCCTGGTTTTAAACAGCCTTGCAACACAAAGAGATAACAACATAAAATAATCTTATTATCATCCTCAAGATTTGTGTATAAAAAATTAATAATTCAAAACACTTAAAAACTGTGAAGTTCGTTTACCCGTCACATTGCATATTTTGGTCAATACGTGAAAAACAGATAAATAAACATTGAAGTATTATTACTAGCATATAGAACGACACCGCGAATACACTGTATGTCCCAATGAATTGGCGCCGATCGGCTTCAATTTTCAATGGATTCGTTCGATTTTGAAAGGAGAACGGGGGCTCAATTTTGAAAATAGAACCTCCCGGCGGGACATACATTTTGTTCGAGATGTCTGTTCTATGACATTATACTTTAATGTAAATAAACAATATTTTAAAACCAATTTTGGTGTTATTTAATTTTGGTAATATTTCTTTGTACATATTTAAATATAATACCTGGACAATAATTTATCGCTGATATAATACGACAATACCGACATCATGCTGTTTCACAGTTCGAATTACTTAGCTGAGCTCACGCTTAGTGCAAGAACTAAATTCGGCCCGCTGGTGGTAGGACCCTCGGAGGGATTATATTGGTAATGTTGATTTTAATTTTTAATTAATACCATTATTACTATTACTATTTCTCCATAGGGTTCGCCTGGATAGCTACCACCCTTGAGCATGAGTCAGCCGCCAAACGACTCGTCGTGTTTCGGCTGGGGGCTTGAGAGCCAGTTCTTTCTTTCTTTTTCTTCTCTCTTTCTTGGCCGGCAACGCATCAGTGATGCCTTTGGTGTTGCTGATGTCCATGGGCGACGATAGCCACTTACCATCAGGTGGATCGTCAGCTCGTTTGCCGGCTATTTCCATAAAAAAACTAGTACTAATTATTATAAGTACTATTATTTCTTCTGTGCTTGTACTGCTACATAACATACAGCCCTACAATTGGTCCATTTGATGTGGAAAATTTCACTCTAGTCATTTGACAAAGGTAAAAGGCAAAGATATACGTACATACAAATTAGTCTATCTATACATATATAGTTAGCAACACAGCCGTCGGACGTATAAACCACACTAGATATTCGAGAGTAATCCATCCTCAACGGTCTTAGTAGTCCAGTTGCGTAATCCCTTGATTACTTCTTAGGAAAGCAGCCTCTCCATGCCGGATCCAATTACCTAAGACATATTGATATCAAGAAAGAATTGGAAACCAAGGATGTTAATGAGTTCTGTAACCGAAACTATCGGATGTCCAAAAAAACCGTCGGATATAGTAACTGAATCCGTTAAAATTTTGCTTTTACGTATTATAGAAATATTTTTGTTTCCGTGACATTATCTATATTATTATTTATCTTAAAAACAAATTAAAAAATCGTAATATCCGTAACTGAAACTATGTGATACAATCCGAAATAATATTTCTATATCATATATTATGTACTTACCTATTCGGTTAAATAATATTAATATGAAATGAAATGAAATAATCTTTTATTCATGTAAGTGTCACTGCGTCATTTTTTTAATGTACTAGCTTTTCGGAAAGGTGCTTTGTCATGGAGAAGAAGAAAAGTCGTAAAGAAACTCCTCAGCACATCTTTTAAAAATAAAACTTATATTTATCACAAAAATAGGTATTCTCTAACCTGAGCAGAACTGGTTGCCTAGCTGGTCATTTCTATGCATCCTTATCATTTACATATTCATCTATTTTATAATAACCCTTGCCTACGAGTAGAGTTTTTACACGTTTCTTAAAAGATTCCACCGACAAGTCACGTATTTGCTTTGGGACTTTATTATAGAATTTTACACCGAGCCCCATAAAAGAACGCTGCACTTTATTAAAACGGTACGAAGATGTAGCCAATTGATGCATCCTTCTTGTTTGCCGATTTAAAAAATCACAATTTTGTTTACCTATATGCAGTTATGTTATTCCGTATAAAGACTAAATATTATAAATGAATTGGGAAGCTACTGTAACTATACCTATTTCTTTAAATTTGACACGCTAGGACTACCTTGATTTTAGTTTATAAATAGCTGTAATGGCTCTTTTCTGTAGTACAATTTGTTCTATATGGGCTGCTTTGTCCCACAGTAAAATGCTATAAGACACAACATTATAGTAATATGCAAAATAAACAAGCCTAGCAGTGTCGACATCAGTGAGCTGTCTTATAATATTATAATATGTATTCGTATCCATATCTGGTCATATGAGAAAACTCACTCTATAACATTTCTATCAGTGTGGAAACCAATGCCAAACATCACTGAAGTATAATGTCATATAACAGACATCTAGAACAAAATGTGTGTATCGCCAGGAGGTTCTATTTTCAAAATTGAGCCCCCGTTCTCCTTTCAAAATCGAACGAATCCTTTGAAAACTGAAGCCGATCGGCGCCAATTCATTGGGACATACATTGTGTTCGCAGTGTCGGTTCTATATGCTAGTAATAATACTTCAGTGCCAAACACACGGAATTAAAAAAAAGACGGACGTAATCCCAAGAACAAATTCAGTGAAGCACCCATAGTAATACCAACTCCCTATTTGTACAAGTACATACACCCACACACTGACACCATACTGCGTCAATCGCGAATCAAAAATTACGCACACATGGTAAGCGGGCCAAATAAAGCCAAACATAAGTTTTAAAACTTTAGAGTTAAACTTTTTGATCAGTCACTCATACACTTACACTAGGGCTTGTTTCACCATCTTCAAGTAGAGTCCTGTAGCTCGAGCACGAATATTTGCGAGAAAGTATTCGTATGGTTAACGTAAGCAATTTGTCAAATTTGTATGGCATTTTAGTACCATTTACGTACGATAGGGGCGCTTTTGAAAAAATGCCATACAAATTGCTTACGTTAACCATACGAATACTTTCTCGCAAATATTCGTGCTCGAGCTACTGAATAAGCTATTCGCCGGTTAAAGTGACGTTAAAGTGTCATTTTACATACACGAAATGTCAACTTAACCAACGAATAGCTTACTTCGGACTTACTTGAAGATTGTGAAATAAGCCCTAAGAATTCTTGAGTTGCACGGTTATGACTATTTTACCAAGACTTCACAAACAACCCGGGAATGAGCTTGTATTTGACACGTGTGTTTTCCCTGGAAATTGAACTCACATGCATTTATGTTCACGTCTTCCTGACAATATTATAATATAAAACAGAAGTACCTAGATTTAACAGAATAATATAAATTAATGTAGTCGATATTCATATTTTCTGAAGATTGAATAAATGATAATCGTAATTTTGCCTATTATGTTTAATGAAAAAGAGGTGGCTAAAAGTGGTGGACAAAAGCCGACCCATGAAAATATTGAATCTAATACTTTTCCGTCATCTTTTGACATGCGGAATGCAGCACAAGCAAGAAAAAAATCATTTCATTTTGTATGACAATTTCGGCTTATTTATAAGTAGTATATTTGTTAACATTATGTATAATTTACAGATACTTTTGGTAATCATAAAAAAAGATATCATTTATGTAAAATATGTAAATCTATCATGAATGACAATTAGACAAACAGACGGCTTTAGTTTAATTCAGTAGAAACCCATATAAGTCCCTCAAAGAGCCATTTAGAGTGCTGGATTTGTTAAATATTCCTCGCAATCCCCAAAAAAGTAACACAATTTAAAAGGTTATACGACTACCGACACTGAAAAAATATGTAAATGTTGGTTACATTGCAACACACATGTTTAATTGCTAAACGTAGTATCTTCCACATACAACGTATAACCATTAATAGCAAGGAACTGTAGTATATTTAGTTACATAGTTTTAACTAAAATATTCTTTACTTTTACCACTTTCCCTCATTTGATACTTTCACAAATATCTGTGGATACGTTATTTAAGTTAATAAAAGTAATAAAAGTTTAATTTCAGGATTATTGTTTTATTCGAAATTAAATCTAAATTTAATAGACTCATTAAGTACTGAAATGGATAACACGGACTAACGCCCCCACTCAGAGTCACTAACGGTTACTTTAATCGCTCCTTAGTAAATAATCACCATACAAATTCTGTTTTAAGAAGCGATTTAAGTAACCGTTAGAGACTCTGAGTTGGGGCGTAAGCCTTTTAAGAAAGCATTGCTTATCTAAATCAATGCTAATCAACATATCGAATATAAATTAACCATGAAGTAACACAACGCTGATAACAAAATATGTTGGAACAGCCTACCTGGATTTAGAGATTATCGATTAAACCGCAATTAAACAACTTCAGGGAATTCTGTTATACCTCTTTCATGTTTTTTTAAAGTATAGTTTTACGAAACTCTTCGCAATATTTGTGGCCAATTACGAAAAAGACTAAATTTGATAAGCTTTATTAAGGATCTACTAACGAAAGCAGAATTTTCTTTTGTATTGAAGAGTCTGTAGGCTAGTTGGTAGCGGCCCTCCCTGCGAAGCGAGGGGTCCCGGGTTCGATTCCTGGCCGGGGCAAATATTTATGTGACAGATAAATATTTGAACTCAGGTCATGGGTGTTACTGTGACTTGTTATATGTGTAGTCCATGCCAAGCACAACACAGGTCAAAAAAACTACTTGGGGGGGGGGGGGATAAATGTATAAACGATAAATTATGAAATATCTCACTAATAGGTGTTAAATTTTTCTTTAATAGCATTCTCATAATGCAATATTTTGGTGGTATGACCGGCTGTCTTGGCCATGATTCATCATGCTAATAGCAACTCAGTCTAATAAGGATTTGCAGAGTTGACATAACATAAGATTTAGTTATGATAAGGATCGGGAACTCTCCAGTATGCAGGTTTCAAATAGAAAGCAAGTGATAATTAATTTCTAATACTAGCATAACTTTCAATAGTTTGAAGTTTGAAAGCCTCAAGTGTGAAAGACTGATTAATATTTAAACAGCTAGTGAAGCACTAATGGGCTCATCCCACGCTTACTTCTAGTCGGCAACTTGTTGATAATATCTTAAGTATTACGGATATGAGCAGCGGGGACCAATCATTATCGGCGATGGCTCATCTATTTGCAGAGATAATAAAAATAAACGTGTTGCTATCTTTATTAAAAAGCAAATTATCTGCTATCTTTATTACAAAGTTGTTTTCTCACAATTATCACATTTCAGGACGAGATTTTTCCAAACTAGGTAGTTGGTTAGGAATTCTACATGCTTATAGCGTTTAATCCTTGACGTTGTAGATTTAGTGAATGATTTGAAAGCGCATACGTGACTTCGTCTATGTGTATGTCATGCTATATGCCATGCTGTACTATACGTGACTTCGTCTATGTGTATGTCATGCTATATGCATCGTCATGATTTCAAATTTTTGTATACATTACAAGTATTTTAAAGTTTGATAATATCTTCGTACCAGTATTTATTTATAATTTAAATAATATCTATTTAGATTATATGCACTTATTCCGAGGAGCACAATATAATAATAATTACTCTCCTTGTTCACCCAGGTGATATTCCATGACAATTTTCACAATAAATGTCTAGCTCACATTTCTTAATCATCAATCAAGTAAGATGACAAACTTCAGCGTAATTAAGGCCTCAAATTGGCAATTATCCTGACATGTCTACAACAGTTGAAAACTTAATAACATCACTATTTAATAAGAAATATTCGAATATCTGCTTGTAACTTCAAAATTAGTACAAGTTGTGGTACAAGTAACTTCAAAATTACTCGTAGTACAATACTTTACCGATACTTCATCCATCCTTGACTCCAAGCCAAACTTTTCCATTCGTGGTGCATCTTTTCTGTTTTTATTCAGTATCCTGTACTTGCTTCTTTGCTTAACAGCCATTCACTCGTTCTACCATTTTTTTCGTTTTCTTCTTCTTAACTTTTCCAAGAACTGTGATGCTGACGTCTTTGATTAAAATTAGTTTCATTTTATTCCAGGTTTCATCAATGTCTTTGTCACCTATTAAGTCCTTAAATCTGTTAGTGATTTCTAATTTAAAGTTGTTAAGTAATTAGTAATTTCTAATTTGGAGTAATTAAAGAGTTGTCAAAATGATGTGCGTATAAGAAATTATCTACATTTGAGTAAAGGTTTACATCTTAGAGTTCGTCATGATGGTCTCAAATGCGTATAAAATCCTCTAATCTGCTGTAGGCCAGCGTGAATAATAGTCTGTGCCCCTCAAATTATGAGACACGAGTCTAGCAGACAGACAGTAAAAAATTGCGATAGTGACCCTGCCATGAGAGGCTTATTATTGAAGTAAAATGTTACAGCTCTTTTTTACTGGTGTCCATGGCCTACGCTGAACACTTGTCATCAGATGGCTTATCTACTCGTATAAAAAATAAATTAACTGTAACAGATAGCTCAAATAGTTCACGTCAATTTCGATCACGTTAGCGACAGCAGTTGATATGTCACGATTTTTTTAACCATTCTATTTTAACCATCGCTCGATGACTACTACTAGCTTACAGCAAAATTATTACTGTCACAGTTTTAATGATAAAGTATTTTGGACCCTGAAAATGTGCTAAATATCCACGAATCAACAACAATCAACATCAATCTACTGGCACTATTCCTTAAACTGTCACACAATAAATCTCTGGAATAAATTGTTGGAGGAAATCGAAAAACTTATTCTTCGTTCACATTTAAATGTTAGTTATTTAGTGGTGACGGGTTTATTTATTTTCACCACGTTTTTAATATAGTAATTCATATTATTTTAGTTATAATTTGTTTATTTATTTTTTATATTATGAACAAATACATATTTATGTCTAAATAACTTATAAGACTAAGTATATAATATCGATAAAGTATATCTTTGCTTCTTTAATAACGTTTTTAGGTTTTTTATAAGAAAAATTATACAAATAAAATAGCATGTGCGAGAACTCATTGATTCGACAATATTACTGTGTTATGATTAACTTTCACATTTCGATATTGAAATTGATATTTTTTACTATTAATTCCCTGTAACCATGCAATGTATAAAAATTGAAGTAATTTCATTGAATAAGTTTATTTAATCAAACTATTTAAATCCACGTGTTATATGATAAATTCATTTTATTTCGACAAAATTTCTTCGTTTCTATCAACAAAATTAGGACTAGTCAAAGGAATATTATTAACAATACCCAAGTAGAAGTTTCTAAGTTTGAAGATAATAATAAGACATATTATATGAAACTACACGTCAAGTTTTATCATTAATATGTATTGAAAAGCGATATTAATCGCCGGGGTAAAGGCTTTAGTAACATCCCTTTAGATTAAATGGAAACACAAAACTACCTACTATGTCGAAAACTTACCCAGATTGTAGGATATAATATTACGATGGATTATTATATGCATAATACAATACAAGGCAGATTTATATTTATCACATTATATTTGTGGTATCGAAATGGCCTGGAATCAAAATTAAGATATTATATGATATACGATTAGTGCTTAAAGTTGGGAGCCGGCTGATAGCGCAGGTAAGCCATTCCCATTACCGTTTCCGCTTTTTGATTCATTACCTTAATATCCTTCAGGGTAAATACGGTCATCGAGAAAACATAGTACGTGTAATCTGCTAATTCAATATTGGGAAAAGTGACTTACTTAATATTATGTATTACTTAATGTTATGTATTACTTAATTCGTAACAGCATTAACAAATGTTAAGGAAATATATGGACTATAACTTGTGTCGCCCTGGAGCCTCGAGCTGATACACTTTGCTTTATTTCCCTATACTTTATTTATTTATTTATTTATTTATTTATTTATTTATTTATTTATTTATTTACTTGTTCATCTTCATAGTCTTCTTTAGTAGCGTGTTCATTATTCCTTTACAGTTTATGCGAGAACAGTTAAGATAATTGTTTATATAAAACACGAGTAACCGCCCTCGCTTTGGTTCGGTTTTCTTATTTTTTTACACCTTATTGGAGTTTTATTAAGGATCCCTAATTTTTTTGAAAATATAATATAGTCTATGTTACTCGGGGATAGTGTAGCTTCCCAACAGTGAAAGAATTTTTGAAATCAGTAGCTTCGGAGCCTATTCAATGCAAACAAAAAATCAAATCTTTCCTCTTTATATATTAGTATAGATTATGGATGATGAGAAGCATGTTGTAATATTTTACAGAACATAAGCAAAATCAAATTTGTTTTTTCAAAGAAATAACTTATTATTTTACGATAGGTAAAGGTCTATTAGAAGGTCTATTGATGATTGATATTTAAAAAAACCGTATAGGCTTCTAAATATTCACCAATCACCTCCAATGCAAAAAAAACTTATTCTATCTTTCATTACTATCTATCTTCTATCTACTCATATCTATTATTATCTGTCTTCTTCAGGATGTATTTAAATTGTTCCTGAATTACCAACTAATCAGTGAAGCAGTTTAGTTGCATAATAAATCAACTTGTACTCGTTACGTGCCAATACTTAAAATGAAGTAAGCGTAAACATAATACGTTATTCATAGGCGAAACCATATTTCATAAACATAAAAACATCGGTGTCCAATGCCGTAACAGATCACAATCAGATATATCGATCCACAAAACTATTAAAGGGCAACGTTAAAATGTTATAAAACCATGTTAATATTAACATTCGTGACGTGCAAAGCCATGTACGAGCATCGAATCGGAAGTAAATATTGCTATAACATGGCAGTTTTATCACGTTTTACTGAAACTGTTTACGATCTAACCTGGTCGTTATGTCGTTACGTGGTTATGTCTATCATAAGTCATAAATTCGATTATGATAGTAGTCCCGATAACTGTCATATTTCCGATTGCGATCTGCGATAGGAACCTGTTATTACAAATTTGATACTATTGCATAATGATTCAGTACGTTATAATTGCTGAAGGGGCGAAATTAATGTTTACGAACTGTATCTTACAGAATAATTAATCTTTGGTTCCTTCAGTTGCGACACATACAAATAGGCGGTAAACGTAATTTTCTACAGATTTTCTGTATTCTTTTATTAAGTATCTATCGATAAACATTCCTATTCTCAACAAAAAAAGGTTACGATCTCAGATTTACTTACAAATTATTGAATAAATTACAGAAAAAAACAATCGAAATTTTTTTAATGATATAAATCGTAACAAAAGTGATCCTCAAATTTTCAATAAGTATCAGGTTAATTATGGGCGAATTTCGACCGCTGGGAGAATACTCGTATATAATTTTAATATTTACCGGACTGGAATCTCTTCAAACGATTCACTACAATTTATAATATTTGATTGCTTGACAAACAATAAAGTAATTTTCCTGCTTCCTTCTTTGGGAGTCTGGCAATATGTTGGTGATGCCCTTGATTGGATATTTATGTGTTTTTTATGTAAATACCTGATAAATGAGCAGCCATGCGTAAAGCGGAGGATCTTTTTTATTACGAGACACTGATATTGCAACTAAAACACGTAAAAAACATGTAACAGTTGATTCTTGAAGGAGGGAGGTTGAGGCGGGTAAAAATATTTACCATCATGCGCGAGTATCGCCGGTTTTCTACCTACAACAACAACAACAACAACAACAACAACAACAACAACAACAACAACAACAACAACAACAACAACAACAACAACAACAACAACAACAACAACAACAACAACAACAACAACAACAACAACAACAACAACAACAACAACAACAACAACAACAGCGACAGCAACAGCAACAGCCACAGCAACAGCAACAGCAACAACAACAAAACTCTTAATTGTATTTACACCTATTAATAATAACATGCAGTCTATAGATAAAACGGTGTACCAGGCGGCCTTATCGCTAAAGAAGCGATTTCTTTCAGGCAACCTTATGGAAGTGGACTGTTTAAGAAAGAGAAAAGTAGTGGTGTAAGAGTGTTCAATAAATACGGATAGAATATAATATAGTGGCTAAAATTCTTAATCTTGTATGTTATATTAATATCTGTATTTATTCCTTGTATGTGTAAGTGTTATTTAATTATTATTCAAGTAGTTTATCTTATTTATTATATTGTCTGTGCACCCTACCCCTTTTCACTTTATTTCTATGTCCTCTGCCCAAAGGTTGTCTTGAAGAGATCGCTCTATAGCGATAAGACCGCCTTTTGTACTACTTGTTATTTATATCGTATAGTATGTTCTAATGTATTAACTTACTCGGTGTGTACAATAAAGAGTATTCTATTTTATTCTATTCTAGTGGCATAAAAGTAAAGAGAAAGAAATAGTAATAGTGAAGTGGTCTGCAATATTATAGTGAAAGAAAGTACGTTTTAATTAATCTTTGAAAAATATTTATACCTCATGGGTGATTCAGAGCCCAGCCACGGAAAGATATGATTATTATAATTCAAACTCATCATTCAAACTTTTTGTATTACATGATCCGTCTGATTGATTGATGTTTGTCACTAAAACTTTATGGATAATATTAAATGAGACAGCACAAAACTTATCCTATGCCATTATTGTAATCTCATATCACACTTGGCACAGTAACAATATATTTAAGCAAACGTTATTACGTATCAACACACGTACCTTGATACACGTAACAATTTAATAATTTCACGAACTTAATTAAGATTACTTTGGAATCCAGCATCCATGTCGGATTAATTGCTAATTTGAGGCTTTACCATTTAATTATGTCAAATTATTACATCATTTATACGTAAACAAGTAAGAGATCACATTAGTTACAAGGGTAGACTTTAGAGATTATTTTAAATTTAATATTAACGTTAACTACGTATGGTAGGTATATACCTACAGTCATGATATAAAAATATTCCGTTATGTTTAATATTACATTTTTTTGTTATTATCAATGTTAAATGTTACTTATATACCGTAAGGCAAGCTATCTATCTATCTACAAGGAAGCTATCAAACTCAAAGCAGAATAGTTATGTTTGTTTAACTCTGCTTAAGGTGGATTCTTTGTTTCGATATGATCAGGTATGTGTTCTCTCTGTCTTTACCTGACCAGGTATTATCTGTATATAAATAAAAGTGTCTGTCTGTATCTGTAATTACCGCCTAACCTACGAGTGTGTACCAGCAGGGCTATTCAGTTTTGTAACTTGACAGCGGATTCCGCGATGAGTGTCAAAATTGAAGTTGGAGTCCGAGATCTTGATATGTGATTCTCGAATCATTTGGTACGCACTTGCGAAGTGAAGGGAGTCTCGAACTCAAACGTCAAACGACTAAAGATGGCCTCGCCTCGGTATGAATAAACGAATGACAATTGGACACGAGCTTCGACGGTGACGTAATTCGATGATCGAGAATAATAAATATGTCATCCTCTAATCATCTATACTTGAGTCAAACTCGTATCAGAATACTTGTCAATAAATCGTAAAAATTCCTTTATAGGGTTTTCACAAACTGATTTGTATTTCGCACACCAAATAACTATTAAAGAACGAAATAATCATTATAACGTTTGTGACAACTTCATTATTTTAATATTGACCTATAACAACAACACACTAAGAGAAAACGACGTAAAAACCAACATCTTAAAACAATTTTCGTCATGAATTACTCACGCTCGCACATCCTTAATTTCGTGAAGCGACTTCAAACCTTTGTAGAAACTTATTGTTTTGAGGCCGGCCTACCTATGACTATAAATAGAAATGACTACGAAAACCTCACAGCTATAATGGCGCTTACATGCTTTGCAACTTGGTCGTATTATATTTCGAAATACAGTGAAATCAACTTATCTGTGACTATAAGGAGGGCGCTGCCGGACGCATTGGACCAATCATAGTGCGCATAGTAGTAATTTATGAATGGGATGGCATTAGTTCCAATTTTCGCCACGTCACAAATAAGTTCTTGAGAGATGGCACTGTACAGATTATACAGATATTTCATTCCACTCAATATGCATGAGCATAAAATTATTTATAAGTTAAATTTCATTAAACAAAGCCGAATAACATTTTAAATTTATGTTTATGTATTTTAAAACAGTCTATATCGATTTTATACGTAACTATTCCGTGTTATTTTAAACTTTTGCAAAATAAATATTATGTTTAAAAATAAAATAAAATTATAAAGAGTGGAACGGAACGCGACTTGCGAACTCCAGATTTAGTTCAAACGCACTTTATACGACCAAAAGTTTCATGCACCTGTTTGTTTGTGGTTGCTAGGCAACACAGTGCTTATGTAAATTCTGATTCGAATGTGAATATAGTATAGTACGGCACTTGCAAAGTGAAGTGATCCTAGAACTCGAACGTCAATTTTGAAACTCCGCTGTTAAGTTACAAAAGAGAATAGCCTTCCTGGAATTCCAGGAATACAATTTTATTTATATATAGTTACAAAAGAGAATAGCCTTCCTGGAATTCCAGGAAGGCTATTCTCTTTTGTAACTTGACAGCGGAGTTTCAAAATTGACGTTCGAGTTCTAGGATCACTTCACTTCGCAAGTGCCGTACTAGATGATTAGAGGATGACATATTTATTATTCTCGATCATCGAATTACGTCACCGTCGAAGCTCGTGTCCAATTGTCATTCGTTTATTCATACCGAGGCGAGGCCATCTTTAGTCGTTTGACGTTTGAGTTCGAGACTCCCTTCACTTCGCAAGTGCGTACCAAATGATTCGAGAATCACATATCACGATCTCGGACTCGAACTTCAATTTTGACACTCATCGCGGAATCCGCTGTCAAGTTACAAAACTGAATAGCCCTGCTGATTCTAAATGCCGTAGTACTCATTTAGTGTGTATGTGGCCATCATTGCTATCGCATACTAACATACTGTAGGTGGTCACAATATGCCTTTCCCAGTTAACTTCACTGCCCAAAAATACTCTCCAAAATCTCCACAAACGTTTCAAAGCCGAAATTGCCTCTTTTTCCAATCGCCTGGAATAAGGCAAATGGAAAATCGAAGCAAATTGAACAACGCTTTAATATAAACAGCTTTGGTTCGAAAACGTATTCCAAAGGCCTTAGGTATATAGACAGATAGTCTTTATTGTGTACGTTTTATAGAATACATCTGTTTTGCAGTGTACAAACATACTACGAAGATTTTTCATCACAAAACAGGAAAGGAAAAGCACAATAGAAACATTTGTGTTTCTAGACAAGAATAAGCAATATTTTTTAACTTTTTTAAGCTTATTTTGTGGTTATTTTTTGTCCATTTTTTACACAACACACAAATAAATAACACTTTACACTCTTACACTAGGATTCCCTGTGTCGTGGGTGCCATGGACAACACACTAGACAAGGACATTCACACCCAGACCGAAAACAGAAATTCAAAATCATCATCCAAATTTCCGCCTCGCTGGGAATTGAACCCAGTACCCGAAACAACCTTTCGCGCGGCGATCCGGCATGGTTGCCACCGCACCACACAGCTCGTCTAAATTATAATCTAAATTTTACTAACAAAAAATAACCGACTTCAAAGTCTCAAAAACTACCTGTCAGATCTCATTCAAATTTATGTGGGACCACATGACAAGCACCTGCTTTTGATTAAAAAAATAATCATCGAAATCGGTTGGCGTGATATTGAGTTATTCGTCAATTTGTCGCGCACATCTTAACACAAATTTACGACTTATGTGGTTTTCTCATGGATGCCATTGTCAAATCTCAATAAAATTTATGTGGAACCACATGACAGCCACCAGCTTTCGATTAAAAAAAGATTCATCAAAATCGGTTCGCCCAGTCCAAAGTTCTGAGGTAACAAACATAAAAAAAAATACAGTCGAATTGAGAACCTCCTCCTTTTTTTTGAAGTCGGTTAAAAATAAGATTTAGCTTTCTGTTTATAGTTTGAATAATGATTTTGTTCGTGACTAATGTTTGATTGATCTATCAGCGTCGAGTGAAACTGCTATCTGAAGCTGGAGGCGTGAGAGATTTTGTTCGTTTATCTATACCTAAGAGAGTTAAATCGGAGATATTTAATTCTATAATAAAATACTTCATTTCAAGCTTTGTAATTAATATTTCAGCTATTTTTTTTTTTGAGTTTTCTACTGATATATCGATGAAATATGCTGTTCTATTTTTTTATATAATTATTTTTCAATTTTAACTTTGAGATGGTGAAAAATTTGTTGAATTTTTGAATATTTCTTTAAAAGTTTTTCTTCCTTTCAACTTTGATTGCACAGTCGAAGAACAGCTAGTTGGAAATGTCAATACCGACTTAGCTTTACGTGATCTTACAATTATTTGATTTTTTAATTGGCTCTACGGATGTTTGTTTAAGGAAGAAGAACACATACCCCTGTCACAAATAAATACATAACTACCGCAAATTAAATAAGACCTAACTTCGTCAAACTTAAACATTAATAAGTCTGTGTGAATGATTAATTATGTAACAATTTACCAAATCTCGTAATTCCTTCCTGTCGCTGGAACAAGAGAAACAATATATGCAATTACGTATTCAAACGACGCGAGGCAATTATCATGGAAAGTTCTCGTTAGCGTACTGCAGAGGGAAACTTTTGATGTTAAGGAAGAGGAAAAAATTCAAGAGTAGCTCTAGGGTCATTAACGAGCCTTTAATACTACTGAAACCCAGCGGGCAGTAGCTTCCTGAGAATTTCAAAGCTCTTGTCGCTTGCTTTTCTTTTTGTTTTAATGTTAAGAATTTAGGTTGCTACTTAAAACATTATATTATTATGGCATTTCTTTATTTAGATTTAGGTTTTAGAAATTTTCAGGAGCACAAAATTTTAAGCTCCATTGGAATTTTAAGTCAACTCCTCTAGCTCGTCGTGAAATCTGCTGCTTGAAGAACGAAGCAAAAGTTGAGAAAGTTGAAGTCCTTAGTGTATTATTTTTCATAGTTCATTATAATTTTCTTATTAACCCGCTATGCTTATTATATGTACGTATATTTTAACAGACTTCAAAAGAAAAGGACGAAGTTTTTTTTCCATTCGATTGTTTTTTATTGTAAAAAGCTCAAGTTCGGCCGTGTGTGGAGTAATGTTTTCACATTCTGGCAGGTGCAGCCAAATGTTGTTTTGGCTTCGATGGAGAGGCATGAGAAGAGGCTCATTGATGGCCCAGATCTCGAAATCAATCTGCAAAGCCTCAAGCACAGACGCAGAGTGGCTACACTTTTTAGCTAGAGATTTATATAGATATTATATAATATAATTATATAATATTGTATCGAAAAATATTTGACTTTTTCCTATTTATTTTAACAAACTTCTTAATAAAGAATATTATAATAGGTTAACTTACTAGATAAAGGGCATTAGATAATGTAATTATTGTTATACCTCCAGCAAGCTTTCATTAGATAACAATAAAATTTCTCTTCACGGCTGCATCATTATAACAGAATTTATTTACATGAAAATATAAATAATTTAATATACGGCTACCCGTAGTAACTCCTGTTAAAATTCAAAAACAATTTAGATTGTTCACATTTGCCTTTTAAAAACAATAATATAAAATATGTTTTGTTTTATAGTGGAGTGAACTCGAAAACAATATTGTGGGGTGAAGGTGCTTGATTTTAATTTTGATTAAACTAACAGTCGCACTATTTGTCATTGTTGAAAAACCATACTTGTAGTCCTTAATTCAAAGCTATACATACACGTTTAATTCAATATGAAATTTGAAAAGTACTTCGAGAGCATTTTTACTGGAAATTTTAATGAACACAATTAACATTATGCCACGAATGAAACCAGATCCTTCTTTTTTATCCATAACTGTCTCTGAGATTCAGTAACCCTGCCAGCCAGTCTTAAGTTCTAGTGCAAAAGAGCGGGTTTACCTGGTAAATGCCTATTCACTCTTGCCTTGAAGACATTCAGATTATAATCGGATGGGAACACCGACGATTCAAGCAATTCTACTCCTTTGCAGTAGTAGAATAAGCAAAGCGCTTTGTCCGCACGGGAGGCATGTTAACAAAAGCCTGATAGTTGAAAGGGGTTAGGGGAATTAAATCATGCTATTCTAGCACACACTGTCCAATCTATCTTGAAGAATACTTGAGGTATACTAGCTACTATCAACGAACCAGCCTTTAAGGTTTATGTTCTATTCTTGGGGTAGACATATCACACCAGGTACAGCCACCGGCAGAGAAAAGTAAGCCATTTGTTTACAACGCAACAGGCAACGGAAACGTTGCTATTCGTATATTTATAAACAGATGGGTTACTTTTCTCTGCAGGTGACTGTACCTATACTTATATAGGTTACTATAATACCACCAAGTGATGGAGACAAATAATTGTGTTCTTGTGTCTTTTTAATA
This sequence comes from Thymelicus acteon, assembly GCA_951805285.1. Classification (NCBI taxonomy): domain Eukaryota; kingdom Metazoa; phylum Arthropoda; class Insecta; order Lepidoptera; family Hesperiidae; genus Thymelicus; species Thymelicus acteon. The sequence goes on along the minus strand of OX638229.1, from coordinate 7,504,849 downwards.
TTTTTCCAATTAAATTTTATCCAAAATTCACTTCTAAAAGATTTTTACTACATTACTCACAGGTCTCTGAATAGGAATAGGTATATAACGCATCTCCGCCAAATTAGACTGACGACCTAAAGAAGACAGTAGGTATTCAGAAAGCTCAGGACTGGTCAGAGTGGTGCATGTTAGGAAAGGCCTATGTCCAGCTGTGTGGACCTTTGAAGGCCTATGGATGGATGAAAAATCTTTACGCTTTAACAACGTAGTATGTTTTAATTTATCTTGATTACAGCTTCATAAATTGGCATAATAAAACATTACACAAAAAGCTTCATAATTTGTTTATTCGTCAGATATTTGTATATATCTGTAAATATTGATATAACTTTATATTTATAGTTGAGGTGTTAAGGTTGAAGAGGGTCATAAATTTTACAGATGGTTCCTCTTAGTATCTTTAAAAATTTTGGAACTGTTGCTTATATATTCTTGCACCAGAATGTGTCATGCATGTTAAACAACTCATTGTTAGTTCCCTTTGAACACGCGGGCGAAACCGCGGGTAAAAGATAGTTTATTTATTTATGCAAACTTTATTGACCACAATATAAAAATATTAACGGACAAATGGCGAGCTTAATGCTAGTGCATTCTCTACCAGCTAACCATTAGGCCAAACAGAAAAAAACACGATGAGCGGTAAAAGGAAAAGAAAAAATATATATAGCTAATCGAATACAATAATACAACAAATATATACATATATACATATACACATATACATACATACACATACATAATTATATATATATAATATAGATATATATTATAAATATAAACATATACGAAAATAAACTTGACAATTCGCGAATAAATCTGATGATATTTTGTCATGAGCGGCGTTCTAGCAGGTGAGCCTGTATCTTTTTCTTAAAAGTGAATTTACTACCGAATTTAATAGTTATTATATATGTAAGTATACTTAATATATATAATTTAAATACAACTGTGAAAGCTATATTTACTACATATTTACTCGAATCCTGAAAATCGAAATAATGTTAAACATTTAGGTAGGTAGGTACTTGATATAATTCGTAAATCGGAACAAAGAAAAAACAGTAAATCATTTCGTGTAGTAAAAATGGCTCACGTTAGCGGAGCTCACTCATTCGAATTAAATGTCTGATTTACTATGAAAAAGTGCTTGATTGAGTTTTGCAACATTTTAAAATGGAATAAAAGTCATGGCGATCTGCAGTAACGAGAATTTATTATAATAAATAGATAAGATAGGGACGAGAGCTAACAAAGTGCGAATAGCGAACTACGGCGCGGTTCGAACTACGGTGGATGTGCTGGCTTTAATTAAAAGCAAATTTGCTATCGTATAATACCAATTAACGAGACAAGTTACATAATTTGCTCATAAATTATAAAATATATAAAAGTCTTGCAGGTAAGCTTTTTAAAATAGGGTGAATGTAATGGGTGTATAATAGGTAAAAGATAAAATCTGACTTTCAATACTTTTAGCAAAGGGTGATAGATATACCGCCAGGCGTGGTGTCATGCCTGAGGAGTAGCCGTGTTACATTCAATTACAATTATGTCAATACAATAAAACATACCCAGACTGGCCTGCTAAACAGTATTATGGCCTCCTCCATGTCGGAAAGGCCCAAGATACGCGTATTGTACAGTTTGACTGTTTTGGGACTTGCAAAACGTTAAATGTTCATTTTGTTATGTTGTGTATTATGTTAAGTTGTATTATGGTATTATTGTTAGTCTTGTTGTCACTGACTATCTTATACGGGATAATGTGGTCGCTCAGTGACAAAATCCCTTTAATAAATAAATAAAACTACACTATTTGAATATAAGGCCTCTTTTTTGAACTCAGCAAGTAAAAAAGTTTACGGAGCAGAATAACCGAACTAATCGATTCAATGGTTCTGTATCAAAGAGTATCTATAAAATTAATCCTTGTTTCTATTGAAAACGTAATATTTCAAAAAGGTTGGTAGTTTTTTGGAAGACTGCCTGCCTATCTGGACGTATATGCGACCATCAGGTGCAAACAACAATAATGTGAACCGTAAATTAAACGTAAAGATTATAGTTAGTTGTAACTTATAATATTACGGGTCCCTAATTGGGATAATGGATCTGTTTTTTCGAAATATATAATAATAATGAAAGTTGTCAATGCTTTGTTATATTTATGAGATAAATTTAATTAAAAATTAATCCGAATGATAAAATGTATAAATCCGGATAAAAATGAGTAGCAATCGGTTCGAGAGCAGGCATAAGTTTCCTAAAGCGAAACGAGGATAGAAACTAGTTTTTCTATACAATAGGGACACTGATTGATTGCTTGTTTCACATGTTCTTGTGTGAATAGAACGCTATGAATCTTTTTCAACTCCATTTTCCAGGTTTTCATTTTTGAAGTGAACTATATAAACGAGTGTCTAGATAAACGTTATGCAAAAGAGGTACTAAAATAGTGTTAAAAGTTTTTGGTAAAACGTTTTACGTTCACGGCTGCATAAGTTAAGTATGTCAAGAAAACAGGTTTAATTCACTTATGTTGTAGGTACGAAAAAAACTAATGTAAAGATATAGGTATCTCTTCAAATCCAAAACGCTTAAATGTCCCATTCCCATTGGGCTTCGGTATAAAATGTATATAAAAATACTTTTCTTTAAAAATACTGACATGTTCAAAAATTTAAAGATAATTACCTACATCTTTATTTCGCGTTTCATGGCCAAAAACATAACTATTTTAAAAATTACTGACAATAGCACGGCTACGATCTTGATCTTGCAACTGAATTTTAAATCAGTTATCAAGTGACTTAGCGTGGGCTCCCGCCGCCTAGGGCCGACCGAAAATTTGCCACCCCCCAATAATCTTTTCCGCCCCTGTATTATTTAATTTTTTTTTATTAATTACGAGTAACCGCCCTCGCTTTGCTTCGATTTTTTATTTATTTACACCTTGGGTACATTATTGGAGTTTTATTAAGGATCCCTAATGTTTTTGAAAATATAATATAGCCTATGTTACCCGGGTATAGTGTAGCTTCTCAACAGTGAAAGAATTTTTCTAATCGGTTCAGTAGTTTCGAAGCCTATTTAATGCAAACAAAAAATCAAATCTTTCCTCTTTATATATTAGTATAGAAAAATGCACTTTTCTTGTTTTTTTCATAGCACAATAAAATTTACATTAAAATTTAAATGAAATGAATTTTAATGTATATTTTTTTATTACTTAAAAATCGAGTGGCTTGCTGCCCCCTCTTCATGTGCCGCCCGGGGCCATGCAAAGCCCCCCCCCCCCGGCCCCCACACGCTACGCCACTGCAGTTATCTTTAACCGATTGAGCTGAAATTTGGTATACACGCTTATTTTGGACGACAATGCATGCTTAGATCATCCTAGATGGGGCACTGGTTATTTTTTCTGCGCTACCACAGTATGAGCATCAAATGAAAGGGCTTGCTGAGGAGACCAAGAAAACTAATACAACGTCACATTAAATCCACAATAAAATTCTCGTTAATAGAATTGACCGAAATTATGAGACAACAGGGCAGCACAACTTTTAAAGATTTCCAGTTTTCCTGAATGCATTACGACTTGGTGAACGTCAGAACATTTTGCTTTTTTAATGAGCCGGCTAAACAAAGAACCAACGGGTGAATTTGCGATGGAGATTCCCAATCATAACTAAAAAATAAAAAAAATGTTTTCTTCTTTTTAGGGCAATTAAATAAAAGCTTGTTTTTAAAAAGTTTTTTTACCGTTAATTTATTTGTATTCTGTTAATGTAACGTTCTGTTCTATTAATGTAACTTTCCATTTAAGGATTTCAATACTAAAATAAATCCGATTATCAGTCTATTTGAAACGCCCTATTTTATACAAATATGCCTAAAGAAAAACCTATCTGAAAGGAAAACAAAATATTTCACTCAATGTTTGCTCATTTAATATTAAATTGATGCAAAAAAAAAAAAAATTACGCCCAAGAAGTATAATTTCTTTATGTGCCGTTCACAAGTAGATACGGTATCTTTCTTTGATCTAAAATAAGATGTAAGCTTGCTATTTCCTTCAACATTTGATGTACTTATAGACGTTTTAGTATCATTATAATTATTTGACTATATCTCTATGTAGGCAATGCTAAATATTTGATCGGTGGTTTGGTTGAGATAACGCATGTAATGACAAGATATAGATTGTAATCTTGTCTAGTAATAATCAAATACATTATAATAGGATGTTTTAGAAGCTGTGGTATTGTCATTTACTAAATGAAATAGCCATATGCTCTAGTTTAATATCAAGATCTTTAAAAAGTTTTGTATGCTTTCTTTGTCTCGGGTCCCTCTTGATTGGTTAAATGAGTTACTTCTTAAAGTTTTTAATCTACTCAATTAGTATCACCCGTCAATTAATTTTCTATGAAGATTACTACACTATATATAGTGAGGGTACTCACCCCCACCAAACCAAAAACTGGCTCTCTAAGACCAGAGACAACTCTGCACCGTCTCAGTTCGCTCTCTAATTTTGTAACGCGTAAGGAAAAGCTCTGCCCGATTGTGATCTTGTATTATGTTAGTTATAAGATATTTCTAATTATTTGTAAAAGTTTAAAAGTTTTTATTTTCAAATAAATTAGTTTCTATCTGTGCGTTTAGTTTTTATAAGTGAATTATAAAGTAAAAGCTTAGCATATATAGTATACTTAGATATTATTATAAGACTTAGGGCATGAAATTTTTTTGGCCGCATTGATGCTGCCAGAACACCAATCGTAATCTGGCACTCCAGGAACCCGCGGGATTCGCGAAGCAACATTAAAAATTTGATAGTTGTTAATGCTCTCAGTGTCTCTATTATTTTTAGCATATTTACATAAGATCCGGAACATACCGACGTAACTACTCGAATATTATCGTGACGATGTAAAAAAATTGCCATCTGTTGGGCCCTGTCGGTATGTGGACTTGTCATCACGCACGCAATAAACGTCCCAAGATCCCATCTCCGGCGTAACAGAATAAAAGCAGTTTCGTTCATTTGTCGCGCCGCGGCTCACGTCCACACAAAGGCTATCGGGCGTAATATTTTTCCCTCGGCTGGCCTGCTTTTCCTTTCATAAATCAGGGTGTGCGTGACGTCACGTCCAGCAGTCGATGTGTCGGCCGCCGACGTGACAAAACACTTTACTTACGACCGGTATTTGTATACTGGTAGCTGCACATTTCACACCTTGTTATTCGCATAATGAGCTGGTTATAGTCATAGACTTAAATATATAGATGGGCTGTTCCAAACAAAATCCGTGTCATATATTTTTTCAAGCATTTTGCATACTCTGTGATAGCGCTTCGTTCAGTCAAGTTCGGTTCAAGATGGCGGATATCAAATATTTTGCACTAAATATTTTTTTTAAATTAAATAAAAATATAGTTATTTAACAATTATGATTTAAATACACTCAAATAAATTTCAAACGTAAATAATGAAGACGTTTTAACTGTGCACTGTAGTGTTCCGTTGTACCACTAATTCTGTATATTCACTGGTTCCATGTAATAGACTAGGAAACGCGGTTACGCCAATGATTAATTATTACTTAATTACATAATAAATATGTATAGATAAATATCGGCTCGCTGCAAACACCACGTCTACACTCCGCGCCCGACAGTTCGTGACTGACTCAATGTGCGCTCCGCGTGATGCGTGACCGAGACGACAGAAAAGTGACATCTGTCAACTAGATTGCAAAACTACAAAATGATATCGATATCCTACTCGATATCGATACACTACATCCCTTCCTTATTTTAATTAAAATTTTTTTTTGTAGTTTCTAATTTCCGTAATTCTTCATCTTTCTTTCTAATTTTAACTCCAAATAATAATTCAAACGGAGTCATTCCAATGCTTCGTTGGTGAGTTCCATTTATACCGCGTCGGACGTTAGGTACTCTGCGATACCTTTAGTACCGATCTTTGGTAGGGTCATCCGCACTGAGTTTACTCAACACAACGATAATTTCCTCCCGGCCATTTCCTCTCGGCGTTTCCTATTGGGTGTAAGAAGCCTTCTCTCTTCCCTTTCTTGTTTGCTATCAGGATACATTCAACACAATTGTTAATTATTATCCTTCTAATTTAGTCTTGTAACTTTTCTATGTGGTATTCTCTATTTATTAATTCTTCAGTCCTAGTAAATCCAAAGTGTCCTTTTTCATGGTTCCTTTTGATTATTTCAAATTGCATCTCCTTAGGTACAACAATCAATCTACTTCCGTTTTTCACTTTGTAGAGTATGTCTTTTTTGTAAAATATAATCTTGATAAGGCTCTTTCTTTAAAATTTTCTTCAACTCTTTTATGTGATCGTCCTCATCTTGGGCTTTTTTGATATATGCTGTAGTTTCCGCAATCATTAAACAAATTGGATATCTACTTAAAGCATTAGCGTGTTTCATCCTTGATCCAGGTCTATGCTCGATCTCGTAATCATATTCCTCTAGTAGCAGAGCCCAGCGGGCATCTCTTGGTGGTAAATCTTTCTTCTGTAAGGTCCTCGTTAATGCCGAGCAATCTGTTACTATTTTAAAATGTATCCCTTGTAGGTAAATTCTAAATTTCTTGATAGCTTCCACGATAGCCAGTACCTCCAAGTGGTAACTATGGTAATTTCTCTGAGTCGGGGTAGTATTTTTGCTCATATTATGGATTGGGTGAAGTTTGTCACCATTCGGGCTTTCCTGTAAGAGTACGGCTCCATATCCATCAGTGCTGGCGTCTGTGTATAATTCGGTATGCAGATCAGGATTGTAAATTCTAAGTACAGGTGTGCTCCACAGTTCCTTCTTGAGTTCTTTGAAAGCTTGTTAACAGTTTTCATCAGAATTACTTAGAAACCCATTGAAACACGTGTTTTACACTTGCTACTAATTTAGTACGAGCACACATGGCTCTGAACAGATTACTATGTCGCTGGAATAACATAACCAATCGCTAATGGAACGCAGTGAAGTCGGATTTACATCGCGGTGCGGCATTCAGGGTAACCAACCATAATTCACACGTCGCATTGCACACTCTCAGCCATTCCGGCTCCACAACTTGCCCGCGCTTCCCGCGCTTACTAAAACCCGCGTGATAAATCCGCCAATCGCTGGCACCATGATCTATCTCATCAGAAGCGAACCATCACAGCCGAATGGGTGCTACTCTTCGCAAAGGGTATGACTGTCCATAGAAAACAGTCCACGTGCACTTCTCGCTGGCTCCGGCATAACGCGCTACTGACTGGTCAACACACGCAATACCTGCTCGATCGCAGTCCATCAGTACAAACTATACCCAGTTGTGCTCTCCATAAAGTAAATGTGCAATGCTAATGCAAATTAAACTCGGCCATAATAACGACGTTCTACTTTAACGTCCGCTCAGCTCGGAGGCTGTCTCGGTGAACATTCACATGTAATACTGGTCAAACTGTTCCTTCGCTGTAAATATTCCTTCGGTATCAACTTTGATTTCTGCTTTTCCGGTTAAACATATTGGTTTTGTTCTGTAATCTTTAACACTGTGTTTAATCTCCTCAAATTCTGATTTTGTAATAAGGTTAACGTTGCTTCCGGTGTCTATCATAGATGTGAAGTCACTTCCGTTAAGTTTAACCTTCTTGTAGGGGACTTTCTCAGCTTCAATGTTTAAATTTATTTGTTTTTCTTCCTCTTTATTTTTGGATGTTCAACGTCTTCTTTTATCGACTATTAGTACATTCAGTAGATTTATGGCTAAATCCGTTGCATTTAAACATTTGACTCCCTTCGGACAGGCTGGTGATTGGTGATCTAGGTCACCACGATTAGAGCATCTCTTCACGTGAGGCACCTTGCAGTTTGACTGATGTACAGTTGAATGGCCAGTTTGGGCGGGTTTGCCTGGCACCTTCTTTCTAAAGTCACTGTAGATGTCCAGCTTTTCCCGGAAATCTTTAACATCCGATGCACCATACAGAATGGATTTGTTGGTCTCAAGATCACGTATGCCATCAATCACATATTTTAAAAAGTTTTGCAGTTTCCGTCTATGTCGTTTGGCATAGATCAATTTCTCAATTTTAGTCCACTTTATAAGCAGGGCAGTATCTTCGAATTCATCGAGAAATGTCTCAACAGGGTAAGTGTTGTCTCCAGTAAATATGGTCCAGAGAACAAATTTTACCCACACCACGCGACGCGTCAACCGGAGATCAACAAACGCTGGCACAGATGTGACGGAGTTAGAACGGCTCCGTCAAACCGCCTTACTGTAGAGACAGGTACTCCCCGAAATATGGTCATGGACTTCTCTAAGTCTTTAAAGGAAATCTGCATATCAACGTCTTCATCTTCACTTTCCTTTCCCTCTTTCTTCGGCGGCATTGTGGCGCCTTTCGATTCGATTTCAATTCAATTCGATTTAGATGCGTCTTCAGTTTTCTTCGTAGATTCACTTCAAATATTATGTCGAACCTTCACTAGGACTCCCTGTGTCGCGGGCGCCATGGGGAACACACCAGACAAAGACGTTCACACCCAGATCGAGAACCACAACCTCGCCGAGAATCGAACCCAGGACCCTCGGCACGGCGATCCGGCACGGCAACCATTGCACCCCACGGGTCGTCCTTGATTTAGATCGTCGCAATTTAATGCAAAACCGTAATTTAATGCACCTCGCAATTTAATGCACCTCGGAATTTAATGCACCTCGCAATTTAATGCGACTCTCACCATCATTGATTTAGATCATCGCAATTTAATGCAAAACCGTAATTTAATGCATATCGCCATCATTCGACATGATGATTCGATCACTCATCCATAAAATTTAATAAGAACTAGTAGTACTTACTATCGAAAAGTGTTCACAGCTATTTTTAATTTAATTTAATTTAATCATTTTTCCATCACCTTCACTCTTGTTGGTGGTGCGTAGCGTGTAAATAGCTATACTACCGCGTACTTGCGTATAACTGAAATTATTTTGTCAAACCTATTGATAATGGCATAAGATCAGCCAAAGCGCAACTGAATCCACTCACCCTGCTCTGTCCTGGTATGAATCCCACGCAGTCCAACGTAGCTGATGAGGTGGTGACGCTGAAGCCGGCCGGCGTGGTGATAGTTAGATAATCCGTCGAAATTTGTGTTAGTTCACCACATCACGCACTTTACTGTATATGTAATTGAAGGGTGCACCTCGTAACTCGTACGAAGAAGGCGGACGACAGATTTTTTTCCTGCCATCATTCGGCGCGAACGCAGCGCCGCGCGCGGCTATTCAAATAGGACTCCTAACGCCATCTAGCGGCGCCAGGAAGCACTCTAATGAGCGAACCAGTGAACTTAAAGCTGATCTTGCCATTAGAATTTTACCAAAAAACCTACTTTAATAAATTGAAGCAGTAGTGCTTCCCCACTTGTGATAACCGGATGAGTTTTATCTCAATTGATAGTTTTTAACACACCGAATGTGCCTAGGTAGGCTTGCCTACTTATTTCTGTGCATGGCTACCTGGCAAATAGATGTGAATAGGTAAGTCAGTGTAGGTAACTACATTGATCTGTTAACCAATCGAAAATAATATCATAGGTAAGAAATTTTAATAACAAACCCAATCATATTGGCTTGCTTGCAAAAATCCTTCATAAAATATTATTGCCAAGCATTGAGGTATATACATAGAGAAGACATCTCAAACAAAATGTGTGTTCCACCGCCGGCCTGCCCTCCGTTCTCTTTCCAAACCAGAAGCCTCGTTTGCACACTTGCCATAGAGTAACCCTGTACATGACACTTGCCGAACCAAGACGGCAAGCCTAAGCAAGCTTATTTAGTCCATTAACACGCCAGTGGCTTGCCAAGTTCAAACGCTCCTTATGATCTTTCATTCAAAAATTGCAGGAACATTTCCAACGTCCCATATGAACCTAATACGTCCTAATACGAACCTATAACGGAACCCGATGTTCGCTGTATCTGTTCTATACGCTAGTAATAATATTTCAATGTTGCCAAGCTATATAGCCCCAGAATTTGATAGGTGCGAGGGAGAAAGAAGAGCATTCGAGGTCCGTGTGATAGAACGGGCCACAACACAGCAGCTGCAAGCCAAAGCTGTAGAGGCGACGCCTTCTCAAAGCGTACCGCCAGCCCTTATACACGAGCAGCCTGCGGGTCAGCCACACGCAGAGGGCGTACAACGCACTGCGTGTACAATCTGGAATCGCCTGCGCGACAGCATCAACAGCATTCCAGATACGATAGCGGACAGATGGGTCCCTCCATTTCTCAAGCACTGGGCAAGTCCGCACGCAAGTGATGCAATACAGGCCGCGCCCGGGCGTGGAAACCCCCATTTCCTGTCCCCAGTTTAAGTAGTTTATAGTAAGTAGTAACTAATTTAATTAAGAATAAGATGTTTTACCAACAAATACTGGCCTGAACTGAGCCTGAAATAAAGAATCATTATTATAAACCGCGGCACATAGTTGAACCAAAATGGCTGTCATCTGCGCAGGCACAATTGTAGACAAAAGTGCTGAGGCAAATGCTCCGCGAACCTCTTAATTTCCAACTCATGGGCTGATTCGTAAATTCCTTTGTCACAGGCGGCAATAAAACTTAACATTCTAAGGACTCCAGTGTCATCAAAATTGCTACATAACATTGAATTTCAAATAATTAAAATAATAAGCCAATAATAATTTTAAGTATAAAAGTAATAGAATTCCTTGGTAGCACAATATATTTATGGCAGGAATCTACGGCAGTATTTCCCGGGTTATAAACATATTTTATTTTAATAATTTTACCCTACATCGTATATAGGACACGCTCGTAGGCATTAAGTCTTCCTGCAAGATATATACTATGCCACTTCAATTCATTAGGTGACGACCTGCTCTCACAAGTCAGTCGTCCCAATTCCGCGCTCGGAGCACACTGTGCCATACTCGCGATGGCTTTCCATTATACAATGTATTTAGGAGTAAGCTGCTTATTGTGAAAATACAATATTTCACTCCAATTTATCTAAATACATCTTATAATTATATAGTCCTCCAGACACCCGTACTAGAACACGCAAGAATAATTTATCTCTCTATTAATAATAGTAAATCTATAAACTCCTATACTATATTATTCCGAAATAAAAATCCGGTACTGGTTTTATATTAAATATTCAACGATCATAACAAAACGAACGGCTTACGATTATTTGTTCATATCCAGTTTACCAAATAGACATAATATCTGCACGCATTCCAACGCATCCTTCCTTTTTACGTAATAAAGCAAAATCAAATTATTAGTACTTACCGACATTGTCTTTTCACGCTCGTCGCCAAAATATGTAGTGTTCCGTTGTACCACTAATTCTGTATATTCACTGGTTCCATGTAATAGACTAGGAAACGCGGTTACGCCAATGATTAATTATTACTTAATTACATAATAAATATGTATAGATAAATATCGGCTCGCTGCAAACACCACGTCTACACTCCGCGCCCGACAGTTCGTGACTGACTCAATGTGCGCTCCGCGTGATGCGTGACCGAGACGACAGAAAAGTGACATCTGTCAACTAGATTGCAAAACTACAAAATGATATCGATATCCTACTCGATATCGATACACTACATGCACAATAGACAATATGCGTTATTATGTGTTCTTGAACGGTCGGGGTTTTTCAAAAATGACATCTACTTGTCTCGCTTGCTTGCAGTCGACTAAAATGCGTTGGCACCATATGGTGTCAACGTAGGTGTCGAAACTTTTAGTACTGAACAGCCTGTCTAGTATAGTATACATATAGGTCTATGGTTATAGCTAGTGAAACTTCGATTACCTAAGGATACCGGTTGCGATTTGATCTCTACAGATTTTTTGAGTTTTTCGTGGCTTAGTTGTTCAGTTCCACCCATTGGCAGCCTAGTGCGGAGGCTATAGTAAATTGGAGGAGCGGTTAGTCGCAGTTTTTTAAATATCTTTTCCACCTACAGATAGAATTCTATGGGAGGAATAAGCGTCCTATCAAATTTACGTAGCTATTGATAAAAATCAAGTCTGTGCATTTAAATATTCGCCAAAATACACATACGAAAATAAAACTCTAGTCTTTGTTGAAGTCTAGAAGTATGATTACTACAAATAAAAGCTCTTACGGAGCAAAGTTCGCTTTCATGCTAAAGAGGCTTGGCAGCTCTACGAAAGAGGGCCTTAGCAGTTTTTATGTTCCTGAATTGTTAGTATTTAGAGCATGCCAATCTCTCACAATATAAATTATAAATATTCAAAAGTTAATTATGATTTTATATTTACGACTTTAAAATATGCATAGAAATTTGAGAAAAATTGATTTATGCAGATATACATGTGTACCCTCATATTACTTCACATCCTTGACTAATAACAAATGTAACACATACATCAAAGGTATACTAAACAAAAGTACAAGTTAATTAGACTCTTGAATAAAATATATAGTATAAGGCGTATTTGACATCGGTAATAGATATATTGGGCTACTTGGACAGAGATGGAATGCATCATTTATAAATGTCGCTGGCCCCAATATCCTTCGAGCCCGTACACAAAGTTACTTGAGTGACCAGTCAGGACAGATTTAGCGGCTGTAACAATATTATACTTACTTATATTATACTTATATATTACTTATATTTAGTAGTAAGTATAAAACATATTTAATAACTTAAGTTTTCATTTCATTTCATTTATTCATCAAGAATATGTTTACATATGTACATGGTGTTGGGTAATACATTTTTATAGTATGTTGAACAAACTAAATGATCGTCAGCTGCCTAAACTGGGCGTAAGCCTGTAATATAGGCAGCTAAATTCTCCCAAGATGTATCCGTTTACTATAATAGGTACATTGAATTTGGAAGTTATCTCTAGCGTGCTATATATTTTACATAAAATATTCTTTTTAAATGTCTATAACATACTCTGATGGTTAATTATCCATCTAAAATCGACCCTGAAAGAAATTAAGCTGAAATTTTTAATGTTTTTTTTTTGCTATTTAATACGAGTAATTATACTGTAACCCATATTTTGTTAAAGAAACTAAGCACTCAAAAGTACACTACACAAATTCTCAACCTAACTAAAGCGACAAAATATTCTGCTGCTGAGTATCTGGAGACCGGGCTGTATAAAATTTGTCATTATATTAGCCGCGTGAATTGAGCATCCAAGACTGGCGTCTGAATTATGCAAAGTAAGTCGCAGGAAAATTGATATAAAAATTGCCCGTAAAGCATAAAATTAAAACCCGAATCGCGGACGGTGTTGCAACATGCTAAATACCTGTCGTATTTCAGACGCCATCTGTCGACGACGGCGCTGAGACTGCCGCTTTTAATTTATTAACCAATTTGCTGAACGCTCCGAACCGCCAGTTTCCACAGCCAGTATTTTGTTTCTCGACTTAATAAACCCGGAATCATAATCCGTAAACGTGTGTTTTCATGTTGCTACGGTCATTATTAAACAACACCAAATACACGCATACCTTCGCACTGGGATTTCTCATGTGTATTTTTTGCTTATAATAATGTTAATGCTTGACTACAATTGCGGAGAGAACGAAACCCTTAACTCCTTAATATGCAGAGACACCAGTAAGATTTTATGAGACTTAAGTCATGAGAACAAACCTATTTAACTATTCTTATGTAATGTAATATCGGGACCAAATGGGTAGTGAGTGCTCATTCGTATGCGTCTTCAATCATATCTTCCTGACTTAAACACAAAATTTCACAGGCATGGAGATCAACCATCTTATTTACCACAATTAAGAAAAAAATTATTTAGTGTACGACAACCTAAATATTTATTTGGGCTGGCAATCGTTCCTGGGATTCGTTGCACAGCAGGCATGGTAACCATCGAGAAAGCTAAATCGAGTGTCATTAAATCTAACATTAAGCCATTTTCAATTCCTATTGCCAAAGCTTTTGAAAATCCAAATCTTTGATAAAAGTAATAAAATACTCATATGAAGTTAACTACAGTATATTTGAAGGTAAATGGAGCCGAGAAAAATTTTATGCTATTTAAGAATTCCAAACGGAATCAGCGGTATCGTAAAGGAATTCTTGTCCGCAAAGGAAAGCTCCCGAATATTATACTTTATAAAGTAATATTAAACTTCTCCGTATGTTGTACTCGGTCCACACGTGAATATCACTTGGCTTGCGCGAGTGCTACGTATGACTTTATTGAGAATAGGTAGTACTGAAATAAAAAATAAGTATTCATTGAATATTAATTCATCTTATTCTAACTAAGCGTCTTAATTTAATGTTATTGTTGTTGTTAATAACGTACATAGTTTCTGGAATTTCCAACTTCAAAACAGATGAAAAAGATAATAGCATATACTATAAACCCCATGATTATTATACATACATCTTATGTGCTTATATGGCAATGTAATCTAAATTTCTCCTGAGCGCCGTAGAGCTGCAGCATCAAAATTAATATAATTTTAGCTCTCTAGCGATGAGCTGCTAGTAAAGAGCGATAGTGATTTTTATAAAAAGGCATCTTATCGCCGCGGAAACTGTGAAAAGCGGCGCTGTATTTCGAAAATACACAATATTTTTGCATGAATATTTTTCAAGCAAAAAAATATGCTCAGAGCTATGTCACGGAAATATTGTACGCTGCCGTGATGATAAAGTACCTGTTATTTAAATTGAGTCGTCATCGAGATTAATTGCCTAGAGCTCTTGGTTAAATGTTTTTCTTTCTTGCCTCTAATTTTGTATCATAAAATTACTAAGCGAAACAAAAATGCTTACATAATATATTTTTTTCAAAAGCACCAGGTCCACTTAGTATGTTAAATGCCACAACAATGATTTACCTATTTATTGCGGCGAAGAATGCATGCACAATTTTGAGTCAATATCATTAAATATAATGGAATTACAATTAAAAACGGTTGTATGCAATTAAAGGCACCATTTACTATTAAAAGCTATCAATATAAAAAACCTGGCAAGTAGGTAAGTAAGGTAGGGTTCCGAAGTAATAAGTTTATCAATTATTACTCATTAACTGCTTATGCTAATATAGCCATGATAGTTTTCCTTGTAATTTCATCATATAACCTATTTTTGAGAATTTTTTCACTTGTCCTACTCCAACCGTTTAGCCAGCAGGGGGGGGGGGCACTTGACTCTAATCAAAATTAGCACTTTAAAGCCAAATATTTCGCAAACGGACCCCTAATTCCAAAAATGCTCTTAAAGGACCCATCATGTTTTTGTAAGACCTTTTCAACGATATATCGCACTATAGGGTACGCAACGAATAAAAACTTGAGAGGTGTCAAGTGACACCCGGATGGAACGAAGTTCGTTGCAGTCAGTACTAGCATAGCAAAAACATGCTCACACTCGCTTGCATGTTTTTGCTATCCTAGTACTCTGGCTTGCTTTCTATGTAAATAAAACTACGACGGCAAAAAGTGTCGTTACCAAATTTTCCGCCTAGCCCCCTTTCGCAACGCGCGATAAGGAACTCCGTTCCAAAAATTCATCCTCACGTTAACTGTAGGGGAGGTACCCTGAATATGAATGTTTTTCAATATTTTATTGTACGATTTTGGAGTTTTAACAAGAATGTATATCCATACCAAATTACAGCTTTCTAGCACTAAGGGTCTTGGCGTTTTCCTTCTGAGAGACGGACGGACAGACGGACGAACGAACATTACGAAACTATAGGGATACTGATTTTACTTCGGAACCCTAAAAATGATGAAAACAATTTAGTCACAATACAATAGTGCTGTAAATTCGAAAACAATATGAATTATTATACTTATATGACATTATAAACGTGAATCGCGTACATATTATTTTGGGATACATTTGTATAGAACAATATAGAAGCTGATTGTTCGCGAGTTTATCGGTAAATGCGACGACGAACAAATTTAATTACATTAATGAGTGGTTTTTACATTAATTAAATTTGGTGATGTTAATTTGTATGTGATCTACAAGTAATAAACAATTCATTACATTCTCTTTCAACAACAACCAACCTATGAGATATACTACATATTTTTTATGCATTGTTCTCTGCAACTGAATATATTTACTATAATCGTTTGTTATAAGTGTATGTGGTAGTACAATGGTGGTATTTTAATACAATAGGTATAGTTTTCAAACATTTAGCTTTCCAAGCATGCAAGTATTTAAAATAGGTATTATAATGTTTACTTAACTAACATAGCCTTAATGAAGCCTTAATAATTAATAGTCTTAATGAAGGTATTATAATGTTAACTTAACTAACATAGCCTTAATGAATGATTTTCTTCAAATATAAATAGATGTAATAAATGTCAAATTATTAATCCATATAGTGTTGATGTCAATCTGTAAATAATAAAAATATTGCTCAAATCTCACAAGGAGACGGCAAGGGTGTCGGGTACTCAAATCGAACTGTGGTTCCGCGTGTATGTAGTACTCGGTAAGTGTATCCATATCCTCAAACCATAGAGCGCACTACTTGGTCATTGCCGAGAAAAAAATCCTAAAATATGAATTTTTTTATTACAATTTAATAACGTGTTTTTTTTCTTCGAGGCCAGCAACGCATTAGTAACGCCCTTAATGTTGCTAATGTCCATGGGCGAAGGTGATCACTTACCATCAGGTGACCCGTCTGCTCTATTGCCTGCTTAAGCCTTAAGGCATAAAAAAAAAACTCGCTACATACACAAAGTGAGAAGAAATTGAAACAATATTCGTTCAATACACGTTTGAATGTCAGCAATGTAATCACAAATAAATTCCATTGCATTTTAATTATGTATATTTTGTACCAAGTTTTTAATTTGAAAAGTCATTGTTAATACAATGATTTTTATAATAGTATCTACTAGGCAAACGTCTTGTAATCGAAACTCAAGTTTTCCAGGCACATTGATAAGGTAACTAACTTGGTAACAAGACACAAAACGACGGACAGTTTAATTTAATTTACGTACCTTCGTTACCTTACAACGTATTTTTACGCCCCGAGCTTAAGGGATTCTGACAAGGATTGTCGAGCTCCAACAGCTTATTGTAACGTACCACAAGTTTGTTATCATCTTATCCGTATTGTGCGCTCTGTCCTGTAGAAAGTTGGACGTATCTAAGGAATTATTTTATTTTATGTTTTCATTTTCCCTCAGGATTTAAACGAAGATTATAATTATTTTCTGTTTAGGTTTTTCTGAGCGCTATTAGCTTTATATGTTCAAGCTCGAATATCCGTAACACGAGAGTGGTCCAAAAACAGTTATTACTTAGGAAAATAACCACCAAATAGCTATGTCCACGTTTTACTTCGCTTTAAATTTTAGGTTGCATCTTTATCTTAAGTTCGTCTACGCTTACGCATGATGCAAGTGTAGTATGCGATATTGAGTGCCGTAAATAGCATGTAAATTAATTTACGTTCACACCTGTACGCCTTCAGTCGCAGTCGCTACCATTTAGACGCTACAAGTTTAGTAGTATTTAGTGTCAAGTTCAAAGATAAAATGCAAGAAAAGAAGAATCCTGAATAAAATATTATATAAAGAAAGTGAACAAATAACAATTTTCAGTAATCTAAATAATAATATCCCAAGTTTAGTAAATACTTATAGTATGTTGTTATAGAACTAAGTAGTTTGAGCGCATGCGCTGCTGCACTATGATTGTTTAGGCGTGCGAGGAAAAATTAAATCGAAACCGCACTAATGTAAATCATAACTTATTTAAATCACAGATCGACTTGAAAAGATAGAGGCCTAAATAATGTTTTCACCGAATCCAAAAACTAAATATCGTCGAAAGGAAGGAAGTTCCAACACTATTGTAAAGTTACAAGTGAACCGATAAGTCCTGCTAGTAAGATAGTACATAGTACAACGATACATGTTATCCGACATGTGAACATGTTGTTATTTGCTGCGTACATGTTTTATGCCTGTGTTGCACGCACTGACCGCAACTTGCATTGCTTTGTATGTATGTACTTCAAAGTAAGTGCGATGTGCGGTCATAGAACTTTTGTGGTGGGAAACAAAGCGGAATATAACGGAATATTACTCATATTAAAAAATATTTTTATACAAGTATAAATAGCGTCGAATTCGCTGTGCTGTGCTGTGTGTCACAAAAATATGTCAAACATTACCTTATATTATTAAAAGAAAGGCTTATTTCGGCTGATTTATCAACTAAGGATATTAAATTAAATGGCAATGTTTTGAAATTTTGTACTTAGATTCTTTAATAAGAAACAAAAAGAAATCAGCATTCATACAAGTTCATCACTTGGATAAAGGTGTAAAATAGGGGTTACATAAAATAGGTACAAATGGTTAAAATAGGTATACTTTCAAGTGCGCGTCACCACGACATTAAAAAACGTATCTAAGTACAACAACACCTTAGATTTAGCTGAAGGTATGTGCAGACCATTTACGTCAACAGGACTGAATAATCGGGAAGCGAAGGCATTAAGTAATCAAAATCTAATACAATTTTATATGGTGAGTAATAATAATTATAAATTCTAAAACCGCATTAAACCAAAATAAACAGTAGTAAAAAAAACTAACTAAAGTAAAAAGTAACTATAGTTGCTAGGATAAATATGCAATCCAAACCGTTACTTTGAAATCATTTGAGAAATCGAAAACTATAAACTACAATCATTGATGTTTTCAATAAAAAATCCATATTGTTATTCCGAAGCCTACTGTAAGCAAGAAAGTTCGGATATAAAATACTGAAATGAAGATATTCAAATGAGCTACATTACGTACTTCCAAAACGGCCTATGGTTTTATGAATATCTAATATTATTTTACTTTACTCTCTCTGCTCGAGTCCGATATTATCAGTCCATTTACATGTAAACAAAGATAATATCTGAACCCTGCTTCATGTTATAGTCGTAGGGTAAGGTGTAAGAATAAAAATAAAGTGTTATTATAGCCAAGGAGCGTGTTTCGCAACTCGGTGTATTCTTGGATAATAAAACACTTCTTCATTGTCGACTTTGTCTGGCTTGTTTGATAACAGTGTTCTGTATAACCATTTCACTGGCAATGCAAAGGGCTACTTGCTTCGCTTGGCTTATAATTTACATTCAAAAAGGTTCGAAGGTCAAATATATACAAGACATTATTTTTACCTAGCACTATAGCAAGAGCCTTCTAATTAGGTGATCCAAAATAAGACGTCTAGAAGCATGATAGCTATAGTACGAGGACCTGCTTCCTCTAGTGATTTTAGTTTCTTGTTTCTATGTGAGGAATTATTTCAGAATCATCTATATCACGTCAGCAGTGAAAGTCTCTTAGGTTTAAATGCTGGCCTCCAATACAGGGAAGCCTGGGTTCGAATCCTGCACGCACCTGTAATTTTAGAAGTTATTTACGTCCTAAGATTAAATATGATTCGCTTCGGTAAAGGAAAATATCGCGATGAAACCTGTGATCCTGAATGTTCACAAAGTTTCGTGAAATCTCATAATTTGCACTTGGCCAGCATGGTACACTATGGCCTGTCCCAATCACATTTTGAAACACCCAAGCCTACCAGTGGGAAATAGGGTGTGATGATCATGGTAGTATCTGACAACTATGTAGATTTTTGTATTGTATCTATCTAATTCGTGCTTGTTGTTTAGAAAATTAGTTGTATACCTGTATACAATGATATTATTTATAAAGTAAATTATGTTTTTTACAAAATATAATATCTTTCCTGTATAGCTGGTGAATAAAGAAAGCTAAAAACATTTTACAAGAACATTCTTAACAAGCTGCTAACTATATTCAGTAGCATAAATAACGAATGAAATAAAATATTTTCGCTTCGTATTTTGGACATGTGAACGGAATTAATATTAATTTGCATCGCTGGACAAATTTAATTAACAGAATAAGTGCTTTTTACTTTCAATTCTGAATGTACTCGTAAATCACACTATAATCTGTAGTTAATGAAATAATTCATTGCATTAATTTTGATTAAATAACGTGTTATAATGTAAATAATATTAGTTATGGAGAACACGATAACTAAAAAGTAACATCAGTGATTTAGTGGCAATAAAAAGAAGAGGACTATTACTATACTATTTATATGTAGATATCCTTATAATAAGTACCACTATTAATGCAAAACATTTAAAATATTTTTTAATAAAGTAGACTGTGCGTTAATCTTAGTAATGTATTATTTTATCTAGAAAAGCAAAGAGAATCTAGTTCAGTGCCTTTTTAGTGTTCCGAACTAAAATCGGAACCCTTACAGTTTCGTCATGCCCGTCCGTCTGTCCGTTCGTCTGTCTGAAGCAAAGCACCGAGATCCTTAGTGCTAGAAAGCTGTAAAATGGCATTGATATACACATTTATTAAAACTCCGGAATCGTAGAATAAAATATTGAAAAACAGTTTTTTTCAGGGTACCTCCCCTACAAGTAATCTGAGGATGATTTTTTTATTCGTCGCGTACCCTACAGTGTGTGGTGTCATTGAAAAGGTCTTTCAAAAATATGATGGGTTTTAAAACTATTTTTGGAATTAGGGTTCCGTTTGCGAAATATTTGGCTTTAAAGTGCTAATTTTCGTTAGAGTCAAGAGTGGGGACCCTGCCGGCTAAACGGTTGGTTGGACATATGAAAAAATTCTCAAAAATAGTTTATATGATGAATCTATAAGGAAAATATCTCGGTTATGTTATCATAAGTAGTTAATGAGTTATAGTAGATAAACTTACTACTTCGGAACCCTAACATTGCGCGTGGCCTGACACGCAATTGCCCGGTTTTAATTTTACTTGGTTTGGTAGCCCTTATTTTTCTGTCAGTTTTTATTTTCATTTGACAGTACAGGTTTTTTTTCAATCCTTTTGATATGAAAGTGAAGCGATACGGCAGGTATTATTTTATTTGGGTATTTGTTCAGAATTGTCCTTTGTTGCATCCTAAAATCGTTGACTATTTAAAAATTTAGCTTTGTAGGATTAATCGGGCAGAAATGACTCACTAAGCTTCCATTGTTTCGAATAAATTGAAGGAGCTAAAAAAATATTTTCCACATTGTGATTGTTCTATTCACTCCAGAGCGTGATTAACATTCAGCGCGGCGCGGTGGTGGCGCTCTTTAATGGTTTCAATTGTGCAGAAAATTTTATTGCATTGAATGGATCTGCGGAGAAATTTTGCCTGAAGCGAGACTCTTTTGTACCGCTCTTTTAAATTGATTTGCTTGGTTGGACTGCAGCGCAAACTTTGTTCTTTTCCGCGTAAACAAAAGCTCGCTTGAATTTAACAACGCAGGTTTAGGCTTAAGCTCTGACAGCTGTTTTTGTAGCCGCGTGCTTTTTAGTTTCGTTTACGAAATATCTGCCGAAACTTTGCAAAAGAATTTGCGTGTTGAAATCGACTTCGGATAGCGTGGAAAAATTTGATAGAAAATCAAATTAAATAAATCAAATTTTATTAAGTGGAGGTATGGCAACTATTCTGATACCATAAGAAATTAATTAAAAACCGTAGTTGTGTTCTTACACAAAAACTTTTCAACCAAACTCTTGTTTGGTTGAAAAGTCCGTGGGCTAAAACTTCTAAATCAAGAATAGAAATCACGTATACCTATTAGTGATCACGACCATTCCAACTGGGCAGAATTATCTGCGTAAAATACATACACAGATATAATATATAATACTATATATAAAATACTATAATATAAACAATATAATATGTAACATACCTTCAATATAAAGTACTTTAATATTTTTTATCTATTGTTAGTGCTTCACTGCGATCTAGATCAATTAACTCGTCTAGACGGCTCTGTTGGCTAAAATAAAGGAGAATGATAAGCTTCTAATACTTACTGCATGTAATTTCTGCTATCCAGATTTATAACTATCAATAATAAAATTGTAACTTATTAATTCATTATTTGTTACTGCAACTTCTCACTATAATTTCATTGCACAGTTGAATCCATCAGCAGCTTAGCGCGAAAATATAATAAGTACGAGTACAACACTGTAATGTTCATATTATACTTTATTTTTATATTCATCAATAGGTACTTATTGTAAAAATAAATCCCCGCCGCGTCAATTTCATTCCTCTTACGCAATATCTCAAAAACCACTGAACGGTTTTTCATACAGTTTCCTCCAATAGATCAAGTGGTTTATGTGGACAGTTAAAGTGTAAATTCATGAAGGTTTTGTTTTACCTTTTTTTATGCCTTAAGCAGGCAAACGAGCAGACGGGTCACCTGATGGTAATCCGTCCTGCATCACCAATGCGTTGCCGGCCTCGAAGAAAACAATAGACCCGCTTCTTGAAGGACCCCATGTCATAGTTTGGAGGAACACCGATGCAGGAAGTTCGTTCCACATTTTACATGTGCAGGGTAGAAAACTACGCGAGAACCGAACTGTGGATGAACGCCAGGTATCCAGGTGGTGTTGGTGGAACTTGGTGCACCGTGATGTGCGGTGACGAAAATTAACGCAGGAATTAAATCAAAGAGTTATTCAGAACATTCCCCATTATACAGACGGTAGAATACGCAGAGAGAGCTTACATCTCTCCTCAACTCAAGCGACTCCAATCCGTCTGAAAGTTTGGGATCGTCGACAAGACGAATGGCTCGCCACTGAATTCTGTTGAATGGTTCCACTTGGCCAGCTAGGGCTCCGGCCCAAAGGTGGGAGCAGTACTCCATGTGAGAGATTATAGAGCATTAGCCTATGCTTAGGTGTGAAGTACTGCTTAGCTCTATTGAGCACTCCCAATTTTCTTTCAGCTAGTTTGGCCTTACTAACCAAGTGGTCCCGAAACTGAACTTCATTCGAAATGTCGACACCAAAAATCCCAATACTTTTAGAGATGTTAAGAGGAATGTTCTGAAACTGTGGTGCTATGACGAATGGGGCTTTTTAGCGGTTAACGCGCAAACTTGTGTCTTCTCGAGGTTGAAATGGACTAAATTTAGTCTACCCCATTCCGAGACCCGCTCCAGAGATGTCGCGTGATGTAACTGGCTGAATTATGACGATTATTGTTGAAGATAAACAAACAAACAAACAAACAATTTTTATTTGCTCTCACAGTACGATACAATACAGTTACACATAAATACGACGTTACAATAGTAATACTTCAGACTGTACATCTACTGATCGTGCTATGTGAGAGCCTGGTGCCGGCCTGATGTAGGTTAGAGTACCTGTGTTACAGGTCACCAGTACCCCCCCGCGGCTCGATTACATATATAGTACAAGCTAGACGTAAACTGATTGCAAGTGGTATTTATAAGAATAAAAATTATAATTAAGAATTATTGCAGACACTATGTGGGTATGTGTGTGTGTGTGTGTGTGTGTTCGTGCTTATGTATGTGTGTGCCTAAGTGTATGTGTGCATGTGTGTGAGTGTGTGAATGTATGCGATTAATCTCATCTCAAGATGTTCAAGTTACATGAAAATAATCTAATGCTGATAATGTTTCTCATATTAACTTCAATAAACAAGTCGGCAATAATAGCATATATCTATCTATAGGTACTAAGAGTAACTCACACCACTTTTATATTTACAATAAATTTATCACATCGCAAAACGACTTATTTGCGTAATATTAAAATTTGTCTTGAACTTACATAAACTCAGAAGTACTTAAAATTTCATCTTTATTGAATGAGAAACAAGATAAAACATAGATACGTTATTATTAAATATTGTAACTTTACAGAATATCTAATACGTTATGAAGTGTTAAAAGATTTGAAGAAACTCTAAAGCTCTCAAAGCATTAGATATAACAGCTGTCTGAGCCTTTCTACAATTTAATCAAATGGAGACGCATTTTCTAGAGTTTTAAAAGAAAACGATAGCTTAATAGTTTGCTACTGATAATGCACTATAGCTTTTAGATAAATGTAAATTTATCAGTTAAATAGCAAGAAATCCTCTTGATGAAGCCGCATCCATTTCTCTCAAAATTTCACTTAATAAGCTGTTAGATGACGCTAGAAGCTGCGTTTTAAAGATCTACCAATACACTTAAGAATTAATCATAACCAATTCTTGGTGAAAGCATATACACATACCTGCAGAAAAAAAGCTCTCGAGTTCGATTTTCAGCAGTATGAATGTATGTATATACCTACATAATAAGTTTAGTTGTACAAAATCAATAAATGTTTAATATAAAATCCTATGTTCCTATTGGTGGATAGATATTCCATTGGAACGCCAGCCTAGCATCGATTTTAGTAAATGAGATGTCTGTCAATTTCATTGATTGCGTTTGCTTCACGTGCAGTTATACAAAACATGAAGCTTTTTCCTGGTATTCAGTATGGAATTGGGGTTGGATCGTTACTGTAACACTATGTATTATAGTACTTACTAGTAAGTGAAATTGATACTAATGCAACATGTGTTCAGTACGACCAGTGGCGTAGCTAGCCGTAAGGGGCCCCATATCAATATTTGTTGTGAGGCCCCCTCAACGTCAGCTGTAAAAGGAGTGCCAACTGTAGCGGTCGTAGGCCGCTGGCGAGCTTTTTTTTGGGAGTGTTAATTGAGGCCCCTATACGCTGGGGGCCCCGTGTAATTGATACGGCTGATACGGCGGTAGCTACGCCCCTGACTACGACAAATATCTGTTTATCTGGAATTCCTTTAATATAACTTAATATAATATAATGTTCCCATAATATAATGTTTTTAGTTAATGAAAATGATTGAGCGTAGTTTCGATCAAATATCATGTTTTAACAGTTAACTCATACTCAAATAGATTATAAAAATAGTTATTTGGTAATCCAAATAAATAAATAAATAAAACACTTGAAAAGAGTAACTAATAATATTAGCACTATGCGTCCGCATATGTATTGTCATCTGCATCGGGCTCTCACATGATTTCATACAAATTATATACATATTACATGTCAGTGTTTAGTGCTTACCTTATATTCATAACTTCATCCTCCGACTTTACCACAGATTATTAAAAAAATAATAAAAATATAACAATGACGGTACTTAAAATGGATATACATAGGCTAAATTGGAGTTACCATTACTATCGATAGTACTTACAAATCGATCACTTATTGTTACAAAAATAATGCTAAACATCTTTTACGCATAACTAAAACAACTTTGATTAATATTGTATGTTACAAAGCGTTTGAGTTATCGAATACCTAAAATAAATAAGATGTACTGGAAAAGTTTGCAAGCACTTCAACGAATTCAGTAAATCAAACACGTAAAACCGTATTTTCTTCTGAAAATTCCTTTTGATACTCAGTAATGCCGCTGTGAGATACATGGATTTAAGACGTTGTTGGTTTCAATAATAAGGACTACGTTGAATCATTGTACGTCGTAAGCATGTCTCCAAACGGGTTTGTACTTGTACCTCGGCTATAATCAGATTGAAGTTTCCTTTGAAGTAAACTGTATAGCTATTGTAATTATGTTTCCGCTAACATGGTCACTGGCGTATGTAGTTACTTTGAAATTTCATTCTTATAGTAGAAGGATACGGAATGGTGATTTTTCGATATTTGGCGATATTGGTGGCAATAGGGTTTTAAACCGCCAGGCTAGTTATTTAGTAGCTAGTTATGTAGTAGCTTGGTTATGTAATAGCTTGGCGTTGGCTGAGAGCCATAAATAATACGAGGTCCTCGCTCCTTGGCCGGCGCATCAACAATCATTGATGATGCCTTTGGTGTTACTGATGTCCATCGCTGTCGATGATCTCGTTTGTCTTTATATCTTGATACTTTTGTAGGTGTCTTTATATTTGTATACAATCTGCATGAATTCAGAAAATAATATTAGCCAACAAGACGGTTGATATCGTTGCTATGGTCTAATAACTAAGAATCTTTTGAAGATAATCACACAGGAATGTATGTAATTATTGTATTACAGCTCAAACTACATAAGCTGTAGAGCTTAATATATAATATACACTATTACTCTATTATACACGAAACGTTAACATCATGAGGACGTAGATGTGTGAAACAAATACACTTAAGGCTTAATCTGAGAGAGATAGCTGTATTTAGTGAGTGTCACACTCAAAGCGGATTGTGTGGATTTCTCGATTTTCCCAGACAATGCCACTTCTTGATTTTCCGCTCTGCCAATAAACCGAGGCAGCCCAATGTTACCCAATACCTTTTATTGCACTTATCTATTTATCAGCTTAACCCTTAACAACCCAGTAAGCTTTTGTAACGTAACTGACCAGAGTGTCCAACAGACACATTACATAAATATACAATTAAAGAACAAAAACAATGATGATGGAACTGCAATAGATAGTTCAGTATGTAGGTATCTTTTATTATATATTTACTTTCAGTTGTTAAAAATATATGTTTTTTACACGCTTTATATTAGCTTCACCTGTATGTTTGTTTGTTTGTAACTTGTAACCGACTCCTTTGGACTTGATTTTGACCCACTTCAAACGGTCACTTTTCTTTCAAACTTCGTGGATGTATCGACGACCGATGACAATTCAATATTTAAAGAAAAAAAGAAAAAACCTAATTACACGCTTTATATGAGCTTTAAACGGTGAGATTGCTTTCAAACTTGTAGACTTATCGAGGACCGATGACAATTCAATATTTAAAGAAAAAATAAAAAAATAAAAACCTAAATTTCATTTCAAAAAATAAAATTTAAAAATGAATAGTTTAAAAAAAAAACTAAAAAGTTAGTTACAATACGATACCTTTGTTGTTCCGAATCCGTATATGAGGTGTTACCTATTCAATTTCAATGGAATTTCACGTAAAAATACTTTTCTTCGTGTATTCGTATTCTTTGTCCATTGATTCCAATCAGGATAAATATTTTTCCATATAAGGTTTTTAGTCATGCAATAAAAACAACATCTAAAATATTTTGAATAAATGGAATGGGTAATCTACACAATATTTGTTTTATGTCCAACTGGTCCAGCGACACCTTCCTTGGTGGACTTGTGCCCATAGACTTATATTTAAGTCTATGCTTGTGCCACATTATTTCAGACTTGTTATTTATTAAACACATTTACTTTTTTATTATGATCGCACCGTAAACAATAAAATTACAGCATGATTCTTTTTTAGCACATACGAGACCAATATCAATTGTTTTGTTAAAACAAAGATAAGAGATTTGATATCACGGATTTTGATGGGTTCAAAATTCAGAAGTATACAAGCCTTATTTTTTCTCAATGTTCAAAACTCTATGGCTTTCAGGGCAGAGCATGTTGAATTTATTCCCATATACTTTTCAACCATTTCTTAAAACCAAAACTTAAAACCAAAACGAAATATAAGCACAAAAACTGTGATTATAATAGGTACAAACAAAGGTGTCCAGAGTTGCTATTGCCTACCCGATATGATATTTGATAATAATTAAATGTAAATAAACAATGTACCGTACACTGGAATTAAACAAAATTTTATTGTGTCCACTGGACACTTATGGGTGAGGCACTACTTTAGTTCAGGAACAATAAATATTAAATTACGCTATTTAAAAATATTTTCATTGTACCTTTAGATTCATTAAATATTGAACATAAAATAGGTAGCTAAGATGTTGTTGTTGATTCATAAAAATAAAAACTTTAGTTTTTATAAGGACTGAAACGCAAAAGTGTGTCCGCGAGACACTTGTGGGTTGTTAAGGGTTAAACGTCCATGGTTGGACTTCTATTAACTGACGTAATTTCGTACAATCCTGAGCTTTCTGACATAAGCAAAGCAACAACCCATAATTATCCCACTGCTGGGCTCGGGGTCTCCACTCACAATGTGAGGGGCACAAGCCATAGTCTACCGCGCTGGCCAAGTGCAGATTGGTAGACTTCACACACTTTTGAGAAATTTATGGAGAACTCTCCGGTGTGCACGTTGCCTCACGATGTGTTCATTCACCGAAACAAGTGATAACATAATATTTGAAAATTAGATTTGAACTCTGGCCCCTCCTTTCGGGAGACCAACGTTCTTACCGCTAGGCTATCACCACTGGTTATCATTTAATTTCTGACAGAATAGGTAATAGTAGTAATGAATTCGGCTAAACATCACATTACATCAG
This sequence comes from Thymelicus acteon, assembly GCA_951805285.1. Taxonomy (NCBI): domain Eukaryota; kingdom Metazoa; phylum Arthropoda; class Insecta; order Lepidoptera; family Hesperiidae; genus Thymelicus; species Thymelicus acteon. The sequence continues at coordinate 7,476,526 of OX638229.1, read as the reverse complement.
AGTATCCACCGAATTAATGATGAATGAACATAGTGAACTTAAAATACAACGTTTATCATAATACTTATAACTCCATATATATTTATTGTAATAGCTACAGACAATCAGTCAGAAGTTTATTATGCTTAACAGCTTATGAATATTTCATACTCATTTTTATTTCCTGTTCCGGGTTTCTAACCCCATTTTCAGGATGAACAGTATGTCATATACAGAGCAATACGTTGTTTCTCCGTAATACATGCATAAACACACAGACATGTAGGTACACTAACATTTTAAAAAATCACGAATTAGGTCCCATTTAGAGTACTATTAAAAATAAAAATACTCGTATATACATTACCATAAAAATTAATAAATATAAACTATGTTCTAATGAAATAAAGTTTTGATGAAACATATTTTGATAAATATTTAGAAAATTTTCTGTCGTAAAAAGCTTTAGAAGTTAGTAGTTTCGAAAGATATGAGTAAACAGGATCATAAATATTCACATTGTGCGATGTAAGCGCAGAGTAGATTATCTCTCCTCTCATGCCAACGACTTACTTTGGCAACTGCATCGTTCAGATTATGAAGCGGGTGACTTTCGAAGTTTACCAATATTGGCTTAATGGATTTTGAGTTTGTTGGGAACAAACATTCAAAGTTGTAGCGATCCCGCAAAGCTCTATACACACTATCCATAGTGATAGATGTTTTGATCGTGATATTACGTAGTGTAAAATAAATAAATATTTTTTTTACATTTTGGTGTAGCGTTAGCAGGAGTAAAAGGTGAACAGGTTAGTTGGCAAACACGTAGCCGTATTTGGGCGGCTTACGCCCCAACTCACGAGTCACTAACGGTTACTTTAATCGCTCCTTAGTAAAGAATCGCCATACAAATTCTGTACTAAGGATTTGAATATTGTATTGACGACCCTGTAGCCTAGTTGGTAGCAACCCTGCCTGCGAAGTGAAGGGTTCCGGGTTCGATTCCCGCGGCGGTCGGGACAGATATTTATGTAACAGATAAATATTTGTACGCAGGTCATGGGTTCCATCCGGGAACCAGGTATAATCGTACTGAGGGAGTTTGAGTATGTAAGCGTTTAGGTTTCGTTTTATTATATGAACGGACCGTACTATAAAAATGTGTAAATAACGCTATACAAACCCCACAAACAGCACACAAGCAATAAAATAAAATACAAATTGAGTTAACATAAATGAAACAATGAGTTTGCAGTAACCGGGTAATATTTTCCTTACAGACGGATTTTCTTTAACACAAAGCAGGAAATTAACAGTTAGTGGGCCCATAAAACTCCCGATGCGACTTTGTAAGCATTGAGTGCTTTTAGCTATTACGTTAACTCCTCCATTAACCACACTCGAATTTCGCTTCTTTTGTTGACTTCCAATGAATTGGCCGCTCTAAAGCTTGTGAGTAAAACTAGCTGTAATGAACTTCTGATACTAATCAGAGCTATTTTATACTATGCGCAAAATAAAAGTAAAGATAAAAAGTATTACAAGAAATATTATCTAGTTCAGCAATTTATTAGGTTTAGTGGCTCCCAAATACTACGTCGCAAGCATAACGCTTTTTTCGTTATTAAATGGCATCTTGTATTATTTTCTCGTAGTTCCGTGTTTTACCATACAACACTATTGTGAAAGGACGAACCCACCTTGGATGCCGCACGATCCGCCCAGGCAACCGATGCTGCTAGCAGCCATGTCAGCGACCATGCCGGCCACATAGCATGTAAGAGTCATAAGAGTTTCAAAGTCGGTTTGGAAACCTAATCTCAAATCCTGCACATACTTTCAACTATCAAATGTTTATTTGTTTATTAACGAAAACACAAACCTTCAGTTCATAGGCGGCGGTGACCACTATGACCTCAGTGGTCAAGGCAGCAATTGAAGAGACAAACTTCAGTTGTATCATGGTGTCCCCACAGCTTCAGGAAATGTGCCAATTTTTAAATTTTATGAGTACGAAATGGAGTAACAGTAACAAAATAAGTACGTACACTTTGGATTGAAGTAAACAAATAATTTACGCCAATACAAAGCACTATAAAGTGCACCCGCGACTGGAAACTAGTCTACATAAATTTTCTAGAAGCATGCGCTACATCTAATGGCGTAACAATACGCCTGAAAATATATGAAACGGTTGTTCCGAACCAGTATAAATATTTTGTGAAACACTTCACAGTTCACACTTTGAAAACATTCACATCAAAATCACGTCTTACTGCGGCAAACTTTAATAAAATCTTGCATTGATTTTTGATAACAACACGCGATTTTATAGCCGCTAAGACTACTAGGAATTTTATGATTTTACAATCTTATTCTAAGGGTAACAATTTTATAACGACTCATATTTCTTAAAACTAAAAAGAGATTTTCTAAATATTCTATAGAATTGTAGTCTACACTTTGTTAACTAGTCGGTAGCGTATTGGACTTTATTGAACTTCCAGCCTTTGGAGGTCCACTGCTGGACATAGGCCTCCCCTAACTTGCGCCACTCTGACTAGTCTTGAGCATTCTGAATTCAGCGGATGCCCGCTGTTTTCTTCAGGTCGTCAGTCCACCTGGTCGGGGGGCGTCCTATGCTCCTTTTTTCGAGACATGGGCGCTATTCGAGGACCTTTCTTCCTCAACGGTTAACTCTGAACTTGTGGATTAGGCCAATAGTAAAGCATCATGTCTCGGATCCGTATGTAATCACTGGCAACACACACTGCTCAAACACCTTCGACTTCAGGCACTAAGGTAGTGTTTTGGACGACAATATATGACGCAGTTTCCCGAACGCAGTCCATCTGAGTTGGATTCTACGAGTGACTTCTTTCTCGAAGTTGGACTTACCCATCTGGATCACTTATCCCAGGTAATTGTATTCGTCGTTAACAATAACCAGGACGGGTGTGACATGGACATTCAACATGATTTTCGACTTGTCAATGTTCATCTTAAGACCCACCCGTTGCGAGGCGCTGTTCAAGTCCCCGAGCATTGTACCAAGTTTTTCCAGGGATCCCGCCACTATATCATCGGCATTTCGCAGGTGTACGATTAAACTATCCATCGTAGAATTATAACAAAAATATATTTCATATCCTTACAATAAGTTATTTCATTTGACATGCCACACGATACAGTTTGCAAAACGGTTCTTTTTTCTTTATGATTTCGTTAAAAAAATGTTTTCAAAATTAATTTGTTTTTGAGGCGTAGAGCCCACCATACATAAATTTTTAATAATTTTCTTGAAGGTGTTTGAAGTCTGTCAGCTACGAGTATTTGCTAACTTATTGTTAGTATATCTTAATCCCTCTCATTCTGTGATCTGCTCACACCATATCCCACGTATAGTTATGGGCCGTGATAATGACTAGCTACATTTACAAAGCTATTTAACGAAGAATTCTTTTTATCCCAGCAATACAAACAAAGAGGTTATTACTGAAGTATATCGAAACAGACAAGACGATAATCGAATCGTCTAAGCGCTCTCAAAAAGAAACAGGCACGTTCTACTGCATTTCGTTTTATGGGATTCGTAGAAGCTACAACTACGAATATGTTTCGGGAAGAGCGAATCTTGCTAAAGCGGAATGCAATTAGTTTTCTCCAGACGCTCTATCTTCTTTATATTTAAATAGAAATTATAATACTTTCCACAGTAAACAGTCTTATGAACTTTCAGTTCTGCCTCATATTCGTATTTTACCCTACGCTTACGACTGACTTCTAACCGCTCATTTATACGCGCGTGTCGCGGATCGTCTCGTGGCTCGCGCGCGCGTGTAAATGGGGTATAAGACTTTCATTTTCTCTGCACGGAATTGCTAAATCGGCCGTAGCGGTTGTAATTACAGATACTGATAAGGTCAGACACACAATACTCTGAAGATTGCTGTTGTCTGCATATTGGAAAATATCACTCAAATAAATTAAATTGCAATAGAGAGATAGACATTAAACGTTTAATTCTCACATAAATATTTACCCCGGTGTAGAATGGCAACCGGAATCCTTTGGTCCGTAAGCAGAATAATTGTGGTAGATTATATGGGAAGGTTATAGGTCAAGTTAGAAATAATTAAATATTCAGAAAGCCGTGAAATTCAGCGTTTCGAAGCGGTAGGAGATTCGATGAAAAAAAATATCACTTCTAACTGGATAACATACTTTAATATAGTTTCAAAAGATAATCATTAGTTTGTACATAACTATTTATTGACGGAAATAATATTCTTACATCGGCGGAGCGAAATTGGATTGCATTTCCATTCGCAGTTAAATTGACTTTCGGCGCTATTCCAGTGAGTTATATTTATTCCTTTTCGTGTCCACTTCCTGTAAAATTAAGCGATTCCGTTTGAATCTAAGCAACTGGCGGTACAAAGGTTATTGTTATTTTTAATTTACTGGGCACTTTTGAAAATCAAAAAGGTATTTCTATAATACACTTCTATAGTACACTCATACATAAAATGATGCATTAAATATGAAATTCGCACGCCGAGCTGCTGCTAAAATTGAATACAGATGCTTTTTAAAATGAATGAAGGTTAAAATAAACGGTCAGTGATGTTTGCGATGTGTGAACACGTGTTAATAATTACTGCAGTATTCGCTTTGACAAGCTACTGTACCTGCAAAGAACGTTGATTCATGTCTGTGTTGGAAGAAGGTCTTTAAAAACAACATCGCATGGGATTTCACGCCCCCGGAAACGACTACAATATTTTAACCTTGTACGTTTTTACGTCTTAAATTTACTTTTAAAATCTTTGTTTACTTGATGCATATTTCTTTATGTTGTTTACTTTTATATTCTCCACCTGTGCGTTCACACCAGACTGAGTTCTTTCCATAAACGTCGGATGTTTAGCGTAACAGAAAAATATAAAGTGATGTATTTCATGAGTAACACAAACGATGTGGCATGGCTTCAACCCATTAACGGCCCACTACAGAGCACGGGTCTCTCCTCTAGAGGAGGCCTAGAGCATACTCCACCAAGCTGCTCCAGTGCCGACTGGTGGAGGGGTTAGTGGCCAACCCAATTGTCAGAAGTTTTCATGCCGCCCGAGAGCCTCCTACATAGCTTAACGATGTGACATAATACATAGTATCTGTATGTCGTTCATGAGTTACACTTTATGATTACATGAATGAACAAAAGGTTTTTGGATTTAAATTTAAAGATATTATGTGATGCAATTATGACAGCAAATTCATTTTGAACAAAATAAAACGATACCGAAATGATACCGAACGATAGTGAAATTGAGTAATTATATTTCTGGATTATTTATTAACTGTATTATGAGATAAAACTTGAGGGTAACAAGCCCATCAGTAATGAATGTCAACGTTACATTGCAAACGGCGTTGGCCATTTAACTGGACACCTTAAAGCTGCAAGGTAGCTGACAGCGACAGGTAACAAGATAAGCGTCCGTGGCGCACGCAAGGGTTCTTACTAAACCCTTAGGGCTTTCAGACACCGCTCCTTACTATATTTAGTAAAGTAGTTATTCACCAAATTTTTACCATAGACTACTGATACTGCTTCAGTAGGATTCCGTGTGTTGCGGGTAGCATAGACGAGACAAATAAAACTTCGGTAAAACCCACGATCCGAGAACAAATATTTATCTGTCATATACATAGTTTTCTACCAACTGGGCTATGGCGTCATCGAATCAAATATCATACGAAAATGTTCAAAAGCTAAAACTTGGCCAAAGCCACAAACTTCTTCCCTTTCTTACAGCTTACCTGGATATGTATCCCGAAATTTTATATGTATCCCTGTACTTACACTAGCGTAGTTTGTAAGATAGAGTGGTTCGTAAGAGGATGGCTCTGCTTTTTCTTGTATGAAGAACATTTGTGTGAAATGTTCCGAAGGGCGTATCCTTCTCTTTGAAATTATTGACTTCAACTAAGAGTTCCTATCGTAATGTTATAAAATACTTGTTTACTAAACGATGGCCCTTTAGCGGTTACGGTCCAAACTAAACTTATCAAATTGGGCGCACGTGCGTGATAGACAGTCAATAACATCAACTTTTACTTGCGGATACCAGTATATCCAGTAATATCTAATATTGACCATCGTACACAAATTCATTTATTTATTTTATTATGTGATAGTGTTAAAATATTCCAATTTATGATGAGCGCTTTTGCCACCAAATTACCATCCGATGATCAAAATAAATCCGATGAATTAAAATGACAACAAAACTTGAGAATAAAATTTACGAAAATTTGTTAAAAACCGTAATAGATACATAAATGGTTGGGAAACGAAAGTTCTTTTACCTCCCAACGAAAATATATTCCTGATTGTTACGTTCATTCGCTAGAAATGCAAGGTAATTCTGCAAATTGCAGTGATATTTTTTATTACGTTGTATCTATATAATATTTCGGATTGACCAATTGAAGCGAATTCACTGATTACTTCGAGCATGCTATTAAATTGACTGTACTAAAATATTTTACTTTCATAAAATTAAAATGACATACTTAATGTAAAACATTTACACACATATTTCCGTCGAAGTTTTATTCCATAATCATCCAATACCGTTGTAATAGGTTTTCCACTAACTGCATTTGATTCAATAATCATAATATCCTATTATTGTACTAGTTCAGTCTTAGGTATCAACATGGCGTGACATCGAGTAACAAGATAAGCGGTCGTCCAGCACGCGAGGTTCTCAGCTGTCGCCTCTGCCCGAAGCAGGGTAATCTCATCATGACATGACCCACTGGAATATCAACCGGCATTATTATGAACGAAGGTAGGTATAAAACATCGCCAGGGTAACAGGGTTACTTAAGGCGCTGCCGCGCCCGTTTGGTTGATTTTCTTTTGGATATATTTCGTAAAGTGTATACGCTATTAGCGTAATACTTAGGTATATGTTTTTTGACTATATACTTTAAATCTGCTCGAAAATGAAAACACGATAACGTGAAATTTTCTCGATAGAAAAAAATCATGAAGTTGGCTCTAATTATTTACATTATAGGTTGCCACCGCGATATTTAAAGAAATTTGTGCATGGAATTCTTTTTAAAACATAGTTCATTATCACATCTAAATCCATGTGTTTTTTTGTGAAAAAACATGAAGTAGTTTTTAAAAACTAAATAAAAACGTTGTTTGGCGCTTATGTCGGTCAGTTTCGAGCGCACGCTCAGTATAGCTATCTCACAATTTTCATACAAGAACTCATTCCCACACTGTCTTTATGATGTGCGTTCAGTCGACTGCGGTCTTCATCGACGTCGGACGTATGTCTCTCTGCGCTATTTTTTACACGCTTTTTATTAAAGAATTTGAAGTAGCGTATAAAGTTTTTGACTTTTGCTTATGATTGTCAAAACGTTAAATGGGGAAAACTAAACAGCACAGGGAAATGGAGTAGTTTTGTTTTATTATTTATATTTTATTATTTGTACTTAAATAAAAATGTTTGATGATATGTAAGAGAATGAATAATTAAATTACTGTTCAGTTGCGTAATACATTATCTATATATATAAAAGCAAAAGGAGACTCGCCGCTTTTTATTCGGTTCGGTAGTTTCTTACATAATGAATAAAATGAAATTTTTCAAGGAGATTGCCGGGAAGACGTCAGCTAAGAACGGATTTTTCGAAATTCATCTCCTAAGGGGTAAAAATAGGGGTTGGAAGTCACTTTCATACAAACCAACTCCGTCAGTTTTAGAGTAATAAATATATTTTTTTATGTAAGTTTATCGTCATGAATAAAAGTTAACTTTGACCCATTTTTTTTTGAAAATCCTCACTTAAAGGGAAGTCAATACATTATTTATGAAGATTTAAAACATACACCCACACTCAGATTGTAAATATACGTGTATATAGTATTAGTAGAAACTAGCCAAGTTAAATGTAGAGCTTGAATTACATGTTGTTGTGACTAAAATTTTAGGATTTTCTACACAGAACTTGGCACCCATTTAGATGTCAATTCTTTTTTTTATTGAACTTCGCTCTCATTTCACATTTATGTTTTTGATGAGATAGTATCCTACATAAAGTAAGACCAAGCAAAAAATGAGTTTTTTTCTGTCAAGTTCCTACTTACTATTTTCACGTATGCACAGATTTATTCTTCGACTGAATTCACTTCGTGTCGCCTTTTATATCGAATTATGATGGATATCATCAGTGTCCAAGGAGTGAATTTGAATCAAGTTATTTTATCATGTACTGTATTGGTCTGACCTTTTTAAATAGGTTTCGCTTAAATTTAACTACGTTCCGTTAAATTAATAAAGTAATGAATATTAAAAAATTTGATAATTTTGAAATTATTACAGATATTTCTTTGATGTAATGATGCAGTTTTAGTTTTCATCAAAATCGGCCCCGAGACTCCTTTCAGCATTGTTCGCTATTCCTCATACTTCCAGAGTTGGCCATCCACGCACACTTTGAAAATTCAACCTTTATATAATTTGTATACATAAAATAATCTGTTTTCTATTCAATTGTGTTTTACCTATTGCCTATTTTAAAACAAATTGATACATTACTTAACACTATGCGAGTTTTATTAATGAATAATGTATTAGGGAATTTAAGAGTAACGTATCTCATCAAAAACATAAATGTAAAGTGAGAACTAATTTAAAAAAATTGAGATCTAAATGGGTGCCAAGTTCTGTGTAGAAAAGCCTAAAATCTTAGTCACAAGAACATGTACTTCAAGCTGCACATTTGACTTGGTTAGTTTTCACATACCTACCTAAGCTATATATTTGTATAATTATCTTCGTTAAGTCTTTTAGGTTGATGAACTATGTTACTTTTCTAAAATTTGGTTTGTTGGTTGCTAACTAATGAAAACTAGCCAATTCAAATGTAAAGCTTGAATTACATGTTCTTGTGACTAAAATATTAGGCTTTTCTACACAGAACTTGGCACCCATTTAGATCTCAATTCTTTTTTTTTAATTCGCTCTCACTTTACATTTATGTTTTTGATGGAAAATCATTACTTTTTGTACAGAAATTATTAGAAGGTACTTATTCATAACATTACTGATTAATTATTTACCTTATACATGAACTGTTATAGTGCTCTTCAACTAAATTTGTAGTTAGTGCGCCGTGTTCTGAAATACCTATTATTTCATTATTTATAAGTAATGACGTTCCACTATTGATGTCCACTAATATTGAAATAATAATTATTAATACTAAATCCCAGTTATAATATTAATAAATACGATATTCAACTATACTCCTATCCATGCTCATATTATAAATGTGAAAGTGTGTTTGTTTTTTTGTTTGTCCGTCTTTCACGTCGCAACGAAGCTGATAAATGGTATGGTTTTTGTGTATGGAGTTAGTGAGGAGGGTGGAGAGTAACGTAGGCTACTTTTTACCGCGGTAAAACATCCCCATGGGAAGATCGATATTTTGTTAGTTGCTAAATATTTAGTTCCGGATGTTGCTAATAGATGGCGTTAGTAAAATTCATTTGCAAGTTCTGAATCACGCTATCAAATGATACATGTTTACTTAAGTCATATGCAACTAAATCTAACTAAGTAAAAGTAAGTAGGATTTGTAAAGAATCGATCTCTACCGCGGGCGAAGCTGCGGGCAAAAGCTAGTTATATAGTTATAAGTAGTTTATGTTCGATGACATAACGTGCTACAATATATTTTGAAACAATACTTCGAATCACTTTAAACTGGTATAATTTCGGAAATAATACAAAATTTTGTCGTTTACACGACATACAAGATTAGAGAAAAATAACTTTTCACACATTAAAAATGAAACGACGTAATACACTGGAAATAACGTCCCACACACACTTTCCCAAAGGCACTTGGGACGCTTAACATCTTCCCCCCGTTGAAAGCTTCACAAAGTACTAAAACTGATATCTTTCATTATATGTTCAGCTTGAAATCCACCTAATGACCAGATGTCATCAATTTTGATTGCTGCTCTTAAATTTCAGGCATTATAAGTGTTTCTAATAGAATCAATTTTTTGAAAAATAAATAAAATGATAAAAATTTACTATTTTTTATTTATTCCTTTGTATTCACCCGATTACCTATCTGGATGCCAAATTTTAACTTTCTAGACCATCTGGAACTGAGTTAGAGTCTTGATCTATAGGTCAATCAGTGATAAAAATGACGATTTTTGGACGTTAATATCTAAATGACCGTTTGAGATGTGTATATGAAATTTGGAACACAAATTTGGTTAGTTTCAATAAAATTTGACAGGTTTATGTTGAATAGTTTTTGAGTTATGAGGTGATCAAAAGTGGCTCCAAATGGTTCATGTAATATTAAACATGGTGCTACTCGCCAATCCTGTTAGTTTGAAATTGGCTTGACATGCTACCGCGTGTCTAGTTTATTTATTCTCTTCAACATCGTCAAACTTTGTACAAAAATTTCTCGTTTCGTTCTACCAAAAATAAGTAATATGTCAAGAACCTTAAAAGCCTACCACAGCTATGTTGCCTCTAATTTAAGGTATGGTATAGTTTTTATGGGGAAACTCTACAGATTGCAATAAAGTCTTCATTGCTCAAAAACGATGTATACGCGCTATTTGTAATGTTACCCCAGACACTAGCTGCAAGCCTCTCTATAGGAAGCTAAAATTATTGTCATTGACAGGTAGGTATATACATATTATATGAGATTTGTATTTTTTTTAGAACAAATACCTATGCACCTTTTTCAGGAAAAGAAAAATAATTGTTATTTTGCCACCAGATACCCTAATCGACTATGTGTACCATGGTACCTTCTTCTCGATCAGGGATACGTTCAAAAAATTAGACTTCGAAAACGATATATAATAAAATCCTTGAAAACATAAAAATCTTAACTTTCACTAAATTTAAAATAGAGTTACTTAAATGGTTAACTGACAAATGCTACTATTCAATGAAAGAATTTAAATGAAGATTTTTTTTATTTTATGGAAATAGCCGGCAAACGAGCTGACAATCCACCTGATAGTAAGTAACTATCGTTGCCAATGGACATCAGCAACACCAAAGGCATCACTGATGCGTTGCCGGCCAAGAAATAGAGGAGAAAAAGAAAAACAGAAATTATAAATAATTATTGTTTTCCCTTGACATTTGAAATTAAAATTTATTATAATATGATGTAAATAATGTAAATTCACATATATTTTTGTGAAAATCCATAAAGTAGTTTTAAAAACCAAATAAAAAAATAGTTTGGCGCTTATGTTGTTCGCTTCCGAGCGCAGGCTCAGTAGGTATAGCTGTCTGACAAATTTTATACAAGAAGTCATTACATTACTGTACTATCCTTGATCCACAATTGTTTGTTTTTTCATCTGTTTGGCACCGCCTCATAATTATTTATTTACTGTTAATAATTTAGGATCTTAAATTATAATACTAAATGATTTATTTTATTTTTCATTTTCAATTTTTTTTGTTGGTTCAATTTTTTGTTAAAAAATAATTGTTTTATAATTTTTAGATGCAATAAAAATTAATGAATAAGTACTACTCCGTAGTTTTTCTGTGCTGTGCTTGTGAAGTGAGTGACATGACGGAAAGAAGAACATCGAGGACAAAAGATAGTGGCCACGCCCACTTTCAGCTTAAATTCCCATCACGGCCTCCTCTTAAGTAGTATTAACTGTATATTGTTTAAATTAATTGGCCAGCATGGTTTATCTTATTTTGTACCCTTGATAAGAATTTTATATAATAATAGTCCTACTATCATACTTAAGACTATACATGACTACCAATAAATAAAATTGGAGTGTCTGTTTGTAAAATTAAAATAACCGCTTTTTTCTAAGTGCATTTGGATGTATAGGTACGCGGGTACATATACCAAAACAACATTTTTTACAATTTCTGTCTGTCTATCTGTCAGTCTGTCTGTCTGTCTGTCTGTTTGTTCCGGCTAATCTCGGAAATGGCTGGACCGATTTTGACGGGATTTTCACTGGCAGATAGCTGATGTAACAAGGAGTAACTTAGGCTACTTTTATTTTAGAAAAAAAAATAGTTTTTTACGCGATACGAAGTTCGCCGGGCCAGCTAGTGGTATATTATAAATATGAACGTTTGGGAAGATGTATGGATGGATGTCTGTCACTCGTTCACGCAAAAACTAGTGAACGGTTTTCATTAAGCTTAGCACACATGTATACCATGATCTGGAATAAGATAAAAGGTACTTATTGTCCCGGAAAACGTGGACAAAAGCCGCGTGCAGAGCGCTAGTAAATAATAAATTGGGTTGTAATGGCCCCCATCCATCCTAGAGTCTAAGTCAACCTCCCCAACCCGTAGTATGCTCTGCTGAATAAAGGACCACTTACCATTTCCCATCAGGTAAACTGGTATTCATATTGAAAGATAAATAAATAATATTTTTCTTTTTTTAAGACAACGAAGGAAGAAGAAAGGAAGAAATTTCAAGGCTGATACTAGGCTTTCCTCACAGCGATCTGTAACAAGAGAATCCAAACTATTTTAGTACTGATTCGTATCAAAAACGAGCTCCTACCTTGAGAATATTATTAAAAGGTACCTTATTCATCACATTGACTTTGCATTGATGCAGAAACTCACAAGTATATTGAAACTTCCATCATCTTTCTTACCGTGTAATCTATATTTTAAGATCTAAGTTCTTGACGGGATATAACTAAGGCTCTATTGTTTTAGTTGATAATTGCAAGATAAGACGTAGCATGTTCCTCTCAGTTCATGATTCGCTTCAAAGTTGAAGTGAAGTTGTCGAAAGTCAACAGACTTCATGCTATCGCGGATATTACGGAACCCTCTGCGGCTGGAATATGTGTACTTAACCAACAATTAAAAATATTTCATCTGATGCTTCACTTCTTGGAATGCTGCTATTGGTATGGAATTGAAATTGCCAAAAAATATCATTTCTTTTTTACTCCAAAGATACAAAGATGACTTATAAAAATAGTTTCATTATAGGTACCTCTTAAGAGGTAAATAGGTACCTATTTTGAAAACCAATCGCAAACAACATTAAATTCAAAATTAAAATTAACGCCGATGCCATTATTATAATTAAACGATTTGAATTACTCCGGATCCAGAGTTATAGTCCATAAAATATAAAGTCTATTTAAGTTAACCAAACGGAGGAGGAGCGTGTCGGCCATAAACTGTAAAACAACTGCGATAACGACGATCGCATGGACGAACGCTCTTATCAATATCTAAAGAAACACTAATCGAATCGGGTGTATTCAAGACGACCCTAGACCGCAATTATTTATACAATGGATCCACACTATCCTTAAATCTGTATAAATATTCATGAGACTGCTCTATAATCCCTTGGACTCTTTAGTAGCTCAAACGAAGTTCCCCGCATTCACTTTCCCAGCTAATTAGGACTCCTTCGCCCCTGTAAAAGGAATATTATGTCAATTTTTTAGGCACATAAAAAGGAAACGAGAAAATGAGAAACTTGTTTCACAGAGGCTTATACTTTTGACCTAATTTGCTGGTGAAATTCTATTTAAGTTCGACAAATAACTTGGTTAGTTTATATGGTTTATGGGTGTTTTAATTTGCGTTTACATGTTTTATACACGGTTTTATAACATGTTTTATATATTTTTTCATTTAGATTTCATTTCCACGAGCTTTCTTCGTAAATAAATGAAGAGGTTTCACTTGCTTATGTACATTACATTACATCGCGTTATTGAGATATTATTATTTAAAAAAAATATCTCAATTATTTCTTGTTTTAAATATACTGTACATATTATGCTTTTTATTTATGATATTAAGATTGATGAGGTGATTGAACACTGATCGTGCACCTTCTGCATGTATGCAAAAATATCCGTCTGTTATTTCCCATAAGCCAAACTTCTAGAAAATAGGACAGAAAGTACCTACTAGGCAATAAATTCACCTTTAAAAAAATTAACTATAAAAATATTTTCAACCATGTATGACAGGCAATTAATAAGCGGATTTTTCCTGCGACTTTTCCCGAAACGCTGCAACGTCATTGATGTTAATCGGGGGCCACGAGCCGCAAACCTCAAAGAAAATTCATTTTGGCTTGCAAGTCTTAAGGTTCATAATTAAAAACAAAAATACTGTGTCCAAAATTATTAGGCTACAAAATTAAACTACGATATTATATACAGCGATATTTGATAAAATTCACTACTTTGACGCTCAGAAATGACGAATATAGCGTATACTTAAAATACTCTTAGTGGCTCAACCATTAAAGTGCATGGGAAAGGGCTCATCTGCTCGCTTGTCAACTATTGACATAAAAAATATCATAGTTGTGTCAATCAGTGTAGTTAGTACAAATTAAAAACGACAATAGCAACATACGCGAGCAGCACCCTCGCTATTGGCTGTCGCGTCACGTAGCCTCCAATCTGCTTATCAGAGCACTTTTGTTCGGACCTTTTGTGTGGTTCACAATGCCTGCGGTACACAAAAAAAAACCTAATTCAGACAAGCGCAATTCCCTTTTCATGTCGATTTTATAGGAGGTTCCAATATCATTAGGATGATAGAATTCTATCATGTTAGGCAGTGTGGCTTACAAAGGTAATATTTTTAGCCCTTTTTTACCTTTTTTGCCTCTGCTTGGGGGTGCACCCCGTAGATAAACGGATGAGGCTATGGCGCTAGTTTCCTCATGTTGGAGGCCACTGGGCCCTGTACCCTAAACTAGTAGTAAATGGGTTAATAGGGTTTCTTAAACCACCTGGATAGGCACTACTTCCTTTTAAATTCTTGAAATGTTTTGACTTATTTTAATTCCAGATTGGCTTTGGCTCAAGGATGGACAGAGCCATTTATACAGTTTATCCAAAAATTTCATTGTGTCATTCTTAGTTTACAAAAAATCAAAATAAATATATAATTTTCATATATTTTATTTTAAACTTTATTATCTTACAAAAAAAAAGGCTGACGAAATTTTCTCTAAATATGCAACCAATTATCTATTTTGTTATAAATAAACTGCAATCCTACTTGTTGGTAAATGGTGACGAGATCTTGGATAAAACCTTAATTCACAATAAAAATCAGTTAAAAATTTAAAAATCGACTATAATAGAGTATCGTATAGAGCATAATAGGAGCTGTGAGTAGGAAAAAAATTATCGCGGGAGTTTCTTGCCGCTTCTTCTCCCGGGACCACTCACGGTAGGGATTTGTTGAAGCGATGGCGTTAAGTGACTTTCGAAAAGTGTTTGTAACAAACCTACTTCGAATAAAATTCATTTCATTTCATTTCAATATACGAATATAGAGTTCACAGAGTGACTCACAGTAACAGTAACTCACAGTGTGAATACGAGTACTAGGTTCCAGTTGAATAGTGTTTCATTTAGCATCCTATTACTCTTGAGGCCCATCATGAGAAACCCAAGTTTAACTAGGTAAATGAAAATCGGAAAAGAGTTCACCTCTTGTCACATTAAACTTAATAAGATCCAGTCTCTATCTTTGATTCAGCTCTAATCTTTGATTAAAAAAATTTAAAGTGTTTACTCACATCAGAATCCATTCGTAGATTTTTTGATCACATAAGTTTTTCGTATACGTTTACAACGATGTAAATATCAGAACACATAAGTGTAATTTCACCAGGAGTCTCGGGTATTAATGGCGATTTGGGTTTAAATTTCACGTCATGTTACGTCATATCTCAATCTACTATTGTAAACGAACCTTTGCAGAACTACCTTTGCAGAAATATACATCGCTAATTGACGTTTTAAAATTGAGATCTGTAATAGTACCTATTGAAATTCTAAATACTTATTACCTTCATTTAGTACCCGTGCATCACCTGAGCTCAAACGATAATGGTAAAGATATATTTGTATGACTAGTCGAGTTAATTCATAAGAGTTCCGAAGTTACTTCGGAACTCTAAAAAGTGGAAATTTATTTATAAATAAGCTTCGATTACTCACGGATATTATGGTACTATACATATTATCAGATCATCATGTTTACTGCATTGTAATCTTTAATAATCATTCAACAATTAAAATATTTTTTGTTTTGAAATAGTTATTGTAATAAATAATTGTTGTATTTTAAGCTTTGAATTTTTTGTATTTTAAGCTTTGAAAAGCTTAAAATACAACAATTACTTATTGCAATAACTATTTAAAAACAAAAAATATTTTAATACCATTTATTAAATAAACGTAAAGTACCTAACTTAAATGTTACTTTCACAGCTCACAACAAATAAACTTAGCAAAGAGAAATATAAACTGGTTATAAAGTTAATTCAATAATAATAATAAGGGCACGTGCCAGAAATGTTTTGTACTCGTAATAGTAGGCTAGAAGCAGTTCTTCTATTATTATTATTATTAGCGCCACTTCAAGCTCTCGGGTATCGAATCACGTAGCCCCCAATCTGCTTAGTGAGACACCTCTGTCTGGACCTTTTGTTTGTATCGCAATCCCCTTTGCTACATAGAAATAAATTCGGAGATAAACTCGCCAGAGAAAAGCTTTTTGCGCTACATTGTTTTATTTGTGCCATATTCTTTCTTTGACGTTATTTATAATGCTTAGGCCGTTGGTACTTAAAATACGAAGCTATAATCCCCTCCTATTGGATAACGCGCAGCTCTGTACCCACACAATTATATCCAGGCACTACTCGCTCATATGTAGATGGGTTCATTTCTAGCCTTTTTTGTTGTTTATGTCACAGGAAAATAACAAATAAATAACAATAATGAATTTTCTAGGAAATTTAGCCTTCGTAGGATTCTAAACGAGAGATAAATTGTATTATTTTTTACGGCCACATTTTCGGAAATTTATCAATTTGCGACGTCTCGTGTTAAATTTATAAACTAACGGATATCCATTCGTAAAATTCTAAACGGTTCGACCAATCACAGGAGAGCTTTTAATTTTACGCTTCTTTAAAATACGGCAAATAACACACTGCTCTCTTATTGGTCGATGTTGCGTCTCCGGAAAAATCGAAACATTTTATCTAATTACAATAATTCGCCGAATACAATACATCGAAAAAACATTTCGTCGGAAATTGTCATTCGTCGAAACAACTTCTATCGAACACACGAAATTGTCAAAACGTTTACGTTAATGACAGAAACGAATCGCTGCAAAACCGACTCCACGTAGTCTTGTTTGCCCTACCCTTAGAGTGTAATGTAAACCCGCGTAGGCGCGGAGGAGCGAGGCGACCCGTTAGCTAAGAGCAGGTGGTTTTAATGCTCGCCGCAACAGCTTAGGCTGACCAGCGGAGCCGGCCAACAAGCCGAAGCTGCGGTGGTGAGCATTAAAAGCATCTGCGACGATAAGCTCGCGTGGGACCGCCGGAGCCCCGCAGTGCCGGAGCCGTGACAGAAACAATGCTTGCTGCATGCTGCATGCTACTTACTTCTTAGTGCTTCCTTTCAAGGATGTGTGACGTTTGAAATAATATAAAATATTTGTTAATGATCATATGAAAATCATATCATTCGATTCGGCGAATTGCGATTCGATAAATTGTCATTCTATGAAATATCATTCGATTAACACACGAGCAACCGGTTTGTTTATGTTCTGTGGCGAATAATGGCGGTGGAGAGGAAGGAGAAGGAACACTTGACTTATTCAACCAATCAGAGCGCACATGGCGTTTAGTTATTGCTTACTTATTATTTAAGGGTGAGTTCGGTAAGTTTATCAATTTACGAAAATGTGGGCGTAAAATAATAAAATTTATCTCTCGTTTAGAATCCTACGAAGGTTTATAAATTTCCTAAGAAATTTATTTTGCGGTTTTTGTTATTTTCCGGTGACATTTATATTATTAGGGTTCCGTAGCCAAATGGCAAAAAACGAAACCCTTATAAATTTGTCATGTCTGTCTGTCTGTCTGTCTGTCTGTCTGTCTGTCTGTCTGTCCGTCCGTATGTCACAGCCACTTTTCTCCGAAACTATAAGAACGATACTGTTGAAAATTGGTCAGTAGATGTATACCGTAAACCGCGTTAAGATTTTCATACAAAAATTGAAAAAAAAAAACAATAAATTTTGGGGGTTCCCCATACATAGAACTGAAACTCAAAAAATTTTTTTTCATCAAATCCATACGTGTGGGGTATCTATGGATAGGTCTTCAAAAATGATATTGAGGATTCTAATATCATTTTTTTCTAAATTTAATAGTTTGCGCGAGAGACACTTCCTAAGTGGTAAAATGTGTCCCCCCCCCCCCCCTGTAACTTCTAAAATAAGAGAATGATAAAACTAAAAAAAATATATGATGTACATTACCATGCAAACTTCTAACGAAAATTGATTTGAACGAGATCTAGTAAGTAGTTTTTTTTTTAATAAATCGTAAACCGCAAAAAACATCGATCAAAGTTACAATGAAGTACAAGAACTTTTATATTATGTTACTTGCTGCTACGGAACCCTTCATGGGCGAGTCCGACTCGCACTTGGCCGCTTTTTTTAATAAGTGGTCACAAATGCTAATGCAACACCAAAGGTTTCACGGCAATCAGCCATCAAGCAATTTGAAAGGACATTACAACCGAAATGCGTGTTAAATATTTCATAATCGATTGGTTACCTAACCAGGAGGTAAAATACCCTATCGTCCCACATGAATACAGTCGCGAATAAAGTGGCTGGTGCAGAGACTTTACTCTGTCTGGTCTGGTGACCTTTGAAAGGAGGTCGGTCTGTACTCAAGGATGGATCGAGTCCATTAAATCCCAAAAAGCCTGAATAGGTTATTATATCTCTTCGAAGCGCTAGCTTCTCTCTTATTGAAGTCGACCGTAAAAAAGTTTAAAAGAAAGCCAGTTAAGTAATAGTAGTGTAAAACTAGTCTTTTTTCATGGAGCGACGACGCATGTCTGATATCTATACTAATATATAAAGAGGAAAGATTTGATTTTTTGTTTGCATTGAATAGGCTCCGAAACTACTGAACCGATTTCAAAAATTCTTTCACTGTTGGGAAGCTACACTATCCCTGAGTAACATAGGCTATATTATATTTTCAAAAAAATTAGGGATCCTAAATAAAACTCCAATAAGGTGTAAAAAAAATAAGAAAACCGAAGCAAAGCGAGGGCGATTACTCGTTAAAAATATAATTATGTGCATTGCGCTGAAAATACTGTTTATGTAAAGAAATGTAAATCGATGATGAAATTCCTGTCATAAAATACCACTGTTGAATCGTTCTCTCCGATAAATATTACTTTCTTGTTCCTCATAATAAAATTAGGATAATAAACCATTCGTCCCCAAAGTTTGCAAAGTTCGTCCGTTAGCGAAGGCTTACTTTAAACGAACGAAGCCCTTATCACTTAGGTGGCTGAATATCTAACGAGACCGGCTTAGTTAAGTGAGTTAGAGTTCGATTCACATCCCCTTTCCTTCACATCAATTATGAACGGAACAAGTGTGACAGCCGACGACAATCTTCGATGCTATGAGCGGTCATTAAAATTCGGGACTATGGCGGAAATTTCGGTGAGATCCATCAGATATTAATATCAGAGCCGACAGCTGTTCCACACCTGGAATGGTCTAATAAAGCCGTCTTATGAACTTCCCTCTTACAAACTTCATCTTAAGAAAGCGATTGTTCGATCCTTGTGAAGTTATACATACTTCAGAAAAGCTTTTCATGAATTAATTGGATGGCTGATTTAAAAGTAGTGTGAAGATATACTTGATTTTAGAATAATTTTACAGAACTTCAAACTTCCAATAGCAAATTATGTAGCTCACGAAATAATTTTGTCTCTCAAAAGCTAACAATATTGAGGTAATTTACAGTCTAAGCTCATCAATTACTCGCTAATTGTCGACTCTAAATAAAGCACTACTAGTTAAGCTTTTATGCTAATACGAGAAACCCATAAATTTAACTTTATACACGTACTAGCTGTTGCCCGCGGCTCCGCACGCGGAAATTATGCTTATCATATTTGTACCCGTTACAGAAGAAAATTTAAAAATGGTTCATTTTAAATATTGAAGCACTTATATTTAGGAATTTACATACTGGAACCTACGATACAATCACAAATCATTCCTCCGGGAGTGGGTTTCGAATAATAAACAATATTAACATTAATTTGTTTTTTTGTTATCCATGAAAAATTTTGAAAAACACGTAATCATGTGTGTTGATATATTTTAAAAAAATATTCCATACAAAGTTTCATGTTGTTTCCGGGGAAAACTTTTAATATTTTCGTGATGAAAAGTTTTCTAAAATATGACCCAAAGTATAAGGAACAACTTAACAAATTTCCGTCGAATCAGTTCAAGGGTTTTCATGTGATGCCCGGACAGACAAACAATAATTTTAAACAGTAAAAAATATCTTTAAAACGGTTCTGTTGTTTCCATCCGTTCAAGAGTTACATATACTCTCTCTCCCTCCCCTCTCCCTATCACTCTCCCTCTCACTCTCCCTCTCACTCTCTCGCTCTCCCTCTCCCTCTCCCTCTCCCTCTCACTCTCCCGCTCTCCCTCTCCCTCTCCCGCTCTCGCTGCCCCTCTCCCTCTCTCGCTCTCTCTCTCCCTCGCCCTTCCTCTCCCCCTCTTCCTTTCCCTCTCTTTCTTTCCCTCTCCCCCTCTCCCTCTCCCGCTCCCTATCCCTCTCCTTCCTCTTCCTGTCCCACTTTCTCCTTTTCCCGCTCCCTGTCCCTCTCCCTTTCCCACTCGAGGTCCTTCTCCCGTTTCATGTCCCTTTCCCTCTCCCACTCCCGGTCTCTCTCCCGCCCTCACCCGGGGGTCTCTCTCTCTCGATTGCTATCCCTCTCCCCTCCCCCTCCCGTCCGTAAAGTTCTCTACACTAAATTTTTGTTTCTCACTATAAGCTTCCATATTAATTTTCACATTACTGAGTTCAAAAATGACGTAGTTTCTTAAATATTTACAACCCCTTAGTTTAACCCCTTATGGGGATGAATTTCGAGAAAATTGTGGTACAGTAATTTTTTTGTCTAACTATAAGCTTATATACAAAATTTCACCCTTACTTCAAAACTGACGAAGTTGCCATACTAACTTGCATACTCTTTTTTAACCCTTTATTAAGGGATGACTTTCCAAAAAATGTAATCCTTCCAATGTAATTTTGCTTCTAATCTGGAGCTAATATGTAAATTTTCATGTTAAGTTTCATACTTCAAAAATGACGAAGTTGCGTACTAAATTAAATCCACTAAATTAACCCTTTAAGGGATGATTTTCCGAAAAAAAATGTCAAAGTTAACTTTCGTTTATGGCTATAAACTTAAATAAAAAAATTCACATTTATAACTCTTAAACTGGCGAAGTTGATTTGTATGTAGTTGACTACCAACCCCTATTTTTAGGGGATGAATTTCGAGAAAACCGTGATACAGTTATTTTTTGTGTCTAACTATAAGCTTATATACAAATTTTCACCCTTCTTACTTCAAAACTGACGATGTTGTCATACTAAATTGTGCCCTGTTAATTAACCCTTTAGGGGATGATTTGCCAAAAAAACATAATTCTTCTAAATTTCGTTTTTAATTTGGAGCTAATATGTAAATTTTCATGTTTTTTACTTCAAAAATGACGAAGTTGCCTACTAAGTTCCAATCAGTAAATTAACCCCTTAAGGGATGATTTTCCAAAAAAATGTGTTAAAGTTAACTTTTGTTTATTACTATAAACTTACATAAAAAATTTCAAATTTATAAATCTAAAACTAACAAAGTTGGTTTGTATGAAAGTGACTTCTAACCCTTATTTGTAACCCTTAGGGGATGAATTTCCAAAAATCCGTTCTTAGTGGATGTCTCCTTAGCATAAACTATCTCCCTGCCAAATTTTATCTTAATCGGTTCAGCAGTTTCTGATATTTCTTGTTTAATCAGCGGTGTGTCGCTTTTCAATTTTATATATATAGATTAGTGTACGATATATTAGGAGTAATATTCGTGAAATATGTTTTGTAATTTTATTGTAACCTGCATATAACGCAACATTAAGTTTAATAAATCTACCACTCTTACACCAAAGTATTTCACTTACAAGTTACTGATGTTTTAAAGTATAATTTTCTTAAGATACAATTTATAGCTTCGAAGTCCATTTCTTGTCCAGATATTTTATGACGCCCTTATTAGTATTTGTATCTATGAAAACATTTTTTTCATTCATTTATTCGTTAACTTAGGAGGAAAGGTTAAAAAGGGCACACTCAAAACGAATCCAAATATGAATTCTTAAATTGCTATAATCTGTGGGTAACTAAATTTTAAATAAATTAATCATATAATACAGCCAACGTATCATATTGTATGGAATTCAAGATGTTACTTACCACTTACATTTAGTAAATTTTTTAACAATAAATACACATTATTTTTTTAAATGTTAAATATAAACATGTCAATAAAATGATATTCCCTAATTGATCATGTGCAATACGATCCTAAATCATCAGACAAGTTAACAAAAAGTAGAATGAAACTCGTTACCCTAACGAACCGTGAACGATAGACTAACGATCCAAGTATTGAGTGTCATGGCTGCATTTACTGAACCAAAGGATAGCAAATCTCTACATTTTTTTCCCTCTTACAGATTAATCCTTTCTACTCAATTATTTCGATGAGAAAAAAAATTCGGTAATCTGCACACCTGATTTCTCATAATCTATACATAAAGAGGAAAGATTTGATTTTTTGTTTGCATTGAATAGGCTGCGAAACTACTGAACCGATTTGAAAAATTCTTTCACTGTTAGGAAGCTACACTATCCCCGAGTAACATAGGCTATATTTTATTTTCAAAAAATTAGGAATCCTTAATAAAACTCCAATAATGTAACCCAAGGTGTAAAAAAATAAGAAAACCGAAGCAAAGCGAGGGCAGTTACTCGTACTCAATAAAGGTCAAAGTCTACTCAGCGCAGTTGGCCAGTGGTAAGATTACAGCCTTAACCCTTCTTATCATGAGCCAAACTTGAGAATTAGTAGGTACTTGGCATAATCGGTGTTTGAATATTTAAAAGCGACCTTTACAGTATCTGTCGCTCAAAAGACCTTTTTGACTTTGAAACGCTCTAATGAAATTCCCATTGAGTCCAATCTTTGTTTCACGTTGTAATCGTAAATTCTGTTAGTATTCCAAAGAGCATGTCCAGTCAGCGTCTAAGGCATGAATTCTCTGATAGTGATACCCGATGTTTCTGGAATACGTTATACCTAACGTCGTCTCGGTGCGGTTATCAAAGTAACTGCTAAGCATTGGAGGTATCGTACAACTTAATAATGTAAGAGAACGAACAATAGTGTTTGCGAATAATATTTTAAGTTTGTCTGTGAGATAAAAATATTCTTTTGGAATTAAAACTTAATTTAACTGTTAATCAGTTAATCTTTAAATACTCCAATAATAAATGAGTACATAATTTAAATTACACGAATTCATAAATAAAATAAACGGAAGTTTTGGCTAACGTTGTATGTCTTCAAATAAGTATTTTTGGGATAAAAAGAGAGGATAGCTATACTAAAATAAAAAATATATCCAGTACGACTAATTGTTTTAAAAAAGATCACATTATTGTACTAACAGAATTAAGACCTAGGTCATCAAAGACATACTGTATTAACGTCCTTCATTGCCAAGTCTATGTGTATTTCTTCACACTAACAGACTAGACCACGCATTCACCGCATCGGAATCATAAAGGTAGTCATGATTTATTTGATATTATAGCATAAAATAATAATGAAATAATGAAGCAGCGAATCTTATAAAAGAAAATTCCTTTGAACGGTTTCCGATTAACTTGTAATTACGTTATATTTTTCTCGTTAATCTGATGTAATGGCTTCACTGGCAATAATTACGACTCACTAGAGACAATCGAGGATATATGAGAGCTTTATCAAGCCTCGAATCTTAATTGCTAATGTACTAAAATAAAACCAAGTAGTCTTATCTCCTCACGCACCCTCGCCGTACTTGTCTAAATTAATACAGCTCATATTGTGTGCCTTTGTGGGTAGTAGACAGTAAATGTGATGTCGCTACACGCCTTATGGCCTTCTTAAGTATATTAAAATGTGAAACACATCGTAAACCACTCGTAAACTAACATTTATATGGCATGTTGACCTCATTATCACAAAATGCTTCCTCACTGAAACCTTTGAATAATGAATATATAGAAGTATAATATTAAACGAGCTCGTAATAATAAGAATGGTTTTATCCGCGTTTTATTTAGAAGATTTTATTTGACCATTAACTTCTTTTAGCGGTGTTGTTTTTGAAACGGGTGAGAAAAGGTTCTGTATGGTGGTTGGGATTTGCTTGGCCTGTCAGCCTGCTACCCTTCACTAAGATAATCATGAATAATTTTTACATTTTGTTTACAGATTCATCAAGCCTCTTAATAAGAGTTCACATCCCCTATGGCCAGAACTGTGTCGTAGTACTATGTTTCTGATATTGCGAATATCCATGAAGGACTGTAATCACTTACAAACCCAATCAGCAAGGCTATTCTGTTTTTAAATCGACAGCGGAATTCGCGATGAGTTTCAAAATTGAAGTTCGAGTTCGAGACTCACTTCACTTCACAAGTGCGTACTAGATGATTAGAGAATGACATATATTTGTATTCGGTAAGAATACCATACCGAGGCCATATTTAGTCATTTGAAGTTCGAGTTCGAGACTCACTTCACTTCGCAAGTGCGTACTAGATGATTAGAGAATGACATATCAACATGATGCAAGTTCGCTTTCGAGTCACACTTGAATAAGCTTCGATTTCGAGTTTGTATTTTAGAGAATAGCCCTCCAGGTGGGCGGTCATATCTCATATTACAACTATTTACCCAAACGATCACAAACTGCTATCAAGAATATGTGTTATTTACCAATCTGGATGAACTCAAACTTAGACAAAATTTCTGACATGTTTTATGTAAATAAAGTTACAAAACTAAGAGCAAACTTTTCTTAATATTTTTCAAGATAAGTCAATTGATAAGTAACAAAAATGGAAATCTTCCAAATGCATACGTATTACCAGTAACTTGCAAACAACATCTCTAAACATCGAAATCGATCGTTGGTATTCTTTGATGTTAAGTCGTTGAGTGGTTAAGTGAACCCTCGAGGTGAGAGCCGGGCCCGATAGCTCGGCCGCACGCAATTAAAGTCACGTTGGTGTTTCAAAGATTTTACAACAGCTCTTGAAACGGGAGGTCCGTGTGAACTTTTCGTTTGAGCCGTGGTCTACTTTCGTAAGAGCCGATGAAATTTTTCACGAATATTCCATTTCTCTTTGTCACTTCTAATTACACTTAGAATCCGTATTTGACAAGCTAAGTCTTAATGTAATTCAACATTTTTTTAGGTTGAGAAGTGGAGGTAACGTGTATCAAAAAGTTTACTGGTTTGTCAAGTATCTTATTAACGAATAGATTATTTATCAAATTATTATGTAATGTTACTAATGTTCTGTTTGATGATTTATCAAGATAGTAATTAAGGCTGTTAAACGGGCTCTCAACTCAAAAGTAAGACACAAACTTTCATACTTAGTTATTGAAGTTAAACATAAAGCTACTCTGTAATTGTATTTAGACCACATAAATATTAACAGCCCACAACCTCTGAAAGATATTTACGGAGTAAGAAAGAATATCACAACCTTTAAAATATATACTGATGATACTATCAGAACCCAATATTCGTATTGATTGCGCGTTTGTTGTTCAGCTGAATTGCAGCGAGCATTGTATGCAATACACAATAGTGGTGTGTATGAGCTGTGAGGTACCAAACGGGGCATGTGGACGGTCCTCTTGTTCAGATTATAGCTCGCAATAAACCAATATGCCCTTGCGAGTGGCGTACAAAGCACATAAACTACCCACAAAGGCGATGGCCTACCCCTGTCCAACGATCTAACCGAGAAAAGCCCCATTGTGTTTGGCACTCCTTTTGTACCGCGATCCAATGCTTATTCGCGCACTGATTATATCTAAGTGGTCTCAACAAAATATTAAATTTCAAAAACAAATCTAGAACAAAAATGTGTATATTATGGTTATAAGAACAATTTACTCTAATCTGACTGATTTTCTATAGCTCTCTCGTCCCTAATCATAGCTTTTAATGTACAGTAGAATTTTTGGCAAAAATAATCGACTTTAAAATTAGGGATAACTCTAAAACTACTCGTCAAATCTCGCTTAAATTTAAATGGGACCACATACCAAGCATCAGCTTTCGAATATAAAATAATCATCAAAATCGGTAGATCCAGTAAAAAGTTATGAGGTAGCATACATAAAAAAATACGGTCGAATTGAGAACCTCCTCCTTTTTTTGAAGTCGGTAAAAAATCAGGATGAAGTAGGTAGCAAATGTCTACATATATCTACAATATTTCCGTGGCTTTACTGCATCTCGAAATAACCAACGAAACCAAGAAACCACTGCCTAACTTTAATGGTACTTTGCCTAACGGTAACTTTGCCTAACGGTACTTTGCCTAACGGTAACTTTCTACGGAACTATTGACGGAGCTCGGACAAGACGGCAGCTATCTTTGACCTTCCTTTTCGAATAATATCAGTTGCCAGAATTAGTCGACTTTTCAACTGACTCGATATTCATATTGACAACTAAGTTATTCAACAATACAATATTTACTCACTAACTCCACTAATATCAGTTTCTGTACATACACAAGTGACCTAGGAACGACTCTTATTGCTCAAGTTAGCAAGGAGTAAGTATATAAGTTATTACGAATTCATATAGCAACTTTGATTGTTTCCCAGTTGCATGCATCGCGCGAACTTAAATAGAAGCTGTTCCAACTTACTCAGCTTGGAATAAAGAAAAAATCTCAAAGAGGCAACTTTGAATTAATATTCTTGTGTCTATTAAATATACCGGAGACGTATTTTAAAACTACGAGTATTTTAAAACAACTCTTTATTTTAATGTTGAGTGTTCTTTGTCCATTAGTCAATGCTACTCATCAACATACTTCCGAAAATAAAATAGATATATAAAAAAATAGAATAAAAAAAGTGGCCAAGTGCGATTCGGACTCGCCCATGAAGGGTTTCGTAGCAGCAAGTAACATAATATGAAAGTTCTTGTAGTTCGTTGTAACTTTGATCTCGATCAAAGTAGCAATTTACCTCGGTAAATTGCGGTTTACGATTTATGACGTATTAAAAAAAACTACTTACTAGGTCTCGTTCAAACTAATTTTAAGTGGAAGTTTGCATGGTAAGGTACATCATATATATTTTTTTAGTTTTACCATTCTCTTATTTTAGAAGTTACAGGGGGGGACACACATTTTACCAATTTAGAAGTGTCTCTTGCGCAAACTATTCAGTTTAGAAAAAAATGATATTAGAAACCTCAATATCATTATTGAAGACCTTTCCATAGATACCATACACGTATGGGTTTGATGAAAAAAAAATTTTGAGTTTCAGTTCTAAGTATGGGGAGCCCCCAAAATTTATTGATTTTTTTTCTATTTTTATGTGAAAATCTTAATGCAGTTCACAGAATACATCTACTTACCAAGTTTCAACAGTATAGTTCTTATACTTTCGGAAAAAAGTGGCTGTGACATACGGTCGGACAGACAGACAGACGTGACGAATCTATAAGGGTTCCGTTTTTTGCCATTTGGCTACGGAACCCTAAAAAGTTATTTGTGTTATATTTTTGGTTTTTTTTTTTATTACATTATCAAAGGAATGCAAGTACATTGTTTAAAAATCGTGATTTATTTAACCATTATGAAACCACCTTTACCCAAAAGATGTGTTACTTTTGGGTTACATTTATGTAACGGTAACACAAAAATTTTCGTGTAACTTTTGTGATGCATTTTACAATTTCGGCGGCCTTACCCAGCAACGTTTTGGTAATATTTAAATTATTCAACTATTCACCCAAGCTTTGACAAAATGTTTTTTTCTAATTTCAATCCGTCCACGCTAATTAAAACTCTGTGTAACTAAAATTCACAGTAACTCTGACCTAAAATTCACAAACATTCCAATGAAAAAAAAAGTTTGAAATGTTCGAATAGTGTCGGCCTAGTTATTGAAACTGTAATAAAAATCGTTTTATTAAAGCATTTGTTGATTGAATACACATTCTGATGATGCACTCAATCATGTAATAACAATAATAACATAATAATCTTCTTTATTATTTTTAGACTAATTTTATCCTTCAAATTCAAACTTCAACTTCTCAATTTCCAACCCAATAAAATTGTTTATTTACATATTCAGATTGAGATGACAATGAAAACAAACTCTTGAAAATTTTCAATTTGACAACAATATAGCTTGATAAAGGACTAAGGATGTCACTTCCCACCGCGTACTAACCCAAATATAATAACGAGGGTTTACTTTATAGGTTGGCCAATTTAAATTGGACCCCTATCGAATAAATCCATTATAGTTAAGCCAACTTTTTAAGGTTTCTCCTATGTTACTATTGTTCAACTGAAAGCAAATATGTACGTTATGATTACATTTTCAAACATTAATCAAAACAGACTAAAAATGTATCGTGAATTTTATCTAAAACTAGCTGACCCGGCAAATTTCTTATCGGCTAACAATTTTTTTCTAAAATAAAAGTGGCCTAAGTTACTCCTTGTTACATCAGCTATTTGCCAGTGAAAGTCCCGTCAAAATCGGTCCAGCCATTTTAGAGATTAGCCGGAACAAACAGGCAGACAGACAGACAAAAAAGCGGCCAAGTGCAAGTCGGACTCACCCATGAAGGGTTCCGTAGCAGCAAGTAACATAATATAAAAGTTCTTGTAGTTCGTTGTAACTTTGATCAATGTTTTTTGCGGTTTACGATTTATGACGTATTAAAAAAAAACTACGTACTAGATCTCATTCAAACCAATTTTCGTTGGAAGTTTGCTTGGTAATGTACATCATATAATTTTTTTAGTTTTATCATTCCCTTATTTTAGAAGTTACAGGGGGGGGGGACACACATTTTACCACTTTGGAAGTGTCTCTCGCGCAAACTATTCAGTTTAGAAAAAATGATATAAGAAACCTCAATATCATTTTTGAAAACCTATCCATAGATACCCCACACGTATGGGTTTAATGAAAAAACATTTTTGAGTTTCAGTTCTAAGTATGGGGAACCCCCAAAATTTATTGCTTTTTTTCTATTTTTGTGTGAAAATCTTAATGCGGTTCACAGAATACATCTACCTACCAAGTTTCAATGGTATAGCTCTTATAGTTTCGGAAAAAAGTGGCTGTGACATACGGACGGACAGACAGATACAGACAGACAGACAGACAGACAGACAGACAGACAGACAGACAGACAGACAGACAGACAGACAGACAGACAGACAGACAGACAGACAGACAGACAGACAGACATGACGAATCCATAAGGGTTCCGTTTTTTGCCATTCGGCTGCGGAACCCTAAAAATTGTAAAAAATGCTGTTTTGGTATATGTAGCGTGTATACATCCAAATGCACTTAGTAAAAAGCGATTATTTTAATATCATAAACAGACACTCCAATTTTATTTATTTGTATAGATAACACCTTAAAGAAGAAAGCGAGAAGAAATACTAATAAAATTGAAATGTTTTGGAATAATTATTCCATACTATCAAATTCGCCTTCATTTTAAGTTATAACGTTTTTCCTACACACTTCGTATAATGTAAATTGGAAGTGGAAGTGATATTAAACAATAAAAGCTGATATTTTGCGAATTAAGTAGTTTAGTTTTAAACTTGAACAGCTCTATAAACCAATCAGGAACTCGGCAATACGAAACCAGTGACCGTAACACAATCCTACTTTTGTTAGCCATTTAAAATTATATTTACTCTTGTTAGCCCGCGGACGTAAAAAAACGACGGACGTAATCCCAAGAACAAATTCAGTAAAGCACCCATAGGAATACCAACTCTGTAAGCCATTTAAAATTATATTTAGATATAAAATATAGAGAATCGAAAAGGGAATGGATACAAACATTGAA
The DNA here is from genome assembly GCA_951805285.1 of Thymelicus acteon. NCBI lineage: Eukaryota > Metazoa > Arthropoda > Insecta > Lepidoptera > Hesperiidae > Thymelicus > Thymelicus acteon. Next base: position 7,446,311 of record OX638229.1, on the reverse strand, counting down.
CTACCAAATTATCGTTAAAATTTACTTCTTTCGATTACTTCGAAGAAAACGAAGATTGTAATAATAAACAATGTAATACATGCTATGCTAAATGAAATTCCGTTTCAGTCACTGTAATATTATACGAATATACTAGTAACTGCCCTCGCATCGCTTCAACAAAAGAAACCAATCAGATAGACCAATAAAATCCAAAAAAAAAAATGTAATGGGATTTATATTAATACTTATTACTGATAGTTAATCTTAAAAATCATTCAATTTATCAATCAGTTATTAGGTATTGGTTAAACCTGATAAAAAAATTATCAGTTTCGTTACTCGTCTAGAGATCTCTTCAACATTATGTGGTGATTTGCTTTTGTGTTGTAAAACACTTAAAGAAAGTAAATATTTAGTTAAAATTTTAAAAGAAAAATATCTTTCAGTCTACATTATTTCTTTAATGAAACAAAACACCTTAACTAGACACGTTTAAAATAATTGGATGTCTGCTCCGCAAGGTGAGAAAGCGAATGAAAATTGTTTCAACATTTTTCTCATCTCAGAAACTTTTGTAAAACCGCTGCTGCATGCTGCATGTTTGAATATAATGTAACAACAGCTTCACAACATTCTACATTTAATTTCAACATTTAACAAATATTTGTTACTAGACCTAATTTAATGACATGATTAAGCTATTCCATATATAGATAGAGTCTATTCCATTTGTGACTAATTACTCAATGATGACAGTGTATGTATTACGGCCAGTTATCCATACCGTGATACAATTTTTACGCAATTGTGGCCGACCTACATATCACTTTAGAAAACTACTTAGAGTCATTCGGGGTAACCGTGCGCAGTGGGTAAGTGAGCGCACTGTGTATATCTCCGGAACGGGGTGCGGGGGAGGGGTGGTTTGTTTGGGTGAAAAAAGGACCCCGGAGTGGCAAACTAGTTGTGACATGACATTGCGCCGCGTGACGTTTTATTCACTTCTTATCCGTAGTTAACTAAATTTCGTTTCATTGGTAATTTTTGGCATTTTGGGAACTCGTGTCGCGTCCAAGTTTTCGATCCTGTAAGGGTAAGTCATATTTGCTTGATAATAAGCATATTCTAGTACATTTGTGAAAAGTAATATTGAAGTTATGTTCGTTGCCTAAACCTGTATCTACATTTATTTGTATTTGGCTTCCTGGGGAAAGTGTGCACGGGTAAGTATGCGCATGCGTACACTTACCCGCGAATGAGCAAAATTTTAGATGGTATAATGTCTTAGTTGATTTGCAGATAAAATTCTAATTTCACCTGTTAAAGGTGCTTATGTATTTTGATTTTTTATGTTGCAGTGTTGATCATCATGCCGCGACTGCAGTGACTGAACAACAACTTGCTAGGGCTAAACAAGTTATCCGAAATAGAAAAGTAAGCGAGCTGCTGCTACTGCTATAAGCATAAGTGCATCCTGCGCAAGAGGCTTCAACTGGATAAAGCCGCAGATTCAATGGGTCATTCAAGCCAACATTCAATAATTAACAAGAGGTAGAGTTTGCCGTTCATTGCAAGAAAATGGATGAAATATTTTTTGGACTTACCATAGATGATTTAAGGCTATTGGCATATGAATATGTTTCTGCGAATAATATCGATTGAAAATTAATAATGTTCGAATATTGTAGTTCTTAAGAAAAGTTATATTGATTCTCTTCACTAAATAAGTACTGATTGTGGCGACAATCGTAGTTGATTTCCAAAAAAATAACAATAAGAAATAATAGTCGTTTGTTTTTTTTAGGAAGGATATTTTTATTGGTCGTTGAAAGTTGAAACTAGTTTTAATTAGATTGGTCTTAGTAACCTCTATTTAGTTAAAATAAATGGTATTGGATACGGTTTAATCTGACTAAACTCTGTGATTGAGATAAATATGATTGATCTCGAAAAATATACTAATTTAAATTACCTTTGTGACTGAAAATGAAGACTGAATTAATAGTTGGATCTTCCTGAAAATATTGTCATCAAAATAATATGATTTGTAATTGTTTGTGTGTTTTACTGAGGAATGCGTTTACTTACCCCATACACGTGCACTTTCCCCATAGGGATGCGCACGGTTACCCGCAATATGGGTCAAGTGAACGCATTCCAGTTTTTTCTCTTTAATTGTTTATTGCAAAAAGAATTACTTTACATTTGTTTAATTTTTAATTTCTGTTTATAGAGTAATAAATGCTCTTTTCAAAGATAAAGTTTTTATTTCTTTATCTTTAATATTTAAGACACAGTATCGTATGAAAGGCAAAAGTGCGCACAGTTGCCCCCAATGACTCTAACTACTTACTTTTCAAAACTCACATCTCTTCTTGTAAGGACTTACTTCCTGTTGGGTTGTTCAAATTCGATTGTGACCAGTTATCGGATCCAGACAGACTCATTTGTAAGCTAATGGAATAAACTAATTCCATGGATTAGATACACTCGTTATCCGCATCGGTGTCCATGCAAAACATTAGGTACAAATAAACTGCGCAAATGCCATGCTAATGTTAGTGCCTAATTCATTTTAAAGTTCTCAAACACCTGGTACCAGCCATTTTGTGGTCAAGTGTAAAGAGAGTGCACCTCCCGTACACGTTTACGCGCTTCCTACGCGACTGTTTTACTGATGTTAAATTAATGATTTTGTCCACAAGAATGGTCCAAAATTAGTTTAAATTAAAAAAGTACTAGTTTTTTTTTTTAATGGAAATAGCCGACAAACGAGCTGACGATCCACCTGATGGTAAGTGGCTATCGTCGCCCATGGACATCAGCAACACCAAAGGTATCAGTGATGCTTTGCCGGCCAAGAAATAAAGAAGAAAAAGGAAGAAAGAACTGGCTCTCAAGCCCCCAGCCGGAACACCACGAGTCGTTTGGCGGCTGACTAATGCTCAAGGGTGGTAGCTATCCAGGCGAACCCCATGGAGAAATAATAATAGTAATAATGGTATTAATTAACAATTAAAATCAGTACTACCAATACAATCCCTTGAGGGGCCAGCGGGCCGGATTTAGTTGCCTTTTACGACACCCATCCGGCGTGGGATTGGGGTTAGTATTCTAAGCCGCCCCAATACTGCTAAAATAGAATATTGAGGTGGTTGTCTGAATTTATTTACAAGGTAATTAAACAATTGACAGTTTGCAAGGTAATAAAATCCAGCGGCCTCCAATGGAAGGGACCAGTCCCGTATTAATTAACCGATCTGAAGATCTCTGCGATCTCAAGATTGGTTTTGTGATACTGACATACGTCAGATCGTATGTAAAACTGACATTATTTTGTAAGATCTGATATCAAGCCTTGAGCCAATAACAGTTCTATTTTATTTTTTCGTCTGTTTATTGTTTAATATTAGTTTATGTTTACATATTAACCTATATATTTTTGTGTGCCAAAGCTTTATTATAAATAAATATTCTTTATTTTTTTTTCAAACGGCTTAAACTACTATTAAATTAAAAGAAAACTTCGCCGAAATTTCCTAAGCATTTGCAACTTCATAGGGTTCAGAGCCGTAATGGAAATAAACATCTCCCTCGTGCCAAAACAACATTTTATTTATGCAAATACGAGAGGTAATGCCGGGTGTTACCGCTTCATTTTAAGCATAATCAGTTTACGGCTCTACTGAGGAGTGCCCTTTTCTTAATTGCAGACATAGGATTTAACGAGAGTAAACGAACGCGATTACTTTACAAATTTTGACATAATTATTTTTGGCCCAATAAAAACTATTAGCAACGGAAAAATTGAATAACTGCCCGTTTTTAATACTGTTATTTTTCCTTTGAAATTTCCATTTCGTATTTATACTTTAAAATACGCCATTTGTATGAAATTAAGCCCCGTACCGATACTTAGGTCAGTTTATAGGCGAACATGGTTACGTTAAAACAACTTGTGACTGTATATCTATTTAAACAAAACACAAAAATATTGTACGGATGTTATATAGTCTTTGAAACCATCTAACCGATATACCTCAAAATGGTTTAATTTGAAAGGTAATGTAATATAAATAATACGAAGATGGTTTGAGACCACTAAAACAATGCATTAGGCACAATTTAGATTTCCGACTTTTTCTTTTTTTTACGTAGTAGCACACGCCGGGTATCCACTAAATTCAAATAAAATTTTATCTTGTCGTATTATCGCTTAAAAGGGCATAAAAAATTTGTGATGATATTTTGTACAACTTCACGTTATATACTTTGATCAGTTGTAGCAATCTCCACCATAATCACTACTAAACTTTGTTACTCAAGCGTGTGGACGAAGAAAGTGTCAAAAACCCAAATTTCACTCACGCCTAAGCACACAATTTACAAATTTTCTTTGAACTATCTTATTAGGTACTCGTTTATTTACCTTAGTCGGTTAATTTTCACTTGATTGGCAATTAAAGTTTTGCTTCATTTAGGCTTGTGTTCGATCTTCTTAATTGCACGCAACATCTTGATTAATCTTTACCTTTAGAATGTAGTTCATATTTCATCCTACGCTGATTACATTAAGTTCTTAGTATGAAACAATCACATGCAATACTAATATTTTTTTTTCAATTAATATAACGAAACACAGCAATTTGATTATGGTGTTTCACGATTATGTATGTTATACTTATATAAATATTATAACACGAATAACCGCCCTCGTTTTGCTTCGGTTTTCTTATTTTCTTACACCTTGGGTTTTATTATTGGAGTTTTATTAAGGAGCCCTAATTTTTTTTGAAAATATAATATAGCCTATGTCACGCGGGGATAGTGTAGCTTCCCGACAGTGAAATAATTTTTCAAATCGGTTCAGTAGTTTCGGAGCTTATTCAATGGAAACAAACAATCAAACCTTTCCTCTTTATAATATTAGTATAGATTACGACAAAACTGGCATTTTTATATTATATTACTAATTATAGTTAAAAAAACTAGTGTCAGTTCGTAGGCTCAAACCTGTCGCTAATCTCTGGTATACATATACAAAATGGGCGATGTTTAGTTGGTTTCAATAAAAATAACTTGCATTTGAAAACATTTCTTATCAATATTTTTAAAACGGTACACCATTTATCCATTAACCTGAACTAGAGCTTTTTGTTACTTAATATTTTTGAGGTCAAAGAAAAGAACAGTCCTTTCTTTGGTTAATAAATACTCTTTGTAAATACGTATATTTTTCTTAGGTAACAAAGAGCACTTCTACCACTATTGTAGCAAGTACGTTTTAATTTGATTCCGTAGTAACAAAGTTGTTGAGAACCTTTTGTCGGTACAGTGCAATAAATTCTACCATTTAACAATGTTTATTTTTACTAGGTCCAAATAACGAAAAACATGTTACTGATTCGTTTTCACACAGATGTAGGTTACTTTCTACAACCAATTAATAACTAGATTTTTTCCAGTTTGGCTTCAACCCATTAATGGCCCATTACTGGGCACAGCTCTTGAGGAGGAGTAGAGTATACTCCACCATGCTGCTCCAGTTGCGGATTGGTTAGTAGCCAACCCGAGTGTCGGAAGTTTTCAAACCGCCCGAGGGCCTCCGACATGGCTTAACGACTGTTATCCTATGATAACAACCAGGACCGACGGCTTTACGTGCCCTCCGAAGCACGGAAACGCTTTAGAAATTTTTGCCACTAGCGGTCACCCATCCAACTAGATCGACGCAAGCCTCCGGGCTATGAGCTACGAGTTTATTGGTATTAAATTCACGCTAAATTATTATCTGTACAAATAATTTTTTAATAAAATTTAGATGTCGGGTTTCATCCGGCGAATATTTTTATTTTCATGGTTCGAGAGCACAGTATATTTTTGGGGAAAAAGTGACACAAGTCCGTTTAACACGGGGTCTCGTCTCGCATGATTGATTGGGCTACTCACAGTACCCACGCTATTTGAGAATATCGATTAGGTACGTATACATAAAAAAAAAAACACTAGAAAATATTTGCATAAATAATCGAAGTGTAAAGTGTATTTCCGTATCGTATAATATGTAGGTATAATATATGTTGATTCCAATGCAAAAATCTTCTGTAGCGCGACTGTAGCGCGACAAAACACTCGCAATACTGTCGCCATCGAAACTGTCGTATTGTTATCAAAAAACTCAGTATGTTATTATGTCATGTAATTAATAAATTAGGTTAAAATGTAAATTAATCATTTTTCATTGCTATATTATGAAAAGACTGTATTTACTTCCTGACGACTACTTTAATACCATATTTTAGCTCAGTTTCATTTACGCTCCGAAGTTTATCATAACACTAAAGTGATTTGTTAAAATTTTTACATATCCCGACCAGTAATTCCGGGAATACGAAACGCTCGATTAATCCACCATTTTTATGGTAATAAGCCCATGGGAAACCTAAAAAAGCTTAGTATATAAAATTACGATAATTATAAGTTCAACACACGACAGCAAACGATACTGGAATCGTAGACGGAATAGTAAAGAGTAATAAATTGAAATAGACGCTGAGCCAGAAAAACAAAATTACTAGCAAAATTTACTAATTTCTATATTTAATGAAATATGGCGATAAATAATCAATGAAAATAGTATTTATATAATTATAAGGTTTTATCAATTTTACCGATGCCGGCGGTGTTTATAATTTGCCAATATTCTAGCTACGTCCGGAGTTCAATTTCTAGCAGGAACTGATATTTATGTCACTGATACATTTTTGTTCTCAGGTCATCGGTATTTGTTACGAGTTACTAGTTTTGTGCAATCGTGCTAATATTATTACTGGAAGGCTATTCTCTTTTGTAACTTGACAGCGGAGTTTCAAAATTGACGTTCGAGTTCTAGGATCACTTCACTTCGCAAGTGCCGTACTAGATGATTAGAGGATGACATATTTATTATTCTTGATCATCGAATTACGTCACCGTCGAAGCTCGTGTCCAATTGTCATTCGTTTATTCATACCGAGGCGAGGCCATCTTTAGTCGTTTGACGTTTGAGTTAGAGACTCCCTTCACTTCGCAAGTGCGTACCAAATGATTCGAGAATCACATATCAAGATCTCGGACTCGAACTTCAATTTTGACACTCATCGCGGAATCCGCTGTCAAGTTACAAAACTGAATAGCCCTGCTGATCTTATTATCTTGCTGCGAAGTCTGTTTGGCTAGCTACAGAGTACAGGCTGTCTGGCTCTTTCTGGAGTCAGCAGCAAAACGACTCATGGTGTCTAAAGCTAAATATAAATAATAAATAAATAAATTTAATATTTAATTTTCACATATTTTGGGCACACGCTTAGTGTTAGAGAGGCAGAAATAAAACGAGTCCCTTTTGCCTTTTTCTAAGATTTTATTTTACTACAAACAATTTTGTGTAACATTAACGATAGATAATACGTAACTTTATTGTGTACTGGGTAAGGTATTATATATTTTAGCATAAATTTTACTCTCCAAATAAATAGGAACGATCAAGATAACACTTTAACTTGGCAGCTCTCTGTCTCGTTAGGCGTCATAGGCGTATAATATTATTATTGCAGAGATAGTAAGACAGAGACATTTAAATGAATTCTCTAGAGATTTTCACAAATTTAGCTCAAGTTATGTGAAGAACGAATTGAAAAAGGTAAAGCAAGCACGCTGGTATATTAGTCCGTTAAAATTGTGTGCCAGACATTTGTTTCCGTAGAGTAATCTCCTCGACCCGAGGTGCTTCGCAAAACTGATTACGAGTTCAAATTAAGTCGTAAACTCCCTCGAATTACAGAGCATTAACGTAGGCATCGTTTTCAAGACTAACTTAAGGTGCCAAAGAAAAAGTTACTTATTGTTATCTGAACATTATGTATATTTGTAGCCCAGTAGCCCAGTACACTTCATCACCAAGGGAGTCACTACAAAGATAACTTGAAATGAGAGCTCTTTTTACAATGTTTTTAAGAAGCTGTCATATTCTTCCAAGAATATCATTGAAAAACTTATCTTAACCAAAACACCGTTTAAAGGATTACAGATGGAGCTTTTCTTTCTTCTCTTTTTTTTCTTGGCCAGCAGATTCCTGAGCGGTATTCCTGATGACGATGGGCGATGATAACCAATTTTCTTCACGTGGCTTGTCTGCTCATGTGTCGGCTTTTACATTAAAACTCTTGAAATTAAAATTTGATGTAATAATAAAATATTTATACTATAGGCATCTCATTAAATTTGTAAAAAAATTAATTATATTAAATTTTATTATTAACTAGCTTCTACCCGCGACTTCGTCTGCGTGGGCTTGAGAATTAGTAATCAAAAAAGATCCCGGCCAAATTCGAGTTAGAGTTGCGCACCGAGGGTTCTGTTCTAACTTACAGAACCGAATCACCTGGCTGCATAGGTGAATAAAGTCTACTAAAAGTAGTAGAAGCCCTCATAGCCCGGCGGCTTGCGTTTATCCTATGTGATCGACAAAGTTAAGCAACAGCGGGCGCGGTCGGTAGTTGGATGGGTGACTGCTAGTGGCAAAAATTTCTTGAGCGTTTCCGTGCTTCGGAGGGCACGTAAAGCTGTCGGTCCCGGTTGTTATCATAGGATAACAGTCATTAAGCCATGTCGGAGGCCCTAGGGCGGTTTGAAAACTTACGACACTCGGGTTGGCCACTAACCCCTCCACCAATCCGCACTGGAGCAGCGTGGTGGAGTATGCTCTAGGCCTCCTCAAGAGGAGAGACCCGAGCCCAGTAGTGGGCCATTATTGGGTTGAAGCCAAAAGTAGACTTAAGACACCTGGGTGAATTAACTCAGGTGAAGGCAACGGCACCGAACATAAGAGCAATGTTAAATCATTCAGTAACAAACTTAACTTTGCCGCTGGAAAACTATCGTTCCCATAAATGGACATAGCGATCAATTAACCAAAAACTTAAACTTATTTAAGTTTGTTTGGAGTTATGCCTCCACGTATTACTAAGATAATAGGGTTGACAGACAGACAGACGGACAACGAAGTGATCCTATAAGGGTTATGTTTTTTCTTTTGAAGAACAATACCCTAAAAAATATACAAAAATTCTATGTAGTAGGTAGCACATACATAAAAGCAGTCAAAATAATATTTATAACCTGTAAACACAACTTCCATGCTAAATTATTATACCCCTTTTTCTAAAGGAGTAGATCCATCCCCGAGTCTCGAACTCGAACGACCCGATCCCGACGAACATGCACCCTATTTTTTAATGCGGGATATGAAATAACTGGGAGCCACATTTATGTCTGTAAGACGGTCCTCATTCTGTTCACCAGATCACGCAAATCGGGTGGTTTAGCAGGTACCTGAGATGTACCATATTATTAGGTTTTTCGGTCAATGTTTGATCGCGCCGACCACGGGCCATGTGAGTCGCTCAGGGACGTCTCGCCCCTCCACACTTGACTGCTTGAGAGTTAAACGCTTCTGTGGGAATTCAAAAGTCCGAAGAGGCCCCCGATCATCTGGGGAGTTTCGCAACCGCGACACCAGCTAGATTTATGGTAGTGAAAGGATCCCCTACGCAATAGAAGGGCCAGCCTCTCAACCGGAGGACTCTATTCACCTGAATTTATGAATCCTGAATAACTCTGGGGTTTCTATGTGTAACTTCCAACTACGTAAGGCCGAGCTTTTCGCCCAAAAACCTGATCAGAATGCCAGATGTATGTATTATACCTGGAAAACGTTTCAAAAGAAACTTATTGTTTTGACTGCTTTGAAGTTTGTGGATTAGACAGCGTGTTATTAGTTTATTTTTACTTCTATTTATACAGCTCGATATATCTTAATTAAAAGCTTTGCTAAATCATAAACAACTGTCTCTAAACTTGATAGAATGGAAATTCAATCATCTTCATAATTTATTATTTTCTCTTTCTTTTCTTTCTTTCTTGGATGACAACGCATGGATGATGCCTTTAGTCTGATCACGGACGTAGCACTCAGTCATCCATGGAAAACGGTGACCATTTATAATCAGGAGGCTCGTCTGCTCTTACGTGGCTATTCGCAAATTTAAAAAGTATTTTAGTTATTTGTATTGCACTTATGTCCGGTCATAAAATTTGCCTATGCCGGCTTGGAACTCATTGACCAGTAGGTGACAGCCGTAGATTATTATTCGCAAATATTTTAATTTCTTACTCATATTGATTAATAAATATGTAAAGGATTTGTATTTTTAATATTATCTCCTATTTCTACATTACAATAAGGAAATCTAAATTATAATACTCGGTCGGAAATTAAGATTTTTATTTATTTACAAAAAAAAAACATTTTTTAGTAAATTTACTAAATTGTGTCATAATATTATCGCTAACTCTGATCCACGCCATCATACAGTGAATCTATATTATTCCGATAGCAAAATCTAACTTAGTTATGTGTTATTAATTGGGTAGAGAAACTAATTTACTTAAAACCTAAATGTTTGACGACCTTGTAGCGTAGTTGGTAGCGACCCTGCCTGCGAAGCAAGAGGTCCCGGGCTCGATTCCCGGCCGGAGCAGATACTTATGTGAGAGATAAATATTTGTACTCGGGTCATGGGTGTTATTGTGATGTGTTACGTGTCGTCCATGCCCACTTGCGACACAGATTAAAACCTATTGAGGGGGAAAGAGTGTGTCATCCATCCATCCATCCATCCATCCATCCATCCATCCATCCATCAGCCTTTGTAGGTCCACTGTTGGACATAGGCCTCCCCTAACTTACACCACTCTGACCGGTCCTAAGCCTTCTGAATCCAGCGGATGCCCCCTGTCTTCTTCAGGTCGTCAGTCCACTTGGTCGGGGGGCGTCCTATGCTCCTTTTTCCGAGACGTAGGCGCCATTCGAGGACCTTTCTTCCCCAACGATTATCGGTCCTTTGAACTATGTGGCCAGCCCATTGCCACTTCAGCCTGCTAATTCTTTGAGCTATGTCGGTTACCTTTGTTCTCCTACGGATCTCCTCATTTTGAATACGATCACGTAGAGAAATACCGAGCATAGCCCTCTTCATAGCCCGCTGCGCTACTCTGAGCTTGTGGATTAGGCCAAAAGTAAAGCACCTGAGTGTGTAAGCGTTTATTTATTTAAAATATTTTAAAATATATAGGTACACATTAATTTCAACAAAAGATTTATTCACGGTATGATAGCTTAAGTCTTGTTCTCACACCTACTCAGTTACTTAAACTGACATCTGTTGTTGATTAGCGGAACTAATTCACCACAAAATCATAAATTTAAAAAAATTGGTACACATAGATTTTTTTGAAGAAATAACGTATATTTCCGATACTAAATAGTCTCTTATGTCCCTCTATCGGGCACTTTCAGTATTTCTTGCTGTTATGTTGCGTATCAAAAAGTCCTATTTATTGATATCTCGGCTTGTAAGCGACGTATTACGATAAAACATATACCAGATTTTAAGTTAGACCACCAGTAATACAACTGTGAAAACTGCATTAAATTTCATCCAGTGGTTTTGGCGTGATGCGGTGTCAAACATACAGACAGACAAGATTTAAAAAAATGACAGATTTGCAATCTATTGCTCCTATTGAGTCCCCTGATATCAAATTTTCTTAAATATCTTCAATGTACAGACATTATCGAGTTACTGTTTTATAATATATATAGATTAAAAAGCAATATGTAAAATTTCAACACTTTAGGATAAATGGAAGTAGATCTAATTAGGCTTGCAAATTTTGACCCAAACAATAAACAGGACAAGCTAAATAAAACCGTTTAAAATTTCACCATAACTAAGCAATAACTGAAGATTGATGAAATTGGAATAATAAAACAATGTCCGGTCGTAACGATTCTGCTGCATTAAATAAGGCTTTGAATAATAAAGTAATTTAGTCGTAAATGTGATTTGAAGTAATATACCTGTGATTGTTTGATAGGGGCTGAATTGTATTTGAATAAAGTATGAATTACTGTTTCACACAGGTAGTTTTTTCGATTTCTACACGGTTTATTGATAACCTGGGTTTTTATTGGCCTTACAGTAACCATACCTTCCAGTTACGTACCCTGACAACAATATCCTCATTTGCAATATACTGTAAAATATCCGAAATGTGTTGTAAAAGTTAATAGGTAGCTGTTGATAATTTTACGGGTTCCGAAATAAAATCGGTACCCTTATAGTTTCGTCATGTCCGTTTGTCCGAGGCATAGCGCCGAGACCCTTAGTGCTAGAAAGCTGTTATTTGGTATGGATATACGTATTTATTAAAACTCCAAAATCGCGGAATAAAATATTGAAAAATATTTTTTTCTCAGGGTACCACCCCTACAGGTAACGTGAGGATAATTTTTTTTCTTTAAAATGCTAATTTTGGTTAGACCCGCCGACTAAACGGTTGGAGTTGGACAAGCGAAAAAATTCTCAAAAATAGGTTATAATATGATGAATTTACAAGGAAAATTCACGGCTATGTAAGCACTTACGTACTTAAGTTAATGAATTATTCATTAACTTAAGTACGTAAGTGCGTAAGTAGTCGATAAACTTACTACTTCGAAACCCTACATTGCGCGTGGCCTGAGACACACTTGCCCAGTTTTTAATAATAATCTATATTAAAATAAAAATGAAGAGTTTGTTTGTTTGGTTGAACGCGCTAATCTCAGGAACTACTGGTTTGAATAGAAAAAATATTTTTGTGTTTGATAGTCAATGCATTGAGGAAGGCTATAGGCTATATGAATAACTTCATATATAGTTAGTTTTTTTCACAATTAACGTGGGTAAAACCGCGGGGCACAGCTAGTTGTAAATATAAATTAAAACTATCAGTTAACTCTTTTTTTAACAAGCTTTTATTTAGCTTGCATTATTTGTTTGGGTCAAATCTTGCAGGCTAAATTAGAACTACTTCCTTTCATCCTATGAAGTTAAAATTTTGCATATTTATATGCTTTCGATGACAATACATTTTATTATAAGCATGACCTGATAATCCTTAAGGGTTGGCTCCAGATGAAGGAACTCTTCATCCGTTAACACCACATAAATAAAATACTATACACCTAGTTATGAATAGCCCTCTTTCCCCTACTGCTGTTTCAGCATTAGCATAGTTAGTTCTAAGAACGTAATGTGAAGGCTCAGCGAATGTGCTCGGCCCACCGGATGAGCCCACCATGGATGTAAAACAAGTATTAAACCAGCCTCCAAATCGGCAATACGTCTTTTTATTTCAGTCCAAATCCTGAACTTAATTAGTTTAATTTTAGTAATTATAATTGGTTACACGCTCCAAACCAAAAGTGGCGCAGCCGGTAGGATTTTCTCAAGTAAATTCGTGGTTAGCGCATTTTTCCGACGTCAAAATTCGTCAAGAAAAAGTGAATGTCGTCTACGCGAGTAGAGAAAATCCTTCGAACCAAATAAATATTCTTTTGAATCCTGAGTGTGAAATCATCGAGTATGGGAGTCGCAAGCGGTTGGTGAGTAGAACTTTTCGCCAGTCCTTTGTCCTTAAATCCTCCTGTATTTTTCAAATCATATTTTAATTTTAATTGTTATATTTGAGATCGAAACTTGCTCATGTAACATTCTTTTATTTTATAGTCAGATAGGGCTACATGAAATTATAAGGCCTTATCTTATTCTTAGAATTCTATTAATAGAAGCAGACAAAGAGTAAATAAGTGTCAGAGACTCTACATTTTAATATTGAATATTGTAATTTAATTGAACTAATAAGTATAGAAAATCATTTAAAACTCAATGATTAATATTTTTATAGACTAATATCGTCATTTTTCTTTTGCGATATATTTCGTAATATAATTTTTTTTACAACTTTTAAAAATTTTTGTGTTTTAAGTTGAATTTTTAAATTTTTCTTTTAATGGTGCATAAAACATTATTGTGTTTCGTGATTTTAATTGTGTGTTTTATTGTTTAATATAATGTGTGTGTGTGAAATTTAATAGGATTTTAATTAAAGTGAGTTGCTGCCTCTAATTAGTTTCTACTCTATTAATAATGACTACTACGACTACTACGACAGTCGAACCGGTTCCAAAAGAAATTATTGATTTAATTCCGTTGTTTAATGGTGATAAAAGACAGTTAAACCTTTATTTGCGAAAATGCCAATATTTGATTGATCGGTATAAAGGAAGTGTTGAACAAGATCTCTACGTTTTTAATGTTATAACAAGTAAACTAAGAGAGGATGCAGCTGCACTTTTATCGGAACGCGATGATATTGTTACGTGGTCCGCGTTAAAACAATTGCTGATTCAACATTTTGGAGATCCGCGTAGTGAAGCGTGTATTAATATAGAATTAGAATCATTAAAAATTAAATCGGGTGAAAGCTTTTTAGATTTTTGTAACAGAATTCAAGGTGTTCGTTCATTATTAATGTCAAAAGTGAATACGATCGATAGTAAGGAGTTAAAAAATGCTAAATTGGTGATTTACAACAACACGGCTTTAAATGTATTTTTATATAACTTACCTGAAAATATGGTGCGTATCGTTAGGCTCAAATCGCCTTCAACCCTGGAAGAAGCCTTAAGTATTGTCCTTGAGGAAGTTAATTTTTTAGAACAATATAATACGCGTAACCGCTTACATGGTAGTAACCAAATTTCGGGAACAGGTTCAGGGTCATCGGCAAACCATCTAAATGGGAACAAACCCTTGTTACCTTTTCAGTCTAAATTTAATTCTAATTATTCCAATAATTCTCAAAAATGGGTACCTCAACTAATGGGTCAAGGCCAAGTACCCAAGCCTGTATTCGGATATCGTCCTCAAACAAGTTTACCATTGCAACCGTTTGGTTATAGACCACCACAACAGTTTGGTTATAGACCACCACAACAGTTTGGCTATAAACCACCACAGCAATTTGGTTATAGACCACCTCAACCGGTTGGTTATAAGCCGCCTCAATTCGGTTATAGGCCACCCTTACAGTTCGGATATAAACCTCCGCAGCAATTCGGGTACAAACCGTTGCAACAAATTCAATCGAATATTCCTCCAGCACTGAAATCCCAGGATGTATCTATGAGAACGGCCCCATCAAAGCCTCAACAAGGTTTTTCGTTATATGAACTTAATATGAACGATTGTGAATATGAATACAATCCGTACGACTATGAATACAACCCGTACGAGTTTGAATATTATGACGAGACTTATAATTTTAACACAAATGACTATGACTACTCGAATGACTTAAATGACACGGAAAATTTTAACGTACCTAATAATGACTTAGAATCGACAAATAATAATCAGGATTTTCAGGAAAACGCCTCGATCAAGGAAAAGAAATCTTAGAAATAAATTGTGATCCGAATTTAAAGCTTCCCTACATTTATTTAGAAGAAATAGACGCAAAAATGATGATTGACACTGGTAGTATGAGATCATTCATAAGTCCTCGAAAGGCTTTTGAATATTTCAGTGAATATATTAGAAATGAAAATTTTGTAGTAGTGAGCACCCATGCTTCTAGCGTACATGATAAGGTAATTGAAATACCTCTTTTGCCTTCTTTTGCGACAGACTCATGGCATAAATTTTATATATATGACGTTGACGCACGATATGACGGACTTATTGGTAATGACCTTTTGGAACAATTAGGTGCAGTAATTGATTTAAAAAATAAAATAATTACAACTAGCACTACTTGTATTCCTTTAATTAATAATAACCTAAATTATATAATTGACATACCTTCACGAACAGAACAACGGGTTAAACTACCGGTCGATCAGCATTCGGGCGATGCTTTACTTAACTTTCATGAATTTGAAAATGGTATGCGTATGCCTAGCGCTATAGTCAACTGTGCAAATGGATACGCATATACAGTAATTCAAAATTGTTCAGATAGTCCTAAACGACTTAATATAAAAAATCCATTTCTGGTAACTAAATATGAAGATAATAATATTAATATTAATTTTATTAATAACTTAACTGACATTGAGATCGACAAACTACTTGAAGACAATTTAAATAAACTTAGGCTTGACCATACGAATGAAGAAGAACGTGAAAAGATTTATAGACTCTGTAAGGAATATAAGGACATATTTTACTGTGACCAAATTCCCTTAACATTTACGAATTCTGTAAAACATCATATTCGAACTAAAAACGAAGACCCTATATATGTGAAACCATATAGACAGGCTCCGTTTGTCCAAGACGAAATTAACAGACAAGTTGACAAATTGTTAAATGACAATGTGATTCAAGAGTCGCATTCCCCTTGGAACGCGCCGGTTCACCTGGTACCTAAAAAGATGGACGCATCTGGTGAAAGAAAATATAGGATGGTTATTGACTTCAGAAGACTTAATGAAATTACAATAGATGACAAATACCCACTACCAAATATTCATGACCTTTTTGACAAATTAGGGAAAAGTACTTACTACACTACCCTTGATTTAGCAAGCGGATACCACCAAATTGAATTAGACGAAAATGACAGACAGAAAACAGCTTTTTCCACACAAAATGGACATTTTGAATTCCTCAGAATGCCGTTTGGGCTAAAAACTGCCCCAGCCACATTCCAGAGAACAATGGACAACATTTTGCGTGGATTACAAGGATTGCACTGTATGGTATATTTGGACGACATTATAGTTTATGGAAGCAGCCTTGATGACATGATACAAAATTTAAGAACCGTTTTTGACAGACTTAGAACAACTAACATGAAAATTCAACTTGACAAGTCAGAGTTTTTACGCAAAGAAGTACTTTATCTTGGACATAAAATTACTAAAGAAGGACTTAAACCTAACGACGATAAAATCTCAGCTGTACTTAACTACCCTTTACCAACTACGACGACTGAAATTAAGAGTTTCCTTGGACTAGTAGGCTATTACCGACGTTTTATTAAAGACTTTGCAAAAATTACCCAACCATTGACATCCTGTTTAAAAAAGCGTAACAAAATTATAATTGACCAAAAATATACTGACGCATTTAACAAATGTAAGGAACTTTTGACGCATGCCCCTCTTTTACAATACCCCGACTATGACAAACCGTTTATACTTACGACTGACGCGTCCAACGTTGCTCTGGGTGCAGTTTTGTCACAAGGAGTAATTGGCAGTGATAAACCTATTGCGTATGCAAGTCGCACCCTTAGCGATACTGAATCACGTTATAGCACAATCGAACGTGAATTGCTTGCTATAATATGGGCTGTGAAACATTTCAGACCATACTTGTATGGCAGGAAATTTTTCATATACACGGATCATCGACCCTTGGTATGGCTTCGATCCCTAAAAGATCCTAGTAGTAAACTTACTCGTTGGAGACTCCGCTTACAAGACTATGACTTTGAATTAATTTACAAAAAGGGCAAACAGAATACCAACGCTGATGCCTTTTCCAGAATCAAAATTAATGCCTTAGGTACAGATGACGATAATCAATCGCTTATAGTTAATGTTGACGAATATCAGGAAAATAGTGTAGTTACGGAAAGACCCAAGTCTAACGAAGTATTAGAACGCAGTGACTCATCGACAATAACTATATCAGACTTAAGTCGGACCGCAACAGCTAGTAGTGTAGAGTTTAATGAGTCAGTTTTACCCGAATCTAGTAAATCGTATACAGTACATTCAACTTTAAATGAATCCACAGGGATACCGATTTTACACGAAGCTATAG
Source organism: Thymelicus acteon (assembly GCA_951805285.1). NCBI lineage: Eukaryota > Metazoa > Arthropoda > Insecta > Lepidoptera > Hesperiidae > Thymelicus > Thymelicus acteon. The sequence goes on along the minus strand of OX638229.1, from coordinate 7,428,567 downwards.
ACACTAAGCCTAATCAGATTTTAGTGTTCTCGTGGCTCAAAAATGAAATTAAAGTTAAGGATATCTCTATTGAAAAACAAAAGGTGCTAGAAGTTTTCCTTCCAACAGATAACACAGAGTTAGTAAAACAATTTTTAAAACAGTACATAAAACCAAAAATTAAATATTTCATTTACTTTGAGGATAAGGAACATCGTAGAATATTCAGTAACGTAATTATTCAAAATTTTATACAAGGTATTAATTTTTATGAGTGCACAGAGCGAGTGATATATGTTAAAGATGAGGGTGAACAGAGAGATATAATACTTAAACATCATGAAGGAAAGACATGCCATCGTGGCATTAAAGAGACATTAGTTAGGCTTCGTAGGAATTATTATTGGGATAAGATGCAGGAAACAGTAACAGCAATTATTAATAGTTGCGAGGCATGCCGGAAAATGAAGTATGATCGACGACCCATCAAACCTGTCTTACAGCTGACACAAACTCAGAATGCTCCGTTTCAGGAAATATTTATAGATCTATTTAGTATTGAAGGTAAAACTTATCTAACCCTTATAGACGCGTTTAGCAAATTAGGGCAGGCTATTGAAATTTCTAACAAATCTACTCCAGAAGTTGTCCGTGCTTTAATTAAATATTTTTCTTATTATGGCATTCCTAGAAAGATAAGTTCAGACCCAGGTACTGAGTTTAATAATGAATTAATGAAGGAATTTTTAAGCTTACATAAAGTAGAACTTCACATTGGCACACCTAACAACCCTAATTCTATGGGCTTGATAGAGCGATTTCACTCTACCCTAATTGAAATTTACCGATTGGCAAATTACGAAAAACGATGTACCGATGCGGCATCTATAATGACGTATTCGGTTATGGCTTATAACCACACGATTCACTCTATTACTGAACTTACCCCATTTGAAGTTGTTTTTGGACATACCGATGCGAACAATCCGTATAGTATAGAGTTAGAAAAGCAATATTTCCAAAAAATTATTAAAGATCATGCAAAACGGATCAAGGTTATGTATAGGCATCTTGCGGATAAGATGGTAGCGTTAAAGGAAAAGCATAGGGAAAAGAAAGGTGGTGAAGCTGTTAAATTTACTGAAGGTGAAACTATTTTTGCGAAAGATGTTAACAAGCGTAAAAGTAAAGATAAACCAAGATACGTAAAAGCGAAGGTTGTAGGTCAGGCAAAAAGAAATGTTTTACCCATACAAATTGGGGAGAGAATTTCTAAGACACCTATCAAAAATGTTAAACGCCCTCCACAGGTGGTGTGGCGTCCTACTGCTAGCGGTACCCACGCTGGGCCTGCATCTGCAAAACCTTGAAGGAAACCCAGGAATATTCCCGGTCAAGGAAGGGCAAGCTCATATTCAAACTGGTCACTGGACAATAGTTAAGGTCGTAAGTCTAGAACAGATTTATAGCGATTTAAATCGCGTATCCACTAACTACGAACAATTTTGTAAACTTATCGATTGGAATGCATCATATTCTCAGGAATTTACAGATATGAAAATTCATACGGAATTTATACGCGATCTCACTATAGAGAAATACCGACAACTTGTTCCACAGAAACGTTCTAAAAGAGGGCTAATAAATCCATTGGGTTCTGTTATAAAATTGATAACAGGTAATCTAGATCACGACGACGCAATTAGATATGAAAAACTTATTTCTGAGCTAAGCCATAATCAAATTATTATTTCAAAAAAATTAACAATAGTCTCCAAAATGTTTGACAGTTTTATTAATGTGACTGAAACAATAAGTCAGAATACTGTAAATCTTCACAATCGCCTAACAAAGATAGAAGGGCTTCTGAAAGATTTAAGTGGTAAGCAAAACAATTGGATTTTCTTAACTTACATCACAGGATTATTTTCGGTGTTCACGAGTAGCTTTCGCACTATCTTTGCAAGGTTAAGTGAAATTGAAACAGCATTAGCCTTAAGCAAAACCTCAATATTACATCAATCAATTGTTAATTCAACAGAACTATTGTATCATCTAAATTTGATTTCTCATCATGGAACTTTAGTGTATCCACCAATTGAAGAAAATTTATTGAAAATTGAGGAAACTATTTGTGTAAAATCTTTTGTAAAAAATAACCAAGTAACATTTATAATGGAAGTTCCACTTACCGATAATAAGTCCTATAATTATTTTAAGATATATTCCTTACCTATTTTCCACGAACCTGAAAATAAAACCTTAGCTATAATTCCTAAATATCCTTACATTCTGGCGAAAGGTCTTAAATACTTACCGCTTATAAAACCCTGTCGTCCATTGTCTACTGGCGATCAGCATCTATGCACTGTAGACAATCAAGCAGTATACTACGAACTTACCTGTGTGGAGCAGCTGATGAAATTCGACCGAGATCATAATTCCTGTGAACAACGAGAAATTCAAATCGAGGAGATCAGGGCTCAGGAAGTCAATGCCGATAGCTGGCTTCTGTATTGTAGATTAAAAACGACCTTAACAAAGCAATGCGGTGAAGATATCAGTAACCAACAAGTATTTGGCACTTACCTGGTAACCATGGATGAGCCTTGTGACCTGCAAATCAATGGAATTCACCTTCGTCATCGTATATTCGTAGAATTTGAAGTAGTGGAAAGGATTCCTATTGTCGCCTTGCCCCATTTGCGTATGGACAATACCACACAATACCGAGGGAGTGTAGTGAATATGAAAGGAATTAATTTAGATGAAGTGAAATACATGGCCTTTTCATTAAAACATAGTGAAGTGATAGAAAGTGTTTTGAGTAACCAAAAGAACTTTAGCTTCAGTGAAATTTTAGGATACGTCACTTTTACTTTAATAATTTCCAGTTCTATTGTATTTTTGAGTTATATAATTTGGCTAAAATCGCCTAAATGTTTATTGTTTAAGAAAAATTATCGGAATGATTCTTCACCCGAACCTTCCGATAATTTCCCTCTTAGGGTCGGAGGAGTTATGAATAGCCCTCTTTCCCCTACTGCTGTTTCAGCATTAGCATAGTTAGTTCTAAGAACGTAATGTGAAGGCTCAGCGAATGTGCTCGGCCCACCGGATGAGCCCACCATGGATGTAAAACAAGTATTAAACCAGCCTCCAAATCGGCAATACGTCTTTTTATTTCAGTCCAAATCCTGAACTTAATTAGTTTAATTTTAGTAATTATAATTGGTTACACGCTCCAAACCAAAAGTACCTACATATTTAATTATGATAACTCGTTCCAAAATTCATCATAAGCTGGTTATTGTTTTTTAAACTATTAATATACTATATGCATATTATTATGATGATGCTGAAGATTTTGAAAACGCTAAACACACCATATTAATGCACTTATCTTATGATCTATTATATTTATATTTATTCATTTATAATTACTATCTGTAGGACAACTTTTTATAATCAACAACTTTAATATTAAGTAATGTATACATAGTCTTATTTATTATTATTTCTTTTTTTTTAGTATGCCGATATCTACATATATGTATTTATATATAATTTTGTAATTTTTCTTTCTTTCACTTGTACCGCTTTCATTGTTCTCTGCACATTCCTAAGGTTGACTGGTAGAGAATGCTGTTTAGCATTAAGTCCGCCTTTTGTACCACTTATTTGTTAAGGGTCAATAAAGCATAAATAAATAAATAAATAAATAAGATTCGATGATAATACATGGAAATTAAGCTTAAGGCGATATCTACCTATTCATTGTAATAATGTACTACATTAGATGTCGTATTGAATATGACGGGATAATTACCTGTTCATTAATGCGCGTATCATTACCATATATTGCCCATTAAACGGATGGCTTTGTGTGACCTTCATGCAAACAAGCATTTGGCCATTCATCATTTTGTTATATTACAGTTTTAAACTCATATCTCAAGTCGAATTATATTCAGTTATATTAATGATCAACGAAATAATTTTCGAAAAATGACAACTAAAATGATCGTTAAACATAGATAATATAAAAATCCCATTCCATTTTCTTTGGTTCAACAATGCATTACGATGGACTTAGGGAGAAACTGCAAGAACCTACTATCGATACACCAGTACGTGAGACGTTTACTTCTTTGCCAGACTTGATATAAACAAGTTAATAGTTTCAATACACTGTTTTATAGAGTCAATGTATAGCTACATTGACTCTATAAAGCGATGTGTAAAATTTTAACTAGTTTGGATAAGAGGAAGTAAGTCTAACTAGACTTGACCCACACAAACAAAGTGAGCTAAATAAAACGGTTTAATAAAAGTTTTGTTGTTATATCCTTACAAAAAGCAAAGCAACAACCCATAATTGTCCCACTGATGGGCACGGGGTCTCCTCTCACAATGTGAGGGGTACAGGCCATAGTCTACCACGCTGGCCAAGTGCGGATTGGTAGACTTCACACACCTTTGAGAACTTTATGGAGAACTCTCCGGTGTGCAGGTTTCCTCACGGTGTTTTCCTTCACCGAAGCAAATGATAATTAACTTCTAAAACGCACATAATATTTGAAAATTAGAGGTGCGTGCCAGGATTTGAACTCGGGCCCCTCTGTTCGAGAGACCAACGTTAGAACCGCTAGGCTATCACTGCTTTTTTTATAATATCCTTACACTAGCTACGGAATTGTGTACCTCTGTCAAACAGAAACAAAACTACCTTTGTAAGAAACTGCACATCATGCACTAACGAGTGAACTAGCGGGCATATTAAACTTCTAAGTGCTTCGGCAATCAAGTCACACTTGACGGGTTGCTTCAAACTCGTTAATCCGTGCGTTGCCGACTAAGTTGTATATAATGCAGGCGATATTGATGCATTGAACAACGGCTCACGATACGGTTCGAACACTGTTTGCGATACACACAGTTACGCTTCGACCCCTAGTTCTGTAATGTGCACATAGTTATCTAAAAATAGTTCTTCCACCCTTTGTGGTAGGCGACGGTCCTCTCCTAGTGATTTAATTGATAGCACACTAATTTGAAAGAAAATGTAATAAAGTAATAGTTTGCGTCACATGAATTCTTAAAACAACCAGAACCGATAGTTTAACATGCTTTTTAAGAGCAGTACCTCTCAAAAGGGCTAACTGCAGTTGCCCAATGCGCCTAAATCAGCTATAAAAGTTTCTAATAAATATCATACTTAGGTATATAAACGGCCCTTGAAATACAACGTCCCTTACGAATAACTCTGCAGCCAATTAACGCCACCTGCGTTTTAATTGATCGTCATTATTTACTCTGACTGTAATTTGTTAATAGGTAAAAAAATATGTTCCATTATGACGTGCATTTGTATCCGTAAAAAGCAAAATTATTTATTTGTTCCATTATATCATACTTACGTACATATTTGCATATTTGAGGACTCCAATAACGATTATACCTAAGTTTTCATCTATATCTACCTATACAAATAAATAAAATTGGAGTGTCTGTTTGTAATATTAAAATAACCGCTTTTTACTAAGTGCATTTGGATGTATTCACGATACAAAACAACATTTTTTAAAAATTTTGTCTGTCTGTTTTTTCCGGCTAATCTAATGGCTGGACCGATTTTGACGGGACTTTCACTGGCAGATAGCTGATGTAACAAGGAGTAACTTAGGCTACTTTTATTTTAGAAAAAAAAAATAGTTTGTTAGGCGATACGAAGTTCGCCGGGTCAGCTAGTTGGAAATAAATTCCATAGGTACCTAAGAACAATTTCAAGGCCTGCATCTGTGAACAGAAACGCATACGTATGATCTTTAGCTGAAGTGGAGCAGGTGCCGTGGTGGCCATGAATATTAACATCCATGAATATTCAGACGTTTGCACATTTCTTGCTCGAGGCGCGCTTTTCAAATGGCACACATAATTTACTTCACGCATATGGGGAAAGACTGAATTCCTTATATTAAGAAGCTTTTCCCAGCTGAGAGGAATTTTTGAAAGAATGATGAATGATCAATGATCAATAACTTTTATATTCATACTAATTTAATCAAAATAATCTAAATTTTACAAAAAAAATAGACTTCAAAGAACCAGCCTTCAAAAAACATATAGTTACCTACTTAAATCGCCATAAGTATACCTAATTAAAGAGTTACTTCAATTCCTCATAAACCTCATCATCATAAAAATGTGAAAAAATGGGACCTAACGATGAGCGATAGTTGTAAAAAACGATCGAACTATCGATAGTTCCAGCTATTGTAATACATCGATAGGCGATGGTAGATAGGTCAATAGGTCGATAGGTATTCAATCGCGACGACGCGGTTTCGAATGCACAATACCGCTCGCCTACTATGGACTTTAATATTGACGCCTTGCTATCGATAGCTACTATCGTCCGTCGCGTCAATAGTATTCAGAAAGTATTCTAGTTACCTTCGATTGCGCGACTGTCGCGACACGGTCTTTTCTGAGTAGGATCAACATGTACGAGTAATTACAACTATTGTTTTTTAAGCAGAGGCGACATGTTTTCTTTTCTTCGATTGGCAAATTTCGATTACCCAATTTTTTATTGTAACTGTATTACTTTATTGTTAAGAGAATTGAATTAGGGAAAAAATAAATATAAATATGTATAATTTCCATTTTAACCCCCGACGCGCGACGTCTAAATAGTTTTCCGTGAAAATGTTTTTTTTTAATTCCACTGCTGTGCGCCGCGCTTCCTGGAATAGCCACGCCCGCGCCATGCCTTCGCGCCGGACACAATTTAACGCCAAACAAAAATGTTTGATAGTTCAATAGTTCGATACAATAGTATCGATAGTTTATCTGCGACGACGAATGAATTGACCATTCGAATACATATGAGAGCATTAGTCGATTCATTCGATTGTTTTTTTTTTACAACTATCACCCATCGCTAATCTGGAGACCCTTTTGCATAAAAAAAGAATATTCCAAATCAGTTAAAACTAGGAGATGCCTTATCGCCTGTATTGTTTAACTTAATAAGGCAAGTCCTAACACAAGACGGAAAAGTACGAATGAATGGACTACAGCAGATGATAGGGTATACCGATAATCTAGCACTATTAGGAGAGGAAAAGAAAGAAGTAATAGAGGCGGTAAAAACATTGAGAAAAAAAGCTGAAAAAGTTGGTCTTAAAATTAATGAAGAAAAAACAGAGTACTTACACATGCAGCGTTACAAGAATGTTCAACTAGCCAGAAATAACTTAAAAGTGGGAGACTATTCTTTCAAAGCACCATAATAGACACGAACAACAGGGAAGACGAAATAGATATTAGAGTACAGAATACCTTACGCTGTAGTGCCTCCTTAAACAAAGTACTAGTGTCCTGTCTCCTAAGCAGAAAAACAAAAATCTGAAGCCTGTTATATAAGGGTAAGCACGCACTGCGAATTTTCACCGCGCGATTTTTTTTCTGATGATTATTAAATCGCGTACTACATACATAACCAACACGATTATTTTTTCGCAAGTGCGTGCAGCTTCATACAACATCCATATCTCACAGAATTTTGCGGAAAAAATCGCGCGGTGAAAATTCGCAATGCGTGTTAAGCCTAAATGTGAGACATGGACACTCACCTGTAAAGAAGAGCATAAGCTTCTTGTAACAGAACGAAAAGTACTCCGGAAAATATTTGGACCAGTTAGAAGAGACGACGGAAGCTCTTAGAATTTTATTAAGCTCTTAGACGGAAGAAATTTGGAAGAATAAGGAGCTCAAAGAACTAATAGACGAGCCAAACATCATTGGGGAGGCACATCAGCTACGCTGGCTCGACCACGTAGAGACAGTAAGGGAGGATCGGGCAGTCAAGCAAGTGTAATTGAGAATACTGAATGGTCGAAGACCCGTGGGGCACCCCAAATACCGATGGTGGGATAAACCCATGATGTGTCTGTTTGTAATATTAAAATAATCGCTTTTTACTAAGTGCATTTGGATGTATACATGGTACATATACCAAAACAACATTTTTTACAATTTTTGTCTGTCTGTCTGTTTGTTCCAGATAATCTCTGAAATGGCTGGACCGATTTTGACGGGACTTTCACTGGCAGATAGCTGATATAACAAGGAGTAACTTATTCTACTTTTATTTTAGAAAAAAATAGTTTGTTAGTCTACGAAGTTCGCCGGGTCAGCTAGTTAAATAATAAATCGGTTGGTAAAAGACGGTGTTCTGAGGTAACAATGTTTCTTACTACTATATTTTATTTAATTTTAAAATTTAAAAAGACCCCGATAATTTTATTTTTCATTATACATAGCTAAAAACCATCTCGATCACGTAAGCTTTGAAACAAAAAAAACGCATCGTAATTGGTCCATTCGTTTAGGAGCTACGATGCCACGACAGACACACAAACAAACAGATACGTACAGATCCTGCACCTTACCCCATTTAATCTTACTTTATTCAGCTCTCCACATCTTAAGGTTGTATGGAAGAGATCGGTGTGTAGCGATAAGACCGCCTTTTGTACCTCATGTCGACTTCACTTCTCTAATTCTAGATTGTTTTTGTATTATTTTATTGGTGTACAATAAAGAGTTAAATAAATAAATAAAACACGTCAAACTATTTGCGTCGGGTGTTAAAAAAACAAAACGAATTGACCTTCTCTTTTTGAAGTCGATTAAAAATATAGATACAAAATGCGGTAAGTACTTAATTGCATCCATAATACGCACTGGGGTGTTGGCAGCACGTTTTATGCGATAAATAGCACTTTATGGGCAGTTAAACACTTGTTATTCCACCGCATATAAGTATCTCTTTAACACTATTAGCGAGAAATAATAACGTATTGCTTCACGCGCGCTGTACGACTGTATTCCAATAATTACTTACACTGAGGTTTTATATTTTCATGTTAATATGGCGTACACAAAATGGGTTGACTTATCTTTTTGCCATTATCTGCACATCATTTGCTGCACATCTATCAATCATTTTTACCCCCGACGCAAAAAGAGGGGTGTTATAAGTATGACGTGTCTGTGCATCTGTGTGTGTGTATGTCTGTTCGTGGCATCGCAGCTCCTAAACAAATGGACCGATTTTTTTTATTACAATGCTGACGTGATCGAGATAGGTCTTAGGTACAATTTATGAAGAACTGTTCGCGCGTTTTTCATGTTTAAAGTTCATCAGCTCTTTTTTTGGTGATAATAAGTGTCGAGGATTTTAAAATTTTAAAATTTACAGTTATTATAAGCCATATATTCATCAGTTATATGTGACAGACAATAAAATTATAGCATCGTAGCTCCTAAACAGATGATCCGATTTTGATTTACTTTTTTTTTCAATAATATTAAAATATCATAGTTCAAACCTATATTACATTTGAAATCAGCAGGATACCCCACTCCTCACGAACTCATAGTAGAATCCATAATGGTCGTAGCGCACATATCAACTCTGAAAGGGATCGTCACCGGATCGTCTCGCCGTCAACCAAGCATCAACCTAACGTAAGCGCGTTACCAACCGACCAGTAGCTCCGAGTCGACGCCGCGCTTACGGCTCGCCGGCCGCTGGTTGACAGCTAGGCGGGTTGCAAATTCAATAAAACACAGACGCAGCGGTAGCCGTGGCGCGGGGCGTGCACAAGGAAACGGAAAGTCGAAGGATAGCGTACGGTGAGACGTAAGCGCGGGTACGGCAAGTCGTCCACGCACCGTACCGCGGTTCGTGAGCTTGTCTCGAGGCGAGGTGATTACGTTACGATTCCGATAAGTGTGCTTTACAGTAGGGAATTTCATACAAAGAATACTGAAATGCAAGAGTTGATACGTTTACGCTCCGTTTACGAGTTGATATAATGTGTGCTACGACCTTTTCGACAGACCACTTTGACAAATAGAGTGTTGCTATCTATATCAGAAAATTAATGGTGAGGGTTATGTGTCGATATTTCAGTATCGACACTTGATTCAGCGTGAAAGTGAGCGTTGAGAAAACATTTTGTTTAGGCGTGCAATGGAAAACCTTTAGTTGTTATTAAAATAGTGTTTTATTAATGTGTTCGTATATTTTCTTATCTAATTAAAATACCTTCTGTTTAATGATTCGATGCCAGCTAAAATCAATAAACATAAGATCTAATTAATTTTAATGAAATTCAGTCATATTTTAATTAAAAAAAAATATAAGATAGAGTTAATTTGATTTTGAAAGTCACGCAAAATATCGATAGCAACATTTTCATAATGTCGACAAGAACAGCAATGCCTCTATGCCTTGGCAACATTTGTGCATTTGAGTTGTCAAAGTGGTCCGTCGAATTATGACTGATTTGACTATACGCAGTGTTCTGTATTGTATTGCGTTTGAGTTGTTTGATTCTGAGATTGCTACATTTATAACTTTTACCCGTTCCTATTCATAATTACTATGTATGTAGAAGTTGTGTGGAATATTTTCAAAACTTCCTTTTCAATGGTCACAGTGTCCGCTTTAATAATACTTCGGGCATGGCATGTCAAGGACCTAGATGCAAGAATAGACCCATCTTCAAATATAATATCTAAAAGCGATTTACTCTATCAAATGTGTTAAGTATATGATGCCGATTTGCCGATGTCTGTCTGTGACATGTTTAATAAATACATATAAGTTTTTCTTTGTATTATACATATTATAATGGCTTCGATAATTAAGTTTACCTACAGGAAAAGACGAAGTTACATATTCTAAGTAACAATATCAGTTTCAGCAACAACAAACATTACTAACAAAACGGGAACGTTTACAACGAAATTAAAGAAGTTTCGGGTGAAGTTTTTCGTAATGTTATTTCGAAATATTTATGAAATGAGATTGCGAATGAGTTCCATTAAAGCGTACGCTTCTTTGTTTAATTACACAATGGCACATGAGCTGATGCGGCCTGCAATGCGACACGCTAGCTCGTAGTGCGGGTCAAGTGTGCATCTTATTCCAGCCATTTGAATTCAGAAACATACTTGACCTACGCTGTGAAGTGCGACGTAAGCTCTGTTTATCCCGGGCGTAACATCAACGAAAAATGCTGTTATTTCAGAAAAGTGCCACTCCTTCAAAATATAAGTAAACGACCGATTTAGAAGGTACATGTATTATAAGACTGTGGTTTACCCGTCAGTTCTTAAATGAGGGTAATCGTATAGACGATTTATTTTAAGAATATAATTATAGTATCTAATTTCAATAAAATAATTCTCACACGGTCACACTCCTATAGGTACTTGTATTCCCTCAGTCATAGGTAGCATGATAAACACAACAAATGAAAAATCATAAATATCCGCGACCCGTGAACGAATGTTAATCTTTCACATAAATAAACGTATCTGCCCGGCCGGAAAACAACGGCGAGGGGGGATATGCAGGCAGGGTCACTAGTTCTCTATCAACTAGGCTAAAGGGTCATCAATGATTTTATACCTTACTAATCGTGGTTATATTTTTCTACATTCAGGTGCTCACGTAAAATAGACGTGAGAGGCGAACAATATGCGCCTATATTGTGTCTATTCGTTTGGACTAACTATCTATTGTTGAAGCACGGGTGCAAAAAGGTTGGTATTTTTTATATGATTTTTAATACCTACGGTAACAAGAGTTTGCTTATATGCTACTATTTATTATTAAGCAGTTAATTTCTTACATGTATACTTCTTGCTTAAACCACAGAAGACATAATAGTACTTACCAATGGCAAACCTAGGTATGTAACCTATTCTGTTAGTAGTGTTTTGTTAGTAGAGTTGAAGAACCAAACGACAAGCAAGGTCACAGATTTCATTTTCACCAATCGATCACGGGTGATACTGATTAATATCCATGGGCTCCATGGCTGTGGCAACTACTAACAATTGGATTGTCTGTAAGTCGGATATTTTTTTTTACACAAGTTAATGCTTGACCACAAACCCACCTGATGGTAAGTGGAGATGTGGTCCAAGGTGGTGAGCTCATTAACTTAGTAAAAGCCTATTCACTCTTTTCTTGAAGACTTCCACGTCATAGGCAGTCGCATTTATATTGCACATTAACTTAGTAAAAGCCTATTCACTCTTTTCTTGGACTTCCCCGTCATAGGCAGTCGCATTTATATTGGACGACACTACAACGACCTCTTTATGTAGGAACATTATTTATATTGTGCACACGTGCACACACGCAAATAGCGCGTGCGGGTGGAGTAAATATTAAAGGTGTTGTCACACCAGTAAATATTATCGTGTAAATAATATTTAAAGATAACTTTAAAGTAAAATTTCAAAAACCCTCGATAGTTTTAGTAACACTAAACATAGCTAAGAACACTCTCGGTTAAGTCACCTTTAAAACAAAAAAAACTAGATCAAAATCGGTTCATCCGTTTGGATGCTACGATGCCTCAGATAGACGTACAGATCCACAGATACACAAATACACAGACAGAGATGCACAGGCGCATCAAACTTAATAATACCCCTCTTTTTTGTCGGGTGTTAAAATAAATTGGGCCACCGCTGGGAAACACACCAAGTATTTGTTTCCAAACGTTACAACTCTTGAAAAGATAGATGCGTGTTTTTCGTTTTGAATGTATTTCTCGATTACACCAATGAATAATATAAATAAAATTGTAAACGAATTTCTTCTTATTTCCTTATTGTATCCCTCGTTATCCATCGTTTTCCTCTCCACCTAATTCACCCTTCTGTTGTGCACTGAGAAAGAAAATATCAAATTCTGTAAAGGTGACGTCGGCAAACGCCAAGGAAACGTACTGAATATTACGAAAAAATAAATAAAAAATATTGTTTCCACATTTTAAGTTAGGTCTAATTAAGCCAGTTTTTTGTTCGGAGAATTTTGGTTTATAATATAGAACAAGCTTTAGGCTACGTCCGCACAGACAGGCGGCTTGCTTAGCGCCTAGAGCAGCGTTTCTTAACCCCGGGTCGCGACCCAAAATCGGGTCGCGGGCGATACTGGGATGGGTCGCCATATTAGCACACTTAATAGATAAATAATCAAAATTAGTAACTCAGATGAGATAAAATAGATTAGGATCGATTATTAATTTCGAGCTTAAATGACGTTGGTCGTTTTAAGCGTCGTAATTGCCGACTTCCTAACTGGAACCCACCGTACTATCACTCTGGTACTATTGACTATTGCGGATTGCACGTGGTAGGCTGCGGTCCGGAAGGGGGTGACACTTGACACGGCGAATGCGCAACTCGCTCGGAGACAGCTCAGCTCAGCGAGTAACTCAGTTTCTGGCATGTATGTTGATGAAAGCACGCTCTTTTTTCTCCCGATTTCAAGCAAATCATGTGTAGTTTAATTACTACCGATAGTACTACAAAGTTATGTTTACTGCACTTGATAAAAAACTTCTAGTATAGTGTCTCATTCATGAAGTTTGTCTCTTTGTGTGAAGAGAATTTTCATGACTTACTGTTTTTAAAAGTTTAGAAATAGACTTGATCCACAGCATGACATGCGGTGTGTACTTGCAATAAACATAACACCACGTATAAATATTCTTTGTTCTAAAATACAACACCAGGGTAGTCACTAATTAAAATTAAATTGTGTCAACCCTAATTAAAATAGTGACAACCCTCGGGTTATATTTTATTTTGATTTTTGAAGTGAAAACTTCTTTAGCATCGTTGTCATTTGAAAGTCGATGAATCGAAAAAGCGGCAGTAAAAAGAAACAGACACATAAATTCATAAGATTTAACGTGGGAGAAAATGAGATAAGATGCATTATACAGTATTTCTTATGTTCGTGGTTCTTGTTTTCAAAAAAAAATTAAAATTTGGGTGGGGGGTTAAGGGTGGGTCCAGTAAGGTTTATGTAATATAGTCTGGGGAGTCTACGGCGGGTTGGAAATGTTGTCAAAATTTGTCTATGACGCACCGTTTCCAAGATATACCGTATTTTCAGTTTTTCAAAAAAAAAAATTTTTTAATTTAGGTGGGGTGTTGGAGGTGGGTCCAGCAAGATGTATGTAATAGGGACTGAAGCGGGTTCACGGGGGGTTGGAAATCGTGTCAAAAATCGCCTAGAACGCACCGTTTCCGAGATATCCGGGATTTCCGGTTTTGTTTTTGTGTTACTTAAAAAAGCGCTAAGTTGTATTTATAGATGGTGCGAGGAACAAGATAGAAGATTCGTTGAATGAAGATAGATGGCGCTAGCTGCTCATTTTACTCTTTATATTATGTTAAGAGATGGTGATAGTTACCACTGTTTTATTTTTATTTAGTACGAGTAACTGCCCTCGCTTTGCTTCGGTTTCCTTATTTTTTTACACCTTGAGTTACATTATTGGAGTTTTATTAAGGATCCCTACTTTTTTTGAAAATATAATATAGCCTATGTTACTCGGGGATAGTGTAGCTTCCTAACAGTGAAATAATTTTTCAAATCGGTTCAGTAGTTTCGGAGCCTATTCAATGCAAACAAAAAATCAAATCTTTCCTCTTTATATATTAGTATAGACAAAATAGTTTTTGAAAGATAATTCAAACTGATACACGTTATTAAATTAATGCCTTTATTTTTGAAGGTTTCTGTTTTACTTTGATTTGAATAAAGAAAACTTAATTAAGTTTTTTTTTATATTTTATAATGACATAAATTTTAGAAAAATTAGTAAACCTGTTAGTAAACCTATAATTGTATTATCTCTGGAAGATAAATAAAACTTTAGGGTCGCGGGCTTCAAATATATTTATATTTTGGGTCGCCAGCTAAAAAGGTTAAGAAACGCTGGCCTAGAGCCTAGTTAGTCACCTAGCGACTAGCTTAGTAAAACAAACGATCTAGAGTGTTCGTGACTGGCCGCACTGCGCGCTTGGTGCCTAGCAACGCGCTTAGCGTGTATCGAAGTAAACAAACGTGTTGGTTTTTGTCATTAGGCGCTAGGCATTTTTGAAGCAAAAATGAGATTGACAGTCGGGTTGTCATGGATATAATATTATTGATGAATGTCAATGGGCTGAAACGAGAAATTGTTGCATTTATTTCATTAATTTTGTACAAAGATCATACAATATATTTTGTAAGATAGAAGATTTATAATATAGATTTTGTAAGATATTTTTGAGAGTGACATTTCGTCAACGTGCCGACAAGCAAAATGACCAAGGCACCTAGCGACCCACCACGCAAACCACCTCTCAGTGCGGCCACCGTGTTTCCTAGCAAGTAGCCAGAATGCAAACCACTAGTATCTAGGCGCTAAGCAAGCCACCTGTATGTGCGGACGTAGCCTTACTTTTTCCAAATCATAGTTTTCTGAAAGTAACGTGACAAAAGAATCAAGAAGATCAAAGAACACTAGTGATAAAAAGCGGCCAAGTGCGAGTCGGACTCGCCCATGAAGGGTTCCGTAGCAGCAAGTAACATAATATAAAAGTTCTTGTAGTTATTTGTAACTTTGTTCGAGGTAAATTGAGGTTTACGATTTATGACGTATTAAAAAAACCACTTACTAGATCTCGTTCAAACCAATTTTAAGTGGAAGTTTGTATGGTAAAGTACATTGTTTATTTTTTTTAGTTTTTTCATTCTGTTATTTTAGAAGTTTCAGAGGGGGAACACACATTTTACCACTTTGGAAGTGTCTCTCGCGCAAACTATTCAGTTTAGAAAAAAATGATATTAGAAACCTCAATATCATTTTTGAAGACCTATACATAGATACCCCACACACACAGTATGGGTTTGATGAAAATAAAATTTTTGAGTTTCAGTTCTAAGTATGGGGAGCCCCCAAAATTTATTGTTTTTTTTTTCTATTTTTATGTGAAAATCTTAATGCGGTTCATAGAATACATCTACTTACCAAGTTTCAACAGTATACTTCTTATACTTTCGGAAAAAAGTGGCTGTGACATACGGACGGACAGACAGACAGACATGACGAATCTATAAGAGTTCCGTTTTTTGCCATTTGGCTACGGAACCCTAATAAAACCGCCAAAACTCAATTTGAGATTCAACACAAATACTTAATATTCCCTACATAAACCACAACGCGAAACCTACAAAAACAAAAACAAATGAGCTTCCATACGTAATGTACATAATGCAAAATACCATAGCACTATCCCTCGATACGAATCTGTGACAATACATATTTGTTTCCTAAACAAAGTGGCCTGCCTTTTATGCAGGACGTGATTCAAATATCACGTGAGCAAATAAAACCGTACCGTCTGACACCCATTGTTTATCCTGAATGAATTATAATAAAATATGCGAATATCCTGTCCGTGGCAAAGAGGAGCTATTAAAAATGACGCGATTGGCTTGAAGCCAAATCGATTTGTAACTGCCGCACAAAAAGCAATAAAAGTTGGACGTGCATACATGATAGCACCGGAAAAATAGCTGCATTCGTCATAGTACATTGCTTCCGTGATAACATTGAAATACCTCTACACTTCAATGGGCCATGACCTCATTCTGGACAAATGAAACAGCCACAAATCAATACGTATTGCCGTTTCAGCAGCCCGCACAACCTGTAAAAGTTAAACGAGGAACTATTCCATTGCATTTTTGCAAAATACCATGTTGTATCAGCGTTTATTTTTTTCAAGCTGATACACCGTATTTTACCTGTTGCGCTGATGTACTCGACTACGTTTTTCTAATAGAAATAAAAATTAACTTCGCAAAAAATCTAGATTTCATTCTCACTTTTTCCAGGTTGATTTAAAAATTAGGACTAAAGAATAGTAATAAAAAAATCCAAAGTTAAATTATGCTAAAAAGGCTGAACATCATGCAATGTATAACATAGGAAATTCATTATGACTTTTACGAAGTAATACAAACGTTAGGTAAGGTTATTCAAATAAATGTTCCGTACAAACAAAATTAATTTGGGCAAGAAATTGGGGGTCGCAGGTAGGTCGGAATAACCTTTGTGGCCTTGTTCTGAGATGAATACGGGAGAATGTGACTGTGGGCGATATATGTTTTACTATAGAAAATAGATCTATTTTTTGGCTAAGAATAAAATTAAGTAAATCTTATCTTTAAATAGGTTGTCTCAAAACCAAGATTAAATTAAGATTGAAGATATTGTCAAACGTGAACGCATTTTATGTCTACAGAATCTTTTCTGTGCACAAGATTATTTATAGTAAACTTGACACTATGCTATCACTAGCCCTTACGGTTTGAGTTGTTCCACTCGGATGGTTTGAGTAGAAATCTTTTTTACATGCTTCGGTGAGGAAAACGTTCTCAATAATGCTCTTAGTAATCTCAAATGTGAGTGAATTCGGACTATTTGCACTTGTCCAGCAAGTAGCCATTTTCCTTAAAGTCCTAAAAGGAGGAGTATAAAGGAAGATTCTGTATGCTTACAATACTCAGAATCAATAAAAAAATTGTACAACTACTTCTACAAATCGAACAATAAAAAATTATTTTATGTATAGTATCTACTTGATTTGAAAACCTAAGCCGAACAATTAATCATAATTTTAGTATAATGCTGACTGAAATGAGAAATACTGCAATAGTAACAAGATACAGAAATTATTGTTATACATAGAAAGTTCTTCAATATAATTATTATACATACCTAGGTACTATAGGAAAAATAACTAAATCTAAACTGTGATAGAACGACGTCTGCCGGGTCAACTTGTATTAGATAAACATAAGGATAATTAAGTATGAAGTAAGTAGTTCAATAATAAAAAATGATATATTTTCAACGCAAAAAAATTATAATCGTAAAAATTTCACTCGGCATCATTAAAAAAGGCTGAAAGTAACATTTGAAAGCTTTGAGAAACATGAGTATCGACAAATGAATACAACAAAGCAACGATATAAAAATATCTTATAGCTGACACGTCAAATATGCTACCTAAGATATCAACCGTCAAATATGCTGCGTAAGATAGTATAATAATTTACAACAATAAATCCTAATCGATGCACGCTATTAATTTACTTGGCTCGCTCACTTACGTAATTATCTATGGTTCTGAGCTAAATGTATTGCAAATGTATCAGTTAAGTTAATGTGGTTTTTGATCATTCTTTAGTAAGACCTTGTGACGTCAATAAAATGAAAGAATTATTCACATTTATCACTTTGCTACCTCTTAATAATTTTTGTTTCTAAAAGGATTTCGGTAATTGTCTACTGTCTGTCAAGGCTATACCCAACTTATTAAATTTTATCGGAGCTTGTTTTGTAAATAACTTTTTGTATTGTATTTGCATTAATTCTAGTTGGCTGGTTTTAACAAGATTTATTATAGGATTTAAATATAATAATTTTATTATAGAAGTGAGAAACTGGAGCGGATCTAGGAACAACAAACTGATGGTGTATTATGGCAAAAAAAGTTTGGGCGCTGCTCATGATTTTGTACACTGTCGTGATGCCTTATTTAGTAATGCAGTAAGCATGTGGGTAGGTCCTTTCCACACGCATTAGTATTTATTATTAATTAATGAAACAATCTGCAATATTATGCTGTTGAAACTATTCTCCACTGGTGGTCGCTATTATCAAGCAATATATAATATTTACACAAAGGGTGTTAACCCGTGCCTTACTTAGTTACAAGTACTGTAATTTATTTTATTTTACTTTTATTGAATTTGTTACTGTCACACCTTTGAGAGCATTATGGAGAACCCTCAGGTGTGCAGGTTTCCTCATGATGTTTTCTTTTACCGAAGTAACTTATAATACGCACATAATTTTTGAAAATTAGAGATGCGTGCCAGGATTCGATCTCGGGCCCCCACGTTCGGGACACCAACGTTCAAACCCCTAGGCTATCACTGCATCGGTACTGATAATAATTTTATATTTATCCGCAAACAAATCGCATTCAGGGTTTGCATCCAGAGGGAGAATTTTATTATGAAAGTAAAAGCATGCAATCCTGTATTAACAATAATTTATGTCAAAACCATTAAATGTTGGAAACGAATTCTTTGCTTTCACAACCCTCTAATTGCTAAATATTCCAGCCTTCCGAAACCTTTTTCGATAAAACTGTACAGCAATAGTGCGCATTTGCCGCCGCCATTATGTCACGTCACCCGTGGCAGCTATTAGTTGTGCACGCCAGGTTACAATTTACCTGACAAGCTACAGCTTGCCTCCGCGGGAGCAGGGTTTTCAACACCGACTCCGCGAAACTGGCAACTGTGTTGTACCAAAGTAAATATAGTGCTTTTGTTTTACTAATGTTTCGAGGCAAACTTGGTAAGACGTAAGACGATAAATGAAAGAAGAAGAAATACGGATGATCTCGAAAATATTGTTAAAATTGACTAAATTTTATTGATAGGTTTTTGACGTGATAACGTCTATTAAAACGATGAACGCCGAGCGCACGCACGAAAAAATGTAGCGTTCCGCGAGCGAGAGAGCGGCAAAAGCGAGAGAGAGGCACGATCGGCTACGATCGGCGTATCGTAGCCGATGCCGTAGGCGAGCCGTAGGCGATCGTAGTTGAGTGGAGCGGAGCGGAGCGGGGTGGGGTGGGGCGGAGCGGAGCTTTGTCATGACGTTGTCACGTTAAACTACCGTCCGTAAACCGACTTTACAGACAACCATTGTTTTTGTTTTATTATAACGAAAACTACATTTATATTGGTTTTCATATTTTTCGGCAATGATGAAATAGGTCAGATATGAAATATTTTTTAAAGGCGGAATTGACCAATGACCCACCAATTGTTCATCATTCGTCAACTAATCGATGTTGTTTACACGGATATACATTAAAAGTATTTGATTGAAATATTCTTAGTAACAAATGTTATTTCTTGAACAAACCTTACACTTACCTAGCTACTTAATTCCATCGGACCATTCAAACTCACTACAGGATCCATTAAGATTGACGCGTGATCGCTTAAGAGGATAGCGGAGAAGCCCAAACCAGATGGGTATCGCACGGTGGGCTTAACTCGTGGACTTATGTAAGCTTCCAAACATAAAGGACTTGTAAGGATTTTACATTCAATTAGCTCTATAAATAGGTATGTAATTGAAATCATCTCTTAAGATCAGATTACATTTTATTGTGGGAGAGAAATTAAATTAGATTATGTCTCGTAATCTATCTGTCTATCGTATGCGATGTTCTCGGAATATATTGGACAAAAAGTTGTGATTTGGTCCACATACGAGTATTATGTATATAGAGAAGCGATTAAAAATGCTCAGTTTCTTTATAACATCTGACAAACGTCTAAACAAGCCATCTCGAAATATAAATATTCGGCTCAGTAACTTGCTGTGGAAAAGAAATAGGGAACTGGTTCTACGCCACTGATTTTAAGATAAAAAACAAAAAAAATAAAAGTGCATCATGATCGCATTGGACTGGACACCAATGTACGCCCACTAATATGATAAAGTTGACTAGGTTTTTTTGTTTGTGTGAAAGTGTAATCTCTGGAACTGTCAGTCGGATTTAAAAAGCTATATTTCTGTGAGATAGTCATATAGCTGAAGAAGGCTGTAGGCTATATTTTTAAAATTTCTGATAAAAGGTAAAAAAAAAAATTACTTCAGGGCTATTTAAGACTTAGGTACCCGAAGCAAAACGAGGAAAGCGAGTTACTAGTTACAATACAATACACATATTTAATGTAAATCATTCAAAACCATTCTCTGGCTTTTTTCCAGTTACACATTTTACATTTTAACATTATGGAACCCTATCCACGAGTATCCACGATCCATTTCGTCATCGATCGGTTTTTATGTTATTGACGTAACGAAAAACAAATAACATTGAAAGAGTTAACCGTAAAATAAATATCTGTTCAGATAGGAAGTCAAAACTGATGCTCGTGTAAGTAGTCGTTTTCCCGTCGAGCCGTTTGAGGGCCATTATGTTGGAAACTGTATTTACCGAGCGAACTCGACGTCAGGCCCATAACAATGATAACCTTTCGAATCGAATCCGATTCAAGTTATAATTCAACAAGTTATTGGCGGCAGTGAATGAAAGCCGAGAATAATCTAGCATAATACAAGCTGGGGACCGTGCAGGTGGCGGGCGCGGTAATGGCTTCGGCGACTTGATGAATAGCCGAGAACGTGGTTCGGGAGCAAAATACGCCATTCTATTGGCATACCCTCTAAAATATTGCCAAAATCGACCGTTCAACATGAACTAATTCAATGTATAGATTGATTTACTCGCCTCCGATGCGAAGCGTTTACAAATGGTTTAATTTCGCTAAGAAAGATTAAGGGATCCTTCCGGGCGCGAACAACCGGCCTTTTATAAACGAGGTGCTCCTATCGGCTTTCATTTTTCCAAATTACAA
The DNA here is from genome assembly GCA_951805285.1 of Thymelicus acteon. Taxonomy (NCBI): domain Eukaryota; kingdom Metazoa; phylum Arthropoda; class Insecta; order Lepidoptera; family Hesperiidae; genus Thymelicus; species Thymelicus acteon. The sequence goes on along the minus strand of OX638229.1, from coordinate 7,407,188 downwards.
TTGAAATTCCTTTTGGACGTATTACGGAAAATGAATTTGGTTTAATTGTCGGCCTTGAGTATAACACTAAAGAATAATATAAGTACCTATAGTACCGAGAAATTCTATAAAGCATCCATCGATAAACATAAATTTTAGAGATAATTGATTATACCCATTGAAGTATAATGTCATAGAACAGGCATCTAGAACAAAATGTGTCTACCGCCGGGAGGTTCTATTTTCAAAATTGAGCCCCCGTTCTCCTTTCAGAATCGAAGGAATCCACTGAAAATTGAAGCCGATCGGCGACATTTCATTGAGAAATACATTGTGTTCACGGTCTCGGTTCTATACGCTAATAATACTTCAATGATTATACCACTATTCTTGGTATTGGGATGGGTGGCCTAGAAACCAGGGCGATAGAAGCGGTCGACTAGTAGGTAGAACTCCACGTATTGATTATAATTATTATTATGAAATTATTATAGCACTAGCTGACCCGGCGAACTTCGTATCGCCTAAGAATGTAACAAATCAGATATCATTAAAATCGGTACAGCCGTTCTTAGCCGTTACAGTTTCTGTGTGCTCCTCCTTCTCCCTATCCATCTCCCTCTCCCTCTCCCTCTCCCTCTCCCTCTCCCTCTCCCTCTCCCTCTCCCTCTCACGCTCCCGCTCCCGCTCCCGCTCCCGCTCCCGCTAATCTATCAACTACATACTTATAACAAAATTTTACCTTATCCCATAGGAACAGGTCTATTTTCCGGGATAAAAAGTATCCTATATCAATCCCCGAGCTTTATTTTATATCTGTATAAATAACTAATCTATCAACTACATATAACAAAATTTTACCTTATCCCACAGGAACAGGTCTATTTTCCGGGATAAAAAGTATCCTATGTTCGTCTTCTGATTCTAAGCTACCTCCCCACCAATTTTCAGCCAAATCGGTTCAGCCGTTCTTGAGTTATAAATAGTGTAACCAACACGACTTTCTTTTATATAGAATACTAGTAACCGCCCTCGCTTTGCTTCGGTTTTCTTATTTTTTTACAACTTATTGGAGTTTTATTAAGGATCCCTATTTTTTTGAAAATATAATATAGCCTATGTTACTCGGGGATAGTGTAGCTTCCCAACAGTGAAAGAATTTTTGAAATCGGTTCAGTAGTTTCGGAGCCTATTCAATGCAAACAAAAAATCAAATCTTTCCTCTTTATATATTAGTATAGACTAGCTGACCCGGCGAACTTCGTATCGCCTAAGAATGTAACAAATCAGAAATCATTGAAATCGGTACAGCCGTTCTTAGCCGTTACAGTTTCTGTGTGCTCCTCCTTCTCCCTCTCCATCTCCCTCTCCCTCTCCCTCTCCCTCTCCCTCTCCCTCTCACGCTCCCGCTCCCGCAACCGCTCCCGCTCTCGCTAATCTATCAACTACATACTTATAACAAAATTTTACCTTATCCCATAGGAACAGGTCTATTTTCCGGGATAAAAAGTATCCTATATCTATCCCCGAGCTTTATTTTATATCTGTATAAATAACTAATCTATCAACTACATAAAACTAAATTTTACCTTATCCCACAGGAACAGGTCTATTTTCCGGGATAAAAAGTATCCTATGTCCGTCTTCTGATTCTAAGCTACCTCCTCACCAATTTTCAGCCAAATCGGGTTAGCCGTTCTTGAGTTATAAATAGTGTAACTAAAGCCCAATGCATACGTAACGGGTTTTTTCCCCGTACGAAACGGGGACGGGACGGGGCATTCCTCGTCGCTGACGGGAATTTTATACTACTTTTTCTCCGTCGTGAACGGGGTGACTGTTATACGCAGCGGAAGCGAAACCCCGTCCCGTACGGAACGTGACACTGACGGGGTTTTGAAAACATCGTCGGCGACGATGTTTTTGAAAACCTCGTCCCGCACGGGCCACGTTCCGTACGGGACGGGGTTTCGCTTCCGCTGCGTATGCACTATCGCATACATTTTCTATGAAATTCCCATTTGTAACAGAATAAAATGTACAATGGAATGATTTGTGTTTATTTATTCAGAATTGCATATTATTTTACAACATTGGTGGAAAAAAACTTCATCAAACTAGAGGTAGCTATAATTTTTGGTTTTGATTAAATTTTGTGATACATTAAGGCTCCAATAAGTATTTATAATATTCTTCTCTTTTCTTTAAAAATCCTACGCATGCAGTGTAGGAGGAAGTAGTTCAAAGAAAAACAACTAGATAAAATTACGTCAGAACATTAAATTTATGAAGGTAAGAAAACGAGAGTTTATTTTACTTTAATAAAAAAATATGAGAAAGAGTATCTGATTTTATTTTGTTTAAGGAACATTACCACCTCGTGCCCTATTACCGATGGCAAATCGTTTCGCATTGATTTTATCAACCTTATTACGAAATCTTTTGGTTGTCCTTTTACTGCTATTGCAGTTTTCAGCTCTGGAATTGTTTAAGGGGAAAAATCCTTGCAAAAAGGGCTCTTTTCGTACTTGCCCACATGTGCTCAATCATATTGAGGTTATGGCTACGAACTGACCAGACCGTTGTGGGAATTTCGACCTCAGCTAACTACTGGCGAGCCTGTACCGCGATCGGAGGTCGAATATATTTACCTAAACTTTAACTTTATTCCTAAACAATAATAATATGAACATGAATTTCTGAATATATCAAAATTATATCAAAGTTCTACAATGGGCTCGTTGCAAAGCAACTAAAATAACTTATAGAATAAGGGAAAGAAAAATAGATTTATGCTAATCAGCTTATATTATGTATCTCCTTAACCGAAGAAAAAAAAGGAGGAGGTTCTCAATTCGACACGGATATTTTTTTTATTTTTAAAGTATGATCACGCAGCAATCGGCACAGGGTGGTCCGATTTTGATGATTTTTTTAATGGATGAAGGTTATGTCTTATGTTAAGTTACAATACACATAAAATACACATTTTATTTACTATTATTTAATTGATTTTTAAAGCCCAAAATCCTTAAATAAAACTTAATATTTAAAAAAGTAAGCATTTTATCACAAAAATTCAAGCTACTGTGTCGGGCCTGAATCTGTACTTTACATTTCTTTTAAAATTTTAATGTAGATAGGCAAAGTTAACAGTTATGAAGACTGAAGTAATATAATTAATTCATTACTATAATAAATTATAAATTTTAACTATTTTATCTTTTAGTGCGAGTGTCATGCGGAAACTGTGTCACTGTAGATTTTGCCTGGCTTACTAAATATATTACCTATATTATTATGTTATCTCGAATACTACCGTTTGGAGCGGTGGGATTAATTATTTGGTTTGAAATAAAAGAAAATCTAATTCCTCGGAAAAAGGATAGCATAATTACAAACAAGAAATTCCGACACACTTACTGGAAGTTAGTTAAATGTTTTTTAATTATTGATTATAGGGTAAAGATAAAATGCTAGTAACTAAAAGAAACAAAATTCCCGAACCAACACTACGTGTATAATGGTTTATATTTATAGAATAGAATAAAATTAAAGTAACTGCTGAAACTAAAGTTTGTGTAAAAAACATACTGCTTTATAAAAAAGAGTATAATAATATCAAAGGAAACGAATTTAGGACAATGTGCTCTATCGCGGCTTAAAATAGTTTATAACGTTTTTCCAGATTCACACACAGTGAAGATTTATTGAGAACGCTTTGATTTATGGTTCACTCCACACATGAGCCCAAGGGTCCAAATACAAAAAATAAAGTTTATTTTGGCGCAAAAACAAAGAGACTGGCTATTTGAGAATCGGGAGTGTTTCTTTGTACACTTCCCACACTTCATTTTCCTTCAGTCTGTTGTTTACCTATTAAACAAGGGTGCGCGGGTGCGGTAAAAATATGGTATTTATTCTGTATCGTTTTTACGGAACGACGATTTATATACCTATATATTGATTAGTATTTAAACCGAGGTTGAATACATTTAATACTTTATTGTATACAGATATTAAACATGACAATCAGACATCTATGTTTATTAATTAGCCAACATCGAAATTGATGATATCCGAGGAGAAACGCCAAAAAATCAATATTACTACCTCTCTTGTTACACAGATAAAGTACTAGCATTAACCTTGTTAATTAAACTATTTATAGTAAAGCTCTCACACTCAACGGTTTGTGTCCATCGTACGCGAAAGACCGATCTAAACAGCTGAAGTTGTAAATGTTATCAGTGGGCAAAATAGGAAAACAGTGGTGACAAAACAGAAAGGCATTCTGACTCCGAAGGGCATCTTAAGTGGTCGCTTCAGCCCCTGTGTAATGTCGTAGTTACATCATATCACATAAGAATGTTTCTGAATGTTTCTTTTAATTACATATATTATCAAGGTTCAATAATAACAATATAACCAAAATAAACAAACATCAGAGAACCAGTGGGATCAATCAATCAGTGGGATACCTCTCTAACAAACTGAGAACTGAGTAACGGCCCTTCGAATAAATTTTACTTTTTGCTTTTAATGCGAAAATATTTTATTAACATTTTCCTTGACAGCATTCCAATATCTCTAGCAGTTTAGTTGGAACAAGTAGCCGAACTACTGGCAAATCTAATAATTGCCCGTAGTATTGTAAGGTGTTAACATTGTAAGGCATGCATTGGTCCACGGGGAAGGCACTATGGCAGTGCTTCTTTCGATTTTAAAATTCTCTAATTTTAAAGTCTTTTCTTGTTTTTCTACTGTACTGAAGACTAATTAGTGATTTTTTCGCAGGAAAAACAAGTTGGTCGAATCCGCCCTAAGTGATATAATAAAATTATACATCTATTTTTAGTATAAAACTTCACTCGACGAATGATCTATCAGAGTTAAATAAAATAGCTTTATATTTTTATATGATTTCCTCCGATACCCAACCATATAAATCAACGTCGTATTCCATATTCTACGTGTTCAACTTATATGAGGAATGATTCTCTTTCAGACATTCTCGTAGATCCAATCCACACAGTTCGAACCATTTCAAACCACAACTTAACTCCCAACTTTTAGGTGAAGTCTGCGAACTTAACGTGAATCCGATCAAATCAATTCTACTTTTAAAGAATGGTCGAGCGCTCCGAGTCAAAACTCTAACTAGGTACCTTGGAATACATTTCTCGCGGTCTGCTTAATTGAGACGGATCAGAAACTTTAATAAACTGCACACTCACTTTTTTAGTTTGGATGACTTTGAGATCACAGAAAAGTAGTAACAACGTTCCCATTAAAACTTTTGTAGAACATTTCAACATTTGCAATATTAAATACCTTCTCTTGTAGGTATCACTACAAACTTTGAGAGTGTTTTTGAACTTACCTACGTAACCTTAACAGTAGACAAAGGAAAATTATAATGATAAAGTTTATCTTGCCTTGTTATTTGTTATTCTATCTTAATTTCATCAAACAAGCTTTAGTAAGTAATAATAATAATAATAATAATAAAGCCTTTTATTTGGACAACAGATTTTTGTGTCTTATACTACTGCACTGTTTTTTTGTCTTTACATTGTGTAAATCCGTTTGCCAGTTGACAAAGGCCTCCTCCAAACTTTTTACATTCTGATTTCTCTCTGGCTACTCTACTCCATGTTATGGCTAAACGTGCATGATATTAGTAAGTACTATATAATAACTTTATTTAGTAACAAGCTATACAATGTGTAAAACATACAATTTTATAACAACATCTATTGATATTTTATATTACAGAAACTGTAAATATAATACATAATTATATCATTAAAGTGACTAATACCCATAATCAAATATCAATAATATCATCTGCAATTTGGTATTCACCGCTTATTTTGACAAAATATAGGATAAAGCGCACTGTAAGATGATCCTATTATTGTTTCCAAAATCAAAAAGTATCCTGCACTCGTTAACGATGGCTAATCCAAACACATTATTCATTCTTCGATCTGTATCTGTAGCTCTAATACCGGACAGAAACTCATCTTCGAAACGACGAGATAAGAACTCTTCATAAACCAAAACATAAATAAATACCTAAACCTAACTCGAAACAACTTCTGTAGCATTAATTTGAAACAAATTTGAATTTGGAATGTTAAAACAAACGCAAGACATTTGAGTTTAAAGTTGCCTCAACATTGTGTAATATTTAAAATTTAAAATTATACCTATAAGAAATATTATGACAAGACTTGTAACCGCATTTTAAAATACATGCAACATATTAATGAAATTAACGAACGGGTCGCGTTAACACACGTCGAGCGAACGTGATGATCCATTATGAGCATTGCTTGATTAAGTTAAGGTGTGCGTAGACGAAACGAGGCATGCCTTGCCTTGAATAATTGATAATTTTAAAGTAAAATGTCCGATTAAGAAACGAAAACGTAAGTATTTTTAACTTAATATTAGGGGGTCTCTCTTTATAAGATGAAAGTTCCGCTTTTAAAAAAATCTATTAAACACCTTTTTTGTTTCAATATACCTAATGTAATGTAGATGAAGGATGAAAAAATTTAGTAATTTAAATATTAATTTATGTTGGAAATTAAAATAATTTTTACCCATCCATCATTTTTTTATTGAAGAAGCGATAATATAGGATAGACAAAAATTTGAATAACAAACAAAATTAAATTAATTGTAAGGAAAGTTGATGACATAATTATTAAAATGTAATACTGTTAAAAAATAGAAAATCATTTTTTTTATCTCTTAAACTGTTCTCTATTTTGATTACGATTCTTTCTTATTTGATAATAATTTTATATTATTTAGGGAGAGCCCAGCACTGAACCGGGAGTGAGCGGGATTCGCTCTGTGGTTAGTTTTGAACTGATTTTTATATTCCTCGACCTGTATTCGACTACTTTTATAACCACAGGGGTGTAAATATACAGAGACGTCATCTACTTTTTCCATTTTAGCAGATTAATCCTTTTAGGATCCGATATGCACGATTTTTATGGCATATAAATGTATTCCTCCTAATTAAAAATTTACGTACTGCAATGAACAATATTTTTTAATTCAATTAATTTCTAAATACGATTAAAATAAAACATGTATTTTAACGTAAAGATTTAATTTTATCTTTTCGATGCGCTTTACTGAAGTCACATAGGGTGGGCGTTCAATACAACTAACGTTACAATACAAATTACTATTCCACTGCTGCAAGTTATTCTTTGAACGCATTTTATATAAAAATCTTTTAAAGCACTTAACATTTCGTAGCCGGTTTAAAATCCGCCGTAGAAAGGAAAGAAACCATAAAACAGTATAAATGAGACGTGAGTCGTGGGCGAATTTACTGCGCAGTCTTAGCTAACTTGGAATCCTCTCCAACTAACTTTAATTCTTACAGCGAGTAATTCAGCCGAAACAAACATTTCCCTAAACCTATTTGTTTGTTGGCGCAAACTAAATAATATATTTTACGTATCAGTCTCAATGTTTTGTGTGATTTGTTTTAGCCCTTATTTTATATTTTTTAATTAATACATTAAACTATTACTACATTAAACGTAGTAGATACAATTTCCATTCGATGTCAGACAATTATTTAGTTTATTATTCAATGTAACCACAGAAGAAATTATAGTACATAAATGCTGTAACTAAGTTTTAATTTCAAATTATTCATTTTTTTATTATTATTTTTTTAACCGGACTCATTAATACAAAACCGAAACTATGAATTGCGATTGTGGCGAATTTTAAATCATGAAAAGTATATTTTCAAGCTTAATTATACTCGTATAACAGTCTAAGGATAAGATGCTTTTTCCACTAGCGGTCACCCACCCAACTGCCGATCACGCCCGCCGTTTTTAACTTTGTCGATCACTTAGGAGCTTAGGACCGACACAAGCCACCGAGCTATGAGCGCTTCAATTATATATGTTGGTATGTAGTAGTAGTACAACATAATAATTGAAGCGCTCATAGCTCGGTGCCTTGTGGTACGTAGGTACCTTCATACCTATATCTTTACAATGTGAAATGCACTAAAACCTTACAGAATATCTACTAGCAGGAAGCGCACGTTTAATGTATTACCAGTAGGTATGGAGCTCGGACGAATAAATTCCTTCAAAGTGAGGAACATCGCAGCCACTCTCTCTTTCCCTACTTCCAGGGGCATCTTTCAGTTGTATTGTTTCTCGAGGATGCCATTATGACATGTACACCTTAGTACATAAGACCTAAATTTGTTTAAATTGCTATTTATTCGAAAGCGCAGCAACTATACCGTCGACGTCAACCCATAATTATTTCAGCGCTAAGCGCTGCGTCCCATTTAACACACTTTAGTACAGATAATTAATTGTCTCAGCATTTAAACACATACGTCGACTGCTTGAAGTTCTAATTGTACTACACAGAGAGAAAATATTAGCACGACGGGGATTGGCTTTATTTATTAAGACCTTCTTTCAAATTAGCAGGGATTTAAATAAAAATAAATGGTTAACCCTTTACGTCAGCCCGAAAACCTCTCGCTTTTTTAACGAAATTTATATCTTGTTAGGTACTTTTTTCCCTTCAGGATATATTATCTTTTTAAACAAATTTTAAATAATACGAAACGTTAAAGACAAGTTTTAAAATGAAAAAGTCTAAAATTTCAGGTGTTTAAAGGTCAATGAAATGGTAGGAACATGCACAATTTTTTTTTACTACTTTAAACACTTTAACTGAATGTTCGAAGTACTTTACGAAGTATATTTATAGGTATATTATATTAACACATAGTAACGCAACTGTAACGTCAGAAAATAAATATTTTTGAAGTGCTTTGAAGCACCTACATACTTTTATGACTAGCTCTGACGAGACAATCCATCATGTAGGTTGCGACTAGCGGTTATCTTCGGAATAAAAATTGACTTTGAATACTCCACACATGACGGCAATTTATAACTCTATTCCAAGTCATATTTATCACATCGTTCTTGGTCTCGGATAACTTAATTTGCCACCTTTTTTATAATGAAATTTATTATGATTGACAGGTGTTTGGAGTAGAGTAAGAATGCTTGCGCATATGAATGGGAATAAAATACTTACGATATGAATATTATTACCACAAAAATAAATGGCACCAAATTTGCTACAACCAAACAGATTTGCTCTAAGGATTATTCGTAGTTCATGGTATACCTAAATAATTTTTTAACCCCAGACGAAAAAAGAGGGGTGTTATAAGTTTGACGTGTCTGTGTATCTGTATGTCTAATTGTGGCATCGTAGCTCCCAAACGGATGAACCTATTTGATCCAGTTTTTTTTGCTTGAAAGGTGACTTAATCGAGAGTATTCTTAGCTATGTTTCGTGTCAATAAAACTATCGGAGGTTTTTTTTTTAATTTTGGTTTTAAGATTATGTCATTTCACCATATTTTATTTAAAAATCTATACTTTAAATTATATTTCACTTACATCGTGTCATTATATTACACTGCATGGTTCATCTAAAACTAATTAATTAACACGCTTTTGTACTTTATGTTAGTGAAACTTATAATAATAATATCAAGAATTCACAAATTGCCTTCACAGTTCGAAATTCAGAACACAAATTGCCTTCACCTTCTAAAAATAACACTAACGAGGCGTTCTCCTTACATTATAAGTATTTTTGAATATACCAACCTAGGTAGTTTTCACAAACAAGTTACGTAAGCTTACGACAACGTAGACGCAGCGTAGCTTAATAGTAATATCTTTTTCAGTGAATACTCGTAGTTATTTGTTGGATGGCCGGTCTCCTGCGGTCTCCGCCGGACTCTAACGACGGGATCCGGTCTCTTTCAGATTGTTCTGAATATGCAAATAAAGTTTCTTTTACAATTTATTCATCTCACAGCGGACTTTAGAAACGCTCCAGGATGAAATTAAAACTTATGAACAAACTTGTTTAAGGCCGTCCGAGGCAAAAACTAGGTGAAACGAAACATTGTTTATTTCAATGGATCGCCTCGCATATCAGTTTTCACCGTCATTTGCCAAATGTCTCAATTAACTCGTATTCATAGATTTTTCATCTTTAAACTGAATTACTTAAAACACCATATCGTAAGCAGAAGTTTTACATAAATATTAAAATCTGGATGGTGGACATGCTGTTCGTTAGTTGAGAGAAAAAATTGTGTGTGTCAGCTCCGACGCATGACTGGAGTTTAACGCCATGGTGACGATGATGATGATGATGATGATGATGATGATGATGATGATGATGATGATGATGATGATGATGATTATGATGATGATGTTTTACATCATCGTGCATCTGAACAATACTGATGCGATTTAGATTGCTGAAGGTTTAGACATTAAGTTAATGAAGAATTGTTCTATTACCTAACATATTATTTAGTAAGTCAGTACCAAGGTGACGATAATAGTTTTAATATTAAGAAATGTACTAAATGTAATAAAGTAAGACCAAACCAAAAAGAACACTTTTTGTTGTGTTCTACGTTACATTTTTTTTGGATGATAATACAGTAATGTAGGAGGCACCCAACATTATTGTGCTCCAACCTGCTGGACTGTAAACTAAATTATGACACCAGGTCCCTCCTATCCTTTTAACATTTTTGAAAAATCAACCCGGAAAAGTTTAAGTCAAAATCTACCGAATTTGAGCCCAGCACTATCAAAACTTCTTAGTCAATTGAAGACATGAGTGGATGAAGGGGATATGATACAATATTTAAATGTGGAGAAAACGGACATCAAAGTTTTGTTTCTTATTATTGAGATAAATATTTTTTCTTGTTATTTATTTACTAACTATTTATATCAAATTGTAGTAATTATACACATCTACTAATATGAAGTGGAAAAATAAAATAAAAGTGTAAGAATATGTATTTATTAAAAAAAAAAAATATTTACATAACTCCTTCATTCAGCGTTTAAATAAAAAGAAGTTGCATACTTAAATTAAAGATGAATGGGTTAACTGTAAGGTAACGACGACTTCTGCACCTGGCAACATATAACACCAGGACACTGAGGACCGACGACAAGGTAAAAGAACTGGAAGAAGAGATAGACAAGTTAAACTGGAGTTTTGTGGGTTTATCTGAAGTCCGAAGACAGGGGGAGGACACGATAATACTCAAATCCAGAAACTTGTTCTATCACCGGGAGGGCGCACACCTGTCCTAAGGTGGTGTCGGGTTTCTCGTTCACAAGTCCCTCGTCAACAACATTGTGCAAGTTGGGAGCGTGTCGGCCAGGATAACGTACTTTACACTCAGAATATCCAAACGGTATTCGTTGAAGGTGGTACAGGTATATGCGCCGACTTCGACACATCCTGAAAATGAGGTTGAGATTATGTATGAGGACAAAAGCAGAGCCATACATACCTCTAAAGCTCACTTCAATGTTGTGATGGGGACTTCAACGCGAGACTGGGCACGCAAGATGAAAGTGGGTCCCTACGGAATTGGACAACGGAATCACCGAGGACACTTGCTGGCCAACTTTTTGGTGAAGGAGGATCTCTTCATGATGAACTCCTTCTTCAGAAAGAAGCCACAACGCAAGTGGACTTGGATAAGTCCTGATGGTTCGACGAAAAGCGAGATAGACTTAATTCTGGCAGACAAACGGCATATATTTAATGATGTCTCTGTGATCCGCAAGTTCAAAACCGGAAGCGATCACCGTCTTGTAAGAGGCACATTAAATATCGACCTGAAGCTGGAAAGGTCACGCCTGATGAAGTCTACGCGTCGCCCAACATCCGTCCAAATCCAGGGATCCGAAAACTTTCAACTTGAGCTGCAAAACCGTTTTGTGTGCCTAGAATCGTGCACGTCAGTGAACGAGTTTAACACCAGGATGATAACAACTGTCCGCGAGGTAGGGTCGAAGTATTTCAAGACCCACCCAAGTGGTAGATCTCAGGTTCTCTCAGAACAAACTCTTGATCTTATGAGGGATCGACGAGAACTATGTGTGCAGTCTCTAACCTCTATGAGGGAATACCGACGGCTCAATGAACAGATCTCCAAGTGCAGGCGACGCGATTTGCGAAAACACAAAGCAAATCGTGTAAAAAACACAATTGAGCGAAACCAGGGCTCCAAAGTGTTCGCCAGGGATCTGTCTATTGGGCAAAGTCAGCTTACGAGGTTGAAGACCGAGTGCGGCACCATGGTTTCGTCGAAACCGGAAGTTCTGAGAGAAACTACTACGGATGCATGTATGCCTCCTCTCAAGCTCCACCTCCTCGCGAGGAGAGCGACAAGCGAGCTAAACTGACCCGACACTACACAGAGGATATCCCGGATGTCAGCTTGTATGAGATTAGAGAGCAAACAGCTTAAAAACAACAAGGCACCGGGAGATGACGGAATCACAACCGAGCTATTAAGAGCTGGAGGTAAACCCCCTTTAGTGGCGCTCCAAAACCTGTTCGATTCCGTCATTAAGAACGACGTGGCATCAATATCAATGGCAAATACGTCACACACCTCACACCCGTCACACCCATACATACCGGTTGTCGTTGATGGCGCTGCTCTCGAAGTTGTAGACGAATACATTTACCTGGGACAAGTGATCCAAATGGGTAAGTCCAACTTCGAGAAAGAAGTCACTCGTAGAATCCAACTCGGATGGGCTGCGTTCGAGAAACTGCGTCATATCTTGTCGTCCAAAACACTACCTCAGTGCCTGAAGTCGAAGGTGTTCGAGCAGTGTGTGTTGCCAGCGATGACATACGGATCCGAGACATGGTGGCCTAATCTACGCTCAGAGTAGCGCAGCAGGCTATGGAGAGGGCTATTTTTCTCGGTATTTCTTTACGTGATCGCATTAGAAATGAGGAGATCCGTAGGCGAACAAAGGTAACCGACATAGCTCAAAGAATTAGCCGGCTGAAGTGGTAATGGGCTGGCCACATAGTTCGAAGGACCGATAAACCTTGGGGAAGAAAATTACTTTTGTCTAAGATTTCGAGGTAAGGATTGTCGTAATTTAGGAAATCATAATTTAAAGTTGAAGGTTTTATAGCAGCGTTGACAAGCCTTTTAGCTCTTGAAATTATTGTAATAACAAATTATCAAAAACGCTAGTTTTAATCAAATAAATAATAAACAAAACACTCGTGACATGCGTACGCGACCCATGATCCAGCACAATTGAACACGACGCGAAATGAAAGAAAGAGACAAGTACATCACATAACACCTTCATCCAGAACAACGCAACGCACCCGCGCGTTTCCTTGCACTTATCTTGTTCATCCACGGAAGAAAGACATAGATTTAAATAATTTTAAATTAAAGAACATGGCTAAGTGCCCATGTCACTTTCATTCAAAGTGATTATCATTTTATGTTGGTACATAACTCCTTCATCACTTGCTATTTCTAAAACTAAGCCTAAATGAGAATAAAGTTTCTTTAAACCGAAATGGCATTGTTTTAAGGTTTAATATGGTTTATAGGCACATAACACCTTCATCCAATGCAAAAAATAGTTTTTGAATAAAATGTTACATAACCCCTTTATCCACTTATGTCTTCAATTATAAGATTTATAATGAAAACGATATTTAATAGGTACTTACTTAATTGGAGAACTTTCATAACATGTTGAGTATCTCTGAAAATAGATAAATAAATTAAAAGTAGGTACTTCTGCGCGGGCTAAGCCGGGGGCAACAGTTACTAGAATTGTAATAAAACCGGGTAAGTGCGCGTCAGGCCACGCGCAATGTAGGGTTCCGAATTAGTAAGTTTATCGACTTTTACTCATTAACTACTTATGCTAACATAGCTGTGAAAGCTTTCGTTGTAAATTCATCATATAAACTATTTTTGAGATTTTTTTCACTTATCTAACTCCATCCATTTAGCCAGCAGCGGGGGGACACTGAACTCTTAACTAAAATTAGCACTTTAATGCCAAATATTTCGCAAACGGAACCCTAATTCCAAAAATAATCTTAGAAGACACATACAATTTTGGAAGACCTTTTCAACGATACCCCACACTATACACCACGCAACGAATAAAAAACTCATCCTCACGTTACCTGTAGGGGAGGTACCCTGAAAAAAGATGTTTTTGAATATTTTATTCTACGATTGTAGAGTTTTAATAAATATGTATATCCATGCCAAATTGCAGCTTTCTAGCACTAAGAGTCTCGGCGCTTTGCTTCGGACAGATGAATGGACGGACGGACGGACATGACGAAAGGGTTCCGATTTTACTTCGGAACCCTAAAAAGGACCCTAGAGGATTCTATAGGAAGCGCAGCGCTCTCAGACGTTGAATACCAATCTTTCTTTACATAGCAGTCTTTAGAATATTGAAAAGAATAAATTTAAATAACAATGAATTATTACAATCTCAAAAGGCACAGATGAATGAAGAGCTACATGAGTAATAGCTTCTTTATTGAATTATAATTTTATTGATAATTGAAGTTCATTGAAGTATGGTTGGGAGCAAAATTATGTACTTAGTTACAGAACCTCTTATGGATTCTGCTCAAGCTTTATGCACAAATTAATAAAGATAACGTGAAGTATATATTATAAATACTGACACAAATTAGTCTTTTACGTAAGTTTAATGGACATTAGCGAAGGGCATCACTGATGCGTTGCCGGCCAAGAAAGAGAAAAGCAAAAAGGAAGAAGTGGTTGTCAAGCTCCCAACTGGAACACGACGATTCGCTTGGCGGCTTTGCTTGACGGCGACACACCTTTGAGAACATTATGGATAACTCTCAAATGTGTGCAGTTCACCGAAGCAAGTGATAGTTAACTTTTATACGCACACGATATTTGAAAATTAGAGGTGCTTCCCAGGATTCGAACTCGGGCCCCTGCGTTCGGGAGACCGACGTTCAAACCGCTTGGCTATCACTGCTCATAACGCACTAAATATCAGTAACTTATACTTAATTTGTTAGTAAGAGGGCTGTGTGTAACATGTAGATATGAGGACTATGTGTATCCTATCCACTTTGTGTGCTTTCCATTATCTACGAAAATGACGCTATAGTATTTTAGCAAACTTTAATAGCGTTCAACCAGTCGTAATAAAAATTGCTATGTACTTTAAGTGTCTATTGGAGCTCGAAAAATACATATTAGGCGCGATTCTGTACATGGGAATTTAGTTTATTTTCAATTATTTCTATATTAATTATTTGCAAGTATTCCTAAAATTAAACGCGACGAGTACACACACATGTACAGGAAACAACATTTAAATTAATTAAACAGTAGGTATTTACATGATCGTAACCTACACTTGCCCTTTAAATTTTGTTATAAGTATTATATTTCCCCGTGGCGCTAAAAATAAAAAGGCACATTATTTTTCCTTTTCGTTTCAGTGTCTTGTGTAAAAGACAAAGGGCGGTCGGAAAAACACTGTCCCGGAGGTTGGTCCCGTCAGCGTCAGACTCATGATTAATTACGCCGAGATTTATGACGTTCACAACTATTTCCGGGTATCGATAATGTACTGATAAAACAGGAAAATTAACCACATTATTACGTAGCTACGTTCAGACTGCTAAGTTATACGACATAAAACTTACACTAGATTTAACTTTTAATAGAGATCGTGACTTAATATTGTTCGCGATAAACATGAAATGTTTTAAAAGTTTGGAGGAAATCCGCCACGAATAATTTGTCGCTATTGATGTGCAACGTGAAAGTACAAGCAAATCAATTAATAATTTAATTGCTAATTTTACTTATGTATAATGTATATAAAATAAGTACCTAAGTTTGTGTATTCTGTTTTTGAAACATTTTTGAAGTCAAAACTTCTTTAGCATCGTTGTGATTTGAAAGTAGATGAAACGAAAAAACGACAGTAAAAAGAGACAGACACATATTCATAAGATTTAACGCCAGAGAAAATGAGATAGGAAGCATTATACAGTGTTTCTTATGTTTGTGGTTCTCTTTGTGTTACTTTAAAAAGTGCTAAGTTGTATTCATAGATGGCGCGAGGAACAAGATAGAAGATTCGTTTTATTGCTGGATAGATGGCGCTAGCTGCTCATTTTACTCTTCATATTATGTTAAGAGATGGCGTTAGTTACCACTGTTTTATTTTTATTTTCTAATCATCACTGTGATCATTACTAAAACTATTTATTATAAGTACTATTATTTCTTCTGTGTTAAAACCTACAATTATCATCTTCCCGAAATGTTACATTCATCTCATTATATTTAAACCAAAATTTTTGAAGGTTTCACTGTAGAAGTGAACTGCACACATGTGAATTGCACACATTTTATTTTTCTTTTAAACATTTGCAGTATAAAATTAATTTAATATTACAAAACGTATTAATAATGAGGATCCGTAACGTTTTTAGTTGAGAATGCAGATTTATAGAGCTAAGAAATCCTTAAGATACAGTGAAAAAATTTTTGTTCTACGACAAAAATTGACGAAGTTATGACCAAATTACTTACAAAGTTCACTGCGTGGCTGTGACGTCACGATATCGGTCGCCGCCAGTTAGCTGCTGGCAGCGATACGGCGCGCAATGTTTTGTTTGGATAATTGTGACTTTGAAACAAATTAAGTGTCCCATTTGTGCCTAATTCACCTTTTAACTATGTATCAGTATTGTATAGTGCTTAAACGTTCAAACACTTCTATGAAAACGCCAAAAAAAACTATTTTTTAACGTGCCGAAAAACTCAAAACTTCGTAGAAAATGGTATTCCGTTGTAAAAAGACAATATATGATTTATCTTCAATAGTAACTGAGCTGGGAACCATCTCTTTAACTTATATAAATTTCGTAGTTGTATCTATATAGCCAGCTGTGGTTGGGCTCCGTAACATTTTTTTTCAGTGGCAGATGGCTCCTCGCTGCGTCTATGGAGCCACATCAAAAATGCTACGCTATGTTTGCAGCCTCCCTTTTGAGCAGCACAGTCATGGAAATCCACTTTCTCTACCGTTCAGCAGCAATACGCTTTACTTTTTAGGGTTCCGAAGTAAAATCGGAAGTATCGGAACCCTTGTAGTTTCGTCATGTCCGTCCGTCCGTCTGTAATTTTGCATGGATATACATATGTACACATTTATTAAAACTCCAGAATCGTGGAATAAAATACTGAAAAACTTTTGTTCAGGGTACCTCCCCTACAGGTGTGAGGATGAAATTTTTTACGTTTACGATATCGTGACGTCACACGCGCCCGCGTAGTTTGAATTTTAGCGGCCGGAACGGCAATGTTTATTACTTAATATCTTCGTAAGTAATGGTTCGATTTGGATGATTCAAAAAGATATATCATTCATATGCCATAAAGAATCGCGTGGATACTAGTTCTATAGAATTTTCTATAACTTTACTGATCCTCATTGACGTAAAAAGAAACAAAATAAGTATCAATCGACAACTTTTTTATTAATCGCGAGATAATAAAAACGATTGAAATTGGCATCAGTAATCCTATTTGTCAATAACACAAAAACAATGTCATTTACGACTTTCATTAAACTGAACTTTAAATCATCTTGATAACAATCGATTTTATGAAATTCCTCGGAGAAGAGGAGATAAATGAAATTTGTTACAAAAGTTCCATTGGACGGCTCTCGGTCACGATATTAAATTTATGCCAACGAGTGGCATTCGGGGTATGAGCATTAAAGTAACCTTTTCAATTTAGATATTCTACTAAGCTTTAGTTTAAGCGGCGACCCTTAAATGTTTCACTCAATTCCCTTGTATTGTCCAGTTTAACTCTTTAATCATTGTTAAAAGATGATTAAAGAATCATCAAATCATTTCAGTTGGTAATTATATCACGGGCCTCTCCGTTAGGCCTAGAGTATACTCTACCACTGGAACACAGTTTAACTCTTTAATCATTGTTAAAAGATGATTAAAGAATCATCAAATCATTTCAGTTGGTAATTATATCACGGGCCTCTCCGTTAGGCCTAGAGTATACTCTACCACTGGAACACAGTTTAACTCTTTAATCATTGTTAAAAGATGATTAAAGAATCATCAAATCATTTCAGTTGGTAATTATATCACGGGCCTCTCCGTTAGGCCTAGAGTATACTCTACCACTGGAACACAGTTTAACTCTTTAATCATTGTTAAAAGATGATTAAAGAATCATCAAATCATTTCAGTTGGTAATTATATCACGGGCCTCTCCGTTAGGCCTAGAGTATACTCTACCACTGGAACACAGTTTAACTCTTTAATCATTGTTAAAAGATGATTAAAGAATCATCAAATCATTTCAGTTGGTAATTATATCACGGGCCTCTCCGTTAGGCCTAGAGTATACTCTACCACTGGAACACAGTTTAACTCTTTAATCATTGTTAAAAGATGATTAAAGAATCATCAAATCATTTCAGTTGGTAATTATATCACGGGCCTCTCCGTTAGGCCTAGAGTATACTCTACCACTGGAACACAGTTTAACTCTTTAATCATTGTTAAAAGATGATTAAAGAATCATCAAATCATTTCAGTTGGTAATTATATCACGGGCCTCTCCGTTAGGCCTAGAGTATACTCTACCACTGGAACACAGTTTAACTCTTTAATCATTGTTAAAAGATGATTAAAGAATCATCAAATCATTTCAGTTGGTAATTATATCACGGGCCTCTCCGTTAGGCCTAGAGTATACTCTACCACTGGAACACAGTTTAACTCTTTAATCATTGTTAAAAGATGATTAAAGAATCATCAAATCATTTCAGTTGGTAATTATATCACGGGCCTCTCCGTTAGGCCTAGAGTATACTCTACCACTGGAACACAGTGCGGATTGGTAGAGGGGCTAGTGGCCAACCCAAGTGTTGGAAGTTTTCATGCCACCCAAGGGCCCCCGACTTGGCTTAACGACTTACAGTAACAATCGAGAAAGACAGTTTAATGTGCCCTCCGAAGCACGGAAACGCTCAATATATTTTTGCCACTAGCGGTCACTCACTCAACTACCGACAGTGCCCACTGTTTATTAATTAATTAATTAATTAATTTTATTTTATTATAGTTATTCAGAACCTTGTCCTTTTTGACACTTTCTTCGTAAATAGTTATGAGTACTGTATACTATTACTATAATGCCCAAACTGTATCTTCATCTTTGTTTTGATGTCAGTGTACCAAATTCATTCCAAGTCCAAACTATATGTGACTGGGTTTTAGTTTACCACTTCTCTCTTTTTAATTTCACGGTTGAGAGCCTTGATTTATTCGATTATATATATAGTAACCGTTTACAAACTTCGATCGTCGATCACACGTAATTTATGGGAGTTTACGTGATGTGTTCGAATACATTACTTTCCCATTCCAATAAAAAATTACATTTCCTCTTCGTGGAATAAATTGCAATTAAAATGTGTTAACATGCCATATTTTTTGAATACATTTAAAATACTAAAAATACTTTAATATTCAGATTCGGAAATACGCTATTAAGACTTAAGTTTCACATAGATAGGAAACACTGGAATCGATGGTTTGTTAAAATCGTCACATAGTAAACTCGCCACATTTTTCAAACACCATACCTTAGGTAATAGTAAACTCGGCAGGGGTAAAGACCTCCTTTCCGATCCAATACATCAATTGAAATGTTTCCCTGTTCCTAACAAAATGTCAATGAAGGCAAGGGTCGTCGTCCCTATTTTCCCACCCACTCTAATATACAAATTTTCCTTTAAATCAATAATGTTTATTTTGATGAAGATAAGAATCGCACTTACTTTGCGTAAATTGTTTTTTCAAATAAATAATAAGGCTTGAAAGGATAAAGGTATTAAAAGACGAGGGCGGTTGAAAAACTGTCTCGGAGTTGTCTTCGTCCCGTCACGGTCAGACATGATTAATTAGTCGCGCGACCAGATTTACGACGTACGAAACTGATTTCAGGTGTCGATAATACAATGATTTAGGAAATTTTACCAAGATACCGTCTCAATTTCGCATTTTACGTTTACCCAATTTAACTTGGAATGAAAATTGAAACGAGGTGATTTTAAGAGGGAAGTTTCGAAATAATTACCGTGAAGTTTGAAACGATTGTCATTAATTACTTTATTTTGTTAAGATATTGATAGCATGAACAATAATTATATTTATGTAAAATTACGTGAACTGATAGAAGATGCACTGAGAATTAAGCTCGATATCTGAATTAATTAATGTAATATTTTTATTGTGGTCAATAAAGGTTAAATAAATATATTAAATAAAACATAACTTGAAAACTACTTTGCTACTTAATTAATAAAAGCAAACGTTTATCTTACTTCTAAATTCCTCAAGGAAGTATTCTTATAATAAAAAAAACCGATTTCAACGAAATGGCGTTATAGACAACTCTTTATGGCTTAACTAGTTTCCGCCCGCAGCTTCGCCCGCGTGATTTCGGTTAATTTACGTAAAACCATAATAAAATTAATTATACACCTAAACCTTCCTCAGGAATCATACTATCTATTGTTGAAAACCGTACCTACTATAAAAATTCGTTCGGTAGTTTTTGACTTCATTGCGTTCATGCAGGCAGACAGACGCGGCCGGGGGACTTCATTTTATAATAGATATCTATAAACATATAAAAATTGCCATTCATTTTATATTTAAGGAGTTCCCTCAATGCCTCAAGGCTAACATAACTATGTAATAATATTACACCTGTGATGCATGATATCATATCTAATACCTTACGAGCAGTTCTTGTATATATATATTCTTGAAATCTCGGAAACGGCGCCTCCGATTTTCATTAAATTTAGTATACAGGGGGTTTCGGAGGCAATAAATCAATCTAGCTAGGATTCATTTCTGGAAAATGTCGTTTATCCGTTTTTTCAGGCAATGAAAAACATCATTGACTACAATATCACTGACTCTTTCCTGACATCTATTGGCGTGTAATAATACTATTATTATTAGGAACAACTAACTGCTTTAACGACACAGAGCTACTTCAATAGATGGCGTTGTTAAGCAAAATACCGAGCAAAGCTTGGTCATCCAGATATTCATAATAATATGGGACTTATAGAAGATAGAATGAATAAATATATTTATAAATCTAACATCCACATAAACATCAGCTATTTGAGTTGAAATAATGTAACGTCAGATGTATAAAAATAGCCGTTTCATATACATATTTACTATAACTGATCAAAAGCCTCGACATCAAAGCGATAAAATAAGATACCCGTTTTATTGTACGGAGGTTACAGCGGATAATTTTATGTTAAATATTAAACTCCACACGATCAAGATGAATCATAATTAAGTAACCTCGTAGATAATTTCGTTTGGTTAAAAACGAAAACGAATTCTTATTTAAAATGAAAAACCAATTAAAATTTAGACTAATTTCATTCACATAGATATCTATTCGAAAAGTGACTTGAATAGATTCAAGCATTATTTTTGCAAAATTAGCACCGAATAGACATCTATTTTGAATAAAAATTATATTTATTAACGTAACTATCAAATTAGGATCGTCACGTTAGTAGTTGGTGTGACATACATAATAATAAAAGAGTATCTGTACTACCCGCACACAAGGCAGGCACCATCCAGCCGTCAAGTGCGCGGGTTGTGTTGTATCACTGAAAACCATTTTGTGTTTTATTTCTAATACCTAATCAGGTAAACCTAGACACCACATTTGGCGACCGAGGTAAAAAAAAAAAATAAAACAAAAGGAAAAAGTGTGAGTAATTTTGGTTCTTTTATGTTCACAAAATGTTAACCTTGAGTTATCATACGAAAATGTCGGTGCTATTTGAAATAAGGGAGACTTGTGCTATGTTTAGTTTTGGAAAGTTTTAAAAGAATCGTATATTTTTACGGGAAAAGAAAAGACAAGAGAACATTTGATAAAATACTAAGTACCTACCTACAAATGCATTTGTGTTCAATCTTTGATGATTCTTGATTAACAAAGTTGATTGTTGAATTAATGAAGGTATTTTCTTAACAAATGCATCTATATAGTACATTAAATTACATTCCATATATTGTAGCCTGATATTCGTATTGATAACACATAGGTTACAAATACACATATTAATGGTACAAAATAAAAACAATGCGTGTTGGCGCAATAATAGGTAATATATACCTAAGATATTGTTTCATTGTTGTATGGTCGGTATCGACACGGCCAGTTTACTTGTAATGTACAAGCATTGGGATTATTTGGGATCATAAAATGCGATTAAAAGGATCTTGTTCGTGTGATAGGTTAAAAACTAATTAAGTAATATTTAGTTCACAATGATAATTATTAATTATAGTAAGTTGAAAAATGTTTGATATTTCTACCTGCCAAAATGATAATAATAATTTAAAATGTCAATATAAATCCAAATTCAGTCTTCACATGAATATATCAAATATCGTAATAAGATAACCGTATACAATATCATAGCGATTTTGCTATACGGTATCTTCATAGTTTGTCTCAAAAATAGAGATACTTACTAACTTACTATGTTATTTAAAATAACGCTTTACACTCATAGCCCCACACTAGGATTCCCTGTGTCGTGGGTGCCAAATTTAAAGTATAGTACTTACGTAGCAAGTAAATTCAACGATGTTATTTTACAGATGTTATTCTAAGCAATGATATTATAATGTATAAAATATATTTTTGAATATCATTGATTCTAAGCAAAATCTATATAATAAACCACAAACAATGTTTGTTGCCATGTCCTTTAGACTGAAACTATCCAACCGATGTGTCCCAAACAGGGTTCATTTGAAAGGCAAATAATGCGAAGATGGTTTGAGACCACCAAAACAATGCATTAAGCACATTAATTTGCCGGTACCTATTAGTAGAATATAGGGTGATAGATCCTGTTGTAAGTGAAGATCCTAACCATACATACATGAAACTGTACCTGTTTACATTTTCGAAATTAAAACAAAAAACATACATACAAATATGTAATGACTACATATTATGTAATCAAGTCAAATACACTGCAAAATTGTCAGATGAGTGAAAACTCGTCAAGAACATAATATACTTGACATGTGTAAAACATTGGATTATATAAATCAAGAAGTCGTTCCAATTTTAATTAAGCTTTAATTCCATTAAAATGATCACGTAGAGGAAAAATAATAATATACATAACAGATTTGATAAACAAATGATATTTAGTTTCTGAGATACAAAAATATGATAATGATAATTAATTAGTATTTGCTTATTTATATCGTATCGAAACGTGTTTCCGATTTTATTGATGGAACATTTCACTAAATAACCGAGCAATTTTGCATATCGCCTATCTCATTTTGAAAATATTTATTATTAACGTCAAATGGACAATTGTAATATCTAAAATATCGAAGGGACTGAATTATTACTGTTTCCAAATCGCGGCGGAAACGATCTTGCGTATTCCTCGCTAAAACAGTAATCAGTATCTCGAAAAATTCTCTAAAGATTTCGATGAAATTTTGTAGTCGAGGATAAGTGCAAGGCAATCGAATTATTTGTATTTTTGAAAAATATATATATATACACCACATGCGTTGGTTACACCATTTGCATAAGTTGATTCATGGTAAAGTACAAACCAGTTATAGGAACCGTTTCACCATGATTACCAAGTAGTTCATTCCGGGTAATATTGTTCCTAACTAAAATCAAGATTGTAAATAAATTTATGTTTTAAATGGATTATACTCTTAAGGTCAAAAACGGAAAAAGTCAAAAAATATTTTAACCAAATAATTTATAACATTCCTTCATTGGCCGGTATAATACTGATTCTACCTGGTTTGTACTAGAATGCAACCTATACGCTTAGTTTTGCATCTGCTGAATAATATCGTGATGAATTGAGAAACTGAACAAACAGTTAAACCGGTAGGTAATGAAAGGCATTAAAAATCGAAAACTAACTTTCACGTACCTACATAAAATTGGAACGAGATCAAACGACAACTAAATGGAGTAGACATGGGAACCAATAATCATATTATCAGTAATCAAATATTTTGCTGCAAAATGTCTTAAATGTCGTACTAGAAATGCAAAGGTTGAAGCATAAAATACTAATAAACTGAATCAAATATAGACCATTAATAAAAGGTATTTATGGTATCGATCAAGTCAAATCAGTCAAGTACTGACAAATAATAAAAGATATCTGTTATGGTATCGAAAATCAGTCAAGTACTGACAAATAATAAAAGATATCTGTGATGGTATCGAAAATCAGGCAAATACTGAAAAATAATAAAAGATATCTGTTATGGTATTGAAAATCAGTCAACCACTGAAAAATAATAAAAGATATCTGTTATGGTATCGAAAATCAGATAAGTACTGAAAAATAATAAAAGATATCTGTTATGGTATCGAAAATCAGCTAAGTACTGAAAAATAATAAAAGATATCTGTCATGGTATCGAAAGTCAGATAAATACTGACCAATAATACAAGATATCTATTATGGTATCGAACCGATTTCGAAATCAATGTTGCACTAAACCGTGGGAGGTAATGTTTACCGTAATACGTCAGTTGAGTACTTACACTATTGACCAAAACTAAAGATATCAATAATGATATCGAAAACAAAATATGAAATGGTCACGAAAACGTCAGTTAAGTACTGACCAATAACAGAAGATTTATAATATTGAAAGAACGTTTTTGATAACTATCGAAACTATTAACTTCTATACTAATTACCGCTGCTGGTCAACAAATATGAGGATATGGCTATTAATGGGAGGATATGTAACAAAACGCATAAATTAATAGAATACCATTTAATGTTTCCTATGGTTAAAATACCTATATTCATGTATTAATAATAATGAATCTTATCGTTTTCATATATTTGCGTGCGAAGTTGTTACTAAAGGTATTCACACGCGCACCTCTAACGACCGCCCCGAATGATCAATGACAAACCGATATCACTGTACGGCTGTCTAAGTAAATATCTATATATTTGCACATTATCGCTTTATTTTATTACATATCGTCGTAATAAGCCTGAATTAACTAGTATGAGCCCGAATTCCTGCTAAATGGAATCACAACATTTGTTGTTGTGGACCAGATCTGCTCACTAAATATTGAAAATTCAATAATAATTAAAAACAATCATGTTTGAATAAGTGATAAAACAGTTATCACCGACATGTACAGGACCTACTATTTAATTGTTCCAACGAACAAAAAATATTTATTAATCAATTACAAGTACAAAGATACTTTGGAGTAACCAATAAAATCCTTACTTGAAATGAAACGAAAATGAAATGAAATGAAAATGAAAGGAAATGAAATGATAATATAATGAAATGAAATGAAATGAAAATACATGTATTCCAGGGTACTAATTACAGCATAAAAAAAAATAGTTACAAGAAAGAAAAAGAGATAACAAAAATAAATGTTAATAAGTAACACGAGATATATCTTATGAGTGTCAGTGCTGCAGCGTGCTGTGTGACCACCGAACAGGCCCAGACCCAGCATTAAGCCGTGCTGCACAACATGAGCCGTGTAAGCACAGCGCCAGTACTTGATACGTAATTGCATTGAAAGTAATGAAGTAATAATTTAATTATGGAAAAAAATGACGTCAATCGTTCTAAGTTTCAAGAATCACAATAATGAATTTCAAGTGTAAAATACAAGTTTTAGAAAATTATAATCCTATTAACATCCCCATGTGTAACACCGCAAAAATGTAAGAAAAGGAAAAAGGGGAATTTGGATAATAACGAAGAATTTGAGGCCGCTGGGCTCCTAGTTGACATAACACGACGCTCAGGAGCGTTGGTGTTTCAACACTCCACGTACGCATTGGTTGGTGGTAGACGCTCGAGCAAGAGACGAGATCGAAGCGCTTGATGATACTCGCACAAGCTCATGGAAGTTTCTTTACGTGTATTACAAGCAAGGTAAAAGTATAAAAATGAGTTCAAAGTCATACTCTGCCCATAGAATGTAAATATTGCTTTGTCGATAGATTAAATTACTTACAATTAGTCAATGATAAGGTTATAAATTAACTTCGGTTATTCATTGACGCAATAATTTTAAATGAAATACGCCACAGTCAATCAAACGTTAGTCCGATTGAATTTATTCACTTCTTTGATATACCCTGTTTGACAGGCCTGTTTGAATTTCCTGACCAGAACTTGATAACTAAACTACATTAAAGGCCAGGTCAGCACTAAATTTGGAGGAATGCTCTCGTTGTGTTTTGTTGCAGGTCACTTCCAGTGTGAAATATACCCTTTTGTCCAGCCGTGCTGCGACGATGTACTGGGTCAGGTGCTAAAAAGTATACAAAATAATCAAATATTTTGTACCTAATAAAAAAGTGTTGTTATGGAGTTTCTTCAACTGGTTCTTCTCCACAACGATAACACATAGCGAACCAGTTACGTTAGGAAAAATAAAAAATAATAATTAAAAAAAAAGGAAAAACAAGGGAAAGCAGAGAGGGCCGTATATTAAGAATAAAAGAGACTAAATAGGAATAAATCATTATAAGAAAATAATGTTATAAATCCTTATAATAGTAACTTATTTTTTGTATTTTGTAAAAATAGTGATTTAACTGGACAAAAAAAGGTAATCTTTGGAGATATAAAATGTTACGAACGATAGAAATAAGTTGTGTACTTTGTTCGAACAAATTATATTTTAATCAAAGCTGAACTTATCAGTTATTTATCAGTGGACAAATTACATAATTAAAATTTTGTTGAAAGGGAGAGATGTGACATACATAATAATAAAAGAGTATCTGTACTACCCGCACACAAGGCAGGCACCATCCAGCCGTCAAGTGCGCGGGTTGTGTTGTATCACTGAAAACCATTTTGTGTTTTATTTCTAATACCTAATCAGGTAAACCTAGACACCACAGTTGGAATTCATTATTTATATACATATTAGTTTAATTTAACGAAAAAATTACTTCTGCCAAATTGCAGCTATCTCGTTCTTCTTTTTATCTATATAGCCTGAAGGGCAGACGAAAAAGCATACGGGCCAACTGATGGTAAGTGGTTACCGTTGCCTATGGACATGAGCAATACCAGAGAGATCGCCAATGCAACGCCGGCCCTGAAGAAGAACTCTTTACACCCTTTTTGAAGAACCCCGTGTCATACCGCTCCGGAAATACCTAAAAAGGAAGTTCATTCCACAGTTTGCACGTGCGTGGCAAAAAAGTTCGTGAGAGTCGGACCGTAGAGGTTCTCTATGAGTCCAATCGGTGTGGATGTAACTTTAATCTTCAGCGAGTGGTGCAATGATGAAAAGGAGACATAGGCATCAAGCCGAACAATTACTCGGAGCACTCACCGTTGTAAAGTCGGTAGAACACGCAGAGAGAACCGATATCTCTTCTGAAGCTCAGGTGTTCTAACCTCTGAGTGACTCGTGGGTCGTTGACAACTCGGACCGCGCGTGACAGATTAGTATAAATATGTACGATAAAATATATGACTTATAAAATTAGGATGTTTACGAGAATAAGATGACTGATGTTTTATTAGTATGTTGCAATTATTCTGAAAGGAAGTAGAATTTTTTATACTTGGACCATTGAAATATTAATTTAATACAAGTATAAGCTGTTATTACAGACTTATAAACTGTTGTAAATTAACGTAAAATATGTATATTCATTATGATAAATTATTTGCTATTTCATTAATTTTACTTGCATATGGCAATAATCAACGATTAATCGATCAGGTGACATTGTTAGGGTAGAGGTATAAAAAGCAACTAAGTTGTACGATCCTTTCTTTTTTGTGTGCCAGTATACTGAACAATAAGTTAAGTTAATACATTGCTATCATATTGTTGTAATGGTTTAATTAATTAATCAAGTCAGTGACGACTGTTTAACAGATGAAGAATTATCTTATTTTCAATACTATATTTTACTGTTGTAATTGTAATGCTGTAAAGCATATTGTGTCTCTGCCAGCAATTATTTCTGTATCTCTATTCAATACGGCCATACTACGGTGATATTGTAACACTGCCAGTTTATTAATTGTTTATCAAATGATTATCAAATGATTGATACAAATATGAAAGTAATGATATAATATTATTGCGGTAATTCTGTGCTGTTATGGAGTTTCTTCCTTGGTCCTTCTCCAATAACTAAAGCACATTGCGAACCAAGTGTTTAAATAAATTAAGTACTGCAAATATGTGTATTACTTATTTACTCCATGATAATATGAAAAAGGTTACTTTATTAGAATTACCTACTAATCTATACATATAATAAAATTGAAGAGTCTGTCTGTGATTTCGAAATAAATGATTTTTTCAAGTTGCAAATCGTTACTTGCACGATACCTGCCCCGAAAAATGAGTTTTTAAAATTTTTGTCTGTCTGTTTGTCTCCGCAAATCTCTGAAACCACTGAACGAATTTTAACAAGACTTTCACTAGAACATTGAAAAGACTTCAGCTTAACATTTAAGCTATTTTATAGGGTTCCACAACAAATGGTTCCTTAGGGATATTTTGTATGGACAAATAATAAAATGTCAGCTGATTTGTTTTAAATAATAAAAAACGTTTTCTAACAATTGCCCTCGCTTCGCTTCGGAAAAAATAGTAGACACTTTAGTTAACTTACAGAACATACTCTTAAAGCAGCATGATTGATCATTAGAACCGCATTACAATGAAAGGTCAATACACCACATTAAAACGTTTCGATATTTTTAGGGTTCCTTATCTCAAAAGAAAAAAGCACGGTTCCCATAAGATCACTCCATTGCAATTTTTGCAATGCGTTTCTTTCGGTGGTTCACTTTTATTAATACCAATATAGATTACAAAGAATTAATTATTTCATCGATCCTTGCTACGAGTATAAGACAGGCATAATTTAGTATTATTATAATTATTAATTTTAAATTATACCTACTCAACACCTTTCAAATCTATTACGCGCAGCTGTATGGCGTAAAATGTTAATTTCATTGTTGCCTATGATTAAAAACATACAGGAATGTTAACGAGACTTTCATTGTCTTTAAATAAAAACACGTAACAGGTACTAGTATTATAACTTTATTATGGGTACACTAAAAGAGTTGCTAAAGAAGATTTAAAGCACATGAAACCACTCGAAGACTCGATTGTGGAAAAATATCACGTCTGTAATCCACATGGCTCCTATGTTTATAGCCGCAGATTTTCGACATGTCTCCTTTTATGCTCCGTAAAAGTTTTATCATCCCTCGACATACCTGCCTACTTCAAGAGTTGGCTATAAAGAATCAACTAAGCAGTAAAAATGCGAACCCTAATGTATTTTATATTTATTCAATCATCAATTGATAAATGAAACCTTAATTTTCAATAAACTTAAATAATAACAAGCTAACATGTAGGTATACCATATTTATTTTTACAATCTAATAAATAAGAATTCACTTTATCATAATTTCGACTGAACTGGACATCTGATACACAAGCTTTCAAGAAATATTTTTACAAATCTTCTGTGAATAAATTGGAGCAAAATGCCGGAATCGTTCACGATTTATGTTCAGTTGGATTGGATATTAAATTTCACGATAATGATTTCCTTTCTCACAAAAGATCACAATAAAATACACTCTCAAAGAAAGCTATCTTCTCTCAATCTCTTAAACGTACGTTGCTTTTACATCCCAGGGTAAATTTATTCATTTGTATAAAATTATTTTTTAAATTAATATTGATGTTACTGCTATATTTTAATTAGTAAGGAGAATTTTCTTTCGCCTATTTTTGCTGAGGTCCGTGTATTTAGACACCTTTAAACATCACTCACTTATTACACACAACCAGACAGATTTTTTTTTAATGTAGTACGCAGGTGAACCAATGACAATCCCTGAACAGAACTAGTTTTGATTTCAGGAAAAAACTTTTGGGATTGCATCACGTTACATGAGTGGCATCGCTGTTGCTCTATACTAAAGGATCAGGTCAAATGTTTCTTTCATTAATTTGTTAATGTCAAACGATACTGTCGTTTGCAGCTTCAGTAATGACAATTTAACTATTTAACAATCAAACAAACGTGTATAACAAATGAGAACCTTGGTTTCTGTATAAAAAATATTTCGTGAAACAGTTCAGATATTCCTGATTCGTTGAACTATTATAGCATTGCAACAACGACAATATTTTCGATGCCGATGAACTTTAAAACAACATTTTTAGCAACGAAATAATTATTATTGACGACAAACACATCGAAACAGAAAAAATCTTTTTTGGTTGTCGCTTCCGTCTGAATATCACGATCTCGATGACGGCAACAGGGCATACGGGAACATTTTAATACAAAAACGAGAAAACGCTACAAATATGTACGTCATTTTCAGACAATCGATAGAGCCGTAGTATTGAAAATCTATATAAAAGTTTAATACCCGTACTTACTCGTACATGATAACAAAATGACGCTATTAATTAACATTAGTAGCGTCATTTTGGTTAATACCAAATCCTATAATTGTTTAAGTACCTATACTAAATACTTAATTATTGTAATTTACAACATTAAAATAGAATAAAATAATGTATTTAATTTAGTTCTGCCGTGCTAGCGATACTCATAGTAAGTGGTATGTATAGTTAATTAGCGTCCAAAGATATTGTCATTACGGATTTTGTATGGAATACTGGACTTACCGTGGTTTTACTTGACGATATTTACAGGGTCCTAATAAGTTATAGTAATGGCAGTCAGCTCATCTTGTAGCGCTGAATCAATATTTAGCTCATTTTCCACATAACCTTCTTTCTTTGAATATCGATAGCACGGCTGAGCTGAATTGTAAAGAGTAGTCTCACTAGTGACTGTCTGGTCATCTGGTGTCACCACAGTACCCGAGTATTCACGGAAAATAAAATAGTCAACTTAAAACAATTTCCGAAATACCTACTACAGTTTTGAAAACTGTAACAAAAAATATATTATCCTGAATTTTATACAGACATAAATATTGAAGAGAAGCGAGGGCTTTTTATCGTGAAAGGTGCGGTAAATTGATTTGCTTCTCGAGTCAATGGTTTCAAAACGTTTTTCTGACGTTTGCTGAAATTATGAAATGATGGATAGGTATACACAAAAATAAAACCTTGTTACATTTTTTATTCGGAATCCTATTAGTATTATAAATGTGAAAGTTTGTGAAGATGTTTGGATGTTTGAATCTTTGGATGTTTAAACTTTTATGTTTGTAATGTTGGCCGCTAAGGACATTTCTGGAATGGAACCTACCATGAGCGCACGGCAGTTAGGTTATGATATGATGACAGATGTTAACAAACTAACGAACAAAGCAACTGAAATAAAAGGCTTGTAATAAAAGCTTGTAAAAATGTGAATCAAGTAATTAAATAAATAATTATATTTTCGCCATTTCTATGTATCGTTGTTATTCTATTTACTTAGAATTGCTGCATTACTAGAAACG
Source organism: Thymelicus acteon (assembly GCA_951805285.1). Taxonomy (NCBI): domain Eukaryota; kingdom Metazoa; phylum Arthropoda; class Insecta; order Lepidoptera; family Hesperiidae; genus Thymelicus; species Thymelicus acteon. The sequence goes on along the minus strand of OX638229.1, from coordinate 7,375,598 downwards.
AGTATGTGCTACGTTGTACGTATTATTATTGTATCCTCGTGTGAGCTAACTTAGTTTAGTGACGGTTTATTCTAGATAGTTCTCCGTTAACAGCATTGTACACATAGACATGTTCCGGGTTAAGAGTTTAAGAGCAGGCAATTATCGAGAATGGTCCATTAGTCTATCTTCAGTGAGTTTGTAGTTCTAAGCATATAAGGAGTTTGTATGAATTTAAACTTTCTTCTCTTGCTCAATGTATAGTTGCTGAAAGAAAGGTAAAAATTTATAAAAAAACTACCTGAATTTGGGGGAGGGGGGGTGATGGAGGGGTGGGGGGGATGCAAGGAACCCCCCCTACTATTTTTTTTTCGCAGGAAACGAATACTTTTTTTTATTGAATTTTGAAATTCTAACTTTGATTCTACTTAACACTCTAAATTACGAATGCCAAACGTCGAGAATGTGACGTTAAAATGTGAAACTGTTAAGAATTCGACTCTGAATACTGTGATACCACCCTCAATCCTCCGCGACGCACGTAATATCGAGATATTTAGAAAAAACTAACCTAACCTCAAAGTATTAAAACAATACACTAAACTAAACACACCACTGCCTTAATGAAATGACAATGACACTTGACAGTCGACAATTTACATTTTCTTCCCATAAATAGCATTGGCGTAAATACGTTCAGCCAATAAATCGATTACAACTCTTTTAATCGATTTAACTTCGTCATAAATGTCGACGGGACCTCCGTATGGGGTGACACTACACAACTTCTACTATTATTTTAGAAAAACAATGACAAAAATCATTATAATTGCAAAATTACATTATATGCACTTTTAGGGAGAAATTAGGGGCTTTTGATTCACAAACAGGCTTCCGAACGTCTCCGGCGCTGCGGGAAGTGCAGCCCCTCCGCCCTTGCGTAACAGACTGCAGGCACTCCATGCTCGCCTACGCAGCTCCGGCTTTTTGGTCGCCTGCGGCGACCAGCCTCAGCCGCTTCGGCTCACATGGTGCCTGCAGTCTGTTACAGCGGGCGGGGGCTGCTCTCCCTCCGCGCCTCCGGGGTTTACATTCACTCTAGGGGTAGGGCAGACTAGTACCACGTGGGGTCGGGGTTGACTAAGTCGGTTTTGTAACCATTTCTAAAATGTAATGGTGGTGGGTAGATACGAAAACTATTCATTTAAAAATCCTAACGATATCATACAATTATGAAAATACGCCGATTCTGCATTAGTATTTACAAAATACAATACTAATAGAATTATTCGATAGGTAATGAAAATATTTCGATTATAAGCACTAGGTACAAATTTTTAATTTGTAGTATGTATTATTATTGTGACGTAGTACCATACGATTACGATTCAATTCGATGATTATTTCGATTCTGATTGGTATAATCGCCTTCATAGCTCTAGTAGTGTTTGAATACTCTATGACAGTTCTGACATTGTCAAAATGGCGGTATGAATGTTTTTAATATGTCGTGTGAAAAGAAAAGTATTTTAGTTCATTTTAAATAGGTATTTTGGTGTCTACCGCTTCAAAAATTAGGCATCAAGGTGTTTGCATGGGTCCCCGTATTCACAGTGATAGTTATAATAGTGACAAAATAGTGATATTTCATGTTTACATAATGTATTATGTTATTTTAAATTAAGAGATTTAATATATTTCGGCTTTTCTTGATGTGAAAAAAATTGCGTCTCCGCGCGCAAAAATTGCATCAAGATACCTTTTACGTACCCCTGGGTAAGATAACACACATATATCAAGTAAAATTCAGGTAGCCACACTTAAAATTTTACCCGAAAGAAATGCATTTAAATGGAAATTCGATTTTTCACATAAGATTTTGTTAATCGAATAAAAAAATAGTTCATATTTTTGACTATTCGTATGTCACACTCTATTTTGTGCATAAACCTAAAAATCATTGATTTAAAGATATTCAAATAAATATTCGCGAAAGGTTCTTTTCGCTACTATAAATAATGGAAAATGGTAAGATGGTGCTTCCGTCCTTAATCGCAGGAGAATAAACAGTATGTTTGTGTCAAAATCATTTTATCGGTCAATATGTCAGCAGTCAGCTAAATACAGAATAGCGATGAAAGCATTCGAGTGTTACGCGAATTACTGCATCCACAACGTTACCAGTGGATTAAGCTCGTATCGATGATCGTTTTGAAACAACAATAATCAATGAAAATAGAACATTTTGAATCTGTTTTATAATTAATGTGTACAGAATAGAATTAAAATGAATAATAATTTTATAATGTTCCATAAATGCATCCAGGAATTACTTTAAAAGCAAAGCAAAGCAACAACCCATAATTGTCCCACTGCTGGGCTCGGGGTCTCCTCGCACAATGTGAAGGGGTACAGGCCATAGACTACCACGCTGGCCAAGTGCGGATTGGTAGACTTCAGACACCTTTGAGAACTTTATGGAGAACTCACCGGTGTGCAGGTTTCCTCACGATGTTTTCCTTCACCGAAGCCAGTGATAATTAACATGTAATACGCACATAATATTTGAAAATTAGAAGTGCGTGCCAGGATTTGAACTCGGGCCCCTGCGTTCGGGAGACCAACGTTCTAACCACTAGGCTATCACGGCTATCAATTACTTTAGTTTACTGTAAAAATAGAGACACAATGTTTATATAAGTTTTCGTAAAGTATGAATGAGGATTTCAAATGAGTTGTTGTTTTTGAAGCGGTGTATTATGGAGAGGGAATATTAAACTTTCGCATACCTCCATGCATTCTAAAATTAAAATAAATTCGTGTACTGAATTTTGTGACACAGAAATAAATTTGTGACAGTGAATTCCCGTTAGCTAGAACTAGTTTTCACTAGTTGAAACTAATTTTACTATGCTTCTTCGTTGGAAGTTAAATTTTTTGCTAATAAGTTTCAGTTAAAACTAGTTTTAACTAGTCGAAACGTATTTTGACAAAACACCTCTGTTATCATCATCAAAATAAAAAAAAATCTTTGTTAATACCATGTACTATAAATCTAACTAACAAATTAATCTAAGGATGAATGAAATCTAGAAAAAGCAAGTATTACCTAGTTATTATATTATGAATGCCGAACTCGTTACTGACTTAATTCACTAGCAAATACACGTGGGTCAAAGGTAATTTATATCAACGAGACTCTTTTATTCCACCTGAAAATAGATCATTAGTCTCTCCTTTCATACACAATTATTGAAATAAATGTGAGAATATATTCATTTTACAGTATTAACTACTTTTGAATGAGATACGTTGTTTATACTTTTTTTAATAGTACGATAGGTACCTACCACTGACGTAAAAAAAGAACGGACGTAACCTTGTCTAATCGAGAGTGAAGCTGACAGCTGACAGCTCGCTTACCATGTTTGCGTAATTTTGTAATTTTTGATTCGCGATGGTGTCAATGTCATATCAAGATGGTGTCAATGTGTGGGTGTGTGTACTTGTACGAATACAGAGTTGGTATTACTATGGGTGCTTCACTGAATTTGTTCTTAGGATTACGTCTGTCTTTTTTTACGTCCGTGGTACCTACTAAATCAAAAGAATAGCAGGTGAGAGTAATCTTGTCTCCTGGACGAAAAGTCCCTGGTTCTTTTGTTCCTTGATACTATTTAAGTTAGGGGTTAGTGAAAACGAACGTACATACAAACAATCAGACAAAATTTCCAAAAGTTATTGTTCTAAAAGCTTCATAATTAATAACCCTCATAATATTACGTATAAATTGTCTTTCATTACTATGGAATTTTAACTTAATTAATACATTTATGTGCATTAGATTTGTTATTGACTTAAATCTTGTATAAAATATAGTCCTTCATGATTTATTTGACATCAGTTTTGTCGTGAACTACTGTTGAACATTTTACATAATATTATTGGCGTTCATTTGCATAAACAATTTTCCATTCGCCGGTAGAATTATTCAACACTTTTAATTAATTGTTTTTGTCTGATTGTGTAAGTGAATTTCGGTAGTGATTGATGATGATTAAATAATAACTGCAGTTAATATAACGATCTATTCATAATTATTTCTACTGGATAATAATAATGTGTATTCGATAACGTACGTATTTCTTTAATATTCACGTCGATTATGTATTAACTATTTGCCGTTATTTTGTATTTTATTTATTTTTGTCGTTTTTTAAGACCTTAGACTGCTTATTAATTTTCCTGTAATATTGAAGTAACGTATTAATTTTCGTTCTTTCTTGAATAATTTTAAAATTTTCCATTGTAGAACTATAACAAAAATATATTTGAGATCCTTAAAAGTCCTTTCATTTGACATACCACACGATACGGTCAGCAAAACAGTTTTTGTTTAATTTTGATTTCGTTATTTTTTTTCAAAATTCAGTTGTTTACCTCCGTTTTTGGTCAAAAAGTACATGAGTACCAAATTTTAACTCATTTGGTCCAGTAGTTTCGGAGTAAATTGGCTGTAAAGGGCGGATCACACGAGTGATCCTATAAGGGTGGTAGGTTTAGTTTTTCGTTTTTTCGTACGGAGCCCTAAAAAGTATAATTAAAATTTATTTATGACAAAAAAAACATAAACGTTACTTATGTACGCGCGTGAGAAGTTATACTTCTTTGGCATCATTAAATAAATATTTAACACTAGCTGTCTTGGAGCACTTCGTGTCGCCTAATAATTATCAGTGAATGTACTTTGTTGTTGCTTTTAACTTTTATAATTTTGGTAGGTTTAACAAATCACAGACCATTAAATTCCCTCTCCCTCTCGCTCCCTCTCCCCCTGCCCCCTCCCGAGACCCTCTCCCCCTCCCCCTCCCCCTCCCTTCCCCCTCGTCCATCGTTTTTGTGTCACCGTCTGTGTTACAAAACCTAAAATTTCACTCTCATCATTTTTTCCATTAACGCGCGTAAAGAAGTATAACTTCAAAAAGTAAAAATATTTACCTATTACAGTTAAGATTTTGATATTTTTGTCTACTCTACACAAACTATACCTAACTGACTTCTGTGTTAGACAGTCGAAAATTGGCAGTGAAATAATTTTACAACAACATGTTGTTTGATTAAACATGTATTATTAGTTAGATCAAATCTGTCAGTACAAATGGTAATTTACTAATGCTAGTCCTTACTCTAAGCTTCTTTGTACTGCAGAATTATTATGTTATATTAGTTTAGCTTTATTCGTCATTTATTCGAAATATTAATAGTATTTTACTGTCTTCTTTTTCCTTGGTAAGTAACACTTTAAGACAAAATCGTTGATTCCCTGACTTGACTTAGGAATAAACACCTGGGTATAAAGTTTAGTAAGTCCTTCAGGGTATAAAACATGTTGCAGAACAACTCTGCGGGGGAGCTAGTAGTTTCATTATATACGTAAAATGTACAGATACGAAAATCGAACCCATCCACGTAACTTTGATGATTTTAATAACAGATTTAGAATACTACTCATAAATCGATCGTATAATATTGTAAAATAAAATGACTTAAGAAAATCTCATTTTTTTTGACCAGGATTTTAGCGTTAAAGACATTGCTTATAGCTATTATAATTATGATAAAATAAATATGATAAACAGCTAGATGTCTTGCAACAAAGTGTAATAAAACATCGATAGTATATTTATATTGAAGTATGGACCGACCAGTATTTTTTATCAGTCTTTGAGCTCTTTCAAGATGGATACGAGACTGCGTCTGAGAAATCACTTTCGGCGCATCTCCGAGAGCCGTTTAATACACATACGTGCGGTACTTGCTGATTACTGGCAAACGGTACACTGCCAATAAATATCACTGCGTGAAGGAAAATTTCATACTTAAGTTTGTATGAAGAGCTTTTAGGATTTCGTCATCAACATCGTAACTGTAAATATCCCCTACTGTACACAAATGTTACAACTGACACTAATTGTAAGAATTAGAGCCAACGTAGTATGTCGTTTCGTTTTAATGACAGTATAAGTTTAAAAGTAAAAGTAAAAGTATGCAAAAATAATCCGTGAACCATGTCAAGAGTTCAATCAAAATCCAAAAAGTCTGAAGCCCTACTGTGGATAATAACGCCGGCCAAGAAAGAGAGAAGAAAAAAGAAAGAAAGTTATAGCATAGAAAAAAGAAAGAAGTTATATAGCACTTGCCTGGTTTTTTCATCAAATACATTCAATCATTATTAGTCATCATAGATTTATTAGTTTTCTTATTTCTAAATTTTCTTTTTAATTTTTCAAGAAATGGTAACAGTTAACTTTTGTTAACAAACAAACTTTTGTTAACTTTTGTTATCAACCATAAAGGTAATAATTATACATATAAATGTTCACTAATTTTTAAATAACGATGTTAAGACAAACTCAGATGAGCTATACGGATAATTTTCCAAAAAATGAATCACGCTAGCAAATGTATTTATGTACCCTGGCACTTGTATAAGTTCGTACGGCTTTCCTATTATGATTATTATATTTATTTACAGTTTTACTTGTAAACTATTTTTGCGTACGATGTACCAGTATTGCGTCATCGTTATATTGATAGGGGTCGGAAAATTAAAATCAAAAACAATAAAATTTAAGAATTATTAAAAAGTAGATATTTTAATGATTGTTCGTAAATAGACAATCGAGTACAATTCCTATACTATTGATAGTTATGATAGTGAAGGTACTTATTCAACATGGAAGTAGTCAGGGCGGTACTTATGCTGTTCCAAAAGCTTTTACACTAATGAACACTAACAAATTTCCTTAACAGAGAGGCTTCAGGGCTCAAAGGAGCTGGGCGCAATAAGCGCGATGAAATCCGCAAAAAGGTCGCGATCCCATTCTGAAGCAAAACATTTTGCACAAAGCGGATAAGGATCTCTGATCGTAAAAAGTAAGTAAACACAACGGAACCCACAACACTCTCTTGAGTATGCAGTTCATAAATTGCCCTCTATCTAACCATCGCCTGACCCCTAATGGCGACAAGGTGGGACAGATCTTATCGTGAAAATGGGAATTCTGGTAGCCGGTCACTTAGTCGATACAAAGAAATTTTGTAGCTCGTTTGTGCACAACTAATGTTCGAAGAGACTATTTTTTCCACGACATAGACTGCCTAATGTAGTATTAAAGAGGTAAGCCTTGGACCTTCAAGATTTACGGAAACGGAATAACGTAATGTGACGACTCACAAATTTCTAATGGTTGACGTTGACGTTGATCATTTAAATTTCATAACAATAAGGTATTTAGTACATAATGAAGACTTATAAAAGCTTTAACCTAAATTGCAAAATGATTAAAGAGGCCGCTAGCTGCTCTGAATCTCTGTTAATGCAAATAGCAAACATTACTAGTCACGCAATAATTCACTGAACAGTTTGATCTTATTACAAAGTATTAGCACATTTGTTACTGTAACGACTTGCTTCTTAATCTTTTCAGGAAATTGTATAAAAGGCGAGTGGAAGCCAACAAAATATTAAACACTTCAATTGTGTTAGTTGGGAAGCCTTTCAGCAAATCTAACGTGCTCTCGATGAGAATAGTCGGACAATAAAAGAAAATGTTACGGTCGAGGGCCGGAGACGCGCCCCAACTAAGCGCTGTAAATTTAGCGAAAAATATTTCTTTGGCGAAGAAAAACAAAAGCGACTTCATCCGCGGCCTGAAATTTATGAGATGCGCCGCGGATTAAAAATGTTTGCCGTGCCCTCGGGCGCGGCCTCGCCTTCATTAGACCGTGTTTCTGCCGTATTCTGATTAATATTTACCTTACACTTCTTGCGGATTGTAGTTCATTAACCATTATATTGAAACATTGTCTAAAAAGTGCCATGTTTCGTCTGATCGAAATCCTTTTATTCTTAAACTTAAATTACTTTTTATTTCTTATTCCAACCAATAAGGTCTCGAAATAGAATGTGAACGCCAACAAGGCCCAAGGCACAAGGGTGTAAGTGAAATTTTGTTGACTTATGAAAACCTTCTACCAAAGACGCCTTCTAAATTAAGAATTGAGGCACAATTTAATATTAATTTTCATAATATGAAAAAATTATGTTCCAAATAAAACAATTTTACGGGCTTGAAATATTTACACTGTATAATAGAAACTCGTATAACCTTAAGCGCTTTAATTTGAAACTATCTGCCAACAGATATTTTCATTTTAATTCAATTAAGAATTCGTTACTAAATTCAAAAGTTACGATTCTATGAATCATCATCTCTGTTAAAATTTGTGGAATCTTCAATGGACTAACGCCCCAACTCAGGGTCACTAACGGTTACTTAAATCTCTCCTTAGTACACAATTTGTATGGTGATTCGTTACTACGGAGCGATTAAAGTAACCGTTAGTGACTCTGAGTTGGGGCGTAAGTCATTCAGAAGTCATTCGTCACACGATCACTAATTCTATAATTTATATAACTAGATAAAAATACATTGTTGTTATTATAATGACAAGTTCTTATTTACTTACATACATGCAGCTTTCTATTCAAAAAACAGCATTAAATTGTCCCAAAAATAGGCACCAAATAAAACTCGCCGTTGACACATTTATAGGAGGTGTTGTGGCTCCCTAATGAGGTCGCGTCGGTTTTGACCCAGTGCGCCTCATACATCACGCCTTTCATTCATCACCAGTGTTCTGCCCCCTAACAATGTAATAATCGTGTTGACCACTTCAGGCTGCCGGTAGAAAATGGATGGACGTAATGGTTCTAGAAAGTAAGGCATCGATCAGTGCGGTGTGCAGAAACACGATTTTTATTTTATCGTTTGAAGATTTAAAAGTGTAAGACTTTTATCATTTAGTGTGAGCAATTTCGACCCCGTACAATGTTTGTTAGTGACCCTGTCTGCAGTGCGAGGGTTCCCGGGGTCGATTCCCGACTGGAGCAAACATTAGACATGTAAAAGATAAATGTTTGAATTCTTCTAATTATGTCGATCGTGCTACCGCGACACAGAGTCCTGATGCGGAGGTTTTGTCAAATCGTATACGTTATTATTTTTTACTAGTTTCCGCTGGCGCCAACACCCGTGGAAGAGTGATTTCATAAAACAAAATTACACACATAAACGTCCAAATCATCCATAGGAAATATGCATTCGGGATGAAATCTATTCGATATTCAAATCTTGGGCATGGTCTAATTGTACGGAGTTTCATCTTACAACGTATAGTGCGCGGAGGAAAACATCCAAACATATTCATAAACTTCCTCTTTTATAATTAGTAGGATACGACAAGAAGTAGTATATTATAGTATAGTATTTTTTTATTTAACTTTTTGCACCATACAATTTATATAATAGCAAAGGCGGAGTTAATGCTAAAAGCATTCTCTCCCAGTCAACCTTCTCCCAGTAACTATCCAGTAAGAACACAACTATATGGCGGTATCTAGGTTGTAAGAAATAACACTACTTAGGATCCAAAAAGAAAACCAATAATCTAAATTTTACTAACAAAAAATAACCGACTTCAAAGTCTCAAAAACTACTTTTCAGATCTCTTTCAAATTTATGTGGGACCACATGACAGCCACTAGCTTTCGATTAAAAAAACAATCATCAAAATCGGTTCGCCCAGTCCAAAGTTCTGAGGTAACAAACATAAAAAAAATACAGTCGAATTGAGAACCTCCTCCTCTTTTTGAAGTCGGTTAAAAATAGATATACTATAATAACATATATATGATGATACTCTACAGATTTGATTTATATTAATGTCCATGAAGTCATTAAGTATTTTATAAGTAACAATTACGCAACAATCATAATATTGTCACACAATCATGGTATCACCCGTTAACAGTACATAAGCCGAGCAAGCAATTTCACGAGTAAAGCAAAACAAATGATACGTATTACCACAGAAGACATAATAGTACTTATAATAAAATTTATTACTATAAAAAGCTTTCAACCTAACTTTATCCTGCGATACAACCGACAGTCTGAAGGTTGGCTACATAAACAATATTTTATTTTATTTTATGTACCCTTTTAGTATAAGTATTTAGTTTTCTCTTCATTACTTTCACAATACCGCCATTGATGTTTCGCTTACTTCCCGAAGGTTGACTGATATAGAATGTTTTTAGCATTAAGTTCGCCTTTGTACCTCTTAAATTGTTATAAGGTTCAAAAGTTTAAATAAATAAACAAATCCATAAATTATAATCTAAATTTTACTAACAAAAAATAACCGATTTCAATATTACTCAAAAAGTACTTATCAGATCTCGTTAAGATTTGTGTGGGACCACATGACAAGCATCTGCTTTCGATTAAAAAAGAATCATCAAAATTGGTTCACGCAGTCCAAAGTTCTGAGGTAACACACATAAAAAAAATACAGTCGAATTGAGAACCTCCTCCTTTTTTTGAAGTCGGTTAAAAATAAATGTCTATTATTTTTAACCGACTTCAAAAAAAGGATTATAACTCCGCTTTTGTTGCATTGGAGCTGATAAAAAATAATATTCATTCAGTAACAAGCTAATAGGCTAACTGGAGGCTAGAGGAATCATTATTTCGAGCTTACTCTAAGCCGGGGCGCGCACTACGGTTATTCACCGCTGCGGTAAAACGCCCGCGCCGCAGGTTTTGTTACTCATAGTTTTGAACGACATTGCGTGCACTGTACAGCAAAAAAATGGAATGTCGGTTTTCTTCTCCGGCGAAATGAGAATCCAACCTTTTGCGAAATCGACCCAGTACTACTGTTTTTCTTCTCAACTGTATTCCGACGAAATGCGAAGCCGACCTTTTCCGAATCCGATGAAGTGCGAACAATTCTTTTATTCCTTAGTTGCGACAATTTGCCGCAGCGGCGAAAAACCGTAAAGCGTGCCAGGGCTTAAAAGTGACAAGTAAAATAAGTATCTCACTTGATTAACTTCAATAAAAAAGAATGTGGTATTTATTTCATGCTATTTTCTCAGGATTTATATACAATACCTAGTTAATGGAAGGGGACATTAAAACATAAAAAAACTTGAGAGGTGTCAAGGGACACCCGGATGGAACGAAGTTCCTTGCAGTAAGTACTAGGATAGCAAAAACATATAGCAAGTGTGCCAAAACAAATCTGGGGTATTAAATTTCTCTTTCGATAAGAAATTTAATACCCCAGATTTTTTTTGGCACACTCGCTTGCATGTTTTTGCTATCCTAGTACTTACTGCAAGAAACGAAAATATCTGGCTTGCTTTCTATAAGAGAGAGAGACAGAGACAGACAGAGAAACATGCGCACGCCGCACGACTTGTAACGACTAAGGACGGCAAAAAGTGTCGTTACAACTTTTCGTTACCAAATTTTCCACCTAGCCCCCTTTCGCAACGCGCGATAAGGAACTTCGTTCCAAAATGTCAAAATGAATATTTCATTGACATTTCACCGAAAGGATAATCTTATTACTTTAACTTTTTCTTATTTTCAATTGCATTCGTTACGTCTATTTCATTCATGAAATTGAATTAGGGCGCTTTCATTCATCTAAATTCGTCGCAGTCTAATAGAAACCCCAATTCGTTCCAGTTGTCAACAGATCACCTACACGTGATTCGCTTCTCAACTAAATGTTCAGAACGTTTCAAATACACGCCTACGCTTCCGATGCGATGTGTGCACTAAAATAAATTATGAGCTCCAATTTTGAATCGTCCCAATACTATTCAAAGAGTAGCCAGTTATTACGCCGCGAGATGAAAACTGTAAAATTTCAAATATCCTGTCAATGTAACAGCGACGTTATTATTTCCACTATATCGATTTCAGGCTGAACAATTTTTACCTTAGAATGTTGTTCCGCAGTTCTAAAACTTCTTAAAATACCTAAAGAATTACTATTGGAAGCTAGGAAAGTTATATTCTTTATTTGTATAGGTACCTACGATCCTCCTCTTATCAAAATAGTTCACGTTTTATCTTTTTATTGGATTAAAGTACTTACCGATATTTTCATTAAAAGTGTCAGGAATGTAAAAATGCTACAGCTTCTTCGTAATAAAGCAAAGCAACAACCCATAATTGTCCCACTGCTGGGCTCGGGGTCTCCTCTCACAATGTGAGGGGTACAGGCCATAGTCTACCACGCTGGCCAAGTGCGGATTGGTAGACTTCACACACCTTTGAGAACTTTATGGAGAACTCCCAGGTGTACAGATTTCCTCACGATGTTTTCCTTGTAATACGCGCATAATATTTGAAAATGCAAAGAGGTGTGTGCCAGGATTTGAACTCGGGCCCCTGCGGTCGGGAAACCAACGTTCTAACCGCTAGCTATCACTGCTTACAATTCTTATTAAATATTTCGTTATAAACTAACTCCAACTCAGTCATTTTATTGATTAAGATGTGAAAAGATACTCTCATAAGTATTTAGTGCGAAAACTTTAATTATCACCGGAGAAAATACAAAACTATCTTTCGCACAAGACCGAACACAAAAAGTCGTTTAACCGTCTAAGAACAAGTCCATTAAAGTCCAGCGGACTCATTCTCTCATTACGTCTCGCAAGTGCTGTCTGCGCTGAAGGGGGCTACGTTGAATTATTCTGTAGGGGGCGTTGGTTGAGCAGCTGACGAACGCGAAAGCCGCGCGCGATGCGAGATAGCGTAGTACGAGAACGCCCCTCCGTTAGCACTTCTACTGATTTACAACATCGCTGAAGTTAAAAATTAGAAGGTAAACTCGAGTGAGGAACAAATAATCTGAATAATGAAATTACAGTAGAGAAAAAAGTTTACAAGTATTGCATTAGCACAAACCAATGCATCTACAGCAACTGCTGCAGAGGTAATAGGAGATTCAAAATCAAAAGCCTCACGCTGCTCCAGTAACTAATGCATGAACTAATGGATACTAACTACTAATACTAGTGAATCTATCTAACAAGGATCTATCTGACGTGAATCTAAATGAGTCAGATGCCCGTGTGAAACATGTGAAACCGCCCTTCTTACAAATTGCGTAAGATAGCAACCAAAATCGACGCCTAACGTGGCTTTTGAAACATGGAAGTGATTAGTGCTGTGAAGTGCGAAGTTTTGCTCAACAATTATGCTGATAAAAGTGTGGAACAAAGCCATGCAGAGAAATGATAATATACGAATGAAATGAGCTCATTCCAGCAAAAGGAAAATGAAACGGGTAAAAAAGATTTATTCTTGCGTGGAGTAATGTAAGACTAAATATTTTTTTTTTTTTTTTTTTTATGGAAATAGCCGGCAAACGAGCTGACGATCCACCTGATGGTAAGTGGCTATCGTCGCCCATGGACATCAGCAACACCAAAGGCATCACCGATGCGTTGCCGGCCAAGAAAGAGAGAAGAAAAAGAAAGAAAGAACTGGCTCTCAAGCCCCCAGCCGGAACACGACGAGTCGTTTGGCGGCTGACTCATGCTCAAGGGTGGTAGCTATCCAGGCGAACCCCATGGAGAAATAATAATAGTTATAATGGTATTAATTAACTAACAATTAAAACCAATATTACCAATATAATCCCTCCGAGGGCCCTACCACCAGCGGGCCGGATTTAGTCGCCTTTTACGACACCCATCCGGCGTGGGATTGGGGTTAGTATTCTAAAGCCGCCCCAATACGGCTAAAATACTTAGCTGCTTAAAAGTGAAATACTTCATACTTAGCTGCTTAAAAGTGAAACGATATGTGTCATGTAATGGCTTCATTACTGAGAACGGGTTTCTTTCCTTGAGGAGGCCTAGAGCAAACTCCACCACGCTGCTCCAGTGGTGATGAAGGGTTTTAAGGCCGACCTAAGTATCGGAAGTTTTCATGCCGAAAGAAGTCTTCTAAAATGGCTTAGCAACTATTATTCTACGATGAAAAACAGGGACTGACGGTTTCACGTGCCCTCCGAAGCACGAAAGCGCTCAAGAAATTTTTGCCATTAAGTCATTCGTCAAACTACTGACAGCGGCTGCTGTTGCTTCTCTTAGGATTGACGCAAGCTGCCGGGCTAGTCTAGTACGCTTGTTTTTATTTCAACTGACATAATGGTCGCGCACTGTTAAACCTAATTTGACCTGACCTTTATCAAATCACACAAATTGTATGAATACGATTGACCAAACTCGGGGCGAGCTAAAAGTATTCTGTCCTGCTTCCACCTATATTATAAACTTGTAGATACCGGCTGTGCTACTACGCTAAAATTTTTGTATAGGAAAAATCGAAAATCGACTTCATAAATGGACCGAATGTTCCTAATGCTTTGGTTTGGTGGTCTCAAACATCTTCGCAATATTGCCTTTCAAATGAAACCAATTTGGGGGACATCGGTTGGATGGTTTCAGAGTCTATAAAGGACATCCGTACAAACATTTTTTGTGTTTTATATAATTATATAGAAATAAAAGTTTGTGAACATGTTTGCATGTTTGGGCTTCCATCTCGCGCTAATCCTAGTACGGATGGATGGATCCCTTTAAAATGACTATGACATATGTATGTGTAACCTAAGATGGCTAATGGCTAAGACAAACCCAAATTAAACGGGTTCTACTATGCCCATTTGGTTAGTGAACCCCAATAAAGATACTATGTATTCTGTATTATAGCGTGGATTGAAGTTACGTTAAAGGGTCGTGTGAGGATGGCGCGACCCGGACAAGTGCGATTCTGTCCGAGATAAAAGATAGCCCGTTACGCCCCCTGTTGACCTGCAACAGTGTAACTGCTAAACATGTTACACTATGATCTTATAAAAATCCGCATTTTGTTACTTTCCGCTCGTCAGTTATACTATTATATTATGTACTTACTATTATTAGTAACACTTAGATTCATTAAGACGTTACAAAAGGTATATGTAAACAAGCGGCTTTGCCCGCGTTAATAAGTAGGTATCTCATCTTATTTCCGAGCATGATCTACATGTGTGCTAAATTTCATGAAAATTCTTTTAGTAGTTTTTGCGTTAAGGACTAACAAACATCCATACATCTTCACAAACTTTCACATTAATACTAGAGAATAGGATAGCCGATAAACGAAACGAGCCACCTGTAAGTGATCATCGTCACCTATAGACATTAATTGTTGGAATCATTCTTGACAAAAAATAACCGACTTCAAAATTAGGGATAACTTAAAAACTACTCATCATATATCACTCTAATTTAAGTGGGACCACATGACAAGCACCAGCTTTCGATTAAAAAAAGAATCATTAAAATTGGTTCTCCCAGTCGAAAGTTCTAAGGTAACTTATAGAATACAAATAAAAAATACAGTTGAATACCTCCTCCTTTTTTGAAGTCGCTTAAAAACCAAGTGGAATACCCGTATCATTATTGGGTTTACACTGCGACCGAATCACATAAAATAACATTTTCATTTAGAAGCGACCACTGATCATCCTGTACCAACATAATAAGCCCATGGCTCGTATGGAGATTGAAGGGGACATCCCCTTCAACCTAATGAATAGTGACCTCGCTACCCGGGCTAGTTATGTTACCATGTTTCATTAAATGGGCCGGAAAGACCACATCGAATGTCCACTTACCATCACTTTTCTTTACTGTGTCCACAAAAAGCAAAAAACATATTAATTTTAAATTAAAATTTAAAATAGCTAAGAAGTAATGGAGTGCCATTACCTTTCAAACAAAAAAAAAAACTAGATCAAAATCGATTCATTCATTTGGAAGCTACGATGCCACAGACAGACATACAGATCCACAGATACACAGATTCCCCTCTTTTTTCGTCGGGGGTTGAAAAGCGGGTAAAATACAATCGTAGCAACTGTAGGAACAATGAATAAATCTACACGGTTATGTAAGGCCATAATATAGCGGGGCCGGATCATCTAACACAATAGTGTCGATTGAAGCTTGAACGGGACTGGTTCGAGACTAGCGCGATAGTGTGGATTGACCATTGAGTAAAATGAGGCTACAGTCTAACAGCATAGTGTAAAAATGTGTAGCACTGGTCCATTTTTTGCTGTTGAAAGAAAAACCGATGCTATCTACATATTGTGTCATTGCGGCAGATTCATCACATG
This sequence comes from Thymelicus acteon, assembly GCA_951805285.1. Taxonomy (NCBI): domain Eukaryota; kingdom Metazoa; phylum Arthropoda; class Insecta; order Lepidoptera; family Hesperiidae; genus Thymelicus; species Thymelicus acteon. Next base: position 7,359,512 of record OX638229.1, on the reverse strand, counting down.
ATAAAGTTTTTGACGCCCCCGTTACTCAGTTGATTGTACATTGCGTGGACAGCGATTGGTTCCAGATTCGATACCCAACCGAGGCAGATATTTATGTGAACAGAAAATGTTAATTTTGTCCTAATTGTTTGTTATGTCTAATTAATTTTATGTATGTCATCAGCCCTGCGGATATCCCAACTTAATGCGTTTGCTAAACCCTCCATAAAACAATTGAACAGTGTCAATTTAAATCTGGGAACGCGTCTCACCCCGCGCTCCCTACACATTAAACCTATCTAAATTTCTCCGTTTGCGTTGACCAACTATATGAAAGTTGTTAGGTTGTGCTAACACAATGTTGTAGATTGACCCGGAGGCCGCCCGGCCGGCTAGCGGCTGACAAGTGCGATTGCCGGCGCGAGATACGAGATAGCGCAGTGCCGCGCCGGGCGCCGCGCTAGCTCCGGCTGTGAGGAAGGCGAGGAAGCGCTAACAGCGCAATGACCTCTCATTAAATACGACCCACGTATATTTACAGGCCTAAAACCACACTGTTAGTTGTCGCTGATAATCTTGTCTCTCAAATTAATGGCTGGTTGGATAGTGGAAATATTAGAATGGTAATGAAAAGTAAATTTAATTATTGGTCTTATCTTTATTCGATATTTTAGAAGTTATACTTCTTTAGGCGCGTTATGAAATAAATGGAAAAAATGATGAGAGTGAAATTTTAAGATTTGTGACACGAAAGGTGACGAAAAACGTCAATTTTTTAAGGCGCGTTTCAAAGTTCAAACGCTCGTTTTGAAAAGTTTTAAGAAGTATAACTATTCACGCGCGTACCATAAGTAGGTACACATTTATTTCTTTTAATTGAGTGGAACTTTGAATGTATCAATTCAGTGGTAAATAAATGTAAGGCTTCGAATCGCCTAACAAACTATTTTTTTTTTCTAAAATAAAAATTAAAAGTAGCCTAAGTTACTTCTTGTTACATAAGCTATCTGCCAGTGAAAGTCCCGTCAAAATCGGTCCGGCCATTTCAGAAATTAGCAGGAACAAACAGACAGACAGACAGACAGACAGACAGACAGAAAGACAGAAAGACAAAAATTGTGAAAAATGTTGTTTTGATATACATCTGTACCGTACATACATCCAAATGCACTTAGTAAAAAGCGGTTATTTTAATATTACAAACAGACACTCCAATTTTATTTACGTAACGTTTTCTACGTATGTATGTATGTATGTATATATGTATGTATATATGTATGTATGTATGTTTCATTATTCTTTCTCTCTTTTTTCTTTGTCGGTACACCATCGGTGATGCTTTTGGTGTAGCTGAGTCCATGGGCGACGCGACAGAGGCTTCTTACTATCATCATTCAGCTCGTTTGTCGGCTGATTATAATAAAAAAAATAGGTACGATTGCCTTACACTTACATTTCATATTCTTTTTGATTTTGTTAAAGGACAAGTGGGGTACCCTTAAAACAGGTATTTTCATACAGTGGAAGTTGCATTAGATACTCGTATATACGTATATATGTATTAGTGTGTTATAAATAAAGCATTTTTAATTTTCATTTTATTCAAAATTCCTACATCCAATTATGTTAAGCTCTATTAAATTGCTGAATAAACAAGATTCTAATTTACCGCAGTAGATTAGACAATACCATTGCATTTTAACGACTGATTGACAATTAATTCTAATACTAACAAACGTAATGAAGTAATAGCGGCTTGTCAATTTGGACAACGTAGTGTTGAAATTTCCGACCATTCAGAACGGATTATTCATTCCATTGAACCCAAAACAATTATCAAACGGCATAATAGAAAACAATCTAGGACATAATTTGTTTTCGAAATTGATTCGAGCGAAAATGCTCTGAGGCTTTGCGCGATCAAATTCACTCTTGGATAAAATTAAACGCATGAAAATTCTTAAAAAAATATCTTAATTTTTATATCAAATATTTACCACGTTAAACATATTTTTTTATTTGTTATCAAAATTTCATGAAAGCCAGAAATTAAATTACTAGTGAAACTACTATGCTTTAATTTAAAAATTAAATGTGTGCAATTCACACATGGTAGAAGTGAAACCTTCAAAAATAAAGGTGTTAATTTAATAACGTGTATCAGTTTTAATTATCTTTCAAAAACGATTTTGTACTAAATAAAAATAAAACAGTGGTAACTAACGCCATCCTTTAACATAACATGAAGAGTAAAATGAGCAGCTAGCGCCATCTATTCAGCAATAAAACGAATCATCTATCTTGTTCCTCGCGACATGTATGAATACAACTTAGCCCTTTTTAAAGTTACACGAAGAGAACCACGAACATAAAAAAACACTGTATAATGCTTCCTATCTCATTTTCTCCAACGTTAAATCTTATGAATTTATGTGTCTGTCTCTTTTTACTGTCCCTTTTTCGTTTCATCGACTTTCAAAAGACAACAATACTATATAAGTTTTTACTTCAAAAATAGCTCATTATGTAAAAATCTTTATTGAATTCTAATTTTGAATGTTACGAGTATATGGTCCTATCACGTTAAATTTAAAGATTTTCTATTATAGAATAAAGAACAGAAGGAATTAATTGCAGCAATTTTATTATCTCGTTGTATAGCAATTCAATCAATACATATACAATTATATATACTTAAAATTCTAGTGTCTGTGTGAAATAGCTGTATAAGTTCAAGCATTTCAATACAATATTGATCCAAATGCGATTGCCATCTTAGGGTTAAGGGCTCTTATACAAAAACACGATACGACTTCGCGTCGTGCCGTAGCACCGCCGTAGCGCGGCATCGTTTCACGTTGCGACGTTGCGTCGTGGAAATCTACGACGCCGCAACGTAAAAATTCACGACGCGACGTCGGAACGTGCCACGGCGTACGACGCGACGTTGTGGATACATAGTATACCCAGTTAACCAAAAAGACAATTAATTTATCCAGTATATTTCATGTATGTGTGTATCTATCTATATATATAAAACTAGGTTTCGCGTGGGGCGCGCGCTGCTAAAGCAGCGCGCGTGCCTTTTTCTTCCGCAAAAGAACAAATAAAAAAATAGTTTTTTTTTTTCAAAAATTTCATTGGTCTGAGAAATTTCGAATTTTCGATTCATGGGTCTTTTTGCGACATGTTCGGCTTCACACTATTTTTTTTGACGGGAGGGGGAGGGGAGAGGGACAGGAAGCGAGACAGGACCAGGAGCGGGAGGAGAGGGAAAGGGAGAGGGGCAGAAAGCGGGGAGGGAGAAAGAGCGAGACAGAAAGCGGGAGAGGGACTGGGCGCGGGAGAGGGACTGGGAGCGGGAGACGAACGTGAAGTGGGAGAGAGAGGGAGCAGGAAAGGGAGATGGGAGAGAGGGAGAGGGGCAGAGTAAGAAGGAGAGAGAGGGAGAGGGAGGAAAGCGAGAGGGAGAGAGAGAGACAGGGAGTGGGAGAAGGAGACGGGAGAGATGGAAACGGGCAGAGTAAGAAGGAGAGAGATGGAGAGGGGCAGAGTAAGGAGAGAGAAGGTGAGGTATAGGGGAGAGGGGAGAGGGAGAGGGAGAGGGGAAAGGGGAGAGGGAGAGGGGAGATGGAGCGGGGAGAGGGAGAGGGGAAAGGGGAGAGGGAGAGGGGAGATGGAGCGGGGAGAGGGAGAGGAAATTTAATGATCTCTGATTTGTTAAACCTACATTCATTACGCGATAATTTATTTAGCATTAGGCGATACGAAGTTCGCCGGGTCAGCTAGTAAATAATAATAGTTTCTACATGTCCGCCTCTACGTCCGTCCGCAGTATAGCGCCGAGATCCTTAGCGCTAGAAAGCTGTAATTTGGCATGGATACACATACTTATTTATCAAAACTACAAAGTGGTAAAATAAAATCTTTATAAGTTTTTTCGGGTAGTGCCAGCAAAATGGTCGATGTTAGACATGTGACCACGGCAGTAGAATATTTAAAATGATGAATTTCAAAGGAAAACTCTCATGGAAATATTAGCTTAAATAGTTAATTAGTGATGGTCGACAAACTTACAACTACAGTACCCTAAATTCTCTACCCAAGTCCTCCTTTAATATAGGAAGGATCTGATGATGGGTTCCAGAGATAAAGAGTGGAACGCCTCAGTGGTGAGGCATTTATAATAATCCTTAATTTTGGGAATGTTACTATTTAACAACCAGTCCATAATTTAATAACTCCATCCATGTGTGATGTATTTCGGAGTTGAATCCTTTCTAAGGGCCTATATTAAGCTAAAAAAGTACTCAATTAAATCATAATGTGACTTGTAATTCAGCTTACCTAAAGAATGGCACTTTGGTATATAGGTACAATAGGTACATAGTTTTATTTCATACATTGTAAAAAGTAGTTTTATTATACTGTAATACTTATCACCTACTTGGAGATTATGTAAATCCTACGAACATACAGTGAAATATATAGTGAAAATTTAGATGTCTTTATTCAGTCACGCTAATACGGCTAAACGGATTCGGATGAAATTTATCTCACAGATAGTTTATGACCTGCATCTAAAAGTAGGACGATTTTTATAACGGAATGGACCTGTTATCAGGATAAGGGGCATATTTTAGTATGGATGTTTATTGCATCTGCCAGTAGCTTATATTTTTTTATATTTTATATTATTATTTTAAAGGTCCTTATCCTTCTATTTCTCCTTATCTCCTTATTCCTATCTTTGCTTTTGAAGTAAAAGGTCCGTCTGTCTGTATGTGTGTCTGTCAAAAACTTTTCACTAAGGAATACGTGGAGGTATTAATTTAAAAAATAATATCCAATTCTTAGGTTTGCTGTGCAATCCCTTAGAATTGTGAAAAAATTAAGCTTTTAAAAGTCAACGCAATGATAAAACACTTTGTTATGCTTATTTTTTAGTTCTTTCGACACTCGCAAGTTAATCAAAACTTATCCCCTAACTAAAGACTTAAGTTTACGTTCCGGTTGATCAAGAAAAATGAAATGTGGTGAGAAGCAATGTCGTAAGGGAAAAATTTGAAGACCGTTTTGTAGTAACATTACATTACAATTTACAATCGCACAGCCGAAGCTACTGGGCGCAAGAAGCTTTTGGCATGTATAATTTTATAATGTTTCTTGGGGAGTGTAGGGGAGCACTAAGAGATAATTTTTGTTAACTCCCTAAGAGTTACTCTTTCACGCAAATAACACTGGACGAATTTCGATCAAATTTGGAAAGAATATAACCTGAAATAGCTCATAGGGTACTTTTTATCGCAAAATTCCATGGGCTGAACCAATTTTGATAGGACTCTCACTGAAAGGTTCGTGAAAACTAAAAAATGTTAAAAAATGTCATTTAGGCGGGTGAAGCTGCGGGCAAAAGCTAGTACAATATTTTAACCCTAGACGCGAAAAGAGGGTTGTTATAATTATGATTTGTATGGTTGTCTGTTTGTAGCATCGTATCTCCTAAATGAATAGACCAATGATAGATGCAGTTTATTATTATTTCTCAATGGGGTTCGCCTGGATAGCAACCACCCTTGAGCATGAGTCAGCCGCCAAACGACTCGTCGTGTTCTGGCTGGGGGCTTGAGAGCCAGTTCTTTCTTTCTTTTTCTTCTCTCTTTCTTGGCCGGCAACGCATCGGTGATGCCTTTTGTGTTGCTGATGTCCATGGGCGACGATAGCCACTTACCATCAGGTGGTTCGTCAGCTCATTTGCCGGCTATTTCCATAAAAAAAAAGTTTCTTTTAATGCTGAGGGGTCTTAACTATGATTAAATAAAAACTGTTTAGGAGTAAAATAATAAAACTGACTTAAACCGATATTGTGCGTCATTCATAACGCTTTATTTTTTATTATATTTTTAGCTGCCATTTTAGTATGTATGCAAATGCAAAAAATGTGCATATTTTTCTTTATCTGGCAACACTTGAGATGCGAGACGATTTACAAACAAATCGTACGCTGTCGTGGTGCTGTATATTGCTGCTATAGAATAGTATAAAAGAAGCTTTTTGCTTCTATTAGTAGGTAAGTAGGTAGGGCTTAACCAGTATTTATCACCTTTTAGTAATGATTTAAAAATAATTATACTCAAAATTAATTTTGCCTACACACATAATGACTATTCAAAGCAGTATAGGGCAGAGTAAAGAGCAGTAAATATAAATGACAAAATCAAACTAAACTATCGGATAGGAGAGTCAAGAAACAGTCAGTCACATCAGACCAGACCAGTAGATAATAACAACACTATATTGGTACAAAAAAAATATCTTGAATTATCTTTCGAGATTTTAAATGTGTACACGTTAATCTTATTTTCAAGATTGAACAATAAAATATTTTTTTGTATGCCATTTTTTTCACTCATATAATGTGCAGTCTATTTGTACCTATAAATGCCTCATACATTTAATAGACATTAAATGCAAACCACAGTCCCAAATGTTCGATATAGATTTTTGTGAAAAATACTTGTTTTTGTACGGCAACACTGAAAGTTTCTCATTTTTATGGCAACACTGAAACACGTTTATACGGATGTGACCGATCTAACAGTAGCAACAAACGTCTTATACATTTTAATGACATCAAAAGGAGACAAAAGCCTGAAATATTACATACAAAAAATTCATTTGTATGAAAATTATTATTTTTTGTATGGCATCACTAAATATTGGTTACACCAACGTGTCCGGCCCTTTAGTATCTACAAACGCCTCATACATTATAAAGACATCAAATGGAGACACCAGCCTCAAACATTCGAAAAAGGAATACATTTGTATGAAAATAATTATTTTTTATATGGCAACACAAAAATGTTTTTTCACCAAAATATACAAAATATCAGTACCTACAAACTCCCCATACATTATAATAACGAAATATTCAATTCAAAAATAAATTTGTATGAAAATTATTATTTTTTGTATGGCAACACTGAAATATTAAAGTTTTTACAAAACGAATATTTTATTTTAAAAATGTCTCCCATACATTTTTCATACCCTTGATCTATAGTTTCGGCTCAATTACTCGAAAAGTGAAAAAAATTCTGGACTCCAGTGTTGCCAGTTGATTGAGATGAAAATGGTCAAATGTCATTACGACGACCACAAAAAATCTTGTGGTGTAATTTTTTGATTAAAAATGTTTCTCCTTCTACTTTTTACATTTTTGAATGGAAAGTTCACAAAAATGTATGAATGAAAAAAAAATCAACGTAACCTGGCAATACTCCAGACCAAGCCCAACAACCACCCCATACAAAGTGACCCCCTCAAATGTTGCCAACGTATAAATTTTTTTCTTCAAAAAATGCAATTTTTCGTACATTTTACAAAATGGCCGCCAAGGGGTCCGCCATCTTGTCGAAAAAAAAAATATACCCCAAACGTCAAAATGGGGGATAGACCTGTGGCAATTAAGAAAAAAACTCGAGAAAAAGTTAAAAACCCAACGCAATCCGACCCCGCAAAGTTACCTCGAAAATTGAAAATTTTTAAAGTAAAATATCTCGGCGGCCATCTTGTTTTTTCAATTTTTTCCAACTTCATCATATTAGTCGTCCCAAAATTAGCCGAAAACGACACCAATGTTGGGTACGTACTCAATGTAAATAAAAACTTGACAATCGCCGAGCGGCCGCCATCTTGAATTTTCGAATGGTCGTATTTTTCCTATAATAACCACAGATAGTCAAGCAACTTTTCCATACATTATTATTACCCCCCACCGATACTTTCGGCGGGGCTATTCGAAATGTGAAAAAACGTGAAAAAAAAATCCAGCAGCTAGTGTTGCCAGTTATTTTTGATGAAAATGGTCAAATGTCATTACGACGGCCACGAGAAATTTTTTGGTGCAATTTTTTGATTAAAAATGTTTCTCCTTCTACTTTTTATATTTTTGAATAGAAAGTTCACAAAAATGTATGAATGAAAAAAAAATTAACGTAACCTGGCAATACTTCAGACCAAGCCTCACAACCGCCCAGTACAAAGTGGCCCCCTCAAATATAGCCAACCTCAAAATTTTTTACCTCAAAAAATGCAATTTTTTGTACATTTTGCAAAATGGCCGCCATAGGATCCGCCATCTTCAAGAAAAAAAAAATATACCCCAGTCGTCAAAATTGGGGATAGACCCGAGGCAACAGCGAAAAAAAATCGGAAAAAAGTTGAAAACCCATTACAATCCGACCCCGCAAAGTCACCTCCAAAATTGAAAAATTTTAAAGTAAAATATCTCGGCGGCCATCTTGTTTTTTTATTTTTTTTCCATTTTCATCGTAACACATTTACTAACATTAGCCGAAAACGACACCAATCTCGGGTAAGTGCATAGTGAAAAAAAAAGTTGGTCATTTCGACTCGGCCGCCATCTTGGATTTTTGAAAGGTCGGATTTTTCCCATAGACAAGGAAGCAAACCAAAAATTCCCCCATACATTGTACTCACCCCCCACCACTCCTTCTGGGAGATCAATTCGACTTTTCGTAAAACGAAAAAAAAAATCCAGCACCCAGTGTTGCCAGTCGATATCGACGAAAATGGTCAAATGTCATTACGACGACCACGACACGTTTGCCCGTGTGACATTTTGATTAAAAATATTGCTCCTTCTACTTTTCACATTTTTGAATAAAAAGTCCAAAAAAATGTACCAACAAAAGAAAAAAAAACTCAACCTGGCAACACTTTGAGTCAAGTTACATAACCGCCTGGAACAAAGACAGCCGCTCAAATGTTGCCAACCCGAAGAAAAATTCGCCCAAAAAACGTCGTTTTTCGTACATTTTTCAAAATGGCCGCCACCGCGTCCGCCATCTTGTCGAAAAAATAAATATCCCCATAATATCAAAATTGAGGATACATTCGAGACAACACTAAAAAAATGTTTTAAAAAAGTTGAAAAACCACCCCGATGCGACCCCGCAAAGTCACCTCTAAAATCGAAAAATTTCAAACTCGAATATCTCGGCGGCCATCTTGTTTTTTAAATTTTTTCCAAAGTTTTCGTAAATCTCCCCCTAAACTTTACGAAACGCCCCAAAAAAATCCCGCAAAAAGCCATAAACAAAAAAGTTGAAAATCACAGAGCGGCCGCCATCTTGAAAATGTGAAATGTCAGATTTTTCCCATACTCACTGGAGGGGATGGAGAAAACCCGCCATAGACAACATCATTCTATTTCGACTCTTTCTGGGAGAACAATTATGTCAGTCAGTCAGTGGTAAGTCTAGGATTATATAATATAACTAGGTTTTTGCGTGGGGCGCGCGCTGCTAAAGCAGCGCGCGTGCCTTTTTCTTCCGCAAAAGGAAAAATAAATAAATAGTTTTTTAAAAAAGATCATTGACATGTGAAATTTATTTTTCGATTCAGGGGTCTGTTTGCGACATGTTTGGCTTCACGCTATTTTTTTGAAGGGAAAGGGAGAGGGACAGGAAGCGAGAGAGGGACTGGGAACGGGAGAAGGAGAGGGAGAGGGGTAGGGAGCGGGGAGGGAGAAAGAGCGGGACAGAAAATGGGAGAGGGACAGGGTGCCGGAGAGGGACTGGGAGCGGGAGAGGGACATGAAGCGGGAGAACGAGCGGGAGAGTGAGAGGGACGTAAAGCGGAATCGGGAGAGGGAGAGGGAAAGGGAGCGGGAAAAGGAGAGGGAGAGGGAGAGAGACAGGGAGAGCGAGAGCAAGAGGGAGAGGGAGATAAAACGAAGGGGTTGTAAATATTTAAGAAACTACGTCATTTTTGAACTCAGTAATGTGAAAATTTATATAAGCTTATTATTAGAAACAAAAATTTATTGTCACAGGTTTTTTTTGGAAATTCATCCCCAAATGGTTAAAACCAGGGGTGTAAGTTTGTACGGAACTTCGTCAATACTCAGAGATATGAAAATTTATAATTATATAAGCATATACTTAGAAACAAAAAGTAACTGTAGAGTTGTTTTTTGAAAATTAATCCCATATACTAATGGGTTATAAATTAGTACGCAACTTGGACATTTTCGAACTCAGAAAGGTGTCAATCAAATCAAATATTAACTGTTACAGGTTTTTTTGTAATTTCATCCCTTAAGAGGTAAATAAAGGGGTTGCAAGTTTTTTAGAACTTCTCATTTTCAAACTCAGAAATATGAAAATTAATATGTAAGCATATAGTGAGTTTAGTGCACAGGGCTTTACGGATGGGAGGGGGAGAGGAGAAGAAGGAGAGGGAGTGAGACAGGGAAAAGGACAGGGAGCGGGAGAAGGAGAGGGAGTGGGAGAAGGAGTGGGAGAAGGAGAGGGAGAGGGAGAGGGAGTGGGAGAAGGAGAGGGAGATGGAGAAGGAGAGGGAGTGGGACAGGGAGAGGGAGTGGTACAGGGACAGGGAGAGGGAGTGGGGGAGGGAGTGGGAGAGGGGCAGGGAGAGGGAGTGGGATAGTAAGAGGGAGAGGGGCAGGGAGCGGGAGAGGGAGCGGAAGAGGGAGAGAGAGAGGGAAAGGGAAGCGGGAGAGGGACCGGGAGCGGGAGAAGGAGAGGGAGTGGGACAGGGAGAGGAAGAGGGAGAGAGGTAGAGGGGAAGGGACAGGGAGCGGGAGAGGGAGTGGGAAAGGAGAGGTAGTGGGACAGGGAGAGGGAGAGAGAGAAGGTGTGGGACAGGGAGAGAGAGGGAGTGGGATAGGGAGAGGAAGAGAGGAAGTTGGACAGGGAGAGGGAGAAGGAGGGGGAATTTAATGAACCAACAAAAACTATAAAAGTTTAGTTGAAAGTAACACTATTCGCCGGATCAGCTAGTAAATAATAATAGTTTCTTCACGTCCGTCTGTCTCTCCGTCCGTCCGCAGCAAAGCGCAAAGATCCTTACCGCTAGAAAGCTGTAATTTGGCGATTGGCATGAATACACACTGATACTTATTTATCAAAAGTGGTAAACTAAAATCTTTATAATTTTTTTCGGGTAGTGCCAGCGAAATGGTAGATGTTGGACATGTGAATATCCACGGCAGTAGAATATTTAATATGATGAATTTGGAAGGAAAACTCTCATGGCAATGTTAGCTTAATAGTTAATGAGTGATAGTCGATAAACTTAGTACCCTAAATTCTCTACCCGAGTCCTCCTTTATATAGGAAGGATGTGATGATGGGTTCCAGAGATAAAGAGTGGAACACCTCAGTGGTGAGGCATCAATAATAATCCGTTTTTGGGAATGTTACTATTGAACAACCATTCCATAGTTTAACAACTCCATCCATGTGTGATATATTTTGGAGTTGGATCCTTTCTAAGGACCTTTATTAAGACTTAAAAAAGATCAACACGTAAAATGTAAACAGTCTCACAATAAGTGTATCCTATTCTGTTTTTAAAAGTACTTGTGACTTGTAATTCAACTTATTTAAAGAACGGCACTTTGATATAAAGGTACAAAGTTAAATTTTATACGTTTTAAAAAGTAGTTTTATTATCGTAAAATAATTATCATGTACTTGGAGATTATGTAAATCCTACCAATATATTATAGCGAAAATTTGAATGTTCAATCACGCTAATACGGCTAAACAGATTAGGATGAAATTTGTCTCACAGATAGTTTATGACCTGCATCTAAAGGTAGGACACTTTTTATAACGGGGATGGATCTGTTCTATCAGGATATGGGGTATATTTTAGTATGGATGTTTAATGTATCTGCCAGTTACTCTTTCATGGAAATAACACTGGACGGATTTCGATAAAATTTGGTAAACGGGTAGAATATAATCTGAAATAGCTCATAGCGTACTTTTTATCACGAAATTCTATGGACTGAACCAATTTTGATAGTACTTTCACTTAAAGGTTCGATAAAACCAAAAAAAAATTTGAAAAATGTCATTCAGGCGCGAGCGAATTTTCGGGCAAAAGCTAGTACAATATATTTTAACCCCCGACGCAAAAAGAGGGGTGTTATAATTTTGATGTGTATCTCCTAAATGAATGAACCGATTATGATGCAGTTTCTTTTAATGCTAAGGTGATTGAGAGGGTTATTAACTACAATGTATGAAGATTTGTTTAGGCGTAAAATAATAAAACTGACTTAAATTGATATTTATTTATTTCGCAACACTTGAGGTTTTCTTCATCAGACAAGGATGCGAGATGATTTACAAACAAATCTTACACTGTCGTAGTGTTGAATACTGCTGCTATAGAATAAGTCAATGGCATAAAATGAGAAATAAAAATTAAGTGTAGAGGACTTTACGGTCGGGAGGGGGAAAGGAGAGGGACAGGAAGCGAGAGGAACCGGGAGCAGGAGAGGGAGAGGGAGAGCGAGAGGGAAAGGGAGAGCGAGAGGGAGAGGGAGAGTGAGAGCAAGAGGGAGAGTGAGAGGGAGAAGGAGAAGGAGAGGGAGTGGGACAGGGAGAGGGACAGGGAGAGGGAGAGGGAAAGGGAGAAGGAGAGGGAGAGACATATTATGTGCAATCTATTTGCACCTATAAACGCCTGATACATTTTATAGACATCAAATGCAAATAATAGTCCGAAGTGTTCAATATAGATTTTTAAGGAAAAATACTTGTTTTTGTATGGCAACACTGAAATTTTATCATTTTTTGAAGCAACACTGAAACACGTTTACACTTATGTGAGCGATCTATCAGTAGCAACAAACGTCGTATACAAGGAGTTGTATAAAAGGAGACAAAAGCCTGAAATATTACATTCAAAAATTAATTTGTATGAAAATTATTATTTTTTGTATGGCATCACTATTTATTGGTTACACCAACGTGTCCGGTCCCTTAGTACCTACAAATGCCTCATACATTGTAAAGACATCAAATGGGGACGACAGCCTCAAACATTCGAATAAAGAATACATTTGTATGAAAATTATAATTTTTTGTATGGCAACACTGAAAGTTTCTCACTTTTTATGGCAACACTGAAACACGTTTACACGGATGTGACCGATTTATCAGTAGCAACAAACGTCGTATATATTTTAATGACATCCAAAGGAGACAAAAGCCTGAAATATCACATATAAAAATTCATTTGTATGAAAATTATTATTTTTTGGATGGCATCACTATTTATTGGTTACACCATCGTGTCCGGTCCCTTAGTACCTAAAAATTCCTCATACATTGTAAAGACATCAAATGGGGACAACAGCCTCAAACATTCGAATAAAGAATACATTTGTATGAAAATTATAATTTTTTGTATGGCAACACTGATTTTTTTTTTCACCAAAATTTACAAATTTTCAATACCTACAAATGCCCCATACATTATAATAACGAAATATTCGATCCAAAAATAAATTTGTATGAAAATTATTATTTTTTGTATGGCAACACTGAAATTTTATAGTTTTTCTAAAACGAATATATTAATTTAAAAATATCTCCCATACATTTTATATACCCTTGATCTATAGTTTCGGCTCAATTACTCGAAAAGTGAAAAAAATTCTGGACTCCAGTGTTGCCAGTTGATTGAGTTGAAAATGGTCAAATGTCATTACGACGCCTACAAAAAATTTTATGGTGTAAGTTTTTGATTAAAAATGTTTCTCCTTCTACTTTTTATATTTTTGAATAGAAAGTTCACAAAAATGTATGAATGACAAAAAAATCAACGTAACCTGGCAATACTACAGACCAAGCCCAACAACCGTCCCATACAAAGTGACCCCCTCAAATGTTGCCAACCTACAAATTTTTTCCTTCAAAAAATGCAATTTTTCGTACATTTTACAAAATGGCCGCCACGGGTTCCGCCATCTTGTGGAAAAAAAAAATATTCCCAGAATGTCAAAATTGAGGATAGACCCGAACCAATAGAGGAAAAATATCGCAAAAATGTTAAAACACCACCGCGATGCGACCCCGCAAAGACACCTCGAAAATTGAAAAATTTCAAACTGAAATATCTCGGCGGCCATCTTGTTTTTTAAATTTTTTCCAACTTCATCATATTATTCGTCCCAAGATTAGCCGAAAACGATACCAATGTCGGGTAGGTGCTCAAAGTAAACAAAAAGTTGACAATCGCCGAGCGGCCGCCATCTTGAATTTTCGAATGGTCGTATTTTTCCTATAATAACCATAGGTAGTCAAGCAACTTCTCCATACATTATTATTACCCCCCACCAATACTTTCGGCTGGGCTATTCGAAATGTGAAAAAACGTGAAAAAAAAATCCAGCAGCCAGTGTTGCCAGTTAATTTTGATGAAAATAGTCAAATGTCATTACGACGGCCACGAGAAATTTTTTGGTGCAATTTTTTGATTAAAAATGTTTCTCCTTCTACTTTTTATATTTTTGAATAGAAAGTTCACAAAAATGTATGAATGAAAAAAAAATTAACGTAACCTGGCAATACTTCAGACCAAGCCCCACAACCGCCCCATACAAAGTGACCCCATCAAATGTTGCCAACCTCAAAATTTTTTACCTCAAAATATGCAATTTTTTGTTTATTTTGCAAAATGGCCGCCATAGGATCCGCCATCTTTAAGAAAAAAAAAAATATATCCCAAACGTCAAAATTGGGGATAGATCCGAGGTAATTAAGAAAAAAAATCGGAAAAAAGTTGAAAACCCATTGCAATCCGACCCCGCAAAGTCACCTCCAAAATTGAAAAATTTTAAAGTAAAATATCTCGGCGGCCATCTTGTTTTTTTATTTTTTTTCCAATTTCATCGTAACACATTTCCCAACATTAGCCGAAAACGACACCAATCTGGGGTAGGTGCATAGTGAAAAAAAAAGTTGGTCATTTCGACTCGGCCGCCATCTTGGATTTTTGAAAGGTCGGATTTTTCCCATAGACACGGAGGCAAACCAAAAATTCCCCCATACATTGTACCCACCCCCCACCACTCCTTCTGTGAGATCAATTCGACTTTTCGTAAAACGAAAAAAAAATTCCAGCAGCCAGTGTTGCCAGTCGACATCGACGAAAATGGTCAAATGTCATTACGACGACCACGATACGCTTACTCGTGTGACATTTTGATTAAAAATATTGCTCCTTCTACTTTTCACATTTTTGAATAAAAAGTCCAAAAAAATGTACCAACAAAAGAAAAAAAAACTCAACCTGGCAACACTTTGAGTCAAGTTACATAACCGCCTGGAACAAAGACACCCGCTCAAATGTTGCCAACCCGAAGAAAAATTCACCCAAAAAACGTCGTTTTTCGTACATTTTTCAAAATGGCCGCCACCGCGTCCGCCATCTTGTCGAAAAAATAAATATCCCCAAAATATCAAAATCGAGGATACAATCAAACGAACACTCAAAAAACATTTTAAAAAAGTTGAAAAACCACCCCGATGCGACCCCGCAAAGTCACCTCTGAAATCGAAAAAATTCAAACTCGAATATCTCGGCGGCCATCTTGTTTTTTCAATTTTTTCCAAAATTTTCGTAACTATCCCCCAAAACGTTACAAAACCCACGAAAAAAATCCCGCAAAAGGCCATAAACAAAAAAGTTGAAAATCGCAGAGCGGCCGCCATCTTGAAAATGTGAAATGTCAGATTTTTCCCATACTCACTGGAGGGGATGGAGAAAACCCGCCATAGACAACATCATTCTATTTCGACTCTTTCTGGGAGAACAATTATGTCAGTCAGTCAGTGGTAAGTCTAGGATTATATAATATAATTGAAAAGCGACACACCGCTGATTAAACAAAAAATCTCAGAAACTACCGAACCGATTAAGATGAAATTTGGCAGGTAGATAGTTTCTGCTAAGGAGACGTCCACTAAGAACGGATTTTTGGAAATTCATCCCCTAAGGGGTACAAATAGGGGTTAGAAGTCACTTTCATACAAACCAACTTCGTCAGTTTTAGAGTTATAAATATGAATTTTTTTATGTTAGTTCATAGTAATAAACAAAAGTTAACTTTAACACATTTTTTTGGAAAATCATCCCTTAAAGGGTTTATTTCTTCAATTTAACTAAGCACGCAACTTCGTCATTTTTGAAGTTAAAAACATGATAATTTGTATATTAGTTCAAGATTAGAAACAAAATTTAAAGGTTATGTGTTTTTTGGGAAAATCAACCCCTAAAAGGTTGAATAAGGTTGTGCAACTTAGTATGGGAACTTCGTCAGTTTTGAAGTAAGAAGGGTGAAAATTTGTATATAAGCTTATAGTTAGACACAAAAAATAACTGTATCACTGTTTTCTCGAAATTCATCCCCTAAAAGTAGGGGTTGGAATTCTTTTACATATAAATCAGCTTTGTCAGTTTTAGAGTTATAAATTTGAAATTTTTTTATGTATGTTTATAGCAATAAACAAAAGTTAACTTCAACACATTTTTTTGGAAAATCATCCCAAAGGGTTAATTTCTTGGATGGAACTTAGTACGCAACTTCGTCATTTTTGAAGTTAAAAACATGAAAATTTATATATTAGTTCAAAATTAGAAACAAAATTTAAAGATTATGTGTTTTTTGGTAAAATCAACCCCTAAAGGGTTGAATAAGGTTGTGGAAGTTAGTATGGGAACTTTGTCAGTTTTGAAGTAAGAAGGGTGAAAATTTGTATATAAGCTTATAGGTAAACACAAAAAATAACTGTATTACTGTTTTCTCGAAATTCATCCCCTAAAAATAGGGGTTAGAAGTCATTTACATACAAATCAACTTCGTCAATTTTAGAGTTATAAATATGAAAATTTTAATGTATGGTTATTGTTATGAACAAAAGTTAAAATTTAGCTGAAAACAATTAACATAAAAATTTATATATTAGCTCAAGATTAGAAACAGTCAATCAGGAAAGGAGTTTTTTGGAAAATTCTCCCCTGAAGGGTTAATTAATTAAGGGATTGCAAGTTAGTATGACAACTTCGTCAGTTTTGAAGTAAAAAGGATGAAAATTTGTATATAAGCTTATATTTACACACAAAAACTAACTGTATCACGGTTTTCTCGAAACTCATCCCCATAAAGGGTAATACTAAGGGGTTGTAAATATTTAAGAAACTACGTCATTTTAAACTCAGTAATGTGAAAATGTATATGTTAACTTATAATTAGAAACAAAAATTAATTGTAACAGGTTTTGTTTTGGAAATTCATCCACTAAGGGGTAAAACCAGGGGATTTAAGTTTATACGAAACTTCGTCTATATCGAACTCAGAAATGTGAAAATAAATCAAAAATTAACTGTAATAGGCTTTTTGGAATTTCATCCCCTAAGAGGTAAATAAAGAGGTTGCAAGTTTTTCCAGAACTTTGTCATTTTCAAACTCAGAAATATGAAAATTAATATGTAAGATTATAGTGAGAAAGATATAGATAGGAAGAAACTTTACGGACGGAAAGGAGAGGAGAGAGGGACAGGAAGCGAGTGAGGGACCGGGAACGGGAGAGGAACAGGGAGAGGGAGAGAGAGGGAGAGGGACAGGAAGCGGGAGAGGGCCGGGGAGCGTCAGAGGGAGAGGGCAGGAAACGGGAGAGGGACCGTGAACGGGCGAAGGAAAGGGACAGGTAGCGGGAGAGGGAGAGGGAGAGAGAGAGAGAGTTTGAGTGGGAGAGGGAGTGGGAGCGGGAGAGGGAGAGGGAGTATAAGTGTCCGGATAGAAACAACAGAACCGTTTTTAAAGATATTTGTACTGTTCATGTTGACATCGGAAAACCAGTTCATCATTGATCCACTTAGGATCTGGTGGTGTTACTTTGTGACAAGATATGTAACTCCTGCATGGATGGAAATAACGGAACCTTTTTGTTTTTTTTTTTAATGAAACTCAAGAGCCAGTTTTTCTATACGTTAAATATTTTTCAAAATTCCGGTTAGGGGCACTTCAATAACGTGTTAAAACACCAAAAAATTTGTTTTTAAAATTATTGTCTGTTTGTCTATCTGTTTGTCTGTTCGGGCATTACATGAAAACCCTTGAACTGATTTCGACGGAAATTAGTTATGTTGTTCCTCATACTTTGGATCACGTTTTAAAAAACTTTTTGTCCTGATAAAATTAAAAGTTTTCACCGGAAACAAGATGAAACTTAGTGTGTAATATTTTGAAATAACAACGATTTGCTTTAAATTTGCAACAAACATTCCTCTTTCATTCGTTTTTCAATTTTTTTCATGAAAAAGAGAAAACTAAAGTTATCTAATGTTGTTTATTTTTCAAAATTCATTCCCGGAGGAATGATTTGTGATTTGTACGTTTCAGTATATAAATTCCTAAATATAAGTACTTCAATATAAATTAACCTGTTTTTAAATTTTCTTCTGCAAGGGGTACAAATATGATAAGCATAATTTCCGCATGCGAAGCTGCGGGCAACAGCTAGTAGTGTATATTCTTTATGCGTCTTCTTAATACCAGTACCAGAGGAGAATACATCTAGTGCAGTCCATTCAGTCCATTTTTCGAGATTAACTGCGTGAATTTTTACGTTGCAACGTTGTAGATTTCCACGACTCGACGTCGCAACGTGCAACGACGGTGCAACGCACCGTAGCACGACGCGACGTGGTATAGTGTTTTTGTTTAAGAACCCTTAATACTATTTATTCATGTATTTTCTTAAACGGCTATTAATTTAATCCTACTGAATCCTTTTAATATTATATTTAATACGGCCATGTTAACAATTTGTACACCGAATGATACACTAAAAAGCTTTTTGTGGAACATTTAACATTCTATTTGGTCAGCCATTATGTAGATTCTAAAAGCTTTCAGCGAAATAATGTACGTCAAGGATATTTAACAAACAAAAATTCAGTTCGCGCTCTATGTAATTAGTAAATAGACCCTTTAGTCCAATTTAGTTCAAGTTCTCTTCAACCAAACGGTAAATGTTCACTTTTATATTAATGAACAGCTGAGTAATGTAATAAATGGTTGGAAGTGGTAAGACGTATTAGTTTTGTCAGGTGATAATACTTATGTATGGAAAATATGAATTCTATCCAATTGTGCCCTAAATTCTGTTCAAATTACCTTTGGTGTAAAAACTGATTGCTGGTTAATCTACTACCATAAAAACGTTTTACGGATTTCTTTATTTTTGACGTGATAACGTCTATTAAAACGATGAATGCCGGGCGCATGCACGAAAAAATGTAGCGTTCCGCGAGCGAGAGAGCGGCAAAAGCGAGAGAGAGGCACGATCGTCTACGATCGGCGTATCGTAGCCGATGCCGTAGGCGATCGTAGTTGAGTGGAGCGGAGCGGAGCGGGGCGGGGCGGAGGGGAGCGGGGCGGGGCGGAGCGGAGCGGGGCGGGGCGGGGCGGAGCGGAGCGGGGCGGAGCGGAGCGGAGCGGAGCGGAGCGGAGCTTTGTAATGACGTTGTCACGTTAAACTACCGTCCGTAAACAAACTTTACAGACAACCTTTTTTTTATATTTTTCTTCGATAGAAACCTAAGTTGAGCAGTGGAACCGTAATACTCGATGAGAATATGTCATGCCTATGTACCACTTGCTTGTATATAAGCGATAATTGCGGAAAAATGCAGCTGTGATTGTACGAGCTATTACATCGTACAAGGATCAAAGACAATGCCCGCGGCAAAAAATGCAATTAGGCAATATGCACATACTCAGCGCACCTCATAACAATTACGTTTTTAATAAATTAGTGTTCAAACTGCACTCGTTGGGTTTGGTCATTTCGCCCTGCCTTACCCTTCTCCTAAAATTGTAGTACACGCTACATTTTTTGGTCCTTCGAGCATTTTTTGGACCTCCGGCCTATAGACCATATTCGCGTTTGGTCTCATGAACCTTAACACCCAAAAATAACGGTTTTTGGTGGTTCAATAAAACACTCGTCACCGAGTGCTTTCCGGCTATCGAGGCGTATCTCATTACTGTGAGAACTTGTGACAAACGGTCGCGAACAATAGACATACGGTCAAATCAATAATAGTGCGCGTGTGACTACGTCTACGTGGCTGTTCCCTGCACCGTGAGCTATTACTTAGCTCCGGTGTCATCTGCTTTCCGGCGGCAAGGTGCGAACTCGTCGCAACGGCAACGCGTCGGCGAGCATCTGCAACAGCAGAGGACTAAGTATCCAGCTATCAAGTAAGGTCTTGTTTTATTTATCTACTATTTACTGCATTATGGAGAATCATATGCAAACCCAATCAGACCTTATAGAATCGATAAAACTGATCGAACGGAATTTCAATAAAGATTCGGCAAGTCGTAAAACGCGTGAGTACTTAGACGACAGACTTCGTAGGCTAGACGCTGTTTGGGCTCAATTTAAAATAACGAATGATAAAATATTAGCAATCTATCAGGACTCTGACGATCCATACTTTGCGGGCAACCAGTTTGAGAAGGCACAAAAGTACTACGAAACCGTACGTAGTAAAATATCTTCCTATACTGCACCTACATTAACATCTAAGCTAGAAGAAAGCTTAAGTACTGTAGATGAAAATTCACCTGGTCCTTCTAATACTGCACCAACGGCTTCTCCTACCACACTTACCATGCCAGGACCTATGAAACAACTAGGAAAAGTTGAGGAATTACTTTCCTTACAACGTACAAATTTTCGAGCCTTCCGACGACTCAGGCATAGTATTAAGGTGGAAGAAATAAGTGATAAGTGGGAACTGGAGGACGAGATTAGAAACGTAGAGAATAGGTGGAAGGCCATAGATTCCTTACATCTTCAAATTGACAATTTGTTGCAAGGATCGAATAGTAACTATGATGAGGAATTTTACTATTACGAAAACTCATATAAGTCTATTAAAAGGGCACTCAATCAAAGGTTGGCGTCTAAAGCTCATTTACAACAGTCCACACCGCAGTTGGACATCCCTGTTTTCACCGGTAGGTATACGCACTGGCCTACTTTCTTTGATTTATTCAGTGAAAGCATTCACAACAACAACCTTCTCACTAAAAGCCAGAAGATGCAGAATTTGAAAGGGAAACTCAAGGGCGAAGCCGAACGGCTCGTGCAGCACCTGCACATTTCAGCGGAGAATTACGACACCGCCTGGGAACTCCTGGTGCACCGCTACAACAACCCACAGGTACTGTTCACAAAGCATATTGAGATATTTTTAGCTCAGCCTATCATGCATAAGCAAACTGCTAGTGACATACGACGCCTGTACGATACTTCGATGGAGAGCATACACGCGATACAAAACCTGGGAGTCGATACTTCGACTTGGGACCCCTTGCTGGTCCATCTTATATCTAAGAAACTCGACCAGGCTACATACTCCGATTACAAGGAGTCGCGTAAGTCTCCACGTGAATTACCTAAACTTTCTGAGTTCCTGAATTTCTTAGAATCTAAATTTAACGCTCTAGAGCCCACATTGTATAAGAGAGATAGGGATCCGTCATCGGTTAAGCCAAACTACTTTCAGCCTAGAATGTCTAATATTAAGCCTATTAACGTTAACTATCCGAAATCTAAATCTTATGCTAATAATTCTAAACGAGAATTTCAAAGTGTAGTTACTACTAACGCTTGGTCATGTCCATATTGCAATCAACGTCACGTTTTATATAAATGTAATAAATTTAATAACTTAAAAGCCGACGCGAAACTCAAAACGGTTGCAAAGTTGCGCATTTGTCAATGCTGCTTGTATCGACATTATGAAAATCAATGTACTTCCACGAAACGGTGTAAGTATTGTCAGGGCGAACATCATACGATATTGCACAACGCGTTTAACCTTAACGAGGCGGTCTCAGTCCCAACGGGACTACGTAATACAAGCAAAACTGCTGGACCGAAAACGATGCAACTTTCGCCTACTTTGTCAACTAACGAAGGTGCGACAACTTCGTCGCCCTGCATTGCTACTAGCGAGCATATAGTAAACCACGTGGCCGCTGATGAAGAGGAAATTTTGTTAACAACTATTTCTCTTAAGGTTAAGGCTGCAGATGGTACTTTTATTATTTTACGTGGACTTCTCGATCAAGGTTCACAAATATCCTTGATCTCAGAGAGAGCGGTACAAATGTTAGGTCTTCCTAGACAACGTTATCATGGGTCTGTATCGGGTATAGGACACGGAGCTAGGCAAAGTAAGGGGATAGTCTCTCTTAATTGCCAGTCCATACATGATAACTTCGAGATTACTACTCAAGCTTTAGTTATAACGCATGTAATTAATAATTTACCTAACATGTCATTTACAAAGCGGTCGTGGCCACATCTACAACACATTAAGCTGGCTGATCCGCAATATAATGTTTCTCGACCCATTGATTTACTATTAGATGCTAGCGTATACTCTGATATAATTATGAGTGGTCTTATCAAGGGCCCAAATATGGCCCCCATAGCTCAGCAAACCAAGCTGGGCTGGATTCTCTCGGGAAATGTAAAAACATTTAACTGTCACGTTGTTTTAAATAATTTATCTGATTTGTCTCATTACTGGGAATTGGAAGAAGTAAACGACACCGTGCCTGGTACCTCGTCAGGTGACCAATACTGCGAACGGCTGTATACGTCTACTACTAGGCGTTCACCAGATGGTAGATATCAGGTTGCTCTTCCCATGAAGCCAGGTTTCGAACAGAACCTAGGCTTATCTAAATCGAAAGCTGTAGCTCAGTTTCGTAATATTGAAAATAAGATGTTAAAAAATAAAGAATTTAGTGATAGTTACATTCAATTTATGTCTGACTATGAGAAAATGGGTCATATGAAGCGCGTAGTAAACTTTAACTTAACTTCTTGCTATCTCCCTCATCACGGTGTTACGAAATCTGACTCGTCAACTACCAAGTTGCGTACAGTTTTCAACGCGTCTTCAAGAACGTCCTCAGGCAACAGCCTTAACGATTTGATGGAGCGTGGTCCTAATTTACAGAAGGACCTGCCGAGCCTCATCATCAAGTGGCGCCAACACAAGTACGTCATCACTGCGGACATTGAGAAAATGTTCCGACAGATTCTCGTTAGACAGGATGATCAGCACTTACAACGTATAATATGGAGAGCCTCTCCTGAGGATCCTTTAATTGATTACCAGCTCACTACGGTCACTTACGGGACCAAAGCCGCTCCGTACCTTGCCATGCGAACGCTACAACAGTTAGCTAACGATGACGCTAGCATGTTCCCTCGGGCATCGGAGGCATTGAAGGATTCCTTTTACATGGATGATCTTCTAGAAGGCGGTGAGACTATTGGTGAAACTAAGAGCTTACAGCTACAAATAATAGATATGCTGAAGGGCGCCGGCATGAACATCAGGAAGTGGTCAAGTAACGCTCCTGAACTTATCGAGGGTCTCTCAGCTGATCAGGTTGACACGCCACTTGAATTTAAATCCTCCGAATCGCGAAAAACCCTAGGCATTCGTTGGAATCCTAAATCAGACAATTTCACGTTTCAAAATAAATTTGAAAATCTGTACGACGACGAACAGTTGACTAAACGGCAGTTACTATCGTATATTTCTAAGATATTTGATCCATTAGGTTGGTTATCGCCTATTACTGTTAAAGCTAAATTGTTATTTCAAACAACATGGTCGGATCAAAATATTTCGTGGGATCGTAAACTTTCAGACACTATTATCGAGGAATGGAGACAACTAAAATTAGATTTTCAAAATTTAAATATTATAGCGATTCCGCGTTACTTAGGTGACAATAACAAATTCTACGAATTTCACGGCTTTTGTGACGCTTCGGAGCGAGCGTATGCATGTTGCATATACGTTGTCACTAGGGATAATAAGGGCGGTTACACATCTACGTTGCTAACGGCAAAAACTAAATTAGCCCCCTTAAAAAGTAAACAAACACTGCCGCGACTTGAACTGTGCGGTGCTCTCCTTTTATCACGACTATTAAAAAAGGTCTTAGAAATTTATCCTATTAACGATAGGAACGTCTATGCGTGGACGGATTCCATGGTGGTCCTTGGATGGAGTACTGAGAAGAGCTCACAGCTCATGGCAGACTTACCTGAGCCAAGGGTAACTCCATCACGAGCATTTACGCACACCGGTGTCGATTTTACTGGTCACTTCGACATCAAGGCCAATAAGGGGCGCGGAATAAAGACAGTTAAAGGTTATATTGCTGTCTTCGTGTGCTTGTCAACTAAAGCCGTTCACCTGGAACTAGTTTCGGATCTCTCTACACTAGGTTTTTTGGCGGCATTTCGACGGTTTTGCGCTCGACGTGGAACACCAAGTCACATGTACAGTGACAATGGTACAAATTTTGTCGGAGCAAACCGGCTCTTAAAGAAAGAGTATCAGCGTATACTAAAGACCATTAACGAGGCCTTTCTCAACGAGAGCCCAGAGTATAATGTTCAATGGGTCTTTAATGCTCCAGCACACCCTTCAGCAGGCGGGATCTGGGAATCCTGTGTGAGACGATTAAAATACCATCTGCGTAGAGTAGTGGGTGAACAAAAGCTTACTTACGAAGAGTTCATCACACTACTCAACCAGATCGAAGCTTGCCTCAACTCACGGCCGCTGATCGCATTAACTGAAAGCCCAGAAGATCCATACCTCACGCCAGGTCATTTCTTAGTCGGGGGATCATTGGTATCACGACCGCAATCCGATCCCTTTCATGTTAACTTGACGACTAGATGGCGCATGATACAGGCCATGAACAAACAGGTATGGAAGTGTTGGTCATCCGATTACTTGCAACAGTTGCAAAGAAGATCGAAATGGTGCACACCTCACAAAAATGTAGAGGTTGATGACATTGTGGTTGTTAAGGAGGATAACTTGCCTCCTGGTAAGTGGTTGCTTGGTAGAGTGACCACAGTGCACCCAGGCAAGGACGGACGTGTCCGCGTAGTTACCGTAAAAACGAAAAACGGTGAAATTAAGAGGCCTATTCTTAAACTGACCGTCTTACCTGTCAAGGAAGGCATTCAGGTACCGGTAACTGAAATAGATCAGGTTACACCTGAGGAGGACGATACTGGAGGTATTACGAGGGATATACACACTCCCAAACGCTCCAGACGCCCCACACGTTTTACAAAACCTTGTCATTTTATAACTTATGCATTCTTATTATTTTTGTTTACTATATCTCCGACACAGTCTATACTATATTCACATTCGTATCAGAATTTACGTAATCACTGTGTTGCCTAGCAACCACAAACAAACAGGTGCATTAAACTTTTGGTCGTATTAAGTGCGTTTGAACTAAATCTGGAGTTCGCAAGTCGCGTTCCATTCCACTCTTTATAATTTAATTTCTTTTTAAACATAATATTTATTTTACAAAAGTTTAAAATAACACGGAATAGTTACGCATAAAATCGATATAGACTGTTTTAAAATACATAAACATAAATATAAAATGTTATTCGGCTTTGTTTAATGAAATTTAACTTTATGCTCATGCATATTGAGTGGAATGAAATATCTGTATAATCTGTACAGTGCCATCTCTGAAGAACTTATTTGTGCCGTGGCGAAAATTGGAACTAATGCCATCCATTCATAATTTAATAATAGCCGCACTATGATTGGTCCAATGCGTCCGGCAGCGCCCTCCTTAAGGTCACAGATAAGTTGATTTCACTGTATTTCGAAATATAATACGACCAAGTTGCAAAGCATCTAAGCGCCATTATAGCTGTGAGGTTTTCGTAGTCATTTCTATTTATAGTCATAGGCATGCGGACCGTAAATAATATTTTTTTGCAAAGGTTACAAGTCGCTTCACGAAATTAAGGATGTGCGAGCGTGAGTTATTCAATGATGAAAATTGTTTTAAGATGTTGGTTTTTACGTCGTTTTCTCTTAGTGTGTTGTTGTTATAGGTCAATAGTAAAATAATGAAGATGTCACAAACGTTATAATGATTGTTTAGTTCTTTAATAGTTATTTGGTGTGCGAAATACAAATCAGTTTGTGAAAACCCTATAAAGGAATTTTTATGATTTGTTGACAAGTATTATGATACGAGTTTGACTCAAGTGTAGTTTTAACGTATCGTACTTTAACACTAGTCAAAGCATCTACTTCGACAAGCTAGGCGACTTAAGTCTTATACGAGATGAATGGAAGGTGGTCGTCTATTATAATATGACTAGTTACTGGCTAGGCTTAAATAACGTGCATAATTACGTTATGCGGTTAAACGAACATATGCATGAATCAAAATTACAGTCTCAATATAAAATTATTTTGTTTCAGTTACAACATGACTTAACGGAAATTGAACATTATAACACTTTACTTAAGAATCAAATTGGACATAGAAAGAAAAGAGGCTTGATAAATGGTATAGGATATGTGGCTAACACGCTGTTTGGCGTACTCGATGAACGGTTTGCTAGAGAGTATGAAAAGGATATTGAAAGGATATCGATGAATGAAAATCATTTGCAACTATTGTTAAAAAATCAGACGTCAGTCATTGAGGGTCAGTATAACATACTGCGCCGGAATGAAGCTATCATGAACAAACAGTTCAGTATTTTAGACAAACATCTTCGTAACATTTCTTCTTCTATAACTTTTGTCCAGTCTCAGTATAGGGATGAGCTCGATCTTTTATCTTCATCGCTTAGTGCAAATATTGTCATTTCTAGTTTGCGCCGCATACAAGATAATATTATTAATACAGTAACTGACATTTTACACGGGAAAATTGATGCACATTTATTTCCGCCCGAGCAACTTAGGGATCAATTGAACGTCATTTCCAGTCACTTACAAGGTGATGTGACTCTTCCCGTAGATAAACAGAGCGTCAGGGAGCTTTACAAGCTTATGAGAGTTAAAGCTAAGGTGGGCTATCAATATCTCATTATGGAGATTAAGATACCTCTTGTGAACAAGGAGTCCCTACAGCTGGACAGACTGTTGAGTTTACTACATCAACATTATTATATCGAAGCCATGGCTCCATACATTGCATTTAATCTTCAGAAAAATTTACTTCTTTTACTAAGTGAAACTGACATACAAACATGTATGCATGTACACATTAGCAAACTGCTATGTACGATTGATAAGCCTGTATATGAATTACAAATTACTAAATCTATCTGCTCGATGAGTATTAATAATAAAACAATGTGCACCACGAAGGTGTCGGCATGCGAAGAAAGGTGGATCAGGTTGCACAGTAACAACAACAGATGGTTATTCTCGTGTTGTGAGAATTGCTTAGTGCGCTTATTTTGTCCTGACGGGATACAACAAGGTTCATTGGCTGGGAATGGTTTACTGGACATCGGTCCAGGTTGCACTCTGAAAAGCAACGGTATATCGATCTATGGTCATAATAACAACTTACTCAGCCAGGTTAACTTACAAAATGATATTCAAGGTGCCTCAGAGATTTCTGTTTTGAATAAAATTATTAACTCTACATTTGATACGCATTATGTGCCTGAAGATCACTCGCAACAGTGGAATCGACTGAAAACCCAATTAGATAGTCTACAAAACGAGTCTAGTACTTCACTGAGCGTTCACGACGTTCATCAATACTCGGTACTTTATACGACAGTATTCATCATTGCAACAGCGGGAGTAGCCTGTGCAATAGCGCGATGGCGAAGGGCCAGGCGACGAGCTCACTGTGTAGCGGCGGAAGGTTCCGTGGCGTACCGCGCCGCGCAGGAGGTGGACGAGCCAAGTTCGGGGCCGGCGCGGCCGGTTACATCGAGTGATAGTGAAGTGCCTAAAGTGTTAAGTGCATCCCGTGTGAGTGTAGACAAAGCTTCTGAGACCATACCGCGAGTGATCAGGCTTAGCATTCCAAGTGATACCGAAAATAGTGAGTGATTATTATGCGAGTGAACGTCTATGGACAGGACATTTTATTTTATCTTAACTTTAACATTGTTTTCACCTTGTTAACTCGCGTAAAATATTTTATAACATTTAATTTAGCTCATTATTTTATTGTATTCAGTCACAACTGTGCATACTGCCTATACTCTTAACTTTATAAATCGTCTTGTATCCTTACTTCGATTTCCTTTCTCCTTTTTGAGTCGGCAGGATGTACGAGCTATTACATCGTACAAGGATCAAAGACAATGCCCGCGGCAAAAAATGCAATTAGGCAATATGCACATACTCAGCGCACCTCATAACAATTACGTTTTTAATAAATTAGTGTTCAAACTGCACTCGTTGGGTTTGGTCATTTCGCCCTGCCTTACCCTTCTCCTAAAATTGTAGTACACGCTACAGTGATGGTATATTCTTGGAAATTAAGTGAACACAGCTGCAAAACAAATAATACCTAGAAAGGCGCACTTACTTGGTGGTCTTCTGATAGTAGCCTCGTGGCAACGACGGCGACGTCTTCACCAGGGTTTTTACCACACATTTGCAGTGGTTTATATGCACTCAAATTAATAGATTTTTTAAGGCGGTTATATGCACTGAGTTGCAGCCGTATCGCAAGCAAGTTGTGCGTGCGGGGTCCATACATCGACGACAACGACCATTGTTCACGATGTGGCTATCTTGCGAGTGCGTCTGGGAGCAGAAGATGGAGATATAAAGGAGGTCTATATAATTATGTACAAGTGCAGTACATAAAAATAAATATAAGAAAATGATCACTGTGTGTAACACACACACACACACACACACACACACACACACACACACACACGCACACACG
This sequence comes from Thymelicus acteon, assembly GCA_951805285.1. Lineage (NCBI taxonomy): Eukaryota > Metazoa > Arthropoda > Insecta > Lepidoptera > Hesperiidae > Thymelicus > Thymelicus acteon. The sequence continues at coordinate 7,330,849 of OX638229.1, read as the reverse complement.
CGCGCGCGCGCGCGCGCACACACACACACACACACACACACACGCACACACACGCGCACACACACACACACACACACAAAATGTTCAAAATGTTAATGTTATTTTATTGATTAAAACTGTATACTGTCTAGGTGGATGAGCGGGGTACCTGTAACACAGGTAATGAACCAAGTGCAGGGCCCTTGCGACTTGTGAATGTGATGTGTCTTTATCAATAAAATATTTTGATTTTAATTTTGATCTTATCCTACTAGAATATCCAACAACCTTAATTACTTACACACAACAGAAAGAGTTAAAGTACGCGATATAAGAAAAACAAGAAGAATAATAGGCGACCTCGTCACTAGTCGGACCATTAAACTTAATTATTTTTTCATTAAGTGCTTGCATCACCATTTTAATATTAATCATCTTCCTAAAGCTAGACATAGACGCTTAAATGGAATATTTTGAAGAAAATGATAAATGACGCATGCCTAGTCTTTTTCTCATACTAAAAGTACATCTCACACATCTAATCCAAAACAATAAATTATTTCGCTTTCACTGAACTAAATATTTATGTCTAAATTGTAGTAACGAAGTACAAGAATAAAATAACTAATTTCTCAAAGGGTAGCTGTGTAACTTATAAAAATAAGAACTCATCCTCGTGTAAAATTATAAATTCAAAGAGAATTTTCTTTCATCGTAAAGCCAACTGGAATCATGTGGCTAACAAACCATAAAAATAAGAACAATCACGTCATTTTTCTGCTTATTAACTGTGTTGAAAGACATCTTGGCATACTACTGCTGTTTTACCGCGATAAAGAAAAATATTTTAGGTTTAGACATATTTATAAATACTCGAGAAAGCTTGTTGTTTTGACTGATTACTAATAAACTAACGCAAACGGATAAAAAATTAACGAAACTGCAAAATTAAAATTCATAATAGAATGAGGATACAGACGAAACTAGCCAGGCAAGTGATTCATTACCCAGGATCAGGGTTAAATTATGTGGGATAATACCCCAACTGCAACATGGGCGAACAAATGCCATCGCTCATTCGTAGTTCATAAGGCTGCACCAACAGCAATCTGACATGTTTACAATTAAAAGCTTTGGAATGGTTTTTCTTTTTTCTTTTTAAAATAAGGAGTTATTGATAAGAAACATGATGAGCTTCCTTCTGAAGTATTCCCGGAGCGCTATGACATGGGGTTCTTAAAAAAGGTGTAAAACTAATTCTCATTCAGGGACGGCGTTGCACTGGCGATTCCTCTAGTATTGCTCATGTCCATTGTCAACCCTTCAGGCTATAATTAAAAAAAAAGATTAACTTCATAATGGTTAAGTAAGGTTTTCAATTTCAATATTATTTAGTAAAGATCCTTAGTAATTTTATCCTAATAGAAAACATTTCGTGCAAAGTGTTACACAATTCACTTACATAGGAATATCATTATATTACATAACATCTCCACCGCAATAACAGATTTCCTCTATCACTGTTTACTATACTCAAACACCCTTAAAAATCAATACGCTGGATTATCCTTATAAATCCGGATTACGTGACAACTGTAAAATTTACGGAAGCGCCCGAGAGTAAGTTATTTACCGACATATTTTTGTACCCCAATTTATGTATCGAAATATACAAATTGATAACTTTTATGTTACTTCGAAACAAAAACATAAAGTTATCTCTTTGTTTAAAATTAATGGATCCGTTTTGGAACGGATGTCCTTCACTTGAGAGGAAGATAAGTTTGGCATAAAGACGATAATACCTTGATCAAGTTTAATCTTAAAATAAATCTTATGAAAAGTATAAAATACTATGCTCTGCCTGCGGTTTTTCTCGCGTTTTTCGGGTAGTTTAACTTTCACATGTATAATATTAGTAGGATTACGGAAACAAAACATTTTTCCCTATCCTAACAAAAATCATTAAGTTATTCAGGATAGACTTTGTCTAATTTTGTTATTTATATGTAAGTAATTTATCTTTCGATAGTATATTTTCCACTAGGTATTTCACGAAACTCATGAAATTTAGGGTAACCCTTTCTAAACTCACGTAATGAGTTTTGATAAACTCTTTAATGTGATGCTTACGAAATACGTGTGGTGCCAGGTCTGCTTCGTAGAATAGCACCACTCCTACCTGGCATGTCGTAAAAGGCGATTAATAAGATATTCCAGTAGATGGATAGCAGCGTTTCCCTGCGGACTAATAACATCTACTGCAGTCACCAACACGCACTAGCCAAACGTGGTGACTACCGGCTACAACCCCCACATGATAGCCATAACTAAGCCTTGGCCCCCAGTCCCCGGCCGCCCCGCTATTCCTAGTTACGGTAGCGGCTATGGTAACGGCGGGGCAGGGGGTCCTAAGAATCGCCGCAGTGATCGGGCTACCAATATATACGACGACTTCTGCACCTGGCAACATACAACTCCACGACACTGAGGACCGACGACAAGGTAAAAGAGAAGTTCCAGAAGAAGAGATGGACAAGTTAAACTGGAGTATTGTGGGTTTATCTGAAGTCCGAAGACCGGGGGAGGACACGATTATACTCGAATCCGGAAACTTGTTCTATCACTGGGAGGGCGAACACCTGTCCCAAGGTGGTTTTGGGTTTCTCGTTCACAAGTCCCTCGTTAACAACATTGTGCAAGTTGGAAGCGTGTCGGCCAGGGTAACGTACCTTATACTCAGAATATCCAAATAGTATTCATTGAAGGTTGTACAGGTATGTGCGCCGACTTCGACACATCCCGACGAAGAGGTTGAGGTTGATGTATGAGGATATAAGCAGAGCCATAAAGCCTCTAAAGCTTTATTTGTCAATTTTTGCTTTTAACTATGTATAGTCAAAATTATCTAAGATGCCCATAATGATAGCTGCTATTTATTAATATGAACTAACCTTGTATGGGTGTCTTTGAGCGAAATGGAATATTCATTTACTTGACATGAATAGTTGAATACTTACGGACAAAGGATTTTGCCAAAATTTGTTAAAAATCCCTATTCATTTTCATTGGCGTTGATTATAAATCATATTATACGTTAAAATCTAGTAAAAATCCCATCACATCATAGTTTATGCAAAATTTAATAAAAATATATGACGTCGAAACAATCTTTTATGAAGAAGCCTAAATTTAATCTGACGTAGGGTGATGTGACGGCTTGAAACCGTTTATAAAACCAATCATAATCGATACATTACTATAATCGGAATTTCAAAATGAAAATTGATTAATTTAATTACATTTTTAAAAATGATTTGATTGCATTTGAATTTAAAATTAGGTACCGAATAATACCGAAGAATTGGATGCTAACAAAGGACATTTTACATTATGTATGGGCACTTCGCCATCCATGGACAGTAACTGCAGATAATATGTTATATGTAATTATGCATTTAAGGTTGCGGTAAACATTTTTTTTTCAACAAAATAATACTTATGTATACATGAATGTGTCTTACGAAATAAGCAAGAATTTATTCACTGTAGTTTTTTCCTGACGCTCATAATATAATATTATGTCAAAATATTATTATGAAACTGAGCGGGACTTTCATTCTATCATGATCTATCTTTCTTTCTTTTTCTTCTCTCTTTCTTGGCCGGCAACGCACCAGTGATGCTTTTGGTGTTGTTGATGTTCATGGGCGAATGTATAAAAGAATATTTTATTGAAGTCGTAAATAGGTACATATTGAGAATACGCGGTACGAGCTAGCTCAATTGAGGTAGTAGGTAGGTAACTAGGTACCTAAATATTACGGTTTTTAGTTTTATTTAACTATCGAATCGATTAGAAGGTCTTATAATTTTGAATCGATTTGTTGTAAAAATTGGTTTCTTTCGTGAACCGATTTTTTTGTACATCTCTAATGTCACTGTGATGGCAAACGACAAATTGGGCTTCTTAGTTCGCGGTGACTATAGTTAATACCCAGCGTGTTTCACTCTCAGATGAAAGAATAAAGGCAGATAACGTCGTTCGAATACGACGTAAGCCTTACCACAAATAATACAAAATAAAAAGCTAATACAATCTCGTGTCACTACTAAAGAAAGCGTCAAATTGCATGAACGTCGCAATTGTCAAAATTTATTAAATAATTTTATCAGTTATAATGCCGTCTTACTTTTTTAAACTATGTAAAAGTAGTTCGCAAAATCAAAGAATAGAAGATGCAATATCTTTTCACAGGTATCTGTTCATTATTTTATTATTTATTTATAATAATATTTTTGCGGTTTGCTCGGAACACAAAACCTCGACAATTATTCAATTGTATACCAGCTTTATGTGAAAATCGGTTACCCTAAATTTGGGGAAATATGCGTGAGCTATTTGAACACTGGTCGATTTATAAATTTATATCGAAAAAAAAACATTTAAAACTAGCTGCGGGAAATATGCGTGAGCTATTTGAACACTGGTCGATTTATAAATTTATATCGAAAAAAATATTTAAAACGTAAATATTTGTATTTATTTATACCTAGAAATCAAGAAATACAGCCAATGCATAAACATCTATCGCTGGGATATTATAAACATAAGATAGATAGTACAAATGCTTAGAGGGATAAAATTAGCATTTTAACATAGGCAAACCGGGTTAATTGAAAATGTCACGTTTGCCCACGATAAAATGCATGATTGAAAGAAAATAAAGTGATTTCAATTATATTTTTGCAGATTGCCGACAAATGCTGTTGTACGAGATAAATGGGTTTTTAGTATAATATGTCAAAGCAGACAAGATAATGTTTAGCTGCTATCTAATTTTTGCGTTGTTTATTCATTGCATTTAATAAGGATGACGTGTATTTCATGTATTTTAATTATAATAAATTTTGATGTTTTTCAATTACAAAATATCTACACAAAGAGAAAACATCCGTAAATTAAAACAGTTAAACATATTTAAGTATTTTTGTATAATGAAAGAACAATTACATATGATATTTTGATAACTAGTGATATAATAATAAATAATTTGCCAATTTAATAAATTTGTGCTTAATATTTTAAGTTTGAAATGTGGTAAAAAATATTTACAATAAAATTAAATTGTGGGAGATTGTGACTTTTCATCTAGCACCTTACACACACGAAGAAATACGTGTCCATACGGTGCCGCTGCAAGTTGACATTATGGTTGTCATGCACACATAGCGAAAAAGCGATTTCACGTCATTCAATACATTTCTTTGCGAATGTTATATCTGCCTTTTATTCCATCTGAGGTTTCACTACGTTAAAAATTATTCTGATGAAAATGACAGATCAAATTTGACAGTCTGTATTATGCGCCATCTTCAAATTTCTGTATGAGAAAAGTGGAAAATCGACTTGATCAATCGACAGAATGTGCCTAATGCATTGTTTTAGTCTCAAATCACCTTCGGATTATTGTCTTTCAAATGAAACCATTTTGAGGCATATCGGTTGAATGGTTTCAGAGTCTATAAAGGACATTCGTACAAACATTTTTTGTGTTTTATATACAACGTTATTCTTTGTATATACAAAAACCGACATACGTGTCAAATATTTTCGTCTAAACAATCTATATAAAATTTTCAAAGGTGTATCTTGAAACTCAAAAAGTTACAAACTTACTGTGTTGCTCCGTTGTCCTTGCATAAACATGTGTGAGGCCCGCGTCGATACGCGCCAGCCGCGGTTAACTGTCATGTCAACCATCTTGGCGTGTTTAAAAATATTAATTACCATTATTTACAATAATGCATTTAATCATTTTCAAGTTCGCCGGGTCAGCTAGTAACCAATCAAGTTGAACTATTCACCAAGACTTTTGATGGCCGGTAATAACGATGTTTGCATTGGTGTCCAACTTGTAACATTTTTTTATAGTGTAAAAATTATTACGATCGATTCAGTTACTGATTCTGAACAAAAGAATTTCAGGTTTAGTATATACTAAGAATAATGCTTTATATAGATTAGTCCCGTTTATTTACTTTAAAAGATCTTATCATTAATATTTAAAATAATAAAGTTCATTTTTTTATTTCAAAAACAATAATATTTAATACTGAGTATAAAGAGTACAGAATTTATTCACAGTTAAATGTTCGTGCTAAATGAATAGCTGTGTAATGAATTTTAATCTTGAAATCATTAAAAGTTTAGAAACGATCGATGTTCGCTACGTCCGCGCCGTTTTATAATCTCGGAGCTTCCGGGACTTTAACAACCATTACAGCAAATCCTATTTACTTGAAAAGATTTTCCATTTCCTTTACGATAGACGTTCATTTAGATTTTTAATATTGGTCGCACAAAAAAGGTTTGCAATGACTTATACATTAAGAAAATACTAAAAAGCGCATTAATTGGTCCAGTTAGACCAATGCTCAGTAGATGACTAGTAGAAATATTAAAAATAGTAGTTACCTCAGAATCCAATTTTACGAGTACGAAGTTGTGGATAGAAGCTATTTATTATTTTTAGTAACATTACTTGGAAATAAATAATTATAGTGATGCAGGATTCGAACCAAGATCTTACCAGCACAATTATATTAATTTTTTTGTCTCACAAGGCTACAAAGTTTAAAATGTAATTAAACGTCACAATCGCAATATGACAATTTAATGCAAATATGAATACATGCATCCAATCAAATTACGGATTAAATAGATAGCCGAAAACGCAAGAAAATAATGGAAAGAAACATTCCCTGAAAATTCATAAAATCTTGGAGCCTGTAATTGCAATCTAGTGTACGTAAAAGCAAATTACGAGTATTAATATTTGATACAAATATGTTGTCGTTATGTACCAACATTTGTGGATTCAACAAAGGAGACTACGGCATGACTACAAATTACCTTAATAGACCCTTTACTTTCATGCTTCTGGCGTTTGCTTTGTTTCAGTAAAACAAGTAAGGAACAGAGAGGTGAAGTCAGATTCTCCTACTAAATGAGAAAATTATATCCCTCTTTTACTCCCATTAACTATACACAAGATGAATTAGTTCTTCGAAGTTCTTGGCATGCATTGCTGCATCATAAGGCTTATAATGTTATAATTGTACATATGAGTAACAGAAGTGGACAAAACATTTTATTTTTACCAGCTGACTCGGCAAACGTTGTTCTGCCGAAAAAATTCTGGATATGGACACCCTAATCACCTAACGGTATGAAATATACTTTACGACGTATTCTCATATCTACCAAATATACAAAAAAAAATCGGTCGACCCGTTTCGGAGGAGTGCAACTACAAATAACGTAATACGATATTTTTTTATATTACATAGATTTATAAATGATATAAAAAATAATTGAGGTCGAGGGGTTAGTGGACTACCCAGGTGTCGGAAGCTTTCATGTCGCTTGGGGGCCTCCGACTTGGCTTATGGTAAATACCATCTTACGATAAATACCAGGACTTACGGTGCCCTCCGAAGCACGGAAACGCTCAAGAATTTTTTACCACTTGTGAGCACTTCAAATACATTTACTAATTACTTATTTCAAGCAATGGTTAAATGCCTAGAAGAGATCGGTGCATTTTATTGTTGCTTTATTACAGTGTATATTATATCGTTGTACATCACAAACGCACGGATAAAATTTGGCTGAGCATGTGGGGTTTAGGGAAAAGCGTTCATGATAAACACATCGTAAAGTTACATACACTATCTTGTTATTGAAGTTATACTTCATATATTTATTCGTTAGGAAAAATCACTCAATCCTATTTATGGAGGTAAGTTTGCTTTTGATGGGGGTAATGGTATTTAATCTCGTTTTACTCTTCTTAATAATTTAGATTGAGTGTAACTTTGATGCTATAAAAAATCTTCATTGTAAAACAATGGTTCAAATCAAATGAGAAACAGTATTGCGTCGCATTATCTTGTACAAATTATGATTATCTTTTACTCTATAATTCTCTATCTTTTCACAATTATGGTCTTTATTTATTCAACATTAGCTGTTGTTTATTCAATATGACTACAATAGTACCTTACAAGAACTTTCTCGTATTGTAGTCTTTAGATAGATTTGCGTATATAGTTTAATTTTCTTTTTAATGTATTTTTTTATTGTTTCGTGAATTAAATTTGGATATAAATTAATAGGTAATATATAGTTAAAAAAAATACTTCCATCTGACGCTAAGTTAAAAGAGCTTTAACAAAATTTTAATGGGTCAAGCTAAATAGCGATTAATTTAAGAATATGATATAAGAGACTGCCATAAACAAATGTACCAGTGATTAAGAGACGATCTTAAGTCCTATTTTCACGACTCAAGTTTTGACTCAAGTTAAGTAAACGTAATAACTATTTACAATATAGCGTAACTATGTAACTACGGATCGTGTCCGGAGTTGCATAATCTTAAAATCTCACAAACAGACAATTATAGTCGAATGGAGAGCTCACTTCCCATTGGCTAATGAAACTCCAAAAAAAATTAAACTACTTAAATTATCCGCAATCAAAATGTAAAAAGTATTTAAGTAGCTAACCTATCGTAAGATCGATTGAGCGCTCGCTAACTCCGCTAATTAGTGTTCCGAAACAATCCCGAAAAGTTCCCTAATAAAACTGGCTTCAACTAATAATTGCTTGTCTCGAGTGCTACTGCTGGTTTCCGTATGTTTGTACTTCGCCATTTTCCTTTTATTCGGTGAATACTTACCGCGCGTTTTACTTTTCACCGATTTTCCGCTTTAGAGTTTAAAAAAAAACTTGAGAGGTGTCAAGGGACACCCGGATGGAACGAAGTTCCTTGCAGTCAGCACTAGGATAGCAAAAACATGCAGCAAGTGTGCCAAAACAAATCTAAGGTATTTTTTTGGCACACTCGCTTGCATGTTTTTGCTATCCTAGTACTTACTGCAAGAAACGAAAATATCTGGCTTGCTTTCTATAAGAGAGAGAGAGAGAGAGGCAGACAGAGAAACATGGGCACGCCGCACGACTTCTAACGACGCCGCACGAGTTGTAACGACTAACGACGGCAAAAAGTGTCGTTACAACTTTTCGTTCCAAAATTTTCCGCCTAGCCCCCTTTCGCAACGCGCGATAAGGAACGTTCCAAAAACAATTTACAAATAACATCAATCTAAATGAATTACTAGCTGTGCCCACGACTTCGTTCGAGTGGGGGCATAACCCGATCCCCTGGGAACTGTTATCAACTAGCGGTATGAAATATACCTAGTTTACTACCTATTCTCATATCTACCAAATACATTCAAAAAATTTCATTAAAATCGGTCGAGCCTTCTCGGAGGAATTCGACCGCAAACAACGTGATACGAGATTTTTATAATCTACCTATATTAGATGTGTCCAATTTTGTAACTATCATATTTTACACAAAACATACTGTAACATAAAAATGGTTTTTCCTTTGCTTTGTTTGTTGCTCTTTATACACAATCTTCTAAATAATCGGATTTTTCAACAAATACAGTTGCTTTCTATGAATTATTAAGAAAAATTGCTATTGAAGATATTTATCAACGCAAAATACCTACTAACAATATTTTGTTCTCGCTAATCACAGGTAACAAGCTTAGATTTAGTATTTTATTTGAATCGGCTTAGAAGTAAAAAGGCTAGGTCAATTAATGAATTTAGTTATCGTACTTTTGAAGTAAGGGCCCAGTTGAATATAGTCTTCAAAGAGAATACGCAATGAAATAGGCACCTACTTACAATCTTGGAATTATAATTCAATAGCTACTAAAGTAATAACACAAAAATTAACAACTCCTTTATCTAAAGTTACTGAACCTTAAGTTTTGTGGAAACCACATAATTTTGTCATAGTTCCTCATCTGTAATTTACAAGAAAACTTTAAAGGAAAGTTATATTACGGAAACCATACGGATTCGTTTTGAAGTTTCAATGAACCCCAAGATATACCTACTCGAGCACAACAACAAACATAGATAAAAAAAAACGCGAGCTCCACAAAACTTTTTTCCGCGCGTCTCAATCAACAGGCTACATCCGGCGACCGCTTGTCACAATCTGCTTAATAAATTACACGAAGCTGTCACAAAAATGTAGACTTCCCAACTCGTAACGAAGCGTAATCCCTCCCAACACTTACTTTGTTTCTCACAATAGCATTATGACGAAGAATAAAAACTCGCCACAGCTCTGGAATCCTGAAATATAATAACATGCCACCGCGGTTTTTAACGTGAATAAGTTTTTAAGGTTATGTAGTTGACTACGGATCACAAAAAAATTAACGGAACCCTTATAATTTCGTCATGTCCGTCCATTCATACGCAGTATGGCACAGAACCCCTTAGTGCTAGAAAGCTACAATTTGGCATGACCACACACATTTATTAAAACTATGAAGTCGTAGAATAACCGACTAGCACCGGAAGTAACTACTATAAAACCCATGAAAGTTTAAGAGGAGCCTAGCGCTATTTCCTCATACATTAATAAGCAAAGTGAAGAGCAGCAATTGATTTATCAAATGTCGACGAAACCCCTTAGACCCCAAAGGTATCCCAAACCCATCAAAACCCAAGAATTTTACGGCTAAATACTAAACGGAAATGAAAGCTCTCACTGAAATCATTCATTAAATATTCAATTAAGTTTTATACCAATTAAAATAAGAAACGTATTCCCTATTCATATCACTGATAAAATAAAATTAACGAGTTCATAAAACATCTGTTGTAAAATTAAGCAAACTACTCGTCTATACTTATATTATAAAGAGGAAAGATTTGTATTTTTAACCGACTTCAAAAAAGGAGGTATTCAATTCGACTGATTTTTTTATATTTGTTACCTCAGAACTTTCGACTGTGTGAACCGATTTTGATGTTTTTTTTAATCGAAAGCTGGTGCTTGTCTTGTGGTCCCACTTAAATTAGAGTGATATATGATGAGTAGTTTTTAAGTTATCCCTAATTTTGAAGTCGGTTATTGTTTGACAAGAATTATGTTTGTAATGAAGCTCAAAAACTACTGGACCGATTTCAAAAATTATTTCTCCAATAGGAAGCTACTTTATTACTGAGTGACAATGGCTATATTATATTTTACTGCGATAAATAATATTTTTTACTTCATCACATCACAAGTAAAAATGTTTGACGCCCAGCGAAGTCGGTACGGTTCAGCTAGTACGTTATAGTTTGAAACAATAATACGCCACGAATGAATTCAAATAATTAAGTTTTCGGTCGATAATAATGAGTATGATAAGCCAGATCGGTCTAATAACGTGGCGGTTGGGGCAGCCCTAAAGGACCGTCGACCCTGATTACGACGGAGCGACCGCGATTGGAGACACTTTCGGTGATTTATATCGCCACTTCGTTATCTAATATTTTGTTACTTGTATCTGATATTTCGATATTTGTATTTATTTTAAAACTACACAAAAGCTATCATTAGATGTCTAATCAAAACTTGGAATACTATAAATAAACTAGTAATATTATGGTTCAAGCCTGTTAAAATAAACTTTAATGATTCCTGCTAAATAACTATAGGCGTGGTGACAAGTAATAATAAGAATTTAAACTATGACGTGTACTAGATACTGGTACAATATTACACATATATACATAAATCCATATCCATCCATTCCATTCATATCTACACATCAAGGTTATAATACTATACCGTGTATAGAATAGTTCAAGACTTTACCTAAAGCTAAGTAAAGCATTTAAAAGCTGTAATGTTTTCAGTCTGCAGCAAACACTGTGGGTCGCTCGACACGAGGTCAAAGTTTCGGTTAAAGTTAACTTTAACTGTCAATAGATATACAATTGGCAAGGATAAATTTAATTTTAACCAAAACATTAACTTTAACCTCGTTTCAGGCCAGGCCTGAGGGGGAGGGGGGGGGGTGACCGGGGTTTTTTTAGTGAGCGCCTAAACAAATTTTGCAATCCTACTAATCCTACTAATATTATAAATGTGAAAGTTTGGATGTTTGGATGTTTGGATGTTTGTGACTCAATCACGCAAAAACGGCTGAACGGATATGGATAAAATTTGGCACACGGATAGCTTTCAACCTAACTTACCAGATAGGCTACTTTTTATCCCGGAAAATATACCTGTTCCTGAGGGATAAGAGGTACAATTTAGTCATAGAAAAACAGTTTGTCGTTTATCGTCACACTGACATGACAGATGATCGAAATAAAACATGGCCGAACTTCAATCAGCTGATTGAGTGATTAAGTTGTAATACGGTTAATTGTTTTTAATAACTAACATTATACAAATTGTGCGGTGATGCACTTTGTGATAATTTTTATCATACAATGCGAGGTTTAGTAGCCATCAATCTTGTATAAAATCAAATATAACAACAAATGACAACAAAGCAATTTTTGCGGAAAACTAAGGCTGCTTACATACTAGCGTTTGTAAAGCGCTTCATGCGCCCAATGAGCAATCAATGAGTTACAAAAAATAATAATTTTACGATAAAGAAAATTACTGGTAGCTTATCTTTGCAGTATAATGTACTAAAGTACCAGAACAGACAGCGCGAACAAAATTTGTGTCGCGTCGGTAGATTCTGTTTTTAAATCGAACGAATCCATTGAAAATTGAAGCCCATTGCAGCCAATTCATTGGGCCAAACGTAGTATTCGCTGTATCGGTTTTATACGCCAGTAATAATACTTCAATGTAGCCTATCAAGTTTCTTCCTACCTTTTAAGAAGTGCTATCGAAGTATTATAAAATATCGTATCAGGTTTAATTAATTGCAAAAGATCATCAAATTTGGTTATTAACATTCGTAAATGTCTTTTTATTTTCTATATTTACTTTATAGTAAAAAATGTTAATTTTCCTAACCGATTGAGCAAGTCATTATTAAAATGTCGGATGAGCGCTTACGTCTTTAAAATCCTAGTGCGGTTTTAGCCTAATGTCAAAATTGCTTTATTTTTCTATAGCTGTGCATGGGTCTATGCCAGTAATTTTTTGAATCACTGATTTTAGTCATGGATATATTACTCTGACTGGATACATAACTTCGTAGTTGTACCTGAAGAACGATGAAAGCATAAAATAATGACCATTTTTGTATTGTGTCCATGTTATCTATAGTTCCAGGATATATCTTTCGATTGTGATTTTTTCTAATGGTTTAAAAACATCTAAGTTAAAATTAAAATATAGATGTACCGTAATTGTTTACCTTAATTTTTGCTTTTGCAATTTGCTCTTAATGCAATTATTTAAATTAGGTAATTTGGAAGAAATTGTTATAAAACGTATATTATTTAATTTTTACCACTAGAAGAATTACATATAGAAAACATTTTGAAGAACCATATCAAAATATGACATAATTTTTCTAAGTGTGTGTACACCCTACAATTATGAAGGACAATCCTGACAACCTCAATCTGGCCTGTGATTGGTTGAATGGTCATTCCGATATGACGTCATTGATCTTCAGGTACCTCTACATAGTCTATGATCCAGATAGAGTAATATATCTATGATTTTAGTTAATACGAGTAGATTCTTTGTATATGAAGCAATTTGGATTATGCTTTTTTGTATAACATTGGGTATTTTGTCAAGTAAATCCTCTTGAAATTCAGTGAGGAGCTGATGATGGTATCTGGAGATAAAGAGTGTAACTCCTCAATGGTAGAATAAAGTAGAACAGTGTTTAAAGATATTTTGTTTTCGTTATCATTGACATTGTAAAATCAGCTCTTCATTGACCAACTAAGGGTCTCATGACGTGTCTTGGAGAACAAATAGGTAACTCCTGAACGGGTGCAAATTACTTAACAGGAATAAAAAAAATGTTTTTAGTAACGTTGACTTATACAGTTGACAAAACCAGTACATTAATGACCAACTTAAGGCCTGCTGGTGTACCTATCTTGGAGGCTAAATATGTAAATCTCGAACGGATAGGAATAACTGAACAACATTTAAAAATATTTTTGTTAGTAACGTTGAAATTGCAAAGCCTTTATGCATCATTGAGCAACTTGAGCCTGATGGTGTATCTTGGGTAGACAAAATAATTACGCCATGCCACTAAAACGCAGACGTGTCTGTTCGCCGCAAAACAGAGCCTGTTCACTTTGGCTCCCACTTTCCGGAATGTATCCCTGGAATGCACCGACCGCCTACAGTTATTGGAAGTCGAAGTTTCCTCGAACCTCAACTATGAAAGGTTCATCGAATCCAAAGCTAAAGAGGCTACAAGAAAACTCGGGGTCCTTGCAAGGGTGCGCCAGTACTTCACACCGAGGCAGATTTTAACACTGTATAAAGCTCAGGTTCGCCCATGTGTGGAGTACTGCTGCCACATTTGGGCCGGTGCCGCAAAATGACACCTTTCAGCCTTAGATTCGATGGAAAGGCGTGCAATGAGGCTCATTAACGACCCAGACTTGGTGGTAACCAACCTGCAAAGCCTCGCACACAGGCGCAGAGTAGCCAGCCTCTCGGCATTCTACAGGATGCATTTTGGTGAATGTGCTCAGGAATTGCACGAACTAATTCCCCTATCCCCGTTCCTCCATCGAACAACCCGTCGTACGGCAAGCATCCATCCATATGTCGTAATATCTCACTGCTGCGAACGCTGCGATACACGTCTTCTTTCATACTGCGTGCCGCGAAGGACTGGAATAGCTTGCCTGCGTGGGTGTTCCCGTCCAACTACAATGTAGGTGCTTCAAGAGAAGAGTGAATAGGCATTTATTAAGTTAGTGCATTCACCATCTTGGACTCCATCGCCACTTACCATCAGGTGGGATTGTTGGCAAGCACTTATGTAAAAAACATGGAACTTTTATGTGAAATAAGCTAATGCTTGACTGAAAAGCCACCTTATGGTAAGCGGCAATGAAGTATGGGCAATGAAGCAATGAAGTAGCGCACTAACTTACTAAAATCCTATTCTCTCTTCACTTGAAGACACCCGTATTATAAGAGTAAGAGCCAAGATTAAAGGGTTTCTTTTGCCGGTGAATTGACACGCTTGAGTTTTTGTGACACTGAATCTCACAAAGTTGGTATGTCAGACCCAATCGAAGGCCTTCGAGATGTCAAGGAAAACGGCTAGCTCTTCCCTATTTTTCTCGAGGGCCTCGCCCCAGATGTGAGTGGCATACGCTAGAAGATCTCCCGTCGACCGGTTTCGTAACTAAGAACATCATTGTATTCTAGATATACTATGAGGCGCGTGCTAAATATACATAATAACTGTAACAGCAGTTATTATATGGGTGATTGTTGTTGTTGGTAACATTCACATTGCAAAACCAGTAAATCATTGACTTAGGGCCAGATAGTGATCTTGGAGATAAAATAATATGTAATTCCTGATCGGGTGGCAATAACGGAAACACTTTTTTAAAATATTAGTTGGTGGTACTTTGACATTGCAAAACTAGCATATTATTGACCAATTTTAGGGCGTGATGGTGTATCTTGAAGACCAAATACTTAATTATGTAACACCTGAACGAACGGAAATAACTAAATTAATATCAAAGATATTTGTTGTTGTTTTTTAAACCATTTTTAAAATGAAATTAAGTGAATGTTTCTTATTCACTGACGCTTAAACTGCTAAACGAATTTAGTTTCAATTTGGCTCCCAGATATTTAATATCCCGCATTAAAGGATAGGGTACTTTTTATATCGGGGATAGATTTTACTATAATACGAGTACTGACGATACTTATTTTGTATTCCAATATTTCGACCCAGTTGCATGAATCGTGGTCCATGGAGGCTAAGTTTAAAACTGGGTGAGTTAAGTTTAAAATTTTATATCGGGGATAGACCGTTCCCTCGAGATAAGTGGTGTAATTAAAAATGGCTAGCATAGTTTTTTTTATCATTTCTTTTATTGATCACACTCTTCATTCTTCTAAGGATCAAATTCTGAAGTCCACGCAGACGAAGTCGCGGGTAGAAGCTAGTTAATAATAATTGTACCTCCGTAGGCGCTACTATCAAGTTTCTGCCCCGGTTCGAAAAAATCGTAGATCCGGTTCTGCCTCGTCTTGTGCAACCCAGGGTGGATTGTGCGATAAATAAGTTTTTGTACTCATGTAGTTATTGACCTTTAGATATAGGTATATTGGCATACCACCCGGAATACAAGAAATGCTATTAGAAACAAAAAAGCTACAAAAAACTTGTGGTGATTTGATTTAGGTTTGCGTGATTTAGGTACATATTTATTACGATAACGGCTCTTGATTCTTGATTTCTAATGCCCTATTAAGCCAAGATACGAAGTGCTCTTTAATAAATTTAATGGTCGCCGAATTTTTTTCTTTACCAATCCGTTTTATCTGCGAAAACAAATAAATCGTTCCTACTTTCAGCGCTCGTCCCAGCCAAACAGATTTATTTATCCTTGACTAGCACCACCCTGGGTTTGCACGAGCAGAATATTCTAAAATGTCTATATTTTTTATATCGTAATGTAGTTACAGTAAGAAAACTCCGTTCAGTAGTTTAGAGATATTGCGTTACAGAAACGAAATTGAGGCGGCAGAGAACTTTTTTTATAATAAGTTGTGATAAGTATAGTGATGATCTTATATAAAATTTTATTCTTTAATATTATTAGATATTAGTGTGATTTAAAGTTACGTAATGAAGTTTTCATGCCAGTGTATAACACAATAAGTATCAGCTTGAAATCAGCAAAAATAACAGCTTGAATTGATATGTTTTTATAAGGGTGCCTAGGGTATGAGTATGTGTGTGCATAAAATATGTATGTTGAATTTTAACTCCATCCATCCATCCATCCATCAGACTTTGGAGGTCCACTGCTGTACATAGACCGCCCCTAACTTGCGCCACTCTGAGCTCCTGAGCCTTCGGAATCCAGCGGATGCCCACTGTCTTCTTCAGGTCATCAGTCCACCTGATCGGAGTGCGTTTTGTATTTTAACTAACAAATACTGTCTGTAAATTGTCACATTGAGTGCACACACTTTATTTGAAAATCAACTATGTTATTTAACTTATGCACTTCCCGGACATTTCCTAAGGAAATTGGTACCTAACAACAAAAGACACTTTTACAATATAATTACTCTTCTCTGTGGAGTGGGACCGGTCTGCAACCAAAACGAATTTCCGCGCAATGTAAATTACTGTCCAGCGCTGAAATGTTATCTCTCAGTTTCATATCTTAAAAATTAAATTAAAATATTGTTTGTTCATATTTTCTTCTGTCTTCTGAGTAATTCGATGTTTTCTCTGCAGCTTTTTAGTAATTATATATTGTTTCAAGATTAAAATTTTGTCTGCAAACCAAATTAATATTCTTAAATTTAAACAACATAATTAAACTCCCTAAGAATTTACAGATGTCGCTATTTAAGCAATAACCGTCCATAAAACGCAGTCGTGTTGCGATTAAGTACTTAATATTTTTCTTGTCAACGTCTAGCACTAATTTGCATTTTATTAAACTCCCAAATTTTCCCAAATTCCATTTCACTGTAGCAAACTGTTGCCCGCATTTCGTTACGTTATTCAACAAATTTTCATACCGCCTTGTATTTAGTATACGTTTAAAATAAATAACATTATATACTTTTATAGGAGGCAGCTTTGTTGCCTATGTTTGATATATAGTGCAATAATTAGTTAAATTTTAAATTAAATACTATTAAAATGTTACAAATTAACATTTAAAATATTTCTCACTGTTTCCTTGTTTCAAAGACGTATAGCATCGGTTGCAGTTTTTAAGGTTCCGTAGTCAAAACGGAATCCTTATAGTTTCATCATATCTGTTTTTATGTGCATGGATAAATAGATATTTTAATAAAACTCCCAAATTGGTGGAATAAAATCTTTAAAAGAAAATGTAGGGGAGGTTCCTGCAGGGTAAATTTATTAAGCAATTTTTGGAACATATCCACCTGAAGGCTTTACCCACAGACAGGTACATGTCTGTGGCTTTACCAATGTGGAGCAGTGCGCCTGCAAGCTCCTCAATTACAAGAAGAGACCTTGAGACCTACAGTAGGCTGCTAATGGTTAAAGCCGTCGTGTAATGATGAAACAATAAAACGGTCCGCTGACGAGTCGACGCCGGAATCAGCGGGTGTTGAAGCACAAGTGTTTAATGGCTTCGGAGTTATTTGCCACTTTTACGCGGCGCAACAGAGCGCTCAGCGGCTTGGAAATAATGAATGTAACAAGAATTTTCGCAAACGCTTAAAGAATTATCTTCCAGAGATAAACGTATCCATTGCAGTTTTACTCGTACACGTTAAAATTTTCTACTTAAACAAAACAAAAAGTCTAGTTAAGATCTAGTCGATCTAGAGCATTTTGTTGCATGCACTAAGCACGTTAAATTTCAGCGAGAACGAAGCACGCTATGCATAAACACCCTTAGTTAAATGTTTAGTGTTTCAAACAGAGCCTCGGCTCCAAAATCCACAATTCAATGGTTTTCCCGCCACTTTGTCAGAGCAACTAATATTGGGTTGCGGAAAATCTTCCACGATTCGTCTGGTTTTCATTAACATTTTGAGCAGAAGTTAAAGATGTTTTAAATATAAAGTTTTATAATAAAAATCGGCCTGACATTAGGCTACTTCCTGTACGATATGATTAAAATAATTTACTTAATATTCATTGGCAGCCCAATTTTGTAAATATTCATTCGTTTTTATTAGGGTTCTGAAGTAAAATCGGAACCCTTATAGTTTCGTCAAGTCCGTCCGTCCATCTGTCCGTGTGTCCATCTGTCCGTCTCTTCATCTGTCCGTCTGTCCGTCTGTCCATCCGTCCGTCCGTCCGTCCGTCCGTCCGTCCGAAGCAAAGCGCCGAGACCCTTAGTGCTAGATAGCTGTAATTTTGGCATGGATATACATATTTATTAAAACTCCAGAATCATAGAATAAAATATTGAAAAACATTTTTTTTAATGGTACCGACCCTATATTTTTTATTCGTTAATTTTTTATTCGTAGCGTACCCTATAGTGTGGGGTATCGTTGTAAAGGTCTTTCAAAAATAATATGGTCCTTCTAAGACCATTTTTGAAATTAGGTGTCCGTTTGTGAAATATTTGGCTTTAAAGTGCTAATTTTGGTTAGATTCAAGTGTCCCCGTCCCCCCCCTTTCGGCTAAACGGTTGGAGTTGGACAAGTGAAAAAATTCCCAAAAATAGGTTATATGACGAATTTACAAGGAAAACTATCACGGCTATGTTAGCATATTAGTAGCATATCTGGGGGCACGGCAGTGCCCCCGCCAAGTCGAGCAAAAAAGCGGCACGGCCGTACCATCCTTTTCTCGAAGCAATTCAGGCCATTTTCGACCCCCTATAACTTCGTTGTGGATAAAGCTAGGAGCCTGAATTTTTAGTAACCAAGCAAGCAATGTATAAACACAGTATATTTCAAATTTCATTTAATTTGAACCAGTAATTTAAGAATTATAACTAGTCAAAGTTTCTTAATTTCGTCACTCACTGACTGACTGACCGATCATCAAAACTCTAAGGCACTTCTAGCAGACATAGAAGCT
Organism: Thymelicus acteon; assembly: GCA_951805285.1. Lineage (NCBI taxonomy): Eukaryota > Metazoa > Arthropoda > Insecta > Lepidoptera > Hesperiidae > Thymelicus > Thymelicus acteon. Next base: position 7,311,247 of record OX638229.1, on the reverse strand, counting down.
TCAAATTTGGAACACAATTAGTGTTTAGTATATAGATCAAGGAAAAACTAAAATATTTTGCAATTTCGGTCCAGTTTTCTAGATACATTAACTGCATAAATAACTTTGTAATCCCATATAAATATATAGGATTACAAAGTTACATTTGCAGTTAATAAATCAGTGTATCTGTAAATAATATAATGGAATAATAGGTGTAGATAGGTACCTAGATATAATTATGTTCAAAGGTAACTTACTTACTTAATTTACTATTTATGTAACTTGTAAAAGGAAAAAAAGTAGAACTATCTACAAAAAGAAATGAGGTGCCATCAAAAACAAAACTTGTAAAAAAAAACAAGTCTCGCAACTCAGTTCTTCTACCGTAAAAAGTTGTGAGATCCATGTAATACCAAGTCGGTTATATTATAATTTATTCAGTTCCTACTTAAGGGTCCTTCTGTCTTAAGTTATTACGTAATTAGCTAACCTAATAAGTAACAACATCTTATAGTGACCATATGATCAATATTAAAAATCTTTTATGTTTTGAATAAATAGATTGACTTGGCAATCGCACTAAACAATCAAATTTAATATAATATGTAGGTATTACTTGTGAGATACATTGTGTTTTCATGCGATGGTCAAGTCGATCTATTTATTTAAAACATAAAAGATTTTTAATATTGATAATATGGTCACTATAAGATGTTGTTACTTGTTAGGTTAGCTAATTACGTAACAACTTAAGATAGAAGGACCCTTAAGTAGGAACTGAATAAATTAACCGACTTGGTATTACATGGATCTCACAACTTTTTACGGTAGAAGAACTGAGTTGCGAGACTTGGTTTTTTTACAAGTTTTGTTTTTGATGGCATTATAATATAACCGACTTGGTATTACATGGATCTCACAACTTTTTACGGTAGAAGAACTGAGTTGCGAGACTTGGTTTTTTTTACAAGTTTTGTTTTTGATGGCATTACTACTTCGGATGGCCTGCTGAGATTGTTATAGATGTGCGTCAGTGTGAAGAAAAATACAAATGTAATAACATTTTCATTGCCATCATTCTAAATTGTGTGATTTTAGATACTTTAGTTGACAAATTAACATTCATATATAGTAATACACTTTTTAATAGACATATTATGACATGACCAATAAATGAGCAATGCAAATAACGAAGTTATTTAATTCACCGTCCCTAGTGAACCGATGCATTGTCGAGTAAAAATTCATTTTTTCGTCGCTTTTTCGCATATTATTAAGGCGCACAAAATGACTATTGCGAATGAAATATTTGTCATAACCCATAACACTCAACCGTAGCTTTTCATTATGCCACTTTTCATCTCTTTTATCTTAAGGTCACGTAAGACATGAATGTATGGCTCTAAGAACCCCTTTATCACCTGTAAAATTTTCTGAGTAGCATAATCTTCTCGACGTGTATTTCATGTACTTCCGTGTTTTTTATTTAATGTAGTGTTTTAGCGTGCTTTAATTTTTATTAAAATATTACACTATTACTAATTATATAAGACTAATTATTTCGTTTGGTACATAAACAACTACTAATAAACCAATCAGACGATATTTGTCAAAACCATAGATAGCGCTATCATTATTAAAACTGATGAAAATAATATGGCTGCGACCCGGCATAACATCTTATATCTAAAATGAAATAATTACAGAAATAAAAGTAACACAAGTGTTCTTTAATATGGGTTCTAAAATTGAGTTGATTACTATTTTATCAAAATATAAAGAAAATAAAATTTTCATACTTGGGTATACGTAAAAATAATTAAGAGGAAACCTATACAAGCCTTCTACATTCGTAGTCAAAATAAACATTTTTATTCTAATTGAAACATCTCACAAACACTAAAATACGGATATAAATACCTAGATAACCGAGAATCGCTCAACTAAGCTTCCGAACTGTTACTATTGAAATGAGCTAGACTTCGCAGTTATTGAATATTGGTTATGTCACAAGTTTGGGTCACAAACCAAATACGAACTCTGATTGGTTGGAACCGGAACCGCCACAGAGGGTGTCCGCTACCCAAATCCGCAGCGAGGCAATAAAGTGGTATGCTATAAATAACCGATACAACCACGAAACTGGAAGTGGCCGATGCAGTTTGCGCGCTTCGGTAAACGATACACTACGTAACAATTTACAAATACTTAGTTAAAAGTACTCTACAATTTTAGACCATAAAATGCATCTACATTTCTTGTAAATAGCATGCACTACCATTTTTTAGGGTTCCGTAGCCGAATGGCAAAAAACGGAACCCTTATGGATTCGTCATGTCTGTCTGTCTGTCTGTCTGTCTGTCCGTCCGTCCGTATGTCACAGCCACTTTTTTCCGAAACTATAAGAGCTATACCATTGAAACTTGGTAAGTAGATGTATTCTGTGAACCGCATTAAGATTTTCACATAAAAATAGAAAAAAAACAATAAATTTTGGGGGTTCCCCATACTTAGAACTAAAACTCAAAAATGTTTTTTTCATCAAACCCATACGTGTGGGGTATCTATGGATAGGTCTTCAAAAATGATATTGAGGTTTCTATATCATTTTTTTCTAAACTGAATAGTTTGCGCGAGAGACACTTCCAAAGTGGTAAAATGTGTGTCCCCCCCCCCTGTAACTTCTAAAATAAGGGAATGATAACGCTAAAAAAAATATATGATGTACATTACCAAGCAAACTTCCAACGAAAATTGGTTTGAATGAGATCTAGTAAGTATTTTTTTTTTAATACGTCATAAATCGTAAACCGCAAAAAACATTGATCAAAGTTACAACAAAGTACAAGAACTTTTATATTATGTTAGTTGCTGCTACGGAACCCTTCATGGGCGAGTCCGACTCGCACCTGGCTGCTTTTTTGGAATTATAATGGTCGTAAACGATGGTAAGGTCACCAGCTCCGTCCGTTTTGACCGTCCGTCTTTTATATTAAATTAGGAGCGAACCTTGACAATATATTATTTTTACTGTTCTAGTACAAATTCATAATTTTTTTTGTTAAGTTATGGAAATTACACTTAAAGATTTTAGTACGTATGTTTTTTGTTAACTATCCTCAATAAATAAAACCCAATGGAGATTTTTTTCTTTAAAAAAAGCATTTCCTAGCTACTTCACACTTCTTGCATAGACAGTAGACGATTTCTCCCGATTCACTCCTACCACAAGTCGCGTTTAGGAACATCGTTCTAAAAACATAAAATACATTCACACGCAACCTTGTAATGCGTATCTAAGGATTGTATAAACGTATAAAATACAAATAAAACACACAAATACCCAATACTTGAGTTTTTTTTATGGAAATAACCGGCAAACGAGCTGACGATCCACCTGATGGTAAGTGGCTATCGTCGCCCGTGGACATCAGCAACACCAAAGGCATTAGTATTCTAAGCCGCCCCAACATAGCAAACATTTATCTCCATCACATAAATATTTGCTCGGACCAGAAATCGAAACCGGGACATCGCGACAGGTAGAATGTCCCGTTTCCCAACTAAACAATCGTTGTAAATACGATGGTCATATGTATCACACAATAAGAATCGACACAAACATTCTTCGAAAATAAATGTTGCACGTTCAGTTAGGTACCAAAAGATTAAGTAAGACGTGTTGAACTAAATATTGTTAGCCGTTCCAACGGAAAGTACCACTTAATTGGGATGTGTAAATGATCGCAAATTTAGCTAGAGTAAGTTGGTGCTAGTTTAAGTGTATTAGTGAGTTTACTCGTACGTAGCTCCAAATATCCTTGACACCGGAACTGGCGGACGGCCAATAGGCCAGGGTGCGGCGCGCACGCGGAATAAGACAAATTGTACGCCAACCAATATTATTTGCTTCATTTCCATATTGCCACGAATCACATTGTAAACATTACCTTAAGTGTTGTGCACAAAACAAAGTAGAGAATATTCAAGTAAAAATTATAGATAATTATAGTCTTGATGCGTATCTTGAACATGAGTAAAAACAATAAATAAATATGTCTTCACTAAGCTCCACGTGCTTATAAGTACCACTAAAATATCATCAAAAACTTAGCCCAAGGTTTTATCTATAAAATGTCTGCTCCAACCGAGACCCAATCAGAAAATGAGCGGTCTCTCCGAAATCTAAATACCAACTACGGTTTAATATCTCTACCGAAATTCTCTTAGGTCTTATTTTCGATATCCTAGCTTACGAATCATAAATTGTCCTTATAAATCATTTATTCACAGCGTAGGAGATGGGTAAAGTTCTTTTTCGTCGGAGGCTCAAGTGATTAATCAGGGGTAAATTTGATAAAACAGCTATTTGTTAAACCATTGTACTTTTTTCCTTAAATTTAAAATGTTTTTTTAGGAAAACTTTGAAACAACCTTTAGGGATCACATTGTACACAATTTTTAATTTGTCAGTCAATTAGTCAGCGTTGAGAATTTAATTAAACATAGGTATCTAAATGCCTGGTCGTAGACGTTGCACAAAGGTATTTTGCCTGTCCATTTACTAGACCAGACTCAATTCTGTGGTACTAAATTATAATTACCATATTTTTTTTGTTGAAAAATAATAAGTTCGTCTTTTATTTATTGGCTGACTTCAGGTCACTCGTGCATCAAAGTGTACGAATGTCCATGGACGATGGTGGTCCCATCACTTACCATCACTTAGTAATTTATAATATGTAAAATATACAGTCAATGTCAGTATCAAACCCATACAACCACTACTCAGAAGGTAGGACATAGAATCCTGTAAATATGCCTGTACATCAATAATCCAAATCCATAGATGATTTATAGTGCATTTCGTGTCATCGCACGTCGCATCAAACTGTCAAAGTCAGATGGGTGAGGGGTGAGGGTATCAAACGATCAGCTGTGACATCTCGGTGATTCCGATGCTGCCATGCATACATGTCGCAATAATCGATTGCATGTGTTGTTGCTCTTCGGGTTAAATGATGACATTTACTTATTACTAGCTGACCCGGCGAACTTCGTATCGCCTAACAAACTACTTTTTTTTTCTAAAATAAAAGTAGCCTAAGTTACTCCTTGTTACATCAGCTATCTGCAGGTGAAAGTCACGTCAAAATCGGTCCAGCCTTTCAGAAATTAGTCGGAACAAACAGACACAGACAAAAATTTTAAAAAAATATTGTTTTGGTGTATGTACCGAGTATACATCCAAATATACTTAGTAAAAAGCGGTTATTTTAAAATTACAAATAGACACTCCAATTTTATTTATTTGTATAGATAAGTACTATTATTTCTTCTGTGATTATGGTTGTAGTTTGATTTAAGTATTGAATGTTTACTATTATAAAATATTAACCTAAATTATGTGATATGCATCGCATTGTTGTAAAAGTTCAGTCCTGTAAGATACGAATTTTTACACAGTAGACGGTATAGACGAAATAGTTGACAAAGTAACTTGAGACAGAGTAAGTTATTAAGATATTTGCATATTGCTTGTTATTTATATTTGACCTGCGAGTAAACTGATGAGTTTGATTAATAAATATTTAAGAATACTCCTTTTTTCTACGCTTATGTTATTGTATAAGGCTTATATTAGGCATAAAAATTAATTGTGCCAAAATTACCCAACACTATTATAAGCTTATATGACAATAACAACAGTACTAGGAAATTCAGTACAGTGGAACCTCGATTATCCGGCCCTCAAATGATCGCGTCAAATAACAATTACCAAAATTCTTTAACCCTTTAACACGGACCTAAAAAAAGACGAACGTAATCCCAACAACAAATTCAGTGAAGCACCCATAGTAATACTAACTCTCTATTCGTACAAGTACACACACCCACACATTGACACCATACTGCGTCAATCGCGAACCAAAAATTACGCACACATGGTAAGGGCACGGGCGGCCATTGATATGATGATATTATCACTCTCGATTAGACGAGGTTACGTCCGTCTTTTTTTCAGGTCCGTGCCCTTTAAGTAATATTCTAGTAATATTTTTTAATAAACATTGATTTAGGATATTTTTTTTAATTTTTGTTGTTTTTAATAATTACCTTATATTATGTATGTATTATGCTATGAATCTATCGTGTGCAAAAACCGCTTTTTTTTATACATTCGATTATCCGGATTATCGATTATCCGAAAGCCTAATGACAACAAATAGTTCGGTTTATATAGTCTCTACTGTTCTTCGTACCTCATATGTCTTCGCACCTATTGATTTCACGTAGTTTTCCGAGAAAGCAGTTGGCATAAATTAGTTTCATATTTTTGTTAGTAAGCACAGCAGTAGCAATACATTCGGTTTGTGAAAGTTATTTATATGATGCAAGTGGCTTGGTTGCCGCCGTAACAAAGATACATGGGTCGAGATTAAAGTTCCGCGCCCGGTACAAGGTACCGCGTGCTCCATATTACAGATTTACTTTCGTCCAGTTTATTTTTCTTAAGACTCCTTTTTCTTTAGAGTTCAGATTGCAATAAAAGGAAATTTATAATACTTTCGGTGTACTGTGTTAATTACAGTCATAATAAACAAAGTTTTTATGTCATTAGACGACAAATTGAGTTTTGACAATTGACATAATCTAAATTTTACTAAATAAAAATAACCGACTTCTAAGTTACTCTAAAACCACTTTTCAGATCTCGTTCAAATTTATATGGGATTACGTGACAAGCACCTGCTTTCGATTAAAAAAGAATTATCGAAATTGGTTGGCGTGATATTGAGTTATTCGTCCATTCGTCGCGCTTACTTAATACAAATTTAAGACTTATATGGTTTTATCATGGATGACATTGTCAGATCTCAATAAAATTTATATGGGACCACATGACAGCCACCAGCTTTCGATTAAAAAAAGAATCATCAAAATTGGTTTGCCCAGTCCAAAGTTCTGAGGTAACGAACATAAAAAAGCGGCCAAGTGCGAGTCGGATTCGGCCACGAAGGGTTCCGTAGCAGCAAGTAACATAATATAAAAGTTCTTGTAGTTCGTTGTAACTTTGATCAATATTTTTTGCGGTTTACGATTTATGACGTATTAAAAAAAAACTACTTACTAGATCTCATCCAAACCAATTTTCGTTGGAAGTTTGCTTCGTACATCATATAATTTTTTTAATTTTATCATTCCCTTATTTTAGAAGTTACAGGGGGGGACACACATTTTACCACTTTGGAAGTGTCTCTCGCGCAAACTATTCAGTTTAGAAAAAAATGATATTAGAAACCTCAATATCATTTTTGAAGACCTATCCATAGATACCCCACACGTATGGGTTTGATGAAAAAAAAATTTTTGAGTTTCAGTTCTAAGTATGGGGAACCCCCAAAATTTATTGCTTTTTTTCTATTTTTGTATGAAAATCTTAATGCGGTTCACAGAATACATCTACTTACCAAGTTTCAATGGTATAGCTCTTATAGTTTCGGAAAAAAGTGGCTGTGACATACGGACGGACAGACAGACAGACAGACATGACGAATCCATAAGGGTTCCGTTTTTTGCCATTCGGCTACGGAACCCTAAAAAATACAGTCGAATTGAGAACCTCCTCCTTTTTTTGAAGTCGGTTAAAAATTAAAGTTGAACTCAGAAACAGTGCGATCCCCAGATGCCGAAAAGGGTTTAATTCGCTAGTCCTATCGATTAATTCCATATTTCTTGCGTATTGCAGCGATATCCCGTCTGTACTCAAATTAAAATGAAGAGCCCGTGTTGCGCGCATAAAATATTACGCATGGCAGATACGGAATGACAAATCACAAAAGTTGAGTTGTGGTTTTACACATTAAACAAAAGCCATCAGTACAATGAACACTGCTTCTCTCGTGAATTATGAACGACTAAAAAGTTTAAATATAACAGCATCGCTTAATATCGCAGATATACGCCATTATATCTGCTGTAATATCGGAATAATATATCAATATGAATATGAAATCAAATCAAATCAAAATCTTTTATTCATATAGGTATCACTGATACACTTATGCACGTCATTTTTTAATCTACCAGCTTTTCGGAAGGGTGCTTTGTCATGGAGGAGAAGAAAAGCCGAAAGAAACTCCTCGCACATCTTTTAAAATCATGAAAAGTTACATAATATCTTCTAACCTACGCGGAACTGGATGCGGCAGTAATTTCCAGGCGTCTTTGTCATTAATATATTCATTTATGCTATAGCATCCTTTTCCTACTAGCTGATATTTCACATATCTCTTAAACATTTGGATAGGTAAATCACGTACTGACTTGGGTAATTTATTGGAAAAACGTACACCGAGCCCCATATAAGAGCGTTGTACTTAAGCGAAACTTCTATAACCAATAACTATCATATTCGCATACTTGTTTTCACGTTTGCATTAAAAAGAAAATTGTCTCGCAGACATATTGTTATGCCTACGATGCCAGCATTCAGTAGTTATCGTAAGTCAACGTCATTATGTCATTAGTGTGTTTATATAGTCCTAAATCGCGATTGATCAAATATTTGCAAAGCCCTTGCCATACCTCGTTGGATGACAACACCTACGATAAATCAGTAGTCACGATATTTACGCTATTGTCCCACGATCCGTGTTGGTACAAAGCGACTAGACAGTGGTTGACGTTATTCCAACAATTCCAATGTTTATTTACGGCTCCACTGTGATTTTCTCAGTAGGTACCAAACTTTGAGAACCATCATTAATGTAAACAGCGAGTATACTCTTCTGTACGTAAACACTATCTAATAATGATACAGCAATATCAATGAATTCATGAATTCCTGTTGATGATTAACATTAATTTGTAATGATCAAAATGCGTAGTACTCGTACCTATCCCCTTATACTAAGTAGATGGTTTGAATATTTGATAAAAATGAATAAAATTAGATTGCTGTTGTCTTTATACTTATAAACTGTATTAGAGAAAATTATATTTTCTACTCCGTAGTCAAAACTTTACGGTAATAGATTACTTCCCATTATGAATGTAAAATGTATTTGTAATGCAAGACAATATTAAATGTCCTTGTTCTCTATGTAAACTCACACTACTAAGTGCGTATTATTTTTCAAAAGCTATACGTTTTCTCTGCACGTATTTATTGCTAGTATATTCAATGTTTTCCATTTTCAATATATATTTAATAAAAAACAATAATCAGTCAAATCCGTAACTGATAAGTTGTTTCCTGCAGTTATAATGCTGGACCATAAATCATCCAAATATTTAATACTAATAACCGCTTTACTTTGGTTTTCGTAAAGATCCCTATTTTTTTTAAATATGCCCCATTACTCAGAACATCCTATTGGTGAATATTTTTTTGAAATCTTTTAAGTTTAACCCTTACAAACAAACAAATCAAAACTTTCCTCTTTATAACATTAAAATAAAATAGTTTAGATGATATCAACACTAAAACAAATCGCTTTGTAATATTTGCGTAATAGCTTAATTTCATATTTATTTAAAACATAAAAGATTTTTAATATTGATAATATGGTCACTATAAGATGTTGTTACTTGTTAGGCTAGCTAATTACGTAATAACTTAAGACAGAAAGACCCTTAAGTAGGAAGTTAGGAACTGAATAAATTATATAACCGACTTGGTATAACATGGATCTCACAACTTTTTACGGTAGAAGAACTGAGTTGCGAGACTTGTTTTTTTTTTTACAAGTTTTGTTTTTGATGGCATCTCATTTCTTTTTGTAGATAGTTCTACTTTTTTCCTTTTACAAGTTACCTTTGAACATAATTATATCTAGGTACCTATCTACACTTATTATTCCATTATATTATATACAGGTAGGTACACTGATTCATTCACTGCAAATGTTACTTTGTTATACAGGTACAGTAATTCATTAACTGCAAATGTAACTTTGTAATCCTATATATTTATATGGGATTACAAAGTTATTTATGCAGTTGATGTATCTAGGAAACTGTACCGAAATTGCAAAATATTTTAGTTTTTCCTTGATCTATACACTAAACACTAATTTGTGTTACAAATTTGAAGCTTCTATGTCTGCTAGAAGTGCCTTAGAGTTTTGATGATCGGTCAGTCAGTCAGTGAGTGACGAAATTAAGAAACTTTGACTAGTTATAATTCTTAAACTACTGGTTCAGATTAAATGAAATTTGAAATATACCGTGTTTATATAATGCCTGCTTGGTTACTAAAAATTCAGGCTTCTAGCTTTATCCACAACGAAGTCATAGGGGGTCGAAAATGGCCTGAATTGCTTCGAGAAAAGGATGGTACGGCCGTGCCGCTTTTTTGCTCAACTTGGCGGGCACTCCCGTGCCCCCAGATTTTTTGGTCTAACGTCAAACCAAACACTCATTGGCTGAAGTAGCTTTTCATTGCCTGAAAACACGGATAAAACGACATTTTCTAAAAATTAATCCTAGTTAGATCGATTTATCGCCCCCGGAACTCACTGCATTCAAAATTTCATGAAAATCGTCGTTTAAAGGTATGAGATAGATACCGAATCCACAAAATATAAATTCCTCAGAAGAATTCAGTGAATTGAATAATTACATCATTTGTGGTTGGTTCTCGAAATACAAATTATTTCGTATTGAATTTACATAACAATTATTTCGTATTTAATTTACATAATATTTTTTTGGTATAACGAAAGCAATATAATTTATGTAGATAATAACTTCTGTAAACAAATCAATAAGGGATGACTGGATGAAGGAATTTAGTTAGTACAACCAGTAAATTTTAACGTATTATTATCTATATTAAACATCAATGAAAAATGTTTCTCAGATAGTGTACCTTTATAAATGTTAAATGTTATTTAAATCTATCTGGTCTAAGGCACGCTCTAAAATATCTATTAATGGAACAAGCACGGATTCAATGTTAAACTTGATTTGATTTTCAGACATTCTTTTCGTCACGAAAATAACTGCATGATATATAAATAAATAAATAAAATAACGCTTCACATTCATAGCCCCACATTAGGATTCCCTGTATCGTGGGCGCCATGGACAACACACTAGACAAGGACATTCACACCCAGACCGAGAACAGAAATTCAAACTCATCATTCAGATTTCCGCCTCGCTGGGAATCGAACCCAGGACCCTTGGTGCGGCGATCCGGTATGGTAACCATTGCGCCACACGGGTCGTCATATATGTCATATGATATTTTTACATAACTCTGTAAGTACGTAAAAGTCTGAATTCTGACATTCTTCGCCTACCAGCAGGGCTATTCAGTTTTGTAACTTGACAGCGGATTCCGCGATGAGTGTCAAAATTGAAGTTCGAGTCCGAGATCGTGATATGTGATTCTCGAATCATTTGGTACGCACTTGCGAAGTGAAGGGAGTCTCGAACTCAAACGTCAAACGACTAAAGATGGCCTCGCCTCGGTATGAATAAACGAATGACAATTGGACACGAGCTTCGACGGTGACGTAATTCGATGATCGAGAATGATAAATATGTCATCCTCTAATCATCTAGTACGGCACTTGCGAAGTGAAGTGATCCTAGAACTCGAACGTCAATTTTGAAACTCCGCTGTCAAGTTACAAAAGAGAATAGCCTTCCTGGTTAGCTTTTAACGTTTCCACAACTTTTTCTAAAATACTTTCAACAAACGAACGTTTACTTACGTTTTCGATTAAGAAGTTTCTTTTCTGCTTTTCCACGATTTCGGCAGTAACATGCCTGTAGTGTTACCACTTCACACAGACTTTAGTGTCCATTTTCTTCATGTAACTTTGTTCGTTTCTTTTTGTTTGCTGACACACCAAAACAAATAAGATGTTTCCAGGTTTATGAGGAAATAAGGTCAGTTAGTTAGGTATCACTCAGTTCCTAGTGTGCACAAGCAAAACATAGTATTCAATAAAGTAAACAACAAATAATTTACACTCAAATAATATCAAAATCAAAACAGACCATGCATAAATTGTTCTAATTAGTTAAGCTAATTACACGAAAACATTTGACGTTGCTATCTCTATTGATATTGTACAATTATTTCACAATGCAACTACTATCCATGGTAATATTTATACCCCTTATATACCTTTATCTATACTAATATATAAAGAGGAAAGATTTGATTTTTTGTTTGCATTGAATAGGCTCCGAAACTACTGAACCGATTTGAAAAATTCTTTCACTGTTAGGAAGCTACACTATCCCCGAGTAGGCTATATTATATTTTCAAAAAAATTAGGGATCCTTAATAAAACTCCAATAATGTAAAAAAAGTAAGAATAACGAAGCAAAGTGAGGGCGGTTACTCGTATTAAATATATACAGTGCCTTTAGATAATATCAGTTTTTTTCAATTCAGTTCAATTTCCCACTATGTACGGCAAAATAAAGTGTTATTGAGTTCAGATAACACTGAACAGATGATTGAAGCTGAACTTTAAATGTGTATAGATAACAGAAACAAATTCAGCTTTATTTTAACAGTTCACTTATTTTCTATAGTGTAATAAACTCAAAAGTTTACATAATCTATTCAATACTAATATTTAATCCGTATCGGGGTCAAGTCTACATGTAAAGTAATTTATGAATAAAACGGTAAGTGGCTAGGCTTTGTTATCGATGAAATTAAATGAAAGTTGAAAGTTTCATGATGAGATGATATTTATGAATACTATATAAAGTTACGAGTAAGTACATTGGACGGTAGCGAAATATAGTAGAAAAGCCGGCCAAGTGAGTGGCCAAAATAGGATTTACGATTGCATGCAGATTAAAGTTAGTAGCAGTTCCTGTTGAGAGTTAGAATTGTAATATAATATTCTGGAGAAACGGATTAGAATAATACGAGCATCTGCTGGCTTGCTACTGGTTTTCGATTCGATCTCGCTTTTAATTTCTGATTTTAAAACCGTACTCCCGAACTAATTCGAATCGAAAAATAATATCGCGCACGGCTCTAGCGAAACTATAACAATGATAAAAAATTATGTACAGTGAGCAAAAGAATTAGGTATGCAGGACATAATTCTAAAACCTTCTGTAATGTTTAATCTTACAGAATGTTTGTATTATTATCAATGTTAAATAATACCTTACGTATAAATGTAGTATTTAACATTGAACAACAAATTAACAACAGAAGGTTTTACAATCCTAGTTCGGAAAGTATTTAACTTACTCTTTTACCGAGTACGTATAATCTGTAATGGAGCTTCCTACTTAAATATTGATAAAAAAATAAAAACATATCTAATGTATACTTTTCATATTCATATCTAGTATGGGTACTCCCTTTTGCATATCCCAGATTGCAGAAAGATGCCGGAAATGACGTTTTTTTGACGTTTAATTTTGAATCAGGCGTTGGGTTGTAAGAGAATGAATAAATAAATATCTACTTTTCCATACGCGAATTAATTCAGCAGATCCTAATTACAAAACATTTTACATATATTCTGGTATGAAATCTGACTAGAGACGGGATTAGAGCGATAACCTTGAGAATGGTTGGAGAGAATTGGAAAAGTTGAGGAGGCGGTCGAGGATTACTGCCGTTTGTACCGACAGCATGAGGCTCCGGTATGTACGAGTACAAGTTAGCACGTCCCACAAACACAACCACAATACCTTATTTTAATACAATAAAATGAAACTGTCTGATGTTAAGTGTTTTGTGTTATGTTTCTTTCAAAATATTGCTCTCTGTACTAATACAATTCTTTAGCAAACGTTTTGTAAAATTTATCAACAAACTGAATCCATATTATTCAAAATTAAGACTCACTTTGTTTTAGTCAAGAACAATGTGTTACTGAATTATCTGAAAGTACTTGTGGATTTTCTTATTTTTCATCGCAAGTGTAAATATCTCATTACTGGTTATGCGGCTCACGTGCGCCCCGTTTTCTGGTCACGTCGGCAAAGGGGTGAGGCCGCGAATTCTCCGAATTTTCCTAATGGCCGTCATCAGACCGTCAGCTATCTCCGCCGCCTGATCGCTTCATTGAGATTCCACACTCTATTGCCGGCGAATATAACTAGATTGGCTGATACTTGAAGCAGAAACCGATGTTTTATTTATAACCATCTGAAACGTAAGTGCGATTGTACCGTGCTATTTCATAGCGCAAAGGATGGATAAATCAAGACTTTAGTATATATATTGTCCACAGATATAACAATATTACGTAAGTGATTAAAATTACAATGAGCAGTTGCGTCCTGTATATTGTTTCCTGTATGTATATTATTATAGTGTTTACTCACAGATAGTGAGATCATAATTTAGACGATGATGTAATATCGTCCGAGTTGTGGTTAGTTGCGTGTCGAAGCAATTTGGTTAATTAGGTTCAGGTGTTCAGCATATTGATATTATTAGCTGTCGATGGACGTTGGCCCTGATCGCTCGTCGACTCATACTTTATTTAGTACGAGTAACCACCCTCGCTTTGCTTCGGTTTTCTTATTTTTTTACAACTTACTGGAGTTTTATTAAGGATCCCTAATTTTTTTGAAAATATAATATAGCCTATGTTACTCGGGGATAGTGTAGCTTCCCAACAGTGAAAGAATTTTTGAAATCGGTTCAGTAGTTTCGGAGCCTATTCAATGCAAACAAAAAATCAAATCTTTCCTCTTTATATATTAGTATAGATGAGATTTGATCAACCTCTAAATTCATAATAATTACTCTCTTGAGAAAGAAAATATTACCTTCGTTTTCTCAGATTCAGTGAATGGAATATTTTTATAATTTATTTTGTTTATTTAATATTATAACTTGAAATCATTGCATTAGCATTCAATATTCAAATGGTTTATCTCATTAAAGATATTTTGTTTACAAAAATTCTCCAAAATTGCTATAACAATAGGGATGTTGACTAATTTTAGGATTCAAGTTCATTTTATAGATAGAACCTTAAGATTCACGAAAAAAATATTTTAATAATAATAATCTTCAATTTAAAAACAAAAATTGATAAATAAAAATCATTTTCAAATTTCCCGCCTAAAACGTCAAGTGACGTCACTAGCCGATATTCAATACTATCTGTCGACTGAAGTTAGTTGCACTTTCATATAAAATAGGAACAATGACGTCATAAGCTCAAAACGGCGTTTGAGGTCACGTGACAGTGAGTACTATTTTTAACATTTTAAAATAATTATATTTAATTTATATTGATTGATTTCGACAAAAGAATAATATTTTAGGTGTTTAAATGTTTTCCTTGATACTTTAAACATAAATTTATTTTAATTTACTGATAGTGTCAACATGCCTATTAATATTCTCCTTACTGCAAACAAAGTTGAAAATAAAAGACAAAAGAATTCATTTATTTGGTTCTTTACAACCAATTAAATCCCAACAAACATCTACTTTACCGAAACGGTCCAGTCGGGCGAATAAAATTTACCACACTACCGGTCATTCTATGAATACCGAAGCTCGTAATAATGAGACGGTTTGCAACTTTAGTGTTAGAATTGTATATGTTAATAGCTCTGGAAAGTAGGTATTGTTCATCTAGTGTCTCTCTATGTCATATGTATAATGGAGAACAAATCTACACTAATATACTAATATTATAAAGAGGAAACATTTGTAAGTATGTTTGTAACGAATAAACTCAAAATTTACTCAAAAATTAGAAAACTACATTATTCCTGAGTTAGATGGGCTGTATGTAATTGTGATTAATAATATTTTTTTCTTCATCACAAGTAAATTAAATGTTACATAATTACTGATCAGTATGCAGACAAATAATGTTTTGGCCTCTTTACCAATAAAAAACCTGTAATGTTCAGATTTGACGCTATAGTTTTATGTTAACTATAGATAAGTATCAACAGTACCTAGAAGTCAGATTTACCGTACCTATCACTGACTGCTCTTTGTCTGTCTAGCACTGAACGAGCATGAACGTCGTATGTGGGGAGCAGAGCTATAAATTTTACGATTTTTGGATCTCCGTGACTTCGTCGCTCAGGGTAACGTTTATTTGAATAACATTCGGCTGCGCCAGTCGTTTACGGGGCAGGCCCGTAGTATATTTTCATTATGTTCCATTTATTCGTGGGTTGCGATATTGACTCTTTATATGCTTACCTTCAAATGTTAACAGTGTATTCCGACGAGACCGCATCGGAATATACGGCGATTTCATAAAATTTACATAACCACGTCGCCGATCGACTTGCCTTCATACCATTTCGAATGTTACTTTAAAAATAAATTAACATCAAAATCAAGTAATGTTAAAGTTGAACTTAATTTACCTTTTGTTACACTCGGAGATATCATTAATATTTTATATTAAAAAACAATACTATGTAGATTTATAATAGGTATCTAATCGTTTTAAAGAGTATGTATATTCTTACTCATCTAACCATGACAATGGGAAGAAATTCTAGCCCAGCCTTGTGCCAGTTGACGATAATGATAAAAAAAAATCACATTAGTGAATTCCAATACATAAAAATATTGCCATAATGAGCGGGCTTTTAAACGTATTTAATCATTAGAAGCCCAAAATAGATTATTTTATCAAAGAATGAGAATGTTCAATATTACCAGTGCAAGTGTGGGCTTGAAACAACCTACACAACACTCAGGTTTTTCACTTAATTACGATGCTAAATTATCCCTATTTTTTACTTTAAATAATTTGATCCTTGACCACAATTTCGTCTGATGGTAGGTAAGTGGCGATATGGTCCGAGATGGTGAGCGCACTAATTAATGGGTGAATTTCAACAAATGCCATTTTTCTTATCATATCGGTGAACTTTTTCATTTATATATATTTTTTATTTTTTTCATGTTTAATGTAATATTTAGGATACTAAATACTCCCTTATTGGTAACCATCAACGTATCTTTTAAGACTATGGAGAAAATTCAGTTTGAATTCTGGTTTCCACCGATGTGACAATCCGGCACCGATTATCTTTTCTGTACACCGATATGATAAATTTATTCACCGATGTGATATACATATACAGCGATATGATAATCTATCCACCTTTGAACATCAAAAAAGAAATAGTAGGCTTATACATTTTTGAAGGAGTGACTAAGAACTGAATACCTGAACTAAGGGTATTATTTTCTTAGAATAAAAAATAATGTTTTTTTTAATTATCATTGTGTTTATTTAAAAGAAGTATAAAAAACAAAAATTTCTTGTACGTTATTGTACAATACACATTTATTAATGTGGCGATCAAGCTAATTGTTTTGCCATGTGTAGGTACACTTAAAACATTGTGGCGTTCTAGGTTCAACAATACTAAGAATAGAAACTTTATATAAGAAAACTTTATATACCTAATTAATCAGCCTTTTAAGTTTAACCTTAATCATAACAACACTACAATAATCACAGCTTTAATTATCACTTAATTTAATATTTTTAAAATCTTTGTTCTCAGTGCGTAAGTATCATAGATTACATAGAGATCGCTTATATCTTACATCTAGCAAATAATCTTTACCCTTAAAAAAAAAACTTAAATTAAATCTGTCAGTATAATTTGGTTATTATGTTAATCAGCCTTTAAGTTCAACATAAATCACTACAGAACTTGAACCGTCTTCGTACTCCACTTTTATTAAATTGCACCATAATTAGACTTTTAAGTCATAGAAGACTATGTAGTATACCTATAGTTAATCACAGCACTTAATTACGTACTTTTATAATTATTATCTGTTACAACAATTAAACCTCTTTTTTTCAATTAAAACTAAAAACAATAAAAATAAAAATTTTAAAAACAAATCAGCCCAGATCAAAATAAGTCATCATCAGTGTCACTGCAACCAAATATATAATTAAATCTCTGTTTGATGTCAGGAGTTGGTTTACGTGGCTCATTTTTTTCTTTTTTAAAGTTAATTTTAGATTTTATTCTAAATATTTCCTCATCGGTGTCACTGTCTTCCACGGTAGGACTTGAAAATCTATTAGATGCTTTTACCGTATCCTCTTTATTTACGAATTGAGTTGATTCCTCTAAACCAACTAAAATGTTCGTGTCAATTTTCTCTAAAAATGAACAGGCAGGAGTACTTTGATCAAGATCTACATAGTTCAATAGCAAATTTTCAGACATTTTTGTCGAAGAGGATGATCTGGGTGCCGCATTTTCCGAGATTTTTAATGTATTTGATGGTGTAAAATACTTTGAATGTGATGGCTGTGGGAACAAAATTAATTTGTCAGTTAACTTTACTGGTCGCATTTTAGTGAATAGATCTATTTTGGATTTAGTTCTGGATTTTTTATTACTCGAAGTAGAAAGTTGAGGTTTAGACTTAATTTCGTGTTCGGTTGACAAATTGTGGAAGTCTAGATGTTTGCCATGTGGACATTTAACAACATATTTCATACATTCATCTTCTATACAAGAAAGTCGACGTAAAACTATACGATTTTTAGCTTCTTTAGTCCAAATGACTTGTTTGACTTGCAATGTTCCACGAAATGTGTTCAAATTTGTAGGGAGAAGCCAGTCCTTTTCTTCAACTTCATATTCTTCTACAGTACTAATTTTCACGCCTTGGACAGCAGATTTTAAATAGTTTACAAAAGAGTCTATATTATTCATATCACCATCGTGTGCAACAAATCGATCCGCCGTTCGCTTCAGTAGCCCACCTACTCCATCTGGCGCACCTTTTCCATGACCACATTCACTATAGTTCCATATTATGTTAGTCAGAGAAGAGCAGTAAATACTGAGTTGGGACATAATATAAAAAATTTTCTTATTCCGATACTGGCCTGATGGAGAATCAGAAATAATAATAAGATTCTGAACAATTGGAGCTTCCTGTTTAATTTCTTCTAATATTGGAACAAGGTGAGCCCAAACGGCGGCAGCATCATGGCGCAGTGAAGAACTAATAGTGCAGAAACATTGAGTTGTTATATTCTCTTCCTTATTTTTATAGTAAATTACAGCAGTGTGTAATGTGAATTGTTGACGACTGCCACCAAAGTGCATAGATTGTATTTCGGACCCGTACTTGGAGCTATAGTTCTCACTAAAGTCAATGTGAACGACACAATCCTTTTCAGTCATGTTTTGTTTGTAGTGCTTAAAAGCTTGACTTTGATTTCGTATATTACTACAATGTGTTAAGAACGGTTTCAGATTGTTTTCAAATATTTTGATTAGTTGTAATGGTTTAACGGTTATTTTTACTTTTTCTACATTAACGGCTATTTTATCGACTCCATTTTTTTTGTAATTCTTTTTTATCTTCTTCCAATTCCAATAAATAACATCTTTGGAGTTATCAAATTCTTGATAATTTAAATGACGATTCTTACAGACAGGACATGTTCTTTGCAGGCATTCTACCTTAAAAATATCACAGCAAATACTACTTAGAATTTCAGTCGTGGTGTTTTCTTTTATGATACGATTTCTTTTTAAAGATGATATAACAAGATCCATGTTCTCATGTTTCTCACATAGGCATGTATTTCTCAAGTTTAATTTTGGCTGCGTGACCCAAAACGGCCTCATTCTTGTAAAAGTGACGTAACTGATTGGAGGGTAGCCCGAAGTCAAATACTTTTTGTGTAAATTTTTAATTGTGTCTTTCATCAGCCTTTTCTGTTTTTTTACTCCATTTTGTGTGACAGTATCCTTTTTACCTGGGCAAAGATTTGAATTTTCATCATCCTCAAAAAACTGAACAACAATCTTACGGATACGTTTTTGCAGGTCTATATTTTTTGGCTTCGTTGGGATTCGTCTCACTTCTAAATTACTCTGTTTTAATTTCTTAAATTCTTGATGTAGTCTCATGTATCTCTTTTTGTACATTAGTTTCTCTTTATTAGCCTTTGCCAATTGTTTTCTTAAATCGTGTATTTGCTGAGTTTTAACGTTTTGATATTTACGAAATTTCATTTTAATGTCTTGTTTGAATTTAACAGTATTAAAGGATGTGTCTAAGTTAGGACTATTTGGGCGTAATGTTGATTCTTCTGAATTTATAGAACTAATACTTGGCGTTCGTAAAGGAGATGCTATTGATAAATCTAGGGGACTGCTTGTACGTAAATAGTGGGAACTACTCGCTACTATGGCATCAATACGCAAATTAGGACTATTACATCGAACATTCTGTCGCAATAGCCGTGGGCTATGAGGTCCTATTAGTTCTTGAGAAATACCGGGCTCATTATCTTGATTTTTCGGTAGCGATTCTGCGTCATTGGTCTCTGAAACACTTGTTGGGTTGTTGCGGGCACCATTTGCCTTATTTTTTTTCCGCTGATAATATGCACGGGCACTGATTCGGTTTTTCTTTTGTGCATTGCGACGTGCATGTGCAGTCATTTGGCTTCGGGTTAGGATAAGTCCAGCTGCCTTTCTTTTAGCTAAGCGTTCTCTGTCTTTTCTTAAATGCTGCTCTCTTAACACAGGATCACTTTTGATTTTAGCTTTTCTTATTCTTTCCATCAACCTCTTTCTCTCTTTTTTCTCCTCCTCGTTTAGTTTTGATTTCAGCATTCTTAAACAAAATTAATCTTAAACAAAATTACTCGAACGAATTGTGTGCGGCACGAGCTGCACACAAGTTAATATTTATGAAAGTTAAAAAATATAATATGTGTATATGTATGTATATAATGTATGGTTGTAGGTATGCTCCATTGTTTTTTTGTTTACTTTAATGAAATGACACTATGTCTACCAATATGATAAAATTACACCGAGGTGATAATATGATCTACCGATGTGATAAAACAATCCACCGATGTGACAAAACTATGCGTCGATCATGAATCAAAACACCGATATGATATTTAAGACACCGATTGATTTTTCTTATCACATCGGTGTAAATTATCACATCGGTGGTAAAAAAGACCACCGATTACAGCGATATGAGAACAGCGACGTGAGAAATTATCGACTTTTTTGAAAATTATGAAAAATGTATAATATTTAGGCTAAATTCAAGTACCTATAATGATGCTAATTTACTTACTATGTCTGTTAGAACCAAACAATCGTAATAAAACTTCACATTACACTAGAAAAATGCAACCACCGATAATATAAAATAATTGCTTGGAAGTAACTGAAATGTCGTACTTACGTAATTGGCGGGAATATGCAGCGATTTGACACACGTCCGTCCTGACTGCGCACTAGCACACACTAACGAGGGAAATAAAATTGGGGTGGGGACACTGTCGGACTCATCGATGCAAAGTTAGGTTTAAATTACTTTTGTGCAGCGATATGACAAAATTTTGCGAGACAAGTACATTTATGCCTCTCAGTAATAAATATTATGAATTACGTAATAAAATATGCTACATATTAATAATAAAACTAATATTCTATGAAATAGAATAAGTTCTATTCTTAAGTTACTTATTTTTATAACGATATAAGCGTTTTTGCTTGTAAAAAAAGTAGAGGGACAGCACCGATGTGACAAAAATAGAGGTTTATGTATTTATTTCTACCTTTGTAAATAGACTTAGACAAATAATATTTTATGCCACAACCCAATAAATACCTAATGAATACAAAAAAAAATAGTACAGAACAATATTCCTTTTTTCAATTATACTAATTTCAATGAAGACAAAAAAAAAGTCGTTTGGGAAATTCACCCTAATATGTTTTTTTTTTTTGTTTCAATATATTTTACCGGTTTAGGTTCTATTACGTCTTCTGTGGTATTAGGCTATTGTCTTCACTATACACTATGTTTGTGATGAATATCACTAGAATAAATAGAAAAGAACGAACACTGCTCGAAGAAAATAAACGAAGTTCAATAAGAGATAACATTGAATGATATATTAATTTAGTGTAATTGTAAAAAAGGACAATTAATTATTTCACAGCTTTTATCAAACAAAACAGCACCTTAATTACACGGGCTGTATTTTTGCTGGAAACATCTCAATTAACGCCATTTACCCTTTGAAATACGAGAGGAACTAATTTAATTAAAAATCTAGGTAATGATAATAAAAAGAGAATTTTATTTAATACAAGGCCTTTAAAGCGTCGGCTGCAAAATTACTTCTTCAGTTCATTATCACTATAATTTATAAAAATAAGCGTTTGAGATATTGAAATAGTAGTAAGCGAAAACTGTTTTATGTTATTAACACTTTTTGTACTTCACCTGGTATCATTTCATTTTGATAAGTGATGAGAAAATCTGAAGTTTTTAATGGAAAATTTATTTGAATTTTTAACGACCGCAAGAACATCCTAATGCATTTGATATAATAGATTTCTAACTGAATGTTCGTTGCATAATAATTATTTTCTTCTATCAATATATGCCTATAATATAATGGTATAATAGATGCCTAAACGCCAAAAGATTTACAACTCAACTGTGTATAAACCAGATAGTTATATTGGTTATCGGTTACACTTATACAAGTGGCGACCATCTGTCCTCAGAGGTACCATTTTCGAGTAGGACTAACGATTTCTTATGTCCGAAAAGAAACTTAAATTTACTAACGTGCTAACTCAGAGCCATTAACGGTTACTTCAGTCACTCCTTAGTAAAGAATCACCATACAAATTCTGTAATAAGAATCGATTTAAGTAACCGTTAGTGACTCTGACTTGGGGAATAACAGGCTAACCTACACTAGCGGTCCTAACTTCTTCAGTCCTCTTACTATTGAACAATAATAGATATTCTTATCAATACTTAATAATAGCAGGACCTACTGCTCTGCAGTTCCTCCCACAGTCCTATTTTAGGTTTGTCACATGTCGATAGAAGGCATAGTATGGTGGTACTGCTACCTTATTTGCTACCACACAAAATAATATAATTACCACACAAAAATACCAATGTTAATAGACTGTATATTAGTAGTGAAGGTTCATTTAGTAACTATTCGATCAACCATTCAAGTTGTCAAGCTCCGTCAACACGAAGACCTAGTGTCTCGTTTTTAACATTCTCGTTAAAATAAAATTGTATCATGTTGGATCATTATCAGGTTAGTGGGCGTGAGCGAGTTTCCACTGACCATCGCCACTAAAGCTTGCCTCGCACGCGATACCATTACAACGTCAGCCAATTAGATGTAGTTTAGCCTATAAAACAGTTTAACAAGTTTTTTATGTAACAGCTGACAATCGTGCAACCGAAGATAGATGGTCGTGGTGACGACCGGTTTGCATGAACGTCCTTAATGCCAGAAACATCACTAAAATGATGCCGGTCAAAATAAATCCCAGGAACCCGCAATTTCCAATTGATTCTCTGCAACTAAAAAAAAAACAACAAACATGCTAACCAGTAAAGTACTCTACCACAATAAACGAAATACTATGGTATTAAACTGGGCAGAAAAGAGCAAGGTCCCTTGAATGCACTAGGGTTTACAAGAAGAATCATGATACAACTGCATCTGAACAACCATCTACTTAGGTTTGGAGTCAATCTGGTAATAAAAACGTACACTCAATGAAATGCTAAAGAAAGTAAAAACACTATTGGATATTGAACACAGACCGATATATACATAATTTCCTAAGACCATTAGTCCGTATAATGTTGATTAATAAGGCGTGTAATCAAGCAAAAGAGTTATGAGTTCCAGCAACGCAAGACGAATGGCGTGCATTATTCGCGGTCGAGATAAGAGCCGCTTTCGGCGTTTACACCAGATCATGTTAGAAGATATATGGCTGAAGCGTCGGGCGTACTTAATCTCAAAGGTCAACTAACTGTTGTTTCAAGTAAAATTAGTACATAAGCGCTACCATTAATTTGTCACAGACACTAAACACGATTAAGAAAAAGTAAAAATGTTATAATTTTTATAATCCAAACATAAATAATGTTTTAAAACTATAATAAGGTTTGTAGCAATGATGATGTATGCGATCTGAAAGTTATTAAATCGCTATCTGCTGTTTAATTGCAAATTGACGAATATAGATTACAAAATCGGTATTATTTTAGTATTGTGATCGGACAACGGCACGTATACAAAATTGTAATAATTTCAAAGTACGAGTGATAATTAAGTTAAAATATTCCATTACAATCGTATATAAAATTAGCTCTACTTATATACTGTAAATCCCTGTTCGTGAAGTATTTATAACAAACATTACAACTTTTCAGAACCAGTTCTTTTTTCTTCTTTCTTCTCTTTTCTTACTCTTGCTTCTCTCTCTCGCTTTCGACGAAACGTGGCTTAGCCGTGGCTGCTGAATATGTCAATAAGTAATTAAATGTTTACAACTTTACTAATAAATGTTTTACTGTGTACCATAATGTATGCGTTATTGGTGCTTTTAGCCCATAAGTTCAACCTGTACGCAGAAGTTTTAAATAAGTCTCATTATCGTAGCACCTGCTACGTGTGGTCGTAGCCAACGCTACGAAGCTACCACTTCTCGTTTCTATGCAAAACACCGCGATATATTCTCCCAACTGTTGCTAATGACTGGCAGGGTATTTAGGACCCATTGTACTTACAATACAGAATAAATTTATATAATATACATACTACTTGAGCCTTGCAACTGTTACAGCAAGTTTTGTTGAGTTAGAAAACTTAATCCTCAAAGTGCAGATTCAAGTTAATAAAAATAAAAATAGATTTATTACGAACGTCAATTAAGTATAAATGAAAACTACACAACAAGTATTGAATTCCATAATCATTTGAATCGACAAATTATTCAACAACAACAAGTAACAAAAGATATTTTTTTTTTGGTTTAACCACAGAAGAAACAATAGTACTTATAAGTTTAATACAAACTACTGGGTGTACACAACAGACATTAATGCAGCTAGGGAGCAGCTGGGCGTCAAACCGAAAATATTTAATTAACTTGACAATCATTAACCATAAGATTGCAAAATACTAGAAACTGTAGATATTTACAACAAGCCTTAGAATAAAGTGCTATTTCTTATTGAAAAATACATTTCCACAACACAAAATGATTTAAGTTTCTACGGATTCAAGGCAATATCGAACTTCTATTGTATGAATGTATCCCCCGTTCCTTCCTTTTATTAGTTCGTGCACTATTATAACGGCATCGCACTATCGTCAAGAATCTCACTATTTCTCTGTCTAGTAAAATAATAGCAGTGCAGAGCAAATATTCATACCATATGAAATTAATTCTGCATTAGGTATAAGTATTTTATGATTTTCATAATCTTTACAAAAGCTTTGTCTTCAATACAGAGTGCGCATCACCAACTGAATGTGAATTGTGATGAGAACAAAGGATTAATTATTCATTGATTTTAAAAAAGAAATTAACACGTCATATGCGATAATATCCTTATAACAGAATGAATTAAAGGGTTTTCGTTTTGACGCTATTTTATTCGCCTACATCATAAGCTAAGAGGCATAAAGCGATGGCCTGAAAGAAAAATGACCTCGTGCTAGAGGTCGACCTTTTTACCCCTGCATGCTCGACAAAAAGCGACCCATGCTTTGTCTGTCTCTGCCTATGACTTCATTACATTATTTCTTTTTTTATTTTCTTCAAATGCTGGCCGGCTGAAGAGCGTTTTATATATGCAACTTAGTTGCAGTCGCTTAATGCTGTTTTTCTGTTTACCAGTTTTTTGAGGTTACAAGATTTGTTTCGCCTCATAAATTCATAACTGAGGCTGGAATGGATGCTGATCTAGCGGATATTAAGGCGCTTCTGGTAAAATTTTAGGTAATGATATTTATAGGTTTACATATTTTAAAATAAAACTATTATCTGTATTAACAGTCACCAATAATAACCAACGCCAATAATGATCACCGCTAATAACTGAGACGGGTAATAACTCAGATAGATAATTCATGATCGATGATAACTGAGTGCAATAATTACCAAGATGGAGTTACGGTAAGGCTCGGTAATTCTGTTTGTTAAAGACCGTAGAATTATGTAATTTACTCCGAAGCGAA
Organism: Thymelicus acteon; assembly: GCA_951805285.1. Taxonomy (NCBI): domain Eukaryota; kingdom Metazoa; phylum Arthropoda; class Insecta; order Lepidoptera; family Hesperiidae; genus Thymelicus; species Thymelicus acteon. The sequence continues at coordinate 7,285,214 of OX638229.1, read as the reverse complement.
CTTAACACAACTTCTGCTAAAGCAGACGTGAATCAAGTTGATTCAAGTAACTTTGTGTATTTAGACTCTAAATCACTTTATGATCGAAAGGAAGTAATTTGTTGCGTCTACGCCAATAATTAATATTTCAGTTTTACATCTTGACGTTACATTTTTTTCATAACTAGTGATGGATACTTTCTAGTAAATATACCAATCGCTGTTCTTAGTTCTTATCTTTGGATCTTAGTAGCCTATCCGTTTAGTTTTTAATATCGTACTTGTTAATAAGAAACTTCAATATTCGCCAATCAAGAATTATCTCAAGCTTACCTAGCGAAATGAAACCAAGACGTAAAGCACTTCAAGAATTTCCAATTTCGATACATGCTTGAAATTTTATCGAGTTCAATTGCACAAGTGCTCGCTCCCTGCAATGTAATGCTCCAGCTCCGACCAGTGTCTAAATGCCACTCTACATTTTAACGTTCAATTCTACATCAGCTGTTCAGCGACCTACTTTTTAACTTTCTATCGCGGTTCTTAGTTTAGGTGCTTTGCATAATTTCTTCTTTTTCCTTTTTTCTTGTTTTCGGATACAAAAATGCATTGTAATATCTACTGCAGAATGATATAAAAATACATGGAACTATTAATCTTATTATTGTCTCAAATTAATGTTTTATTATAATTTTGTAACTATTCAGCACAAAGATTGAAGACGCAAAGCAATAAAACGATTAAGATACGACGAATTTAAAAACATTACAAAAGCGCCAACATCAATTGCTAGAACGTAGGGTATGTTAATAGTGAAACTAGGGAAACTGACGTGCTCCCTTTTCTTTTATCCTTTTGCTTCTCATTTTAATTCAATTTACTGGATGAAGGAGAAAAAGTAATCTCCAGGGTTGGGTCGGGACACGGTACAGAGAGATTGGAAGTCATCGGCGCGGTATTGGGACGAACTCATATACTTTTATGGCAGCGAAAGTTTTTATTCACGGTGAAGAAAAAAGATTCGCAATCCACGCGAACCCTCTCGTACGAGTTCGCTGCGCAAAATACGAATGTGTAACAATAACAACTTAAACAGTTCTTCGAGACAGAGTACGATTGAGGTACGGGCGTCTTTCAAGATACACGATGTAGGTTCGAAATGTTTTGTAATTCGAACGTGTTTTTTTTTTCTTTACGCCTCAGTACATTTTGGATCCCTAATGTATGCTATCTTTTGTATAGTTGGACATAGACGCCGTACTGCTCCAGTAGACATTGACGATAGTGTACTAAATAATAGTAGTTGGTCTACCATAAATATACGTTAGGTAACTGAAAGTCATTAAAAGCACAATGGAGCATATTTTACTCTGTGTGTGGATGACGCTAAAAACGCACACAAGGGAAGGATTACTTGCGCGTGAGAGGCCTCACAGTACATATTTAAGTCAATTCCATAACACCGGTCCTCACGGAGGTAAGCCACACATTACTAATATTACAGAAATCCCTGAAAGCCTTAACGATTTGTTCAGGTTGGGTTCAATTTTTAATATCTTCAACTCAAGTGAAGCTCAAACTTCTTAGTGGGTATTCTAAGGTATGCCAACTTGGCAATTATTAGGTATACACACATGCTTTACACACAAACGCTGACTTATTATTATTTTACTAACTATAATGAAATCTTTAAATTACTCATTAAATCCTCAAGAGAGATTCCGGTAGTCAACAATTAGGAAATATTGATAAACAATCATTTGTTAACAAGGAATTTAAAACGAAGTTTTAAACGTCATGCGTAGTGGTGCAATATTCAATAGAATTCGCATGTGCTACGGTTTAACTGGTTTCCAATTCTTTTTCACATACTTACGTGCGTGTTTCGCGCACATGTTGACGTATGCTGATAATGTATAGAAAACTCTCGTAAAATAACATCTACAGTACCTTGTAATTAGGTACTTCAGATTTATAACATACACGCAACCTCGAGCTTAATGCTTCTGCTACAGAAAATGATACGTGTGTTGGGAAGTATTGTTTTGCACGAAAAAACTCCATTTGAAGAATGTTACATTATACGTATAAGGTCACGTTTAGACATACCACACTCACAGCAATAAGTATGGATAGAAATAAAATGTGAATAAAACTACTTACGTAGGCATTACATAAGTTACAACCACATTTTGCAGTTCAAGTAAACCGTGTTGACGATACTGATCCATCGCAACCACAACGTAACCACAACCGTGTTTCATCTGTTGTTCGTAATTCATTTGAATGGATATACATGAATAAAACAAAATACTACTTAAATGCTTCGATTTATTCATTAAAACTCATGATTATACCTCTTGTGTGCACTACTACTCTTCAAAATACTATAGTTGTATTATCAACATATTATTGATTTTGTGCATAAATTAAAGCAAACACTGAGTATGTTCCTCTAATCACCTGAAATATAACGTGGAAAAAGGAATTTAAATACATTTATGAACCTTATTAAATAAAAAAATTGTGCATCCTAAGGGATATTAGTGTCAAATTTGCTTACAATACCATCACTATCACAACTACGTAAGCTTAACAAAACAAGTTAACAAGTAATAGTAGATCGACCAACTTGCTACTTCGGAACCTTACATTGCACATGGCCTGACTTGCACTTGGCCAGTTTTTTCACACTTATAGATATAGACTCCGTTACAGTATTATTATTAGTATCAATTAAACGGTCTCGTATCAAAATCAGCAACGGTTTTAAACTTCCACGTTCGAGACTTACTTCTGATGTGCTATGAGTGTGATATGAGTACTGTTATTTCGTACTAACCCACAGGAACGTGCCGTAAGTAAGCTCAATCATTTTGAACGCCTTCATAATGATCGGACGCTGCGCCTGTGTGGACGCTTGCAATACCATGCTGCGCAAGTTTCGATTTGACCGTATCTTCGCTGGACAGTGGTACCAACCACAGTAGAATATTGCATCCGAGAGTAATGATGCCTGGTAACAAACTAGCATTAACAAAGCGATAATAACTGACAGTTTCTTGCGACCGGATGACAATCGAATGATGTTTTCTTTCTCTTCTAACTTCTTTGGCAACGGATTGGTGACGCCTTTGGTGTTACCCATATCTGTGGTGTTACCAATATTTAAGGAAGACGCTGACGGTGAAATGTCACGTTAGAACGATTTTCCTTCGCATTAGGTGTGTATTATGATGCGTATAAATGTTCTGTCAATGTTATCCTCTTTTATCCAGCTTTTTTATAGAAAAAGCAGACAGTTGAGTTGACGATCCATGTGGTGGTAAATGGCTATCGTCGCCTATGGACATCAGCGAACCCAAAGGCATCACGAATGTGTTGCTAACCAAGAAAAATAAAGAAAGAAAGATCTTGTCTCAAGCCCCCGACGGATAACGACGTGTCGTATTAAAATCAATATAACCAATACAATCTCTTAAAATAAACATTTATTTTTACAAAAAGATAAATTCTTAAGTGTGTTAGATTTTTTATTACAAAAGTATTTTACCTGGTATGTAATCTCTCCCGCATTACAAAGAAACAATCCCAACAAAAAGAACAAGGCAACGACAAAGAAAACAATCTTCATTCTCGCTACCAATGTCAATTGATCTGAAAGCTGAAAAACAAATAATTCAACCTTGCTTTAAAGACAAAAGTTTAATATTGTAGTAAAACTGCAACAAGCCTATATTGAAAAACTTTTAAAAAATAATAAAAAACAATTCGTACCGCCATTTGGAGTAGAAGTGAAACTGCGGAACCGGAACTTTGGCAAACTTGGAGAGCCATCACGGTACCGAATGCTTTGTCAATTTTATTCGATAACCTGAATTATACAAAAATGGAATAAAACTGACCTGCTTTGAATAATAAACAGTATGAATCTAAATAAATGCTATTAATGGAACTCGTAACTTTTATTATGTTTATGTTTCTCTTAACATAAAACAATTTTATAGTAATAAGAGAATTTTGAATTCGTTAGAGATTATACAAAGTGATACTTGCCTAATAAGTTCGTTATGGATCTTAATACCTTCGACAAAGCTATTCGTCAACCTTTCAGAAGCCTCGTTTAAGTTGTTTTGCCGGCTATTTACTTCGAATTCCTCGGCTATCTTTTCAAAGTAATGTCTCAATGTAATTATTTTGTACTTGTAAATGATCAAAATACTCAATGTAAATGAGTCCACAGTAAATATCATTGATATCATCAATACGAATAGCACAACTGTAGTGAAAAAGCGAAATGCTGTCGCTATCTCGGAATTATCTTCAAATGCTGGATAATAAGTAATGAGCGTTGAAAAATGAGAACCTGAAAGCAAAGCAAGCAATATAGCAAATGTAATTTACATTATTCATCTGATGATAGGTCTCAGTATCACAAAAAAGATGACCCCTTCAAGATATTCGTTCAAAATTCATACTTCTTTCTTATTTATTTAAAGTAGATTCTTATAAAATTTCGTATTTACTTAAGGTGTAATAAATAAGTACCAATGCAAAATATTTGCAATATTATTTCATATACTACAATGACTGTAAGAAATTTAATCGAATCATAATATTATGAAAAATCCGTGACGTACAAAGATAACGTACCAAGACATGTTTATACACGAAATCAAATATCTCGATCTTTGATCAACGTCATGATTAAATTACATGGGACAACAAAGACTTACCTTCATGCATCTTTCTGAACCCCTCGTAAACAAAACAAACGACCGTACCGTAAACAATCACGATATACGCGATCACATTGATCTTCATAATTCGGTATTTCTCCGCCATAAGAAACTCTTCCTCGTACAACTTCGAGACTTGCACCAAATCACGGTTCAATTTCTGTATAAATTTTTTATTCGATACGACGGAATATATTTTAATGATCACAATCGTATGACTCGTAGCAAAAGTCACCGCGTCGCGTTTTTCGTCTGGAGGAAAATTCCCAGCCACAGCTGCCATAATCTCTAAGAGGGTGACTAACCCATACGTAGTAAATATTACAACGCCGAATAATTTGTATAAAACACTTCTATCATTCCCTATTTCATTCTCTTCGTACCAAAAGTTTCCAGAACCGATTTGAAAAATTCGTCTACACAACTTCTTTAAAATATAATAATCCTTCATTTTATGTCCAATAAGGTACAACGCTAGTTACCTAGTTGGTCGATAGTGTTACCCATGCTATATCTTTATATACACCTGTCAGTATACAATCAACAGTTAAATACAATATAAAGTTTGTGTAAAATAAAGAATTCTACTAACTATTGCCGCATAATTCACCCTTACTTGGCGTTACTACATGAAACTCATAACAAAGATACTGGATCCGTATAAATATAGATACTTTTATGTCAATGCCAACTTAAAACTGAAAAACCTCGACCATCACCATGGTCAGTTCGAGTGGGTCGGATATTTAATACTACCAGTTACCATGACATATTTCTGTGTATATAAAAAAGATATTTCACAATCATCGAACTATTAGTTTCGTTTAAAACTATTTTAAATCTGTAAATACCAAACTTAATTATGTGATTGTACTGACAACTATTAAATGGTATAACTTATTAGCATATACAACCCACGGACCTAAAAAAAGACGGACATAATCCCAAGAACAAATTCAGTGAAGCACCCATAGGAATGCCAACTCTGTATTCGTACAAGTACACACACCCACACATTGACACCATACGGCTACGACATTGACACCATTGCCAATCAAAAATTACAAAATTACGCACACATGGTAAGCGAGCTGTCAGCTGTCAGCTTCACTCTCGATTAGACAAGGTTACGTCTGTTCTTTTTTTATGTCCGTGATACAACCGTTCAATTCAATCTTTTGGTGCGCATTTAAGGAACTATAGTTTACGGTCTCAGTTTGCAGTAATATAACAATGGATTTAGTACAGTTTATTTCAACTCTAAACGAAAATGCGCTGTTTAAAAACTTTTCTAATTTATAAAATAGTCCGTAATGATATAAAAGCTTCACAACACGTTTAGTTAAATGTTTTATTAGTGAGGCGAGGAAAACACACTAGTTTAGCAAATAGTACTTTTATCAAGTTAAATTACTTTTACCTCCACGAAAGAGGAAAGTTTTGTACCCATTCTTCGCTCGTCTACAGTTTCGTTTTCATTATTTATAATTTCATTACATTTACGGCGTGGGCAAGTTTTTGTTAAAAATAAAGATGATAATATTGATAATATTGCATCCAAACGAAGAAATGTAAAATGTTTTAGACTTTTCCATTGGTATTTTCTGCTGATACATCCTACCAAACAATTTTATTTGTATGACGGAGAGTGCTGTAGGGAGCCGATTATCTTTTGGTTGAACACGGCGGAGTAACATAAAGAATAGTACGTACACCGAGTTCAGATGTCCACTTGAACAATCCATCAACAATTAGAGATCAGTACTCAAAGATCAACGAGATTAACCACGATTAAACCTGGAAACGCGGCAAGTTCGGTGCAGCCAACGATCGTACCTCCATCGATGTCCGCGCTCTAAACCAAAGTCCCATGGCGGCCCACCCGTTCCCTCAATGTCAATCTTCCTGTCCAGTATCCACTGTCAACTCGCAACTGTCAACTATCAACTGTCAACTGTCACGCCTCGCCGCCGCACCGACCATGCCCAAACGATAGTTTGACGTTTCCTATAGTAGTTCCGGGAGTTCATCACAGATGGCGTTAAGAGATCAATGCAGAACTTGTGCTGTGCTCCGACACGGCCATCTTGACAATTCTCACACGTCCTCGTGTGAGGCAACGGGGAAACAATCTAGAAAAGAGATGAACCTCCACAAAGTAAAAGTTTCCCACTCGGCCTCCCTGACCCCGAGTCCCGAAGGCTTCAAAATGAAAACGCATGTAGCAATCAAGTCCTTCTCTCCTCCCACAATTAGGTTCAACATAGCTTGGCTTTACACATGATAAAATTGGATTGCAATCATGGGTGACCTCTCTCCGGTACCCGCACGCAACTCCAGGTACAATTCAAGTCATCGCTTCTATCCGGCGGCATACACCTCATCGCCTACCTATATCCCGCCGTACACACATAAAGTCACGGTATTCAAGACATCACCGCTATCCGATGGCATATACCTCATCACCTATATCAGGCGGTAAACACATAAAGTCACGGTATTCAAGACATCACCGCTATTCGATGGCATATACCTCATCACCTATATCAGGCGGTAAACACATAAAGTCACGGTATTCAAGACATCACCGCTATTCGATGGCATATACCTCATCACCTATATCAGGCGGTAAACACATAAAGTCACGGTATTCAAGACATCACCGCTATTCGATGGCATATACCTCATCACCTATATCAGGCGGTAAACACATAAAGTCACGGTATTCAAGACATCACCGCTATTCGATGGCATATACCTCATCACCTATATCAGGCGGTAAACACATAAAGTCACGGTATTCAAGACATCACCGCTATTCGATGGCATATACCTCATCACCTATATCAGGCGGTAAACACATAAAGTCACGGTATTCAAGACATCACCGCTATTCGATGGCATATACCTCATCACCTATATCAGGCGGTAAACACATAAAGTCACTTAACATCAGCACAAACTCGACAAGGAACAACTACTGCTAGTGAGCAGTAAAGGTGTGTAACTCAGATCCGAACCGGCCCCAACATTCAGCTCACACGAACTTGAGCTGTTGACCTGTAGCTCAACAACAGCTCGACCGGCTCACGGCTCATTTCAGCTCAATCTCAAATTGACTAATGGTAATAGCAACGATTTATCCACAGACCAGACATGACTCACAGAAACACCACGTGCATGTTGCTAACGGCACTCGGCACAAAATATGAAGAACGCATCTAAAGCTTGTCTAATGTGCACCCTATACATAAACGTAATAATTTTTAATAATCTATTTGATACTGGCTACTACAGTGTTACCAATCACATTCGCATCGTATTAGCAATTTTATCACCGCCATGACTGATTGATTTGTAGTTCCTATCACGAAGGTACCTAAACCTAGGTACTTACATTTTTTAATGTTTTGAATAATATGTCATATCGTATCGTAGATCATATTTCCAGATAACTACGCCATTTACGGCTTAAGTCTATGTTGGTATAGTCATTAAACCAGTAACCCTCGACACCGCGTTATACACCTGTGCGAGAGAGATAAAAAGCCACCTTGCCAATAAAAACCTGCATACACCGGCGAACCGGAGACGGCGCGGCGATGGGCTCAGTAATTTCAGTATACTTCGGAAAAGTCGTAGAGTGCGTGAGCGAGAAGCCGCTATCAAATATGGTTAGCAATTAATAAAACAATGGCGCGCCGGCTCGCGAGTCGCGAACGCAGCGCTGCTCGTTCGGCTCATTCGGCTCGTTAAGCCCGAACGGCTCAAACGGCTCAAATGGCTCATTCGGCTAGTTAAGCCCGAACGGCTCAAACGGCTCATTCGGCTCGTTAAGCCCGAACGGCTCAAACGGCTCAAATGGCTCATTCAGCTCGTTAATCCCGAACGGCTCAAATGGCTCATTCGGCTCCTTGAGTCCTTCAGCTCATTGACCTGACCTTAGCTGAACCGCGAACCGGTTCACAGCTTCGGCTCAACCTCGTGACTCACGAGTTGAGTTACCCATATCTAATGAGTAGTAATCAAAATCAATACAGATCACCTGCTATATCATGTCGTCGTCCAATGACTGGTGATGCTCATCGTAAGCCACGATACAAAGGGCCACTGTGCAAGGAGCCGCGATGCGCTCCAGTCAGTATCAATCAAAGCAGGTAGTTGACGCCAGGCTTTGTTAACTCGCAATGATGAAATCTCTCTTGCCTCCGTTGAATTAATCACGGTTGCATTTCCATAGCAGTTGTCATTGCCACTGAAACACAAAACAAACGACAACAAACACGCCATTTCCCAACTCTACCCCTCGCACCGAGGGCAGCCGGCAAAGTAAAGAATAACAAAATGATTTAAAGTTCTTGATTTATAAAACGTTTCTGGTGTCACAAAACAACAATCGCACTGATTCTCAATAACCTTTGTTCGGCAAGTTAACGATTTTTTTTTTTAATCTCTCTCAAAATGTTACATTTTGTATGAAATCAAAACTATGATGCTCTGTTTACCATTTGTCTAAAGAAAACAAAATAATTAAATTCCTTTTATTCAATGATCGCAACTTGGTGCATTTACCCTACTGGTCGTAAACAAGTTTCTTTACCCTACAGGTAACACGAAATAAAATAATTAAATTCCTTTTATTCAATGATCGCAATTTAGTGTTTTTACCCTACTGGTTGTAAACAAGTTTCTTTACCCTACAGGTAACACGAAACAAAATAATTAAATTCCTTTTATTAAATGATCGCAATTTAGTGTTTTTACCCTACTGGTTGTAAACTAGTGTCTTTACCCTACAGGTAACTAATGAGTGCTTTTACCCTAGTCACATTAATGTGACATTACCAGGAAACTATACAGTTTTCACCAACACAGATTGATTGGTCTAAACTTTTTAATTGACTCATGATTGACAATCATCAATCATCATCAATTAGGTTTGGCTGGTTAACATTGGCATCTTATATCACCCATAATATCTCATTCAGTCTATAATATCAAAATAGTTGTATCACACTTCATAGTACCTACTATGAAATCAATAATCCACATCCATTTGGGATTATACTTTGGTCAAAACCATAATTTATTCTAAACTAACACTACCAAGCAACTATTTCTTTCTTATTAAAACTCATCAAAACTCATTCAACTCAAACTTTTGAACATGTGATGTGTGATGGTGGCAAGATATTCAATAACTTTATTTCATCATCATCATCACAAAAAGATATCTATCTCATTGGTTTCACAAATGAAGCACTTTATTTTAACTTTATAAAATAACTCATAACATCATAATGTATTGCCTTGCCTGACTATGCAGATACCAAGTACATAGTTAGTCTATATTTCCATTACTGTTTTTGAGAAGATTTTAAAATCACATAACTGTAACTATATCACATGACTTCTGATCTTGTTAGGTACTACAAGTTTCCTTTAGTTATCCTGGCACCATAACCCAAGTTAAGGTAACATAAGATAGTAGTCTGTCAGCTGTCTATAATAACCTTTTATGGATAATAACTAATTATTCAATTCACTTTTTTAAATTAATTAACAGTAAGTAGTTACTTAGCTACCTAATTTGGTCTCAATCTTTTATCTTAGGCTTTATTATTTGTTGTATGAGTCAATCTTATGATTCCAAACTAGTACTATACTTCAAACTTTATCTAAATCATATTGTAAGTGACCAAAACATATTAGGTATGGATACACTGTTGTATTGTGTAATACTTTCAAGACATTCATCCAACAAAAAACAACACATATCACCTGATTTCCAGTAGCAGTGGCACAGTCAGCCCTCATAAGTCCCTTAGTGGACTTATATCAGCTTATCCGGGTACAACAATGTTCACAATACAACACTTGTGTACACTTACACACAACAGATATTCAAAAGCCTTACGAGCTTTGAGGGCCCATGAATAACTTTCTCTTGGTCATAGAACTCTTTGGAGTTCTCCATGTACTTAGTAGGTTAATGAAATTGGTTTATCTTTTCTGTTCCACTACGACCTCGTCGCAGAATTCGTCGTATTTTCAATAATAAAACGCATTTATCGATGTTACACTCGCTGATGTACTTCGTAAAACTTTTCGTCAAGTTTTGCAAACCAAGTCAGGGTCTCGTTTGCCGGTCAATAGGTATTGTCAGATAGCCTTTTCTTGGGGCTTGAATTACATCGCACTTCTGATGACGGAGAGTGCTGTAGGGAGCCGATTATCTTTTGGTTGAACACGGCGGAGTAACATAAAGAATAGTACGTACACCGAGTTCAGATGTCCACTTGAACAATCCATCAACAATTAGAGATCAGTACTCAAAGATCAACGAGATTAACCACGATTAAACCTGGAAACGCGGCAAGTTCGGTGCAGCCAACGATCGTACCTCCATCGATGTCCGCGCTCTAAACCAAAGTCCCATGGCGGCCCACCCGTTCCCTCAATGTCAATCTTCCTGTCCAGTATCCACTGTCAACTCGCAACTGTCAACTATCAACTGTCAACTGTCACGCCTCGCCGCCGCACCGACCATGCCCAAACGATAGTTTGACGTTTCCTATAGTAGTTCCGGGAGTTCATCACAGATGGCGTTAAGAGATCAATGCAGAACTTGTGCTGTGCTCCGACATGTATATTATTTCGTAAGGATCGTTTCGTAAGAAAAAATGGTTCTAAGCTGACCAATTGCGACTCTGAACTCAGTTAATATTATTTAATGCGGCAACTATGATCTCAAGTGGTACGTAAGAAAGAGATATCACTACATTTAGCTTTTATTAAAAACATTTTTATAAAATGTTCTGATAGGCCTGTTCTTTCTTTTAAAATGCACCCAAAACAATTTTCGCGTTTGAACGGGAATTTTCTAGTTTTTTTTTTAATTCAAACTAAAATGTTTATGAAAACCATGTTAAAAGCTATGAGACCCTAATGTTTATTAATATTAACGCATTGAAACAAACAGTCAAAGATGCGGAGACTTTGCTTTATGTTATCCTAGCTTTTGCCCGCGGCTTCACCCGCGGTAGAGATCGATTTTATTACAAATCCCGCGGGAACCCTGAACCTTTCCGGGAATAAAAGTAGCCTATGTGTTAATCCAGGGAATAGACTATCTCCATTAAAAATTACAGCCAAATCAGTTTAGTAGCTGTGGCGTGATTAAGGAACAAACATCCAAACATCTTCACAAACTTTCACATTTTATACTATTAACTAGCTGTTGCCCGCAGCTTCGCCCGCGGTAGAGATCGATTTTTATAAATCAGGCGGGAACCCTGAACTTTCTTTTAATCCAGGGTATAGGCTATCTCCATTCCAAATTTCAGCCAAATCGGTTAAGTAGTTTTCACGTAAAAGCGTAACAAAGAAACTTACATTCACATTTATAATATTAGTATGATAGGATATTTTCCTCGTGACGTATATTATTCTACACAATAAATTTTGAGAAAGCTTTTATTATGATGTCGTTATATTATTGTTATAACTTGTAAGTGGCAATATTTAGGAAACATTTTGTATGAAATAAACATACTTAAATAAACATTTCCACTTCAATGTTGTATTAAATAAATAGAAATAAATATTTCCACTTACAGGTTGTAACAATAACTTGCCGACTTAGCTTGCTTATTGCCTTGCTTTATTTGACTTGGGCCTTCACTCTTCAGTTTTTTCTTTTAAGTGTTTAATCCCCAATTTCTATTAAGTTGGTATTATAATATATACATGTATAAAAACATGTAATATTTCAATCTATGTATTTTTCGTATTCGGGTAGGCACGCCTAAACTGTGTGTTCTATGTAGCAATATGGATACTGAATATGTTATTCTACGCCTGCTGGCTGACTGCCAAAATTTCTGCAATATACTTATACAGTTTTACGTAAACTCTTTGAGTCTTTTAAACTAGCAGCCAGTTAGCTGACCTAAACTTTTTACAAGCTCTAAATAAGGACAGTAATAACATTGACATGTAGTAAAACTCCGTACACCTTGTTAATACACGTACTAGGCCTACGTACTTATTATGGCTGTATCAAGCATTATAGGGACCATGATAGGTTGCAGGTCCAACTAATATGTCAACAGAAAACAAGAGAAAATAAATGCATCCAAAGCACGTAGGTACAATACATAGTGTAGTAGTTGTTGTACTTACGTGCTCACGTAATATTTGGATATAGTGATATGGTTGACTTGCATTAGCTCGTTACGACACCAGTAGGTAGGGAAACACGTCTGCTCTCGTCTACGGCTGTCTCGTGACTGACCCAGTGTTGCCCCACTACCCGTGCTCCCGAGATAACTACTGCTATAACTATAATAGCAGTACAAACACTACATCCCTTCCTTATTAAAATCTTTATTTAATCTGGAGCCCGATCCACAGTCGACTCTGCAGTTGATCGCAACTCAAGCCTTCAAAGGCCACTCCACGTCTACACCATTCAATATTTCAGCTACTTAGACAAACTCATTTGTAACACGCACTATATGTATGAAGCAGGCTACGGTTTGTAAACTGTAGCCTTCTGGGTGCCTTCACTAGCCTCAACAAACTCAAACTGTCATATGCATGTTTCGTATAGAATTACTTATGTAGATTATACCTTCACTGCAAATTATTTTAAACATTGAAACAACACCTGAGACCTCTTCCAGCATTTTTTCGTCTTACACCTTTCCCATTCTCACCCATTCTCCTCCTATCGTTATTAAATAATAATTATTTGCATCACCTCTTAGCTTTTCATACTTCCCTCTTTCTTCTCTCTTTGATCAAGATCGCCAAATTATTAGGTTTCATACCAACATACAAACGAACCTCGTCATTTCTACCCTTAAATAGACAACTTACTGGTAAAACAAACACAGGAAATATGAGAAAGTCGATGAAAATTTATATTATTACTAAAAGTGGTTTACTGTCAACAACAAATTACGTACAGCTTACAACCTGCTTTCGTTTTTAAAGACTAAAGTCTTACTTGCGAGACTATCCTCTTATATTCGTAATATAAACTAGGTCCCACCGACGACCATAACACGCCAAACATGGCTAGACTCGCAACAGGAATTTCCTTTATTTAGGCGTCCTTTCTGAATGGGCCTAACGGACCCAACGGTGTCAGATATGAGTCAGACACTGCAGATACCAATCATTCACACACCAGTCATTTATTGAAATACCTCGTCTATTCATTATCTTTATTCTGCATCTCGACTCCATCACGCCAAATAACTAATATATTCACAAAATCACTACATTTTGTATGGTTTTCAAAGTTATGAGGGCCCATACTGCCGTCTAGTCAAGTAATGTATGTATGATTCTAAATTTCATGAGGTCACTACTTCCATCAAGTCAATGTATCAATCTCAATTTCATGGGGGCTCATAATGCCGACAACTCAGTAACGTATGATTTTCAATTTCATGAGAGCTCATATTGCCGACAGCTCAGTAATGTATGATTTTCAATTTCATGAGGGCTCATATTGCTGACAGCTCAGTAATGTATGATTTTCAATTTCATGAGGGCTCATATTGCCGACAGCTCAGTAATGTATGATTTTCAATTTCATAAGGGCTCATATTGCCGACAGCTCAGTAATGTATGATTTTCAATTTCATGAGGGCTCATATTGCCGACAGCTCAGTAATGTATGATTTTCAATTTCATGAGGGCTCATATTGCCGACAGCTCAGTAATGTATGATTTTCAATTTCATAAGGGCTCATATTGCCGACAGCTCAGTAATGTATGATTTTCAATTTCATGAGGGCTCATATTGCCGACAGCTCAGTAATGTATGATTTTCAATTTCATGAGGGCTCATACTGCCGACAACTCACTTCAACTCGGTAACGTATGATTTTCAATTTCATGAGGGTTCATACTGCCGACAACTCACTTCAACTCAGTAACGTATGATTTTCAATTTCATGAGGGCTCATACTGCCGACAACTCACTTCAACTCAGTAACGTATGATTTTCAATTTCATGAGGGCTCATACTGCCGACAACTCACTTCAACTCAGTAACGTATGATTTTCAATTTCATGAGGGCTCATACTGCCGACAACTCACTTCAACTCAGTAACGTATGATTTTCAATTTCATGAGGGCTCATACTGCCGACAACTCACTTCAACTCAGTAACGTATGATTTTCAATTTCATGAGGGCTCATACTGCCGACAACTCACTTCAACTCAGTAACGTATGATTTTCAATTTCATGAGGGCTCATACTGCCGACAACTCACTTCAACTCAGTAACGTATGATTTTCAATTTCATGAGGGCTCATACTGCCTACAACACAGTAACGTATGATTTTCAATTTCATGAGGGATCATACTGCCTGCAACTCAGTAACGTATGATTTTCAATTTCATGAGGGCTCATACTGCCTACAACTCCGTAACGTATGATTTTCAATTTCATGAGGGCTCATACTGCCGACAACTGAGTTACGTATGTTTATGTTAAGCAAAACTAAACTTCATTAAAATTAACCTTTGGTTGATTTTACTCTGATTTCTCTGACTCTTCGAATTAGAGTGCCTTTTAAATTTTACTTTCATTGTAACTTTAGCTTGAATACTATTTTTTCCTTTAACCCTGAATTTAACTAAAACCACAGAAGAAATAATAGTATTTTTAAATAAGTACAGAAGTATTTTAAATAAGTGCACTAAGAAAAATTCCGAAAAATCATTTAAATAAATAGTGACTCTGGCTCCAACGCAATAAAGTGTAATTCAGATCGCACAGCGCTAATCAAAACGCGTAATGAGTTGTCTTCCTTTCTAACACTGTCGCTTATCCTCTCTGGCAATGTCAGGGTTGCCTTTTTTTTGAAAGAATAAAATTAATCTCAAAGTTTAGTGACATGTGTGATGACCTGAAGGAAACTAACATTTACAAAAGTTAATTCATTTTGTATTTTTTTCTGAAAGTTTATTTTTATGTGATACACATGTATTATTATATATGTGTAAACGATAATTAAATATATATCAGTTCGGACTTGATTATTTAACATCTTACTGAAGAACACGCATCAACATATAGACAAACACCAAAATTTTTACTATGTGTGATAGATTACGAACGTGTGACTGCTATTATGAATTTTCTGAATAAGTAGGACATGTCGAACGTGGCATGTACCTACTTGTAACGTTATGGTAAAATGCGGAGTGCGCCAGGCCTGATAAAACTTCAACTCGGACTATAGCTTAAACATTCACTAAACTTTATCTTTATCTTTACCCTTTTCACTTGAACTCAACATTACCTTGACCTCGCTTTTTTTTATGAACTTTTCTAGGTATTGTGACGGGTCATCTTATTGAAATGAAATTCCAAGTGGTTTACAACATTTAGCTGTAAATCGATACAAAACTACAATCGGTTTGCCTGCAAAACTATTTAAAGAGGACTTCTCGATTTATAACTAAATACATCCAGCTTAATAAATATTTTTTGGACGTCAGGAGAGTTTCTCCTTCACGATTTTTGTGGAATTCTGTCAAAACCAAGCCTCGGCTTCTCCAGGGGTATGAATTTACTATAGTACATCAAATCGTGCGTCTTCAAAAGGGCGCTTTCCTCAGGCTACAATAATAAATAGCAAAATTTTAAACATTGCTGCACCCATTCGAACAAAATACAATTATTGTTCTCAATTTAAAAGTAAAAACTTACTCCTTTTGCGCACAAATAACTCTATAACCAATATATAATATGATTTCCGTGACACAACTTAGTTTAATCACAGTAACAACAGAAGAACGCGTCTAGCTCGCAAGCGCTTTTGACCCTCACTGATATATCAATAGATTCTATAAAATTCAACACAAAAACTAAATTAGAAAAATAAAATTGTCTCATCGTGAAGATTTGAACTCCGGTATCGCGGCTTGTATAATGGTTCCTAATAGGAACGATGATAGGAACTTCCTATCATCTCCCAATACGCAATGATATTCAAAAATATAGATACGTTATGCTCTTACAAACCAACCAAGAACTCCGTTCTGAAAAGAGCCACAACACACACACGCCCATCCTTTGCTCCACTACACCAATCACATTGGTACAATACACGAGGGCATTCTAACGCTGTATGTCAAATGTCAAGCACTTCTGACTACAACAAAAGCGTCATGTGTTAACAGAGCGACCACGACCATAACGGTCAATTACCCGCTCCTGCGCTCCTCGTCGTCGGCGCGCCAGTGACACATCCACCATAGAACCCTAACGTTGTTGCTATTCTTATGACGGAATAAATGTTTCTTTCTTTCTTACGCTACCGCCCATCAAACCAACTTTATTTATGATTACTCACTTTATGTTATTATACTTTCAGCCGTGTAGTAAAGCCGTGATGGTCAAATACCAAAAGTAAAGACTGCTAAAGAATCACAAAGAACTTACAAGCTGAAATAGGGACCCGGCGCCGCAACGTTAAATTACGTTAACCGTATTACAACAGCTTGTGATAGTTTATGTATATTATTTTCAAAAGAAATACAAGTGCATGGCTGCATGTATACCTAGGCGGCTAGGCATGTATGTATGTTTGATACTGCCAATGCAATACTTTCATAACAGAACATAATTTTTTATCAAACAAGTTCAGTTCCGTTTTTTATCAGAATTCATATCAAAACGACTGCAATTATTTCATTTTATCATACCTACACATGTACTTTGTAACTAAAGCAAAACTACGTTTGAATGAAACCCAGGACCTGCGTAGAATATAACTAATAGTCATAACAACAGCTAATTTTATTGACAATCACCCTTACTGTTATAGTTTTATGGCAGCGAAGAAGCAAACTCACTCTCAACAATTAAACTTAACTTGCATGTGCTGCCATCTATAATGGTAGTAAAATCTATACTTTATAAAGTCGAAGAGTCCACCCGGCCGAACTCGCCAATCCCAGGAACCACCGGTTCGAACCGAAAAACTCCGTCCGACAATCCATTCACCGAGGAAGGCCACAGGCCATACAGCATCGTACCTCCAGCAGCCAGTCCCTTCCACAAACCAACGCGGGCGAAACGGCGTGGCACAGCTAGTCCTAAATAAATTTCACTAATTTAGGGAACCTTTCTCCTTTTATTCTTGAATATTTTAAGGTCCCTACTCCTTTATTTATGTTCATAATTTGTATAATGTTATCTCCTTTTTAGTACTAAGTGTTGTTGTGCAACACAGACACGCAAGAATGGATGCCGGACACAATTCGCACATTTAAAACAAAAATGGTGCTTTACAAAAATAGTAGTTTTTCAGTATAGCCATTCAAAGTTTTCAACTTAACATTGCGATCAATGTCTATAAAGAAAACTGAAATATATCGTTGCAATTAGCCTCTCTCGTCGGTTCGCCCAACCTACTTTTAGTTAGGCACTAAAACATGCTAGTAAATAAGTAGTTATTCAAAAAATATATTACCACACGCAATACGCCATTTATGTAGCAATCCCTCCAACAGATTGATACTGTGTATTATATTTAAAACGACACAGCTAAACACTAAATATCACTTCTTATTTTAAAACAAAACCTGTCTCGCTATCACTTTCAGCTAAATAAGTGACACTATATCCAAATTGTCATTTATGTTATTATTACTTCAGTAGCGTGAATCACGCTTATAACACAAAATGCCACTTTTTTTTCTCACGCACAGTTGTTTTTACAATGAATTGTGCAGGTAGCGGTAATGGCGGCAATTTTTATACCTAATTAGAGAGAGAACTTCGATAATTATGATGATTTTGCTCAATACGTTATTTAAAGTTACAGCACACATAAACAAATTCTCGAGATAACTATTCGGCACTAATATTAACATTCGTCTGTTGATTATTTCTTGCATCGACGTGTTATTTTCCTTCCAACTCTTCCTTTATCAACACAAAATAAAAATATTTACTGCACTGACCTTTTGACCTCGTCGCCATTATGTAGTAGTTGTTGTACTTACGTGCTCACGTAATATTTGGATATAGTGATATGGTTGACTTGCATTAGCTCGTTACGACACCAGTAGGTAGGGAAACACGTCTGCTCTCGTCTACGGCTGTCTCGTGACTGACCCAGTGTTGCCCCACTACCCGTGCTCCCGAGATAACTACTGCTATAACTATAATAGCAGTACAAACACTACACATAGGTATACGAAACTTTTCAACGTTATGAAACGTTACATATTTTACCAGGGAACCAAACATTTTTTAAAGGTACGTATACCATGAAATGTTTACAAACTGACAAAAATGAATAAATCGTAAATAATTGACAAAGTAAAACAAAGTCGGATGCGTTCGAAAATTGAATGGGTAAGGGCATATTCCCATTTGGGTCGATCGTTTTTTTTTGCGGATCGTGATCATAATGATTTGTTTTCAATTAGGGTGCATTGGGGTATTTCCAATATAAAATTATATGAGATGAGCAGAGGTTTATGTTTTTGTTGATTATTTAAAGTTATTTTATATTAGGTCCCATAATTATTTTACCTCTATTGACTCAATAAAACGATTTATTATTAATATTTATTAAAATCTAAAACACCTTATTGGATTTTATAAAATAAAATTCTGAAACGCAAAGATTATCTTTAAAAGACATTTTGGGTGTAGGGGATATTACGAACTACACTGGGTAAATCCGAAACTATTCTCTCTATGCTCTTTCTGCACTTTGACCGAAAGGTGTAAATTTCTTTTTCAGTCATAATTACCCCTCACACAAAATATCATCAATTTTGTTAATGATATTGGTAATCTTATTTTTTGCTACATTCTTTTTTTCGGAATTACCCCAAAATAGCGCGGAAAACACTTGTTCGAGGAAACCTGACACTGTGTTGTTGACACTACTTGCTCACGGCAACAACCAACCAACGGCTGGCAGGATAAGCAAGTTGGCGACTAGACCAATGTTGCCAATAAGAAAATACTGCTAACGATCGGTAGATATTTTGAATTATCGGAATATACCAATTTTTGGAATTACCCCAATGCACCCTACATAGTTACATTATTATGATATTCACACATGAACGAATCGTCCAAAAAGAAAAATTGCTACGTCATACAATACTTATCAGTAATTATTCTACTTATGTAGCGTCGTGAATTTAATAGGTATGATTTATGTAAGCATCTATTTGTTTAATGAATCCATAATGGTACGAGCCGTACTATTGCACCGAACTCGTAAATGCTTACGTACTGTGCAGGTCATGTCAAGCAGATGGTTCCTGCTTTTCAGTTACTTATTTTTTGTGCGAGAGCGAGACGCACGAGTAGCTTGAGCTACACTATGCACTATTGCTTTTGCTTAAACATATTTCACAAAATTCAGTTACATTTACTTCACGTATTAAAAATACACAATTCAAATCTTTTCAAGATTTTCCAACACTAACATCTTGCGAGAATTATGTTAAAATTCTCAGTTACTATGTATATTAATAAAAACAAGGTAAAATATAGTTACAATTTTTACCGATTACATTTCCCCGAAGAAAGCATGCTTGTTAGCTTTATTAAAAAAAGTCGCATATACCGAAAATGGTTCGCTTACTCTCAAGCCCCTACTTAAGTAGGTAGTACGGCTTAAGCGCAAAGGTATAATTAGGGAAAATGTAGTTGTTCCTAGCAGCTAATGTTTTCCTGTATTTTGTGGTAGCAATTAGCTAGTAGGACATTGAGCGATATGGTGTTGATTGTACACAGGACCGTCTAGTCGGAAATGTATGCATCCATCATTTTGACAGGATAATTCTGTTACTGGAGATGGTAATATGGTATGTATTGTTACTTACCAGTATTTACGTAAGTGCTCTTTTTGGTATCTTATCCGTAAAATCAACCACCATAAATATTTATATTTACAGGGCAGCAGAGCAAGTACAAGAGAGGCCATTGAGCTTACTTCAGTAAGACTCGGGATTTGGTATAATAACGCCAGTGTGTATTAAATAATGATCGGACTCAGGACTTGGCATTAAAATTTAACATAACCGAGCTTTATAGCTCTCTCTAGACTATCCTGGCATTCTGAAATACTGTTAAAATTGTTATTATACCTACATCTAGCAGACGAATTAATAAGCAACTCAGCAAACTGCAATAACCACTGCTCCACCTACAGACGTTTTTCAATTATTTTAATTTAAATAATATTGATATTTTGATTGTACGAGAGCCAAGGAATTATATTTTTCTTTTTAATATTTTGTTGCCATACGTTTGCCATAAGTTTCAATTTTTTTATTTTTAATGGTACTACATTATATTTATAATTTCCAGGCTGGAAACGACGGCTCTCTTTCGCCGCGTAAAGTGCCAAAAAAATACCATTATCTTATTCAACTCCCACAGATTCTACGTCTGGACACATGACCGCTATGGATATTATTTAACCTTCATCGGTGACATTTAGCAGAACTTTGCGCAAGGGTTTATATTAAACAAGTTAAATATAACTTGGAATTTGGATGCCACATTACAAGTTTCATTTAACCAATTTTCTGTTTCGGGTTTCACCCTACGTATGTACCTTTATTATAAAGTTGGTAATTAAGTGAGCCTAAATTTTCATGATAAATCTTGGTAATTGAAGACATTTAGATTTTATGTAAAAATTGAATTTGATGTAGGGAACAATTGGTTAATTTTGGCATAAATAATAATAGTAAAATAATAGTTATGTCGTAAGTAGGTTGTTATGAAAAGTAAACGGCCGCATTCAGAGTCACTTAATGATTACTTAAATCGCTCTTTAGTATAGAATTTTTATTGTGATTCTGTACTAAGGAGCGATTTAAGTAATCGTTAAGTGACTCTGAGTACGGCTGTAAGTCAGTAAATATATCTGGGGGCACGGCAGTGCCCCCGCCAAGTCGAGCAAAAAAGCGGCACGGCCGTACCATCCTTTTCTCGAAGCAATTCAGGCCATTTTCGACCCCCTATAACTTCGTTGTGGATAAAGCTAGAAGCCTGAATTTTTAGTACCCAAGCAGGCATTGTATAAACACGTTATATTTCAAATTTCATTCGATTTGAACCAGTAGTTTAAGAATTATAACTAGTCAAAGTTTCTTAATTTCGTCACTCACTGACTGACTGACCGATCATCAAAACTCTAAGGCACTTCTAGCAGACATAGAAGCTTCAAATTTGGAACACAATTAGTGTTTAGTGTATAGATCAAGGAAAAACTAAAACGTTTTGCAATTTCGGTCTAGTTTTCTAGATACATCAACTGCATAAATAACTTTGTAATCCCATATAAATATTTAGGATTACAAAGTTACATTTGCAGTTAATGAATTACTGTACCTGTATAACAAAGTATCATCTGCAGTGAATGAATCAGTGTACCTGTATATAATATAATGGAATAATAGGTGTAGATAGGTACCTAGATATAATTATGTTCAAAGGTAACTTGTAAAAGGAAAAAAAAGTAGAACTATCTACAAAAAGAAATGAGATGCCATCAAAAACAAAACTTGTAAAAAAAACCAAGTCTCGCAACTCAGTTCTTCTACCGTAAAAAGTTGTGAGATCCATGTAATACCAAGTCGGTTAATTTATTCAGTTCCTACTTAAGGGTCCTTCTGTCTTAAGTTATCACGTAATTAGCTAACCTAACAAGTAACAACATCTTATAGTGACCATATTATCAATATTAAAAACTTTTATGTTTTAAATAAATAGATTGACTTGGCAATCGCACTAAACAATCAAATTTAATATAATATGTAGGTATTACTTGTGAGATATATTGTGTTTTCATGCGATGGCCAAGTCGATCTATTTATTTAAAACATAAAAGTTTTTAATATTGATAATATGGTCACTATAAGATGTTGTTACTTGTTAGGTTAGCTAATTACGTGATAACTTAAGACAGAAGGACCCTTAAGTAGGAACTTAATAAATTAACCGACTTGGTATTACATGGATCTCACAACTTTTTACGGTAGAAGAACTGAGTTGCGAGACTTGTTTTTTTTTACAAGTTTTGTTTTTGATGGCATTTCTGTTTCAAGAAGGATCTCGGGGCAGCAAAACTGACAAATGAGGGTACTCAGCTTATACATAATTTAACTCCGTTTTACCTCATGTTAAAAAGCCTATACGAAATGAAAAGTGAGAAAAACTACTGATCGGAATATTTAAACTTTTTAACCGACGAAAAAAAAAGGAGGAGGTTCTCAATTCGACACGTATATTTGTTACTTTTTAATGTATGATCACGTAGCAATTGGCACGGGATGGTCCCATTTTGATGATTCTTTTTTTAATGAATGGGGTAATGTCTTGAAATTTTTTTGAAAATTTTATTCCTACGCTAAAGGTATGAAAATAGGGGATGATTGATATTTCACCTACTACATTTTACCTGGTAACTGAATCTACCACCCATAACTTATTATTAATTTTCATAACTAAAAATTAAACCAACAAAAAAAACTGAAAAGCGAAAAATAAAATAAACCATTTAGTATTATAAATTAAGATTATAATTTTGAGGCGGTTCCAAACAGATGAAAAAACAAATGGTGACAAGATGTGCGCCGCGCTGCTGCTGCCGTGTGCATCGCGTGCCGCTGTCCTCATTTTACGCTTTATGTAATTAGTTTTGCTTGTTTGTTTGGCACCGTCTCAAAATTATTTATTTACTATTATCTTAGGATCTTAATTTATAATCCTAGATGGTTTATTTTATTTTTTACTTTTCAGTTTTTTTTCGTTGGTTTAATTTTTGTTAAAAAGTAATTATATACTACATATCAAGAAGGATTTAATTCAAATTTCATTTTGGGCATCGAACCTAATTGGCACACCAACTAGTCCGCCATTTTGAAAAAACCTCGATTTGGCGGCCAGTGATGAAACATGTGTCAATCGATAGACTAAATGATTATGATCCAAAAGTATTCAGTGATGAAATGTCGTAAGTGATATACTTTCTGAGATAGTGAGTTCAAAACTGTAGAAAAATAAAGCAAAAAACTTCGTTTCGGCGGACATTGATAAATCATATGTCATTCGATAGGCTAAATAATTGCGATTAAAAAGTATTCGTGATGAAATGTTGTGAGTGATATAATTTCTGAGATATTTGAGTTCAAAACCGTACAAAAATAATGCATTAAAAATTATCATTTACTTATTTTGAATTTATTGGGTCAATAATGAAAAATAACTATATTATGCCATATGTGTATGTGCTACATAGGTACTTGATTTATTAATAACGGGTAGGTTTGAATTAAAAAAAAAACAAAGCAAAAGCAAACTACTAGGTTGTTTTATAAATAATTTATTTGCCACCAGCGGCTACAGCTTTGGGAATTACTCTAAACCAAAAGTTAAAATTCATTATTGGCTTAGTTTCCAATATTATCATGTCTGGCATTACACTGATACAGTTACAGATCCACTAGAAAACATAAAAAGACAATTAATTACAAATGTTTTATTTTTGTACGGTTTTGAACTCAAATATCTCAGAAAGTATACCACTTACGACATTTCACCACTGAATACTTTTTGATCACAATCATTTATTCTATCGATTGACACATGTTTCATTACTGGCCGCCGAATCGAGGTTTTTTCAAAATGGCGGACTTGTAGGTATGCCAGGCTCCATACAAAAATGTAGGAAGCCCTCAAGAATTTCACCAATAGTCACAGATCTAGAAACAAAAACAACCATTCTCTAGCAACCATCTATCACATGTATAAACGACTACTTCGGCCGGGAATTGAATCAAGTAACTACTTTACTACGCAGGTTCCTTTACTAAGCAGATGGGATCAGTTTTACAAAAGATACATATAATATAAGACACAAATAATGGCTTTCGACAGTATTTTTGAAGTTATACGTCATAAGGGGGGTTTGAAAAAAAATATTAGAGTAAAATGCTTACGATGCGACAGCCAAAAAGCGACATGATGAAGGTGCACGATACTAGGCGCATAAAATTTGCTGGAGTAGTTTTGGATTGCTAGCGCGGGTCTTGGGTGCGAGCGAGAGGTACTTATAAGTAAGAGGTAAGTATAACTTCTTACGTGCGTACATAAGTACACACACACGTTTTTTTTTACTTTATGTTTCTGCTGTCGTCTGGTTAAGTAGTCTGCGAAACAGTTGGGTATGTATGCAGGGTATGAACTCTTTTGCTGACTGTAGGTACATACGTAGATTTCTGAGCTAGACATGTACGTATATAATAATAAATAAATTTTACAGTAACGTTTATAACAAGAGCCCCTTTAACCACGTTATTGCTCCAACAAACTCGTAATTAAATTTTAAGCATTCGGAATAGCTAACATACATTACATCGTTGGCGTACACGATTTTAAGATAGGTACATACCTTTATTGTAATTTAATTTCATAAAAATGGTTGCCTTTAAGCCAGGTAATATGATATAGTTACATAGATGATACTTACTTAGGTATTATATTTTTGATGCTGAATGATACAATCCTGGTGCAAAATTTTAATTACTATTGTCCCAAACTTCACAAAATATATGTATTTCTGCATTTGATTATAAAGAAAAAACAGCCAAATTAATATTACAATCTATTTATCTTTAGTGAAAACAACCTTACACGCGCAGCGCTTAAGTTCTGGCAAGATCTAGACACGCGTAACGTGTCAAGCCAATTTCATAAACACACCTCAAACGGTTATTTAGATATTAACGTCCAATAATCGACATTTTTATCACTGAGTGACCTATGAATCAAAACTCTAACCCAGTTCCAGATGACCTAGAAACTTGATATTTGGCACCAAGTTAGACTATTAGGCGTATGTAAAGGAAAATATCTAAAAACTGAAAATTATTGATAATTAGTGAAACGAGTGAATTAGCGGTACAACTGTATAGAGTAATTTTACAAATAACAATAAGTATATTCTTGGCTAGTTTTCATTAGTTAACAACCAACAAACCACATTTTAGAAAACTAACATAGTTATTACATCAAACTTACAGACTTAACAATTCTAATATAGCCTAGGTACTCGTAGGTACGTGAAAACTAATCAAGTCAAATGTAGAGCTTGAATTACGTTCTTGTGACTAGTAGGCTTTTCTACACAGAACTTGGCACCCATTTAGATCTCAATTCTTTTTTTTTTATTGGCTCTAATTTCACATTTATGTATTCAATGAGATTATTTATTCTTCAGATAAGACGGTACATATACCCATGTCTCAGATAACGATGTAGATGCATTGAAACATTACTCGATCGTGCGATAGAGGGTCTAAGGAGACTAATGCGATGTGAATGATTGATAAAGTGCGAGGCGCCGAGTGATCCATCAGGGCGCTCCTTGGGCCAGCGGCGATTAATGACAACAGACCACCTGTATCTAATTAATTAATTTCCTTATAATAGTTGCTCCGAGACTATATAAGTACCACACAAACGAGGAACGAGGGATGATCTCTACAATGAGAAGTTAAATATTTAATATCATGTTTTACTATTTGAAAACAAAATACTTGTAGATGACAAAAGTATTTAAAACATAACGTGTTTTAATATAATTATAAATTAATCAACAATGTCTCACTGACATTGAGGGTTAAAAGGATTATTATGGATAGTAAAAACAAAAGAACTACACCAAAATATCTACCAAATAACTGCCCGGTTTTTAATTAATTTCTAGATGAAGGTATGTTAATTCATTAATAGGTAATTGATTGAAAGTGTTTCATTTATGAGATATTCTATAAAAAAATTTTGAAGCATGTCCTACTTACATTATCACCATCAAGCAATGTCAGCTCGAATCCTGATGTAATTTTTTGTCCCCTTTCCTGAATAAATCGCTGTCTTGGGACCTTCAGCAAAGCAATTATGGTATATGTGAGTTAGGAGTGTGAGGACTGTATTACTTTCAACTAAGAATATTATTTGTACAAAGAATGTAACAGGTTAATGATAAACTACGGCGTTCAATTCTACATTTCGAGAAGTGTTAATGATATGTGCGGCTGCTTTATACACACATGTATACTTATACTGTCAGAAGCAGTTCTTGTTTGATAAGGGTTTGAATGTCAATTCACATTTAGATTACAAATGATTTAATCCTCAGGTCTAATCAACTAACCATCTTTGACTCATTTCAGCACTGAATAGCAATTTTATGTCGGAAATCAATTAACTTTTTTTGATTTAAGAAATATACACCCACCGTATTAACACCTATTAACTTTCCTATCACGGTCATGGTATAGTATGGTATATTGACCCACCACTATTTTTACTGCTTTGAATGTATAGTAGAAAGAGAATTAACTAAAGAAGATATTATCTTTTTCTATGGAATTGAAGGTCGTATCAACAACCAGTTTATCAACGCCGAAGGATCAATCATTCAGATATCCTGTTCCATGTTATAAATAAAAGATTCGTCTTCCATCTCAGGTATCATCCAATTTACTTCGTTCGTTTCCACTGCATTGGCAATAGAGTGTGGAATCTCAATGAAGCGATCAGTCGGCGGAGATACCTGACGGTCTGATGACGGCCATTAGGAAAATTCGGAAAATACGCGCTCTTACCATTGAACTAGTATTACTAGCGTATAGAAGAGACACCGCGAACATTGGGTTTGGGGGTGTGCATTGCAGCCGGCCGGCTGCATTTCATTCTGTCACTCGGCTGTCACTCGGCTGCGCTCATGGCGGCCGCATGCCAAAATTGTTTATGAAAAAACTGAAAAAATGCCGTCGCGCATAATAAGAACGTATCACAATTGCACGACAAAAAACAAAAAAGATAATGGTATCACTTTATCATCGGTAAGAAAACAAAATATTAAGTTAAATCAACTAAAACGAATTTAATTAAATTATTGTGAAATGTTCCCGCCATTTTGAATGAAAAAATCATAAGGAGCGTTTGAACTTGGCAAGCCACTTGCGTGTTAATGGAATATATAAACTTGCTTAGGTTGCCGTCTTGGTTCGGCAAGTGTCATATAGAAAGTTACTCTATGGCAAGTGTGCAAACGAGGCTTCTAATTTGAAAAGAGAACGGAAGGCAAGCCGGTGGTGGAACACACATTTTGTTTGAGATGTCTCCTCTATGTACGTATCTCAATGGCTCTTACCCCTTTGCTGACGTGACCAGAAAACGGAGGGCAGGTACGTTAGCCCCTTTAAACATTTACCTGTATAATACAAAAAAAACATGTGATAAAAGTTCGAGGTATGTTTAAAAATACTTCATACGACTCAGGAATCTGAAGTTGCTAAATTACAAACAATATTTTTAGTACTTCTCCGAGGAAGTAGACGTATTGTCTTTACGACACTGTAACTGGGGACGATATGGCGTTGTTAAATACTTTGTAACTAAATGGGTGACGTTTAAAATCTCGTAACATACATTGTTTGGTTGAAAACAATTATCAAATATAATTTTAATTGTATTACCACGATGATAATAACATTATTAATTCAAGTCCGATCCTTACTATGGTAACCGCATCTTTTATGGATAATCTTAATATATATAAATTACGTATCACGTTGTTTGTCCGCGATGGTCTCCTAAACTACTTAACCGATTTTAATCAAATTTGCACACTTCGATCGACAGATGTAATAATAAAATTATCCTCTGCTTATTAGCTTAGTATCGAAACGACAGCAAAAGCAAGTTAATAAGACGCTCAGTGGACTATACATTTTATTCTCGACCTTAACAAAATTATTGTCCATATCAACAGCTGCTCGTTTATTATGATGCCTTCAATTTCGCAGGTATAAATTATACTGTGCACATACGCAGCGGATTACGTCACGAACGTTGACTAAGCTGTGTATAGTTCGTAAAGTTTGCCCATATTTCCGTCTGTTTCCAACAAGTTTAAGTGAATGGTCCTCACAACAGTCGAGTTTGAACATCAATTATAATTACAGCGCATACGTGTTGTCGCTCTGTCGATTCTCACTAGGTACTTCTGAAAAACAACTTCTCTTTGATTGATAAACGTTTGGTTTAATATCACAATCAATACTTGTTGGTTCCTAGTTTTGTTTTAGGATTATTATAATCAATAGGATAGCAATTTGGCACATGAACATAATCATGAAAATATGTAAGCATATGTAGAAAAGGTAGATAGGTAAGTAACTAAGTACCTATGTAATAAAATCTATATGTTTAAACAAAATTAATACATAGGCAAAATAATACAAACTTCACTTACCTACTCAGTTAACACAACCTTTTATTTGTGAAATGAAATGCATGACAAACCACCTTTATTATCGCTTAATGTCCGTAAAGCCTTGATTACAAAATACTTAAGTTTTTATGAAACACATTCCATTCATAATAATATTAGGTGCAGCGATTGGTTATACGTAGACACAACGTAATATTCAGCTGGTGGCAACTTTTCCAATTCCCTAACAGTTTCTCGGGATATTGAACTGAGGGTTAGCTTTATCCTAGTGGTTCTAAAAAAATATACATTCAAAATGTATTATACCACGCGGCTGCAGATCAACACTTTGAATACTGCTTTATTGTATGTCCCGTTATTAAATTCGTGCAACAAAAAAACTTTGAATCAGACACGTTGGCAAACCTCCAATAATAATTTAAAAATATCGGATGACGGATTGTGTTATTAGGGAATTGCAGTTTCTCTCGGTAACATTTTATTAACTAACTAGGTATAAAAATAATTTTTGAAAGATAATTAAAACTAATACACGTTATTAAATAAAATATTTATTTAATTATGTGAAAGAAGTATAACTTCTCATGCGCGTACGAAAGTACACGCACCCTTTTTTATTTCATTATAATTTGTTTTTTTTTTCATGAGTACCTAACTCATTATGTCCAGTACTTTCGGTGCAAATTAGCTGTGAAGGGAGGACAAACACACTAGTGATAGTATAAGGGTTCCGTTTGATGTTTTTTCGTACGAAACCCTAAAAACATCACAATCACTCACAAGCCTCGTTATAAACTTCGTTTTAATAAAAATATTACAAAGTAGCTCGCTCTACTAAAAATAAAACATTTTTATCCCCTTGATAAATTTTAAGAATAAGTAGGAATGTCGAATTGTTTGTTTTATTTTCCGAGAAGGAAAATCCAAGATCTTCCTTTCTTCCGTTTCTTGGAAATAATATTTCCAGAGCCTTATCGATAATCTCTAATTTGCTAAAGGAGATTATTCTTATTATTAATACTCTATTAATAATCTTTTTAATTTCATTTTTAAATATTAATAATAATAAATGCAAGAATAAAAATATAAACCACATACAGACTCATGAAGCGCAATTGATAGATCTGAATAATAATCCAGTAATGAGCGATGATGACTGATGAGTATCATTCCAAATAATTGTTTCCCTCTAGAACTAGGGGTGTAGATTAATTATTCCCCATTGTTTAGAAAATAGGAGTAATAAGTGTACATTTATTCTAGAATACTTATTATCATACATTTCATTTCTTTTGCGCATCTGGAATACTTATTTATGAGTCTATAATTAAAACGACCTTATCTACTGATATTACTGATATCAGTCTATAATTAAATAAGTTCAAACTCCAAAGCCTAATATTTAGACTCAAAGACGCATTACTCAAGTATTATGAAGCAACGAAGCAAATGAACATCAAATTACCAACATAATTAGTGAAACATATTATTCAGCTGAACATTTAGAACCCGTCTTTTGTTTCACTTAGTTTATAGTGAACACAACCACACGTTTCCACCAACCAGTACTGACTTTCTTTCATGTCCGGTTATTTCATTGGTGCTGTGGATGTCAATGGGCGATGGATCTATTTACAATCAGATTCGGATGGCTTGCCTCCTCGATAGACAGTTAATAACATAAAAAAATCTGGGGCGTTTCGTAGAACAAAACAGCGTTTAGGACAAAACGCAAGATAAGTAAGAGAACTACATGTTTGTGCATTATAGTACATCTTTTTCATGAGTATGCCACAGCAATCATAGGGTTTGTAATTTCTGTCTTTACTAAATAAACTGTAATAAGTAATATCCTACCCTACAGTGGGTAGGTAATATATATATTTTACTTTACTACATTATGCATTACATGATCTTCCTCCTTCCTCCTCCACACCTACCTAAAGATAGTTGGAAATCATATTAACCTACTCGCCCCACCATATTCCAACTGAACTACGAAAAAGAACATTTGGCCTCAATATGTGCTCAAGGTGTCGGTATTCAGTGAAGCGGAGTTAAAGGAGCAAAGTTTGCGAATTCGCCCTCGGGACCGATTCAACTTCTTTGTTGCAATAAATAAGGATTTTAGCGACAAATTACCATCCAAAAGCCTCACCCTTCCCAGGAAAGTTGGGAACTAACGGAAATAGGATATGTAGCCGTGAGAACGTTTCACAAAACCTCAATACAAACAATTCAGACACGGATCTTGAAAGTTTGCCTTCAGTACCCTAACAATATCTTTTGTATTATATCCTTCTACCTATTCAAATGAAAGGCGGTAGTATTATATACAAGTAGTTTACTTAATAACAAAATGGATACCTAAACTTTTGTTAACATAAGTAATTTGACATCGTTCTTATTATTGCCCTTGGTCTTCTATTCAGGTTTTGAATTTAATGAACTATAGTGTGCTGTAGCATTGTTATTAAGTTAGTATTAGTTTACTACTAAGTTAATAACAATGGATTTCCGCAAAGTACCTAACGCCTGATACTATTAACTATGCTGTAGCGTTGGTAACTGTAACTGGCAATGGTAACTTAATTAAAGTAAATAATATATGATATTAAAGTAGGACAAAAAATTTTATAGTGTGTAAAATATATATGTTACCGGCAAAACCCGATTTCAGGTTAAACTAGTTTGGCCTAGGCCAGACTAGTTTGGCGCGACACGATTAGGCAAAACTAGTTTCTCGTCAGTCTAAAACTGATTAGAACCGGATTGTTACGGATTTATATTTATTCGACAAATCTTTGTGCTTTAAACCTCTTAAATTACAGCTATTTTAGTCACGACTGCACTTCAAATTGTATTCGAACACCAAATGTAGTAAATGATCACCAAATTAACTACTCGCGTATATATTGTTTCTTTTGGATTCTTTTAATTTCCAGATGTAGGTCGAAATGGTTACAAAACCGACTTAGTCAATCCCGACCCCACGTGGTACTAGTCTGCCCTACCCCTAGAGTGAATGTAAACCCCGGAGGCGCGGAGGGAGAGCAGCCCCCGTCCGCTGTAACGAACTGCAGGCACCATGTGAGCCGAAGCGGCTGAGGCTGGTCGCCGCAGGCGACCAAAAAGCCGAAGCTGCGTAGGCGAGCATGGAGTGCCTACAGTTTGTTACGCAAGGGCGGAGGGGCTGCACTTCCCGCAGCGCCGGAGACTTTCGGAAGCCTGTTTGTGAATCAAAAAATGAATTACCATCTTTGGTTATAATTTTACATTAAAATGCTGTTTTAATTTTGGTGATCATTTACTACTTTTGGGTTAACAATGATTTATTTGGTGGTAAGTTAAACATAAGCCAAACTTATTGACGAGAAACTAGTTTTGCCTATCGTGTCGCGCCAAACTAGTTTGGCCTAGGCCAAACTAGTTTAACCTGAAATCGGGTTTTGCCGGTAACATATACATTCATATCGGAACGTACAAGTATCTACGAGTTATCTACGAAGCTAAAATGTAGAGAGCTACGCTTAGCGCAGCTACAGTAGATAAATAAATATTGTTTTAAGTAATCACCATTACCAATGGATTTCAGTAACACTAAAGGTGATGCCTTAATTATTATGACCTACTGACATTTCAATTCTACAACTATTATGCTAAACAATATTACGATTGATCTCAAAAAGAGCGTGGTAGCAGTTAGGAAAAACGCCCTTTATGTAACCATACAACAGTGCCAGCGAGATAGGTATTATGGTATAGACCCCAGCGTAGCACTAACAAGAGAGACTTGGTGCCATATTAATTGTCGTCCTTTGATCCGTATAGTGCATTATTATGTAGCAAGTAAAAATAACTTCAACTCAAAAATGGAAGGAGCCCCTTATACCCCAACATTTATACAGTAAATAAAAACATGTGACTCGTAAAAATTGCAAATGTATCCAGATTTTGTCCTATCTCTTTTTTACCCGACATCGCAATTTTAATTTTGAACCATCCATGGCCCGTGTAATTTGGTTGAACTTCCAGAATAAAATATAAAAATCGTGAGTACGATGTAAATGAAATAAAAAATATTTTGAGAACAGCGTAGCAACATAAAATATATCTTCTCGTATGTAATAAGATTTCAGTTTTTCCCAGTGGTCAGATTGATGGTCAGAGTAGTCTGGCCAACGGGATTTTTTAACCGGCTTCAAAAAAAGGAGGAGGTTCTCAATTCGACTGTATTTTTTTTTATGTTCGTTGCCTCAGAACTTTGGACTGGGCAAACCGATTTTGATGATTCTTTTTTTAATCGAAAGCTGATGGCTGTCGTGTGGTCCCATATAAATTTTATTGAGATCTGACAATGGCATCCATGATAAAACCATATAAGTCTTAAATTTGTATTAAGTAAGCGCGACAAATGGACGAATAACTCAATATCACGCCAACCGATTTCGATGACTCTTTTTTTAATCGAAAGCAGATGCTTGTCACGTAATCCCACATAAATTTGAACGAGATCTGATAAGTAGTTTTAGAGTAACTTTGAAGTCGGTTATTTTTTGTTAGTAAAATTTAGATTAATTTTCCATTTGGCCAGATTTATTTGACAGCTGGAAAAGACATAGAAAAAATACAATCTAGGTAAAAACAGTTCTGTTACTCCATAGGTTAAACTACTTTACAACCTGGAAAGCAAACACAGTGAATTTTAAATACTTATTTAATGTCGTTTTTGCAACCATAAAACCGGTTGCAAAACCTATAAATTCCTAAAGAACGCTTCTCAAGGTAACTTTGTCTCAAAGAGTATAATAAAGACATTTTCCAGGGTGATAGAACGCCCGATATCTTATTACAGCGCGCTTGTAAACTGACGAAACGCTTCTCGAATCACTGCCTTTACTGCTCACGCTCCCGATATTCACCTCCGTGAACATTTATTCTCCAAAAAATTCAACCGAATATAAGTCTTGTAGTTTAGTAGTATAGTTTAAATTCCAATAACCAATTATTTAAAATAGTGTAGGCTGATATAGGCAAATTTTTTGTCGACCGTGATGGATAAAGCGAACCAGAAGCGGGTAACTTGATTGGAAATCTCGTTAAAGGCAAGAGATGATACGAGATTTCTTCACAGATGTACTCTATGGATGGTTCATACAGTATTGAGGTAATACTAGATATATTTTTAAACATAACTTATTCCTAAATGTTCTGTTAATCGATAAGGAGCCAGACCTATAGGCAAGCAATAATTATGTACAATTTTGACTCCTTGGAATAAAGGGGAATTAAGTAGGTCTAATAAAATTAGTCTCAAGATTTGACCTACACAAACAGGCTACCTAATTTACAAAAAACCGTTTAAAAAGCGGCCAAGTGCGTATCAGACAACACGAAGGTAATCTAGGGTTCCGTAGTTGTATCCTGTTGTGTTCATTGACTATTTATAGGACTTTAAAATAAGGAGTAGGTAAATGAATGCTTTAGACGACGACAATGCAACGCAAGTATGTTTCGATCATGGGTTTCGTTTCGATACATAATAAAATTATATCAAATATTTTTGACTGTGTGGTGTTGTGAAAACAATGCGAACGACCGAAATATTGACAAAACATGTTTTGTTGTGATTTTTGCTCCTGTTTAGCTTTGGG
This sequence comes from Thymelicus acteon, assembly GCA_951805285.1. NCBI lineage: Eukaryota > Metazoa > Arthropoda > Insecta > Lepidoptera > Hesperiidae > Thymelicus > Thymelicus acteon. Next base: position 7,250,519 of record OX638229.1, on the reverse strand, counting down.
TTTGCAATTAAAATGAAACCATGTGAATCACGTCTTGATTTATTTTTTTATTTTTTCCTAGTCTCTTGTCATCGACAATCACCATTCACAATTTTCGTATAGTGTTGCCACACTCATCTCATCGACAACAACCTATCAACATCCCCCTTTTTTACTTTAATTAGCCTATTCCCTTCTTACTATAAACTTACAAATTTAGTTTTTCAGGAATCTTAACTGTTCTGCCACTTCTGGTAATAACTGGTTGATTTAATGTACTACTTTCACTATTCTCATCATTAATATCATTACTTGTCTCTACATTATCAGAAGTGTCAGCATCAGCCACTGATTCATTACAATCACTATGATCTTGGTTTGCAGGTTCTAACTTAACGCTAGGTTTTACACTTATATACTTTCTATTCCTACGATAAATATGGCCATTCTCATCCTCCATTAAATAAGAACGAGGTTGATCACAACTTTTTACAATTTGACCTGGACCCCAAGTAGATTCTAGATTCTTTTTAAACATTACTTTTTGATTTAACTTAACATCAGGCAAAGGCTTAGCACTCTTGTCATAGTGCTTTTTAACAGTATCATAATGTTTGTGTAATTTCTTAACCTCTAACTTAACCACTTTAGGTTCAAGGAATTTCTTCGGTACAGGTATTAATGAATTTAAATTCCTCGAGTACATTAACTGTGCTGGTGAAGGTAAGTATGGTTTCGGAGTGTTCCTGTAATTTAAAAATCCAAGGTAAATATCAGAATTGTCCTCTTTACACTTTTTTAAAATGGACTTGAAAATTTTCACCCCACTCTCACTTTGGCCGTTTGATTGTGAATGTTTAGGGCTTGTTTCTATATGAGTAAATTGATATATATTAGCAAACTGTTTGAATTTATCTGAAGTAAACTGTGACCCACAGTCTGTTACAACATAAGCTGGAATACCATGTCTTGAAAATATTGCTTTACACTGTATGATCACACATTCACTGGTCAGATCATCTAATTTACCCACCTCAATGAATTTAGAAAAATAATCAATGATCACTAAATAATTCTTTTCATCATAAGTGCAAATATCCATACCTACCTTGTACCATGGAATTGGTTCAATTATATGATTTAGCAATGGTTCTTTTTGGTTATTGGGCATGAATTTTGCACAAGGCTTACAGTTATTTACATAATTCTCTAAATCCTTATTAATTTCTGGCCAGAAAACACATGAACGCGCCCTTATTTTACATGTACTAAGACCAACATGTCCCTCATGTATTTTTTGCATCATGTATTCTTTAAGGGAACCTGGTATAACAACCAGGTTGCTCTTTAAAATGATATTATCTAGTATTGTCAACTCATCCTTATAAGTCCAGTATTGTCTCACACTTTCATTTAAATCTTTACTTTTATTTGGCCACTTATTCAAAACATATGACTTGACAATACTCAAAACATGGTCATTTTTGGTTGCCTCCTGTATCTTCTGTAACCACTCATTTGATATTGGCAAACTTTCCCGAAGCAGTTTTACGTGCATTATATTATTTTCAATTACTTGTTGAAATTTACATTCAGTTTCATTAGCCAGACAACTTCGAGAAAGTGTGTCAGCAATATACATCTCACGCCCGGGTTTATAGGTCACTTTCAAATTATATCCCTGAACGGCGAGCATCATACGCTGTAACCTAGCAGGCACTTTATACAAGGGTTTTTTAAATAGTGTTTCAAGAGGTTTGTGATCAGTCTCTACCAAGACATTCCGGCCATATACATATTGGTGCATTTTATAACATCCATAGACTATAGCAAGCATTTCTTTTTCTAACTGACAATAATTTTGTTCTGTTGAGGTTAAGCTTCGTGAGCCAAAAGCAACAGGTTTTCCATTTTGTAATACTACTGCCCCTAGAGCTGTAGACGAGCTGTCAACAGACAATGTTACACTTTGGTTTGTGTCAAAATATGCTAGACATGGGCTATTACACAAAGCATGTTTTAATTTATTAAAAGAATTCTCTTGATTGCTCTCCCAACAGAAAACACTATCTTTTTTCATCAACTCGCGTAATGGCTGAGTTATATCAGAATATTTAGGGATAAACCTTGATAAGTAATTACACATACCAAGAAATCTTTCAAGATCTTTCTTGCATTTTGGCGTTTCCATTCTCATGACTGCCTCAACCTTTGATGGGTCAACGGTTACACCTTCTGAAGTAAATTTATGTCCAACAAATAAGAGTTCTTTCACAAAAAACTTACACTTATTTTCATTAAATTTTATACCATTTTGTGATGCAATTGTCAGAACTTTATTTAATTTATAATTTAAATCCTCAACACTCGAAGCCCACAAGCAAACATCATCAAGGTAGGTACAAACTCCCTCTATATTTTCAAACATCTGTGCAATTATTCTGTGAAACTCTTCTGGAGCTGACGAGATCCCGAACGGCATTCTTAGGAATTTATACCTACCAAACGGTGTTTGGAATGTGCACAAGTCTGAACTAGCATCATCCAGTTTCTGCATCCAAAACCCGTTTGATGCATCTAACAAAGCAAATATTTTAGCATTTTGCATTTTACTTTTTATTTCATCTAATGTATGCAATTGAAATTTTGGCTGTATAATGTATTTATTTAAAATTCTTGGGTCAAGACAAATTCTTAATTTTTTATTTGGTTTTCTGACTAACACTAAACTGTTGACCCATTTGGTTGGTTTTGATACCTTTTCTACAACCCCTAACTGTTCCATCTTCTCCATTTCTTCACGCAGTTCAGGCAGTAATGAGAATGGTACCCGTCTTGCAGCTTGTACCACCGGCTCCGCATCTTCTCTCAATTGTATCTTGACAGTGTTGGGAAGGCAACCAAGACCACCATCAAACAGCTCACTGTAATTACGTTTAATTTGTTTTATTAATTCAGGAACATTTTCCTTAATACCTATACTATGGACTTTTACTAAATGGGTATTTGCTTTAATAAAACCAAACTCCATACATGTTTTACACCCTAACAATGTAGGTACAGAACCTTCTATAATTATAAAGTCAACTTTGTATGTGTTTTTATTTGGATGTTTAATTACCAAATTGCATATGCCCTGAACGATCATACTTTGACCATCTAACTGTACAACTGTTTTCTTACATGGCTTTATTTCTCGTTTTGGTATTGACAGCTGTTCACATACCTCGTTGCTCATTATGTTGCAACCCGCCCCAGTGTCCATCTTCATGTTGATCAATTTATTCTTGACGTAGAAATCCTGCGTGATTTCATTCCCTGAAGACTTCATTTTGGCTAATCCAACAAAGAAATGGTCTGACGGGTCTTCCTGATCCTCAGCATTTTCTTCTTGCACCAAGTGTACTTTATTCCTCCTACACAAACTCGAAAAATGATTCTTCTTCTGGCAGTTAAAACATGTTTTCCCGTACGCGGGACACTTGTTAATCGGGTGCGTATTCCCACAATTTCTGCAGTTAATGATTGAACGCTTTTCGTTTTCGCTAGGCCGATTAGTAGCTCTTTTATGGGTGAATAGTACCTCCGACGTCTCTTTATACTCCTTTTCTACATACAGTCTTGATGTTTCGCAGGTTTGTAAGTACTCCTTGACATATTTTGATGTTAATCTATCTTCCTCCTCTGACAGCAGCTTTGCCTTGATATCGTTGTATTTGCTTTCCAATCCTGCGATTATTTTGCTTACGATGAGCTTTTCACGTAATGTTCCAAATTCACACGCAAGCCCCAAATTTTCCACCTTGGTAAAGTAATCTTCCAGGCGCTCACCGCCATCTTGTTTCATGGTGAAAAAATCATTTCGTAATATGGTTAAATTTTTTCTGGGTGAAAAGTATTCTTCGAATTTCTTGATAACGTTGTCGAACTTAACGTCTTCTTCTGTTATATTGAAGGAATTATAGACAAGAATCCCCTTTTCTCCGATGCAGTTGAGTAAAATGGCTATCTTTCTCTTGTCGCTAGCGTTATCCAAATCGTTAGCCGTTAAGTGAATTTTAAGTCTCTGGCTCCACCTTCTAAAGTTTTCAGCTAAATTACCTTCTTGGGCCATGGGTGGCACCACCCCGTGACCTGACACCATGTTTAGCTTTGGGTTTGCAATTAAAATGAAACCATGTGAATCACGTCTTGATTTATTTTTTTATTTTTTCCTAGTCTCTTGTCATCGACAATCACCATTCACAATTTTCGTATAGTGTTGCCACACTCATCTCATCGACAACAACCTATCAACAGCTCCAGTGGAAAACGCCTGGTTACGATCATTTTATGTATACGATCACATTATAGTATGTATGTTTACTAGGTATCTGTTAGCCATATCAATATAGGTATTCCAATTCCAAGTTCCAATCGGAATCACGTTGATTGTTGAAGATTCACGTTGTTGTTGATTCGTTCCCGTTATCTCGGCCGTTGACGATAATAATATTAATATTCTGTGCTGAATAATGCTGTCTATGGCGCTAACTGTCATAAATTGCTGTCGTCTGTCTGTAATGTCAAATTACTCAGCTGTCAATTGTCACTATTAGATTTCGAGTAGCGGTGTGGCTGTGGCATTGCGGCTACGATAAATTATTTATTGATTGTTTTAAAAGAACGTGTAAATATCCCAGAACATCATGGGAGACTCCCTAGATGGGAGTGAAAATACGCCGGAGGCGCAAAACGTAGTCGTTGTTGAGTTTCAAGACTTTGCAAACTACTTGCGACGGGCCGCAACGGTACTTTTACCGGAGGATGACATCGTCCCACCTACTTTGAATGCAGCTCTCGAGGACAAGCTGAACCAGGACTGCATAAAAAAGTTCATCTCCGATCCTCAAGTGTCGTCTTTATATATCCAGCGTTTCTCGCTCAAAGGTATAAACATACAATTCAATTATTGATGCGACATGCAAATGAAGCATTCTATGCAATGCGACACAACGGCTATGACTCATTTCACTCATATCATTATAATATAGCGAATGGAAGGTAGTTTAAAAAGTGGAAGAACTTGGACTTTCTAGTTGATTTCTGAAATCGGTTTTCTCATAAAATCATACGTACTTACATTAATTAGGTATATTCTGTTGCAATTTTAGAGTAAAATGTCAATACAAAAAACTTTCTAAAAATGATACTTGTGTTTATTATGTTTTTTGTGTTTATTGTGTTTACTATGGAACGGAACGGAGGCGGTATATGCGTTTGGGGTTATAATAGAGGATTTGTGTCTGTTACCATTTTTTATGAAAACTACTGGGCCGATTTCATTGCGGTTTTTTGTATTTAAAAGGAAGCAATATAGAGCAGGTTTATAGATATTATGTTTTATGGCGGTAGACCACCAGTGGGTGCTGCAGTAGCCTGATATGCCATGGGTTTCTTCAAAATTTTTAATTTTGTAATTATAACTATACATATTTACATTTCTTATATTTTTTGTTTGCTGTAGGTCTTGAAATTGTTTGTTTAATTTATATTATCTTTTTCTTGATTCAACAGAAGATGACAGTGAACAGCCAGCGGAAGGAGAGGAGGAAAAAGAAGCTGTCACATACCAAATCAGCAATGAGGTACAACTACAAATTATTGTAAACTGAATTAATAAATGTTACATCTCATGACAATAACATATTTGTCGCTTTAACTTGGTAAAAATTTTACATGTTGATGTTATCAAATATATTATGCAATAGCACAATTTTGTTGAGAAACATTATAATGGGCATGATGGCAGATTTTGAAATACTGTTCTATATTGTTGGGAAATGTATTATAATACATTTCAATTTATAAGTTTAATATTCGCACCAAAACACTTCAAAGTGTCATGGCGTCGCTTGTGACATCACTTTTCAGGAAAATAATAGACAAGACGTCATTATCGGTATGGTGATATTCATTTGTTTAAAGAAGTGTGACGTAATTTGCGCTGATTAAGACTGACTGGCGTTTAAGATATCATGGCGGCTTGCCGTATTTTGTAGTTTTATTCCATCAAAAATATTGTTAATATCGCTCATAATAATATGATAAATGCGTGTTTTGTAATCCATTAATAGGGTTTCATTATATAAATACATAATTTTAGTGATTTTTACTTACTATCATCATGCCTATTAACTTGTATTTGGAAAAATTTAACAAGTACCTTTTTTTAAATAGGTACATTTCACATCTCCCCGAGTGGCGGCTTTTGTCTGTATCAAGCGTGGAGCTGTCATCGAGGCTGACAAGTCCATCCACAGCCAGCTCCGCCTCATCAACCTGTCTGATGGATCCCCATATGAAACCCTCCATGCTTTCATCAGCAAGACCATGGCACCCTTCTTCAAGAGCTATGTAAAGGAAAGCGGGAGAGCAGATAGGTGTGTTAATTCACAAAATTGATATCGCATTTTACTTTAGGTGCATCCACAATACCCTCACTACCATGAAGCAAATAGCTTCACATAGCCATGTTTTAAGTTGTCCTCGCACATCATGTATTACTGTTCTCACTTCTGAATTATAGAAGGTATACTTCTGTAACCAATGACATAGTCACAGTTGACATAGTTGCACTATTTCAGGTAGTATTTTGACAACAGAAGAGCTTTGTGTTCATTTGCTACTTTCATATGAATAAATAACTAAGTAACTTGTTCAGAGCTACACAAAACATCAAAATTAGCAACGATAATACATGTTTTATTTTTATAGGGATGGAGATAAAATGGCACCATCTGTTGAGAAAAAAATAGCTGAGCTTGAGATGGGACTCTTGCACCTGCAACAGAATATTGACATTCCTGAGATTACCCTGCCTGTTCACCCGTTGGTAGCTGCTGTCATCAAAAGGTATAGTTTAAAAGTAAAATAAACTGCCTAACACCATCAAATTATTATGTTTAAATACCATTATTATAAGATTACTAAATTTATATCTATTTCACTGATAGATTTTATTATTTAAGATATGGATCTATATGAACTAGCTCTTAACCTGTTTATTTAATAGGGCTGCTGATGAGGGTCGCAAGCCTCGAGTAGCCGATTTCGGTGACAAGGTGGAAGACTCAACATTCCTTAATCAACTTCAGAATGGAGTCAACCGCTGGATAAAGGAAATCCAGAAGGTATAACCTTTTTTCAATCGTTAAAACATTTAGATGTGTGATATCTAACTATATTTCCATGTTTATACTATAGGTCACCAAATTGGATCGAGACCCATCTAATGGGACTGCCCTTCAGGAAATCTCCTTCTGGCTCAACCTTGAGAGAGCACTTCATCGCATCCAAGAGAAGAGAGAGAGCATTGAGGTAAGGAGACAACTGGAGATTTGACTTCAAGATGCAATATTAATAAAAATATATTTTATCTGTATGTAATTATGTTTGTAGGTTGCTTTAACATTGGAGATCCTGAAGTATGGCAAACGTTTCCATGCTACTGTGTCATTTGATACAGATACTGGCTTGAAGCAGGCTCTTGCCACCGTATCGGACTATAACCCTCTAATGAAAGACTTCCCCATCAATGACCTTTTGAGTGCTACTGAACTTGAAAGAATTAGGTAAGGTTTCAATTAAAGAACTCTATCAGTTGCATAAAAATCTTCAATTATTTTGCACGACAGGTTTCTGCAGCTGAATTATTAAATTATTTATTCTCCTATAACAGACTGGCAGTACAACAAATCTTCTCACATCTTCGTAAGATTCGGTCTACTAAGTATCCAATACAACGAGGTCTGAGGCTAGTGGAAGCCATCTCTCGTGACTTAGGTCAACAACTGCTAAAGGTAATACACAGGTCATCCAACATTGGAATGGTTGAATTAATGCATTGAATTTGCTTAAAACTTTTGTCATAACTTTTAGGTTCTTGGAACTCGTCGTTTAATGCACATTCCATTTGAAGACTTTGAACGGGTGATGACCCAGTGCTTTGAAGTGTTCTCTTGCTGGGATGATGAATATGAAAAGCTGCAAGGTCTTCTAAGGTACAGAGCTTTATTCAGATATAATATGATATACATTTATATTTTTGGGATTTCTCAAAATACCTGAGCTAGTGGGCCACATAACCCACTGTGTTATGTGAAATTTCTACCCATTTAAAACAATTATTTCTACACATTTAAAATAATTTGGCTACTGAATATTCTATTTTTGATTATTTTCTTTCTTCTCTGTTCCTTCTTGGCCGGTAATGATCGATGGTGCCTTTGTTTTTTGCTTTCCATGGGTGACGATGACCACTAACCATCATGTGACTCGTCTGTTCGTTGCGCTTTTTACATTTATACACGTGGTATCAAATTCTTTGTGCAGGGATATAGTGAAGAAGAAGCGCGATGAACACCTGAAGATGGTGTGGCGTGTGTCACCGTCGCACAAGCGGCTGCAGGCCCGCATGGAGCACATGCGCCGGTTCAGGCGACATCACGAACAACTGCGCACCGTCATGTTACGCGTAAGTATTACATTAATTACATTATAATATAGACTATTACTTATAAGCTACTTATAAGCTATTACTTAGATATTGATTACTTAATTTTTTTTTATAGTATGGGTATCTGAACATTTTTGTTTTTGAAGACTAACTTGAATTCTCACAGAGACATTTACGTTGTAATATGAGCGAATGTATTAAAAAACGTATTTTAAATACGTAAGCTTTGAAGCGTATGTCGTATACGGTACCGTACGCAAACATTTATTTTAGGACACAGGTCCTTACAAATTCTGGAGCATTTAGTTAATTACATTATGTGATGTAATACTATCATACCAGGTGCTCCGCCCTCGTGCGGCGGCTGCGGCTGAAGTGGGCGCGGGCGGGGAGCCGCAACAACCGTCGTCGCTCACCATGGACGCGGCTGACGCCAATGCTATCGCCGAGGTCAGTATACTATCAAGCTATAGCTGATTGAATGGCAGAATACATTATCCTTGTATTTTCGTTTGATTAAACATACATTTATAATATTGCGTTCTAAATACAGTAAAAATACTTTTTACACATGCTCAGCTCAATATAATTTATTAGAAATAATTTTACGATATGTATTTTTTTATCAATAAACTAAATTAAATATTTATTATCAGCATACTAATCTGACCTATGCTACAAAACTGACAATATAATAATAGACTATCCTATACTGTTATAAAAACGTGATTAATTTACTTGGATCTTCTTGCGCGTAGGTGAACCTGGCGTATGAAAATGTTAAAGAAGTAGATTGCTTGGACATCACGCGGGAAGGGTGCGACGCCTGGGAGGCGGCAGTGAGCCGATATGAAGATAGGATTGGTAAGGCTTACACAGAATTTAATTTATAAATCACGTGTTACTTGCAATAATGTTGTCGTACCACTAAAATAAGCAATTTGTCTTAACTATCTCCGAAGCAATGTTTTTGTGATTGACTTCAAAACAGACAAGTTGTTATAAAAGCCAGTTATGAAGCTTATAGGACACAGAAGAGCTAGCTAGCTGCTAAAGTAGAATTCATAATGATATATTAATCCATAGTAATATTTATTAATATTATAAAATGTTTATGTTGTCATCAATGTGGAACCATACCTTACATACGATTGTTTATCCAGATCGCGTGGAGACCCGCATCACAGCCCACCTGCGCGACCAGCTGGGCACGGCGAAGAACGCCAATGAAATGTTCCGCATCTTCTCGCGATTCAACGCGTTGTTCGTGCGCCCGCACATCCGCGGCGCCATCCGCGAGTACCAGACGCAACTCATACAACGCGTTAAGGATGATATCGAAGCTCTGCGGGAGAAGTTCAAGGTAGGGTAGACCGAAGAGATTTGCTTATTGCTTCTTATTACAACAATGAGTGGAATAATGCAGCTAGATTCATGCAACTTTGATGTGTCATGCAAAAGTTAAGGTATATTTAGCAACCGAACATATGCACAGACCACAATAAGAAAACATGTTTTAGACTTTTCATTAACTCGATGATGTCTCAGCTTTCAGGTAAAGTTCATTCAAGGGCCACAGTTAGGATATGAATAGTTCATAGAATTTAATTCTGCAAGTTATTTATATTGACGTAAGCCATTTTTATAGGTGCAATATCCGCAATCGAAATGCAGCCGCCTGTCGTTGGTACGTGACTTGCCGCCCGTGGCTGGCTCCATTATCTGGGCTAAGCAAATCGACCACCAACTCACGGCTTACTTGAAGAGAGTTGAAGATGTTCTTGGTATGGGAAATTTATATCACTATGCACTCATAGCAGCCAAATATGAGTAACTTTAAAATTTCGTTGAATTTGGTTTTGCATTGTATTTTATTATTGAAAAATTTATTAATAATATTTTTACTATTATAGGCAAAGGATGGGAAAACCATATTGAGGGTCAAAAACTGAAAGCAGACGGCGACAGTTTCCGTCTGAAATTAGACACTCAAGAAGTTTTCGATGATTGGGCTCGCAAGGTAGACGTTGTTAAATGATTATTACTATTATTATTGTCATCTTTAGGATATATTGTTATTAATATACTTGTCAAAAATTGTAGGTTCAACAACGCGTTTTGGGTGTGTCCGGGCGAATCTTCGCTATTGAGTCGGTGCGCGCTCGCTCCAGCAAAACAAATACCATCTTGAAACTCAAGGTCAACTTCTTACCGGAAATCATCACCTTGTATAAGGAAGTACGCAATCTCAAGAATTTGGGTTTCAGGTATGGATCAACGAAAAGAAAATAGAATTAACTGTACGTAGTAATTTTTTTAAGAATCGTAGGTTTTTAATATTAAATGCTTTATTTCAGAGTTCCATTGGCCATCGTCAACAAAGCGCACCAGGCCAATCAACTTTACCCATACGCCATTTCGCTTATCGAAAGCGTTCGTACGTATGAGCGCACATTGGAAAAGGTACGATGAAATCAATCATGATATAATATTGATTCACACAAACATTATTTCACAGCATTCAAGCACGACTATACATCTTAAATAAATTGGCACGATACTCAAAGTACTGTGTAGTAATGTAAATGTAATATTTTGCTACAATAAATTTTAGAAGATACTCACCACAATGATGTATTTTATTGTAACTGGTTTATCATTAACACATGTGCGTTTTGATTTCTGCAGCTAAATAATAGGAATCATACCAAGGTAGTTTAATTATATGCTGCATGGTTGGATAAATGAGACTTTTCTTTTTCACACATTGTTTGCTTTTATGTCATTTTAAGTTTATGCCTGATATAATTTCATATTTAGCTTTGGATATAACGCTACAGACAAAATATTTGTGTTACTTGTGTTATATTATTTGTCTGGACCAGTATGATTTTACGTTCATAAAATTTATCAGTTGCCAAGTTAAATGGCTTAACTTTAGTGTATATTTGCTTAATATCATTGTATTAGATTTGAATTCATACAATTATGTTCTGGTTAGTGGTTGTCTACAATACATGTATTGTCGCGTCGTTTTTACTTAAATACATGAACATTAATATATGTATATCTACATCCATGTATGGCCTGCGTGATTGTCCTTGCTTTTTGAAAATTTTGTGGATCTGATAATTTATTTTGAAATGATACTAAAAGTAATCGATCTTACAGATTCGCGACAAAGCGTCCATCATTCCCCTGGTGGCCGGTCTACGGCGGGACGTGTTGAACCAAGTGTCCGAAGGAATGGCTCTCGTGTGGGAGTCCTACAAGCTTGACCCGTATGTGCAGAAGCTAAGTGAAGTAGTTCTGCTGTTCCAAGAAAAGGTACTTGGGTTTTACAACTGACCATTTTAAATAATTTTAGCAATATTGCAAACTACTTAAGGTTAAATTATTACTATCCAGGAAGCTTTCGGACAGCATAAGAATTTCAGACTCCCTAAAGTCAGAATTCTTTAAAGTCTGGCCACTAACTTCTTCATCAAACCAAATTAGAACAACCCCTGACCTATACTATGCTGCCAGGTAAATACGCTACCTCTAAAGTAGAAAAACTTCACTGAAACATAAGTACTAAAAGCAAACTTATCGATCTTGTTTGCTTATACATCATGTTAAATCTATTCAACCAAAGATTCTACCAATACCAACTATCCCCAGGTGGAAGACCTGCTAGCCGTAGAGGAGCAGATCTCAGTGGACGCGCGCTCGCTGGAGACGTGCCCGTACTCCGCGCAGAGCCTGGCCGACATCCTCAGCCGGCTGCAGCGCGCCATCGACGACCTGTCGCTGCGGCAGTACAGCAACCTGCATCTGTGGGTGCAGCGGCTCGATGAGGAGGTAATGGACGGTTGCTGGTGATTCTATAGGGCTTTATAGCTTTATGTGGAATAGCCGAAGTTGAAAAGGCTCAGCCGAGAAGATAATTTTTGCAAGGGTAAAAATGGTCTTAGAAGACCCGTAATATTTTTGGAAGATCTTTTCAACGATATCCCACACAATAGGGTACGTGACGAATAATAAAATCATCTTCACGTTACCTGTGTAGGGAAGGTACCCTGAAAAAAAAATGTTTTTCAATATTTTATTCTACGTTTCTGGAGCTTTAATAAGTATGTACATCCATGCCAAATTACAGCTTTTTAGCACTAAGGGTCTCGGCGCTTTGCTTCGGACGAACGGCCGGACGTGACGAAAATATAAGGGTTCCGATTTTACTTCGGAACCCTAAAAAAGACCGATATCTTCATCATCATCATCATCAAGTGTAATGAAAGTATAATAAACCATGTTTCAATGTTTATCCCCCCAGGTGGAGAAGAGCCTCGCGGCGCGATTGCAGGCCGGCGTGGAGGCGTGGACGGCCGCGCTGCTGGGCAAGGTCAACGAGCTGGACCTGTCCATGGACACGTACTCGCCCTCCGAAACCACGCACAAGCCGGGCGGTGAACCACAGGTGAACTTTGTGAACGGTTTCTTACGGTTCCCTCCTCTTGAGGAGGCCTAGAGCATACTCCATCACGCTGCTCTTGTGCAGATTGGTGGAGGAATTAATAGCTTTTTAGTAACTTATGAAAATGTAAAATATATTTTAAGATTTTAGGACAATATTTGAAATCACATCTAAGTTTTCTTTTCATTTACACTTAGAAAAACTAAGTTGTTTCATCATTCCATCAACATTCAATGACATGTCATGTGTTGTGTTCGTCAGATCGCCCGCGTGGTCCACGAGGTGCGCATCACGAACCAGCAGATGTACCTGTTCCCGTCGCTAGAGGAGGCGCGCTTCCAGCTGATGCGGCAGATGTTCGCCTGGCAGGCCATCGTCACCAGCCAGCACCGCTTGCAGAGCACTAGGTATGGTAGAGGGAACTGTTGGCTGTGTAGTAACTTAGGGCTTTATACAGATGCGTATGTATTTTGAGTTGATAACATCTGTCGCCTTCTATTAAGACTTAAAATATGTATAAGCAAATATCGTTAATTTCATATCTGTTTGATATTTCAATATAATGAAAATATGACAAGATGTAACATTAACTCTAAGACTCAAACTCTTTGTATTTATCTATCGTTTTGACTAATTTAATGGCATTGAAAATATGCGCCAAATGCGTCGGTGAATAATTTGGGGATAAATAAAAGAAGAGTAAAATAATATATATCTTTGTTTCAGATACCAAGTGGGCGTGGCTCGAGCGCAGACCGCTACATACCGCAACTTGTTGACCAAGTTACCGAAGGGCTCATCGCCTCTTGAAAACGCGTATGATGCGATTGAACAGAAGATATCGCAAGTTCGCGAATATGTTGATGAATGGCTTCGGTAAGCTTTTGTCAGTTTTAGATTAGGATAGAGTTTAATGGCGAATGCATGAATTACGCTTAATAGTTTACAATATTAAAACTATTCTATATTATTTCAATCTCTTTCAGGTACCAAGCTCTGTGGGATTTACAACCGGACAGCTTATATGGACGTCTTGGTGAAGACATTACCCTATGGATCAAGTGTCTTAATGATATTAAGTAAGTATTCTTGCTCTTAGAATTAAATACACCAACACGACAGCCAACAACTACCACTACAGATTCAAAAAGTGCTATGTACTAGAAAGAAATGTCTCAAAAAACTCCTCAGCACAATATTATAAACACAATAGTTATTAATTAACTTCATAACACTACAAAAAACGTCCTGTACGCATCCAGAAAGTCCCGTACGACCTTCGACACGTCGGACACGCGGCGCGAGTACGGGCCGGTCGTGATCGACTTCGCGCGTGTGCAGAGTAAGGTGGCGTTGAAGTATGACGCCTGGCACAAGGAGGTGCTGAGCAAGTTCGGTGCGCTACTAGGAGGCGAGATGGTGCAGTTCCATGGGCGGCTGGCCAAGTCGCGAGGGCAGCTTGAGCAGCAGTCTATCGGTGAGGATTTATTTTTACAAACTATTGAGTTTCAACTGTTTTGGTGTGTTAATAACTTAACTGCCACCCCTATTAACTTATATAATGTTATTAAAACTGCCACGCCCCTTTTTGTGCGCCAACTGTTGGCCACGCATACGTCTTGTCAAGTATGATTTAACGGACTATGCTTGCTGCCAGTTGTTTAAATCCACCAAAAGTTTCTTAAATGTTGCATCATACTCGTAAATAAAAATAAAATATAAAAAAGTGTATAATACGCACATTGTACAATATGGAAATGACACTTGCAGAGGCGGCGTCCACTAGCGACGCAGTGTCGCTCATCACGTACGTGCAACAGCTAAAGAGGGAAGTGTTGGCGTGGGAGAAGCAAGTCGACATCTACAGAGAGGCGCAGCGCATTTTGGAACGCCAGAGGTTCGTATACACTATAAGTTGGTAACTTAATAGTATAAACTATCGTGTTATTCTATGATTCTTATTAAAATTTGTGTATAATTATAGATTCCAGTTCCCAGCTCAGTGGTTGCATGTGGACAACATCGAGGGTGAATGGAGTGCTTTCAATGAAATTATGCGCAGAAAGGATTCCTCTATACAGACTCAGGTGCGTTTTTGTAAATAGATAGGAGGACAAGGCATCTGTTCCCAATTCTTGGCATTCAAATCCTGTGTGATTAAGGCAGCATATTATCTATAATATACTACAAATCTATAACATACATTATTAACGTTTATAATTCGTGTAATTCTATATTATGTCTCATTGATACGCCTATCAATCCCTATAGGTAGCATCGCTCCAACAAAAGATCGTAGCCGAAGACAAGGCAGTGGAGAGCCGAACTCTGGAGTTCTTGGCGGAGTGGGAGCGCAGCAAGCCCACCGACGGCTCCACCAGGCCCGAAGACGCCCTGGCACGGCTGCAGGCCATGGAGACCAGATACACTAAGCTCAAAGATGAACGGGATAACGTTGCCAAGGCTAAGGAAGCTCTAGAGTTGCATGATACTGGTTAGTTCAGTACATGTCCAAAAGATAATTATTTTCGAGTTCTACAGATGTCCTATATTTTCGATAATTTACTATAATTTCAACACTATTTACACATATTAGATTCACACATAAGATAATTATCCATAGATTTCACATTCGACATTGGGTTCTTAAAAATGGGTGTAACATGTTCTTTGTTTTTCAGGTACTTCTGTCAACAATGAGCGCATGACGGTGGCTCTGGAAGAGCTACAAGACCTCCGCGGCGTGTGGTCTTCGCTCAGCAAGATCTGGACTCAGATCGATGACATCAGGGAGAAGCCGTGGCTGTCCGTGCAACCGAGAAAACTACGGTAAGCGATGCAATGTACCCTTGAATCAAAGTGCGTTATATAGAAGAGGCTTAAACGGGGCTCTATTTAAAGCCTAAGCGATAATAATGAAATAAGATGTCTTGTCAAATTTCGATAGGTCTTTTATCGAATATAGTAAAGACTTGTACAATTATTTTACAGTCAACAATTGGAGGCTATGTTGAATGAACTCAAAGAACTGCCGGCCCGACTCCGTATGTACGACAGCTACGAATACGTCCGCAAGTTGCTCCAGTCATACACTAAGGTTTGTCATAATACCTCTTAAGTTGTTGAATATTTGAGGGTCTTAAATCTGTGAAATTCTAGTAAGACACTTTTTTGATAATTAATTTCACTATCTATTTACACATACACATGGTGTATCTATGCAATAATCAAGTTGCTATGTTTTATTTAAAAAAATAACTGACATCAAAGTAACAGTCTTCAAAACACCTGAATGAAACTGAGTGAAAAACCTGTATGAAACTCGCCATATGTGTACCTATAATTCAAGGAGGATCATCAAAATTGAATTTTGATAAATATGGATCCAATCTTTTTTACTCCCTTTCAAGTAAAAAAAAGAATTTTGCAATCGTAGTCAATAGTAAATCATGGTATGACGAAGTTCTGAGGTGATAAACACTGAAAAAAAAAAAAAACAACAACAAATCAAATTGAGAACCGTCTTTTGAAGGCGTTTAATAAACCCTTGTCTTCCAGGTGAACATGCTGATCGTAGAGCTGAAGTCAGACGCGCTGAAGGAGCGGCACTGGCGGCAGCTGTGCCGCGCGCTGAGGGTAGACTGGGCGCTGTCGGAGCTGACCCTGGGGCAGGTGTGGGACGCAGACCTGCTGCACAACGAGCACACCGTCAAGGACGTCGTGTCCGTCGCGCAGGGGGAGATGGCGCTGGAGGAGTTCTTGAAACAGGTACCGTACTTCGTCAGGCTTTAAGAATGATGTTACGTAGGTGTACAGTGCCACCAACCTATCTGTGAATTGGAGGAGGACCAATCAATGGACGCAATTCGAAGATAGTAAATGTCAAATGAATGAGCACAAAGAACTTATGAATAGCGCGGCATTAGTTCCAATTTTCGCCATTTCATAGATAACTTGGTGGCACTGTAGTTAACGGCTAGCGTGCTGAAAGGGGCGTGGCTGTGTTAATGCTATTACACGTTAAGCGATAACTGGGGTGGCGGATTCTGCGATACATCAAAGTATTTTATTCTGTTGGCCATATTAACATTAACGCAGATGTAGCAGAGGCATAAGAGATGTCTATGTTAGGGAAAATTGGGGCTTAATGCAGTATGTGTAAATTAATTTTACGTTAATTTAGTTGCTTTACGTTTAAATGTTGTTGCGGTTTTTATTCTTTATTCAGTCTATAACACAAAAGATTATTGTAATAATTCGACTGTTCTGCGACCATTCCACTTTTACTTTTTTTAACTGTTTAAATTTGCTATAGCCACTTTTAAAAACTACATGATAAACTGTCGTATAGGTGCGCGAGTCGTGGCAGAGCTACGAGCTGGACCTGATCAACTACCAGAACAAGTGCAAGATCATCCGCGGCTGGGACGACCTCTTCAACAAAGTCAAGGAACACATCAACAGCGTCGCTGCTATGAAACTCTCGCCCTATTACAAGGTAATGTTATCTTTTCTGTTTTATTAGTTGGCAGTAGCCAGCTGTCTGGTATGAGATACAATATCCATCAACAGTGACAACTGGATATTGGTAGCCGAGAAGGAAGAGCGTGAACAAGTCAACATTGCATAGGGTTCTATTAATTTAGGGTGCTTTCTATCCAATACATTTTTTTAACTTAACTTACCATCGGCTGCAGTACGCAATAATTAAAACTCCATATCAAAATCGCAACCCCTGTTACTTACGCCACTTACATTACAACGTAATCTTCATTAATATAGACTTATAATCTGCAGGTGTTTGAAGAAGAAGCTCTAACGTGGGAAGAGAAGTTGAACCGCATCAACGCGCTGTTCGACGTGTGGATCGACGTGCAGCGCCGCTGGGTGTACCTGGAGGGCATCTTCAGCGGCTCGGCTGATATCAAGACGCTGCTGCCGGTCGAGACTAGCCGGTTCCAGAGCATCAGGTATGGGGTTGAGAAAAATGTCTGGTTTTGATAGTGTGTAATATTTCTGAAGGCAGTCATACTGTGGTAGATAGACAAACAACTAGGTTTGTATGTTGGTCTCCCGTGTTCGGGAGTTTTATCATTTAGATCTCTAGCACGCAAGTTGTGTGCGTATAAAAAGTGCGTGCACATTAATTTGAGAGTTCTCCAAAATGTTCTCAAATGTGTGTCCAATCCTGGCCAACGTGGGTGGGTATAGGTTTTTATAATGATGAGAATTTCGGAAGCTGTTATTTTTTTGAAATATGTGTAGTTAACCATGAAACCTGTGACAGTCATAGTACTTTAACATGAAAAAAAATATGTTTATTTCTTTCGAATGGACAGCTACTGTTGAGCCTGTCGACCTTTACGCGGTACAGTACGCGTACAGTACCGACGACCCGTGTGGCGCAATGGTTACCATGCCGGATCGCCGCACCAAGGGTCCTGGGTTCGATTCCCAGCGAGGCGGAAATTTGAATGATGAGTTTGAATTTCTGTTCTCGGTCTGGGTGTGAATGTCCTTGTCTAGTGTGTTGTTCATGGCACCCACGACACAGGGAATCCTTGTGTAGGGCTATGAGTGTGAAGCGTTATTATTATTATTACAGTACGCGGACAATAAAAAAAAATATCTTAACTGGTTTTAGCTCTGAATTCTTGGGGCTGATGAAGAAGGTGAGCAAGTCGCCGATGGTGATGGACGTGCTCAACATCCAGGGCGTGCAGCGCTCGCTGGAGCGGCTGGCGGACCTGCTCGGCAAGATACAGAAGGCGCTCGGAGAATACTTAGAGCGGGAGAGAAGCAGCTTTCCGCGGTATGTTTTGTGTTTTTGGGTGTAATTATTCAACTATTTTGATCATATTTATAAATGACGAGTAACCGCCCTCGCTTTACTTCGGTTTTCTTATTTTTTTACACCTTGGGTTGCATTATTGGACTTTTATTAAGGGTCCCTATTTTTTTTTTTTTTTTGGAAATATAGCCTATGTCACGCGGGGATAAGGTGAAACAGTGAAAGAATTTTTCAAATCGGTTCAGTCGTTTTGGAGCCTATTCAATTCAAACAAACAGTCAAATCTTTCCTCTTTATAATATTAGTATAAAAGTATAGATAATTATGCAAATGTGGATTTAGGCTTGATATACTTTCCCTTAGAAATTAACTGACAAATCAGAATATTGGATATTTGACAGAAAATTTGAAACAGACTTTAAATAACCCAATATTATATTCGATTCTTTTTTACTATTTCAAGTAATTGATTTATTGACTCTGCAGGTTCTATTTCGTGGGTGACGAAGATCTTTTAGAAATTATTGGTAACAGTAAGAACATTGCAAGACTTCAGAAACACTTCAAGAAAATGTTTGCCGGTGTTGCCGCCATAATACTGAATGAAGACAATACTATTATTCATGGAATTGCTTCGCGTGAGGGTGAGGAGGTATGAGAATTTAATATATTTTTTTATACCTATCGTAAAATTACCCATACATTTAAATAGTGTCGTTAATTATATAACTTTTAAGACTAACTATAGTATGTATGAAATATAATTAAAAATATTCCCTACCATGAGGTTCTAGATATTGTAGCGTAGGTTAATCATGGCGTGGGTAGATTGATCTGCTAAGTGTAATTGGTATTATACATGTTTATTTCCGCAATTACATAATATTTAATTTAAATGTTATTATTTTTCACTACTAGAAGATAATAAACTTACTACAACTAATGCCCGCAATGCCACAGTAATACAAGTCCACTTCTTGCAGGTGATATTCACATCGCCCGTATCAACGATCGAGAACCCGAAGATCAACTCGTGGCTGTCGATGGTGGAGCGCGAGATGCGCGTCACGCTCGCGTGCCGGCTCAAGGACGCGGTGGGTGACGTCAAGCAGTTCAAGGACGGGAACGTTGATCCACAGAAATTTATCGACTGGTGTGATAAGTATCAGGTATGTCGATGTTTTGAAGGATATGGAGAAGTTATGATACGACTGCGCTAGCGTGTTGAAAACTTGATAGTTGACACTTGACACTTGATATACACTAATGACAGAAAACATGGTTTCGATTTCGATCGTTTTATAGTACCATTCACAATACCTTTACGCAGTAAATATTATCCTTTTTTTGTTTTGATTAACACAAAATATTGTCAGGTTTTATTTAATTACTAACTTACAGGTTATTTAGTCCTTAATATCGCTTTTTAAAATAAAATGAGTTGCTAAACATCCTATACAATCAATGTTAAGATTATAATAGAGTATGGAAATCAATTTTAAAACATATTTAATAATGTGTTCTTTCTTATTAAATGTTTATGCATTTCTTTAAAGTTTGCTGTGCTCATTAATTAATAATTAATTAAATAATAAATTATAAGGCCTAGTTTCCTTTTATAAGTCTTCGTTTCATGTTATTTTGTAAATGAGTCTATAAATAAATAAATAATGTCATACGTCGCCAGGCACAAATCGTAGTGCTAGCAGCCCAGATCCTGTGGTCGGAGGACGTAGAGGCGGCGCTGGCGAGCGGCGGCGGCGACGGGCTGAAGCGCGTGCTGGCGCACGTGGAGAACATGCTCAACATACTGGCCGACTCGGTGCTGCAGGAACAGCCGCCGCTGCGCAGGAGGAAGCTTGAACACTTGGTAACGTGTTTGTTATTTATTTATTAACTTATATACATTTAGCCCCGCACTTTAATTAATTGACGAAGTGTACACCCTAGTTACTAATTAATAGTTTAAAAAGATCTTATTAAACCTACACTTACACTAGCATTCCTTGTCGAGAATGCATTGAACACATAAGGTATAGGCCACATACGTTTATCGAACTAAGAAACGCTAGTGTGAAGATAATCTTAGTCATCACTAACTGTCGTGTGTCCTGAGTACAAACATTAATGTGTAGCATAATATTTTACATAATGTGACACATAAATGTTTGTACTGTTTGTACGCCCGGCCGAGAACCGAACCCGGGAACCCACGAATCGAACCCTGCGAAAGGCAGAGTCGCTACTGGGCTTTAGGGTAACATGCAACAAAACTCTTATCGGTTGGGTGTAAGATGTAGTTCTTGCAAGACCGCTTCGCATTACATAAGTCTTAAATCATAACTATAATTTGTCCCCATAGATCAACGAGTTTGTACACAAACGTACCGTAACTCGGCGACTCATCGCCTCGGACGTGAACAGTCCACGATCGTTTGAGTGGCTCTGCGAGATGAGATTCTACTTTGACCCGAGGAACAATGACGTATGTATTGCGTATAACTAACTATAAAGGAACTATGCATTTAGCCCTTAGCTACTTGAAACTCAGTCATCGACACACACAAAATCTCTTGACAATGCTCTAGATATAATTTCCTTGTCTTACTCCCAATTTACAAATGTCAAGTAAGGTTAAGATCCGCCGTTAATACTACCCCAGCGTTTCATCTTTTTTTTCTTCGCCTGTAACTTATCTGTGATACCCACTGGTGATACCTAAGGTGTTACTGATGTCCATTGGCGCCTAAGACCACTTAACATCAGGCTCAACGCCGACCCTAGCCTTTGATCGATGTATTTGATGTTGTATTTTGGTGTTCAGGTTACTTGTCTGCTCTTTTTCCTTTTACAAAAAAAAAAGAAACCTCAGTAATTCACTATTATTTTATGTATCAGGTCCTACAGCAGCTGACAATCCACATGGCCAACGCCAAGTTCCTGTATGGGTTCGAGTACCTGGGCGTGCAGGACAGGCTGGTGCAGACCCCGCTCACCGACCGCTGCTACCTCACCATGACACAGGCTCTGGAGGCCAGGCTTGGAGGGTCGCCGTTCGGTAGGTTTTGACAGATTTACGGCATTAATATTTTAAGACCTTTCTTGTAATAGACCCTTCTTATAATAGTTTAAGACCTTTGTTTTGTAATATAACTATTAAGTACTTAAGAGTACACTTGCACTTAATGTTGTTTTTGACCCCAAATGAAAATAATAATATTATAGATCCACTTCGTTTCTTCGTTTTCGAGAACAATGAACATAATTACAATTTTTACAGATGTATTCAAATATTGGTCGGTATCAATCATTCTTTAATTGTATAGGATATAACATAAGTATGTTTAATATCTGTATAAAAGTCCCTTCGATTGACTTAGAATTGCGTCTGTGTTACAGACATGCAAATGTTCTATAGTAAATTGTAAACCATTCCAGGTCCGGCCGGTACTGGTAAAACGGAGTCGGTGAAAGCCCTGGGCAATCAGCTCGGTCGCTTCGTACTGGTGTTTAACTGCGATGAGACCTTCGACTTCCAAGCTATGGGTCGTATCTTCGTCGGTCTTTGCCAGGTATAGCTCATCGTAACTTTTATTGACAGGGTTGCCTGGACAATTTGGCATTCGTAAAACTTACATTAAGTTAATCCATACATTAATTATAATGTTCTTAAGAATATTAACTAAAGACAATAAAATATATATATCCTAGGTTGGTGCTTGGGGCTGCTTCGATGAGTTCAACCGTCTAGAGGAGAGAATGCTGTCGGCTGTGTCGCAACAAGTGCAGACTATTCAGGAAGCGCTCAAGAGTCACCAAGAGGGAGATAACACAGGTTAGCAAACTACAAGTTTTAGATATTACGCAATTCAATATTCGTGGCCTATTTTGATTTATTTATTTGATTTTTTTTTTTGTAAGACAAAAGCGTATAAACAGGATGGACTTAATGCCTAAAGGCATTATCTACCACCCAATACAGGGTGATGATGAAATTTATAGTGACAGTTTTGGGATTAATAACAATTTCGGTTATGTTAAATAAATAAAAATAAATTAATTACATCTGAATATTGAAAAACAATATGTATTTTTTAATTTTATATTATTCAGTATTATCTTTCACTATTTTCAATAATATGGTTCAGATTTAAGTTCAGACCCTCTTTTTTACGGAACCTATTCCTTAATTCCACTCTATTGTTGCAGCTAAGTCCATCACAGTGGAGTTGGTCGGTAAACAAGTCCGGGTGAGTCAAGACATGGCGATCTTCATCACCATGAACCCTGGCTACGCCGGGCGGTCCAACCTGCCCGACAACCTGAAGAAGCTGTTCCGCAGTCTGGCTATGACCACGCCGGACCGGCAGCTCATCGCCGAGGTCATGCTGTTCAGCCAAGGGTTCAGGACCGCTGAGAAGCTGGCTTGCAAGATTGTACCGTTCTTCAAGTAAGTGGATCTAGGCGTGATATTAGAAATATAAATGTTCAAAACATTTATTATTAACGACCAAATACACATTCGAAATCGAGAAGAAACATTCTAATTAATTGCTAATTAATTCCTAACTTTACTCAAGAAATAATTGAAATGAAATGAAATGAATTTTATTCGAAGTAGGTCTGTTACAAACACTTTTCGAAAGTCACTTAACGCCATCGCTTCAACAAATCCCTACCGTGAGTGGTCCCGGGAGAAGAAGCGGCAAGAAACTCCCGCGATAATTTTTTTCCTACTCACAGTTACAGACAGCACTTAATTCTACTTATTTCAATATTTAATATAAAAAAAAACTCATGTCCAAGCAGTCTTGTCATTTAAATACTCATCAACTTTGTAATATGCTTTCTTCATGAGAATACCTTTTACATGAGTTTTTAATTTACAGTATGGCATTTCTGTTAATTCTAACGGGATTTTATTATAGATTTTTACACATCTACCCATGAACGAGCCACCAGTTTTGCTGAGTCTAAAACTAGGCACAATCAGTCTAGCCTTATTTCTTGTGTTAATATTGTGAACATCACTCTTTTTAAGAAAAGTATCGAAGTATTTTTTAACATACATAATATTGTCCAAAATGTATTGTGAAATAACAGTTAGTATATTTATTTCTTTAAACAATTCTCTAAGAGAGTCCCTAGGCCTGAGGTTGTAAATAGCGCGAACTGCTCTTTTCTGTAATACAAAGATTGACTCAATATCTGCAGCTGAGCCCCACAACAACAGACCGTAGGACATTACACTGTGAAAGTAGCTGTAATAAACTAATCTTGCTGTTAATAAACTAATCTTGCTGTTAAATTCAGAACTCACTTCACTCATTCGGCCTGAGATTGGCTCAAGCCACGGACCTATTAAGTAGTACATTTTATTTACAGACTTTGCGACGAGCAACTATCGAACCAGTCTCATTACGATTTTGGTCTGCGTGCACTAAAGTCCGTGCTGGTGTCTGCTGGTAACGTCAAGCGAGACCGAATTCAGAAGATCAAGGTAAGAGTCGCACTTACTGAAGAAATTTGTTTTGAAATCGATAAAACTCTATTGGTATTAGTCGTACAACACATTACTTCTTCAGGCTAAACTGTATATTTAAAGATATCTTGTACATATCGACAGAAAAAGCTGATTTCACTATTCAGCATAATAATTCTGAATATAATATGTACAAAATGCCAAAGTAACTAAAATTTTCTTGAAAGAAATGCAGGAGACAACATATTTTCATGACTTATATATAGCTAAGTCAATGTTAAAACCGAAGACAATATTCGAGGATTCGATTTTACAAACATTAACAATATTTAGTGGGTCTGTTTTTCGAAAAATCTTTATTTTTTTCATCAAATCTTTACTACATTGTTATAATCCCGCACAAAGATATACATGAAAAGTACAGCAAATACGCAAATACAAAGGGACTTTTGGCCAATAACCATCCATGTATATTCAGGAGAACCTAATCGAGCGCAGCACCGAGGTCCCAGACGAGGCGTCGATAGCGGAGTCGCTGCCGGAGCAGGACATCCTGATCCAGTCGGTGTGCGAGACCATGGTGCCCAAGCTGGTGGCTGAGGACATCCCGCTGCTGTTCTCGCTGCTCAACGACGTGTTCCCCAACGTCGGGTATACACGGGCTGAGATGACCGGTGAGATGTGATGTGATATTTATTTACTCTTTAGGGGCCATCCATAAATTACGTCACACGTTAGGGGAGAGGGGGGGGGGGTCGATGAAGTGTGACAAGGGGTGGGAGGGGGTCCTAAATTTCGTGACGTCACATTTCAAAATCGAATAATTGGTATGTATAGGTAAATATTAAAAAAATAATGGAAATAAAACTTATTTTGGAACAGGTGTTTTAATTTAATAATTTCTAGGTGTAAAATTTCATAATATGTGACGTCACACTAGGGGGGGGGGAGGTCTCACAAATGTGACCAGCTGTGACAAGGGGGGGGGGGGTAGGGGTCAAAAAGTCATGAAATTAGTTTGATGTAATTTATGGATGGCCCCTTATTGAAAACTTAAAATTAGATTACAATGGGCGGACTTAATGCGTGTTGGCATTCTCCACCAGTCAACCCTGGGCGGTAACTAAAAGTAGCGGTAGAAGTAGTAGGTATTGTGGTCAATAAAGGTTAAATAAATAAATAAATAAATAAATAAATAAATGCCATTAGAAAGAAATAAAACATATTAACGTTACAGTAGTTGGTACTACAACAAGCATTACATAATAGCGATGACAAAAAACGCGTTGTGAATTTGTGATGTGCAGCTGCAATCAGTACCATACCCTTCTGACGATAGTGACCGCATCAGATTTGGTGTTGGTAACACCTTCTGATACTCTATGCGGCCGTGAGCGCATTAGTACTAGTAGGACTTCCTGTGTCGCGATTGGCATAGACACGCCGATTAGAGACGTCGGAATCACCCAAAAGCAGAGAATAAAAGATTCTGAAATGTTGCTCCCGTTCCAGTCGTATTCTGATATAGAAATGTTACTCCCGGCTCTCGCTTCAGAGACTAAAAAACTACGCTATAACTAACTTACCAGATTTTAATTTATGCAGTATCTATATCACGTGGTTATCACTTGGTATAGAAGTACATTTTACCCGATTGCGTATATTTCTCAGGTCTTAAAAATGAAATCCGTGCTGTCTGTGCTGAAGAGTTCTTGGTTTGTGGAGAAGGGGATGAACAGGGAACGACATGGATGGAAAAGGTGTGTATCAGGAGCAAACATCGTTAAAATTCCCAGTTTCAAAGGTGGCTAGAATCAATAACAAATTCCTTAACTGGAAAAATTTTTCAGCTAGAGTGGTTTTTACGTCAGAATTAACACCAACATAACATAGTGATCCGTCTATGCACCAACAATTTGGTATATGCGTTTCTTATGTTACTGCACAGTGTTTATGTACTTTACTCATGAACATTACTATATTATTTATTAAGGATTTCAGTCATAATCATTTCAAATCATTTTAACCATATCGGTGAAGGCTGATGTTATAATAATATGAGAATGAAATATACTTATAAATTTAATATAACTTATTAACAATTTATTGCATATGATTACTTATAAGAATAACATTTTATGCTTACTCATTAAATTTATTTTACTCTTACCTGGGACTGTGTTTATAAAGACTTTAAAGCCTGAAAGGTATGAAAAAAGGGTTTGAATAACTACCCACTTTTAAATATATTTACATTGTGTATTGATTACTGCACCAGTATGCAGATAATGTAAACCATTCAGAAAAGGTAAACATTAATCACACTTAGAGACTCATCTAGAAATCACTGTTAAAATCATTGGTAAACAGTTCTCAAACATACATTTATTTTAATTATAGTCTATATAGTATACTATAACAGTTTTCAATAGTAAATATATATGTATGTCATCAAATTAATAAACACAGTGCCATGACACATAATAATATATAATGTATACATACATACGACATACAGTCTTAGAGCATCTACTGAAAATTTCAAAGGAGACGGCAACACGCTTATTTTCAGACATTGTAATACATGAGTTGAAAAAACAAAAATGTCCATTCATGATTCATATACATACTATAAAATTGTTTTATTAAATGAATATTACGAGTATCAAAAAACACTCGATTCAGTCATTACTTGTATACTACTTATGGTAAGCTTGTGCTTGTCATCTCCTGCGGTAAATGCTCTAAGAATCGGTAGTCCGTGAGTGTGAATGCGTATGCGTTTTCATGCTAACCCGCTAACGGCACGTAGAGGCGCAGTGCGTCGTCGCGAGCGCAGCACAGCACGTGGATCGAGAAGGTCAGTCGCGCGACTTGTGTGTCCGTGTGCTTGTCTCCCTCATGCCGTCGCCTCCGTTGTGTTGGTTGGGGCTTGTGGCGGTTGTGGCTCACTTCAATAATGTGCTAATACCCCTCTACCAAAATGTTCTACTGCAGTTTGGTCAGAGTACCTTCAGTAGGATTTACTTACGTCACGTATCTTTGCCAACCCCTCCTGTACGTTACTTTGTCCGTAAAAATTGTGTCGTTGAATTTGTAGAATAATTGGCAAGTAGGTATGATGTAATTACATTATTGGAGGTAACTTTCTTACCAGTGTGATTCGATCATCCTATCATGCACAGATTCGCTCATTGCACTATATTGCATAATTTTTATCGTTTCTTTGAAAAGAGCTACGTCTTTTAGCATTTTTTTTTAATATTTCGCTTCAATTATTGCACTGTAGTCCTTTGATTTTGCATTCGTACTCCCTTTAAATTTTGTATCGAAAAATGCAGTCCATATTTTTCTTAGAAACTAATTCTTGTTTGTCCAATTTAAATGATATTTTGTATGCTAACTTCGAAAGTAGATATCCTTCACGTAAAGTATGCAGTAAAAGAAGCTCTCCAGCACCTGTGCGTAACTAGGCTTTCCTTCTTACTAACGTTTATTGAACATATTTAATGGCATTTATCATCTGTGTAGGTCCTGCAACTGTATCAAATATGCAAGTTGAACCACGGATTGATGATGGTCGGACCCTCTGGCAGTGGTAAATCTACTGCCTGGCGTGTGCTACTCAAGGCATTAGAAAGGTAAAGAACACTTAATACTTTATCCAATAAACTTAATATTTTTTTAATATTGTGTGTTCTTAGGCTTATTGTGTATTTTCTTTGTATCAGATTCGAAGGCGTGGAAGGCGTAGCGCACGTTATAGATCCGAAAGCGATGTCAAAAGAGACTCTCTATGGTGTGCTCGATCCCAACACGCGTGAATGGACTGACGGTCTTTTTACGCATATACTAAGGTATGACTAACTAATGTTCTAAATAAAGTTTGCACTACTAACGTACTACCATACTATCAAATCAAATAATTATCTGTTAGATCCTGCGATAAACGTATCTGTATTATTTTGGAATCTAACAAACGCGTAAATCAGAGACATGTCTTTCACAAGTGTATTTTTATTGATCCCTTTTTGCCTGCGCCTCTTTTGGGCATGGCATGCTACAAACTTTTATGCGAAGAAAAGAAATATACCTTAATTTATGATACTGTCAAAATGAATTCGTAGACTCATTGGCAATATACTTTGTACCTATATACTTTGAAATTTCAACCTTATCGTTATACAATTAAGGTACAATTATTTCTGTCGTCGCCAACAGGAAGATAATCGACAACGTCCGCGGCGAGATCAACAAGCGGCAATGGATCATATTCGACGGCGACGTGGACCCCGAGTGGGTGGAGAACCTCAACTCGGTGCTGGACGACAACAAGCTGCTGACGCTGCCCAACGGCGAGCGGCTCTCGTTGCCGCCCAACGTGCGCGTCATGTTCGAGGTCAGGTTTTATTTCTTTGTTTTGGAAACATCCCTTCAACATCCATTCGGTACAGACGACGGGCTTTGCTTCGTCCTTTATTATGCGTACCACATTTGGTGTCTTGAAATCAAGAGTAAATAGACTTTTACTTAGTGTGCTTTACCATCGATGACTTCATTGCCGCTTACCATCAGGTGGTTTTGTAGTTGTAACTAATCAATTAACCATTTGAGGTATGTTTCAGGTACAAGATTTGAAGTACGCCACTTTGGCTACAGTATCGCGCTGTGGCATGGTGTGGTTCTCGCAGGACGTTCTCACCACGGAGATGATATTCGAAAACTATTTGCTCAGGTAATGTTCTTCTTGAAAATTAATGATATACCTGTGTTGTCACATCATTTTCAAATACAAGTGCAACGAATGATGATATTTGTTCATTTTAGATTGAGAAATATTCCTCTAGAGGATGGGGAAGAAGATTCATTCAGCATTGTAATGGCAGCTCCTACCGCTGGCGGTGATCAAAATGCCACTGAAAATATTCTATCGCCAGCCCTACAGGTAATTGCTCATTGAACAAAACTCACTTCCTTTCTTAGGACTCTTAACATATTAGAATATGGAATAATGGAAAACTTTTACGTTCCCATGTTTGTTAATCAGTCACGCAAAAACAGCTGAACGAATATAAACGTAATTTCACACACAGATAGCTTGATGAAAATATTGGACACTTCATCTCAATTAATGACATGTTTTAACAACAGTTATCAATTTTAAAATACTATACTAGCCTACTAATGCGGTTCAGTTTTTATCTCATTCATTTTTATATTACTCACACATTTTTTACTTCTCCCTAAACTCAATTCTGAATCGAAGTCTCGAGGAGTAATATTTTGAGTAATGAAATAAAACATGAAACTTGCAGACGCAACGCGATGTAGCAGCAATTCTCCAGCCGCTCTTCTACGGCGAGGGTCTGGTGGTGAAGTGTCTGGAGCGCGCCGTGTCTCTCGACCACATCATGGACTTCACTCGACACCGGGCGCTGTCCTCGCTGCACTCCATGCTCAACCGGGGTGTCAGGTATTATTACTGTTAAATTGTAAAGGCAGAAACCCACAGATGACTTGAATACTTTATTTATTTATTTTGGGCAAAAAATAAATAAATTGAAAACAAATAAACCTATTTTCTTTCCACAGGAACATCCTCGCATATAATCGTCAGCATCCAGACTTCCCGATCACGAGCGAGCAACTGGAAGCATATGTACCGAAGTGGCTGGTTTATTCGCTCCTTTGGTCGTTCGCTGGTGATGCCAAGCTTAAGGTATTGTTAACTGTTTATTGTTGACTGTTCATTTGACTTTTTCCTTCAATTTATTTATGACAATTAAATATACTTGCAACATTTTATTTATTTTCAGGACCGCAACGAATTAGGTGACTTCATAAGGTCGGCCAGCACTATGCAACTGCCTCATTGTGGACCTAATCAACACATTATCGACTTTGAGGTTAGTAAATCTGAATTATGTGAAGTCATTTATATATGCATTTTTGTATGCATGTATTTATAGTAGATTTTACAGTGACTTCTTGCATAAGGTTCTAAAGTCAAGTGATAACACTACCTTTATTTCCAGGTGTCAATAACAGGTTCGTGGGTGCCGTGGTCGGCCAAGGTGCCGCAGATCGAGGTGGAGACGCACAAGGTGGCGGCGCCCGATGTGGTCGTGCCTACATTGGACACCGTGCGGCACGAGGCGCTGCTCTACACCTGGCTCGCTGAACACAAGCCATTAGGTTGGTATCACGCACGCACACGCAACACATACGAGTACGTGCGTATGCATAAACGTGCGCGCGCAGTTGCTCTTGAAATTTAGATCTTCTTGAAATTTTTATTAATCAAATAATCATTATCAACAGTCTTTTACGATGTGCTTTAAAGTAATTGATAGAGTTCATGAAAATATATAAAAAATATGTCATCCAAATAAGCACTTGGGCAGTTATTGTCATCTCATCAGACCATATACATACAATGTTATGTATAGCAGTATACTGTCAGCGATTCAGACTTCTGTTTGCTCTTGCAAAATTCTTGCAAAAGCTTGGCGATAACACAAATCGTCCAAATATCCAAACAATTATGATATTTCAAATGTTCTCCACCAGTGCTGTGCGGCCCGCCCGGATCCGGTAAAACAATGACGTTGTTCTCTGCACTGCGCGCGTTGCCGGACATGGAGGTAGTAGGGTTGAACTTCTCATCGGCTACCACGCCTGAGCTCCTGCTCAAGACCTTCGACCACTACTGCGAGTACAGGAAGACGCCTAACGGCGTTGTGCTGGCTCCCGTGCAGGTGAGTGCAAGGCGTTCACCAGACATCTTCAAGAAAAGATTGAATATACTTACTCAAGTGTTCTCACCATCTTAGACTGCATCTCAACTCCACTGCTGGCAGTCAGGTGGATTTTGTGGTCAAGTATTAATTTATATTAATAAAAAAAAATTAAAGAAAAATTTAGTTTTCTAGTAATTTTTGATATAAATATTGAGTAACGTTGTCTTGTGTGTAGCTTGGCAAGTGGTTGGTGCTGTTCTGCGACGAGATCAACTTGCCGGACATGGACCAGTACGGCACGCAGCGAGTCATCTCGTTCCTGCGCCAGCTGCTCGAACACAAGGGATTCTATCGCGCTAGTGGTGAGCATTTATGTTTTTACATTCAGTCTTTTAGTTTAACACGCACAGCGGATTTACGTGTTGCCCTATCTGATTTTCAAGAGTTTATTAAAATTTTACATGTCTTCACATTTATCCGCCATACTATAGAAAACTGCAAAAACCCCATGGAATAATCTTACTTTAATTTACACTGAGACTACTCTAATTCACGGTCAAACACATGCGCCGATACGCACCAGTATTCTACACTGTTCTCATTCACTAAAGACTTACTTGCCCACAATGATGACGTTTCTGTATAATTATTCTTCGAGTTTCGTTCTCGATATTAGCATAGCAATACTTGTAGTAGCCACGTACCGCCCGCCATTTCGCACTGAATTTTAGAGGTAGATAAAAAATAAAACATGAAATTATCAATTTTTGTAGGGTAGATTTGTAAAACCTCACTTAGCTGGGGCGCTCTCCTCCTCGGTTCGTCATTCACGTTTCAGTGCTTCGCTGTTTCGCACGGGCGCAAAATTGAAGTTAAAAGTGAAATGCTTAAAATATAGTTTAATAGTCAGGAAGAAATCAATTACTTGTGTAAAAGAATAAAAAGTTTAGAACGAAAAATTTACCAAAGTAAAAGTGATCTGCAGTGTGTATTGTTGGATCCGTACAGGAAATCGTTGGATTGGATTGGATAGCGATTCATCAACGCTTGTAATCAGCAGGTAGGTGGATTCCAGTATTTAAAGAATACAGCAAGTAACTTAAAATCATAAATAACCCTACTTTAGTAGTCGGTTAAAAATTGCTTGCAAATGTAATTCGCAAGGAATTTACACGCAATTACGAAGCAGAAACAGAATATCTGTTATATATCAGTGAATATATGGTTTTTATATGGATACCTTCAAGGATTCCTCTTTTTTTCTCCATTACTAGCACGTGTTTTTTCGTATGAAAAATATATTACAATATTATTTAAATACCATATATAACTGGATTGTCCTTGGGAGGCTTCCAAATAAATACCTGCTAACCGGAATTACCTGTGGGGTCCTTCCGTCGCTAGTAAATGTATTCCGTAAGGAAGTTATCAATTTATATTGCAACAATATAAATACAAACAATCGGATTATCCTTTGAAGGATTCCAAATAAAAAAGTACCTGTTAATAGCTAGTATATGTATTCCATAAGGGATTTATATTGCAGTAGTGTACAAATACAAAACCTAATCGGGTTTTCTTTTGAAGCCCTTCTTATTTAGAAGGAAAGAAAAATAAAAAAGTACCTTCTAACAATAATTACCTATAGGGTTCTTCCATCGCTAGTATGTACTAGTACTAGTATTCCGTAATGAATTTATATCGAAATAGTATATAAATACAAAACATAATCGGATTGTCCTTTGGGGACTCCTGTGGGTTCACTGCTCGCATTACATTCGAATTAGTGTTACGCAGACAACTGCAACAAGAAGTACTCGCAATTCGGATCTACTTGTGGGGTATTTCCTCTGCATTGTACATGTATTCCATGAAGAATTCTCACAGTGTTACGCAGACAACTGCAACAAGAAGTACTCGCAATTCGGATCTACTTGTGGGGTATTTCCTCTGCATTGTACATGTATTCCATGAAGAATCCTCACCGTGTTACTCAGACAACTGCAACAAGAAGTACTCGCAATTTGGATCAACTTGTGGGGTATTTCCTCTGCATTGTACATGTATTCCATGAAGAATCCTCACAGTGTCACGCAGACAACTGCAACAAGAAGTACTCGCAATTCGGATCTACTTGTGGGGTATTTCCTCTGCATTGTACATGTATTCCATGAAGAATCCTCACTGTGTTCCGCAGACAACTGCAACAAGAAGTACTCGCATTTCGGATCAACTTGTGGGGTATTTTCTCTGCATTGTACATGTATTCCATGAAGAATCCTCACCGTGTTACGCAGATAACTTTAACAAGAAGTACTTGCAATTCGGATCTACTTGTGGGGTATTTCCTCTGCATTGTACATGTATTCCATGAAGAATCCTCACCGTGTGACGCAGACAACTGCAACAAGAAGTACTTGCGATTCGGATCTATTTGTGGGGTATTTCCACGACATTGCACATGTGTTCCAGAAAAAATCTTCACCGCATTATGCAGCTGTTTAGCGTATATTCCATACGGAACTAATACTGTACGCTATTCGTTGAACAAAGTACTTGATAACCGGATCTACCTTTGGGGTAACTGTTTACTCAAACAAAAAAAAATATACATATATATTTCTGAAGGAACTCACGTCACGCTGGAAAACATACGGTGAACTGAAACAAGTACTTATTTATTCGCATGAAACTGCGAAGGATTTCTATTCAACGAGCAATAGCTGTATATTATTTATTTACTTAATTATTTCACAATAAATGTAAACGTAACAGGTTCATTTAAACCCAACACCATTTACAATTTACACCAACCAAGGGGATTCTCTCGCCAACTGCAAATTGCATCTTAGTACTGCCAAAAACCTTTGTCGACGCGCTTATCGGGGTGACAATTGCACTACTTTCATCGATCTAGAACTTTGAAGTTCACCGGAGTGTTATCGCCGACGGCGAAGTAGTGTGAAGTTGTTATAACAATTATTATAATATCAACTTTTAAAAGTTTTTTGCTAACCGCACCACTGTTACGGTGGTACTGAATACCGACGGTGATACCTTAACAACAGTAGCTGTCTATTCTGTTGACAACGCGTTGGTGACGCCGTTTTTTTTTCGTGGCTTGTGAATTAAATTCCTCTTTGATCATAAAGTCTGCGATTCAATAACCAGCTAAGCCTGTCATCAGGCCTTTAAGCAACAGTAACTTTTCAGTAATGTTTCCGACAACCGCAGTAAGGGGCCTGCTGGTCTAATGATGCATGTGACTCTCACACAAAGCCAGCCTAAAAACCGCCTAAAACTGTCAGCCGTAGACGTAAGTTCTAAATGGATATATAATAATAATAAAACTAAGAGATTTTATCTATTAAATCTATTGTTGATTCACGAAAGATTCTCTTATTGCTAAATTCGGGAACATACCATTCTTATGTCATCGTGGAGCAATTGACATAAATGTACCTAATTATAAGTACAATAACATCGCACATGTTTCAATGAAAAAGACAATAACGATTCAGACATTGAAATATAATGTAGTATGGATTTAATTAGACTGAAAGTAAACTAATAAATGTATGTGTACAAATTGATACCTATATGGGCATATGAAATTATGAGTACTAATTCCGAATTTCAAATTATATTTGAATATCTGAGGACAACTTAATTCAAGTTCTTATACACTCTTCTAAATTGATGTGATCAGTTGTTCAGTTTCAGCCGAATTGAAGAGAATACTAAGCTACATCCTGTTTGTACACCGTAGGTACCTACGGTGTACATACCGTTTGGCTTAGTACCTATAGCTAATATTTTCAACGGGTTTTTAACTTACTGAGGCGTACGGAACAGTTGTCTTTTTTCTACTTAATAATAATAAACAAACTTGAGTGAATTATTTTCTGGTTGGCCTGCCGGTCAATGATAATGCAATTACAAATAGCAGGTATACTACTGTATACCCCCTGTATATGTACGATTAATTGTATTAACCATTGCTTAATGTATTAGTTAATTTATTTGTTGCTTCATTAAAAGTAAAAATTTTGATTATTGCGTATTTTTGAATATTTCCGTGCTAGCGGACGATTGATTCACTTTTGCATACTAGGCTAGAGATACAAACATTTTCTATACATGCAAAACATACATGTATACCGTAGATTGTATAATTATACAATATTATGCTCCTTATGTGCATGCCTCAACAACGGGGTTCCGCCTCCAAAGTAACCAGACATTATCACTATGACAACATTATACTCAACAAATGAGCGGTAAACTTTGCCATCAAATGATGTTGTAAAATAAGACAAACAACAATGTATTTATTATTTATTTATTTCAACAAACAAGTACAAGTGCATGCTTTACACGTCTGTCAAACTGCGAAGCAGTTTGTCGCCAGTAGTTCTCGTGGATTACAATATACGAGTACGTACTCTCAACGTACTTATTTTTTACTTACTTGTTTTTAATGTTGCAGGTGTCAGTTCTAGGACGGAGGTACACTTAGGGTATTGTGGTTTGATTTTATTATATTCAAGTCTTACGACTGCGGTCCGCCTATATGTATATATGTCATCCTATAAACTTAACAATGAGATTGTTTCTTAATGGCCTCCACCCATAATTTTTTTAACATTGAGTAATTTTATTTTGGGTATTATATACTTAACTAATCACACTATCGTTACCGGATTGAAGTCCGGATATTGTTTCACTTATAAAAACATCCCAACTGCTTACGCATATTACTGCATATGTGATGGAAAACAGTAGTTTGCGTATTGTCAGTTCGCCACGAAAACAATTTTATCCTTACAATACTTTGTAATAGAATTTCTCTTATTGTTTCACACAAGTGTTAATTCTACAGATCATAAGGTTACCGCAGTTCACCCAGGTCCTTGCTAATTGGTCAAATCAGTCTAGACAAATAAGGATTATATTTTATATATTTTTCTATAGAAAATATTTTCATTGCGGCCTTCTACTTAAATACTAATTAATTTAGAACATAATAATATCCAATTTTATTCAATTTAGTATTTTTACAGCACATATATTTCATGTGATTTTCGGCCGAACTCTAAAAGAAGTCAATACATTGATTTCGTTTTTTATACAGGACTGGTGGATGCTCTGTGTGTTCCACTACACTTACAAAATCTCTGATAACAATTATAGATCAGTGTTTTTTGTGTTAACAATCTGTTCAAATTGTTGTATGGGAAAAATGGAAAATCTACTTTATCAATGGATGGATTTTAGTGGCCTCAAACCACTTTCGGATTATTGCCTTTCAAATGAAACCATTTTAAGGCATATCGGTTGGATGGTTTCACAGTCTATAGAAAACATCCGTACAAACGTTTTATGTTTTATATACATATATAGATAGATAATGTTTTAATTAAAACAGTGTTTTTATAGATAATTTTTATTCCTACTTATAGGTTTGGAATTACTTGTGGTTGGCGACATAGTTGCTGCTTTCGTTGCTACACTCGCTGTAGTAGTGTGACCAAAAGCTACAAAAAAAATTGATCTTTCGGGAAAGAACAAATTTCAGTCAACACAATTTTATTATCATCAAATTACTTACTCTCTTAGTACTGGCAAGGGTTACATAGAAAGGATACCATATATATTATCGATAATATTGCCAAATCTATATTTAACTTATTTAAGTAATTTACTTATTATCCTTAAATATTTTAATGAATATTTTACATAAAAATTGCAGAATTCAGTGGATATTCCACTTTATTCGGTTAACATTACACTCGTCATGTTCATAGCAAATACAGTTAACTACTTATCAGTAGCATAATTACCGAGTGTGTTATATATACGGTATTACATAAGTATATACTGTTGTCACCAATATATTGTTCAATAGATTGAAATTAAAGAGTAAAATATTGCTATCATTATTACAATTAAAAATAATGATAAGCTAATAACATCATTAGTTTCACGACTACCTTCTCTAAACGTCTACAAGTATTGCTATGCTAATATCGAGAACGAAACTCGAAGAATAATTGATGATTAAACGAACTTACCTGTAAGTGAAGTTCAATCCCAATTATTCGAGAGCTTCGTTCGAAGATATTAGCATCCCTCCCTCCCTAGTGTAAATGTCATATACACTACACCCCTAGTCGTGAAACATGAAACAGCTCAGCAAATCTCTGAACTGAATGACGAACCGAGGAGGAGAGCGCCCCAGCTAAGTGAGGTTTTACAAATCTACCCTACAAAAATTGATAATTTCATGTTTTATTTTTTATCTACCTCTAAAATTCAGTGCGAAATGGCGGGCGGTACGTGGCTACTACAAGTATTGCTATGCTAATATCTTCGAACGAAGCTCTCGAATAATTGGGATTGAACTTCACTTACAGGTAAGTTCGTTTAATCATCAATCAGTGGTTACAGTCTCTTATATGAAGTCTTTGTTCTAATCGTAATCTGCGGCTAGTGGTTACAGTTCTCTATTAACCCCCGACGCAAACAGAGAGTTGTTATAAGTTTGACGTGTGCGTGTCTGTGTATCTGCGTATCCGTGGATCCGTATGTCTGTGGCATCGTAGTTCCCAAACGGATGAATCGATTATGATATAGTTTTTTTTATTTGAAAGGTGACTTAATCGAGAGTATTCTTAGTTATATTTAATGTAAATAAAACTGTCAAGCGTTTTTAAAATTTTAATTTAAGATTATACAAAGTAGGTGTTCTAACCGTGATCGGTGGTTCCAGACCACTCGTGGGTCCACCTGGAGCGCATCCAGTTCGTAGGCGCGTGCAACCCGCCCACCGACCCGGGCCGCAAGCCGCTGTCGCACCGGCTGCTGCGGCACGTGCCCGTCATATACGTCGACTACCCCGGGGAGACGTCATTGGAACAGGTATTGCGTCGTTTGTATCAATCAAAAAATATTTGGCGGTGATGATGTAGTTATGATTATTTTTGTTCATCTTCTATTGTTTTAGAATATTAAATCTAAACTATTGCCGAATGCTAGAGGAAGCCGAAGCCAAGACATTTTTATTCAATGAAAACAAACAATTATATTTCTATGAATTTTATGACGTTAAGGTCGAAATGCATGCCAAGGCATATCGGCAGTTGTTTTGTAACTACAATGAGTTTTATTGAAATGTTAACCTTATAATCATAAAATTAAGGTATATTTTTGTATGTGTAACGTTCCCCAGATCTACGGCACGTTCACCCGCGCGATGCTCCGCATGCAGCCGGCGCTGCGCGGGTACGCCGAGCCGCTCACGCAGGCCATGGTGAAGCTGTACCTGGCCTCGCAGGAGCGGTTCACGCAGGACATGCAGCCGCACTATGTGTACTCGCCCCGAGAGATGACCAGATGGGTGCGCGGGATTTGCGAGGCTATTAGGTGAATTAACATTCAGTTTTTGTTTTTTCATGCAGTTTTTCCACAGCAGACACGGTTTCAGGAGTGGTAACGTCACGCGGCCGCCCAGGATGTAGATCGTCTTCTAGGCTAAAGTCGCCTCGCTCGTATTGTTTGTACCACCTTTCGATAGTCCTTAGAGACGGAGCATTATCACCCAATATCCGTTCCATCTCTTCGTGGCACTGTTGCCTAGACAGATCCCGTCGAAAGTTGTAAAAAATTATCGCTCGAATTTGGGGTTGCGAAAGCGAAGCCACACTTTTAGTTTTGAAGTGTGCACTCCAAACAAAAACGAACCGATAACTGGCTAAAGTTTGTGAGTAAATGTAATGATCTGCGTACTACACGCCAATGTTTGGTTTATGCATGTTTGAACATGTTTGAATATCAAACGACAAAAATTATTGAGTGACTTAAGTAATGTTTGGAAATTGATTGCGTGACAAGACATGTCTGTGGTGACAAGCATATTTGCAGCGCAATTTAGCTGTGGTTGCTGTAAGTTTTGAACCATGGCAATGAAATATTGAATACATTTAAAATATAGTAGTCACCATGTAGTCGCACATCCAAGAAATGGATGTTAGTTAAGTATTTTATAAAGAGTAAAATAACACTTTAAATTCTAGAGAATTAATTGCGTGTAGATCTGATTTGTGTGAATACTAAAAAATTAACATTAAACAGCGTCAAACAGGTCAGAACGTCAATGGGTGATTAATTTGCATTGGACAACGTATACGCGCAGTGGTGATATAGTAATCAAGCAATACGAGTGATATAATTTACTATGCTAGAACATAAAATGTTATTAATAATGAACACTTCTAATTCTCACTTTACTCTTACTAGGCCCCTGGACAACCTGAGCGTGGAAGGCCTGGTGAGGTTGTGGGCGCACGAAGCTCTCCGCTTGTTCCAAGACCGTCTGGTCGAGGACGCGGAGCGGCAATGGACGGACGAGAACATCGACAATGTTGCTATGAGATTCTTCCCAGGTACGTCATTACGTCAATTGACGTGTCTACTATGATTTGACGCAACGGCCTTTATGTTATAATATTCCTATATTTATTTCGCAGGTATCAACAGGGAGCAAGCATTAGCTCGTCCCATATTGTACAGCAACTGGTTAAGCAAAGACTATGTGCCGGTTCAGAGAGATCAGCTCCGTGAATATGTAAAGGCTAGATTGAAGGTAAGTTTCACAACAGTAATATTATATATCAAATTCTACTTTTGATAACTTTGCTAACTATATAAAGTGAATAATTTCTGTTTATTAATATAGGATTTGATAACCTAATAATACAACACCCTATTAGTTCCTAACTCAATAGACCTATTTGACAAAACATATACACTGTAACAATATAAACATGCAAGATTATCAAACAAAACAATTACTAGAACAGCTGCACCATCAGCTCTTGGAGGTCCGCTGTTGGACATAAGCCACAGGAAGGCTCAGGACCGATCAGAATGGCCTATGTCCAACAGCTGCACCAACGTAACATAATTAAAACTAACATCAATGTCGCCAGGTGTTCTACGAAGAGGAACTGGACGTGCCGCTAGTGCTATTCGACGAGGTCCTAGAGCACGTGCTGCGGATCGACCGTATCTTCCGGCAGCCGCAGGGACATCTCCTGCTGATAGGAGTGTCGGGCGCCGGCAAGACCACGCTCAGTCGCTTCGTCGCGTGGATGAACGGACTCAGCATCTTCCAGATTAAAGTAAGTGCTTGATGGTTTTTGACTTGGAACTTGTTTACTGAAACGCAACTAATCATTGTTTCCTATAACTTATGTGCGCACCCTACCATTGCTTTATTTCAGCGCACAATGAAGTTGTGTCTGTATTGTATTGTTCTAATAGCTTTATGATCTTTGTATCTATACACTGTTGATATTATCGGTCATTTAAAACATTTCTATAACTTCATCAATGTAGCGCGTGTACCATGAACGATTTTGGTTACATTTGTATGCTCATAAAAAGCAGAAAACTGAAATGTACATTTTGATTTTGTTAACCAAGGCTAAATATCGAGTCATACAAACATCACTCAAATATTTTTTTACTACAAAGGTCCACAACAAATACACGGGCGCAGACTTCGACGAAGACTTGCGGTCGGTGCTGCGGCGCGCCGGCTGCCGCGATGAGAAGGTGGCGTTCATCCTCGACGAGTCCAACGTGCTAGACAGCGGGTTCTTGGAACGTATGAACACGTTGCTAGCTAACGGAGAGGTGAGTGAACTATTAACTCTTAAACAGCTGTGATAATTTTGTGTAGTTGTTTCTATATCCATACTATCTATGAAGAGGAATTTTAATGAGGTGCGGTGTTAAAATTAAATATGTTTAAATGTTAAATTTTGATTTATGGCCCATATATTAAATGATATTATGAGGTTTGAATCTATTTGACACTTACCTTTATTTGTAAACTTTTATTTATATGCATGTTCATTTGTTGTTGGCTTTTTTGATGTAATTAATAAATAATTGCATTTATCAGGTTCCGGGTTTGTTCGAGGGAGATGAGTTTTCCGCTCTCATGACACAATGCAAAGAAGGTGCTCAACGAGAGGGTCTTATGCTCGATTCAAACGACGAATTGTATAAATGGTAAGTTGGTATAAATAAATACTGACTGACAATACAGTAACTTTTCCTAATTACAAAACCTGCAGTTTCATATTATAATAGTGATTAAAATGTATATTAAAACATACACAAAGTAACTCGGCTCAGTTGCTACTAAGGTAAGTTACTGGAACGGATTGGTAAGGGCAGATATTTATGGGATATTGTATCTGAGGTATTGGTTATTTTAATGCCATACTTAACTATTTCATTTCACCCGTATTCCATTCAACTTATATCGTATTTTATAATTTTTTCCTCTCAGGTTCACCGGTCAAGTGATGCGCAACCTACACGTAGTGTTCACCATGAATCCCTCTTCGGAGGGGCTGAAGGACCGCGCGGCCACCTCGCCCGCTCTCTTCAACAGATGCGTGCTCAACTGGTTCGGTGACTGGAGTGACGGGGCATTGTTCCAGGTACTGTTCTTGCAGTTGAAATAACCACTTCGTTTTAGTGTTATTAAATGTCAATAGATCATGGCATTTCTGTTAACAAATAATTATGCCTTAATGTATACATTACATACTGTATACATACTGGAGTGGCTATCATCCTAGTGATGATATAACTTTTTTACTAAAAAATAATAGGTTGCAATTAGATTTTATATCTCAAAGAACATAAAAAATTGGTTTTATACTAGTCATCTAAATGACTGTTAATAAAGCAATCCAATCTTCCTTTAATCTACCCAGATTTCCACGTGTACAATCACAAATTTTTATCTTTCAATCGGTCAATATCTCATTTCTTGATCTCCCATATACCAGGTGGGCAAAGAGTTTACGACGCGCATGGACCTGGAATCAGCGGAATATGTATCACCGTCCGACTTCCCCGCGGCGTGCGGGCTGGTGGGCGCGCGGCCCGGCCACCGCGACGCCGTCGTCAACGCATGCGTGTACGTGCACCAGACGCTGCATAGAGCGAACGCGCGACGCGCTAAGCGAGCTAACCGGACTATGGCTATCACGCCCAGGTAAGAAAATATGAATATGTAATGAGAAGAAAGTACACGTACTTAAAAAAAAATCTACTTTACAGTAGATAACAAAAAGGGGGGGAAGGGGTTGTATACGTTTGTAATGTACGTGGCCAGTATGTCGCAATTGTCAAAAAAATTACAACATTAATGTGTTAGGTAATGATTTTGTAATTTCTTTTTTTTTATAGCAATACCAATGTTTTCGAACATATACAAAGTATTGCTTTAATTTAATTTCAATATTAAATGTTATTACTGATTTTCAAAATTGACGTCGTTAGAAGGATAATGCAATACGAGATATTTAATTTACTTCCCAGGCATTACCTTGACTTTATCCAACAAATGGTGAAGCTTTACGCTGAGAAGCGAGCGGACTTGGAGGAACAGCAGCTGCACTTGAACGTCGGTCTCGGCAAGATCGCGGAGACCGTGGAGCAGGTCGAGGAGATGCAGAAAAGTCTTGCTGTCAAATCACAGGTATGTTTTGACTGATAACTAACAAGTCATTGGTTTCGAGTTGTTCATAGAGTAAAGATTTTCCAAGACTTTATTCAGACATCTGTGGTTCAGACTAATAAATTACTTTTACAGGTTACAAAGAGCCTTAAAATTTGAGTGCAGGCAAATGCATAATATTAGTATTACTAATGATAATTATTCTTCGAGTTTCGTTCTCGATATTAGCATAGCAATACTTGTAGTAGCCACGTACCGCCCGCCATTTCGCACTGAATTTTAGAGGTAGATAAAAAATAAAACATGAAATTATCAATTTTTGTAGGGTAGATTTATAAAACCTCACTTAGTTGGGGCGCTCTCCTCTTCGGTTCGTCATTCACGTTTCAGTGCTTCGCTGTTTCGCACGGGCGCAAAATTGTAGTTAAAAGTGAAATGCTTAAAATAAAGTTTAATAGTCATGAAGAATTCAATTACTTCTGTAAAAGAATAAAAAGTTTAGAACGAAAAATTTACCAAAGTAAAAGTGATCTGCAGTGTGTATCCTTGGATCCGTACAGGAAATCGTTGGATTGGATTGGATTGGATAGCGATTCATCAACGCTTGTAATTAGCAGGTAGGTGGATTCCAGTATTCAAACATTTATAGAATACAGCAAGTAACTTAAAATCATAACCCTACTTTAGTCGGTTAAAAAATTGCTTGCAAATGTAATTCGCAAGGAATTACGCAATTACGAAGCAGAAACAGAATATCTGTTATAATATATCAGTGAATATATGATTTTTATATGGATACCTTCAGGGATTCCTCTTTTTTTTCTCTCCATTACTAGCACGTGTTTTTTCGTATGAAAAATATATTACAATATTATTTAAATACCATATATAACTGGATTGCCCTTGGGGGGGCTTCCAAATAAATACCTGCTAATTAATTAAATACCTATTAATTAACCGGAATTACCTGTGGGGTTCTTCCATCGCTAGTAAATGTATTCCGTAAGGAATTTATCAATTTATATTGCAACATTATATAAATACAAACAATCGGGTTATCCTTTGAAGGATTCCAAATAAAAAAAGTACCTGTTAATTGCTAGTATATGTATTCTATAAGGGA
Source organism: Thymelicus acteon (assembly GCA_951805285.1). Classification (NCBI taxonomy): domain Eukaryota; kingdom Metazoa; phylum Arthropoda; class Insecta; order Lepidoptera; family Hesperiidae; genus Thymelicus; species Thymelicus acteon. Next base: position 7,206,906 of record OX638229.1, on the reverse strand, counting down.
TTGATATTGCAGTAGTGTACAAATACAAAACCTAATCGGGTTTTCTTTTGAAGCCCTTCTTATTTAGAAGGAAAGAAAAATAAAAAAGTACCTTCTAACAAGAATTACCTATAGGGTTCTTCCATCGCTAGTATGTACTAGTACTAGTATTCCGTAATGAATTTATATCGAAATAGTATATAAATACAAAACATAATCGGATTGTCCTTTGGGGACTCCTGTGGGGTTCACTGCTCGCATTACATTCGAATTAGTGTTACGCAGACAACTGCAACAAGAAGTACTCGCAATTCGGATCTACTTGTGGGGTATTTCCTCTGCATTGTACATGTATTCCATGAAGAATCCTCACAGTGTTACGCATACAACTGCAACAAGAAGTACTCGCAATTCGGATCTACTTGTGGGGTATTTCCTCTGCATTGTACATGTATTCCATAAAGAATCCTCACAGTGTTACGCAGACAACGGCAACAAGAAGTACTCGCAATTCGGATCTACTTGTGGGGTATTTCCTCTGCATTGTACATGTATTTCATGAAGAATCCTCGCCGTGTTACGCAGACAACTGCAACAAGAAGTACTCGCAATTAGGATCTACTTGTGGGGTATTTCCTCTGCATTGTACATGTATTCCATGAAGAATCCTCACCGTGTTACGCAGACAACTGTAACAAGAAGTACTCGTAATTTGGATCTACTTGTGGGGTATTTCCTCTGCATTGTACATGTGTTCCATGAAGAATCCTCACCGTGTGACGCAGACAATTGCAACAAGAAGTACTCGCAATTCGAATCTACTTGTGGGGTATTTCCACGACATTGTACATGTGTTCCAGAAAGTATCTTCACCGCATTATGCAGCTAATTAGCGTATATTCCATACGGAACTAATACTGCACGCTATTCGTTGAACAAAGTACTTGATAACTAGATCTACCTTTGGGGTTACTGTTTACTCAAACAAAAAAAATATACATATATATTTCTGAAGGAACTCACGTCACGCTGGACAACATACGGTGAACTGAAACAAGTACTTATTTATTCGCATGAAACTGCGAAGGATTTCTATTCAACGAGCAATAGCTGTATATTATTTATTTATTTATTTCACAATAAATGTAAACGTAACAGGTTCATTTAAACCCAACACCATTTACAATTTACACGAACCAAGGGGATTCTCTCGCCAACTGCAAATTGCATCTTAGTACTGCCAAAAACCTTCTTCGACGCGCGTGAGTATAGTAATATATTCAATTACCAGCAATAAAAGTCATACGGCCATGTGGCCATGCCCTTATGCTATATATACAGCATTATACGGGCCCACGTGTTACTCAAGTAGTCTCACTTTCTTTCTGCAGATATCGGGGTGACAATTGCACTACTTTCATCGATCTAGAACTTTGAAGTTCACCGGAGTGTTATCTCCGACGGTGAAGTAGTGTGAAGTTGTTATAACAATTATTATAATATCAACTTTTAAAAGTTTTTTGCTAACCGCACCACTGTTACGGTGGTACTGAATACCGACGGTGATACCTTAACAACAGTAGCTGTCTATTCCGTCGACAACGCGTTGGTGACGCCGTTTTTTTTTCGTGGCTTGTGAATTAAATTCCTCTTTGATCATAAGGTCTGCGATTCAATAACCAGCTAAGCCTGTCATCAGACCCTTAAGCAACAGTAACTTTTCAGTAATGTTTCCGACAACCGCCGTAAGGGGCGTAAAAATTGTTTGACCTGCTGATCTAACGATGCATGTGACTCTCGCACAAAGCCAGCCTAAAAACCGCCTAAAACTGTCAGCCGTAGACGTAAGTTCTAAATGGATATATAATAATAATAAAACTAAGAGATTTTATTTATCAAATCTATTGTTGATTCACGAAAGATTCTCTTATTGATAAATTCGGGAACATACCATTCTTATGTCATCGTGAAGCAATTGACATAAATGTATCTAATTATACAGTAACATCGCACATGTTCCAATAAAAAAGACAATAACAATTCAGACATTGAAATATAATGTAGTATGGATTTAATTAGACTGAAAGTAAACTAATAAATGTATGTGTACAAATTGATACCTATATGGGCATATGAAATTATGAGTACTAATTCCGAATTTCAAATTATATTTGAATATCTGAGGACAACTTAATTCAAGTTTTTATACACTCTTCTAAATTGATGTCATCAATTGTTCAGTTTCAGCCGAATTGAAGAGAATACTAAGCTACATCCTGTTTGTACACCATAGGTCCTGTACATACCGTTTGGCTTAGTACCTATAGCTAATATTTTCAACGGGTTTTTAACTTACTGAGGCGTACGGAATAGTTGTCTTTTTTCTACTTAATAATAATAAACAAACTTGAGTGAATTATTTCCTGGTTGGCCTGCCGGTCAATGATAATGAAATTACAAATAGTAGGTATACCACTGTATACCCCCTGTATATGTACGATTAATTGTATTATCCATTGCTTAATGTATTAGTTAATTTATTTGTTGCTTCATTAAAAGTAAAATTTTGAATATTGCGTATTTTTGAATATTTCCATGCTAGCGGACAATTGATTCATTTTTGCATACCAGGCTAGAGATACAAACATTTTCTATACATGCAAAACATACATGTATACCGCAGATTGTATAATTATACAATGTTATGCTCGTTATGTGCATGCCTCAACGACGGGGTTCCGCCTCCAAAGTAACCAGACATTATCACTATGACAACATTATACTCAACAAATGAGCGGTAAACTTTGCCATCGAGTGATGTTGTAAAATAAGACAAACAATAATGTATTTATTATTTATTTATTTCAACAAACAAGTACAATTGCATGCTTTACACGTCTGTCAAACTGCGAAGTAGTTTGTCGCCAGTAGTTCTCGTGGATTACAATATACGAGTACGTACTCTCAACGTACTTATTTTTTACTTACTTGTTTTTAATGTTGCAGGTGTCAGTTCTAGGACGGAGGTACACTTAGGGTATTGTGGTTTGATTTTATTATATTAAAGTCTTACGACTGCGTGGCTGCGGTCCGCCTATATATCTGTCATCCTATAAACTTAACAATGATATTGTTTCTTAATGGCCTCCACCCATATTTTTTTTTAACATTGAGTAATTTTATTTTAAGTATTATATGTATACTTAACTAATCACACTATCGTTACCGGATTGAAGTCCGGATATTGTTTCCCTTATAAAAACATCCCAACTGCTTACGCATAGTACTACATATGTGATGGAAAACAGTAGTTTGCGTATCGTCAATTCGCCACGAAAACAATTTTATCCTTACAATACTTTGTAATAGAATTTCTCTTATTGTTTCACACAAGTTTTAATTCTACAGATCATAAGGTTACCGCAGTTCACCCAGGTCCTTGGTAATTGGTCAAATCAGTCTAGACAAATAAGGATTATATTTTATATATATTTTTCTATAGAAAATATTTTCATTGCGGCCTACTACTTAAATACTAATTAATTTGGAACATAATAATATCCAATGTTATTCAATTTAGTATTTTTTACAGCACATATATTTCATGTGATTTTCGGCCGCAAAACTCTAAAAGAAGTCAATACATTGATTTCGTTTTTTATACAAGACTGGTGGATGCTCTGTGTGTTCTATTACACTTGTGTTAACAATCTGTTCAAATTGTTGTATGGGAAAAATGGAAAACCTACTTTTTTGATTTTAGTGGCCTCAAACCACTTTCGGATTATTGCCTTTCAAATGAAACCATTTTAAGACATATCAGTTGGATGGTTTCACAGTCTATAGAATACATCCGTACAAACGTTTTGTTTTTATATACATTATAGATAGATAATGTTTTAATTAAAACAGTGTTTTTATAGAAACTTTTAATTCTACTTACAGGTTTGGAATTAATTGTGGTTGGCGACATAGTTGCTGCTTTCGTTGCTACACTCGCGGTAGTAGTGTAACCAAAAGCTACAAAAAAAAATTGGATCTTTCGGGAAAGAACAAATTTCAGTCAACACAATTATCATAAAATTACTTACTCTCTTAGTACTTTCAAGGGTTACATAAAAAGGATACCATATATATTATCGATCATATTGCCAAATCTATATTTACTTCATTTAAGTAATTTACTTATTATCCTTAAATATTTTAATGAATATTTTACATAAAAATTTCAGAATTCAGTGGATATTCCACTTTATTCGGTTAACATTACACTCGTCATGTTCATAGCAAATACAGTTAACTACTTATCAGTAGCATAATTACCGAGTGTGTTATATATACGGTATTACATAGGTATATACTGTTGTCACCAATATATTGTTCAATAGATTGAAATTAAAGAGAAAAATATTGCTATCATATTACAATTAAAAATAATATAATATCATTAGTTTCACGACTACCTTCTCTAAACGTCTACAAGTATTGCTATGCTAATATCGAGAACGAAACTCGAAGAATAATTGATGATTAAACGAACTTACCTGTAAGTGAAGTTCAATCCCAATTATTCGAGAGCTTCGTTCGAAGATATTAGCATCCCTCCCTCCCTAGTGTAAATGTCATATACACTACACCCCTAGTCGTGAAACATGAAACAGCTCAGCAAATCTCTGAACTGAATGACGAACCGAAGAGGAGAGCGCCCCAACTAAGTGAGGTTTTATAAATCTACCCTACAAAAATTGATAATTTCATGTTTTATTTTTTATCTACCTCTAAAATTCAGTGCGAAATGGCGGGCGGTACGTGGCTACTACAAGTATTGCTATGCTAATATCTTCGAACGAAGCTCTCGAATAATTGGGATTGAACTTCACTTACAGGTAAGTTCGTTTAATCATCAAATATTAATACTAATACTCAACTAATTTATAGGAACTACAACATAAGAACGAAGCCGCCAATGCAAAACTTCGGCAAATGGTAAAAGATCAGCAGGAAGCTGAGAAGAAGAAAGTGGAAAGTCAGGAAATTCAGGTATCATATTATACGAGAACATTTACTGCTATAGCCTTACCATAAGTTTCTTTACTAAATCTTTTTATTCGTTTATATAAACTTAGGTCGCTCTGGAGAAACAAACGAAGGAAATCGAAGCCAAACGAAGAGACGTAATGGCTGATTTGGCTCAGGTGGAGCCCGCCGTCATCGAAGCGCAAAACGGTTCGAATTTTATATTTTAATTGCAAAAAAAAAAACATATTGGATAACATTTCACATCACTATTATAACGTACTATACGTTAAGAAGTATTTCATATAAATTGCATTGAATCCCCGCTAAAGGTCACTGCGACGACTTTTCATGCCTAAAGTTTGAACTTGATCAACTGTGTAAAAGATTTTTAATTGGTAAAAAATTAAAATGTTTTACAAAATATTTTTTCCATCATAATTATACAAAGTTGATCAAGTAAGTAGTTTGGATATTACAAAGATGCCTATTTCAAATAAGTGTGTAGTGAAATTAACTTAATATGTAATTAATGTGTGTTAATACTTCGCAGTTGAATTGTGTAACTTACATGCGTTAGAGGCAAGCAACAGTTCAAAATACGGTCATTATTCTAGCTAGACTATAATTAAGTATGACTGACTGACCAATCGTAACATTAAAATTAAAAATTAAAAAGTACTATTGGAAAACATATGCGGCTTAGGTAGATTTTGTAATTGCTCTTGTAAAAATCTTCAAAATCGAAACAACATCGGAACTTAGAAGGGGTGATTAACAACGATTCTAAGGGCCACAAAAGGGGCATTAATACAATTATTAAACGTGGAGATGATTGCAAACGGCAGCGGTGCGTTCAATCAAAAAGCAACAGCTGGTGGAAGTGCGCTCCATGGCGAACCCGCCCTCGGTGGTGAAGATGGCGCTAGAGTCGATCTGCACGCTGCTCGGGGAGAAGAGCGACACGTGGAAGGGCATCCGCTCCGCCGTCATGAAGGACAACTTCATATCCACTATAGTTAACTTCGAGACTGAGAACATCACGTTAGTGTTGTCCCGCTTACGCACGGGGGTGCGCGTCGGTTTGTCTCGTACTGGTGGAACTAAACACAGCCAAATGACCACAAGCGTGTCAATGTTAATATTTTTACTCAAATACACTTTAATGCTGATATAATAATATCACGTACGGAGTTAATGACTGATTGACAAACATGATAACATCAACCTTTCGTTTTGACCGAAACAACCAAATTGAATCATGTAAATATATTAGGAGAATGATTCAATATGTAGTCTGAATTCCTGCTTGACTTTCTATGTCTTTGAATAAACCTGAATCAATTTGCTTGATCTGTAAAATGTATGTCAGCATTACACACGTCTTGTCCTGTTCCTTGTAAAGTACGTGATATGTTAGCTCCTGTATCGACAAACCGATGTGAAACCTCCGGAGATAAAAATAGTTTTTATACTTTTTAATGTTTCAAAATAATTATGGAATGAACAATTACCGTAGATAGCAAGCGTTCGTTGTAATATTAACTATACTTCTCAGTCTATTTATTGGCAAAAACATTTTAGTGTACTTAGTGCATTGAACATGATTGTGATTCGAATATGACTCGTTGTAACCTCGTATTTTTTCTAAGCTCTATATTGTATTTAATCGTTAGTCAGTTTTTATTTCTTCACTGTAATGAATGAACTGTTTTACATTTCCTTAGTTGACGGAACTCGATATTGTAAATACGCTAAGCTTGCTCGCATATGTGACTGTTGTTATTAATGTGGATTACTTAACGCTACGATCACTACGTGTAATGTATACGGCATCTTCGTAAGGCACAATAATAACCCGAAAACGTTCGTATGTGACTAACATCGCTAAGCATCGTCTCGACGAGACCATTAACCAAAATTCTCTTTCAGTCGGTAATCGTGCGCGCGCGCACTCCAATCGGTTTACAATAACGCCAGCCGCATGTGACACAGTTAGCTAAACGCCTTTTTTGTTTCTCTCTTATTGTACTCTGTCGCTCTCGCTGGGTGGGTGGCGGCGACGGAACACTGCAACTGCCGCGTCTATATGCAGCGGTGAAGTCTATAAAGAAGCAGCATTTGGTGGAGGTGCGGTCGATGGGCAACCCGCCGGCCATCGTGAAGGTGGCGCTGGAGTCCATCTGCCTGCTGCTGGGCGAGAACGCCACCGACTGGAAGGCCATCCGCGCCGTCATCATGCGCGAGAATTTCATCAACAGCATCGTCTCCAACTTCTCCACCGAGGACATCACGTGAGCACCGCCGCTTCTTCAAACAAACCACCCTCCCCGACCTAGAACATTTACCACATGTAACACCACCGACGCTAATACCACTCTATTGTTATATACAGTCGGCTAGGACACCCATTACTCTCAACTTGTATATTTTACGCTTTATACACTTAATACAAAGCAACTTAAGTTGTCAAATTTGATGCATTTGATACATGTTCTTAGACCCTCGCTCCCCTACCCACCCTTTATATCCCGTCTCCTCAATCCTATTTTGGTTTTCGGTGTTGGTCTTAACAAAGTGATATCACTCGTTTGATACAACAGAATGTGCACGGAATGAACTAGTTGATACATTTTACAACGACAAATCTCTCGAGGGTATCACTTATTTATCCATTACACATTGGAGTGCGTTTTTTGGTTGCCAGTTGTATTGCATCGTGACTGTGTGGGTTGCTGAAGCGTGCTTTTGCATGGTGAATGTTTCGCAATTTTCTGTAGAATAATGAAATCTGAGTTCGTTTTGTATTTGTCTACTTTTGTTTTAAGGGAAAAAATATTTGATTGCAAATATGATGAAACCGTAAAAGAGATTAACAATAATCCTTCTTAGGTAATAATAGAACACAATAAATGACTCATCACAACAATATGTCAGATACTAATTTGTCAGCATAGTTTTGGTCATTTTACTAATTGACATAAGAAAATAAAAGCATATATAGGAGAGAAATCTAACTAAAAATTGAAACTATTTACATTTAAATTTGCAAAGAGAAGAATAGCATTGGGAAAATTTTAATTATATTTTATGGACTGCAAATATTTATTTACCCTTCTGTGGCAATATCTTAAGGCGCGGTGTGATCTCAATATTCACAATACTGGGTTTCTTTGAAGCTCGAGTACGAGGAAACCCAATGAAAATATCGCACGCAAAAAATACAGAACATAGAAAAAGGTCTAAAGAAAAATGTTAACCGAATAGAATATTAAATAGTTGTTTAATATTTCCAATAAAAAATCGCAATTTGCTATACAAAAATAAACTTTAGCGTCGAAATTCTCTGTATTTTTAGCCGTAACAACATATTTTTTTGAGAGTATAATGGGTATATAGTTTTATTTAAAACTTTAACCGGACAGAAATTGAATTTAATGTGTATATTCTGAATTATCTAAGGAAAACCCTCAAATTAAATGTTTATTCGCAGTCTAGTTACATTGTTACCAAAAATATGCTTTGCAATTTTGAACCCTATTCAGCGTCACGTAAATGTAACATTAGATTAGCGCTGATATGCGGTTGTGTGAGTGAAATCAACGTTTTTAAATCGTAGTCATACCGCGCCTTAAATAGATTTTTTTATATTTATGTGCTATGAACTGGTCATTTTAGGAGGATTATTGAAGTGATATGTGAGACAGATTTCATGTTGCATGTTAAGTATCTTGCAAGTGTTATGTTGACAGATTGGTAGACTATGGAGCTATGGCGCATTATATAATGATAATGCATTGATTTAAGTAATAATTACGTCTATTATCGTAAGTATTTCATACGGGTTGGTCAAAGGTAATATATTAAATTAACACTTAACTATTTAATACTTTAACTTATCCCGTAGCACAAATAGATGCACAATCATTGTGCACAATCTCTACAATAGTTTAAGCCAATAAAAGGGCATATTATTTATGATATGTAATATATTTATGAATATTTAATAATATACTAGGTAAACCGTCCAATTGCATGAATGTATTTGCCAATAAATAATGTCCGTCCAAAACTTGTCTTCAAAGCAGCAGTTGAAAATCACTACAGAAAGTGAGTCAACGAGCTAATCAGATATTTTGTGTTTTTTTCTTCTGTTTGTTTGCTATCTACAATGTCTTTCGTCCAAGTTGGAAGGCATCGTCATTCTGATGATGTAACAAACTTGAAGAGACATTGTTTTTTTTTTATTTTTTGCTATATTGTGTTGGTAAGTGACGTCCGCTGGATTGGAATGTCATCAAATAAAATCATGGGAAATATAAAAGATAAGCGTGGTGATGTGTGCATGAAAAAGATGACACAGGTCCTGGGTGATATGTCTGTTATGATGGTATGGTATATTGGTTTCACTTAAGCACATTAGTATCATATTTTGATTAGTTTACTAAGAACAAATATTAATATAATTTTCGTGTGTGGTCAGTGACGATGTTCGTGAGAAAATGAAGACGCGATACCTCAGCAACCCGGATTACAACTTCGAGAAGGTTAACAGAGCTAGTATGGCTTGTGGTCCCATGGTCAAGTGGGCTATTGCACAGGTATTGTAACTTAATATTGCGTATACTCTATAGCATTCGTCATAAATATGAGCCTAATGAGCCTTTTAGGAATAATGATGTCATTATGAATACTTTTTTTGCAGTACTCCAGTTTAAACCTTAATTTAATAACCAAAAAATACAAATTTTCTTACCAATTTTTTAACCAGAAAAAAAGAAATTTATTTACCATAATTAAAAGGAAGCCGTATTACGTCTAGATCTAACGTCTGAACGTGTAACTTTCCTAACGTCTCATATCTGAACGCCCTCTAACCCTCCAGATAGAGTACGCGGACATGTTGAAGCGCGTGGAGCCGCTGCGCAACGAGCTCAAGGCCCTGGAAGACCAGGCGCAGACTAACGTGACAGCTGGCAACGAGGTGCGCGAGCTGATCGCGCAGCTCGAGAAGTCTATCGCTTCTTACAAGGAAGAGTATGCCCAGCTCATCAGCCAGGCACAGGCCATCAAGACTGACCTTGAGAATGTACAGGCTAAGGTGAATGAGCTTCCTTCCTATATGTATATGGTTGTTAACCGCGGTGCGTAAACCCTGTCCACAAATCTTAGAGACTAAACTGACAACCACTAATGTCAAAGTTCGAAATAATGATTCCAGCAAAATTTGTGCGATCTACTTTTCCGGTTTTTTGAATCGTAAACTATGTCGTAAGAATAGTGACATATTAGAAGAGACACTCATATCTACCTAGATATTTAGTATTCGGTTAAATAGTATAAAATTAACTGTATACCGAATGTAACCATAACCAAATACTCGTTCTCGTAAGCAGAATAACTTTTAAATTCTGTTTGTAAGGGTAAATATATTATGGATATTATGTATGGCAATGATTGCTAAAACTTATTTTAATACTAGTTTTAGGGACTCTTCAATAATAATACAAATAGTCGATCCACCATAAAAGCTGCGAATATTTTTCCGATTTACTTTCCAGCTTATGGTTATCACTATTTAATTTGCACCCGAAACTGGTCACCCATGAAACGTCAATTTAGTCTCTAAGATTTGTGGACGGACTTTACTATAATTTCAGTACTTGAATTGAGACGAGAATGTTATCCATTGTCTGTAAACTTGTTGTTTTTTTGTATGTTTATATTTTATTGTTAGACATTTGACTTTAACTTAATAGTTAGTTGACTACAAATCTTTACAGCAACCTTGTATTTGGCTGGGGCCAGTAACTTTGCAAGCAAAGTGTGCCATCTCTTCCTAGAATTCCGAACAGTCCTTTAACTTGCTCAAACAGGACTAGATTATGAGTAATAGGTGTCTGACTCATTTTGAGCCCGCTTGACATAGTTAAAAGTTTTAAAAACATCCCTAACTTACATTGTTTCAATGCCTTCCTAGGTCGATCGGTCCATAGCCCTGCTAAAGAGCCTGGTGATCGAGCGCGAGCGCTGGGAATCCAGCTCGGAGACGTTCCGCTCGCAGATGAGCACCATCGTGGGCGACGTGCTGCTGTCCGCCGCTTTCATCGCGTACGGGGGATACTTCGACCAGCATGTGAGATTACTACTTAATTATATTATGAGATACGAAGTCACTATTTCTTTAACAATTTCTTTTGTAATTGAATCCAGAAATATTTTTGAACTAGGGATGTAACGATATGTATTTCTGCCAATACGATACCAATACCGATATTAAATTTGTAATAAATAATCTGCGATACCGATACCGATATCGATGGCTTAGTAGATATAAATCAAAATTTACTTATTAAATGCATAAAAGTTACTATATATACGTATATTTAATAGCAAATCGACATTGTGAAGGGTGTAAAGTGAGAAATAAAAATAAACACATAAATTAATAAAATGCCAAATTAAAATTTAAAGAAACATTTATTGAGGTAAGTATATGAAATATTATCAAGCAATCAAAGTGATGATTAAATCATTGTGCAAAATAACCAATTTTTTGTTAAGGAAACAAAGTTTATTCAAATTATTAGCAGATAATGTAATCTGTTACTCAAATAATTTTGTATGAGGCCTGCAGTTGAAAAAATTTATTTCGCGCGCTTTTCAAACTGTTTGATAACAGTTGTATTATAATCGGCGATACCGATATATCGGTATCGGAATTGTTACATCCCTATTTTGAAACTTCAATATCAATTTGATTTTTATTCAGTGCCATACCCTTTTAGTCCATAACACACACATCTTTATTACGTTACGTTTGTTACAACAGTACCGTCAGAACCTGTTCTCAACGTGGACGGCGCACCTAGCAGCAGCGAACATCAAGTTCCGCGCGGACATCGCGCGCACGGAGTACCTCAGCAACCCCGACGAGCGGCTCCGCTGGCAGGCCAACGCGCTGCCCACCGACGAGCTGTGCGTTGAGAACGCTATCATGCTCAAGGTTGGTGTTGGAGCATTTGTGGATGTAGAAATTGAAGATTTAATTTTATTTCAAGACTAATATTTAAAAAAAAAAAGTTTATCGTTAAGTAAAGCCACATTTGCTTCGAATAGGTGGAATAGGTATCTATTTAATCTTATTACACTGTCGAAATAAATCCAGGCAATGTGGGCCAAGATAGTTGGAATTAAAGGTATTAAAAAATTAAATAGAATATCTTGGTCAAAATCCTATTTTTTACCGCTAATGTTGTTTAAAATATAAACTACCCTACTTTTTGTTTACAGCGCTTCAACAGATATCCTCTAATCATAGACCCGTCGGGTCAAGCCACAGAGTTCATAATGCGCGAGTTCAAGGAGCGCAAAATCACGAAGACATCGTTCTTAGACGACTCCTTCAGAAAGAACTTGGAGTCTGCGCTCCGGTTCGGCAACCCACTGCTTGTGCAGGTCAGATTAATATTATGAATTATATGTAGATTAAAATTTAAATATAAATTGTATGCTCCACAAAATTTTCATGTCTTTCAATTATTATTATTTTAAAGACGAACTATTACATTTTATTTATTGGTATCTATAATGTGTTGGTAAATAAAATACGTGATTGCAGGATGTTGAAAACTACGACCCGATCTTAAACCCCGTGTTGAATCGCGAGCTGCGGCGCACCGGCGGCCGCGTGCTCATCACGCTCGGCGACCAGGACATCGATCTTAGCCCCTCTTTCGTTATATTCCTCAGTACCAGGTACATCTATCCCTCGAGACCAGTTTTTGATATTGCATTTGTGCAACTTTTTAGGTAGCAACGGTGCGTTCGTAATTCGTATTAGCACCAGATGGATTTTTTATTGTTATTTTACGTATTATGATAACAATGATACAAAATATTCACAGCTACGATCCCGATCTCCTCCATAGAACCGGAGATAGTGAGTTCAAATCCCATCGGGGTTGATGTGACATTTTCTTTTATTAAAATCTTTACCTTCGGGTGTATCGTTTAACAAAGACAAATATGGTTAAATGGAAAAGGAAAGTAATCGTTAACCGCATTAAATCATAAGAACGTTATGGGAGCCCACATTAACCTTTTTAATATATCGTCAGGGACCCAACAGTGGAGTTCCCGCCGGACATGTGTTCGCGCGTGACGTTCGTCAACTTCACGGTGACGCGGTCGTCGCTGCAGTCGCAGTGCCTGCACCGCGTGCTCAAGGCCGAGCGCCCCGACATCGACACCAAGCGATCTGACTTACTAAAGTTGCAAGGTATGATGACGATGTAAATATTAAACAATGTTTTAATATTTATCGTCTTTTTTATATCATTTTTTTTCGACTTAACTGTTGTCTTTGACCTCATCGGCCCTTACAGCTTCACACGGACAAAGAAGCGAGCTTGGAAAGGCTCAGCCGACCCGCCATCTTTCTACTGCTACTATTACACCTACACAATATCTTGCTTTCTTTTACATCACTTGCCCGTCGCTTCTGATTATCCAGCAGCTTCTATCTTCAAAAAAGGCTTCATTTAATCAATTTCTGTGCATTATTGTTTATAGGTATTTAACGAACCTGTGACAAAAAAAAACTAAATTTCACATAATGCGTTACGTTTTACGTGTGTATGTTAAACAACGGTTTCCTAAACCCAGGTGAATTCCATTTGCGGCTGCGACAGCTGGAAAAGTCGTTACTGCAAGCGCTGAACGACGCCAAGGGCAAGATTCTCGATGACGACTCCGTCATCGCCACCCTAGAGACATTGAAGAAGGAAGCCGACGACATCGGACATAAGGTACGTGACGACATAGTTGTTCATTGTAGTATTGCATTGCAAAAAATCTACTTATGTACCTAACTATAGATCGATAAAAACATCTATATCTTACCGCTCATTTACACGCGCGTGTCGCGGACCGTCTCGTGGCGCGTCCGTAAGCCACGCCCCCTACGCGCGTGTGAACACCGCGCGAGCGCTCGCGCGAGCCCCTTTGGCGCGCGCCTACAAAACCGCTCCCGACGCGAGCCCTGCGAGCGCGAGACGCGCCGCGGTCTGGTCCGCGAGCGCCCTGTTCACACGCGCGCGTATGCGCGCGTCTCGCGGATTGTCTCGTGGCTCGCGCGCGCGTGTAAATGGGGTATTACTTTTTGTGTGGAGATGAATTAAAAGTTATTGTATTACATCAACATCCTGATTTGAATGATTTATTTACAGGTTGAAGAAACTGACAAAGTTATTGCTGAAATTGAAACAGTCAGCCAGCAGTATCTACCGTTGTCTCAGGTAAGGGTTACGGTGTTTGTAGAAAAGGGTGTAAGTACATATATAGTACATATAGTTTTGGGAACTTTGTGTCAAGTTATAAAACCAAATTAGGTTTGGACTGACACTTATGTAACATTTTGTCAATCTGTAACACAAAGTTATAGTCTCGTGTAGAGAAGTGATTGATTAGTGTAAATAAATGGTTTTTTTTTTTATTATAAACATTTTTTTTCTTATTTTCCTACAGGCATGCAGTAGCATCTATTTTACTATGGAGTCGCTGAACCAAGTCCACTTCCTCTACCAGTACTCCCTCAAGATGTTCCTCGATATATTCAGCTCGGTGCTGGTGTTCCCGTCGCTGAACGGCGTCACCGACTACACGGCCAGACTTAAAATCATCACTGAGGAGTTGTTCGCGGTGAGAGACAATACAAACATACTTTAATATATTATTAAAATATGAAGTACAAAGACTTTTTGTTCTTACTTTTGAAGTCATTTGTGACTGCGTGCGTTCCTCGAGCACATATTGTCTGAAGTTATACTTTTTATATAAATTGTAAATTAATTCTTAACTACAATCCCACCTGATGCTAATTGGTAATCTAGCTTACTAACTTTTTAATAGCGTAAATTCACTCTGGACATTATAATCGAACTCCCGTTAAATTCGTTCAACTCGGGCATCTTATTTCAATCTGATTGTTCAATCCTTCACGGTACTCATGATAGATGACGAAGCAAATCTCGTCTGTTGTCTCTCTATATTGTGGTGGTACGGTTGTGTGTACAGGCGGTGTACGAGCGCGTGGCCCGCGGCATGCTGCACACGGACCGGCTGACGTTCGCGCTGCTGCTGTGCCGCATCCGGCTGAAGGGCGCGGGCGCGGAGGACACGCTGGAGCGGCAGTTCGCCGTGTTCCTGCGCGGCCGCGAGGGGTTCGTGCCGTCCAGCGCGCCGCTCGAGCCTCTGTCGCAGGCGCAGCACGAGGCCGCTGCTAGGCTCAGCTCTAGGTGAGTGCACATTGTAGGTTAGGAGAACAAGGTACGCGCGAAAAACATAAGCTCTTGCAGTCGTGTAAAAAGGCGGAATAGGAAATATTTTAAACTAAATGAAAAAATACATGATTGTGAGCATACATTGTTGTAATGCAAACACTGTGAAGTTGTAAAAACAGGCTTTTCTTTTTAATCAAATGCAAGCGTTTGTAATTTTGGCAAAGTATGTTTCTAGTTTCAATAGTGCAAGTACGTAATTTAAAAACTTTTATCTTTTCGGTCATTCGAAGGATAATTTGTTAATTTTCACTGTCAGTATGTATTATATAATTGTTAACTGCTGTATTATAGGTATTTGTTAAAAAAAAATTGTAAGTTTTGAGACAGTTTAAAACTAAAATTTGTACGTTTCCCAAATAAAAAAATAAGAACATTTGTATGAAACGTGCCAACGAGTCCACAACATGTGTTTACGCTCCAGACTGGTGGTGTTCCGCAACCTGTTGGACAAGGCGGCGGCGCTGCCCGAGCTGGCGGCGTGGCTGGCGCAGGCGGCGCCCGAGCAGTGCGTGCCGACGCTGTGGGACGCCGACCCCGCCGCGCCGCCCGCGCCGCACACGCTCGCTTGCTACCGGCTGCTGCTGATACAGGTCACTACACCAATCACTAGCGGCCGGCCCGCGGCTTGCCAATTACCAATTCTCTAACAGTTTCATCGAAAATTTAGATTCTTATATTTTATGTTAAACATATTTTGGCATAATAATTATCCTTATATTAATTATTATAATTTTTGAATCTATATCGAAAAGTCACCCCTAAAAAAGTAATATATAAGGTAAAAATTTGTAAGAATAGTTATTTATAAAAATAAATTTCGTTTCACTTACTTAACCTAGTTTGAAAAACGACCAGAATTTTTGAAATTTCATCTCTTAAAACAGTAAAGTAGACATATATCTTTCTTTAACACTTCCCACGTGGCAGTCCACTATTAGACCAAAGCACTATCAATAAACATTTAACTCGTGTACACCAGGCGTTCAGACCGGACCGCGTGATAGCGGCGGCGACGCAGCTGGTGACGGCGGTGCTGGGCGCGGGCTTCATGGCCAAGGCGGAGACGGAGTTCGACCTGGCCGCCGTCACCGAGTCGCAGCTCAACGCGACCACGCCCGCGCTGCTCTGCTCCGTGCCCGGCTACGACGCTAGCGGTATGACGGCGAGCATTGTTACTATCGACGGTTGAGAATCAATAATGTCTATATAAAAAATCAACTTTACAGGAGATAAAAAGCAATTAATAAAGGGGTTTTCTTATTTATTTATATATTACTAGCTGACCGGGCAAACATTCTGCCAAAAATTTTGTAAGGGTAGGGGGATGAAAAATAGATGTTGTCCGATTCTCAACCCTAGCCGATATGCACGCAAAGATTTACGAAAATCGGTTGAGCCGTTTCGGAGGAGTTCAACTTCTAACACCGTGACACGAGAATTTTATATATTAGATATATTATAAACTTTTTTATACATTTCATTGATTCTTAACCGTCGTTTTTTTTTCTATTATATATAATATGGCCATGGTGACTATTTAATATCAAATGGCTTAGTTCCATAAAAAATGTAAATTATTCATGTGGCTAATTAATGCACGTAATATTTAGATACCACTGCGAAGAAAGAAATGACGAAAGAAACTCCAAAGCACACTTTTTAAATTACTACAATACCATAATACACAAATTTGTAATCTTTGCAGGAATAAATTATTTTATATTTTTTTTTACTTAGGTCGTGTTGATGACATGGCTACCGAGTTAAACAAGCCCTTGTCAAGTATCGCCATCGGATCCGCGGAAGGTTTCAACCAGGCCGAGCGCGCTATCAACACAGCTTGCAAAACTGGACGGTAAGAAACTTACGGATCAATTAAATAATATAATACGTATTACTGTTTGGCAAGTATTGTCAGATGATTCCTAAATTTTATCTATCCCTTTTTCCCGGGTTAAATATCATACTATTAAATGTTGTTACAATCCTTGTACGATAAACTATAGGTAGGATCTAAAACTAGGTACTGCCTGTTAATCCTTTGCTTGTGGTGTATAAACAATAAAATGTAACCAAGTACGTTGCTAAAAGAGCGCTGGCCACTAGAGCGTCGCACATTTAATCCTCCTCTGGCCCAGACCATTAAACATGCTAACGTCCATCCCGTGGTATCGCCAACAGCTGGGTGATGCTGAAGAACGTGCACCTGGCGCCCGTGTGGCTGGTGCAACTGGAGAAGAAGCTGCACTCGCTGCAGCCGCACCCGTCCTTCCGGCTGTTCCTCACCACCGAGATCAGCCCCAAGCTGCCCGTCAACTTGCTACGGGCTGGACGCGTGCTCGTGTTCGAACCGCCGCCGGGTATACGGGCTAACTTGCTCAGGACGTTCGCCACTGTTAGTACACTTTTTTAAGGAAATAGCCGACAAACAAGCTGACGATCTACTTGATGGTAAGTGGTTGTCGTCGTCCATGGACATCAGCGACACAAATGACATCACGGATGCGTTGCCGGCTGAGATAAACAGAAAAAAAGGAAAGAAAGTAGTAAGCATATTTTCTTGAATTTTTATACAGACTAAAAGGGTGACTTGTCACCGTTTCCTATGCACATGAGAATAGGAGTCAAAATTCAAGTAGAGGTTAGCCACGTGGAACTTCAGTTTTTGATTGTGTAATACAGACAGTGTGTACGCGTTACTTGTACAGGTATACACTATGCAGTTGACCGACTTTAATATAAAGAGCAAACGTCTATCCACAGGTACCGGCCGCGCGCATGATGAAACCTCCGTCGGAGCGTGCCCGACTTTACTTCTTGCTCGCCTGGTTCCATGGTACGTAAACAGAGCATATACATTACTTGATTTTTTTATTTTTAACCCCCGACGCATAAAGAGGGGAAAAAGGGGAATACACTGTAAACCAGCAGCTGTGGTTCTTAGTTGTTTCATGGTACAGGCTAAAGGTAGTCCTTTTCGTCAGGTAACATGGTACCCACAAAATAGTTTGTTTTATCGCAATAATTTTGTAAGGTTACATATTGTTAGTACTTTTTTTGTTATAACCTTATAAGATTCTTATAATTTTGACGTGTCTGTGTGCCCCTAAACGAATGTACCGATTATGATGCGGTTTTTTTATATGAAACCTGAAATGATCGAGAAGCTCTTAGCTATGTTAGTGTAAAAAAAGCTGTTGAGGGTTTTTTTTTAATTCTAAAATGTATAGAAATGTATAGTTATTACATGATGTGATTTTAACACAGGTATTATGCTAACGTGTCGGTGTTTGATAACGATACATGTATGTCCAGGCATAGTCCAAGAGCGTCTCCGCTACGTGCCGCTGGGCTGGGCCAAGTACTACGAGTTCAACGAGTCGGACCTGCGCGTCGCGTGCGACACGCTCGACACCTGGATCGACACCACCGCTATGGTGAGACTACTGCTTTGTGTTTGTTTTGTTTCATTTTTTTCGTAGCTTTTTGGTATTCTTTGTTTTTGATTTTGTAAAAGAGAACCACTGAATAATAATAAAATGTGACCATTAGAATAGAACAGGGTTTCTCTAAGTGCGGTACGCGAACCCCTACGGGTTCGCCATTCGACGGCAGGGGGTTCGCGACAAGATTTACGTAATGGTGGCTTGATAATTGGCAGGCACGTGCGGCACACATGGTGGTGGCCTAGTCTTGTGTAGTTCATGAACGATGAACGATTAGGAAACGTTTCGTAGTGTTGAACTTCGTTTGTTCGAACGGCACGGTCTTGTTATTATCTATGTTCGTTAGGCACTATAAGTAATTTTCAAGTTTTAGTTATACAGCTGTTAAAACCGTTTATGGCGACAATGGCACTTTATTTGTTACCTTTTTTGAAATAAAAACCTTATTTTCGTCAACTGTCAATTTTATTATTTTCTTTGGGGGAGGGGGGTTTAAGAGGTTCGCTGTCACCTGGAAACTTTAACAGGGGTTCGTAGAGCCGAAAGTTAGAGAAACCCTGGAATAGAACATAAAGACATCACAAATCTTTGAATATTTATCAACTTTTTTATTCATTTTCTAACTGCGAGAACACCTTTACAACAGTAAATCATAAAACCCTGGGATAGAAAAAAAATCACCGCCTCATGTGAAGATTATCAGGTCAAAAAGGAGTTGCTTCACATTACAACAACAACGTCAATGTCATTTTTTTCGTTCATAATAACATCACGTATTCTCTCCTCAGGGCCGCACCAACTTACCCCCGGAGAAGGTCCCGTGGGAGGCGCTGGTGACGCTACTCTCGCAGTGCATCTACGGCGGCAAGATCGACAACACGTTCGACCAGCGGCTGCTGCACTCCTTCCTCTGCAAGCTGTTCACGCCGCGCTCCTTCGAGGCGGACTTCGCACTCGTCGCCAACGTTGACGGGGTATGTAGTATTTGGACTTTGTATTCTAGGTCAGCGTACTGCGGACCTACTTTTGTCGTAAGTTCTTGTTTGTTATGTGTTAATAGCAATTATAAGTAGTTTACCCATAGCCAAAAAAAACTGATTTGCCCAATCTATAGGCCAAAAGCTGCCTACATCATGTATCTAGGGAAGCTAATAGTGTAAATCGAAAATAAACTCCTTTGTTCGCATGCTATAGTAATGGTAAATAAGTTTCTAATTATGTATTATCTACCTAACACAGCGAAGTAGTAATTTATTGAATAATTAACTGTGCCCAGGCTACAGGCAACCAACGCCACATAACGATGCCGGACGGCAACCGCCGAGATCATTTCCTGAAGTGGATCGAGGAGCTGTCGGACAGACAGACGCCTTCGTGGCTCGGACTGCCCAATAATGCTGAGAAGGTACTGTGTAACACTATAATTATACAATTTAATTTTGCAAGATACTATTTGAATCCGAACAAGCAGGATTCCGAAAAGGCTACAGCACCATAGACCATATACACACACTGCGGCAGATTATACAAAAGACCGAGGAGTATAATCTGCCGTTGTGTGTTGCCTATGTGGACTATGAGAAAGCCTTCGATTCTATCGAGACCTGGGCGGTACTAAATTCTCTCCAGCGGTGCCGGATCGACTACCGGTATATCGAGGTGTTGAAGTGTTTGTACTCATCTGCCACCATGTCCGTCAGAGTACACGACACAGCAACGAACCCCATCCAACTGCAGAGAGGTGTCAGGCAAGGGGATGTCATATCCCCAAAGCTGTTCACCGCTGCGTTGGAAGACGTGTTCAAGCTGATGGAGTGGAAACGACGTGGCATGGAGTGAAAACATCAATGGCGAATACATCACACACCTGCGATATGCCGATGATATAGTCATCCTGGCGAGTTCCCTGGAAGAACTTGGTACAATGCTCGGGGACTTGAACAGCGCCTCACAACGGGTGGGTCTTAAGATGAACATGGACAAGACGAAAATCATGTCGAATGTCCATGTCACACCCGTACCGGTTGTTGTTGACGGCGCTGCTCTTGAAGTTGTAGACGAATACAATTACCTGGGACAAGTGATCCAGATGGGTAAGTCCAACTTCGAGAAAGAAGTCACTCGTAGAATCCAACTCGGATGGGCTGCGTTCGGGAAACTGCGTCATATCTTGTCGTCCAAAACACTACCTCAGTGCCTGAAGTCGAAGGTGTTCGAGCAGTGTGTGTTGCCAGTGATGATATACGGATCCGAGACGTGGTGCTTTACTGTTGGCCTGATCCACAAGCTCAGAGTTGCGCAGCGAGCTATGGAGAGGGCTATGCTCGGTATTTCTCTACGTGATCGCATCAGAAATGAGGAGATCCGTAGACGAACAAGGGTAACCGACATAGCTCAAAGAATTAGCCGGCTGAAGTGGCAATGGGCTGGCCACATAGTGCGAAGGACCGATAACCGTTGGGGAAGAAAGGTCCTCGAATGGCGCCCACGTCTCGGAAAAAGGAGCATAGGACGCCCCCCGACCAGGTGGACTGACGACCTGAAGAAGACAGCGGGCATCCGCTGGATTCAGAAGGCTCAGGACCGGTCAGAGTGGCGCAAGTTAGGGGAGGCCTATGTCCAGCAGTGGACCTCTAAGGGCTGATGGATGGATGGATGGATTTGAATCGCACACAGGACAAGTAGACTTGCTATAGCACAACCAAGAACTTTTTAATTATCTGGATGGCAAGCTTCGAAGAAATACCTGAAGAAAGTCCACCTGGGACCTTAAGACTCGTAGGCTCTCGTAGGGTGTTGGTGTGTAACTTCAACAAATGACAGTTCTGTTAAAATTGTTCACAAGTTTAAATTTAGTGTAAAATATTATAGATCACAATATGCCACCATTATCTTAACTAGAATCCATGAAAGGTTTCGAAACAATGATTTTATTATATCCTCTTGGAATTAGGTGTTGTTAACGACGCAAGGAAGCGACCTCGTCTCTAAGCTCCTCAA
Source organism: Thymelicus acteon (assembly GCA_951805285.1). Classification (NCBI taxonomy): domain Eukaryota; kingdom Metazoa; phylum Arthropoda; class Insecta; order Lepidoptera; family Hesperiidae; genus Thymelicus; species Thymelicus acteon. The sequence goes on along the minus strand of OX638229.1, from coordinate 7,185,122 downwards.
GATGCAGCAACTTGAAGACGAAGAGGAACTGGCCTACAACGCCGCCACCCAGGATGATCCACGTACGTTTAGCATATAAAATAATAAAAATACCTGTGTGATGTGATCAGTGTTATACTCCTCATTATCAATGTGAGATTCAGATCATCACACAAACATATTATGGCTATCGAATTGAAGGCTATCGACAGATCGATAAAATTATGGATAGGTCTATTACTGGTTATATGATCAATTAAATCATTTCATCTGTCAAAACTAAAATGCGACTTAATTTCTCATACATATTTATTCTGGAGAATTTCATACCACCCACCTGAGACGAAATTTGAGCGATAAATGAAATTAATTTAACACTAATTAATTTTTTCGCTAAACTGAATTTTCTAATATTTTTGGCAGATGCTATCGTGGTGGAGGGCGACGGGCGGCCGGCGTGGATGAAGACGCTGCATCAGTCCGCCACCAGCTGGCTGCAGCTGCTGCCCAAGGAACTGCCGGTAATATACAAACATCCATACATACAACCTTAATACAAACTGTCATTATACTTTATACAAGGATGAAGTCTTTCCTATATAGGAGCCTAGACCTCGGAACCAAAGGAAATATTCCTTGTCCGGCCAAGGTTTATCATTAAAGATATCTAAAATTCCCGAAATCTTTTGCAATCCGAAGGTATTTTTGGTGGTAGGGTTTGGTATACGGTTATACACATTATTGGCCGGTTTCTGAGGTCCTTTTGACGGGAGTTTATCTATTCAATAACGCTAAAGGGTCGATAACTTCCGAAAAAGCGTTTCTGAGCACTGCGATAATACATAAACTCAGCTTAAACTAAGATCAACTTATCTAACCCAAGATGGCCGTTTATAGGTTCCATAACTTTATTTGACGTTTCATTTTAACATTTGGGAGATGAAAAAGCATACGGGCCACCTGATATTAAGTGGTTACGGTCGCCTGTGGACATGAGCAATACCAGAGGAATCGCAAATGCAACGTGTTAAATTAAATACTTATAAAATTAATGAAATAAATGCAACAATTTTTACTTTTTGCCATTGACATTCATCAATAAGAATGTATCCATGACAACCCGACCGAATTTATTCTTTAGGTACTTCTATCCAAAAAGTATTGTTATGGCAAAGGCTACACTATAATACAATTGATGTATTCCCTTCACCATCTGGCTGCGTCGGCTTGGCTGGCCTGGCTGTAGCTGAAGGGAATCGTCAATATAACGGGCTAGATATAATAAAAATGAATATGAAAATGATAATATATCCCTTTGAAACTTGTTATTTTGAAGAGAGCCATCTAGTGGCAGTTTTAGGTACTCGTTATTGAATTCATAGTTATTGAAAGGCCGCTCGCGTGTTCAGAAACCCAGTGACAGTTATCGAATACATAACTTAAGTTTAACTTTATTGATTCAATAGCTGTTGATCATTTAACTGGAGACTTCAGAAACCGGCCATATGTCTCGTAGCACCGAACGATGACTTATTACGCTAAAAATAAATAACCTCAAAACCATTGAAATAATTTTATTTAACGACAACATTGACAAAATCCAATCTCCTTCCTTATTTTTATTAATCGTTGTCGACACTGGCGCGGGTCAGCCGGTAACATTTTGTAAGTCCTCGCCTCAACTCATCTCATAAATTTACTGCTCCCCCTTCTCGTTTTACTTGAGGTATAAATTCCTCTGTAACAAGAGTGTTTAAATATAACTATGATTATAACTATTAATTTTAAAATTTGAAATACCCCCGACAGTTTATTTACACTAAATATCGTTAAGAACCATCTCGATTACGTCAGCTTTCAAACAAAAAAACGCATCATAATTGGTCAATTCCGACTATGCCACAGACAAACACATCAAACTTGTAACACCGTTCATTTTGCGTCGGAGATTAAAAACAAGGTTGGTTGCAGACGTTGCGCCGTACCGTGGAGAACATCAAGGACCCGCTGTACCGGTTCTTCGAGCGCGAGGTGGCGGCCGGCGCGTCGCTGCTGCAGCAGGTGCTGCACGACCTGCGCAACGTCATCGCCATCTGTGAGGTAATACTAACTACTTACACTTTCATATACACTTAAACTTCATTAACATCCAATTTATTTTCTTACTTGCTGTTGCCCGCAGCTTCGCATACGGAAATTGTTTTACATTATTTATACATCTTGCAGAAGAAAAATTTAAAAACGCTGAATTTATATTGAAGTACTTATATTTAGTAATTGATATACTGAAAGCCCACGATAAAATCACAAAGGATTCTTCCAGGAGCGTCTTTTGAAAAATAAGCAATATTCACATTAATTTGTATTTTTTTCTTTTTTTTTTGCAAAATTTTGAAAAACTGAAAAATATGTGTTCCGTCAATTTAAGCAAGGAACATTTGTTGCAAATTTGAAGCAAATCGGCTGATGTTTTAAAAATATTCCATACAAACTTTCATCCCGTTTCCCGGGGAAACCTTTTAATTTTCCGAGATAAAAAGTATCCTAAAATATGACCCGGAGTACTAGTAACAACTTTACCAATTTTCATTAAAATCCGTTCAAGGGTTTTCATGTGATGCCCGGACAGACAAACAGACAGACAATAATTCTAAAAAAAAATATTTTTGTGCTCTAACATGTTATTGAAGTGCCCCCTAATCGAAATTTAAAAAAAATATCAAATGTACAGAAAATTTGCCCTTCGAGTTTTATTATAGTATAGATTTAGGACTTTTTTCAAAAATGGTACTGTTTTACACTACAATAAAACAGTCATTATGTGCCGAAGGAGGGACGCGGCGTTAGTATTGAAGAGGTGTCTAAGATTTTGCTTATAAGTGGTCAAATGTTTAGAACATACCTGTTTTATCTGTGGTTTCTTATTTAAAAGTTACCATAATCTCCTGCAGGGGGCGCCGCTGTACCTTCCCGCGCGACCGTTGACGTTTATACATAGGTCTTCACAAACCAGCAAGATTCTTGCTCTAACGCCGCGTCCCTCCTTCGGCACATAATGACTGTTTTATTGTAGTGTAAAACAGTACCATTATATGCCTTACTGAGGGACGCGGCGTTAGTATTGAAGACTTGTTTGATATCTGCTGGTTATGGTAACCCAAAACACTATGTGAACTAAGCACAATGCTATATAACATCATTACATCACTGACTCATAGTAAATATTTACATGCTTAACAGCATTAGGAGTAACCATATAACATCATAAAATTAAATGAAATTTAAATATTATTCCTATTGTTATTTTAGTAATAAACAAATAATAAACATTATTTATTTTAAATCAAGCATATAATAATAAATTGGCGTTGTATGAATCTTTGCCATCTTACTTTAATATATATCAATTATAATAATATAATATAAAGAATAAGTATATTTTATAAAATATTAATTTAAGTACTAGGTACTTTAAAATAAATATTGAGAGTGCTTGTCCGCCAAGTCATACTCAATAATTTTTAATCATCTGCACTTTCGTTTAAGATTTGGGCTGACCACCCCCAACTTTCCATGCCTGGAGGGCCAACTTGTCCACCTGTGGAGGACATAACCCTGTTGTCCGATCTATGAGATTCTTCCGCAGATTCTCTATCGGTAATGGGTCTGATAGGGCTCTGCTTTGAAGGTCAGCCAGCCAGAAGCACTGGTCCCACAGTGGTGCTATTATAATATATGTTCCAATCGCTCGGTTTAGATGCGCTAGAACTCTGGGAATAAGATTGGGTGGAGGAAACACCCAGGCCAACTGAAAATTCTAATCGCGACTGAATGCGTCGCAAAAAATTGCAGATACATCTGTGGAGTCCCAAGTCACGTATCTAGGGACCACCGCAGTTTCTTTTGACGCGAATAAGTCTACTTCTGGTATCCCCCATTCTTTGAATATTGCCAACCTGGCATGGGGTTTCAGTTGCCATTCGGGAACAGTTCTTCCTCTTGAGAGGTGGTCTGCAATCCCATTAAACCTTCCAGGAAGGTAAGAAGCTGATAGCGTTATATTGTACTGCTCTGTTAGCAGATGGAGTTTGTATGTTAAAGCCAAGAGTGCTAATGATCGGGTACCCCCTTCGTTCCGGACGTGTGCTATTAGGGTCCGATTGTCGGATTGCACTAAAACATGTGCATTTCTCATGTGTGCACCTTGCTGGGCTAAGGCTGCATACACTGCATACATTTCTTTAAGATTGGAGTGCCATTTATGTTGGTGGCCACTCCACTTACCCGACAACATTGCGTTGTTCAAGTGCGCACCCCAGCCCGCGTCCGCCGCGTCTGTGGTGAGAAAGTGGGACACTTTCGGGATGTGCATTGTTTTTGCACTTTTCCCTATATTTTTTACCCACCAATGTAACTCTTGGGTTACTAAAGGAGGTAATATTTTCTTTTGCCGCAGCTTGCACCCTCTGAAAGCTCTGAGGAAAATTTGTGTTCTACGGCAATGGAGGCGACCACTTTGCATTGCAAAATTGGCGAAATTCAGCATTCCTAACAACCTTTGCAGAGTTCGGAGGCAGGACATATTTTTTCTTAATAAATTTGCTATCAATTCTTTAATATTCTGAACTTTCTTTAAGGGAAGAGTAATCAAATTAGTTTGTGTATTCCATGTTAAACCCAGGTATTCTAATTCTTGAGTTGGAGTAAGAACTGACTTTTGATGGTTCACTTCCCACCCCAACTGATTAAGACAATCCACAACAATTTTTGTTTGGTTTAAAAGTAGAGCTCTGTCCTGGCAGGCTATTAAAAAATCATCGAGGTAAACTATAATTCTTATGCCCTGTCTCCGGAGGATTTCCGCAATCCAATTTGTTACTGATGCAAAGGTGTGGAGAGCCGATGAAAGACCAAAGGGTAGGGCAGTTAACTGCAATATTTCACCTCTATATATTATGCGAAGGAAGCGTCTGTGAGATTCCTTAATGCTAATGTGAAAATAGGCTTGGTGAAGGTCTATTTTTGTCATCCAGTCCTTGTCTTGCAGGAACTGAATAACATCCACTCTAGAAATCAGCTGAAAGTAACGTGTCGATACGTGAAGATTGAGGCGCTTTAAATTAAAAATTGGGCGTATCCCCCCATCTGGCTTTTTAATTAAAAATATTTTAGAATGAAAACCTGGTGAGACCCGACTTGGTTTCTCTAAAATACCAGTTTTCTTCAAGTCATGTATCACTTGTGACATTTCCTTCGACTCCTTTGTTGCATATTTCTTTAGAACTCCCTCGTAAGGGAAATGCAATGGAGGTTTTGATACAAAGGGTATGCGCGCCTGAGATATTACATTTAAAATATATTGATTTGCTCCCAGCTGTTTCCATGTTTGGACATGATCCCCCTTCAAAGACTCTACTTTGATTGTCAATTGCTTTTAATACTGGAGGAATTACTTTTGTTGCCTGGCAGACAAAAGTCTTGACTGCTTTGATTGAATTTTGATTTTTTAATTGATTTTTTTCAAAATTTTTAGTAATAGTTCTAGATTTATAATATTTTTTATGTTTCATATTATTATAATTAGTATTAACAACAGTTTTTGTGCTCCTCCTCTCTTTCAAATAGCCATGTGCGTTCAACCTCTGAGTTCCCCTTAGAGAGTCTACCAAGGGGACAAGGGCCTCTTTATTGAATAGATACTCCGAACTAGGTGGAATATTTTGCAGGGTCCTTTTAAGGTTTAAATTATTGATCTCTGTAAGTATATGATTACGCCTAACTTCAATGCATTCTGCCCTCTTGCCACAAATCATTTGCATACATGATTGTATGTTTTTATAAGACGCTGAAGATGGACCAAAAATTTCAAAAAATTTACAATGAAGCGTAGTAGCATTAAGCTCAGTTCCCGGGCTAGATGCCCAATTTAAGAGTTCTTGCAATCCACTTTTAAAAAGATGTCTACCATCCAAAATGGCATTTGATAATCCGGCTAAAAAATGATCAGTTTCAGCTAAATAATCTACTCCCTTGCTAAGATGGCAGAGTTCTACATTTAATTTCAAACCTGAGAACCCAGGACTAGCTATATGTGACTGTAAGGCTTTCTTATACTTAATGCCTTTCCAAGCTTGAGAGTCAAACTGTTGGAGACTACATATTTCGACTAACTTTTGAGGATCAGCAACAGGTAGAATTTTATTTTTGTCAAAACTTATTGCAATATCTCCTAGAGGCTTAATAATAGATGGTTGAATACTAGGTTTATTTATGCTATTTGAATTTAAGGCATGAACAATTTGTGGATCTGAGCAAGTTTCGACAAGTTTCGACATGCGTTTACTGCGTTTAAAACGCTTGCATGATGGCGGCCCGTCAAGGCCTTCTTCATCTGCCGAAGATGAAGAAAAATTGTCTCGCAAAGAGCTAGAGAACACGTTGTTTCGCCCTCCATCCGGAGTAGCGATTTGGAATTCAAAATCCTCCGAAGGATTCATAATATAAAACGTTTAGGTACTCACCGAATAGTCACCCACAAAAACACAAATATCACTATTTGCACTAAAATTGACAGCTTTTACTCAATAAACTTCGTATTTACGAATAATTGCTGTAAAAACAAACCAATCCAAGGTATTAATAGATTTCTTTCAACTTTGAAAAATTTTCACTCCGTATCTCGCAAAATCCAAAACACTATGAATAAACGTCAACGGTCGCGCGGGAAGGTACAGCGGCGCCCCCTGCAGGAGATTATGGTAACTTTTAAATAAGAAACCACAGATAAAACAGGTATGTTCTAAACATTTGACCACTTATAAGCAAAATCTTAGACACCTCTTCAATACTAACGCCGCGTCCCTCAGTAAGGCATATAATAACTTAATTTAAATTTCATTCTATTAAATCGAAAGTAGTATCTTCTTTATTTAGTCATCTAAAATACTGCTCTACGCAACTCAGTACTCAGCTACCTAATAAAACGTATACCTTCCTTAATCTTTGGATAATTATACATTTTACTGGATTTATTGAAATTACAAAAAAGGTTAATTATAACAAGACAATGCGTTAATGTGAAATGTGTTGTTATTATCAAACCCACCGTGGCGGTATCCATTATAACCCATAATATGTTTTATCCCCTAGGGCTCGATGAAGCAGACGAACGAAACCCGCGCGATGGTCGGCGCGCTCGTCCGCGGCATGTTGCCGGCCGGCTGGCGGCGGTACGCCGTGGCGCGCGGCTGCACCGTGCAGCAGTGGACCGGGGACTTCGCGCGCCGCGTCGACCAGCTCGCCGCGGTCTCCGCTGCGGTGGCCGACCGCGGGGCCAAGCGGCTCCAGGTATGATGGGCGCTGGTTTACTTGAAGTGAACCCTCTGTTATCTAGTTGAAACTGACGCTTATTTAGTGCTGGGCACCTGGAAGCACTCTAGTTCAGTCAGACAGGCTTTAATGTTGCTGATGAGCATATACCATTAGTTAAGTAAATGGAAACAAGTTGGGTTCCCACAGGCATTTGCATTGTTTACGTTTTAGTAAGAAACAGACAAATGAAGGTTGCCATTTTTTGTTGTAATATTATATGAAGAAACCACCGTCCTACAAGTCTAGAAATATCTCGGCTTATTCCACTTTAATTCATGTTACGATTTTCAGTTTCATAAAATATGAAAGTTTTCAAGATCTATACCTCAAAGTTACTGTTTTAACGGCCGGTCTCAATAATGTACTAACAGTTATAAAAATGTAGATAAGGCTACCATTAATACGTCATCTGTCATATTTGTCAATTTTTGCGTCTCAATAACCTTCAGTGGATCGAAAATATCTATCGATGACATTGATCTACCGTTCGGAGGGCCAAGTCATACCGTAGGTATGTTGGTCCATACAAAAATAAATACTTGCGTCTCAATAACGCTTTGACAGCTAACTGTCGGTAATAAAAGTTACCAACTATCGGAAATTTTCACATCGCTCGATTTCGACGGATAATTGGTAGATTTCTCATATAGTAAAGAAAATTTATCAAAACATATTATTTCAAAACAGATATTAATCAGTGATGAATGATAATGAATTTTGTGAAGCCTGCTTACTTGATTCCGCCTTTTTTATACGGTACCAAGATCGCCGAAATTGTCCTCGTATAAAATATATGACTACATATTATGACTGAATTGTGTGAATCCAATTTTGTTTATAACTACCTAGATTCAGATTAAACAATCCATAATCTAAATTTTACTAACAAAAAATAACCGACTTCAAAATTACTCAAAAACTACTTGTCAGATCTCGTTCTTTATGTGGGACCACATGACAAGCACCAGCTTTCGACTAAAAAAAGAATCATCAAAATCGGTTCGCCCAGTCCAAAGTTCTGAGGTAACAAACATAAAAAAATACAGTCGAATTGAGAATCTCCTCCTTTTTTTGAAGTCGGTTAAAAACGGCAGTGAATGAGAATTGATAACAATTCCTATCTTTAAAGTTTTAGGTAAGTAGGTATTTTAATAAAACAAGAACACTAAGCTTTTTAAGTTAGATTTATTTTGAAATTATAACAAAAACATTTCGCCTTTTCAGAAATAATGGTGTATCCCTGCTACCTCAATAGCTATTGGCTACTATTTTGGCCTTATGAAGAAAGGTACTTCATCTTTTGTGAAGGGTCTGGACTTCATCTGAAAAGAAACTTCCTTTAGTACATTTGGCAACATTTTTTTGTTTAAAAGCAAAAACCTCTCGCAATGTGAGGGGTATTAGGCCATAGTCTACCACGCTGGCCAAGTGCAGATTGGTAGACTTCAAACACCTTTAAGAACTTTATGGAGAACTCTCCGGTGTGCAGGTTTCCTCGCGATGTTCATTGTTTTCCTTCACCGAAGCTAGTGATACTTAACTTCTAATACGCACATAATATTTGAAAATTAGCGTGCCAGGATTTGAACTCGGGCCCCGGACATGTGGGAATAAACACTTCGTTCGGGAGACCAACGTTCTAACCGCTAGGCTATCACTGCTACAATTACAACAATTTACAATTACTACAATTTTTTGTTTACTAAACATAATAATAAATTTTATTTTATTAACAAATAAAGTCTATACTCACGGTAATTGTTGAGCTATGTGTTTCATTATATAATCCTAGTTTATTCATAAAACTAATTAATATTAAGTACTAAAATTATGAGAAAATACACGTTGTTTATATTTTGAGCAACCAAGCGACATAAACGAATGTCAAATGACAATAACATGTCATCGTCGTCCGGGATACCCATGAGTGATAAACGTCAAATGCTGCGTTTTGTTACTAGTAAAGCATTGTTCCAGGTTACACATAACATTATTTTATTAACTTCATCCGCGAAATTCACAGTACATTTGGAACAAATTATCATTTTAATATTAAAATGAAATAAGTTTATAATCAAAAACACTGAGGTCCTTTTTATGATAAAAAGTATAAAAAAAGTATAAAAGTATAAAAAAAATATTGTTATGCGAAAACGAAATTTTCAGAGGGACTTAAAAACCAGAGGCAGAAATGTCACTGAAATATTATCTACCGATGATCTTACTTTTTTTTGCTTACTTTTGATTTGTGAGACGGCAGTTAGCGGGAGATCAATGTTTACTTTTTATCTCTGATACGTACCAGAGTTCCACTGACAGTATAATATTGAGACCGGCCGTAAGTGTACACATGGATCTAGAAAATGTTGTAGGTACATTTATGTATGTACACAGCAATAGAGTTAAGTAAACATTTTATACTTGCAGAGTATCCCAGTATGGCTCGGTGGTCTACTCAATCCTGAGGCGTATATCACCGCGACACGCCAGTGCGTCGCCCAGGCCAACTCCTGGTCGCTGGAAGAGTTGCACCTTCAGGTAATTTATTACTAATTGTTAGGTAAAATTAATATTCAGTTAGTCTTTACGCAATTTTAGTTATTCCGTGACTATTTACACCTCTTTAACCACGAAAGTTATACACGTTGTTGTTATATTGACGACCCGTGTGGCGCAATTGTTACCATGCCGGATCGCCGCACCAAAGGTCCTGGGTTCGATTCCCAGCGAGGCGGAAATTTAATGATGAGTTTAAATTTCTGTTCTTAGTCTGGGTGTGAATGTCTTTGTCTAGTGTGTTGTCCATGGCACCCACGACACAGGGAATCCTAGTGTGGGGCTATGAGTGTGAAGCGTTATTATGTGTTCCGATCGACGTCCGAAGTCCATTATGAGAGAGAGTACATCGTTTCCGTCCCGCTTTTTCCGCTAGATGGTGCTGTTTTCTATACTTTACCTGCGCCACAAGCGCCCTCTATCTAATTAGTGATCTAAATTTGAAATCTAAATTCAAATTACATTCGACAAGCCACGATATTATTTTGTCATTGTTGCGTTGTTTTTCGAACCGCGCTATTCACCGCTAAATATAAATTTTTACAGTTTGACTTTTGAGAGAAAACACAGAGTACTTAATCACTACGTTTTAAGAGACGCCACTTAGAACATTGTCTCTAGCTAGAAGATTTAAGTAAAGATTTGTACCAACATTACAGGATAAACGATTAGCCATAGTGTTTTAAATACTCTGTGCGATAATGATGTTTTATTCATATCTGTGGTAAACCGGAAACAAGGCCGCCAACATAGCTATCAAATGACATTGTCAACTAGTGATGGGCTTAATATTATCGATAACTAGTGTTGTGCTTTTATACTGTTCATGGCTGTTAGACTTAAATACCTTTTTATCCTTAATTATAGATTAAAATAAAAGCCACACTTGATTAATATTATAATTTTATTTAACAATTCCAAGTATTTGTTAACACCTACCTTTAAAGGAGCTCACAACAAGGTACAAGTGCTATCAGATCGACTACATGAAATAATTAATTGTTAACATACTCTTACATATTACTCAAAAAAAATCATTAATTACAAACTTTTTACACTTAACAAGGTTTTACCTCTTTATTTCGTAAGTTTACATTAGTCTGTTGCTTTCATATTATTCCTGCAATAATAGAATACAAGGAATAGATAACATGATATTAATATGACTTTAATAAGACTTCCTATTCTTAATGGGAAATTGGTTAATAGGTTGTCTGCTAGAGGTGGACGCGTCAAGTTCTGGAAGGCACTGCATTTTTAAGTAATCTGCTTCGTTGGGTATTAAATGCTGAAGGTGCGAAGTGACGTCCGCACACAAATTTTAATTGGTGTAACTTTTCAATAGGCATATATACCAAATCTTCGTCTCCAATGGCTTTAACCCATTGTCGACATCTAAAAGCATATGAAAAGAATATAGCAATGTAAAGTTCTAATGAATAAAGTATAAATTCAATAATTGTAAGCTTCATACATTACTCATAGTATGCTTATTCATATTATCAATAATAGTCATGAAACTTACCTATCAGGGTCTGCAGGAAAGGCCGCGAGAAATAAATTTAGTGTTGATAGGGGTTTACGATAACAAATATAACATTTTCTGTTAGTTTTCCCCATATCAAAATTTTTATTTTAAGAGTAACGTCTTTTCGATTGACAACCGGAAACGGAAACTTGACATCATTACATTTGTCATACCAAAAAGTTGCTACCAACATTTATGACGAAATTCTGTAATATTGGCTAAAATTTTTACTAATGTCATAATTGACCTTGAAATCGAAGTGAGTAGCCCCTGAGAGAAAAGTAAAAAGTTGAATTTGTTATAATATTTTTTGTGTTGGTGTTGTTTTATATGAGTGTTTGTGATGGATGCGCCAACGGAGACATCTAGAGAAAGGAGTTCTTCAAGTTTTTCGTCGAGTTCTACAAGCGACAGCGAGCCGCAGAGGAAACGCCGCCGCTGGTACGATAGTACGGAATCCAAAGGATACAGGAGAGTTAGACAGGATTTGAGGTACTATCACAACAGTTGGTGAGTCATGTTAATAATATTTTAACGGTGAATTTTTCCCGTAACAATGCTGCTTCATCTGAAATACCGCAGTGCCAACCCAATGTTACGCCGAACGTTTCATGTACCCTCGCTCATGAATTTAATTTTCAACCTCCACAAATGAACAAATTTGAAAAATATTTCTAATTTGGGTGTGTCCATTAAAGAGCCTACCATGCCTGTTGCTAATCCAGATCGCGTTGCTAAAGTTGTTTCCATGCAGTGGTTTAATTCAACCGAATGGAATTTTGTGCGTTACGCTGTCATTCTTAAAAGGTATGTTGATTTCCCAGCTTCTGCTGAACTTAAAGTAAATGAAGAACTTAGGCGGGTTGAGGACCCGTTTTCGCCCTTAAGATGGTTTCAAATGGAGCGAGGTTTTGCGGCCTTATCTAATGCCCTTTTGGCTTAGAACGAGTTTGTTAACCAATCATTACAGGACATAATAAATTGGTCGGGGAAAGCGGATGTACAGCTGACTCCTGCCTCCTGTTCGACATTCTCCAGAACCATCTACTTCTACTAATACTTTTCGTCAAAATAAATCTTTCAATGCTCAAAAGAACCCACTACGGAAGCAAATCCGGGACGGAGAATTTCGGCTTAAAAAAAAAAAAACGAAATTTTTCAGAAAAAATGAGAGGGGGGCAAAACAATAAAAGCGGAGGAAAATGGGAAATCGCCATAAATGACTCACCGACTTTTCAGGCGGTTGTCTGCGCCTTCACTCAACCACATGGAAGCATTACAAACCGCCAAAAGCTTTCCTAAAAGATGGTTTCGGGTGCTCAAATACCTTTCGACCAAACGCCACCATTAATTATGCCGACTCTAGAAATTCTAGAAAAGTTTCACATCTCCGTTTCCGCAGACATGACGTCGGCAATACAGGAGATGTTTCAACAACAGATGGTAGAGCTGACTCCTCTCACACCGTCTTTCATTTCCCCACTTTCTCTAATAAAGAAGAGCAATGGGAAAACTCGAACTATTTTTAATCTAAAGGCTTTAAATCAGTACATGACTCCGAAACATTTTAATTTATTTTACTATCAACGAATGCCGGAATCTCTACAACCGACCGATTGGATGGTCAGGTTAGACCTCGGCCAGGCTTATTGTCACATTCCGATTCAACACAGACGTTTCCTTCGGATCAGTTACAATGGTTGTCTCCTACAGATGACATGCTTACCATTTGGCCTGGCCTCTGCGCCCCTAATGTTCACCACAGTCACAAACTGGACCGCCGAGATGCTACGAAGGGTCTTCATTTAATAGTTTATCTGGACGACTATCTATCATATCACTATCGATTAGCTCATCAATGCGAGACTACTCTCAGAGCTCACGTGAAGATCGCGGTAAAGTTCCTATCCAGTTTAGGATTGTGCGTAAAGGAAAAATCTGTCACCACTCCGACGAGGACAGTAGAATATCTGGGCATCTGCTGGGACACCGCTACCAATACAGCGTCCCTTCCCCCAGAGAAAGTGAGCAAAATCCGCCAGTTTCTATTGAGCCTACTCGCTGCCGGCAGTTGGACCCTCAAGCAGGCGCAACGCCTCTTAGGATGTCTCAATTACGCGACCTTCATCACCCATCGGGGAAGGTTGCATTGCCGGGCACTGCAGCGTCATTGCAATCGCCTTCGCAGAGAACCCCTGAACAGCCTTCACTTCACCGAAGAGGTTTTAGTCGAGTTGAAATGGTGGTTACAGAATGTAAACCGGACGAGACCGATACACGTAGTGGCTCGACCTGCAAACTATGTCATCACGGATGCGTCAGACCTCAGATGGGGTGCAATAGTGAACAACAAAAGTATTTATGGAGAATGAAATCATCATCAAAGGGAGTGGCATTGCAATCTAAAGGAGATGTTTGCAGTGATGGCGGCGATAACAACGGAGGCTGCTGTTCTCAGGAACTCGACAGCCATCGTTCAGAGCGACAACAAGACGTTTTTGTTCTATATAAAGAAAGAGAGAGAGGGACAAGGTCTCTACCCCTATTGGAAATGACCAAGAAGCTTCTCAATCTGGCGGACGATTTAGATGTTGTACTCATTCCTCACTACCTTCCCGGAATATACAACACGGAGGCCGACAGCCTCTCGCGAGGTCAGGTCGCCTCAGAATGGCACTTGAAGAAGGAGAGATCAGAAAGAATCTTCAACCTTTGGGGAATCCCCGATATAGATCTCTTTGCCTCAAAAAATGCTCACGTGTTTTCGAATTATGTTACAAGAGACTTGTTAGACTCAAACACTTGCTTTCACGACGCGGTCAGCAAGTCCTGGACGTGCGATCTAGCTTGGATCTTTCCTCCACCGGCACTGATTCCACGGGTGCTGCGTCATTTAAACACTGTCAGAGGACGGTACATAATAATTGCACCCAGGTGGACGAAACCCTTTTGGCGTCCCGATCTCAAGAGCCGTGCACTTACGCGGCCAGTGAAAATACACAATCTATAGCATAACTTGATAGACTCTGTAACGGGACGGCCTCCCGCTCAAGTGTGCAGCCTGCACCTGGAAGCCTGGCTTATTTCGGGTGGAATACAATAACAAATGACTAGTCTATCCAGGAGGAAGAATTTCTGTCATCGTGCTGGAGACCGTCTACTTTCCGGACCTACATACATGCCAGTATGGAAAAAATGGTTACTATGGTGTCAACACAATAATATAAATTTCAGCTCTCCTAGCCCTACCGATACTTAGCCTTTCTCTACCTATCCGAGAAACTAGCATATCGCACGATTCTTGTTCGTAAGTCCACCATATCATCCATTTGTGAAATGTCAGGTGACGTAAAAATATCGTCAAGTCCCATTGTTAAGTATATCTTAAAAGCAATAGCCTTAGCAAAACCAGTTCCCCCTAAAGCACCTATATGGGATGCCAGAATCCTCATTAAACATCTCAGAGATACTAATCTAGATTTAATCTATTTATATGAAGTTTCCAGACGTACCGCGACTTTGCTACTGCTGTGTTCAAGTCGTAGGGTCCATGACCTGTCACTTTTACATTGTGATCCGAGTCACTTCATAGATAATGGTGATAGACCTTACATCCCGCGTTCGGTTCCAAGACTGATTCATCATCTAATCAACAATCTAGTTGGGTATTACATAGATCTCCTGATAGAAATGTTGATCCACATTTTTTGGCTTAGGTCCCTTATTAGCCTGTCTAAAGGCTATCGGAAACATATATCTAACCTCTTCCTTGTAACAAGAGAGAATGTCAGAGCAGCTACTCCAACAATTATTGGAGGTTGGGTTAAGCGAGTTCTAGTAGAAGCTGGCATACAGGCTTCACCTGGTAGCTTTAGGTCAGCAGTAACTTCCTTAAAAGGGGATAGAAAATTAACCCGTTAATGATATTTTGACCAAAACGAATTGGCAACATGAAACAACTTTCAGAAAGTTTTATCATAGACAAATAAATCAATCCAGTCAGAACAAAACAAAAATCCCTTGCAGTATATTTTTCAGTTTGTTAATTCTTTTGTAGGCGCCCTTATTATTGTAATAAACGCTTTAAAGTTTTATGCATTTATTGCTAGCGTTGATTTACTACTATTTGTTTTCATTTACTGTTATTGTTACACTGAGTTGATTATTAATTCAGTTCATTTAGATCTTTCAGACGTTTGTTATATGCTACTAAAACGTATTAAATTAATTGAGTCTTCACCTTGTTGCGTTTTAATTCAAGCCACCAGGAGATACCAAACAATTCTCTCATAATGGACTTCGGACGTCGATCGGAACACATAATATAAAAATTTTACCTTCCAATAAAATTGTTATTATGTTTCCATAGACGTCCGAAGTCCAAACAATGTCTTCCTGGTGTTCCTCTCAGCCATTTCTCATTATGAGCTGAACAATGACAAAATAATATCGTGGCTTGTCGAATGTAATTTGAATTTAGATTTCAAATTTAGATCACTAATTAGATAGAGGGCGCTTGTGGCGCAGGTAAAGTATAGAAAACAGCACCATCTAGCGGAAAAAGCGGGACGGAAACGATGTACTCTCTCTCATAATGGACTTCGGACGTCTATGGAAACATAATAACAATTTTATTGGAAGGTAAAATTTTTATATTATTATTATTAACAGGTGACGATCCCGGACTCGGGCAGCGCGGAGGGCTTGGAGGGCGCGCCGAGCGAGTGGTCGTTCTCGGTGACGGGGCTGAAGCTGCAGGGCGCCACCGTCAAGGGCAACCGCCTGCTGCTCACCAACACCATCATGGTCGACCTGCCGCTCACTGTGCTCACTTGGATACGGTACGTTAGATACTTTTTTTATAATAAAACTAGCTGACCGGGCAAACGTTATTCTGCCAAAAAAATTTTAGGGGTAGGGGGATGAGAAATAGATGTCCGATTCTCCACCCTAGCCGATATGCACGCAAATATTCACGAAAATCGGTCGAGCCGTTTCGGAGGAGTTCAACTTCAAAAAAGCGTGACACGAGAATTTTATATATTAGATAGCACACTGTCCGCGTTTGCCGATATACATATATATGTTAATCCAAATCATGGTCTACTTGTGTGTTTTGTGAAAATCCGTTTAGTAGCTTTTGCGTGAAAGTTTTTGAAAATCCCGCGGGAACCCTGAACTTTTCCGGGATAAAAAGCCTATGTATTAATCCAGGTTACAGGCTATCTCCATTCCAAATTTCAGCCAAATCGGTTAAGTAGTTTTCGCGTAAAGCGTGAAAACAAACTTATTTTCACATTTTTTAATATTATTATGATATGATTAGGAAGTAGGATAAGCTAATACTGGACTACAACAAACCCACCTGATGATAACTGGAGATGAAGTCGTGGATGGTAAGCGCACTTAACATATAGATCGTATGCTCTTGCGACGTTACCAAGTTTCCGCGAAGATTTGCGTTATCGCGACAAGAACCAGAGCAGAGACTAGCGCCTTCAGACAAACAAAAAATTTTCTTCATCTTTATTCCAATTGCTATACTAACAATGTTTGCGTGTGTTACAGCGGTCCGGAGCCGACGACGGGCGCGCACACGCTGACGCTGCCGGTGTACCTGAACTCCGCGCGCTCGGAGCTGCTGTTCAAGGTGCGGCTGCCGGTCGCCGCGGGGCAGGAGCCGCACGCCTTCTACGAGCGCGGCGTCGCGCTGCTCACGTCCACCGCACTCAACTAACACACATACACACACACAGCCACACTGCACTCAACATCACTCTACGAGGCTAATTCTGTAGTTAAGCCGCTATAAGCTATAAGTTGCTGCCATACAATTTATGTAACTTTCGGATTCTATACAAACATATTAAGAACCTACGATAACTCTGGAGTAAACTGACATGTAAGGCGGCATTACTAAAGTCGCGTCGTCTTGATTCGTCGTATACACACTTCGTTTTGAATTTAAGGCTGCGTGCACTAACGCAAAAATGGCCTCGAATAACCAATTCAACGTAACGTGGCAACTATATCGTTAGTCATTTCTTATTTATTTAGATTATCTTTGTCTTCTGCTACAATACGGTTAGAAAAGTGGCCCCAAAATATATTGCACTTTATACATTTATTGGAATATTGTTGTAATCGACAAAATATTAACGGTAATTTTAAATACAATGCAGCTGTTACTCAACTTGTTATTTATGTAAGCTTACATAATATATTTATGCTTCAATAATAAATGCAGTTAATAAGTAAAACGTACTTTCATTTATTTACTTCACTAGGTTTAATATTCAAAGAGAGATTGAGACCTATTTCAATAGTAATAATTACAATTTGTATTTTATTCAAAGCTGACTGGTGCCCTGTATCACTGTCTTCATGCCGCTCGGCTTTTGCTTCGGCAACCTGGAACAAACATAGACCTATCAGATAAACTAAACACAAGTAAAAGGACTTTTCATAAGTATACAGGATGAATTTTTAAATAAAATTATACAATAGCGGTTTATATATTCTCATGGTATACAAGGTGTATAAATACAAATAAATAAAATTGGAGTGTCTGTTTGTAATATTAAAATAACCGCATTTTACTAAGTGCATTTGGATGTATACACGGTACATATACCAAAACAACATTTTTTACACTTTTTGTCTGTCTGTCTTTGTCTGTTTGTTCCGGCTAATCTCTGAATTGGCTGGACTGATTTTGACGGAACTTTCACTGGCAGATAGCTGATGTAACAAGGAGTAACTTAGGCTACTTTTATTTTAGAAAAAAGAAATAGTTTCTTAGGCGATACGAAGTTCGCCGGATCAGCTAGTGAGAATATTTAAACCGCTATTGTATAACTTTAATTTATTTACACTATTGGCTGATTAGGGTGCGCAATCTACTTGCAATTTATCAATCTACATATTTTGTAGCTTATTATCTTTGTGATCATCAAATAACAGACGAGGGTATATTTTACCCCCGACGCAATAAGAGGGGTGTTGTCTGAGTGTCTGTCTGTGGCATCGTAGCTGTATTGGACTAATTATGTTGCGAAGCTGACGTGATCGAGATGGTTCTTATCTATGTTTGGAAAAACAAAACTGTGTGGGGTGTTTAAAATGTATAGTTACAATTAGTATAGGTATATGTTAGAGTAAATAGTAATAGTTTACCGAATGTGTACAATCTTGCGCGGCGAGGAGGGGTGCACGAGGTCGTGGTGGCGCTCCCACTCCGCGAGCTTGTGGTGCTGCCGCTGGCGCCGCCGGTCCACGTAGCTTATCTGTTGTACGTACGTACGGTTAGTTACATTGTATACACACACGAGATAAAAAATGTTTTCGTTCCTATGTGGTGATATTGTTGATATCTCATAACACACGTCACGCAGATCTAAATCACATTATCGAAGTTTTCTGCATAGGTTGCATGTATACAACGCCCCGACTAAACCAGTCGAGGCTTGGCCGCCCCTCAGGCAACACCATCCCGCTTGGCGGGGGAGATCTCCCTTTGCCAAACCGACATAAATTTTGCTGTCACAATAATAAATAAATAATAAACAAACACTAATAATAAATAGACGACGCATATAACACATCACATTCACACCCATAACCCGAGTACAAATATTTATCTGTCACATAAATATCTGCACCGGCCGGGAATCGAACCCGGGACCCTTCGCTTCGCAGGCAGGGTCGCTACCAAACCAAAGTGAAGTTGAACTTAGTAATGTTGGCAATTTTAAGTACCGGCAGTTTGTACTGCCTGTACTGCCATCTGTGATTACCAACGAGAACTACTTTAGCATAGTGATTGTGGCGCCTTTTGACAGTTGAAGAAAAAGAGGGGCGTTCCGGCCGAGGCTTCCCCGCCAAGAAGAAATCAAGCAAGACGAAGAGGCATTCATTAACTGCTCTTGCTTTGAGCTGTGCAGTCGTGCAGTGTGCTGAGATTAGTTGCTAATAATTCTGTGGTGTCAAGGAAAAACGAGATGAGTCACAAAATTGAATTTTTCACTACGGGCAAAATAAGAAAACAATTACTCATACGTTTTATTACAAAATTGTAATTTTCTTAATGTTAAATTTTATTAGTGGCACTTTTAGTATTTATTTAAACAATAGTTAGTGATAAGAGGTTTTTACTTGAAAAAATAATAAAAAATAATCTTTTATATTAAAAATAATTGACATGTCCCATTTTGCCTTAACGAGAAAAAATAACAAAAAATGAGATTTAATTACATATCTCGTTAATACATAGCAAATGTTGCAAATTTAAACATGAAAAAGCTGTAAAAAACTGTCAAAATGAATCATTTTAGAGATCGTTCAATTCTTCTAAGTCAGGATCCACTTCATGGCTGCTTGAATTGGTGTCTAAATTCTTATAAAATTCATGGCAATCACTATCGATCAAATGAAGAATACTACGATCTTTTTTCTTTTCCTGGCTTATAGGCAATGGTTTTTCGTAACATTTCTGGGGATTTAACGATTTCGCCACCCATCACTTCTCGTTTCTTGCGGGGGCGAAAAGCGGCCCATTGAGAGCCGCTTTGCTAAGTTAAATGTAAGAGGAGGAATGGATGGTAAGGTAGATGAAGTATGTCAGATGATGGATGAACGATGCATAGATATTCTGTGCATGAACAAAACCAAGAGGAAAGGATGTGGACACCACGGTTCATGGTACCTAAATGGTATACTGATCGGGAGTCCCCCAAACCAGCTGAGGCTGTCAGGGAGTTGGTGTGATTCTTTCCTCTCGAATAGTTGAATGTGTGATGGAGCATGAATGTGTAAGCTCAAGACTCCTCTGGATTAGGTTTAAAGTCGGACTCACTCGCTTGTTTATCCTTGGGGTCTATGCACCGACGGATCTGCGCGGAGGTGGGTCATTACAAGCCCAAAAAGAGAGAGAGGAATTTTGGGTCTTGAATAAATGCGGAGAAAATGAATGGATCGTGATGTTAGGGGACTTTAATGGGTGGGTTGGAGTAAAGCGTGATGGGTATGAAGGAGTTCTGGGTACGTTTGGGGACGAGAGAGTGAATGACAATGGGAGAAGCCTGCTTGAAGTATGCTTGGAATGGAATCTTTGCGTGGCCAGCACAATGTTTGACCCCAAAAAGATCCATTTGTATACAAGAGATGAGGGTGAGTCTAGAAGTATGATTGATTTTGTAATAGTGGATGAAAGACTGAGGAAGAAAGTGCTAGACACTCGGGCATACCACGGTGTAGGCCTCGACACAGACCACTTCCTGGTCATGAATGCGTGGCCTCTTTAAACGGTGGCGACACCGAGGGGCCGAGCCTACGAGTGTTTTGGACAGAGTAAAATGGAAAATCTACAAGAAAAGAAAAGAAAGACGAGTATGTAGAGAAACTGAAAGAAAGTTTTAAAGGCATAGAAGAGATACGTGTGATTGAAGATTTGTTGGAGACATTTAAGAAAGGGGTCTTGAATGTTGCTATTGAGGTATGCGGGGTAGCTAAAAGAAGGAAAGGAAGAAGGAACTATAATGTGTGGATGGATAAAGATGTACAAAGGGCTGTGCAAGAAAAGAAGAAAGCGTGGTTAGCAACAAAAGCTAACCAAAAAGTTCAAAAGGCAACGGATAAATGGATAAAAGGATGAACGGGGCATACGCTGAATAGTTTAATATCGAAAAAGGTGTTAGACAGGGATGTGTAGCGTCACCGTGTCTGTTTAATCTGTTCATGAACAATTGCTTGACAGATTTAAAAGATAATGAAAATGGGTTGAGAATGAATGAGTTACTCGTCAAATGTTTTCTCTCTATGCTGATGACCAAGTATTACTTGCGTCTTCAGCCAAGGAGTTGCAGAAGATGGTAACTGCTATGAGTGGAGGTTTTGTTAGAAAGGGAATGAAGATGAATGTAAAGGAGACGAAAGTGAACGTGTTTACAAGAGATGAGGCAGTGACAGACTGCAATATCGTGATTGAAGATGAACAAATTGAAAAGGTGAATGAGTTTATGTATCTGGGTTCAAAGTTTATAAGAGATGGAAAGTGTGAGAGTGATATTGAAAGAAGAGTTAATGCAGGAAACATGGTGACTGGAGCTCTGCACTCCTTTATGAACAGTCGGAAGGTGTCTAACAAGGCGGCGTTAATTCTTTTCACATTAATGTGAAGCAACACTTATAATGCAATAAAACTAATTTTAAACACAATTTCTCTAAAGAGCAACACACGACGAGTCCACGCACACGTCACAATTGATGCAAAATATCATCGCGTATTGTAGGTACGAGTCGAGTGTAGACTCATCTCACTATGCATAACTGAATTTTTGTCGGTAAAAGGCACTATTCTGAGATAACTCGATTGAACTCTCTTTACTTATTTAAACATTTTGATATTATGACTAGTCCCTTTCCCCCTTATTACAAGACGAGGTCTAAAGTTTAGGTTTAAACCATGACTAAATAGTCCAGGCTTGGTACGATACTGACTTTAGTAACATACTTTAAACCAAAGTTTATTACAAAACGCAAAATACTCGTTGACTTGTTAGTACTATTGGTTTCAAGTTTAGACCTTGGCTGAATAACTGACACGGGTTTGACACGAAACTGATTCAAAACGTCAGTATTTATTCGATTACGACGTTCCATTATACTACGATGCTGTTTATTGTTTTTGACATATTTAATGGAACACGTCTATTATGAATATTAAGAGCGTTAATATTATTGCAAATAAATAATTATACAGTTTTCAATCAATTCTATTGATTGTTGTTGTCTTGGATTTTATTACATGTTAAAACAAATTCGAAATAAACATGACAACAACCTCAAAACTGACTTTGACATTTGTGAAATAGTCCAACGTTAAACTAGGAGGCTCGCAGGTTTAGCTTTAGTCTCATGTTAGTCTCAGATGAAAGAAATAAAGGGTAGTTATAACATTCGCAAAGAAATGTAACGACTGACGTGAAGTCGCTTTTTTACTATGTATGCATAACAACCATAATGACAAGTAGCAGCGGCATCGTATGGACACGTATTTCTTCGTGTGTGTAAGGTATCAGACGTAAAGTCACAATCTCTCTTAGGCCATGGCTTAGCTTTAAACCGCGTCTTGTAATAACAATTTTGTTTAGTCCAAGCTTCAAATGAGGTTTAGTACCAGGACTAACGATAGACCTCGTTCTGTAATAAGACCGTTTATGTACGTAGGGGTGTGAGACTAAAATATACAATTTATTGACTTATTTCCTTATTGCCGTGACACATGTTAATGTTTTGACTTAATAGGTTTAAAAACGCGGTTTCCTAACGGACCAACTACGTACGCACAACTAGTGGAACGGCACAACTAAGTGTTCCCATCGGTACAACTACATTACTGTCAATCAGTCGCAGTTTCCTAACGGACCAACTACGTAAATACCACAGAACACTTATACCCTAGAGGTAATACGCACTACTAGTGATATGGCACAACTAATTTGTAAGTGTCTTTGTGAGTTGTATTGTCCATGGCACCCACAACACAGGGAATCCTAGTGTGGGTATAAGATTGAGTAGCGTTAAAAAAAAAATGATTGTCTTTATTATAAAGAGGAAAGATTTGATTGTTTGTTTGCAACGAATGAACTCAAAAACTACTGAACCGATTTTAAAAATTCTTTCACCATTAGGATGCTACATTATTCTTGAGTAACACAGGCTATGTTATATTATCGAATTTTTGGAAATTCATCCCCTAAGGGGTAAAAATAGCGGTTGGAAGTCACTTTCATACAAACCAACTTCGTCAGTTTTAGAGTTATTTTAAAATTTATTAGCTCAAAATTAGAAACAAAAGTTAATAATAATGGGTTGGCAACTTCGTCAATTTTGAAGTAAGAAGAGTGAAAATTTGTATTTAAGCTTGTATATAAAATTAACTGTATCACGGTTTTCTCGAAATTCATCCCCTAAGGGATAATACTTAGTCATTTTTGAACTCAGAAATGTGAAAATTAATGTGTAAGCTTATAGTTAGAAACAAAAATTAATTGTTATAGTTGTAACATGGGGAGATAAGGGGAGCGGGAGCGGGAGAGGGAGAGGGAGATGGAGAGGGAGGGGAGAGGGAGGGGAGAGGGAGAGGGAGAGCGAGAGGGAGCGGGAGCGGGAGATATGAACATAAAAACTATAACGGCTAAGAACGATTTTAATGATCTTTGATTTGTTACATTTTTAGGCGATACGAAGTTCGCCAAGTCAGCTAGTTATGAATAAAATTACTGTAATAGTAACATAAAAAATTCCTTTTTTATTCAGATTAAGAATCTCTCGATTTCTCCCGATTTTTAGCTGGCAATCTTACCGATTTTTAATATTTAACTTTTGCAACACTGCGCGCGCTACTGCGCGCAGAGTATGATTTTCACGCAAAAATTTCGACCGAGATTAGCCCCGTAAAATGTATGCGGCATCCCGGTATTTCTGGATGCTGGTATCCCGGGATAGCATTTCCTAATCATCCTTTATTATTATTATTTTTTACTTACAATAAGTTAATGCTTGACATTGAAGTATTATTACTAGCGTATAGAACCGACACCGCGAACACAATGTATGTTCTAATGAATTGGCGCCGATCGGCTTCAATTTTCAATGGATTCGTTCGATTTTGAAAGGAGAACGGGGGCTCAATTTTGAAAATAGAACCTCGCAGCGGGACACACATTTTGTTCGAGATTTCTGTTCTATGACATTATACTTTAAATTTAAGTGGAGATGTGGTCTAGGATGGTGAGCGCACTTTTCTTGAAGACATCTACGTCATAGGTGGGCGGGAACGCAGACGCAGGCAAGCTATTCCAATCCTTCGCGGTGCGCATAACGAAAGACGACGCGAACCGCGTCGTCCGTACCGATGGGATGTTCACCACGAAAAGGTGGATACCCGCCGTGCGTCGTGTCGTTCGATGGAGGAACGGGGAAGGGGGAATTAATTCAAATAATTCCTACGCACAAAAACGTGCCCTGTAGAAAACCGAGAGGCTGCTCTGCGCCTGTGCTCGAGACTTTGCAGATTGGTCTCAACCATATCTGAGTCACCAATGAGCCTCTTCGCATGCCTCTCCATCGAATCCAAAGCAGAAAGGAGGATGGGCTCCTCGCGTCTGTACGAAGTTACTTGGATACCGAATACCCTACACGTGTCCCCTGGGTAGTGCTAAACGAGCAGCAACTCCGGTGGTAGGCCACAACATCGGCTGCCGGCTTAGGTTACCACCCATTAGACAAAGCCATGCCGCCAAGCGATCCGTCTTGTTCCAGCGTGATGTCTAGTGAAGCCGAATGGAGGATGGGTCTGAACAGTTGCTTGCATTAATGTACCGGTTGTGACGGGTTGGTGTTTGCTGTGTCGGGAACTTAGTCGCGGAGGGCAGCGAGATCCGAAGCACGGTGCACCGCTGGCCGACCGTAGACAGTTGGGAGCCCAAGTAGTGGTAAAGCCACCCAAGAAAGGCTGCCCCGCCATCTGCGAAAAATCCCGGAGTGGCTCCATCATGCCGGTTGGCGACCGGATGAGGGGACCTGATGGCGATCTCCGGGGAGATTCAGACGTCCCCGCGGTGTCCAGACTAAGCCCCCAATAACATAGTGACTCTAATTCTGTCACTTGGTTTACGACGCAACGCCTCGTTCAACTGCCATCCTCCATCCTATTCACTCCCAATTTTAACCTAATGAAAAAAAGAGCAAGAGTAAACGTCATTTACAGCGGTTGCACGTCCCCTCGCTCGAAGTGCATTTTATCAAAATCCGAGGTATGCACTCTAACCTCACCTCAGTCCACCACCACGTAGAGACTGAGAAGCCGCACTTGCTTTTTTTGACGGAGACACAGATCCGATGTCCATTGAGCGCGGCATACCTAGACTACCCTGGTTACACATTCGACTCGCGCCGGAGTCTGTGTGTATGCCCGCAATGACATCTGTTGCCAGCGCCTCCGTCATCCCGAAGACCCTACTTTCTCCACCATTTGGGTTTTGGTAGACACAGGTACAGGCAAAGTCTTGTATTCTTGTGTCTATCGTTCGCACAGCGGTGACCAGGAGACTACTCGTCTATTTGAGCACCTTAGCGTGACGGCTGATGTGGCTTTGCAACGGTACCCTACTGCGCAGCTGGTTTTTCTGGAGGATTTTAACGCCTGTCATCAGGACTGGCTGTTCCCATACCAGAAAACCGACCATGCAGGGAGAGAAGCGAGGAACTTTGCCTTATCGCTTGGCCTCTCCCAGCTGGTAAAGCAAGCGACTAGGGTGCCCGATATTCATGGCCACACAGCAAACTTCCTGGACGTTCTGCTGACAACCGATCCAGACAGGTACGTTGTTCAGGTTTCCTCCCCGCTGGGAACCTCCGACCACTGTCTGGTGAAATCTGTTTCGTCGTACTCAGCCCCCGAATATGACTCGGGAGGTATTCGGCGAGTATGGCGTTACAGGTCAGCAGATTGGGATGAGATGCGACACTTTTTTGCATTTTATCCTTGGCGACAGGTCTGTTTTTCTCCTGGAGATCCGTCGAGTTGCGCGGATGCTATAACCGATGTGGTTCGTTAAGGGATGGAGTATATCATTCCTTTTTCCAACGTTCCCATTGGTAGCAAAGCTCGCCCATGGTTCAACGCCGAATGCGCTCAGGCTGAGAAGCGTAAACATTCGGCGTATCTTGCCTGGGTTGATGCTCAAAGCCGCAAAGCTCCGGATATTAGATCTAAGAAGAAAACCTTTAACCTTGCCGCGAAGTCCAACAAAAAGGCATTACAGAAAGTAGGTATCGACTGCATTAGACATATCGGCGCAAAAGTCTCTCGCCAGCCATGTGGCAGTAGAGCTTTTTGGTCCCTCGCCAAAGCGGTCGAGACTAACTTCTGTCGTCCCACGCTGCCTCCGCTGGTGAAACCAGATGACTCTCTGGCTCATACAGCTGAAGGGAAAGCGAACCTTTTCGCTTCTCTGTTTGCTGAGAACTCACGTCTAGACACTAGCAACATCCATCCACCACAGATTGCGGCACCTCTATGTCAGAAGTCCGCATTCACAATAAAGAGGTACTTAAGACCCTGCGAAGTCTAGACGTGAACAAAGCCAGCGGACCAGATGGTATTCCAGCGGTAGTACTAAAGACATATGCACCCGAGTTGTATCCTGTGTTGACACGCTTGTTTCGCCTCTCTATCGAGACTGGGATAGTTCCTAGATCGTGGAAGCTTGCCAACGTGCAGCCTGTGCCTAAAAAAGGCAGTCATGCTGATCTCAATAACCTCCTTACTCTGTAAGATTATGGAGCGTATATTGAACTCACGGCTCATGGCATACCTAGAACAGAACGATGTCCTCAGTGACCGACAGTACGGTTTCCGCCCAATCCGGTCGACAGGAGATCTTCTAGCGTATGCCACTCACATCTGGGGCGAAGCCCTCGAGAAAAATGGGTAAGCACTTGCTGTTTCCCTTGACATCTCGAAGGCTTTTGACAGGGTTTGGCACACTAGCCTTATGAGCAAACTTCCTGCGTATGGCCTATCCCCTGGCCTGATCGACTGGATCAAAGACTTCCTGAGTGACCGTTCATTCCGAGTGGTTGTCGGAGGTTGCTTGTCGCATTCAATGAGAACCAATGCCGGAGTTACTCAGGGGTCTGTTCTCACTGCAACGCTATTTCTGCTGCACATTAACGATCTGCTCATGCCCGGTATCTATGGGTACGCAGACGACAGCACGGTTGTGGAGAGATACCTGCCAAAGGGTCGGGCCAGTAAAGACCATATACAGTCTGAAAGAGAGGCTATGGTGGAGCGTATGAATCTTACACTTCAGGCAGTCTCCGAATGGGGCAATGCCAATCTAGTGGGATTCAACGCCACAAAAACACAAGCGTGTCTATTCATCGCTAAAAGGAGTCCGTTCATCTTGACTCCTACCCTTCGGAATGTATCCCTAAATTACACTGACCGCCTTCAGTTATTGGGCATTGAGTTATCCTCGAACCTTAACTTTGGGCGGTTCATTGAATCCAAAGTTAAAGTAGCTGCTAGGAAGCTTGGAGTCCTAGCGAAGGTGCGGCGGTACTTCACACCACAACAGCTTTTAACCTTGTATAAGGCACAGGTTCGGCCTTGTGTGGAGTACTGCTGTCACATTTGGGCTGGTGCTGCCAAATGCCACCT
Source organism: Thymelicus acteon (assembly GCA_951805285.1). NCBI lineage: Eukaryota > Metazoa > Arthropoda > Insecta > Lepidoptera > Hesperiidae > Thymelicus > Thymelicus acteon. The sequence continues at coordinate 7,157,457 of OX638229.1, read as the reverse complement.
GTCAGCATTGGATTCAATAGAAAGGCGTGCTAAGAGGCTTACTGGTGACCCCAAATTGGTTGAGACCAATCTTCAGAGTTTCGAGCACAGGCGCAGAGTTGCCAGCCTCTTGGTGTTCAACAGGATACATTTTGGAGAGTGTGCGCAGGAATTACATAATTTGATTCCGCCATCCCCTTTCTATCATCGAACGTCCCGACGCACGGCAGGTATCCATCCCTTCGTCATTAACATCCCCCCTGTACGGACGACGCGCTTTGCTTCACCATTTATTATACGTACAGCGAAGGATTGGAATAAATTGCCCGCGTCGGTGTTTCCGCTCGATTATAATGTGTCTTCAAGGCAAGAGTAAATAGGCATTTACTAAGTTAATGCGTTTTACCATCTATGACTACATCACCTCTTACCATCAGGTGGGATAGCAGTCAAGCATTAAATTATAAGATACGAGTAACCGCCCTCGCTTTGCTTCGGTTTTCTTATTTTTTTACACCTTGGGTTACATTATTGGAGTTTTACTAAGGATCCCTATTTTTTTTAAATATAATATAGCCTATGTTACCCGGGGATAGTGTAGCTTCTCAACAGTGAAAGAATTTTTGAAATCGGTTTAGTAGTTTCGGAGCCTATTCAGTGCAAACAAAAAATCAAATCTTTCCTCTTTATATATTAGTATAGATAAAAAAGAAAGGTGACATTTGGCTGCACCTGCCCAAATTTGGGAACATTACTCTACACACGGCTTTTTTTAAAACTTTTTAAGTACCTATTCTCTGTAATACATCTGTAATAAATGTACACGAATATTTTTAAGCTAATTTCACTTTACTACAGGAAATAACATAAAGTGACGTTTAAAATTCTCTTATTTAATTTATTCAAAGATATGACAGAAGTAGCCAACATCATAGATAATGTCTGAAGAGGTTCTTATTAATCGTATTTATCAGATTGTACTTAGTTGTACCGTTAGGAATGGTTATAGTAAAATAGTTGTGCTTAGTTGTACATAGTTGTACCGATGGGAACACTTAGTTGTGCCGTTCCTCTAGTTGTGCGTACGTAGTTGGTCCGTTAGGAAACCGCGTTTAAAAATCTATTTTTTCAAATTCTTTGACTCATCTCCTTTTTCCTTGACACCACAGAATTTATCTGTAATATAATACCACCTATTCGGATTCAAGTTAACAAACGTGCATCGCCATGAACACGTGTTTATAAGAACAGTTTTACAAAGAACATAACCTATTGATAACAGTAATCAATACAGTTACATCATCACAAGAGCGAGTGAGCCACTGACCACACAGCTGGCCGGGATCCAGACGAAGGCGGTCACGAGCACGACGAAGCCGACGATGTTGTCCCGCAGGAAGCCCAGCACGTTGTTGATGTTGATGTCCTCGATGATGTCCCAGAACCGCTCCACCACGTCCTGGATTGTCTTCTCGCAGACACCCTGCAGATGTTGTTAGCGTTATTTTAAAGCTATTCAACAAAGTATTGTCACTCCTAAAAGCTGGTATCCGCGATATGCGTACATAGATTTTATAAGTCTATTATTATAAAATATGCAAAATTCAGTAACTACAGTTTGATATTATAAAATTATGTTTGTAGTTGAAATTGCCAAATAATTTGCCGCAGAACCCAAAGAAACTCGCAAATACTTTCTCGACGAAATTACCACATGTAATACTGATCGCACTACAATCAAGGCAAACATTCCTTCACACATTCATACCTTATTACAAAATCCTTGTATACAGGGTGTTCCGTCGGGCAATATGTCGTTGTGCGCCACGGGGAAACAAGTCTTATTCAAGCTCTTGCGGCAACAACGTTTGCATGCGTCAGCAACTGTACAACAATAAAAATACAAGGTTTAAAAACCGAACTGAAAATTTATAATTGTAATCTGTGAAATATAAACAATGATGTGATACCATAATCTAATATATAAAATTCTCGTGTCAGTGTTTGTAACAAAACTCCTTCGAAACGGCTTGACCAATTCTTAGGAAATGTTGTGTGTATATTCACTAGGTCTGAGAATAGGACGTAAACTATTTTTTATACCCCTAAGTGATAACACCCTTATCACCCTGTCCACCCGAATTTTTATTAGGCTAATGTGTTTATCAATCTATGTATGTATTTATGTACATATGTGTGTTCCTATGTGGGATTGTAGAGACCAAACGGGTTGACCCATTATGATGATTCTTACGTCAATCGATTCGTCTTAACCTTGCGAGTGTCACTAAATTCATGACAATAATTAAATTCACCACAGGGACAACACCATAGAAGGATTAACAGTTGGGACCCATTTAAGTTTTACAGGGTTTCTTGGGATAAAACAAACAAGATTTGATTGGTTGAAGAATGGGTACCTAATTACCTATTGTTAATCCTTCTAATGTGTAGTTGTTCAGTATTACTTTTAACAACATTCTGAACAGCTACTGGGCTTGTTTTTTTTTTAGTTTCTTTACGCAGTCAGGTTTTTTTTTTATTATTTATTTTTTCTTGTATCTCGTTTCTTTGATACTCGTATGTGCTGTAATTGGTACCCTCGAATACATGTATTATCATTTCATTTCAATACATAGAGTAATGTAACGTATAGAGAGTACAGTGGTACCGACCAATGTCGCACATGCAGCTGTGCATGCCCTGCGTCTCGCAGTACGGCACGCACGAGCCGTTGCGGCAGCGCCCGCGCTCCGCGCACTCGTGCTCGTCCGCGATCGCCGGCGCCTGCACGCATACACCACACCACATATACAGACAGATTATAATCGTTACAATTCTTATGCAGGTTCTTATGCATTTTGTACAATATCATCTATTACATTATGTTTAATACTTCTATCGCATTAAATTAGAGCCAAGTTTCAAGCACAGTTAATGTAAAACTATAATTTTGTATTTAGTATGCACGAACAATGGTGGTATCAATATCGATTTAATAAGTTGTGCTTTCACAGAAAAAATAATTTATTACACGACATCAAGACCTCTGTCAGTCGCAGGGTCGAAGAGCCAGTAATAATGTGGTTCTGTCGCTGCTACTGATGTCTCGTCAGCTCGTTTGTTGACTAGCTACATAAAACAGTATAGTAGTAATGTGACCTTGGGGCAGTCGGCGGAGGCGCCGTTGCAGGTGGCCTCGCCCTCGCAGGCGGAGTGCGCGGCCTCGCGGCACACCACGCCGGGAGGAGCGAACACGCAGCCCGCGCAGCACGGGGAGTTCTTGTCGCTACACACATAGAATATAGGTATCTGTGAATATGTCTATCGCCGTGGATATGTTCCATCAGACACGTACCTCCCCTAACAAGCACCACTCAAACCGATCCGGAGCCTTCTAAATCCATCGTCTTGAACTCGTTAGTCCACCCAACCATCCTGTGCTCCTTTTAGCAAGATGTGGTTTCCATTCAAGGACCTTTCATCCAAAGCGGTAATTGAACAAAGAAGCTCCGGCCGGTGTCCGACTCTGGTGTCAGTGTGTGGACATTTTAAACGATACATAAAATATACCAAAATATAAGCTACCTGCAAACAGCTCCTTGGTTCTTCCTCAACTTGCAGTTCTTATCGCAGCACATATCGTTATCTTCGGTTCCTGCAATCAATTACCGTTATACACGGACGTAAAAAAAGACGGACGTAATCCTAAGAACAAATTCAGTGAAGCACCCATCGTAATACCAACTCTGTATTCGTACAAGTACACACACCCACACATTGACACCATCCTAATATGACATTGACACCATCGCGAATCAAAAATTACAAAATTACGCACACATGGTAAGCGAGCTGTCAGCTGTCAGCTTCACTCTCGATTAGACAAGGTTACGTCCGTTCTTTTTTTACGTCCGTGCCGTTATAATGATAACCTGCACACTTAAACATTCTAATTCGTTAGATACCCAATTCGTACTCACACTGGTATACATAAAAAATGTTGGTACGTACCTAGCAGGCCCGCGTCGCACTCCTCGCCGCCCTCGACGCGCAGGTTGCCGCAGAAACTCTCCTCGGGCTCCGAGAAGCAGCGCCCGGACTTCGCCTGCAGCACCTTGCGGATCGATCGCAGCGAGCACGGCGAGAACCGCTGCACACATACACAACAACATTAACAACAACAACTGGTGATAAATGTTGCCTTGAAATCTCAAAATTTACAGATCTGTTGGGGATTGGAGGCTTGTTTAAAATAGTCGTCCGCAATTAATCACAATACTTGAGCCACAATAGGTATCGATACTGCATGCCCTTTGTCTCAATATATTCCAAGTATTTTTTTACGTAGCCGACAAACAGATAGTGTACATTTTCAAGTGTCACATATTTTCAGACGTCACACACCTTTAAGAACATTATGGAGAGCATCAGGTGTGCAATGTTTACTTTGATCTGATAAATAGTATTACAGTGTAGTTTTATATTCTATTCTGTGGTGTTACTGATGTCCATGGACTCGTTTATCAACTTTTTAATCCCCGACGCAAAAAGAGTGGTGTTAAAAGTTTGACGTGTCTGTCTGTGGCATCGTAGCTCCTAAACGAATGGACCGATTATGATGCGGTTTTTTTCTAAGATTATGTGATCGAGATGGTTCTTAGCTACAATTTATGGAATTTCGTTCTGGCTTTTCAAGGTCATTAGCTCTTTTGTCGGGGGTTACTTATCATCCATAATAAAACTTGCTCATCGGATCCAGCCATGAAGCTATTAAAGAGAGGAGACGGCCTAAGCAACTGTGCACTGTGACTCAACTGGGTCCTGACGTCATCACAGTAGGCGTGGCCTTAAGTCAGTCTACTGTCGGCGCCCGTCCTGTGCACAGCTTCACATTTTCAAAGAAAAGGATGAAGTGCTGTGTTTTATCGTGTAAAAACTACTCGGATAGACGTTCTGATGCTATGGATGGCATTTCACATCATTTTTAAGTAATTTAATTCATAATTTATAAGAATAGGCAGAATAGTTCTAGAAAAATCACTAACGCCGATCTCGCCAAATAAAATTCTACTCGACATTAGATGGCGACACTTTGTGTCAAGAGAACTAAAAATGTATAGGTGCGTAGAGCTAAGTATTAGTATTATATTGATAATCATACGTACTGAAATTTGTTCTACATTCATTCCTATAGAGTTTTTCACCGCCAAAATATTATTTTTCTAGTTTTTATAATCATTTTGTAAACAGGCCGCCATCTATCGTCAACTATTTACAACAAATAAACATAACAAAAACACAGGGCCGTAATTAGAATCCAATTATTTTACCGAGTGTCCCATTGAATTAAAGTACTGCCTATACTCTCTTCATTATAGCTTGATTCTTTTTGTCTTGTGATGGGAAATGGGCATAGTATCTATATAAGGCAAGGTACAAAAGGTTTAATTTTATAAAAAAATATTATAATCACAAAATTGATACATTTGGTTACGATGACGTTAGGGATATCATTATTGATTGCTACAACCAATAAAGTATACTATTGACGTGCGTGCATTTCTATGTAAAAAAAAAAGAAACTTTATGCCCGTGATCTCGATGACCGCTGTCAAAAGAATAATGCCATAATGAACAGAGTATAATTTATTTAATTACGTGAACGGGAGTAGGTAAAATCAGTTTTTTTTTAAGTTTAACATTGTATACAATCTTTATAAGTCTTAAACAAACTAACGCCCCAACTCAGAGTCACTAACGGTTACTTAAATCGCTCCTTAGTACATAATTTGTGTGGTGATTCTATAAATCTTTCAAATTTAAAGTCGTTACGGAGAAAGAAGTAGAGAAGACCATTACTTCTATTTCCAGTAAGGCTACTGGGAGTGACCAGCTTAGCTGTGATATGCTTCTTCCTATTTTGAGTAATATAATCTCAATTATAACCCACATTTTCAACTTCTCTCTTACAAATAATGTATTTCCTGAGGCTTGGAAACTCGCCTATGTTATCCCTCTTCCAAAAGTACCTAATCCTACACTCTGCAAAGATTTTCGTCCAATCTCTATACTTCCCACCTTATCTAAGGCTCTTGAAAAACTAGTTCACACACAACTTACTCATTACCTTGTCTCTCATGATCTCATCTGCCCGTATCAATCAGGCTTCCGTAAATCTCACAGCACAGTTAGTGCATTGCTAAACGTCACTGAAGATCACATTTTACTATAATACGAGTACTCACGATATTTATTTTGTATTCCGATATTTCGACCCAGTTGCATGGATCGTGGTCACGGATGAACTGCGGTGGCGCGGAGAAACTTTTGACAGGATGACAGGTGACATTTGACACTAGTACATAAGTCTATCAACTTTCCATCTAGTTCGTTTTTGCGTTTTGTTGACACTATTACGACACACTACACTCACCACATCTTGCCGCAGCACACTTTGCACTTTCTGATTTTGGGATTTGCATAGACTAACCACTGGATTCCATGTTTGCGCTAATTTAAATCCATCCTCCCTATTAAAGTTTTTGGGGTGTTTTTTAATCTCGATGGCCTCTCGTACTAGCCGTGGGATGTAATGGCGTTCCGTGGAGATTACCTGCCATAAAGTATACAGGAAGCCGACTCACACGGATAGGTACTTACACGGCACGTCGCATCATCATCCAAAACATCTAGCATCGGTCGCGACATCGCTTACGAACCGAGCCTATGGTTTATGTGATGATGAACACCTAGCGCAGGAATTAGACCACGTACATCAAGTACTGCGTCGCAACGGCCACACATCGAAAACACGAAGACATACACACAAGAGCCTCACCACTATAAGCACGGTTGAACGGCAATCAGCATTTCTTCCCTACATTAAGGGCGTGACTGATAAAATTGGTAGGATATTAAATAGAAAATACAGAATAAAAACCTTTTTCACGCTATGTAAGAAAGTTGCAGCCTTTTTACGCTCACCCAAAGACAGGATACCCTATCAGTGCCCAGGGGTATACAAAGTCGACTGCAGCTGCGGTAGTTGTTACATTGGGCAAACAAAACGGTCAATATCGCAGCGCATAAAAGAACATATTACAGCGGTCAAAAAGGATGAAAGGAAGAAATCAGCCGTAGCAGAACATCTGCTTGAATCGGGGACTAATCACTGGATTGAGCTACATAGCCCGCAGGTAATCTCCACGGAACGCCATTACATCCCACGGCTAGTACGAGAGGCCATCGAGATTAAAAAACACCCCAAAAACTTTAATAGGGAGGATGGATTTAAATTAGCGCAAACATGGAATCCAGTGGTTAGTCTATGCAAATCCCAAAATCAGAAAGTGCAAAGTGTGCTGCGGCAAGATGTGGTGAGTGTAGTGTGTCGTAATAGTGTCAACAAAACGCAAAAACGAACTAGACGGAAAGTTGATAGACTTATGTTACTAGTGTCAAATGTCACCTGTCATCCTGTCAAAAGTTTCTCCGCGCCACCGCAGTTCATCCGTGACCACGATCCATGCAACTGGGTCGAAATATCGGAATACAAAATAAATATCGTGAGTACTCGTATTATAGTAAAATGTGTTCAGTCCACGATGAGTTAAGTTTAAAATCTTGTGTCACTGAAGATATACGCCTAGCTATGGACAATAAGCAATTCACAATCCTCACCCTTCTTGACTTTAGCAATGCCTTCAACTGTATTGATTTCGATATACTTTTAGGAATATTGCATGCTTCTAACTTTTCGCTTTCAGCCGTAACCTGGTTCGATTCATACTTACGTGGTCGTAAGCAGTGTGTTAAGACAGATTCCTCTTGTTCTTCTTGGTCACCTCTTTCCGCCGGTGTACCACAAGGTGGTTTTCTATCTCATCTGCTATTCTCTCTATTCATTAACGAGTTATAGAAAGTGATCTCATGCTCATTTCACCTCTATGCCGATGACCTACAAATTTACCGTCATTTTTCGCCATCTGAGGCCCATCTTGCCGTTCAGTGCATTAATTCTGATCTCAAAATTATTAGTGAATGGGCTAAATCTTTTGGGCTACTTGTTAATCCCACTAAGTCGCAAGTCATCGTTATCGGCAGTCAACGGCTTCGGAGAAACCTTCCCTCTCTTCCACATGTTTTCTATGATGGCACTTGCATTTCTTATAGTGATAAAGTAAAAAACCTTGGACTAATCCTGGATTCTAACCTCAGTTGGTCCCCTCACATTAATTCTGTCAGTAAACGAATGCATCATTTGTTCCATTCTCTCAAGCGACTCCAATCGGTTCTTCCGTTTGACACTAAAGTCTTGCTTTCGCAAACGCTTTTACTTCCTATATTGGACTATGCTGACGTCTGTTACCTCGATGCCACTGAGGAGCTGCTTTCGAAATTGGAGCGCCTGCAAAACTTGGCAATCAGATTTATCTTCGGACTGCGAAAACATGATCGCATCTCAGAATTTCGCTCTAATTTAAAATGGCTTCCAATTCGACTAAGAAGAAATATTCACATTCTATCTTTTCTGCACAAAATTCTCCACGATCCTTCCTCTCCGATCTACCTTCGCTCTCGTTTTCGTCCACTTCCTTCTGTTCCTAATAAACGTTCCTGTCACATCAAGTCTTTAGTTTTACCTCACTCCAATTCCAATTTCTTTTTCAAGTCGTTTACGGTTAAAGCCACCCGTTTATGGAATAAATTACCTACTTCTATCCGAGACAGCCCTTCTGCTTTTGTCTTCAAGAAAAGGCTCACGGAATACTACTTATCTATTGCACACTGAGTATGTATTTTATTTTATTCATGTATAATATATAATATATATATGTATGTATGTATTTATTTATGTATGTTTATTTGTATGTATGTATGTTGTATTAATATATATTTATTATTATAATCCACTACAGGTACGCATTCCATATCCCTCCCACATTTAATTTTTCTCACAACAAATGGGTTGGCTGGAAGAGATCTCTTTTAGAGATAAGCTCGCCTTTGTACTAACTTTCTTAGTGTCATCTTTAATACCTGTGTACAATAAAGCATTAAATAAAATAAATAAAATAAGGAGCGATAAGTAAGTGACTCTGAGTTGGGACGTAAGCCATTTAAAAATAAGAAAACCGGGCAGGTGCGTGTCAGGCCACGCCCAATGTAGGGTTCCAAAGTAGTAAGTTTATCGACTATTGCTCGTTAACCACTTATGCTAACATACTCGTAGCCATGATAGTTTTCCTTGTAATTTCATCATATTATAACCTATTTTTGAGAATTTTTTCACTTGTCTAAATTATGTCCAATGAGGTGGTATGAATATTCTGAGTACGTCCCTGTTACATCCTACATTTATTGACATCTAGTGTGAGATAGTTAAACTACGTAATAAAATCGATATAGAACGAAGCGAGTAGTTTTGCTATTGATCGATAGATGGAAAATAAAGAAGTGGGCGAGATTTGGTGGGTTGGAGGGGGTGCCCTCGCCCCGCAAAGTGTCACGCGTTCTTGCATAAGAAAATCTACATACAACGTCTCCTCTCTTTAATAGCTTCATGGATCCAGCCGTCTCAACGCACCTTGTTGTTGACGTCGTACCCGCTGACGCTATACGTGTACATGAGGTAGGAGCCGCCCTGCGAGGCGGCGGGCGAGCACTCGGCCACGTCGGGGTCGTGCTCGGAGCCCCAGTTGTGGCCGAACTCGTGCGCCGTCACCAGGTCCGCCTCGCGCGTGATGACGCGCTGCCCGTAATGGTTGCGGGAAGAGCTCAGCCCGGAGTTCAGGTAGAGGGTGTAGCCATTCTTGAAGTATTCTGTACAGGTATAAAGGTATAGTTATACCATGTAAGGATATCGAAGGAATAAGCATAAATACATTACATGCTAAAAACAAAATATACAATTTCCAATCTACCAACCTACAAATAAAAAAATATGGAAATTATTTACATGAATTGGATTAATAAAATATATATTATTAGTTAGGTCTCGTTAAGGGCTATTTATATCTGTCCAAAAGGTGTAATCTCTGATTATACCAGGAAGGACATCAGTCCAGTCGGCTATCAAGCCGACAATATAAGAAGTTCTAAAACCGTCTTCAAAAACACAGAGCGGCGCTAACAATATAATGAAATGACAGACGATTGAAGTACTATAATATTCGCGGTATCTCACTGTACTCGTTGACATATTGCGCGCTCACTCGCACTTAGTCCTAAGACCAAAGTGCGAGTGAGCGCGCAATAATTCAACAAGTGCAGCGAAACTCTGCGAATACTACAAAATATAAGTTAAAAATAAATTATATTTACGTTTTGCCCTGTTTATTGCTTATTGTTAGATCTTTATACAAATATACAGTACAAAAGCGTGAATTAAAATAAAAAGCAAACACAAATAAAACAACACTCACATTTTGCACCAAAGAAGCTGAAAACAAAAAATAAAACCAAATAAAATAAACACAACATAAAAACAAAAATATTCCTAATAGAAATGAATGCCGTGATTGAAATTTTTATTTTTGTTTAAATCTTGTTTGCTACGGCTTACAAATACGAACTGAACAACATTTAAATAAATCAACACACACACCTGTACATTACATAGAGGACAATCTTGGATATAATAACGAAAATATCATAATAGCAACTAACCTAATTACTTTTTTTATGTATTTTAATATCTTTGTTTCACATACCCGGTGTGCATATCCCTCCTACAGAGTTGCGTCTCGGGGATCCAACATACGCTAATCCCAAAATCCCACCTTCGAACTTCAAGTCTGTGAATAGATGTGCTAAACAAAAGTCCTTGTGAGAGTACTCACGACTGAATACCTGTAAAATATTCATATTATTTTATCTATCTCGCTCTAACATATTAGCTATAACACATTATTGATTCTTAAGCGTAGATATCAAAAATCGACTGAACTATAGACTAGAGATAGAGAGTACCTCAAGCAAGTTCCGCACGTCCCACTTCTCGCGCACCATGTTGTAGTGCGCCTCCCCGCCGCGCACGCGCGTCGGCTCCGAGTGCACCAGGATCTTTTTTATCACGAACCCCATGCCTTTGAACCCGTCCATGTCCTGGAATACCACCCAAACGTTCGAATCATTACAATTAGATCCAATAGGGAATGCGAATAGGTCTACTTATTGAATATTCAGTAGACTTCCATATTGTTTGCATCTACTGTATTTCGGAAATCTTTGTTATCATTTTATTTCATGGTAAAAAATATGAAGGACGTACCTGACGGTCTTGCCATACTGTATCATTATATATCTTGTGCACGCGGTCAATTAGACTTATCTGAAAGCACAACTCACTGTACTTAAAACTATAACAACTATTAATACAGTGACGCTCCAACTCAGAGTCACTAATGGTTACTTAAATCGCTCCTTAGTACAGAATCTCAATACAAATTCTGTACTAAGGAGCGATTTCAGTAACCGTTAGTGACTCTGAGTTGGGGCATGAAAGTTTACTATTAACTAACGACAGTCCAGCTGAGCGCTTCAATCCCTTCCAGGCAACATTAAAATTAAAAGTCAGATGCAGCAAGCTTTAAAAAAAATATCAAACGAACTTACTAAGTAACTAATAGTAGTTTTAGTGTTGCTAGCACCCATTTCTTGAAAGAACCTGTAGTCTGCAACAAGCAGTAATGGACAGCGGGTTTTTGTCGGAGTATATTCATAATCACTCTGTCTTTTAACTCTCCTCTCTCTGCTTTTATCATCTACGTCGTCGGGTTCCTTACGATCCAGATACTTGTCCTTCTCCAACTGTTCCTGTATCGTTTCCAAGTCCTCTTCTTCTTCATCTTGATCTTCACCCAAATCTAATTCTGCATAGAAATAAAAATTATTCATTCCAATGGATTCTTTTAAAACTATTTATTTGAAATTGATTATTTAATCATCGGAATCAATCGATTTATAATTCATTACAATGGATTTTTTGAACTATTTATTTGAAATCGATTATTCAATAATCAAAATCAGTCTATTTCTAATCACTTTTTTCATGTCATCGTAATATATTTATGTATGAACTGGTTCAAATACATATGATTTGTATATCTCATACCGATATTATGACGTCGACATCTAGCGGAGACTATAGTGTGAAATGTAATTAGGTCAAAACATACTTTTGAAATTTAAATTGTTAGCAATGATCAAATTACATTGGAGAGTTTCAAGTAACTAACTGTAAATGAAATAAGATCTTGGTCTATGGCAAACTCATAATTATTATTGGTAACAATAACTATAATCGAAACACAATGTCCAAACAGAAATTATTACCTTGCCCTTCTTTTACGTAACCACAAACACGAGGTTGGTTATCATGATTAGCCCAGCTGAACTTGATATCAGAAGACCGGTAAGTTATCATACTCTTCAAATCGAGATGTGGTAGGTGCCTCCAGGATGGCTGGAAAATATATTTTTTTAGTTATCACATTATTACCTCTTGTATGTCTTGTTCAACTTGAAGACCGTTTGGCCTCATTTCAAGTGAAAAAATGGAGGATCCAAATTTGATTCCTGTCTGGGGTGAGTTAATTTATTTGCTTATTTTATTAATTAATAATAGTACAAACATTAGAATACATGATAATTCAATCAATTTACCTCAATATGGTATGTCTCTCCAGGAGTATGAATGATTCCAGTTATTACTCCTTCATCCACATGTAATTTGACATCTGAAGCCATCTCACCAAATACTCTACCAGTGTAAAAGTTTTCACGGTCTGCAGTGCAAACAAATGTACATGAAAAAAAAAATCAAAACAAAATAGTGATGTTCATAATCAGCTAACAAGGAGGAGACATCAATGAGTTACATACTGGTACTGAGGTTTTTTTATTATTTTGTCTTGAATCATAATTTTGATGAGGTTAATACAAAAAGCTAAATTTTTTTTCCAACTCAACATCATACTTACCAACATGGACAGTGGTTTTCTTCCCATTGCCATCAACAGAATATGCTTTGAAATTAGAATGCAGAACAGAGCTATGTGGATGAAGTATGAGTCTAAAATCTTTTCCCAGCGTCTTAAAATGTAGCTCCTTGATGGTGTTGAAGGGGTGGTTTGACAACTTTGTGCCCCGTTTTACAACGTGGTGTGTCAGGCTTGATGCATGCAGGGTCTCGAAGTACCTCAGATTATGGTATATTGAACCTGGAAAAAATCAACAATCTTATTAAACGTCAAGATGCCATGGACTACAGGCTACAAACATGACTTCAGGACAAAGCTTTAAAAGTTAAACTTCAAGCTATTTTATACTTTTATGTATCACTTTGTATATAAAATGTTGACTCAAGTAAAATCATACTTACATTTACAAGGCGCTATTGTGGTGAATATCAGCAATACATACACATTGATAATTGTACATGACATGATTATATAACGTATGGTAACAATAATGATATATAAACACTATTTAATTTCAACACTGACTCATGATATTACAACTACAGAAACTATTTTACTCAAATACTCATGTATTTGCTAACATTACGAACAATTAAAGGACTTAATAACTTTATTCATATTCATTTCGAAGACGTTAATTGCTAGAAATTATTTGCAAAGACGAACTTAATTAAACTTGTAGGTAGCTAAAATCTTTTTCAGTTTTATTTTTGTGTTTACCTGTTAGACGAAAATCGAAATAATTATTCATATTTCTTTGACAAACACATGACATGACAGTTTATTTGACAGCAAGGACAAGTCAATAACAGATAAATACAGATTAAAATTCGAGCAACAGTTTGACAACTCAAAATACACAAATGTTGCCAATACATTTATTGCAGTTTCAATATTTTAAGTCGAAAGAGTGGGAGGACGAAACTCCCCACCGGAAAATAGTATGTATTTCAATCTGCATTTCAAACATGATGGAAAACTTAAGTAAGATCAGGGTTCAGCATATTAAAAATTCAAAAAAACACATTGTAGTTTTTTTTGTAACATCAGAGAAAGAGTAGTAGTATACATTTCATTACATTTGACTACCCGTGTGGCGCAATGGTTACCAAGCAGGATCGCCGCACTGAGGGTCCTGGGTTCGATTCCCAGCAGGGCGGAAAGAATGATGAGTTAAAATTTCTATTCTCGATCTGGTTGTGAATGTCCTTGAATGTCTTGTGTGTTGTCCATGGCACCCACGACACAGGGAATCCTAGTGTGGGGCTATGAGTGTGAAGCGTTATTCATTTTATTTATTTCATTTTAATAGTTTCATTTATTGTCATGCGGTCACTCACCTCATTAACTCGTTAGGATACGCGTGATCGCGGTACCTTTGAGTTCGAACGTGCTGGAACGTTCTCGGTAACCGACGGGTTAAGGGAAGATGAGGTGAGTTAGGTATTTACAAAGATGTTATTTCAATGAATAGACTACATATCTGGATCAGTCTAAGATCAATAACATAGTATAGTTACCTAAAATGTGTACTGTTCAGGCATTTTATGTAATTAAACTAGATAGTATTGAATATTATTTTATTTTAACAACAATAAGTTAAACTCAATAAAACATTCATTTTTCAGTATTATCTACAAAACATAATCTAAAGCTATTTATTTAACATGATATCATGTTCTATTTTTTCTGTGGCTCATTTTTCTCCCATGGTCGCGGCCCTCGTTTGTTCTCCCAGTTATCAATATCAAGGGTTTGAATTTCTTCATAGGTTTTTTCTAAAGTGACTTCTTTTTCTCTATGAAGACCCATTTTTTCTGCTTCTGCCTTTGTGACTCCCTTCACTTGTGAAAATTGATATCTAAAAAAATATTTTAAATATTTAAATATAAAAAAAAGAACACCTGTCATGGGACGGCTGACAGATGTGAAACATCGAAATGCATCGCCACGATCGCCAAGTCTAAAATCAGGTTTACCCAATGATGTTGTATGTATCTCGCGTAAAGATGTTTCACATCAAAAATTGTTTACTTGTAATAATTAATGCTCCACCTCAATAGTTACAAGTTAATGCTGCACATAATGATAATGTGACAATAAATCATAACTATGTATTTCAATTATTTCACGACTTAAATATATCAGGAGGGGTGAAATGTATGCTTCTTTCATCCTGCCAACTTAGCATGCCTTGTACAGCTATATCCAAGCAACCAACCCAAATTGATAAAAAGCAGAGATAAGCTGAATAATTCATACTCTTAAAAAGTAATTAAATACAGTAAATCTTGTTCATGGTTAACTTATCAACCTGTATATTATCCTAAGAAGGTGAAAATAAGTCACAGAATTTAATGTGTCATTTAAGAATTTGATTTTTTAATAAATATTGTATCTATCTATGATTCTATGATAAAACTAAAATTTCTTTTAAGTTATTAAATATTACTGTGTGCACAATATTGTAGTGGTACGATATTGCAACAAATTTTATATTATTATTAATTTATTATAATTTAATAGCTCTTTGATAAACTTAATGTCATAGACACTCAAATCAGCTGTTTTGATAGCACAATCAAATCATATTAAGCTGAATGCACAAAGCATAATTATTTTCTTCTTGTTACAATTTTTTTGATTAAGTACTTCGATTTTGTTTTGTGTTTTCTTCTCCTTTTGTATCTTTATAGACATACTTTACAAATGAATGTGCCCCCCACCATTATGGAAATATTTTATATTAAATTACTATAATAGGTGTCTTAACGACTTGAAGTAAACAGTGGGCATCCTCTGGATTCAGAAGGCTCAGGTTCAGAACCAGTCAGTGTGACAAAAATAAGGAGAAGCTTATGTCCAGCAGTGGGCTCTAAAAGATTGATAGATGTATGAAACACAATCTGTGTAGCTTTAATATAAAAAAAAAAATTGTTTCTTCATGAGTAATTTATAATGTTTGTATAAATGTTTGTGTACAGGTCTGAGCTAGTCGAGTATCATTTATAAGGTTTTTTATTAAACTGTTCACAAATGAATATTACCGTATTTGTGTCCACTCCCTTAGACCAAAGGATCCTCCAATCATAAATAATATAAATGGTAATCCATACTTAAAGGATTTGCGCTTACTGTAAATTGATAGAGTATTTCGTATAAACTCTAGTGAAAATTTTCCTTCTTTGATTGTCATTTTGTTCGTTTATACTATGTCTAAATATTCCAGCATCGCGATAAAAATTTAACTCACACTAAACCATCCACTTATTCCAAACTTTAAGTTACTCTTAGATAAGATGACAATGATAATAAATAAGATCGAACGAAATCGTAACAGTAAGGTTATGTTATGTTATTCACTTCAATTGTTCACTTGTCACCTTGACTTTGACAACGTGACGGTGCCGGGCAGTTTTCACAACAGATTACACAGAATGAACAGACAAAACTTCGAAAACTCTCATGAATTGTTTATGGATTCTACCATGCTTTTCTCTAGCATGTTTATTACTCACCCTAATGTTATGAATGAAAATCTAGATCCTAATAATGTAATTAAACAGTAAACGATGGCTGAAATAAAATCTGTAATGTAACAATTAAAATTATTTTGCCTGACCAAGAAATGGCTGTTTAAAACAGGTCATCATTGCTTAACATTGTAAGAACATTAAAATGACAATGGATCCACAAAAATAAATTTATAAAATGGCGGACATTTAAGATTGACGTATGTGTTATGTTTATGAATTTCAACAGATTTCATTAGTGCTGTGATTTAAAAATAATGTATTGAGGATATTTTGTTTCGTGTTATCTTCTGTATCAGTTATTCGTAATATCTGGTAAGTGAATTTACTATTTGTGTGGGCTACGGTCACGGTACCGAAGGAATGAATTGTAGGCTTTCGATTTTGGTGAATTGTACAGCATGCTAATTGTCTTGTGAGTTAGAATTGCGAATAAAATGTATCTTAAACTCTGTATTATGTTTTCGTAGCTTGTATTTCCGATTCGAGGATATTAAATGTTATGTTTTAGATTTGTCATCGATTTAACTTCGAACTGTTCATACACAAAATGTTTCCTAATCGATTACGTATGGTTTCTATAAACTGCTGTTAATCTTGTAAGAAATTTGAGGTATATCATTAGAATAATATTTTTATAGATTCAGGCACAGTATCTTCCTAACATTTTTTATTTTATAAATTGGGATTCCGCTTGCGTTTGCTTCGTTATACGTAAACTAAATTTAAATTAATCTATACTAATATATAAAGAGGAAAGATTTGATTTTTTGTTTGCATTGAATAGGCTCCGAAACTACTGAACCGATTTCGAAAATTCTTTCACTGTTGGAAAGCTACACTATCCCCGAGTAACATAGGCTATATTATATTATCAAAAAATTAGGGATCCTTAATAAAACTCTGTAACCCAAGGTGTAAAAAAATAAGAAAACCGAAGCAAAGCGAGGGCGGTTACTCGTTTATTATAATTTATGAATTTACAATGTCTTACGACAGGTTGTTAAAGTTATTTAATTGTCAAATTTAAAAAATAAAGTTGTGATAATTTTTGTAGCATGTTCTAAGAATATCATGTTTACCCTGTTTTACACTTTTCTAGGATTGTTAAATTCTGTGAATCAAAATGATAAATTTATGCAGTTGTTAGAAGATACAAACATAACATTATTTAACCTGCATCTTTATATTAACTTTCTTTTTACAATAAAACAAAAACATCCTGTGTAAAATTATAAACAAGTATAAGTTATGAAGTTTATCTGCTTACCTGACAAATTTACTAAGGCTACGTCCACACAGACAGGTGGCTTGCTTAGCGCCTAGAGCCTAGCATGGATATAATATTATTGATGAATGTCAATGGCAAAAATAAAAGCTTAAACATGAAATTGTTGCATTTATTTCATTAATTTTGTAAGATATTTTTGAAAGTGACATTTCGTCAACATGCCGACAAGCAAAATGACCAAGGCACCTAGCGATCCACCACGCAAACCACCTCTCAGTGCGGCCACCGTGTATCCTAGCAAGTAGCCAGAATACAAACCACTAGGCTCTAGGCTCTAAGCAAGCCGCCTGTCTGTGCGAACATAGCCTAAAAGTAATACTCTTAACCTCCTTTTCTACCCCCACACAAGGTTTCCGTGTCGCGGGTGGTATGGATAACACAAATAAGACATCATTGTAACATCCATGACCCAAGTATGAATATCTGTCACATAATTATCTGCCCTAGTCGGGTCTCTAATTTGGGACCAGTAGCTACGAAGGCAGGGTAACTACCAACTATGCTATGGGGCCACCAAGTAAAAAAAAATGCATAAAAAATAATGAGTAACCTTAAGTAATGGTAACCTTACTTCAGTTGGCGTTACTTAGCCTTATTTACCTTACTTTATCCTTACTCAGCTGTGTAAGGAGATTGAGTGGGATGGCATTGTTATTTTTATTGCAAAACAATTTTAATTTATAGTTACACAGGAAAACACACAGTAATAAGGAGAAACAATGATTATTGCTTAATAACTAGGTACATACTTTTTCTTTGATTAAAATAAATACTAAACACTTGACCAAGAACTATTCATTTGAAACAACAATTTACCTAATGAATTCTTCATTTATTTCATTGTTGTGTCATAATGCTAACTATATTCTGTTATATTGCAATTATTTTATGCATTCAAGACATTCTACACATAATTGATAGTACTAGAGAGTCAATATTCGACCATAATATAATGGGGCAAAGAGTGACTTCACATTAACATTTTTTTGTGTCCTTGTTTCGTTATAAATATGTTACAAACACATTTTTTATAAAAAAAATTGCCTCATGTAAACTTTGACTATACCAAGGCTCTGATTCCTATGTGCATGCATTTTTCTAAAAAAAAAGGGCACAAAGGTTTTCCCTTCACATATTAATATTGTATATATATATAGATTTAAATGGTATCAATGAATTATTATTTTTTGAATTAAATTATTGTGTTCTGGAATATGATACTAGATAATATATTTTACTATTTTAGATAATATGTATATATTACATTATATAGCATTTTCTAAACATTTTGGTAATATAATTTTAAATAATATTCATTTGCATATATAACTTTTCAGGGTTTAAAAATAATAGCATAGAGTAAATTATAAAAATATATTCGAAAGTATATTTTGTTAAAAAATGTAAATATATTCAAAACTCTGGCAAATTGTCTTGAAATTGTAATAAGTTAAGTTTATCCTTAAATTAAATCACTGCCAGAGCGACCATTTCCTTTTTATGAGTAAAATACATAATTTAATTACATATGTTTTGTATTTAAAATAAAGCTATCTCTGTAAATATCTGAGAGGGACATAGCGCGCTGTTTTAGTCGTTAATTTTGTGTTGGTCATTGACTGTGGGTAGTATAGATATAATCTGTTTTGCGCTAAACTTAGTAAGGAAGGGAAGGTGCAGCAGTTACCCATGAGTGGTGTTGACGGACGTCGGTCGGACGTGCGATGACATCACCCGCGGCGTCGCAACGCAAGTAAAGAAGGCACATTCATTGTGTGCCGACTACTGCCGACTTAATTTGATGAGCGTCGTTCTTATCCTTCGTTAATCGTTCGACCATAATAATAATGTTGACATACGCGCTATGTAGAAACTAATGTTAGTTCCACCTTGCTAAATCAAACTGTAATAATCATTAGAATCTTCCTATACCACTACCAGCTATACTCAACGTGCGGCCCCCCAAGCGTTTGTAGTTGGCCCATTCGGGTTTACTTTATTTTATAATAATCGCGAAAACCTTCTTAGGTTCAATACCAATACCAATACCAATACCAATCAATACCATAGACTTAAATATCAATACCAATTTTGTTTTCTTTGTTTTGCGACTCGCGACAGCATGACTATCCCTTGTTTGTAGCCCGTATGAAAAAAGGCTAATTACCACTGTCCTATACAGTATTTGCAACTAGCGACATCATTTTCCTATTGTTAATATTTGCTGGTTAATTTGACTATGAATTTGTATAAGTTTTACTATAACTTTTCTGTAATTTTACATCTAGGTACCTAGATAAAGAAGCTACCCGTTATTTATATTGTGGGTGTAAGTAATCATTTTCGTTAAGAAATCGTCTATTTTGATATTTATATTTACAATATTCTACCCATGTCTCTACGACTGATGTACCTACCTATCTTCATCTCGTGGATGTTGCAATTTGTTAATTAACGACTGTTGTCCCGACCCCATCATCACTTCCTCGTTTGTTTTCGCTCCTGTTCTTTGTTTGTTAAGCTGATACAGGCTATTGTTTCAATTGAAGATCAGTTGAGGATAAACTCTGCTGGTAATCATACTTATGTACCTGCTTAGAAAAATTACTATTATATAAATATTGACGCTGACCTCAAATCAGATTGAAATCATCTGGGGGCATGGTAGTGCCCCCGTTATCGCGTCAAGACGAGGGCACTACCTACCTTTTCTCGAAGCGCTTCGTCGTTTTTTTGAACCGTCATAACTTGAGTTTGGATTATACCAGATAAAAAAAATTCGCGAGATAATTATGATGTCAATACTGGACTAATTAAACGTACAAAGTTTCAATTGCATAGCTCATATACCTACCTACTTTAGGTTTTATTGATATCTAAAAATCGCCGGTTTCGTCACTCACTGATGATGAAAAGTAAAAAAGTGAAGTGCAAAGTAATAAACAGTAAATTTTTTTTCATGTCCATGTGACGGAAGCGAAACAGCCAAGCCACCTATTTTGACTAAGGTGTAGATTTTCTGAAGTTAGGGCGTGTAGAGTGAGAAGGTTGACTCTACATGAGATCTAATAACTTTTTTAAGTAGAGCTATATGATCTCGTCTTTACATCATATGACATGTGTTTGGTGCGATTATTATGTATAGGAAACAGCTTGCGTATTTTTTATATTCTCATGTTCAATCTGAATTGGTTTTTCACATTTCATCAGACAGTAGACATCTACTACATTTAACTACTAAATAAGATCATAGAGTAAAACCGGACAAGTGCGTGTCAGGTCACGCGCAATGTAGGGTTCCGAAGTAGTAAGTTTATCGACTATTACTCATTAACTACTTATGTTAACATAGCCGTGATAGTTTTCCTTGTAAATTCATCATAAAACCTATGTTTGAGAATTTTTGCACTTGTCCAACTCCAACTGTTTTTTAGCCGGCGCGGGCGGCGGGGGACGATGACACTTGACTCTAACCAAAATTAGCACTTTAATGCCAAATATTTCGCAAAAGGATGCCTAATTCCAAAAATAGTCTTAGAAGACCCACAATATTTTTAAAAGACCTTTTCAACGATATCCCACACTATAGGGTACGTACGCGACGAATAAAAAAATCATCCTCACGTTACCTGTAGGGGAGGTACCCTGAAAAAAAATGGTTTTCAATATTTTATTCTACGATTCTGGAGTTTTAATAAATATGTATATCCATGCCAAATTACAACTTTCTACCACTAAATGTCTCGCCGCTTTGCTTCGGACGGACGGACGGACAGGCAGACGGACGGACGGACATGACAAAACTATAAGCGTTCCGATTTTACTTCGGAACCCTAAAAAAGGGCACAGTAAATGGTATTACATGTAATGAATGTATCGTGATGATAAACGTGGTGCTTACACGCATGGTCTACTTACCGCAATAGAGGGCGTACCAACAATAACCATCATCGCAGACTCGGTCACGGGGCATTGCGGAGCGAACACTATCGTCCTCCGGATTCCTCTCACGCTCCAGTTGTCATAAATACCACTAATTGTGTTGCGTTTTTAACGTGCGGATGTCATGTTGACTCGAAAGCACTCTTTTAGCCCAAGCTAATATAGAATGCAGTGCAGTACATTTAGCATCGCAGAATTGTTTTTTTGTAAATAATGTAAAGCGACTGTTTTTGTCCCCGCGTCTGTCACTCTAGCGCATGTAAATTTAGATTTTTGCAATTGTAGTATCGCAACTTCGTCTGCGGAAGCTTCTGTTAATAATGTCATGTCACTAACGGCCGGTCTCAATAATGTACTAACAAATGGAAGACTATGGATAGGACTACCATTAGTATGTTATCTGTCATACTTGCCAATTTTTGCGTCTGAAAAATTGACAAATATGACAGATAACATACTAATGGTAGCCCTATCCACAGTCTTCCATCTTTTAGTACATTATTGAGACCGGCCGTAAGTGACTGCTAGTTAACGTTGACTTATACTCGTAGGCATCCATAAAGAAAATACAATTTTCCGAAATCTCGTGTGATATACACAAAACATGCGTGTTTTTAGATAGTGGAACTTTGGCAAGTCGAAAACGTGATACACATTATATCGTGTAACAAGCGATTTATGTACATAGCATATTATTCCACTCAACTCAAGCCACAAATTATAAGGGTCGATGTGCCGGTATCCGGCCATGTTCCGTTTATCGGCCACCTGACGGACTACGTTTCTTTGACTAAGGATAGTAACTAATAAGATTTTTTAATGAAATAATAGTACAGTGTATGTTTTAAACGTCTTTCCTTCTTTTTATTTTGACTGATTCTTTAAAATGGCACGCAAAATTTTAACATTTTAAATAGATTTCTCCTACCAATTAGTTACATTAAGGGCTTATTTCATAATCTTCAAGTAAGTCCGAAGTAAGCTATTCGTTGGTTAAGTTGACATTTCGTGTATGTAAAATGACACTTTAAAGTCACTTTAACCGGCGAATAGCTTATTCAGGACTCTACTTGAAGATGGTGAAACAAGCCCTAACTATTACTAGACTAGATCAATGAAAGAAACGTTTAACTTCGTATTTTAATAGAATTCAATAATAGGTTCAATTTAAAATATTAAAATTATAATATATAATTATAAATGTATTTATTAGCAGCGAAAACCAAGTAAAAATCTTCCAGATCATTATGAGGTAAAATCATAGTTAGTCGAATAAACAAACAGAATTCGAGAAAAACATATTTGAATAGGATTAGTGAAGGCCAGAATGTTCCATGTTACCCATGTATCACACCAGTGCGAGCGTTACGGACTAATTATCTCTGGCCATACACAACTTAAAGTGGATTGCTTTGTTAATTTTCACCTTTAAAATATTTAAGGTTACGATATTATGATATGACGCATTTAAAGTGCTCTCTATCGCGTAAACAATCGTTTTGGTAAGTTGGTACGTTGGGTAGCGCCCCCTGCGGAAATATGATTCATAATAATACCCGAAAATGAATCTTTATTTAACGACCACATCGGTTTGATACGCTAACTAACATAGAGTTACTAAATGTAATTTTTATGTTAACCAATTTTATCAATGACTCATTAAGGATCTTTATGAATCTATCTAATCTCATACCTTTAAACGAGCAATTCTTGTAATATATATAGGTATATAATCTGAGTCTCAGAAACAACGATTTTCATGAAATTTAGTATGCAGGTGGTTTTGGGCCGATAAATCGATCTAGGTAGGATTAATTTTTAGAAAATGACGTTTTATCCGTGTTTTCGGACAATGAAAAACTGCTACAATAGACTTTTCCTGACATCTATTGGCGAGTAGACACTAAAGCTACTTCAGTAGATGGCGTTGTTAAGCAACACTAAGCCAATGATTTCCAAAAAACACGATTTACAAAGAAAAAAAACCGAACAAAGCTCGGTCACGCGGGTACTTTTATTTATGCAGGCAATTTTTAGTCCGGTCAAATTAGACCAAAAAATGATAGTGAAGGTACATAAATTCCCAACAAGCTGAAAATCAGTAAGATTGTTCAAAACATATTTATAAATAAAAATTTTAAGTTCCCCATCATTCCCGTGTGTGGAAAAAAAAAATTCAAGGTCAAAGGTCAAAAAAATGAGTTTTTCGCGATTTTCAGCAAAACGGTAAGTTTTATCATAAAGTACCCCAGACAAAAATTATAGATCATAAAATTATCTATAAAAATGTATCAATACTTTTTTCCTACGAGCCACCGTTTCTGAGATATAAGGATTCAAAAAGTTGTAAGTTTTTATCGTTATAATATGCACACGTTTACCCTGCTACCTCATGGTAGTGTACTTAGCGCGTTTTTGAATCGTTATATCTCAGAAACGGTGGCTCGTAGGAAAAAAAGTGTTGATACATTTTTATAGATAATTTTATGATCTACAATTTTTGTCTGGGGTACTTTATGATAAAACTTACCGTTTTGCTGAAAATCGCGAAAAACTCATTTTTTTGGGGAACTTAAAAATTTTATTTATAATTATGTTTTGAACAATCTTACTGATTTTCAGCCTGTTGGGAATTTATGCACCTTCGAATGTCTAATTTGACCGGACTATTTAGCCCACATTTTGATCCGCAAACCAATCATTTTTAAGTTTGTTACGTTTAGCCGCGCGTTGCTCAATTTGCATTTTCACGCAGCAGTTATTGGACCCAACCCCTTGCGAAGGCACTTAATCATGCTATGTAATGTAAGCGCGACGCGGCGCGGCGCCCCCCTTGGTCGTTTAATATTTAGGGTAAATGCACCATTTTTATTTGTGCTTTCATTAGAAATAAATAAATAAGTTTGTTATAGTTATGCATAATATTTCCATATAGGGAAATTTCGTGAACGTGTAACTGAGTGTGGTAAACTGCAGTACTCCATCCGATCGTAGCCAGCAGACGCCAGCACTCAGCAGTCCGCGACTGACGTGCTATCCGACAACACGTCGTTTGTTCAAATTGTATCTCAGTCGCGAATCGCGAATAATTTGCGTCTCATGGCCGCCTGATTGTATTCGTCACGTTGTCGATGTAAACAAACAAAGAAAACTCCCGCGCGCGGTTGACTCACGCCTCAGCGTTGTCAAGTGTGTAAACAGAAAAGTGCGGGTCTGGTACCAAATAACGATATTCACCGTGTAATCGTGTGTTGGCGTAAACGTTACTACACACTGTCTTTCGAAATAAAAGTGCCTGTTTATCCAAATGTAGTGAAATAGTTATTGCGTCAATTTAAGACGTTAGAACATTATCGCGCTGCTTTTGATATTATTGGCAAACAACATGTACCAATTATGACGTTACCGAGGTATGCATGTGTGGCGAAGTTATCTTAGAATAGTATAATAAATTATAATACTTAACTGCTATCTGATTCACATACTAACATTGCGAATACATGTAGACGATAGACTCATAAAGACTAGAACTATGGTAAATAGCACTCATAGCTGAATGCTGAATTGCTGATACATATCAGTGTGCAAATAGTTCTATTCTTAGCGCGAATCGATAGGTAATGGTTACTCTTAAGTTAAATCTGGCTGGACTAAAACCATATGGCTCGGGCGGTCATTGTGGGTATGACCCCAAACCCCACAAGAATGTTATAGTACTACGTAAGCCGTTTTAAAATTCGCGTATTGCCTAATAGTATTTTTATAAGACGGAAATAGACTACAATAATATTGATAGTGTTTTATAAAGAGAGCTTAAAATTCAAAAATAATTCAGTTATTAATATAATATTATAAGAAAAATATCATTCAGCCCAAAAAGATTCGTTTATGTTGAGTATAGTTTAGCTTAAAATATTAGAGATGTTTTCGTTCAATACAGGTAATGTTGCAATGAGTCAGATTATGATTTCATTTCATTGAAGGAAAATTGCAATAATATTAATTATGTATAATGTAATGGGTGCCATATACGGTAAACTTTAGTAAAATAAACCACTGTTCATTATGTCATAGAACAAGACAATTATTTCAAGGATACATTCTTAAGTGCCGTTCAAAATGTCATGAGTCACTAATCTAGTTTCGAGTGTGCTTTAGAAGGAATATCCACATAAATTCTAAAAATTTCTGCGGAGTCCAAGGCGTTGCTAAATTTATAATATAGCAAGGTAGCTGCACGTTTGCCTTGGGGTGGGTAACGTAGGTGTTTATTTTCTGCGTCATCTCATCTTGTCACGTGCTTCAAAGACATTGGATCAATACGCGTTCTAAACTATATATTTTACAGTGTGATGAGAAATTCAAGGGCAATGAAATTTAACTATAACTACTTAATTTAACTATAACTACTACGAATCATTCTTTGTTGCGTACTCTGGATCAAGGATAAAATCGCGACAAAAAGGCTGCGATGTTCTGCTTTTTAAAATTACAATAAATTTCAATCTAAATACATCATAGACCAATTAATAGAAGCGAAATTAAATAAATATTTTTACACGCCTAAATAAATCAAATACAGTATAAGCATTTTAAAATAGAGAACCAAGATGAGAGCCTTGTGATACGCCAGATTGAATAGAAACCAAATCATACCTGTAACCGCCAAGAACATCAGCCTGGGAATGATTCATCACACAAGATTTCAACCATCTTAGCATTTATATTCTAGTGAACAAACTATATTATTCTTACAAGTACCTACCTGTTGAATAGAAATCATACCTGCACAAATTAATTAAATGTTTCCCTTTTCTGCCATTGCAACGCATGTGACTTCTAAATGCGTGTGGAGTCCACACTGGAGTGTGGACCCTTAGGCGATGACCTCCCAAAGAATTAAAATGAGTCGATCGCGATTTTTAATTTGGTGACAATAGAGGATAGAGCACTACGTCTCCGCTTCCCGTTCGAGGTTTGCAATAAAATAGACCCTAGAAGAAACCCTGGTGAAGAATTTAGTACTTCAAGAGATGTGTCAATTGTTAAAGAAATCGTTATATTATATTACGATAAATCCTCATCTATAGTAGGTAGGTACAGGAAATTATTTGGACTTACCCGAATTTCGTTTCTTTATAAATTATTACGACTACGATTTGCTATACAGATGGAATTTTCTCTCCTACAATTTAATATAATGAAAATTAGTTTGTTTTTAACTCAGTCATGAACTTTAATATCAGACCATTCCACGACACTCACAATGCAATAAAATTAAAACCTCCAATCAAGATTAATATACGTATTAATAATCTACGTTGTATTAAAGAAATGAAGCTTAATTATAATTCTTATTCTGCAAATTAAAGGCCTACCGATGTCCAAAAGTTAATTTTAGAAAGCTATTCTGTAATTATTAAAATGAAATTGAAGATCACATTGATAAGATAATTATAAGAAGTAAACATTTTCATATTGCATATTATGAATCATTATATATTTTTTTATTTGTTATTGGCAACAAAGATGAAACACGTTTGTCTTATTTGTTAAAGAATTGAATTGAAATACTTACACATTACAGCAAATTCATTTATTTTTGCTGTAAAGTTACAGCTAAAATACATCATAACATGCACATAACATAAAAAACAAAATTTTGCATATTCCTGATTGTTGACTGAAATAAACCATACTGTAAACAACTAGATCTGTGTTAATGTAAACAGTCCACACACGACTCAAATAAAGTCAGTCAGTGCCATCGCGTTCGCGTGTCTTCCTACATTTTAAAGTCGGAAGTCAACACCGACATATTGTGTACATTTTAATCCTTTGCCCTTTGTCGTGCGACAGAATTGGAAGTGGAACTGAATTGTACTAAAGTAATGAAATAGCAATGCAAAATGAACTGCACCTTTCCCGAATTGGCCGTGCTTTCTATCAATGGCGTAGTAATGGTGTGAGAAACCGCGTGGAACGTAAACAATTATAGTTTAAGGTAAGGTAAATTAACTATCATTGGATCCGTGACCATAGTTTCAATAGTTTGGAGAAATATCAAAGTCGTTTGATTCAAAATTTGCTACAAATAAGACCGTCAATTACAAATAGAATAATTTTCAAAAATATTAAAAATGTTTATAACTGGAATTGTAATTTTAGATACCATCATTATTTCCTCTACGAACACTTCCATGAATGACTACCACGGGTGGCGTCATGCAGTGCCTTGCCACCGATACGTTTCGCATTGGCAATGATTTTACTTCCGAACGAGTAGTACTCTAAAATTACTACTGCAGTTTGCTTTTTATCAAAGCCAAATGAGTTAATGTTACATAATCCATAACGCATCTGTACATCGCACTAAAACTCGTATCATGTAAATCAGACTAATGGTTTCTACGTTAAAAGGTCAAATGGGCATATAAGAGCGACGTAACATTTTATTTCATTTTACGTAAAGCATATGAATAATACTATATTTACAATCCGTATACGATCAGGATTTTTGAAGTTATACTTCTTATGGGACTTGTAAAACAAGGTTACGTTAAATGTTTGCGCTACCATGGAGGGGGTATGAAAGCACTGAATAGTATTGTTTTTGTATGATTGCAACGAATAAACGCAAAAATTACTGAACCGATTTAAAAAAAAATTCACCATTAGAATGCTACATTATTCCTGAGTAACATAGTAACCTGAACCAAGGTGTGAAAAAAATTGCCTAAAAATTTCTTTCATCGCATACGCTGCTTAAACTATTGATGATATAACAAAAAAATGTTCTACAATATTAGAGAACATATCAATATCTACAAAAAACCTCGCGATACTATATTATTATGTCCAACTATTGTAGTTATGTCACTATAACCACTTTTTACATTTTAAAAGTTAATAAAAAAAGCTGACCAACATCAGACTATGATAACCATACCTTCGTATTAATCCTTATCCAAATAAATCATTTCATATTCAAAACTGTTTCAATACCTATTGATACCTTTTTGAATTACTCAAATCGGACATTTCATTCAGAAGATATTACGAATTTAGGAAAATAAACACCGCCGCCGCCGCGCCATGACCAGTGTGGCCCCACGCAAAGCAGCCGTAGCGTAGGCCTTTATTTACTAAAGCAATAAAATGTAAATAAATGTATGTATGTACAAAAATTTAAATAGAGGAATGTAAAAATTAAACCCATTACAAATCAATTACTTGAGTACATAAAACTAAAAAAATCAATTTTAGTACAAAATAGTTTTTGAAAGATAATTAAAACTGATACAGGTTATTAAATTAAATATTTATTTTATTATGTCAAAGAAGTATAACTTCTCACGCGCGTACAAAAGTACACGCACCCTTTTTTATATTTTATAAAATTTGATTATCACGGTTAAAAGTTGTCGTTACCGCAGGTATATGTTTACTTTTTTCTCTCCATAAATAAACGTTAGCGGAGTGATTAGATAAATTGGCAGTTGCGGGCTTGCGGGCACGGTAGCAGACGATGCGCGACGACTACGAGAGGACGAAAGTGAAACGTGCGCGTGGTGGTGGTCGTTCAACTCGGCACGCGCCGTCATAGCCGCAGCGCGCCGTCAGTCGCCGCCGATCTCTGATCGTGTTGTGCTTATTGCCCTATACTACTTATCAAAGTAACTTGTTGAAATAGCACGATTACGAGGTTTTTCCTTGTCTACTAGGCGCTAAACTTCGGTAGGATAGGATTGACCGCCAAAAATCTGACAATGATCGAAATCGAACCATGAAGTTATTCGAAGTGGCTCTCTACGTTGTCGTCTTTGTCGAACTTCAATCAACTTTGCGAATAATTGAGACTTGTACCTCTACAAAGGCCGCAGAGGATTTTCAGTGCAATGAATGTGGCCTGGGCTGACGCGAGGCGCGATTCAGTCGATGCATCGTTGCGTGCGCTAATGTATCATTCAGTCAGTTTTTCACTAGGAATAATAACATGTGTTATTGTTGGTGCATGTGAAGGTTGTTGACTTGTTTGTATCGACTGTTTAATAAAGAATACGGAGTCTCGATTGATGGAAATCGGTTTTTGTTTTAAAATGAGATTGTAATGTATGTAACAGTACGATAATGGAATCCATGCAGACGGATTATAAGATTTCTTTAGGACCTTAGAACTCTCACGTCCATATTAACATTCATAAAATTAGAAAGAGATGTCGTATTTTCACGTTAAAATTCTTTCCCCAGGCATCTATGTACGGACAATGATTTCGGGAGTCTGCTAAATTCTATTTTGCAAAGCCCTAGAATAAAATTTGTTCATTCGTATGTGGTTCCACAGTCGTTATAGATATTTAACATATCGTACTAGTTGTAATAAAACATTGTAGTGAAACAGTTCCTTTATCATTAGGAATGTTTTAAATAATTTCTTAGAATATAATCTTATCCTGAACCTCATTATCCTGTAAACCCAATGACACGTACAATGTACATGCGCTACAGCTAATCAAACGAAGAAAAACACTGTAAAATCCAATGGATTTAATTTTATAGAGAAATCTACCTATATTTAAATGGTTTTAAATGATTACTGACCATGAACGAGTACAAGTCACGTGCACTGACACTAGACAGAGAGACACAGACACGTTACTCACAATGCGAACGCCGTTAACAAAGTCACCTTCGTCCTCGTGCTGTGTGTGTTATTCCTTGTCATTAGCGCAATTTTCCTCATGTAATGCACTAAACATCGCGATGTGAGTGACACGTATGTATGTGATCGATTGCAATGTATGTGGCCGTGAGGTAGCGTGATATTACAATATAAACGAGTAAACGGTAGCTATTGCATGTCGGTGAAGACAGCGGCTGACGGTCAGCCACGCGTGCGCGCTGAAATTGCTGCTACCTGCTAATCACTGGCCCACTTCGTTACGCAATACTCGAGCTTGGATTCGAGCTAGGTCATGTGAAAAGCGGTGATTACTATATCCGTTAGCTTGGCTATTAATTTAAGTAGTTAACACACTATAAAGTAATAACACTAATAACGCAAATGGCTATTATATTGATTGCACCGCAACTCGGGTATAGTCAATGAGCAATTGACTGATTGTGAACGTGAACACCGGATCAAGTTACGCATTCTTGTTAAATTGATTAAAAAGATGCGTCTTTTTAATTTCTCAGAAATAACTAAATTAGTCCACATTTTACACTACTGATTATGAAACATGTAACAGCAGCTGTGTCCCATTTTGCGTTATGTTTTTTTGTTATTCTAGAAATATTTAGAATTAATTGCATGGGCTTTCATTAATTTATTATGATATTGTATACGAACATGAAGAACCAGTGAAACTGAAGTAACTGAAAACAATATATTTGCCGGGCGGTCGGGTAATTAGTGTTCGTAACGGTGTATCAGCATCGTTTGTTTTCATTAGCAATTTTCCTGTCGAATCACGTATGTGGTTATATAAGTTAGTTCATAGAAGCGTAATAGAAGCTAGTAGTCACGACATGTGACACGCTCCGCCGCCGTCCCGCTCGTTAGGTCTATTCAATTTCATGTATTGGACTATCGGCAGGAGAATGAGAGTGAATCCACCTACATTATACAACTCCCACGCATCTTACTCCACCCACATGAGACATTTGTGTTATTACCAGAGCACAACTTACTAGTAACTTACTGTTATCTATATCAGATAAATATAATAATGTTAAGGTGAATGAAAAGGCCATATGGCTGGCCATATAGTTCGAAGGACCGATAACCTTTGGGGAAGAAAGGTCCTCGAATGGAGACCACGCCTTGGAAAAAGGAGCACAGGACGCCCCCCGACCAGGCGAACTGATGACCTGAAGAAGACAGCGGTATCCGGGTATCCGCTGGATTCAGAAGGCTCAGGATTGGTCAGAGTGGTGCTTGTTAGGAGAGGCCTATGTCCAGCAGTGGACTTCCAAAGGCTGATGGATGGACGGAATGGATGAAATGAAATGGATGAAAAGATAACTATGATTGATATTTATTAACGCAATCGGGTAAGGTTTAGAATCGACTTATCTCGACCGGAGGTTGGGGATAGAGGGGAAGGTCCTAGTCTCTCTAACTACAATCAAAACTTGCCGGGAACGCGTAGTTCTTCTTTTTTAATTGAATTTTGCAATCCTAACGATTGAGTCGTTAGTACTAAAACATGAAAGACAAACTCTGGGAACACAAGAAAAATCAAGTACATACAATGATAGTATAAAGTTAATCGTTTTTATTTACGCAGAAAAACGTACCCTGCGAAATGTAGCCCCGTCGACATCTGTGATGTAGTCGCATTATAAGGAAGTTACTTAAGTGGACAGACCCTAGAGGTATTAGGATTCCAAAGTTACGCGTGTTTCGAACATTGACAGACACTGATGCATGATGTTTAAATTAAACTAGCATCTCATGTTTTTATAAACAATCTGCCATGCAAGCATTGACTGATATATCAATAGAAATCATAAAAACGCACACATAATCACACATTAAGCATGTTTATAATCTCACACTACACTGAATGTAGAGGCTCGCAATTAGCGTGCTCGATATGAGAAAAATTAATACAAAACCATGACTAAATGAGAAATCAACAACAATAGAAGTTTTACTCCTAAACAAAGAATATTATTTGTCGTTGATAAATTTTTTTCATCATTCAAGTGTTACGCGATTTTGCGTTTCGTCTTAGGATCTGTTTTAAATGCGAAATGAAATCCCCGCCCGCTATCAGCTATAATAATTAAAGAAGCAAATATCATGATTTTCCCGATACATAATACAATTTGAAAATTCTTCTGATTCTTTACCTTACTGTTATCGGCATGACAAATCACTTATCTAGATTTCTTGTAGTATTGTTTACTATCGTAGCGTTTACTATGCACTATTTACGTAAACATTGACTAAAAAACTTTTCTTTGTTGCAGATGATGAGGTGCACTTAGCGGTGGATGTCGTCTGCGATGAATTCGGACGTGCATCGTCATCAGGCGCATCCGCCTCTCGCACAGGTTAGTTATATTTGTAAACTACTAACCCGCCCTCACGTCGCATCTGAGTAACTTATGTACCAGCACCCAAAATAATTGCTATTAATTTTAATCACGTGGTCCACAAAGATGTTCTCCAATTATTATTTTAGGGATTAGTTTTAACGTACTCTGAATTGAAAAGAAGAAAGTAAGAAGTAAATAGATTAATATATTTAATTATAACATTATTTCCAAAAAATATTTTATGTACTTTGGCCCCGTTACGGTCTTAGTTTTGTCCTCCAAAAATTAAGTTGACTGTAACTTTATACGTAATATGTTTAAACTTGACTCTACATCGATTTGGCGACAAGCCAAAGATTCTTTATCAATGGCTCGTTAACCCTGGCTGATATTATGTAGATGGGAATTAGATTTTGTTACTGAACTTTATCTAATGTAGAGTGTAATATAGTAACTCATGCCGTTTGAAATTATTCGTTACTTAAAAATATTTGCCTGGTATTATTTGGCGCTATTAGTATATTTTCACTATTAAAGGAATACATAATTATAACATTAATCAAATAACGCTATTTGGGAGAAGAAGAAAAAGATAATAAATTAACCCCCGTATTCAAGAACAACACTGTGAGGTCTCACAGTGTTTGCGAGTGCATAGTGGCATTAAAATCATTTCGTAAACAATACTTGATTGAAGTCCTTCGCTGTGTGTTTGTCAAAATCGATAAAGTAGCTGCCGAGCTACTTTACCGAACGCATAGTGTTGGTTTGACTTCTATCAAAATAGAAAGAAAGGATCGATTGTTTGTATTGTTATCTTTGTCTTTTGTTTGTGTCAAATGACTAGAGTGAAGTTAGCCGCATCAAATGGACCAATAAGAAGGCTGTATACAGCCTGTGCGTCCGCACAGCCCAGTGATACTTAAGGGTCGACTGTGAAACAGAAGGGTTGCCATGAGGAACGCACTGAGAAATGCCTTCCTTCGCATAGTATTGCTTCTTTACTTAAACAAGTATTGTTCTTGAATACGGGGGTGAGTTTTTAGGGATGAACCGGATCGACCGAAAATGTCTATAAAGCAGTTCTGGAATTCTGGATTTCATTTACAATTTTCATCTCATTTGTTTTAAAATATTAAACATTTTCAATGAATCACGTCGATGCTATAACATGAGATAGTAGCTTGTAAGTCAAAATGGAAATGTAATTGTACGTTAGCACGGCGTGCACGCGGGCGCTTCGGGCGTGGGTCCGTGCGGCTGGTACTCCGCGTCGGCGACGCCCGCGCCCATCGCGCCGGCCCGCCTCAAGAGGGCGCAACCCCCGCACCAGCTGCCGGTATGTGTACAATATACTATACCTTAGTTTACTGTACTATACTGACCAACGACCATATTCCTCTGGTTTAGTCTGGTTACTATATCACATATTGTCCTTTATGGTTTCCATGGTATCTAGGCAATCACAGTATAAGACACAGATAGAATGACAGAGTAAAACAAGAATAACTAAAAACATTTATCCCCATATTATTGTGTGTTTTACACACACTTGAACTTACTTGAGCTTACTTGAGCGAGCACAAAATTAAATCAATATAGAATCTATTGTTTGGCGAAGATTTATTTTTATTGCAGTCGAGTAGTCTGAATTCGGTGTTGTCTCTATCAGTGTGGGAGTTAAGTTCTATGTAGGTGTAATCTGCTATTATATTTCTAGTCTGGTTTAAGTTACTATATCTGTGAGTTCATTACACTACTCACTTGACGGTTCCAAGGACTGCAAACGCTCACACACATATCTTCACATAACATACAAAATATTAAAAAAAAACTAGTAAGATTCCAGTATGATCAATTACGTTCTTCATAGATAATAACTCTAACTGCTCTATAAAGTAACTGAGCGATAGTCGTGTGATTTAACTACGATTGACTATAGATTTGCAAAATCCGTGGGACGTGTTCATTCCTATGGAGGTTGTTAGAACATGATAATAATGGTTGTTTTATAGTTGTGACATAGTTCCGCGATCCATTGACGCCTCATTGTGTCGTGGGAGGCGGTGTGCTAGAATATTACGCTTTAAATGAACAAATTCACTAAGGTATTTTTGTATAGTAATTATCATGCCATTTAAGTTTTATGATGTAGTTTCAAAATATTAATTATCTGTAGATAATAGTCACTCGTATGTTAATCATTTAATTTGTTAACATTAATAAAATAATATTATAATAACAAACTTTAAGTCTGACGTTTTTATAAATTGTTTTAGTCCAGTGGCGGAGTGAGTGGGAATTCTGGTCTTCATGCTCCACTATCACCCACCGCATTGCAAAACTCCGTGACGCACAACGTAAGTTACTTGAACTGGAAACATTACAACTTAAATAGTAACGTAACGTGTCACTATTTATAACGTCATACTTTATTCACATCACTCAATAAACTCTAACTCGATAAGTTTTGGTTTCAATTTGATTTCCCAATATCAAGATATTAAATCTCTGGATTTTGAGGTCGTGCTTTTTAAGAAATTATGCCAAGGCTTATTGAATGTATTATATTTATTGGCTTGGGCCAAGAACTTATTGATGTGTTCTGACTTCTGTACACCTGTTACTGCATTTTGCAGGACAGCAGAAAAGTAGGTACCTTGAAAAGGCAAGCGAATTGAATGAACTGAAATGTTTGCTAATCCTGCAAAATTTATATAATAATAAAAAAAGTATGTTAATAAAATTGTCACCCGATATCTCTGCAACTAATTAACCGAGTTCACTGGTGCTTGAAGCAATATAAAGGGTCTATCGAGATTTAGACCAGATTAGATTTTTAAGTCGATCGTCGAGTGGGGTCGATGTTAATCAAGCCAAGCTTTATTAATTTTTGTTAAATCTGCTAGAACATTATAAACAGTGCAAAATTACGCGATTAATATTAAAATCGTAATTACACGTGTTAGCTATGCTGTCGCGGGCCGCAAAACAAAGAAATAAAAGAATGGTATTGATTTCTTAGGTTTTCGCGATTATTATGAAATAAAGTAACCCCAGATGGACCAACTACTAAAAGCCTGGCGGGCCGCACGTTGAGTATAGCTGGACTAGAACATATTATATTCCGCCTTTCTTTCTCTCTCTTTGTTGGTCAGCAACGCATCGGTGCCTTTGGTCTTAATGATGTATGTCCCCGGGCCACTTAATCATCAGGTGACTCGTCAGCTCGTTTGTCGATTTAAAAAAGGCTGTTGGAATAAAGGGCAAATAATAAAAGTAATTGTTGTTAAGTACTTAAATTGTAAGTACAAAATTTACTTCATCAGTTTAGTTCATAGACTATCCATGACTAAACACATTACCTACCAGATGTCTTATTCATGGTTGATTTCGCAGTTGTTTTTATTGTTTTCGGAATATTCTACATGTCGTTCTTTATTCATATGTAAAAGTAATAACAATTTATTATAATATAGCCATTACTAAGGAAATTATCATTTATTATTTCTTGTGTGGAATGAAACTAAATACGGCTATGAACCCTAAGGTCGTGAAGTCTATGTAAGACTTAATCCATCCACCAACTTCGTGTATCTTTTTTATTAGCGACTCTGCGCAACAACAACATCCAAAGCACGAATTTGTCCGTGTTTAGCACATTGAATTTGAAAAAAATACGAAGATTACTGATACATCATCAATAGAGTAAACACCGCATACATGTTTACTGAGACGTTAAAAATATGTACAATTGAGTAGTGGTGTGGTAACTAGCGATGTGTCTGTCAACAGAACGTGAACGTGATGTCATCGTCAGTCCGCGCGGCCGCGACGTCGGGCTCCGCCCCTAACGCCATGCACACCTCGCAGACTACGCCCGGTATGGACTTTCTTCCCTTGTTCTCTTGACTGCCATCTTATAGACTAAATACATAGGGATAAAAGCTGTCGTGCTTTGAAAGACAAGTTAAGCCATTTGTTCTACTTCGGAAACTTGGATTGGCCACATACCCAGCCAATAACTAAGTTTTAAAATTTTATTTTCACAAAAAAAAAGCTGATGACCATGAAATGCCTAAACAGATCTTCATAAATTGTAGATAGGAACCCTCTCTATCACGTCAGCTTTCAAATAAAAACACCGCATCATAATCGGTCCATTCTTTTAGGAGCTACGATGTCACAAATAGACACACACATCAAACGGATACACCCTTCTTTTGCGTCGGGGGTAAAAAAGCTATGAGGCTCGTAGTTAGTGGGCCGGACCGACAATGGTTTATTAAGGCCAACCCAAAATCCGCCTAATATACCGCTCAACTTTCTACAGTACTCAGGAATCCTGGTTGAGATATCAACTGATACCATACAGTGGTGAAAGTATGCATGTATAATAAAATTCAAATATTGTTTAATGCAAATTTGTTTTGAAAGTAAAGTATAATAATATGTATTTGTATGTATAATTGTACCAAATTTCCCCTCCTGTCGAATTGGGGTTTCCTGTAAGGACAGATTGGGAGTTATAAAAATAAATAAATAAATAAATAAATAAATAAAATTTTATTATACAAAAATTATCTGGTCTCCCACCAGTTAAAAATCTTAATGTGCATTAGTACGTACAGAATATATCCAGAAAATAAAGAAAAAAACCAGCATATTCACCATTTGCTTTAAAAATAAGTTTAAATATAAAGATTTTAAATTAGGTATTTGATAACAATGATGATAAATTCATGGTGCCTAGTATGTAGTTAAAAAAAGAATTCGCTAATAGTAAATGAAAATGCAGTGTGATTCACTTGACTTTAAGTAATACAATGAAAATACATGATATAATATTGTGCACCAAGAAATACCCAAGTTGATATTATCGACACATGATGTTATCCAGGTCATTAGGGTACATTCTACGGCTAACTGCGTGAGTGCTATTGCTTTGTTTTGTTTCTTTATCTCGCGTTATCGCGCTAGAACTGTGTCACGTGTCGCGATATTACTTGCGACTTGCAAATTAAAATAACACTAGAATTACCGTACCACTTGATGACCTGAGTATATAATACGGGTCTCGTTAAATTGATACTTTTTGCTTACTATGAATTTATTGAACGTATGAAGTTTAGGATGCAGCTAATTAGACATATTTGATGATAATTTGATACTTTATCATTATAAAAAGGAAATCAATTATGCCCCCGAATAATATTAGCTTCCTCATTTACTTCACATACTTGCTTAATTATTGGCAAGTATTGATTACTTACATCCTACTTCAATAAGTACTACTTTTCACTACTAATTGAAGATAATAATATAAAAATACAAAACAAAAATAGAATAGACTACTTTTCAATATCTCTACATGCCTGTTGTTTAACATACCTAATTATGGAGTACGAAAAACACACGTCAACTATTCAAGTATACTTACATAGGTCATCATAGATTGATTTTGCATGATACATTGAACTCACATCGACATCACGCTCAAACATAAACGTTAGAAAATTTCAGCCGTTCTGAGTTTTCGTTCACTCTGAGCGGTGCGGTCTGACTGCCCGCTGTCTGTGCGGCGCTATAGAGTTGCAAGCGTTACAAAGAACGCGGAACGCAGAACGAAGAACTCAGAACGGCTGGACTCTTTCTGTCTGCGCGGGCTCTAAGGGTTCGAGAGTTTAATAAACTACATTATATATTGTATATAGATTCAAATAATAATGATAATATGTTTATTTGCAATAAAATTTGTACAAACATGTTGTTGTTTTAATTCAATATTAATGTCAAATGTTTCATAATAATTAAAATAAACGAAACTTATACATCATCCATAGAATAAAAATATCATAAACATATAGTAAGAAACACAAAGGAGACATCTAATACTATCTTATTCAATCTTATTGGAACTAATTGTGCGTTTTGATTTAGTATTCCCTGTCATTAAGTATTCATTGTTTCTATGAAATACATTATTGTTATTTAAATTAATTTCACAGCGCCGAAGGGTCCCAGCGATGTACTGGTCAATTCGTCCAGTCAGAACCCGCCGCCTGCAGGCATCAGGCTTGTCAATATGACTCAATGGCCGTAAGTATATTATAATTACATTTACATGCAAATAACCAACGATTACATCACTCAGCGATATTTAATTAAAATTTTAAAAAGGTGAATTGAGTTAATCAAGTTAAATTAAATTACATTAAAATATGGGAATTCGGCGCAGGGGGTTCCGCCGAACTTAAATAACACCCTTCCTACATTTATCAAATATATCCGTTTTCAAACAAAATACGTGGAATATACATTCACATTGTAAATCTAAAATTCTCAAAATCGCCTCACTGTACTTAGTTTACACCATCAAAATTTATGACTCTCGACATATTAAACCTGTGGATCTTAATATTCACTAATATTGGACATTCATAGTAACTTATCGATGGTAATGCTATCGCCGCGATGGTTTTTAAAACTCTCAAGGTCAATTTAATTATTGAAGTATTGTTTTGCACTATTGGTATACTTCGGCCGCTGTATCTTGGCGCGTCTGAACTTTGCGCAGAAGGCTGCGCAGTAACATAATTCGCCAATACTCGATACGCGGTGTATTGTGTCTCAATCATACGTTAGCATGTTCGTGTTGCCATCTCTGTCTTACATGCGCTGAAGTTCGCAAAGCCTATGTTCAGACGCGCCAAGATACAGCGGCCATAC
This sequence comes from Thymelicus acteon, assembly GCA_951805285.1. Lineage (NCBI taxonomy): Eukaryota > Metazoa > Arthropoda > Insecta > Lepidoptera > Hesperiidae > Thymelicus > Thymelicus acteon. The sequence goes on along the minus strand of OX638229.1, from coordinate 7,117,948 downwards.
TGTACTTGTGCTACTACTATACTATCTTCGTCATAATTTTACAAACAAACCTAAACATTTTAGCACGTTTTTAGAAATGTAATGATTATGGCGTAAAGCGCAATCAAAAAGCAACTTATAATTAGATAAAAAATAATCAGTTCTGATTGCCGTACACTAAGTCAATGGCCAAGAAAAAAAATGTGATAAAAATATACAAAATTAAAACACGACAACATTGATTTGATAACAGATAAGACTTGTAATTCTTATCTGGTAGTTGGGTTTTGCGTCCGACCGCAGAAACGAGACATGGAGAGTAACACCGGTGATTGTAGTGAGTGCGATTCGCCACGAAAAGTGAAATCTACACTTCCCACTTACGAACACGCAGAGTAAATAATATTACTATCTATAATTATTTACTTATTGTAATAGAAACTTGCATAACATTACATTGATATGGATTGATAAACAGCTTAGCTATGATTGAAAAACATGTATAAGTTATACACAAATAACATGATAATGTTATGTCACATAGACAAACAAGTTTCTTCGAATATTCTACATCAAAATGTTATTTGTGATGTGACACTGATTGAACCGAAATTGATATTAAGTTGTAAATACGGTTCTTCTTAATCAACTTTGTAACATTCTAACTAGAACTTGATCCAATGTAGTGCAAATATCTTTCTACATTCTACATTTATTTATAGCACCGGTTGCACAGCATGCCATGTTTTGGTCTAATGATTCGAACGTCTAGTCAATTATTGTCTGCAATTATTATAAATCAATTAAATCATATATTTTTTTGTTAAATTTTCCGTCTTAATAACTTTATGCAAGTTACTAAGAATAAGTACATTTAAGTGGCAATGTTTAACTATAAATAACTTGTATATAAGTAAATATTGTAATGCTGCGCGATTGCATGGAATCTGTAAGTGGAAACACTCTTGTTATTGGCTATTGTTTATAAACGATTATTCACCGCTTCGGTGCCGTTTGCTCTTATAATATAAACACTCAGATCTAAAATATTCTCGTGTGTATAATATATAGTGTGTACTATAATAATAATGCATAATATTATGGCATTAATGTAATAAACGTGTTTTATACAGTGAATAAAAAATCGAAACAATACAGTTCGTCCTAGAAACTATGTCTGAATAATTTCGTTGCAAGTCCTTACTACATGTATTAAATTGCTAGCTCTTTTCATTCCTGAAGAATTTGTTTGTTTTTATAGTTTAACTTGACTTTGAGTTGAAATTCATTCGTTGTCGTTGGGTTGTTGAGGTATTTCAACCTTATCGTCATACAATTAAGGTATATTTCTTTTCGCCGAATAATATCGTGTAGCCAGTCGACGCAGGCCTTTAGGTACGCAGGTTACCACATGAAGTTTACCTTTGAAAATAGTATAGGTTGTCGGATATAGTTTGACAGTTATCCGACGCACTATAGCAATGCTATTATCGTTACGATTGCAGATGGCACCACGGCGCGATCTCCCGCGAGCGCGCAGAGGCGCTGCTGTCGGGCTCCACGGACGGCGTGTTCCTGGTGCGCGAGAGCACCAACTTCCCCGGCGACCACACGCTCTGCGTGCGGTACCGGGGGCGGGTCGAGCACTACCGGTAAGCTATCATCGTAGGAGGGTTTACGGCCGTACATTTTTTTGGCTTCAAACCACTAATGAGCGCAGGTCTCTCTTCTTGAGGAAGCCTAGAGCGTATTCCACCTCGCTGCTCCAATTCAGATTAATTGAGAGGGTAGTGGCCAAACCCAAGTGTCGGATGTTTTAATGCTGCCCGAAGGCCTGCGACATAGCCTAATATTATTGTACGATAACTACTGCGACCGACGGCTTTATGTGCCCTTCGGAGCACGGAACCGTGCATTAAATTAGCCACTAGAGTTTACCCCCAACCGCGCCTTTGCTAAGGAAAATGCAATACCTTTTGTCAATAAAATTGTTAGGCAACAAATTTAAGAACGAGATGGATGAAATTATACATTGATACATTAAAAATGGTTCACTTCTTGTAGTGTTTAATTGATTTTTGTTGTTAATTTATAGAGTGAAATGGGCTACAGCTCCTGACAGTGTAAACCAGCGACTGACAATAGATGATGAAGAATTCTTTGATACTATGACAGACTTAATACAAGTAAGTTTAATGTTATACATATTTTCATGAGACATAAGAATAAAAAAAAACTGAATTATAATATAATGATAAGTTAAACTATATAAACTTGATGACAATACTGGTTCGTAATGTTAAATAATATGTATTCGCGAGCAAGCAAATCGACTCAACGTGTAAGCGTGCAAATGTATTTTTTTCCGAAAGACTGAAAGATTTACTATAAAATTTATACATTATTGTAAAGAGTGATCTTCAAACTTTAAACTGGTGGTTTAAAAAGATGTACAAAAATTTGTAATAAATTACGTTTTTCAAAAAATTCATCAATTTGTGGTAGATTACGTATCGATTTGCTTGTTCGCGAGTGTATATCTTGCATTTAATGACGTTACGTGTAATAATTAAAGATTATTATATTTACAGCATTATCTAATAGATGCAGATGGACTCTGTACGAAGTTAGTCCGATGCTTACCTAAAGCATCACCCAATGGTGCCAATAACAATACAGTACATCAACCGCCATTCTCACCACTGCCACAGGTAAAATACACAGTTATTAATGTATTTTTCATTATTAATAAATCAGAGCTTTGGAGTGTACTGTATTCAACCTAGAATCTAAGACAACATCATACTAAGTACAAGTGTTGTGATACATGCTACTGGATGAGGCTAATTGCGTCATTCTAGGTTACTCCTCTAGGAGGGTGCTACAATATGAGCCATTATGTGGCTCGTTTACTAACTACTTACTTTTTTAGAAATGGTACAAAAATGCGTCACTTGTCCTTGTCTTTACCTTCATAATTGTATAATAAAACAAATCTAAGAAATGTATCTCGGGGCACGGCAGTGCCCCCGCTAAGTCGAGCAAAAAAGTGGCACGGCCGTACCATCCTTTTCTCAAAGCAATTCAGGCCATTTTTGACCCCCTATAACTTCGTTATGGATAAAGCTAGAAGTCTGAATTTTTAGTAACCAAGCAGGCATTGTATAAACACGGTATATTTCAAATTTCATTCAATTTGAACTAGTAGTTTAAGAATTATAACTAGTCAAAGTTTCTTAATTTCGTCACTCACTGACTGACTGACCGATCATCAAAACTCTAAGGCACTTGTAGCAGACATAGAAGCTTCAAATTTGGAACACAATTAGTGTTTAGTGTATAGATCAAGGAAAAACTAAAATATTTTGCTATTTCTGGATACATCAACTGCATAAATAACTTTGTAATCCCATATAAATATATAGGATTACAAAGTTACATTTGCAGTGAATGAATCAGTGTACCTGTATATAATATAATGGAATAATAGGTGTAGATAGGTACCTATATATAATTATGTTCAAAGGTAACTTTTTAAAGGAAAAAAAGTAGAACTATCTACAAAAAGAAATGAGATGTCATCAAAAACAAAACTTGTAAAAAAAAACCAAGTCTCGCAACTCAGTTCTTCTACCGTAAAAAGTTGTGAGATCCATGTAATACCAAATCGGTTAATTTATTCACTTCCTACTTAAGGGTCCTTCTGTCTTAAGTTATTAAGTAATTAGCTAACCTAACAAGTAACAACATCTTATAGTGACCATATTATCAATATTAAACATCTTTTATGTTTTAAATAAATAGATTGACTTGGCAATCGCACTAATATAATATGTAGGTATTACTTGTGAGATACATTGTGTTTTCATGCGATGGTCAAGTCGATCTATTTATTTAAAACATAAAAGATTTTTAATATTGATAATATGGTCACTATAAGATGTTGTTACTTGTTAGGTTAGCTAATTACGTAATAACTTAAGATAGAAGGACCCTTAAGTAGGAACTGAATAAATTAACCGACTTGGTATTACATGGATCTCACAACTTTTTACGGTAGAAGAACTGAGTTGCGAGACTTGGTTTTTTTTACAAGTTTTGTTTTTGATGACATCAATCATTACGGAAATATCATGTATATAACTTTAAATGAATGGTCATTCGAGTCGTGTCATAAAATCATGACATACATAGTTCCATTTTAATTATTCTTTTCCCTTATCTATTTCAACATAGCAATATGTAGTATATTTAATTGATGTACAATTTGTGACATAATTGGTAAATCACATTAATTCCAGCAACCACCTCCTTACCCACCCACCCCGAGCGTGTCCAGCGCGCTGAGCTCGGGCCACTTCCAGCACACGTACTCCACGCAGATGCCGTCCACGGATCAAACGGACAGCGCCATTCAGTCGCAGAAGTTTGTTGACGCCCGTAAGTTTATTAAATTCTTGTTTTATTAAGGTCTGTTTTTGCATTTGGTTGACTGAGTCAACCAAAAGTGTAGTGTAGTAAAGTTACTGTTAACAAATATAGATAGGTTTAAGTTAGTTATTTAAAAATAATTAATATATAACTCGTTCAGGATTATATATCACAAAATAGATGATAAATATCTTTCTTTAAAAAAAGTGTGAGTGTCCATCTTACAATATTTACCTGTAAGATTCCTTGTTTTGTCTTTCATTATTCATCTTGGTGTATGTTATGTACGCCTTATTCGCATTTCTCTTCTTCACATTGGGTTGGCTTGTACAGAATGCCAATAGGCATTGAGTGCGCCTTTTGTATCACCTTGTATAAGGAGAATACAATACAATATGGAGTAGGTAAATAAGTACCATATTTTGTATGTTCATTACCAGGATGGGTAATAAACGAGCGTGACCTGGAGATCCGCGAGAACATCGGCAAGGGCGAGTTCGGCGACGTGATGCTGGGCATCCTGAACGGCTCGCAGAAGGTCGCCGTCAAGATACTGAAGGACCGCGAGGCCGCCAGCAAGTTCCGCGCGGAGGCCAGCGTTATGGCGTAAGTTACTTTCACTATATTGAGCTCAATATAAGAATTGTAACTAAACACTACAGAAATATTAAAAATGCTAACTAATTTTACTAGAGGTAAAGCCTACTGCGGGGGTAAGAGTCTGTAAGCGTTAAAAAAAGCAAAGTGAATGCCCTCAGCATACAGTATTCAGGCGGTAGCGATAATGATTATAGTATAGGCTAGCTGAACTTTGCCACACTTTGATGTGGCTTAAAATGACCATAGCAACTATACCAACAATTAACATTGCAAGCAATATAGCAACACTCTATATTATTGCAAATTTAAAGTTAAACTCTTCAGTTAAAAGAATTACTTGTTACTTATTAAATTAAAACTCCAAAATTTCATCCCATCAACTCACTCCATTAACTTGTTCATTGGCTCATGATTGAGGTGACCTAGTGCTTACTCCACCACGCTGCTTCAGTGCTAGTTGGTGTAGGGATAAGTGGTTCTACTAATATTATAAATGTGAAAATTTGTTCGTGTAGATGTTTATTACTCTTTCACGCAAAAAACTACTGAATGGATTTCATGTTTATTTTATTGTGTGTGCGTGCAGGTCGCTGAAGCACGAGAACCTGGTGCGGCTACTAGGCTGCGTGGTGTTCGGCGCGAGCGGCAGCACGTGCATCGTAACGGAGCACTGCGCGCAGGGCTCGCTGCTCGACTACCTGCGCAGCCGCGGCAGGCACTACGTCACGCAGCTCAACCAGATCAACTTTGCATAGTGAGTATTGAGTATTGACCATGATGCTTCTATTATGCTGATAATATTAACCCCCGATTAGCTTCCAAACGGATGAGCCGATGATGATCTAGTTTTTTTTTGTTTGAAAGGTGACTTAATCGAGAGTGTTCTTAGCTATGTTTAGTGTTAATAAAACTGCCATGCCAAGACTCATGGGTTCGATTCCCAGCGAGACGGAAATTTAGGTGATGAATTTCTTGTCTGGTCGTGTATGTTATCCGTGGCACCTGACACAGGGAATCCTAGTGTAGAACTGTGAGTGTAGCGTTTCTTTACACGCTTGCTTTGTAATCGTTTTATGGCCGTTAGTAGAAGTAATAACACCTCAGTGTCAATTTAAAGACGCGGCGAATGGTGACGCGGCGCGTTGTATTTTTCAAAGACAATAACACGCAAAAAATATCCAAAATGTTACACCGCATTGGTAATGATAATTAAAACAATAACAACAAAAATCGTCGAGTCTGAAGTAAAAAATAAATTAATTAAAATCGTTCCCCAGCGATGCGTGTTGCGGCATGGAGTATCTAGAGCGACAGCGCGTCGTGCACCGCGACCTGGCGGCGCGGAACGTGCTCATATCGGCGGAGGGCACGGCCAAGGTCGCGGACTTCGGGCTCGCGCGCTCAGACGCCGCCCCCGTCGACCCCGCCGACGCTGCCCGGGTGCAGGCCAAGCTGCCCATCAAGTGGACCGCGCCGGAGGCGCTGAAGTTCAATGTGAGAGGAATTTTTTTGTTGGTCACTAGCTAAGCAAATCGAAGTCGCTCTAAGCTGTAATCGTTAGCGTTGAGTGTTAAAATATTTTATGTTTGACTTTATTAGGCCACAAAATTACACAAATTGTTGCGATTACAAATGACGCTTATAGAGTATTAGCTTCTACTGGGGCGTGTTTTGTGGCTTCTTTTACTTGTCGTGAGGAAATTTGCAGATAGTCCGTAAAGTATTTAAATACCTTACGCTGAGCAATATGGTTTTGTCAACCCGAACCTTGACCATGAAAAAAATTTTTGGACCTTTTATGATGTAAAGCGTAAAGCGCCCAATGAAAAGGCAGTAACAAGTTGTGATAATTGCTGTGTTATATTTTTTCCAGAAATTTTCAAATAAATCGGACATGTGGAGCTTCGGTATTCTTCTTTGGGAGATCTATTCATTTGGAAGAGTGCCATACCCAAGAATCGTAAGTTATTATTTATTTTTACTTCACATAAAAAAAAGAAAACTATTTCACTTTATTGCGCAAGGGAAAATATAATGAGAATCAGAGACCTTATTAAAATTATCAGAAATATTTTGTTAATCTATATAGACACATGATCAGCCTGATGGCCATAATGGGCCTACGCCGGCTGGTGGCACGAAAATGCGTGCCTAGGCACGCTTTAACTCTGTTTTTGTAGCTAATTATGAGCTTCATTGAAATGTCAACCTTATCTTCATACTAGTAAGGTGTATGTCTTATAAAAATATTTAAGCATCAAGCAATGTGGTACCATACCATCCTTAACCGTCAAGGATTGTTGGAATTATTGTCAGTAATAATAATGATGATGATAACGTCTACCAGCCGCTAGCGGAAGTGGTTCGTCACGTGGAGCGCGGCTACCGCATGGAGGCGCCGGAGGGCTGTCCGGCGGGCCCGTACGACGTGATGCGCGCTGCGTGGCACGCGGATCCCGCTCAGCGCCCGACCTTCGCGCACACGCGGCGCACGCTCGCCGCCATCCGGGACACCACCGTGCGAGACCCGCCGCCGCATCCACAACCGCACCAGGTGGGAAGATCAATTGCCTTCAACCCATTAATGATCCACTACTGAGCACGGGTCACTCCCCTCGAGGAGGCCTAGAGCATACTCCACCACGCTGCTCCAGTGCGGATTGGTGGAGAGGTTAGTGGCCAACCTATGTGTCGGATGTTTTCATGCTGTCCGGGGGCCTCCGACATGGCTTAACGACTGTTACATTACGATAACAACTGGGACCGACGGCTTTACGTGCCCTCCGAAATACGAAAATGCTCAAAAATTTTTGCCACTTAGCGTTTTTGTTTACATATCCAACTACCGTCCGCGCCCGCTGTTGTTTAACTTTGTCGATCACTTAGGATCGACACAAGCCGCCGAAGCTTGGAAGATCAACTGGTGATAATCATCTTTTTTATGTAAATAACCGACAACCGAACTGAGGATCCACCTGATGGCAAGTGGCAATCTTCGCCCATGGACATAAGCGACACCAAAGGCATGAAAGAAAGAAGTGAATGTCAAGCCCCCAGTCGATACACAACAAGTCGTAATGCAGATTTAGAATTGTGCATTCATAGTTTTTTTTCTTGTTACAGTGAACACTACAAGTTATAAGAACACATAACTGAACTGTATATTAAATAACGGTCAGATGCCGCTGTGAAGATTCAAGATGTATTTTATATAAAAGTTATTTGATTTTCATGTAAGTACTAAATTATTTTGATAAAGTTTAAAGACACTCCCTCGCTTAAGAAATAACCGTAGTACATAAAATAGTTTATGAGATTGGTGTTATAAAGGAAATTTTATCAAATACTGTATTTATATATATGACTGGGCTTTTTGTGGCTGTTTCGAGAACGTCGACAAGACTTATCCTAATTTGTTAGAAGGTTCTTTGTTTCCAATTTAACAGAATCAATTTAAAACCCCAAAAAGGTATATATATGCATGTTATCCGAAATTCGTTCGAATCCTAAATTTTTTTGAGATCAAATAAGTTTCGCGCTTGTCGAGATTAAATTAAAACAATATGATCATTGGTTAAGCACAATGTGTAAATGTCATTTCTATGTTATAAAGATAGGAATTAAGTTACTTCAATAAGTGGTACTTAAAGTCAATGTCCACAACAAAGTCGCTTCAAAATGACGGCCACTGTGGAACCCGGAAAACTTTTTTTCATATATTTTTTCCATATACATTTAAAGCAATTTATTTTTCATTAAAATATTTAAGCGTAGTATTAAAAACGTACCGATCACATGCATATATATATCCTCCTAAAATTGTGTGAAACAAGTAGGCATGACAATGCCATTAAAAGCCCATTATAAAATTGAAGGCCTATATTCAATGAATGCATTGTCTAAAATATTCTTGTAAGATTCCCCGCTTATGACTACCGTACGTCGGTACTATGGTACTGTCTAGTCAAAATAATTTTTGTAGTGTTTGTATCATAATATTTTCACATTTATTTAAATCTTAAAGGTGACTGAACTAAGTTTTTACATGATAAAATCGTTTAGAAAAATAGAGAATCTATGAAACATTGTAATTTATCATTATCAACATTTAAATTTAATAAAACAATTTTTATAGATTTAAAATTAGTAGTGGTGGAAAGTATAAAATGATTTTCTGATGTATTTTGGTATATGAGAAATTATATAAAATTTTTATTCCTTTAAGATATTATAGCGTTTAAAGTCTGATACATCAAGTTTCTGTGCATTTTAGCTAACCCCTATATTTGTGATAGATTGGTATTTGCACTTTGTTTAGAAATAAGACATGCTTAGTCATAAAGAAACGTGTTGCATTAGCCAACGTTCAGGTTGTGTGCTAAACTTTAGGATGTAGTCATTCGTTCAATGTGCAAAGTATTAAAATTTTAAAGAAATAAATGTAATTAATGTTGGTGTGTAATTTTAAATCAATGTATTGGTTGGATGGATTGCCATGACAAAAATGCCGAAAGCAACGTGAATCTCGCTTAAACGGATGTGTGATTATTTTAAGCAATTACAAAAATTCCATTTCTTAAGGGCTGAGGTTTTCTTATATGCTTGATTTGCAAAATATACGAGAATATTAACATAATATACTAAATTATAATACTTACGTGTACATAGTATTTTCTTCCCAATAACGTAGGCATACTAAGTATTAACTTTTACAACTATACCAAGCATACAAGGAAACAGCATTGTCCATTATTTTTACTTTAAGATTTGTGGTATTAGGGCTATCGACAGGGGTGTCCATTCGTTTAATATTCTTATGCAATATTAGGAATAAGTGTTATATTGTTTTTATAAACAATTTATTTATTAACTTCGTAATATTGGTTAGGCTAATGATCTACTGAACCGAATGCGGTCTGTTAGCGGGTTGTTCTGTTCTCTTTACATTTACCATCGTAGGTTAGACCGATACTTCACGTGGCTTACAACAAGTAAGTGGCCTCCTCATATTTTAAAACGCAACAAACCTACTAGATGTCAGTATGTATACCAACCATGAAAGTAGACGCATTTTACTGTTGCATTTCTTACTTGTAGTTGTTTATATTGCACTTTTCTGGTTCACGTTCAGCATGCACATGCAATCTACGTACAAATAGCATTATATTCTGACAAGCTACTGTTACTATTTTATATTAGGATAACATATTATAATATTAGGGTATGTACACAATCCTGTCTTCATCCATTATAATATTGTATAACCGTGTATCACTTGTTCTGAGTCCGAGCCACAACATAATGAAATTTTCTTATGAATTAAAATAGAATAACGAGACTGTAGATTAGTTGATATATTGTAATGTCTAATCAATTAGTACACGATAGATACTCGCTAATGGACCCGGCTCCGCGCGCGAGTCGTTTGTTCTACTACCAAAGTATAATTTCAAAAGTTATAATTTGCTTATTATTAACTGCAATAAACTCTTCCTTTGTTTTATCGAACACTTTTCTTTTTACGACTTTGAAACAATCCCTACAACTGTGTACTAGTCTCAAGGTTTGTTTTATTTAGAGTAACCCAACGAAATAGAAGATTTTGCAGCTGTATGATAAATGTTCATTAGGAGTTTTATGGTGAAAAAGTATAATCTCTTTGTTTTTGTTTACTATTGTACTTTTCGTGTAAATACATGTAATACTAAGTGACAAAGTGTATTATAAGAAATATAAATTCATGAGTGGTTTTATTTACGTGTGGACGAGTTCGGTGTCGCTGTCGCTGGCGGCGCCGTGCGAGCATCGAGCGTCGTTCTTTTTGGACTTCCGTCTCCGCGGATACCAGATCTCTGTTTCGATGTCTGTTCTGTCCAAAACACTGCGCTTGACAGTCTGACCGCACCCTCTCGTGTCGGTACAGCTGATCGCTTCATCGGCGTATGTGGTCACCACTTTATCTGCCGTATTTGGACACGAACAGGAGCATGAGTTACTTTTATTCTTGCTACGTTTTTTCTCTTTCTTTCTTGAATCATCGCAGCAACTGTGTGACGATTTAACTTCGTCTACGCACATTGGAGTGTCGGTGCAGTCGCCTTCGACGCAGTTAGATTCGACTTTTGGAATTCCGATATTGTGGTTACAGTAGCACGGTCTATTACAAATTGTTCCATAGTGATATATAGTTTTTTCTGTGCTGGGTATTTCTACTTGAATTCCCGCACAACCTTTCGCCCAGTCGCGACGTAAGGACGGGAAAAAGTATTGCAGATCAGTTGTAGAAGTCCAACCATCATTATGGAACTGAAGAAATAAAAAAAAATATAACTGTTTTGCATTACAACAAAACAGGTATTATGTGTTGAATAAAACACACAGCGTTGTTTATGAAGAAAGCTGCATGTGAAAAACGCCTTTTCTAAATATCTATGGTAAAACTTACCGAATTCTCTCTGGTTTTACTACCTTTTCCTCTCACCAGAGGGCGCCTGTTAGTTTGGCGCCTTTGTTGACAACCAACTTCATAGAGTCTTCAGAACAAACCAGCAAGGACCTTGCTCCAACGCTGTGTGTTTTATTCAACACATAATACCTGTTTTGTTGTAATGCAAAACAGTTATATTATGTGTTTCGCTAAAACACACAGCGTTGTTTATGAAGACCTGTTTGGTATCTGCTGGTGAGATGTACATACGCTATGATGAATTAAATAAATAAATACACATTAGGTGAAAGGATTATTAATTTATCATTATAATCATTATAGTCATAAAAAAAAACAGAAATAAAAACAAATTAGAGACATGCCTACTTAGCATATAACAAAAATAAATTTATACTTTGAGATCAATTATTGAGATCAAATTAGTCATTAACTTTTAAATAACATTGTTAATATCCATAAAATTAATATGTAATAACTCAACTTAAAAATTAAGTAATAATAACATCAAGTAATAAATCAAATTATGAAATTAAATACTAATAAAATTTGCATGTAATAAATCAACATCAGTGTTGTCTGTAATCTTATCCACAGGACGACAGTAGTATTTCCTAAAGGTTTCAATGCTCTTCCAATTGCCTCTGTTAAGGATCTCCTGTACTGGTCTATCCTCCAACCAACTTCTGGAGGCTACGGCAGATCTAATACTGCCCGGTGGAGCATCAATATGAGCCTCCTTGAAAATACTACGTATCCAACCTGCAATCATAGTATTTGAAGCAGGTCTCAGCTTACCTGACAGGGAAATAAACAGACTAGTAATAGTTTTATCAGAGCTTCGTCTCTCATAAGAATGTGCCACTAGCTCAGTAATGTGCCTGACAGGACAAATTCTTCTATCTGGATGTTTCCGCAACATCCAACCTGATTGTCTGTGTGTCTTTGAATCAGTTTTTGAACCAAACCTTGGCCATAGAGTGATTTCATCCTCCGAGGATATGAAATTTTCTTTACTAACCTCTAATAATGTGAGATCGTGCAGTCGTCGACCTGAGGCTAATAGAAGTATTAGAGCCGTTCGTCTTGATATGTCAAATAATGATTTACAAGTTGTTGATGTTTTCAACCAGTTAAATAACTTTCTTGTGTCCCATATTGGAAGTTTTCTAACGGCAGGTCTAGCAAGAGCAATAGCTTTTAGAACTTGGTGAACAAAAAAGTCTTTTGAAATATCTACTTTTGTAGTCGCACAGTAAGTAGCAATAGCTGATTTGTGCAACAAAATAGTTCTGTAAGCAAAGTTATCCTCCAAAAACAATTTAGCTAAAAATCTAGCAACGTCATGACCTTCTGGTACCTTAGGACTAATGTTTTTGCTCTCACACCAGGCTATCCATCGTTTAATTGGAGCATTGTATGTAACCAAGGTAGATGTCCGCCAACTACTCTTTAGTAAACTTTGCTCTTTTGTGGACCAGTGGGCAACTTGGTCAGACCACCCCCAATTTTCCAAGCGAGTAGAGTCAGTTTGTCTACTTGTGGAGGGCACTTGCCTGTCGTCTGATCTATTAACATGTTTCTCAGGTTCTGTATTGGGACTGGTTCCATCAAGGCCCGTGCTCGCAGATCTGGTAGCCAAAAGCACTTGGTCCACTGAGGTGCTATTAGAATATATATTCCCTTTGCACTGTTCAGATGCGATAGTACCCTTGGTATTAGACTGGGTGGAGGAAACACCCACGCCAGTTGGTAGTCCCACTGTCGGCTGAAAGCGTCGCAATAAAATGCGCAGCCATCTTTTGAGTCGATAGTTACATACCTTGGTACGACAGCGGTGTCCCTTGACGCAAATAAATCTATGTCTGGGACGCCCCACATTTTGAAAATAGCCTCCGCGGCCTGGGGCAGAAGATACCACTCTGGTACTTTTCGACCCCTTGATAGGTGATCCGAAATTCCGTTTAGCCTCCCCGGGAGGTAAGTGGCTGATAGAGTTATATTTAAACTCTCTGTGAGTTGCAGCAGTCTGGTAGTTAACTTCAGCAGGGTCACGGATCGGGTGCCTCCCTCGTTCCTGATATATGCTACCAGAGTTCTGTTGTCTGATTGCACGAGTACATGTGCATCTTTTAATGTCATCCGCTGACTGTTTAATGCTGCAAACACTGCATACATCTCCTTCATGTTGGAGTGCCAATGTTGTTGATGTGGGGCCCATCTCCCTGATAGGAGAGTGTTGTTCAGCTGGGCCCCCCAGCCCGCATCCGCTGCGTCTGTTGTCAAAAAGTGGGTTACACTTCTCTTGGCAATCGGTGTTGCGTTGTGACCTACTGTCTCCAACCACGAATTTAGATCTCGCTGAACAGGTGGAGGCAGAATTCTTTTTTCTCGGGGTCTGTTTTGTTTGAATTCTCTCAGGAAAAGTTGCATCTTGCGACATCGTAATCGACCTTTGGTCGTCGCGTAATTTGCAAAGTTTAGCAAACCTAATAAACTCTGAGCTTCTTTGAGAGAACTCCTTCCAGAGAACAGCATTCTTGTGATCATTGCTTTTATTTTCTCTACCTTCTTTGTTGGCAGTGTTACAAGATTTTTCTGAGAGTTCCAAACAAGACCAAGATATTCTGTCTCCTGAGCAGGCACCAGCATCGACTTGCTGTAGTTTATGTGCCATCCCAAGGTTTCTAACATTCTCAGAGTTTCCGCAACCTGAGAAATAAGTGCATCTCGGTCCTGGTGGACCAAAAGGAAATCGTCCAAATACACTATTACACGAAAACCTTGGGCTCGAAGGATTTCCGCAATCCAATTCGAGACGGTTGCAAACATCTTTGGGGCCGATGATAGGCCAAATGGTAGGGCTGTTAGTTGTAAAACCTCTCCATTGTATATTACACGGAGGAATCTCCTGTGTGTCTTTGCAATTGGTAAGTGAAAGTAAGCTTGCTGAATGTCTATCTTCCCTAACCAATCGTTTATTTGCAGAAAATTTGCTACATCTAGTTGAGAAATTAATTGGAAATTCTTTACTGCTACATATGCATTCAGCCCTCTCAGGTCGAATATGGGGCGGAGCCCCCCATCTGATTTTTTTACTAGGAACATTCGACAAAGGAAGCCTGGATTCAATATTGGTGGTGTCTCTAGTATTTTCATATTTTTTAATTTCAAAATCATCTTTGTCATCTCCGTTGTTACTTTGGTGGTAAATCTCTTTACCACATGATGGCCAGGAAATTGTAGTGGGGGTTTCCTTATGAATGGTATGCGAGCACTGGTAATCAACCTCAGTATGGAATTGGTTGCTCCTTGATTTTTCCATATATCGACATAGTTTTGTAGGCACCCCCCCTCGAATTTCCTGTCCCGACAGTCAAGTATGTTTATTATTGGTGTTGGTGGATTTGTCTCCAGGTGTACTGTATTTACGAAAGGGCTGATTCTTTCTAAACTTTGTGTTTTGCCTTTTCTCTGGTTTGTGGCCTTTGAAAGAAGATCTAGGAATTTTTTTATGTATTTGATAACTTGGAACTGATTTATTCTCTTTTAAGTAGTTGGGTGTGTTCAACAAAATCTGAGAACCGCCTAAAGAAGCAATTACAGGATGTAAAGCTTCTCTACTAAATAAATATTCCTGACTTGGTGGGATCTTTTGTAAGGTTTTCCTTAAGTTAATATTATTAATTTCTTTTAAAATTCTATCACGTCTGACTTCAATACATTCTGCCCTTTTACCGCATATTATTTGCATTGTGGTCTCTGATTTTTTATATGTAGCTGAACCTGGACCAAATAGAGTGGTGATTTTGTCAAACAATGTGTTAGAATTTAAACTATTAGAATTTGCCGAAGCCCAGTCAATTAACTCTTGTAATCCAGTCTTCAACAGTTGTCTTTGTTCTAGAATGTTATTAGACAACCCTGCTAGTAATTGCTCAGTGGAAGCTAAGTAATCTTTATTCTTGTTAAAGTGACACAACTCCTCATTGACTTTGAGACCTACAAAACCTGGTTGAGCTAAGCTAGATTGCAAAGCTTTTTTGTACCGAATGCCCTGCCATGCAGGTGTATCAAATTGTTGCAAACGTGCTAACTCCCTTAAAAGTTCTTTATTGGCTGGTGGAATAATCTTTTTACTATCAAAGTCCGTTTCGATCTCACCTAAAGAAAGCTTGTTATTTTGAGACGATAAATCGGTTGGTCTATTCAAAAATTCCTGACCTGATGTTGATGGAATTGGTTCAGGACTCGGAGTTTGCACGTTATGCGAAGTACTTGTCATAATTTGAGGAATATGTGTCAAATATTGTGATATGTAATTAACTTGTTGAATAACAGTGTCTAAACGTGGGTCCGAACACGATTGAACCTGTTTGTACTTACGTGACACCTTCCGTCTTTTATTCGGTGGAGGTGACGCAATGCCTCTCTCATCCTCCGAGGATGAAGAAGATGAAGAATCATACGAATTCTTATGCTTCGAATGCTGGTCTCCCTCCGAAGCACCAGTTTTCGAACTTTGGTCACCTCCCATACTTACTCTCGTGTTTTCTTCCGAATCCATCACAAAACACACTAAAATTATACTTTACGTATAAAACAGACGCTGTGTGATGTTTTCACACTAAAAACACTTTAATAATTATACTTTTCTCCAAAAAATATAACTTATGAAAATTTTTGACGTTTACCGGCGAAAATTCACATACGCTATGAAGTTGGTTGTCAACAAAGGCGCCAAACTAACAGGCGCCCTCTGGTGAGAGGAAAAGGTAGTAAAACCAGAGAGAATTCGGTAAGTTTTACCATAGATATTTAGAAAAGGCGTTTTTCACATGCAGCTTTCTTCATAAACAACGCTGTGTGTTTTAGCGAAACACATAATATTAAATACAATTTAATTTGTGAACTCTGTGATTTATTTATTGATATTGTACAACTTATTACCTTTTGAACAAAACCATAATTCGATGAATTAACACTAGGCCGTAAAAATGTTTCTCCACAGTTTTTCGATAGTTGATTGAGTCCTGCAGCGGGATATCTGATTTTAGGCAAACAAGACAAGAACTATTATACACTATACACAGATAAATTAATAGATGTTGTTATAATAACAACCACGACTTTTAAAAACATTATGAATAACTTAAATTGGCGGATCCCCATAGCTTGATGTTGTTGCCCACAATAAGTTTTAGGTGTTTCTGAAAATTTATTTAGGACACCTACCTACACCCTATTTCGTTACGTTTACTTTTGAGTCAACTTAATGAAGTATTTTTTATCCAAAATAAGTAGTACAGCTAGTTTACCAACAGTTACGGGGAAAGAAGCGAGGAAACATACTCCCAAGGATATTTTTTTTATTCTATTAAAGAACGCGTATCGACTAATTTAAAACAAAAATATTTAGTTTATCCCAAGACATTTCTATCACGTATTAAAATCCTTTAAATTAAAAATATGAGTTACATTTAAATGTGAGCAGGTTCGTAACCAGGCCAGTTGAGTACACTACCACTACACACTACCACCACTTGCACTACTTGCGTACATTTACAACTACAGTATACGTACGTATTTAATATGCTCCTCACGAACCAGGCTTCTTTATTACTTGGTAAATTACTTTGGATATAATATGAACTGGTGAAATGAGGTACCCATCGATCACGTCTGTTGATTGGCACGAAGTAGCACTGTACGCTACCATCCGGTAATGTATACGTTATCACATCACCTTCACCGATTATATCAGGGTAATATGGCTCTGTAAGTATGAATTTCATGCGCATGTTGGGTATTCGTAATGTTCATATAATGTGGACAGAGAACGCCTGAGGCAAAGCACTGTTCCTTTAGCTGGCTTGAGACGTGTTAACTTGCCTTATCACTCTTCCACCATATTATTGTGTAGTTATCGGAATTACGTGGCATGAATTACATTCACCCACAAAAACTTTCAACTAGAGGACTGGCTTTACCTTTACAGTGAATTAGCTCGTTCACTTGAGCTTTACAAATGAACCACCTGGAATTTTTGGAATAAAGAAATAATATACTCACGTGTGAGATATGGTGGAAATTGAGTATTATTCTGAAAACCTGAATAGAATAGTGGCTGATTACACTGCATGCTTATAGTTCGTTATATTGTACTGGTTTTCACATGTTTGTTACAATTTTTCTTTAAAATTAAGTTAATAAACCCATTTTAGATTACTGTACAGTGACAGATGTGACGAAAAATGTCATTTTATTTTCTTTTATCTTTTAAGCACTGGATCTGTAACATGTCAGAGCTTATATATTTTTGGTACCTACCTACCTATGCTACCTACAGATCAATGGGTTAGACCCATAGACTTAAATATAGTTAGACCGGGAATATTTTTTGTAGGTAACTCGTATTTCTTGTGTTGAATCATCAAAGAGAACATTATGTATATGTAATTCTGATTTTCTCATTGAAAACATATTCTCAACTAACAAATAAAAATCAGCCAATGTTACTTCGGGATAATGCAGGTTCCAAATGGTTAAGGAATATTTGAAATCAGCCTCGTAGTTTTTCAGTTAGTTTTACTATATAAAATTTGTAACTATTTTGAATAATCGAATTTAAAGAATCTCGCTTAATGTATTTCTAAATTGTTTTATTAGTAATTCTAAGATTCCATCGCACTAGCGTCACAAAATCCTTTAATAATTATAATAATATATAATTATTATAGTAAAGAACTTTAATTTATGGTCCTGAGGAGTAGGGAAATTATTAGAAAACAATTGTAAAAAGTGCATTATATTTATACTTACAAGTATCGTTAATAATAAAGCAACCGAATTTATAAACTAAATAATTTTTGTATATCAACTAAATACCGCGTTTCTTATGTGAAAATTGACGATAAACTCTGAATTAGTTCTTTGTACACTAATTGCAAAAGGATCAGTTGGATGGAAAGTAAAAGCAACTAGTCTTCTTGCACTAGCCGGAACTGACTGTCCCAGGACTCCTGCATAAATTTTAAACTTAAGAAGCCCTGAATCTCTTGCATAAAATCTGAAATAAGATATTATAATAAGGGTTACATTACATTACTTTTTATCAATTAGTAAATTGAGCTTTTAGCTTCATCATTAGGACATTACAAAAAACATTACCTTATAGGATACTCTCCATAAACCTTAGGCCGTTCCATCACAGATACCCATTTATCATCATAACTAAAGAGCCCCAAATCCAAATAAGGTGAACCACTGTACGATTGAGCACTTATTGGCAACTGCGCCAATATTCTCTTAGTTGCTTCTGTTCGGCCGCCGTATATAGCCCTCACTATTGTCTGCTTAAATCGTTGTTGAGTCAATCGTGCATACAGATTGTTAGACGGTGAGCATGTGAACTGTGAATCTGCACACAATCTCGCATTTCTAAAACAATCACAGTAATTCTCGAATAATTGGAGCAGACCTTCTGAGGTGTTTTCGTAAACTTCAAGGATTTTGCTTTCACTTATATTGTAGATTACAAAAAATGAGGACTGTATATTAGGCTCAGCAACCCTCAAAGTCACAACTTCTTCACTGGCATATTTAATGAACAGATGATCTTCATCCAGCAGCTGCATTTTCCACATACGTAAGCTTTTAAACATGTCAAAATATTTGTAAAACTTTCTCAACTCAAGGGGGTCCCTTGTTTCGTCACTAATATTCTTAGCTCTCTTGTATAAGAAAACTAAAAGTCTATGCTTCAAACTATTTATTGTCTCTTCGTGAAAAGGCCTCTCATTTCTAACCGGAGCAAAAACTGAACTCACTATAAAAGGATCATCGTCATAACAAAATCTTCCAATTTTTCTTATCTCTATCAACATTCCATCAACAATTTGAAACAAGTGTATGGTCTGGTGTTGTACTGATAACACAGCTAGTACTTCTTTGTATAAGTAAATTCCTTGATTATGAGAGAGGTAGATTTTATCAATTCGAAAATGCTTGGTATCACATAACTTCCCTTGATGCAAGTCAACCAAGTGGAGTGAATAATCTTCTAATGCAGATCTAAAAAGTAGGAAATTACATAATTAGAACAAAATACAGATTAGATGCTCCAAAATTAACAAACATTTGACCCAGATAGGGAACTGAACCTGGATCTCCGCTTGGTAAGAAGGGTCACTACTAAATAATTCAATAAAGTTACCTAATAGTTGGTGTAACTGCTTCATTGTTGCTGTGGATATGGTAAAAATGTGGCCTCAGGTCCTCTGGAATATGGGCTGCCGATCCTACTATCACATATCGACCATCCTCTGTAAAAAGGCTACACTCTCTATTGAGTTGCTGCTCCATATATGGTATCTGCCCTGGGTTACGCTCAGTTCGAGAAATAAGTCTTTGCTGGCATACATTTACAGTGTGTTTTGGCTAAAATAATAAATTTATTATTAAAATAAATTGAATAATTAATAATTCTGTCAAAGTAGTCTTTATGTGAGAGTAACAAAACAAACAAAAAATATTTTGATTGCATACAAATACTTGCATACTTGTGTAATTTATTTCTCGAAGTTTCTAGTTGTCCGCTAACTACTAGACTGTTATTTAGCAAAATTTAAAAGCATACCCTAAAAAATCTATAGAATATGTGAGTCCTAATCCTGTGGTGTGTATCATTCAACAAGTCAGAGGGGTACCCGGCCACCAAATCACCAGCAGCTGCAGCACCTCTGTACTCGTAAATCTAAAACCGAGGAATAGGTTTTTAAATAACTTCAAAAAAGGTGGGGGTTCTCAATACATCAGAATCATTTTTATGTTAAGTAATAATTTTCTATTGTCTACAAAAGTACAAATAACGACTCGTCACCCATCACTGACAAACTGTCCATATGGACGATCTACCTTGGGCACAACACAACCCACTTGTAAGTGTAGAAAAACACCATTAAAAAAGATAAGAAAATAATTGACTAATAAAATTACATCACTATTACCTCTAGAGATGTTTGATCAGCAGAAAATGCTATAAAATGCTTTCCATCTGGACTAAACTTTCGGAGAAAACAAGGAGGTTTTTCAACATTTACCAATGTCAAGTTAGGGAACACATTTTGATAAAACTCTCTGACGACATGAAAGTGAGAACCAGGTTTTCTTGAGCCATAAATTTCTCTGTCCATTAATCTCATAACAATATTTTGCGGTTTTATCTTTCTCGGGACTATCTTTTCAGTGCAAATAAAATCTTCTTCGTTAAGACTCCCAGGTGGGATGTCTTCGTAATATACATTTTCTGTGTTTCTATTCATTCTTCTGTTGAGTTAATACGCCATCAATATGGCATTTTAATTCAAGAAGATTATTTAGGACATTATTTAAATTGTACAAAATCTCAAAAACGATTTTCAATTCAATTTACAAAAAAAATAAATACAATGTTTTGAATTTTGACAGTTTTGACGTACGTATTTGGTTCTTTTGTCCATAGACAATACTTTTTTTAAAAGAAAGTGATATAAAAACCACAGATACACAAAAATCCAAATACATTGAGCGCCGTATATTTTAACGCACTTTGAAAATCAAACCGTCACTAAACGAAAAACACATATTACATAAAATGGCGTCAACTGTTGATTTTCAGGAATTTGCTATAAAGTTTTGATAAAATGTTAAGTCTCAGAAAAGGTTCTTCAAAGTGCTTTTGGGGAACTTTTGTTAAGAATTGAGTTGGTTGTTTAACATTATTTTAGATTCTAGTTAAATTTAGTTATAACAATAGGATTTACAGGAGAAATTTACAGGTATATAAAAAAAGTCTCTTTTAGTGTCACTATTCCATATATGTATGAACAAAAAAGTAATAGTGTCATATTTTATGACCATAACCTATTGTTTTGTCCTTTGTGTAGGAGTTTTAATTGTGTAGGGTGTTGTACTGGCAGGCAACACATGCACATATGTCAGGTGTTTTAGAATATTAATATATTTAAATAGTGTCACAATATAATGTGTTCTATTGTGACAAGAAGACTTCTATCTGAGACACGAACCGTGGTAGACATAATTTGTAATGTCATTATAAATAATATTATTATAAAGTGTAATAATACAGTATTCACAATATAGTATATCATGAAGTGAGTGTGTTTGAATAGCCCCTCTCCTCCAAAGTCCAGACATATCAAGAAGAACCTTCCAACAGGTTATGGGCCCAGAATATTAAAAGATTAAAATTTATTGAAAAACCAGTGATTTACATAGCCTACATTATAACCTTGGATACCAGTTGTTTATATACAAATAAGCATAGCAACCAGTGATGGATTCGATAAAAATTAAACCGTTTACAAATAAAAGTAATTACAAAGTGTGGAGAAAATTAATACAATTATTCCTGGACTCAAAAGGTATTAAAATAAATAGTTTAAATGAAGAAAAATTGGAAAATAAAGGTAAATTCATCATATTCAACTGTATTGAAGAAAAAGATTTACATAATATAATTAATGTAGATACAATTGAAAATATTTTTGGAAAATTAGATTTGGTATATGATTTTAATTTACCTGAAAATGACACAAAGAATGTAATGAAATTCTATGAGAAGAGGTACTCAGGAAATATATTAGAAGACATAAATTATTTGAAGAATATTCAATTTGATATTGTAAAGAAGGAAAATAAAATATCAGATGAAATATTTATACAAAAAATTTTAAATTTGTTACCGGAGAAATTTAACACGTTCAAATCAATTTGGAATAATTTAGAAAGTGGAAAGAAAAATTTAGATGATTTGACACAAAGAATAAAAAATGAATTGGAATTTGTAAAAGAAGATACAATAACCGAAGAAACACAAGAAATTCTTAGAGGAAACGAAAGGAAATGTTTTACATGCAACAAGCCAGGACACATTGCGAGATTTTGTAGAAATAAAACTTGCAACATTTGCGGTAAAACTGGACATAGCACACCTTGTAGGAGTTTTAATTGTGTAGGGTGTTGTACTGGCAGGCAACACATGCACATATGTCAGGTGTTTTAGTATATTAATATATTTAAACAGTGTCACAATAGAATGTGTTCTATTGTGACAAGAGGACTTCTATCTGAGACACGAACCGTGGTAGACATAATTTGTAATGTCATTATGAATAATATTATTATAAAGTGTAATTATACAGTATTCACAATATAGTATATCATGAAGTGAGTGTGTTTGAATAGCCCCTCTCCTCCAAAGTCCAGACATATCAAGAAGAACCTTCCAACAGGTTATGGGCCCAGAATATTAAAAGATTAAAATTTATTGAAAAACCAGTGATTTACATAGCCTACATTATAACCTTGGATACCAGTTGTTTATATACAAATAAGCATAGCAACTAGTGATGGATTCGATAAAAAATTAAACCGTTTACAAATAAAAGTAATTACAAAGTGTGGAGAAAATTAATACAATTATACCTGGACTCAAAAGGTATTAAAATAAATAGTTTAAATGAAGAAAAATTGGAAAATAAAGGTAAATTCATCATATTCAACTGTATTGAAGAAAAAGATTTACATAATATAATTAATGTAGATACAATTGAAAATATTTTTGGAAAATTAGATTTGGTATATGATTTTAATTTGATATTGTAAAGAAGGAAAACACAAATGAATATAATCGTGAAGATGAAGTCAGAGAAGTTCGAGAAGGTGATATTGGGGGAAATAATAGTAATGGAGTCAACGTAATTCGAGAAGGTGATATAGGAAGAAATGATAGAAATGGAATTAATGAAGTTCAAGAAGATGTTGGTATAAGGAGAAATAATAGAGGAAGAAATGAAAATCGAGAAGAAAGAGAAAGAATTGTAAATATTCGAGAAACAGATATATTTAGTGAAACAAATGAAGATGAAACAATTGACAGCGGAACAATTGAAAATGGAATAAATTCTAATGAATCAAATGAAAATGGAACAAATGATAGCATTTTAACAAATGAAAATCTGGTGGAAAATTCGAGAAGTAATGAGGATATGGATGAAAGAGAAGAATTTGGCTCAACTGCATATTTTAAAATAAATTTTGGATTGAAAAAGCTTGATGATCGTTGCAAGAAGGGTATACTGATTGGCTACGTAAGAAATGGTTATAAAATTTGTTAGTATATAAGTTTTATAGGGGAATTTAAATGTTGTTTACAAACAATAAATATAACTAAAAAAAGAGACAAGGATAATTCAATAATTAAGGGGGTGTTGGTAATTTCAATAAACAAACAATTAAGGGGGTGAAGTAAGTGGATGTAATTGTTCATTGATTGAACATCATAAAAACAATAGTTACCTACAAGAAGTCAATAATATTTGATAGAAAGTATAATTACACGAGTTTTAAAATCCTTTTATGTCTCTTTTATAGTTTTGTTTTATTGTTGTTTTGTTTTAATAATTATTTGGAATTTTGTTTTTTTTTTTGATATTTATAATAAAATAATTTCTGTTGATATTGGATATAAGTGAGAAAATGTGGGAAGTGAAAGATTGTAAGGGATAGTGAAAGGTTGTATGTGTTCTTCGAATTCGGGTGTTGAGTCTAAATTTATGTGGAATTGTATTTAGTAGTTTATGAGTGTTGAGTTTGACTGGTTGAGTGTGAATGGCAATGGTGGATGGGATTGATGTTTTGTTTATTTATTTAATTTGAAGTTGACTTATTATTGAGTAATTGGAGTAGTAGGTTTTAAGCGAACTTTAGAGTTCATGCTGTGAGGTGTCGAGAAGGAGTTTGAGGTATTTGAATAAACTTATGGAAGTTTATGCTGTGAGGTGTCGAGAAGGAGTTTGAGGTATTTAAATAAACTTATAGAAGTTTATGTAGTGAGCAGTCGAGAAGGAGTTTAAGATTATTATAAGATATTTGTATGTATTGAGTGGTTGAGAAGGAGATATTTTTGAATAAATTTTGTTTTATGTATGGAGTCGAGAAGGAGTTTAAGATGAGTATAGTTATTGATGTTTTATGTGGCGAGTCAAGAAGTTAAGGTTCTTGACGTTATATAGTTGAATGAAAGTACATGTTTGGTCGAGTATGAGTTGGACAAGTGAGAAAGGATTAATAGTAGAAACATTAAAGTTGGTATTCAGTTTGAAAGGTTGAATTGATAGTTGTTGGCTGAATTGAAATGGAGTTAGGTGGAAGTAATTGAATGTAAGTGGTTGTGAGATCTGAATGTATAATTAGGCATGTATGGAAGGTAATGTTAATTTATGAAAGTTAGTTTAGTGAGTTGTGTGGTTTTGGTATAATGTATTAAATTATATACAGGGGGTTAAATGTGTGCAAGTGTTGAGGGGGTGTGTAGGAGTTTTAATTGTGTAGGGTGTTGTACTGGCAGGCAACACATGCACATATGTCAGGTGTTTTAGAATATTAATATATTTAAATAGTGTCACAATATAATGTGTTCTATTGTGACAAGAGGACTTCTATCTGAGACACGAACCATGGTAGACATAATTTGTAATGTCATTATAAATAATATTATTATAAAGTGTAATTATACAGTATTCACAATATAGTATATCATGAAGTGAGTGTTTTTGAATAGCCCCTCTCCTCCAAAGTCCAGACATATCAAGAAGAACCTTCCAACACTTTGATATCTATAGTATTATTTAAATAAAAACAATTATTGATAAATGAGGCTTTATTTCCACTACAAAAACATCAAATTAAATCAAAACTAAAAAGATCTCAATATCAAAATCAAAATAAAATCGTAACGATTTCGAAACAACTTCTTATAAATAATAGCGATCACCTCAGTCATAAACATTTTGAATAAAGAGTTAGACACTTAACATAAATCAAATAGTGTGCACCTTGTTGGCGCAACTTATTAAATAAATTTATAAAAATATGAAGTTAAGAAATGTAATTTTAAATTATGACATTATGGGCTTGTTTCACCATCTTCAAGTAGAGTCCTGAATAAGCTATTCGCCGGTTAAAGTGACGTTAAAGTGTCATTTTACATACATGAAATGTCAACTTAACCAACGAATAGCTTACTTCGGACTTACTTGAAGATTGTGAAACAAGCCCTATGTATCATAAGAAAATCAGCGCAAATAAAGGAATATCGTCATTAAAATGACATTATTGCTTGATATCTGTCATTAAATTTTGGGAGAATAATTGCAGGAAGAATGTAGTTAATCAAAAAAATACGCGAATCTACTCAATTTTATGTCTGACTTGCCAATATCAGTGAGAGAATACTATTACAAAACAAAAAGATACACTTTTCTATAATGTAGCTCGTCCTCTCACCACCACTCACCATCGACACTACTGTTTAAAACGACAGTTTGCTAGTAAGATGGCGTACGCGCTCCCACTAAAACCGTAGTGACACTAGTGCTATCTAGCGAAATAAAGTGGTAGTAGAAATATAGGTGTCTTTGCATTTTAAAGTTTAAGAGAAATGTAAACAGGTGGCGTTTATAACTAAAAACAGCCAAATTTCGTTTAGTGATGGTTTGATTTTCAAGGTGCGATAATTTATGTACTATTATTTCTTCTGTGGTATCACTACGAATTTTTGTATCCAGTTAAAGTAATATATCCATGGTCAAAGATGTCATTTGTCATGCTTTTTTCATTGTCAAGTCAGTCCTGTCTGTCAACAAAAATTTTGAATTCACGCAGTTTGGTTTGACACTTTGACTTTGTTGAATTTGGTTTATTTGGTAGTTATTTGAATTCGTGTGGTAAAAATATTTCAGAGGCTTCTTGCAGCTGTTTTACCTAAGTTTTGTTACTATTTATAAACTACCAATATGACGTAAAGTAAAAAAGTATATTCTACACCCTGTACGTTAGCGAAAGTTAAGTCAGTGCACACGATGGAGGAACCGATACTACGTTATGAAAAGATAGATTTCTTAGGCGAAGGACAGGTATAACTGTTTTCTGATACTTTTTATGTACATTTTCCCACGGCAAAATACGGTAGGAAAATCTACCTTCCGTTAAAATGGGAATATTTAAATCTTCAGCAAGGTATTTCTTTTGATCCCATGATACCTTTCATATTTTCTTTTTTCATGCTAAGGTGTTTTTTTCGTTTATTATAAGTTAGTTCTTGACTACAATCCCACTTATTGATAAGTGGTAATATAGTCTTAAGTAGTACAGCAGGCCAACTTTGTAGAAACCTAAATAAATTGTATTAATTTTGATTGTGAAAGTAAATTATGACCCTACTTACTGTTATTCCATAAGGATCCATCATACAACAGCATCCTCAACATTAAGTAGTATATGAATTAGTGTGGTGCAAAAAATTTGAAATAAGTGAGCTATTACCTTCCAGTTTGCAACAGTGTACAAGGCTAGAGATGTGAAAACTGACAAGATAGTAGCAGTGAAAAAAATTAAAATTGGATCTCGGCTCGAGGCTCAGGACGGCATTAACAGAACTGCTCTTCGGGAGATTAAACTGCTTCAAGAACTTCAACATATCAATCTCATTGGATTATTAGGTTATTGTCTAATTGTAAATTTATGTTTTAACGAGTAACCACCCTCGCTTTGCTTCGGTTTTCTTATTTTTTTAACCTTATTGGAGTTTTATTAAGGATACCTAATTTTTTTGAAAATATAACAGCCTATGTTACTCGGGGATAGTGTAGCTTCCCAACAGTGAAAGAATTTTTGAAATCAGTTCAGTAGTTTCGGAGCCTATTCAATGCAAACAAAAAATCAAATCTTTCCTCTTTATATATTAGTATAGAGTATAGATAAAATAAAATGAGTTTGTGCTTTGTAGTTAAACAATTTTATTACAATGTCTAATGATAATAACAATAATGATAATATTTTTTAATTCCAGATGTATTTGGACAAAAATCAAATGTATCTTTGGTATTTGACTTCATGGATACTGACTTAGAAATTATAATTAAGGACAATACTATAGTACTCACTCCAGCCAATGTTAAGGCTTACATGATAATGACTTTGAAAGGTACATTATTATTTACTTACTTATTTACTCACTTTTAAGTTTCCCAAATCTTAATTACGAGAAGGTCTTAAATAATTATTATTATTGAAGCAATTATTGAAATTATGTTTTTTTTTTTCTTTAATTAGCAGGTTTTTCAAATTGTTATATGATGACATTTTACAGTTCATTTTATGGTTTATCATTTTCCAGGCTTAGAATATCTGCATCAAAATTGGATCCTCCACAGGGACTTAAAGCCCAATAATTTGCTGATCAACAGAGAAGGTATACTCAAAATTGGTGACTTTGGACTTGCTAAGGCATTTGGATCACCAACGAGAATCAACACTCATCAAGTTGTAACAAGATGGTATAGGTAAGTCCAAGGAATGTAAATTGATTCATTGTGACATTGAAATTAGGGGCCATCCATAAATTACGTCACACTAATTTCATGACTTTTTGACCCCTTCCCTCTCCTTGACAGCTGGTCACATTAGTGAGATCTCAGTGTTCACTATGATTTAAGTTTGAAAACGTGTTGCCTGTGAACAAGTCACAACTCCTCAGAATTTTGTATGTCCCATTTTTAAAATGTTGTGAATTCTAAAACATTTTGCGTAACACTACAATTTTACAGTTACATTATCTTTTGTATTTTCCTCTGTATTTCAGATCCCCTGAACTATTGTTTGGTGCTCGCCAGTATGGTACTGGCGTAGATATGTGGGCAGTGGGGTGTATTCTGGCAGAACTGTTGCTTAGGGTGCCGTTTCTACCTGGAGAATCTGACCTTGATCAGTTGTCACGTATCTTCCAAGTATTTGGTACACCATCCGAGGAAAATTGGCCTGTTAGTAAACATTTGTTTTAGTTCTAATTTTATATACCACTTTGTAATATGATCAAAGTAAAATTACAATTTAAAGTAAACTTAGATTCAACACAGCTACGTGTAGGATCATATTGGTAATTGTAGTATTTTTTGTGCAAAATGTGTAAGTGTAAACACCATATGTGTAGTGAGAGCACTGAAATAATCTTTCAATAATCTATACATCTATACAAATAAATAAACTTGGAGTGTCTGTTTGTAATATTAAAATAACCGCTTTTTATTAAGTGCATTTGGATGCATACACGGTACAGTCAGCCGTAGAAGTAGCTTAACATTTTAGTACTTTGTAATAGTAACTGTTTCGACGGTTTCCTAGCAACATCTATGACAAATTCAAGAAATGTAATGTGACAAGGTACTAAAATGTTAAGCTACTTCTGCGGCCGACTGTACATATACCAAAACAACATTTTTTTACAATAATTGTCTGTCTGTCTGTTTGTTCCGGGTAAACTCTGAAATGGCTGGACCGATTTTGACGGGACTTTCACTGGCAGATAGCTGATGTAATAAGGAGTAACTTAGGCTACTTTTATTTTAGAAAAAAAATAGGCGATACGAAGTTCACCGGGTCAGCTAGTCAGAAATAAATACGAAATTTTGTTTAGATGTTTTTTACTCTCACCCAAAAACTACTGTACGAATTTTCTTGAACTTTTGCATACAGGCCATGATCTGGAATAGAACATATTATCGCGGCCGAGACCCGCGAGCAGAGCCATAGTAAAATATAACTGCGTTAAGGTTTTTTAATACTTTTGTCGAAAACCTCAGCCTCAACCTCTGCATACATGTCTTCCGCAGGGCGTCAAGAGTTTGACGGACTACGTGGTGTTCAAGCAGTTCCCGGCGCAGCAGTTGCGGCACATCTTCAGCGCGGCGTCGGACGACCTGCTGCAGCTGCTGGCCAGCCTGCTGGCGCTGTACCCGCCGCGCCGCTGCGACTGCACGCAGGCGCTGCAGATGCCGTACTTTAGGTGCTTATTACAAGCTTTTGTTTCACTTGCAATGTATGTAATGTATTATGTTCGGGTCAAATCTCGCATGCTAAATTAGAACTTCTTTCTCTCATCCTACCGAATTCAAATTTCACATATTGCTTTAGCCCCGATAACAGTGCATTTTAATCATAATGTTGACCTGAACCAGATGAGGGAACTCCTCACACAGAATTTTAAAAGCTTATTTTTAAATTATCGAACATAATTTATTATCATTACACCCCTGCTACATCAGCTTTAACGTTTATAGTTGCGTCGGAATGCGCGTTACTAGCGCGATATGCCGCAGATGTGGCCAGTAGAATTAAAATCCTTTTTTGATGTGTCCATAAAACCACCATCCGAGTTAACGCTTAACATGTAATAATATTAAAACGGTCACGCCCATTATTAGCGCGCCAACTGTTGGTTACACCAGCATAGTGTTATTTTTAACGCGTTAGGACGCAGGTGTGGCAGGGACATTATGATTATATTATCATTTACCATCATTTATTCTTCGAGTTTCGTTCTCGATATTAGCATAGCAATACTTGTAGTAGCCACGTACCGCCCGCCATTTCGCACTGAATTTTAGAGGTAGATAAAAAATAAAACATGAAATTATCAATTTTTGTAGGGTAGATTTGTAAAACCTCACTTAGCTGGGGCGCTCTCCTCCTCGGTTCGTCATTCACGTTTCAGTGCTTCGCTGTTTCGCACGGGCGCAAAATTGAAGTTAAAAGTGAAATGCTTAAAATATAGTTAATAGTCAGGAAGAAATCAATTACTTGTGTAAAAGAATAAAAAGTTTAGAACGAAAAATTTACCAAAGTAAAAGTGATCTGCAGTGTGTATTGTTGGATCCGTACAGGAAATCGTTGGATTGGATTGGATAGCGATTCATCAACGCTTGTAATCAGCAGGTAGGTGGATTCCAGTATTCAAAGAATACAGCAAGTAACTTAAAATCATAAATAACCCTACTTTAGTAGTCGGTTAAAAATTGCTTGCAAATGTAATTCGCAAGGAATTTACACGCAATTACGAAGCAGAAACAGAATATCTGTTATATATCACTGAATATATGGTTTTTATATGGATACCTTCAAGGATTCCTCTTTTTTTCTCCATTACTAGCACGTGTTTTTTCGTATGAAAAATATATTACAATATTATTTAAATACCATATATAACTGGATTGTCCTTGGGAGGCTTCCAAATAAATACCTGCTAACCGGAATTACCTGTGGGGTTCTTCCGTCGCTAGTAAATGTATTCCGTAAGGAAGTTATTAATTTATATTGCAACAATATAAATACAAACAATCGGATTATCCTTTGAAGGATTCCAAATAAAAAAGTACCTGTTAATAGCTAGTATATGTATTCCATAAGGGATTTATATTGCAGTAGTGTACAAATACAAAACCTAATCGGGTTTTCTTTTGAAGCCCTTCTTATTTAGAAGGAAAGAAAAATAAAAAAGTACCTTCTAACAATAATTACCTATAGGGTTCTTCCATCGCTAGTATGTACTAGTACTAGTATTCCGTAATGAATTTATATCGAAATAGTATATAAATACAAAACATAATCGGATTGTCCTTTGAGGACTCCTGTGGGTTCACTGCTCGCATTACATTCGAATTAGTGTTACGCAGACAACTGCAACAAGAAGTACTCGCAATTCGGATCTACTTGTGGGGTATTTCCTCTGCATTGTACATGTATTCCATGAAGAATTCTCACAGTGTTACGCAGACAACTGCAACAAGAAGTACTCGCAATTCGGATCTACTTGTGGGGTATTTCCTCTGCATTGTACATGTATTCCATGAAGAATCCTCACCGTGTTACGCAGACAACTGCAACAAGAAGTACTCGCAATTTGTATCAACTTGTGGGGTATTTCCTCTGCATTGTACATGTATTCCATGAAGAATCCTCACAGTGTCACGCAGACAACTGCAACAAGAAGTACTCGCAATTCGGATCTACTTGTGGGGTATTTCCTCTGCATTGTACATGTATTCCATGAAGAATCCTCACTGTGTTACGCAGACAACTGCAACAAGAAGTACTCGCATTTCGGATCAACTTGTGGGGTATTTTCTCTGCATTGTACATGTATTCCATGAAGAATCCTCACCGTGTTACGCAGATAACTTTAACAAGAAGTACTCGCAATTCGGATCTACTTGTGGGGTATTTCCTCTGCATTGTACATGTATTCCATGAAGAATCCTCACCGTGTGACGCAGACAACTGCAACAAGAAGTACTCGCAATTCGGATCTATTTGTGGGGTATTTCCACGACATTGCACATGTGTTCCAGAAAAAATCTTCACCGCATTATGCAGCTGATTAGCGTATATTCCATACGGAACTAATACTGTACGCTATTCGTTGAACAAAGTACTTGATAACCGGATCTACCTTTGGGGTAACTGTTTACTCAAACAAAAAAAATATATACTTACATATATATTTCTGAAGGAACTCACGTCACGCTGGAAAACATACGGTGAACTGAAACAAGTACTTATTTATTCGCATGAAACTGCGAAGGATTTCTATTCAACGAGCAATAGCTGTATATTATTTATTTACTTATTTATTTCACAATAAATGTAAACGTAACAGGTTCATTTAAACCCAACACCATTTACAATTTACACCAACCAAGGGGATTCTCTCGCCAACTGCAAATTGCATCTTAGTACTGCAAAAAACCTTCGTCGACGCGCTTATCGGGGTGACAATTGCACTACTTTCATCGATCTAGAACTTTGAAGTTCACCGGAGTGTTATCGCCGACGGCGAAGTAGTGTGAAGTTGTTATAACAATTATTATAATATCAACTTTTAAAAGTTTTTTGCTAACCGCACCACTGTTACGGTGGTACTGAATACCGACGGTGATACCTTAACAACAGTAGCTGTCTATTCTGTTGACAACGCGTTGGTGACGCCGTTTTTTTTTTCGTGGCTTGTGAATTAAATTCCTCTTTGATCATAAAGTCTGCGATTCAATAACCAGCTAAGCCTGTCATCAGGCCTTTAAGCAACAGTATCTTTTCAGTAATGTTTCCGACAACCGCAGTAAGGGGCGTAAAAATTGTTCGACCTGCTGGTCTAATGATGCATGTGACTCTCACACAAAGCCAGCCTAAAAACCGCCTCAAACTGTCAGCCGTAGACGTAAGTTCTAAATGGATATATAATAATAATAAAACTAAGAGATTTTATCTATCAAATCTATTGTTGATTCACAAAAGATTCTCTTATTGATAAATTCGGGAACATACCATTCTTATGTCATCGTGGAGAAATTGACATAAATGTACCTAATTATAAGTACAATAACATCGCACATGTTTCAATAAAAAAGACAATAACGATTCAGACATTGAAATATAATGTAGTATGGATTTAATTAGACTGAAAGTAAACTAATAAATGTATGTGTACAAATTGATACCTATATGGGCATATGAAATTATGAGTACTAATTCCGAATTTCAAATTATATTTGAATATCTGAGGACAACTTAATTCAAGTTTTTATAAACTCTTATAAATTGATGTGATCAGTTGTTCAGTTTCAGCCGAATTGAAGAGAATACTAAGCTACATCCTGTTTGTACACCGTAGGTACATACCGTTTGGCTTAGTACCTATAGCTAATATTTTCAACGGGTTTTTAACTTACTGAGGCGTACGGAACAGTTGTCTTTTTTCTACTTAATAATAATAAACAAACTTGAGTGAATTATTTTCTGGTTGGCCTGCCGGTCAATGATAATGCAATTACAAATAGTAGGTATACTACTGTATACCCCCTGTATATGTACGATTAATTGTATTAACCATTGCTTAATGTATTAGTTAATTTATTTGTTGCTTCATTAAAAGTAAAAATTTTGATTATTGCGTATTTTTGAATATTTCCGTGCTAGCGGACGATTGATTCATTTTTGCATACTAGGCTAGAGATACAAACATTTTCTATACATGCAAAACATACATGTATACCGTAGATTGTATAATTATACAATATTATGTGTGCATGTCTCATGTGCATGCCTCAACAACGGGGTTCCGCCTCCAAAGTAACCAGACATTATCACTATGACAACATTATACTCAACAAATGAGCGGTAAACTTTGCCATCAAATGATGTTGTAAAATAAGACAAACAATAATGTATTTATTATTTATTTATTTCAACAAACAAGTACAATTGCATGCTTTACACGTCTGTCAAACTGCGAAGCAGTTTGTCGCCAGTAGTTCTCGTGGATTACAATATACGAGTACGTACTCTCAACGTACTTATTTTTTACTTACTTGTTTTTAATGTTGCAGGTGTCAGTTCTAGGACGGAGGTACACTTAGGGTATTGTGGTTTGATTTTATTATATTCAAGTCTTACGACTGCGGTCCGCCTATATGTATATCTGTCATCCTATAAACTTAACAATGAGATTGTTTCTTAATGGCCTCCACCCATAATTTTTTTAACATTGAGTAATTTTATTTTGGGTATTATATACTTAACTAATCACACTATCGTTACCGGATTGAAGTCCGGATATTGTTTCACTTATAAAAACATCCCAACTGCTTACGCATATTACTGCATATGTGATGGAAAACAGTAGTTTGCGTATCGTCAATTCGCCACGAAAACAATTTTATCCTTACAATACTTTGTAATCGAATTTCCCTTATTGTTTCACACAAGTTTTAATTCTACAGATCATAAGGTTACCGCAGTTCACCCAGGTCCTTGCTAATTGGTCAAATCAGTCTAGACAAATAAGGATTATATTTTATATATTTTTCTATAGAAAATATTTTCATTGCGGCCTTCTACTTAAATACTAATTAATTTAGAACATAATAATATCCAATTTTATTCAATTTAGTATTTTTTACAGCACATATATTTCATGTGACTTTCGGCCGAACTCTAAAAGAAGTCAATACATTGATTTCGTTTTTTATACAGGACTGGTGGATGCTCTGTGTGTTCCACTACACTTACAAAATCTCTGATAACAATTGTAGATCAGTGTTTTTTGTGTTAACAATCTGTTCAAATTGTTGTATGGGAAAAATGGAAAATCTACTTTATCAATGGATGGATTTTAGTGGCCTCAAACCACTTTCGGATTATTGCCTTTCAAATGAAACCATTTTAAGGCATATCGGTTGGATGGTTTCACAGTCTATAGAAAACATCCGTACAAACGTTTTATGTTTTATATACATATATAGATAGATAATGTTTTCATTAAAACAGTGTTTTTATAGATAATTTTTATTCCTACTTACAGGTTTGGAATTACTTGTGGTTGGCGACATAGTTGCTGCTTTCGTTGCTACACTCGCTGTAGTAGTGTGACCAAAAGCTACAAGAAAAATGGATCTTTCGGGAAAGAACAAATTTCAGTCAACACAATTTTATTATCATCAAATTACTTACTCTCTTAGTACTGGCAAGGGTTACATAGAAAGGATACCATATATATTATCGATAATATTGCCAAATCTATATTTACCTCATTTAAGTAATTTACTTATTATCCTTAAATATTTTAATGAATATTTTACATAAAAATTGCAGAATTCAGTGGATATTCCACTTTATTCGGTTAACATTACACTCATCATGTTCATAGCAAATACAGTTAACTACTTATCAGTAGCATAATTACCGAGTGTGTTATATATACGGTATTAAATAAGTATATACTGTTGTCACCAATATATTGTTCAATAGATTGAAATTACAGAGTAAAATATTGCTATCATTATTACAATTAAAAATAATGATAAGCTAATAACATCATTAGTTTCACGACTACCTTCTCTAAACGTCTACAAGTATTGCTATGCTAATATCGAGAACGAAACTCGAAGAATAATTGATGATTAAACGAACTTACCTGTAAGTGAAGTTCAATCCCAATTATTCGAGAGCTTCGTTCGAAGATATTAGCATCCCTCCCTCCCTAGTGTAAATGTCATATACACTACACCCCTAGTCGTGAAACATGAAACAGCTCAGCAAATCTCTGAACTGAATGACGAACCGAGGAGGAGAGCGCCCCAGCTAAGTGAGGTTTTACAAATCTACCCTACAAAAATTGATAATTTCATGTTTTATTTTTTATCTACCTCTAAAATTCAGTGCGAAATGGCGGGCGGTACGTGGCTACTACAAGTATTGCTATGCTAATATCGAGAACGAAGCTCTCGAATAATTGGGATTGAACTTCACTTACAGGTAAGTTCGTTTAATCATCAATTATATTTTATAACATCAATTTAAACCTACCTAAGGTAGTGTTGAATATCTTGAGTAAGATTATATTTTTCTGTCTTATTTGAAGATAAACAGAAGACTATATTTAATCAAATATTAGTTAACTTAGTTAATTAAGTTATGTGTCACATAAGACTTTTAACTCATCAGTTAATGATTTTTGATTTTACATAATATGTTTTTTTTATTACTTCTCAGTAACAAACCAGCACCAACAGTGGGGTCCAAATTACCAATGCCTTCAAGTATATCCAAAATAGAGGTCGAGAAGCCGTCGCTCAAAAGAAAACTTCTAGAAAACATCGACGGAGGATCACTAGCAAAACGACTTCAATTTTAATTAACTTTCTGACCAACAAAATAACATTCATTGACACTGCCATTAATTAGTACAATTACACAAGTGCAATTTTGATAAAGCAAAATATTTTGATATATAGTAAATTAGCAAATGTGAAATTATGAAGTGATTAGTGATTGTTAATTAATTGTGAATGCATAAAGCAGGACTTTAAGACTTCCAGTTGAAACATAAATTGTAACTTAAGTATAACAGAATCAGATTTTAAATATATATTTGACGAGTAACCGCCCTCGCTTTGCTTCGGTTTTCTTATTTTTTTACACTTTGGGTTACATTATTGGAGTTATATTAAGAATCCCTAATTTTTTTGAAAATATAATATAGCCTATGTTACTCGGGGATAGTGTAGCTTCCCAACAGTGAAAGATTTTTTCAAATCGGTTCAGTAGTTTCGGAGCCTATTCAATGCAAACAAAAAATCAAATCTTTCCTCTTTATACATATATTAGTATAGATGAATAATACTAATTATTTTTTGACTGTACTTTATCTGAACTCCTTTTAAAGGCCGGCGCATATATGGCGGAGCGCAGCGCTGAGCATTTTTCACTGTCAAACTATTATCGACTTTGTCCTCATTGAAATAGTACCTAATATTAAATAATCTAATAACACAATTAATTAATGAAGAGCATCGAAACGACTACATGCGAAAAGAAGCGCGCAGGAACGCTACTCCGCGCGCATCCGCTTTTCGTCGCCGGTCTACACATCTTGACTGCCTGTCAACCCAAAATCTTCTTTTTTCCTTGTTTCTTCTCTTTTTTAATTCCTCTTCTGCAAGTAATATAATCAACAGCACGTCCCAATCCATCATTTTATTCTATAAAGTACACGTTTGGACTTTCGTCTCTCGTGCAGCCTAGCGTATACTTGCACATCAGCGCGCAGGTAGAAATTCGCTCGGGTAGAAATTCGTGCGCGATGTTTCACGCGTTTAGAAAACTTCGCGAGCATACGCTACGCTTCCCTCCACCATGTGTGCGCCGGCCCTAAAACATCTACTAATCCGCACTTCTAGCACTAATCTACTCGTAGCAGTCATACATGGATGATAAGAGGTATACTCAATGCTATCATAATTCTTATGGCCTGTACCCCTCAGTTCTGTGTTATTCTTTGTTAGTTCGTTAAAATAACTCTGTATCTATTTAGCAAACTCCCTAATAAGGCGTCCCTAATGGTATGCACTATGATGAGGCCTAGACTATATTTCGTCATTAAAATTAGTTCACAAAAAAACAAAATATAAATAAAAGATGACAACTTTATTACTTTGAAAACTAGATTTGTACAAAGGAGCATGATTAAAATTACATTTGACATAGAAACGCGCACCGATTAGCACCAACTGGTGATTACATGGACTGAACTGGCTACTGCTGTCTACTACTCTTCTACTGGAGGTTACATCATCTGGAACAAACAGTACACTCATTTTAATATAATATTAAAAAAACCTTTAATAATAATAACTCATATTAACTTCTTTATGGTCGTAGCACACATATCAACTCGTAAACGGAACGTAAACATATCAACTCTTGCATTTCAGTATTATTTGTATGAAACTCCTTACTGTAAAGCACACTTATCGGAATCGTAACGTAATCGCCTCGCCTCGAGACAAGCTCACGAACCGCGGTACGGTGCGTGGACGACTTGCCGTACCCGCGCTTACGTCTCACCGTATGCTATCCTTCGACTTTCCGTTTCCTTGTGCACGCCCCGCGCCGCGGCTACCGCTGCGTCTGTGTTTTATTGAATTTGCAACCCGCCTAGCCGTCAACCAGCGGCCGGCGAGCCGTAAGCGCGGCGTCGCCTAGCCGTAGCCGAGTCGACTCGGAGCTGCTGGTCGGTTGGTAACGCGCTTACGTTAAGTTGACGCTTGGTTGGCGGCGAGGCGATCCGGTGACGATCCCTTTCCGAGTTGATATGTGTGCTACGACCATTAGGCGTATAAAATTTGTAAAGATTTTTTTTATGCAAATAGCCGGCAAACGAGCTGACGATCCATCTGTTGGTAAGTGGCTATCGTCGCCCATGAACATCAGCAACACCAAAGGCATCACTGATGCGTTGCCGGCCAAGAAAGAGAAGAAAAAGAAAGAAAGAACTGTCTCTCAAGCCCCCAGCCAGAACACGACGAATCTTTTCGCGGCTGACTCATGCTCAAGGGTGGTAGCTATCCAGGCGAACCTCATGGAGAAATAATAATAGTAATAATGGTATTAATTAACAACTAAAATCAATATTACCAATATAATCCCTCGAGGGGCCCTACCACCAGCGGGCCGGATTTAGACGCCTCTTACGACACCCCTTCCGGCGTGGGGTTAGTATTTTAAGCCGCCCCAATACGGCTAAATAACATTCAAAATATAATATCCAAATAGTGTTACAAAATTCATGAACCTACCTTAGATGTGTTGGACATGACCGAGAGCCGGCCGTACACGCCGTATTTCCGCTCGTCTTCCGGCCGCAAAGTTCCCATTTTTTTCATCACTAAATATATCTGCAACCGAAAATAACACATTTAAATCACCTCAATACTTAGGTCAGGTTCTAAATTTTTAACCAATTGCAGTAGCTCAATATAGTTATGTAATAAGTTTGATTTTTTTTAATCAATTTCTAATTATTAATCCGTAATATCACACTGTCATCATCAGGGTATCACTGATAGATCTTTCGTTAATTTTAATCAATCAAATTGGATGGATAGATGAATTATACAAAATCATTTTTTGGTGACTTGGATTGTTTCGACGATATTTGACGAACATTACGCAAAGTCTACTATCATGTCAGTGTTGCCAGTATTCCAATAAAACAACAGTTTATCGACTATCCGCTAGATGGCGTTACTAGTATGTAAGTAGCGTGCTGCGTGACCTGTTCGAGCATGCCGTAGCTGCGGATGAGGAAGTCGCGCTGCGCCAGCAGGTTGACGCGCTCGCGCTCCTCCTTCTCCACGATGGGGTCCGGCTCGTACGAGCACAGCACGTACGGGGGCTTCGTCTCGCGTTCTACCGTCTGGATATCATTTACTTATTTTATAAAGCTAGGTATAACAATGGGCGAACTTGATGCCTAATGGCATTCTCTACCAGTCAACCCTTGAAGATGGTGACAAGTTGAGGCTTATGAGGTTGACAATAATGAGCAAACTTTTAACTTTGTAGCAATTTGTTTTGTTGTTGGCTTAACAGTGTAATATTAGTGAGCATTTTGAACCCTACACCCCGGCAAAAAGGTTCAAATTTATAAAAAGAGCAAATTTGGACCTTTGAAGGCTGGTTAAGATTAAAGAATGAAGAAAGATATTGCCTGCTACGTTTTAATGACCCACTACAAGCCATTATAACTGAGGAGACCAACCCAAGAATCAGAAGCACAGGTCAGAAGTGTTTATCTACTTACAGGATTGTG
Organism: Thymelicus acteon; assembly: GCA_951805285.1. Lineage (NCBI taxonomy): Eukaryota > Metazoa > Arthropoda > Insecta > Lepidoptera > Hesperiidae > Thymelicus > Thymelicus acteon. Next base: position 7,078,448 of record OX638229.1, on the reverse strand, counting down.
CGTCGGCGAGGATTTCGTGGACAGTTTGGACTTGTTATCATCCTTATCCTTCCGTTTGGGTTCCTTATTCGGCTTGCCCTTGGCCGTCTTGTCGGTGCTGCTGGCGGTGACGGTGGGCGCCACGCTCGAGTCGTCGGGCTTCTTCTCGCCTTCCTTCAGGGGCTTCGGCTGGGAGGGTTTCTTCAGCGCTTCCGCCTTTGCTTTTGTTTGCTGTGGAACTCAATCAGTTTCAAAATCGATTCTTGGAAATGATTCTATTTACAGTAAACAATCTCCGGTATTTTAATATCAGAAATATACGTAACATACTGAACATACGCTGTAGGTACGGTGAACACTAGATTAACAACTCGTACAACCCACTTTTAAACGATAGCAAAAATTTTAAACAAACGTTTCTCCTGTTCCTCAAAAATCCGCATGGTGATGGTGGCTCGCGCTTGTTATACGTATACAGCGATATATGTACTGACCAGGAACTCCTCCCGCTGTATGCGCGTGCAGTCGCCGCGCGCGCGCGAGCTCGCCGTGCCCGAGTACAGCGAGCCCGACGGCTGCTGGAACAGCGACGCGTACTGCTCGCCCACCGGGTACACGCGTCTACACACACAAGGACATGTACTCTCAATGACTTATTGTATAATGTTATTCTTTGTGTACAGCGACAAGTCTATGCCTCGGTTACTATAAAACATATAAGTTAACTATATGTGGCTAACAAATATCAAAAGAACTTCCGACCCTTGGATTCGCCTTTTATTCGTCGCCGCACAGAATACAAAATGTAATTGGTACCAAATACCAATATGAAATAGAAACACAATTTGTAAAGACCGTAAATTGAAAGTTTTAAGTTACCTGAAATTACCCAAGTGTGTTTCCTCCCATTGAATTTGCGTTTGCCAAGGACTTTTCTCGGGTTCCTTTTCTTCCGTTGGAGTAAAGTCAGCGAACCTAATAAAATTGTACAAACATAAGTTAAAAAAAAAATATGATAACGGTTATGACATATTATGACTAAATGTATTCCTGATTTCCGATAAGTAGGTATTTACTTGTTGGTCTGCAGCAACCGATCGCGTATCCGCTTCCGGTCCTCCTCGAGCACGCGCTTCTTGTCGCACTGCCAGATGTTGAGCATCGTGAAGGTGTCCGTCAGCAGGCTCTCCTTAACCTCGCGGTCCAGCTGCGTGTCCGTGTGAAAGCTGGGTGAGTGGTTCACCTGGCCAATCCACAACCTTGTTACAATCGCCTAGTGAACACTACGATACAATGAATGGTTCATCTGGCGCAAGGCATTATGAACTTTGTTACAATTGGCTAATGTACAGTTTACAATGAATATTTACTCAGTTACAAAACGTATTGGTGAGGCAACAACGATCGCAATCACGCATCACAATGCAATGCGTTGTCACAACGCAAAAGCGCCCACGATCTCCACGATGCGATGTGCGACTTGTTGATTATTATTTAAAAAAAAACTTACTTCCAAAATGAAGGGATGCAACTTGTGGTCTAGAAGAATATCGAAACCAAGGATTTCGAAGCACGCGTGTACCTGTGAAGGAAAAATAATGCTAATTTAAACATGTAAAAGTTGTTCCGGAGTTGTAACTACCCAAAACACGTAGGTACCCTACGTTTTACACTAAACTGAATTAAGAGGCATATCTAATGAAATCACTGAAATCAATTAAATATTTTATCTATAGGTAAATACATTACGGTCCAACTAACGAAATCAGGCGCGGATTAATGGCTATCATGAAAATATAAACCTGCTAATTATGCATTTATATATTTAATACAAATTACACAATGATAATGAAAATATTAATGCGGAAATAAGGAACAGATAGATGATATGCTTAGAGATTTTTGTAACAAATCATAATTTCTTTCAGGCTCAAATGTATCAATATAAGCAAGTATTAATGATCAAATTGTCCCAAATCTCTAAACAAGGCAAGGAAGGAGTAACTGAGTAACGAGGTATTGGAACCATGTCGTGTGAAGGGAAGCAGGCGTGGTAGCTGTGCTTGAGGATGGGCCAGGCGGAGATGATCGTCTTCACAATGACCTGGTCGATGGAGTGCCACAGACGGTCCAGGTCGATGCCTTGCGATACCAGGATCTTGTTCAAGGTCGATATCTTCCTGTTGTCCCGATTAAATTAATAATGAAGACCTATGTGACGTATTGGCTAGCATGCCGGATCTCCGTACCAAGGGTCTCGGGTTCGATTCCCAGCGAGGCGGAAATATTATTGATGAGAGTGTGTGTATCTTTTTGCGTTGTCCATGGCACCCATGAGACAGGGAATCGTAGAGTGGGGCTATGAGGGTGTAGCGTTATTTTTATTATAATTGATCAGGGTCGGATTAACCACATTGGGGCTAGGCAACGCATGTTTTGGAGTTTATCAATTGAGTCCACATGATACAAGTTCTGACTTTTCTTGGGACGAGGGGACCTAGTCGGGCCTCCAGGGGAGTTGTCTACTTTGCCTTTTGAATAATCTGGCATTGTAATGATTGTTGCAAGGACTTAGTACCAATTAAGTTGCCACACGAAACTATTACGTAGGCACCAAAATGTACCAAACTGCTACAGAAAATGCGATTACCTATTATTATGTGTCCTAGTCTGGAAGACCAGATTTACTGTTTCACTGTGCTATAAAACGACTTTTAAAATATAGAGCGAGCATAAAAATAGCAATTTATATTAAAAAAATTAATAAGGTCTACTATTCTGTTCATTTCAGCATAAATTATAGAAATTTACCTCTTGCTACCGGCCTCCGAATCATACACGTAAGTGCGACTGTGCTTGTTCAACGCATAGTTGGTGAGGTGCATGAACACATTAGTTGTATTGTTAACATTTGGGTCCGCATATCTACTCGTTGCAAATCTGAAAATATTTTCAAATCAATGATACAACATAAAATGTTAATCCAAGCGCGGATACAACATATGCATATGTACTCGTATGATGATTTTTTACAATACAATGTGCATGACTCGTCTGCCCACTGACTGAAAGGCTGGATCAGTCACTCAGTTTATTGAATTTTTAACCCCTGACTGAGGGGTGTTATAAGTTTAAATAAATGGACTGATTGTGATGAAGTTTTTGTAATCAAAAGTCGAACGTTCTGGCGAGATGATTTTAGCTATGCTGGGTGGTAAAAAAGCAGTGATCTCCAAGATACACTAACGCCCCAACCCAGAGTCACTAACGGTTACTTAAATCGCTCCTTAATAAAGTATCACAATACAAATTCTTTACTAACGATTTATGTAACCGTTAGTGACTCTGAGTTGGGGCATACATATAAAATTGCATATGTATAAAATAAAATTACATAAGCCAGAGCCCACGTCCATGTCTGTCACAAAACTGGTAGAAATGCGTCTACCCGCTCTTCATGTGTATATTCATGAAATCTAATGAATGGATAAATACAGTAGTTACACTATGTTATCATTTATGAAGTATGATTTTTTGTACACACCTGACTAAACCTTCATTGTACACGAAAATCCTAAGGGGATCACATGATGTTATGAGTGTGTATACTCTGATGTCAAATTTATAACCATCTACCAAGTACGGCTTAGATAAGTAAACCTGTAAATAGTAAGATATACAATATTCATAGTTGAGAATAATTTAATAAAATTATGTATAGAAACAAATGAATCATGGGCCGAGTTGAGGTCAGTGAAACATAGGTTGAAAGTGGATTAGTATAAGATGGAATGAAGTAGAACAAATGACTTTATACATTTATTATTATTATACCTGACAAATCAGCTTATCAGTAGGCTTGATATCTTTCAAAGATTTCGTCAGATAAATACCACGGCCCTGACTACCACATTCTGGTTTGATTATGAAAGTTTTATTTTTACGTGATTTGCTGTAGTTTAATGCTTCACCAAAGCTGAAATATTTTTATTCTTATGACTACTAAGAACATGCAAATAGGATCACAGACAATAATGAATCACTTACTCAGCGGGTAGGCACCAGGTTTTTGGGAAAAAATTATACTCTTTTGGATATATTTTCTGCATTCTATTTAGGTTTCGTGCCAAGAGGTCTTTTCTGCAAATTAAATACAAAATATTTGAAAACTTAATTTGTAAAGTTACTGACATTATAATGAAATCAGTGTGTAATCTTTGGTGAGATTCATTGTCGATCAGTGAATTTTAGTCTCATAAAAATATAATTATTTTCAAATATGTTCTGCAAAACTTATTTGGCAACAAAAAACTACACATACCTGCAAATCTCAAGCATGCCAGGAAAATGGTTTATTCGTTGAAACCTCTTCATTTCCTTAGCTCTTTCCACTGATACACTCATGTCAGTCCAGTAGAAGTTCCATGCATCTTCCTCTGATACCTCTCGCATACCAAATGCACTGGCAACTTTGCGTATTGATTCATACCGGCAGTTAGTCAGACATATTGAAATTTGTGATCTAAAATATGATTAGTTATAATTCAGTTGCTGCCAAAATATACAATGACAGTTTCTACACATTAAATAGTATTTGCATTGACACATATAAAATTCAAAAGTATCTCATAAACTACCTCTTTCTTTTTTTCTTCTTGCGAGTGGTTTCAACAGGTATGATTGGTGCTGCCCGAGAGGTTGGTTGTGATGTGTCATCTTCACCGTAAAGTTTTGCATCATAGCTTTTCATCAATATGGAAGTCAGGTTCTCTGCTGTTTCTTCATTTGTTAATCTTTCTGATGCAAACTTATCATCTAAAAAGCGACTGTTATTACTACTTGGTCAATATACAGTAAAGAATTAAAAAACTTTTCATACCCAGTGTTTTATCATTTTTCCTTTGAATTTGAACTGAGCATGTCGGCTTAGAACTATGATGTGATAGTTGATCTTCATCATGTAAGAAACTTTCTGGTAATTTTAGCTAAAACATGTATGATCAGTTACGATCAATGGTATTTCAACAATGTACCACTTCAATCATGTGTAAATTCAGAACAAAAATTATGCTTTTCAAAATTAATTATTCATACCTCCATTTGCATGGGAATTTTTATTTTTATTTGCAATTTTAATAGATTGGTTTAGGCATTTTAAAGCATGCAATAATAACGCAACGCTCAATCAAAAAATATCACAAAAAGGCCAGTAGAGTAGTACGATCAAAATATCCGCTGCAATTTAATTAGCACATACTTTATATTAGTGTCTTATTGAGAAACATATTTGTATGTGACTATTAAATACGTACTTATCTTTATTTATTCACAAATTTCAGAATTTGCCAGGAACATTGTCGGAATTAGTTTTTTGTTTTTTTTGTCAACCAGTTGTCATTTCTACTGTGACACTGACACAAACAAAACAAGATTATTTAAAAAGAAAAGAAACTAAAGAAAGAAAAAGTAGAAGGTAGAAGGTCGTAGTCTGTGGTCGTAGTAAGACGCATACACAAAGTACTCTGTGGACGCATAGAGCAAAGTACTATTTTCGCTACAGTACTCTAGCATCTATGATTTTGTACCATAAATACTTTATTCTATGGTTTGCACGAGTCACCGTAGTGTTGCCAAGTTAGCCACTTTTTGGCTATATCAGGCAACTTTTAAGATTCCTTTAGCCAAAAATGTCAAATAATCTTGGCTAAATATTTTGACACAATTTTAGCAACTTTTGACTTGACAAGCTAATAAACACAGATTATTTAGTATGATGAGTCAATTCAGCTCTCCACATCTTAAGGTTGTCTGGAAGAGATCGCTGTGTAGCGATAGGACCGCATTTTGTACCTCCTGTCTACTTCATTTGCCTACTTCTTGAATGTGTTGTATTATTTTATTGGTGTACAATAAAGAGTTAAATAAAAAAAAGGGGTGTGGTAAAGACAAAACATAGAAATAAGCACTAAATTATATGTTAAGAATAAAAGATTATTTAAAAATGGTTGTCTGTAAAGTTGGTTTACGGACGGTAGTTTAACGTGACAACGTCATGACAAAGCTCCGCTCCGCTCCACTCCGCTCCGCCCCGCCCCGTTACCTGACGTTATCACGTCAAAAAAATAAGCAAACATGTGCTTCCTATCAAATACCGCTGGCATTTTTAGCCAAATAGATAAACAAGACAACAGACTGGTAGAAGGAAAGAAAAATATTCTTTCCTTGTACCAGAGTCCAGAACCAGAACCATCAACGTCTAATGACTATTGATTCAATCGTATACTAATAACATTTTATGTTTCTAAGTTTAATTTTATTAAAGAATAATAGTTTGATGGTGTTTTTTAACGCCCGATCCAAAAAGTGAGTATAAAATTTTTAGCCACTTTTAGCTGGTTTTAAAGGATACGAAATTTTGACATTCTAGCAACTTTTTAAAAGTGATAAGCCATTTCTTGTTTCACTGATTTGGCAACACTTGCATAGATTAACCGGTCAGTCTGTGGTTCTTAATTTATTAGCTGTGTTGTAAAGCTAGTCGTCAAATTTTAGTGAACATATTTTTGCTATTCCGCCAAAGTACAGAGTCATCTAGATTTGATAAAATGGCAGAAGGCCAGGAAGAACCTAAAAAAATTACAATTACAGTAAAAACACCCAAGGAGAAACAGCAAGTGGAAATCGAGGAAGATGCCGACATTAAAAAAGTAAGTACAGTGGTTTGAAACTTCTCATTCATGGCGTAATAACATAGTTATTGCATACGCAATCAGTGATGACATTCATTGAAATTATTCGGCACGACGAAATTTGTATTGTGTGATGTTTTTAGCTCAAGGAAGTTTTATCGCCAAAGTTCAGTGCTGAACCCGAGCAGTTGTGTCTCATTTTTGCCGGAAAAATCATGAACGATGGAGACACTCTCAAACAGCATAATATCAAGGACGGGCTGACTGTTCATCTCGTGATCAAGACGCCCCCGAGGCCGGAGCCCGAGGGAGGAACGCGGCGACCGCCAGGTAACAACTTTATATTGACTGAACCTGATGGAATTAAATTTGAATCTGATAAATGTTTTAGAGGCAGTATATTAATGCTGCTTTATCATGTCAAATGCTCATTATTAAAGCAATTTTAAATAAATGCATTATCCAATTTTCAAACAACTATATTGATATTGTTAAAGTCATAGACATTGGAATTTAAATTTTGTTATCAGTGCTCCATGTACACAATACCGCTGATTTGTCAATGTATAACAAGTTTTTAAGTTATAATGGAGATGTTTGTGAATTGCCTGTTGCCACATTACAGAGATCAGACTTGCTCCGTCTCCGTAGAATATTAAAGTTGATCTTAATGACTACAACATTTTTAGTAACTAGTCAAACTTGTGTGTAGTACCGTCTAGAAAGGGAGTAATTAACATTTTTGGCTAAAATGATAATTAATTAAAATTAAATTTATTTGGATCATTTGTAATTTTGAAATTAAAAGTCAATATGTACTTTATTGATCCTCTAATTTAAGTTGGGTGGACTAGACAATTAATTAATATTTTCATACTAAATAAATATAAACATTTGTATGAGTTACCTGTGAAGCCAAGTTCCTTAATTAGTTTCTTTTAAGTAGGTAATCACTAATCAAGAAATTATATTGGTGTTAATTGAATTGTTATACTAAAACAATCGAAAATTGCTTTCATAAATAAGCTATTGAATAGCTTAGGAATTTTGGATGTTTCGATTTTAACTACTCATTATGTATGCATTGTAAAAACTATGATGTTTAATATGCAAATTACATATGTACCCGTGTTTACAATATCTAGGACTAAAATGTACACTGGATATGTATATGTAATATTTATTTTCAATTAAAGATCATTTCAAATTGAATTGAAAAAAAATCACTAATCATAACTAAACTTTTATGTCTTTGCAATGTGTCAGAAATACTATTGTTGTAAAACAGAACTTTACATATTAATATCTGTATTATTGATCAAATTATGTTTACATTACTTATTCTTGAGAAAGCAAGTTTTTCTTTCCTCTGAAATATGTTACGTTTACTTTGTTATAGCGGATATTGGTGCTACTCCATTTGGATTGAACTCACTGGGTGGTCTTGCCGGTTTGGAGAGCCTAGGCTTAGGTCAAAGTACATTTATGGATTTACAGGTATTTTTTTATTGTCTATTATTTATTTTTAAATAATTTTGTGTATTTGAAATATCTAAAACTCTTTACTTGAAAAAATAGCCTGTGTGTGTATTACAATTTTTTTAATTTGATCCTTATTGTTTCAGTTAGTTACCAAATTCCTCATCATATTTCTACTAGGGGCCTGTGAGCCAATTTTTTATTTTGTGCTCAAATGTTGTGTAATATATTGTTTGTTTGGCTTTATTTTGTTTTAGGCTCGTATGCAACAAGAGCTGTTGTCAAACCCTGATATGTTAAGACAAGTGTTGGATAACCCCCTGGTGCAACAAATGATGAATGATCCAGAGAACATGCGTACACTTATTACTTCCAACCCACAAATGCAGGACTTGATGTCTGTAAGTGATCATTGTACATTGATTTAATAGAAAATAGATATAATAGTATATTTCTATATCTTTATATTATGAAATATTAGCTATGTAATATAACTAGTACATGTAACCATTTTTAAGTGAGAGAACACTAAGCATTGCATGATGTTTGGCTTAGTACATAATTGAGTCTTGGCATTTTTTTACCAAGAACCATAATTTCATCATTACACTTGCAGGGAATTAATTTCTTTGTTATATATGAATATTCTTATAAATCATTTATCATACTACTATTATTTTTCAAATGGCTGTTCCATTGTAAATCTATTCAGTTTGCTGTAACATTAAAATTCACTTAAAAAAACACAACTTAGAAGCCAATGACCTCTGACCGAGATATAAACAAATTAAAAGTATTTCTGGGATCAACAGCTAAATAAGTAAGCAGTAACTAAATAAGTTGCAGTAATAAATAAGTTTAATAAAACTTAATTAGCATATCAATTAACGACGTTTGTAACCTGTTGTTTATCTCATAATAATGTTCATGATTAATTAGTGTACAATTACGTCACGTATGGAATGTTCATTGAGTTACATTTTTTTTATATTCCATTCCAGTGTTTGACTCTTTGTTCAATAAACAACTCCTCTCATTGGCTGCCGTTAGTGTCAAAGCCTAAATATAACCTAAATTTTACAAAAAAAGTAACAGACTTCAAAGAAACGGTCTTCGAAAAACTTATATCAAAATTGCCATATGTATACCTATAATATTTAAGGAGTTCCCTCAGTCCCTCATGGACCCTCGACAGAACTGAACTTTGATAAATATGTTACTAATCCCTTAGTTCCCAAAGTGGTCCAGATTCGAGGGAGGTCTATGTGGGCGTGACAAAAAATTTATTAATATTCTCACTTTTTTCGAAAACTATCAATCTCTATAAAATCTAAACTCAGCCGCAACGCTTTCCATAGTTAGATCTAATCTACACATTTTTTGTCGAGTTTTAGGAATATGGTAGAAATGTGGCTTGAGGGGGTCCACCGGAACCAGCAAAATTTTGAAAGTGGTCTATGAGAAAACAAATTTGGGAACCTCTGTACTAACCTGAAAGAATCCCCTTTCCATCCTTGGAAAAAATCCAAATTGGTTCATAAATGACGGAGTTCTGAAGTAACGAACATAAAAAAACGTGTGTATGTACTTATGTACGCACGTAAGAAATTATACTTACCTCTTATTTATCAGTACCTCTCGCTCGCTTCCATCTCTCGGCGCGCGCTAGCAATCCAACACAAATCCTAGCGAGTTTTGGGCGCCTAGTATCACGCACCTGCATCGCAAAAATTTTACTCATATTTTTTCCAAACGCCCTATAAGAAATATAACTTCAAAAATACAAACCGAATTGAGAATGTCATCCTTTTTTCATAACCGCTCATTTACATGCGCGTCTCGCGGATCGTCTCATGGCGCGTCCGTAAGCCACGCCCCCTACGCGCGTGTGAACACCGCGCGAGCGCTCGCGCGAGCCCCTTTGGCGCGCGCCTAAGAACCGCTCCCGACGCGAGCCCTGCGAGCCACGAGACCCGCCGCAGTCTGGTCCGCGAGCGCCCTGTTCACACGCGCGTGTCTCGCGGATCGTCTCGTGGCTCGCGCGCGCATGTAAATGGGGCATAAGGGTTAATTAAGTGTAGAGACAACACTAACCTAGCATTAAGCATTATAAAATGTAAAAACCTCATTTACAAAGTCTATTGTGTGCGCTCGCAGTTACTGTCATAACATGTGCATTAAATGCCAGGGAATTCTCCAACGCATTTTATTTTATTTACATACTACATATACTGATACTATAAGTGTTACCATGCTAATATCGAGAACGAGTCTTGAAGAGTAATTTACATCAATTAAATTAGGACCTATATAAAATCTACAACAACACATCTAAAAAGTGAGTGTTTTCAGAGGAACCCAGAGATCAGCCACATGCTGAACAACCCGGAGCTGCTGCGGCAGACCATGGAGCTGGCGCGCAACCCCGCCATGCTGCAGGAGCTCATGCGCTCGCACGACCGCGCGCTCTCCAACCTCGAGAGCATACCAGGTTAGTGATTGTGTTTGTGATAAGCATGAGGTATGTTTGAAAATTCTGTACAATTACACTGTTTTACATCTAAAATTGACTTTTTGAATTGAAAACTTCTTTAGTACGGAGGTGATTTGAAATTCGATGAAACGAAACTGTCCAGTAAAAAGAGACAGACACTTAAATTCTAAACTGAGATAGGAAGCATTGTACCTACCCCTGGGTAGGGGAGGGGAGTTGAGTTGAGTTGCAAACAATTAATAATAATTATCGACGTACGTCAAGCCTATTCATGGTACTTTTGCATCGTGCATCGTACATGGCCTTGGCGGGACGTACAGCAAGATGGACCGTGTATAAAAGGTTTAAGCTCTGAATCTGAATAAATATAAGTGATAAACTATACGAATAAAATGTAAAATAATTATCTAACTTTGCATCACTATGACCATTACTAAAACCTACAATTATCATCTTCTCGAAATTTTACATTCGTCTCATTATCTTGAAAACAAAATTTTTGAAGGTTTTACTTCTACCACTTGTGAATTGCACACTTTTTTTTTAATAAACAGGTTTTTCTTCAATAAGAATTCCCTTCAGACACTTTTTGAACTAGGTATAATGTTAAAATAAGAGCTAATTAAAGAAATACATATAAATGCTCGTATACCTATATATTTTCGTATTCAGTGCAACCCAACTTGTATAAAAAGGTTGGCTAAAAGGCATACAAAATGTAAAATCTTGTGATCCATTGTAATCAGCACTAGTGCCAACCCTGTCCAAAACTCTGTCTTTTGTTACACTGAATTTCTAGACTTATCAATACATAGTGTGAACAAGTGAACTAGGCAACATTGTATCAAATATCATTTTGTTTAAAATTGGCATGTGAGCTGCATGTTTCATACGAAATAGATGACTCAACTATTGATTTCTTAATTAATCATAGGAAAAATAATAAATATGATATTTGTTTCAGGTGGATACAATGCTCTGCAACGTATGTATCGGGATATCCAGGAGCCCATGCTGAATGTGGCGAGCAGCATGGCGGGAAATCCATTCTCTGGACTAGTTGATAATTCTGGTAAATGCAGCGCTTATTTATGTCCCTATGTTCTGTATGTTTTCTACATGTTCGTTGAGTTACTATGCATATTATTATATGCAATCATAAATTATTCGTCCTGAGGACAACAATAATTGTTTCATGTGTCGATTTGTAACTAAAACCTTGCATTAGGTTGCTAGGCTTGTTAATAACTGGGCAAGTGAATTAATCGCGTAACAGATTCTATTTAATTTTAATACAAGCTCCAAGACATTTTTCCTGGCTACGTCCGCACAGACAGGCGGTTTGCTTAGCGCCCAGAGCCTAGTGGTTTGCATTCTGGCTACTTGCTAGGATATACGGTGGCCGCACTGAGAGCTGGTTTGCGTGGTGGATCGCTAGGTGTCTTGGTCATTTTGCTTGTCGGCACGTTGACGAAATGTCACTCTCAAAAATATCTTACAAAATTAATGAAATAAATGCAATGAGATCATTGAATAAATGCAACAAAATCTCGTTTCAGCTTAGTTTTTGCCATTGACATTCATCATTAATATTATATCCATGATAACCCGACTGTCAATCTCATTTTTGAAGCAAAAATGCCTAGCGCCTAGTGACAGAAAACCAACACGTTTGTTTGCTTGGATACACGCTAAGCGCGTTGCTACTTGCTAGGCACCAAGCGCGCAGTGCGGCCAGTCACGAACACTATAGAACGTTCGTTTTACTGAGCTACTCGCTAGGTGTCTAGTTAGACTCTAGGCGCTAAGCAAGCCGCCTGCCTGTGCGGACTGCCTCAGAGTGTAAACTACCGAATATTCCGATTACGACGTTTCTTGACACAAGGCTGCCCGGCTGGTACATATTTGGGGTTTAGAAGCATGCATTGTGATAACCGCGAATTTTATTTTGCACATAGACCGCTTGTTGCATGTGTAATGTGTATCCCTTTTGGACCTTTTAGTTCTTTAAACGTGCGTTAGTAAAGAGTGCATACTTGAACGTTGAATGCATATCAGTTGTTAAACTTTGAGTTAGTATTTACCTCAATGTTATAGTTCGTTTAAATTCGCGCGCGAGTGTCGAGACGAGCTACGCTATGAGCCCCGTGTGTAAATGGCTCGTCTCGGCGGGAGTGATATATATATATATATATATATATATATATAATAAATGAAACTACAACTCCACGGACAAATCGTTCGTGCCTTTTTTTACATTTGGGTTTTTAATTTCACATCTTTGCTCCGCTACCTTCGTTGTCGCTTCCACCTGTTCGCAGGCTTGTTGTTATACTTACCCTCGGGCTAGTGGCTGCGGCATCGAGGGTTTACAATAATTAGTTTTTGGGTTTACTTAAAAACTACAGGACCGCTTATTCTAAGTAATGCTTGTTTTTTAATTATTATTATTGTTTTTTTTTATGTATATTTGTTACTGATATTGTTAATATGTGTATTTTTTACTATTATTCTTATTTTTTTTGTATTTTTTTTTTTCTTTTAATAGTGTTTCTTAATATTGTTATTTGGGTGTTGTTTCCTTTTTTTATTATTTTTATTATTATTGTTATTTTTTTAATTAATACATGCCATGATGTTTGTTACATATTTATTATAACTAAGTACATATTTCTTATAACTGAATTCAGTTTCTTTAACTAAGTACAATGCTTACACTATGTTGTTATTATATTTTTATTATAACACAATTTTTCTTAGCCTATTTTGTTTACTTCACGGTGGCCGCTGACGCCTTTAGGTGTTTGGCGTAGTCCATTGCCTTCGGTTCCCTATTCCGAATCGCCATCGCGATGTTGTAGTCCTCCAGTCTCTCGTTGGTGGCATTCATAGCCCTTTGGATGAACTGGGCTATGGCGTCATTGCTGCTGTCTGCGTAGTATGTGCAGCTGATCGTATGACGCGATATTGCCACGACGGCGTGGGGGACGCTATTGTGCAGTTGTAGGTGTTGTGTTGACGTGCGCACGATCACTACTGTCTCGTGCGTGAGTCCCTGCGCTTCATGTATGGTCAGGATCCTTGATCCGTCTCCGCTACCGAAGCCCTCGCTCTTCAAACTCTCTTTCTCAGCTTGGGTGTGCACCAAGTAGAGAGTTTTCTCGAGGGTCTTTGGGATCGTCGAATCCGTGAACCGCTTCAGCTGCAGGGATCTCAAGCGCGGTGCAGCTGAGTATATACCGCTGTAAAATTCGCTCAGTGCGTACGCTACTTCCACTGGAGTGATATATTAGGCACTTTATTGTTTACACTTTCGAGCCGAGCTACGAGACGAGCCACGAGCCGGAAATGTAAATGAGCAATTACAATTTCAGACGGCACAAACCCCCAACAAGGCGCAGAGAACCGTCAACCGCTCCCGAACCCGTGGCAGCGGGGCGGCGGCGGCGGCGGCGGGGGCGCAGCGCCCGGTTCCGGCTCGGGCGCCGGCGCCGGTCCGGGGCTGATGAACACGCCGGGCATGCAGTCCCTGCTGCAGCAGATGTCGGAGAACCCTCGCCTGGTGCAGTCCATGCTCTCCGCGCCCTACACCAACAGTATGCTGCAAGCGCTCTCTGCTGATCCTGATATGGCTGCTCAGCTTATTAATCAGGTGTTTATTGCTGTTTTTTTAAGACGTGCAACTTTTAGGGCGTCAACAGCTGATGATTGTTTACTGACATTAACAAGGGACAACAACAACTGCTTCTCTAGAAAAGGACAAAAGGAAAAGGATGTAAATATATTTTTTTTATTTTTAAAGTAATTTTTATTTTGTTAGTGTGTTTTTCCATTTATTATTTGTTCACGGATTACTGCAAAGTTTTTGTTATTCATTACTAATTACTTGTTTATTCTTATTTCAGAATCCAATGTTTGCAAATAACCCACAACTGCAAGAACAGATCCGTACCATGATGCCACAGATGTTAGCTCAATTACAGAACCCAGAGATGCAACAAATGATGTCCAATCCACAGGTGAGTACCTCAGCTATGTTGTTGCAGTTTGACCAAATTTTTTGTTGTATATCGTCGTTGCTACTTCAAAACCTCTTATGTGTAAAAAATCTGCTTTTTGAGGGAATCGATAAAAATCGATAAAATTTTGTTTAGAAAGCACATAGGTGATTTTGAATTTGGTGAATAAATTACGATGGAAACGTCGGACACAAATGAAAGTTTTTGAATTCGATAGTGCTTCAAAATGTAGAATCATTTGACGTAAAAAAGTGATTTTGCCAAAAGTGGCACATAACACATAAGAGGTTTTGAAGTCGCAACGACGATATCTTAAATTCTATTGCAATTGTATCATAATGTCACCTGTAAATAATAAAATATACCGCCATCGTTGTTTAATTACTCCCGAAGGTTGACTGGCAGAGAATGCTTTTAGCACTAAGCCCACCTTTGTTTCTATACTTTTGTATGGTACATAAATAAATAAATAATGTTATATGACGCAATATTTCAATGAGAGTTAAATTCCACTAAAACTTTGTGGAATCTAAACACGCGGTAGCGTGTAAGCCAATTTCTAGCCATAACAGAATTGGCGAGCAGCACCGTGTGTAATATTACACGAACCATTTGGAGCGACTTTTGACCACCTCATAACTCAAAAAGTATTCAACATAAACTTGTCAAATTTGGCTCATGTATTGAGACTTGCGAAATGCATGTGTATTCCAAATTTCATAAACACATCTCAAACGGTTATTTAGATATTAACGTCCAAAAATCGACATTTTTATCACTGACTGACCTATAGATCAAAACTCTAACCCACTTCCAGATGACCTAGAAAGTTAAAATTTGGCATGCAGATAGGTAGTCGGGTGAATACAAAGGAATAAATCTGAAAGTAGTAAATTTTTATCATTTTATTATAATTTTTCAAAAATTGGTTCTACTAGGAACACTTATTTATAACGCCTGAAATTTATGAACAGCAATCAAAATTGATGACAGGTGGTCATTATGTGGAATATATAACGAGTGGAATAGCACCCTTATTTTTTTTTAATCGAAACATATCAGTTTTAGTACTTTGTGAAGCTTTCAACCAACAAAACTTAGCAACCAACAAACCAAATTTTAGAAAAATAACATAGGTCATCAACCTAACAGACTTAACGAAGATAATACAAATATAATATAGCCTAGGTAGGTACGTGAAAACTAACCAAGTCAAATGTGGAGCTTGAATTACATGTTCTTGTGACTAAAATTTTAGGCTTTTCTACACAGAACTTGGCACCCATTTAGATCTCAATTCTTTTTTTTTAAATTGGCTTTTACTTTACATTTATGTTTTTGATGGGATTACATTTGTCCTTGACCCTTAATAAATCCCTCCTGTGCGAACGCTTCGTACGAACGCGCTTCAATATGTTATTCGTTCTACTGGTTCTAATACATTTGACATGAATTTTAAGTCAATTCAGATAGAATTTTACTGTAAATTACACATCTGTGATCGACTGTCCATTCGACAAAAAAAACCTGGTAACAAATAAGTGTGCTATTTCCATGTTCGCAGGCGCTGAACGCCCTTCTCCAGATCCAGCAAGGGATGGAGCAGCTGCGTACAGCGGCGCCCAACCTGGTGGGGTCGCTGGGGTTGGGCGCCGCCGCCGCCCCTGCCGAGCGGCCGCCCCCCGCCGCGCAGCCAGCGCAGCCCGCCAACCGACAGCAACAGAACACTGAGCTTTTTACACAGGTTGATAGTTTGTTATTATAATAAACGCTACACACTCATAGCTCCACACGAAAGATTCCTGTGCTGTGGGTGGCACAGGCATCATACAAAGACAAAAACACATATACACACAACGCACACACACTACACATACACACAACACACATACACACACGAAGACTGAGAACAGAAATGTAATCTCGTGATTAATGTAATTTATTTATTATTATTTATTTATGTTGTACTTTATTGAACAAATGGTGTATTACTACACTTACGTAAGATAATTGTATTGTATTGTTTTATGTGTGCAGTTTATGCAACGGATGATGTCGTCGATGTCGAACAACCAGAGCAACTCGCAGCAGCCGCCCGAGCAGCGCTACTCGCAGCAGCTGGAGCAGCTCGCGGCCATGGGCTTCCTCAACCGCGAGGCTAACTTGCAAGGTATTATATAACTACTGTTTTTATATTATGTTATATTAAGTATAGCCACATGTAAAAAAACACACATGTAAAAAAATAAGATTTTAATGTCTCTCAAATTTGAAAACAGTGCTGCAAATCAAAATTTTTTATTGTATTATATAACTACTGTTTTTATATTATGTTATATTAAGTATAGCCACATGTAAAAAAACACACATGTAATAAAATAAGATTTTAATGTCTCTCAAATTTGAAAACAGTGCTGCAAATCAATTTTTTTTAACACGAAACATCATATTTCGTGTTTTAAATTATTTCAAGCCAGGATAAACTTTAATTTTGGAACCATTGTCTCAAATCGTTTTCTCCATCTTATTCAATATTTTTACCTCACGAATAGTATGGTCATCTAAATTTTAATGAATGAATAATTTTATTCATGAAAAGGCAAAACACAGTGAAAACATAATTGACGTGCTCGATGACCTGGAATTAAAGTTAAAATTGTTCCATTTCAGCACTGATAGCAACTTTTGGCGACGTGAACGCAGCTGTGGAGAGGCTACTGGCCCTCGGGCAGCTGTCCATGAGCTAACACCGAGGCGCGTAATACAAATACATCAAATTCCATGTCCCCTACTCACTTACATCATAACATTTGGGTAATTCTCCCTAGATCATGGGTTTCTCATTCGTGTTCACTCGAGAGAAATTTTAATTTATTTTTAATTATATGTATAACACTTTTTTATTTTTTATAAAATTGAGTGCTATTATATTGTGACTTTTATATAACAAAAAACTTTGGAATAATTGAATAATGGTTTTAATCCCGTTACGCTATTTTACTTAAACTTTAAAAGTTGTTTAAATGAAATTATGTCCTGTTTTATTGTAATTTCTGGTGAAACAGTTATTAACAAGATTTATTTTCCTTTAAATATTTTCTGCGTTGAAAGTTTTGTTAAATAAATGCTTGTTGAATCATCTTGATGTAAGTGAGATCTGAGGCGTAAAATATTATTCCGAAAAGCATAGTCTTTGCATCTTCAAAATGCAACTATAAAATATCTAGTTTGTATTAGGTGGTTTCTTAAATTCTATAATTTAAATCCATTCCTTCTTGTTTTTAGGTATAAAATTATTTCATTTATCAACTAGTTTATCTATAATTTTGGCTGAGGGTGGAGTTTTTTAATTAGCATACACTACTTATTGTAAAGAAAATTATACATATATATTGATTGTCTATTTCTTCTGTTTTATATCATGGGGATAAACTTATTTTAGTGTTACTTTAAGGCTACGTAAACAACTGTTAGGTTTATGTAAATAGTTTTGCTTGAATTAAACTGCTTGAGTGTGGAGGCAATTCCGTAATAATATAAATTGTAGTTTTTACAATTACTATTGCTTGTGTACAGTTTCGGTTTTCGTAATGTAATAAGTCATTAAAATATCTATGGTTTCATGATTATTTTTACGTGTGTTTATGGTGTTCTTAAACATTTAGCAAACAATATTATTATAACTTTTTCGATACTATAAAGAAATGACCGGCCAGTCGATACATAGATGTGCATTCCCGATAATAAATTAATTAACAATTAAATTTTCTTACGTATCCAGGGTAGATGGCATGTTAGTTATCCATTCGTACATAATGATAATATTTTAAAAGGCTTAGGGAATAAATATCTGCGCACACAACATTTCGTCCTTCTGAAGAACATAAAATTAATTGTCTTATCAGTGTTGTTAGTGTATCATACATAATGTGTTAATTCTATTCATGCACATACATACTACACATATTTGTATTTCAGTGTTTATTCGGTTTTATTTATAGCATCATGTCTATCTTTAGAACAAACTTTCAAGGAGGCCTAATATATTCTATATTCCGTAAATATAAATTGCCAAGGTTATCAGCCAATGGGATAGCTTAAATAACCGATTAAACGACTAGCAATGTTAACACGTTAATCTAGCTATCTACATAAAGTAATGCCTGTAACTCTTGGCCATTTTATAGATAAAAGCCATCCTGAAAAGTATATAGTGTTGGATTTTGTTGGTAGAAAATGCCTGGCTTGTATCATCCCGGTCCAAATGTTTGTTTATTCGCATTTATTAAAAATATAGATGATAGTTTAAAATTGAAATCTATTCTCAAATGTATTCAAGTAATAAAATTAAACTTATATTTAGGAAATTGGTGTCATAGAGATAACATCTATCTGTAGTATTTAGTTGATAGATTCCAAAATCTGAGTTCTCAAATACATCAGTAAAAACTTGATAAAAAATTGATGGTTGACATAATTGCTCACTGAAAGCCAATAGTTGATGTTAGGTTAAGCGCAGATTGAGACTTTTTGTCTCGGAGACTTTTTGTCACCCAGTCGAGTGCTATGAAATATATGGAAGTGCGCAAGCTACGGTGACTTGACAGCACGGTGACAAATACCTAGTTAATACATCTACAGTGCGACCAACTTATCTGTGAACTGAGGGAGGGCGCTGTCGAACGCATTGGACCAATCACTGGGACGCAATTCGAGACGTAGTAAATGTCAATGTCATTCATTGACATTAACACAAAGAACTTAGGAATGGGGCAGCATTAGTTCCAATTTTCGCCATTTCACAGATAAATTGGGCGCACTGTAGTGACGTGACTGTCACCCGACTGTCAAGTCTCCGAGACAAAAAGTCTCAATCTGCGCTTAGCCTTAGGGAAATGGATTGGTTTGACAGTTCGGGTTTTCAAATTATTCCAACAGAACTCAACAGATTTTTTTATCAGCAACATTTAGTTGAAACCGTGGAGGATAGAGTACAAAGAGAGCCATCTCATATTAGGGGAAAGTTAAAAAAAAGTGTCCAGCTGTTTACTGAAAATAGAGGTTCCGATAATGGCCATTCCAGAATGGCGCTATTGTCTGAGAAATAGCGATATGAACATAGCTGTAGACGGAATGAAGCTTGCTGAGTTGAAATATTTAAAAATTTTCATGGTACCCTCCATAATGCCATTGTACAAAACCTTAACTATTTAGCGCACCGCAGCGCCACCCGTTATTGGACGAGTTTTTACGGACACTACATACACAGATAGCTCTCCTTCTGCTCTATCCTCCATGGTTGAAACCATTCCTTCTGAGTATGTCTCTGAGTGGCTCTCTGTCTTTTGTTTATGTGCCGTTGAAATAAATCACTAAACTGGATACGCATCCGTTATCAAAATTACTCCAATACATTATGACATATAATCAGTGCCGGCGTTACAGCCACTGACGCCCTAGGCAAGAATATTGTGGCGCCCCCATATGAAAATAAAAATCGAGCTTTTTTTGCTAGAAAAACTTTTTACTGAACCAATGGGAATGTTTACTAAGAAAATTTTATTTTCCTTTATTTTTTTGCTCCTCACCCCAAATGAGGCGTCCTAGCCCCCCAACCCCACCGCCCTAACGCCGGCTCTGCATATAATAATGCTATTAAATGAACTCATTTCAATATTGTATTATATTATATATTATATTGATGATGTCATAGTTTTCAATGCAAATTCGACAAATTCCTATATCATTTGTTAACTTCACGAGTGTGATTTACTACATTATTGTAAATTTGCACTAAATTTTAATAGCTAAATTCCATTTTGTTACTTTATTGCTATAAATTAAAATATAACAATAAAAATATATTTTTTTTGTGGACTAATTTTATGACACTAATTTAATACACGTGTATTTCTCCAAATGTCGGAAAACACTCGTGTATCTGTGATGTTTTTCTAGAAATCTAGATTTGTGAAGGTCATATAAATCTGTAACTATATCATTATGTGACACAATAAAACTATTAAATAAATAAGAATACTTGTTTTATTTCTGTCACCCAGATAGTTTCCCAGACCACAGAAGAAATAATAGCACTTTTAATAGGTACCAGACACAAATCACTATTTTTATTTTATACTGTGATTTTATGGCAATACATGTATCGATGTTAAAAGAAACGCTGTTTCTAATATTTCCTAACTTTCCTCATCTGAGCAGCTACTTCCTAAAACTATGAAAATTATAAACATGGGAAGTAGTTGGCGCCACTCCGACTGGTCCTGGGATTCCTGGGCTCTCTGAATCCTTGTGTTTTGTCAGTCCATCTGGTCGGGAGGCGACTGGTGTGCTTAGTGCGAGTTTTACTTGACATAACGGGCTCGCAATGTAAATGCGAGTTGGCTAATATTTGTACGAGATCGAAGCTTTTCTTTCCACTGCCGCTAGATAACTCTGCTTCGGCCCCATACAAATTTTAGCCAACTCGCTTTTACTTTGCGAGCCCGTTATGGTTATGTCAAGTAAAACTTGCAGTATGCACACTGTGCTCCTTTACCCATGGAGGATAGAGTAAAAAGAGGGCCATCTCTGTTTATGAAGTGCAACAGCTATGTTCAAAAATCTATTTTTCAGACAATAATAGCCCCATTCATTACGGGTGACGCTGCAGTGAAATAGGGGTTGGGCGCAGTGTGTGTATATTAGTTCATTGGTTGGGCGTAACAAAGTACTCTGTGGTTGGGCGTCTAGTGGAACGCGCCCAGAATTAAGTCCGGTTTACACGTAAGTAGATAAGTAAATTTTAAGTGAATAATTTTTAGTGTCCGTCCACACGTAATAATTTAGTAAAGCTCTTTAATTCATACATTTGTATTTAACTACTTAAGCATTTTACTAAATTTTAACTTAAAAGTGCCTGTCCAAACGTGATAAGTGATAAGCCCCGCGCACCTACATCTCTCAACAGTTGACGCCATTTTATGTAATAATTATGCAGAAAATAGAAAAATTTCTAAATTACTTATCTACTTGGTTACTTAACTACTAAATTACTAAACTACTAAATTGTCCGTTTACACGTATTAATTTAATTTACTTAAAATTTAGTTAACTATATAACTACATATTACGTGTAAACCGAACAATTTAACCATGGTTAAAATATACGCAATATCTCTACCTAGTCTGTGGTCTTCTTTAAAAAAATGATTTTGTCAGATGTCATGTTCCTAGCGTCCGTTGAGCAAATCTGTCAATGTCAATCTCAAAAAATTGTTTACACTTTACAGTAGTGTTTTATAATTTTCAGTTACAGGCTTCGACACTTCGAACCTATATCAACAAAACATACATCTAGAGTATAAATATTCTAATCGAAATTGTGTTCTAAACGGAGACAATAGTATAACGTAAGTTTCAGTTATTTTATTTATTTTACTGTGTACTACTGTTGTTTTTTTTTTTTAGAAAAATAATACAAAATGTATTATTGCTTGCAGTTAAGAAAATGTATTCACCGAGACAAAAACTGTTATGGTTTGCATTTAGTACAAGAGTTGCTTTGATATTTTTACAAGCAGTATCCAACTTCGTTATACCAGACCATGAAGCAAATGTATTTATGAGCCCTGAAGACCCCTCACTGCGTAGGACGAAAGTAGATGTTATCATCGACAAAGTATTGGGAGGTATGAAGAGATGGGATGCCCAGTATTACTTACACATTGCTCAGTATGGGTATACTTACGAAAATTGTCTAGCATTCTTACCATTATTTCCATTGATTGTAAGATACTTTGCGTATTTACTTAGCAGCCTTGTAGGATCATACGTAAACTTTCATAGTACTCTACTGATATCTGCCACAGTTGTAAATCTAGTGTTATTTATTAAATCCGCTGATGTGTTACATAAGTTGAGCTTGAGAATTCTCCGTAGTGAGTGCAAGGCATATAAATCCGTAATATTGTATTGTATTAATCCAGCAAGTATATTTTTTTCTGCTCCATACTCTGAAACATTGTTTGCTTTCACCTCATTTTATACAATGTTTAAATGTACCGAAAACGAAACATTAAGGTTTGCCAGTATTGATATTTTGAGTGGTCTAACAGCAGGCTTCTCCATTATAACTAGGTCAAACGGGCTTATTAATTTAGGCTTTATATTTTATACCAGTTTCAAGAATGTTATGGAGAGAACTTTACCTGAAATTGTGTATAAATATAAGACCTTGAAACATAAGTTAATACTCCCAGTTCTAGTATTGCCATTGTGCATTACTAGTGTGGCATTATGCCTGACTGTGATAGTAGCTCTCATTCCATTTTTGCTAATCCAAATCTATAATTATTTTAAGTTTTGCGTACCAGCTCAGCATAACTTACCAGATTTTTTATCAAACACTGAATATGTTTTGCCGGGTAGTGCTGACAGTCCATGGTGTAACAGTTCTATGCCTCTATCATATTCCTATGTTCAAAGTCATTACTGGAATGTCGGTTTTTTCAGTTATTACAAAGTGAAACAAATTCCAAACTTTATGCTAGCATTCCCTGTATTATTCATAATGACATACAATTGTATGTCTTACATTAAAAATAATTTAAGATTATGTCTCAGACTTGGGTTACGAGACAATATATTGAATTTTGGGTACCTCCATAAGGTACCTAATAGGCCAAAACAGTATTCTAAGGGTTTTGGGGCCAATGATCCAACATTATTTGTATATGTTGTGCATGCAATGTTTTTGACAATATTTTGTATTATATTTGTACATATACAAGTGTCAACTAGGTTACTTGCTTCTGCCAGCCCAGTTTTGTATTGGATATGTTCTAGTAAAATGAATGTTGGCCCTACACCAACATCAGACCAAAATACAATCAATGAACACTTCCGTCGTATTGGCATTGGGAAGAGAATACCATCGCATCATTTGTCAATAGCTAATTTAGAAGGAGTTGATAATATGTACAGCAGATGGAAAACATTCATCATTTCCAGAAGGATGCCCGATTTTGTATCACGTCTGATACAATGCTATTTTATTGGATACTTTGTTGTAGGAACAATTTTGTTTTCTAACTTTTATCCATGGACATGATCAAATTGCATGGATAATTTAATTGGTACATATCAAATTGATATATCATTCCCATATATTATGGTTTTATCTAGTCATGGTGTTAAGAATTTAATTTTAACATTGCTCATTTGACATATCATCTCTATTAAAACATGTGACCTGTAGTTGCATTTTTTAAATAATGTGGAATTTTTGCCACCTTAGAAAATTAAGTACATAGCTTAAAAAGTAACCCAAAGCTTTGGATATGATGAAAATTGTTTCAAAGTATTATAAGTATATTGATAAATCAATAGGCTTTGATGTGGCAATAAAGCATGTGGCCTTTTATGATTAAAAGTGAGTCCATTTTTAACCTACTTACATATTTGTCATTCTCACCATGTTAGTCCCCTAATAAGGAAAAATATTGCTCTTGTCCCCAAACATTTGTATTTACATTTAATTAAATGTAATGTAATGACATGTGTTATGCAATAAAGAAATTATGAATTATGAAATGATAAAAAAATATTAATGCATTATATTTTTGTAGATTGTAGTTATTCAAGGATATAAAAATATGATATCAAGTTTAATTACTAATTAATTAAAAGGAATTTTGAAAATTCATCTCTTGAAAGAATGCAAGCACAATGAAAAGAGGTAAGTAAATTCCTTTTGTTTGGAAATAAACTTGATTTTCAAAAACCTTTCCACATATTTTTATGTCGATAAAGGTTTTTAATTTAATTATTGCTATATTTATATCCAATTGGATTAAAGAAAAAATACAAATTTTTCTGAAACAGGAATGTTATTGTAGGGATAGATTAGAATAAGTATAATAATGTAAATCCCATGAATCCTGTACATTTTTTTTATTTACTAGTTCAGTAATTATAAATGTTATCGCAACTTGCAATTTTCTTAATTCAAATATGTATACAAATTGTTGTTATAGCTTTTTAGTCATATCCATTAGGATATATAGTCAATTACTGCAATACTTTAAAGCTTAAACTTGTTAACATAATTTCAATCTCATTAAATTTTTAAAATTAATTATTAAATTAAATTATAATAAAAAGTACTTTTATCAGTATTTTACCTTTTTCTAGATACTTAAATATTATTAAGTGTTGAGAGTAGACAACTAAGATTAAGATTTTTTAATGTGGCCTTAGGGTTGAATGGGATCATAAGTGTCCGTTAGCTTGATCATTTATTGAATAAGAATTTATTAACTTAATGTTTTGCAAGTGTTTTTATAATGTTAGATAGTTCAGTCATGAATGTGCTATTTCCAAAAAAATAATACGGATTAAATATCTACTGCAGTCGAATTGGTGCAGATAATGTGAATCATAATAGGCTCATTGTAATCACTTTTCTAGGACGAGCTATCTCGTCCTAGGATCTAAAGGACTGTTCTGTAAAAAGCTGATAGCAGCTGTAAAAGGTAGTATTGTTGGCATTTAAGAGGCACATTTAGACAAATCTCTGACATTCCCATAAATTAGATGAGACCTAGAATTAGAAATTAGTTATGTAGGTTGTTAAAAGCAGAGATATGTAATTTTTTCTCATTGGCATTAATTTATTGATTGTATAAAGACCGTCCATTACAGTTGTTTTTGTTTTAGAATTGACTTTCAACCAGCCAAAAAATTCTGTTACGTTCAATGTTTGTATTTTTCCAATTCTACCAAATTGGGAAATCTAATTGCGGGAGTGTGCTTTGTAGGTACTTACTTTAATTTTCAATTATGTTATTCTAGATTGTGAAGTTCAAACTAGCTCACCACATTAGCTTGCATCAACGAAGGCAATTATCAAATAAGTGGAGTAAATGTATATTATATTACATTTAAGCCAAAGATTTTATGGTTGTGATCCAATTGTTGTAATATAAGTACCAACCTAGGATTACACAGCACAGCTAACGCTTTTAACTAGCTCTATTAAATCTAAATTCATTAAAATAAAACACATTGATTCTTAACCATAGTTTTATTTCTACTTTCACTTCTAAAATTACACATTTGCGACATAAATATAATAATATTACTTATAGAAAGTAGTAAATTATTCACTACAAACCATTCTTCTTATTTTTAATTATTATTTTATAGTACCTAAACTACATTGACATGTGAATTGTGATTAGTACATAATAAATAAAATACCTACATCAATGTTGTATTTGGGTATTTAATGGATCAGAGCGTAATCACTAGTAATCAGAAAGCAGTAAATAGCGTGCGCTAAAGTACTGTAGACCGCATAAATAGTCTGCACCAACTTTGTATACCTACTTGGCTGACAAGTGGTATGTCACATGCGCTGATGGCATTGGTACAACATTGGACTTGTTAAGGTTGTTAAAGCCTCTCAAAGAGGCGTCATAGCGGTAACTCATTGGTAAACAGGTTTATTTCTGTACACGTGCATTGTATAATAGAATAATAATATTAAATTGACAAATTTAGATTAATTCGGCATTATGTGGTTTGAATACATTTTATATCTAGTAATCTTGCTGAATACTAGTTATCAGAAGCTCAAAGCTTTTATGTTTTTCCAAAAGATTTGGGGTAGTCCATTAGTTTCTGGCTTACACTTACGTGCTATTTAAAAACGTCCTTATACTATACTAAGCACGTAACTAGTCATGTTATTTATGACTTATTTATAAATATATAAAAAACTACAATAGCTTAATGTTTAATTATGTCCTTACCTCTTATTTATTAAGAATATTCTCTTGTCTATAAAACTTTACAAATGTGTGTAGAAAAAAGAAAAGTTGTTTAAAATTCGGGTTGTGGCCCCGTAAAATTCTCCATCGGCTCCATCAATCCTGAGACTAGACCCGCCTCAGTACTCGTAGTGTATCCTCCGAAATATCAGACGAGCCTTCTGTTCGTCAAAATCAATTTGAAAATTTTTCGTCTCTTACAATCAATACATTTTTGCTTCTGGAATTTTTGATATTTAAATATATAAAAATATGGATAGTATCTATTGAAATATATGTATAAAAACAACCATTTTACACTTAAAAATTAGTCCTAATGTTTCTAATTTATTAGTCTCTTAATTCTGCAATTCTATGCATACAAGTATCAGATCTATTGTCTGGAAGTTGATTCAACGCTGTCGGCGTCAAGTTGCAACGGTTTGGGCGACGGTACGTTGGCCACGGAAGGTCCTGGTAGAATGAGGTCGACGGGGCCCTCTTCCTCGGGTAGCTCGGCGATGGGGCCCTGCTCGAGGGAGTCCCCGTCGCCGGCGCAGCCCTATGCAGCCGCCAGAGCCTTCTGTAGACGAACACGCGCGCGGTTCACTCGCTCCTCCTGTCGCCTCACATCCTCCTTCGTTATAGTTACCGCTGCTATCAGTGGTTGTTCGGGGTTCAGAAACACCCCAGGATTCTCCAGAATTATCTGTTTTGATACTGCTTGACCTGAAAAATTATGTAAGAAATATAGAACTTATTTGTTTTGTTTCAATTTAAGTGGGCGAGCATTTGATTTAGCAAACTTTCTAGCGTTGGAAAATCAGGGGTGTATAGGGCTTCATCCATTGTAAATAGCCGACAAACGAGCAGATAAACAAACTATCTATCAAGCAAACTATGAAGCGGTCACCGCCGCTCATGGATATCAGGAAAAATCAAAGGCGCAGCCGCTGGATGGCCGTGGATCTCAAGCTCTCTGCCGGAACATGACGAGTTGTTCGACAGTTGACTTAAGAGGGTGGTATGGTAGCTAGGCAGGCTTCACGGAAAGGTAATTATAACAGCAAGAGCTCCTTTTGGAAGTCACTGGGCACTGTACCATCCAGTTTATTCCTGACGATTCTCATGAATGCATGGTGATAGGCTATGTAACCTGCAGGTTTTTTTAAATCAACCCTAACCTAAAATGTTTGTGAAAGCCAAAAATAAAGCGGATTTCCCCTCTCTGTTTTGGCTGGCAACCGAACGCATCAGAAATGCCTTTGGTATCAGAAATATTTATTAAGATAAACACATTTAACTAACCTGTTATAGGTTGTGACGAAACATGAAGAGCTGTAGCCAGCGACTGTATGGTTGTTGCATCAGAATTGAATGGTCCCAATGGTTTGATATATTTTGGTAAAGAAGTTGTACCAATTACACCATTGGCATCGCATGCTGTTAATCCCTGTAATGTTCATCTAGACTTTAAGACAATTTTGTGCCCACACAAAATGTTAAAGAACTAAATACAGTTAAGTAAAATGCAAGCTTTATACAGCTTGCAGTGATTGCTTCATTGTGGGTAAGCTTAACAATTCACATTTCTGATTTCAGTTTGTTTAACCTTATTTGGGTTATGGACAGATAGCAGAATTTTCTGTAAATGTTTATACTGATTTAATGGTTTAACTTACCTCAAGACGTTTCTCCCAAAATAACTGTTTTGGTTTTTCTTGAGTGCCTGTTTTTAAATCGGTCTTAACTTTGCTTTCCTGAGTTTTGTAGACAGTGACAGGTTGCTTAAAAATTGATGCAGTTTGACGAATAGGTGGAACCAGGGATGCATCTGAGCGAATACCTCTGTGTCAAAGAATTATAAAGTTAAAATAACTTATTTTTGAGACATGCAGCATGATTTATGCAATACACTACTATAATGTGCTGTAAACTTTACTCAATATGCTACACTATAAAAAAAACTTCTACTAATAAAAACAATTTAAAACTTCATCATGTCATACCTATAACTTTTAATTTACATAGAGACTTGACTTTGAAAATAGGACAATTGAAATCTATATATTATGTACAGAAATAAACAGTATAGTGCTTCAACTTCTGGATCATTAAATTAATAAAAAAAAATATTGTTAGCTTACTTTTATTTATCTCTCTGAAGCCTTCAAATTTGGATCCTAAGCTAATCAAGCAAAATGCATGGATGATGACTATAGAGCCTATAAATTTTCTTAAATTTAGAAATTGATTCCTGACATTACAATTTCACTGTATCTTTTGTTTATCCATATTTTTACGATAAATTAAAATAAATATACATGAACTATAAATTTCTATACACAGGAAACTATCTGCCGTGTTTTGCTAGTATGATTTGTAGCTTGATGTTACTTACCTTCCCAAAAACAACAAAAACAAACACAAATTTCATGCCTTGATTCATGCTATAATATAATGATAATGAGACAAGTATTAAAATGAGTGGTAGCAATGGAAAATCTTGCATGTGCTAAACCAATGAAAATGGTGTCTTCAATGAGAATAGCATGTGTTGATAGCGTTTGTTAAATAAATGCTTTATTCATATTCACAATCTTAATTGAAAATAGTTATTTTCAATACCAATATAAATATAATTTTCAGAACCCAATTGTTTCAATATACATATAACGCAACCCACCTGTTATTTGAAAGGCTGCTATTTGTGGTTCAGTGCCAAATCAAGATATAAAAATTATGAATTAAAAATCAAAATGGACTGTGTTAAATTGCAATGACACCATGTCAGGGTAAATGAAATAATTACAACTTAAATAATAGCAATTTAGGGTTGTGAAATTGAGAATATTTGCATAACCTGTGTTATTTAAGTTCAAAAGGACTTGTTTAACCTATAAGCTTTTAGCATTTTAAAAAAGCATTGTGAAGTAAGTAAGCTGTGGCTACCAGAGACTACAGCTTAATATAAAAGTAGTTAATTGTATCAAACCAAAGCTGTGCATGTATCTCCATATATCCATCTATCCTCGAAATGCAGCACAACACTGACTATGTTTTAACCCGTCGGTTACCGGGAACGTTCCAGCACGTTCGAACTCAAAGGTACCGCAATCACGCGGATCTTTAAGAATTAAACAATGCAACATGAATGCATCTTTACGTAAAAAACATAGTCATAGTTCAAACAGAATCAAATCTGACAACATAACTAAGACTAAGGCACACTTACTATAAAGCTCTATTCAGCATAATATATTAAATACAGAATGTAAACACAAAGCACAGGACTGCACTAATGATCTAATGATCACAACACAAGTGAAAGAAGTTATGACACTAATATGGGAACCTGTAGTCAAACTGCGCTCGAGCTTTCTTGGCCTTGCACAGGAGCATTGTGTTTATTTGACCCTGCTGATAGTCAAAACACGACAGGTCCATACTATCACCGAGATAACGAACTAGCTCGGGTTTACTGCGAAACTTTTTACCTGTTGGGCTATAGAAAATTCATTATACCGCAGCGCAAACAGCTGAGGGGGCTGTGTGACAGTTAGTTTCAGCTGTTAAACCATAGTTAAGTGATGGATATGGAATATGAGTAATTAATTAAATATTTGATTGGAATATTTACAAACTATCATTTTTATGATATCACCCATCACCAACCAAATATTTAACTTTACTATGAACAAACCAATAATTGAATTGAACACGGCTCCAGGAATTTATATGTTGAGTACGTATAAGACTATAGATTTTGAAAGCAATTGTAGTCATTTTATATATTACATTTACATTTTTGAAGTTCAGTGAATAACTGTAGTTATACAAAACTGTAATTATACAAAAAACATGTGATCAAAATGTTTACCTGTAATAATAAACATCAATCTTTCCTGCGGAGAGACCAGTTTTTCTTAGGATCTCCTCTCTTTGCCAGCCTTTAGGCAAAGCAGAACAGTCGGTCCTCTTTTTTTCTATGGATATATTCATTTTACTTATTGTAACCAAAAATCCGTAGAACCTACAGGTACTGCACCTTCTAAAGATTTAGCCCAGGAACAATTAATTATTGTGAACAACTTATTTTGAACAAAAATATAAATTAGTTTGTCAAGTCAATAAAAATAATTGATGTACAATGTTGATTGATGACAGCAATTCTTTTAAAACGTAGTGATTAAGTACTCTGTGAATTCTTTTTGGATGACAGATTTTCTCTTCAAGTTCAGTAGCAGTGTGACCATATTTAAATTACAGTCCTACCACAAATTGCATAAAATACTGCCAAATTCTGCCAGTCTGATAAGTGAAAAATGCTTATCTATTTATCAGACACTAGCGCCATTCATTACGGGTGGCATAACTCAGCAAACTTTACTCCGTCTACAATAACTATGTTCATTTATCTATTTTTCATATACTAGCGCCATTCTGAAATAACCAATATTGGAACCTCTATTTTCAGTAAACAGCTGGATACTTTTTTAACTTTCCCCTCATATGAGATGGCCCTTCTTTTTCTATGCTCCATGGGTATTACGAATACAGTGCGACCAACTTATCTGTGAACTGAGGGAGGGCGCTGTCGAACGCATTGGACCAATCACTGGGACGCAATTCGAGACGTAGTAAATGTCAATGTCATTCATTGACATTAACACAAAGAACTTAAGAATGGGGCAGCATTACAGTGCGACCAACTTATCTGTGAACTGAGGGAGGGCGCTGTCGAACACATTGATCTATGCATTGGACCAATCACTGGGACGCAATTCGAGACGTAGCAAATGTCAATGTCATTCATTGACATTAACACAAAGAACTTAAGAATGGGGCAGCATTAGTTCCAATTTTCGCCATTTCACAGATAAGTTGGGCGCACTGTAGTTCCAATTTTCGCCATTTCACAGATAAGTTGGGCGCACTGTACCGACCCATTTTGTTGAATTTGTTGATGGACCACAGAGCAGAGTACCTACTTAAAATCTATGATTATTGTCGAATCCATATTTCAACGGACCATTTTGATAACTCAAACGCACAAATGAGGCCAGACATAGGTATTGCTTTTCTTTTCGACATTAAGATAATGTTCTTATCAATATTTTGCGTGAGTTTTAAAATCAAATTAACTCTATCTTAATGCATTTTTCGTGATAAAAATGTGACTGAATTTTGTTTAATTTAAATACAACTTATTAAATCTTTATTGACTTTAGCTGGCATTGAATCATTAAACGGAAGATATTTTAATTAGATAAGAAGTACAAATACATTAATCGAACACTATTTTATCAACGTAAATAAAGATTTTCATTGCACGCCTAAACAAAATGTTTTTTCATTGCTCACTTTGCCTAAGAACTCACGGAGCGATTTTCTCCCGCGCCCGCCGCGGTAGCGGGCCCGCAGCTCCTGTAGAATGCAGATTTGTATGTAAAAATGAGCGGCATATTTCACGACGCGGTTTACGCCCGCGGCGGGCGCGGTTTAGCCTAAGAACACACGGAGCGATTTTCTCCCGCGCCCGCCGCGGTAGCGGGCCCGCAGCTCCTGTAGAATGCAGATTTGTATGTAAAAACGAGCGGCATATTTCACGACGCGGTTTACGCCCGCGGCGGGCGCGGTTTACTCGCGGCGCCCGCTGCACCGGCGGGCAACTTCTAGAATCGCGCGGGTCGCGGTCAGCCGCAGCCTCGGCGGGTTGCTCCCGCACGCTCTGCGGTCGGTTGGCGGGCGACCGCGGTGGGCACCGGGGGGAGGGGGGGGTACAGATCGTAAAACCGCCCGTCTTGCGATATTCGCCCGCCAGGTTTGCGGGCGATAATCGCAACCGCGGCGGCTGCGCTACCGCACAAAACTTCGGTCTCGTGAGTTTTGAAACTTTTTAAAATTTCCGCCACCGCAGCGGGCGCGGGTGAAAATCGCTCCGTGAGTTCTTAGCCTTACTCGGCGGGTTGCTCCCGCACGCTCTGCGCCCTGCGGTCGGTTGGCGGGCGACCGCGGTGGGCGCCGGGGGGAGGGGGGGTACAGATCGTAAAACCGCCCGTCTTGCGATATTCGCCCGCCAGGTTTGCGGGCGATAATCGTAACCGCGGCGGCTGCGCTACCGCACAAAACTTCGGTCTCGTGAGTTTTGAAACTTTTTAAAATTACCGCCACCGCAGCGGGCGTGGGTGAAAATCGCTCAGTGAGTTCTTAGGCTTTCTCGGTGAATCTAGCGTCGACACCAATGAACTAATTTAACATACTTCACTGAAATATCGACACTTATCGTCGCTATTAATTTTCTGCAATAGAGAGCAACACTATATTTGTCAAAGTGGTCCGTCGAATTGTGGATTTTTATTTTACATACAAATCACAGACCACTTCAGTATAAATAAGCATTATTTTGTAGTAAAGGACTTTATAGTACAACTGGACCCAAGCTTGGAAGAGATACCTGAGACGAATCACGTTACTTTAGTCATTTATTTGAAAAACTTATAATTAAATGTGTTATTTCAATATTATATTTCCACATTTACCACCAGAAAAAAAATGGTTGTTTGTAAAGTCGGTTTACGGACGGTAGTTTAACGTGACAACGTCATGACAAAGCTCCGCTCCGCTTCACTCAACTACGATCGCCTACGGCTCGCCTACGGCATCGGCTACGATACGCCGATCGTGCCACTCTCTCGCGGAACGCCACATTTTTTCGTGCATGTGCCCGGCGTTCATCGTTTTAATAGACGTTATCACGTCAAAAAACAATAGAAAACATTTTGAAGAACTTAACATGCCCGTGATTGGTCGAAAACAATAATCTAAATAACTCTTTGAAGCATTGGGTCCAGTTTATATAAAGTTCTTGGATTCAACCCAGACTCGGAATTCTAAAATTAATTAAAATTAGTCTGTGAAATTGTCAAACGAATGTCACACTTCACAGAGTGGCAACTGTCCTGTCAGTTTACCTCTGATTTTTCTGAAATTCTGATCGTTTATTCATTTCATTCATTCATTTGTACGGCAAGTTTTTGAGTGTTCGTACCAATGGTTTGAGATGTGTTTTTATGATTTTGAGCTAACTATAACTTGTTGTTTTTCATAAGTGATTCGGTTTTAGTGTTATATATCTTGTATTTAATCCTGCCGAGTAAGTATTTCACTATATTCGAATTATATTTCTAGTGCTCATGTAGGCAATACTTGTCAACTTATTTAGCCTTTACTTTCACTTTTAAATTGTACCGTATTTCTTTTTTAATGTGGACTGATTACTATTGTTTTAATTATTTATTTACTGGAACATTAAGCAGATTGTTTAAGAACACAAGTTTTATGATGAGTTGATGATATTTCTATTTATAGTATAATTTGCTTTTGCGGCTGATTGCTGACTAAACATTAATTAACAACTCAGCATCCTCGTTATGTGATGTCTTTTAAACCTCAACAACAGGGTGATTAGTGGCAAAACATGAACAAGAGTTTACTACCAGTTGTTCACTTAAGGCTTCATACAAAGATTATAGTAACTTTAACTTTTAAATCTGAAACATAAGGTATGTTTATCATTAAATGAGGCAAATCAAGTGAATCCTACTT
Source organism: Thymelicus acteon (assembly GCA_951805285.1). Lineage (NCBI taxonomy): Eukaryota > Metazoa > Arthropoda > Insecta > Lepidoptera > Hesperiidae > Thymelicus > Thymelicus acteon. The sequence goes on along the minus strand of OX638229.1, from coordinate 7,044,370 downwards.
CTTTTAATATACTTTAACCCTTACATATCTGCATGTTATAATATTAGGTCCTGTAATGTCCAAGCATTACATTATTAAAAAATATTGCCATCAATCTTTTAGTTATGGTATGGGTCAAAAATTCCATTGTATGTTACAACTTACAGCTATAACAGTGAAGCTTCATCCATCCTAGATTCCAAGACAACCTGTGTTTCTCATGGTGCACCTTGCTTGACAATGGATGAGGCTAGCGCAAGAGTCTCCACAATCACAAATTCTTTGCATGTCAGGGATCCATTTTTCAACCAATCAAATCTTGCCAAAGTCCTGTAAAATTAAATGAGTTGCGGCTGTTAATCCTTCTTTTTTGCAAAGAATTTATGATTTGTATGTGTTTATTGATTATAAAACTATTTAAATGGTGTAGTTGTATTGTATTACTTTTAACAATATACTAAACTACTGGGCTTGTTTTTTATTTGTTATTTTTTTTATTTCATGTATTTTGTTGCTTTTCTTTAATGCAATCCTGTTTAAGTTTTTTTATAATGATTTTTTTATTTTACACTTTTGTTAGGATTCATTGATTTCATTATTAGGATTATAAGATGGTAAATTTCGCAATCTTATCATTTTATTGAGAGAGTTAATCAATTAGTGAGAATAGTTGTTTAAACAACTTTAAATCGTTATATATCCTCAACTGTTACTTAAAATGAAAAATGACGAAAGAAACCTATAAATCATTATTGAATACCTATTCAAGGATATCCATTTTACGTAGTTCACCGATTATTTGTTTTCATTCTGACAATATTTTATTATACCCTCTGGTTGTTGCTGTGGTATATTTTGATTATTGTCATATCTTAGTGACACTCGCAAGGTTAAGACGTAAGAACGAAGACGTAAGAATTAAGAATCATCAAAATCAGTCAACACGTTTGGTCTCTACAACGCCACATAGTAACAAACATACATACATAGACTGATAAATAAACACATAACCCTTCTATGACGTTGCGCAGTCAGGTAAAAAAATCATGTCTTCATATAAACTGTGTCATGTTTTCAAATAAATGTTCTTTCTTTCAAATATTCATGGTGGCTTCAATCTTTAATGGCGCCCCATATTTGTAAAAGTATTTTCCCCATGAGGATTATGATGCATATTATATTTTAATTAAACAATGAAGTAATCCATATTAAGACAATTAAACAGAAATGTCTTTGATAAATCCTTATTTTAATATCTATAATTATATTCTGAACTGGTTGGGGTCAGTTTTTGCCAGCACTTTTGAATTTTATACTTCCACATTACACATTGTTCACTATTTACACATTTAGAATATTTTTTTGGAAAGGAGTCACATTAATAGTTTAGTAATATAACTCTTTTCGGGGCCATTGGACAGTGAATGTGTTAAGTTTCAGTTATCTTCATTATTAACTTAGTAATTAAAAATGCTACCAATGAAATGTTCGTATTTGGAATTAAGTCGCTTTGAACGGGGATTAGAAGGTAATGGAGAGAAGGATGGAGGGGCGAACTTCAAATTTGATATAAAAATCTACACATCTCCGTCCAGTTTTGATTAACGCTGTCAGTCTAGGCTCTGGATACAAGGATCCTGAAACATAGGTCAAACATTTAAATTTTGTACGTCTACTGAGCAAAGTCAGCTTATGAGGTTGAGGACCAAGCTCGGCACCATAGTGTCGTCGAAACCTTCTGAGAGAGACGGAGAGCTATTACGAACAGTTGTATGTTTCTTCTTAAGCTCCTGCTCCCCTCAAGGATAGCGATAAGCGAGCCAAACTAACCCGACATTACACAGAGATATCCCGGACGTCAGTCAGGCTGACAGAGTCAGATTAGAGAGGCTCTCAGCTTAAAAACATCAAGGCACCGGAAGATGACGGAATCACAACCGAGCTGCTAAGAGCTAGGGGAAAACCGCTCCTAGTGGTGCTCCGAAAGCTGCGAATTACAGGCCCATTGCATTTCTGAGCCGCGATTATTAGCTGTTTTCGAGAGTGCTCATAAATCGCATTGCACGCAGGCTTGACACATCCAGGCTCCCGAACAAGCAGGATTCCGAAAAGACTACAGTACCATAGACCACATACACACACTGCGGCAGAAGGCCCATGAGTATAATCTGCCGCTATGTGTTGCCTATGTGGACTATGAGAAAGACTTTGATTCTGTCGAGCAGTACTAAATTCTCTTCAGCCGTGCCGGATTGACTACCGATATATCGAATGTATAAGTGTTTATAGAGTGTAGAGTGTATAGTGGCTTATGTAGCCACCATGTCCGTCAGAGTACACAACACAGCAACAAACCCCATCCAACTGCAGAGGGATGTCAGGCAAGATGACATCATATCTCCAAAACTTCACCACTACGTTGGAAGACGTCTTCAAGCTGATGAGCGACATATCAAGGTAGTAGTCGACGGCTGTTGCTCAGATATGAAACCTATAAATGCTGGCGTTCCCCAAGGGTCTGTGTTATCTCCTACGCTATTCATTCTGCATATCAATGACATGCTACAGCATACGAGTGGCATCCATTGCTATGCAGATGATAGTACGGGGGATGCTTATTACACAGCCCCGGGCAATGCCTCTCAGTTGCAAGCGGAGGATAGCAGAATCAAACTTGTGTCTGAAGTCGAGAACTCTCTGGAGCAAGTCTCGGAATGGGGTCGGCTTAACTTGGTCGAGTTCAACCCCACGAAGACACAAGTTTGCGCGTTTACCGCTAAGAAAACCCCATTTGTCATAGCGCCTCAATTCCAGGGTACCGCGCTCACCGTGAGTGAAAGTGTTGGGATTCTGGGAGTTGACATCTCGAGTGATGTGCAGTATCGGCGTCATTTATAGCGGCGTACTTCACTGCGAGGCACCTACTTATACTATATAAAGCTCAAGTCAGGCCTCACATGGAGTACTGTTCCCACCTCTGGGCAGGGGCGCCGCAATACCAGCTTAACCCATTTGACGCCATACAGAAACGCGCGGTCCGAGTTGTCAACGACCCACGAGTCACTCACTGGTTAGAACACCTGAGCTTCAGAAGAGATATCGGTTCTCTCTGTATGTTTTACCGTCTTTACAACGGTGAGTGCTCCGAGGAATTGTTTGACTTGATGCCTACTTCACCTTTCCACCATTGCACCACTCGCCGAAGATTAAAGTTTCATCCACATAGATTGGATTCGTGGAGAACCTCTACGGTCCGATTCTCACGATCTTTTTTGCCACGCACTTGCAAGCTGTGGAATGAGCTTCCTTCTGAGCTATGACATGGGGTTCTTCAAAAAGGGTGTAAAAAGAGTTCTCCTTCAGGGCCGACGATGCATTGGCGATTCCTCTGGTATTGCTCGTGTCAATAGGCGACGGTGACCACTTACCATCAGGTGGCCCGTCTACTTTGTCGTCAGACCATCAGGCTATAAAAAATGGAGTGAAAACGACGTGGCATTAACATAAATGATGAACACATCACACACCTGCGATATGCCGATGATATAGTCATCCTGGCTGTATCCCTGGAGGAACTGGGTACAATGCTCGGGGACTTGAAAAGCGCCTTACAAGTCTCACAACGGGTGGGTCTTAAATTTAACATGAACAAGACAAAAATCAAGTTGAATTTCCATGTCACACCCGTACCGGTTGTTGTTGACGATGACGCTGCTTTCGAAGTTGTAGACGAACGTTGTAGCCGCTGGATTCAGAAGGCTCAGGACCGGTCTGAGTGGCGTATGTTTGGGGAGGCCTATGTCCAGCAATGTACCTCTAAAGGCTGATGGATGGGATGGATGGACGTAAATTAAAACTTCAATTATTATATATAGGTAGGTATGTAAAAATATATAAGTATAAATCGAGTCTGTTACAATCACTATTTATTACAAAAAATATAAATAATAGGAATAAGAGCAACAGAATATTTATAACAAGAAGTAGATATTATTTATTGATTTATGGCAATAGCACAACAATTGTTTGCACAATAGTTTGTCCTTTGAAGCGCTCTTTGTGTGGGAAACCCCAAGTGTACGAAGCATGTCTCGGCGGCTGATCGGCTGCTTACACTCTCACGTTTGGATCAATTATTTCTCTTATATTATTCACATTCTGACGAATGATACTTGACATCCTTGAACTTATGTAAGAAGTTAAATTTTTCGAAGAACACGTTAAATAAAAAGTCGAATAATTATATAGTTAGGAACATCAGTGATTACCTAATTCTGTATTAGGATGTCAAGAATTTTTTAATCTTTTAAACTAGTAAAGTCTTCCAGGGTGTAGTTAGGTATATTGATAATGGTGTATGAAACTATGGGTTTATGACCGGATCTAAGCCTTCTGAATCCAGCGGATTTTCGCTCTCTTCTTCAGGTCACCCCCTTAATAGGCATGTAGAAAAAATTAAATATTTAGAGGAAATAAAAAATTTGTACGTTTTAAAATTCAACTTTGCTGAGACACCCTGAATCTACGGAATTGCTGGAAATATGTCGGTAATCAGTTATAGGGATGAAAGGGAATTTGCAAAATATCAAATCAAACCATAAACCATGCAAATGTCAACTGTTTCCGAATAATTTCATTTGATATCTTATGTATTTTTTCAAGATAAAAAGAACACCAATGCACTAAACATTATGACTGTTATTTGCCTGCTAATAGTTCAATGCATAACAACCATAAATTGACAAATATTTTCAACAGTTATTAATTTGTTTGTTAGGGATCTTAGAGAACGTGATTCACATTTCTACACCTACATTCTATTATCAATGCAGTTATTATGATTCCACAAACCTGTTTCTAATGAATTTTAAAGATAGATTTTGTATAGATCATTACATTAGCCCTAACACTCTTTTTATATCTTATGTAGCGTTGCTAATATATAAGATAGGCATAAATAATCATACGCATTTAAGGAATTCTTAAAACTTAAGGTACTGCACCCACGATCACGAATTTTTATAAGTAGGTCATTAATATAGCTCCTGAATTCTCCTTATGAGTGAAAGAAAGGTAATTAATTACCTTGGTAATAGGAAGTACGAGCAATTTTATTGATCTAAAAATTTTGGATTTCTAGTTGCCCGAACTTGCCTCATCGTTTGTCACGCAAGCTCGTAATTATTGCGTACCTAGTGTTAGTAGTTTTTAAAACTTTTAATTTCGCTATCCTTATAGTATAATTATTTCGTTCTAAGTGTAGGTTGCTGTATTCATTTCAACCGTCTATATTTCAATACTTTAATAATCCATACTTTAATATTATAAATGTGAAGTGTGTTTGCTTGTTTGTCCCTCTTTAACGTCGTAACGGAGCGATGTTGTGGTATGATTTGTGATTGTGTGAAGATAGTTAGGAGGCTGAAGAGTGACATAGGCTACTTTTTACCGCGGTAATACATCTCATTCCCATGGGAATGATGCGTATTTGAGTCACTCCATACTAAAAGTAATAATGCTTTGGTCCTTCTATACATAAGTTCGTAGAGGATCTATGGATTGACATCAATTTATAGTTATAAATATTAATATAATATGTTCATAAATATTGATAATAATATAACTTTATATTTATAGTTGGGAAGTTGAAGAGGATCATAGGTTTTACAGTTGGTTCCTCTTAGTATCTTTGAAATTTTGGAACTGTTACTTATTTATTCTTGCACCAGGAATGTGTCATACACATTAACCAACTCATTGTTGTCTTCCCTTTGAACACGCGGGCGAAGCCGCGGGTAATAGCTAATATGGTTATATTGTAGATTTCATTAGTTGTTATCTAACTGTTGGGATGGGCAATGCGCATTGCAGACAAAATCTTTTAAGGAGTTATTAGTGTTCTAATTTGGTTCATCCACAAACATTACTTACGAACAAAAGTGATATAACTTTTTCGAGTTCACCTGATTCTGCCGTCAAATACTAATATGTTAAGATGACAGGTAAATGACGGATCAGCATGCCTTTCATGCTTGCTTTATTTATCATACTACTTAATATTATAAATGTGAATGTAAGTTTGTTTGTTAATTGTTACGCTTTCTCCCAAAAACTCCTAACCGATTTGGCTGAAATTTGGAATGGAGATAGCCTATACCCTGGATTAAAATTTAAAATATAGGCTACCTTTTTATCCCGGAAAAGTTCAGGGTTCCCGCGGGATTTGTAAAAATCGATCTCTACCGCGGGCGAAGCCGCAGGCAATAGCTAGTAACCCTATAAAAAGCAACTAAATAGATTTTTCTCTTTAATCGTATGGGGTTGTTTATAAATTTATAATATACCTGTATTTATTGGTTTATTATTACATCTGAATGTAATGTGAATTGTTGAAAACGAGCAGACGAAACACTTGATGGTAAGTGGTCATCACTGTCCATGTACGTCCGTAACACCTAAGTTGTTACTCTATTAGTTATGATTACCGGATCAAAAGGAAACAGAGATTGCATAAGAATTAATTTTAAATGGATATCTTATTCATACTCTATTTACTGGCTGGCTTTGAGGCTGTAACCTATTTATACAATAAAATAAATTAAACGAACCAAAACACACCGAAGCGACATGATAGTCTGTGCGCTTCACTCCTTCTAGTCCTTTATGTCGAAAGGCATGTTCACTGTAGTGAAAGGTATAAACTATATTTTAGCATTGCTGAAATTATAGCGTTACGTTCCTAACCTAAATCTAATATATGAAAATATCGTTTCGCGGTGTTTGTGGTCTCACTCCTCTATTTTTCTTTATGAAAATTTTAGTGTATATTTGGTAGATATGAGAAAGGTCGTAAAGTATTTTTCATACCGCTAGGTGATTAGGGTGTCCCTATCCAGAATTTTTTTAGCAGAACAACGTTTGCCGAATCAGCTAGTAATTTATAAACGATCACGTTCTTCTGTCACTTCGATTCACGAGTCGATACACGTTGAACGTTTTCAGAGTAGCCTGTAAGAACAATTTCTTTGCTGCAGTGTTGTGGAACAAATTCACAAGTTGGCAGCCACTTAAAATGTGCGTCTCATGAGTTAAAATGAATTTGACTAGAGTAAATTTTTACTCCACGATTTATTGGGTATGCTTTTCGACGCGGTCCTAATCAACTACAATGATAGACTTTGATTGGCGCTTCATGAAGTCCACTCTCATACCACTGTTTATAAATGTTTTATTTTAATGTGTTAGTAGATTCACTAATAAATTTACGCGAAGGAAGTCCTACGGCGATCACTAAACATACGTGCTGAGCTCTAGACAAAACTCTTAAGACAAATATTTTGCAGCATCCTTGTCCATGATGACATCTCAGCTCGCTCCCAAGCAGACGATCTAATATTTGTTCAGGGAAGATGTGAAATTAGCGAATTAAGGTTTTCCCACATATGGAAACAATATCGGGTGGATTTAGGGATGTACCGCCAAACCCAAATGTGGATCATTTAGGCGCCGAATCAGTCTTTATTTTCCCTTAGATTAGGTCTTAATTCCTTATGAGTACTTACCATAATGGCCATTACTGATTAAGAATGTCCTGTTTAGTATAAACAAGTAATTTGTATGTGCCAAAGAAAAAACATTTTGTATATCATGTATGTATTACATGCCTAATACCTATTGAGATAATAGTAAACCAGCGCTGTGATTAAATATTTCCACGAATATCACTTTTACTTTTTCACAAGGTTATTATAACTTATAACTTTATAAGATTAAAAATAAAACAATATGTACAAAGTCAGATTTGGTACCGCTCCGCCCCGCCGTCTGGGGTTATTGCCACATAAGTGTCTACTTAAGTATAAACTGCACGCAACTCTATTTTATTTATATTTCACGTTAGAGTAACAGTTCTTTTTTTACCTTTATTATTTTGAATTTTGATAGTTTACGTTCGACAATTAGTTCGTTTTCTTTTTCTTTCATTAGGTACTCTTCATAAACTTTATGGCCCTCATTGAATTTCATGAAAACTTCATCGAAATCTGTCCAGTAAAAAAAAAATCCAAACGCATAAACGATCGAAAAAGAACTCAAGTGCTTTGAAATCTCTTATATTATGTAAAAACTACAAATATAGCCTCATTATTTTTTCTCCGATATTATAGATTGAAGTTATGAATTATCTATTCTCAAGCATTCACATTTAAATAGTGCCGATGGTTTCAAGAAGACAGTCGTTGACATTCGAGACATAATATGGTAAACGCTAGTAGGCTAGCACGTAAAACCCGCTACTAATATTTATAACAACATTCTCAGCAAAGCAAGCAAATAAATGCCAAGGTTTTTGTGGTGGTAAAATGCGGGCGTGCGGCATATAAAGCAAAGAGCTTCGCTATTAGGCTTTCGGTTATCAGAGGTGAGGGTAGGTTGGGCTGCTTTGTTGCTTCGGCCGAAATGTCAGGAGTGGCCCGTGACGTCACCTCGCAGTAAAATGGTAAGACATTTCGCGGTACACTCGCCACACCCTAACCCACCCTAATCTCTGTCACGGCAGGGTTGTCCAAATCGTCCCTCGAGGCACCCACTGAGGATCGACCTAATTCTTTTTATGTTCGGCGTTAATCTGCCTTGCGAATAAATTGCCCTGGTTCGGTCGTATTTATAGAATTTGTTCCAAGTTCCAACGATACTATAAAAGACGATACTACCTCGTGTCAGTTTGATTGATGTTTTGTTACTTAATCAAACTCGGGCGTTTAACAACACCGGGTGGTTGTTTTCATTTTATTGTAAGACTTGTGTCTAAATCTAAACGAACGTTGCATAAGCGATCATAATAATTTTGTTGTATTGACTTTTAACTAAATTTATCATAAAACAAATAAATTAGGTAATTAACGTAATTATTAATTACCATTAAAGCGATATGTTCCTACCAAAGTCCAAAAGGCAAATAATTTCAAGGTTTATATAATTTCAAATTACTTGTATTTCACGTAAAATCAATTAAGATTGTTGTTATAAAATATTGAGATTAAAATCATACCTCTAATTATAATTTTAATTATATTTACAGGTAAAAAGAATGGCACTTAATTACAGCGTGAAGATTCCTTCGCCATTTTGTTCGTAGCTTCAGGTCAGTACCTAATGCTTATATTTTTTTATAAAAATAGATTTGATTAAAATACCGGGTATGTTTGTATAAAAAAGCAATGTTGATTGTACCATGAAGTCTAGTATAGCGTGCATTAAATTTTAATACTAGATTTGATTTTTAAAAGCCTTGAGTAGTTCATCAAGATACGACACTATATGACATGAGCATGACACAGTTTCCAAAAGCCATCACGAGAATTTAATTTACTTAATGTACTTTATTTCAATGATATGCAAAAAATATGTGTGTGAACTATGGGTTAAATAAGGGTTTGCTTATTTCGATTTCTCTATGTTTTTAAAGTTGAAATTGTATTACAATTTAAGTAGAAAAATATAGTAGTTTCAGTATTTAAATGATTGTCTTCTAATATTTAATTGTAAGTTTTGACCCCTACTATTTATAATTAAACTTCATTTAAATCCGATTTTATTTAATTGTGGCTAATTATCCTCTCATATACCTATAATTACGATTTTTATTACATAAATATATTTTTCTTTCGAATAACTATTGTAAGTAATAGAAATATTAAAATTCTTTATGTTTTTATTAATCTTAATTTTAAATACCGAACATTATAAAGTTTTTATTTTTATTTAAATGGGATATTTATGTGGGATTAAGGTTTCGTAATATGTATCCTGGCTTCTAAGTTTTACCACTTCTGTAAAAGTTGTATGCTGCTTTAACGCATGCAATGACATTGAAAATTATTTAAAATAAATAAAAATTTGCGATTAGATAAGTCGGTCCGCCACCGCACGCCTTAGGAATTGAAAATAGGCTATCAGATAGAGGGTTCGACCGGATCTCGGGTTGCCAGGCGTCCGGATAAAGCCGGACATGGTTAGGATTTTTTGAATGCGTGTCCGGCCAAATTTAACGGTGTCCGGCTTGTTTGGCGTTTTACATTTTACCAACTTATAAGAAACTTATACAAGGACACAAAACAAAATGTTGATGACTGTTAAAAGATTTTCCTACATCTAATCAAGTTTCCTAAACTATTACTATCACGAAGAAAACCTCAAAGTTGACGATAGCAAAGGTTTTGACCCATTGCAAAACCTTAAATATTTTCTGATCAAAAATGGGGATGTTGATGGTTGATTTCAAGAAGCTGTTATTATACAAGAAATGAGTAGCCTATTTTAAATCGATGAGAGTTGTCCAGATGGCTTTTAATTTAAAATGTTTGACGATTAAAGATTATTATAACTTTATTTTGAAAAATATTGAGCGTTATTAATCAGTCAAGAAGTTATAAAAAATTGTCTTATTAATATTAATACATAAAATTCTTGATAATTTAGGGTGTCCGGGCTTTTTACCCAAATGTCCGGCCAAACTGGCTGGCCTGTCCGGCTTTTTGGTTGGCCGATCTGGCAACCCTAACCGGATCCATAGTCCACGTAACCATGTGTGTGTCTATATCAGCGTGATGGCTGATGGGTGACGGCAGAGACGGGTAGGTGCCACGCCTTGCAATCACGACCCATAAGGAAGCTTTATGGCGAAAGCACATCTATTTGATCTATTTGTTCCGTTACAAATGAATCTTTTATATTTTACGCTGTGGTTACATTATACAAAAATGTTTTGTTGTCTTAATTATCTTTTTTTTTTATTCGTAGAAAGGCCATGATACTTTTTATTTCACTTATCCGCAGGAAATCTATTCCCATTTTATTCGATATTCCGGTATAAAACACTACGAGTACATTAAATATTGTTCTATAAGATTAAAAAAAAACAGTATCTTGCCAGCTTCTGGCACAAGGGGGTGAAAATTAAGATTGTTGGCCCAGGAGGAGCAAACTCCTCAAACTCCCTATAAATACTTAAGTAGGTAATAAGAACTATTATGGACAAAATTCTCAAAATCACTCTTCGTTACTTCGTAGTTATTAGTAGGCAGGTACTTTGTAATATGGTTATTTAAATTGCATGTAGAGTTGCACGATATGACTATAATTAGACACAACTATGTAAGTAAATGTATACCGTATTAACTAATTATTCAAGTGTGATTTTACGCTTCCACTGTACTAGTTTATTGTATGCATAACATTGCTTACTGTACAATACTACATTGGCGTCATAACATACCAAGTCCAGTCGAAAAATCAAGATGTTTTGTCGGCAAGTCTGTCGTTGTCCTTATGGTACAAAGTAGATCAGTCTAAACGGGTCAGCGTAACCTTATTCTTTGTCTATGTATTTAAGCACTTAAAGCTTAGCATGGGCGATGAAAGGTACTGATTTTATTAGTTCCCGTCGGGGTGCGCCCACTTTGTAATAATATAGGGTGGTTTGTAATTGTTCCACCTAAATAAACAAACGAGTTTATTTTGTAAATAGGTTAATAGTCTTCATAACTTTGTTATTTGTTCTTATGGATTTGTGTTTTGTGGAATAACAATAAGTTTTTGTTTGCAAAGTAATATTGATGTGACTTCTTGAAGCTAGATTCTTCTGAAGACTTTAATGTAGGTAGGTACACCACAATAATATTTTAGTATCAGACATTTTATACCAGGTATAATAATAGAAATATAGAGGCGATCTTTATGTACGCTAAAGTAGCGATTTCTTCGAGGTAATATCTGATATATATACCTACATTGATTCTTTATTGTAAAATGTGTTTAGTTGTTTTACCATGAGTCATTTATTGAGTCACCTTAGCGTACGGATGGTGTTCAATCTCGACGTCAGACTTAGACATTATTCAGAATCCGAAAAATAATGTTGGGCTCTTGCCAGTTCTTGATACTGATAATAAGATAATTTTACTTAAAACGTCATAGATTTATTTACAAATACTAATTAAGGCTTAGATAATATTAGAGGACATTGGAACAGTCGGAATGGTGCTAATGATGCGGATGTCTATTAGTCTGTGGTCAGTGGTGTGCGGGTGCCCCATAATTTATTGAATGGAGCTTGCAGTCTATGTAAAGCACCAAAATACATCAAACACATTTATAATTAAGTTTAGCTTTAGATTAGCTTTTGTTTAGCTTTAAACTTTAAGATTCACATCAATGATATTATAATGTAAAAAAGAGGTAGATATGTAACTAGCGCGTCGACGATGAAGAGCATAAAAACAGGCAATTGACCGTGCTGCTACTAGTCGCTCTGTCAAGACAAGACGATACGCACGCTTTTGTTGTTGTCAGAAGTGCTTGACATTTGACTTAAAGAGTTAAAAATGCCTTTACGTATTAAACCAATGTGATTGATGTAGTGAAACAAAAGATAAACGTGTGTGTGTTGCAGCTCTTTGCAAAACAGTAACAGTTGTAAGGGTATAACGTAACTATATTTTTTAAATATTATTGATTCACATACGCTATATCTGTCATGTCGTGTCTAGGAGTGGACAAACGTAATGCATAGTAGATTTTTATGTAATATGATAAAGTGAATTATTGTCAAGGCGACGACGGGCATGGGCAGGCTTCTTCTAGCCAAGTTACATCTAAGTGTGACTTAACCGTTACTTTTTAAAGATTCATCGATTGTATCTTCAGAGCTTCAATAAGTACCTATTATATGTTCCTAAAAATAGTGTTCTCTATGATTATCTAATCTACTATACCATTTGATTATTGGGAAGCGGTTTATCGAACACCATAAATATGTTAATTATAGTTAACGTTAATCTAAACATTTGAATGTTTGGGTTAAAAACATGTACAAAAAAGTTTTATTCTCTATAAATAAAAAGCTTTAGTAGTTTATAAGTAGCTCATTGATGACTTATCTACTAACTTTGTCTTATACTATTTAAAGCTGAATAATACTGATTTTTCAGTCTCGTTAATGTTATCAGTAAACCAGGCCTTCACTTTCTCAATAATTTAATTCAAACACCTGCAGTGTAATTTCGTTTCATTGCATCGAAGTTACCTTGAAACTTACTGTTAAACTAGCTTTAAAAATATTTTTTTCTATGGACAACATGGACATAGAACAATGAAATACAATAGAGTTCACCATTATTGTTTGTTTCATAGTTCATATTTGTGAAATACAATTTTAATATACAACAGGTTTCATCATTATTATTTCATAGTTGATATTTGATTGAGGTATTGGTATTAAAGGAATATTGGGTCAAGGATTTCGATCTCTTGGGAATAACCGGTAAATGTAGGGCAAAAGAGCACACGACACGTCGCGGCGTCGCTTTCATTGCGCTAACTAAATGTGCCGGATATATTATTAAGTAACATCTTGCTTGCCCAATCTATAAAGTCTGCCCTGATAAATTATATTTAACTAAGTATGTAGATTATGATAAATGTTTATGTATATAACATTGTTCCCGGATTTAGATAACACAATGAAATCCATTGCATGTATAACCGAATAAAAGTCAGTGTTACCGTTAAAAACTTTTAAATACGTACTTAAAATTTACTTTACAAAAATACACTTTCCACTAATGAGTATAATGAAAGTTGTTTGTTGACATATTAAATGAAACCCTATATTTATGTAATAAGAATGCCCACTGATGAACGGAGTCAGAGAATTACCAAGCCATACTTTTTTAAACAAGATTTAAGGCGTATAGTCAGGCTCCGCCTTGTAGAGTTCTTTCTTTCACGAGATCTAATAATAAAAGCTTTATGAGCTTGCGAGTCTTGACAACATATTTTACATGAAATGTTTTTGGTGGGATATATTCTTCTGATTCTTATTATGTTTTCCGTGCTTTATAGGAAAATAATCAAATCTATTTACGATTACAAATCAGCAACTTTAAAATCTTCTCATATTATTTATTCATAAGAATAAATAACGTACCTATATTATATGACTATAGAACACGCTGTACAAATACAATTTTCCGTTCGTAAAGCAAGGTAAAATCCTAATAGTCCATCCAGTCCAGTTGGATGACACACTTGTACAACAACGTTATCTGTATTCCGTATGCGTGTAGCTTTTGCGTAAGAGTTGACTAGTCAAGTGACTGTTGTGGTCCGGACGGGCACGCGGTGCGTTCGGTGCAAGTGTCCTCAACTTGCGCTCGTATTGTCGTATCGTCACCGCGTCGCGTCGTCGCGTCGAACCGCGCCCGCGCCATACCAACGCTGAAGGAACGCGGTGCGCGCGAACTGCATTTCACCACCCACTCCCGCTGTCTCCGGCTGTTGATGAATATTGATTCGTTGTTAAATTGCAGTCATTGAACTTAAGCTATTAGCTGCTGCGGCTATAAACACTGTGCTGTTAGTTTCTTTGTCAAGTGAAATTTAAGAACGGTGGAGAGTTTAAATTGATTCAAAAATTTGAAACAGCTTTTTTGATAGCATTATTTAACTTAACGTTACAATAACAGAAGAAAGTATGTAAGTATGTTATAAATAATATTGTGTAAAGTGTAAAGAGATCGCTAAAATAAATTAGTCAGATATTGAATAGGTATGTTTAAGTTGAATGAATTTCGCGGTAATTAATTTATATATAAAAGATCCGAATATTTGACAAAAAAAAATCCGCAGTTCTTTCGGCGCCGCGGCGGTGGTGGGGCACGTAAGAAACGTTTTAACAAAGTTACCGATGAGAATGGGAACATGTGCCAGCCGCTATAAAACACCCACTCACCTTGGGGTTTTCTGTTACGTACTACGCTAAAATACACTACGCTATCAAAACAGTGCGTTTCGTTCTTTGCCTGAGGCCACACGCCGCACGCTCGCGCGCTCCTTCGCCGATGATTATTACCACCCACACCATTTTTCACTCTCGAGTTCGCGAAATGTACACGGCTTAAATAACTCTTACCGTACTTTCGAGTGCCTTTACCATGTTTCTGAATAAATTTGGGTTGCGAAAGTAAAAGGTTTCATTGGACTGTGACATGAATATTCCGACATAGCGTCTTGGATTGTATTTCTTTGCGGTAATTTAGTGATGTAAGTACTTATTCATATTAACTTTTGGTCATAAGCAATGTTAAAAAATGATGTTATTATAATTTTAAACCGTTCAACGTAAGTAGTGTTGTTACCATACTGCTCTAATTTGAGCAATCTGTGACTCTACGTGATTGTTAATCGTTTACCTAAGTCACCTTCAAGTCATAAACATTTGCGCGAAGTATCATAAAACACGTAAAATAATACATAAATAATATATATTTTACATATTAAAAAAGACTTGAGGAAAATCACAATGATATTTAAACACAAAATGCTCTTTTAAATCATGTCTCTGGTAAAGAAAACTAATATTTTTATGAGACGACTTGTTTTAACAATTTTTGTTAATTGTTTAAACCTACATATAGCAAGTGTCACTTAAATTCATGAAATTAAATCGAAGAGCATTATTACTTATAAATCATAAGCTTTATACGAGCTTTTCTATTTGCGATTGCGATGTTTGAGCGACCTTCGCCTCCGACGCCGATCAGCTGTAATTTGAGTGATTTCGAGTTGGACGCTAACTAGCTGTTAAACACTTTATAATTATTGGGTTCGAATACTGACTCAAGTCTTATTACCTGGGTTAACATTTCGTTTTAAATGAAAAATTTGTAAATACTACTGTATTTACAAATCAGTCAGTGATTTGAAAGCTATTTTTGCTGTCTGATGTCATTTTCATTAGGGTTCTTTAGTCATATGTATTTTACTTTAAGACAATTTTTGGCTTTATAACTATATAAAATATTTGGAAAGCATAACCTATGCACAATGAGGTAGGTAGTAATTTTTTTCATAAATTAGTATTTGTATTCTTATTACATACGAGTTGTACGCCCATGATACGTTATAGTGCTTGTAATGTAAGAATCAGCAATCAAAATTGATGACAGCTGGTCATTATGTGGATTTCAAGGTCTTCACATATATAATGAGTGCAATACCACCCTTATTTTTTTTTTAATCCAAACATTTATTAGTTTTAGTAACTCAAAAACTATTCCACATAAACCTGTCAAATTTGGCACATATTATTGAGACTTGCGAAATACATAATATGTGGTCCAAATTTCATGAACACACCTCAAACGGTTATTTACATATTAACGTCCAAAAATCGTCATGTATACTAAGGAAAAAGTCTAAAAACTGAAAATTATTGATAAATTAGTGAAAGTAGTGAATTTATGGGTCCACTGTATAGAGTACTTTTACAAATAACAAGAAGTATATTCATTAATTATAAATATTAATAATTTCTAGACAAAAAGTAACGATATCTCATCAAAAACATAAATGTGACATGAGAGCCAAGTTTAAAAAAAAGAATTAAGATCTAAATGGGTGCCAAGTTCTGTGTAGAAAAGCCTAAAATTTTAGTCACAAGAACATGTAATTCAAGCGTTACATTTGACTTGGCTAGTTAGGGTTCCGTAGCCAAATGGCAAAAAACGGAACCCTTATAAATTCGTCATGTCTGTCTGTCTGTCTGTCTGTCTGTCTGTCCGTCCGTATGTCACAGCCACTTTTCTCCGAAACTATAAAAACTATACTGTTGAAACTTGGTCAGTAGATGTATACCATAAACCGCGTTAAAATTTTCACACACAAATTGAAAAAAAAAAACAATAAATTTTGGGGGTTCCCCATACATAGAACTGAAACTCAAAAATTTTTTTTTCATCAAACCCATACGTGTGGGGTATCTACAGATAGGTCTTCAAAAATGATATTGAGGTTTCTAATATCATTTTTTTCTAAATTGAATATTTTGCGCGAGAGACACTCCCAAAGTGGTAAAATGTGTGTCCCCCCCCCCCCCTGTAACTTCTAAAATAAGAGAATGATAAAACTAAAAAAAATATATGATGTACATTACCGTGCAAACTTCCAACGAAAATTGATTTGAACGAGATCTAGTGAATAGTTTTTTTTAATACGTCATAAATCGTAAACCGCAAAAAACATTGATCAAAGTTACAATGAAGTACAAGAAATTTTATATTATGTTCCTTGCTGCTACGGAACCCTTCATGGGCGAGTCCGACTCGCACTTGGCCGCTTTTTTTCATTAGTTAGCAACCAACAAACCAAATTTTAGAAAAGTAACATATGTAGGTATTACATCAACCTAACAGACTGGTAATAAAATTATACAAATATAAAATAGCCTAGGTAGGTACGTGAAAACTAACCAAGTTAAATGTAGAGCTTGAATTACATGTTCTTGTGACTAAAATTTTAGGCTTTTCTACACAGAACTTGGCACCCATTTAGATCTCAATTCTTTTTTTTAACATGACTCTCATTTCACATTTATGTCTTTGATGAGATATTTTTAAGCATAACAATGTATGTGAATATAATTTTTATTTACTAACATGAATAATGTTATCAACGTTTATTTACTTACTTCGACATGTTGAAGTCATCTGCGAATCATAAACGTTTGAGCGTTAAAGGAAATCCCAGGAAGATAACTATTATTATTGTAATTGTTTTTTATGGAAAAAGCCGCCAAACGAGCTGACGATTCACCTGATGGTAAGTGGCTATCGTCGCCCATGGACATTAGCAACACCAACGGCATCACTGATGCGTTGCCGGCCAAGAAAGAGAGAAGAAAAAGAAAGAAAGAACTGGCTCTCAAGCCCCCAGCCGAAATACGACGAGTCGTTTGGCGGCTGACACATGCTCATGGGTGGTATCTATCTAGGCGAACCCCATGGAGAAATAATAATAGTAATAATGGCATTAATTAACAATTAAAATCAATATAATCCCTCGAGGGGCCCTACCACCAGCAGGCCGGATTTAGTCACCTTTTACGACACTCATCTGGCGTGGGATTGGGGTTAGCATTTTAAGCCGCCCGAATACGGCTAAAATAGTAATTGTAATAGCATAAGTCTTTTTTATTGTTGTATTTAAATTGTAAATTAATCTTAATCAATAAAGGTTTATGCCCTGATTGACGTTAGATAACATAACGTAAGAAAACCTTGTATATTTGAAACATTTAATAATAAAATTATTTTCAGTAGAGAAAGACAACACTAAATGTTAGACTAGCTAAGATAGAAAATTGGAATATATGACCTTAAGTCGATAGAAAAGAGAAAGGTATAGTAGGGCGTGGCAACGCCGTGATTGGCGATATTGTAAGTGGGCTCACTACCGACGCCACGAGTTAAGGCCCATCATTTTTTATATAAGAGAGCGATTTTACTTTGTAAATTGTATCCTGACCGACCGATGACCCATTACCACCCTTCACCATTGTTGAGATGCGTGAAACACTCAAATCTATGTACCCCAAAAAGGCGCCGGGCCCAGACTGTATCACCAATAAGGTAGTGCAGCGCCTCCCCCTGTTTCTGCTAGGCTTACTCCTAGCCATCTTCAATGTCCTCCTGTCCACCTGCTCATTTCCAGACGATCATTAATCGATTATTAATATTGCACAATATTCCACGTTTCGAAGGCAGCAGAAGTAGCAGGACTGATGTCAGCAATCGTTGGCGTGTTTTAGCGCTAGTCACTTAGTTTAATTACTTCCCGATGTTCGTTTTCCAATGAACGAAATTATTTAAATTTATTCATATGTTTATGTCGGTGTTAATGGATTTTTTCGTAAGTAATATCGCAAATTAAGTAAGCGTTGCTCTATTTGTAGCCTATTGTCTCTGAAAAGGCATGCAGGTAACTACGTGTGTACGACGATAACGTATCTCTTGTCGTTTAATGTGAAACGTATGTGGGTATTTCTTGTATTTTATTATTAAAGTGGGTTCTTATCTTTCAACGCTATTTAATGTTAGCAGGGAATTGCGGGAACGTATCTTTGTGGCGGAGCCAATTGCAGGTTTAAATATCGGCTTTGGTCAATGTTAATCTGACGTGTATTTCACTATGTAACGTAGTCGAACGAATTTGTTCCACTGCAGTAGGTAAAAGAAAATTTGGAAAATGATAAAAAAGATCGTAGTAGTAATTTTAAACATCATTATTACGTTTTATTGGTTTCGTTTATAATATGTATGACTGAGATTGTATTGTCAATAATGAATCTTCATAAATATTGAGTAGGTACTTAGGATTTCCTGTTCACATTTATTACAATATTTCTTAAATGTTTAAATGAATCTAGCAGGCAATTATGCCCTCACACAATTTATAAAGCTTCTTCATCGAAGCGGATGATGATTTCATAACATTCGCTTATATTTAACTGCATAGCACTACTCCGGATTCACATTACACTTTCAGCGCTTAAAGATTTAGTTGTAGTATCGTCAGTTTAGATTTCTAAAGAAAAATCAATAAGAGTGTCAAGTACAAGTGACTGATAACTATAATTTTGGTAGACGAACAAAAATATCATTGCTCATAGAGCTATCTATAGGTTATGTTAGGTACGCGTAACGCCAAACTTTTAGTAGAGCTGGTAATCAAATAAGAAAAACAGTATTTTAATAGAGTCCACGCTACGTTAGAAAGAGCCCTTCGGCTATATGACCCAAAGCCCCCGAAGGGAGCTAAAAGCCGCTGGATTCAATGCCATCTATATCTTTAATGTTTTCACGTAATAAGATATACAAACAGTAATGTTCAAAACATACTTCTCTATCGATAAAGCCTAGACCTAGATTAAATAAAAAAAATATGAATTATTACTAACTTCTTATATGTATTACCCAAATAAGTTAATACTTGTCAACATTCCCACCCATCTATAATTTGTAAGTGATGATACTGATAATGAAGTTCAGAATATTTTTATTTTGGAAAGTTAGGTTTTCCAATGGATTGACATTCCGTGAGCTTGTGAGCGTGACCACTAGTTCATGGGTCTTCATCTCCCCTTTAATAATGAATATACATACCTAAGGATTAACGATGCGGAATATGATTCACAATAGTTAGTCATGTCATGTTGTTTCCGAGAAAATCCCATATCGTGAACTTGCGGGAAAACAAGATTTTTTTATTCCTTCTAATTACTGATTTCATTTAACTACAACATATTATTAAAAACAGTTGGTTATTTAATGACTTCAGTAGTAACTTGTTGTAAATAGCGTGAATTTCTGTGTTCTACTCTTTTGTAAGTTTCATCCTAACTTATTCACGGTTCACGGTGATTATTATGTTTTCTGTTTAGCACCGCTAAGGCACTACGTTTTATGTATATTCGCATCGACCAGATGTTTACGTTAGACTGGATAACATTATAAAATACATTGCGGTGGGAATCTGGACTCTCGTGTTCTAAATATTACTCACCAGTCCGCTATTCAACCTAGAGCCCCTTTTCTTCATCGCACCTGCCGTTGTGACAATTGATTTTCGCTCTCCTTCCTGCCACAAACCTCAGGATTATGAAATGTATTTCCATTCGAGACTTCTCCAGCGCACTATGCTATGGAGTGGTTCGTTAAAAGCACAGGATAAAGGATCTTTAAAGGCTTGCAACAAACTTTGATATCCATTGTATTGCACGTATCGCCGTATAAGTCCTCGGTGACCACTTACCACCAAATAAACGGTATGAACATTTTTAGGGAAGAAAAATTGGAACCCTTATAGTTTCGTCATGTCCATCCGTGCATCATAAAACTAACTTAAGTTAGCATAAGTAGTTCTGTTAATGATTAGTAGTTGATAACCTAACTTCTTCGGCTCCCTACATTGCGCGTGGCCTAACACGCGCTTGCCCGTTATCTGATGTAAGAATATCAGGAGCGACGTGGTGTGTAGCATTATCTCAGCCATATGTTGCCGTATTGGGGCGGCTTAGAATACTAACCCCAATCCCACGCCGGATGGGTGTCGTAAGAGGCGACTAAATCCGGTCCGCTAGTGGTAGGGCCCCTCGAGGGATTATGTTGGTAATATTGATTTTAATTGTTAATTAATACCATTATTACTATTATTATTTCTCCATGGGGTTCGCCTGGACAGCTACCACACTTAAGCATGTGTCAGCCGCCAAACGAATCGTAGTTTTCCTGGCTGGCAACGCATTAGTGATGCCTTTGCTGTTGCTGATGTCCATGGGCGACGATAGCCACTTACCATCAGGTGGATCGTCAGCTCGTTTGCCGGCTATTTCCATAATAAAATGTACTCCGGTATGAATTATCTCTTATCATTGTGTGTAATAGTAATAAAATAACCCGTACGTAATGAAGTGTTATTCGTTTAGTACCTAATTTCCTGCCTTAATCATAAGTAGGTACTTGCTCAACAATGATTTCTATGCGCTACGCACGTGATAATGTGTGTATGACTGTGTTGTGAGAACTATAAGTTTATAATGTTGTATGTAACAAGAATGATCTATCGAAAATAAGTACCCTATTTCCTGTTTCAGAACATGGTCTACCCAATGATCTTATATTTAAAGTAGATACGTTATGCCCTTACAAATCACCGAAAAATTTGTTCCGAAACATACACACGTTTATCATTTGTTTCCCTACACCAATCAACATCTGACATACGTACGACTGAGCTCAACTATGCTAATTAGCCCAGTTTTGGCGTGCCACTTTTGGTGCGCGTATAACCTATCTACTCTTTTAATATAGATCATTGGCTCTACCTGTGTGCTAAGTTTCATGAAAATCCGTTCAGTAGTTTTTGCGTGAAAGAGCGATAAACACTTTTATAATATTAGTAGGAACATTATTTATATACGGATGACATGCTTTGAATATATTGTTGAGTGGATGGTTTTATCTATTGACTTATTACAATATCCCTTGAATAATAGCTCAAAAGGAGGAAATGCGCATTGCACTGAAAGTAACTGCATATCTTGAATAACTATAATTTTATCGTTCCATCCTAACATTCTCTACAAACTATTATTAACCTGGAAAATCATACCAAAGGAATATTTTATGTTATAGATACTTACACTTTAACTACACACATTGTCACTTATTTATAACTTATCGATTTGAAGTCCCATTGAGATAACAAATAAGCTAGTAGTGATTTTCTTTGCTCAGTCGGGTGCTTTATATTTAACGATATACATATCTATATAACTATACATATTATATATTATAACATATTATATGTACATTTAGTACATATAATAATTATGTTATAGTATCTAGCTTCAATAGCTATAACAACTACGATCAACGCCTCAAAGAAACAACGGTTTCAATAAATGGGGCTTTATAAAGTCTTACTACTTTACTTGTGAAATTAGGGTCGAAACAATTATTATTTTAGAAGGCGAGCGATAGATAAAATACTCTTAGATTACAAACGGCAATTATTATAACAATCGTGACGACGTACCTACATCGACGTTAATGCTTTTCAAACGATCGTCAAGCAAGCCTCTCAGTGTCTATTCATACGTGCGACAGGACACGACATAATGACGCTCGTGTGATTGAAACTACATTATTTACTTTCATACAAATTTATGTCCATCAAAGTCTTTACACGACATTTTGTCTTATTTCTATCGTTCTTGTAAATAAACCTTTATTGCTTTAGACGGACCTTGTTTGGCCTCAATAACGGGTTTGACAATAAATGGGAAAGAATGATAAATCTCTATTTCACAAAGTGTTATTTGTTCGGATGCATCAATCACAATTGGAAACTGAAGAGAAAATGATATTTTGCATTGAAAGGCTGTAGATATTTTTAGAAAGTTTGAAACGTGAAAATGATCAAATTAGTAAGATATTTATTTTGAGAATATAACAAGTATAACATCATATAACATTTTGAAAATTCAACATTGTGGTCCAAAAGGTACATAACCCTGGGACCTGCAACAGAAGTGACCTGGTAATAAGAGTAAAGTTTAATTACAAACATTGATGACAAATCAATAAATACAATGTTTGTAATCCCCTCAGTAAATTTTTTTACACTCCTCTAGAGTACGTAAGACTTCTCGTAGAATTAGAGTAGATCAATGAAATCAAGTGATTGGAGGAAATAATTCGCGTGGACGATATGTGCAAAATACGTTTATAGAATACGCAACTATTCTCGAATTGTAAGTCAAGGCCCTCGCTCCATGATGTCATCGTGTCATGACTGCTTCGGCTGTGCCATTAATATTATTCGCCGGTAGCTATGAAATTACTAACGCTGAGTGACATGGTTTTTACTTCCCGCTTAGAATATAGTATTAAGAAATTCTAGATGTCTAGATTTTAGCCTTAACGAGGTGATTATGACACGCAACGTGTTCATGGCATTCATTGTATGATAAACAAACTGCTTTTAATAGAAAATAGTCTTAAGCAAAAATATTATTTAATCACCTTTATTTAAAGAAACTAACCTTTGGTTATGATGTGGTTATGATAAGGCAAGGCCCCCGCTCAAAAAGTTCTACACTTTTTACATCTCTCGTATGTATTGGTATATTTATAGAACGAAGAGATACAAAAAAAAAACAATAAATAAATCATTGAGTCCATATCCGGTGTGGACACATATTGGTCTACTGAGTTTTCGGTAAGAAGTCTGAGGAGTTTTTCGCCTAATGGAACAAAATTCTCTGAACTGAAACTGATTTCCTCTACCCACCGCTCTCATTTAGCCAGATACTAGGTAAGCCCATCGAAAATAGTAAAACAAATAGGCACTTACTTTGTTTACGAGATCATCACTTGTGGGAAACAAAACAACTCGTTTCATTCAAATATTCGATATACACATTATTAACAGACTTCAAAAAAGGAGGAGGTATTAAAGTAGACTGTATTTTTTTATGTTTGTTACCTCAGAACTTTCGAGTGGGTGAACTGATTTTAATGATTCTTTTTCTAGTCGAAAGCTGGTGCTTATCATGTGGCCCCACTTTTTGAGCGAGATCTGACACATGGTTTTTGAGTTATTTTGAAGTCTGTTATTTTTTGTTAGTAAAATTTAGATTATTTTATAATAATTAATTATCTACTACTGTTTACTTATCACGTTTTAATTCATAATCCATCCAACTGCCTTATAATAATTGTAATGCTGATTAATCATTGAATGACTGACAGGTAAATCACTCCACTGACAATCTAACTCACATTGTGTAAGCCGCACTAATGATTATAAACATTAGCATAATACTGATAAAGAAGAATACAAGTCATTTACCTAATAACTGAACATGGAATTGAAAAGAAACCTGTTATGCGTATGAATTTATACATGTTATGTGTAACAAGAAACCAACCATCCTATCATCAAAAAAATGTATTGTATGAACCTCAATCGAATAATTCAATCAAGTGAGAGACAATAATATCAAAATAAAAATATATATAATTAACACAATCATATATATAACTATAATAAAGTTGATTAACCATGATATACATACTTATCATTAATGATCTCATTGCGAATGAGTTGGAGTGTGATTTGAGATTATATAGAATACGGCGATAATCCATAGATTATAATGATAGCCGTCATCTATGAAATTATAGCAAACAGATTAACAACTAATCTGGCATCAGAACTTACTTTGCTTTGTTTTTACTCTCCTACACACCAACGTTATAACGTTTCCAACCAACGTAATAATTCAGCTTTTTGAGACGAATTTTATTATCTAACAGTACAGATGAAAGGGATTATTGGGAAAAGAAGAATCATCTAAGTGATGTTATTTCTACAATGGCTACTTAAAGCAAAGTAGTTGTACTATATTTTAATGTAGAGTCCCTACTTCGTTAATTCAAAATGTCAACAAAGTTCACAGTTAGAGCGGTTTGGTATTATATCCGATTCGTTTCCTTGTAAATACGCATATAGAAAACGGAATCGGCCCATGAAAATACGGACTGAATCGTTGAACAGTAGTTCAAAAATAATATAAAACCAACACAGTTTCGCACAAAAATATGGTAGAAAAGTGACTGTTGTGGACGCCGTATGCCTATATGCCCTTATATGCCATATGTGCTATTCCTTTCTAGTCCATAACCGAATGGCATCCCGGCTTCGATCACTAATAAAAGAAGTTATTAGTGATCGAAGCCTCCCTGACTCAATTCGGACCGTCCATTGAACATGATCCTATTGTTCATTGTTTTAATTTTGACGTCACCTGACGGGTACGGCTTTTACTGCCATAGTCTGAAAGCTTATTGCTATCGACAGTCGATTCCACACCAATGAGTGTGAGGAGCTAATACTTATACTGGATCGAACCCAACCAGGTGAGATCACAGTCGGCAATGCAAGCCATTCAGGTGAATTCGCAATAAAATGCGCCTCAAATTAATTTAATCTCATGTCATAATAAAATTGTCTCACAGATGCAGATTTCTTCTCACTTTGATAGGGTTTAATACCGTAGTCCACACTGGCCTTGAGTGGATAGTGACTCTACATAACTTTGAGAACTTATGTAAGCAGGTTTCTTTACAATGTTTTCTTTACCGCTGAAGTGATAACTGATATGAACATAAGTTATAAAAAAACTGGGCAAGTGCGTGTCAGGCCACGCGCAATGTAGGGTTTCGAAGTAGTAAGTTTATCGACTATTACTTATTAACTACTCATGCTAACATAGCCGTGATAGTTTTCCTTGTATCGTATATTCATCATATAACCTATTTTTGAGATTTTTTTCACTTGTTCAACTCCAACCGTTTAGTCGGCAAGTGTCCCCAACACTTGACTCTAACCAAAATTAGCACTTTAAAGCCAAATATTTCGCAAACGCACCCGTAATTCCAAAAATGGTCTAAGAAGACCCATAATATTTTTGGAAGACCTTTTCAACTATACTCCACACTATAGGGTACGCGACGAATAAAAAATTCATCCTCAAGTTACCTGTAGAAGAGGTACCCTGAAAAAAATGTTTTTCAATATTTTATTAAACGACTCTGGAGTTTTAATAAATATCTATGTATATCCATGCAACATTACAGCTTTCTAGCACTAATGGTCTCGGCGCTTTGCTTCGAACAGACCGATGGACATGACGAAACTATGTATAAGGGTTCCGATTTTTATTCGGAACCCTAAAAATGGAGATTCTTGCAGAAGATCAAGCCACGCCCCCGTGCGCATCATCGACATTAAAAACATTAAGTTATTAATGCTATAGGTACACTATATTCATTAGTACGTAATATAAAAATTAATAAAACTATGACGATACAAAAAATATACTCTTTGTAACATTTAAATACTTGAAGTCGATATGAATACTTAATAGAAAGTCGCCACGATAAACAACTCACTTGCAATTGTGGGTTAAACGTAGGTCAAGGAAAAAAATATTCATACAAATGTTCGTATTATCGTAGTCGTACAATAGTCAAATGAGGCATTCTGTGGAACGACAATTATAACATAACGTATTATTTTATTCTTTACTTGTACTGGTTTAAAATTTAATAACCCAAATCAACCCTATTTAATTCTCATAACCTCCTGGTAGAGTCCCATGGTAGAGTTCGACTTTCAGCAATTGTAAGATGGAGTGGAGCTTATAGCTTGTAGATTTCTGGAAGAGATAAATGTTTATGTTTATGACAAGACTCTTTTTATGGTATGGCTACAGGTAAGGTGAGGATGAATTTTTTATTCGTCGTGTACCCTATAGTGTGGGGTATCGTTGAAAAGGTCTTCCAAAAATATTATGGATCTCCTAAGACCATTTTTGGAATTAGGGGTCCGTTTGCGAAATATATGGCTTTAAAGTGCTAATTTTGATTAGAGTCAAGTGTCTACCCCCCCACTGGCTAAACGGTTGGAGTTGGGTAAGTGAAAAAATTCTCAAAAATAGGTTATATTATGATGAATTTACAAGAAAAACTATCACGGCTATGTTAGCATATGTAGTTAATGAATAGTTGATAAACTTACTACTTCTGAATCGAACCCTGAGATTTGTTTAACACGTTTATTAACACGCATTTGTTTTATATACTGTATGGTCCACAGACCTATATACCTAGAGTAGATGGGGCAAGTTCATACATTTCACGTGGGACAACTAGGATTTGAAATCCTAATTAGGCGCCGTGTCATTTAGTCGGCCTTTCATTGCTATTGGCAACAGATGTCAACTGAAATAACGAAAAATGCCTGATTTTAATGTTATGAACTGTAGAAAATCTACAAATATAGTAAGGAAAGATAAATAAAACATTTTCATTCATCGCTAAGTAATTTCGTTATAAAATTGTGTTCCTATCTATTTAAAATAAATTAATTTAATGTTTCTTGTGCTTTTACCATGTTTTACAATGACGAGCAATTACTGAGTATGCACTACATACTACACAATACATTGCTCATTTTGGTCACAAAATTGTAGGGCTTCTTTGTTGGAACACGCAATGAAAGTACAACAATCGTTACTATCAATCGTTGCTAAGCAACGCTTTACTTCGTAGTACTGTCAATATTGTCGTTTTTCGGTCAAATATAGTTTATAGTGTTTTTCATTTGCCCAATCTTGTCTCGATTCTAATCGATTTTGAGAACCGACGAATAATTATATTCTCATAGATATAATATTTATAACAAAAAAAATATTCCAAAGGTAAGTGTAATTTTTTTATAGTTTCGTCATGTCTGTTCGCCCGTCCGTCCGTCCACTCGCAACATAGTGCTGAGAACCTAAGAGCTAGAAAGGTGTAATTTGGCATGGATGTACATATTTATTAAAACTACAAAGTCGTAGAATAAAAATTGATCTGTTTGTTTATATTTTTGAAACGTGTTTATAATTTTAATATTAATAATAATTTAATATTCAAATTCAAAATCATTTATTCATATAGGTATCATTGATACACTTATGCACGTCATTTTTTTTAATCAACCAGCTTTTCGCAAAGGTGCTTTGTCATGGAGGACAAGAAAAACCGTAAAGAAACTCCTCAGTACATCTTTTAAAAATAAAAATACATTGGTATATTTATTACAAAAAATATCACTAGCTTGTACGGAACTGGTTGCAGAGCTGGTCATTTCCATACGTCTTTGTCATTTAAGTACTCATCTACAGTATAGTAATCTTTGCCTAAAAGTTGAATTTCTACATGTTTCTTAAACAATTCCACTGGCAAATCAGGTATTAACTTCGGGATTTTATTATAGAACTATACACCAAGCCGCATAAAAATCGCTGCACTTTAGGAAGACGGTAAAACGGCGTAACTAATTGGTGCATTACCCCAATGATATATGAAAACATTAACAAAATAAAATTATTTATTTGGTTTTATTCAGCACTATCCTATACAATAACAACCAACCAGACTGATTATAATCCGTTATCGATATCGAGAATCGGTAAGAAATCGGTTTCGTATCGATATTGCTAGGATGAGGTATATCAATCACTAAAATATTCTTGTGACAAAGCACTGTGTCAAAAAAGTGACACGCTTGGTTTTCATACAATTCGAGCTACATGCGCAGTCTACTCTAGTATATATGTCTGTGATATGGTCACAGAATATATAATAGTACATGTGATCATTTGTTGTTATATCTAATACCTTAGCATTGAATGAATCGTGATTGTCTTGATGTATATTATTGAATAACTTGTAGCCCAGCTGGTAGAGCTAAAGGCTTCCTGGCAAGCTAACCGGGTTTAGTTTTCAGTCGGAGCAGACATTTAAAATTTAAATGTGACAGCTAGATGTTTGTTCCGGGGTGATTATAATATTTCACTTTAGTGTGTCCAATACAGTGTCCAATGACCATGCAACGCGCAACACAATCCATCTTATTGCAGGGAATGTACAGGACAATTTTCTTGTACTTTATTGAAAAGTGTAAAACTATTTCATCTTATACTTTTTCATGTAACACTAATCGTCTTTACTGTAATGTGTTGAAGCTAGTTGTCCACTTCATGCAATTTCAGATTTTACTATTGGTTTTGGACACATGTCTATGAATAGGTCTTATCAACCGTGTTACAATGGCAATATAAAGCAGCGCATCTCAATTACTTCAATCAAGACTAATTGTCTTATTAGAGTCATTGCTTGACGGTCGTTCAGTGATAAAATTGTAGCTTCTTATAGACTGTATTCCTATGATATTTGATGAATGATGAAAATAATAATCAAATGTACTTACGCTACTGTTAAATATATGCATTGGGTCCAACCTATATAATGGTTAATGGGTGCCATAAAGATATGTGTGCACAAGATGAAAGACACTAATTTCATATATGGTCTTAAATTCCAACTTAATTCATGTATCGCATAATTATGTGAATAAATTAGACTACCTAAACCTCTAATAATTTTAACCTTAATGAAGCTTTTGAAGATATTTGTAGGTGATAGTCTGATAGTTCTATTATAAATATAGACCAACTTTACTTTTGATGACGCAAAAAGCGGCGGTGCGTCGTTTAAACAATTCCCCCAGGACTCAACCCGAGTGGTGGTCCCTGGAGAGAGAGAAATTGTGGTCAATATATGTACTTCTTAACTTCAACTCACTATACTAATAACGACTTGCCGCAAAACACTGACTTTGTGGAATTTACATAAACTCATAACTAAAACATTATGAAGTTATCTTCGAACAATCTAGGCATGTACTTGTGTTGCACTTACTCTAACTACTTACTAATGAACACATTATATATTATTGTGTGTGTTTATACCCTTTTACATATACACTACAATTGGCTATTGCTTGTTACAGGAAGGTGAAGTGCAAAGGTGGACCGCAGAATGCCGATCGCACCGCGCGGCCCTCCGCCCATATCGACACCGCCCTATCGCCTGCGATTCCGTAGGAGACCTCTCTTAATCCTCAAGTGTCCTTAAATAGTATAAAGTGTAACTTTTGTACGCCTCTTTTACTCCGACCTAATAAGTATAAGTACGTACGCACAGTTTTAGTGTTAAGTGTCGCGCGCGAGTGTGTGTATGTGTGTCGATGGTGCGTCCGACATGGGAAAGTCCTCGGCGAGAACACACGGCCAAGGTGAGTGAATTTTTAACTCCATACTGACCTCAATTATTTGACAATGATATAAATTCATTTAAACGATTTCAAACATGGCATTGCTGTTATTATTAGTTAACTAACACGGATAGTTACATAATCTGTTTATACCAATATTTCGACCCAATCCCATTAATCATCAGTCAGAATCATAGCTGGAGCTTGTTACAAACATTGTTAGAGTACAAATTCCAAATCTACAAATTCCATATTCTTATGGAATTATTATTTTATGCTGGTAAGCGTATAATGTCAAGTGTCTTCAAGGCAAGAGTGAATAGGCTTTTACTAAGCGTTTTAATGCGTTTTACCATCCATGACTACATCGCCACTTAACATCAGGTGGGATAGTAGGCAAACATTAACTTATAAGTTATAAAAAACTAAAAAGTATTAATACGAAACATACAAAAATAAATATAGAGCATATTTAAGCTAAAACAGTCACCGTGCCAACCATTTCGTGAATGTGATGAACAAATCTGTTAAGTCTAATTTCCCCCCTTTCTGATTGTCGAGTCAATTAGGCGCAACGCAAATGTTTGTAATTCCGTCACACACAGTTTAGCGTGGTTGTGCTTGTGTCGACATTACATTCGCTATGTACACCTTGCCTCATCGTAATGGTCTCTATGAAAATCTCTTAAATTAATAGCAACAAACCATAATTGTTCCACTGCTGGGCTCGGGGTCTCTCACAATGTGAGGGGTACAGGCCATAGTCTACCACGCTGGCTAAGTGCGGATTGGTAGACTTCACTCACCTTTGAGAACTTTATGGAGAACTCTCCGGTGTGCAGGTTTCCTTACGATGTTTTCCTTCACCAGAGCAAGTGATAATTAACTTCTAATACGCACATCTTATTTGAAAATTAGAGGTGCGTGCCAGGATTTGAACTCAGGCCAAGAGACCAACGTTCTAACCGCCGTTCAACCACTGCTATCATCTCAAATTAATAATAACAAATATAAATAATAGGCAGAAACACGTAGGTACGTCTGCACCAGTAATCCTAAGAATTGAACGGTAAAAATAAAGAAGCAGGTAATTGTGTAAACTTTTATGTCTGTCTCGTCTTAATTGGGAGAGGTAAGTGAAATAAAGTGACTAAAAAAGAAACTAGACAGAAGATAAGAACAGATAATGGCCCACTATTGAACACGAGTACGGCAGGACGGCTATTAGTTGAAACATATTGTTAGGTAATAACAGTCATTTGAAATATTGTTTACCTAAGAGATGTTTTTCGTGCTGAAGGTGTGTTTTGGGAGTTTGAAAAGCTCTTTTTATATTAGGTAAGATTTTAAGATCCCATTAACCTCAAACAAAATGTTTTCCCTTAAGTGCAGCGTATAATAGCAAATTATAAAAATCTATTAATCTGCAGGAAAAAACAACAAAGTCTTAATAAAGAGGTTTTATAAGTTTTATTTTTACCGCAGACTTCTAAAATTTTAACGAGGTGATTTATTTTATGTTAGCTTAGCTTAGACATCTTTTTTAATAAGGTGCTTTACGGTTAATCGCAAGGCCCTCTTGTCGCTACATCCCTAACGAAGCATGCTATTTGAATAACAACTAGATGCATAGACGTGCGGCCTTGCTATCAATATTCTGACTTACGAAACATAGTTATTTAAAAATAAAATTTTCGAGATTTTTATCTGTCAGTCTGAACTTTGAAGCGATAGCGATTGACTTTCGAAGTGTTTGTTAAAAAGAAACAACTTCGAACAAAATTTAATTTCATTTCCGAGTACCAACATCCGTCTGAAATTTAAATTTATATTTTGTGTTTCCCGGTCGTGAATGGTTAGGAAAAATATTAACCTTAGTTTTGGTTGCAAAGTTGCTATTGGTACGTTTATTGGTACATATCTGACTGGCAGTACGTCAATGACATGATTGTAACTGCAGCATTAACTACATTAGTGCAACTGTTGCAACTTTGCAAGCGTCCATCTGTGACCACCTAATAGTAACTTAAGGTTGTAAAAAAACCTTATATATCGACCATAGGGTTGATTTGATAGTCAGCTTTTAATATAATTAAGCCTAATTCTAAACCTCTATAAATATGTAGGATATTTTTGGCTATACTAGTATACCGAGGTAATTATTGTTTCGTGTATACTTTTCTTCAAATCATTCTGACGGATTCAGATGGCATACAAAATGTACAAGTTGCCGCATTAGCCACCTATGTATGTACGTAGTACTTATCATATACATACCTTGACAATGTTATTAAGATTTCAAAGTATTGGGTAATAAACATGTAATAAACGAAGAATTTCATTTCACATTGTAAATTCTTCAAGACATTATGTAAAGTGTATACAGTGTGAACAGAGAAAATAACTATATTAGTTATACTCGTATATCTTCTCACAGCATTTTCTTATAACCTATCCATCTGTTAATGTCGACAATCCACATATTTTTGTGTTAACTTACTTATCCTCCTTGACTTTGATAATATTAACTTCATAAGGTATGATGATTATGTAAAATGTAAAGATAGACAGGTTATGTAAATGTGTGAGAAAATGTGAAGGTTTTTTAAGACAGTTACTTGATATTTAAATATATTATGCATTAATGTTTTCATCGTGTGCATCACTTATTTAAAGTGTACATTTCTAAGGTCATTTTTACATGCAAATTGACATATTTCAGCGTCTCAAACCGAATCTTGAGATCGCAGAGATATTAATATCGGTTTAATTACTAATACGAGTCCAAGCGAACTATCTTATCTACTCACAATAAGTTGAAGTTGATATTATGGATTCGCTGTGTACTATGTGTGCTCATTAGTGATGGCGCTCAAAGGCTGTATTGATAATATTGATATTTCGCGATTTGTTTGCACGATGTTGGCTCGCTGTTGCTGCGGCATTACGGCTTGTAGGAGGGGGGCGCGTACATTACTTTATACTTATCTACCTTGGTCACAGTATTCGAAGTTTTAGTAGAGAATCAACAAAAAGGTTGTTACTATACCACTGTGGTGACCAAACTTATATATTGGTGACGTGATAATTTCTAGACCACTATACATGTAGGTACAGTGTACAATACCTCGTCCACAATATTTTCGAAAGGATCTGCTAACGATATAACATTTTTTAACTTAGTATAAATTAATGCTTGACTACAAATCGAACTGATGTTAAGTAGAGATGAAGTCTAAGATGGTATCTTATCTAAATTACCTTGTGATGTTAGTTTTAACAGATTGTTATAAGATGGCGTCTTTGAGAAATAATACATACTTACAAGATTACTATAAAGAAAGATCCTAAGAGCCATTGTTGGGCACTCCAACCAAAGAAGTACATGTATGTATAGCGATAGTATTATAGAACTTTTTTCCGCGCTTGAACCTAATAATGAAAAGTGATATGGAGTAGATAGGATACGTGGAACGCCGCTATCGTGATTTATGCTCATTACTGAATGATATTCTGGCAAAATGTCAAGAGACTGCCTTGGCTCTGTTGAACGTAGGCTTTTCTATACCAGTCTCATGAACTGACCCGGTAATGGATAAACGGTGACTGGTTTTTGTTGCTAATAATTTTAGTAGGGTTGTGCTATTTTGAAAAACTTAAATTAAGGTTTTAGCTAGGTATAGGGTGGGTATAAAAAAATGTACTGTAAAATGTCTCCAGCAATATTTTCCTAGAAAATATTAAATATTATTTAATAGTTACATTATGTTATGTTACATTTTTGTAAAGGTTTTCTTATTATTTCGTAGCAGGGGAGGTTGCTCTTGCGTGTAGTGTACCTAGGGTTGCCAGATGGTCGGGATTCGTCTGGATTGTCCCGACATTTTACATGATGTCCAAAGTCCCGACAAAATACAAGATGTCTCGACAATTCACTCGATTCAACAGAACGCGTTTGCCGCATGCGCTCTAGCCGTTTTTTTTTTCGTCGTCAGCTCGTTTTCCGGCTATTTCCAAAAAAAAAATTGTCCCGACATATCCTGACTTTTTGAAGATTTGTCCAAATATTTCAGTCTTGCCACCTGGCAACCCTAAGTGTACCTGTTCTGCTGAACAACGGACCAGACCAGACTATGAAGTTAGTTTAACCCAGTTTTATCTCTATGTATTTATGTATCATGGTAGGGCCATTTACCTGCCTGCATTTTAAAACTCATTTTGTAACCGAATTGGAATTTTTTACGTGTTTCGGTCACACAGTCGGAAAGCTAGGAAAAGCTTCTGTTCGAAGTTTCATTCATCACATTTGAAATGACTGGCGGACTTAAAAACAGACACTTCAATTGACATAGACAATTGTTAAATTCTGCATGTTATTTAATTTATTCGACGAGATATTACTGTCCAGCATGTTTGGTGAATTATTAATCTGGGAATATTTCAAATGTAGCCACCATGGACCATAAAGGCATGAAATTTATTTGGATTTTTTTTTTACAATAATCTTACTAAAAGTATATGAAGATGTTTGTTTTTCGTTCGTAGTACAGATTGAAATGGAACTTGGCACACAAACTGACCATGACCATAGGATACTTTTATCCCGGATACAAATTCCCTTGAGGGAGGATATGGACATTATGGACGTTTACAATAATAATAGGTTTGTGACTTAATTAGACATAACGTTTATATGGACTTTAGTCTTTAATGAAACTTGACAATTAGAGACAAGTTCCTTTGGGATTGATTTTCATCTACTTATTTAAGAAACCATTTCTTGCTTAAAAAGTTTTCCGATGGGAATATTTTCTCAGCTCTAGAAGTACATAGGTTAGGTTAGGTTAGGTTATTTTGTATTTTTATTAAAAATGAGAGAAGAAAAATCGAATTTAAGCCTTGTTCCTAATGTAGGATGAAAAATGAAATGTAAGTTGATTATAATCTAATTACGTACAATAAAAAATAAGTTTACTTGTTTATTTTATTGTCCTATTGACCATTGATTGATGAAGTATTGTTTTATTTCGATTCAGCCGCAATTCGTTTAGATGTTAATGCTGCCGCCAGAGAATTTTATATAAGAACTAAATGTAATCTATAAAGCCTAGTTTAAGAAATTAAAGTAATCAAGACCTCTTCCCACACGATTGTAAATAAAGAGATGGGAAGGCAACACCGAACACTGGCTGGCGGCTGGCGGAGATGCGCGCGCCGGTGAGATGGCGCTAGTGCGGCCGCGGCACGAGTATCGGCCGCGCGACGGAAGGAAGCGCGCGTGTGACTCGCGGCTCGCGACTCGCGCACGGCTCTCGTAGTGCGGACAGTGCGGATAGCCGGCGGGGTGGCCGCGCGCGGCGGCCTGCGGCATGGCGCGGCGGTAACGGCGCGGATGTGCGCGCGCTCGGAGGCCGTCGAGCTGGAGGTGCTGGGCGCGGAGGGCGAGGCCCGCGTGCCGCCGCGCCCGCTGCGCCTCTCCCTCCTCGAGCTGCTCGGCAAGCTGGTGCGCCGCGACCAGCCTCCTGCAACGCGCCGCCGCACCAAGCACAACCATCGCTTTCGGACCTTCGTCTCCTGCGGTCCGTATCATTCACCTCCGCCGATCGAAGCGTTGTCGATCCCGAGATATTTACTGACTATTCATTCGACAAGTTGTAGGTTACCGTTTGCGTCATTGTATGCCATCCGCGTGCGGTCGGAAACGGTACGATGCGTGACGACGCTACGTCGCAAATGTAATCGTAATTTAATTGTTACATTGCTATAGATATTGGTAGGTTGTATGTTTTTGATGCATCGAGGTTAAATCTCAGGAAGTTCCAGTTGTGATTATCGGATGTGGCAAACGTTAGAAACCAGATGGCACAATTGCCAAGGTCGAAGGCGGCGCGCCCCCGCACGGTCAACGGCCGGGGCGGCGGTGCTCCGCGCTTCGCATATGACCCCGCGTGCTCTTATTATTGATTTATCTTTTACTTGGCAAAATTATCCCTTACCTAGCTAATCTTTATTTCGTAGTACTTATTCTATTTACTATTACATAACTGTAGAGTCTTAGGTCTGGACTAGACATATTTTATCACACAAACATGAAATAATTGCAACGTTTCATTTAAAATTCATCTTCAAACTGTGATAGTCTCTTTTAAATCTTTCTTTAATAATAATATTTCGAAGTTTTTCAGCACGATAATAAACCAACATAAAAACGTGGTTGCATTAATGACATTGCAATAGATACTATTAAATTTAATTTTTCTTTATGTCAGACATGTTCAAATTAAAAGTAGAATGTTTTAAAATCTTTTGTTGTTCATCTTCTGCTATGAAGATTACATAAAATTTCCAGAAAGTGAAAAACCAGATTCCGTTCTGTTTTTAACTCAAATTTGGAATTAGGAATCATAATTGCATTTTCAATTTTAATATGTGCATTTATATACGTACGAACTTGAAGTCAATATTAAATGTCATTTTGAAACACTCGGTCAAGTAAGATTCGTAGAATGGTAGAATTTATACCAATAACAGTAGTAAGAGTACAATGATAAAATTTTCAGGGACCAATTAAATCTGTACAAGTATACTATCTGGACATAGGACATTAAATATTTTTTTAAATGTACGTATTACATGTAGGTTTCGTTTATCGATAGAGAAACTAAAATGTTTTGAGGCTTTGGTAACCAATTTGATTTCTCACGACTGGGTTTTCGTCGCTTTGTAGTAACTGATTACGACAGAAAAGTTACTTTTAGGAATTCGTCGTTTTACATAATTTTTAATAACTGCCTTTTCATGGCAATTTACTCGACTCTCAGTTTTGTTTTGGTCAATCTCCGATTGCTGCGGACGTTTCTCTGTTTGTATGCAGGACTGTATCAGAGTTTGTATATTCTTGTTCTATATCTAATGCGCCATCTTTACCATGAGCTCTAAGGTACACGTATTCTACACTAATCCGCTGGAGTGCTAGCATTCGTGGTTGGGTTGCTTTGTTATTGCTTGTTATGAGTTATTTTGCTTGCGTTGCCTTTTCCATATTTTAGGCGTATATACAACTTATTTTTTAGTTATGTGCTATAATCTTTTAGATTTTATTTATCTATACCAATACTGTGATTAGTTTAGATTTAATTGCCTCCACTGGTACATTATTATGTCGAATTGTGTCTAAATAAAACAAGAATCGATCGGTTTATATAACATCAATCGAATCAGGTCGAAACTGAAACATTCAGCTAAGAATAGCGCCACTACACATTGAAACCTCCTTTAGTGAAGTCGTTTTGTGTAAAAGAACAAAGATACGATTGATAGACGCGAGTGTTCTGGTACTGTCGAACTGAGGTTCCCCCCTCCCCTCTTCCACCGCCCGCCTTCATTCATTTGATGGATGGCTTCGGTTGTGTACGTGTTAAGAAAATATTTTTGTACATTGTTTTCCGAATGCTCGTCAACTTTCCGCCAATGCAAGCAAGAATGCATTATTTATATAACTTGCTTTTTTTTTTGTAATACATATTATGTATACCGTCATAACTTCGATACGGTTCATTAGGTCATAAACAATTTTATGGCTGCGTTATTCAATTTCAATGAAGGATTCGTGCGATGCTATTGTTCGTTCCAAAAACTGTACATAATATGTTACAGGACAGGCTCGTCGTAATTTTTCAATCTTCTGTAATTACTACACAGTATAGATCAATGTCTTTGTCTCAAGTTCATTGCGTCATTTTCAAAACAAGATGAAAATACCGTGCAGGTATTTTTAGTATCATTTATGGAGCTTTTGTCTTATTTGGCCATCCAATGGCTATAAATAAATATTACGATTAAGTTTGATAAGTCGTATTATGTCTACCTACGTAAATCTCAGAATTTTCCTTTCCGTCGCCTTCTTGTGCTAATCGAGCCGAGTCGCTAATGTAAAACAAACAATCCTGTATGTTTTGATTTTGGTCACGTTGTTAATTGTATACGATGTTATTACTTCCTACTGTTTTAGAGCTAACGTTGAACTTTTATCGTTCCTCAGTGCTCTGTCGCTTGAAACGATATTAGATTAAAACTCTTAAAAAATATTATTGTGCCATTGAAATTGTGGACTGAATTTTGGGTTCGTTTGTATGTTTAACAGCTATATACATCTTCAATTTCACTTTCAACGATGTTAAAAAAATATGCGAAGCGCAAAGCATTTTCAACTGAAAAAGTATAGAAATGATCTCGATGATAATACACAAACGTCAGTCGTCTTACGTTAGCCACCTATTAATACACGTAAATACAAACATTACCTATCTAGACACGCAGTAGCGTGTCAAGCCAATTTCAAGCTAACAGAACTGGCGAGCAGCACCGTGTGTAATATTACACGAACCATTTGGAGCCATTTTTGAAACCCTCATATAGCCAAGTCAAATGTAAAGCTTGAATTACATGTTCTTGTGACTAAAATTTTAGGTTTTTCTACACAGAATTTTGCACCCATTTAGGTCTCAATTCTTTTTTGAAATTCGCTCTCATTTCACATTTATATTTTTGATGAGATGTACATACGTTCTACTGCATAGCTTTCCGAATAAAGTACTGAACCGATTTTGATGAATGAACTATACGAAGTGTAAATATTTTATCGGTGTGTATGAAGTATATGTATACGGCTACGATCGGCTACGATACGCCGATCGTAGCCGATCGTGCCTCTCTCTCGCTTTTGCCGCTCTCTAGCTCGCGGAACGCTACATTTTTTCGTGCGTGCGCCCAGCGTTCATCGTTTTAATTGACGTTATCACGTCAAAAACATTTTTTGGACCATAATTTATGGGGCTTTGTTGTAGTAGTTTTTTTGGTATTATAGATTCACTTGGTGGACTTGATGTTCCTTTATTTCTGACGTTGTGAGTGTAAGCTCGAGTCTATTACGCCCCAACTCAGAGTCGCTAACGGTTACTTAAATCGCTCCTTAGTATAGCATTTGTATGGTGATTCTTTGATGTAGAATTTGATTTGTGATTTTTGTGATGTTGTTATTATCGAATTGAATTGATTAATTATAATTCCCTTTGAGTTGTTACTCATCCTTATCGTATTAATATATTTGCCCAAGGGAAACACCAATAATTGTGACTCACTCGAAATCTTGATATTCGTCTGAATAACCACTTTTATTAATGTGTATGAAGAGTAAGGCACTTGGTCGTTTGGTGCAATGCCCCACAAATAAATTTGGTGTTAGTTTTCCTTATCTTGTATCCGACCGTTTCCGACTTAATTGACCAATACCATAATGAATTTAGCTAATTTATAGTATAACAAGAAGAGTCTTTAAGATATTTAGGTTCCGTCACCGCGTTACCCTACCCGTGGTAGTCCCTAAAATGTTCAATAAGACAATGAAAGTGGCTACTAATTTTATCACAAGTTTTGCTAAAGTACCAACTCATCCCGCGGGATGAAATCTAGCGGGATGAGTTGACCAAAGACTCAACATTTCGTGATAAACCTATCATGTCAATAGAAAGTTTGATCATGTAGTTTTATCATGATATGACACGTACATACTCCTATCAAATTATGGTGGACTCTGCTTCCCCCACATAGTGAGAGGTAAGGAGTGTAAGGCCAAGGTAGTCCACCATACTGGCCAAGTGCAAGTTGGCGTTGACGTCATATGTCATATTTAACGTGTATGATTTTGCAGATTATATATCGCACGTGTCCAGCGTGCACCAGAGGTTACTGGCTGCAAGTACACATCGCACAGTGTTTTTTTTGCCCCAAAAAAGTGACATTCATTTTTAACTGCAGATTTCTACTCAATAGTTCATTACAAATGCTAGAGTAGAACTCCCACGTGTCAATTATTAAACTTTTTTTTTTAAAAATGTTTAAAGTTTTCAAAGGTCAAGCGATCAAAATACTAAAAATAATTCTTAAAAAAAAACTAAACATAATAGAGATTCGCTTGTATTGCAGGTTTATGAAGCAATTCTAGATGCATACTTTCCCGTTTTTATTTTATCAATAATGATAATAGAAGCCATAATAAAAAATGTTTTATCGAAATCAGTATTTATTTTTTTATAATTTTTCTATCTTGAAGTAGAACCTCTCACTGGTACAAATACATTCCTTATGCTAAGGTTTATCACCCACAAAAAAATTAATTTCAACTTGGGCCTAGGTTTCGAGAAAACGATTTTTAAAAGTTTTAGTTAGGGTTGTCACTTTTTTGACCTTAAGTTTTTATTATCTACAGTAAGCAGCTTTTTTATCTCAAACAATACTAACGATTAATATTAAATCATTATTAGGTGAAATTGTTAAACACAATGACTACTGTCTACATAATATGTATATTATACTGGTTGCAATCAGTTTCTACGGTTTTGAACTCAAATATCTCAGAAAGTATATCACTTACAACATTTTATCACTGAATACTTTTTAATCGTAATCATTTTGCCTATCGATTGACATATGTTTTATCAATGTCCGCCGAAACGAAGTTTTTTACTTTATATTTCTACGGTTTTGAACTCAAATATCTCAGAAAGTATGTCACTTACAACATTTTATCACTGAATACTTTTTAATCGTAATCATTTTGCCTATCGATTGACGTAGTTTTATCAATGTCCGCCGAAACGAAGTTTTTTTGCTTTATTTTTGTACGGTTTTGAACTCAAATATCTCAGAAAGCATATCACTTACGACATCTTATCACTGAATACTTTTTGATCGTAATCATTTAGTCTATCGATTGATACATGTTTTATCAATATCCACCGAAACAAAGTTTTTTTCTTTATTTTTCTACGGTTTTGAACTCAAATATCTCAGAAAGTATACCACTTACGACATTTCATCACTGAATACTTTTTGATTATAATCATTTATTCTATCGATTGACGCACGTTTCATCACTGGTCGCCAAATTGAGGTTTTTCAAAATGGTGGACTTGTAGGTATGCCAGGTTCCATACAAAAATGTTGGATCCCCTTTAAGGAATAGATTGATAGATTATTCAAGATTTGGATCAATAATGTTTTTTTATGGTTTTTGGTTTTTAAAAAGAATTACGTATTGAATTGATAACCTCCTTTTGAAGTCGGTTAAAAAGCTTGTCTTGAAAATATATATTCAATCCATCCATCATCAGCATTATGTTACGTTTAAATGTGAAATTACCATCGCTTTGAAAGGTGAATCGGATTCGACCTTTTTGTGACAACCCTAAATTTGGATTTTTGACCTCAGTACATTAAAATCGTTTTCTCGAAACCTAGGCCCAAGTAAAAGTCATTTTTTTGTGGGTGATAAACCTTAGTATAAGGAATGTATTTGTACCAGAGAGAGGTTCTACTTCGAGATAGAAAAATTATAAAAAAATAAATACTGATTTCTATAAAACATTTTTTATTGTGGCTTCTATTATCATTATTGATAAAATAAAAACGGGAAAGTATGCATCTAAAATTGCTTCATACACCTGCAATACAAGCGAAACTCTATTATGTTAAATTATTTTTTTATGAATTATTTTTAGTATTTTGACCTTTGGACCCTTGAAAACTTTAAACAATTTTTAAAAAAAAAAGTATACATAATTGACACGTGGGAGTTCTACTCTAGCATTTGTAATGAACTATTGAGTAGAAATCTGCAGTTAAAAATGAATGTCACTTTTTTGGGGCAAAAAAAACACTGTGCATCGCCCGGTGCATTAACACTAACAACATCGTTGTAACAATCACCGCCATTCCATTAACCAACAATTTGTAACGCATGAACTAAATTACGTGCAGCGTTTGGCAGCCAAGTACATGCTGCCGTCTGAATCGCTGATGAACAACAGTGTTCGTATCCAACAAAGTGTATAGGTTCTGGTATATTCTTTAGAACGTGTCAAAAATATTTACATCAAAATTCATAAACAAAGAGCTCAAAATAAAAGATTATCAAACTTCAAAGGCTGGTGCTCACAAACTTGTAAATTATACCTATTAACAGTGAAGTATGAAGTGAAAATTCGAGGAAATGTATTATGAAGGTTTATGAAAAATTAATTAACATACCAATTGGCTCATTTGGTAAACGAACTTTATACGGTATTTAAAGCGATTGTTCATGTCCTTATAATTGAATTTGTTACCTAAATCCTCAGCAACATATTTTACACAACTGTTCTCTGGGCGTGCCGAAATGTAGGGTTTTCTCCGCAGTAACGACGTTCGTCCGTCGAGGCCCGAAACATCCGGGAAAGTCAATACATCCCAAAATACATATAAAAGTTGATTATGTTAATTTCAAAAAGGCAAATCGTTATTACTATCCCTTTAAAATAGGATTTCAAACCTAGCTTTACTATATCCGTCAGATGGTTGGCGACGAGGTTAACGGGGACATAGGAATCTGTCTTACAATAACATAACCTGTCTAGTTGTCTTGAATTGAATTGTCTATCTTGATAACAATAAATATGGCCAACGAAAAAGGATGCGTGACGCTAAATTGTTGCTAATTCGGGGTATTATTTGTGTTGAGTTGTGACACAAACCGTAATGTTTATGAATGAATTGCCGAGGGTGTAATCCGGAGTAATTATTACACAAATAATTTTACACGGCGGTGCTAAATTTAGCGAATCGTTAACGATTACTTTATCACGGTTCTTGCTTACATCCGTTCAGTGCGATATTAGCTGGCTAGATGCGTAACGAGTCGAATATAAATATTATTTTGTCATGTCAATGATAAATTGTTGAGTGTTAAGCTTGAAATTAAGGTTTGGGAAGTTTTAGCACGGAATAAAGCAATATTGTTTAAGCGTTGAAATTATTCAAGAGAGCCATAAAACCGTAATCATATCGAATTTATAAGTATTTATTGTAGCTCCTTCCGAGGAGGCCTAAAGCATATTCCACTTGGTAACTCCGAAGCCCGGAAGCGTTCAAAAATATTTAGCCAGTAGAGCTCACCCATCCAACTACAGACCGCGCCCGCTGTTGCTAAAGACCACGTGCGACCCTCCGGTGCATATTCGGATGACCTAAACTAAATGAAAGCAGATGACCACGAGCGAATGTAACCATTTACCCTCCGGCGCAGTCATTCCGCCGCATTGGACTACAGATCATTGGCGTTGTAAGTTACATTGCGAACCTTGTAGCCTTCATTGCAATTTACTTTTTAGTCTTATGTATCATAAGTAATATAGGCGTATCAAAACAGTTACATCGATCAAAGTTACACTCATGACTCACACAGTCACCAGTGTATTAGACAATCAGTAGGTAGTGAGTATAGCTACAAAGGGGTTTATTTAAATTTGGATTAAATAAATTTGTTAATATGGAATTCAATGGTTTTATTAAATAACTGCGGAATAGGTTCATAAATAATGAAACTCAGAATCACTTAATTTGATGTGATTCGTAAAGAATGATTTTTGATAAAGACAAAGATTTATTAGTATTAACACAGCTCACGTAGCGTAGCTAAATTCAGGTGTTGGAAATTCAAAGAAAAAGACTCGATATAATCTAAGCAGCCTTAAAAAAGGGCAGTGCCCTTTCCAGAGACTAGTCCAATACACGGAGAGCTGGAGCTACTCTGCGAAAGTTATTAACCGTAATCCAGAGTAAAGATCGATCGGCGTCTCTGCGGCGCCGGCCGTCGCCGAGCGCCGACACTCCGCCCGTTGCCACTTCCACAACAATAAACACAGCAATACCCTCTACGATCTATTACTGTTTTAGCACGACCCACGAGCCACGAGCTAACCCGACGCGACCATGTGCACTATATGGAACAAAGCTCGTTCGATCAATCTTTTTGAACCAGTTTGCGAGCTAGCCGCAAGCAAGCAGTACCGCAAAATGGTTTGCAGTGTTGCGAAACATGAATTCGTCCGAGTGTATTATTTGTATTAGTTTAGAGGATAAAATATGATGCCGGTCTAGACGGCATTAGAACACATTTGCCATCGACTACGTCCGTTTTCCGTAATATGTAGGTAGTTTAATAATTTAATTTCAGCGCAAGAGGATGATGTCGTGCGGATGTAGAGATAGCAGAGTAACTAATTTCCTTATATCAGAGTAGCTAAGTATTATCACAGAATACATAACAGTACCTAAAGGATATTATTATCCAGTTTAGTAATGGAGCAGTTTTAAGTTACATCAGGGGGCTCTTTATAAACTTAATAAATTAATCCCGTTATCATTGGTTTCATTATTTATTGAACAAACATGTAAACGAAGTCCAAAAATTGCCTTTTATGATTTGCGTTAAAAAGCTATGTATCGGACGCGAAGTAGTTATTTTATAACTAATATATGTAATGGACAGTTACATATTTTTATAACGTTATACATACACTTTTATGGTCGAGTATAAGCTTATCATTTTAAAGTATTCTTGTCACTTAACACATGTAATAACGTTGATTTTTATCTAATCCCTTATCAATTTGCATGTATGTTAGGTAGGTGATGTGATGACGTTGATAGTAGACTACACTTCAAGACGTCGTTTACCTTACGCACTGGTTATACCTAATGAATCTGCAATTTTTATAGTTTTTTTCCGCAGTTATTTTCTTTTGTTAATGCGCTATTCCGAGTATCTACGGGTTGTTGTAAACTCGTACATCAGGTAG
The DNA here is from genome assembly GCA_951805285.1 of Thymelicus acteon. NCBI lineage: Eukaryota > Metazoa > Arthropoda > Insecta > Lepidoptera > Hesperiidae > Thymelicus > Thymelicus acteon. Next base: position 6,999,647 of record OX638229.1, on the reverse strand, counting down.
ATAACTACATAAGATATATATTTAAAAATCAATTTCAATTATAGAACGTACGTGTTTTTAACCTGCTTGTTGCTCACGCAGTATTGAACAACAAGTAAAATGTTAAGAATTTTCTGCATACCTTTTTAGGTATGAAAAAGTTAATCTCGGAATTCGAAAATCGACACAAAACAGTACACTTTGAAAGTATAAGAATCCAAAATTGAAAGAAATCGCAAAAGGATTACAAAACTTTGTTTTTCCTTAAGAAGCTTGAATATTTCCAGGAAAGTTTTCAGCTTCTCTGAAGGATCGATCACTGTTTCTCTTCACACCGTTCGCAATGTATTCATAAGTTCCATAACATACAACGGGTTCAACGTTAAACAGATTACTCATTTATCCTTGCTCAACTTGACGAGTCACGTGCCTTAAAGTAACACCATTTGATCATTAATTTGCTGCTAAGATACTCTGAATACTTATCATGCTTTCAATGGAGATTTGCATACGTTTAGTTACATTAATCATTGCTTCAGCCAGTTTTTTATACGTGTGTGTAGGAAGTTACGCTTACACTGATATATTTTTACACACACAATCGTGTTTTATCGCTTTTTGGCATGAAAAATACCCTAAAGAGTACTTACTATGAACAGACGTGGACATAGTATGTATAGCCTTTTTAGATAGAATACTTAATAGTAATGCTTAATCTATATATATTATAAAACAGTAACTCGATAATGTCTGTACATTGAAGATATTTAAGAAAATTTGATATCAGGGGACTCAATAGGAGCAATAGATTGCAAATCTGTCATTTTTAAAAATCTTGTCTGTCTGTATGTTTGACACCGCATCACGCCAAAACTACTGGATGAAACTGAATGCGGTTTTCACAATTGTATTGCTGGTGGTCTAACTTAAAATCTGGTGTACGTTTTATTGTGATACGTTGCTTAAAAGCCGAGATATCAACAAATAGGACTTTTTGATACGCCACATAACAGCAAGAAATTGTGAAAGTACCCGATAGAGGGATAAAAGAGACTGTTTAGTATCGGAAATATTCGTTATTTCTTAAAAAAATCAATGTGTACATGTTTTTTTTTAATTTATGATTTTGCAGTGAATTAGTTCTGCTAATCAACAACAGATGTCAGTTTAGGTAACTGAGTAGGTCTGAGAACAAGACCGTGAATAAATCTTTTATTGAAATTAATGTGTACCTATATATTTTAAAATATTTAAAATAAATAAACGCTTACACACTCATACCCCCACAGTAGGTTTTAATCTGTGTCGCAGGTGGGCATGGACGACACGTAACACATCACAATAACACCCATGACCCGAGTACAAATATTTATCTGTCACTTAAGTATCTGCCCCGGCCGGGAATCGAACCCGGGACCTCTTGCTTCGCAGACAGGGTCAACTACGCTACAAGGTCGTCAAACATTGAGGTTTTAAGTAAATTAGTTTCCCTACCCAATTAATAAGACATAACTAAGATAGATTTTGCTATCGGATTAATATAGGTTGACTGTATGATGATGTGGATCAGAGTTAGCGATAGTATTATGACACAATTTAGTAAATTTACCAAAAAATGTTTTTTTTTTGTAAATAAAGAAAAATCTTAAATTCCGAAAAAGTATTATAATTTATTTCCTTATCGTAATGTAGTAGTAGGAGATAATATTAAAAACACAAATCGTTTACATTTTTAATAATAAAAATGAGTAAGAAATTAAAATATTTGCGAATAATCATCTACTGCTGTCACCTAGATAGTGGTCAATTAGTTCCAAGCTGGCATAGGTAAATTTTATGACCGGACGTAAGTGCAATACAAATAACTAAAATACTTTTGAATTTGCGAATAGCCACGTATTAGAGCAGCCGAGCCACCTGATTGTAAATGGTCACCGTTTTCCATGGATGACTGAGTGCGTCGTCCGTGATCAGACTAAAGGCATCATCCATGCGTTGTCATCCAAGAAAGAAAAAAATATAAATTATGATTGATTGAATTTTCATTCTATCAAGTTTAGAGACAGTTGTTTATGATCTAGCAAAGCTTTTAATTAAGGTATATTGAGCTATATAAATAGTAGTAAAATAAACTAATAACACGCTGTCTAATCCACAAACTTCAAAGCAGTCAAAAACAATAAGTTTCTTTTAAAACGTTTTCCAGGTATAATACATACTTCTGGCATTTGGACCAGGTTCTTGGGCAAAAAGCTCGGCCTTACGTAGTTGGAAGTTACACTTAAAAACCCGGAGTTATTCAGGAATAAATTCAGGAGAATAGAGTCCTCCGGTTGAGAGGCGGGCCCTGATATTTCGTAGGGGATCCTTTCATTACCATAAATATAGCTGGTGTCGCGGTTGCGAAACCGCCTAGATGATCGGGGGCCTCTTCGGACTTCTGAATTCCCACAGAAACGTTTATCTCTCAGGCAGTCAAGGGAGGGACGAGACGTCCCTGAGCGACTCACATGGCCCGTGGTCGGCGCGATCAAACATTGACCGAAAAACTTAATAATATAGTACATCTCAGGTACCTGCTAAACCACCCGATTTGCGTGATCTGGTGAACAGAATGAGGACCGTCTTACAGACATTATTACTTGGTCAGATAAAAACAAAAAAACATAATCCTAACACACATTAAGTCAAAAAGATGGAAGAAGTAGGTAGTGCCAAGAAAACACTACGTAATTCAAATGGAAGAAGAATTCGATTAGGTTAGGTTTGGCTGTTTATAGTTACGTACAAAAAATTTTCGACATATATGAATAAATAAGAGCAGTCCAGTATTCCAGTACTTGGATTATTTTTTCCAATCCGATGTATCCGAGATATCCGATTTATGTAACTCATTTTCGCCAAAATGGAGCTCTGTTATTATTGCCTTTCCAGTGACGATACTTACATTACAAAACCAGTCCATCGTTGACCAATTCAGGTTCTGGTCGTGTATCTTAGAGACAGAATATTACTCCCAGAATGTTACTCTAGAATGGGTGGGAGTAACTAAACGTTTTTAAAAATATTTGTTGTTGGTAACGTTGACATTGCAAAACCAGTACAACGTTGACCTATTCAGGATCTGATGGTGTACGTATATAAAATCCCATATTTCTTAAATTTATATTTAGATATTTTTTTAGGTAGAAACTTGGCTCCCAGTTATTTCATATCCCGCATTAAAAAATAGGGCACATGTTCGTCGGGACTGGGTCGTTCGAGTTCGAGGCTCGGGGATGGATCTACTCCTTTAGAAAAAGGGGTATAATAATTTTGCATGGAAGTTGTGTTTACAGGTTAAAAATATTATTTTGACTCCTTTTATGTATGTGCTGCTACTTACTACATAGATTTATTGTATATTTTTTAGGGTATTGCTCTTCAAAAGAAAAAACATAACCCTTATAGGATCACTTCGTTGTCCGTCTGTCTGTCTGTCAACCCTATTATCTTAGTAATGTGTGGAGGCATAACTTCAAACAAACTTAAATAAGTTTAAGTTTTTGGTTAATTGATCGCTATGTCCATGTATGGGAATGACAGTTTTCCAGCGGCAAAGTTAAGTTTGTTGCTGAATGATTTAACATTCCTCTTATGTTCGGTGTCGTCGACTTTGCCTTCACTTGACCCAGGTGTCTTAAGTCTACTTTTGGCTTCAACCTATTAATGGCCCACTACTGGGCACGAGTCTCTCCTCTTGAGGAGGCCTAGAGCATATTCCACCACGCTGCTCCAGTGCGGATTGGTGTTAGTGGCCAACCCGAGTGTCATAAGTTTTCAAACCACCCGAGTGCCTCCGACATGGCTTAATGACTGTTATCCTATGATAACAACCGGGACCGACGGCTTTACGTGCCCTCCGAAGCACGGAAACGCTCAAGAAATTTTTGCCACTAGCGGTCACCTATCCAACTACCGACCGCGCCCGCTGTTGCTTAACTTTGTCGATCACATAGGATCGACGCAAGCCGCCGGGCTATGAGCGCTTCTACTACTTTTAGTAGAATTTATTCATCTATGCAGCCAGGTGATTTGGTTCTGTAAGTTTAGACAGAACCCTAGGTGCGCAACTCTAACTCGCGTTTGGCCGGGATCTTTTTTGATTACTAATTCTCAAGTCCACGCAGACGAAGTCGCGGGTAGAAGCTAGTAGTGATATAAAATGATAATAAAGATATCTCCATCTTACATCAACGAAAGTAGGCGGGTAATATCAAGTTGTCTTTACATGCAAAGTTAAAATAGCTATACCCCATGGCCCATAACCTACTTAAATAAAACAAAACGGTGTAAAATGCTTGTAGCGAAGTAGTGAAGCCAAATAACATTCAGGTCGTATTCACTCGCTTCACTTCATACGCAAAGTACCTATCTAATACAGAGTAGAGACAGATACGCACAGTGCATTAAAGGAATGCGTTCTAGGAATAATAGTTTTTACCTATACATAATAATTATAACGCACACACATTCACAAACAATCGTTCTACCGTTGGCTCTGTCGATGGAGATTCTACCTCATAGATGATATGCACACTCATAAAATATCCCAAGTGACTAACCCAAACAAATATATAACCGATAACAAATTACAAAGATACGAAGATCGTATTTTGTTGAATCGACCGTGATATTACCGACCAATTAATCTAGTCTGATTTAACAGGATCGTTGTTCTTGATATAAAAAATATATTATAGATTACGCAAGAAGATGTGGTATAGGGTGATCACGCTTATTTTATCATTGAATGCTCTTTCAAAATATGAACACTAGCAATAATATGTAGTAATTTATAAAACATTTCGCCTATATTATGATGATTAAAAATTATTTCCCCATCAATACCATCAAACTTTACGTTTCACTTTTATCTTCTGCCAGCATAACTTCCATCTGCGCAAGTGTACATGACACTCGCATTTGCAGTTGTAGTTGTAGTTGTTTAACTGTGGTTTGTTTGTTGTTGCAGAGAATGAACGGAGAATCAAAGCGAACAACAGGGAGTACAACGCGCAGTTCCGTTACGCCGTAAGTTTTGTCTTGTTCACTTATTGTTTGTCCTTCTCCGTCATTATAACAGACTGGTTTCGAACAAGGAAAACGATGAGCGACTGATAAGTAGGTGTTATTCCTGTATGTACCTATGCGACCTGTTGTAGAGCACGGGTCTCTTAGGAGATTTGGATATACACCCCGCCTCTCTTATATGGTTTGGTTGGTGAAGAGTTTATTCGCCAACCCAAATGTTGGAAGTGCATATTTAGCCGACTAAATATGACGACTTTTGGATTTATGTTTTAGCACTATTATATATTTAACTTTTCGCCTCTTTGGCACTTTAAGTAGTTTAGTGGAAATGTTTGTGTTGCCGATATTGGATTTCAAAATGGATATGAAAAAGTAGTTTGCAATCCCGAAAGCTTCAGAATCAGAAATCTATCTACTCGTATATAGACTTTCTGAGTCAACATCAAAAGGAAAAGATTATGAAAATTAAATAAGGTTAGGCCGAAAGGATAGCTTCTTTAGCCGTCACAAGCTCTTACAAAATAATTACGTTTCCATTACTTCCTCCATGGAAAGCATAATCCTTTTACCGCACCTACTAAACTTTTGCTTCAAAAAAGTGGCCGTACTTTTGTATTTCCTCATTTCGGAACAAGCTGCTGACAAGATTTATAAGTGAGGGCTCGTTATTGTAAGTAAAAATTATTTAGAGTGTAATGAATTGTTGGATCCAAATCCTCTGCTCATCGTCAGCTAATCATCATCATTAACGTCCATGACCGAATCATTGATCCACTCCTTCATTTTAATGTATGGAAATAATTATTTTCTTACCTGTATAAAAATCCTTTGCTTTGTTCACCTAACTTTGTAACAGAATCGCTCATGGTACCAAGTACTGATAGATGATTGATGAAGCAAATCCATGATTCATGGATTACGGAATTTTACTCGTTTTATTCAGACCTTTTGGTAATGAAAGATATAATGTAATTTACAAAATGTTGATTTCCTATAATCAGGCCTTCGACTAAGGTCGATTAACCAGGCTCTAATAATAAAAAAATAAATTTGGCAAACAATGCAGTTCATTGACACAAGACATTGTATTGTTTGACTTTGGATTGCATATTATGATCGAGTCGAGACCGTCTTGCTGTTTATTTCAGATTAAGTGCATCCTATTATTCAAAATACCCAGTTCAACACTACAGATGTTCTATATAACCACATTGTCTGATGAGCAAGTTAAATACGTCCGTGCAATATTAAACGGGGAATACACTAGACGGACATACCCACGGGCAAGTCTGCAGACAAGCCCGCCGGGCCTCGCTACTATAGGACTGTGCAATGTTTGCTAGTGTAGGGCCGTTGCAGTCAGTCTGGCAGACTTGTCTGTTGCTTGTCCGCGCGATCTCATTTTGTCTGCGGGGGCACAGACATGCCCGTACGTGAGTGGTCACCGCGGGCTGTCTGTTCACAGACCCGAGAGCGACAGCAACTAGGACAGACGTCCCTATCTGATTTTATTTATCGAACTGTGGAGTACATGCGTATAAAATGAGTTTTAATGAAAATGAAACAATCTGGGCAGAATTCCTAGCGGAATATAGAACATATCCATGTTTATGGAAAATAAAAAGCAAAGAATTAATGAACTCCAAATTACGAAATGCTGCCTACCAAAATTTAATAAATAGATGTAAAGAAATATACCTCGATGCTTATTTAGCTTACGTTAAGAAAATGAATAAAAAAATATAAAAAAAAAAAAAAAAAAAAAAACGTTGCTGCGTAAAAAAAACTAAAAAGAGAAAAATAAGCCCAGTAGTTTAGAATGTTGTTATAAGTCGGGACCCATTTTTCAACTAATCAAATCTTGTTTGTTTTTTCCAGCAGCCCTGTAAAATTTAAATGGGTCCTGACTGTAAATCCTTCTATGCTTTACTTGTTCAGTATTACTTTTAACAACATTCTAAACTACTACTTTTTTTTTTACACTTTTTAGTTAGGATTCATTGAATTCTTTATTAGACGAAGAAAATCGCAATGTTTTCATTTCATTAAGGGAGTTAATAAATTAGCGTGAATGGTTGTTTAAACAACTTTAAGTCGTTATAATATATCCTAATAGTCAAACAGTACATATTAATGCAGCACCAGCAATTATAGCGATTTTCCTTCGTTGCGTTGTCATTATATTGTGTACGCACAACACAACTAATCGTTAAGCCGCTCCAACACAAACTGATAAGTCTGTGTAGTGTATTGTGGCGACAGACATGCCCGGCCAGACTGCCCGCGGGCAAGTCCGCGTAGTGTATTCCCCGTTTTAGTCTGGTGACGTCATTCACACCTTTGCGATCTAAAAGCAAATTTTGTTTCAAGGCAAAAATAGTTAGGTTACGGCTATACTATTCCGATACCACACGTAGCACGTGTGTACACGTAGCACCAAGACTAGAAATAGTGACGTTTCCGTCAACGAACTTCAATTCCGTTTAGTCATCGTTAATGGTAATGATTTTTTGAAGCAGTCACCGAGTAGATTTGCGGAAAAATCATCGAAAACATTTCATCGAATTACATTTCATCGAACACATTTCATCGAATTACAATTACTCGAATCGACATTTCATCGAAATCACAATTAATCGAATGATCATTTCATCGAAAACACATTTAATCGAATTAACATTTCATCGAAAACAATTAATCGAATGTCATTTCATCGAATGACAGATCGTCGAATGATAATATATCGAATTACAATATATCGAATGACAATATATCGAATGATAATATATCGAATGACAATATATCGAATGACAATATATCGAATCACAATTGACCGAATCGAATGATATAATTTTCATATGATCATTAATAAATATTTTTTTACTATTTCAAACGTCACACATCCTTGAAAGGCAGCACTAAAACATAAGCAGCATGCAACATGCAACAAGCACAGTTTCTGTCACGGCTCCGGCGCTGCGGGGCTCCGGCGGTCCCACGCGAGCTTATCGTCGCAGATGCTTTTAATGCTCACCACCGCAGCTTCGGCTTGCTGGCCGGCTGCGCCGGCCAGCCTCAGCTGCTGCGGCGAGCATTACAACCACCTGCTCCTTAGCTCGCGGGCCGCCTCGCCCCTCCGCGCCTACGCGGGTTTACATTACACTCTAGGGGTAGGGCAAACAAGACTACGTGGAGTCGGTTTTGCAGCGATTCGTTTCTGTCACTAACGTAAACGTTTTGAAAAAAAATGATTCAAGGAAGAAAGTAAAACTAAAATTTTTATGTACATAAAAATGTTAAATTGTTATTGGTCAAAAAATAAGAAATACAAAAAAAGTTATAAAAAGCATTAAATTGTTTCTGTTTATAATAAAATCTTTAAATCTTTTAAACAAGAAAAATTGCAATTCGAGGAATTGTCATTCGATGAAATGACATTCGATGAAATGACATTCGATGAAATGATATTCGATGAAATGACATTCGATGAAATGACATTCGACGAAATGTAATTCGGTTAATTGTCATGCGATTATATGGTTGTTCTACGTAATGCTATTCGAAGAAATGTCAATCGATGACTTGGTTGTTCTACGTTTTGTTATTCGACGAAATGTTTTTTCGATGTATTGTGTTCGGCGAATTGTAATTCGATGAAATGTTTTCGATGATTTTTCCGCAGACGCACCGAGTACTTATGGAACCATAAGATTAACCACTTTAGTTTGGCCAATAAAATCCTTCACGTTATTGGAATAATCCCCACTAAAGGTTGAAATATACTCCAACTTCCTCTGTTTTGATGAGAGTATGAGTGAAAGAAATGGCAAATTGCAGTGGGCGATAAAAATGGAGATCAGGGCAGGGTATAAAATAGAGACATTTACTACAGGGTATAAAATAGAGACATTTGAGTCTCTCATGTTTGCTCGCTGATGGGTAAAAAATCTTTGAACACTCAGTTTATTTTCATATTAACTTGCTCATGCCATCATTCATTTAGAGCAGGATGCGGTCCTTTATCTCGAGCTTGTTTGTTTTTATTCCAGAACAACTACATCAAGACTTCAAAGTATTCTATCATAACATTCCTGCCATTGAACTTGTTGGAGCAGTTCCAGCGGCTGGCCAACTTCTACTTCTTGTGCCTGTTAGTGCTGCAGCTGATCCCGGCCATCTCGTCGCTGACCCCCATCACCACTGCCATTCCACTTATCGGTGTGCTTGCGCTCACTGCCGTAAAAGACGCTTACGACGATTTTGTAAGTATATCTTGTATTTTTAAGTATCTTTTACTACATATGTGTACATATTTAACACACTTTCTATATGTTTAACATTATACATTATACATATACTAGGGCTTGAATATCGGAATCTCGGAATCTCGAAATATCGGAATCTCGGAACGTGAAACCCGATATTACAATTCCGATACTGAGTGATTCGATATCGTAATATCGGAATCAGTAAATTTTTAATTTTAATTTAAACAAAATGATTTTAATGCGTGCCACAAGGTATATAGGACACTAGGTAATAAAATTGAGCAAGTAAGTATATATATTTTAGCTGTGTAGGGAGATAGAGTTCATATCTTTAACCGTATTCCTGTTGTGAGCCTGCTCAGCCTATTGCACGAATAATGCGATACGGGAAAAATCTATTCCAAACTTAATTTATCCGTTTAATCTCGGTATACATAAGTTAATTATTTCATTATGTTCTGTAGATCATCTGTACGAATCTCTAGTTGCTGAGAATTTGCATCTAACTTTCAATGACCATTCACCGCAGATACCTCATTGTATATCGGAGGTCCATATCTACAACAAAGGTTCTTAAAACCTTACGATATCTAGACGTGAAAAAAGCTAGTAGACCAGATGGTATTCTAGCTCTCTCCTTATCTACTGTTTTGCCACGCTTGGTTCATAAGACTAGCATCGTGCCTTAATCGTGGAAGCTTGCCAACGTGCAGTCCGTGCCCAAGAATGGTAATCGAGCTATCCCTTTATCGGCATTATCGGCCAATTTCAATTACCTACATACTCAGGAAGATTATGGAACATATATTGAGTATGCACCTCATTGCATACCTAAGCAAAACAATGATCTCCTCAGTGACCCTAGCGCTATAGCCTAACGCATACCACTCTACAGCATTGTAGCTTATGCCACTCGTATCTGGGGCGAGGACCTTGAGAATAATGGAGAGGCGTTTGCCTTTTTCCTTGACATCTCGAAGGCCTTCGATACGGTTTAGCATGTTAGCCTATTGATCATGCTTCCTGCGTATGTCCTATTCCTTGGCCTGATCAGCTGGGTTAAAGACTTTCTGAGTGAACGTTCATTCAGAGTCGTTATCAAAGATTACTCGTCCCAAGCAACTTTACATCACATACTACAAACAATGCTGGACTTGCTCAGGGATCTTTTGACTCCAATACTCTATTCCTGCTGCATATCAACGATCTGGTCAAGCGATACCTGGCAAGCTTCCGACCAGTAACGACCAAAATACAGTTGAATGAGAGGCCCGGGTTGAAAGAGTGAATCACTTCAGGCAGTCACTGAACAGTGCGACGCCAACCTTGTGAGATTCAACACCACAAAAACAGAAGCATTTATTTTGGCTCCTACTTTTCAGAATATATCCTTGGAATACACCTACCGCCAGAAGTTGAGATATCCTTGAACCTTTGAGCGGTTAATTGAATCCAAAGTTAAGGCAGCTGCCAGGAAACTAGGCGTCCTAGTAAATGTGTTGCGATACTTCAAGTCACATCAGCTTTTATCCTTGTACAAAGCATAGCTTCTGCCGTACGTACATTTGGTGCAGCTGAATTTCATGTATCAGTAAAAACCATTTTTGCGATTCAAAAATCCTAAGAAATTAAGCTAGTGAATTTTTAACGTGAAACCAAACCGAATTGAATAGATTTAGGTGATATTAGCAACGAACGAGAATAAAATAGTACTAAAGACGTTGTTATTTCATTATCCTATTGATTAAAAACCTTTTTACTATCCAAGAAGTCCTACTTTACAAAGTAAAATAAAATTTAAATGATTAAAAAAATATGTATAATTCCGATACTGATATCGGAATTCCGATATTAGGATCAAATATCGAAAATCAATATCGGAATTGAAAAACTTCCGATATTACAAGCCCTAACATATACATATATTCCATTTTTAAGCATAGCATGAAATATCCGTCCATTGTTTTGTAAATTACATATAAATAGCGAGTAGTGTCCCCTTTTAGACCAGGGTCGTTATTTTTTGAAACCAAAAAATATAGTAGGAATATAACAAAAATGAAAGGGAAAATAATTTACGGGCGATCCGAGGTCCGGCAGTGGGTTGAGTTTTTAAGGGTAAAAACCGGTTTTAAATCTCGATTTCCGGCAAAACTACAAGTCCTATGGAAAAAGTAAATGGAAAAGTTGTAGGTAATAAAAAGATCTACAACTTTTGTATTAACACTTTATTCACATAACTTCAAAATTAATGTGAAAAATTCAAATATCCATGTTTTTTTTTTGTTTTTTGTCTTTTCAAAAAAAAAATTCACGAAATTTGGTGAAAACTTACCTTTTTATGTCCCAAACAGACTGTAATTTTTTAATTTAAAATATTTCTTTTTTTCACCTTATTTTGACTTAATATCGAAAAAGCAAACCTAATTTTCAATCGAAAATTCTCACGTCAAAATATCTGTTTTTTTAAAAAAGTCGGTGGGCTTTTTGTTCGTTGAAATCTCTACTTTCTGATGGTATAAAAATATACATTACTATGGTAAATGTTGTGTGGTAACTTCTACGAAATAACAGGTAGTAAGGCCCAGACCCTCCTAGCCTCCCACTTCTCCATGAAATACCTTTTGATGGGCTAAAATTTTCCGTAGGTCAATCAGGTATATAAGTTATCTTAATATAGCAATAAATAGGCATCTACACATATAACTTAAAGAAGATTCTACAATTTCTTATTAGAGTCCAGGCCTTACTATCTGTTATTTCGTAGCACTATTATTTTTTCACTTTTTACCATTTTTTGCGGGTTTTCAGCCCTGGTCTATTTACTTTCTTCCTCATTAAATACTGACAGTATTTCTTCTTATATTATGATTTAGGAATTTCGTAATCAAACTTACCTATATTCCTTTTTAGTCATGCCAAGCTATTTGCGCATTACATTTTTTTTTAATTCATAGACTTCTTCACATTTGTAATATTAAACATATAAACGAACTGATACAGTTCACTTTAGCCAGTATCAATGGCACAATATGACGAAGCAATGCCAACGATACACTAAGTCTGTAATTACTGAGGTGATTCATATTAAAATTTCAGTTAACCTTCCGAACATCAATGACACCTAATTCCCACTGTTACTGTAACAGTTTAGAGGTTATTACTATGAATTAATAAACGATGCCCAACTTGACCTTGTTTTGTGTAGGACTTGCGTGTTTTTCTATCTTTTTCCTTCAAATATGCGTTATTTAATATTTTTACATAAATTATCAACCTGTAGATAATTAGTATGATGTATTGCGAATATTATATTGTATGTGAAGTTTCAATAAAGGAATGATTGTATTCACTATCATTAGAACTGATCTCATAAGATCGTTATGATCTTGTAAGTTTCCTACGTGAACACACTTTATGATACACGTATTTATACACCCTGTGGCTCGGGACTTATTTGAATTCATTCTTCATATTCATTATTCATTACGTTATTGTATCAAGATCCTGCATAGGTATACATATTCTATAGTCTGTCGATTTTAGTGTATTTAACATGGGTAAGTTCTTGCATGTCACTAAAATTCTGTTCAACTTAGAGAAATCCTAATGGACACTGATGTTACTGATACATTACCTCCTCAAATTCCATGTTATGCTGGACTCTTACGTCTTACATTTATGAAAAACGTCAGGGTAAAGCCACGAAGGTTTCTTTCCTATGCCACTGACATATCTTTAGGTTCCAATTAATATCAACGAAGCTCCTAGTCAATGTAAAAACTAGTTGATACTTGGGTGATATAGCATGACTCCATAATTCATTATTACGTCAAGCGCTTATAATACCAACAGTCTTAGTCATGGGATGTTTGCTAGAGCCGAGCGTTCCTATGCAAACAATGATTTTGTGTTTATTTTTGACTAGACCTACTGATACAATCCGATAAGTAACCATGAGGCAGTGTCCACCCACCCACAAACAACGTAATTATAACCCAAAAAATGCTTTTGATGGATGAAACTTGAAGTAAGCTTTTAAGTACGGCAAGATTATATTTATTGCTTATACTTATAGTAGTCAAATGAGCTTATTTTGTAATGTTTGTAGGATGTTTTATCCTATTAAATAGAATCAACGCTAAACTTAATGTCTGGTTGGTTAAGAGACCCTAATTTTGCCAGTTTCATATCGACAGCGGCGTTATGCCAATACCGCCTATCTCATCAACTTATAATTTAGGCAGTTAGACCCTATTGGCACTTTGCCGTCGATATGAGTAATCACAAATACCAAAGACACGAGAAAAAGCGGCCAAGTGCAAGTCGGACTCGCCCATGAAGGGTTCCGTAGCAGCAAGTAACATAATATAAAAGTTCTTGTAGTTCGTTGTAACTTTGATCAATGTTTTTTGCGGTTTACGATTTATGACGTATTAAAAAAAACTACTTACTAGATCTCATTCAAACCAATTTTCGTTGGAAGTTTGCTTAGTAATGTACATTATATAATTTTTTTACTTTTATCATTCCTTTATTTTAGAAGTTACAGGGGGGGGGGGGACACACATTTTACCACTTTGGAAGTGTCTCTCGCGCAAACTATTCAGTTTACAAAAAAATGATAGTAGAAACCTCAATATCATTTTTGAAGACCTATCCATAGATACCCCACACGTATGGGTTTGATGAAAAAAACATTTTTGAGTTTCAGTTCTAAGTATGGGGAACCCCCAAAATTTATTACTTTTTTTCTATTTTTGTGTGAAAATCTTAATGCGGTTCACAGAATACATCTACTTACCAAGTTTCAATGGTATAGCTCTTATAGTTTCGGAAAAAAGTCGCTGTGACATACGGACGGACAGACAGACAGACAGACATGACGAATCCATAAGGGTTCCGTTTTTTGCCATTCGGCTACGGAACCCTAAAAACTCTAACTGCCACATATGTAAATGGCTCTGGTCGACAACTGTCAGAACACAAGATTTTCCCTCGGCAGGGAGTTTCACAAGAAATCGTGCTCTATGTTAACTGTATTACCTGGTATAGTACTACATGTTGGAACCAATTATCCTTGTAATTATCTATACTAATATTAAAAAGAGGAAAGATTTAATTGTTTGTTTGCATTGAATAGGTTTCGAAACTACTGAACCGATTTGAAAAATTCTTTCACTGTTGGGAAGCTACATAATCCCAGGGTGACAGGCTATATTATATTTTCAAAAAAAATAGGGATCCTTAATAAAACTCCAATAATGTAACCCAGGTGTAATAAAATAAGAAAACCGAAGAAAAGCGAGGGCGGTTACTCGTATTTAATAAAACACAAATTATGGAACGCCATTTATTGTATTACTGTGTATACACAGAGTACCATAGATATAGGTCACAACCACAGAACAAGATCACGAGAGCACAGAGTAGTAACTCTCATACAGAATTAATGACAAGTTATTATAATTCCAGCAACGTCACCAAAACGACTCCCAAGTGAACCACCGGCGGGCCAAGACCCTGCGCAATGGCAAGCTGGTGGAGGAAAAGTGGGCGTCTGTTCAGGTGGGAGACGTCATCCGGCTGGAGAACGACCAGTTCGTCGCCGCCGACATACTGCTGCTCAGCAGCTCCGAGCCCAACGGCCTGTGCTACATCGAGACCGCGGAGCTGGACGGGTAAAACTTTATTATTAAAATAATAAGGGTTTAATATATGTACATAATAATGGAACTATAATAGGGACAGAATTTAATTAATACAAAGATAAATACTGCTCTTCCGTAAACGATACATGATTCCTAATCGTAAAAAAAATAACTACTTTGCGTAGGTAGAAGCTCAAGCTGAATTATACCGTTTGCCATCACGTTATTCTGAAAATCAATGGAAATTCATTACCTTTATGTCCTGTCGTACTAAATGTTTGTTTTGTCAGTGCCATTTGCGAGTAAACGTAGGCGTTGTTAGTGCGTCGGTTGGGGGCAGCCGGCCACCTCCCTCCAGCCTGCAACCTCTCTTACAATCATTGCGCCCCCTCCCTAGGATTTGGCTCCCTGCCATTAAAGCTATGCGTGGGTGCTTGTCCCATTCTGCAGTATTTAGACACCTGTGTATAGTTATGTGTATGTATGAGTGTTTGTTTGTGTTTCTTTTTCCTACGATGTCGTCACTCAATGCACTTTTTATAAACGTTACCGACTTACCGTCTTTATCTAATGTGTTTTGCAATAATTCACTTTGTGTATCGTATCAATCTATATAATGTTGTATCGTATCATTCTGTATAATGTATCGCATATCGACTTGAGTGCTTATTAGTAGTGCAGCAAATATAAGTGTTCGCTAGTTCTACATCGATAGATTGGTAGCTGTAAATAGTTCAGGCTGCGTCATCAGACGATATCTCCGTTGCATAACCTCAACTAATTTTGACTCTAGGTCATGGAACGCTAGGTCAAAGGGCAACTAAACAGATGTTTGCAGATTAGCCGCATAATTGTTTTTTTCCATTCTGTTTCCGAGAATATTTTTCGGTTTGTAAAGTTCTTTAATTAGTGATCGGTTTGTAAATCGCTTCAAGTGATTGGTTGGTGATTGGTATTATAGCTGTGTGCGTAGATGTAACAAGTTGTGTAAATGTATTTTAAAAGTCTTTCACATAAATTAGATAAACAAAATGGGCTAATTGCGTGTCGGACCACGTGCAGTGTTTCTGTAGTTGTAGATAGATCCGCTATTACTCGTTAACTTCTAAAACCTTAATTAGCCGTGATAGATTTCCTTTTAAATTCCACATATTACTTATTTCTATAACCCCAATCGTTTAGCTGACAGAGGGGGGAGACACTTGATTCTAAACAAAATTAGAATAAGAATTAGAATAGGATAGCCGAGTAAATCACCCAAAAAAAGGGTGTGTGTACTTTTACGCGCGTGAGAAGTTATACTTGTTTGACATAATTAAATAAATATTTAATTTAACAACGTGTATCAGTTTTAATTATCTTTCAAAAACAATTTTTGTACTAAATAAAAATAAAACAGTGGTAACTAATGCCATCTCTTAACATAATATGAAGAGTACATTGAGCAGCTAGCACCATCTATCCAGCAGTTAACGCAACAGTGCAGCGCAAACGTTTAACGTAACTTTGTTGGAAGTCGCATAAGAAGTATAACTTCAAAAAAAAAGTAAGATTTTATTGTACGACTAAGGTATAGTACACATGCCAAATATCAGTTTGACTACGGATCCCTAAAAAAATCATGACGGCCCCACACGTTATCGGCCAGGGTTAGTGTATTTTGGCGATTAAGTAAAATTGAATTGAAGTGGAATGGTGAATGAGTATTTACACTTACAGTTAATTCGCTTGTTGTTCCAGGGAGACGAATTTAAAATGTCGCCAGTGCCTCTTGGAGACGGCGGCCATGGGGCAGGACGACGCACAGCTGGGCGCGTTCGACGGAGAGATCGTCTGTGAAACGCCCAACAATTTACTTAATAAGTTTGATGGTGATTATTACACACATTATGATTTCAAACTTACATTATCGCTAACGTGATCATATTTCGTGTCAAAGCGGGACGCCTGCAAGCAAAATCGGTTCAGCGCTCAGAGTAAGAATAGTCATCATCATCATAAGAGTTGTCATCGGGCGTCTGAAAGAATGTAACACGACCAAGTTGAAATGCATAAAAAAATAACCACTTTAGTGCGACTTTAGCGTTATGAATTTGATGTAGGAATTTTGGTTTGTTTGGAAAAGCAGGACTTTTTGTTCTCGCTGGGGACAGAGAGACAAACAGCCTGAAAGCGGGACAATCCCACCCAAAGCGGGACGTATGGTCACGTTTATCATCGCGGAAACTAAAGTTTAACATTTTGAATGCAAACGGGTACTTACGTTTTATTTATTTTATAGTGATATTTGTACACAGTTATACGGATGACCGTCACGGTGAGACTTCGTTGTGAGTCTTGTGATTATTTTGCTGTCACTATCTGATAAAAACAAGTGACAGTACAGTCACTATAGTGGTTTAAATATCGGTTTCTGTAAAAGGTCCAGGCTCCAGGAACCTCCAATTTTTCAAAACGGTTTCGTTGTTAATCGAGCGTGGCTGAAATCTTCCACAGCAGTTTGGTAGACTGGGTATTCTATTCTTCACTATATGAGAAGACATCCGAGCCGAGCCCAGCAATGGGACAGTTTTGGTATTGGTTGTGATGGTATTTATTAGTCCATGTACTGAAGAGTTAAATTAAAAGAAATTATTTACTTAGCTTTTTAACGTGGGGCATAAATCCTGACTAGTACCTATCTCTATGTGGCTGCACTGTGTTAACTCTTGAGTTATTATAAACGTGATTCTATACACGTTAAATGAATTCAAGTAAACCTAAATATTATAAATAACGTTTACCAACTGTCCGCCGGACATGTCCGGTTTTTAAGCCTTACTTTAGAATTCTTCCGAGTTTTTGAGGCTCGATATTAACAAACTTTTTTTAAAGATGCACCGTCACTTTTGTTTACAATACCATTACAATATTTGGACTTTTTTGAAATGTCCGGATTTTTTTTTATAAAAATAATATTGTCCGTACTTTCCAAATTTAAATTTGATAACCCTAAGTATATTCATCATAATACCATTTGCAACATCTCAGACGGAGGGGAACATAACACAGATGTCTAAGATTTCAGCGAGTCTGCGACATGCTTTAGAGTTTAGATGCAAGTTGCGTTGCACCATGTTTCCGTAGTGCTTGTTATGGCTTGCCGCCGGGCGCGCTGCCATTTCGTAACAATGATTTGCAGCGGCGTTCACTTGTTACTCCATGTTATTATATTCCGCTACTCGATTACATTTACATCACCACATATTGCTGTTTACTGTAACATGTAAAGACATAATAATACCCATTATATTATCCTGGAAGCTCAATAATAATAAGTAAATATTTATAAGTTATGTGATTATCACGAGCCATAACTGTCTTGCAGCTTGGCCTCACAGAATCAAAAGCATGAGGTTATTTGATATCATTATACAGTTGCGTTGTTAATCTTGATGCACACTTTAGAACATTATAGAGAACTTATTAATATGACGGTTTCCTTGCCAGATTTTCCTTAATCTAACAAGGTAAAGGTTTAAACCCGGTTCGTAACTTGGAAAACTTGGTGATTTGTGATGTTTTCAGATGATGTTTTACATACGAATATAACCTTTAAAACGCTAGGATACCACTGCTGCATATCTATAACTAATAACATAGTTTATTCATGTTGTTTACATGTATAATATTATGAGTGTGGGTGTATAATCTCGGTAACAATCATCATGCACCTGATGCTTAGAGTTGTGCACATGCCATGTTCATATCAGGAAATAATTACGATTAAAATAACAATAACTAAGGCTGTAGGAAAATTGTAATAATACCTATTATAGAGCTTATAAAAACCACGAATATAGCATTATATGCACGAACGAACGCTGCAATTAATAATTATCAATTAATAACAACAATAAAATAATAACAATAAAACAGATCGGTCTGCTCCCACTATGTTGAGCCCTAATAGGGTTCATATGTGCCTCTAAAATATTATGTAATCATTACCACCTATTAGGGATTGCAATCCGGTGTCATTTTCAATCCGGCCGGATTTTACCGGATTTTCACCAATCCGGCCGGATCCGGCCGGATCCGACCAGATTGATCACGTGATCAGAATTTTTCCTTCTCGTTCCAATATAGACTGTTTTTGAGGTAAAATTTTTTTTGGATTATAAAGGAACGCAAATACGAGCCGTAATAAATAATCGCACGAGTCATGTGAGGTAGCACCTAATGATGATTATCTTAATATTATTAAGAGGAAAATATTGATATATTTTTTTTTTAAATGGATGAACTCAAAAACATTGAACAATTTCAAAAAAATTTACACCAATAAAAAGATAAATTATTCCTTAGTGACATAAGCTGTATTTTATTGTGATTGGTGATAGTTTTTTTACTTCTGATGAAGTAATGTTTCACGCCCAGCGAAGTGGGTACGGTTCAGCTAGATTATCATATAGGGTGGCGCAAAAGTTACCACCCGATGTTCTTTGTCTGTATTTTTTTAATAAATGAAAATTTTTAGTTTTGGATTGTGTTTATTTGATGTCTAAATATTTGTTTTCATTAAGTAGAAAAAATGATATCAGCCAAGTGGCTGCCAGAACTTCTGGCGAAAGGTTTCCTCATTTATGACCGATATTCTCTTTGAGGGCTTCAAGAGTCTGAGACGACATAAACTCGTGACTTCAAGAAACCTCACCAAGAACCCAAAATAAATTTAGTGCGGTTAAAACGAGCAATCTTGCCGGCTAGTGCAAATTACGAAAAACGAGATATTATTATTATTATTCCGCGTTCTTGAGAAGTATAGCGATTCATGTCTTATTGACGTGTATTTTGTATATGCTTTCTACACAAATCTCACATAAAAACTGATATTTACCGCCATTTGAAAAAAATATAGCATCTTCCGATAGGGTGATGATGACTCTTGCGCCAACCTATATTATACTCGTACCTGTATCTGGAGGTAAACAGTCCGAAAATTGTTATTTTAGTTAGAAGTAGAACAGATTGTCAATACAACTTATCTTCTAAAAATATATCAATTACTGTATGGTTTCTCTTTATTTTGTTTAAGAAGGGACCCAATAACAATTAGTTATTATTGGTGGATCGTCTGCTCGTTTGCCGGCCATTACCATTAAAAAAATACTAGATTAGCCAGCAACATTGTCCGCGATAGCAGTTATAAACATAACAATGGTTAACATGTTTTATCCAATGGTTAGCTGGCAGAGAATGCATTAAGCATTAAACTCGCCAATTGTACCGTAATTTAATGTTGTGGTCAATAAATAATAAATAAATAAATAAACATGCATCCGTTTCTTTGTAACATCGTACCTTCCCCCACCAGGCACGCTGAGCTGGCGCGAGCAGCACTTCTCCCTGGACAACGACAAGATCCTGCTGCGCGGCTGCGTGCTGCGCAACACGTCGTGGTGCTACGGCGTCGTGGTGTTCGCCGGGAAGGACACCAAGCTCATGCAGAACTCTGGCAAGACCAAGTTCAAGCGCACCAGCATAGATAGGCTACTTAATTTTCTCATCATAGGGGTGAGTAATGTAATGTATTAGCAAAGGAAGATCTCCCGTCAGGCTAGTTAAATATGCGAGCGATGTAGAAAACTTTATTGTATATGTTACCGGATATCTGTATAATGCTGGTATTCAACACAATTCCTAGGAAATGTGTATAATACCTGGGTCGTTTTGGCAATGTATTAAATTATATGAATATTATCACCATTACATAGTTTGCCTAGGTAATGTATACGTTTCCCAACTACTGTACAGAATACCTGCAGGTCCACCGGCAATGAATAAAGTTAGATTTGGGTATGTGTAGTCAACTTGGATGGAGGTTGGAATTAAGAATTTACTTAAAAACACACTCAAAACAAATTATAACCTGCATGAATAGATATTTTTTTATACATTTTAAATTAATGCTTAACCGAAATCACACTTGATGGTAAGGAGAGATGCAGTCTAATGGCTCCTAAACTACACTGCTCGCCTACGCAGCTTCGGATTTTTCAAAATTGGTGACAGAACCGACTTAGTCAACCCCGACCCCACGTGGTACTAGTCTGCCCTACCCCTAGAGTGAATGTAAACCCCGGAGGCGCGAAGGGAGAGCAGCCCCCGCCCGCTGTAACAAACTGCAGGCACCATGTGAGCCGAAGCGGCTGAGGCTGGTCGCCGCAGGCGACCAAAAAGCCGAAGCTGCGTAGGCGAGCATGGAGTGCCTGCAGTTTGTTACGCAAGGGCGGAGGGGCTGCACTTCCCGCAGCGCCGGAGATGTTTGGAAGCCTTTTTATGTATCAAAAACCCCTAAATTCTCCCTAAAAGTGCATATGTCACCGGAAGATGACTATTTGCAAAGCATGCTGTGGTTACCTGTAATTGTAGGAACAGTAAGATTTAATATGATAAGTAACAACTTGTATTGCAAATGATGAAACTGTATCTTATGTTGGTAATCCTATAATAAATAAATAAATAAATAAATAAATAAAGATAACAAGAACCGCAAATTTACAAACCTAGGTTTATAAACAATATACAACCAAATGAATATTACTCTAAGGGCTTGTTTCATCATCTTCAAGTAAGTCCGAAGTAAGCTATTCGTTGGTTAAGTTGACATTTCGTGTATGTAAAATGACACTTTAACGTCACTTTAACCGGCGAATAGCTTATTCAGGACTCTACTTGAAGATGGTGAAACAAGCCCTAACTGAAACATTCGCTACTTGACAGTTGGCCTTTTGAAAAGTGTCTTTATAAAAGGCAGACCAAACGTACAGTTGGCAACTGTTAGGTTGGGAAATTAAAAAAAAATGTGATAAGTTGGCAAATGATTATTCAGCGAAATAAAATTCTGCGAAACGTTAGTTGGCAAGTGATAATCGGCCAAACAATTTTCGGCGAAAAGGCAGCTTAGAGAACCGTCTTTTACACACATTACCAACTACGCATGGAGTATTGTATAGAATGCCTGGGCTAAGTATGAAATAAATAATATTCAAAACGTTACCTGAACGTTTTAGATATTCTATACATTGCCTAGGTATTGTATAGAATGCTGAATTATACAGATATCCGGTAACATATATAAATAATTCTACATAAATAAAAAGTATTTATACTCTCCCACCTCACTACGTGAACGGACGTAACTTTACAAGCGGTAAATTTGGAACAAGTAATATTACAGCATTATAAGGTTTACGTATCAAGGACGAAAACTAATTACATTGTAGTCACAGGGAAATAAGCAACTTAATAAGGAGAATTTATTTACAGCATAAAATGTATGGAAATATCACAATATTTATAGTTTCATAAGTGTTATGTTTGTATCAGACCTATTTACTCGTTGCCCTAGAATTGAGTAAACAACATGCGCTAATCACGATTGACTCATATTTATGGTCTAGCTCTAGATAAACCTACGGACTGACCAATTTAAGCTAAGATTTGTTGTTGTTCTTCAAGTAACAACATAAAACTTTAATAAAATTCAGCTTGAAATATGTTGACAACGTTATTTTCTAATAATGATTAATTCGAAAATCAAAAGATTTATAATGAGCAAAATGGGATATTATGTTATATAATTATTAATAATAAATATTAAAGGAATGTCTACGAAATTAGTATTTTTATGCAATGCGATTTAAGTTATCACCTAAGAAATAACCTACGACACATGCTTTAGATTAACCAGTCTCAATATTTTTGATTCATTCGCAATATTTTTGTAAAGACGTGGAAACTTCGAAGTAGGCGTTTAAATTCCGTGAACTTTTGTAAATGTAGAGGCTGTATAAGGAAGGAAAGGTCACATGCAAATGCGAATATAATACTTGTAGCACATTAATAAAAAGTTGTTTGAATCGTAAGTTAAAAACTTTTTATGATGACCCCTGACAGGTGACCCCGAGCTTGCTATTGAACGTATTGGTCAGATTTATATATTTAGAAAGCAATAGTAAAGTCTAAACTTTAGTTACTTTACTTCCATTATTTGATTACCGATTAACCCACCAAATTGCACCGGGGTCACCACACAATTTACCTTCAATAACCTACCCATCGTCCGCCAACAGATAGTGCTGTTCCTGCTATCGATGTGCGTGTTCTGCACGATCGCGTGCGGCGTGTGGGAGTGGTGGATCGGGCAGTACTTCCAGGTGTACCTGCCGTGGGACACGCTGGTGCCGGCCGAGCCCGCCTCGGGCGCCGTCGTCATCGCGCTGCTAGTGTTCTTCTCGTACGCCATCGTCATGAACACTGTCGTGCCTATATCGCTGTACGTGTCGGTTGAGGTGAGTGGCTGTTGATTTAATATTAGTGTTATTTTTTGCTACATTAGATACAATTGTTCTCGATTATGATAATTATATTACTATCGTAGATACTCTAACATTCTAGTACTACTGAACTGAAGGAGGCAAATTGAACAAAATTAAAAGGTTAAATTATTAAAAAATTGTTTAAAACTCTCTCATGTTGCGTTAATTCAACAAATACAATATTTACAAAGGACAACTTAGCTCGTGACATTATTGCTCGTATTCAAAAACAACACTATGAGATCTCACAGTGCTTGCGAGCGCATACTGTCATTAAAACCATTTCATAATAATACTTCAGTGGAATCCATCGCTATACGTTATTGATAAAGTAGCTGCCGAGCTATTTTACCGAACGCATAGTGTTGTTTGACTTATATCAAAATAGAAAGAAAGGATCGATTTTTTGTATTGTCATCTTTGTCTTTAGCTTTTGTCAGTTAAATAAAGTGAAGTTTCCCGCATCAAATGGACCAATTACAAGCTTGTATACAGCACTATACGTCCTCTTAGCCAAGTAATACTATAAGTACTATTATTTCTTCTGTGGTAATACTTAACTTTATGACTGTGGAACAGATGGCTGTACATAATGAACGCACAGAAAAATAGGGTTTCACCTTACTTAACCAAGTATCGTTTCTGAATATGGGGGTATGTTTCGTATGAAACTGACAGTGTTTTTTTTCTTTACAGGTGATACGATTTGCGCAGAGTTTTTTAATAAACTGGGATGAAAAAATGTATTATGAAAAATCTGGTACTGCAGCAAAAGCACGAACAACCACACTCAATGAAGAACTAGGTGCGTATTTACACAAAAACATAAATGAAAATAAAAACTAACTAAACCACCAATTGCTTAGAAACAATTTATATAACGATAAGAGTTACCCATTTTGTGATGTGGTGATTATGCCAAAAGGTGGTGTTTGTGTAGTACAATGAAGACCCCAGTGCGGCACGTACTGGTCTACTATATTTGGACATTTTCAGGTCAAATCCAGTACATTTTTTCCGACAAAACGGGCACTCTGACCCAGAACATAATGACGTTTAACAAGTGTTCCATCGCGGGCATCTGCTACGGCGACGTCGTTGACGAGGCCACGGGAGAGACCATCGAATTGACAGACGTAAGTTTTTATTTTATATTGCATTCGATTTTTTTATTAAAAGTAATAAAACGTTTGATAAAACTTTCATAACAAGCCACGGCATTCATGCATGTTGGCAGTTTCGATTCCAATGTTACGGAATATGCATTAGCGACAAAATTTAAATACCTATCCACCATTGCGTAGCTATTTCTATACTGTAATTTAAATGACCAGGTGATCTATAAAGATGAAAAAATTAAGGGAAATAAATTAAGGTTTTTTGATTTACTGATTTACTGAACTTCAAGGTTTACTTGAAATTATTAAATGGAAATAGCTACTACATGAATTTATTTGACAAACTCATTTGATTTTATTTGCATGTTTTATTTAATATACTGTTTTTCTGTGATTTGTTTTGATAAACTTGAAGTGATGTCCAAACTTGTATGTTACTGTTTTGGGATTGTTTGTGATACATTTACATGATGTGGTTTGTTACAAAAGCTGGTTTATGTTCCCATATTTTTCACTTGAACTGTGCATGAATAATTTGTTACGAATATTGCAATTGCTGCCCAATTATTATTCATGCACCATTTGTATACAGTTGTTACGGTTGAATCACTTTTGAATTACGATTGCGTCGATCGCTTCGACCTGGATTCATCGCTGCGTATTTGTTTATTGTTTGTTTATCATACACACGAGAGCCTACCACCCGCAACTTGTAGACCTTTAGAATTTTGCAACATGCACATGTAGTTTGTACAGTTGTATGGTTCCATACGTGCCCTCTCTTTTAGGAAATGCGTCAGGGAAAGTATACTTACTGGAATAGTTTTTTTAAGAACCTTTTTACTCAGCGCACTGAACATAGTTTATATACCTAATGCAACCATATCTTTTATTTAAAATATACAACGTATAACATAATTTACTCACTTTGAGAAAGTATCTTGCTCAAAATCGGCAACTGAATTGATTCCACGTATTTTTAATTGTGTTTTATAGCTTAATAATTTTTTATTTAAGAAATTAGTTATACTCATTTCGAACGAAAAGTGTGAACATTCTACCCAGCGGCGCACGCACACATGAGAGCAAACGAGCGCTACGTATACAAGGTCGGTGCGCGCGTGTGTGCGGTACACCCCGACGTCCCGACCAAAACAGCTGATATTAGCGATCGAGCGATCATTACATAAAATATGTATGTAGTAAGTAATCGTAAGAAGATTAAATACTAAACAAATTATGATTCTCTCTTTCCATTACATTTTTCAGGCTTTGTACTGTAGACTGTGAATAATTTTGAACTCATTGATTAAACCTCACATTAAAGAACAAAAAAATTAATCAATGTCAGTAATAAGTTTAAGTTTATTTAATACCTACTACAGTCTCACTTTCACTACATTAAATGCATAAATGACGTACACCCCTAAACACCCCAATTAGAATACCTATTCAGTTTTAATCATAATACATACACTGAAATATTTTTTATTAGCTTAATAATTGTTTATTCAAGGAATTAGTTGTTCTCGTAGAGGGATAAGAATGTTCATAATATTCTAAGCAAGCATACAGACTCACGCACACACGAGAGTGAGACCCACGTCACAGGCCACAACGCGGGCCGCGGGGGCCGGCGCGCGCGCGGCTATAACAGCTGATAGACGAAAACGAATTAGACATTGTACATTAGATATTGTTAAACACAACATGTTTGTTACCTGAGTACTCATTTCATTTAATTGGTAGGTGTGTTATACTCGTATCACTTACTGAACTCATCCAATTAGGTAACGATTCAAAGATTTTATTGAACATAAACATTATTACCTACATATGCCTAAAATAGTAGCTGAGCCCTGTTTCAATCACTTTTTACAGGTTTTGGACTGTCGACTTTGAATCATTTTAATTAATACAATGTTAATCGTTTTGGCATTAAAATGATAAGATACCTATTTATTGAAATATTGATTGTTTAGAAGTAGATATGTAGATAACTAAATTTTAAGTAAACTAATAGGTGTAAACGGACAATTTAGTACTTAAAATTTTGTACGCAAGTAAACAAGTGATTATGAAATTTTTCTATGGGCGGGGCTTATCACTTAACACGTTTGCGCAGGCATTTTTAATTAAAATTTAGTAAAATGCATAAGTTTGTAATGTATGTGTAATAATACAACAAAATAAAAAAGACTGCATGTTTAAAAGCTGTGAATTATAAAAATATTTACAAATATTAAACAACCAATTAAATTTAGTTAGTGTAGGTAACTTACAGGTCTGATAATAATTGGTTTCTTCCCTCATCCTCATCCTCGTCGTATTTTAATGACATTTTCAAAATGTCCACCACCTTGTTTGATACACATTAATGCACGTTTTGGTAATTGTCGTTTATGTTTATTTAATACTAGTGTCACTTTTCACTACGTCAAATCTAATGGAATGTTTGAAATAAACACGTCCCCACAGAAAAAAGTCTAGTTGGGTCAAATCAGCTGACCTAGGAAACCTAATTTATCCAATCACTGTCAATACGGCCGGCGCGTGCGGTGTGACTGACTTTTTAATTTACTAAATCCTAGATCACAAAAGCCGCCGGCTGGGAATGACACCGTCGTTACGTCTCGCTTCCTCCCGACTGTTTTTAAATATGCGGAAGAGAGAAAACGTATGGAAGTGTGCGAACTTTCTTTATAATATTTTTTTGATCTATTGCGTTTGTAGTGTATTTCTTTAACGTCGTACAACTCGCACATTTGATAGTGTGAGTTTGTCGCTGTGGCATGAGTATAATAATGCTTGAAAGGACCCTATTGCATTGACTTAAGTTTCATTTTTGTTTGTTTCGACTGTTTAAAGAATTGGGTGACATCATTTACTTAATTTTAATTTCATAAAAGGACAAAAAATTACCTACATTAAAAATACGTGGAATCGATTCAGTTGCCGATTTCGAACACTGGACCTTCCTACTTAACATATTAATCTGGTACATATTGTATGTACGCGACAAATTGCAAGCACTTTTTCACACATGAGTTTTCTGTTTTAGAAATATAACTAGTTATTTGTTATCCGCACTTTTGTTTTGACCAGTGCACACATTGGATAAGTATATTATACCAATAGAAGATAACCTACATTTCAACTAGTACGTTTATTGGCGGTTTGAATTACTGTGAGTCTTTACATCGAAACTAGACAAAATATTGGATATTATGTTACGAAAAAATAAACACTCACGTTAATATAGTAGTCATATTAGCCCTCTACGACACGGAGAAGTACCTATAGGTATAGATATAGACTTGTAAATCATAACACTGCTAGTTATAATATATGTAAACATAGACTATGATACAACTAGTAGTATAGTGGTAGGTGTAGGTAGGAGACCAGGGGTTATTGAGGGTGGTAGGTGTGTGACGTGTGGCGTGTGCAGCGGGCGAGGGAGGCGCGGGGCCGAGCCGGCGCGCGCGCGCATCTGCTGGAGCTGGAGCACGAGGCGGGGCGCAGCACCCCCGGCGGCCGCGATCGCGGCGACAACTCGCATGTACGCATTGTACGCACTACGCACGCAGACCAGAGCGTACTGGCATTGGCAAATTACGCGATTATGATACTTTTTTTGTTCAGTGCCATTTTAATAGGGAATTAATGGAATGGAATAGGTGTTTCTTAAGTTAACAAATGTTTTCTTAACTCGTTAAGTAAATTAATGTAGGTCTTTTTTCCGCGCGGGTATGAAATGAAACTTTACAAATTATATCCGACAATATTTTTGAATCTTTTGATACATGTGAAATTGCATCCAAAAATTGACAAAATATTCATCCATCTAATCATCAAATAAAATTCGAGAGTAAACATAGATAATGGTAATTTCGCCTCCAGCGGCTAGGATTATTTAATATTTCATAGCATCTGAAAGGAGTAATTTACTATGAAAATTAAAGTTGTCATTTCGCTCGGATGTAGCTCACTTGGCCCACAGCCAGTAAAGCCCGATAAGCAAGAGTTTTGCATAACGTTCACAAGAGCTATAGCTGATAGCATTGCTCGCTAGTACGTATTCATTTTTGTACAAATGGTAAAAATAAATGAAAAAGCATTTTTTATGAATTAATATCTCTTTAGGAATGTTATTTAATATTTGAACGTATATCACGTAATTTGCAAATACTGGAGTTCGTCTGGTCTTCTCAGGTAACATGTGGTCGAGTGTCGGTCAAGCTACATAAATTTCCAAACCTATGCTACTAAGTCTAGACAGGGATCAATTTACATAATTATCTCTTAGCACTTGTACTACGCTACGCTAACTAACGTCTTATCTTTACTTGTCTCAGCTGCTCGGTCCGAAATGCGGGATACTAATCGATTTTATCTATGATAATGATTATGATATAATATGTAAAACAATGATACTTGCTTTTTATTGTTCTAATTAATGGATTATACCGATGCAGGTAGAAATATCAATTTCAGGGTAGGAACCGTTTCGGAAACACGTTTTGTATTTGCACCAGTTTGTTTTTTCTGCATAGTTGCACATTTCTTACAATGATATTATAATGTAAAAAGAGGTAGATATATCACTAGCGCGCCGACGATGAAGAGCGTAAGAATAGGCAATTGACTGTTCTGCTCGTAATCGCTCTGTCTATACAAGACGATACGCACGCTTTTGTTGTTGTTAGAAGTACTTGACATTTGACATACATTGTTAAAATGCCTTCGTGTATTGTACCAATGTGATTGGTGTAGTGAAACAACAGATAAACGGGTGTTTGTTGTAGCTGTTTTTCGGAACAGATTTTTTGGTTGATTTGTAACGTATCTGTATTTTTTAAATATCATTGATTTCTTATCAAAAAAATGTACTCTTTGATGTACTCTGTATAGCCAGTAACTTTAAAGACATAATTAACTATGGTAAAAATATATTTAAATAAACCTTTTCTGTTTACGTTTGCGTTATCTAAATAATTTGTAATGAGTAATATATTTTTATTAATACAAATTGACATCGGGATGAAACAATATCTCTTCTTCATATCTATATGGTAATCTTATTAAATTAATATGTATCCTTTGGTTCCGGTTATGACGTAATACTTTTTGTAACATTTTATGTAACATGTGTAATACTATGAATGCTTTTATAATATCAGTAATATGTATATTGTATGCAATATTTATTTATTGTTAAATGAGGCACACGAAGTGCATGTGTTACTGTATCGTGGTGTTTGTGGCATTTGCATGGTACATACTGCTTATATGCATGAGAGTTCGCTTAATGCAATCCTGTTAGTTTGTTGGATCTTGAGAAACCACTCATTGTACAGCGTTACGTTCTCAAAATCTTCTGAACTATGCCGTTTTGTGTGCTTTGGTGTCCCGAGTTAAAATGTGAGGATCTACGTACAATTCTTTAAAAAAATAAAGATTTTCTTTAATTTTAAATTTATAGTATTTATCATTGTTCAATGTTATTGATTCGAATAAAAAGAAACGTAGGTCCTTCGACACGAGCGAGTCTCCTGACACATTCTTTTTGTGCCCTACAGAGTACGGAACCGTTGGACTTCTCAGACAACCCGGAGTACGAACCAGAGTTCAAGTTCTTCGACCAGAAGCTGCTGACGGCGGTGCGGCAGCAGGACCCGCATGTGTGTGAATTCTTCCGTCTCCTAGCACTCTGCCACACGGTGATGCCAGAGCAGAAAAACGGCCGCCTCGAATATCAGGTAAACAATACCAACTTATACAATAACAATATACAATCTAAACACATAGTATAAAGAGGAAAGTTTTGATTTTTTGTTTGTTTGTAATGGATAAGTCAAAAACTACTGGACCGATTTCAAAATTCTTTAACCAATAGAATGCTCTATAGCCTTAGTTCCCAAAGTGGTCCAAGTGGACCCCCAGGGGTCCACGGGAAACTCGACGAGGGTCTACGTGGGCGTGACAAAAAACAAATTAATTAACCAATCAATGCTCACTTTTTTTCGAAAACTATCAATCTCTGTATAATCTAAACTCAGCCGCAGCGCAAATTTCCATAGTTAGATCTAATCTTCACATTTTTTGTCCAGTTTTGGGAATATGGTAGAAACGTAGCTTCAGTAGGTCCAAACTTTTGAAAGTGGTCTATGAGAAATATATATAATCTATATGAAAACCTCTGCTCTATAGTATCTGAGTAACATGGGCTGTATTTGATTTAAAAAAATTAGGGATCTATACGGGAACCGAAACAAGCGCTGAGACGCGAGAGCGCTGAAACGGGAACGTGAATCAAACGGAAAACGAATCCGAGACATCTGACAACTTTTTCGGAAATGATCTTTATTTAAAAAAGTAATAAGTATTTGTTTATTAATTAGTAAAAAGACAATTATATGTACTGTAGGATTCGCCAGTATAGGATGTCGGAAAGTAAATATAATATAAAGGCGAAACGTAAATAGTTTATTTACAGATATACACGGAATTAAATATACAAGTAAAAATAAGGAGTGTATTAGAGCGATATTATAAAAGCAACGATCGAGAAAAATTTATGAGAAAAATTTTTAAATCCCAGGAATGAATAACAACGTTTTCGTAACCAAGACGACCCGTGGCTGGCCGTCCGATAGCTTACGAGTGTGCCCGATCGCTCCCGAACAAAGCGAGCACGCAATGTTGTTCGGCAGTGATCGGACGACTTCGCGGAGCCCAGCGAAAAGCGCATCGGATGACACGTTACTATATAAAACGGTCTGTTTGTCCGACCGAATATATATAGTAAAATTATACATTAAAATTTAGATTACAAAGGTATAAAATAAAATGTACAAAATAAAAAATCGAGTAGCTCCGCTACAGTACTATGTAATAGACATAAAGATTTAATAATGTATTGTGTTGTTGTAGGCTCAGTCTCCTGACGAATCAGCCTTGGTGTCAGCGGCTAGAAATTTTGGTTTCGTGTTTAGAGAACGCTCGCCTAATACTATTACGATAGAAGTTATGGGTAAAACAGAGGTAATCGTCAAACTGTATTTTTTTATTATTTTACGAGTTTACTTTGAATTTTTGCGATATTAATAGTATTGTTATTGTTTCAGGTGTATGAGTTGTTGTGTATATTAGATTTTAATAATGTTAGGAAAAGAATGTCCGTGATATTGAAGAAGGATGGTGAAATTAGGTTATATACAAAAGGTGCTGATAATGTAATATACGAAAGATTAAAAAGTAATACTCAAACCGAAGTGAGAGTTAAAACACAGGAGCATTTAAATGTAAGTATAAACAAAGTGCTTTTTGTATATTTTGTGTTGTCGTTTTTGTTTCTTATTAAAAATAATATTATGTTATTTTATTAATCTATGGTCTGTGAGCAACGATAGTATTGTCTATATAATATATGTTATATTAATAACCTTTGATGCAAGATTATAACCCTAAAAAGCTTGTTTATTCAACTTGTCAACATATTAACGGGTTGTACGAAAACATGTTTATGTGTCTGGTGCAGAAGTTCGCGGGCGAGGGCCTGCGCACGCTGGCGCTGGCCTGGCGGCCGCTGGAGGAGCGCGGCTTCGCGGAGTGGAAGCGCCGCCACCAGGCCGCCGCGCTGGCGCTGCGCGACCGCGACGAGCGCCTCGACGCCATCTACGAGGAGATCGAGACCGACCTGCTGCTGCTCGGTAAGCGGACAGCCACGTACGTTACGATCACGATCACGTTACGATCACAATCACGTTACGTAACGATCATTTTGATCATTTTTAACCAGGGAATAAACCAAATAAATCTTACGTAATAAGAGGTAGAGGACTTCCTCTACGTACTTACGTAGTCTTATGTGCTCTTACATCGGGATAACACATATGATTTCCCGTACTCCCCCTCCCTCTTCTTACGTAAGATTTTATTGGGTTTTATAAATTAATGAATTGCAAAAACTATTATATTAATGAATGGCCCCTAACTCACTAATTCACTCGCTCACTCATGCTGCGGCTTCATTATGCCCCTGCTACATGTGCGTTAATGATAATGGCTGCGCCTGAATACGCCTCCCAAAACGCGTTACACCGCAGATGTGACCAACAGTATGAATATCCTATGATGTGTCGAAGAAACCGCCACTCAAGTTATCGCATCACGTTTGATGATGGCATTACCCTTTTAGCGTGTTAAGCGAATGGTTCTATCCGTGGTTATATTGGGTTACATATAATTTCATCAATTGTAAAAGAAAACGAAAACATTGTACGATGCTGTTTAAACCCGCATTAAAATAAAAGAGAAGTAAGTTAATTTATATTATTTGCAGGTGTCACAGCCATAGAAGACAAATTACAAGACGGAGTTCCAGAAACAATAGCAAATCTTAGCATGGCCGGAATAAAAATATGGGTTCTAACGGGAGACAAACAAGGTGCCTCATCTATAACTGTATTAATACTATTTTACAGGATTTTTTTCTACTGATCCCTGTAATACAATTACACTGGATAGACTTCTAATTATTGACAATGTTACTCTAATTATGATCATTGGATATAGCTTTGCTTTGTCCTTTTCACTGCCCAGCTTTGAAAATGATTTTTTATAATATGTAACTAGCTGACACATGAGCTATCGATCCGCCAGATGGTAAGCGAACGTCGTAGCCATTTGACTATGGGGACATCAGCAACACCAAAGGCATCATCGATACGTTGCCTATCAAGAAAGATAAAGAGAGAAAGAAAGGAAATGCCTAGTTAGAATAATAGAATACATTATAAAGACAAGAAATACCCAGATCTAGAACAGTTTAAAGTATCGAACCCAGCACCCTTGGTATGGCAGTCGGGCATGGTAACCCTTACGCCACACTGGTCGTTGTACTAATTCCTTGTATGTTGTTCCAGAAACTGCAATAAACATCGGCTACTCGTGCCAGCTGCTGACGGACGACATGGCGGAGGTGTTCATCATCGACGGCGTGTCGCACGACGACGTGGACCGCCAGCTCGCCAAGTGCCGCGACTCCATCCGCGTCGTCAACACGTTCCTGCCGCACGGTACGCAGTACGGTCCATGATCATAGAAAGACATAATATATCCGTATATTTATTTTACAAGTTACTAAAAAAATCCTGGATTTTTGTTTATGTTTTTTGTAATCTGAAGGGCTGACGATACAGCAAATGAGGTGAATGTTAAGTGGTCAAGTTGTTTGTTTGAGCAACACTAGAGAAGTAGCAAAAGCTTCGCTGGTATTAAAAGATTACTCTTTTTACACCTTTATTGAAGTACCTCATGTCATAGAACTCCGTGAATACAAGATGAATAAAAAAAGATCTATCAAGGAAGTAAGGAAAGTGAATTTTCGACTACAGGGGCTACAGAAAACAAGCGATCTAGCTCGTCGAGCGGCGCGGGCGCGGGCGCGGGGGGCGCGGCCAACGGCGGCGGGGGCGTGGCCCGGCCGTCGCCCGCGCGCGCCGCCAACGTCAAGCTAAACGCGCCCGCGGTCTCCGTCGTGACATTTAGGTGGGACCCTTACTCTCTAGCGCACACCAGGTAGACACCGCCCACACTTTATACTACACTCGCTCGCTCACCGCCACTCCACTGTAGCTACAGCCTTCAGCCTTCGCCCGTTGGGATCCGTCCGTACACTCCGATGGTTTGTCTTTTATATATAAAATTGATGTATAACCGGTGGTGTAAAGTCCTATGTGTCACTAGACAAAACTCACTATCGAAATCGTTAATTGCTTCACGGAAGCACAGCACTGTATTATTCGCAGTATCTCACTGCACTCGTTGACATACTGCGCGCTCACTCGCACTTAGACCTAAGACATAAGTGCGAGTGAGAGCGCAATATGTCAACAAGTGCAGCGAGATACTGCGACTACTATAGTATTATCACAG
Organism: Thymelicus acteon; assembly: GCA_951805285.1. Lineage (NCBI taxonomy): Eukaryota > Metazoa > Arthropoda > Insecta > Lepidoptera > Hesperiidae > Thymelicus > Thymelicus acteon. Next base: position 6,965,253 of record OX638229.1, on the reverse strand, counting down.
CACCGGAATATAAAATGGATCTGTGGAGTAGATAATAATCAATTTCTTTAATGGGTTCAGTCTAGTGGTGCATATAAAGTCAGCTGATGTTTTGGTACATCTTGTATTGATATTGTGATATATTTTAAAGGAATTGGACGTATAAACTTATTTCAGTATTTCTGTTATCAATGTGTACGGACCGTCCTTCACGCCGCAGATAATTGTACTGTTCTGGTATCGCCACGCTAGTTTTCATGTTTTGTGTCGAGTTAATGTTGCTTTTGGTATATAATCTAACATAGATGATGTAACAACACCTTGATATACTCAATATTATTATGATTATACATTCAACAATATCAATTCTATACTTTCCACTCAACTACAACACTAATATTCTTCCAATTTAACTACTACATAGGAACTCACAATCGGGCCTCTTTCATAAATATGTGTTTAAATAAATTATGTTGTTGGAGAAACATACGCAGTCGGATAATGTAACTATGTAATGAATATTAAAGTCGTTCATATCCAGATTTTAGAAAAAAAAATGAAATTAATCATAATAATTGGGCCGCTATGTTAGCAGTTCAATCGCTAGTTATATCCGCTGCAGTCGCTCATAGCAAGCATAAAAAATACCCGCATTGTATTGTGTTGTTTATTACGTGTACTGCTTTGGATAGCTATTACATAGTTATTAGTTAATATCATTTTAGAAGAGTTACGAAACGTTAGTTACGAAAGTTATTGTGTGTATTAATGTACTTATGTCTACGCGAAGTAAACACCGTTGACGTTTGGCTAACTGGAAACCATCTGTAAACATACGTGCCGACGTAAGACCGCAAAATAGACAACAAAAGAAAACAAAAGAGACAACAGAAGCATAACTTCATACGCGGTGCGCTGGATCAACGGACACATATAAAATAAGTGCGTACAAAAGCAGGTCCTACTTTTCATGTGCGTGCACGGTGTGTACGTGTAAGTAGCTCGAGCGCGCTTGTGTGTGTGTAGTGACACGACGGTGCATGTTGTATATGTAGTGTGGTTGCAGCAACGAGTACGTGTCGAGCGGGCCGTACTCGGCGGACGCGCTCGAGCACAGCAACGACGACGCCAACGGGTTCGCGATCGTCGTCAACGGACACTCGCTCGTGCACTGCCTGCACCCCAAGCTCGAGGAGAAGTGAGTATGGACGTGTGGGTGTGTGTGTGTGTGTGCAAGAGAGATATTGGTAATAGAAAAAGTAATATAATTGTCATAATTTGGGTTATATAGGAAGGACAGGGCCAACGCGCGTTAAAAACGCGCTAAAAAATGGAGACGCTGGTGTCACGCAGTTCGTAAGAGAGAGAAAATAATTCTCGGCATATAATATGAATTTAAAAGAATTTTCATGCCATTTCCAAGCAAATGATGTGATGATGGTCTAAGTGTCAATATTTCACAATTATAACTGCATTATATTTTCCCTTTCAGATTTTTAGACGTAGTACTACAATGTAGGTCGGTGATATGTTGTCGAGTGACGCCGCTGCAGAAGGCCATGGTCGTGGAGCTGATAAAGAAGAGTAGGAAGGCCGTGACGTTGGCCATCGGAGACGGCGCCAACGACGTCTCCATGATAAAAGGTCAGTTTGTTCATTGAATTTTATGTATCTTGTAATACTCTTTGAATGAAAAAAATATATTTTGGAAATATGTAATATAAAATTTACACTTGGTTTTAAAGATTTGCCAGGTTAATATCAATATTTACGTCAAACTTTCCTCTCTACTTAACTCGATACACAACGGTGAGAACTTACATCAGATGCCTCGTCGGCTCGTTGGTTTTTATCCATCGACGCAGTTTCATGATTGGCACTGATTATTCATTTCTATAGTGGAGGATGATTTGGAGGCGATGATATGGATGAGGCTATACGTAATGATAATGTAATGTAACGCGTGGGTGTTCCCTTTCGATTATAACGTGGGTGTCTTCAATTCAAGAGTGAATAGGCTTTCAGTAAGTTACAGTGCTTTACCATCCATGACCCTTGACATCAACAAGTCGAATGGGCCAGATGGTATACCTGCTATTGTGCTAAAAACGTGCGCTCCGGAGTTGACCCCGGTTTTAACGAGCCTATTCCAACTCTCCTATTCTGCCGGCATTGTCCCGTCTCCATGGAAGGTAGCTCTGGTCCACCCTATTCCCAAAAAGGGAGACAGGTCAAATCCATCCAACTACAGACCAATCGCCATAACCTCTCTGCTCTCCAAACTAATGGAGCGTATAATAAACACCCAACTGCTCCGGTATCTAGAAGATCGCCAGCTGATTAGTGACCGTCAATACGGTTTCCGCCACGGCAGGTCAGCTGGCGATCTTTTAGTATACCTTACTCATTGCTGGGCAGAAGCAATCGAGAGCAAGGGAGAAGCATTGGCTGTAAGCTTGGATGTTGCAAAGGCCTTCGATAGGGTGTGGCATAAGGCATTATTGTCTAAACTGCCTTCCTACGGAGTACCCGAGAAATTGTGCAAATGGATTGCCAGTTTTCTATCGGAGCGGAGCATCAAGGTCGTCGTTGACGGAACATGCTCAGATACGAAGCCCATAAATGCTGGCGTCCCAGAAGGCTCTGTGCTTTCACCCACACTGTTCATCATGCATATCAATGATATGCTGGACATCGGGAATATTCATTGCTATGCTGATGACAGCACGGGTGACGCCCGTTATACAGGCCGAGCAAACCTTTCTCGGGTGCAGATTGAGGAGAAGAGGATGAAACTTGTGTCTGAAGTCGAGACATCTCTGGAGCGGGTCTCAGAATGGGGCAGACTAAATTTAGTCCAGTTCAACCCCGAGAAGACACAAGTTTGCGCGTTAACCGCTAAAAAAAAAACACATTTGTCATAGCACCACAGTTCCAGAACATTCCTCTTAACATCTCTAAAAGCATTGGGATCCTTGGTGTTGACATCTCGAATGAAGTTCAGTTTCGGGACCACTTGGTAAGTAAGGCCAAACTAGCTGCAAAGAAATTAGGAGTGCTCAACAGAGCTAAGCAGTACTTCACGCCTAAGCACAGGTTGATGCTCTATAAGGCGCAAATTCGACCACACATGGAGTACTGCTCCCACCTTTGGGCTGGAGCTCCAGCTGGCCAAGTGGATCCGTTCAATCGAATTCAACGGCGAGCTATTCGTCTTGTCGACGATCCCATGCTTACAGACGGACTAGAATCACTCGAGTTGAGGAGAGATGTAGGCTCTCTCTGCGTATTCTACCGGCTGTACAATGGGGAATGTTCTGAAGAACTATTTGGCTTAATACCTGCAGTTAGTTTTCGACACCGCACATCACGGGGTTCCAGATTCCACCAACATCACCTGGATACTTGGCATTCGTCCACAGTTCGGTTCTCACGTAATTTTCTACCTCGTACGTGTAAACTGTGGAACAAACTTCCTGCATCGGTGTTCCCCCTAAGCTATGATATGGGGTCCTTCAAGAAGCGGGTCTATCGTCATTTTCTTGGCCGGCAACGCGTTGGTGACGCCCCCAGTGTTGCTAATGTCCATGGGCGGCGGTGATCACTTACCATCAGGTGACCCGTCTGCTCGTTTGCCTGCTAAAAGCATAAAAAAAAAAACCATCCATGACCTCATTCCCACTTACCATCAGGTGGTTTTGTAGTCAAGCATTACCTTATTTCGTTTAAAAAAATGATGATGATAATATTGCAGCGGCGCACATCGGCGTGGGTATCTCCGGCCAGGAGGGAATGCAAGCCGTGCTCGCGTCGGACTACTCCATCGCGCAGTTCCGGTTCCTGCAGCGGCTGCTGCTGGTGCACGGCCGCTGGTCCTACTACCGGATGTGCAAGTTCCTGCGGTACTTCTTCTACAAGAACTTCGCGTTCACCGTCTGCCACTTCTGGTTCGCTTTCTTCTGCGGGTTTAGCGCGCAGGTTGGTTGACTGTGAGGACTGTGTGGGTTCTGAGGCGGTTCATTCTTCATAAATAAGTTGTAGTAAGGGGTGGCCGTAAGGCTGTAATACATATTGCTCAAAGTGAGCTCACTCGGCATTATCGTATCAACTCTTATGTTCGGTTTTCACGTATTAAGTAGTTAAGTAGATAACTAAATTTTAAGTAAATTAATACGTGTAAACGGACAATTTAGTATTTAGTACGAAAGTAAACAAGTAATTTAGAATTTTTCTATTTTTCTGTTCAGTAGGTGGGCGAGGCTAATCACTTAACGCGTTTGGACAAGCATTTCTTAGTTTAAATTTAGTAAAATGCATAAGTAATCTCTTTTTTGGCCGGCGACGCATCGGTTGGTCGGCTATTTCTATAAAAAAAAAAAAAAACAATTTCCGCAGACGGTGTTCGACGAGATGTTCATCTCTGTGTACAACCTGTTCTACACGTCGCTGCCGGTGCTCGCGCTGGGCGTGTTCGAGCAGGACGTGTCGGACGCCACCTCGCTGCAGTTCCCCAAGCTGTACGCGCCGGGACACACCTCGCAGCTCTTCAACAAGACCGAGTTCATCAAGAGCACGCTGCACGGGTGTTTCACGTCGCTCGTGCTGTTTCTGATACCATACGGTAATAACGCTACATTCACAGCTCCACACTTTACAATTTATGTTCTCGCATGTACAGGGAAACGCTGTACATACGAGAACATAAATTCCAACTCATGTTCAAATTTTCGCCTCGTTGGATGGACAGGATCCACGGCGGTCTGGCATGGTAAAGAAAGTTGTTGAAGAATCGCGCAAATTGTGAATGGATTTGGATGAAAAGCACAAACAGTTTATCTCGATTAAATATTAGGTAATAACCATTACTGCCGACAAGCATTCGTTTGTAATAATCCAACGAGCGCATGCTCGAATCAGATCTATCACAGATAATCGCTCTCGATGAGGCACCAATAATAATGACGATCTAGATGACAGATTTGAAGTTGCTCAATCCGATTCCAGGATTTGTAATTAGAAAAAAAAATACAACAGCTGAATATTTTATTTCCAGGTACTTATAAGGACGGGTTAGCGCCGGACGGGAAGATCTTGTCAGATCACATGTTACTGGGAAGCGTAGTGGCCACTATACTTATTATAGATAATACTACACAGGTAAGACCAAAAAATAACTTACGTAATTAACTTACCGTAAATTTGCATAATATATAAACACTCTTTTTATGTAGCTTACTCGTATTATAATTTTGTAATACTTGTGTATACTTTCCAAAGTTACTTATCGTCGTTGCGACTTTAAGACCTCTTATGTGCTATGTGCCACTTTTGGCAAAATCACTTTTTTACGTCAAATTATTAAACATTTTGAAGCACTATCGAATTCAAAAACTCTCATGTGTGTACGACGTTTGCATAGTAATTTATTCACTAAATTCAAAATCACCTATGTGCTTGCTAAACAAAATTTTATTGATTATTTTTTTACACTTAAGAGGTCTTAAAGTCGCAACGACGTTATGTAAATTTTACAGAAGCAACTTATAAGTTGTAATGTCCTATTGATATAACTTTTTGCTAGACAACTGAGCTGGGAATGTAAAGCGGTATCTATCTGTCGATTCAGATCGCGCTGGACACGACGTACTGGACGGCGTTCAACCATATCACGATCTGGGGCTCGCTGGTGTCGTACTTCGTGCTGGACTACTTCTACAACTACGCGATCGGCGGCCCCTACGTCGGCTCGCTCACCGTCGCGCTCACGCAGGCCACCTTCTGGTTCACGGCCGTTCTGACGGTAACTATACACTACACAAGATTATACGGCCTTATATGGGCAGGCCATAAACGGAGACATACTTATCCGAGTTCAACTTATTCTATGTATATCCGGATTAAAAAAAATGTTATCACTCACTATGGTGAAGTAAAGCATTGTAAAGAAATCTTCTCATGTTTGAAAGTACATAACTAATAACTTTATAAATTTCACAAAGATAAACGTGTTAAAAACTATGAAAGAAAGTACTAAACGGAAATAAAAAAGAATTTAGGTTGTGACTTGTTTTTAAACTAGCACTCTGCTGTTAACAGACAGATAAACGATTAATCGTCGTGTTGTGTGTCTGTCAGATGATAATCCTGATGGTGCCGGTGGTGTCGTGGCGGCTGGCGTGCTCGTGGACGCGGCCCACGCTGGCCGAGCGGCTGCGCGCGCGGCAGCGCTGGCGGGCCGCCGCCCCCGCGCCTCGCACGCCCTCCGCCCGTCGCGCGCGCCGCTCCGTGCGCTCCGGGTACGCCTTCGCGCACCAGGAGGGCTTCGGCCGCCTCATCACCTCCGGCAAGATCATGCGCCGCATCCCGCACGCCGACGCCGCGCTCTCCGCGCTCGCCTCGCTGCCCGGCAAGTTCCACCCGCGGCCCGCCACGCCCCCGCCCGCCGTCTCCGACCCGCCCTCGCCCCCCTCGCCGCCCTCGCCGCCCTCGCCCCGCGCGCCCAAGCAGGACCTCGACTCCGTTGACTTATGAGCCGGCGCCGACGCGTGCGGAAGGATCTCGTGTGCCGACGCGCGGCGCGGGGGGCGCGGGCGGCGCGGCTGAGGACGCGCGGGCTCGCCCGACGTCCCGTGCTTCCCGATCGCTGGGACGATAGGTGTTCTGTTCTTAAAAAAGACGAAGATGTACAATGTATGATCGAGAGTAAAGTTTGTAAATATTAATGAGGTTACAAACGACCCGTAATTTTTTTTAAATAGACGGCATAATGTCGTCGCAACTCATATTGTGATAATGTTAATAGATTAAAGAATTCGTATTATATTATTGCCTATATTAAATTATATTTGTTGATCGAGAGTATATATTGATAGATATTTATTATGGTAAGTACTAAGATTACTCTTTTATATCGGAAAGCGTAGTTAATTCCCAATGTTCCTTTGTATGTGTAGATGACGTAGTGCCGTGGCCGAGAGCGCAGGCTCCTCTGTTAGACGATGAACCGCAATGTTACTATCACGGACCGATATGGAACACGAATAAGTACATTTTTATTGTTCACGAAACTATTATTCTTTTTGTTCCTTTTTTATTTGGCGACATACTTACCAAAAATATTTTATATGTTCTGTTATTTTACTTTGAGCTTAATGTTTTACATGCTTTTTTTAATGATTGTCGTCTATGTCCGACTTCTTAGTAAAATGTGCATTTAAACTTGTCAATTTTGAAGGCAGTAACAACGCCACGCTCGCTTGTCTCGTTCTTACACTACCGGTATTAAAATTATTAACAATGGTTAGCTGTATACTAAATAAGGACAATTATTTACACTGCCTGTTACATATGAAACTTTTATTGTATTAGGTATTATAAACAATGGATAATTATGTTATAACGAAGTTGTTTATATCCACTATTGGATGCTTTGTCTTTTCTCTTCTATACTTTACAAGATATTACTTCTACTAGGATTTTATTTAAATTGTATCAGTTATGTATTTGAAGAGAAAACGACGATCTAATTTTAACTTTATTCGAAATGAAACATAAACATAAAAACAGGAGCCACGTGGCGTTTGTACTGTTTGCAGGTATGAACGAAATTGCTTTCGTATCAATTTTGTAATAAAATGATACTCTCCATAATATGGCTTTTATTTTTTAACTTTTAGTACAAAATCCCCGCTGTCATGAACTCAAAAATACAACAAGCTTACAGTGCGACCAACTTATCTGTGAACTGAGGGAGGGCGCTGTCGAACGCATTGGACCAATCACTGGACGCAATTCGAGACGTAGTAAATGTCAATGAATGAACCAAAGAACTTATGAATGGGCAGCGACTGATCAAGAGATCTGACCGCCCTAGGCTAATTATGAGGACGCGCCCCCGCCAAAAAAGTAGTGAGTAGAGTAGTAGTGTGAAAATTTTAAGATGGTTCATAAAAGTTTTCAGATCGATCTGCAAGCGAAACTAACGTTGTCCTTTAATCTGCATTACATTCAACCTTAGGGTGGCAAACCATTTTTAAGCTGATCGTACATAAAGGCAAAGTACCTCATTAAAAAAACACGGAAACACTAACGCGCTGTCCTACGTGGGCGAATCAACGCGAACGCGAAGCGACACGGCGCGATGCAAAAATAACAAACACTCGAGATGTATTGAAGTGTCCTACACCAAAAGCACGTAAGGGGCGTTGCGGTGCGGCGCGATTTGAAGCGAACGCGATCAATTGGTTTGATATTTTCGCGCGAACTTCAGCGGCGGTTAAGGTACCTGCCCTTACTGACCCGTCTCAAAAATCCACCCTGTATATAGAAAAGACATCTCAAACAAAATGTGTGTTCCACCGCCGGCTTGCCCTCTGTTCTCTTTTCAAACTAGAAGCCTCGTTTGCACACTTGCCATAGAGTAACTTTGTATATGACACTTGCCGAACCAAGACGGCAAGCCTAACACCGTGTCCCCACGTAGGACACCGCAACGCCCTCTACGTGACCAAAAGGTCACGTAGGACACTTCAATACATCTCGACTGTTTGTTATTTTCGCTTCGCGCCGCGTCGCTTCGCGTTCGCGTTGATTCGCCCACGTAGGACAGCGCGTAAGCAAGCTTATTTAGTCCATTAACACGCTAGTGGCTTGCCAAGTTCAAACGTTCCTTATGATTTTTTCATTAAAAAATGGTGGGAACATTGCACAATAATTTAATTAAATTCGTTTTAGTTCATTTAAGTTAATATTTTGTTTTCTTACCGATGATAAGTGCAATGCACACCCCCGAACCCGATGTTCGCGGTGTCTATTCTATACGCTAGTAATAATAGTTCAATGGTCCAAACGTGTTAAGTGATAAACCCCGCCCACCTACTTAACAGAAAATAGAAAAAAATCTAAATTACTTGTCTACTTGATTTCTAAATTTTAACTACTAAATTGTCCGTTTACAACTTTACACGTATTAATTTACTTAAAATTTAGTTAACTTCTTAGTACATATAAACCGAACATTATTGCGAGGCGGATTAATCAAAACGCGCACTAGGCACTGAGTGCCTGGCAAGTGGCACTCCGTTGCCAGCTCACCCACTCGCTCGACCACCGATCGATTCGAGTAACAAGTCAGTGTTTGTTTTATGCGCGCTTTTTAAAATTTCAAAATTTATTGTTAAAATCAGGGACTCGTCTCTAGGGACTAGACTGTCTCGGTCTAGTTGAAATGTGTAGCCTGTGTAGGGTAGATGCAGTGATGCTAGATTAGTGCATGCGAAGACACGATTTTAGCGCGCCCCCCCCCCGATCCTCGCGCCCTAAGCTGCAGCCTAATTAGCCTAAGGGTTAATCAGGCCCTGTGAATGGGGCGGCATTAGTTTCAATTTTCGCCATTTCACAGATAAGTTGGGCGCACTGTAAGTAAACATTACTTATCTTACGTCGAATGATCCGCATCCGCAATGATTTCTACTCACATGTATCATATTTATGTTACTCGTTGAAAAAGAAAGCACGCTGCTCCAGTGCGGATTGGTGGAGGCGATTTTTTAATATTATATCCATGGAATGAACCAAAGAGAATGCTGTAATTTGATGTGACACTGACAGTCGAAGTTGTCATCTTGATTCTTGTCAGCTGCTCAAGTTCAAAGTTGACATGACAAGTTCACGACGAGGAGATTTTGTTTACGTTTAGAGGTTATATTTAGTGCGACACTGCGAATGCTAATTTAAATATGTTTTGCTTTGTGAAGTGGTAGTTTATTTATTAATTCGGTTTTTGTCTACTTGACAATCATAATTTTTAATATTAGTACCTTTATTTCATAAGATGGCAGAGTATTATAATATCGTCCCTTGGTCACATAGTAAAGAATGGCTCGACATATGTGATAAGTTACACCCTACTAACTCATTAGAATCGAAAGAAGAAGCATTAAAACAGTTATTGGTGTGGAAGGCGCGATGCCCTTCTTTACCTTCCGGCATAGAATCTACGCTTACGCTTCTGGAGGTTACCATAAAAGATGCCGCTATATCCGGCACATGCGATGCAGCTATCGATCAGATTCTTCGATTAGCATATTCCACAGCCGTAATGAGATTTGTTAACCACATGTTTGATGGAGAGACTGCTAAAGGCACTAGCTTATATCAGGCTGCAATTAATCTGAATGTCCCAAGTTGGGTTGTTGATCTTCGTCATGACACCGCCCACAGTAATACACTGCCTACACTTCAGTTACTCAGAGATGCATCTCGACTTAGTTATGAGTGGCTATATGAAAATTATTGGCTTAAACACAAACCATTTATAACCGACTACATTACCAGCGATAAGGTTGTCATTGACGAAAGTGAATACAAGATTGGGTCACTGATGAACTTTTGCGTGTCGCTCAGTGTTTGCACAAATTCTAAAAGTAAAGTAAAGAATTTGCGTGATATTCCAGATGCATACATGCAGGAGTCAATATTGAAAGATTTACATGAATTATTTGGTAATGACATTGATGTAACTAACATGAAAACCACATCAATAGTCTCTCTAATAGATTTAATGACTACACAATCAAAAAAGCTACTGCAAGGTAAAGATGCTGCATCCCACATAAATAAAACATTATTAGGAGAAGACTCCATGATACTTTCCCTGGAGTTGCTGAAACATTTAGATCATAATGCTATTCTGCGCAAGAGGTCGTTGAGCAGGCAGTATGTGCAGTGTTTTGAAGTCCTACTTACGTTTTTACATGCAAATGATTTACTGCAAGATTTTGTTTTGGAACTGATACAATTAACACGCAATGATGACATTGATCATGATAAACGCCTTTTGGCTGCTTTATGGATTGCTGAAATAATGAAAAGTCTCAAAAATTGCAGAGATTTTGGTGAGAGAATGAAAAAGTAAGTGATATACCTGTGCCATAAATTACTTATCTTTTAATTCTTGTAATATCTGATGTTTTTTTGTTGTAGTGTGACACCAGATGCTTACCCGAAGAAAAAGAAGGAGTTAAGGTCTCTTTATCACCATTGGTTCCCTAATAGTAACAATTGCACACTGGTTCTAGATTTGCTAAAACCTTTGCCACATGATTTAACAAACATACAATTTATTCAACCTATAATATCATCATATAATCCTTACTTGACATATTTCATCAGGAATATGTTGTGTATAATTCAACCACAATTGCCCAAAATGATTATAGATAATATTTGCAAGTTAGCAGATCTCATAGGTTTGCCTGACAAATTTCCCGCTAAGTCTTCTAAAATATATACAGCAAATGATTTGAAAAAACACAGTGTTTCAAAAATGGAGGTAGCAGAAAATGATGTTGATTCGACAGTGGACAAACCAAGTGAAGGTAGAAATAATTACCAGGCATCAACCCAAAATAATGAAAGGAATGGTATTTGGAAAGTGGCTGCAACAAGTAATGTATGGTCTTCCTGTGCCATTGGAGTATTGCCTTGGCAAGCACCTGCTGGGGTGGATAACTCCAAAGCAAACAGTATGGAATCTTCTAATTAATTATAGAAATAAAGAAATATATTTGTAGCAATTGTTTTATTTTTCATTTTTGTATACAGTATATTATTTTGGTTACATTTTTTATAATAATATTGACACATTAAAGGACCCTAAAAATAAGTTGAACAATTTACATACATGTCAATATTTCTATATTACAAGAGTTAATTTACATTTTCTTATAGCACAGTAGGAGTTACTACAGAATGTTTACTTACAAATTTTGCTTAGTGGCAAATAAAAATGAATTTTTAAAGTCCCCTATTTTGGGTAAAATATAGTTTGAACAAGCAAATTATATTTATAATTTCCAATGGACAAATTATGATAATTTTGGTCACAAAGTAGCCATTAAAATTGTAAACGATAATATGTATGCAGAATATATCAAAGAAACATAAGGATTACCCAACGGTCAATAAAACTGAAATAAAGAATGTTGTAGTTTAATGGTCCATGAATATCAAATCCATAAAAATGCTGTTTTCATATTTGTCACAAAATCTGTTCAAAATATCAATGTAATATCATGTCGAAAAACATTACTTTCCAGTCTACTTTCCTTTCTAGTATTTTATTTAAAAGTGCCTCCGAAAATGTTGATCAAGGCCAATAACTTATATTTTAAATTGCAAATAAATGCAATAATCAATCGAACATTAAAATCTTTGATTCATACATATTAAATACCATAAACATCAATAATTAACATTTGTAAAATTTGTAAAACCAAATATTTTAAAAGGCACCCTATTTAAAACAATGTAATAACAAACTGACATTTTCAAATGGATGACTGAAGATGCAAACGACGCGATAGCTATGTGACTATCATAAAAAATAGTACCTGGCTAATTATTCATTATTATTAACATACCTATTTACAAAAATTTTACAAATTACTTATCTACACGCACTTCTGAAGTGTCAATAACTTCTTAGTCAAAGCCACATTGCACAATAATAATCCTTAAAATACACCTAAAAATCAAATTATCAATATGAGTATGTTCTGCTAATGGCAGCTTTCATATGGTCATTTGAACGAAAACCACAATATAAACAGTCCCAAGAATCAAATTTTACGTGGCAAATGTATACAGGGTGTCCACATTCACTAAGTAAACACACAAATCAGTTTCATAACGAACGACTCTATCGTCGCAGTTGCAGCAACGACAACGACAACGACAAATAATACATGTCAACAATTACATCTAAGTTTTTAGACATTAACTGCTAAAAGCGAACTAGTTGAAGGCACGGAAAATACAGTAACATTACTGCGACACAACCCCAATAAAAGACGAGTATATAACTTTTTTACACATAAATTAAATTACAATGGAATTTGTTCAGCACCAAGGCAAAGCATAAAGTAGTTTTATCAGTTTTGTATACGAAAAAGAAGCATATTAAATATTTTGTACATTGTAAACTGTCCTGTAATAGTATTGTAGCAAAACTATTATCTCAGAATTTGTCGTAATCGCAAAATAAAGCCATAGTTATTCAATAAGAGATAAAACTTCACAGAACTATTCGTTGTAAGAAGACTAAAATTACGAACAAATTTGAAGGGGACAGTGTATATTTGTGACCTATCTACAAATTTAATACCTTAACCATACACAGTCTTTTAGATTAAAAAAAAAACAAATCAAATTTACAGTTAGGTAACTTAAGCGATTACATCGTACTACATTTAATCTTAGCATTCCTAAAGATAGATGCAAGAACTGCTAGTACATGGAATATACAAATGGCATATAATCATAAAAATATATAGTATTATGTATAATAGGTATAGCGAAAAGGAGTAATCTGGTCTAAAAAGGCAAATCTCATTTGGTTTTCAAATAGTGCGCACCTCGTTTCGTACTCTCGTTATCTCTGTTTAAAGAGTATTTGCATACTTTATACATTTTTATCCATAGGTATCGGCGTCGAGCCATCTAATCAATGTAAAATGACATAAATCTAAAAGATCTCAGTTATGTGAGATTCACTCCCAAACATTCGGAAATATATCCAAAATCTACTGGCGAGTCTATGCATCACGCAGCGCAGCTCGGCAAAATGCAAGTAGCCACACAAAACATTTATAAAACCAGTTTTTATATTCTTTTATAAATTGTTTTTGTACATATACTTAAAACGTTATTCGATTACAAACTGGTACCAAAACTAGCATTCTATTCATTTCACTAGGAGATAATAAAACATCCGACTAACAACGAGACATGTTCGTAACACTTAGCTAAATGGGTACATATGTAAAATATTAATTTGAAATCGCGATCCCATTAAATCTACATGTTTACAAAACGACCACACGACACCACTTTCGCACATGTATTTGACAACAGTTTCTGAATGATTTATTAAAACATCCAAAATACTTGAAAAGGTCTAGAAAACTACTGAATTTATATTTATTGCTGTGTTAAAATTTTGAAAAGTAAAATTAACTTAATATTAATAGAACTTACACTATTTGTGTATATATTTTGTTAAATACTTACAAAATTTAAATAATGAGATTTCTAACAAAACTGGGAATATTTTGATTTCAAACTTTTCAGTTCATTTTATACATTGCCTGCGTTAAAGATCGGCATTTGGCGTAATTGTAATGTAATGATGCTGATCATAATTTTTAGAGATATTTTAAGACAACACCTATATCAACAGTAAAAGTGTGTTGACAGTTAAAAGTAACTCTTTCACTCTTTACAAAAAGAAATGCATACACCTTGCTTCGTTAGATAAGGAAGTGATGTCTAAAGTTTGTTGAGGGAGAATTGATAAGGAAATATTATGAAAATATCATCCATCTATAAGCCATCGTAATTTGTGACGAATAAGTTTAGTAGCCCTGCGTTTATTGTTTTTATCAACTCTCGCCGAACAACCTATCGATGTAATGAGAGAGCCGAAAATAACAAGTAAGCAATAGATTCAAAATGTCTTAACAGCGGATGGTTTCGTTTTTCGCGGAAACAGATACGAATATTGCAGTATTATTGGCATAAGCTACAAATAATATGCCGGTTCGGACAAAAACGGATATTAAAAATGAACCACTCAATAGAATCACCACATGACGGTAACCCATACGAACTATGCAGTCAAAATCTCTGTGAAACTGTAACTAGTAGATTATTTCTAACAGTAAAGGTTGTTGAAATGTCATTAGCTTGAAAAGGTCTTCGAGTAAATTATGTGGATCACTAACTTACGTATATTGCTCCAGCGGCGATAGAAGAGGCTGATGGATGGTTATTGACGTATACGATTTTAACTGACGTGCTCGCCAATAATCAATATTCTTCACTCTAAACTTCGCTACAACAACCACTCCGATGAATTCATAGCGACGATAAAGGCGGCAACCTACAGTACAGCATAGCTCAACGTACACTGGTCACCAATCACACATGAAGTCAGAACGGCAATGTGATAAAGGCGGGAACGGTAGCTTGTAACAACAATAGCACGGCTCAACATACACTGGTCTCGTGTATCACACCGTAATGGGATCGGTTACATCTTACAACCACTCCGATGACATCAGGGCGGCAGTGCGATAACGCCGCCTTTACTGTAGGTATAGCATAGCTCAAGGTACACTGGTAACCAGTATCACACCATAACTGGATCGGCTACATCTTACAACTACTCCTATGACGTCAGAGCTGCAATGCGGCAAGGCGGGAACCTACAGTACAACATAGATCAACGTTCACTGGTCGCCGGTATCACACATGACGTCAGAGCGGCGATGCGATAAAGCCGCCTTGTAGGTATAGCACAGCTCGAGGTACCCTGGTGACGCGTATCACACCATAATAGGATCGTCGGAGGAGAGCTGGCGGTGCAGCAGCCGCTGCGAGCGGAGCGACGCGGCGCCGATGCTCAGGTCGTCCGTGCTGCCGAACTCGCCGTCGTGGTCCGTCGTCGACAGCAAGTCATCGTCTGACGTCGCTCTGCAGATACATGTTAAATATTGAATTAAGTTTTGGTTATGTTATGATATGATAAAGATATGTTAATATGTTAGAAAGACTAAAAATTAACGTGCCCCCGGTAAATATTATCGTTACAACGTGTAACACACAACAGAGGTACAACACGCACCTGATAAGCGCTGGCAGATTGGACGTGAGAATCGCCTTCTCCTTCTCTATCTCGTGGATGTGCCCCTCCAGGATGCGCTCCTCGGGCCGCGGCGGCGCGTGCGTCAGCGAGCGGATCGACGACAGCCGGTCCGACGCCGTCGCCGACGCGCGGTCCAGGAGGGCTATGTCTTGGAGCGTGCCGCGCGTCTGTTGAATACGACGACACACGTGTTTAGTTGTTGGTATTATATCACTGGGTGCACTAAATCAAAAAGTGACGATTTTTCGTAATATTAGTAGACTGTGTGAACTAATCTTACGTCACACGTATTTTGATGTACTTACTATTTTATTACAATTCTATTTAAACAAAAATTATTTAAATGACGTGTAAAAATAAAATATAAATTACATTTACAAGGGGTATCTTAACTGTGAAATTTATTCGTGAGCAATCTTACGCCTATACTCCAGTCACATTCGTTTTGGACTCGATATAAACAAATCATTAAAATTCCTTTGTATGGTTTTCACCGATCGATTTGTATTTCGCACACCAAATAACTATTATTGAACTAAATGTATTATACATGTTTATGTAGTTACCGAGCTCATCTTGTCGACGAGGATGGCCTCGAGGCAGGCGGTCTGGCGCGCGATGTCGTGCAGCGAGTCCTGCGCCGGCTGGATCTTGTGCGTGCGCAGGATGCACGGCGCGAACACGATCGCCAGCGCGTTCGGACCCATCCTGACACACAAACATACAGATTTTATGACACAAACATACACCTTTTTAATCATTATTTACAGTTATTTTAAACTGATTTTGAAATGAACTATTACAATGATGATATCATCATGGTTTTATGTCAAGAATTCCGCTCCATTACCGCATTCTTACGACTATGATTCATGTCACCGAGCGGAAACATCATTATTAAATACAAATATCTTATGTGTTGTATATTTTTAAAGGTAAATAGGCACTTTAGTTAAAAAAAAAAGTTATAAAAAGCATCTCTACTAACCTGTTACGATCTTCTACCAGCGCCACCCTCGCTAGATGGAATATCAGTCTCTCCACCAGGTCGTAATTAGGCTTTGGCAACTTCTTCAATATCGTGAATATGCTGGATACTCGTTCCTGTAGATAAATATTATATTTTGAAATACATTCTACGAAACTACGAAACATTTTGTAATTTGCGCTACTTCAATTATTCTCATAAAGCAAATAAGGTTGAATTGCAATTGTTAGTAAACTTGATAATTCAGTCACCACTCCGACTGAGCTGCTACTTTAGTGAACTTATTTGTAACGTCGAAGTGAACTATGTTATATTATATGAGTTGTAAAACAAATGTATTGACCACATTTGGTGTAAATACGAACTTTATAATTTGGTGAAATAGAAAACGGAATAAGAACAGAGAAAACGGTAAGAAAATTCTTAGATTTTGAATTCATCAATTTTTGATTACTTGGGTGGCAGCACTCATTACGCACTATTCCAATACAGTTACACTATCAAATTATGACCAACATCGTCACATCACCTGCGGGTCGGAGATCTCGGCGGCCAGTATGAGGTCGTCGTACAGATCGAAAGTGAGCAGCGGCTCGGGCAGCTCGCGGAAGAACGTCTTGAGCACGGACGCGCGCACGTGCACCGCGTACGCGTCCAGCCGCTCCACGCCCTCCTCCGGCCGCTCGTCTAACAAGCGTCGCAGTTCGCGCACCTGGAAACAAGAACAATACAATAAATTAACGCTTCACACTCATAGCCCCACACTAGGATTCCCTGTGACGTGGGTGCCATGGACAACACACAAACACCCAGACCGAGCCCAAAAATTCGAACTCGTCATTCAAATTTCCACCTCGCTGGGAATCGAACCCAGGACACTTCGAACCGTCAATACAACACTGGTCGCAATAATGCTAAACGAATGTTATACACAAAACTCAAATTCAAATTACGCACAACGACCCATAAACAAACTAGTACTTTTGCATTAAACCTAAAAATAGCTCCAAAGTATTGAGTAATGTAAGTAACACAAAAAAACCATTGTTATATACAAACCTTAGAACTAAGTCCACTCTTCCTGTACAATCCCTCAGTGTAGAGCCCTGTCATTTCTATGGTGGTAATGAGCCTGTCCACGACGATTGGAATGTTGCTATCGCCCGTCGGTAGCTCACCTAACGGCACACCAAACACCTGCAACAAACACTATACATGTATAACATAATCAATGGACAATTATTATTATTACTTAGTAGCTAGTAAAACAGTGACATCTCTAGGATTTTATTTCTATTTTTTCTTGAATAGGTGTTCCAACATGTCAAAGTAAATAATAGGCTTTCTTTATGTACTCCTTAGTTTTGGATTCAAATGTAATCGTAAAAACTAGGCTTTAAGCCACCAACCCACAGAAACAGGGGCTAATCAATTTCTTATATTAGTTCCTGGTAAAAAAGCGTTCCAGAACAAAGCAAGGTTAACGTTAACGGTTGCGCCGGAATGCGCTTTACCCGGTCGAAGAAACCACCACCCACGTTATCGCTTAAGTAGCAATGACATTATCACCTTTTAACGCGCAACATCTTAACAGGTATGTCATGTACATCTATACAAATAAATAAAATTGAAGTGTCTGTTTGTAAAATTTACTAAGTGCATTTGGATGCATGCACGGTACATATACTAAAACAATATTTTTTACAATTTTTGTCTGTCTGTCTGTTTGTTCCGGCTAATCTCTGAAATGGCTGGACCGATTTTGACTGGACTTTCACTGGCAGATAGCTGATGTAACAAGGAGTAACTTAGGCTACTTTTATTTTAGAAAAAAAAAATTGTTAGGCGATACGAAGTTCGCCGGGTCAGCTAGTTATAAATAAATACAACAACACATACCTTCCCCCTGACAATGCCCAGCTGTTCCCGACCGCCGATGTCCACGGCTCCCACAATGGCGGCCGACGAAGACGCCGAGTCGCTGCGGCACTGCGTCACCTGTAAACAGATGCGGTATGACAAAACAATATATCGTCGCTTGTAAACCAAAATCTGCTATGTGCAAATTGGCATAATATGATATAACGATTTTTATTACACTATTATGCTAACCGCTGCACATAAAATTGTTAAATAAAAAATAGTAAGACTACTATTCCTTAAAATAGTACATTGTAACAAACCTTGTAATGTTAAAGTATCAAAAAAGTTTACGCAGCGACATTCGCTGGTAATCACTATTTATGAAACTGGCAGATCTGTTACCATAAATTTAAACATTTTAGAAATATATGCTCAAAACTAAATGTTAAAAATTAAAACTAATAAATCATACAATGTATAAGTCTACGTAAATACTAATACATAGCTAGGACGACTAGTGTCGCATGTTATATACAACACAGAAAGAATGGGGGCTTAAGAGCTAGTTCTTTCTTTCCTTCTTTTCTAGAGAGAAGAAGAGTTCTTGTCCGGCAACACATCAGTGATATCTTTAGTGTCGCTGGTGTCCATGGGCGACGATAGCTACTTACCAGGTGGATAGTCAGCTCGTTTGCTGGTTTTTACCATAAAAAATATTCTCAAACAAACCTTCATGTAGCACTTCTTGTGCGACGCCAGCTTGCAGGTCTGGCAGATGAGGGAGCGCTCGATGGGCCACATGAAGAACGTCTTGCAGATCTCGCACTCCGTGGGGATGTTGATCATCGACAGGATGAACGTGTGCCCCTTGTATTGGATCGGGTCGTCCACCTGCCGCAGGGTTAAACGATACATAGTTAAAATTAGTTCGACGATGCTTGCTTAAAGTTAGGAGCCCAATGGTATTTGCAAAAATTGACTTTGGCAGCCTTGCAAGGGTCTCAACAGGGCTTAGGCAATATTCGGTCGGATCGGTTTTATAATACACTTGACTTACGAACCATGCAAGTGCTTCAGTATTTTTGCCATTTACCCATCACTTATGTCTCCTACCCATCACTTATTACTGACACAGGCGATGAAAATGCATAGCAACAGCCGAGAAAGGGTTGTTAAAGCTAGAGTAGTTTTGATAAATACTCTAGTACTGTAGAATATATAAACTTCTATTCCTCTACATTCCTTTAAGGTTTCGTGCCGCGATATTACCTCATTTCGGTCAATTTTGATCATGAGTTTGTGTGAACAGGATAAACATTCATCGCAAACATAATTGACATCTCTGAAGGAAAACATTGAATAACCTAAATATGTACCTAGAGTGTATTTGTCTAAAACTTTTTTTTCATTTTGACTGTAATAAATATACTAATGTAATATGTACTGACCACCCTGTAGCCTAGTTGGTAGCAACCCTGCCTGCGAAGCGAGGGGTCCCGGGTTCGATTTCCGGCCGGGGCGGATATTTGTGTGACAGATAAATGTTTGTACTCGGGTCATGGGTATTATTGTGATATGTTGTATGTGTCGTCCATGCCACCCGCGACACAGGCAAAAACCTACTGGGGGGCTATGAGTATGTAAGCGTTAGCGTTAATACAAAAACATTCCCGACTTTTATTTCTAAGCCGTACTTACTATGTATCCTAAAATAAATATCAACTAAAGGATCAAAATTGTTTAAGCGATCACTAAGCTCGAAAGTTAGAAGTGTACACCCACAGCCATGAATGTTGCACACAAACATAGCTTCGCAATGAATTTGCCTAAACTGTATCAAATAAATTTTCTGCACGACATCATAAAGAGTATTTAAAACTGGAACAAAGTATTATTATCAAAGAAGATAAATAAAAAGTTAAACAGTGAAAAGTTAACATGGCAACATTTCACACCTTTCAACGGACCAAATGACTAAATTGATAAAAGCCAGCATACATCTAGTTGTCGCCTATTATACTCACTTTCCGTTTCTTATCCTTTTTCCGCTTCGTCCTCGCCTTGTCAGTCTCGTGTTGGCTCATGAACTCGTCCATGAACCCCCTGAAGGCGTTAACGCCCATCGTGATGGACAGCGTAGACCCCTCTCGAGCGCAGACCGTCTCCATCACGTGTAGGAAGTTCCCGATGAGGTCTTTGTACTTGAGCGCGGACCCTCGCGTCTCCACTACACTGTAGGTCGCTACAAGGTTGTCTTTGAACTCCCGTAGCGCGTGTTTGAATACCCTGTCTACCTGCGAGTTACAAACGTATTGTTTTAGCCATCACTTTATTTATCACAGTATTATTAAAATAGGATTTTTTACTAATTATAAAATTGATGCTTAATTAGGTGGGAAGATGCTGTAATTTAGTAAGATTTTGTTCAATTTTACCTTGAAGATACATATTACTTTATCTACTATTAGTAAATACACAACTTTATGTCTTCTAACAATTATCTTTGATTTTGGACGTACTCTTGACTTTTCCCAGAAACCTATGTGTAAATCATTTGCAAATACAAAAACTTTCAAAGAGACATCTATTACACTTACTTCAGACTGTTTCTCATTCTCCGACGACTCCATGAGATATATCTTCTTTGTGATGAAATTTTGCATAGCCTGTAGTTCTGTCGCATCCGATATGATTTTGTCGGTCCTATCCATAAACTCCGACGTCCCGGTTAGACTGAAATTCGAACTGACCGCACTCTTCATATGGTCCGCAGGCATGAGGTTGTAAGTAGCGTCCTTTAAAATTATCCGTTTCCTATTTTTATGCCTTCCTCTCGACGCAACGGTGACGGGACTGGAGCAGGGCATGGTAATAACGCCCTTATTCTGTATGCACTTGGTGTGATAAAGCTGTTTGCAGTCGATGCACTTCTGACCCTGTGTGATGAACGCGTCGATGGCTTGGTGACAATACACGCACTTGTCGGCCTTCGCGAATCTGGTACCTTTTCGAAACCTGTGTAAAGCATCATGTAAATAACAAATGTATAAATGACTCGCGTAAATAAATGAGGGAATTCAATTAATTGTCGAAAATAAGATGAGAAAAGAAATAATAAAATTAGCCTTAAGGCGACGTGGTATCGACTTCACAGACGTTTTGAGGGGGTGAAGGAGACGCGTACGGGCAGCCGGCGCGCGGGGACCTGATCCCCGCGCGCTCGTCTGGCTAGGGACACGTATCGAATAGAAAGTATCGATACTGTACTCATGAGTAGTATCGAAAAAAAGTATCATACTTAGAATGAAAACTTCCGTTACAGTTGTGGACCACCGACTCATAAAAGTATCGAGTACCTTTCTTAGGGTACTTTTAATGATGCGCATACGAATATAGTAGTATATAGTATAGTATATAGTATATTATATATATTAGTTGCTAACGAGCAAATAGCACTGCGAAAGTCGTTATCGATTGGATCCTGAGCGTTTTACCAATTTACTATTCCTGCGTTCATTAAAATTTAAGGATAGGCAAATGTAGCTTTGCATGATATGAATTTATTTGATTATTTAGTTTAAAAGACACAAGAGTTCTAATTCAAATATAGTGTTACAAAGTGAGATTTTATTATTTATAATATGATATTCCTACTGCATACCACATTGTTTTTTTAAAAAAACTTAAGTGACTTTTCAATATTTAAATATGCAATATTTTGAATAAAATTTAATCTATTATAAAATTTAATCTAAAACGATTGACCATAATATTGGCTGAATGATATATCTTTATTTAGAAACCCAATGAATTAAGCATGTCGATAGTTTATATAACGATATTAACTTAAAAGTACTGTGATGGTCCTGTAATTGCGGCGTATCTTGGCCGGAGTAAACCTCGATTCCTTCTGTGATTTTGATGTGTGCGTGATAGGATAGCGAGATTCTGTCAGATGGAGGTGGTAAAGAATCTCTTTCCGAGTACTTTGAGCCCAAACTCGGGTATCCTATCTCGCCTGGGTCAAAAGTTGGTTTCCGGGGGAGTGAGGAATTTACCAGGAGGAGATTTAATTCCGTCGGAGCGAAAAGATGGTAAATCTCCTTACGAGTCGTTTGAACCCAAACTCGGGTATCCTATCTCTTCCGGTTCAAGAGATATAGCCCGCGGGGTGAGGTTAAAATTTCGGGGGGAGGGGGGGGGGGGTTTCGTGAGGGTAAGATTGGTGGAGTTTAATTTTTTGTGGCGGGGGGGAGTGTGTGATAGGGGTGTGACAGGATTGTAGGGGAGGGGGTGATGTTCCTTAATGTCAGGATGGGCTCGGTGTCACCACTAAGTTGGTTGGGGGTAGGGGGGGGGGGTTATGGGGATGTTAGGGGTGGCGGCTCCTTGGTGAAAACACCTCGACGGGCTGGTTCAGGGGAGCCAAAACACGCAGGGTCTAGATCTTCCCTTTCCGGAGTTATATTGGGATATTCATGACGATCCGGAGTATCGATACATAAAACACCCGGATCAAACATTCCTATTTAAAATTGCTTTCTTTTTCTTCTCTTTCTTAGCTGGCAACGCATCAGTGATGCCTTTGGTGTTGCTGATATTCATGGGCGACGATAGCTACTTATCATCAGGTGGATCGTCAGCTCGTTTGCCGGCTATTCCCATTAAAAATAATTGTTAAAAAAAAAACTAAAAACACGCCTTTTTAGAAAATCTAACTAAAAAAACTAGAAAATAAATTTGAATTAAGAATTGTGTGATTGTACAAAAAGCGTGCGGTGTTTTTAAAGATATTATCCCTTCTACTCATTGACACCATGCACCCCACGCTTTTATTACAATTACACGATTCTTAATTCAAATTTATTTTCTAATTTTTTTTTAGTTGGATGATCTATAAAAGCGTGTTTGTTAGTTTTTTTTTAACTATTATTTTTTCATTTTTAGTTTGATTTTTTTAAATGAAATTTAGGTTGTTTTTTTTATTTTTATTTTTATTTATTTATTTAATAATTTATGCACACAAAGATACAGGTACAGATAAAACATAACGTAAGGATGGTACAAAGGTACTGCTTATTTCTTATGAAATCTCTTCCAGCAGCCCTGAGACTGGAGAGCGGTATGTTTAGATGGTAGAAAGACTGTGCACACAAAATGCATTAAAAAGGAACTACAAACATATATATATATATATATATATACATACATATACATATAAATCAAGTCAAACATAAAAACACAAAACAATCATCCATAAAAATACAAACATACATACATAAATAAATACATATAATATTACTACGAATAATGACGATGAAACAAAATAGTCGCATCGTGTTAAGTGTAAACCGACGGTAGGATAAAATTATGTAATAGACACTTTATGCAGCTAAGGAGAGATAATGCTCTTTCACTCGTTTTTGAATAATGAGATAGTTTTAGACTGTCTAATATTAGGCGGAAGCGAGTTCCACAGCCTCACCGCATGCACAGAAAAGGAGGTGGAGTAAAAAGAACTCTTATGCGAAGGGAACTTGAGTAGGGATTTAAGGTGGGTTCTGCAGGGAGCGATAGACGGACGAGCGAAGCTAAAGCGCTCTCGCAAATAGGATGGAGTAGAAGGACAGTGGAGAATGTTAAAGAGGAGAGACAAAATCCTAGAGTTTCTGCGAAAACGGATTGGGAGCCACTTGAGATCTTTGCGGAATTGAGAGATATGGTCAAATTTACGAATTTTTTCTTTCTTTCTTTATTCTTTATTTCTTAAAATATTGAATTGTCATCGATCCTCGATAAGTCTACGTAGTTTGAAAGAAATCTGACCATTTAAAGCTAATATAAAGCGTGTAATTAGGTTTCTTTCTTTCATTCTTTTCTTCTTTAAATATTGAATTGTCATCGGTCCTAAATAAGTCCACGAAGTTTGAAAGAAATCTGACCGTTTGAAGTGGGTCAAAATCAAGTCCAAAGAGAAGTTACAAACAAACAAACCAACAAACAAACAAACATACAGGTGAAGCTAATATAAAGCGTGTAAAAAAAATCATTCGATACTGGATCGATCCAGATTATCGTATCAAATCACTTGGATCGATACACTGCGATAGGATCCATATCGATCCAGAGTATCGATACGAGGCACCTGGAACGAACATCCCTAGAAAAGGCGCGCGAAGGTTGAGAAAAAGTCGTACAGGTCTGCTCTCCACAAGGCGCTACGGCCGACTGCGGCGAAGCGGGAGGCGCGGACCCAGCGATACGTCTGGCTCGCGCGCAACTGAATGACTGCTTTTACATGCTCACTTAATTTAATAAAATTAAATATTTCTTTTTACAAAAATGTTATCCGATAGTTCACTTACACATTTCATTGAGAAAGTGTAAAAAAAATATCGTTAAAATATCTTTAACAATGACCGAATGCCATTGATTTTCCCCCCGGTGAGCACACTGAAAATTGTAATATTTTAAGAAACTTTGAGATTTTTTTCTATCGAGTCAAGTTTAGTCAATCGTGTTTCAGAGCCGATGCTTCACTAAAATATATCATTATCTTTCATTAAATATGTATTCTTAATGATGTGTAGCTGGTTTTCAATGTCTATAATGGTTTTCACGTAGAGTCAAATAGTCTAATTTGCGACTTACTTCACCTTAATAATAATGAATAATTATGTATTTTCATAATCTCAATACGACCCTATATTTGTTAGTATTGTATAAAAGTGAAATGTAAGTAGCACGTACGTAGTACGTACGTGTATGCGTGTACGTGTGCGTACCTGTGTCCAGCGATCCGGAAGAGTCCGTTGCCGGTTTGTCCGATGTAGTCGCTGGAGCGCGGGTCGGGGGCGCGCGCGGCAACGGGTGCCCCGGGCGCCGGGTCCGAGTTGCGCCGCCGCAGCTCCGCCGCCGTGACGCCCACCAGCTCCGACTGCACTCTGATATGACATAAACATGCTTTATGTATTGCATACATAGTTAAATGTTAAGTTTTGGATGCAGTGAAAGTGATTAAGAATCGTGAGTTAGCGTTAATTAGCATCAGGATTCCGTGTTGCGTATGGTAAGATCGTTCAAAAATGGTACATAATAAATAAACATTAACATATCCTTGTAAAAGCTGACATGAATGGATTTTAGTTTAAAAATATTCCACGCATATAATTTATTGCTGCCGCCAAACCTTATGACCACATATTAATCGAAGCCAAATTAACGTATGAATTAAGTCACATTTCGCATGCAAATTTCAATTAGTCTGTAATTCAAAGGAGGGAAAAATATTATTAAACATTGCACTATACAATTTAACGTTCAGTCAACATACCGTTTAACATCATGATGATCGGGCGGTATCGCGCAGTGCGGCACGGCGTAGGGCGCGAGCGGGGCCACCGAGTCCGTGAGGTCGGGCGGCACGCGGCGCGGCGAGCGGCGGGACGCGCGCGCGGGCGGCGCGGGCGGCGCGGCCGGGCCCGCACTGGCCGACACCGCGTCGCCGCGAGACACCACCGAACACGCTGCAGGTCATAGACAATTGTTTATTTGTTATTACTTTTTTACTAGCAAATTCATTTAGTCTCCACTAACAACCGTTTTTTGCCGCTTAGGCGTTTTTGCCACTGCGCGGCAAAAAACCGTAGTGCGCGCATGCGCGTAGAGCTAAATGAGTTGCGTCTTCTCTTTTAAAGATAAGGCTTGTTTACTGCACAAGATAAGGTAGAAAATGCAATCGTAAGTGCAATAGAGTGTCCATCATGTAGTTATCGATCCAGGCAGCAGTGTTAACGATCTACTAATTCGTCTCCGTTGCCCATTACGAAACCATTCTAGCTGGACTGCAGTCCAAATGATTATGTCTATAACAAAATCGGAGTAATTATTTAGAAGTTCTTACCGCAATAGTAAAATGCTAGTTTAACACACAAACTGTAGTATCCCATCACTAATAAAGTCAACCAAAATATCGAACAGCACAATATAAACTTGTCGGTACCCTCTGCATTATTTTTATCTACATACACTTGTCGTAAAAACATATTGCTTCTGCTTAGTTACAAATTAAACTAAACCGTAATCGTCTTGATCATCATACTTATACTTGTTGCATGTTTTTGTCCATTAAGTATTTGACTACTGACAAATGTTGTTTGTGCCACAGTTCAACAAACAAATTATGTAATTAGTCATGAGACTCAAGAAAGTAATTAAGTGTTATTGTTTCGGTAATTATTCAATCCAGATTAAAGTCATAACTTGAACAAATAAAATTTTATGAATACAAATTTCATAATAATAATAAGCACGTTAAGTTGGCCAGGTAGAGATAAAAGAATAATTCGGTCTTATTCGGACAGAAACAATGATATTGTTGGGTACCGAAATTGTATATTTTTTATAAACATTTTCTTAAATTAATGGTAGTGAGCACGTAGTCGATTCCTAAAAACGTACTAAAATGTATTATGAATAATACATATAGACTTAAATAAATAATTAAAAAATGCAAGTAGTCTGAAATAAAACTTCTCAAATGAAATACGATTACACTGTAAATGAGCAAGAGCAATATTAATCATAATAGCACAGCCGCGGGAACGTACGGGCGTCGCAAACGGTGATGCGGCGGGTAAGGCCGTACAGTTTGCACAGGCCGAGTTCCATTTGCCGCCGCGGCCAATAGGACAACACCGTGAACGAAACTAATAGCACCCCTCGTTTTTGCATCGAGGGTTAAAATAGAATATAAATCTTGGAACATAAATTTGGCATACATTTTTGAAATATATTCCAGTGGCCTAGTCGTCGTCACCAGCGTCCACAACTGACCTGCATTAGCCGCGGGCTCGTGCAGCGCGCGGTGGTGCACCACGTGCGCGTGCGGGTCACGCGGGTCACGTGGGTCACGGGGGTCACGCCGCACCGGCTGCAGGCTGTGCAGCGCGCGCGCCGGCTCCAGCGTAGTACTCGACAGACTGCGCTGGTACACTTGTGGTGAACTGCGTCTGTCCACACGTACATTATATAACGCTACACACTCATATCGCCACACAAGGATTCCCTGTGTCGTGAGCGTCATAGACAACATATAAAGACAAGAACACACACACCCAGACCTATAACAGAAGTTTAAAGTAGTCTGTGGTCGGAGACCTAGCTGTGAACTGTTAATACGACAAAAATTTTCATGCACCTGGTTGTTTGTGGTTGCTAGGTAGCAGTTTGTTTACATTTATTTCACATCGAGTTTGAACAGAGTATAAGTATTGTACTTATTATATGTGTTTTCGAAACACACAGCATTTGTTAGAAGAAGCATCTACATATTATACCTATAAATATTAAATTCCATACCTTTCCTCTTCATTATCTGTTACCTTTATCCTTCACTTTCAGCAGTGCGCGGCAAATGTCAACTGCCAAGCCTGACAGTCAATGTCAATTCATAGCGTTTGCAGATTTTACCGCGAAAACATACAAGTTTTTTCCTTTTACTTTAAAAAGTAGAAATATATGTTATTGGAGTCTCAATTTTGTGTTATAGTGTTGTTTTGCTACTCAAATTGGCGATTTGAAGTGTTTGTCGCGTTAAAATGAGTGCAATTCAAGAAAATAGTAAGGGTAAGAGCGGCGTTAGTGATCAGTCGGATGTCGATGCTTCGGACGGAGATCGAACATCTCGACAACAGCCCTGCACGTCCAGGGCTGAAAGCGAGTCCACCTCATCTTCGGAAGATGAGCTTGGCATCGCCTCACCACCACCAAATAAACGCCGTAAGTATAGTAGACGTTTAGATTCTGATCCTCGAATCGATTCGTTAATCAATCAGGTCAATTATATCTCTGGTTATTTAACACAAATACCTAATTATATTATGTCTGTGACTCAGAATCCCCAGGACCCAACTCTTGATAGTCGTAGTAATGTAGGAAAACCCAGCAAATCTCAATATTTGGTTAGCCCGTGTAGTAACCAGGTTAACTTCCAGTTAGGTGATATCCACACAGATTTTGATGAAAAGAAAATTATTCCTCCCGCTAAAAAAGAGCGTCTAGAGAGGGTCAACCAACTTCAGCATTTTAATACTCCAGCATGGAAAGGTTTGCGTTATAAATCATTATTGCAAGGATACTTAGCTACTCCAGGTTTTGTCTCACTCAAAGTTAACGAGGAATTGTGCCATTTTAATAAAACAAAGGACTTTTTAGAATCTGCAGAAAACATGCTGGCAGGTTTAACTAATGTAGAATTACACCGTCAAGAGCTCCAAAGACAGGGTCTACAGGATTTACTTAATTGGGCTGGACAAAACCCAAGTGAGTTAAGTCCATCAACTCTGTTTGATAAGGTGTCAAACCTTTTAGGTGTGGGTTCCCCACTTCATAAGTGTTCAGAAAATATCATGCAAATAATCTGTGGTAGGAGGGCAGAGTGCATAGAAATAAGAAGAGCAAGGATTATTAAGGAAATAAACAGCCCTGTGATCAAGTCTACCTTGAAAGACATTCCTCCTAGCGCAGAGTACCTGTTCAGTCGGGAGGCTTTATATCCGGTTATTCAATCACTTGGAGGCACTCAAACATGGCTTAACCAGCCAGAATATGTTAAAATAAGAGGATCAGAAAGAGAAAGGCCCTCTATAGGTTACAAATCTGATAAGAGACTTTATGTTTCACAAACAAACAAGACGTATAGACCCGAACAAAGAGGTAAAAACAATTTACAGCCACCTCAAAAACGTAACTTTCGAAAGTACACAAAAACCCGTAATAATAGCAACCAGAACACCAAACAAAAATGACTATATGTTGAACCACCAAGCCTTCAGGGGGGGATGTCTAAAAGATCACTTACAAGCATGGAAGGATCTTGGTGCGAACCAATATATTCTAAACATAATTACAAAGGGGCGCATACCGTTCAAGAAAAAACCACCACTCCAGCATTTAACTCCAACTTTACTAAAAAGATTCAATACAAAAACTTCCATCGACATGACAAATGTGATCCAGGACCTAAAGGAAAAAGGAATTCTGGAAATACCCCCAGTTTTGAATGCAGGCTTTCTATCCAAGATGTTCTTAGTAAAGAAGCAGGATGGCGGAGTGCGCCCCATTTTCGACCTGAGAGGACTGAACAGACACGTTGGCACCAAACATTTCCAGCTAGTATCGCAGACAGATGTAGCCGAATTCCTACAGCAAGACGACTGGATGGTAAAAATAGATATTCAATAGGCTTACTTCCATCTGCCAATTCTGGAATCTCACCGTCGATTTTTAAGGGTTCACTACAACAATCAGGTACTTCAGCTAACTGCCTTACCTTTTGGCCTGTGTTCAGCCCCCCGGACTTTCGCCAGCCTGTCCAATTGGGTCGCAGAGACATTGCGTTCCAGAGGCATAAGACTATTGATATATCTGGACGATTATATCCTGGCAAATCAAGACCAACGGAAGTTGCAGAATCAAGTCTCGGAGACTTTGGAAATTCTGAACAAACTAGGTTGGCACGTGAATTACCAGAAGTCTGTTACAGAACCAACCCAGGAATTGGAGTATTTAGGTCTTTTGTGGAATACAAAGACATGTACCATGAGTCTACCTTCAAAGAAGGTTCTAAGGATAAAGACAAATATAACAGGTATTTTAAAGAAGGGATGTTGCACACTCCGGGAAGCTCAGAGGTTACTGGGATTCCTGAACTTCGCAAACTTGACCACTCCAAGAGGGCGTTTGCACTGCAGACACATGCAACGTTTTCTAAGGGGCTTCAACACTCTAAGACCGAGGCAAAAAAGAGACCTAACTGCCCCAGTGCAACAAGACCTGCTTTGGTGGAAGAGCGCTGTAGACCACAGTACAGTGGTAATGCACAAAAGCGACATTACTCATTTTTTAACCACAGACGCATCGGATGCGGGCTGGGGCGCTCACCTCAACGGGACTTATGTGAGGGGCACATGGTTACTTCACCAAAGGTCTTGGCACTCAGACCTAAAGGAGTTGTTTGCTGTGCTCGGTGCCATAAGTCGTCATCAAAAGTTTCTAAGAGATGCACACATCTTGGTACAATCAGACAATGTAACCCTCCTCGCGTACATAAGGAACGAGGGGGGCACAAGATCCCTAGCCCTTCTGGATCTTACGTCAAAACTTCTAGAACTGACGGAGCGACTGAATATCACCCTGTCGGCGGCGTACCTCCCGGGGAGGTACAACGGCATAGCCGACCGCCTATCCCGAGACCGCCCAGTGCCGGAATGGCACTTGTTGCCCCCGGCTTCGGAAGCCGTATTCAAAGTTTGGGGCGTACCAGATGTCGATTTATTCGCATCACAGGCAAGCGCAGTCGTAGAGCGTTATGTAACTTGGGACTCAAGAGATGGCTCAGCCATTTTCTGCGACGCCTTCAGTCGACCTTGGCAATTCGATCTAGCTTGGGTGTTTCCGCCGCCCAATCTAATGCCAATGGTGTTGCGCCACCTCAATGCAGCAGTAGGGGTGTACATTGTAATAGCTCCACGTTGGAGACGGTGCTTTTGGCTGGCAGACTTGATGGAGAGAGCCTTAGCAGAGCCAATACCAATACAGGATTTGCACAACAACCTGATAGACCTGACAACAGGCAGACCCCCTCCTCAGGTGGAGGAGTTGGAGCTTCTGGCCTGGAAAGTTGGGGGTGGGCCAATCAAGTAGCCCATTGGTCTCCAGAAGAAATAGATCTGCTAAAGAAAAGTTGGCGAGATTCAACTCTGGTTACCTATAAGGCCCCTATCAGACGATGGGTTTCATGGTGTGAGCTCAGCAATGTTAGCCCTCGAACACCAGATGGTAATGATGTGGCTAGATTTTTAGCAAAGTTATGTCTCGAAGACAAATTAGCATATCGGACTATTCTTTTACATAAGTCAGCAATTTCTACATATACAGCAGCAAGTGGCGAGGACATATCAAAGAATTTCTTTGTTCATCAGGTTTTAAAAGCCATATCACTATTGAAACCTCCAGACAGTAGAATTCATATTTGGGATACAAAATTAATTTTTGACTGGCTCAGAGACACACCTATGTCAGATACACTCTTTGATATATCTAGAAGAACTGCAATGATTTTATTACTAGCCTCAGGTCGTAGAATACATGACCTTACACTTTTGGAATTATCAGATGAAGGTTTTGTGATGAACAATACCAATAATGACATAGTATTATGGCCAAAATTTGGTTCTAAAACTGACAATAGTGATAGAAGGCAATCTGGGTGGTTGTTAAAGCAACATCCGGAGGGATATTTGTGCCCAGTAAGACATTTAAAGAAATTAATGGAGGCCACAGAGGCTAGGAGGTCTGAAGGAACAAATTTAAAGAATTTATTTATTTCAATTAGAGGTACAATTAAACCAGCTACTCGGACCATGATAGCGGGATGGATAAGAACCATATTTAGAGAAGTTGGTATAGATGCTTCGCCAGGCAGTGTGCGTTCAGCTGTTGCCTCTAAGAGCTGGTTAGAGAAGAGACCAGTAGAGGAGATATTAAAAAGGGCTAATTGGAGAAATTCTCAGACGTTTAAGAAGTTCTATTGCCGTATAGTAGCTGATATTAATAAACAAAAGAGTGATGACAAATTAGTTAATAATTTTGTAAACATTTAATTCTTTTTGTACATATTACTTGTGCTGTGATTATTTTCATTTGATCTCATTGTTTTGATTTGTTAAAATAACTAGAAGGTTGTTAATTTGTTATTAAGTTTATTTGAGTTTATTTTTTGATTTAGACCTAACAGTCTTGAAGTATTTAAGTTTTGGGTTCATTATTTTTCAGAATAGATTTATAAAATGACTATAAAGAGATAGTTTTATTTTAATTCACATAGCGTTTGCATCCTTACACCAGCAGATAACAAACAGGTCTTCTAACAAATGCTGTGTGTTTCGAAAACACATATAATAAGACCGTTTTGCATTTAAACAAAATGGTTATTATGTGTGTGTAGAAACACACAGCATTTGAGCAAGGAGCTTGCTGGTTTGACAAGAAGACTATGAATTGACATTGACTGTCAGGCTTGGCAGTTGACATTTGCCGCGCACTGCTGAAAGTGAAGGATAAAGGTAACAGATAATGAAGAGGAAAGGTATGGAATTTAATATTTATAGGTATAATCTGTAGATGCTTCTTCTAACAAATGCTGTGTGTTTCTACACACACATAATAACCGTTTTGTTTAAATGCAAAACGGTCTTATTATAAGTACAGTTCGGCCGCTGTATCTTGGCGCGTCTGAACATAGGCTTTGCGAACTTTACGCATGTACACTCGCGAAGAAAACTGTTATTGCCAGTTTTTTATTTATAATGAAGTATGAATAAAAAATTCCTAATACAGTGACCAAGTACGAATAAAATAAATATCAAAACGCTTTGAGACAGAAAGCTACAAAAATAACTTAAGATGAAACCTTTCGATAGTGGGAGATTTTTTATCACAAATCACGCATAATATATGTATGTCGGCGAGCAACCTCTTTGGTTCTAGAACGATCGGCCGATGCAGATGCTCTCATACCAGAAGAGTCATGAAGAAAAACTAAATATTTAGAATAAGGAATGTGTCAATCTATTTAAAACCATACGTGTGGGACATTGTATGGGATTTGAATAGTGATCACGGAGTAGTACAGATTGTTATTGATGTGAACGTTAGGAGAACTGGAAATATATCATGGAACAAACTAAAAGGAATATTATTGAATAACCACTTACTTAGAATACCCCTTCTGCTTTATGTACATATATATTTACACTTATTATTATTTAGTCACTGTCGCTGAAGGGAAAAATCCCTAACATAAAGTCGTCGGCCTCTTGCGTACCATGTGACGTGCTTGGCATAGGTTCATCATCGGAATCGTCGCTCTCACTTTCAGACTCATTTTCCGAATCTGAACCTGTATTAATGACGAACTGTTCCGTCATTTCGTCAATTATATGGTCGCTTTTCCTATATTCATCTTCGACCTCTTGGACTTTTTTGCATAACGTACTCCATTCTTCCTGGCCTATTAAATTTACTTTTTCTTGGATGAGCTCCATTGTCCGGGTTACAGTCCAGTCGACATTTTTAGCGGCTAAGTACCCTTTAATGACAGCCCACACCATCTCGATGGGGTTTAAATCGGGATGATAAGGTGGTAAACGAAGGACATCGTGATTGTTTTTTTTAAACATTTCATCTATTACATATCTTTTATGTACGTCTTTATTTTTTTTTATTAGTTCGTAAAGTTGTGGTTTGCGCATGTCCTTTTCATAGGGTATACCCTTTTCTACTAACCACGATTCCATTTTTGCCTTCTTGTCATTAGATGTAGGGGCAGGATTCAGAAGTTTGTTGTGGTACGGAGCATTATCGATAACCACCACCGAGTTAGGGCTCAAATTTGGAATCAGTTGGGTCCTTAACCATTTTTCATAGTTTGACAAATTCATGTCATCATGATAATCTCCGGTTCTGATTCCAGATTTGAACATCAGTAGAGCGTTCGGAACAAACCCTGCTTCTGACCCAGCGTGTACCATAACTATCCGCTGACCTTTGGATATCGGGCGCTTTAGTCCTTTAGTGGAACCATCTGACCACGCCTTACTTTTTGTATGTGATGAGTGGGCATAAGACTCATCAGTGAATACTATTGGTCGCCCTTCGTCCCTGTATTTTTTAATTGCTTCCAAATACATGATTCTTTTCAGGCGAATGTCGGTCTTCTCTATAAGAACCATTCTATTGGTTTCGGTCTTTCGCCACTTGAAACCCAAGTTTTTTACGATTGTCCTTAAGCTCGTTTTACCACCTTGAAAATTTATATCCCGTTTGAGTTTGGCAAGTAATTTATAAATGGTCGGAATTTCTTTTTCAGTTGTGTGGAAGTTGTGTATGCATCTTTTTATTATACCTTGGTCAAAATTATCTATGTTAGTAATAGGTTTTGATCTAGACCTTTTTTTACCAGGCGTGCGGAATACCGAAAGTAAGCCCGAAATATTGCCTTCAGTTGCAACCCGCTGTACTGTGCGTTTGGACACACCAGTTGCGTTAGCAACTCTTAAATAAACTTTGTCTAGGTCTTTTACGCCTTCTTCTTTTTCTTTTCTCATGTACTGCGTTAAATCGTAAATAATTTTTCTCGCCTGGCGATTTAGGACACTATTATGCATTGGTGGCATACTAGGCGAATAATATAAGTGCCAACTGACACTTGCAAATAACACAATTAAGACTAACTAAACACTAAACAAAAACCTAACAAAAATAACAATTAACAACAATAACAACAAAAATAACGAAAATAACGAAAACTTTTATAACCGACTGTACTCAAGGCAGAGAAAGAGACACGAACACAACGCAAATGCTAACGTGTGACTGAGACAGAAAACCGCGTACCGAGCATTGCCGAATAAGCACGAAACTTTTCGAAGTAACCAACAAGGGATGTCCAATATGAGTGCCTGAGGTGTTGTTTAGTCGATTTTTATTCAAATCGATTGAAATTGAGTAGTAAAAATAAGTTTTAATGTTTTCTCGTTTTGTTATTACAGTTTTACTGTAATACGAGTGTTCAGTCCATGATGAGTTAAGTTTAAAACCTTATATAGGTCTATGTTTGAACGTTAATGTTTTAAAGTGTTTTTTTTTTAATATGTGATATGTTTTAATAGTTAGTGATTTTAAATTCTTAACTACCTAATACCAAAATACCTACCTAATACCCCGTACCTCGAGACGGTTACATCTTTGTATTTGTTCCCCAACTCGCCAGTTCGGTACCTACTCGGAACTCGGTAAGTTCGACGCGACGAGTATACTTATTCGCGAGCTATAATTACTCACGAGCTTTACTTACTAGCGAGCTTGCGACTCTACTCGCTACTCGTGATTTTTAACCGAGCTTACTCGACTTTACTCGAGTAAATGACTACTTTTGCTCGAGTAACTCGAGTTTTACTCGGCCCATCGCTAGTGCATCTCTAGGCTAGACCACCGCCCCCCGCACGTCGCCTCATGCCACTTTTGGTTCCTAAAAACGGCTACTGCGCAGCCTTCTGCGCGAAGTTCAGGCGCGCCAAGTTACAGCGGCCGAAGTATACTATTATTTCTTCTGTCAAATCAAATCAAATCAAATGTTTTTATTCAAAATTGGTTTGGTTTACAAACACTTTTTGAAAGTCATGCAAGTTATGCCAATGCTTCAGACAAAGCCCTACTGTGAGAGGGCCCGGGAGAAGAAGCAGCAAGAAACTTCCGGGTTTGTTTTTTTCCTGCTCACAGTTACAGATAGCACTTATCACCTACTACATTCTATATTCATAAAACTCATGTCCAAGCAGTCTTGTCTTTAAAATAATCATCTAATTTGTAATATCCTTTCCTCATAAGAATGCTTTTAATATGAGTTTTAAATTTAAGGTAAGGCATTTCTGTAAATTTCGATGGAATTTTATTATATTTTATTATCTGTGGTATAAGAAGTTATAGAGATTAACATAAAGATATTAAAGATGATTATCTGGTGTCGCTGATGCCATGACCAAAGATAACCAACCACTTACCGTCACGTGGATTGTTTGTCAGCTATTTCCATTAAAAACATATAACAATTTTGTACATAAAAACGATACTATAACACGAGCTTACTTACCTAGAACTACTTTTGGTGGTATCAGAGCTCTCAGCCGGACTCCAGTCCCCCACTTGCCTCAGATATTCCTCGCTGCTACTTGCTATCGATTCGGCAAGTTCCCTTTCTCTTAACTACACATATCAATGAATTAAATGTGTTTTACTTTAAATGAAAAATAACGAAACTTCACAGAGAATATGGACAATGAAAGAAGATTAAAATTGTTATTTATGGGAGACAAATTGAGTGTAAATGGCTTTTGGCTTACCTTATTTTTATCAGCCATAATGTGGTTCTGGTCTATCCTTAACCATATAAGTTCATTGGCAAGGTCCTCGGCGGTGATTTTGTTAGGCCACGGGACAGGATTTTGTAAATATTTTGTATTATGGCACCAGCTTTCGTCAGGCGAAGATTCGTTGGCTTCTTGATGGATGACACTACGAAAATAATAATTCTTTGTAGTCGACAACTTCGCACGACAAGCCGGGTTCCGTATTTAATTCCATTAGTCTGACATTAAAATTAATCTCATAGCCTTACACGAGGATTCCTTGTGTCACGGGTGATAAAGCCAACACACTAACGCCCCAACTCAGAGTCACTAACGGTTAAATCGCTCCTTAGTACAGAACCACCATACAAATTCTGTACTACGGAGCTATTTCGGTAACCGTTAGTGACTCTGAGTTGGGGCAAAAGACAACAACTTAATTGACATTTACCTCATATTAGACTGTATCTCTTTTACAGGTAATTCGGTGATATTCTGAGTTTTAGACACTCTCCTCTTATTGTAAGTTAGCGCCGCCGACTTGTCCAAAATGAGATTATCGAACTCTTTCTCTAAACTGAAACAACATACATTAGTATAAGGTAACTGAACATAACACATGGAGACAGTAATATTCAACATTGATCTAATCCGTACAGTAGCAGTACAGTATAGTATCAGTATGGTACCTGGGTATTGGCAGCGACTGAGTAGCTCGCAACTGTCGTGTCTCTTCCTGTATTAGTCTGTTTCTGGAATTGGAGTACAATGGAATTATTAATAAAGTCGTTAATTCAATATTTAAACCAACAAAATATTTTAAAATAATCGGACAAATGTATATAAGCGATCACAGTGATTTTTAAACGCCGACGCAAAAAGAGGGGTGTTAGAAGTTTTATGTATCTGTGTTGTCTATGATATCGTAGCTCCTAAATGAATGGGCCGATTATGATGCGGTTTTTTGTTTGAAAGCTGACGTGATCGAGTTGATTCTTAGCTACGTCTAGTGTAAATAATCTTTCGGGGTTTTTTAAATTTTTATTTATTAATTTCTAGTTATGTTGAAACATAATAGTGTTACTTACAATTGTATATCGATAATATTCTTGATCTGCTCGATGTTTGGCTGGCGAGTGAACGCGTCGTCGGCCGCGATCGCTCTACCGTCATGCTGTCAACACAACACAGCGTTGTAGCACGAGCCAGTGTGCGTTCACAACATACAACATACACCATACGCCATGGAATGGGACCACATAATGACTGGTTAGTTCACGATTATTATCAAATAAGCACATATGTTTAACGCAACATAACAAGGAGAATATGACTAGCTGAAATCTTTGAATTTTGATTTGGAATATTTTTGAATAGATGAATCGACACGTAATTCTTGACTTGGTAAGTAATGTCGATATTGATTTAACCAAATGGCTATCTTCGTTTTAAAGGCGCCAGATGTTAGGTACTTATATTGTTTTTTTTTTTCAGATGGACAATTGCCTCAGCTACCTTTAAAACTTCTTCACTTCACGCTGACAAAATTATCAACAGTTTTGGTTTTAGTTATTTTTGTTTTACACTAGGTATAAGAGAAACTTAACACTAACAGATCTTTTAAGAGATTCCATATGGTTATATCGAAGATGATAAACAGACTGAGTTACATCGAAACAAAGGTATCAAACGAAGTTACAACTAACTACAATGCCGTGATACACCAAGCACACTGAGAAAAGATCAACTGACCTCATTCCTGTGCTTAGCGGGCGGTAACCTCCTCCTCAGTTCGGGCAATGCTCTTCGCAGCAGGAACCCTTTAGCGGCCGCCTGGAACAATACGACGCCGTCCCGAAGCTTGGTGTACCAGCGCCGGACGCGGCTGCCTCGGAACCACGCTTGCACTCGCAGCGCGGCCTCTTGCCGTAACACCAACCAGTGTCTAACAAAACATAAATATTATCATTTTATCGAGTAATCATAGGTTTAGTATTTTTTGTTCTTTGTATTTTTGATAGTTTTTTTCTACTTAATCAATATGTGCTTTATATTGAAACGGATAATTCGTGGTCCTAGGTGAGTGACGAAAGCGACGCGACGCATTGTAAAGAAAACATTGAAACATAGATTTATTTATAATAAGTTGCGTCGCGTCGTTCAATCCAACGTTATCAATATTTTCTAGTTTCCGTAATCACTTCCATCACACCTAAAAATGAAAAGAGAAACGGAGAGTGACACCTGATGTTATTGTTGAATCTATATCGATGATGATGAATTTTTTTAAATCATGAGAAGCGACACGCAATCAGTTACCGGCAGTAAGCCTGTATGACTCGCGAGGCGCGGCGCAGCGCGAGGAAGCGGCGGCGCTCGAGCACGGCGCGGAACCAGCGCTGGATGGTGATGATGGACGCCATGATCTGCTGGTGCAGCCGGTACTCCAGCTTCGTCTGCTCGCTCTCGCGCATGAAGATCTTGGTGGCACCTTCGTCACACAAACATTTGCTTAGGAGAAACATTTGGACACAACAACAGGATTTTTTATTGCTTATAAGTAAATGCTCGACTACAATTCCACCTGATGGTGGCGAATAACTTGTTAATCAACGTTATTACTTCCAGAAAATATTAAAAAAATGTGTCTAGAAAACGTTCGTTTACAACTTCTAAAACGTCAATTTGACACTGACATTTATGACCTTCAATTTTATTTCAGACTAGTGGTAGCGCATGTCATTTAATTCTCAATTAACCACATAATCACACGTCTACTCACCCAGCTGATAGTTATCCCTATCAAGATTCAACGTCGCGAGAAAGTGCCTGACGTCCGCCTGAGAACTGAGTAGCCCCTTGGGCAGCAGGATCCGGTAGTGCTGTATGAACTCCTCGTAGGTGAGCCGCACGTTGTACCCCGCCTGCCTGATGCGGACTGTTTCTAGCATGCCCGTGTACCGCAGTTGTCGCTGCACTGTGTCCTCGTCGAACACGTTCGGGATCTTGTCGCTGTTCGACTTTATACACCTGGATATTGTAAGTTACATAAATAAATAACTTCAAAACAATTATTATTGTAGGTATTTATTACGCCCATTTTCAGCTATGCATCATGTTTAATGTCTGCATAAGGTAATGGGTAAAATAAAAAGAACGAATACTATATTGCAATTAGACCGCGCGCACTTTGGACACGAATTCATATCGTACGTATACGTACGATCATGGTAGTACGAATTGAGTGCGCACACTGAATACGTTTTTCTTCGTAAAATAGTGTTATAGTGACATCGCATTTGTGAAGTCTTCTTTGGTTGGAGCGCGATGAACAATCTGTATCTTCACGATAATTCTCTTATAACTCG
Source organism: Thymelicus acteon (assembly GCA_951805285.1). Lineage (NCBI taxonomy): Eukaryota > Metazoa > Arthropoda > Insecta > Lepidoptera > Hesperiidae > Thymelicus > Thymelicus acteon. Next base: position 6,925,380 of record OX638229.1, on the reverse strand, counting down.
GAGATTGCGGTGGCGTCGTCGCTGTCGTAAAACAGAATGGGTGGGTGAAATATATTAAAAAAGACACGATTTTGGTGAATTTCATCATATTATTATTATGAATGAATTACTCTGGTCTCACAAACATTTATGTCCGTAAAGCAAGTTAATGAATTTTTATACATCCATTTTTTAAGTTTCGACGTACGAATGTGTTTTAAAATCCCAACATGTCCGGATTGTTTTCGGACGTCGGAACTACACGTACGTATACAACTAACTCGCGCCCAGTCTGCGCGCTCCCATAGTACTTGGATTGTCGGGATCGTTCGTGCGTGTTCGTACGTGTACTTACGAGTAAAATTCGTACGAAAACGTGTCCAAAGTGCACGCGGCCTTACATTTCAACAGTTGCTAAGCAACTGACTTGAGGATTATGGATGGATAGAATATTGAGAATGGCAAAGCAATAAATTTTGTATGCTCATTTCTAATAGAAATTATTTGATTTGTTATTTGTTATTATGATAATATCTTTACACTACTCTATCTCTCTATTTCTAGAGTCTACCAATCCGCACTTGGTCATTATGGTAGACTATGGCCTGTACCCCTCTCACATCGTGAGAGGAGACTCGAGTCCAGCTGTGGGACAATAATTATGGGTTGTGACTTGACTTTATCATAATAATAAAATCATTTGGTTAATGTGGAAATTTGTAAATGTCCTTGTGACTATGCATTAATTTTCTTCCTATTGTGTATGTAATTACCTGTTTAAATATCTAAATTTTGAAATAAAAGTCAGTCGAACATCACTGCCGATCATGAGAAAAGCAATAAACACAGTAACATAAATGGTAGAATGAACATAAAATATAACCTGATGAAGAAGGGGTTAGCCTGGTTCAAGGTCTCCATGAGGGCCGCCAGCGAGTGTTGGAACTGCGCGGCGACCGTCAGCGGCTGCTTCCGCTTAGCGGCGGGCGCGGCTGTCCTACCAGCCAGCGTCTTCACGCTCTGCAGGTTCTTCAGACCCTTCTTAGCTCGCTCCCGGGGCCTGAACGACTTGTTCTTCCTGCCACACACACATCTACATTAACAACGACCCACACATCCAAACACTAACCACCGATTCAACTAAGCCCCATATTTAGCGACAACATGCTAATCGAAACTGTGAGGAGACGTATACAAGCCCAATGTGATGATTAGTTTAACGCACTAAATACAGTAGCGATTTAGCGACCGCAAATACCCCAGAAGTATTCTACGATCAAGTATAAAGAACGCCCGAAGAACGCGTGAAGAAGAAGTACGATTAACAGAACAAACAACCAAAGAAAATTGAACCCGTGCCGCCACCATGGTATAAATAAGGTCCCCAACCGAAGGCCAAAAATTCATCAAACAAAAAGTATTGCAAAACCAAATTTTTTATTTCTCTAATGACTAAATTGAAATGTAACGTGAAAAATAACCGGAAGCACGAAGCATGCTACATCCGTTTACGCGTGATAGGTGATGAGTAATTAAAGTAAAACAGAAAAGAAGTGAGATAAAAGATTCGGGGGATTTCTATTCCCATTTCGTTCGGTGTCGATAACGTTGAGTTTTGTTTGATGAAGAGAGAGTGCGAGACAGAGACAGACTGCGTGCCGAGGCGTCGCACGTACATGACGATCTGGCTGGCGCGCTGCATGACGTCGGTGTCGTCGAACGTGCGGTCGTCCCGCTCCCGTTCAAGCCTGCGCGTGCGCGTCTCTGCGATTCTATAATTTTTTGTCCCTTTCCCACCGAGGCGAGGTGCACTAGCGCTCTCTATCCGCTTACAGTCGGAGGCGCGCGCCGCGTCGCGAGCCTTGCTCGGCCCTCTGTGTGGCGTTCTGTACCGTACGGTACGAAGGGAGACACAAAGTATTATAAATTAATGAAACAGAAAAAATAATATAAAAAAAAACCAACCGATGGGTGCCGTCTATGACACGCATGCATGATAGTTCGATGTGCCCGCTAAATGCGTATGAGTTGTTTATACTAATGCTAGGTAGGATTCTAATAGTTAAAAACGCAACTGGAACAACTACTAATAAGAATGTTTATTGAGGTAGATATAAGACTGTGTTTAATTTTAGGTACAAAGTTGTTTGCTACATAACCATTAATTTTATAATTTGCTAAAGGGTGCTAGGTTGCTATAGGTGTAACCACAGTCTCATATAGATAGTTACAGTGACAAAATTGATAAGTAATCAAAAGTTTAACAACAAGATGCATGCGGTAGGTGCACTTAGAACAAAGCATGCCATAAACGGTGACTTACGCAATTCGGTTGATTGCGAGATTGATTGACGATACTGTCACCAGTTGGCTGAGCAGAGACATTATATTACGTCACATAACATTATTAGCAAAAGCTTTCATACATATTTATTGTTTTAAAGAATTTTAATAACGTTTCAGTATCGATATATCTCGATTGGTAAACTTAATATATAGTCTAAAATATTTACGTACATGCCAGTAACATGTTAATATAACAATTTGGCAATAATTTTGACAAGGTTAATTGCTTTAATTCATAGCGAGTATTCATGTATGCACTAGAATAATGTAATAGTAGCGTTTCAAATAATACGTAGTATTTCAACTGACCTGATAATGCTATCGTTGGGCGCGTGTATCGAGGCGCGGGGCACGCGCGACGCGCCGTCCACCCTGTGTACCCTGTGTCTTCTTCCAGCCTCCATAAAAGCAAAATAACCTCTGTTAACAAAATAGAAAAGAAAATTAAAATTACATGTAAATAAATACGAAACTAGTTATTTCTCGTATCCGGGTTACCAAAAAAGGCCCTTCGCACCCAGCGTCCTAATGTATCGAATCGTAAAACCACCGCAGACTTATTTGAAAATGTTTGTTTCTTAATCATTCATACTTCTTAATTCTTAATCGCCTTTCCTATTCAGGATTTCATGTCGATACGCTTATGTCACGACGCACTAAGCTACAGGGTATTGTTATCACCAGTGTGTGAGTGTGACGCACCTGAAGAATGCCCGCACGATGGCCCAGCGGAACACGGCGACGGGGTCGACGCCCACCAGCTCGCGCACGAACGCCAGCGACGAGTTCTTCAGCACGCTCACGATGTCCTGCCGCATCAGGTCCAAGTTCTTCTCGCGCATCACTGTCACCTGAAACAATAAATCAATATTATATGAAAAAAAATTAAAGATATTGTCTTCGACAAACATATCTAAATCGCCATAATATTTGAGGAATTTCCTCAATTCCTCATTAATCATTGAACAGAACAGAATTTTGTTTCCAAAGTTTCCAAACCTTTGAAATAAAAAGAGAAACTTCAATTCGCTTGATAAATAACAGAGTCATTCAAAAGTTCGACTACCACCTATAGTTGGACCGTTGGCGATCTAGAGAACGTAGTTCAGTTCACATATAATTCACTCACTTGATACTTGACCCTGCCGGCGTAGTGTCGCACCACGAACGCTGGCTCCCTCCGCTGAGGTTTCTCGTAGAACGGGTTGTCTTCGTGCACTGAGTTGAACTTTTGCAACAGGGTTTCGTTTGTCGCCCATGGGAAACTGTAAGATAGACGGTAGAAATAGGTGCCATGGCGGAAGTATCAGTAGCATCCTGAATGTGGGAACTAGTGGCATGAACGGAATATGCTTAAGGGGTATAGATGACAGCTGATAGGAAGAAAAAATCATATACTATCATTATCATTATACTTGCTGAATATTTCTCAGGCTACATACAACTAATGAGGCCATGTACTTCGTCCACAGAATGGGAAGTTGTCAACGTAGCTGTCGATAATAATTGTTATATTGCCAAAGGACAAAAACTTTTGAAAATTTCCCTTGAACTTTTGATAATTTCCCAATAACAACAAACAATAAGACCGACTACCCACTTGCACTGATCATCGAGCACACACAGCAGGCCGCTGGGCTTGCCCTCGATAAGCTGCAAGCACCCCGTGTTGTCGGAGAAACCGATGTCAGTCCAGCGGATGCCCTCCCTCCGGTACTCCTCTTGCTCATACTTAAACACGTGCTGGTTGAAGTAGTACTGCAGGTGCTCGTTCGCGTAGTTGATGCACAGCTGCTCGAAGCTGTTGTTAGGACCGAAATCCTCGAAGCCGAAGATATCGAGGACGCCTGCAATTTATTAATAATAATTTTTTTATTGCCATTTAAAGGACTTTTCATGTTTTATCTTCCCATTATATCAATCAATGTCCCTATTTAATTTTATCATGGCGTAATTTGTAACACAGCTCTGTTCCTATTTTAAAACAAGGAAAAAACAAAATGTAGCATCATAATTGAAAATGGACAATTTTACAAAGCAATGAATTCAATTTCAATTCAGTTAAATAATTAAGGAAATACTCAGTCCAAGGCTATAATGTTAATGATTTTGATAATAATAACATCATAATTTAAATTAACCTTTTTAATGACAGCATGAATTTTTTAAAAGTACATAATATGTAGTACATTGTTGTTAACTTTTATAACTTTTTCGAGTTGAAAAAGTTAAGAATTTACATTGTTTACGATTAATAGATGTCAAGTAAAATATAACATACTACTATATTATGTTCTAAACTGTACTCATTTAAAATCATTATAGTGCCTCACCAATGCTATGTCCCTGATGTTCCCTCAGTGTGTCCTTTTTAGAGAGCAACGCATGATTGACCTGCATCACGATCCAGTCGAACAGAGCACCATACAGACACTTGGCCATCGCATCTCGAGTGGCGATCGCTTCGGGTAACCTGCAATATAGAACCGATTATTATTAAAACTTGCATTTAAAGTTTCTGATGCATTCAATAATGGAGGTTCCTCAAGCTTCGCCTTCTTTCCCAATTTATGACTACTAGTGAACTGACCAACTTGGCCTGTCTTGACTTAACTTCTGTTGCTTGACTAATTAAGCATTTAAATAATGATAATTATAATAGGGATGAAAATAAAGCATAATATAAATCTTAACTAACGTACAGGTCAAGCTTTGATGATCAAACAATCTTTACCTGTAATTGATGACGAGCGTTTCCCCCGAAGCGCGCGCCCTCTTGGACGTGAGGGCAGCGAGCAGCGTCTCCTGCTTCACTCGCAGCAGGGAGGATATCAGCGATACCACCTCCGGGTTGCGGACGCCCACCGCCTCGTCGTGGTGGTACGACTTGCGTTGCGGTTGGAACTCCACGTTGCCTGATTGGTTTATAATAATAAGTTATTACTAATTACATTCCAGTCAGATTATAGACAAGTCTTATTTCGTAAACTATCTTACACTGGCTTTTTATCGTAATTTGTGATTGCAAAACGAAAATTATTTAAGAATTAATTACTATTTTCATATCATATTATCATACCTTACTAAAGCTGTGTTTACTATTTAGTGTTTCTCTTAATTAACGTAAATTAATAATTTTATAAAAAGTAGAGCCAACATTGTTAACCAAAATAAATTTGTCTAAAAGTGGAATAGTTAAATGAAACACGAAATAATATGAAAATAAAAATAATGTCATCCACCATTATTATAACAATATTCAAACGGTGGATGTGAGTTTGGTTAAATCGACCCTTAGCTTAATAAATAAATATTTATGAATAATCTTGGCTTCGCACTGATGACAGAAAGGCAAATTCACGCACGATTTTCAGACTTACTGTACAATTATTATCATGTTTCGGCCAGATTACAGATAAGCTTTAAGTATATACTTGAACTATCCTAGTGAATCATGCTATCTTTGTGTAAAACCGCATATAAATCCGTGCTTTTGAGATTATCTCATTCAGAGACAGATAAGTATGTACGGATAATAAAATAACTATTGATATGAATTGAAATGGACTGTGATTATTTTTTTATGTGAGAGTTCTTTTCAGGTTAACTCTGACCAATCGCATTACATTGCTGGTGGTAAAACCCATTTTGAACGAAAACAGGTTCATAAGAAACCATAGGTAGTTTCAGATCTTGCCTTGGCAAGGCAGGGCTAGTTCTGCCTTATTTTAGGCTGCTGCCTTGCAGTAAGCTGTTGCAACCAATTGTAAAGACATCCTATTAAGTAGATTTGACCCAGTTGCATCTACCAGTTATGATTATAAACTTTTTCGCAAAAGAGTCACGTTTTATTTTATTTTACAACTAGCTGACCCGGCGAACTTCGTATCGCCTAACAAACAATTTTTTTTCTAAAATAAAAGTAGCCTAAGTTACTCCTTGTTATATCAGCTATCTGCCAGTGAAAGTCCCGTCAAAATCGGTGCAGCCATTTCAAAGATCAGCCGGAACAAACAGACAGACAGACAAAAATTGTGAAAAATGTTGTTTTGGTATATGTACCATGTATACATCCAAATGTACTTAGTAAAAAATGGTTATTTTAATATTACAAACAGACACTCCAATTTTATTTATTTGTATAGATGTATAGATGTATAGATATCTTGTGTGGTGAATTAATTTGGATTATTTTGACTTTTGTTATAGAATTCATTAATATTTGCCCAAAATAAACAATGATAACAACCTATTTAGTGAAGTGAAAATAGTCTTTGTGAATAAGATATTCTATGATAATAAATTGATTTTATAATCCCATAATATAATTATATTATCCACATAACTATAAGGATATTATTAATATATATTCAGAGGATAATAGATTAAAATTGAAACAAACAATACATTATTAACATATAACATTATGTGTACAATTTTATTGTACATGTATGAATAAATGTATACAAACATAAACAGTAACTTGAGTGTATTGATAGCAACAAATTAAACTATATGCAAGTGAAGAGTCAATCAACTCAGTGACCTTATCTTTACATGACACATGTGTCACTGATTAACACTGAGTGGCTAATAAATATTGGGCAAAGATATAGATACCATTGTTATTATGAGAATGTTATCAGATTATTTGGGGATATTTAATAATAGATAACTCTAGCTGGTAAAAAATGACACTGCATCATAGATTCAATTACCTTATTTCGGAATTTATCGATAACCAGCAACCAAACAAAAAAGTATTTTTGTACTGTGGTAATGTGTAAAAAATATCGAACTCACCCAAAAGGAGAACTGCCGAGAGAACAGCAAACAATCTCCGCTGCTTATCCAGAGTAAAACCCACCATGTCCATAGACTGTTTTAACCGCGAAAACTCATACTGTTCATCCACTCCCGGCACTACTATACAACCAGTTTTAGACAAATAATTATATTTATCCACACTTAAAAGATGTAACTGTTCCTTCTCCTGCTCCGAAGCACCGGCAAGTAAATAATAAAACACATGATAGTTCCTTTCGTTGCGACCCTGACTACATATTCTGGACTTTTCCAGAAGGTATTTTTGCACCACAGCACCATGCACCATACCATTCTCCTTATAGTTCACTTGAATAAACTTCCCGAAACGACTGGAGTTATTGTTATGGGCAGTTTTGGCATTGCCGAAAGCTTCTAGCACTGGTCCTGCGCTCAAGATCGTTTGTTCCACTCCGCTACCGTGAGATCCCTTCTGGCTGAGGGCAGTTAGATGGTGAAGGAGAAAATTAGTGCTCTCAGTTTTCCCCGAACCACTCTCTCCACTGATCACTATACACTGGTTGGTCCTCTCGCGCAGCATGCAGTGGTACGCGGCGTCGGCCACCGCGAAGATGTGCGGCGGGAGGCTGGTGCCGATCCGCTTGTTCTGATACAGCTTCACATACTTTGGGTTATAAATGGGGTAGAACTTGAACGGGTTGAAGGCTATTAAGATGGAACCCACGTATGTGTAGATGTATCCAGCGGCAAATCTGGCTCGGAGGTTGTCCAGCAGCGTCTGTTCGTTGAGCTCCGGCAGCTGGCACAGGTCCGGGTACTCGCGGTCCTTCGGCTGGTACCTGAACCGCTGGAAGTAGTCCTTGATCAGCTGCGGATCCACCGAGAAGTTCTCCATCCATGACTCGTCCGGGATCTTCTCTCTCAGATAAAACCTGAAAATGCAAGTTTCGATGAGCGTACGAAATAAAGCCGTAGTGACATAAGTAATAAAGACGACAATATTTCATTACTTTTGTGTCATGGTAGGGAGATGAAGTTTAAATGTTTACGTGTAGTGGAATTCTTTTCGAGCTCATGTTTGCAGCGAGCCAGCGAGCCACAAAGTTTTAGTTTGATTGGCAGGATGGTTGTTATCACAGCGCGCGGCCGCGCGGGCGGCAGGAAGAGTGACTCACGAACAACAACATCCCAACCCCAGCAAGAGCAATCTCTTACGCGCAACACTAATATTATTCGCGTGTATATCTTTCGATACCCATTTAATTATAGACCCATTATTATTAATGCAACAACACAATTCGCGTGCTACAACAAAATTGGTATGATTATGTTTTATTAGGTGGAGTAAGATGAGTCACAAATAATGTAACATTAAATCGACAGTTATCCTATTCTATACGAATGATTAACCGATGACACGCTATGTTCTAGAATACGTGCCAAGCATATAAATACTAAATAAAAATATTTTTTTACTGTTTAATAAGTATTGTGTGTCGTTCACCCACCTCTACGTTTTATCAAAAACGATAAAAGGTAATTACTTGATTACTGATGCGTTAAAATTTACATAATTTACTAATAGTACTCTGAAATTCGTGTAATATGTGACAATAAAATATATACAATGGTAATTCTAAAGCATACGAAATAAGGTATTTTTATCCAACAGTAAAAAAACATGATAATAATTTTTTGACGCCAAGTAAATTGTAAAAGGTAATTTAGTAACCAGCTAGTTATGTATGTAATTCTATTGATAATACATAAACTAGAAGTAAATGTAAACAGGCATGCGAGCAGGCTGCTATCGGAGAGCGGCAAGGCTAAACGTGTGTTTAGTCGCACACTGCAGCCGCTGCAGGACTGCGATAATTACGTAGTAGACGACTTTAGCATTGTTACCGCTAATTACCTCGCCACTCGAGGAAAATAATAACCGGTGATACGATACATTCAACAAATACCGAACGACGCGTGCGCATGATTCCGTCGTGACCAATATTGTTAATCTTTTGTATTTCCTCACATTTTTGTGCGGCGAATAATAACCGGAAGGACCAAGTATTACTAAGTGATACGAAGCAGACTGATAGTCTACAATTCTACATCACGCGGCGGCGACGTAACTTTAACACGTCATTAAAAATATGCGTCATTTTTAGTTTTTTTTTTTTATATTGTCATATCGGAAACAAAATACCTATGTAATAATTCGTTTATAAAATGGCTACGGTAAAAACATACATTTGTTAAAAATAATATCAAAAGGGTTCGCCTTATATGTATTTAAGTTACGCAAGTTACGTAAATTAATTAATAGTGAGTCATAATTTTGATTTGAATAAGGAATCTCCGTTACATAAATACACTGTACTTAGTTCAATAGAAATTAAATTACCGCAATTTAAATATTAACTGCATTCCTTTGACTTATGAGTACTATATAAATGTTAAAGAGTACGGCTACCTACATCGAACGTACAATACGTTGCGTACATGCGTTGATCGCATATACGTGCATTCTAATTCTAATACACGTTACGAAAATTGCAACCAAAAATTGAATCTTGTCAATGTTTAGTCTTCGAATGCCAGTTCCATCCCTAATACCAAACTGGGTTTTCACATCATTGGGGTGAAATTAAATAATTGTTACGATAATTTTCTTTCGTCTTTAACCTACAGTTCGAGAATCTATCAACGTCAGTTGAATTAAAACTCGCTGTTTCTAGATGTGAGCCGTTTTTCAACCTTTCAAGTAAACAGCCGATAAATGAACAGAAGAGTTATAGCCATAGTCGTGGTTTTAACATTGCGTTATATTTATGTTACCTGTAGTACTGGCCAGAGTTGTTGTTGGGCCACAGCATCATGACAGCGACGGGCGACTCATTGGGCCCTAAACGCCGCTCTTTGCACTCCCCGCTGACCATGTCACCAACCACCTGAAGACAAACAAAGAAATGACAATACATATTTCATGTGGCAGCCAAAAAACGAGCCGGCGCCGCGCCGAGACACCTGAGCGGTCAAAGCCAGACCACGATGAGTCATTTAGGGGTTGACTCAATCCCGAGGGAGGTGTTGGTACATAGCTAGAAGTCTTCAGGGATTGATACCTACTTAATAATACCGATACCTACCTAATAACATTTACATACCATAGATTTGATTCTAGTATCTATACTTTATATTGGCTTGACGTGGCTTCAACCCATTAACGGCCCACAACTGAGCACGGGTCTCGCCTCTTGAGGAGGCCTAGAGCATACTTCATCACGCTGGTCCAGTGTGCATTGGTGGAGGGGTTAGTGGCCAACCCAATTGTCGGAAGTTTTCATGACGCCCGAGGGCCTCCGACATAGCTTAATGACTGTTATCTTACGATAACAACCGGGACCGACGGCTTTACGTGCCCTCCGAATCATGGAAGCGCTCAAGAATTTTTTGCCACTAGCCGTCACCCATCCAACTACCGACCGCGCCTTTGTCGATCGCTTAGGATCGACGTAAGCCGCCGGAGTATGAGCGCTTCATAGCTTCTTTATATTATTAAATAAAACAGCCCGTATAAATATGCCGTATAGAACATCAATAAAATTCAAAACTTGGTATGAAACTCTTAAAATAATTATTAAAAAATATCCTGTCGCTCCCAATAAAAAACGAGCGTTTGTAGAAACAGACTCCGCGTCGCTCACAAACTTTTTTTATTTACGCATTTCATCCTCCCTGCAACACGTAAATGATTCGATGGTAACAGAACGAATACAGCCCACGATAATGCATACCCGTTACCCACTTGAATTGCGCGGACATCTGGCTCGTCCGCAAGGAAATCACAATGCTTGGAATGCTTTTGATGTGATGCAGAAAACAAATTAATACATGTGATTCACCACTTAATGCCTTACTTGGAACTGTCTTTTTTATACATAGCCTGGCAAATAGTACGACGTAGTATGCTTACAAAGCGGTCATGCTATTTAAGGTTAACAGAACTGTGAGGGGTTCTATCTATAGGTCCAAACTGAACATCTGAAAACGGTACACCGTTAACCCCAACAAAAATATCATTTTATTAAGTCATAGAACATTAAATATTAATTATTTAATAAAAAATTACTAAATTTTACGTTTAGAATTAAGACAAAGCATAAAGGTTTAAACATAAAACAGTGATCTCTGAACCATAGTGTGTACTTTAAAAATGTTAATCTGAATGCACAATGATTAAAACATCTGTTGGTGCACACAAGGTGGACCAGGTACCAATGTGCTCATGAAGTTGGAAAAAATATGCCCACACCACATGTTATGCTTGTTGTATGAACAGTCAATTCATATTTATACATTAAATCTTAATCTGAAAACAGTGACATTATCCCAAGTCAAGGAAACATACTTGAACCTAAAACAGTGGGTGTAGATGTTTCAAATATTTAATTTTTGGATTATTAATACCCCTAAAAATGTCTCTTTTTTGATGAATATATCCTTAACATTATAATGATTTCATATGATTCTGATGTAATGAAGCAGGCATGCAGATGTAATGGAGTGTTGAATGAATGCTACTGGCAAATTTTATGACCACTTAAATATTTTAGTTTGTATACTGAACTGTTTATGCTACACATCATTGGATAGCAGTCGTTAAGCTTGTTGAAGGTCTTGGTAGAACTTTTGGTGCAAATCATAAACATATTATTTATAGAATATGTAGTTGAATAACAATTTAAAAATACCTGCAATATGTTACAATAAAATCTTCAAATATTTGGATTATTAGTATGAACTGATTGCGTTTTTGAGTGCATATGTTTTTAAGTAATGAACAAACCTCAGCCATTTCATAAGGCCCTCCAGATCCATCGTTCAGGTTGAGCTTGTCAGCAATGCAGCTCACGATTTCTTCAGAACTTGTCTGTTTTGATGCCTCCACCGAAAGGGCTTCATATTGAGCAGAAAGTGCTCCCACAAACACCTAAAAAATATTTTTATTAACACATTATGAAAGCAATAGCATACTTGTATTTGTCAATTCATTGCCTAAAAGCTGACAAACACAATGCAAGTAATGGCGATTTTTATTGATCTATCTTCTAATCACAATCCTCAAGTTAGTTTTCAGCAACTGTCAAAAATTACAACATTACAGTGCTGTTGCTCTACCTAAAAACTTATCCAGTTATAATGAATATACTGAAAACTGCCATAAGACATGCATGCATGTTAGCATGAAGCTTTTTGTTATTTGCTGCTACATTGTTGTAGAGCCAATGCCAAAGCCATGCCAAATGCATGCATTGATGCACATTGCTTGTTACTTTACTATCTTCTTTGTACTGTAAAGTCTATAGTAAGATACAATGCAAAAACCAATTTTATACCATTGTCATATTAGAATCATGGAAAGGTAATTAATGGATGTAATGGAAAGTGAGTTATAACAAAAAGTTGGTAATACAGTGTAAACTCTTTATAAGTTATCTATACTAATATATAAAGAGGAAAGATTTGATTTTTTGTTTGCATTGAATAGGCTCCGAAACTACTGAACCGATTTGAAAAATTCTTTCAGTGTTGGGAAGCTACACTATCCCCGAGTAACAAAGGCTATATTACATTTTCAAAAAAATTAGGGATCCTTAATAAAACTCCAATAAGTTGTAAAAAAATAAGAAAACCGAAGCAAAGCGAGGGTGGTTACTCTTTCTTTATAAAATAAACTCCATAAAGTGTTAAAGTGAGCACAATTTGGTAGGTTTACAATTAAAACCCATATATTGATAAACTCTTTATAGGCCATTCTCTTATTCGATGAAATGTGTTCATACACAGTAAATATTTATTATCTAAATATTTATTATCATATTGTTGTTTATGTTATCTTATCAGGTTACAAAAGACTGAGGCTCCGAAACTTTTGAGGTCCTAAACAGCTGTCTTGCTTTTGTTATTCTTTAATGCCTTGACCACATGCATCATTACACTTTTTTATGTTGAAAGTGATGGTCTTGAACCAAACACGCTATTATACCTATTGTATTATCAACCAACTTTGAAACTGTTCACATTAAAAATTATTGTGAATTTGGTTGTTTTTGTTCTTCATTCCATATAACGATAACTCTCTATAACGATAAAAAAATGCTTTGCCCTTGAGTTTGGTTATAAAGAGTTTACTCTGTATTTCAAATATTATTAATGAATAATATCGAAGAAGAAAAAAATGAAATAACTTTCTCATTGAACTCTTTATTTGAATTAATAATTTATGCCAAAAAAACACTAATATATTAATATTTATAGCTCCAATCACAATTTGAATAATATTACATACTATTATGAAGGTATAATATAAACATTTTCTTGTTTAATTGCTAAATTCATCATTGTTCTTACTGAGATATAAAGATGGTTCAAACATCTTGCTAAAAGACAGAATTGACTAGTATGGGGAAGGTGCTACTGCTTACTATCATATATTGGGTCTCTGACTAGATACATTGTTCTCAAAAATTCCTTAAAATCCTTCTTATTTATGTCTATGACTTCAAATATTAATAACTATGTAACTGAGGTATTATTGCCCTATTTTCCTTTTATTGTTATAATGTAATTGTGAGTTGTATTGGTTTTATGCATACAGTTCATAGAAGTAAATGTTTTTAGCTTGCAGACTAAGGCTGCTCAGGATACCAAGCATCTACCACTGTTAGGTATAGTATACACTTTAAAATCATGCATTATGTAGTTAAGGAAATTGAACTACAATGTACTGTATATTTGGCTTCAAAGTCTTATTGTTATAATTTGTAACCGTTACAAATTATAAAAGAGGACAAAGGTCAACTTAGCTGTTATCAGTAACAATTATGCAATTATTTATAATGCTTTTAAAATGTTATTAGGACCTACTCTAAAAAGTAATGTTATTGCTACTAACCTGCACAATAAATCTATGATTTTCAGCTTGAGCCATTCTGCATGGTTGCGTTGACTAATTGATTTAATTATTTGTCAGATAACTCCACAATCCCTCTGCCAGGTTCATTTGCATCTTCAGCATTATTAGTATTTCAGGAACATTTTGACATAAACTGTACACAAAAGGATGTTATTCTCACAGTTCACTGTTTTCCTTTCGATACATGTATTGTTTTTTGCATCAGTTTTTGTATTTACTCGTACCTCAGTAGCGTCCGTGTATTTTTAAAGATACATGCCGGACCTCCTGGAAGCTATGCAGGTTGTACTCAACCGTGACAAGATCACAAATTGTGATGATCGCGGACGTAATCGTCGGCATTCATACCGCTGGATTCTTTCACAGTTTAATGTCAGAGCGTATGAACCCAGATATATAATTATTAGAAAATACAATAAAGAGAAATCTCAGATGTGGGTCACATGCTGATTGAATAGTATATGGTAGTTTCAACAGGAACTGTTATATTATACCGCATTTATCGATTATTTTAACACTTAGAAATAATTCGTTCGTGACAGAAAGCTAATCGGCACTGGCTTTGAAAACAACGCTATGAAGTACACAAAATTGCAGATTTCGGTGTCTCCTACAACCTGTTATTTGACAAACACAACTCTCGCTAACACACCACGTAATCGCACCAGTTGTAGAATTGCAATATATCAAACCTGATAAAAACTTTCACAACTTTTTACACACTTTCAGTGGTACCTCAAACATATTTCAATTTACAAAAATTGTATAGAAATTGAACCACCATTTTTATTTGTATCTAGTTGAATTGAATTGAATCGTGTATCTACAAAGAATAACAGCAACCTTGAAATACCCTCCCTAGTATGAGAATTCTAGATAATAAAGAGATTTTCAAATTGGGAGGGTTATAATGTACCATAGACTATCTTAAGCTTTTGTCGATGACAAATCTATTGATATCAAAGGAATACATAAAAATAATATTTTACAAAATGTTTTAGCTCTAAACTAAAGATATTTGTGAATATTAATTAATTTGTGAATAAAACGTGAATACAAAATAATTTTAACATTGTATTACTATTTAAATCTGGCAACAATACTTTCTAAGCGCCTTCACTAAAATACTGGCTACATTATCTATTTACCAGTCACCACCATGGATATATTTATTATTAGGGGTAAACCTGATTTTAGAGTTGGTGATCGTGGCGACGCATTTCAATGTTTCACATCTGCCAGCCGTGACAGCCATGACAGCTGTTCTTTTTTATTTTATTTATTCTTTAATGAACCTTACATTAGTAATGGAACAAAAGACGGACTTAATGCTAAAAGCATTCTCTGCCAGTCAACCTTATTTTTGTATTGTGTCTATGTTATTTATAGCCCCAGGATATATCATTCGACTGTGATTTTTATAATGATATAAAACATCTAAGATTAATAATAATTAAATTATTATAATACCTATATTAATATTATATAGATGTACCGTAATTGTCTACCATAATTTTCAGTTTACTCAATGCAATAATTTAAATTCGGTAATTTTGAAGAAATTCGAATAAAATGTATTATTTTTACCACCAGAAAAATTACCAATAGAAAACATTTTAAGAAACCACATCAAAATAGGACATAATTTTTGTAATTAAGTGTAGATACCCTACAATTATGAAAGACAACCTCAATCCGGCCTATGATTGGTCAAATAGTCATTTCAGGTATCTCTACAAAGTCAGTAATCCAGATACAGTAATATATCCATGATCACCACCACTCACCGACTCACCAAACAAATGACAATCGACGTAGTGACGCGGGAAAATTAAAACAAACTTCTTTGTTTTTTTTATCATTCAACTAAACTTAAGTCTAAACTTAAATTAAATCACTAGCTCGAGCACGATTATTTGCGAGAAAGTATTCGTATGGTTAACGTAAGCAATTTGTCAAATTTGTATGGCATTTTAGTACCATTTACGTACGATAGGGGCGCTTTTGAAAAAATGCCATATAAATTGCTTACGTTAACCATACGAATACTTTCTCGCAAATATTCGTGCTCGAGCTACACTACATACATGCCTTTTTATTACAATAAATCCACGGAGTTTATAGATACTTCATGAATACAATCTTGAAACAGTCTTATAGCCAGCCCGCCAGCCAGCCAGGTTTAAAAATTCCTCAATAGGTAATGTAGGTAGGTAAGTATTTTATGAATTCAGGTGAAAGTTAAGCTCCAAGTTTTATACTCATACAAACCTTTTACTCAATATTTTACCGCTTTAGATTTTCATAAACCCTCCTGGTCAAAACTAAAATTTGCGCGTGTGCTGGTATGGCTACACGCGTCGGACGTCTGACTAGGATCAGTATAACTATGATAAGATCAGGAATCCCATATATATATATATATATATATATTTTACTTTGCAATTCTGCATTCCCCCGCTGTCTTCAGAATACACCATAATTTATTCAAATTTGAAACTACAAAAAAAAAATAACGTTAGCGTAGACGGGGCGCGCAGACCTATTTTCGGGGTTAAATCACAGAGTACTTTGTTATATACTGAAGGTTAAATTAAAATAATGATTAATGGAGATAAGAGTTACAAGAGCTGTGACATAATCATATTTTTTGTAAATAGTCTTCATGAAACATTTTTTTTATTTCTTAATATTGATATTTTTGAATTATAAAACTTAAATGCCTCAATTTGTTCATCTTTATTTGTTAACGAGTAACCGCCCTCGCTTTGCTTCGCTTTTCTTATTTTTTTACACCTTGGGTTACATTATTGGACTTTTACTAAGGATCCCTAATTTTTTTGAAAATATAATCTAGCCTATGTTACTCGGGGATAGTGTAGCTTCCCAACAGTTAAAAGAATTTTTGAAATCGGTTCAGTAGTTTCGGAGACTATTCAATGCAAACAAAAAATCAAATCTTTTTTAAATTAGTATAGATAACAATTGCAATTGTTTATGTGCTGCAAAATCATTCCAATATATTTTTCTACTCCTCACTCAAAATCCAGTGAGGTATAATACTATGGTATTATACATATTTTTAAGCTTTATCACTATTTTTCTCGAAGAACTTATTGACTAATCTATCTTTGTAATAATCTAAATACCACAATAGCTCTCCGTGTTGTAACAAGTAAAATGTATTTTTCTTCTTTTGTTTTTAAAAGATAGTTTATTGTCTTTTTTCAATTTGATCTTTAAATACCAATTAATAAGATAAACAGTGATTCAGTTAGCTTAGCCAACGTATGTATGGCGTTATGTTTGTGAGAAGATATTTTTTTGTTTTTTTTTTCTATTCAAAAAGTGTTTTGAAGGTAATAATATATAATTAGGTATGTTTTACTAGTCTTTCGTGACTCGTGATGGTTGGCCTGAGCCCAGCGGTGGTACTTTCTCATTTAGCAATGCTGATTTGCAGATTTTAATTCTTATTGAATTCATTAAGTACGTATTTTATTGCCATTTTTTATTTTTATGGAAATAGCCGGCAAACTAGACACCTCTTTTTGAACTCCGTTATTTGGAGTCAGTTAAAAAAGGTATTGAAGTAAACAATACCCACATGATAAAATGATTTTGAATTTTATTTACTGATTGCAAAAACGTCGCTCCTAAACTTTGATTAACGTAAATTTATATTAAAACTAAATTATTGTTGATTTTTTAAGGAATAGGTTCTTGTGTAATGACAGATTACCAATATAAATAATTATTGAAATCAACTGTAATCCGTTATCAGCGAGGAAGACAATCTAGCACGTCCTTTGGTCCTTTAAAAGGACCCAGCATATTTTTTTACACATATTATGTTAAAAAATTATATAACTTCCAGGTAGGTATAGATAATTTTTACATTTAATTTGATCAGTACTTATAAAAAATATAAGACAAAACATTAATGATAACACCTAACTAGAATATCGTACAATAATTATAAATTAAAAATAACACATTAACCAGAAAATTAATTTAATTTAGCCGTATTGGGGCGGCTTCGAATACTAACCCCAATCCCACGCAGGATGGGTGTCGTAAAAGGCGACTAAATCCGGCCCGCTGGTGGTAGGACCCTCGGAGGGATTGTATATTTTAATATTGATTTTAATTTTTAATTAATACCATTATTACTAATATTATTACTCCATAGGGATCGCCTGGATAGCTACCACCCTTGAGCATGAGTCAGCCGCCAAACGACTCGTCGTGTTCCGGCTGGGGGCTTGAGAGTCAGTTCTTTCTTTCTTTTTCTTCTCTTTCTTTTTTTCTTCTTTCTTCTTTCTTCTTCTTTCTTTCTTGGCCGGCAACGCATCAGTGATGCCTTTGGTGTTGCTAATGTCCATGGGCGACGATAGCCACTTACCATCAGGTGGATCGTCAGCTTGTTTGCCGGCTATTTCCATAATATATATATATATATATATATTACTTACAGATAACAATATACTTAGCTTAAAATAACAGTTTATTTACATTTATTTATACATTTTCAGTACCTAGATTAGGTCACTCTCACCTAACTCATGCTCATTGCAATCACAGAAGATCCATGAAAAAAAGTTTTTATGTATCGGCATTCGCAAATTTTCTGAGATAAATGCCAAACGGTATCATATTAGCCGTCTCGCACGATATGTGTGAGGCACCGCTCGTTTGGCAGCGGCGGTGGCTGCGGCGGCAGCGGCAGCGGCGCGGCGAGCGTGCACGCGGCCGTGCTTGGCCAGGTGGTCGGAGCGCGCGAACCGCTTGCCGCACTCGCCGCAGCGGTACGGCTTGTCCCCCGAGTGGCTGCGGCGATGACGCGCCAGCTCGTCCGACCGCGCGAACCGCCAGCTGCAGCCGCCCCACGTGCAGCGGTACGGCTTCTCCCCGCTGTGACGCCGCAGGTGAGCGCGGACGTGCGAGGCTTTCGCGTACAGTTTGCCGCAGTCCTCCACCGGACATCGGAACGCGCCGAGCTCCGGGCAAAACGTCGGCTCGCCCCACGACTTCGCCTTGGTCTCCACTTCCAGCACCTCGCTCTCCCGCTTGTCCCAAATGGTCTCCGGTAGTTCTGTATCGTGTTGCGGATCCGCTTCACACATCGACTCCAAATCGATTCCTAGGACCGATAGTCTTCCCAGAACGACATCGTCGCCGCTGTCCGTCGACTCTGTGGTGTCCGTGCCCGCATTAGAAACGTCGTTGGATCGATCGTAAGTCAGAGCTTCCAACAAATCAAAGTCAATATTCTTATCCAAGTCCGCGAAATCGAACAACACGTTAGAATTATTGTCACAAAAGGTATTGTCTCTGGTTGAATCGACACCGTCACTAGCACCACTGAGAAACGCATCACTTTGAAAATTCAAGCCACTGAGTTGCCATTCATTGACTTCCGAACCGAGCGTGGACGGTAGTTCGAAATTGATGAGACTCTCCGCCGGGGAGTATTCAAAGAGAAGCTGGTCGTTTAACAGAGCGTCCTCTAGAAACGTGCCGGTATCCTGAAGACACATTTTGAACCTGAAAAATAACAGATTGCAGTAAACAAATGATGAAATGATTCAAATGATCATAGAGTTCATAAAACACCACAATGGATAAACGCTTACATTGTTTATCTAAGTAAAGTTGTTGTCAGTTCCGATAGCAAAGGGTTGGCACGTTTGACAATAATAAAAAGTTTAGAGAAGAGGAAGTTTATCTGGCGGGATGAGCTGCGGCCGCGTTTGGCGCGTTCCGTGATGTGAATGGAACTCGTGTAGAGTGTGAGTGGAGTGCGGGCAGCCGGGCATGCGGCCGGCGACAGCGCCGGACACCGCGACGGACGCGCGATAACAGCGATCGACGATTATCGGTCGTCGCGGGAGAAGCGCGCACTTGCGCACAACACGAGCCAACTCTACACTGTAGTCTGGACCACCGACCACTCGGCTTACAGTTCATCTCACGATTAATAACTAAGTTGCATTATTTAATGTCGTGTTATTTTATATGAAACTTGTTTGTCGGTTTTTAAGCGTTTCGCAGTTAAGTACCTTATAGATAAACGAGTAAATAAATATATTATCAATTAACAAAGCTGTTTATTGAGCGTAAACGATATGGGGATCATTCACTTTCTTCGGTTTTATCGCTTATTTGCCCGACCTATCCGACAGTTCTTTTACCCAAGATGAACCTACCTGATATTCCCACAAATACAATATTTTACTTAGATATAAGCAAACCAACTTAGCACACTTTTTATTTACAATAATTAAATAACAACTAAATATGTTATACCTATAGCGCACGTGTACATTTTCATATCATAGTCTATTACTGCACAAGTATCACAGATTATTTGTCAGCCAAGACAGCCCAAATGGAAATCAAAAGCTCCCCGAAAAAAGCTTAAGAGTTTTTTCGACGCATAATGGCCAAGCCCTTGTTGAGAAAACTTTTGTCTTTTCTTTTGTATTGATCAGCAAATATAAACTTTTAATGTATTGTAATAATATGTTAGGTAGTTTGGAAGGACACTTTAAATTTTTCCATATTGTCAGTTTTTGAAGTGAAAACTTCTTTAGCCGCGTTGGGCACTTTTTGGTAGGGGAAAATCTCATGGGTTCGCGTCACCGATATGCTCGTGACGTATTGCGCTTGCAGGAGACTAGGGACGCGCAGTATAGACTGTATCATATTTATGCGTGTTTGACTTTTTGGGTGGGTAAAATCTTGTAACTTCGCGTCATGCGTTAATAGCAGTAAGTGAAATTATGTTGAGTACAAGTAGTATAACTTTATCTTGTGTATACTGTGCATTGTTTTAACTGTGTTTTCGATAATCATTCTTTAAATTTGCAAATAATGAAAATTAAATAATTCAGACTATACTTAATTGATTTGAAAATTTAAAAAAGAACACAGTTTTTCCATTGTTTTGAGTTTTCACTTCTGTCGGCAGTCCTTACAACTGCCTATTTTATTTTAATGGCTGGTATATATTAACGGTGTGAGATAGAGGCCATAGAGTTGTACCTACTAGAATATTTTACAAGTGGTGAAACTCGAAATAATTTGTAATTGGTTAAAGATTAATCCGTTATAACTAGTAAGAAGTATAGGTTTATACTTAGTTATGTCACACTCACACACACAAAATTATGGATTGATTCCGACTTCCGATTTAGGAATCCAAAGGAGTGGAAAAGATCCGACTACTAATATTTCTGCGACGCACATCCTCCCGATAAGGGTTGATAAAACATTCTTTGGAAATACTCATTGGTGGACAAAACCCAACTACAAAAAGGATATGAATCATCTCATATATATTGTATTTAGTATCTACAAATCCTAATTGTTGTTGACAGCATTAGCATCTAAATTAGGTTGGTATAAGTTATATATGGCATCTCTTTATTTGGGCCACCCCACAGTTACAAGAATTTTATCACTTTAAAATATCATGTTAAAATAGGATTGTTAACTAAGGCAATTTGTTACAAGGATTAATGAAAATTCGAATTGAGACGATTACGGAACCGAATGTTTCAATAGAATCAATAAACGCTACGCATTGACGTATTATAGTTATAAAAAAGAAGAACGACAGTGGAATCCAATGTCGATACCGATATTAGCCGCAAAAACGGTATTAAAGTTTTGGCATAAGCTCGTATGGCGACGGCAATCACCCAATCCGCGGCGGCAGCGTGCGTCACGCGGCGTCTAGCCGGCGCGGCGCTATCGCCGGAGGCTGGCACTGCCACCATCTGGTGCTGGGACCTCTCCAATTACACTTACTTTGTGCTATATTTGCGTCGCCTGTAAGATATATCGTCGCTATTGTACAGGACATGCGTTTTCTATCACGTCTGCACAATTTTATTGTGATAAACACCCAGTGCGGTTTGGTTGAAGCATGAAGTATCTATACTCCATGGGTTGAAGTGAAGTTCAACCGACGCTAATTTTCTTTCTTTTTTCCTCTATTCTTTCTTGGCCGATAATGTATCGGTGCATTTTTGGTGCTGCTGATGTAAAAGAATCACTTACCATCAGGTAGCTCGTGTGCTTGTAGGTCTAGTAAAATTTTAAATATTATTCACCACTACGTGGTACTTCTCCCAGCTCTACATTTTAGTAGACTTTGCTATAAACTCCAAGTGCCATGATATTTTATTCAATGAAATAATTCCTGTATACAAATCATTATCTACACCAGCCATCTGACAGCAACGATCCTATGACTCAATTGACTCAGCTCAGACAAGACGTAAAAAAGTACAGCTTATTTTTCAGGTAGTGTTGTTAAGGAAAAAACTAAATGATGATGATAAGGAAAACACAAATAATAAGAATAATTTTTTTACATAGGTTCTATAGTAGGTACATACGTACTACTACGTACGTACTTATTAACGTAGTGTAAATAATGTTAAGCATGCTAATTTACAGGTCAATCTTCCACGACGTACCAACAAAATACGTATACCTAAGTCTTATAAAACCCATGTGCGCTTGTGACATACATAAGTATAAAGTGCCCGATATGGTTGTAATAAGGGCCATGCTCATGTGTGAGGTGACGTAGGAACATAATAGTGGGTAATGGCGATAACGTCCGGTGGCTGGCACCGCTGGCACCGCCAGCGCCTGCGCCGAGGATCCGTTACGTACAGCACTGTTTGTTACGCTATAGTTGTTGTAACGTGGAAAATACCTCAATGATATGTGATGAAGTAACTGGTAGCGATTTTTTCCATAGCACGGATAAGTATCATCCGTACGTATGTAACACAGATTAAATATTAATTTGCGTTTCCCAGAAATTCCCTTAAGTTTTATAACATACAACCTACTTACCATTTTCTTAATAACCTTATTTGTATTTTGACTGTAAAGTTTTAAAAGCACATAGATAGATAAGTACATAATAGTCCGGTCAATTTAGACCAAAAAATGATAGTGAAGGTGTATAATTTCCCAACAAGCTGAAAATCAGTAAGATTGTTTAAAACAAAATTAAAAATAAAAATTTAAAGTTCCCCATCATTCCCGTGTATGGAAAAAAAATTCAAGGTCAAAGGTCAAAAAATGAGTTTTTCGCGATTTTCAGCAAAATGGTAAGTTTTATCATAAAGTAGCTCAAGCAAAAATTGTAGATCATAAAATTATCTATAAAAATGTATCAATATTTTTTTCCTACGAGCCACTGTTTCTGTTGTTGTTGTTGTTGTTGTTGTTATAATGAAACTGAATCACGCTGTTGAGACTGTGAGATCTGTATAAGTAATCCAGTGCTTTGCTACCCCCTCCATGGTAGCGCAAACGTTTAACGCAACAACTTGCAAAAGCAAGTCGCATAAGAAGTATAACTTCAAAATAGAAAATAAATTTGAATTACGAATCGTGTAACTGTAATACAAGTTATAAAAGCGTGGGGTGCTTTTTAAGATAATTGTTCTTCCTTGTACTTCCTTCCCCTTCTACTCATTTCATCTCACGATTCTTAATTCAAAATTTTCTTTTTTTTTAGTTGAATTTTCTATAAAAGCGTGTTTTTAATTATTTTTTTTACTATTATTTATTTTTTAATTTTTTAGTTTCATTTTTTGAAATTAAATTTAGGTTTTTTTCTTTCTTTTTTTTTTTTTTAATATTAAATTGTCATCGGTCCTAAATAAGTCTACGAAGTTTGAAAGAAATCTACTAGTAGGAGATCCGACCTAAGACGACCTTCACCGAGCTGATAATAGAATAAAACTTATTTTATAATAAATTTAGTATATTAGAAAATATATTAAACATGGGTTGCCAAAAAAAATCCTGGACAGAATATTATAATTATTTTTTTTTTAATAATTTTTCTTCATAATGTTGCATCATCAAGATAATAAAAAAAAATTATACTGGACTTAAAGTATGAGACATATAGAATGTGCAGACGTAAGGTTGTCTATTATTTACCTGGTCGAACTATAGGTTCCATCCATCCATCCATCAGCCCTTTGAGGTCCTGTGCTCCTTTTACCGAGGCGTGGTCTCCATTCGAGGACCTTTCTTCCCCAACGGTTATCGGTCCTTCGAACTATGTGGCCAGCCCATTGCCACTTCAGCCGGCTAATTCTCTGAGCTATGTCAGTAACCCTCGTTCGTCTACGGATTTCATCATTTCTGATTCGATCGCGTAGAGAAATACCGAGCGTAGCTCGTTCCATAGCCCGCTGGGCGACTCTAAGCTTATGCATTAGGCCAATAGTGAAGCACCACGTCTCGGATCCGTATGTCATCACTGGCAACACACACTGCTCGAACACCTTCGACTTCAGGCACTGAGGTAACTTTTTGGACGACAAGATATGACAAGATATGACAAGATATGACAAGATATGACTTTCTAGTACATATATATAAATGATCTGCCGGATTATATTAATAAACATGCAGAGATTGTCCTGTTTGCTGATGACACTTCCCTTATATTTAAGACGAATAGAAATAAAACGAATTTTGACGATGTAAACAGTGCTCTGTCTCGTTTATCACACTGGTTTACAACAAATAATTTGCTGCTTAATGCTAAAAAAACTAAGTGTGTTGAATTTACACTACCTAATGTACGGAATGTTAGTAAAAGCCTCAAATTAAATAATGAAATTCTAACTATGGAAAAATCCACAGTTTTCTTGGGTGTCACCTTAGATTCTAAACTACAATGGGGCACCCATATAACGGCTCTCGCGAGTAAGCTAAGTAGGTCAGTTTATGCCATTAGAAAGATAAGACAGTTTACCGATGTAGAAACTGCTAAACTTGTTTATTTTGCATACTTTCATAGTCTCATGTCCTATGGTATATTGATGTGGGGCTCAGCGGCTAACATTGATTCTATATTTGTTTTGCAGAAAAGGGCAATCAGAGCCATTTATAAATTAAAATCACGTGATTCTTTGCGTGAGAAATTTAAAGAAATAGGCATATTAACAGTAAGTAGCCTCTCAATTTATTTACAGCAATATTATATTCGTAAAAAACAACTTAGGTATGTTCAAGCAGAATAGTGATACGCATAATCATCTAACTAGAAACAGACATAATTTGGTGACGTCATCTTTTCGCTTAAGTAGGGTACAACGCTCTTATATGGGGCTCGGTGTACGTTTTTTCAATAAATTACCCAAGTCAGTACGTGATTTACCTATCCAAATGTTTAAGAGATATGTGAAATCTCAGCTAGTAGGAAAAGGATACTATAGCATAAATGAATATATTAATGACAAAGACGCCTGGAAATTAGTGCCGCATCCAGTTCCGCGTAGGTTAGAAGATATTATGTAACTTTTCATGATTTTAAAAGATGTGCGAGGAGTTTCTTTCGGCTTTTCTTCTCCTCCATGACAAAGCACCCTTCCGAAAAGCTGGTAGATTAAAAAATGACGTGCATAAGTGTATCAGTGATACCTATATGAATAAAATATTTTGATTTGATTTGATTTGATTTGATTTGACGTAGTTTCCCGAACGCAGCCCATCCGAGTTGGATTCTACGAGTGACTTCTTTCTCGAAGTTGGACTTACCCATTTGGATCACTTGTCCCAGGTAAATGTACTCGTGTACAACTTCGAGAGCAGCGCCGTCAACAACAACCGGTACGGGTATGACATGGACATTTGACATAATTTTCGTCTTGTCCATGTTCATCTTAAGACCCACCCGTTGTGAGGCGCTGTTCAAGTACCCGAGCATTGTACCTAGTTCCTCCATGGATTCCGCCAGGATGACTATATCCACGGCATATCGCAGGTGTGTGATGTATTCGCCATTGATGTTAATGCCACGTCGTTTCCACTCCATCAGCTTGAACACGTCTTCCAACGCAGCGGTAAACAGTTTCGGGGATAAGACGTCCCCTTGCCTTACACCTCTCTGCAGTTGGATGGGGTTCGTTGCTGTGTTGTGTACTCTGACGGTCATGGTGGCTGATGTGTATAAACACTTCAACACCTCGATATACCGGTAGTCGATCCGGCACCGCTAAAGAGAATTTAGAACTGCCCAGGTCTCGATAGAACCAAAGGCTTTCTCGTAGTCCACATAGGCAACACATAGCGGCAGATTATACTCTGCCGCAGCGTGTGTATGTGGTCCATGGTACTGTAGCCTCTTCGGAATCCTGCTTGTTCGGGAGGCTGGAAGTCGTCAAGCCTGCGTGCTATGCGATTTGTAAGCACTCTCGAAAACATCGTATAAACGTGGCTCAGAAGTGCAATGGGCCTGTAGTTCTTCAAAAGGGTCTTAGCCCCTTTCTTAAAGAACAAAGTCACCACACTTCTGCTCCACGCTTCCGGGGTAGCCCCAGTATTAATGACGGAATCGAATAGGTTTCGGAGCGCCACTAGGAGGGGTTTCCCCCCAGCTCTTAACAGCTCGGTTGTGATTCCGTCATCACCCAGTGCCTTGTTGTTCTTAAACTGTTTGAGAGCCTCTCAAATCTCATACAGGCTGACGTGGATATCTTCTGTGTAGTGTTGGGTTAGTTTGGCTCTCTTATCGCTCTCCTCGAGGGGAGCTGGAGCTTGAGAGGAGGCGTACAACCGTCCGTAGTATCTCTCCGTCTCTCTGAGAACTTCGGGTTTCGCTGACACTATGGTGCCCAGCTCGGTCTTCAACCTCGTAAGCTGACTTTGTCCAATAGACAGATCTCTGGCGAACACTTTGGAGCCTCGGTTTCGCTCAATTGTGTTTTTTACACGATTTGCGTTGTTGTTTCGCAAATTGCGTCGTTTGCACTTAGAGATCTGTTCATTGAGCCGTCTGTACTCCGCCATAGAGTCGGCGCATATACCTGTACGACCTTCAACGAATACCGTTTGGATATTCTGAGTGTAAGGTACGCTACCCTGGCCGACACACTCCCAGCTTGCACAATGTTGTTGACGAGGGACTTGTGGACGAGAAACCCGACACCACCTTGGGACAGGTGTTCGCCCTCCCGGTGATAGAACAAGTTTCCGGATTTGAGTATTATCGTGTCCTCCCCCTGTCTTCGGACTTCAGATAAACCCACAATACTCCAATTTAACTTGTCTATCTCTTCTTCCAGCTCTTTTACCTTGTCGTCGGTCCTCAGTGTCCTGCAATGGTGTTGTATGTTGCCAGGTGCAGAAGTCGTCGTTTTGATTGGTAGCCCGATCTCTGCCGGCGATTCTTAGCACCCCCTGCCCCGCCGTTACCATAGCCGCTACCGTAACTAGGGATAGCGGGGCTGCCGGGGACTGGGGGCCGAGGCTTGTTCGTGACTTGCATGCGGGGGTTTTAGCCACGCTTGACTAGTGCGTGTTGGTAACCGCAGGTAACCTGACCGGTATTCGTCACACACAGAAAGATGCTGCTGCTCATCTTCTGGATTAGTCCTATTAGTCGCCTTTTACGACATACCAGGAAGAACGGGAGTGGTGCTATTCTACTTAAGTGGGCCCGGCACCACACGGGCATACTATAGGTTGCCAGGTATAAACAGGTGTGTCGATGCCAGACTATACCATTTAAAGCTAATTTAAAGCGTGTAATTAGGTTTTTTCTTTCTTTTTTTTATTAAATATTGAATTGTCATTGGTCCTCCATAAGTCTACGAAGTTTAAAAGAAATCTGTTTGAAGTGGGTCAAAATCAAGTCCAAAGGTTACAAGTTACAAACAAACATACAGATGAAACTAATATAAAGCGTATAAAAAATATCACGGTCTATTTTTGAAAAAGGGTGGTAGCTATAAAAAACCCTACCCACAATGCATGAATATCGTCGGAGTTAAAATTGGCGGTACAGAGCCCAGGGACCTCTGGCTGGAGGCATAATATAGTCTCGGTCTTCGATCAGGGAGAGATAGCAAGGGGCCAGGGGCGTAGCTACCGCCGTATCAGCCGTATCAATTATACGGGGCCCCGGGGCTGAGGGGGCCCCCAATGCGCCTTAGAAAAAATTCGTGAAATGATCCGGAAATTAATTATTATGATTCGACAAATGTTCCGGAAAGCATCGGTACTTCATTGAAAAGTGAAATCAACAATAAAATTACTTTCGGGACCATCTTTCATCAATTTATCTTTAAGAGGCCATGATTCGAAATCTGGAAACTCTACGAATTGAAGACAAACAGGCAGTACAGATAATAATAAGAAAAACTTCTAATCAGTTATTTAAATGCCCTAATCAAAATTTAAACAAAATATTTAATGTACAAAAAAATTACGTTCTACACGACTCATTATGCTCTCCGGAACTGAGTGCTCCGCGGACATGCCGGCGGCAACCCCATGACACAGCGCTCCGGGAATATCTCAGGAGGAAGCTCATTCTACACGTAGCATAGCTCATTCTACAGTTAGCATGTGCGTGGTAAAAATGATCAGGAGAATCGGACCGTAGAAGTTCTCCACGAGTCTCATCGGTGTGGATAAAACTTCAATTCGGCCATGAGCTTTGTAAAGCATGAGCAGGTGCCTCGCTCGCAATGAAGTACTTCTTGGCCCGGTTTAGAACATCAAGCTTTTTGGAAGCCAACTTAGCCTTGGCTTCCAAATGATGCTGATACTACATCACTCGAGATGTCAACTCCCAGAGTCATACTCTTACAACACTTTTAAGTGATGAGCGCGGTACCCTGGAATTGAGGCACTATGAAAAATGGGGTTTTCTTAGTGGTAAACGCGCCAACTTTTGTCTTCGTGGGGTTGAACTCGACTAAATTAAGTCAACCCTATTCCGAGACTTGCTCCAGAGAGTTCTCGACTTCAGACACAATTTTAAGCCTGCTATCCGAAAGCTGACTACCCAACTGCATAACCTCTCACAGCGACCTTAAGATGTTAACTTCGTGAGACCTCCCTGTGCCAGTCCTGGTCACAGGCTTTAGCGAAATATAGGCTGACTGCCAGTGCTTCCCCGTTTCGATCAATAGCCTGACGATCCCTACAGGTAATATAAATTTGATGATCACCAGCTGAACGACCGTCGCAAAAACCGTATTGTCGATCACAGATCAGCTGATGATCTTCCAGATATTCCAGGAGCTGCATGTTAATCTCGCAATCCATTACCGTCGCAAGCAGGGAAGGCTTATCGCTATAGGCCTGTAGTTAGCCAGGTCACTGAGATCGCCCATTATGTGGATGGAATGAAAAAGGGTAACCTTCCACGAAGACGTATCATGTGGCATACCACATAAGATAAAATAAGAATAAGCACGTTAAGACGGGGAATCAACCAGCCCCGGATCTACAATTTTTTCGAACCGGGGCAGAAACTTGATAGTAATAGAGATAAGATAAAAAACTCACAAATAAATAATAGTTGGCATTTTTCGTAAATGGGACAATAAGAACTCTTTTTTAATAAATTTATTTATTCACCACTGTCCAACCAGGCTTCCGTATGCTAGGCGCTTTGTGCATTAAGTTTTTTTATTTTTAATCATATTATATTATCATTTTTGCGCCCCCTGAATTGCCGCCCGGGGCTGGTGCCCCGGTTTGCCCCTCCTCCCCCTAGATCCGGGGCTGGAATCAACTGGGGAGCACACATCTTAACACCACTGCGTGAATACCGTCTGGTCCTCTCAACTTCTTGGTATCAAGCTCTCATAGGTTTTTAGGCTGAGGCGATCCCTCTATCATCAAGAGTTGAGTTGGCGGCAAAAAGGATGCCAAGAAGTTCGGCATTCCCCTATGCCGTATGGACCACGGAGTCGTCCGATTTACGCAGTTGTGGAAGAGACGACCGACAGAAATTACCCTTAGCAGCTTGAGCTAGCGACCAGAATTCTCGACTACCAGAGAGGTAATCGTCCATTCGCTAGCCAGTTCTGCCGATGAACTTTAAATTGCCTTCCTTTTACTCATTTGCTTCTTTGCTGACCAGGAGGCAGCGTTAAACTTTGTATTAAGCCCTGAGGTGGATATATCTATAAGCGTGCACGCGGATGACCATGTCGTTGACAATGACCATGATGCCCTGTCGTATCACATCGGCTACTGAGTCTGCGCTCGCGTTCGGATCTCCCGAAACGAAACAGAGCTGCCCCCAGATTAAAATTTTAGAGTATTGATTTTATGTGGTTTATTAATCGATGTTAGTATATATTTGTAGTAGTATTCACGCTAGCTTTTTTATTTATTTTGAGAAAGATATTATGAGTAACCCTCGAGTAGAGGGGGGGCCCCCCGGCACAATTTTGATACGGGGCCCCGGAAGGGCTAGCTACGCCACTGCAAGGGGCTGTTTTAGTTTGAGCTTAAGACGGATGTCGCATCCGCACCTACACTCCAGTGACCCCAATGACAAGTAATTCCAGATTATTTCTATCTCGTTTTATGAAGCAACTTATTTGCTACACAAACTAAATGCGTATTTGAGCGAGTGTGCTTGTTCAGCGAGTTAAACTGATATAATTTGGTGGAATACAAAACAGACGAATTCATGACGTAGATAAAAAGCTCGTTAGCAGGTTGTATATGGTTTGCAGATGGTGGACTGGTGGTCATCGAACGATATCAATCCCCTTGTCATATTTCACTATAAATAAGATACAAAAATGTCCAGGCCATGTCCAGGCCGATGATAAAATCATTTTTTTATTCTGTCTTAATCTATACAAATCTATACAAATAAATAAAATTGGAATGTCTGTTTGTAATATTAAAATAACTGCTTCTTATAAGTGCATTCGAATGTATGACACGGTACATATACCAAAACAACATTTTTTACAATTTTTGTCTGTCTGTCTGTCTGTTTGTTCCGGCTAATCTCTGAAGTGGCTGGACCGATTTTAACGGGACTTTTCCTGGCAGATAGCTGATGTAACAAGGAATAACTTAGGCTACTTTTATTTTGGAAAAAAATAGTTTGTTAGGCGATACGAAGTTCGCCGGGTCAGCTAGTCTATATAGATATAAAAGAAAGTCGTGTTAGTTACACTCTTTATAACGCAAGAACGGCTGAACCGATTTGGTTGAAAATTGGTGGGAAGGTAGCTTAGAACCAGGAGAAGGACATAGGAAACTTTTTATCCCTGAAAATAGACCTGTTCCTGTGGGATAAGGAAAATTTTTGTTATATGTAGTTGATAGATTAGTTATTTATACAGATATAAAATAAAGCTCGGGGATATAGGATACTATTTATCCCGGAAAATAGACCTGTTCTTGCGAGATAAGGTAATTTTTTTTATGTGTAGTTGATAGATAGCTATTAGTTATTATTATTAACGCCTTTTATGAAAGACCCTTTTTTTACCGAAGTCAAAACAGAATTCTTATACATGATTAACTCATCGTGGACTGAACACATTTTTACTATGATACGGGTACTCACGATATATATTCTATACGCCGATATTTCGACCCAGTTGCATGGATCATGGTCACGGCTAGACACACGGCTAGTCAGTCTAGCCGTGACCATGATCCATGCAACTGGGTCGAAATATCGGCGTATAGAATATATATCGTGAGTACCCGTATCATAGTAAAAAAGAATTCTTATAGTTTCGTCATACCCGTTCATCCATTCGTCCGTCCGTCCATCCATCGGTCTGTTCGTAGCATAGCGCAGAGACTGTAATTTGGCAAGAATATACATATTTATTTAAACGTTAAACTGGTAGAATAACATTTCTGAAATTAGGTTTTTCAGGGTAGGTACCTCCTCTTGAGGTAAAGTGGAGATGAATGTAGAAGGAAAACTATCATGCTTATATTATATAGCATACATAGTTATTGAGAAAATATAAAATATAAATATTGAACTAATAAATGTTAAAGTTTGTGAAGATGTTTGAATGTTTGTTCCTCTATCACGTCACAACTGCTAAACCGATTTGGCTGAAATTTGGAATGGAGATAGCCTATAGGTGCCCTGAATGTTAATCCAGGTTGGTCTATGTGTTAACATAGACTACTTTTTATCCCGGAAAAGTTCAGGGTTCCCGCGGGATTTACAAAAAATCGATCTCTACGGCGGGCGAAGCCGCGGGCAAAAACTAGCAATTAAATAATAAGTAATGGAAAACACTAATAACTGTGAAACATTTTATGTCTTTTTAAAAATTTTTAGTCGTTTGACAGTTGGTGCGATTGATAGAATATGAGAGGGAGCGGGAGAGGGGAAGTGGGAAGAAAAGGGAGATGGAGAGATTGATTGGCGGTACAAATTGTGCCGGGTCAGCTAGTAGCTTATAAAAATTATAAAATACTTACATCTAGGTACGTCTATATTACTTTTCCGCCAGAAGCACTTTATATTGCTCATGGAGAGATGACGTGTTGAATTTAGAACTTTCAACTTTCTATACTTGAATAAGTTTAAAAACTAGATACATATTACATTTTATTAAGATTAGATAGACAATAACGGTAACTTTCAATGTATACATACCTATATAAATTCTTTTATTTATGTTATGTATGAAGTTGCAAATAAGCACATTTATAAATAGTCGTCGTCGTACGGCAAGCAATCCAGAATTTTAACTTTGTTTATATCTAATAATTATTATTATGAATTAAATAAAAGCATTATAATTTAAAACATATGATGATTTATGGTTTAATTAATTGAGTACCTAATTGTTTTTTCAGCATGCCTTCATGTCCAGGTTCATGCTTCATTTGTATTTCCTCAGCAAGAAAAAATTCTGTTAAGGTAAGAGTTGCCCCCGTAATAGAAATCTTGCCTACCAGGGATTCCGGTTCGCCACTAGCAAAAAACAATTAAACTTAAAGGATTGTGTATACTCCTTCGTATTATCCTCATTTAAAAATAAACAGTAATATTTTTTATGTTACCCTTCCGCATTTGCAGATTGGCAGCTCATCTATTTGCAAAGTTAGCAGTTTAATTGTGTGTATAATTTCATATAATAAACGCGCAACTCTGAAATTTTACTTTCGTGTTGAATTCTATGCCGAAATAGTTGGTCCTTCCAGCCGAATTTTCGTTACCTAATAAGCAGCTTCCAAGTCGTAATGAGGCGAGTCGTAGTCGTAGGGAATGCCTAAACTAAAATGGACATTACTACTTTTCCCTATATAGTAGTCTTATTTAACTATTTAAGAATCATTTACAATTATACTTTTTTCTGTGTCTTGAGCAGTCAACTGGCTCATCTGACGGTATGTGATCACCGCCGTCCATGGACATTGGCAACAACGGAGGCGTATTGTTAACGCGTTGCTGGCCAAAACTTTTACTTGCCTCCATTCAAACCATTGACAGCCATTAGTAACCGTTATAACTTAGACACGAATTTGTCCTTGTTATTTAAAGGAGAGTGCGTTCTAAAAATTCTACGACACTACTCTATTTATTATGAAAGGGAGTACATGAAAAGAAAGACATAAATGAGTGATTTGCGCATATCTTTTCTTTAATACGAGCATTTTACAACAATATTGAAACGAAATCTTCATTTTGAGATCTGCTGCCAACATACACTACGGGCGCTCAACAAATAAACATAAACGCGCACACTAAACTATATAAACAAGTCGCATAAGTACGTACAGGCTTCCCAATATTCTCTATACATAGTACATACACTAAAGCTATATCACCTTTCCACTCTACGTTCGCGGAACGTTCTCACTCACTCACTGTCACTGTCAATTGTTCAATTGTTTTGTTCGTTAGTTTGACTGTCTGACTGTTTGTCTGCACTAGTCCACTAGTCCACTAGTAGATCACTTCGTACACTGTGGCCTTCTTGTCGCCGGAGCCCGTCACTATGTACTTGTCGTCGGAGGAAATGTCACAGCTCAGCACCGATGATGATTCTTTTGACTGTGGGAAGAGAGAAAACAATTAGTTTAGTATTGTAATAATGTTTTTTTTTATGGTAATAGCAGAGCTGACGATAACCAGATGGTAAGTGACTATCATCGCTCATGGACATTAGCGTCACCACGACCGATGCGTTGCCGGTCAAGAAAGAGAGAAGAAAAATATAGAAAGAACTGGCTCTACTACTGGCGGCTGGGGGAGCCGGACTTCGAACGCGGCACGTACAGTACGGCTGACGTATCGTGGCGCGTCTGAACTTAGGCTTTGCCAACTTTAGCGCATGTAAGACAGAGATAGCGACAGGAACACGACAACGTATGACTGAGACATAATACGCCGCGTACCGAGCATTGCCCAACTAAGTTACTGCGCACCCTTCTGCGCGAAGTTCAGACGCGCCAAGATACGTCGTCCGTACTGTACTTATAACATCATACCAAAAGTGCGAAGTGCGCCTGGCCTGATAATACCTCAATGTGTTATACCGACCTGGAATATACTAGCCCCGTAGGGCGTGCGCCAGGCGTTGAGCAGGTTGTCCTTCCCGGTGGACACGAACCACTTCCCGCAGGACGCGAAGCGCAACGACAGCACGCACGACTCGTGCAGGTGCAGCTGGTACTTGTCCGGCTTCACCGCGTGGAGGACTTCCACATTGCTGTTCTCCATGCCCACCGCCAGCCACTCGCCTGGAGGGTAAACACGTAACAATGTGGTTAACACGGACCTGAAAAAAAGACGGACGTAATCTCGTCTAATCGAGAGTGAAGCATAGCAATGGCCGCCCGCTTACCATGTGTGCGTAATTTTTGATTCGCGATTGACGCAGTATGGTGTCAATGTGTGGGTGTGTGTACTTGTACGAATAGAGCGTTGGTATTACTATGGGTGCTTCACTGAATTTGTTTGGATTACGTCCGTCTTTTTTTTAAATCCGTGGTGGTTAATTACATTTTTGTGGCAATGTTATTAGCTTATAGTAAGACAGCGACGAGGGCTCAAAACGTGGCACTTGAATTGGTCTAATTGGACCAATGTTTAGTACATATTATTCGGCATGGCGATGTTGATTGTAAAGATAAATACAATAATATCTATTCATATAATATACGGCATTGCCTGACACATCACTGACTGCTTTCACCAAAACCATGGATGTTTATTTTATCGCTGTTTTGTATTAATAGGCGAAAAAAAATTACCTGTAGGGCAGTATCCTAACGAGAATATCTGAGAGCTGAAGTCGTGTTGCTGCAACTGTCTTCCTTCTCTTAAGTCCCATGATCTGCAATAGAACAAATTATTGTTGTATTAAAGCGATGCTGATCACACTTAAAACCGAATTAGTAGAAGTAGGTTTAAATACTAAGGCCGCTATTACACTTGTAAGTTACGTAAAGTATACACAAGTATTATGAAATTACGCTAAGCTACTTAAAAAGAGTGTTTACATTTGCAAATTTAACGTAAGTTAATTAGCTAAGTGACTTATGTTCGTAAAACTTATTAATGTAAAGGCGGCCTAGGACTTATCCTTCGTCATATTATACATTTTAGGTTATTACTCCGCCTATGACGTGAAACTTCAAGAAAAGAATAGGTAGACTTTTACTGGCTTCTTATTGATTACGGGTCTCCTCACTTGAAGAGGCCTGGAGTCTAATCCACGCTGCTCCAGTGCGGATTAGTGTGTAAGAATAGGTTTATCCTCTCCCCCCGTCTAAGATATAAAGGGCATGCAGAGATTTTAAGGACCCCCCCTCCCCCTCGGGACCCTTACGTACGTGACGTTTGTTGATTAGCCATTCAAAAACCGGCGAATAGGAAGACATATTTTATAATGACCAGTAAGTTTAGTGACCAATATTACATTGTGTTGTGTTGCGTTGCGTTGTATTGTGTCGCGTTGTGTCGTGTAGTGTGTAGTGTTACCTGACGGTGTTGTCGAGCCCGCCGGTCCAGAGCTTGGTGCCGTCGGCAGAGATGTCGATGCAGGAGGCGCCGTCCGTGTGCCCCTGGAACTGCCGCACCAGCGTCTGGTTGTGCAGGTCCCACACCGCGATGTTGCCGTCCGAGCAGCAGCTGAAGCACACCTGCACAACACATACACCATACACGTACAGTAGAGCATTCGGAGTCATTAGCCATTCGGATAATCGAAAATCTGGATAATCGAATGTATGAAGAAAAGCGGTTTTTGTACACGACAGATTATAGTAAAATGTTGGTTAATTATTAAAAAAAATATCAAAAATCAATGTTCATTAAAAAATATTAAAAAATAGGACCATTACTAAAATAATGAAACCTTAAAGGGTTATTTGACGTGACCTATTTGATCGAGGTTTATAGTCCGGATAATCGCGAATCCGTAAAACTGAGGGCCGGATAATAGAGGTTCCACTGTATTTATTAATCCTAAAATAATAATTATAATGAACGAGTACCGGTCTCAATTTTTGTGAATAACTTATAAACACAGGCCACCTGATTACACACAAACATCTTTCTTTCTTTACCACTTTTCTTTCGCCAATTCTTATTCTCCATCATTAGTGGTAGATAAAAAAAATTGAACAAATGGTTACCCACATCATAATTTTTATTTTTATTTTGACGGTATGTATTTACGGTCGCTCATTTCGCCCATAGCTTTGCCGACCAAGAAAGAGAGAACTGGCTCTCAAACCGGACACGACGAGTCATATCTTGCGTTACTAAGAGCGTGGTAGTTGCTTACCTTAGAGTCAGGACTGATAGCGAGCGCATAGCACGCGGGCGCGGATGACGTCAGCTCAGCCTTGATCCGCGGCGTGGGGGAGGCCAGGTCCCAGATGGACAGGTTGGAGGCCTCGCCGCCCACGATCAACGTGCGCCCGTCCGGCAGCAGCTTCACTGACCGAATGTAGTTGTCACGTTGCTGGAATAAGGAGTGACGGGTTAATGGCATTTTCATGACGCTTGTGCCTATCAAAGATATTTTGACAAGTATTACGTAGGTGTTTGTATACAGTTACACTCTTTTTTAGGGTTCCGAAATTAAATCCTTATAGTTTATCCGGGTTCCGAAATTAAACCCTTATATGTATGTAGTTTCGTCATATCCGTCCGTCCGTCTGTCCGTCTGTCCGTGTGTCCGTCTATCCAAATCAAAGCGTCAAGACCCTTAGACAAATTGCCTTAGTGCTAGAAAGCTGCAATTTGGCAAGGATATATGTACATATTTATTAAAACTCCAGAATCGTAGAATAAAATATTGAAAAACATTTTTTTTTTTCAGGGTACAGGTATCGTGACGATAATTTTTTTATCGTATCGTTGAAAAAGCCTTTCAAAAATATTTTGGGTCTTCTAAGACGACTTTTTAAGGGGTTCGTTTGTGAAATAAATTTGGCTTTAAAGTGCTAATTTTGGTTAGAGTCAAGTGTCCCTCCCTTGCTGGCTAAACGGTTGGAGTTGGACAAGTGAATAAAATCTCAAAAATAGGTTATATGACGAATTTACAAGAAAAACGATCACGGCTATATTAGCATAAGTAGTTAATGAGTAATAGTCGATAAACTTACTACTTCGGAACCCTATATTGCGCGTGGCCTGACACGCACTTGCCCGGTTTTTAATTGGAGAATTTTGCTTCCGTTTTCATTAATTTATTTATTCCCTTAAATGATTTCATAAATTTCAGTATTAAGTAAAAGAAAAATCAAACCACAATTCAATCATATTATGTCAAACAACCCTATCTACAAACAATGCGAAAAAACCACCAAAACCTGACAGTTACCCACTCACCAAGCAATCCAGTTGGCTGACGGGCGCCTTGCTGGGCTGGCTGATGTCCCACACCTTGACGCAGCCCTTGCCGCCAGTGTACACGTATTTAGTTGGTGATGACACGGTCACAGCGCACACCACCTCCCCATGCGCTAGGGCTGATACTTGACGAGCGTGCCTTGGGATGCCCGGACCCATTAGTGCGTCGGGGGGAAACGGTACCGGCTGCATCTGACCCTCGGCCGACACGTGGAACGAGTACGCCCTGCGACAGGAAAACATAACATTCATTCATATTCCATTAACGGTACTTCATATTCCATTAACGTAACAATTTAACTAAAGTAAATAAATTCTTATTTTAAAAATGTAAAATTAGATATCTCATAAACACAAGTTTATATTTCATTAAATTGAGACTGTCTGTCATCATAATCCATAAACACAATTTCATATTCCATTAACGCAACTTCATATTCTATTAACTCTTCTCCATATTGATTGAGATAACGTGCCTAAAATGTAATATTCTATTAACGTAATTTCATATTTCATTAACACAATCATATACTATGATAATGTTATTTCACATTCAGTTAACACAATTATTGGGTATTATTAACGAACTTTGCGCGCACTGTTCACAACATTATGGAGAACTACAAGGTAAGCAGGTTTCCCCGCGATGTTTTCATTCATGAAAGTGATAATAAATTTAAATGTGTACATAGTTTGAAAAATTACACGATATTCATTTATTATATTGCCACATTTCACCAAGCTACAAGGCTCTTTCACCAAGACTACGTGAGATAGGTACTTACGGCTTGCCACCCGGTATAGGCGCCAGCGCCGCGGGTCCAATCGGCGGCCGCAGGGGTTCATACGCGAGGGCCGCTCGCGCGGAGTACCCCGCCAGCCCATACGCGTCGTGGGCCCCGTTGCCCAGATAGGGGTATTGTAGCGCTGGCGGCTTCACCGCCGCCTTCAGGGGCGCCCCGGCGGACCCCGCGCCGCTCGCGCCGCTCGTGGGGGTCACCGGCTTTGATATGGGTGTGCTTGGTTTCTCATCTAACTTTTTTGCTGACGGTGTTGACGCGTTACTCGATGTGCCTGATCTGGAATGGGAATATGCTTTTTTTTATTTTCGAACCTCAATCAAAGCTTCTTAGAGGGTAGGGAAGTCGCGTAGTTTCATTCAAATTTTGGAATCTGCGTAACCCTAATCTATTTATACCGTATAAATACATTTTTTATTATTTGTTATGAATAGGGACCGGATTATATGCAACATAAAAAGCTTGTTATATGCATGCAAATATGAATGAAAAATGCTTGAAATTTGCACGAAAATATGTAAAATTAAATGATAATTTTTAGGAATCCAAACAAAGAAAACTACTTCGGAACTCTACACGCGGGCTACGGGCTACGGACTACGGACACGCACTTGCCCGGTTTTTTAATATTTTCATAAACGCAAACGTATTGTCCCAAATGTTCAGTAGTGAGATTGTCTCTTCGATCATTCAAAAAATATTTATACGTGTTCGCTCCACATCAACTGAGGTGACTTGGCAGAATTTGAACTTTGGTGCTGTAGTAGTACTTATACTTTCTGGCAAAATTTCTAAAACTATCAATTTGACACGATAATATGCATCATAACTAGATCTTAAGTAAAATATGCAATTACCGCTGAGGATAGCTTAAATATACAAATGCATATGCAAATATGCAAATGCATATAGGTAATCCGGTCTCTAGTTATGAATATGAGTAAATTATCGGTAATTTTAAATATTGTAGTACAGCATCGGCATTAAATAAAAAAAATTATGTTTGTTTTTATTTCACTTTCTGTAAAATATTCATCAATTAAGTCTTCTTCCAAGATTATCTCGACGACGATTCAAATCTCGCTCCACACCACTCCCTTTCTATAATAATTTAGTTTTTATTTACCTACTTAGAACTACTTAACAACACTATCGAGTGCTATTTCCCTTCACGGTTTATAAATTTTTCTTCTTTTTTACTTCTACTCCAACGTAACCTTTATACGACATCAACAATTATAATCAAATGTAATTTGTTGTCGCTAGTAAATAACGTTTTTACATCGCACAAGGTGGATAGTTCTTGCGCTTACGGTCGCCCGGTCGTTTAAGACGCCTTTGCTTCATTAAGGAGCTAGCCCATAAAGAAATTCAATTCAATTAACTCGACAGCACATGTAATATGCATTAAAATACTGGTTGCAATGCACATGTGAATTAACCACATGTTCTGTTATTGGTGATCTGTGGAATAAATGATGTATTTGGGTTTAATTTTTTACTTTCATGGTTGCACTTGCGTAGTGCAAAAAGTTTATTTTTTATCCTCCATGAATTATTATTATTATTTATTTATTTTACACACATTTTCATAAATTTTTTTTCATACAAAAGTCGGACCTTGCAAACCACGCAGGGTTTATATATGCCCGACGAGTCGTTCATGATACATTTTACGTAACTTATTTTAAATACATAGGCAATCATTGTGTACGTAGGTAATAGGCTTTTAGTTTATTTTTATATCTTTCATTATTAATGTACATAGTTTTTAAGGTATTAGGTAACTCATTTAAGTAATTTGGAATAATACATTTTAGCATTCTACTTCCATATCTGTTGACACATTGAGGTACTATGTAATTTTCTAGTCTTGGTAATGTTCTCAGTTTCTCATGTCTTATTTTTAAGTTTAATAAATCAGGTCTATGGTTTTCAGTGAGAATTAAAAATTTCGTTTTGTTATATATGTTCATAACTTTACAATATTTAAAAAGTTCGTCACTTTTTCCCTGAAACTTATTTTTGATATATTTCGGTACTATTGTTTTGAGTATTCTGCGTTGTAAACAGTAAATATCATTTAAGTTAGTGTTTGATGACCTGCCATAGCTGCTGAGTCCGTAGCCGACGACCGAGTCAGCTAGGGCCATGTAAAGTAATCTTAATATTTTATATGGCAATTTATGTTTTAGTATGGTGAATTTACTGAGTATAGCCCTTAATTTCGCACAAACGTGGTCTTTATGTAAAATGTCTAAACTCTAAAGTATCCGAAACAAGGTTTCCATTATAAAACGACTAAAATTATCTAAATATAACAACAAATGAGAACAGTCAAATATTCAGAAATTATTCAATGCCTGTGACTTTATTTGCGCTACGACCAAGACGTGAAATAATAAAATCTTGTTTATTGAATATGATAACAGCGATAATTAACAGTGCAGTCTTGGTTTTTAATTATATTTTATGTTTTGCATACACAGTTTATTTCTGTACCTACATTTAAAACATTCCTTTGGTGCATGTTACTTTGAACGATGGAATATAGCGGTAAACAACGCAAAACTAACCCCTTCAAATTACATATTAAAACTAAGTACATGTACAAGTACTAAACTAACTACATCAATCATCAATTTGTTTCACTAACCAGCGATCACATCCAATATTATACAACCCAATCAATGTTGTGACAGCAATCTGGGTGAGCTTATGTTAATGCAGCGAGGTTAGACGCTCGTAACTCGTATCGTAAACGCATCCATAAGTTCGCGTGGAGATTATCGTGGGTGATCCGCCACGGCCGTGTCTAATCTCGTTGTAGTAACAGGACTAGCGCGCACATACCTAATTGATTTAAAAGCGGCTTTGACTTTCTACTGCTCGATGTGCTGTGATGCACGACTTCCCACACATAAAACAAATTGCTTGAGTGCTTTTGCCGCAGACCGCATCTTGTTCAAATATCTATCTACTACTCAATAAAATATCTTTTGTTGGTTTATTGCCTTGTTTTTGAAGTGAAAACTTCTTTAGCATCGTTGTCATTTGAAAGTCGATGAAACGAAAAAGGGACAGTAAAAAGAGACAGACACATAAATTCACAAGATTTAACGTTGGAGAAAATGAGACCTATCTCATTTTCTTTAAGCATTATAAGCATTATAGTGCTTAAGTAGTTCTTTAAGCATTATAAGTATTATAGTGTTTCTTATGTTCGTGTTACTTTAAAAA
This sequence comes from Thymelicus acteon, assembly GCA_951805285.1. Classification (NCBI taxonomy): domain Eukaryota; kingdom Metazoa; phylum Arthropoda; class Insecta; order Lepidoptera; family Hesperiidae; genus Thymelicus; species Thymelicus acteon. Next base: position 6,883,589 of record OX638229.1, on the reverse strand, counting down.
GTGTTAAGTTGTATTCATAGATGGCGCGAGGAACAAGATAGAAGATTCGTTTTATTGCTGGATAGATTTTTTGAATTATTATTTTTGAAAGATAATTAAAACTGATACACGTTATTCAATTAATACCTTTATTTTTGAAGGTTTCACTTGTACCACGTGTGAATTGCACACATTTTAATTTTTTATTAAATACGGTAGGTAGAAAATGTTGATTTGGTAATCGGTTTTCATTAAGAATTTTTTTTTGATAAAAATTTACAGATTGAAACACATAAAAGTAAAAAACATTATTGAAGCAATCCGAGAGAAGTTGTAGGTACTTCCAGGGGCGTAGCTACCGCCGTATCAGCCGTATCAATTATACGGGGCCCCCAGCCTTTAGGGGCCCCCACTAACAGTCCCAAAAAAAAGGTCGCCAGCGGCCTACGACTCTACCTCCTTTTATGTATTTGACAGCTGACATTGAGAGGGCCCCACAACAAATATTGAAATGGGGCCTCCTTAGGGCTAGCTACGCCACTGGGTACTTCTAGAAGTTCTAAAAATATCAACTAAAACCACCTACTCGGAAATGACTGCAGTCTTATTTGAGTATGATTGATGATATTGATATCTCGTACTCGCACTGTCGTGAATAACAAACAAATATAAACTTCATGCTTGTTTTGTACTCTTTTATTTATCTTATTAAGTCCTTGAACAGTCAAATAAATTTTGCTAAGTATTTCAAATCACTTGTAATATTGCGAGATTTGTGTACCTATCGTGAAATTTAAACTGACAAAAGCGTTTCCCACTGATTGCGTGTCCAACCCCTCAGTCGACATCGACACTCGATAGTGTGTACGGCTTCTTTTAATCGAATAACAACAACATGAATTTAATGCGCCACTCACTATTTGTAAGCGAGCTATTTACGTTACAACGTATTTTCGAAGCGATAATATGTAAGTAATTGAATACTTTGTGTATACATGTTAATCTCCGCGACGGATTCAACATTTTATAAGGTCTATTCACGTAATAACACCTATTTTCGCAACTTTAATTGCAACTATTGTTTGATTTCGACTTATTTTTATGTAAGTTACATTTTGTGTTAACATTATTCAAAAAAAAATTCGTGCTTACAAATTTAAAATGTCTGAAAAAGTTCAAACAATAATGTATGAGCTCGGTAAATCATTTTGTAACTTATCATTCTTTACACTGACCGTGTAAATTCCACGTAATGCAATAAGCACCAGGTAAGCATAATCATATTTAAAGAACCTAATTGCTGCCAGATAAGGCACAATGACGTACCTACTATGATTAATAAACTGAGGGATCAGCGATTACAATGTGAGCTTGCGTTACACAAGTGACACAACTCACACAACACATGTGTGATGTGATGTGCGTAGATCGCCGAAAACTATACTGTCAAAAAGTGCTAAGTAAAAACAATCATTGAGTTACTAGCATTTATCAGAAGTAGGTACCTATTACTAATGTACTGTAGTACCTAATTGTAACTTTTTTGAACGCTTTATATTAGCTTCACTTGTATGTTTGTAACCGACTCCTTTTTATATTGTATCTCTTTATTTTATTTTGTAATATTTTTGTGTGTATTTTTCTATGGACATCAGCTGCCTGAAAAGAAATAAATAAATAACTATTGTTAAGTAGGTAGTGTCCATGCGTACCTGGGACTGTGCGGGGGATGTTCCTTTTTGGGTTGCAATTTGTCGAGGCCATTTTCTCTGGGTGATGGCGCGCCGTTGTGCGGCGACGTGGGCTCCTCACTCGCGTCGTCAACAACTAGTTCCTACAACCGACAAGTTCCACCGTACATAAAACGCGGTCGGCTTGTAGGTCGACTGGTCGACGTTATAAAATCGTGAAACTGGATACGTGACAAATTCTTTTTATTTTTCGAAACTCCAATTTTATGATGTTGTTTGAGCTGATTTACCGCGTTGCGGTTAAGCGAAGCAGTTTCTGTAACTTACATGGCCCATATCTTTTTCTTCCTTCTTTAGTTTCTTGTGGTCTGGCTCCGCTGGACTTCTCGTTCTATATTTTTCTCTCTCGCCCGGCGATATTGAATTTCTCTGCAAAAGAAAAAATAAAAGTCAATGTCACAGTTCATCGCACGCCGCCGCACGTCATCCGTGCGAGCCTGTTCACTTTATGTGCTCTCGTTAATGCAACAAATAAGAATCGGCAAACATAATCAAAACGTTTACGAGCGAGCGCGCGTACCTCTAGTACCTCTACCTCCACCTAGCGATCAATCGATCATTGTTCGCAAATAAATCGGCGCGCAGCGAGGCGAGTGCTACAGTCAATATCAATATCAAAACACGCTGAGGCAGAACAAACTGACCGCATGATTAGCTCCGGGACTGGCCATCGCCCCCCCGACCCCGCAGCGGCCGGGGGGAGGGGAAAGGGGCCGATGCAACATTTGGATGAGCGAGCAAATATGGACTAATGAAATAATCATATACTACGTGTGGAGCGACCGCCTCGCTTGTCGAGTCGGGCCGCGAAATATTCCGGGCGATCCTCGGAAATTAATGTTTATGCAAGCAATGAATGAATGTTGTAAATCCGAGCGACGCGCACGGTTTGACAGATCCCTTCAAGTGTGGAAAGTGGGATTACCGATATTCAATTGAGTGCTCTCGACGATCCAAGTGTGCCTTTTGAACCGTGCGAAGCTACTATACTCGGGTAGTTTTGAATAATAACGGAGGATTTGTGAAGATAAATCACTGTGATATTTTGTAACCGTCAATGTATTTAAATAGTATGCACCTAGAAGGTAAATAATAGGAAACAAAGACTCCGATGTCGCATAGAACACACTGCATATGTATGGCCTATGGTAACAAATTCCTGTGTCGTAAGTTATAACTGATGTCGAATGAGAAATGGGCTTTATCCTCGGGGAGTACTAGTACGGCACTACGGCTCGTTTATGCCTGGAGGGTCTAACGGGGCCTAATTTTACGAGGCACTAAGTTATAAACTAGTGGCAAGCGGCTGTTAATTTGCTCGCCACTCCGCGCCTGTCGCCGCCCGCTGTGACTTACTGCCCGACGCCTAAGCCCCCAGCCCCAACACATACACATTTAAAGTAGCTACGCGTCCATATGTTCCATGGCTTCGTGGCGCGAGCACGAGTTCGGAGCGAATTATTACTAACGATGATGACGACAAATATTGGGGAAAATCCGGACAGCCATCGAAACCAATTTACGACATCCTTGCCGACCGAGATTAAACCGGAACGAAGTTTTACGACACATCGTGGAAGCCAAGCTTACGAGACATGATAGGTTTGATATCTCTGTGTCCACGACGAGTTTATATTGGCTCGAGTAACATCGAAGAGACTAGTGTGAGGTCTACCCGAGTCCCGAACGTTACACGTAGTTCGTGTGAAGGTTACGCCAGAGGGCCTAATTTTACGACCACCCGATCTCCACAGCATTCGGTATCGAATTTCAAGTAGTGCTATTGCCGGGGACGGCGGACCCACGGCGCGGCGCGGCGTAATGTAACGTGTCGGATTCCATTAGATGGATTTTATGTTCCTCCGAGGAGTCGTTCGCTGAAGGACCATTTGTGGTCGATCGTTAATTTAATAGATTGAGTTTGTGGTCGGCTCGGATGTAGTCAGTAATGCAATGCAGGTAGTTAATCGTGACTTTATTACTGTAGCGTACATTCAATTATATCTAAGGCGGGATTCTAAGAACATAATGTGCACCTAAATTTTACAATGTTTCTTTAACCGGATACAGAGCAGGTAGATACTTAACTTCTTAGGTACGTATTATGTTATGTATTTAGGTACTCTTCAAAGAATAAGAACGTAAGAATCTCTGTAGCGAAACCGAGCCAACCTTTTCCATTTCGGACAGAATAGCGAATGAAGCTAATCTGTACTTTATCCTATTACGTGGGTCGGGCTGAAGAAAAAGGCAATTGAGTAGGGTACGAGGGTCGGCCGTCGGCGGGTACGACATTGCCGCTCGCCGCTAAACAAGTACGAGTCGCTACGAGCTACGAGTAGTACGAGTACAAGCTCCGACAACTCGACTTATCGGCTACCGCGCTCGCGAGTTCGACTTAGAGTTGAGAAAAATGAGCTCCGAGTCCCGGACTCGAGCTCCGAGTCGGAGCTACTGAGCCTTCAAAGCTCGAGGCCTAAGGGCTCGCGAGCCTTAGAAGGCTCGAGCCTTTAGGGTTCGAGCCTTAAAGGCTCAAGAGCCTTCAATTGAAGACTCGAGTCGAAGCTCGAGCTTTATTTACTTAGCAATCTATCGAAACGCATAATAACATCCTGTAAGGTGTAATAAAAATAATTTTGTTGCAATAGGTATGCCAAATTGGGTTCTTTAGAAAAGTTTGATACAAATATTTTTATTTTAAAATAAAAAAATGTATGTGTCTTAGCTCCGACGCACGCCTGGAGTTTAACGCCATCTAGCTTTCAATCGTCAAATCAGTCAAACAATGGATGATGATGGAGGATGATGTTGATGATGAAGAATGATGATGAATGATGATAACTTGTGATGATGATGGACGATGATGATAGTGATGACGATGATGATGAGTGGTGGTGGTGATGATGATGATGACTGGTGATGATGATGATGGCTGATGATGACGATGACGAATGGTGATGGTGATGATGAATAGTGATGATGATGATGAATGGTGGTGATGATGATGAATGGTGATGACGATGATGATGAAGAATGATAATGACTAATGATGATTAGGCTGGTGACGATGATGACTGGTGATGATGATGAATGGCGATGATGAATGGTGATGATTTTAATGAATGAATGATAACGAATGGAGATGATGACTGGTGATGGTGAATGATGATAACAAATGGTGATGATGATGAAAACTGGTGATGATGATGATGAATAATGATAACGAATGGTGATGATGATGAATGGTGATGATAATAATGGTGACTGGTGATGACGATGACTGGTGATGATGATAATGGTGACTAGTGATGATGATGATGATGAATGATGATAACGGATGGCGATGATGATGACTGGTGATGATGATGATGAATGATGATTCTGAATGGTGATGATGATGATGATGACTGGTGATGATGATGATGATGGCTGGTGATGATGATGACTAGTGATGATGATGACTGGTGATGATGATGACTGGTGATGACGATGACGAATGGTAATAATGATGATGAATAGTGATGATGATGATGAATGGTGGTGATAATGATGAAGGAGATGATGAAGATGACTAATGATGACAACGATGAATGACGATGATGATGATGTTTCACATCATAAGAATAGGATGTACCAAGATCATTACTATCATTAGATGGCGTTGTTAACTTGTTACTGATCAGCCATCCAACGCCATCTAGATTCTGTGTTACGAAACTTACGAATTACAAACATAACGCATAACGCTACGGAGAAAGTTTGATTTTACTCCCCATAAAATTTCATACCACGGGCTTAATTATGAAAATCTATAAGGAGAAAACTCCAAAAATTTGAAATTCGCAGCGCGCCTTAATTTAAAATTTTAAGGTTAAGGCTTTTTTAGGGTTCCGTAGTCAAAACACAGTACATTTTGATTAGGAAACCCTGAAATTACAGTGTTACAAAATGAGCCCTGAAGACAAAGCTCGAGCTTCGACTCGAGCCCTGGACCAGAGCTCGAACCTCCGCCTCGAGCCTTCATGTAAGACTCGAGGCGAAGGCTCGAGCCTTATTAGAGGGCTCGAGCCTTCAATGAGCTCTAGACTCGGAAGGCTCGAGCCTTATAACAACACTAGTTCGACTACTGTCGACAATGTCGACTACTCGCGAGAGGTCGCGCACACGTGAGGGTCGCGCGGGCGGCGGGTGGCGCGGGCGGCGGGCGCGGGAGGGGACGGGGGTCGCCGGTCGCTCTGACGTAACATATAAAGTGGCAACACACAGGCGCGCTGTTAACGCTGCCCGGGCTTATTGTCTGCGGTCACGCGACGAGCCGTTTAGCCGCGCGCCGCGCCGCTGCCGCCCGGTTAACCGGAAGGGGGGCGGTTAACCGGACGCTCGGGGGCGGAAGCGGGGGAAATAGATAAATAGACCGCCCGCCGCTCGGAAATGTACGGATTGAGTTCGGACTATATTTCAGGCATAATAGTTTTGAAAAGTTACGTGATTTACACGCGACATTTTCCTCTTTTATCGCGGGCTCTCGGCTCCGTCCGACCGCGTTTTACGACGCTGTCATCGAAAACTTTTATCGCGTGCCGTTTACTTTTAACTCCCATTACGCTGTCAATTTATAACTTTGTAACGTCCGACTGAACGTCGTGCGTCGAACGTTTCGCGACGGCCATAAAACCGGTCCCGCACGAAAGAAACTCATTCATGCCGGAGGATGTACGCCGTATTAAACCGGTCGCCGGGCGCTGCTCGAATGTCCGTAAAAATAAGAACGATAATCAGTTGGAAACGAGCATCCACGCTAGTCGGAAATGGGGTGCACAAAAACGATACAAAAAGTGAATCGCCAGAAAGCGCGTAAAGCGCGCAGCGCGACTTTAAAATTAACTTTACCGGTTCATTCGTATACATAAATAATGAAGGAATTTCTGAATACACATTAAACTCCTATAAAGAATACATTAGCATAAATTTATGGTAGCGAGTCGGCGTTTGGAGCGCGTTTTTACGTGACTCGTAAAGTTTATAGTCGCGAGTGGTGGATTGCGTTTACTGCGCCCGCTATCGGTTTATGGCCGACCCCAAATAACCAAATTGCCCGGTTCTCGTCGCTCCTTGTCGAGCTGACGAGGTGGCGCGATGGCGTGACGTGCGTCGCTCGCTATAACCAGCCCCACAGCCCACTGCCATCATCTGTCTCCTAAAATTTCTGTCTCGTACACTACATTAATTCCTACCCTTTATCGTGTGCTCAATTGAACACATTACCTACGAAACATTTCTACTATCTAAGGTACCTGGTCTACCAATTTTTTTCTATTGAGGGTATGTTTGATCTTTGATGAGTACAAAAACTGCACTTAGAGATTTACTACCTATCGCAATCGCGCAGTAAAACCAAATACGTCTTTCAAGTCATCATGGTTAGGTAAGTAAGTCCTTGTTGAGAAGACAGACAAGTCAAGAAAAAGACAGGTAAAGATATAAAAAGGTGTACGTAGGTATAGGTAGGTACTATTAGTAATGTTTTGTGGCAAACATCAATAAAAACAACAAATAATATTTTATGGTGTAACATTAAAGCTAACACGTGACGTAAAATATCGAAATAAAGCTTACACGGCCCGGCGGACACGGCAGCGGTGGACTGCCGCAATGTATCACGAAATGAAATCCGGAGCCGTCGATAAGCAATCTCACCCACCCCTTCCATTACAGGAGTAATTAGCACAATTAACAGGCGAGGGGGCGGGGCGATCACTTTCACGCACGCAAACAAATGTCACGTGGCACGGCAGCGCCTTAATTAAAACGATAATTGAGTTGACTTGCGAAACTCATCCGCCATTTCGAAATTCCGAGAGAAATTTCAGGGAACTCCCCTCCAAACTACGAAGCCCTTAAGTGCCGACGACTTTAATTTTGTGTTAGCGTCTACTTTGCGGTCTCGAAGCAAATTTTAACGCGGAGCGCGCGGCGCGTTTTGTAAAATTACTTAAATAAATTACCCCGAATCGAGTTTCGTCGCCGCTCCGGCCACATCGTACCAGCGAGGGACTCGCTCAGAAAATTGCTATCGAACGGATAAATCAACCAAATCTGTGACGGTTATAAGTTATCACTTTTGCCGCGAAACATTCGCTTTAACAAAATTTGGTTGAAACGAACAAGACAGCGACGAAAGGAAACCGACTCGATGTATTCTTTATCGAAGTCCAAAATCGAGTTTCATTACGATGTGAAAATAAAATCGTAACAAAAGTTGGAATCTTGTGTAGCGGGCAATAACTGACGCGATCGGGGCGCGGCGCGGCTGAGTTGTTGACAAAAGCTCCTTTAATAGTGATCCCGTGTGAAAGGGGGCGACCCCTTGGATTTGTCTTTAGTCTGCAATATGTGCGTCGACACTCCCGCCAGGGCTTAATACCGGGGATAAACAATTCGTTCCACCTTCGCCGACGATTCGGCACGCTGGAATAATGCCTTCAAAAATTAATTTGTTAGGGTGAACGACCAACGAAGTTTTGTATCTCGTCAATTTACTGTAACAGATACTTGTTTTTGAATTTGATGGATTTTATTGTTTGTGTTATTGTTAGAGTTATTGTAAATTTTTTTTTTCACTATTGATAAAGTTTTTATTGAGACATTGAGATTAAATCAAATATAGTGGTAGGTAAATAGGTAAATACCTAGGTAGCTGTCATGTCTAGGGTTTGAAATTCAATGTTGATTTATCCAATAGGCACGTACCTAATTCATCTTGAGTTTCCAATTTAGGTTATTTAGGTACTAGACTTGGGAAGTTAAAGCTACCTACTAAGATTTTTTGAACAAGTCTCTCCTAACACCATTGCTATATCTAACTACCTAATTCAATCCAAAGTTCTATTATAACTTTGTAGTAGCTAGGTGAGTATCAGAGAGGGTCAGTAACTAAATTAAGCAACTGCTTAATTCAATAGTTAGTTTATTTTTGTGGTGCGACTTGCGAGAAACAAGTGGGAAAGTTTGTTTGAAGCGTGTAGCAGCAAAGGTCGTGCGGCGTGGCGGCGGCGGCGGCGGAGCGAGCGTTATTTAAATGAGAGCTCCCTCGCCACCCGTCAATAAAACATTAAACACGTAACAAGTTTATGCGCAGCGACAACCCTAGCGGATTCCGCCACTTCGTTAATCCGAGCGAGGGCAGCCCTAAATTAGGGTCGAGACAAGCCTTAATCCTTCGCTCGGCGCGACGGGGGATTTATATTGTTATTGCTCCGCGTCCGGAATTATACGAGGGTTGAGGGACTAATGAAAGGGGAAATTTAATTCCTAATGATTCTCGTCTTAGCCCGTAACGAGGAAACTCAAAAAAGGGCTGCGGCCCGCATTCTTTTTATGATGAATCGCTTTACACGGGGACCGGAGATCGTTCGATCGTTCGACCCTCGGTCGTTCGTTATCTAATATTTGGAAGTCTGTTTTCATTAGAGGTTGGCGTGCTTCGTGTCGATCGGATCGAAGTTAAGCTCGGAATTGGATTACAAATTTATTCATGAAACATTTTCAATGCTGGAACACGGAGGCGAGCAAACGAAGCATATGTAAATGCGTGATAAGCACGAAGGGAAGGACGCAGCGCGCATAGCCGCATAGGAGGTTGATGTCGGGGACCCCGCCGACACCGCCGCGCGCCGCCAACACTGAGCAAGTCGTGTCGTGTCGTCGGGAACACGCCGCACGCCCGCCGCATTGTTAAACACGGCGCCGCCCGCCGGCAACCGCACTCCACTGCTGCATACTGTATACACACCGCTGCACCGCCTCGCCTTAACCCCATAGTTAGATATATCAGTAGGTACTCATGTACAACTGGAGATGTAGATTTCCAAGACCGTAAGAAAGAAACAAACAACACATTGGTATCTCATAGGATGTTAAAAAACTTCAAATCGTGTAGCTTCATTTCATGACACCTTCGTGATTAAACATGTTAAAGTTAAAAGTTCAATTAAAATTCACAATGAAGAAGGAACATTGCTCACTAAACAAGTGAACACAATTTCTTCAGATTCATCCGATTGTACCCGGTACCAGGAGAGCAGGAGGATAAACCGAGATATTAATAAACTGTCTTGCCACTGCTACTGGGCGCACGTGAAGCGAGCGCCGGCCGCCCTTCCGCCCATTACGGGCGACTAATTGAGATAAATTATGAAGACGTGCCCGCTCCCTACGCTCCGCACTGCACCGTACCGCGAGCTATCTCACCCATCTAACCGCTAATTACATGCAACCTTTCAATTATCTCCACTATCACGACTGTGCGTTTTTATTTCTTTTTTATCTATTAAAACGAAACAATTACACCTACTGCCTTTGAAACTATAGATCAAAATTCAAATCCCCCGTACCCAAAGGCAAAGTGCCCCGGGTTCGACTCCCGGGCGCGGAAGACATTCAGTAAAAGATGAACTTGTTCTTGCCACCCGCGAGTCGTACCTACACAGGGAATCCTAATACGACCGGGGTTTAAAATCGTTAATGTAGCTTCAAAAAACAAAGCAGAATACAGATGTGCGCTGTGAACGGAGCGGTTATTAGGAGGCCAGAGGCTGCAAGGAGTGTGTGTAGTGTGTAGCGACACTAGCGACACCACGACCGCAACAGAGCCGAGCGCTGCGTGCTTCGCTTGCGGTTGCGACCTCCATGCACTGTTTATGACGTGTCCCTGTCCACGCCACCGCACACCGGCACACCGGAACACCGCTGCACCGGCACACCTGCACGCCCCTAACGTCTGTGGCTGAATTTCTAATGCCCGGCCAACATACTGCACCAGCACTTAATGTATTAGGTATGCCTTACATATCGACAGTTAGGATACATTCATTGTATGCCATTCAGTTTTCGTTAGGTGCTAGTGCAGTTTGATGCTTTGTTTATCTATCGCACGAGTTTCCCTAACAAAATCCAATCTAACAATGCGAGGGCGGACACAAAATATGTTATTGCGCGTGCCGCATACATAAACAATGCATCAAAGCCGATATGTGAACAAAATAACAGCACGTTTGAGTCATTTCGAGGAATCGAGTGCTGAAACTGCTGAATGTTTCATTTGGAACATTGAATGGGCAGGAGCGGGTGTCGCTGCGTCGCGTCACTCGCGTCGGTCACGCCTCGTCGCCTCGCCGCGATCCGACTGTGATGTGAAACAATAAATTGGATGTAGTCATGATTACGATCGTAAACGAACACATTACCCAACAACAAAAAGTGTGGAATTCACCGCACCGCTCGCGTTTACACCACCGCTAGTAATGACTGATCGTTGCTGTTAATTTGTTTCTTTATTCTACTTGTATGGAGTAGTAAAAAAAATAATTGCGGAACAGACATCGTCATTATAATTATGACTGTTCTTTGCCAGGTTTTTTTACTTCTTTAATATAAGGATGAGAGGATTTTTAGGATTTGCTTGATCGTTAGATGAGTGCGGATTGATAGACTGAGAACATTATGGATGGATAAGTCATAATGAATTACTTCACATGTGACATGTATCTAACTGAAAAAATCGTTCGCGCAGAGTGTAGAATTTAATCAACTAAGCCGGCTATATTGTTCAAAGAACCGGAATAGATAGGGTTTAATCATTGTTTGCGGATGTGTAGGAGAAACGTCGAACGTGTGTCGGAATGGTAAACACAAGAATGTTATAATATTCAATTTTCTCACGTAACAAGAGTGCAGCGATAGGCAGGTATTGTTATGAGCGAGCGGGTGGGGGCGGGGGAGGGGGGGCGCGATTCGATCAAGCTTGCATAAATCGATGCGATACGCCGGAATCGGGAACAAAGCCGCAAGCCCGACTGAGACGAGCAATACCCTACCTACCATCTGCTATGTACAATACGACCCTATTATTATTACAAGCATTGCAATGCATGATACTCGCTAAGGAAATTCGAAATTCTATGTGAATTGGAAATTCTTGCGCATAATTTGCCTTTGTGTTGCGGATGAAGTTCAGCTCGTTTTGTGCTCCTTCAGGCACTCCGCGCTGCCACGCTGTACTTACACTTTACAGTTTACAGTCTGTACAGTGTACACAGTCACACACTCGTACCTGCTCTAGTATTTAAATACATACCTACTTACACACTATACCGAGTGTATTTTGATCCGAGTAAGTGATACCTACAGATTAATTACAATCTACTAATTTAATTACGCATGCCAGCCGTTATTGCTGAAAGCATTTAGCTTTTCATAACGCGGTTAATGAAAGTCAATCTATACTCTATAGGTCGTAATGTAAGTCGTAATTTTATAATTAGCAACATTATCTCGACTCGACACATACCTAACTGACGTTTTATTGAAAGGAGAGTGCTTATAAATTCAATTAGTAATAAACTCTGTGCAAACTGAATACACTTGGCATTTAACGACAGGTAAATTATAACCTGACTATAAAAATAATACCTTACGATCACTTTATGCGCCTGAGTAATTGGGTAATAAAGAGAAAATGGACTTTACTTACTGCTTATGTAAAGCATATGATAACTTTTTTATGGAAATGAAGTGGCTCACAGACACGAATTGCAAACTAAATAACATGGTCTCTTTACCTTGGGCACGCAATGCAACTTGCAACATACTAATAAAGTCGTGACTCCGATTTTAATTAATAAGACAATAGATACGAGAATAGATTTCCATGTAACACCAGTTCAATATGTGATTCTAATACATAAATATTGGGAGGGATAAGGCGACAAATACTGACAGGGGATTGCGAGTAACCTTATCTATTATCAAGCGGTTCGGTCCGGATATAGCGGTTAACCGCTTCTGCGCGTACATTAGTCTGACAGACAGTGATAGATCGGCCGAGCCACGACCGAGCGCTAGAGCCGGCGATAACGTCCCACAAAGAAACTTCACCTCGCTCATGATTGACGTCGACGTAGATTAAACCAGTGATCCAGTGTCAACAGGTTAATTGTAGCTATACTGCGCGCTCATTACTCGTTAACTTAAACAATACGTGTTATCGTCTCGTAATAGGTAGGTACCTACACACGCGGCGATGTTTGCATCGTGTTTGTATGTTGTACAAACGCCGCACTCCACATCGGGTAGATTGCTCGCGAGAGTAGCGAGCACTAAAAGCAAAAACACGTCGGAGGCGGCTATCGAGCAATCTGTTTCACTTTAGGGCGTCTTAATAATTACAAGTGGCCATTCTTTCCAATTAAGAAAAGTCTCGGGCGATAAATTGCGGGGGTTGTCGCGAGCGGGCGGCACTTACAGCGCGTAAACACGCCGAGCTAAGGTTGCCACCGCTCCGAAACACCTTTACAATTTCGTTTTAATGGTTTAATAAAGTGGACCTCGGCGTTATAAATAAGTCGCATTTACACGCCCCGCCGCCACCTTAATTAAAGGCAGGTACTCTCCGACGGACGGAGCGACCGGGCATATTGAAGAACAAACGCAAATTTATTCGAACCAGTTTTTTTTCGGCATCTTCTTCTATTAAATAAAGAAGTCGAGTAGAATGCTAAACAAGGTTGAGCGGCCCTCGCCCTGTGAGTTTTCCACTCGAAGTGGTGAGCGGTGGGGGAGGAGGGTCACGGGGGTGCCATTCCGAGTGGCTTAGATAAGGTAAGGAGGATGAAGAGGCGAGATGCGCGGCGTAATGAACCGGCTCCGACCAGTTTTTGTGTGGTTCGCCCGCTAAATTGAATATTAGGCGCGATTTGACAGCGAATGAGCGTGCGCCAGAAATAAATCCGCAGTTATTATGTTATCCAAATGAGATTTTGGGCCTGTTAGAGGGGCTTCTACTCAATTACGCGTCGGTGTAAATTGTCATTTCTAATCCCAGCTATACCGTGGTTGAGAGATCAAGGAGCTCGCTTAACGACCGTTGATACGTTCAAACGATCCGTAGAAATAGGTGCTTAACAAACCCTTCCGGCGCAATGAATAACAACGAAGTAACTTCTATTTTAATAAATTTGTAATAAAATTATACTTCATAATACGCAATTAAAATTTAAAACACTAGCTAGAGAGACATTGTTGGCATACATTTTGAATGAACGTGTGATAAATCAGATGAATGCAAACACGCGACACGTGTGGTGTTTGCTAACGTGGCATATAAACTAGTATTGGTTGCAAGTTGCAACACTGTGGTGGAACCGTGATTTGCAGTAAAAACAGTCAGACAAACAGCGCGGCGGCGGTAACCTGAGTCCTGAGCGCGCCCAGGCGCCCGGCGCCCCCTCGCGCCCGCGCTGCCGCAGCCAAGACGGTTTATGTAAACTTTATTACCGCGTGCAGTCAACCCCCTCTACGCTAGGGTTGACACTTTTCATTTGAGAAAAATATTGTATTTTAAGTTACTTATTAAAATGTCGCCAAAATGGTTTTACATATCACAAAATTATTAGACTATATGTATATGTATTAAACATAAAATTGGGTCAGATAAACATACTTAGTTTTCAAAATATTTTAAAAGAAATTAGATTGCAGTAGCATGTTGTAGCTTGCAACTTTTACAATAGATGTTGGGCAATTTTAGATTTAACTAGCTGACCCGGCAGACGTTGTTCTGCAACATGCTATATATTTTTTTAAATAAAAGTAGCCTAAGTTACTCCTTGTTACGTCAGCTATCTGCCAGTGAAAGTGCCGTCAAAATCGGTCCAACCATTTCAGAGATTAGCCGGAACAAACAGACAGACAGACAAAAATTAAAAAAAAATGTTGTTTTGGTATATGTACCGTGTGTAGATACTACTAGATACATCCAAATGCACGTAGTAAAAAGCAGTTATTTTAATATTACAAACAGACACTCCAATTTTATTTATCTGTATTGATTATTGATCTGTAACTAAGTTACCTATCAATTTTATTTTATGCATTCCAATAAATGAAGAAATAAATTGAAATAGCTAATTTTTTTTTATTCCTGCTTAGGTGCCAACTTCGTTAATTTAAAACGCTTAAACGCTTACACACTCATACCCCCGCAGTAGGTTATTTACCTACCAGAGTCGCGGGTGGCATGGACTACGCATATAACACATCACAATAACACCCATGACCCGAGTAGATACAAATATTTATCTGTCACATAAATATCTGTCCCAGCCGGGAATCGAACCCGGGACATCTCGCTTCGCAGGCATAATTAATTTATTTCATTTTACTAACTATAAAAGCTATTTTGCGTATAATAACCTAACTTAAATTAATCTCAAAATAAAATACCAAGTGGCAACCCTAGCGCACACCCTCGCTCAGAATGTAAGGTGCGTCCGTGCTCCGTGCATTAGTCAGCTGGCCGCGTGTTTACAGATCGACAGCTCCGTGAGCGAACTACCGACGCTGCAGACATCGCCGACACGGACACCGACATCGCCGACACGGACACCGACATGGCCGACACCGACGACGACGCGCTGTTCCGTAATTTTCCGTATCCGGGTCACACTGCTCCTGGCCCTAACCTAACATACGTCTACACTGCACCCTAGTAGCAGAAGCTCACAACGTGTGTTCAGAACTTAGCTCCATTAGGTATAGATTATGGATACGATTGTAACTCTGCACGACAATTGACAATTGTATCGGGATTAGGTAGTTAGATACACAAAGTCCTGGAATCGTCAAGTAAGGTAAGACAATAAAAATGAGCTACCTATTCAAAAGTAAAGGTGTAAAATTAATAGAAATTTTGTTACTAATTTACCTCCTAACATAAACTAGGTAAGATAAGATATCAATTAAATTCCCAATAAAGAAATATTAAATGCGCGGGATGCACCCGGCATGCGGCATTATGTCAGCAGTTGCATCGACAACTCGTGTTACACCCACCGAGTGCTCTATTAAGATTAGTATCAGTTTTTATAGGTAAATGATAAAACTGATTTTTTAAGTTGTAAAATGTAAAGTAGGTATCCATGGCGTGTATTAATTTTTGAAGATGTCATATATGCTAGATTCATTATCGATAAATTCACGATAGAACTTAAATTGCTTTTCCTATACCGCGTTCACACGTAATATTGTTCTTACAAGTTTTTCCAATGCATTTTTGATAAGTAATTAGAAAGAAACATTTAAGACAAGTTTAGTATTACCTTTTTGTGTTTCTTAGATAAAACATTCCCTTCCCCTATCCTTTATTAAATTGAAAACGTGGAAAAAAGCAATAAAGTTAGCAAGCACAGATAAAATCTCGTCGGTTCACAGATAATCACACAATTCAACACTCGCGAAGTATTTTCAGGCTACCCTACAAATGACCCGAACTGCGTGGGGATCTCGACTCTCGACGCATTGTTTGGAGTCAGTGTAGTGATGTAGTCATCAAATGTAGGTTAGTCGTGAAGACAATGGTGAGTCGGGTATCGATTCATGCAGTACGGTGCGAGGGTGGCGCCCCCTAGTGGCGTTGCGGCGCGATCCCCGACGCTCGCAACACCTCTAACGCACTCAGCGTGAGCTCTCTTCACATGAGGGCTGCTAGTTTGTTAACGGTACATGATTTTACTAAGGTACAATGCACTACATACCTACCTAGTTGTGTGGTTTTGGTTCGAACGGCTTTGAGTTAGGGAAGGTATAAAGTGGGATGAACGATAAAACGAAACTCTTCTTGTTAAGGACATATTTTTAGAAAAAGCAAATGAATACTTAGAAGATAAAAAGGCCGTTTTAAATTATACAGTTTCCTTTGTTGTGCAAAAAGCAGATAGACGAACAAATCGCCATCTTGTCACACACTTATAGGCGTCCCTAATACCAAGGCCTGAAGCGGCCTCTTGAAGGAATCCATTTGAACTTTGGAATAATTTTTATAGATTTTGAAAAACACTGAATAAATTTCAATTATGCATGTCTTTATCATTCTACTACTCACATCTAAGAATGTCTTAAACTAGCTAGCTAGCAAGAAACTACCCACGACGAGTACCCGCTATACAAATTCCAATTCTTTTAAAGCTTGACATCACAAAAGGAAATTCCACAATTGGGTTTAAAATACATAGTTGACGATCTATAAACAAGCAAGGGCAGCCCTAGCTCCGTGCGGCGCGGCGGCGCGGCGGCGGCGGGCGGCACTTGCAGCAGCCGCACGGCACGCCACCACCCACTTGTTTCAACCAGCGTGGTGTTATGAAATCAACGTGATCGAGCGCAACACTCGCTCTCAGCTCTCACCGCTCTCCGCATTCCCGATAAAACGCCTGTTGGAGAATTTTTCAAAGAGAAATTCTCTCTGAAATTTTAAAGTTCAAACTTTTTAAAATAGTCTACTCACATGTCTCTCCTCCGCCGAGCTGATACCTACGGACAAGAAGGTTAAGGTTTTTAATCTGTACTTATTAGATATTGCTTGACTTAATTAACGTAAATACCTAATCACTTATTTATTACTAATGTTTCCTGTGTAAATAGAAACATGCAAGAGAATTTAGTTTCGATAGAAAAATATAAGAGGTACTAGGAATCTTACTCCATCTAATGAGCCTGGCAAGAACAGCTTTATACTCTTAAACGGATTGTAAACTTCTGTTTCTATTTCTACCTACTCAGGTCAGGTACCAAGATGTTAGTCGAATCGTGATCGTGATGCGCCTAGACATTGCAACGTACGTGATACGTCACGTTGACGGGTGTAAAGTGGTCGATGAATATTGTAGGAGATGTCGTCGCGTCTCCGTCACGTACACCGCCACACATACCGCCACACCCTGCGGCGTCGCTCGCTCTAACAATCCCCTGTCACCCGGGTGAGGTGTGACTAACCTGGTTTACCGTAGATACGTAAGAACAACAAGGGGGTAAATTTAAGATTGATAAGAAAATCGAATAATCTAATCATCACAACTCATAACTACATATACTACTGTTAGGATTTTTTCTCTTTCTTCTTTTCTTTCTCTTCTACTCAAAAAGAGAGAAGCTAAGTTTAGTCCGGTACGCTGGCTAAGAGTGTATTGCTAGACTTGACATACCTATGTATATTTCAGATCTTCACAAAGACCTTTCAGGTTACTTTGCTTTACCTACTGCATGATTCGAACACCCGGACCAAAGATAGAATCTCATATCACTAGACCAGACATCTATCAGTGCTTAATTGGTCTAGTATACAGAACAATTTGTTTCAAATCCCACATTTCGATGTTTCGATCTAATTAGCATCCCGCTACTGTAAAGGTCAATGAACACTTGGCGGGACGACACTATGTCTGTCACGTAGAGCTATTGTCACGGTTCAATCGTTGTGTTACATTCCATCCTTTGTCAGTGCCATTTCAAATTGATATGATAGCACTTAGGTAGCAGGCTCGAACCACCCTCGCCCTCCCCCCTCCGCCCCCTCCCGCCGCACCATACGCTGCCCGACTGACAAACAGAGAATCTAGATTCTAGCACAGAATAAATAATAGTAGATACTTATTAGATAGATATCCTGTACCATTCGTTAAAATAAAGGAATGTTTCCTTTCAGTAACATTTGCCATCATTAATATTCAAGGTACTTTTCCTTCAACCACGTTTTTTTTTTCATCCTGTATATGTATGTATAGCCTCGAACATATGTTTTTAGGCAACTCATTCGCGATACTTTTCTTTACATAAGATATTTGATACGTTACCTAGTTTGATTAGGTACCGAGGTACAAGTTTATTATGAAATATGTGTGGTTGCTGTAAACATAATAGTTTATCACCAGTTTAATCATTTTTACCTAAATCTTCTCGGTGCATTTAAACAAACTGAAAAAAATATGTATATTTTTCTATGCATATCTATGCAAGTATTTATTTCATGATACATAGATACTTAATTGTTTCTAATTACTTTTTTTGCATCACTGAAGCGTAAATTAGGTACGAAAGCTTTTCTGGCGTTGATAAATCATCATTCAATCAACAAAAAGGAGTTGCCATCTCCACTTATAGGTAGGTAGGTAGGTATATCTCTCGTATGCCAACGTCACCAACGCGTTGTCTAGCAGGCAGAATTGAACCCACTTGGTAATTACATCTCCAACACAACACGAAAAACATTATCTAATCAATACCCAATTATCAATTACTGATCTTATAAAATATGTAAATCATTTTGTATCATATCGAAGTGAATATAAATTAAATAACCATCGAACACCTCCTAAATATAAAATACAAGTATGTATTCAACAACTTTCATACCTAACATACTTGATAATAATATTAGCAACACACGTTGCACGCTAGGTCGAACCAATCTCGTGCCGTTTAATTACCGTATAATGAGTAATAATATCCAATAAATCCAAGATGATTCATGCAGGTAGGTATATATCAGTCCGCATGTGATGATAACATTACTGAACATCAAAGCGTTTGCCCCTTCAGTTAATACCCGTCTAGTTTGAGCAATACCCGGTGCAATCCCGGTTAATGCGCAATCTATCCGACGTGCGCTTGCCGGTAATTGGATAGCGGAGGAGGCAGTAGGCAGTAGGCACAGAGATCACAAAGGGCTGTGAACTCTGCGTTGCTACAATCAAATTAAATGTAATAGCTTTAATTAATGGCCAGCAAACGACCGTATCGACTATCCATAACGTATTTCTGAATGTGCGTGCAATATTGTTTTAGTGGTTTCCGATTAAGCGTACCTAAGTCTAATGTGTTTCGTAACATTCGTATTCGAAATAAGAAGAGCACGAAAAACTGCATCCGTACCTGTCCAAGTGTCTACATAATACATACTTACATACAAATCAAAATTCCAAAGTAATGATCGCCCTTTAGTTATGTATGTACCTACTTTAATTGCCATATGTATAATCAAGCAAGCGTTAAAATGTGGTGTTTGAGTCGGTCCGTACACT
Source organism: Thymelicus acteon (assembly GCA_951805285.1). Lineage (NCBI taxonomy): Eukaryota > Metazoa > Arthropoda > Insecta > Lepidoptera > Hesperiidae > Thymelicus > Thymelicus acteon. Next base: position 6,863,947 of record OX638229.1, on the reverse strand, counting down.
CAAGTCACCCGCAAAATTACGTTACTAATTGACTAAAACACGCGACGCTCACACCAGCAAGGAATAATTAATTGAGCGAGGGAGCGGGGTGGGGGGCGGGGGGGCCATCTGCGCGGTAACTCTTACATCAGTACACCGATAATGGCACAAATTAGCCAGGGAAGTGGCAGGAGAGCGCGGGGTGGCGGGCGGCGGCGGGCGGGGGAGGGGGCCGCTAAGCCGGAACATCCCAGAGCGCAGATTACCGCTTGCTTTTGTAATTAACCGGAGCGACGGGCGGCTTCCAAATCCATTTCTGTGTTACATTTTCATTTGTGGCGCTCTCTCGCACCGCGCCGCCCCGACCACTTTTCCTGTTATTTGTACGAATTTATCAGCTCCACCGTGACATCGCCGGATCGCTCATTACGTAGTGATCGATGGCTGCAACTCACCGAATCTAATTCGAGCAGGTACGTCTCCGACTGCGGCAATATATCCGAGTTTCCGTTTACATAATCCGAGCAAACATCTCCGAGTAGACAACGATTCAAAGAAGTGACTTATTCATACTCTCAAAGCAATATCGGACGACCCGGAGCCGACAGCGATCCGAAAACACGCAAACAGTGAGTTCAAAAAGCCTCTCGAAGGTGGTAAATATTGAAACAGAAGTGGGATCGGAGTCGTCTGGAGCGCGACGAGTGCGGGGGGCGCGCGGGCTGCGGGGGGCGGCGGCTCTAATAGTCTCCAGCGAGTGGCGCATGGCAAACAAGACGAGAACACAAACACGACAGCTCTTAAAATATTCATCTTATGTATCGATCCGTTATCATTCAACTCTCTTTTTATCCAGTTTCTTTTTAACGAAGTGATGTCAATGTTTAACTGTTCTAACTTTACAAACTAGTTTGGATGTTGTGAGTATGTTGTACCTAAGTTGTATGTATGGATGTCCACTAACCGTTTCCCTTATCGTCTGGTCGGTGAATCTCGGGTGGCTTGGCCAGCACCGAGAGGGGGTGATGCGGCACTCCTAGCCCCAGGAGCCCCGCGGGGGGCAGAGCGCCCTGGCCCAGCAGCGGCAGGGGCGGCGCCCCGTGTGCCGGGAGGTGTGCTGCGTGCATCTGCTGCAGCAGCCGCGGTAGGTCTGGTCGTTGTTGCTGCAACAAAATAGGTTCACATTTATTTTTGTTGCTAATTCTTGCAATGTAATTAATGCAATTCGTACCTACCTATGTGACACAGGATGACACGATTTTGTTCGATATAATTTATGTTGTTAGTTTCGTACCTAAGAAAACTAAATTTATATCTAATAGTAGAAAAGATCGCCTTTTTAACATAATTCGTTCTTATAAAGTTTTAATTTCGTATTATAGGGCTTAGATTAATATTTACCTAATAATATTAGTTAATATTTACCTAAATCCTTCTACAGATACTACAAAGTAAGACCCACTAAAAACTGCGCGTATAGCACGTAAAGAAAACTTCTTAGAGATTTTATTTAAAGTACTAAACGGAGAAAGTGCTCACAGAAATAACCATCTGAACAAAGTAGAGTTCTTTTCAGCAATTAACATCCGCCGTGGTTTAGTTACGAGCGTCGCTGTGCCGGCGGTCAAAGTGAATTGATGTGTCACCGCAGAACGTCGTGCATTTTTAAACCATGCCAGGCCAAATTAAAAAGTCCTCCACGAGTCCCCCTCAACGCGACGATATTTTAAAATTTAAATGAGAGTTTCGCCGGCGGCACCGACGACTAGGCGAAATTGATTACTCCTACTCCATAATTCCCCTTTTTCCACTTTCCCCAGTTTCCCGCGCTTCCCGTTACTATCTCGTCTCGTTTAACTTTATTATTATCCGCTGCGACTGTACCTACCCCGCGCACCCGCTCCCGCTCCCGCTACCGCCTCCGTTCCCGCTAACCGCTCGAAACTCGCAACTCTCTTATTCCCTCCTCGTTTTGTCGAGCTCGATTTTTTTCGCGCCCGAACGAACGCAATCTTTTATTTAGCCGCCGAAAATTAATTGGTTTTTCGCAGAGGGTGGAACATATTTTTTATTGGCCGCTCACGGCTGTGATTTATTGTGTGTCAAAAGGTGGCGAGCGGCACTTAGCTGAAGTACGTTTTTACTGAAGGTAGGTATTTCAATATGCATAAGTGCTACCACTTTGTTATTGGATACGTCTGCGTAGCCGGGGATATTTTTTAGAATTGAATATTATAACAAAAAATCATGTATTGTCATTGACTTTATGACTGTCGATAGTCGATACACACAGCTTGCTATTTAAGAAGAATATGTAAAGGGAAGAACTGAAATATTCAGTTCGCACGTTATTAAAAGTTGACGTGCTGTAAAAGTAGGTTGTGAGAGGCGAGAAAACTAAACTAGAAGCAGAAGCACAAAGAGTAGCGCGTCGAAACGGCTGGCATGACACGACCCGCAGCCATTGAGAGGCACAGTAGCGCGCTCTCGCCCCCTGCCCCGCTCCCGCGCCCGCTCGCACCCACACCACCCACTCGCTTGTTATGAATGACAATAACGTGGCGCTCATGCCTTACCACGATATTTTTTCTCGCGTGCTTTCATTTCAGAAGTGATTAAACGTTAGGGTTTTCACTTCGCGGAGGGCTCGTACTACTTCCCTCTAACGACTCTTTCATCGGTTTACTTATCTCGGCGCGAACTTCGCTGTTTGCATTATCTGCCAAATTAAAGTTTGCTCGAGTCTGGAGACAACGGCCGTCGGATAAGAAAATATTTTTCAATATAAGCACTTTAAGGTATTAAAATATAAGACGTCAACTTTCGGATGTTTAATTAAAATAAACGATAGAGTCGGAGCGTAAACGAGATAAGCGTGGTTTTTAATCTGCGCTCGGGAAAAGTGCCACGAAAACGGCTTTTTGTAAGTCTGATAAATCTGATAATATTAGAGATCTACGTTAATAAATAATAGGTAAGTTACTTTGAACGTTGGAGGCGTTTGACAAATAATGCATCGGCACGCTTGAACCGCACTATATGCATAGTAATGTCGGAATGTGCTGAGCAGCAGGCGCGATGGAAAGCTTTTGTCACGAGAAAAATGCTTCGCCGCGTTTGGGTTTTCACGGCACATTTACCTCTGCCCATACACGCGAATTATACTCCATTTATAAATGGATAGGGTACGCCGGGAGTGCAGATTTTTACGCTAAATATTTCTCTTCGCTTTACGTACGGTTAAAACATTTTACAACAACAATTTGTTCACCTGGTCGTCTGCTTAGCGATGTTTTTTAAAAGGTGCGTTGGGGAAAGTTCGAAACTTTGAAGATCCAACTTCTTTTCTTTTTATGAATGACATTCGCAAAGATATGCTTAGATATTTTTCGTTCAAATAAAAAAGTAAATAAACATAGAATGAAAATGAAACGCTGTTTTAAATACAATAACAGATAATGATCACCGTCTAGACGCCGCCGCGCTGAAGCAGATTAGAACAACTCATAAGACATGTTAATTTCCGAAGCGATTACAAAGCAGCTAAGTAAGAAGCAAGCGCTATCTATAGCATTAACCTACAATTAGTTACGTTTTAATGGGAGCTATCGAGAGGAGGAAAGTTTCCGCTGTAACACACTTAAATAATTAAGAGCAGTTAGTCGGAGGTTAGAGGCGCATTAAACTGCTATTACGGAGCTATTGCTCTTCAACTTCGTCGCTGTTCTGCGGAGGATCTGACAGATTGCACAATGGATTGCTTTCCGAATTATAACCTACTTACTAAACTCGATCTCACTTAAGTATAGGTGGTTGATTTACTTAACGATTATTGAGATTTGATGTTAAACGACTTCATAAGTAAAGTGAGGCGTGGTAGGAATAATACTGCGGAATAATAGGATTATCTTTGTAGATACGAACTAGGGCCCACCGCGACACCTGTCCATAAAATGTAGTGTCATGGATCAAGTTGTTTTGAATATCTTTTTGTTCAGGTATAAAAGGTCTAATTTTGACGGTTTGCCCTACGAAAGTGTACTTATCAAATATCTGTGATCTCCTTCAAATTGCTGCAATATTCTACGGTGTAATCCTTTTTTTTCTATTAGCTACTAGAACTAGAGTAGATACTATCAAGCAGGACATCTAACTCTTATAACGCAGACACTTAAACAAAACAAAAAGATGGGAGCCACGTTAAGCCAGGCACGCTTACTCCCTGGGGGTCTAATTGTAACAAATGGGTATCAAATTGTCGGATTCGTTACGTTACCCGAATTTCACGGTTTATTTCAACCCCGCCATAAAACAATAGGTAGCCAATTGTGCTATAGGATTTACTGGTATAGAAATAGGTACCTACCTAATTATTTTATAAAAGCTATGCTAATCTGTTACTCTATTAAAACCTTCATAATTGAAAAAATTTGCATTTTATACATCCTTTAAAAAAAATATTTGTGTAATACGTACCTACCTACCTACCTATAAAAGTTAACAACAATTCATCAACAGGTAGGAAAGTATTTGTCTATTATCCTCTTCACATATTTATTATCTTTAATCTGAGATCCTATTATGTTATAGAATCTATATAATTATAAAACACAAAAAATGTTTGTACGGATGTCCTTTAGACTCTGTAACAATCCAACCTGTATGGTTCAAAATTGTTTCATTTGAAAGGCAATAATCCGAACGTGGTTTGAGTATAATCTTAAATTAAAATTAAAAAAAAACCCCAACAGTTTTATTTACACTAAACATGCTAAGAACACTCCCGATTTAGTCACCTTAGACAGTCAGACAAAAAAACTAGATCAAAATCGGTTCATCCGTTTGGAAGTTACGATGCCACAGACAGACATAAAGATACACAGACACATAGATACACAGACACGTCAAACTTACAACACCCCTCTTTTTTCGGTGGGGGTTAAAAACAATGCATTAGGCACATTCGGTCCATTGCTAAGTCGATTTTCCACTTTTCCCATACAACAATTTGAAAATAATAGATGGCGCATCAACACAAGAACACTGAGCCTGTCATTCTTATCAGACTTTTTTTAGCGTAGTGGAACAAGCCGGGTAACCACTAGTTTACATTTACATATAAAAATATTATTTATCCACCTAACTATGTATTAGTAGGTACAAAAAGGAAAATATTACCTACCTAGGTAATCATACTAAGCACATAGGCAGTATACATATTAGTAATAGGGGTTCACTAAAATACATACATTGTTAAACTCACACAGAAGTAATTGTGTTATGGATATAATAAAAATATTTTTCAAGAGGGTTGCTTGGGGTGATACGGGGACACCGGGGACGGCGGGATGCACGCGCCATTAGGCAGCAGTCTCGAGGCTATATTTTAAACATATCTAAGCAAACTACAAACAGAGCATTCCCTAATTGTTACTGATTCAGCAGTATTCACAAAAATATATTTAAAAGATACCTAATATTTACCAATAACTTAACCCTGCCACGATTGACAACGCTATATATCTACTATAGAACTCAATAGGTAATCTGAGAAATATTCTTTTCAAAATATATTTTTTTAATAAACATTACCTACAACATTTAACTGAAATAACTGGCTAGTTGCCAGATTGCCTAATATTTAGGTATGTAGACACGTAGGTAACTAAGTACCTAGTTCTACAACATAAGGAATTTTCGACGGCTCAACTACAATATCTACTAGGTCCCTACACATACTATAAAAGTGTACCGAAGCTCTGGCACAAACGAATTTATTTTCATATTATTTTATTGATTTGGATACATTTATAACGATTTATCTTAAGTTTACTTTCTACCTACTGTGTACTTATCAAATACTCACATTACTTTCTGAACCTCTTCAGACATAACGTGGGCGTCTAACTGTCTAATAAGAGGCAGAATGAGCAGGCTTTACGCTAAGACTTCATCGCTCCACGTGTATTGCAAAAATAGTAAATAGTCTAGCATTTGATTAGTATTTGATAGTCACAGGCAAAAGGTTATTTTTTTATATCTATTAACTAAGAGGCGAGACGAGAGATGATAGGAGTGGCAGATTCGATGTTAATTATCTCAAGATTACAGTCACTGTACTTCAGATGTCAAGTGCTTTTGAACCAAAGTAGATAATCCAACACCTTGTATCATAACATTCAACAAGGTAATTAATAGGTATCTTATACAAAGAAGTAAGTACCTTCCTTGTACCATTTATCATAAAGCGTAGATATCTATCATGGGACAAGGATTGAGAGAATCGTAATGTCACTAATGAGCTCCATTACACATCCCGCAGGAGACTTGTTCCCGACACGTGTTACATTTAACACAGGTGGGTAGATGATACTAATTGAATCAACATTGTCTAAATATCACACGGACTTAGTAGTGTAACAATTTAAGTTATCTTACTTAGTAGTCTAACAGTTTAAATTGAAATATAAAATGTGTGTGTCAAATAGAGAAAGAACAGTTTTTTTTTCCCATTAAGTCCTTATGTTTAGTTAGCAAATAAATATTAATGGGAAGAAGAAAAAGCGCAATATCATTTGTCACGACAACGCAAGCCTGGTGAGTCGTAAAACTAATTACGTAATTTCATTGGGAACGACAAAAGAATATCATCGCCCTAACTTACTCGGTGGCGTTGAAAAAATAAACAGGTTCTCAAAGTGACAGCGGCAAAGTTAATGCGCGAACGAGCAGCGAGGCAACGAGGCAACGAGGCAGCGAGGTAGCGAGGCAGTGAGGCATGAGGCAGCGACAGAGAGACACAGGCTACAGGCACAGAGCGAGGCACGGGAAACGGCTGCAATGCAATATTTATCACCGCCCGCGAACGTGCCTCGGAAAAAATGACAAATTCATGTTTCCCACCCGCCGCACGCCGCTCCGCTCCCGATTTATTCCCGTCGTAATTTTTATCAGAGGGCGCGAGACCCGGCGTAAACTAGATAGAAATGTTTTCACGACTCGCTTGTTTATAAAGCCATCGACGGGGAAACAGATACGGTCTATTTACACGGCGAGCGCTCGTCGTGTTTGCTCACATATCTCTCGAGATAATGTTGCATAAACTAGATACGCATAATACACTTGTTTATACCGCGTACTTGTGTCAACGATCCGGCTTTTCAATTACAAACAAATGTACCGTAGTCCGTAAGCATTACGGAATATTTAGTATGCATTAAAGAGATTCTTTGTCAGATTCGAGACGCGTATCTGTGACACGAGGTCGCACGTTCTATCGATCTGCGGGAGTTACGTGGAATATTGTTTCGATGTGAACATTCGTGTCATGTAGGTGAGCATGAGGGAGCGAGCTATCTGGAAGCTATTACTCGACGGAGGTCTCAGCCCCTCGGGGCCGTCGACTCGGAATAAAATCAGAACGAGAAGTAATGTACCGCCAATAGAGTGAATAGAGCAGCGGAGACACGCCACCGATTGCTCTCTGCTTAGTTCACAATTTTCGCACGTCTCGTCTCACCTGCTATTTACTCTGACATATTCATACGCGACGATATCAGTAGATATACAAGTCTATTTGTAAAACAAACGTTCTCATCGATAGTTGCCTACTTATAAAAATTAAAATAAATTTGGTCATATCGTCTACATACAATAGGACATGACATAAATAAAACGAAGTACATAAACGAAAATATCAAATCATCTGTCATTAAAGTATGACGGTTAAATTTCTCGAGAGCACTTGAAACGGTAAGTGATTTTAATAGGCAGGCAAACAGTCCCCAATTTGAAGAGTATTCCCTGTTCACAAATCGGCGCGCGGCGGAATGGTCGCAAATCAGACGAAGGAGGGCGCGGGCGGTCCTCGAGGGAGAGCCCCTTTGATCCCTAGCTGACCCGAAAATAAAAAAGGTTCGTAATAAAAAAGGGCCGACATACGGAAGGTGGCGCCGCTTTTTTTATTTAAATTAGAGTGTTTTATAGGGGGCGAGCGATATTGCGTTTTGCCGGCTTCTCAAAAGCAGTTCAATCTATAGGCTATAGTGTGTATAGTCAATTTTTTAAGTCGAGTCTAAAGTAGTAAACAAATATGACCGACTTGCTAATATCAATATCAATAGACAATGAATACGATTGAAAAGGGTTTGGAACTATCGAATTGAAATTCGATTAACTGTTAACGAGTAGGTACGATTAATTCAAACGAATGATATTAATAGCAACATAGTTTAATAATTGATTTTATATTAAATCTTTCATATTTCATAAATAAATGATACATGAAAATGTTGAAAAATATTTATTATTATTATTATCGAGTTCGATTCATTCGGAATCTGAAACATGTATTTTCGTCAAACTCCATCATGTTGTCTTCCCCTTTCTTCACATGTTCTTCATAATTAGACCATGAGACCATGACATTGTACCAATTTTAATACCTTTACTGCAGCTATTTTAAAACGCCTCGCTGTGTTGCCAGCTCAAATATTGGAAACTATTAATCGAAATTTTATTATTAATTAATAACAACTCATGTTTAGAAATTGGTAACAAATAATATGGTAAGAAATTAACATGAAAAAATACCAGTTATTAATTGACACCTTTTTAATTATTTAATTAAAAGTGACTACCACACTATGATATTTGTGTAATAAATAAAGCACATAGGTATCTTAAAGGTATACAACACTCGATGCTTGTGCGTGTCTTGAAACTATGTAGTAAGATTTCCGTATGACTGTTTTTAGGGTTCCGTAGCCGAATGGCAAAAAAACGGAACCCTTATGGATTCGTCATGTCTGTCTGTCTGTCTGTCTGTCTGTCCGTCCGTATGTCACAGCCACTTTTTTCCGAAACTATAAGAGCTATGCCATTGAAACTTGGTAAGTAGATGTATTCTGTGAACCGCATTAAGATTTTCACACAAAAATAGAAAAAAAAAACAATAAATTTTGGGGGTTCCCCATACTTAGAACTGAAACTCAAAAATGTTTTTTTCATTAAACCCATACTTGTGGGGTATCTATGGATAGGTCTTCAAAAATGATATTGAGGTTTCTAATATCATTTTTTTCTAAACTGAATAGTTTGCGCGAGAGACACTTCCAAAGTGGTAAAATGTGTGTCCCCCCCCCCTGTAACTTCTAAAATAAGGGAATGATAAAACTAAAAAAAATATATGATGTACATTACCAAGCAAACTTCCAACGAAAATTGGTTTGAATGAGATCTAGTAAGTAATTTTTTTTAACACGTCATAAATCGTAAACCGCAAAAAACATTGATCAACTACAAGAACTTTTATGTTATGTTACTTTCTGCTACGGAACCCCTCATGGGCGAGTCCGACTCGCACTTGGCCGCTTTTTGTTTATCAGTTTGGACTCCGTCAAAAAAATGGACTATATTTAGAAAGAGGTTTAAATTTTAGGTAGGCTCTGGAAGGCGATGAACTCACGACTAATAGGGTATTGTGATGATTTCATTTAGATATGAATATTTTAATTTAGCAAACTTGCAACTTGCACAAAGTTAATGGAATAAAATTACTTTTCAGCATTATAAAAAAATGGTTTTGTGTTCCAAAATTTAAATATCTAAAGATCATAAAATACATCTAAATAAAATAATAACATAACGTTATAAATCATAAACATGGGTGTTGTGTTTAATATTGGAAATATTCTGTAACAAATTCTCAACAGGGGCGCTAAGCGGCAGTCGACGATAAAATACAGGCGAGTTACCAAAATAGTTTGTAAACGAGCAGATGACGGTGTCTTGTTTTTCGAATTAGTATTGAAATAAATCGATGTCAGCCGGAGGCAGAAACATTGTCGCGGCTCAGGGATCGAGGCAAGAGGCGAGAGGCAAGAGGCGAGTGGCGAGTGTACTAATCGAGTTGGCATCGCGCCAGCGACTTGAGATTCACAAGAGTCTATCGACCGCAGACCGATGAGTGACGAGAGTTTCAACGCTTTATTTTCGAACTCATTATCTTTTAAGTGATTTATTTTAAGCGCGCTTACCCACCTACTCGCGCTCGAGGCGTTTACACAACGCGAGATTAGGTCGCGCTAACGACGCAGCGCGCCGGCCGACGCCGCGGCCGCCATCCAGCGTCTCGAACGCGTTGTAATAATAAACGGCAATGAAGTCCTCACGATCATTCACGACAACGCCCGCCGGCTAAAAACACAATTAGAGTATTGTGAAATTAGTTACCAACGCCATTCGAGAATGGGCTCTTAATTCGCGAATCGAGCAGCGTTTAGAGTCGCGCTTGTAAATTGAGGCGAGCATTCGAGCACTAATGCGCCGATGTTGGCCGACTTATTAGATTTCAGACTCTAATATTCCCACCGTGCCATGTGCCAAATGAATATTTCACACGTTTCTCGAAAAGATAAAATATGCTAATTAGAAGCGACCACAGCGTGAGAAATCGGAGGCCATCAGCATAATAAAACGAAATATATTATACAGAACATAAAGTTATTCGAGTCGGTGGCAATTTTATCAATTCCCCGAGGTTGGATCGCAGCCAAGTGGAGCTGCGCGGCTTAGATCGTTTAATTAACGACCGTCGAACTTTCGACCTGTTGAAAGCCGCTGCCTTCACGGAGTGAACTTACTTTACACGTAGTACTCACTTGTTTTAACTTGATAAATTTCTATCGCCGCCCGGTGAGTAACGGTCTTATTTAGCAAAATTAACTTGTAAAAGAAAAGGACCCGCTAGCTACGCTTCTTGATTTATGGGTCATTACAGTCTCAATTACAATTTTTGTGTTTCTATATTCATTTCATTGTATTCAAGTCACGTTTATTATGAATGTATTAAGTATGTACTATATAACGAGTAGGTAAGTCACAAAAGATCGCAAACAAAATGACTCGTCATGCTTAAGTCAAATTAGCATTCCACTTCAATAACAAGTTGAAGACATCACACACGTTGTTGAATTAAGATGTGAACAACAAATATAAAGGTGAACGTTGAACTGCGAGGCAAGGCGAGGCGGGACGAGGCAACGCGAGGCAAGTGGCGACGGAAAGTGCGGATTGTTTGGACAGATGCCACAATCAGCCAGTAGCAATAGCGTTGCTAAACATTCCATGGCACATTTACAACAGACTGAACAAACAAGACACGTGTTGTTTAAATCGGATTCGCGCTAACTCGCCGCGGGAAAATTAATTTTCGAGACAGCGCGGCGATTTAAGAAAATACAGAAGTCACACTAAAGTGATGCTATTAGGCCGATAAAATATTTTATAACAATTATAAATAATCTGTAGGAAAGTGTTTTGTGTTTAGAGATCAAAAAACACACGTTATATTTTTCATTTACAAATTTTCAACAAAATTAGTTTAGTACTATAGGGAAGATGGTGACCTAAATATGTATTTTGTTAACTTATTTATAGGTATACAATGCATAGAGGAAAATTAGACTTATTGTGTAATTTTGGTGACGATTCGTACAAAAACAAATTATTTTACGAGTTGTATAAAATATAATTAATATGTTTTGAAGTTTTTAGTATCGTTGGCCATTGATATTATAATGTAAATATTTTTAAAATATCATTGTAGTTGGCACGTTTCATTCGAATTCACACTAATTGAAGCGACTATTACACTTTTATTTGAATAATGAAATGTTGTGTAAAAGCTTTGTTTCACGATCAGTTGCAGTCATTTTTTCGGGACACTGTGAGAGGTTAGCTGGAGAGTGTCTTACCCGCAAAAAGAGTGTATGAAGGACAATATCAATGACAAATGACGCATAGTTGACCATCACTCTTTGTATCGTTAAGTCAAGATTTTTTCTATGGAAACAACCGGCAAACGAGTTGACGATCCACTTGTTGCTAAGTGGCTATAGTCGCCCATGGACATCAGCAACACCAAAGGTATCACTGATGCGTCGCCGGCCAAGAAAGAGAGAAGAATAAGAAAGAAAGTACGTACGTTGTCTAGTGATAAGTAAGTGCAAGCCTCTTACCCCAATGATGGCGTTGAGCTCGGTCATGGTGACCTGCTTGGCGCGCTCCACGGCCGAGGCCACTTGCTGCTGGTGCTCTTGCGACAGGAACGGTAGTATCTGGGCTATTATTGCATTTAACCTCTTTGCGATCTCAGTCTGAAATAAAAAAATAGGTTAGGGAAATTCAAGGAATGTAAGACTATTGTAGGTCTTTTGTTATACATCTCTCTTTAAAAGAAAACTCTTAGGTATTATTTTCCTGTTGTTCGTAGACGATATTTAAATACGAAACTTTATTTCTTCTTGGAATAATTAATTATAGTAAAGGTAGAGGCTTAATGAAAATATCAAAAAAAAAAATTCGATACGAGGTTGATGAAATCCTATTTGTACTCATGTATCTAATCTATCCATTGTCGGTATGAACAAATCGTACAGCACGCCCATTAGCATTCAATAAAGATGGAAGTAATCAATTACGAGGTGAGCGCTCAGTAGTGGTAGTGGCGTTCAACGCTCACAGCTCGCCGCATTACATGCAAATAGAAATCCCAAATCGTTTCCACATTCCGACGCACCACGATACCGATTCAATAATAACATTTATAAATAATTATTGTAGTCGATACACCGCCGCGCCGCACCGGCAGGAAAGCAACAAATAAAATTAACACGATAAACAATATGCACGCGGTCGAATGAAATGATAAATCGCCGTGTTACCCGAGCTACTCGCATTTATTGGCTTTGTTCGTATTTTCCGTTTAAATGCACATTAATTTTATTCGCGGATTTGCAGTGAATCGAGAACGAATTAACATAATGAGCCTTTTGAATACCGACCGTTCGTATGAATGTGCTCGGAAAAAACCTGTCTGCTGCCTTAATAGGAACGCATTGAAATAAATGTTTACCTACTCGTACCTACCTACTTCTGATATGACTAATTGCACGCTTAAGATTTTTTATCGGTCTTTCAATTCAACATTTAAATTAACTGGATATATCTTTTTAACTAAGTATAAAATGTTATCACCTAGAGAATTAAGTATTATGATAATATTCTTTATCTACAGAAATTCTAAACGCTAACACGCTAACACACTTCATACCCCCGCAGTAGGTTTTCACCTGTGTCGCGGGTGGCATGGACGACACATATGTATAACACACATCACAATAACACCCATGACCCGTACAAATATTTATCAGTCACATAAATATCTGCTCCGGCCGGGAATCGAACCCGGGACCCCTCGCTTCGCAGGTAGGGTCGCTACCAACTAGGCTACAGGGTCGTCTAAGAAACGTCATTTTAAACTTATGTAGGTAAAGGTGATATTTATGTTCTTAGTGAGACATGGTGTCTACTATTTAGGTGTTAGATCAGATACAGACTGACCCTGATTTCTTATACATATCTAAGTTTAATTAGGTACAACTAACAGAACTGTAAGTAGATACAAATACCTATTCTATATTATGATAGGAAGGTAGATAAATCGCAAGATAACAGTCGTTAAGTCACGTTGAAAGCCCTCTAATCCCTTGGGTTGGCCACTAACCCATCCACCTATCCGCTCTGAAGCAGCGTGGCGGTAGGTATGTGTTAGGCCTCCTCAAAATCAGTAGAGGACCGTTAATGGTCAACCCATTGATGGCCAAGTAGATAAACGTTAGATAAGAATAAGCAGTAAAAGTATGTTGCAAAATGTAAAAGTATTTTCGCGATACAAGAGCGCGGCGGCTGGTCGGTGTGGCGCGGCGGCGGCGCGGACCGCAGCCCGCAGTCGCCGCTAATTGCACTTTCATTCTACCAGGACCTAAATGGACCGTTTGTTGCGCTACTGTACAGTACAGTGTACGTATTACCTTAGTTACTTATACTACATCGCGGCGGTCAAGATCACTGTGGCTATAGAGCCTATAGATAGCTATTGCAGCTATATTTATAAAATGTGATGATGACGCAATTTTCTGCCTCTTTTATTATCGTCAGTTTACTTTTAGGTATTCCTTAACTAACTGACCATGAAAGTGTCTTTTTGATATTCAACCCGTATCGAAAAAGCAATTTTCTGTATGTGTAACACAATCGTAATATAAATCGGTAGGTATGTTTCTAGGAAATCATTTTTTCTATCATTATTTTGCAAGAAACTCTCACGACACAATTTTCCACGATCATGAACAAACATTTTTTCTGTGAAATATCAGCTGTTCCGACATTTCCGACTGGTACCTAATAATAGGGATTCGCTCAATAAACAAGAATCAATTAAATGGTACCAGGATCTGACAATAGTTTATTAAGCCTTGAGTTTAACCGGCTACAAGCTCGTCAAATAAATGATAAGTATCACAACATAATGCACGACGTATATTCTTATTTATCATTAAAATGTGTAAGCCGTCCATAGCAGGCGGGAGCCGGGGGTGGTGGTACTGGCGGTGCACCGCAGCCGCGGCGACCACAAATTGCACTTTCATTCCGCCAGTAAATGGACTGTTGTTTGTCACGCGTCCAACGGAAATCCGCGCCTGCCTGCGCCTGCCCGTGCCTGTCCTCGCCTACCTTCGTCTGCCCGCGCCTGCTCGCGCTACGAGCTTTGGAAACACCGATATCGATACCACCCGAGTGCATTACTATCGACAGTATCGATACACATCATTTTGCAAACACGTAGGTAACATTGATGTTTCTGATTTATCTCGCGATGCCGGTCTGTGATTCTGCTGTTTAGTTAGAGCTAGGTGATGTTTTGGTTGATTGGTTGATGACTGGTGCATTAGAGAGAATAGAGTTGTCGAGGTCCAAAAATAAACTTAGATTTAAAAAATTTGGATCGATAGATAGGTAGATATTTTTAGTAGTTTTTTTTAAAGCCTCTGCGGAAAAATCCGGATTGAGTGGGTTTAGTAGGTTTGTAGGTAGTTGTAGGTATCTATTTTTATTTTTTCTGAGATCAATCTGTTGTGCCTACTATTAAAGGTATGAAACTATAATCTGATGTATTACATGTGACTTGAAGTTTAATTTAAGAATGATAGGAAGACTTCAAATAACATGTTTTTATTTTACACATAAAATAAAACGTATAGTATAATAAGTAGGTATAACCAACCTAAGCAATTTATACTTTCCTGCTTATTGCTAAAACCAAGTTCATGTAACGAAATTCATTTCAATTTAAATATTGATAAATTATTATTTCATTGGAGGTTGATTCACAGGTTTTATTAGCATATTATTTCATGCCTTCGTTTGCGCATTACAATAACCAGATTGCAATGGAAATTAATTCCCCCCACAAATTGAAAATATTAACACAGTATTAACGTTGAATTGATATTTAACTCGTGCACGACATTTTGGTACCTACCTGGATACTTAACCACTTAAAATACATAAGAACACAAGGGTCAAGGATTTTATTAATAGGAAGGTACCTTAACAGAACAATCTTAATAGATCTATCTATCTGTAGGGCAGATTATTATTGATCTACGTTTAAAGCAACAATGCACTGATAGATGATTATTTTAAGGATAAACCATTCACTGTTTAAAAAAAGTTCAATAATGTTAACTAGGTTAATAAATAAAACCGGGAAACGCAATTATAGTCGACCACTCAATACGAGTGACGCGTCGTCCCACGGCTTGTTTAGACAGCTAGAACAAAGCGAGGGCTCCACATATGGATCATCAGATCCCCCGCACAGTTGTCGTACTAAACAAACATCGAAATCTGTGAAAATTTCAATGTTGTCGGTTGTTCAATTAACTGGGAATAAAAATATGTTGTTGGTTTTGGAACGATACCGAAGCCAACACCGCGGCGGCCGATACACACCGCAAATTACATTTAGCGAGCACCAGTCTGTCGAAGCTGTTAGGAAATACAATTTTCACAGTATTTAAAAACAATTCCTCGTTGAATGACTGATATTCTGTTAATGTGCCCTAAATTCGGTAAGAGAAAACAGAGAGGAAGTATAAAAACAGAAACGAGATAAAGTTACTGGCACTTATGAAAAAAAACTTCAACAAAACAATTTTTAAAGATAAAACTCATTTAAATTCAGGCTTGGTAATTTGTTGCTAAACTTGTGATGTGACTAATTTTATTATCAATCGACTAATATGATAGAAACTAGAAACGGATTAACATGTGGATATCTATTAGATCTACATGTGTGCCACGCCGCCTATGCCCCATGCCACATGATGGATTACAATGGGTAGGTACCTATTTAAAATACAATGCCTATTAGGTTCCTTATATTAGGTTCCTTATAGGCCTAATATCGGCTATCTACCTATGGACACAGATCCCTTTTATTGTCTACTTTTTCGTACTGTCATTAAATACACCTAAAGTAACACATGTATATATGTATGTAGGTACACATGTTTGTATTTTAAATAAACATTTTGATATTTTTGTAATAAAGCGAGCAAGTGGGGCGAACACGCCGGGCCGGGGCGCCGAATTACCGCAAATTACATTACACTCGTCGCTTCCCGTCATTCCAGCGCCCGCCATTACGCCCAAAGGCAGTTCACAAATTTTATTAGAACAACGCAAAATATCTGTTTTGTACTGGTTTCAGAGGTATGCCCGCCGACACTTTGTAATTCGAGTTACGCTTAGCTATACATTTCGAGTTAAATACTTTACATTTTTATTGCAGCAACATAAATTGATTCGCTAATTGTTACACTTTAAATGTAAGTAGGCGGAATGTAGATTTCTTGTTAAAATATATTTTATTCTGTTATTTACGTATTGACAACTTACCTATGCAAAAATAATTTATAAAAAAGATAAAAATACACACCCAAAATAAACACACATTTCCACCTGTATTCCTCTAATTATTCAAGTGGCCAGTTACTAAACGAGGCCAGTTAGTTACACCTCATTTTACCCTAGTAGGGAAAGTTCAATAGGTAAAGGTCTTATCTTAGGTACCTACTTTACTGTACTGCACTGGTACATCGAGAATTCTTGGAACTTTATGACGTTTAATGCGCTCCTTTATACACGGTGGCGCAAATAAAACAAACAGTAGAGGCAGCTTGCCTCCGTAGTAACACCAGAGGCGGATTATCCTAAAGGCAAACTAGGCATGTGCCTAGGGGCGCGAGAGTACAAAGGGGCGCGAGGGCGGAATTGAGTTGTTCATTTAAAAAAAAATATTATTTTTTTTTAATGTATTTTAAATCTTTAACACAAATTATATTAATTGGCATTGTTAAAAACGCTTAAAAACTAAAATTATTGCATCTTATTCTCAACGTTATTAGACTTAAGTTTGTCTGATGTCTGATGTAGGTAATTGATATTTATAACCACGTCGTGTCTCGTGAATTCGTGATACGGTGAGATTTCACTTCACAGTACACTTGTAATCTTTACTACTCGTACTAATGAAATATACCGGTGGTGATTTTTCACCGGTGATATAACAGTGACAAAAATAAATATCTTCACCGACTTGATAGTGAAATAAAAGTAACGATATTTCCCATCGCTACCTGACAGTCAGTGTCAGTCGGGCGTGAACGAATGAGTGGAGAGTGGACTTTCAACTTTTTTGTCGTTCGTTACGCGCGCTTTTATTGTTTACGTTCTCGTTGCTGTGTTGTGTGTATTTAAATAATCCATTAAGTTTTTGTTTATTACTCAAAGAATGAGTGAATTAAAGAAAAAACCTAGTGGTGCAGAATATAAAAGGAAAGCTAAGGAGAAAGAAGAAAAACATCATAATATAATAAAACACACGAAAAATATCGAGACGTTTTTTTCAAAATTAAAAAGTGATGATTCTGAATCTTCTAAGGTAATCCAAAGTGCGTCTACTGCCGACCCTATGCAATGCGAAATTCCTACTAGTTATAAACAACAACAAAATACTATGTCCGTGCCTACGCCACCTACTCCGCCAGCAGTAGAAGTTGTGAGGCAGTCGCAAAATTAACTCTTTATCGTGGATTGTGACCCAGTCAAGTGGGATATCAATAACGAAACACAAGAATATATTGCACTGAATGGCTGTAATCAGAATTTAAACGCAGATTTTTCATTGAGTAAGAGAGTATATGAAGATAAAATTTCACGTTTTCTGACAAAAACAATGTTTCAAAAAAAGTTATTAAATAAAGAAAACCGTCCAAGAAAATGGCTTATTTACTCGCCAAGCACGGGAAAAGTTTTTTGTGGACCTTGTCTATTATTCGATGGTGGAACTAGTTTTGGAAAACAAGATGTTGGTTTTAATGATTGGAAGAACGCATCAATTAGATTAGAGAGCCACGAAAATTCAAGTGAACATAAAACATGTGTTTTGACCTTACAACGTAGATCAAACATTATCGGCCGTGTTGATCATGAGCTCGCCGCTCAATTTTTAGAAGAGTTAAATTATTGGCGTGAAGTTTTGAAACGAGTGGTTGCCACTGTAAAGTCCTTAGCTTCGCGTGGTTTACCTTTTAGGGGACATGACGAAAAACTTGGCTCTCTCCATAACGGAAATTATTTAATGGCTCTGGAACTCATAGCGGAGTTTGATCCGTTTTTAAGTAAACATATTGCTCAATATGGCGGCAAGGGAAAGGGATGTGCCAATTACTTAAGTTCTACAATATGTGACGAATTTATTGAATTGATGGCAAATAAAATTTTAACACAAATAAAAGATGAAATTAAGATATCAAAATATTATTCAATAATAGTGGATTCAACACCAGATATTTCCCACATTGACCAATTAACTTTCGTGATCCGATACGTTCAAACCGATGGTACGCCCGTTGAACGTTTTCTTCAGTTTATGCCAAATGTCGGTCACAAATCACAAAACATTGCAGATGCTATTATTAAACTATTACACAAGTTCGAAATTAATATATCAGACTGCAGAGGCCAGTCGTATGATAATGCCGCAAACATGTCCGGCATTTACAACGGATTACAAGCCAAAATAAAAGAAATATGTTCTCTAGCAGAATATATACCCTGCTCCGCACATTCGCTCAACCTAGTGGGTGAATGTGCTGCTGAATGCACTCAAGAAGCTTGTTGGTTCTTTGGTCTCCTTCAAGAAATTTACACATTTTTTACAGCTTCAACTCAAAGATGGGAAACTCTACAAGAACAAATACTCCGTGGTAATAAAACTAAAACTACTGTCAAAAATCCATCTGTCACACGCTGGTCAGCTCGAGCAGATGCTTGTAAAAGTTTGAAAGAGTCATTTTCAGAAATTGTCGACGCTTTGATTGCTATTGAGAACAATCCTGAGCAAAAACGTTCAACTGTATGTGAAGCTAAAGGCATAAGATTCAAATTAGAACGACTAGAAACTGCTTTTATGATCGTGTTTTGGGGTTTCATTTTGGTTCACATGAACAATACCAACAAAAAATTACAGTCTGTTGATATTGATATTTGTACAGTTATACGAATGTATGACAGTCTAATTCACATAATTTCTACAGAAAGGCAAAATTTTAATAATTATGAGCAGCAAGCCTTAGAACTCTCACTAGTCAAAGAATATGAAAAGGATCAAAAGAGGATTCGGAAGAGAAAGCTCACAGCAGATGAATCTGCCGAAGATATCACATCTTCACTATCTGGTCGGGAAACATTCAGAGTGACAGTATTTTTAGCAATTATAGACAGACTTGTGGTTGAACTTCAAAAGAGACGAGAATCATACAGTAATTTTTACAGTAAATTTTCATTTTTAAACAACTTGACCAATTTGAGCACTGAAGAAGTTCAGAATAGAGCAAGTACGTTACTAACAATGTATTCCGGTGATTTAGAAAAGTGTTTTGTGGATGAATGTATCCACCTGCGTTCTTATTTAACAACGGTAGCTCGAGACGGAAAACTGCCCCGAACAACCAATGCAATTTTAAAGCTTGTACGAAATGAAGAACTTGAAACAATTTATCCAAACGTTGACATAGCTTTAAGAATGTGTCTATCGACGGCAGTCAGCAATTGCAGTGGTGAGCGGAGCTTTTCCTGTCTAAAGAGAGTGAAAAATTATCTTCGCTCAACTATGACAGATATCAGATTAAATTCGTTAGCAATACTTAACATAGAATCAAACTTATTGCAATCTTTAAACTATGACGACATTATTGACAATTTCGCAAGACAAAAATGTAGGCGCCGAAATTTTTAATTTTTTTTAGTTTGTCATTTAAGCTGTAACAAAAAGTAAATCAAAATTAGTAAGCTTAGGCGAGCGAACAAGCTGCTTAATTTTACATACATACCATTATAATTTCATTTTTTACTTTAAATGATTTCTGCAATTCATTCAATTATTTCCAATTATATGTAACTTTAAGTTACCAGAGTGGCTTTAAGTTTACTTTAAGTCATATACAAATTCAGATTGTGTTGAAAAATTTACTCTGTATCAGTGTTTAAATAAATAATTCGTAACTTGATTTTTTTTATTTACCAAGTGTTAAAACATTCTTAAAATTAATCCCACCAGCCCACCAATAGGTATATATACTACTATATATAACTACTATCGATGTCGAATTAAATAACTATAATATATTACACTTACTTAATTATATAGATGAAATATTAGATGTACACTGATTTAATTCATTTTTTATCCTGTTCAATAATTTAATTCATACGAGTGGCGTGTAATGCCAGATATTATTATAAAGAGAATTTCATAATTTTCGGGTTTACAAGCCAGTCGTACCTTAAAGCATATTGTAAACCAATCGTAAGATTTGTCCGACAATATCGAGCTCATGTAAACTCATGCTCTTTTTCCTTGGCCCCCATCTTACCGCGCTTTCCGGGGCGGCACATCGATTTCCGTCAAACTATAGTACGAGTTATCTATATCTATACAAATAAATAAAATTGGAGTGTCTATTTGTAATATTAAAATAACCGCTTTTTACTAAGTGCATTTGGATGTATACACGGTACATAATATAACTAAAACAACATTTTTTACAATTTTTGTACGTCTGTCTGTCTGCTTGTTCTGACTAATCTCTGAAATGGCTGGATCGATTTTGACGGGACTTTCATTGGCAGATAGTTGATGTAACAAGGAGTAACTTAGGCTACTTTTATTTTAGAAAAAAAATAGTTTTAGAAAAAATAGGATCAATGAAAAATTTAATAATGTTAAATACCATGTGGACGAAGTCGCGGGCAACAGCTAGTTTTTTATTTTTAATATAGAGGCGCCGATGAGATGCTTGCCTACGGCGCTCTCGATGTTTAATCCGCCTCTGAGTAACACTTAATAATCTCGACCGAATATCCTCGCTGCAACCCCACATAGCAGCTGGGAACGGCTCCAAATAAAAAGAGAGCGTACAAAAGAGCCGCAAAATACGTACTTTTGCGAGCTCTCCACAAAAGATATAGTAAGGTTTGTCATTAAGGAGTTCATCCCCGCGCGAGAAATAAAAGAGGTACGTCGAGTTCCGGGGCGAGTGGGGGCGGGCGGAAGGGGGAGGGGGCGCACTAATGGCTCCGACACTCATCCGCTAATGCCGCGGGTGACTCCTCTTTTTGCGCGATTTTCACGTGGTTTAGTCGGTCGAGCTTTTAATCTGGAGCTGCATCTTGCGGCAACGCTCCATTTGTCGCACACTCCGTCCACCCGCACTCCGCACTCCGCACGCCGCAATTCGCATTCCCGCACCCACTCGCAGCATCGCGTGCTTCGTTCCGCACAAAATTCACTCCACACATTTATTAAATCCCGAAGTGTTCACAACGGAATTAATATTTGTACAAAAACACTGTTTATTTTATTTAACAATGCTCTGACGCAGATCTGTGAATGATATTTGTTTTGAGCATCGCTTTATTTGCTATTGTTTCTACAAATAATTAAGAAATTAAATGACAGTAACAACTTTAGAGATAGTCCACACCACAGTAGGATTTAGGCTATGAGCGGGTACCTATTTACATAAAATTGCTACGTAGGTAGATATCTACCTAGGTCAAATCTGCGAACTTACAATAGAACCTAGCTTAATTACACTTTTATGTAAATAAAAAAATGTATATTTTCAACATTAAATAAACAGTGGACAAGGAACCAGAAAGAATCTGTCGCGATGTCGCTTGTCAGGGGCTAGCCGCTAGAGTGCAGCGTCTGTGCAGTACAGACTACACACCGTACAGACAGAGTACAGAGCAGTAGTAGTGGCAGCAGAGGCAAACGGTGACCCAGATGCGGCCGCGGTTGTTCGCCACAATTTATTGTCGCTCACAACGACGCGGCCGCGGGCGCGCACACAATGGCGGCGGCAGCGTTTCAATGACGATTGTGATACTGCTTTGCAATTTAAAAAGTATTCCTAGAAATTCCATTTTCAAAATTAAACATAGACAACAAATGAGACACTTCGCTACGATACTTATTCATGTTGCGCGCTTTTTGTCGTCCGACAATAAAAGAGCCTAGAAGCCTCTTTGTCTTTATTTTTGAGTTTACAAAAAATACAAAGACGAAAGTTGGTAGGTACGGCAGACGTTTAACTTGCAATAAGTGGTCGAAGGAAAGTAGCGGTGCGCTGGCAAACCGCTCGGCCACTCCCGAGATGAAGTTTTCCCGCGAACGAGTGCGGTTCCGACCTTCATTAACGATTGCCAGCTCTTTTATGAATTATTTATGCACGCCGCGCTCGGCTTATCTTACCCGCAGCGCTTATTGAGTTTCCACTTTATTAAACAAAACAGTCGCCGATCGCAAAGGCTCCATTGTATTGAAAGCGACGTCGCTCTTATGGCGCGCCAATAAATAATTCCCCAGCGAAATGGCAGCCGAGTCGATAAATGGGCTATTATTGCAGCAGACGGAGGCCAACATTATCATCGATTCGTATCGCGCAATAATTGTTTAAACATAGCCTGCTGCGGAACATTAGCGGTCGGCGTCGATAACGCGAGCCCATACCACACTACCACTCCCCTGTCTCCTCGTTACCCGGAGGTCTGTCAAGCTGGCATGGGCAAATCGGCAAAAATCGATAAAAAGTATACGAGAATTTGTTGCTAATTAGTTGCTAATTAGTTGCTAAATTGCCGATTTTGTTGCTCTAACCGAACTCTGGAAATCGACAACCATGCCAGCTTTATATCAAGCTAGCAGCGAAAATCGATAAAAATCGACAAAAATCGGTAAAAAGTACACGAGAATTTGTTGCTAATTAGTTGCTAAATTGCCGATTTTGTTGCTCTAACCGATCTCTGGAAATCGACAACCATGCCAGCTTTATATCAAGCTACCAGCGAAAATCGATAAAAATCGGCAAAAATCGATAAAAAGTACACGAGAATTTGTTGCTAATTAGTTGCTAATTAGTTGCTCAATTGCCGATTTTGTTGCTCTAACCGATCTCTGGAAATCGACAACCATGCCAGCTTTATATCAAGCTAGCAGTGAAAATCGATAAAAATCGGCAAAAATGGATAAAAAGTACACGAGAATTTGTTGCTAATTAGTTGCTAATTAGTTGCTCAATTGCCGATTTTGTTGCTCTAACCGATCTCTGGAAATCGACAACCATGCCAGCTTTATATCAAGCTAGCAGTGAAAATCGATAAAAATCGGCAAAAATGGATAAAAAGTACACGAGAATTTGTTGCTAATTAGTTGCTAATTAGTTCCTAAATAGCCGATTTTGTTGCTCTAACCGATCTCTGGAAATCGACAACCATGCCAGCTTTATATCAAGCTAGCAGCGAAAATCGATAAAAATCGGCAAAAATCGATAAAAAGTACACGAGAATTTGTTGCTAATTAGTTGCTAATTAGTTGCTAAATTGCCGATTTTGTTGCTCTAACCGATCTCTGAAAATCGACAACCATGCCAGCTTTATATCAAGCTAGCAGCGAAAATCGATAAAAATCGGCAAAAATCGATAAAAAGTACACGAGAATTTGTTGCTAATTAGTTGCTAATTGGTTGCTAAATTGCCGATTTTGTTGCTCTAACCGATCTCTGGAAATCGACAACCATGCCAGCTTTATATCAAGCTAGCAGCGAAAATCGATAAAAATCGGCAAAAATCGATAAAAAGTACACGAGAATTTGTTGCTAATTAGTTGCTAATTAGTTGCTCAATTGCCGATTTTGTTGCTCTAACCGATCTCTGGAAATCGACAACCATGCCAGCTTTATATCAAGCTAGCAGCGAAAATCGATAAAAATCGGCAAAAATCGATAAAAAGTACACGAGAATTTGTTGCTAATTAGTTGCTAAATAGCCGATTTTGTTGCTCTAACCGATCTCTGGAAATCGACAACCATACCAGCTTTATATCAAGCTAGCAGTGAAAATCGATAAAAATCGGCAAAATTTGATATAAAGTACGCGAGAATTTGTTGCTAATTAGTTGCTAAATTGTCGATTTTGTTGCTCTAACCGATCTCTGGAAATCGACAACCATGCCAGCTTTATATCAAGCTAGCAGTGAAAATCGATAAAAGTCGGCAAAAATCCATATAAAGTACACAAGAATTTGTAGCTAATTTGTTGCTTAATTGCCGATTTTGTTGCTCGAACCGATCTCTGGAAATCGACAACCATGCCAGCTTTATATCAAGTTAGCAGGGAAAATCGATAAAAATCGGCAAAAATCAATATAAAATTAAGTTCTAACATTTTTTTCACTTAATTATGGAAATAAACATTATGTACGTTAAACAATTAATTAACCAACTGAAAATATCAATATGATAAGGTGTTAAGTGATTTAATTAACAATTCAAATAAATCTAAACAATTGATAATTATTTTCAGCTAAAAAAAACAAAATACGTGTTACTCACTGAAGACGGATGACTTCAAAACGGAATGACTATTCGACCAATAAAGGCCGGATTGAGGTTATCCTTCATAATAAAATTGTACGGTGTCCAAACTTATGCCAAACTTAGACAAATTATGTCCTATTTTTTTCATATGGTTCTTCAAAATGTTTTCTAACAATTTTTCTGGTGGTAAAAAGTTATTATATTTAACTAACACATTTTATTATAATTTCTTCAAAATTATCCTTAGGTATGTCATGAAAACTGATGTTTTATATGATTATTTTTGTATTAGGTGATAATGAAATAAAGCAATGTTATTTAATACTACCTAATAATAATATGGACACAATAGAAAAATGGTCATTCCGTTGTGACATTATCTGTTTTTAGGTATCTCTACGTAATAATCCATGTAATCCATGTAATATATCCATGGACGAATCGAAGAAGAAATGTTTTATTTACCATAGACTTTTTTCCATTCCATTAGTCCATCTATTGGCATAAACCATAGACTATAAATATCACAATAATTTTCGGAAATAAGGGATGTCAGTCTTCGTGTTCATATCGATATTTGGATAACAAAATTTGTACTGTTTCTAAAATAAAAAATACATTTTCTACATTTACAAATTAACTAGCCGACCCAGCCATGTTTCATTCGTGCCGTGTTTCATATATTTTATCGCTTTTAGTAGCTTGGGATAGACAACGCTAATAATTGTACTTTACATAACACATTTTGGTTTTTGTGGACAATTAAGTACGTAGATTGTAATTCTAATGAATTGTTATTAAACTTTAAAAACATTTTTCTCACAACAAAAAATTATTATGATAAAAATGTATATTAAATGCTTCTTCCCTTGAGTGGAAACTTGTATTAAATGAAATACGTAAAATAATACAGAACAACTTTTCAGTACCTACCATACATTGTAGAAAATTCCTTCGTTATGTTATTCTACGAAATAAAGTTAAATTATTGGTTATTTGAATGATAAGGTGAATAATAACCATTTTCCCTTTCTAACTTGCTAACTTGATATAAAGCTGGCATGGTTGTCGATTTCCAGAGATCGGTTAGAGCAACAAAATCGGCTATTTAGCAACTAATTAGCAACAAATTCTCGTGTACTTTTTATCGATTTTTGCCGATTTTTATCGATTTTCGCTGCTAGCTTGATATAAAGCTGGCATGGTTGTCGATTTCCAGAGATCGGTTAGAGCAACAAAATCGGCAATTTAGCAACTAATTAGCAACAAATTCTCGTGTACTTTTTATCGATTTTTGCCGATTTTTATCGATTTTCGCTGCTAGCTTGATATAAAGCTGGCATGGTTGTCGATTTCCAGAGATCGGTTAGAGCAACAAAATCGGCAATTGAGCAACTAATTAGCAACAAATTCTCGTGTACTTTTTATCGATTTTTGCCGATTTTTATCGATTTTCGCTGCTAGCTTGATATAAAGCTGGCATGGTTGTCGATTTCCAGAGATCGGTTAGAGCAACAAAATCGGCAATTGAGCAACTAATTAGCAACTAATTAGCAACAAATTCTCTTGTACTTTTTATCGATTTTTGCCGATTTTTATCGATTTTCGCTGCTAGCTTGATATAAAGCTGGCATGGTTGTCGATTTCCAGAGATCGGTTAGAGCAACAAAATCGGCAATTTAGCAACTAATTAGCAACTAATTAGCAACAAATTCTCGTGTACTTTTTATCGATTTTTGCCGATTTTTATCGATTTTCGCTGCTAGCTTGATATAAAGCTGGCATGGTTGTCGATTTCCAGAGATCGGTTAGAGCAACAAAATCGGCAATTGAGCAACTAATTAGCAACTAATTAGCAACAAATTCTCGTGTACTTTTTATCGATTTTTGCCGATTTTTATCGATTTTCGCTGCTAGCTTGATATAAAGCTGGCATGGTTGTCGATTTCCAGAGATCGGTTAGAGCAACAAAATCGGCAATTTAGCAACTAATTAGCAACTAATTAGCAACAAATTCTCGTGTACTTTTTATCCATTTTTGCCGATTTTTATCGATTTTCGCTGCTAGCTTGATATAAAGCTGGCATGGTTGTCGATTTCCAGAGATCGGTTAGAGCAACAAAATCGGTAATTTAGCAACTAATTAGCAACAAATTCTCGTGTACTTTTTATCGATTTTTGCCGATTTGCCCATGCCAGCTTGACAGACCTGTTACCCGGCTCGGAAAAAATGCCGACACAACAAGTGTTTCGTTCTATTAATACAGTAGCGGATTTAATTAAATTACAATTCAGAACTCATTACGACCTGGCGACTATAACCGGGCGTATTAAAAATAATTGCTATTCTGAGTCTGATGCTTATAAACATAATCGTAGGCACCGGACGAGAAGGCGCGTCATTAATATTCATTATGGGTAAACAAATGGATATAATTACTCGGCGGGAACGAGCCGGCCGGAGTGGCTTCTAGTGGGCGGGAATCGAAGGAGACATCGTTATCGCATCGAGTAACTCGTAACTCGAATATCGAGTGAAACCAAACTTATTTTACAGAAGCGGATCCTATCGTAATTATCATGTAATTGCGCGGCGGAGGTCGGCGACGGCGACGGCGCGGCGCGCCGCACTTCGGTTGAAAAAGTATTGCTCGTCAAACTAGAACACGAGTCGCGCCTTGTGAGTCGAGCATAATTAAAAATGACACATGTAAATTATATGGTATATAAATATGCCTAATTGAAACAAGGTGCCGTTACGAAATACCTACCTACGAGTATTTAAGTCTCGAATAAAAAAGTGGCATACTTACAATATGTAAATTAGAAAAATAAACAATGAACTCTGTATAAATTAGATGTTTGCATGGGGCTTTATTTTCCGAGAGCAATCGTCTAATTGCCAGATTGACTCGAATAAGGCAGGGGGAGGTTAACAGCGAGCGGACGCGGACGCCTCAAGAATGGGAAGTTTGTTGACTCGCATGTTTCTCGCCAAACAAAGCGCCGCGCCGGCTTCCTAGCTACCCCTGTTTGTTTAGGTCCATGCCAAACGTTTACTGCCCTTTGTGTATCTTACCTCCCGCTAAAGCGTGAAGCCTTTTTGACTCGGCACTTTTTACGAGAGTGCTCATAAGTGTGAATCGACCCCAACCGTTCGCGACACCGCGCTCGGTCGAACCAACCCGATAAACCAAACGTCTCAATAAACCTTATACATTCGTTTACAAAATTGATAGGAGAAATTTTATTTGCCAATAAAACGAAATTAGCGGTAATAAATAGCCGTGTTAATATATTTAATTACATCGGCTGTGGTCATTCTAGCTATTAGGTTACATAATAAACGGGTCGGTCGGTCCGGTCGAATTGATCAATTTGCTAGAGCTAGATAGTGAGCGGTCCGTTCGGATGAATCAATCATGAGATTGCACGACGTTTTTTGTGGGCATTAACGACCCGCCTACAGAACTAATGAGTGCGCGGTTGGCCGCGTTCCGTGCACTCCGCCACACAATGGAACGGAACACTATGGAACACTTTGGAACGGAACGATACAGCTTCAACATTGTATACAACTCTATTTCGGTAATGTTGTACTAGCAATTAGCACAGTTGATATGGTTACATCGATACAACATCTCGCCTTACGCCGCGACCGGATTAAATGCTAATCAATGAAAGCTTGTAGTGGACAAGGAATCATGTGGGAAAAGGTTTGTTGCATTTAATTTTGCAGTATTAGGAGTTGTTAATCTTAACCACTTACCTACTCGTTTGTTGGGTAGATAAATAATACACTGACATAATATATAGAGTCATTGTTTCTTGTTGACACTAGCATGGATAGGTGGTCCTAAGAATTCTGTTTTCCCCAATCGGGAATCGAATTGAAGACCCGTTTTGAAGACAAGTATTAGAATCGTAACCGACCGTCGGTAGCTGGCTATGTGTTGAATGTTAATGTTGTAGAATACTTCCTCTATTTAATGAAAAGTGCCGAGTGCCGACCTCACAATGTTACTTAGATAGTTCGATCGAATTCACTACACGATGCATTGTGCTGTTTTACTTTCAACGGCCGCGATAACGTTAGATATTGAAGATTTATTTCAGTAGTTAGTGGTTTGATAAGAGAGTGGATAAAATTAAACTTGGTGCCGATAACAATGACATGATAAATTATATTTGAAATGTGTGTCTTTAACATTGGGACGAGTAGATATGTATTACTTACTAGGACTTATTATTTAATTAGGTAAACGTTATAGAAGTGAAATTCGGTAGCAATCTGCGGCGATGGCAACAATGTGGAGATCTCATCGTAGAACCGACAAAGATAACTAACCATCAACTAGCTATACCTTGTCAGTAGTCGCGTCTGTTTGTTTGTTTGTTTGTTGGAACAAGTTTAGCAAGGCTCGGGTGGAGCGTGGAGGGTGGTTCCGGCGCGGCGTCGTCGCGTCGCGGAGATTGCAGCGTATTTGCTGACGGAAGCCGTTTGCATTGCGCTGCACTGTTTACCAGCTCGTTGCCAATACCGCGATAGCTCAAACACGCCCTACATCCTACATCCACTCATCATTCTGTAAGGAAAACATTACAGTAGATTCTATATCGAAGCGTTGTTGATAACATCGACTTATTGCTCCAATGTTTAAAATCAAAATACTTTGATTGACGTCAGCATTTCAAACTCAGTCAAAAACTACTGGCATTCTGAATAATTTACGTTGTTATTTTTTACGTGATCACATCAGAAATGAGGAGATCCATAGACGAACAAGGGTAACCGACATAGCTCAAAGAATTAGCCGGCTGAAGTGGCAATGGGCTGGCCACATAGTGCGAAGGACCGATAACCGTTGGGGAAGAAAGGTCCACGAATGGCGTCCATGTCTCGGAAAAAGGAACATAGGACGCCCCCTGACCAGGTGGACTGACAACCTGAAGAAGACTGCGGGCATTCACTAGATTCAGAAGGCTCAGAACCGGTCAGAGTGGCGCAAGTTAGGAAAGACCTATATGTCCAGTGCAGCAACAGTGGACCTCCAAAGGCTGATGGATGGATGGATGGTTATTTTTTTATATCTGCTAGTTTTTATTAATGAAACGTGTTACCCGTTAAAATGGAAGCAGGAAAACACACGACACAACACTTGTTAACTTATGAATAACATTCCAAATAAACTTTTATATTTTTATTTAACAAATGCACGCGATTTTGTTGCGAGGAATTTTATATTTCCGTGTTTGTTATCTATTGGTTTATTCAAATTGATTCTGGTGAGCGAGGTTTTATCAATATTTGCCGTCGATTGCAATGTCGTGAGCAATATAAATGGATCAAATATTTAACAGCGCAGATAACATAACGGCCGGGTGGCAGAGTGGAGGAGTGTGGCGACTGGCGACATGGCGATATGACATGGCGAGGCAGGGGCATGGGAGCCCGCGCAAGACCAAATATCCGTGAAACGCCAGCTGTCACACCATAAACTACTTCAAACTAAGTAGCTAAAGTTTTATGACTTATTTATCTACAAGTGCAGATAGGCAGATCTATCTACTACTAGTGTAATGTACCTACTACTGTAACCTTCCTATAATAATAATAACTTCAATAAGAATAATAACTTCCTATCAAAATAAAGTGTTTTAGTTTTATTCTTTGACGCCAGATTTAACCCTACAGCTTTCTCAATGATGACACTGATAAGATTCCAACGGGTGTAGGTACCTAACCGTGTGATCCAAGACACCACTAATTTAATTTTCAATAGAATCAGGCATGCCAGTCTTGAATTTTCAAAGACATCGTGGACTTTCGTATCTAAATACCTATGTAGATATGTGTGTGTGGATGTTTTAATAAAATATTGTTGCACTGTATTTTCTCAACTATCAACCTGCTTCAACAAATTAATAAAGATGTAATAAACAAATATAATCCAGTCTGAGACCTACCTATCTGATAACAGCTCCTTGAACTTTAGCATATTTAAATTAAATATTATCATGTACGTCTTCGTAAATATTAAACATATTGAAATGGCCGAAGATCCCCGAATAAACACACGACATCTGGCTGAGTGTGCAAGTGTGCAGCTATTTCTTGGCGGGTTCAGTTTGTCCAGTGAGTGTAACTGCCTACGTACCTACCTACGTTGTGAATTTGCACAGCATATTTGCGCAGTCTGTTTGCTCCTCGATGCTTATTGTGACAGTGCTCCGGGCCCGAGCGAAGCATTATTTGATATTGGCAGGGACTTACAACGAAATGGATACTGGACTTGCGAGTTACCCACTGTTTACTCACTCAAAACCGTTAGGAAATAGGTACCCACCTACCTACTAGGTACTAAGATTTGTTTGTGCTTAAATAAATAAGTATCTAGTACCTAAGCGGATACCTGTCTACCTAAGTACATACCTAATCCTAAGAGAATGTAGGTAGGTGGTAGATATCTATGTAAATGTAGGATTTGTATGTACCTTTGTAGCTATAAAACAAAGCTAACACTTTCATTCAGCCCCGCCATTTCTAAGGACACCTGAACACAATATTCCTATATTGTGACCTGAATCTATTAATGTTTCAGCCAACTTGTATTTTAAGGCAACTAACTACCTACACAATACCTCATAACTCGATACAATGCCATACCTTTCTTATAATATAAAAAATTAAACCCTTTAAAAACCGCCCCTTGTTATAAAACCAAATCCCATATTTAACAAATCAAAGTCATATTTGATTATTGAAATATTGGAAATCAACCAGAGCGAACAAACTCATAAATTATTGTATCGTAATCAAATTTATATCTATAAGCTTAATGTTAAGCGGCTGTATCATTAACGCTTTGCGTTCGATTAACACATTAATTTATATTCAAATGAAACGGTGTCGTAATTATTTAGATACAGCTAGTGGCTACCAGGGTAAATGTCGATAGGTTACAAGTTATACTGCATACTGACAAGTATCGCCAAATAGTTTATAAGTAGGTGATTGTAATAACGATAAATAAACAAAGTTGACATTAAAACTTACGTAAGTAGGTAATCTAATTAAATTAATCACTTTAGGCGAAGATAAAAATTAAAATTAAAAAGTAGGTAGTGAGAAAAATATGGAAACAATCTAGAAGAATAGGCCAGAGAATCTTCCAAATCTGTTGATAGATGTCGTAGTTCTGTGAAAAATAAAAAAACAATCGAATTAAGAACGTCCCATTTTTTTGAAGTCGGTTAAAAATATGTACCTACCTATTAGCAACCTAACCAAGTATTAAACACCTGGAAGTACCCATCTGGGTATAAGTCTAATAGTTCTACTAATAACCACTAATACTATTAGGTCTATTAGATATCTAAATTACTTATTAATAACAATATAATTTGTATCGAAAGACCCTTTTATACGGCGTAGGTACTTAGATCCATAAAAAACTACACAAAAGTTAACAGTAAGTACCTACCTACAAAGTACTCATTATCTGTGGATGTAAATGTAATACAAGTATCATAATACCTAATAATGTTATCTCTTCACGTTCTCGAGCGGAGCATTAATACGTCACTTAATTACAATTTAGCGCGTCACTTACAAATTCAAATTTTTCGTATCGCCGCCGCGCACCCTGGTGGACTAGGTACCTATTGTACCCAGTTATGAATGGTTATTATGAGTTAAATATCAATTCAAGTCGCAACAAAATGTACGAAAGTATCTGATAGCTACAAGCGAAATTGTAGGAGGGTAGGGCATGGTAGATAACGTTATTATTATGCAGCAGCGACCTACATATGCATCTGTTTTCATTAATAAAAAATAAAAATGACGAAACTTTAATACCCCATTTATACGCGCGCGCGAGCCACGAGACAATCCGCGAGACGCGCGCATACGCGCGCGTGTGAACAGGGCGCTCGCGGACCAGACCGCGGCGCGTCTCGCGCTCGCAGGGCTCGCGTCGGGAGCGGTTTTATAGGCGCGCGCCAAAGGGGCTCGCGCGAACGCTCGCGTGGTGTTCACACGCGCGTAGGGGGCGTGGCTTACGGACGCGCCACGAGACGGTCCGCGACACGCGCGTATAATTGAGCGGTAAGGGTTCCGATTTTTCTTAGAACCCTAATACCCCATTTACACGCTCGCGCGAGCCACGAGACAATCCGCGAGACGCGCGCGTACGCGCGCGTACGCGCGCGTTTGAACAGGGCGCTCGCGGACCAGACCGCGGCAAGTCTCGTGGCTCGCGGGCTCGCGTCGGGAGCGGTTTTGTAGGCGCGCGCCAAAGGGGCTCGCGCGAGCGCTCGCGCGGTGTTCACACGCGCGTAGGGGGCGTGGCTTACGGACGCGCCACGAGACGGTCACGAACACGCGCGTGTAAATGAGCGGTAAAAATATTGAAAAAATCTCACGTGATAATTAAGAACAACAAAATAAATGCTTTTATTGGTTTTTGGTTTTGATGAGAGTTCATAGTACAAAATATCAACAAAAGCTTTGACAAAGCAGCTGAACAAAATCAGAAGCATTGCGCCAATGGATAAAAAAACGATCGGAACACCATTCTTTCCTAACAGTCATTCAGTTAACCATGTTTCATACAGAATAGTGAAGAATATTTTAACGTAAACAGCGCTTGTCGTGGGGTGTTGCGTCGTGCGGCTCCGACGTGCGGCTACGTCGCGCGGCTCGCGGCTGCGGCGTGCGGCGGGCGGGCGCGACCGCAGCGCGCGGTCGGCCGCCGCTACCCACAGACTTATTCTTCGCTCGCTGTTTAACCAGCTGCATTCGAGGTTGAAATTTCAAGTCTACGTAGGTATTTCACTTTTGCTTTTGAAGTGTTATATTATTTTATTTTTAAAATAAGTTGCGAAAATAGGTATTCTTGGAAGTTTAAAAAATATTTTGTAATAAAACTGTTACGTTTTAACTTGTATTCTACTCGTTTTTTTATTCGAGTAAAAAAGTCCTTCCAATAAATTGTTCTAGAAAATAAGATTGTAAGTTTTATAACATAAGTACCTAATATTGTCACGATACCTAAAAATCTCAACACGAGAATAAATAATAGGTAGGTACTAACAGATAGAACATACCTACATAAAATATAATTTTAAACAAAATCTCAGCAGGTCCTACCTACAACTAAACTAACAATAACTAGCGAGTTGACAAACATGCACGAGTTACACGACTGTAATTAATTGTGTTGTAAATTGGGAGCAACTGTCAGATTGTGAAGGATTCATTCATCAATAGTTCGGGGGCAGCGCCACCCTCCTTATTTGCACTACCCCTTTCCTAGTTTTGAATTGTTCCCGTATTTGAACAGTCTGACGGGTTCCGCCGCAGACTGTTATGTTATAACCTTTACTTTAATGTCTCGTTACGAAGTTTCTATGACCCTAAATATGAGTTTATTACCATAACATTCGTCTCAATTTTATTTTAGTATGCGAGGCAATAATGCTAATGTCGATTCTTAAAATTCTAACACCGCTCCGGCTGCATTTTTACCCGAGGATCGCAGCGAATGGTAAACGAGTGAGTCATAGGCGTGTAGCTTACGACTCGAATAGAAATCGTCTGTTTTAAATGAAGAGCGAAGGAGCGAACGAGGCGTCCATTATTCATGAGGGCCGTTTCACGCCCGGCCGCCGCCGCCGCTGTCGCGTCTCACCGCATCGTGCCGCGCCGTGCCGCACCGCACCGCTTGTACCGCGTCGTACCGCACCGCACTATACATAGTATTCATGTGGTACATATTGTAGCCGTGTAGCACACCGCATCATCTGTTTACCTCGCCAACCAGCCTAACACAAACTATCTTGAAATCGATATCCATGTCTTAATCAGTGCAATTAAGGTGGTCCGTGGCCCGGGAGCCGGCAGCCGAGAGCCTCGCTCGCAATAATTAGTATCGCGCTGTCGCCGGCAGCCGCGGGGCGGGGGGCGCGCGCCAAATAAACCGAGGAATGCTAGTAGCATTCAGATTTCGGCCCCTCGAGTCCCCTCGCAACGGTAGTCCTATCACAGTTCCACGATCGAGTTTCACGGATAATTACACTTTTACATACCTACCGAATTTCCACATTATTGTATCGATAAGCTTCATATCGATAACATAATGTATGACAATAGATAAGGCGACATCAATCGAAATACGTACTTGTAACAAAATCCTGTGATATATCACTAGATCGGTACACAAGAACAAGATAGCGAGATTAATGTGTGCCAGTGATAGCGGTGCGAGTTAAATAGCTGCGTCGTACATTATTCATGGAGCTCGAGCCTCGCCGAACAGTCCGGAGTGTGGCTGCTTACAATGCCCATTCGCCGCTACATAATTTGTAATCAATATCGCTAATCTATCGCACCGCGGACGTAACGTTTTGTTTTCATTTCACGGAGAAACAAACCGTACAGAAAATTTAATAGAACCGAGGGGTGGCCAGTGAATACTCCCTATTTTTTCACATGGGTGTACTGGGTCCCCGGCGTCATTATAGGGTCCGAATTCGAAAACACAATTAGACTTAATACAGAGGTGATTGTTGTCGGGCGAGGGTTCCGGCGAGGGGTTCGGGCAAATCCTTTAATTTGGCTCCCCGATCAAATAATAAAGGCGGAGGGGCGGCTAGCAGCGATATCGCGTTTAGTGGTTTTATTGCAAGCGCCATCTGCCGCGGCCGCGCGACGCACTTACATGGGGAGATAATTTAGTTTTTAAAGCGAGGGGGCGCCTGTACTGCGACCTGCGTGCGAGTTGCTGTGAGACCGTCACTACGATACTGTGTAACAACTTAGGTACACTTGACATCGTCTTTGTCAGAAGTCGCCGATACGGACTCCATCAAATTGGCAGGGTTGAGAATTACAGATAGAGGGGGCATAAACGTATTACCTACAGAATGCAATAATAATTTCACGTAGGTAACTACCTAACATAAAAAAATGCTTTTTTATATTATTAACAATATTAATTGAAAAGGTAATCGTAAAACTAAAAGAACACCAGAAGTTAGGATACATTGTTTGCTTGAATGTTTCCGCAATATATTCATGCCGTCCGCGTCATTCAGCCAGTGCACGCGATGCGGCGATACCGCGACCATTACGCAGGCCCTTATTACCACTACCCACACATTACATGAGCAATAAACACCTTCAATCGTTAACCTCAGGAAACTTTATAAGTAATATTAATATGTACAGTCGGCCGCAGAAGTAGCTTAACATTTTAGTACCTTGTCACATTACATTTCTTGAATTTGTCATAGATGTTGTTAGGAAACCGTCAAAATAATTACTATTACAAAGTACTAAAATGTTAAGCTACTTCTGCGGCCGACTGTACCTAAACCTAATTCCTACTTCGTTCGTATCATCTTTCTTTGGAATCATCTTGGAATTGCTTATCTGACAAAATTCAATAGGCTCTTTAGTGCGTTTACCATAGATTATCTAGATACTAAACTACGTCTCCACTTACCATCAGGTGGAAGAACTAGTCAGGCATTAATTTATAATAAGATAAAACCTCTCGTAGAACGGAACCCCGACATCATCCGGTTCTTATCAATACAGATAATCAAAGGCCGCTCAGTAATTACTGTTTATGACTTTGTAAAGTGCCTAATCCTTTATCTTCATTAAATTATCTAACACTAAGCTGGATAGATAAAAGTAAGCCGAGAATTTATTTTCTACGTACTTAAATCGTATCATTGAACGACTCATAAATAACAATTTACTCCTACGCTGAGATCTTACTAAAAGTAGGTAGCTAGGCCGGTTAGAACCTAATCTAAGTATTTAATAAACTAAAATAATTATGAAAATAAACTTTATTAGCATAATTATATACAAAATTGTTGCTATGTACTTTGAGTAATTTAAACAGGCTCTGAACTGCGATACTAACACTAGCCCACTGAACTCTGACACTACAGATAATAAAATTGCGGCATACCTAATTAAATTGTAAGAAAACACTATAGGTACTTACTTGTATTTAAATAACAAATAAGTAATAAGCTCGGTACTCGGATCAATAAAATTGAATCAGTGTAGAGGGATTAGCGGACCGGTGCTTGCGCTTGCATTTTTTATTTGCCGCGAGGTCGAAAACAAACAAGATTAGAGACATCGCGTGTCTCTGTCTACCTCTACTCTCCCCTACGCGCTGCCTGTTTCATTATAAATAGTAGCTAAGCGGATCGGGCACGTGCGATGTTTTTATCAACGAGAGTCGCCCTAATGCAAGGGTAAACACTCCTCCGCCCGCGTATGAATAATTTGAGAGGGGCGGAATCACTGGCCCGCCGCCGCCGCCGCCGCCGCTCGCTATAACCCACCATTATTACATTACACGGATATACCAAAACATAAATTTGCCTCATATTGAGGGTGAAAGGAATTTTAGTTCATCAATTTATATTTCTGGCTTTTGTTTATCGTTTTTGAGATGACGAGGATTGATTTCAGTGATTTATTTATTATGTAGATATGTTTATTCCTGAATCCTGAAACCTATCTATCAAGTAAACGATACTCAAACAAAGATAGGTAGTTCAGATCCGATCCGATCAAATCCTAATCCGATCAAAGTTGGGTTTAGTTATTAGTGTAGTGTAAGTAGTAGGTAGGTGTCGAGAGTCTTAAGACGCGTGGTATAGGTATGTATCTAA
The DNA here is from genome assembly GCA_951805285.1 of Thymelicus acteon. Classification (NCBI taxonomy): domain Eukaryota; kingdom Metazoa; phylum Arthropoda; class Insecta; order Lepidoptera; family Hesperiidae; genus Thymelicus; species Thymelicus acteon. The sequence continues at coordinate 6,826,409 of OX638229.1, read as the reverse complement.
GTAAGGTTACCGCTAGGAAATAGATCCTAAATCTGCTTACCGAAAAATATCTTAGGTTTGGTAAGTGATAAAAGAAAAAGATTTTAGTGAGGATAACTATGTGCGGCTGTGCAGAACTTAACACATTTACATACAATATGGAACATATGTGGTATTGTAGTGGCTATGTAGAAACAATGTGTCCACGTCATTGATATTTCATAATAACAAGCGGGCGTCAGGCCGTCAGGGCGTCAGGGTGTCAGGGTGTCAGGGAGCGCAAATGTGTGCAGCGGCGCGAACAGCGCTGCAGGGGTGTCGACTGTCGACACTGTAGCTCGTAAAACACGACAAAGTATTTTATCGACAACCCGCTCCACTCCGCTCCCAACAACCCTATTGTCTCGCTCTCGACACTCGTGACACTTCATGAAATCACTCCACCGTTATGAATTTATTGCTCTTCAACTATCGACTTTCATCCAGCGCGCGTCATCGCGATATTATCTTTATTCGAATAGTCGATAAGCCGCGCGTAACGAGTTATATTTGTTTTATTAAATATCTACGCTCGAGTACCTACCTACAGCGGAACGGGTTATACGTTTCAGTCACATTGTAAATCTAAATACGGAAACTATTGCAATAATCGACAACGTGAAAGTCAACTCGGGCGTGAATAATAGCTCGAAGCGGAGAACAATAAGTCCCGGTGTAGATGTAGCTACACAAAGACGAAACAATCAATTCACGGCGTAAGTAGGTGTAATTCGGCACGGCCGCTCGCTCGGCTCCGTGACTAACAAAAGAAAATCTAAGCAATTAGTCGTCGTCAGAAAGAGCGGAAAACGCGCGTTAGACTCGGTCACGACTCCACCTTCCACCGGAGGCAGGTTACAGCTGACTAACATCGATAAGCTAATAAAAGTAATACAACTATAGCGATCTCTTCATTATTGATTACGATTAATTTATTTTCTTCATTCCGTTCATCGTTAAAATATGTAATTGCCGCACAATAGAATCGCAACATTAGTCATTACATTGGAATAAAAAATGTGAGTCGTCATTATTATTATCTGGCGATCCGCTCCACAATGGCGTGCGAAGGGTGCCGGTACGGTGTTGCCGCTCGACTGCGCGTGTTAAGTGCTAATGTAATAATCCATTACAATGAAGCGCAGCAGTGTACAGCAGCGTGCGCTAAATAGCGCATTCGAGCATCGAGGAGGAGGACCGAGCACCGAGCCGTGGCGGGCGGTACGGCGGCATCTGTCCGCCGCAGCGCAAACAATGCGACCCTTCTAAATCACCCTCGTTGCTAGTTTGCCAGACCCTAAACAAATAAACTTCACTCCGGTCTCGTCATTGTGCAATTTTGTAAAGAAACTCATAATTTTATTATCCCGCTTTTATAAAGACTCGACGTTAAATTAAGGGTAGATTGAAAGATACGATAGGTGCCTCTAAGCATGTTACAAATTTTGTCACTTTATAAATAGATATTAATATTCATTCAACACAATTTTGAGTAACAGTAAGCCAGTAATTGTTTGTAATTTAAATACCTACGTAAGTAGATACTTGTGTTAAATAAATAGAAAGTATAAAGACACGGTTGGCATGGCTCCGTATAATTTGAAGCCAATTAAGTCGCTGGCACAACACCCACGTGGGAATAAATGTGTGAACCAAGCGAGTGTTTCGTCGAGAGCCGAGACATTCAACCGACGTAAATTGATTTCAGTTCCGTTTGGAGAACGTCAAAATATGGCTTTGACTGAAATGGGGGATCGTATGCTGAGGGGTGCCAGGTGGCTGGAGTACTGGATTACCCACATTATTTATAGAGTAGTCTTGATATAAATACCGTTTAACACTATAATGTAAGCCTATCTTGTAACTTAACCCGACAAACCGCCAACCGGAGCGAGCTCAGTAAATCTTCTCAATGAGAGGTCTTTATTTAACCGTGGGAATTTTTGCATTAGACACAGATACCACAAAAACACGCATTTTGGCATTATTACGCGCTTTTTAATCACGCGACCGAAATTAAAACGTTCACAGCCATATTATGGTTATGAATGAAACAAAAAATTAACCCGGATAAGCTGAGGTCGTAAAAAGTACCGACTCGGTTCAGAGGAAACATTAAATGTTTCGCCGGATTCTGTCCCAACATTAAGTTTCTATTTGGCAAGCGTGGGGCTGGAGAGCGTAAAATCAACAGATTAGAACGGAACCCCTGCCACGAACCCCCTGCGATCCCCCGGCGCATAAAAGTAATATCTATTCGTTGCCATAGCTATTGTTGGTCTGCGGTTAGGGATGTCGACTACAAATATGCTGCATTATAAATCCGCAATTTAAAATATTTTTACATCTAAGGACTTTTCCATATATGAACCTACATGCCATAGGTAAGTAGGTACCTACTTAAACACAAATATTTTTAAGATCAAGATTTATTAATGATAGTAGGTAGAGATCTACCCAACTTTCGATATATAATTTATTTTTTGTGAACCCTATTTGGATTGTTAAGCGTCTCTAAGCAACCGATTTATTATCTCTGCTCGAGTTGAATATCGAGGGAGCTCTCCTCTCGCAGTTCGTTCGCCCCAACAATATTTCGATCACATGTATTTTGCACAAACAAATGCTTTCATAACAGATTTGGAACCACGCCGCGGAACAACAGTTTATAATATTGGATTTCTGTCGTATTTAATTTAGATAAAGACGGTTTTATTTTTATTTGGGTACCTGCTACACTTTTTGTTAAGCGACTGTTTATCTAAACAGCCTCATTTTATTATTTACCAAAATACCAGCCAAAATATCGTTCGGGAAATTTCAACGTAAAATCCGAATCCGTTACAATCCGAATAACATAAAAAAGTTCAAGGTAGGCACGTCAAACAATTCGAACGTGAAAATATAAACAAAAAATCGAACAGCCGCTAAAATGCGTGCAAAAATATTGCTTTTGAAGTTTTGAAGCTGGTGTTTACTACAGTGTGTTTCAACAAAGAGTAGTTAGAATATTATTGTGTCGGTGACCGCCCCCGCCCGGGCCCGTCCCCGGCGGGGCGCCCGGGCGCCGCAGGGGCCTGTCAAACAATGTTTACCCCACAAATACGCTACGCAACATTTTTTTAATATCCGACATTCACCACGCTAATCACTACACCCAAAGCTGACAAGAGCAGATTTGTCCTATCAATTTAGTCCAAACACCGCGCCGACGGAATGCGAAAACATATTCGATGATGTTTACGTGCGTGATAGACAGTAGGTAGGTACGACGATAAGGGATTTCTATTTTGTACCGATCTTAAAATAACACTAAGTAGTAAACATATCGTAACAAAAGGAGAGTGTACATACCTGTTTATGCATTTCCACGTTGAGGCCGTAAGACATTTCATAGTACTGAAACATAAATAGCGGTATTAGCGAGATCGATGGCATTAGTATGCGCTACAATGTTCGGCGTGACATAGAAAGCTTTTGGCACAGATTAACTTCCTCAAATCATTGGAGGCGAGTGACTAAACATCCGCAGTAGCGCCTGGCCGCCCGCCAGAAGTGTTTCCGACACATAAAAATGCTCGCGAAAATTTTCTCTTGAGCGTATTAAAATAAATTGCGAGCGATTTGGCAACACTTAATCGTGATTCATATATAAACGGAACGGGCGGGCGGGGATTAGGCGCTGCCAAGAAGGTATCTAGATATATTCCGCTCCTGAAAAATGTCCCCGCGAGTGCCAAATGCACCCGATGTCGACTCCTTAACACATGTTCGTGACAAATTACAATAAATAAACACGTCTTTTGCAAATAAATATTATTATAATTGTAGGTAGTGCTCGCTGAACCAATTAGACAAATAAAATGTTCGCGATTAATTGCATAATATCAGCGACAAAATTATGTCCGCCTGTGAACAAGGACTTTATTTATAAGATTTATAAGTATTCTATATCTATACCTAATGGTAAATAAATACTTACAATAATAATAGCGAGGACTCGCGTGTTGAAAACGATAATAAATCAACTCTTTGGGCGTGAAACATTTGTTCTAGCGTCATTAGATGCGATAACGATTTATCGTGTTAGAGAGATGTAATAATATTAATTCACGTCATATCCGACGGCACGGAACAATGACTGGCCAGCTCGTAGATTACCTAACTAGCCTACCTACGTTTAATAGCATCGTTAGATATTAAAGATTTTATCGCTGGCAACATCTACCTACTTGAACGCTTTGAGTGTCTTTCAATATCAAGTTAATAACAGGGCACTTGTCACATAAAACGGAACACTCACATATTGATGTCAACGATTTTCTCTAAATAACGGAGGGCTTGTGAAATAAAATATATCGGGCCGACGGAAATTAGTCAGCGGTTGACAATTATTGACATGCGGGCGGTGGGGCGAAGCGCTACGCACCAGACGTGTTTATTTTTTGTTATCGTTTCAATCAAAACATTCTCTCATGGGGTATTTTAATCTGTCACTAAAAAATAACAATGCAACTATTTTTATGTACTTACCATAACATAATGCCTTTGTATTTCAATTTTTTCACTAGCCAGTTTTTCACATTCCAATTTTAAACTGAAACAATAAAATGGAAGTTAGATTCATATTTTTAGGATTCCAAAGTAAAATCGGAACTGTTATAGTTTCTTCATGTTCGTCCGTCCGTCTATCCGAAGCAAAGCGCCGAGACCCTTTCTAGTGCTAGAAAGCTGTAATTTGGCATGGATATAAGTACCTACATCTATACAAATAAATAAAATTGGAGTGCCTGTTTGTAATATTAAAATAACCGCTTTTTACTAAGTGCATTTGGATAATATAATCCAATATATTATATAATATTATACCTATACCAAAACAACATTTTTTACAATTTTTGTCTGTCTGTTTGTTTCGGCTAATCTCTGAAATGGCTGGACCGATTTTGACGGGACTTTCACTGGCAGATAGCTGATGTAACAAGGAGTAACTTAGGCTACTTTTATTTTATAAAAAAAATAGTTTATTAGGCGATACGAAGTTCGCCGGGTCAGCTAGTATTTATTAAAGCTCCAGAATCCTAGAGTAAAATATTGAAAAACATTTTTTTTTTCATTGTAGATACAGGCAACGTGAGGATGAATTTTTTATTCGTGTGCGGTATCGTTGAAAAGGTCTTTCAAAAGTAGATATTATGGGTCTTCTAAGACCATTTTCTGAATTAGAGGTCCGTTTGTGGAATATTTGGCTTTAAAGTGTCATAGTCAAGTGTCCCTCCCTGCTGGCTTAACGGTTGCAGTTGGAGTTGGACAAGTGAAAAAAATTTCAAAAACAGGTTATAAATTATGATGAATTTTCAAGGAAAACTATCACGGCTATGTTATCATAAGTACCTAGTTAACGAGTAATAGTCGATAAACTTACTTACTTCGGAACCCTACGTGGCCTGACATGCACTTGCCCGGTGTTTTTATTTATGATATACCAACGTTAATTATATCTATATCTATCTATAGGCAGGTAGGCAAGGAGACGGCAAGGTTGTGGGGTACTCAAATCGAACTGTGGTTCCGCGGTTATGTAGTACCTACCTACTCGGTAAGAGTATCCATATCCTTAAGGTGCTCCCTCACTTGGAGCATTCGCCTGTAATGTAATTGCCGAGAAAAAAATCCTAAAGTATGAAAAAACATGTTTTATTAAAATTCAATAATTCGTTATAACAATTTCTTTTCGACATTTATACATTATTGAACCACGAATTCAATAATTTATAAAAAAAAAATTAATAATTAGAACTTATAAAGGACAGCGACCTCATCATCTTGAAAAATTTCATCATACATTTCGAGCTTGATGATGAGAAGAAGAAATTTTTCTTCGCCCACGTAAGATTTTAGGCACTTTATGAGAAAATGAAATATAAAGACGTAGTAAGTTTTCCGGATCTTGACGATGTGACGACAGCATTTTTATATTTTTTCATGTACCTACCTACCTACCTACTCATCAACTTGCTTTTGAACCCTGGGTCGAAATTAGGCTTGCAACGAATAGTGTATTCGGCAGTATACCGAATACCGAATATTCGGCGAGACCCCTGACCGAATAGCCGAATATTAGGCAAAAGTATTCGGCCGGATTTTAGCGCCAAAACTTGTAAGTACAGACGTGATGGTTTCGCGCTCGTTTGTTCTTATTTACCTGCTCACCGCCCGCGCGCCCGCAGTTGCTCTGCGCGGTATAAAATGCAGTTTCAACAGAAATGGATCTTTTCTTATGTATTATTAGTAATATCATGACAATCTGTATAGGGTAGAAGTACGTATTCTCGGTAATGTCCGAGTATCCGGTAACTAGTCAGTTTTTCTATCAGTGCACCATTATACCAATATTACATTAAAGTTTGTTAATGGCAACATATTCTTGGTAATATTTTGTACAAATGCTATGGTAAAACTGTCTAAAAAGTACAATGGTGTCGAAACTGTTTGACATGAAAGTTGTGTTAAAGGAATTTTTTACAAAAATCCAAAGTTCAGTTACTGAACTAGGACGTCACCGCGTCATATTGTTGAGCTTTCCATACTGCTGCGGATAATGATACGGTAAGAGGATTACATTACTGTAATATTTAAATGAATTATCTAGCGATATAACCTACAAGTTAAGGTGAATCTAATTGAAATGTTAATATTTTTGCGTTTTACATCTATTGGTACTCATAAATCCCTACTTGACCTAGTACCCGGCAAAATCGTACATTTTCTACCGGATATTGGTACGCGCATCAAACTTGAACCAAAACCCGTTAAAGTACCTTTATTGAGTCTTATTGCCCTCACATAGGTCTCATTTTAGCTTGAAACTGTATATTTTTCTGCTGAATACTGGTTCCTGCATTAATAGTTGCCCCTAAACCTGTCATAGTCCTTATTGTCTTGAGTTAAAGTCTCACATTCCTTGGAATTAATAATAATTACCTACCTTGTTTATTTTGGTTGTTTTTTCGTTTTCCTGTAGCATTTCTATAATATCATTGGTAGCTAAGATGGATATTAAGGCATGTGGCATGACTTGCAAGAAATATTTCATTTTTTAATTTCAGCTAAGACTGAGAAGCAGTCAAAAAAGGGGCCTCAATTTCAGCTGCTGCCACGCGCAGTACGGTATCCTACGGTCAACGTTGGATGTAATAACCCGTGGTCTCTATCCCGGCAACTGCTCCAAGGGACCGAGTACAATTTTGTCGAAGGAAGAAGAAAATCATTTTAAAGTTTTAATTAAAAGTCTCCATCCATCCATCCATCAGCTTTTGGAAGTCCACTGCTGCACATAGACCTCTCCTAACAAGCGCCATTCTGACCGGTCCTGAGCCTTCTGAATCCAGCGGATACCCGCTGTCTTCTTCAGGTCGTCAGTCCACCTGGTCGGAGGGCGTCCTGTGCTTCTTTTTTGAGAGCCGTGGTCTCCATTCGGGGACCTTTCTTCCCCAACGGTTATCGGTTTTATATGGCCAGACTGCCACTTCAGCTGGCTTATTTTCAGAGCTATGTCAGTTAGCTTCGTTTGTGTACGGATTTCCTCATTTCTTATTCTATCGCGTAGAGAGATACCAAGCATAACTCGTTCCATAGCCCGCTGGGTGACTTTGAACTTATGCATTAGGCCACTAGTGAAGCTCCACGTCTTGGATCCGTATGTCATCACTGGCAACACACACTGCTCGAACACCTTTGACTTCAGACATTGAGCCCTGAGGTAACTTTTTGGACGACAAGATATGACTTAGTTTATCGTTTCAGCAGCTCTGTTGTGATCCCGTCATTACCCGGTGCCTTATTGTTTTTAAGCTGTTTCAGAGCCCCTCTAATCTCATACAGGCTGACGTCCGGGATGCCATCGGTATAGTGCCGGCTTAATTGAGCTCGCTTGTCCCTCTCCTCCAGGGGAACTGGAGCTTGCAAGGAGGTATACAGCTGTCCGTAGAATCTCTCCGTTTCTCTCAGAACTTTGGGCTTCATTGAGAGTTAAAGTAAAATTTATGTACCACATATATACGGTACCACATATTTGTTGTTAAGGTATTTCTATAATCCATCCATCCATCCATCCATCAGCCTTTTGAGGTCCACTGCTGCACATAGGCCCCCCTAATCTGCGCCACTCAGACCGGTCCTGAGCCTTCTGAATCCAGCGGATACCCACTGTCTTCTTCAGGTCGTCGGTCTATCTGGTCGGGGGGCGTCCTGTGCTCCTTTTACCGGGGCGTGGACTCCATTCGAGGACCTTTCTTCCCCAATGCTTATCGGTCCTTCGAACTATGTGGCCAGCCCATTGCCACTTCAGCCTACTAAATCTCTGAGCTATGTCGGTCACCCTCGTTCGTCTACGGATTTCATCATTTCTGATTCGATCGCGTAGAGAAATTCCGAGCATAGCTCGTTCCATAAGCGACTCTAAGCTTATGCATTAGGCCAATAGTGAAGCACCACATCTCGGATCCGTATAGCATCACTGGCAACACACACTGCTCGAACACCTTTGACTTCAGGCACTGAGGTAACTTTTTGGACGACAAGATATGACTTAGTTTTCCGAACGCAGCCCATCCGAGTTGGATTCTACGAGTGACTTCTTTCTCGAAGTTGGACTTACCCATTTGGATCACTTGGCCCAGGTAAATGTGCTCGTCTACAACTTTGAGAGCAGCGCCGTCAACAACAACCGATACAGATGGACATTTGACATGATTTTCGTTTTATCCATGTTCATCTTAAGACCCACCCGTTGTGAAGCGCTGTTCAAGTCCCCGAGCATTGTACCAAGTTCCTCCAGGGATCCCACCAGGATGACTATATCATCGGCATATCGCAGGTATGTGATGTATTCGCCATTAATGTTAATGCCACGTCGTTTCCACCCCATCAGCTTGAACACGTCTTCCAACGCAGCGGTAAACAGTTTTGGGGATAAGACGTCCCCTTGCCTGACACCTCTCTGCAGTTGGATGGGGTTCGTTGCTGTGTTGTGTACTCTGACGGTAATGGTGGCTGATGTGTATAAACACTTCAACACTCGATATACCGGTAGTCGATCCGGCAGCGCTGAAGAAAATTTAGTACTGCCCAGGTCTCGATAGAATCAAAGACTTTCTCATAGTCCACATGGGCAACGCATAGCGGCAGATTATACTCTTCGGTCTTCTGTATAATCTGCCGCAGTGTGTGTATGTGGTCCATGGTACTGTAGCCATTTCGGAATGTTCGGGAGGCTGGAAGTTGTCAAGTCTGCGTGCAATGCGATTGGTGAGCACTCTCAAAAACAGCTTATAAACGTGGCTCAGAAGTGCTATGGGCCTGTAGTTATTTAAAAGGGTCTTATCCCCTTTCTTAAAGAACAAAGTCACCACACTTCTGCTTCACGCTTCCGGGGTAGTCCCAGTATTGATGAAGGAATCGAACAGCTTTCGGAGCGCTACTAGGAGGGGTTTCCCCCCAGCTCTTAACAGCTCAGTTGCGATTCCGTCATCACCCGGTGCCTTGTTGTTTTTAAGCTGCTTGAGAGTGTTGTAGTATCTCTCCGTCTCTCTCAGAACTTCGGGTTTCGATGACACTAAGGTACCGAGCTCGGTCTTCAACCTCGTAAGCTGACTTTGCCCAATAGACAGATCTCTGGCGAACATTTGGAGCCTCAGTTTCGCTCAATTGTATTTTTTACACGATTTGCGTTGTTTTTTTGTAAATCGCGTCGCTTGCACTTGGAGATCTGTTCATTGAGCCGTCTGTACTTCGCCATAGAGGTTGGAGACTGCACACATAGTTCTCGTTGGTCCTTCATTAGACCGAGGGTTTGTTCTGAGAGAACCTGAGATCTACCACTGGGGTGGGTCTTGAAGTACTTCGACCCTACCTCGTGAACAGTTGTTACCATCCTGGTGTTAAACTCGTCCACTGACCTCGTCCTGCATGATTCTAGGCACGCAAAACGGTTTTGTATTTTGAATTGAAAGCTCTCGGAACCCTGGATTTGGACAGGTGTTGGGCGAAGTGTAGACTTTTTTTTTACTTACAATAAGTTAATGCTTGACGTCGATATTTAATATGCTTCTTACAAGGCGGTGATCGCTTCCGGTTTTAAGCCTGCTGATCACAGAGACATCATTAAATATATACCGTTTGTCTGCCAGAATGAAGTCTATCTCGCTTTTTGTTGAACCATCAGGGCTTATCCAGGTCCACTGGCGATGCGGCTTCTTCTTGAAGAAGGAGTTCATCATGAATAAGTCCTCCTTCTCCATGATATTTGCCAACAAGTGTCCCCGGTGGTTCCGTCGTCCATATACGAAGGGACCCACCTTCATCTCGTTGTCATTTCGCGTGCCTAGTCTTGTGTTAAAGTCCCCCATCACAACTGTGAAATGAGTTTTCGAGGTATGCATGGCTCTACTAATGTCTTCATACATTACCTCAACCTCATCGTCGGGATGTGTCGAAGTCGGTGCATATACCTGTACGACCTTCAACGAATACCGTTTGGATATTCTGAGTGTAAGGTACTCTACCCAGGCCGACACACTCCCAATTTGCACAATGTTGTTGACGAGGGACTTGTGGATGAGAAACCCGAAACCACCTTGGGACAGGTGTTCGCCCTCCCGGTGATAGAACAAGTTTCCGGATTTGAGTATTATCGTGTCCTCCTCCTGTCTTCGGACTTCAGATAAACCCACAATACTCCAGTTTAACTCGTCTATCTCTTCTTCCAGCTCTTTTACCTTGTCGTCGCTCCTCAGTGTCCTGGTGTTGTATGTTGCCAGGTGCAGAAGTCGTCGTTTGGATTGGTAGTCCGATCTCTGCCGGCGATTCTTAGCACCCCATGCCCCGCCGTTACCATAGCCACTACCGTAACTAGGAATAGCGGGGCTGCCGGGGACTGGGGGCCGAGGCTCAGTTGTGACTGACATGGGGGGGTTTTAGCCGGTAGTCACCACGCTTGGCTAGTGCGTGTTGGTGACCGCAGGTGACAGCAAGTTGAATTCTTCTATTTTATAAGCGTATTTAAGTGTTTTCTAGCTAATATAGTGTTCATGTAAAGTTAGTGATATACCTATTTGTTACTAAAGTTATAATAGTTACATTTTCACAAATAATTGCAGTAAGTAGTGCTTATCTAAGAGTTCAAAAATAATGTTCAATGCTGCTTCAAAAATAATGTGATTCTTAAATAACTAATGATAGTTGATTTATCATATTAAAATAATTTGATGATTATGAATTTAATAAAGGAATTACCTATGTATAATTTGTCTTAAATATACATATTTTGTTTATTTAATGTGTATTCTTTGGTATGAACCCTGTTTTTACTGCCAATACGGCAGTAAAGACAAAAATGCAACATTTCTGTGAACTTTAACGTCAAGCAATAAAGTTTCAATTCGCGGTAAAAATTACCGGATTCCAGGACTATTTAACGAATACTAGTACAAATCTAACGAGTACTGGGACAAAAGGCTTATTTTGAATATTTTTCAAATTATTGTGCATAAATATTTTTATTAAAATGAAACGATATAATAATCTGAAAACTAGAATAAATTACCTACCAAGTCATATATATCTCATTTTTCTAAGGTTATTAGTTTTTGCATAACAGACCTGCAAAGTCCGTGAATATCAAAACTTCACGGATATTGGGCCGTTTACCCTACTTGGTGGCAAGCAAGAAAATTTAAATTTCCGTGTTTGATCAAGATTGCAGCAAAATATTTGTCGGCGCCAGGAAGTTGTTTATTCAGAGCGCCTTTTCTCTGAAGCTGGGATGGTAAACTTTTCTAATATGTACCAATGACTACTTAAATGAGTATAAAAGAAATGAAAACCTTACCCTTTTAAATGTTGATTACGACAATAACTCAAATAAGTACATAGAATCCTTAACTTTTCTAATCCAGAAGATGATTATGTATCTACCTGTATTATGTACCAATGACTACTTAAATCATTATAAGAGAAATGAAAAGATGAATATATACGTAATGAATCGATTTTTTCGGTATTCGGTATTCGGTATTCGGCCGAATAATTTATACATATTCGGTATTCGGCCGAATATAATAAAAGCAGACGAATAGGCCGAATACCGAATAGTAACCGAATATTCGTTGCAAGTCTAGTCGAAATGTATCTGTTTGCTCTCGCAAACAAAAACTTGAAGTAGGATGCGCCCAGACAATGTAATGCTGTATGTAATATGAATGTGTTTAAATTTCCATGTGTTTCATGTTTAGAGTTATAAATTATTGAATTTGCGGTTCACTACTGTCACAGAAAAAATAATAGTTCTTTATGGAGCGGATACTGTTTAAAAGTTAAAGAAATAGTTTATAACGAATTATTAAATTTAAAAAAATCATACTTTAGGATTTTTTCTGTTATGGATATACACTTACTAAGTACCTACTGCATACACGCGGAACCACAGTTCGATTTGAGTACCCCACACCCTTGCCGTCTCTTATTAAGTCCTATAACCGACATATTATGTACCTACCTAGATAATTATGTGGTAGTTATTAGACATAGGTACCTAGTCATTAGATAGGTACAAAATGCAGTGCCTGTGGCGAGTGCTAGCCGTTATAGTATTAGTTCATTGATGCCAGCATGTAATGCTGACAATTAATTTGTTGTCAGTGCTCGCCGCACATGAGCTTCGGTTCCACGCTACTCGTCGCGTCGCGCCGGCGCGGGCGGCGTCGCGTCCGTCGTGTTGTTGAAACGTGAAACCTATCCAGTTACATTATGCAATTACAGCATTAACGCACACAATTATGGTACTGCACTGCACATGTTGTCATAAAGTAGGTAGGTAGGTAGGTACTATTAGATATGTATACTGTGTCATAACCTAAGTAGGTAGGTACTGCATGTTCAATGTTTAAGTAGTACCTAGCAGGTAGGTACTGGATGTTATTATCTACAGATATATTTTTATTGCAGGTTTTATAATAACGCTACTTTGTTCAATAAGCCAGGCTGAGACTTAATGACGTCAGAACTACCTACATAACCTAAGTATGGATTGCAAGGCACAGATTACCAACGCTTTACTTAGGTACTGGTTTGAAGAAAGCAAAGGTTATCTACATAGTAAACATAGGTACATTATCATTACATTACGTGTTGACGATAATAAGAAAATGCATAGTTATTACCTACCCATCTCCCAACAAAAAACTTGTTAAGTTCCATTTAACTCTGATTAATTCCACATGCTTTAAAGATAATTTCCAGTTTTAATTTCGCACGCTGGGTGGGCATCAATAGCGCATAAAAGGAATGGCTCATCAATGTTTTAATATTGCCAACATCACAACATGGTGTCGATAAAACAAAAACTGCAGCAAAAACTTGAATCTGATCGATGTCGTATCATAAGCGGATTTAAAAGGAAATTACTACCTACCTGCAATCTGCACAGCGATAACGATTCAACGAACCTACCTATGTGATGTAGGTAGATAGGTAGGTAGGTGTATACCTCTACCTACCTGTCGAGCGAGCCGTCTCCGAAGTTTTTGCTCAACAATAAGAGAGGACAAAAGTTTTTTCAATGTAAAGACCTACTTAGTTTTCACAAAAGGACAGATAGGGGATGATGCCAGATCTCGGCGCTCGGAATCCCGGATGAGCCTCTTTTAGATGTTTTACTTTCACCAGGTTTTATCGACGTAAGACGTTTTTGTATCAACTGTTTTATCTTTATCTTATTTGTGCGACTGCTTTGGACTTCTATTTAGGTAACTGATGCTAATGTAGGTAGCTCTATATAATAAAATAAATCCAGTATTTAACTAGATAGTTATAGGCAGATGCCTATGGGCATGTTTTGTGTATTGCTCTGTAAATTAAATGGGTATTAACAGCACCGTATCATTTACATTTAGATGTATCTTATTACTTTATCTAGGCATTCTTGGCTACTGTCTGGTCAACTCTGTGGCATGGAAACAGGTAGGTTATACAATACATGGTTTATAGCAAGTAATTGTATGCGGGTTACTTACTTATGATATTGAGCCTGTAGAAAGTTGAATTCCTCCTTTATCCGGTCACACGACTCCCCAACCGTGAACTTGATTGGTTGGCCAGGCTGCGGTGGACCCTGCCGACAAAAATTATAACATAAGACACTATATCACTAAAAGTTAAACCACCTAGGCACCAAGTTAATGTCACTAGGTAATTAAACGTGCAAAGTATGGATATAAAATATAATCTCACTCCTAATATTAAATAGATAGGTAGAATATTTAAACATACTACTAACAACCCATCAATCTCAGCCTCGGCACAAAAACATTCCTATCACGAAATAAAAATTACACGCATCCCAAATTACCATAATACAAATTATCCTTTAATGACCATAATTCGGTGTGAGGCTCGATTAATGAAAAAAACAACAAGCGAGACTCGGCTCTTAACATAAAAATAAAGCAACGTGAACACGCAAGTTCGTAATAATAAAATAAAAATAAAAAAACTAACTCCATAATAAGAAGCAGGAAAATAAAAATAAAGCGAGGGACACAACAACACACGGTCGCCGGGAGGCCGGGCGGCAAAAAATAAATAACCGCCGCTCGCCGGCGCGCGAGGAACAAACGGACTTTAAAAATAATAAAAGGAGCGTAAATAAAAGCGTAAAAGGAACTGGCGCGGAGTGTAGACGTTGTAAATGGAGCTGCGGACAATCGGGCCCGGGAAAAATGTGGCCGGGAATTTAGTGAATGTAACCGACCGCCCGCCACCCGCGCCCGCTCCCGCCTGCGGTCCGCTCCGATCGCGCTGAATAACGTGATACATCTCGGACAACCGCACGCTAATCCGATAAGAGCCTGCTGCCTTGCTCCTCCGAGACAAGTGAGCCGGACCTACTCACATTTATTACACTATAATAATATTAACAACCCGTTCTATAATGCATTTTGGCCTACAGAGCGTATTTTTTAAATTTTGCTTTGCGTAATTTATTAACATTTAACGTAATATTTAACCTAATTGTGTTTATTACCAGTTAATTTTTAGGGTTCCGTAGCCGAATGGCAAAAAACGGAACCCTTATAGATTCGTCATGTCTGTCTGTCTGTCTGTCTGTCTGTCTGTCTGTCTGTCTGTCCGTCCGTATGTCACAGCCACTTTTTTCCGAAACTATAAGAGCTATACCATTGAAACTTGGTAAGTAGATGTATTCTGTGAACCGCATTAAGATTTTCACACAAAAATAGAAAAAAACAATAAATTTTGGGGGTTCCCCATACTTAGAACTGAAACTCAAAAATATTTTTTTTCATCAAACCCATACGTGTGTTCGTACGGGATATTGAGGTTTCTAATATCATTTTTTTCTAAACTGAATGGACACTTCCAAAGTGGTAAAATATGTGCCCCCCCCCCTGTAACTTCTAAAATAAGGGAATGATAAAACTAAAATAAAAATATGATGTACATTACCAAGCAAACTTCCAACGAAAATTGGTTTGAATGAGATCCAGTAAGTAGTTTTTTTTTAATTACGTCATAAATCGTAAACCGCAAAAAACATTGATCAAAGTTACAACGAACTACAAGATTTTTTATATTATGTTACTTGCTGCTACGGAACCCTTCATGGGCGAGTCCGACTCGCACTTGGCCGCTTTTTTAAATACTTAGCACGGGTCAGTAGAGGAGGGGGCCTGGAGCATACTCCACCACGCTGCTCCAGTGCGGATGGCGGAAGGGTTAGTTGCAGTGGCAGTTTTAATGGCAATAAATAATATCTAAGAAACTTACCTAACTGATGCTTCATAATAATGTTAAGCCATTGTGGATAATACCTATCTCTCAACAGGTAGGTTAATAATTGTATGAAGTTTTTGCTTTCTCTCCACATCGCAAATTATAATTGCGTGCTGATGAAGATTAATAACCATACAAGTATAAATACTCAAATTAAATGGGTAGGTAGGTACGTATCTGCATAAATTACCTGCTTCCACTAATTTAGGTATCATTTATTTAACCAGTAGTAGATAGGTATAAATTAAAAAAAGAAAAAATCCTACACAGAACTACTCAGCAATAGCAACAGTACCAAGCAACAGCTAAATAAATGTCAAAAGCAAATATTAAGTATCCTTAATTTACTCAGGTAATCGTTCGTATTGGCCCCTAAATTATATTTTCGAAGCTTTGAACCGATTACAAAGAAATGAAAATAATCCACGACATAATAGACTAAGTAAACGTTCCCCTCAGCTGAAAAAAGATTCCCATAAATTATCACCGAAAAGGTCAAATTAAAATACAATGAACAGTTTTTGAGTGGCAGTATTGTGTGGAGGGCCGGATGAAAGGCCCGCATCCCGGCCGCTCACAAAAACAAAACTAAACAGAATGCGTTTAAACGGATATAAAAAGAAATACGTGTTCTTATTTCAAATTATTGAATACGAATGTCTGCCCACGTCTACCTGCAGTGTGGCGGGTGAGGCGACGTGTAGTGTGCAGCGTGTGCACCGGCCGAGAGCTTGTTGGAATTCCATTTGGACGTCTTGAACAGATTGCGATGAAACTTTATAATGTTCACATCAATAAGAATTTGTTTGACAGCTCCCGTTTCGTTGAGGAATTGCATTGCCATTGAATCAAAATTATTGCATCAGCTTTATAAGTAAGGTATCTATCTATAGGTACCTAAAGCAAGGAAGTAATCAAACGACTACAATATGTTTCCTAAAACGAAGAGCGAATTTAATTTTAACTGCAACAACCACACCCTTTTAATGTTTTTGGAAAAATAGATTGATGTCAACAGTTTATTACCTTAAATATTAGCCAGAGATACGGTCGCTTCGAATAGTGTACACAAGTTCACTAGCTCGGTAAACAAGTAAACACCATTCGTACTTACAAAACAAACAGGCATAGGCAAATATTTGATAACGAGATTGGCTCCTACAGCATTACGCCTTAGCCTCAAATTGTTGTAAGCTAATTTGTGCCCAATAGCAATTGCTTTAGAGATCATAACGCGGAGGATGCGATAACAGTGGAATCTATTAAGCAGTAGAAGAAAAGATCAGGGACAATGATTTATTTTCTGAGAAACAACGCCTGGTGGTGCCGACGGCCAGGGGGTCGCGTTCTCAGTGTGTCGTCATTGATAGACATTCGTTTAGCATCGACCTTCTACGAATTTTTATTTACGGCCCCTTTTGTTCGTTGGTGTCCGATAAAAAAATATTTAAAGCACAATTTTTATGTCCCTTAATACCATTTCTAGTTAATGACTGTACCAAACAGTAACAAAAGCATTTAGGTATCTAACATTAATTTACTAGGTACCTACCTAACTCTACTTTTTCTCTTAACCCATCTACGTGCCCAAGACACGTACCTATCCAGAGACTTTTTTGTCTGTTTCTAAGTTCTATGCGTTTGCTCCTGATTAAAATAAAAAATATTTAGTTTAAAGAATTTCAAATAAATAACATGTACCTAAAGTCCATGATTATTAATAGTTAACAAAATGTGACGGTAAGTAACGTAAGGTACGTTACCTATGTTAAATCACTCAAAAGTGTCAGTAAGGGGGATAGTACCTACCTACATCATAATTCACAACATCAAAGTACTGCAGTATTACTAAACAATGTGATTTGAGCCGCTCTGAAACAACATGTGTATTATCAAGAAAGCGTCTCGTCTACGTGCGAACATGATGGCGTTTTGATTATGACGAAGTGTTGTGCGATGTTAGCATACTCCGAATACCGTGTTTGTGCAAGCCGATAACCGGTGTCGCGTTATCGCTACAAATGTCGGGAATCATTTTGGACGAGCGTTGACTCACCTTATCTGATCAACCCTGATACCTGATCCCTTTCCGTTGATAACTTGTAATCGTTAGAAACGTAGTTTTGTTTTGCGGTCGCCCACATCACATTGGATTTATTTAAAGGGGACATTTTGACGCATTGGATAGCTTGCTACGGGGAATCGATTTGACATCAGCTTAAATGTGGAAAAACAGGTTCCTGGTGGCGATAACACTCGTCTATTCCAGGAAAAGGTAGGAAATTCTAGATACCAAATTGAGTAGAGATCATAGATACACATTCCCATTTCCAAACTTGGCCAAGAATGGGATGTAAAAAGTAAAAACTCATTAGCTCGCACCGTGGGTATGGTGGCGTTGGAACGTTGGAAGCCAATCACACAAGTATGCTAATCGCGTTCTATATTTGGACAGGGGACCGTTTACTGTCGTGTTTCTCGGTCCAGTGTGTATGTCAGCCATTCAATACAGGATGTCGCAGCGATAATCAAGCGAACAGTTACAAATTAACGAGCCGACACTCACGTACCTACACGACACACGTACGGTCCGTACAAGATCCTACTTGGACTAAATTATCCACTTCGTCAATAAATTAATACTTAAACGTGAACCTAATAGTACGAAGTAATTACTTGGAATACTAACAAAAGTAGGTACTTACGTATAAAAAGCGTGCGGTACTCAATTGCAAATTAAATGTTAACAGGTACAGTTACAGTTGTAATTGTCGAGTTGCTAGGTAATTAATTTCGTGAATGTGAATATGACATTTATGAGACTTTCCAACGGATAATTATACCTGGTATTATTTATCACCTGCTACGGATAACAAGAGAATTATTACAAGCCAAGTCACAACTTCCAATCAGATAACTATATCTAGATACAACTCCGATAATTATGTATTAGGTATGTCCATTATTATATTAAATACCAAGCACAATCTTTATAAAAATACGGGTGCATCTTAGACACAGTAGGTATGTTGATTTTACATATTGTAGCAGAATGTGTCAGGTCAAAACTGACATTAAAGTATGTGTGCAAGGAAACGTAGATAGGAGACGAGACGTCTCTCATTAGTACGTACCTAGCGGTAATTCCGTCAGTCAAATATTGACCGAGCCGAGCCTAGGACGCGACACGGATTTTGAACAAACATACAAATAGGCATTTACATTAGCACCCTCACTCTGTCCCGTGTCCCCAATGTCCCCACCCGCCGCACTATGGCTGACATAAAGTGAAAACATAACATAAAAATAAAAGCTTGAAGTAGGTATCCAACTAAAAATATGTTCTGTTCGAGGAATTTGTTGACATACAAGTAAGTTTTAAATTAGTTTAACCTATGTTTAAGACGGATAGGTGTAGTCACAGAACATCTAATAATTATTAGATGTTCTGTGGGTGTAGTACATTTTGTTGATCGAAATGATTCCTAATTTGATCAAGTAAATTAATACCTACCTACAATTTCAGATTATGAGATTTAATAAACGATAAGACACTTTTGAAAAATCGAGAATCTTGGTTTTCATTGGATAATTAATTAGCGTTTATTAAGATTTTAATATATCGGTGTTTTCTCAAAATGATTTACGTAGGATTTGTAGGAAACTTACGTAGGTACCTAATTTATTTCGCTTTTGATTTACCTACTTGGCTTAGGAAAAAGAAAGATTTAAGACTCTGTTATTAATTCAGAATATAAATACACGATAAAATACAGAATAAACCTATCAGCCATACAAATAAGTAACTATTAAAAAAACTGCATAATTTATATTTTACTCAGTGGTTTCATGTTAACAGGGCGCGGTGTGGTAACAGCAGATGCGTTGTGGCTTGTGGCTGTGCAGCTGTGGTTTGTCAGTGGCTGCACAGCCATGAGCCAGGTTCTAACCTACTGGAGGAAACTTAAATACCTACCTATATTACGATCTTTTTCATATTATGTAGGTACCTATATCTTATATCACTGTTTTAGTAGCAACGCTTGAGTAATAAGTAGGTAACTCTACAGGCGAATAATCGCACCGGTACAATTTGTAACATGTATAAGATACCTATAAGTTGTAACACTTGTAGGTAAAGAACTAAGAGATTGGTACCTTAAGTGGACAAATAATGTAGTACCTTCCCACCTACTTAATAACACTGTATGAATTGATTTGTGCGATATTTTCTCCTTTTCTCCTTTCAAAATCGAATGTAGGTTTCCATTAAAAATTTAAGCCCATAGGAGCCAATTCTTTGGGACATAGGTAGGTTAGGTACATTGTTTTCGCGGTGACGGTTCTATACGCTAGTACTAATAGATACTTCAATGGTCATTCATGACACGATTTTGAAATAGTTTGGATTGGGCAAATTAGCTCGGCAACATAATAATGTAACCTACCTACCTACGCTACCTAAACATTTGAAACTCATGGCCAACATTTATTAATTAATTTAAAATTTCTTGAAAAAGTTGGTAAGCAATTAGGATCCTTTTGATATTTCTTGTGTGATAAAATCCTTTGACGTCAATTTCACGGATAACTGAGCGCGACTGGAAAATGTTCAACGGTCTCCCCTGTCCCCGGTGTCCCCGCTAGCCCCCGGCATTATGTCGCAGCTTTCTTTTGTTGCAGCATGCACAATACGCGTTTATTACTTAAATAAAAATGCACTCCTTGTAAAAAAATCCTTTCATCCATTCTGAGCTAGCACCATGACTTTACAACGGCAAGTTTGAGCGTTTATGCTTTATCTACGTAACATAATAACGAAAACAGGTAAGTTAAAGTTTTTGACCCAATACGTTTTTGTTTTTTAAGATTTCAAATGAGTTTCTCAATTGCAATTTTTTACGAAGTTTCATTCCGGCACATCTGTGATCTGACAGACACGTCATCGCGATCGCAAAACACCGCTGACGGCTGCTCACCGCTCACACGTGCAGTTCCTTTCTCCGGCGCTTCTCCGCGCTTTCTCACTTTAACGTAACGAGAGTAAAAACAATGCGGCACGGTAGCAGGTACTGGGACCCGATTTTCTCGGAGTGATTTGTGTAGTGTAGAGTAGTGTCGCTCACCGGATGCCTAGCGGCCGCCACGGCAGCGGCGGCTGCGGCGGCGTTCATTGCGCCCGCGCTAGGATACATCCCGTCAAACAAACGAGCTCATTGTCTTCAACACACAGTAAACAGAACAACACACACTCCACTCCACAAGACACTAGACACGCTGCACGCGCTCGCTCAGCGCAAGAATCACACGCGACTAGTTGATACGAAACACGGTGCGACAACAACACACACGTCAATCCCGTATGGATGCTAACAACGAACTGAATTGAACTGATGCTCGCGGCGGGCCGGCGGGGGACCTCCCGCCCCCCTGGCGCCCCACCTCCTCCGCCACCCTTCGCAATCTTCGCATACCGCTGCCATACATATTTTCTCCACTCGAATTTTTCGTCGACTATCTTCATGTTTGAGGAATACTTAGCCGAATCGGAGTTATACGCCCTAATAGATACGTATTATTTGAAGATGTTGAAGGGGGTGAGATGAGATGAGGGTGTTGCTTTAACGTATTTCCATTACGTGATCTTTGGCTCTGCAAAGAGTGTCGTAGTTAAATTCGTATCGTCGTAAGTCGAGTGATAATAATGATTACCTAAACGTTACGTGTAGGTGCCTGCCTATTTAATTATTTATCTTGTTTTCAAAAATGTATTTATAATCATCGGATCGGGCTAAATAATCATATTTATAATTCAACTGATAAATTAATTATAAGTACTTACGATATCGCGTTTTGTAAATATTAAGTAGGTAGGTAAAGTAAATACTAAATAGGTAATCTAGCTCTTAGGTAGGTAATAGGTATATTATATCGGATGGCAACAGAATTTTTTTATAATGTACCTAGGTAGGTAAGTCTAAGTAGGTACCTACATAGGTAGATACATAAGTGCATCCTAAATATTGCTAATGGCTCTACAATTTCCTACACATAAGTAGCACAGCACAGCTACTGCTGCTGTAAGATAACAAACAACACATAAGTATTAAGTATTATTAAAGTAGGTATGATGACAGCCAAAACACGAAGTAAAACGAACAGCTGAGAAGTGTTCATTAATAAAAAGGCACAAAGGTACCTACCTAGTCCTAACCTACCTATTACAATAGGTAGGTTTGTACTTGTAAGTACAGTGATGTGTGCTGATGTACTGAAGTAGTTAGGTAGATAGTTTTACCTAATTTGAAATTTCTTACTGGTAGCCCGTAGGGATGATGACACTAGGTGGCAATCTGATAGTGATAGGTCTGTAAGTAGCGGCTATCTATTTACCTATTGCCGGCGTTTCACCGCACTCGGCCCGCGCGCGGCGCCTGCTAAATGAACTTAACAGCATCTCCCTAGGGCTGCGCCCAAGACGGGAGCCGTTTAAACTATTTAAACAATTCTGTCGATTTACAAGTAGAGTAGGGAAATGAGGACAAAACAACGCTTTAGGTAGGTATGTCGGTGTAAACGTATAGTTTTGTTAACATATAAATATTTATGTTTTAAAATGTAGTGTATTGAACAGAGTTTATTAATTTTATCGACACTAACGTGGAATATAGAATAGAACCTACTTTTAGGTAAATGCCTACTTACGGTGAAATATTAATCAAACGCGTTATTTAGGTATTTAGGTATACCTATTTATGGCCATTATTCCTAGTATTCCTACCTACCTATCTGTTTTCATAAATGACGGAAACAGGACAAAACCTTTGCCGCAATGACGATAAGTGGTTAATGGCTATAAATTGTCAATATAGTAGCAGGAAGTACCTAATCAATTATTTATTTATAGAACAAAGTTAGGACGTCATAAAGAAAATCAGGTACCTAGATAGATAAGAATTATTTTAATTACCTAATAGAAACCGTTAGATACATACCTGAGCTAACCTACCCTCCTAGTTTTCCTACCCACGGCAGCCCTACTGCGTGATAAGTAGTAGGAAAGTCAGTTACATAGGTAGGTAGATCCATCTACTTAAATAGGTACGTACAACAAATACGGGCGAAAAACATAACCTGGCAGTCGGGTAAAAACACGTGTATTTGTAGCCAATATCGGCTGCAGGCTGCAGTACAATTAGCTCATTTTCCTTTATTACGGTAAGCATTTTTGGTTTTAATTAAGTATTAAGAGATTAATAAAATTATTAATGTACCTAACGCGTAACACTATTTGCCTTAGACGTATTTACGTCATAGGTACTAAACCAGATAAAGAAGCAACCACGTATGATTAATAACAACTAAGTACTAGTTAAATAATATTTAAACGTAATTTAACTTTGTCGTACGTACCAAGTGTAATCACGTGTAGGTAATCGCCGCGACATGTCAACATTTGACGGGTCGGTCGAAGCGCCTCTCGCTTCAGTAGGTAGGCAGTGCGAGATCCGCGCGACGAGGGTCGGCGCGATCTAACTTACGTAGCATTTACAAGCGCGGGAAGTAACGAGCCGCGACAAAAACATCGTCGACGACTCGCTCGTTTCATTTTTTATTCTCCTTTATCCTCGCTTAATTCTTATTTTGAATCGCGGCCGTTTTGCTCGACGAACTCACAATATGTCGCGCGGTGTGGGATGCCGGTTGTTCACAATGGATGCCACATAATTTATGGCCCGTCCATCCATATTACCGATCTTAGCTGGGTAGGTAGAATATAGAGATAATAAAACGGCTACTTTTAATACTTGTACCTCTACATTACCTATCGATATCGTTTTAAATTCGAAAATAAACCTCGAGGTAGTAAAATAAATTGCAACATGGTGGTTTACATAAAGTTCACAGTGTTTTCCTCGGCTAAATGGCTCCCTCGGCGTGCGCAGTCTAGCGGGCGATCGTCGCGATAACGAATAAATAACAATCAAGCGATATCGCCGCGACATCGCTCCGTCGCACCCTTTTCGCTATTTATCGCCATGTCTCTTTTAATATTCTTTATCGCATTATGGAGTGCTAAATGACTAGGTGCGGGCCGGGGCTATAATAACGGCAGTTTAAGTTGACAATTTGCGATAGTAGGAAGGACCGTCAATAAATCACGCAAATTAAATTAAGTAGAAAATAGAATCAGATTTTGTCTTAATTTTACATTCTGTTCAAACATTGAAGACAAGGTTTTTCATTATACCTGTTCAAGCGGGTAACCTGACAGCTGACTATTGGTTAGGTAATATTGGTATGGTAGATCATTGGTAGGTACTTAGGTAGATATAGTAAATATAATAATTCAATATTATACCGACATTCAAATTAATTCGATTACGGGGTTCAGAATTATTTTATGCTAGCGGGATTCCACACATTCAACCTACCCGTATTAGGTACCTAACGTAAAATCTAAAATTAGCTAATTACCGTAGTGTAGTGATAATGAAGGTAGGTACCTAACCTACCTAACTTACCTAGCTACTGTTAGGTAGGTATCTACCAACATTACATAGATATCTAAACACCGAGCGATTAATTGGCAAAGTCCGCGGTCAGTAAAACAAACGCCACGTCGCCGGCCGCGCGCAGTTTACTCTTCCCTCCCACTAGTCCCACTCCCTCTCAGCTCTCCGTCTCCTCGTGATATTCCTCTCGTGTCTAATAGTAAAACTAGGGATGTTTTGTTACGCTCTATTTCTATTGATAATACCCGATTAGGTAAGTAAATACCTAAGTGTTTGTCTGTTTGGCTATTATTTGCTGGACAAAAAAATAATTAGGTATTTCTTTGTTAATTTATTTGCCTATTGGATTGTACCTACCTACGGGCAATGCACCTCGGCACCTAACGCCCCAACTCAAGAGTCACTAATGGTTACTTTAATCGCTCCTTAGTAAAGAACACCAATTTCAAACCACACCAAATTCTGTACTAAGGAGCAATTTAAGTAACCGTTAGTGACTCTAAGTTGGGGCGTAGGTAAGTGATAAATATGATAGGTAGGCACCTCCTTACCTATTTTAAATTCTACCTTGGTTTAATTGAGTTAGTATCTACCTACCTACCTATTGTTAGAGGGAATCTCAATATCACATGACCTTACATCAATAAGATTCTACGATATACCTGCAGTGGCGGATTTACGTTTGATGTCGCCCTAGGCCCCAAAGGATATGCCGCCCTTTTTGCTCTATAAGGAGGTGAATATCGAAATTAAATGAGCAATAAAAAAAATATTACATATCAAACTTTATTAATTTAAATACAACGTTTTATTAGTTGATATATAATTGTCGTGTATAGTTTTTTTTTTATTATTATTAATCTGAATATACCGTCTCGGAGATAAATAAATAAACTTTTTAAAATTATCATTTACTACATTTTCTTCTTTCAGGCTTTGATTCTACACTATATATTATATTATAATCTAGTTTTTATTCATTGAGCTTCAATAGATAATAACGCAAGAGCATTAAGCCTGTCTTGGGCGTTGGCCCATAGTTGCACGTAAATAATTTTTCACCCTTTTTAGAGTAGAAAAAGATCTTTCTCCAGAAAGATTTGTTGCTGGAATTTATTCTCGTAAATGCTTCTAAAACATGTCTAAAACAGTCAATATGTTTGACTGGCGATTAGTAAAATAATTTTAATGTCCTTTTAGCTTTAGCACTATTTTTTTTTATTTCTACAACCAAAAGGGCATACACACATCAAAATAAAGTTTGAGATCAATTACTTGAAAATACGAAATCTTTTTTGTTACGTTAGAATAAAACGTTTTTTTTCTTTTTCTTCTAAGATTCTTCATTTAAAATCAAATCTTTTAATAACAAAAGAATTTAAAATATCAATTGTTTATCGGTATAAAAAGTGATTAAATCCTTGTTTACGCTCATCAGAAATCTGACCAACTTGATTCAAGCGTTTTTTCTGACTTTTCGAAGAAGGAGTTCATTCAAAAAGATGCCAAGGGGATTATCAGAAGTTTTATGAGCAAGAATTGTTACTTTGGGGGAAGAAGGACATTCTACGAGAGAAATAGCACGCAGAGTGGCTGTAGCCCAATCCTGTGTCGTGAACACGTTACGGAGGTATCGCGGCGTGGATAACTTTGCTGATCAACTTCGCAGTGGTCGGCTAACTGTTCTTACTGCTGCTCAGAAGCGTTACATCAGATTGCTGACTGCACGAGACCCAACAATCAATGCCACTAAAATAAGAGTTGAGTGGCGAGCTGCTACTGGACTAGAAATTAGCACTCAGACCATCAGGAATTGCTTACACCAGGTAGGATTACGAGCGAGGTGATCCTAGCGAGCACCCCTGAACTCACAGCAACGATAGCGACGCAGATTGCAGTGGGCTAGACTCCGTCAAAATTAAGAAGACGACGAGGAAAACATTTGGCGGAATTGTCTCTTCGTTGACGAGTCCAGAATTAGCACTCATCCGGATAACCGACGTCTCCGTGTCTGGAGAAGACATGGGAACGCTGAAAGACAAAGAACTGCCACCAAAACCGTTCAACAAGGCGGGAAATCGGTATCCTTTTGGGGCGGTATAATGATTGGTGCTAGAACGCCGTTGATCCCGTATTGTGGCTGGATGACTGCAGCTTTGTACCAAACCATTGCTATTGATGGAATTGTCAGGTCATTTAGAATAAACCATGGCTCTCGATTCGTATTGGTTGACGATAATGCACCCGCACATCGAGCTCAACGAATCAACGCTGCTCTGCATGAATACGACATTACCAGGTTAGACTGGCCTGCCGGCTCGCCTGACTTAAACCCGATAGAACACGCGTGGGATGCTATCGAGCGAGCTATTTGGAACCGTCAGCCACTTCCCCAGACTGTGCCAGAGATCAGGGAAGCCTTTATTCAAGAATGGAACAGGTTACCGCAAGAAATGCTGGATAACTTAATTCTCAGCATGCCAAAAAGGATTGCCGCATGTGTTCGAGACAGGGGAGGAGTTATCTTATACTAAAGAAAAACAATTTAATAATAAATGTTGATAATATTTATTGTTAGTTAAATCCTCTTTTTCTTTCAATTATTTATTAGTCAAAATTGCACTAGGACTTTTAAATTCGATTCTAGTTAATAAAAAATATTTTTTATTTTATTTCAACAAGTGTATCTTTTTCATAAAAAGATGTTACGTAAGCAACATTCTTTTAAAAAAGTAAAATTTAAAAAAATCCATCTTTTGCTAGTGATCTCAAACTTTATTTGATGTGTGGATACTTTGAGACATAATTTTTCGCTTTGGATTTTTTTTTTCATTTTTTCACTTAAAAATTTTTTGCAAAGTGATTGGCAAAAAAAATATACGCCCTTCTGACATTCGGAACACAATATTTCGAAAAACACACTCAGTTGAATGATAAATAGAATTTTGGAATAACAAGAATTCTTGCTTCAACATTTCCGAAAGTAATTTAAATTTACAAGTTAGGTTGAAAACTTTTAATTTAATTATAATTTATTCATAAAGGCTATTGAGAAATAGTATATAATATTTAACTATCCGCTATAAAAATTAAGAATTTGCGAAAAATCAGAAAATTATTATTTTCAAACAAAGTAATGTACATCAAAAAGAATTCATATTGCACCGACAAATTAAAAGGTAAACATTTAAAATATTTTATATTTTTTTATTAATTTAAAGCGAAAATATATAAAAATATTTTAGATAAAAACAATTCTGACATTTTACCACTCCTAAGTTTTTGGGGTTCTGAAAATTTTGGCGCCCCCAAAATCATGGCGCCCCTAGGCCCGGGCCTCACGGGCCTAGGCCTAAATCCAGCACTGTATACCTGTAGGTACAAGAAACTAACTGGACGACCGAGCGTGGTGCATAATTACCTAACCGATGCGAACAATTAGTTGTATAACCCGCTACCTCTACCCGCCGCTATCGCTACCCGCGATCCCCGCCACTACCCGCCTGTACCGACCGCTACCCGCGTCGCCGCCTGTCGCAAAAACACCCGCTAAACGGCTAAACCGTAAACCGATCGCTTCCCAGAAGGATCGCCACGCCATCGCGCCACTGCCAGTCTTCACCTCGACGGTTTTTGTCCACCCCAAAACTTTATTAATGTTTAATAGCTAGATATGAACAATAAATTCGTAAGCGACGATGGACGTTTTAAATTAAATGACCTTATTCTTAATAGTTAGCAATTAAAGAACGCTTCGTGCTGCATACCGTCTTCCTACCTATTTATTGGTAGGTAGCTGATAGGTGCCATGTGATCAACACATTTTCAAATATTTTTTTATTATTTTTACTTGTCATATTAATGTTCATTAAATATTAATTATTAGATATTACTTACATTTTCTTACCTACATACTCTTTAAATAAGGTAGGTACCTATCACTAGTTCATAAACGAACACAAAAGATTCATCTACCCTGGTCTACGTAAGACAAATCTCGCATTGAACAACATTGGCAATGAATTAAAAGTTTTATAGTCATTTACGCTGCGGTGCCGTAGTTTTGCAACTTATGTCGAAGCCGTCGAAGGTGTTACAATACTTACAAGTGTTGTAGTGTGTACTGTGTAGGTACAAATAGCTACCTACTAGTTTTGTGTAGGTAGGTATGTGTTGTGTGGACGTGGTGTGGTGTGTGGTGTGCGGTGTGTGAACGATGATTGATGCAGACGAGCTACAGACGCAACTTGACGCAAGACGTTATTAGATGTGGGCGACAGCTAGACGGATACACTGCTCGCTAGCTGCACGCTGCATGCTGCGGTCTGCGGGCTGCGAGCTGCGAGCTGCCAGGTGACGGTAGGTTGTAGCTGCCGACTGCTAAGTTATTTATTATTCTTGTCAATTTCGTATCATAGGGGAGACTGGGGCTGGTCGTGACAGAGGTAGGTAGTTACAGCGCCAACGGTGGCTAAACAGAGAACGCTATATTGACGTGAGAAAGAGACAAATGACCACGCCACCACCGGCTAGCACGCCGCGCGAGCCTGTGGCGCCAGCGCTTTTGTGAGAGGAGCCCGTACATGTTGCCCTCAAAACCGCATGTTAGTAACATTTTCGTTTTTTCGAAATATTGGTCTACAACCTCATTTCCTTTAAAGCAGATATATATGTGTTGTGATATTTGTGGCCTAATCCTTTCTTTTTGCAACGAATCTACGTTTATACAGTTGTACTTATTTACGTTTTTACTAATTAACCTTGAAAGGTCAGTTTTGGCGTTGGGGCTAAAAATGACATTTTCTCGGGGAAAGTTGTTACTTGTTACTACCTAGTTTCTCGCGCCATCTATGAATACAACTTAGCAATTCTTAAAGTAACACAAAGAGAACCACAAACATAAGAAACACTGTATAATGCTTCCTATTTCATTTTTTCCCACGTTAAATCTTATGAATTTATGTGTCTGTTTCTTTTAACTGTCGCTTTTTCGTTTCATCGACTTTCAAATCACAACGATGCTAAAGAAGTTTTCACTTCAAAAAAATTCGTGGCATCTCAAAAGATCTTAGATTATGTCATAATTATGTTTCTAACAAGATATCTGAAGGAACTAAAAGAAGCAAAAGAGAAGGGCACACTTACAGAATCTCCCACAGTTAGCTACCAGAAGAATAGACAATTTTTTAACGATAAACAAGTGGGTATTTTGATGAGTTACTTGATTAAAAGCAGTCAAATATACTACAGATTAGCGTGACAACGGTGCAGAAAACTAGTAAAATTTTGGTTCCAAAAGGGTCCAAGCAAGTTGATTTCATTACATCAGCGGAGAGAGGAACACTTGTCACCTTCTGCGTAGCAGCAAATGCAGTGGGAAACTCGATACCATGTATATCTTCTCACGAATGAAATATAGGGACTATTTTGTTATTAAACTGTCATTGTTCCTAGTAAAAAGTGTTATATTTCATTTGGTTTTTGTTGTAAAATTTTGCCCCGTAATGTGTAACAACCAGCTCCTGGCGCAGGGCTAAAAGTTACACACCTCTTTTCCTCGAAATTCATTCATTTATGTAACTTCTAATAGTCTGGTATCTAAAATTGTTTTTAAACTAATAACCCGAATAGTTACTTAATCAAATAAACCTACATTCCAGTAAAACAATCAAAGAAACAAAAAACTGCGGCACTTTATAAAAAAAATGTCACGACCAGCCCCAGTCTCCCCTACTATACCTACCTAGTAACTACCTAGGCTACCACATACTACCTAGTAACTAGCAAGAGTAAGTCTAAGTACCAAGTACCTAACTACCTAGGCTACCACCTACCTTGAGATAAAGAAGCTTAATAAAATAAAATATGCTTAGGTAGTTAAGTAGTAAATAAATAAAACAACCGTGCATTAAACCAACCAATTTAGTGTTGTTTTATTGGTGCCGTAAACGCTGCTCGGTGTTCAACTGTTCACTGTTCACGCCACCGTCTGCGTCTTGTCGCGTCGCGTCGCTGAGTCGCGCGTCGGTCGCCAGTAGCCAGTCGCCAGTCGCCACACATGAAGCTCCTGTCTCGTCGAACACGTTCCTTTTATATGAGCCTTTTAAACAAAAAAATATTTACAAACAATGTTTTTGTTAAAACAGTTTTCATAGGTACCTACTTGGGAATTATTTTTACCAAGGTAAGTACATTTTACAATAAGATAACTAGATTACAGAATCAAGTCAGCATCGCATTGCATTGTGCGTGCGAAACCATGTGCTACCTAACTGAAAACTAAGAACGAGGTAGGCACCTAGGAAATCTAGGAATCCTCTTGCTTATTTAGGTACCTAGTACCTACCTAGTTTACCATCTACACAAGTACCTTACTTAAATACCTAAGTAGGTAGGTAGGTAATCTTTAAAATGTACTTACACCACTTTCCTTTTCATAAATGACTAAAGGTAAGTACGTAGGTAGGTACACTACACACTACCTAAGTCATAAACAAACCTAGAGTTCCTATTAAGCAGGTACGGTACCTAGATAGGTATCTACAGTAATTTTGTCGTAGGCGGCAATAATAGGTGCCAAAACTGCCATATCTACCAAAGAAGAGGTGATATTAGACTGCCTACAGTGCCTACTCCAGCTTAGCTATACCCTATACATACCTATTGTTCCTGAAGGAATGCCATTTTAATGAGCGCGCTGTCGCACTGTGGCGGAACGTTGTTTGGGCAGAGCCATGCGACGTGCGACGCGCGGCATGCGACCTGCGGCATGCGGCGTGCGGCATGCTGAAGGACCTACTCAGTTAATATTAATGTCTAAGTATTTCACTCGCCTCCGATATTGTTCGAGCTTAGTCTCACGGTTCATGTCGCGTTGCCCCTACTTTATGTTCAATTGGATGTTGACTTTAAAAGAGGAAAAAAAACAGACCCCTTAATGGATTTTTCATTTTTCAGTGGATTTTTGTACCTACGTTAGGTATTAAAATACCTTCATGGCACATAAAATAACGTCCATTTAACTGCTATGTGAGTAGTACGTAGGTACGTAGGTAGATTTCCACCCTTTTGTGAGCCAGGCGTTTTATATTCACTTCAGTTTAATTGTAAACGCCTAGCGCGAAAACTTCCTGGACTCATTTAGGTTTAAAAGAGAAATTAAAAATAAATTAAGCCGGCGGTGAAAGAACCTCAACAGAACTTACTTACCTAGGTAGGTAGTGTAGGTACCTCACGTAATTGTCGCTTTACCATTTCTACAAAGTACCTACAGTGTTAAATGCTACAGAAGTACAAAGAATACTAACTAAGCGAAATATTAGATATGTACCTACTTAGATAGGTAGGTATACCTATGCAGGTAGGGGGGAGTAGGTGTAAATATTTAAGTTTTGAATTGCCACCTTAGTAGGTGACTCTGCCAACGATATCTACTACCTAGGCACTTAAGTAGGTAATAGGTAGGTACATTTTGTTTAGTAAGATTCACTCGGTACCTCTTAGGTACCTATCAACTCTAATTCCAGTCTAGGTAAGTACCTACTTATCTACTCAAAATTTTCATAATAGAATTTGGAGAAAGTAAATTGCGTAACACTTTGTAAAGTTAGGTACCTACCTATCTACTCCTTAGCAGTCTCAAAGCGTCCCAAAATATAAATTAGGTATCTATTATTTTTTATTGAATTTATACTTGGTAGGTTACTAACTACCTATCTCAACATAACTCCTACCTAGGTAGGTACCTGCCTAGTAGGTAGGTAGATATAAAAAGTGCTCGAATACGTACGTAAACAGGCAATATATTATAGGACAAGACAAGTAGATAGTGTACCTAGACAGATGTTAGATACCTACCTAACAACTAACAAGTAACACATTCATGTTGTAAATTCCACACCCCAGCCTTCCACGAATTTTATTTTGGTAGCGAGTCGAGTCGAGTTCAAGTAGGTAGATACATCATTAATTTTTTAGCCGCGCGGTCGCCGCCGCCGCCGCTACCGGACAAGCATACTTGCTTTATCGCCGCCGGTCGACACTACACGCCCACCTAGATGCCTATCAGCTATCAACCTCGCAACTCGCAACCCGCGTTCCTCTCAGATACTTCTATTTCCTTTTCAGTCAGGTTTTCTATCGGATTGTTTTTATACGACCGCTTGTTTATAGTTTTACTGGCGAATTGCGGAAAATATAAATCGTGCACGGTTTATTAGTCGGTTAGATTAGGTTAGAATGAACGTTAATTTTAAGGTAGTAGATAATTGTTATTACAGTAATAATATTGTATGTCTGTAAGCATTGCATTAGGTAGGTATACAGACTATACAGTGCGTCGACGTGAGTGTGGTCGTCGGTCGCCGGTCGTCTTGACGGACGTGTCAGTCGACGACGACGGCGAGCTGCGAGCAGGAAGCGCGACCCGCGACCCGCGACCCGCGCCATTAGCGCCGCGCATTCAATAATAATGAACGAGCCGCACCAAAATATCCCCTGTTTACACCCACTCGTTCGCTCGAACCGCCGCCGCACCGACCGACCGCATTTTATTTTTTCGCTGTCGCACATTTCGCCGTCATAGCTATTTCCACTCGACGCATTATACTCGCGTCCGTGTGTGCGAGTCCACGTGGACCGCTTCGTCGTCGACGAACGAAATCCGCCGAATGTAGCGTTCCCATTGGCGGATGCGCCGAGATCGCTTATTAAGGGCGGAGTTACACGCAACTCCGCGCGTTCGTTGGCTAGAATGTCGGACGCGAGCGCCGTCATTGGAGGAGGCGATTTTTATAAGCGCGGCGGTCCACGTGGACTCGTTTATCTATTCAGACGCCGGCGGCGCGGTCGCGGGGAGAGGCCGGGGGGTATACGGGCAATCAGTAAAGGCGGGAGGAATACGGCCATATTTATAAGAGCTGCGGGGATGCAATCACGAAGCGGCGCGGGGGTCGGCGGGCGTCGGGGGGAGGCGGCGGCCATTTTGAGGGCAGCTCTTTTTATTCGTTTTTCGCGCGGGGTGCGTCGTCGACGGGAGCGCGCCGTGCGCTAATTGCGGGGGTAATGAGGGCGCTCCACTCGGCTCACTCTATTAAACTCGCTCGCTATCGACTGCCTTATTGATTCGTCCTTAATCGAACCGCGGTGAGACACGCTCGCTGTAATGTAAACAAAACGTCGGTCGCCGTGGCCAGTGCAGCCGCTGCGGCCGGTGCGGCTAGTGCGGCCGTTGCGGCTCGTGCGGCCGGCGAGGTGCGGCTAGCGCGGCCGGTGCGCGCAAATTGAATTGCAATGATTGTGACCCGTAACCATACCGCACAGTATTGCACTACCTACCTACCTATGTTGGCTAGAATCACACTACACGGTAGGTATGTAACCTAACACACTAAGAAGTTACAGGGTACTTGCGTTCATAGTTGCATAACAATCCAATTTCTTTAACGCTTCCTTTTTTCTAGCGTGCAGTACCTACCTACCTAAGTAGAGAGTAGATAGCACCTACTTAGTAGACTAGACCCCACTTTCTGAAGAAGTGGGTTCTAGTAGGGGCTAGTAAAGGACAAGCGTGAGTAATGTGCGACGAGATTTTTGCAAAGCGTCCGGGCGGTCGTCCGTCCTTAATGAGGAGGAAGGAAGCAGTCGCCGCCGCTTGTCCAATGACCCCACGGACAATACGAACCGTATGGACGGCGATAATTCTATTTGAACCGGAAATTTACAACTAAGTATTTAATCTGTAACTGAAACTGAAGTCTACATTCATCTAATTTTGATGATTTCACCTATCCACATTATTAACTTAAAATACTTAATCTAACTTAACCTAACCTAACCTAACAGATAAAGAAAGACCAATAAAAGTGCTCATTCATTTGTTAATAGATATCAATGTGTAGGTAGATAATACAGGCAATAGGTACAACGAACGTTTGGCATCATAAATGTTGAAGAAACTGACCCTATCTATTATAAAATTGTTAAGTAGTTATTTTTTATACACTACTCTACCCTTCTGAAACGATACGGGTAGACAAAAAATCTGTCAGAACGCCCCGAATAAAAAAACAGAGCTATGGCAGGTAGGTGCAATAGATATCTTTTTTATATGTATGTATATGTACTAAGTATATATACATATATCGATATATCGATAGATATAAATATATACGTCCGCCTTTTGTTCTTATAGTACATTTGTATGGTTCAATAAAGACTAAATAAATAGGTAAATAAAAATCTTCTTCGTAGGATTCGTAGGTAGGTAGGTACCTACCTATCTACATACCTCCCCTTTAATAATGTTAAATCTGAACTGTAGATACCTATGCCTACCTACCTACTACTTACATACTTATCTACAGCTAGATATAATAGTAGGTAGATCCTAAGTTCTATGGAACTATGTAGGCATATGACATGAAGCCTGAACAAACTGAAATGGGGCGGGCGTCGCAATTTTCTTTCATCAGAATTCTATTTGGTTAAACTAATCACTGTATCTAGTACCTATCTACAGAGGGTTGGTATTGTTGGTAAATAGTCTTGAGTCTTGAGATCTTGGAACTATTTTTCCAGATTTTAAAAAAATAGTATTTTAAAATATCTGTGGGAGTCTCTACATTTTTCTTCTTTCCGCACCAAGTGTCCAGCTCCTGGCGAAGTGGGACAGTCTGGAATTGATAAATTAATAAAGCTGGAAGAAGGTAGGTACCTATATACCTACCTAAGTTCCAATAAAATAAGTTGTGTAGGTAACGTAGGTACCTAGTGTTAGTATTTAGTGGGTACTAGGACTACTAGGTACCTACCTAGATAACCTAACCTATTTATTCGTCTCTTGTCTCTCGAACACATGGGCAATTTATCACTAAACAAAATGGCAGGTATTGGTTTGGTTAGCAACCGTAACTTGGCACTTGCGACTTGTAGTGCCTTCATCATGGCCACTTACATAGGTACTTAGGTAGGTAGCTGGTAGCTACAAGATTGTGAAGATGAATTGTGAAGATGAATGAAACAAGATTGTGACTGGATCGGCATGGTGTTGTGTTGGCCTTGTTAGGTCACACTCACAAAAGAGAGTTGGATGTTGTGGACTGTAGTGCGGCGGCGGTTCGTTACCGTCACTATACTTACCTAGTATGTAAACAGTGGCGATTGTTGTCGCTGTATGTGTGTAGCGTGTGGTGTGTTGAGTGAGTGACGTCACGTGGTGTCGTCGCGGAGACAATGGGGGTACAATTGCGACAATTGACACAGATGCGCCGAGCCCGAGCCGCCATCGCGAGCGCCATACGGCCTGCTACCGTTTGTGCTGTCGCCGCTGTGTAGGTTAGGTACACTGACATAGGTAGGTAGGTACCTAGTATAGGTACATATGTACATCGTAGTAGGTAAGCTAAGCACTATAACAGAAATATATTTGAGATCCCTACAATAAGCCCCCTTTTATTTGATATGCCACACGAAACGGTTTCTAAAAGTTCTTTTTTTAATTTTGATTTCATTAATTTTTTTTTTCAAAATCCATTTGTTTTCATTAGATATAATTATCTTCGTCATTGGGTCACAAAATAGCACATGAGTACCAAAGGACAATGCCCATCTGTGCCCCAGAAATGCCCAGATAAAGTATATTACAAGATTGCTCTAATAAATAAAAACTAGAATTATGTTGTTAATTTTAAATCATATGAAGCACTGGATAAAAAATTAAATGAAATTAATAGAAAATTAAGTTCCTAATGAAAAACTAATAGCAATGCTGTCTGTAAGCGATAAAATGTATAAAAGACCAGTAGGAAGTTATCATGTTTAATGTCCAATATCTTTTGAACCAGTGCTTTATATGACATTAAATCTAGATATAATATAAATACTGTTAAAAAGTTATCATATGACATAGAGCTGCAATTTGGGCATTGCATGGCATTTCTGACTTTCAGCTCCATACTAATATGGGCATGGTCCTTTCAACTCATTTGGTCTAGTATTTTCGGGGAAAATTGGCTGTGAAGGGCGGTCGCCCAGACGGACGATGCTCCTATAAGAGTTCCGTTTTTCGATTTTTCTTTCGGAACCCTAAAAATAATAATCTAAAGAAGTAGGTAGATGCTTTATTACTACGAACGATACGAATGAGGCACCTCACCTATCTACTTATCCAAACAAAAACATAACGCTTAGACGACTTTAAATTTCCAATTCATTAATTTCGAATATCGAGACACCGCGAACCTTAGCCCGTAGACAGTCTGTTGAGAGCGAGACAAGTTGATCAGGTTCTCCGTCGGTATTTAATTTCCACAGCTTGAATCAACAATAGCCGGCCACGCTGAAGTGTAACAATTGGCATTGAATAGAGCCGAATGAAGCAGCGCCGACAATGGCCGAGACACGGTCGGTGATATGAAATTTCATTAAGTAGGGTCTATACTGCGTACATAGTGTAGCGTGTTTGATTATGCAGTAGATCAATAATTCTGAAACAAAAAAATGAAGTGGGTAACCGCAATCATTGTTTTCTGTTACTATAGCCCCAAAATAGAGAGAAATTGTGACAGCTAGGAAGTAGGTTGGTACCACCTAGGTACTTACCTACACGAATTAAAACGAAAATTGCTATTAGAAAATTGTGTTAGGTACCTACTTTTTAGGGTAGTAAACTGTACATCTATACTAATATATAAAGAGGAAAGATTTGATTTTTTGTTTGCATTGAATAGGCTCCGAAACTACTGAACCGATTTGAAAAATTCTTTCACTGTTGGGAAGCTACACTATCCCCGAGTAACATAGGCTATATTATATTTTCAAAAAAAATAGGGATCCTTAATAAAACTCCAATAATGTAACCCAAAGTGTATAAAAATAAGAAAACCGAAGCAAAGCGAGGGCGGTTACTAGTACTATAATAAGCGGTAATATGGGCTATATAGGGTGACTGATAAAACACTTGAGATACTCGAGGAAATGATAGTAGGTAGGTAGGTATATAGTACAGTAGAATCCCGATTATCCGGATCAAATCAAACCAGGGGTATTCCGTATAATCGAAAATCCGGATAATCGATTTCAAAATCAAATCAAAAATTTTTTTTTGTGTAATGGGTTTTACGTACGTCAGACAGTACAATATTAAAAAAAATATGTGCTATAATGATAATGAATCACATAATACCTATGTTATTTAGGACTTTGACTGGAAATAACTTATTATTGATCTTTGACGCAATCATTTCAACTTTTCAATAGTAGGTATATACTATAGGCCTATGTTTTCATTGCGGCCAAGTCCTTGATACGCTTCTTGTATCAGACTTGAAACGTGTCGTTGCGCGGTAAATTTTTTTTAAAGTGAAAACTTCTTTAGCATCATTGTCATTTGAAAGTGTTTCTTATGTTCGTGTTACTCTAAAAAGTGCTAAGTTGTATTCATAGATGGCGCGAGGAACATATAGAAGATTCGTTTTATTGCTGGATAAATGGCGCTAACTGCTCATTTTACTCTTCATATTATGTTAAGGGATGGCGTTAGTTAGCTCTGTTTTATTTTTATTTAGTACAAAATAGTTTTTGAAAGATAATTAAAACTGATACACTTTATTAAATTAATTCCTTTATTTTTGAAGGTTTCACTTCTACCACGTGTGAAATGCACACATTTTTATTTTTTAAATCAGCAATTTATTATAGCCGTGACGCAAGTCCGGATAATCGAATGTTCGGATAATCGAGGTTCGGATAATCGGGATTCTACTGTATTGTTACAAATAGGTAGGTTAGGTAGTATAGGTAGGTAGGTAGATGGTAACAATTTAGATTTAATTCTAAAACAAACTTGTTAGGTACCTACTTAGATACCTACCATCCTTCCTGCTTAGTAATTTGTATCTAGGCGTAGTAGAGTTCAGTATTTTACGACTAACTATTCGATAGTTAACTATTAGTCGATTATTAACTATTCGATTACTCGTTCTTTTACGAACATATCTACCAAATAGATAACATGGAATAATATTTATGCGCTCATTATTATCAACTCGGAGTACTGAATGCATTTGTACTGTGGCGCAGCACTTCACAAGACGACGCGGCGGGCAAACAGCGCGCGTGAACCCACGAATAATTCACACGCGAGCCCTACAAATAACGCTCCCCGGTCCTCGGCCCCCGCGCTCGCCCCTTCCCCCCTCGCCCCTCGGCCGCAAACTGAGTTATTTATCGCCCCCCGCCCGACCGGGGACAGGAAATACCCGCACGTATTTTTACTGCCGGCTGAAGACCGCGTGAAACCTAGAGACATCTCTCGGGGGGCGCGCGCTGACACCTAGTGGGGACTGCGGATCAGCTGAGCGGCGCACTGTTCGACATTCAAATTATCCCTCGCTTTTATTACTTTTTATTATCCAGCGTGATTGTAAATGTATATTATAGTCTTGGATAATAATACAGTACACTGACGAAAAATCTTACGATACGCTACGACCGCGTGTAAACATTGCGCAAAAAATAGGTAGATACTTATGTCCCTGATTTCCAATTCAATGCGTTAACATAAGTAGTACAGTTAGTTCGACAAAAGCTGCGAATTGCGAAGCAAAACCACCAACTTGATCCTCTGTTTTTTACGTCGGCAGGCACCTAAGTACTTACCTACTTCAGTTTTTATGCGAATTATAATGTGATACCATTAGGTAGATTTTATTGCTATTTTTAGGTAAGTAAGTACCTAGGTATAGAATGTCTTTGATAGGTACAAGACAGCCTCATAATTTAGTAGCTGTCCCTATTTGTGCTTTTAGGTAGGTATTTATTTAAGTCAAAGTACCTATAAAAATTAAAAATCTGGCATCTCATAAAGTAGTTTATAGTGTCTACCAACCTAATTTTGACATACCCACTATCTTCTTATTGAATTTTATGGTACTAAGGCAGGCAACACTATCTCTGCTATCTATCTATGTCTATGTATTAACCTTCCTACCTAATATCTTATCAAGTTCCCAAACGAAGTAAGTATTCTGTCTTGTTTCAGTTGATCGGTGAACAACATTAATCATATTAGATACGATATCAACTGTTATTTTGGTTGATGGCGCTGGCGATGTTATCGTAATCCTTTCACGCAGATTTTCACGAGTCTGTTTATCATGAGTAATCTGTTCCTCGCCACTCGCAGCTCGCTACGTGACAATACTGACATACACAAATATGTACTAGGAAAGCAGTTAACGGAAACTGGCAAGCGGAAAGTAGTAGAAATGGGTCACGTCACGTCTAGTTCAAACACGTTAAAATGTTTACACGCCGCGCCGTGAGCCGTGAGTGCCGCGACTCTTACTAGACTAGACCTAACACATAAGTCATAACACATCTATTCTATGCTAACACCGTAGGTACCCACACTACATTCCAGCTCAAAGCACCATCTATAATAACAATAACGCCAACGCACACTAGCATACGACTAGTGATTTCATAATGTCAGATGTGTCTTCTGAACTTGTGATACTTATTTTGGGACTTGTAGGTAATCTAGGTATCTAATATTTAAGTACCTAGCATAAATGCATGCTGGCATAAAATACAGTTTAATAGGGTAACGTGGCATCAATTAGATAAGTGAATAATTTATCTGAGTAGGTATCTAGACTCAAATTACGATGACTCGTCGTGACTCATTAGAGCACATATGAAATGATTGGGTTGTTAGTGTTGATACCAATAACATAACTTGTAAATAGGTATATTTAGGTAGCGTATCGTCTCATTCTCCTACCTACTTACTCGTACCATGTAGGCCTGTAGGTACTACAGTAGCTCACTTAAAAAATGAATTTCATCCCATGCATATGGGAAATTATGTAAGGCGGGTGAACCATGAAAGGCCATGCTTCTTGTAAGACCAATTATTTAAAGGTCGTAGTTATTGCCATCCGATGACAATTTCTTTCCACTTACACTAACATCCATCGAATTCAAGTACACAGACGCGGCGGCGAGTTCCTCGCGCCGGCGCCGCTATTTTGTCAATGCGGGCCCTCTCTTTATTGACTTCGGTCATCGATGTTAAAATTGTAATACGTGTTATTATTAGTAAAACGTAAGTATTGAAGTAAATAAACTATTGTTTTCTTTATTTTTTTTACTCTAATTTATTTTTTTGCTACGGTACTTAAGAAAAAAAGTTATTTTATTTCCATTTCAATTTAAATATTGGTAGTGTTCCTAGGAAAGCCAATGATTCCTTGTAAGGCTGATCAAAAAGTTGACAGTTGGCCTTGCTAGGGCATAAGCGCCTTCCTAGGAAAATCTAGAAACTATGAAAATATTAATACTTAGTTTTACTTGTAAATACATATCGGGAAAGGTAAAACAATGTGAAGTTAGTATTATAGCTACCACTTAGGTAAAGGTCACCAATTCCGAGGGGTTCTAACATTTTGTCCTTACAAGGAACGGACCATTAAGAAGGCCATTGTAATCAGTTCTATTTTTTTATTATTTTTCTATAAAGGTTATTAGCAACTTATTTGATATCGATTTATTACACATTAATATTATTTTTAAAACAATTTCACAAGTACAATCTTAGTTTTACGATAGAGTTCTAGTAATGTTCGTTGATTATTTTTTATCTGAATATGTTATGGTAAGCATTTAATGTTTCACTTTAATGCAAGATTTTTTTATGTAGTTTAAGTAAAATCAGATATTTTGATTGTCACAACGTTAGATTTACGTTAAACGACTGATTGGCCTTATATGGAACCTTATTTCTTGCACATGACTTTATAAACGGGATATTGAGTCAGTAGGGAAACGATATGACTCTATAAATGGGGTGTTGAGTCAGTAGGGAAACGACAAGACTCTATAAACGGGATATTGAGTCGGTAGGGAAACGACATGCCTCTATAAATCGGATATTGATTCAATAGGGAAACGACATGACTCTATAAACGCGATATTGAGTCAGTAGAGAACCTACATGACTCTATAAACGGGATAGTGAGTCAGTAGGGAAACGACATGCCTCTATAAATCGGATATTGATTCAATAGGGAAACGACACGACTCTATAAACGCGATATTGAGTCAGTAGAGAACCTACATGACTCTATAAACGGGATAGTGAGTCAGTAGGGAAACGACATGCCTCTATAAATCGGATATTGATTCAATAGGGAAACGACACGACTCTATAAACGCGATATTGAGTCAGTAGAGAACCTACATGACTCTATAAACGGGATAGTGAGTCAGTAGGGAAACGACATGCCTCTATAAATCGGATATTGAGTCAGTAGGGAAACGACATGACTCTATGTATAAATGGGATATTGAGTCAGTGTAGTAGTGGCGCTGCTAGAAGCTGCAGCCTGCAGTGTCGGTGGCAGCCTGGCAGCGGTAGTGGTCGCCGGTTGTTTTGCATGTCAATTAGTGGCGCGCACGGTAACGGGTAAATGGACGCCGCTCGCCGCGCCGCGCCGGAAATATGTTCGGAGATTACGTGAAGGAATAATTATGTTATGTTGTATTACATTAATTATATAATCGCAGGTAGCTGACATGACAATAAGTTATTTAAATATGTACTTATGTAGGAGGATGCATGAAATAATAATATTACCTAAAATTCTTTCTTTCTTTTTCTTCTCTATTTCTTGGCTGGCAATACATCATTACCTTTGATCAGCTGATGTCCATGGGCGACGATAACCACTTACCATCAAGTGGGGCGGCATCTCGTCTCGGCTATTTCCAAAAAAAAAATAAATTCCGTGTCTGAGACGCTGGCTAATTAATACGTAGATTAGATAGTTTAGGCACTTATCTATCTACCTAGTTCTTTGGATAGGTAGATGGTAATGACAGTTTAAGGTATCTCTAATAAGTTACATGAAGGGAATTTCACAATTGAAGAATGTTTCCGCACTTTCCCGCGTGTCTGTAGCTGAAATAGCAGACTTGCAATCTTAAACAATAGGCAAGCACTAAGCAGGTAAGGTAAGGTGGCCTAACAAAGTAAGTAATATGTACATGCATACGACCTCGTGC
Organism: Thymelicus acteon; assembly: GCA_951805285.1. NCBI lineage: Eukaryota > Metazoa > Arthropoda > Insecta > Lepidoptera > Hesperiidae > Thymelicus > Thymelicus acteon. Next base: position 6,783,960 of record OX638229.1, on the reverse strand, counting down.
TGCTCGTGCATCGCCTGTACAAAAACAAAGAGAAAAGTGAATAAATTATGGAAACTTGGAGCAGATCCTCCGAGACAAATAAGACAATGCATCGCTAATTCGCTGCTGACGGCTGAGCTGACACAGTCGCGTGTTGCAGTGTCTCGTCATTCTCTCGGGTCACGTGGTGAGAAGTGTCTCACTAGTAATGAAATGATCCTCTGCAGTAGGTACTTACCGGTTTTAGTACTACCAGCGCCCTGGGTGAAATTTATACGGCGCCCCCTAAGTATCATTTGCCTTTGAAACCCATGCTAAGTTCCAACTTTCCAGCACTGAGGGTCTCGATGTTATGCTGCGGACGGACGGACGGACAGACAGACAGACATGATGAAACTCTAAGGGTTCGTTATGACTACCTGCGGCGTCCCTTCAAATCTGGCGCCCTGGTCGGTTACCCAATCTGCCCTACCCTAACATCGGCATTGGTCCTCCGGTTACTATTACCTACCTTCTACTAGTAGGTAGGTACCTGGTCTACTAGGTAGGTAAGTAGGTAGGTAGGTAGGTACCTTAAGTTTGTTGATTGTAATTTACAGGTAGATAAGTAAGCTAGATTAAGGGTATTATTAGGTTATAATATAACCTACTTTGTGGTAGCTGGGTGGGTGGGTTACATTATTTTGATATTTCTGTACCTAACTCTGAAGACAAAGCCAAAGTTCTTAGTTCTTACCTTACAAAACATTTTTGATCCGAGAACAATCTTTCTACTTACAGCAGTCAGCAGTCAGCACCTGTATTTACCTAAATTACTAAAGATAATTATTTAATACCTACCGAAGTGTTCACCATTCAGCTATGTAAAAAGGTCATGTCTTTGTTTTATTAAATCGGTGCGACTTACTGACCCACTAGCCATGCGTTCCTAACGATTATTGAGACAGTCGTAATAAATTAAAAACAAAATCCGCGCTCGCTCGTCGCACCCGGGGGGCGAGTGGTAGTGCTCTCCCCAATTTTTTGCGGGTAGGTAACGTGCTCGGTGACACCTCGCGCGGGTCAAGTACGGACGGGGGCGGGGGCGCTAATTCCAAACGCGTGACCGCACCCCCGTGCCCCGCCGCCCCCTCGTCCGGCCGTTTTCCCGCCGGATTTGCGTTCATACAGTAAAATAAAAAGGGCGATTTGGCGCCCTCCATCGCCGTCGCCCGATTAGCGGCGCCCGGGGAAATTAAAAGTATTTTATTCCAACATTTATTCCTTTTTTGTTTGCGTTGAATACGCGACGTGGCCGCGTGGTCGCAACGCTGAGCCGCGCCGCGCCGTGCCGCACCGTGTCGTACCGTGCCGTGCGGCGTTGCGTGGGTACTTGGTACTTACCTACCCGATGGTGACACATTGATAACATGTTATCACGCGGAATACATTATGTTCCGCGCTGTCTATATCGATGTAAATTACATTGCAAACAGGTTAGCGGCCAAATTAAGTGATGCCATTATCGTTCATTGAGAATAACGTCCTACTACGTACCTAATTAAGTATAATATCTGTGCAGTAGGTACCTACGTATCGTACTTACCTACTTACGTAAGTAGACTAACAATAGTTAAGTAGTGGCAGTACATCACCAGCTGTGTCTGTCGACCTACGGGCTACGACCAACGACCTGTAAGCTACGTAGGCAACCTAGCTACCTGCTCCAGATCTTCCACAGCCCACAGACACGCCCGGCTAGCCACACAGCCACACAGCCGCAGCTCCGTAAGTTTTGCTGTCCGGACCACGGACCACGGACCACGGACCACGGACCACGGACCACGGGCCACGGTAATGTAATCTGGCTTTCATTCTGCGCCGCGCCGCATCCCCGAGGGTTGTCGGAATTCCTCGTGTTATCTCCGCGCAAGGCAGCGTAATAACTTTAAGCTAGCTGCGTTTAATAATTCTATCCGTTACAAATAAGATACGTTTAGATAACATTAGGGTAACTTGTATGTACCTAAGCAAATACCTACCTAAGCATTTTATTAACCAATCATAAGTATAAAACCAGTGTAGGTAAGTATCTAATGATATTTGTGTGAAATAGTAATAAAGCATCATAGCTGCATACAGATATGTCGAATTGCACCTATTTGATATTTTTTTTATGGAAATAGCCGGCAAACGAGCTTAAGATCCACCTGATGGTAAGTGGCTATCGTCGTCCATGAATATTATCAGCAACACCAAAGGCATCACTGATGCGTTGCCTGCCAAGAAAGAGAGAAGAAAAAAAAGAAAGAACTGGCTCTCAAGCCCCCAGCTGTAGGTAGGTGGATAGGTACCTACCTACTGCACGAATTCGGGTTTAGTACCTATTTTTTTAATTATTTTGATTTTGAACTTATTTTACGTAAGTAGGTAGTAGAGAATCTCTGCTAGAGATGAAAAGTTTGCAAGTGTTGGCAGTGGCACTTAGCACAGAATAAAATTGGCGGATTTTCAAATACAATAATTGACCTCTATTTAACCCTCTTAGGGGTAGAATGTCAGCAAATCAAGCTTTCTTATTTCATGTCTACGTTATATGTATCTTAGGTCCCATTGTTCAAATTTCACGTTTCTAGCTTTAGTAGGTAGACACCTACTAGGTATAGGTACTTTGGGCTCTACGATTAATACGATGATAGATCAGCCAGTCAGTCAGGAAGGCCAACCAATATAAATATTTACCAAATACCAATAATGTGTCTACATATATTAAGGTACAGGTAATACCTACTTTACGTACCTAAAGTAGTTGTTTTCTTTTTCCTGCGCGTTTCATGGCCTACTGATAACAGGCTCCAAGATCCATAGCAATTATGTTATCTACCTAGGTATTGACTTGTCTGATTTTAAGTAAGTAATTGTTATTATTTTTACTTAGTACCTAGGTAGGTACATTTTTTTTTCTACTCGTTTGTTTAATAGCCCCACCGGCCGCCGACACACCGACACCTGCACGACACGGCTTCTGCCTACTGCCTATGCATGTTGAGTTCAATTGGGTACTTTTTAGTATCTATTAGTAGGTACTACTAGGTACCTACAGACGATTCTCGTTCTGTTAAATTGTTTTCAATAGAGCTCTTTAAAATCGTAGGGTGACTAATTGTTTACAACTTCGACGAGTAACATCTTGCGATGAGAAGATCGTTGACCTCACTCATGTTATTATTTGTTAGGTTGTTTAGGTAGGTACATTGGTACCTACATATTGTGCGTTTGGTTTTGTTTCTTCGTAACTAAGCAAGTAGGTAGGTAGGTATTCCCAATAGACACAAAATTCCCTTACCTACTTACCTAATAACAAACCGATGAATATTTTGCGTCCAACTCAGTGTCAAACTCTCTTCGAGAACCTCCCTACCTACTCTACGAGTAGGTACCTACCTACACCTATGTTGCTCTGACCTAAATACGTTTGCAAGTGAAAAAGTCCTAAATTGGAAATTCTTTGTTCAGCCGGTCAAACGGGCGCAGCATGCAAGCAAAAAGGGGCATATTGCGACGGCAAAATATTGCAAACATCGAGTGGCAGTTGCACCTCCACCGCCGCGCCGTGGTATAGAACTGTAGACTGTGCAGTGTGCAGCGCACCTCGCGGCGGCGCGGCGGTATGAAAACGCCGTGCCTCAGCACAACACCAACAGCTCACTCGGAACAGACGTACGGTACACAGTACACACAGTGCGCAGCGACCTACAATAACGCGGGAGAGCGCCCCGAGCGGGGGGCGCGGGCGCGGGGCGCGGGGTGGAGGGTGACGAGACTATGCAGTTTGCACCGCGGCCTCCTCCAACCTTCACCAACTTGCGCCCGTGTTCTTGGGAATCGTTTTAAATTCAAGAGCCGTAGAACGACACGCGAGCGACTTCCTACTCTATCCCTCCGCGATACGAGCCAGAACGACATCCGCGTCGAACGTTAAGCCGTTTCGAAAATGGAACGCCTCTCGCCGCACCGTAAGATTTAAAACTCTAAGCTTCGGGCGGAAAGTTGAATATCCCATAAATAATTCAAAAATTACAGCCGGCCTCGGTGTGAGTGCGGAGGTGAGAAATACATTAGTGGTACCGTTTTCTATTGGTCGTCGCTCCCGTGTTGATATTAAGCAGTCCACGTGGACCGCTCCGTGGTCGCTTGTCTCGTTTTTTTTCGACGGGTGGCTCGCTATCCGTCCCATTCTAATCTACAACGAAACGTGGAATGTCATGTCCGGAGTTGTTCAGAAAGTCGTGAGCGTGCATCGTGCTTGGAACTAACTTCGCGCGTTGAAAGGGAACAGGTTTGAGCGGGCGACCCTACAAATAAAATTGAATTCCTGCACGATACGGTTCACTTTCGCTTGCGTCCAACGTAGTTTTTACGTTTAAGTGGATGTTAAGTATTGATAAGCATTTTTAAGTCAATTAAGGTTGTAAGCTAAAAGCGGTTGTTGCTACATTTAAATTATCGGTCGGCATTCAAATAACGCCATTTTTTTCATGTCGGCACGATTTTATTTATAGTTGTGTTATGGATGGTTATGGCTGCTATAATAACGCAGCGTGGGCGACTGCCCGACTGGCCACTACGATATAGCGCCGTAACGCGTATCGAATAATACTACTTATTGTAGAAGATTCATTCATTTATTAATGTATGTACCTACTTTTATTGTTTTAGGAAACTTAAGACTAGCAGCAGGATCTGTATCATTAGATACAAGCGTCAATTAGTTAAGCAGCTGACTCCTATTAGTGGTTTGTTTCTGAAAAGCTTTATAATTCATCAAAGATGTCCTGACACTTTGGACACCTGAGATACTTGACTTCATTGTAGGTAGGCACCTCCTATAGGCAAGTTACATTTTATTCGTGGAAGAAGTTTTTACAAAGTTCAGCAATAGGAATTTTACAAATCATAACTAAATTATTTCATCATTGTGCTGTATTAGGTACTACGACCCTTATGGTGCAGTAGATGAATGATGATGATCCTATGTGACCCCTACTTACGAATCTTACGATAACGGTTCAACTATAAAATGAGCATGAAAAGTTCTCTACCGGTAAGTAGCGCACTGTGACCTGTGAAGTGATATTTTGATAGTGATAAGTATTTTTCAATTCGATACAATGGAAAAGAAACAAAATACAACCCTTACTAGGTAATTCTTACAACACCATTGCACCATTCAAGGTATGAAAAGCGCATATCCCAAAATCTGCTCACAATCCAGTTGTAAAAATTAAATCAGTGTTATGAGCACTTACTAACGCCATCTAGTAAGTGCTTTAAACATTTAACTATATTATATGTATTAGATACCCTTGTCCCATTGTCCAGGGCCAGGAACACAATGTTTAAGGACTTCAGGTTTTGTTAAATATCTGACCTTGCATTTTCTATCCCATTTCACCTTTGTAATTTTAAACAGTTCTGAACTCTTATTTCCACACTATAATGCTGTAAAATGTTCTTACTACCGCCATCTAGTAAGAAGTCATGAGTAGGTATGAGTTAGTAGGTACCTCATATACATGGAGTTCTGTTCCGCCAATCTCACCTTTTCTGTACTTACGTAGATACGTAGGTTATAAAGCGTATCATAGATGGCAGTAATACCTACTAGGTATGGCTTCGATAAACTTGTTTGATGAAGGTGAATTTTGGGGTGTATTGGGGTGCCTCGCGTAGAGAGTATATGTTCCTTGGTGTTAGCAGGCAGGGACCAGTTGGATTGAGTCTAAAACATCACCTACATTGAAGTGCACCCTGCTGAACAACACGCGAGGCGAACGGTTCCTCCTGTTGGAGGTCGCTAGTGTCGCTACTATTAACGGATTCAATGAACAATCCGTTTAAAATCCAAGTAAAGCACAAAAGTGCCTATTTGCATGGCATCCATAATATCATTGATGGCATCACATAATTTTATTTGGGAAATTTCATATTAATTGCAATGGATACCGATATTTCGACCCAGTTATACATGGATCGTGGTGAGGTTTCGCCGTTATTATAAAATGTGAATCGTGAGTACCCCTTGCATTTAAAATGTTCAGTGTCCACGATGATATAGGTAAGTTTAAAATCATAGGCACCTTCATTTTTAACACCTATCAAAATTTAAGGTTTTTTTTTAATTTTGTCCGAAAACATTTTTCATATTTTTGTGGTTTACTTAAGTCATTGGTTGAACATATTTACGGCCATCGCCCTAGTCATAAAAAACTTCCAATACATGACAGTTGACATATTTAAAGTTGACTTAGACGTAATGTCAATAGCGATATAATCAGTGTTACCATAAAACACTAGTCTACATTGAAATAACATCGAAGCTCCGATTTTTCGGGAAGCTGAGGATTACGTTGATGTTATGCTTGGGCGCCAGAATAAAATACGATAGAAGAATTAGTAATGAATTGGTATATAATACTACTACAGCAGTTATCTGGGGTGTTAGGGGCAACTCCCAAGGGGCTGCACTAATCTTGATCCTAGCCAATCGCACCTGCTCGTCGTGCAACCTGCACTGATAACGAATTGGTAATGCAATTGGACTTGGTCTTAGTGATGTCAGAGCTGTGAATGCGGTACCGACTACACCAGTAACTGTTTTTGTTAATTTTTCAATCTGTGTCTTTAAACATTATTTCACTAATAAATATTATATTACTAACTGTAATTTTTAGATACTTTATGATAGAGGAAAATTATACATAACACAAAACACTGACAAATCACGTTTATTTTTCCTTCTGAAGTAATTATTAAAGCGGCCATAGTTATACATACTCCGTTAAAATTTCAAGTGTCTTTAAACTACAGTTCTAATTTCATCACATTATAATATTGTGATATATGTTGAAATTAGATTATATCTATATCTATAAAAGGCAAAAGTGATTGGCTGATGTATCAACGCACAGGCCAAACCCTTAGGGCTACAAACTTAAAATTTCGCACACGAATTTTTTTTAAAGGATTTTTCAAAATTCAACTTCCAAGAGGGTGAAATAGGGGATAAATATGATAAGCATAATTTCCGCGTCCGAAGCTGCGGGCAATAGCTAGTGATAAATATACTAAAACTGTATCTGATCGATGTTTGATATCGATGCAAGATATTTGAGACGAACTGTCACTAGGAGTAGCTTTTTACTAACGCAATAAATCCCATAACAATTTTTAGAGTTTTGGTGTGTTTCTAGATTTGTCTGTGTGTTTGTTTTGGCTAATCAAAGAAACAGATTCACCGATTTGAGCGTGGTTTTCAAAGATGTATTGTAGTAAACTAGGGTTAACAGTTAGTGTTTGTTTTATTACATCGGTACACAATTAAAAAAGATATATGAATTTAAATAACATAAAAGTCCTTAACTTTTTTCAAATGTTTGATGACGGTGTATTATGGTTAGTTAGCGATGAGAGTTATTAGTCAAAACTAAAGATACACAGTTCCATACAAAAAAAAAGAAAAAAATTGAATTAAATATCATGTACATTTTCGTTTCATATAACCTGCTGTTATGTAGACAAGGTTCCAGCACATTACCAAAACGCGTGGCTTATTGGTTATTATTATTTTATGTAAATGTATTTTTGGGAAAACAAAAATTTTAGATTCTGGCAACATTCCGTCATATTGTTCTATTGTCAATACGTCAATACGTCATATGGTTGTCAAATGTCAGTCAAAAATTGGCAGTTCGGCACTCGGCTTGGCACTCTTGGCAGAGATGACAGTTATCTTGTCACTCTTGTCAGTTCGTTTAAAAGTGTGTTTTTTTCGTGTAGTGGTATTTTTTATTTTATTTAAGTTTGGATCAGAATTTACGACGATCCGGCTCGATTTCACCTCAGTTTTAGAAGAACACTTCGTTTGAAACACATTTTTTAATTTATGTTAAGTTGTTCTTAATTTTAATAAGAGATAGTTGTGAAGATAAGTTCATGCTCTACTTGCCCAACTCTCATTTTCATGTAAATCAAAATATAACAAGTAACTGAAGGTATAGTAGTGTTTTAAAAATTATATCCGGAATTGCAATTTATTGTACACGCATGACACAGTGTTTAGTTATTCCTTTTTTCCAGAGTGTAATGCCTCCTCAAGTAATATTGTTATTCAGTGGTAAGAGGAAGAGTGGAAAAGATTATTTGACTGAACATTTGTTTAATCAGTAAGTAATGTGTATAACATAGTGAGATTTGAAAGTTGACTTTTAGGCTTACATTTCTTGAGCTCTTCAGTGCTTCGAAAGGCTTGTTAAGTTGTTGGTCCCTATTAAGATAATAGTTGTTAAGCCATGTCGGAGCCCTTCAGGTGAATTACAATTTCTGACACTTGATTTGACCATCAACCTTTTCACCAATCTGCACCTCAGCAACGACCAGTGAGTATGCTCTAGGCCTCCTATACCTACACCTCTTAGACTCATGCTCAATATTGGGTCATAATGGATTGGAGCCAGCTAGCCATATCTCAATGTATATTATTCAATTAAAGATTTCCTGAAGCCAATCAATGTTTCTTATAACTGTATAAAAATTTATTATAGATTGGGAGTTAAATGTGATGTCATAAAAATATCACAACCAATTAAAAGCTACTGGGCAAAGGAGAGAAACTTGGATCTGAACAATCTTCTGAGCGATGGTCCGTATAAGGAGCAATACAGAATTGATATGATCAACTGGAGTGATGACATGCGGGAAAAAGATTATGGTTGTTTTTGTCGAGCTGCTTGTGAGAATGGTAATATATTCATGAGTTGTAAATAAAGCACTGAGTTATTGTAACATATGTAAATCATCGTTTTTAAATGATTGCATTAAGAATTTAGAAGAATACTTTGTGCAACTAAAGGACTAAGATAATTAATTGATTCAACTATTAATTACTAATATATTTTTCTAAATTGAATAAAATATGTTTGTAAGTACATCTGTATGATTTTTTTATATTACTGGTAGTGCTTCAAATGAAAAAGTTAGTTTTATTTCAGCTGCCAACAAACCAATTTGGATAGTGAGCGATGTGAGACGTTCTACTGACATACAATGGTTTAGGGAAAATTATGGAGATTCGCTTAGACTGATCCGGATAGTTGCTGATGACGAAACCAGGACAGAAAGAGGTTTTATTTTCAAAACTGGTGTTGATGATGTGGTATCTGAGTGTGGTTTGGATGATTTTAACGAATGGGATTTGGTAATTAATAATGGTAAAGGAAGAAAGTCGTTAAATGAACAATTAGATAGTATATTGAAGTTGATACCAAATGAATTATTATAGTTATAGGAATAAGTTAATTATATTGTATTGCAAATATACAGGTTTTTACACATATATATATTTAAGTGGTTTTGGATCTTATTTTAGTTTCTATGTTATTTCATAAGGATATCTAAAAGCTCCTTAAATAAATTATGTACACAGTAAAACACAGAGGCTTCATGTAAATTGTGTTTGTATTTATAGAGTACTAGCTGTTGCCCGCAGCTTTGCATGCGGAAATTATGCTTATCATATATTTTGTACCCCTTGCAGAAGAAAATTTAAAAACAGGTTAATTTATATTAAAGTACTTATATTTAGGAATTTATATATTGAAACGTACGAAATAATCACAAATCATTCCTCCGGGAACGAATATTGAAAAATAAACATTAAACGATAATATTAGTTTTTTCTTTTTCATGAAAAATTTAGAAAAACTCGAAAACATGTATTTCATCAATTAAATGAGGAATGTTTGTTACAAATTTAAAGAAAATCGTTAATATTTCAAAATATTCCACACTAAGTTTCATCTTGTTTCCGGTGAAAACTTTTAATTTTATCGGGACGAAAAGTTTTTTAAAACGTGATCCAAAGTATAAGGAACACCATAACTAATTTCCGTCGAAATCAGTTCAAGGGTTTTCATGTAATGCCCGAACAGACAAACAGACACTAATTTTAAAAACAAATTTTTTGGTGTTCTAACACGTTATGACGTGCCCCTATTTAATGTACAGAAAAACTGGCTCTTGAGTGTCATTAGAAAAAAAACAAAAAGGTTCCGTTATTTCCATCCATCCAGGAGTTACATATCTTGTCTCCAAGTAACACCACCAGATCCTAAATGGATCAATGATGAACTGGTTTTACGACGCAGCACAAATATCTTTAAAAACGGTTCTGTTGTTTCCATCCGGACACTTACACTCCCTCTCCCTCTCCCGCTCCCACTCCCTCTCCCATTCAAACTATCTCTCTCTCTCTCCCTCTCCCTCTCCCACTCCCTGTCCCTTTCCTTCGCCCGTTCACGGTCCCTCTCCCGCTTCCTATCCTTCTCCCGATTCCTATCCCTCTCCCGCTTCCAGTTCCTCTCTCGCACCTGGTCCCTCTCCCGCTTTCTGTCCCGCTCCCTCTCCCGCTCCCTGTCCCTCTCCCTCTCCTTCTCCTGCTCCCGGGCTTTCTCCCGTTTCCTGTCCCTCTCCATCTCCCGCTCCTCGGCCCTCTCCCACTTCCTGTCCCTCTCCCTCTCTCTCCCTCTCCCTCTCTCTCCCTCTCCCTCTCTCTCCCTCTCCCTCTCCCTGTTCCTCTCCCGTTCCCAGTCCCTTTCTCGCTTCCTGTCCCTCTCCCCTCCCCCTACCGTCCGTAAAGTCCTCTACAATTTTTTTTGTTTCTCACTATATGCTTACATATTATTATTAATTTTCATATTTCTGAGTTTGAAAATGACAAAGTTCTAGAAAAACTTGCAACCTCTTTATTTACCTCTTAGGGGATGTAATTTTAAAAAAAAACTGGTACAGTTAATTTTTGATTTATTTTCACATTTCTGAGTTCGATATTGACGAAGTTTCGTACAAACTTACATCCCTGGTTTTACCCCTTAGTGGATGAATTTCCAAAAAAAACCTGTTATAATTTATTTTTGTTTCTAATTATAAGTTAACATATTTTCACATTACTGAGTTTACTCACTTTAGTATTACCCTATAAGGGGATGAATTTCCAAAAAAACCGTGATACAGTTAGTTTTTGTGTCTAATACAATGCTTATATACAAATTTTCATCCTTTTCATAACTGACGAAGTTGCCATACTAACTTGCACTCCCTTAATTAATAAACCCTTCAAGGGAGAATTTTCCAGAAAAACATATTACTGATTGATTGTTTCTAGCCTTGAGCTAATATACAAATTTTTATGTTTTTAACTTCAAAAATGACGAAGTTGCGTAGTAAGTTCCATCCCCTAAAGTAACTCTTTAAGGGATGATTTTCAGCTAAATTTTAACTTTTGTTCATAACAACAAACATACATTAAAATTTTCATATTTATAGCTCTAAAAATGACGAAGTTGATTTGTATGTAAATGACCTTTAACCCCTATTTTAGGGGATGACTTTCGAGAAAGCAGTAATACAGTTATTTTTTGTGTCTAACTATAATGTATACAAATTTTCACCCTTCTTACTTCAAAACTGACGAAGTTCCTATACTAACTTCCACAATCTTATACAACCCTTTAGGGGTTGATTTTCCAAAAAAACACATAACCTTTAAATTTTGTTTCTAATCTTGAACTAATACATACATTTTCATGTTTTTAACTTCAAAAATGACGAAGTTGCGTACTAAGTTCCATGCAAGAAATTAACCCTTTAAGGGATGATTTTCCAAAAAAATGTGTTGAAGTTAACTTTTGTTTACTACTATAAACATATATAAAAAATTTCATATTTATAACTCTAAAATTGACGAAGCTGATTTATATGTAAAAGACTTCCAACCCCTATTTTTAGGGGATGAATTTCGAGAAAACAGTAATACAGTTATTTTTTGTGTCTAACTATAAGCTTATATACAAATTTTCACCCTTCTTACTTCAAAACTAACGAAGTTCCCATACTAACTTGTACAACCTTATTCAACCCTTTAGGGGTTGATTTTCCAAAAAAATACAAACCTTTTAAATTTTGTTTCTATTCTTGAACCAATATATAAATTTTCATGTTTTTAACTTCAAAAATGACGAAGTTGCGTACTAACTTAAATTGAAGAAATTAACCCTTTAAGGGATGATTTTCCAAAAAAATGTGTTAAAGTTAACTTTTGTTCATTACTATAAACCTACATAAAAAATTTCAAATTTATAAATCTAAAAGTAACAAAGTTGGTTTGTATGAAAGTGACTTCTAACCCTTATTTGTACCCCTTAGGGGATGAATTTCCAAAAATCCGTTCTTAGTGGACGTCTCCTTAGCATAACCTATCTTCCTGCCAAATTTCATCTTAATCGGTTCGGCAGTTTCTGAGATTTCTTGTTTAATCAGCGGTGTGTCGCTTTTCAATTTTATATATATAGATAGGTACTCTAAGCAGGAACCATAGAGTAGGCTCTATGGTTACTGCTTTAACTTCAGTGTCACGTCATTCAATTGATCTCAAATCTCAATAGTTCATTAATGCCATTTATTACTAAAATTCTTTTTCCATGGGGTCTGCCTGGATAACTATCACCTTCTTGCTTGAGTCAGCATCAAATGATTCATACTGTTCTGGCTGGGACCTTGAGAGGCAGAATTTTCTTTCTTTTTCTTCACATTTTCTTGGCCAGTGATGCCTTTGGTGTTGCTGATGTCCATGAGCGATGATAGCCACTTACCATCAGGTGGATCATGAGCTCGTTCGCGAACTATTTCCATAAAAATAAAACAAAATTAGTTCTCAGATCTTTGTATGTTAGCAAAGAAAAGAAGTAAAGGTATTTTCATTAAAAATACTACTCAAATTAACTTTAATATCAGAATTTACATTAGTTTTTTTATCGGTTACTTGAGATGTATATCGCACAATTTGTATGTGTAATATTAGATTTTATAGTAGTCCTTATAAGGACTTAAAACAACTCGAAATAAACTATAGCATTCTAATAAAGTTAAAAATGTCTCTATCTATTAAGTTTTGTAACTAGATTTTGATACCTACGTTTACAGAAGTTAAAGTTCAAAATTGTTTGCGTACTGAGTTATTTACGTTGTCGCTGAAATATTTAGAACTCGTTCATTGGCCTTCTTTGTCTGTGGAAAGACAATTTTAGAGACACCCGTTGCTAATAGTAAAATAGAAATTAATTTATTCTGGAATAATCTGTTATTTCAATTTGAGTTGATAGGTAAATAATGATATACGTACTGTATTGTAAAATTGTTTTCTTTTGTAATATACTTAATAGTTATTACTAGTATTAGAAGCGCTTCTGAAATATTAATCAATATATAAACATATATATAAACAATATATAGTGTTTGGTGAAGGGATATTAATGTACCTACTATAATTTTTTCGGACATTTTTAAAATTCGTTGGTGTTTCTTCGATTTTCTATAAAGACAATATTATGTAGAAAAGTAGCCATGTAAGTTAAATTAAGCACACCGTGGTACCTGATTTTAGTAAAAGTTTGTTTAAGTCGTCCAATATGTGTACAGACAGGATGCCATGTAAGTAGTGGATCAACCTTATAAGAAATACAGCTTGGGGGTGACCTACCAGATGCCAAAAAATAACCTTAGTAAAACATGTGGACCTAACAATAAAAAATAAGATAAAGTAGCCAAATTTCCGAACAGATAAAATAAGGTCAGTCTCGAAAATGGTGACACTTTACTGACGTGATTTTTTGACATTGGTGAGTAACCCCGTGCTAAATTCCAAGTTGATCCGCTACACGAGTATTCTGTGATCTACTACTTACGGAGTTACGGGACACCCTGTATAAATAAATATTTTACTTTAACAAAATTAATAAAGAGATATAATCGTTAATTGTGTTCATATTAAACAACAACATATTCTTGTTTACTTCTCTTTATGAAGACACAACACCAAAATGTTTAACATCTAAGTTCTAATTCCGTAACCAACAATCTAATTTCAATTTTATCTGAAGTTGTATAGGTAACTGATAAACTTTTCACAAACTTTAAATACAAAAGCTTAAAGTTAATGGAAGTCATCGCTTTGTCGCAAGTAGAGCTTACGACAATAGATTGTCGGAAGTTGTCTAGAACGTTTGGCGGCGCTGGTGTGGTGTCGACTGCGGGCGCTGGCGGCGGTACCTACTGGCGAGTCGCTGCGGAACGACGGCGCCGCGGCGGTCGCGGGCGGGGCGCCGTGCACCTTCCAACCTCTAGTATTGTTACTCAATCTACTGTTTTTCGGAACGAGAGGGACGGAGCTATCACTCACACATGCGAGCCGGAACGATCCAACGCGGCGCGACCGGATCTTCCGTGTGTGAGTGACGTTAATGGCGCCCGATACGGATTCGCAGAACTGCGGCGAGCGAGGTCGCCTACCCGCGGCGCGCTCGAGCCTTTGTAGGTCTATGGGCGGTGGGTATCGATGCGGGTGCGCGCGCAGCCTTCCGCGCCCCTCGGGTTCGATTTTCCAGTCCGAGCGACAGTGGTGGCGTTGCATAACCGTGTGGCAGCACTCCGCGCGCGACCCCGCTCCGAGCGCACGCCGCGAGCGCGCCACACGCGCAAACACGCGCAACGTCGCGCCCTTTACGTAACGCGCGTCCACCGCGCGCGAGCTCGCGTCCCATCGTCGCCCGCCCGACCGGACAAGGTTTGGAGTGATACTCGTTAAGTGTGCTTCGTTTTGGCTTTCGTCGCTTCTGGCTTTATTCTGCGAGGAGACGGTGCGGCGGCCGGCGGTGGGCTGGTAGGTGTCGCAGTGCGCGCTGTCGGCGGCGGCGGCGGCGTCGCGTGTTGAATAATTGACGCGGAGGCTGTCGGCTGTCCGCTGGCCGCTGGCTGGTCGCTGGTCGCTGGCTGGCCGCTATCGACCCCGCTCGCGTGACTCGCGCGTATTACCCCGGCAAGGACGCCGCGCCGCGCTGGCTGCGGCACTCCGTCGCGCCGCCGCCGCCGCACGCCGTTCGCCGACCACAGTTATTTCCTATTTTATCGATTGGTACCGTAACAGTTATTAATGTCATCAGAATACAAAACATGTAATTTAACTACTCTCATGAGTTTCTTTCCTGGTAGTGGTAATTCCACTATTAGCAGCGAGGTGCAGAATGTATGCTACGACCTCCTTCATTTTGACCTCCCTCATGCTCGAGCCCAGTAATGGGGATTGAGGAGTTGCCAGACTAAGGGTAGGTCCATTTTATGAAACTGCTTTACGTCACTGCAACCATTACCGTCATTGTAGATCACAGAAACGTTGCACTGTCCTTTGTTATTTAGCTCGATACCGCAAGAGTATTATACAGAAGTAACAAATGTAATGTAGAATCATTCAGAAACTACGCAAACTAATCACTAGACGTCGTAGCAATCGTTCATTACCCAGGGATTGTTAATAAAACCTTGAAGCATTTGGTAAATAAGTAATAATCTAAATTTTACTAACAAAAAATAACCGACTTCAAAGTCTCAAAAACTACTATTCAGATCTCGTTCAAATTTATGTGAGACCACATGACAAGCACCTGCTTTCGATTAAAAAAAAGAATCATCGAAATCGGTTGGCGTGATATTGAGTTATTCGTCAATTTGTCGCGCACATCTTAACACAATTTACGACTTATGTGGTTTTCTCATAGATGCCATTGTCAGATCTCAATAAAATTTATGTGGGACCACATGACAGCCACCAGCTTTCGATTTAAAAAAACAATCATCAAAATCTGTTCGCCCAGTCCAAAGTTCTGAGGTAACAAACATAAAAAAAATACAGTCGAATTGAGAACCTCCTCCTTTTTTTCAAGTCGGTTAAAAATACCTCCTTAAAACTGACGCACTATTATTGTATGCTTCCGCTGCTGAAACTGTAAAAGCTTCAGCTTAAAACTTATCTATCGTATTTCTTGTGAGTAGTTACGTAAAGGATTTGTATTTATTGTATAATTCGTTACATAACATTTAGGGTATAACTTTATTGGAAATCATTGAATTGATAAGCTGCTGATATTGTTTTGATTGGCAAGATTCTAGCGTACCTACGAGTTTCTTACAATTTAGTTACGCTTTACGTAACTTTTCTATTCTGAAAAGTTGTACGAATAACTACAAAGTATCTGATTGTAGGAACGTGTAGAATTTAATCGTGAACACTGACAACCAAGTAACTACGAATAGAACTGCTAAAGTCAAGTGGTTTGCAGGTTTGTAACTTATTATTTAAATGGATGGTTAGGTTTGTACATATGTACATATTTGAATCGGTATTTTTTATTGATAGGTATAGTTTAATAACATTTATTTATTTAACTGGCTCGATCAGCTGATTGCATTATCTTGTAGAATAGACTTTAAAATAGGGAAACGCCCTTTAATATTGCGTGTTTTGTTACAGTTTAATCAGCGTAATTATGTTATAACACGGATTGGATAGTACGGGTGGTTCCACGATGTCTACGTTGTAAATGATTATTGCATTATTTTAATCGTTATGTTGTTTTGACGTGGCTGAGGTCGGGTTTTCCCCTGAACCATTAATGTAATGTCACTCACATTACCAAATCATATCAAACAAAAAAAAGGCTTTATTCTTTATTCTTTATTCTTTATTCATTGCAAACACATGTCACAATAGCACAAAATACATACATAATTAGGTATACACACGTATTATATATGTACTTTATATTATGGTCAGAGTGAACACATGCAAATACCTTGATAAGGTGTAGCAATTGGATAAGAGAGGCAGACATTAGTTCGTATTTTGTAGTTTTTTCGTAAAAATTAAATAAAATGTATATTATTGTCATAGTTAAAGAATTTGTTCATGAAGGAATAAAATACTCGTAACATTTACGAGGATATTGCTGAAAATATTGCTTCTTCAATAACTTTGGAAAAGTGACTTTTTACAGAAGAGAATAAGTATTAATACAAATTAAGAACACTAATAGAAAAAAATCTGTAAAAATAATCTCCTGTGTTAGTTTTAAATATATAAAAAAACGACGTTCTCGTCATGTGAACCTACAGGTTTTATAAATCCTTCAGACTAACGCATGGGTTGCATCCTTTCTGATATATTATGTATTCAATGGCTTTGCAACAGAACGACGACTCCCTTACTTAAGGACATATTATACACATGAGAAAACAATGGATGGAGAGATTCAATTTTGGTGGTGGGATTACGAATAATGTACCTAGTTCTATTAAAAAAGACATTTCTGTTATAGTACAAAAAATCAAAAGATGATAAAATTTTTGATTTTATCGGTTAATTGGGACTATAAAACTTTTTATTATTCTTATTCGACTATTTTTGATTCTTTATAATTTACGTAATGTTTTTCAGAAAATACCAACCATTCTATTTTTCTGTCAATAGAAACAATAAGCACTAACTAGACGCTAAGTAGTAACAACGCATTTTGATATTAAAATGTATCTTATTTCATTTATACCTTACCAATTTTATTACTATGTAAAGTTTCTGAAAGAAAAAGTTTTCCGAAGTTTGCTGCTATCATTCTCTATTAAAAGTTTGCGAAAGGATCAGAATTCTCTTTAGGAAAGACAAACGTTTTATTTAAATGCTAGTATTTGAATAACCATAGTAGGTAATTATTTTGATGGAAAGGCTTGTCTTTTTACAAGGAGATGAGTGCCGTGTTACAATAATTATACCAATTACCCTTAACGGAATGACAATGGTTTTCACCCGCCACGGGATTAAGGGATGAACCTACCAATTACCCTCCACGGAATAATGTTTTTTTGTGAAACTATTTATCTTCACGCATGTATAAGAATGACCACATTAACAAACATTACAGTGAATTATATGAGTAAGTACTTACTTAATTATAATATAAATCAATAAATAATTATACATATTTATTAAAACTCGAAAAAAATTGTACAATAAAATATTGAAAAATATTTTTTTCATGCATACAAGTAACATGGGGATGATTTTTTTCGTCGAGTACCGTATAGTGTAGGATATCGTTGAAAAGGTCTTTTAAAAATATTATGGGTCTGCTAAAACTATTTTTCAGTTCAGGGGCTCGTTTGTGAAATAGTCCCCTCCCCTGCCAACTAAACGGTTCGAGGTGAACTAGTGAAAAATATCTTCACAAGGAAAACTATCACGGCTAGGTTAGCTTAAGTAGTTATTGAGTAATAGTCGATAAACTTAGACCTTCGGAATCCTACATTGCGCGTGGCCTGACACGCACTTGCCCGGTTTTTGTTCTAAGCCATCTGTACATCAGGTATCGCTAATGCCTGTACAATAATGAAATAGTTTAGTTTTAGACTTATTATTGGATGCCGTATTGTTTTTTAATACATACTTTACTGCTAATTGTAGGTAATCCAGATATCATAAGATGTAGCTACATATTTATAATAATAAGTATAAATATTTAAGAACAATGAGGGTTTTCGATACTTTTTCTGCCACCAGGCGGCGCTACGTTGGCGTCAGGTCTAAACAGCTGTCAGATAGCACAGAGTCGTAGGTACTAAACATAAATTATTGAAATTCTATTGTGTTTGGAAGTGTTATTGGTTTTATTATGGATTACGGCCAGAAAAAGGTCGCCGAACTGAAGATTGAGCTCAAAAAAAGGGGCGCAAAAGTCACTGGTACTAAGGAAAAGCTCATTGAAAGTTAGGTACTAGATTTTGCTTACACAATTTGATTTGGTTCTTTAACTACTAAATTACAGTTATTTATTTATCCGACCACTGGAACACAGAAAAAGTAGCTTTCTTCCTTCCTCATACATTGTCTATTTAGTACCGAAACCACCTAAGGTCTGACGGGACACAATTTAAAATTAATAGATTTACATTTCGTAGTTCCCAGTAGTTAACCATACATAGTAGTGTTATATATCAATAGATTCGGCTTAAAGTACTCTCTTCAACTATCTAATTAGTTTTTGATTTCCTTTTAAATTTTCCAAAATTTTCTTTAAACTACTTTTTCCTCATATTATCATACGTTTTTGCACTAGTTTATTTTCAAATTTCACGTCGACCGACCACTGCGTGGTATTGGAAGATTAAAAATTCCTTGGCGCACCCATTTCTATTAGTTCCGTAAAAAATATTTCGTAAATTTCAAAAATTTTTGCCAAAAACTGTAAAAACCACTATTTTTAAAAATTACTTTCTCAAAACACTTTCTACATTAAATTTTATTTCAGTTCTGTATAGCGTTCACCGAGCCCGATCTTTTGGTACCTCTCACGCCACGATCCGACCACTGGGACACAGGCTATTTTTCGTTGAAATTTTCTTTGAATGGCTACAAGCCACTGTTTCAATCGAGTTTTATCTCCAGTAGGGAACTTATGCCCTCCTGTTTTATTTGCACACATAGGCACTGCACAACACTGTGACATTTTAGAAAACAATATTCTTAAAGTAATGATTTTAAACATAAATAAACCAAAAAATACATAGAAAATTGTAATTCGCGTATGTATTTTGACAGTTCATTAGACCTGACGCCAAAGTGCTGCCATCTCACGTAGACCGTTTCAGAAAACCCTCATTAAGGAAGTCCACTGCATCCATTTCTTAATGGGCAATCAAATATTTTACGTACGTTTGAATTTTTTTCTCAATATAAACATCATAATATGTATAACAATAGTAAGGTAAGAAGCTGTACTATAAAGCAATATAAAATTTATCTAATGTCAATGTTTATGTAAAATTTATATAAAATATATATCTGATATACCTAATCATTTTTAAGATACTTCTCTTCCAACAGATTTCAAGATAACTTTACCTATGTAATACAAAAGGAGCCAACTTCTTGGCACAATAATTCTTAATTTAGGTCCGCGTAGATCGTAAATAGGGTTCTCGGAAATAACCACGGTATCTATCTTACGATTCACGGGCTCATTGATATCAATCCAAGAAAAGTTATGCTTTTTTGTTATGTTATGTTGTTTTTGTATAAAGTTCTTTACAAAGATATTTATTAAGGAACCTTAACGTAATAGCGTCGTCCACTAAATGATCACATTTTAAGTCCGCTGCTTTACGTAGCCCCTTTAATGGCCAACCTAACATTACTTGTTTCTTAAGCTCTCGTAGACGCTTTCAATTACGTCGTTATGGTCTCTGACGTAACTGCTACAGAATTATATTCGATGACTTTAGCAGACACTCACGGTTTCACATAACGTTTTTAGAGGCCAACCAAACAGATTTAAATATCGTAGGTTTTCTTAGAGATAACCCATGTAACTGTGTCTACGAGATAGTCATAAGCTCTCGTAGACCCTCAATATGGGTCTTCGACGTTACTGCTGCATCTATCCGATGATTACTGTGGACACTAACTCACGTAATGTTTTTAGAGGCCAACCAAACAGATTTAAATATTAATATTATATAAGGTTTTCTTAGAGATAACCCATGTAACTGTGTCTACGAGATAGTCATAGGCTCTCGTAGACCCTCAATATGGGTATCCGACGCAACTGCTGCATCTATCCGACGATTACAGCGGACACTAATTCACGTAATGTTTTTAGAGGCCAACCAAACAGATTTAAATATCGTAGGTTTTCTTAGAGATAACCCATGTAACTGTGTCTACGAGATAGTCATAGGCTCTCGTAGACCCTCAATATGGGTCTCCAACGCAACTGCTGCATCTATCCGACGATTACAGCGGACACTAATTCACGTAATGTTTTTAGAGGCCAACCAAACAGATTTAAATATCGTAGGTTTTCTTAGAGATAACCCATGTAACTGTGTCTACGAGATAGTCATAGGCTCTCGTAGACCCTCAATATGGGTCTCCGACGTAACTGCTGCATCTATACGATGATTACAGCGAACATTAATTCACATAATGTTTTTAGAGGCCAACCAAACAGATTTAAATATCGTAGGTTGTCTCGAGAGATACCCCATGTAACTGTGTCTACGAGATAGTTATAGACTCTCAACAGTCTTCGACGCAACTGCTGCATCTATTTGATGATTACAGCAGAGACTCCGTTTCACGTAACGTTTTACGTGACTAGCAAAATATATTTTAGTTTGCTAGGTTTTCTTATAGATAACTCATGTAACTGTATCTACGAGATAGTACGAGTGCTTATCACTCGTAGATCCTCAATATGAGTTTCGATGATTACAGCAGACACTCCCTGTTTCACGTAACGTTTTTAGTGGTCATCTAAACATATTTTAGTTTGCTAGGTTTTTTTAGTTAGTCCGTACCGTTGCGACGCACTACACGCACCGTACATTTACGTCGCTACAATTACTGCGCTACAATTCAGCTTGCTACGAATGTATCGTATACGCGCATGTGCGCGTATCGGAAGCACAGTTGTAGCGTGATATCTCTTTCAGAACGTCGACATCATCGTCTGACGACGTAGATTTCTTGATGTGGCGCCATATAAAACGAACCATATAATTCGATCTTGAATTCGTTTGGCGGGGCAAACTTCTCGCCTCAAAGTGCACGCTCTACAAATGTGTCCTTGGTGAGCGTGTCTGCATAAAAATATTCGGGAGCGTTAAATGTGGCAAGTTTCAAATGTAGCGCCACAATTATTGTAATGATTACAGCAGACACTCCCTGTTTCATGTAACGTTTTAGAGGCCAACCAAAAATATTTTAGTTTTGTAGATTTTCGTGGAGTTGGCATAGACGTAAACACTCGTAGACCCTTAATTATAGATCTTTAACTTGGCTGCGGTGTCTACGTTAAGATAAATTATACTATTTTTCAACAGAACAAACTCGCCGCTTCACCCAACGTCTTTACTGACTAACCCATCATTTTTATATTCGTAGGCTCGCGTAAAACGTCAATAGAGATCTTCAACGTAACCTTCAATCCATACTCATTTTTGTATGCACTCGTCGACCCTCAATAGGAGCCACTAAAGCAAATGTGACGTCCATTTAATATTTATAGCACACACTGGCCAGTTTACACAACGTATTTAGTGAGTAAGCCAACTTTTTGTAGTTCTACAGTATTTATTTGTGTACTAGTGCTCTGCCTACGGCTTTGGCCATGTTTTCCGGGATAATAAGTACCCTATGTCTTATTCCAAATCATGATGTACCTGTGTGTTGAATGTCATGAAAATCAGTTCAGAACTTTTTGCATGAAAGAGTAAGAAACAAACATTTACATTTATAACATTAGATAGTAGGATAACTGCGACGTAAATGTTATATTGGACTGTTAAACGTATTGGGGTCTTTGACTCGACTCATTAATTTTCGACATGATATGTACACAGCTGTTAGGAGTTGAAGTCGATCTTCATTTGCCGGTTCATTGGTACCGAAGTACTCGCGGTTCGGGTACTAATTTATTTAGAAGACTAATGCAGCCGACGTCTTATTTGTTCTTAATAAGCTTGTTATTTTTAAACCACTAGCTAAACCATGTCACGTCGCAGTTCATTGAACTTCATTCTAATCTTTTCGAAGGTTTGTATCGATTTTATTATTGTTTATGTATTGTTTATGTCCATAGGCTAAGGACCACTTATCTTCACCTGATCCTAGCCCGTCTGCTTATCGTCAGCCTTTCACGCTATTAAAAAAATAGGAAATACTTCTTCAGTTTGAAAGATTTGACCCATACATTATAATAACTAAATGATAATTAATTAACCAACATAAAAATAAGACAAGTTAAATAAAATTTGTAAAATAAACAAATAGAAAAAAATAAAGATGTATCTCCTGTGTCTATTTCTATCTCATATTATTTTCCATCCTTTAATGGTAATAACCTTCCCCAATGGTAACAACCAAGGTCACATTCACCTACCGAGTGAGTGGTCCCAGGCTCGATAACCGGCTAAAGCCAACGTTCATGTGACTCATACCTCATTTTGTGCATATACATAAAACATGCCACCCACAACACAGGGAATCCTAGTGAGAGTGTAGTGTGAACGTCAAAAGAAATATACTCAGTTTCAAACATTGCTTTTATAAAAAAAAGTCAAGTAATCCAGTTTTACTAGCCTTCACAGTACAGTTAACTGTATTTAACTGAAGAAATATTAAAATCACCATCATGCGCCCTCATTATTATGCAATTAGTTCTTGTTATTTGCATATATTTTGTAATTTCTGTAAGTTCATAAATTGCTATGTTGGGGACAGGCAAGGCTGCTAGCCGGCGCGGCGCCGTAGTCTTGGTCGTGGCGAACCAACAAGCTCAAAACGTTCAAGATCACTTTAAACGAAGGTTACATTTGCTTTGTTAGTTTTTGAGCTTACAAAAAATAGGTGTCGTTCAATGAAGATGTTATTAACACGAGTTTTCGTAGCGGCGGTAAGAGGCTGTTGCTTTGTCTTACACTATTCCATTGAATATTGATAGGTACATATTTGAAATTTAAATGAAACTATACAGTGACTGAATGCTTTAAAGAAATATTATTATTATGACGCGGGGTATTAAGTATAAACGACTTTATACCCCGGTACGTTATCTCAGTAAGGATAATATCTAACATTTATGTTATCCGATCGTCTGAAAAGATCCCCTTAATATCATGTCTGAAAACTCTCGACTTATTTATGTACTCTTTATATCTATGTACTCTTCATATCAAAAAGTATTCAACTGATATAACTATATTGCCGCATTAAAGCTAAAACCGAATAAGGGGCCATCCATAAATTACGTCACACTAATTTCATGACTTTTGACCCCTCCCCCCCCTTGTCACAGTTGGTCACATTTGTGAGACCTCCCCCCCCCTAGTCTGACGTCACATATTATGAAATTTTACACCTAAAAATTATTAAATTAAAACAGCAGTTCCGAAATAAGTTTTATTTCCATTAATTGTTTTTTTAATATTTATCTACTATACATACCAATTATTCAAGTTTGAAATGTGACGTCACGAAATTTAGGACCCCCTCCCACCCCTTGTCACACAATGTCACACTTCATCGACCCTCTCCCTCCCCCCTAGCGTGTGACGTAATTTATGGATGGCCCCTAACTCAATTTTTGGGCTAAATACACTTTTTTTATAGCTTTCGACTCAGAAAAATCTCTGCTTTTGAATGGTAAAACAAATTTAAAGCTAAGTCGCTTAGATCCGATGATAATACCAATTAAATTGGCTTACTTTGAAAAAAATACCTATTCTAAAAGTGATTTAATCGAGATAGTACATAAAATTCCATAATCTTCCTGTGATAGACACGAATAAGTCATTTTAAAACGTCTTAGGTCTGATAAATTTGGACGGTATTTCAATGTTCCATTAAATCCGTCTAACTGTTCATAAATGTTTTTTTGTTTCTATATATTTACGTACATTTGTTTAAGATTAAGACAAACAAAACACAACAACCACGGATAGTGTTTTTTAGCATTCAGTTCATAGTTCGATGCGAAATAAATCTCTGTAATAAAACACGATAACCAGAGATAGTTTGTTTAACCATACAAAACTTGAGCGGTAGAACCAACTAACTGAGGTACCTTGCAACAGTTTTAGGTCTTTATCTTTACTGTATAATTTATTTCATATCTATACCAAAAGTGAATATGGTTGTAATCTACTGATTCTAGAGCATAGGAATACGAATAAAAATGAGTATCTACGTCCTTGGAATTATATAAAAAATTTGTACAAACTTTCAAACCGCAATAACTCTAATATATTTTTCCCCTAAAATGGTCGAGTTAGTTGGTTTTAGCTTTAATACGGCGATATATCTATGTTGTGGTAAGTTTTTTATGCCAATCGCCGAGGTCTCCTCGGTATTGTCTATCAAATCTCACGGTAATCATGGTATGGTATGAGGCATCTGATGATATTTTAGTTTACGAAGGCAACGGAATATCCATTTTGTTTTATTTAACCTTAACTGCTCTAAACGCTGTGTTCGAAAAAGTACTAAATTATGATAATGACAAATAACTACGTCATCGTGGCAATAATGTAGTGATACTATTATACTACACAGTATCACCGTGTCATCACGTAGCAATTACTATAGTAGTAGCAATTATATATTTTTTGACGAGTTTTACTTATTGTTTGTAAACAACCTTGCAGGGTAATTTTATCATTTTTGTAATTAAAAAGTAAGGCAGACACAAAATAAAAATAAGAATAAATATTAATTAATGCTAAAATTAATTTCTCTTGTCCTTTTCTTAATATACATAAATTAATATTGCAATAAAAAGTAGTTCTAAGATTGTCTGTCAAATAAGACTCGTCTAAAGAAATAAGCTTGAGGTACCTATTATAAATTTACTAGGTACCTACCACGGACGTAAAAAAAAAAAACGGACGTAACCTTGTCTAATCGAGAGTGAAGCATAGTAATGACAGCTCGCTTACCATGTGAGCGTAATTTTGTAATTTTTTATTCGCGATGGTGTCAATGTAACATAGCAGTATGGTGTCAATGTGTGGGTGTGTGTACTTGTACGAATACAGAGTTGGTATTACTATGGGTGCTTCACTGAATTTGTTCTTGGGATTACGTCCGTCTTTTTTTTACGTCCGTGGTACCTACTTATAGATTTCTTTCAGCAAGATGAGTCTGACGAGATTCATTAATTTTATTGCGATACTTCGAAAGACGTAGACTGTCAGATTGTTAGATATATACTTACATCGTATTGGTGTTTCTTAAATAATGTTTTTTAACCGACTTCAAAAAAAGGAGGAGGAATTCGACTGTATTTTTTTTATGTTTGTTACCTCAGAACTTTCGACTGATTCACACCAACTGATTTCGATGATTCTTTTTTTAATAGAAAGCAGGTGCTTGTCATGTGGTCCCACATAAATTTGAACTAGATCTGAAAAGTAGTTTTTGAGTAATTTTGGAGTCGGTTATTTTTTGTTAGTAAAATTTAGATTAAACAAATAACAATAGTTATATTAATTATTAAATTTTGTATGCGTAGAATTATTAGTACATCGATAAAAAATGTTTCCGTATAGCCGACATTGCCCTAAAATGATAGAACAAAAGTTATTGTTCTTGACCCAAACTACAAGTAGTCTCGTCTTTCACGCTTTCACACTATTATTCTCTAACCTTGCTTGTGTGGCATTTTATATACGTGAAAAGCAATCTATCGTAGATATGTAGTTTTTAGGGTTATGTTATAGCTTATAGATTCGTCATGTCTGTCTGTCTGTCCGTCCGTATGTCACAGCCACTTTTTTTCGAAACTATAAGAACTATACTGTGAAAACCGCATTAAGATTTTCACACAAAAATAGAAAAAAACAATAAATTTTGGGGGTTCCCCCTACTGAGAACTGAAACTCAATTTTTTTTTATCAAACCCATACGTGTCTATCTATGGATAGGTCTTCAATAATTATTTTTTGACAAAAAATAAAACCAACGAAAAAAAAACTGAAAAGCGAAAAATAAAATAAACCATTTAGTATTATAAATTAAGATCCTAAATTAACTGAAAATAAATAATTTCGAGACCGTGCCAAACAAACAAAATTAATTACGTAAAGTTCATTTTATAAGGGCAGTGGCATGCGATGCACACGGCAGCAGCAGCGCGGCGCACATCTTTTCACCGTTTGTTTTTTCATTGGTTTGGCACCGCCTCAAAATTATTTATTTTCAGTTAATTTAGGAACTTAATTTATAATACTAAATGGTTTATTTTATTTTTCGCTTTGCAGTTTTTTTTTCGTTGGTTTTATTTTTTGTCAAAAAATAATTATTTTTTAATTTTTAGTTGCTATGAAAATTATTAAGTTATTGGTGATATATTCAGTTACCAGGTAAAAATAAAAAAAATATGGGACCAACTTCAAAATATACCCTATCCTTAAAAAAAAGAATGATCAAAATCAGATCATCCTGTACCGATTGCTGAGTGATCATACATAAAAAAAATATATATATATATATATACGCGTCGCATTGAGAACCTCCTCCTTTTTTTTCGTCGGTTTAAAATGATATTGAGGTTTTTAATTTAATTTTTTCTAAATTGAATGGTTTGCACAAGAGACACTTCCAAAGTGGTAAAATGTGTGCCCCCACCCCTGTAACTTCCAAAATAAGAGAATGATAAAACTAAAAAAAATATATGATGTACATTACCTACCATGCAAACTTACACCGAAAATTGGTTTGAACGAGATCTAGTAAGTACTTTTTTTTAATAAGTCATAAATCGTAAACCGCAATTTACCTTTCATTCAATCAACTCAAATATAAATTATGTTACTTGCTGCTACGGAACCCTTCAAGGGCGAGTTCGACTCGCACTTGGCCGCTTTTTTGAATATTTATATTAAAATAATAATAATTATTCGTTTTAGGTCATCAAATGGATTTTAATTACTTACCTACCTGTGTAATTCCACGTAAAAATTAAATAAATTGCTTGAGAATTTACGTATTCAAAATTTATTAGTAAAATATACACGAATAAGCTACGATTACAAACTTCTTACGCTTGAAAAAATCTTTCTATCCTAAGTTACACTGTAGGTACATATGTAATTTCATGTAGGTAAGCCAATTTCGTTGAGGGGTGACCGCCTGTGGGAATAACAAATGTACGTATGTAAGGAGTAACGACATGTACCTACTATATGTTTATACATCGCATAGTAACGATATGTAGGTACTATAGGTATATTGCATGTTCGACCAACTCGCGTAGAATATCTTGGCCTACATCATTATGTGATTGTAAGTGTGCCTTCACATTAGGTCGCAAGTAGTGCGGCTGCAGCGCGGCAGCAGCGCGACAGCAGCGGATGCCTTCTCATTACAAATACAGCCGCGCGACTTGCTTAGATTAGGGTGGCCAGTTTATTTCAATAATGGACTCCAACGAGGAAACATCATTGTTGTTCCTGCTTTTGTTGGTTCTCCTTCGGCGCCATCGACGTCGCATTCATAAAAAATCATATATTTTCTTTTAGTTTTATCATTCTCTTATTTTAGAAGTTACGGGGGGGGGGGGGGGGACACATTTTACCACTTTGGAAGTGTCTCTCGAGCAAACTATTCAGTTTAGAAAAAATTATATTATAAACCTCAATATCATATTTGAAGACCTATCCATTGATAGACCTATCCACACGTATGGGTTTGATGACCTTACCAACCGACTTACCAACTTTCAACAGTATAGTTTTTATAGTTTCGGAAAAAAGTGGCTGTGACATACGCGACGGACAGACAGACAGACATGACGAATCCATAAGGGTTCCGTTTTTTGCCATTTGGCTACGGAACCCTAACAAGTATATGCTGGATTGATCCTTTTATTTCGAAATCGGCATGTGAATACTGATTATGTAACAGTATTCAGTGTTGAATTATGGTAGTAATGCGATTGCAACACTGGCTCGAAGCCGACTGACCGCACGCGGCTGCCGCGCTGCCGCCCGCTATGAAAAATCGCGTGTCGCGCGGCTGTCGCGCGGCTGTCGCGCTGCTCTTTTTAGTATAGAAGTAGCAGCGCGTCTGTCGCGCTGCTATTGTCGCGCTGCTGCCGCACTACTGGCGACCTAATGTGAAGGCACACTAAAATTTCATTAACATTCTGGAGGGATACCGAGTACGAAGTTTGAAGTTTGACCTTTGTATAATGATGGGTTTGCGTAGGAATGTATTAATATAAAATCACAAACTTTATTTGTTGGATATTTTATCTTACGTACCTATTTTTAACGAATATTTAATTAAAAGAAAAAAAATCAATTAAACTACAGAAAAAATTTTTGTTATACAATGTGGCTACAGTATAACTATGATTTGTTATGAAATGAAACATGGAAATAGAACATGGAAACATGGCTGGAGAAAAAAATACTGTTTAATTCGGCTCTTCGCCTCCTTGTGGACGTTATTGGCCCCGTAAAATTAGTAACGTGCGCAAATAAGCACCAATTAGCAGACTTGAGTTTCACTTGACATACATTAATCGAAACAAAAGTTATTTCTGATGTTAATATTAATAAAGTTATAACCCAAATATACAATTTGTACTGGACTTAATTAAGTTACTAGTTAAGTAGGAACGCTAAGCAATAATGCTTATGTTAATCTTTTAATGAAGTAGTAATCTGTCGGGAGAAATTCATTACAAAGTTGTTAGTACTTATTAAGTCATGCGCTTCGACTAACAAGGGTCCGTGCGCCACCTGTAAGGGTGATCTTTAATTCGGCTGGGTTATACGCGTGGAATTACGCATAGTCCCGCAATGGCGCCTGAAAGTGGAACCTTGAGCGTCTCGCCCCTCGCCCCGCGCCCCGCGCCGCCCGCTCCCCTCGCTAAATACCTTCCTTGTATTCTCCCAGCGGCTAATCGACAAGTTAATTGTGTTATCTTTGAGACTTTATCACTAACCGTTTCTATATAAAAGTAGGTTTGTTCTATAAAAGTATTAATTTGATCTATAAAAATATTAATTTTTTTAGCGTGGCGCTGAAAATATCTGTCATAAAAATATGTATGGAAGTAAATAGGTGTAATTTAGGTAAATCTGTTTCTTATGTACGCACACAAAAATGCATTTTGTAGAGCTAAGATATTGCCTAAGCGCCGAATGCACTATAATTATAATTAATTATAATTAAATATTTAAATAATATCAATGTCACACACAAGTTAAAAGGGAACCGAATGTCGTGATGAGGCGAGAGGAAACGCATGTGACGAGAAGAGTGATGGATATGAATGTGATGGATAGACGAAGGGGACGAGGACGACCAAAGAAGAGATGGATGGATTGTGTTACAGATGATATGAAAGATAAGAGAGTTAGTGTAAAGATGACCGCTGATAGGAAAGTGTGGAAGGTGGGCAGGATGATGATGAATGTCACACAGAGGTTTTTGTACACCTATAAATAAGAAATATTATAATTATTATGGTAAACTTCGTTTTTACACTTTTATTTAAGTTTCTCATCAAAATTTTTACGCTTCTTTGATGGGTCAAGAACGCTGTACTCGAATAGCGGTAATTACGGTACACTTTAGTTTTTAATATTAATGCTATTAAATAAAAATTTGTGTGAGAATAGCCCAAATCGGATTTGTCTGAGATTGAGTTATGTATGAAAATTAATATGAATGTGACTTTAGGTAAGTATTTCCTTTGTTTTTATGTTTGTATTTATTTGTTTTAGAGACAAGGGAGAGAATAATAATATTTAATGCAATTCTGTTTATTTCTTAATAATGCATTTTGAAAATCTCAAAAAGTATTAATGTCCTTCAACCATAATGTTATTTATTTTATCGTGTCTAAATACGGACGCGGAAGTGGTAGAAGCAATAGAGAA
Source organism: Thymelicus acteon (assembly GCA_951805285.1). NCBI lineage: Eukaryota > Metazoa > Arthropoda > Insecta > Lepidoptera > Hesperiidae > Thymelicus > Thymelicus acteon. The sequence continues at coordinate 6,753,615 of OX638229.1, read as the reverse complement.
CTTTTATTTAAGTCATTCTATTAGAGAACTCAACAAAATTCGTAAACGATTCAATTTACGCGTTTTTCATGTACGATGTTGTCATATATCACGGAACCTCACGTTAGTATGAGTCATATATTACAGAAGTAATCGACAAGGACGATTACAAAACGCCAGGCACGGTTGGCCCTTGGCATTTTAACATGAATACTCCCAAGTCTCAAAGGGCATTTTGAATCATGAAAGAGTTATCTTTATACGTCTCTTGGGACGTCGCTAAGCTTTTGTGTCACTTAAATGTAGCTTAAACTGTAGAGGACAGCGAGTGAGTACACATTTGGAGATGGAAAAGTATAGAAAAATACCAAGCACACATTAATACCTAAAATAATACTATCTATGTAATTATACCCTCGATAAATCATTGTAAGCCGTCGACATATTATTATTCTATAACGTACGCCAATGCCTTGATACATTTCATTTCAACTTTAAATTTTTTATGTAATATTTATTTTACCTGAATAAGCTCAAACTCAAATAATTTATTTCATAAAGGTAAATCAATGAACGTCTAATTTTTCAAAATAAACACATTTTTTTAGACTGAAAAAGGACGTTTGTTTTGTATTTTCGAGGACCGTATAGTAGTCTTTCTTTCTTTTTCTTTTCTCTTTCTTGGCCAGCAAAGCATTAATGATCAACACTTTTGGTGTTGCTGATGTCCATGGGCGACGATAGCCACTTACCATCAGGTGGATAGTCAGCTCGTTTGCCAGCTATTTCCATAAAAAGTTCTTTTCAAAACTAGATTTAATAACGATTTAAATTTTATTATTGTAGATATTTTTTCGTAGGTATGTAAATATTTTTTCCCGCCCATTTTGCTTTGTCATTCTAATTTATTAGCGGCCTTAACTAAAATGTACAGCTAAGTAATAAAATTAACAAGTAAGTAAGGTATAGTACTTAGTTATGGCTTTCTACGAAATTACTTAGTGTTATAATAACTTACACTGGTTTACATCATACAATTGTAACACAATGTTTATGTAATTGTGATTTTTAATTATTTATTAGTTTTTTATAGGACACTATTTGGCTACTTTCACCACATTCCCAATGACATCCAATGGTTTTTAAGTGTTGACCATTAACAATATTACCAAACAAATTAATAAAATATTTTTTTCTGATATTCAATAAGATATACTTTCCAGAATTTGATCCTTATTAGCAACACTATCGAATGTTGTAATAAATACTTTTCAACATCAACGCGTTCAATTCCTGGATAGGAATATTCATTATTTTATTATATCCATAGTTTCAAAGTTGACTATCCACGCCCACTTGAAAAATTCACACTGTATAGTTAGGTCTTTGTAGTGCAGTATCCAATATACTGATAGCGTTTCAATATACTGAAAAACTATGCTGAACGAGAAAGCTGTTTGCTCTCAGATCGGACTTTTTATATCTTTTTACTAATCTGCCTAAAATAATAAAGAGTATCGGGATCCCATAGGCTTCGAGCTTTGAGACAAAAAGTTTTAAAATATTATCCTGATTCAAAGTTCATGTAAAAATATAATTTATTTTTTATGCTACGCCGTAGCACCGGTTTTCATTCTACACACGGCAGAAAAATTGGGTTGTCAGGGACGATGCTACCGACGATGTACCATGGATATCTCACCAGCTCCCAGGGTTGACTGGCAGAGAATGCCATCAGGGATTAGATTTGGCTATTGTACTTCTTAGTGTTTTTAGTAGTTAGTAAGGTTGCAATTAAGAAGTAATATACCGTCAGTCATCTTTTGCCATCACTTCGAAATATAAACGAATAGTTACAATATAACGAATCAAATACAATTAAATAATCAATGTTTAAAGCAATAAAGAGTTATTATTATTATTATTTTTATATGTACATATTTCTCAGCTCTTGGGCTGGTTTTTATCCACATTTACGGGCCAGGGCCAAGTAAATGCAGAAATGTAAATGTACCTATAATGTGTGCGTATGAGTTTCGTTAATGTCTATTTGTAAGAACTTTCTCACAATTCTGCAAGTATTTAAAATGATGGCTTTTTGAAGAGAGATGTAGATCGTTTCTTTTAGGTCTAAAAGTTGTAAGCTATGGCGAAGATGTTTAGGTATCACACCCGTAGTAGAAAGGACTATTGGAACTACATACACTTTATTCTGTTTCCAGATTCTAACTACTTCTTCCTTGAGTTCTAAATATTTATTTATTATTATTATTATTATTATTATTATTATTATTATTATTATTATAATACACACTATCCAGTGGACACTGTAAAAATTACTGTTTCCGATGAGCAGTCAATGAATAATCTAGTCGTCCAAAAACACACACAAAGACGACGTTTAGGTTCCTAAAATATTCCCAAACATTACGATATTTACGGTACGATAGACGCAAACTAGGTAGTGAGTGTAATGTCGCGTAAAGCGTAGTCGGTATTGCGCAAAGCATTTATGTCGCCCACTCTCTTTTCGTGGGCGTCATAAAGTGCGACGCCTGCGAGATCTCAGGGGCTTTGAGGATAATTAGTTGAATAGCTAGCACGTCCAATCAAACGCTTTATTGACCGGGCGATCTGATAGCGGTTTACGCGATGTCTATAATATTTCCGTTTTAGCTCACCAATTTTATTATACATTTTTATTGCTTAGGGTCGGTGAGCAAAACCTAATATTGTGCTAAATAGTTTTTTTACAATTTTTGCTAGAAAAATTACATTTAAAGCGTGAAGAAATTTGCAACAAGAAACAACTTCTTCCAGAACAGCTTTTTATGCTATGTATGCTTGTTTTTCAATAAATAAAATACCTTAAAATATAGACTTAGAATTTTAAGAACGTAGGTACTGCATCATATTTTTTTATATCATTAATATTACAAATGATAGAAATATCGATCAGCTGGTGTGTACGGATGGTCGTTCGCATTACCAGTGAAACAAACGGTTACTTACAATAGACTGTCTTTATTAAGGTTAACCCTTCGTTTCGGTCAGGATTCTAGTAAAACGATTTTCTTATATTTTTCTAAATTTTTTGCTAAAGAAAGAAATAAAACATTTTTATTCGGATTAAATACACAATTAAGGACTTACATCTAATTTAGTTTAGCTAACAAGCTAATGGTCTAAGCTAGTGGTATAAAACATCATCCATGAAACTTTAAAAGCTCTTAAAAGGTCCGAATGGCGATGGTAAAAGTTTAAACAATATAAATTAAATTGAACACACCAAATTACCTTATGTTGGCAAACACACTCCTTTGTACGAAACGTAAAGTTGCTTCAGGATCTATCCTTATTCTCTCTGATGAAATGTTAAATAAAGCTTAAAAATAGCTAGACCGAGTTTCAATGCCATTTTATTATTCTTACGTACAGATATGTAAGTACCAAACTAACAAAGCCAAGCACCGCACACAAAGTACAATGGGAACAAAAGATAATTACTACACCAGAGACCAGAACAGCACAAAAGATGACCCTTGATACAGTAAATCTGTTTCGCTCAAACGAGCGTTGGATTAACTCCGTTGTAATGTATTTGTTTCTTCGACGAGTCCTTTCAAGTGAAAAGTCATACACATTTACAACCGTAGGTTGCTAAGAAAAAATATTTTCACCGCATAAGATGTTTATTGTTTCTCGTCCCGTTTTATTGATCCCGTGTTTTTCGGCTGAGTCGGAGTATATTTTGTGTGAGACATAAAAATGTTTCTTTTTCATTTTCATAGTTTTGTTAGCTCATTTATGTGTGTCCATCGAACTCACAATTCAAGGAGTCCTATTGCGGGAGGGTGTGTATGTGTATGTTATCGATAAAAATCACTGAGGACTTCGTCGTAACAAAGTCGACTTCGCCGTAACACTAATGGACTTACCATTGATTATAATTAAATATAATTAATTTAACCAATATTAAAGGACAAGTGATCAGACCCGAGCATGTTAAGTACCACCGTCCAATGAGGAAGGTAAAACCAAAAGCACTATGGACTCTTCAGGTTAAAAAGTAAGCAGGAGACACCATAACAAAAGGTTAAATTAACCATTTAATAAAGTGTAGTTTTGTACAGAAATATAATCATCTATGATTTTGATATGGAAGATTTGAAAATGGTTGAGAATTTCCGCTGCAGTCAGCAGTGCTTTATTTATACATACAGTGCGCCCAACTTATCTGTGAAATGGCGAAAATTGGAACTAATGCTGCCCCATTCTTATGTTCTTTGTGTTAATGTCAATGAATGACATTGACATTTACTACGTCTCGAATTGCGTCCCAGTGATTGGTCCAATGCGTTCGACAGCGCCCTCTCTCAGTTCACAGATAAGTTGGTCGCACTGTACTGTCAATACTGTCAAAATGATCGTTATCAAACTGGGCCCTAATTCACGTAACTTTAAGACGCATCGATTGAGTTGCAGTGACGCTGCAATCAAGTTGCAGTGACGCGGCAATCAAGTTGACGTTGGTTGACGTTTAGTGTCTAAACCGTATTCTCGTAATTTTTGAACTGCGCGTCGACTGCACGCAAACTGCGCGTGAACTTCACTTCTCCTGCACGCATCCTGCGCGCCTGCCAAACTTTTCTTCGGCTATTTAGTACTCTGTGTTAGTGTTGTCATATGAGAAAACAAATAAACTTATTAATTAATCAAATACAATTTATTATGTTTCCATTTAAAAACAAAAGCGTCAACAAAACTGCATAAAAACTCGCACCGAGAAGTTTATGAGAATACCCTCAAACTGCGATCGGAAACACGCTATCTAGACGCGCATCAACAGAATACCTTTTTGTGACGTGAGCGTGTTTGACAAGCGCTCGCGTGACGTGAGCGTGTTTGACAGCGCTCGCGAAAGCTAAGAGAATTCGGAAAGTGTTATTTTGATAGGAACGTCACTGCAACTGCACTGCAATCGAACTTGTTAACTTACGTGAATTAGGCTGCAGGACGGAAGCTAGCGATTTATACAAATAGAATTGCTTTCCAGTTCGCTAGAGACGCTTATGCGCTTTAAAGCGTAATAAACAATATTTTGTTTGTAACTTTGTTTTACTTTTATCAAAAATAATATTATTATTTATACAAAATACAGTACATACAGTACAGTATATACACAAACTTACATTGTCTTTTTATCGTTATTTGTAATTTAAGAATAGGGCAAACACAAAATTATAAATAATATTTTAAAGATGAATAAACATTTGATGCCAAAACTAATTTCTGTTTACCATTAATATTTTTTTAATTAAATAAAATTTATATTTCCATACAAAGCAATGCTAAGCTAAAAAAATGGAGTATACGAATATTGCTTGTTGTTGTCATTTTATTTCAGATATTATTATTATATTGGTAAGAATGTACGTACATATATTCAAGGCATATTATATTAGTTCAAGGATTTGTACTTTCGTATGTTCGTTCGTTGTATCGTATTAGGAAATTCATTAAAGTAACATATTATGCTCAAACCAGATCACCTTGCAGTGAAAATAATATTTTTTACTGCACTTTTGTAGAACCTGACGGGTGACGGGTGACCTTGCCTTGTGGTTACAGCTAGCTACTAGACTTGGCAATACATAGTGATCGTTTGTTTGCTAAGACGGATAGGCCGTTCGAGTATTGTAAAAATATACCTATGCCTGTTTTAATTTAGTAAATAAATAAATAAACGCTTATACACTCATACTCTCGCAGTAGGTTTTTACCTGTGTCGCGGGTGGCATGCACGACACATATAACACATCACAATAACACCCGTGACCTGAGTACAAATATTTATCTGTCACATAAATATCTGCGCCAGCCGGGAATCGAACCCGGGATCCCTCGCTTCGCAGGCAGGGTCGATACCAACTAGACTACAGGGTCGTCGTCAGTTAGTATTTGTGAGGTATACTTTTTACTTCTTTTACTTAGGATACCCATCCCGCGCGGGTTTAGGGTTGGTCTTCTCAGCCGCCCCAATACGACTAATACAGCTACTTTTTCATATTAGATATTTTTCTAATATATCATGCAATATTCAGATCATACTTATGGCAATATTTATTATTTGGGATGTCGGGCTCGGGACAGCTATCCCAAGGGTCATTGCGACCAGGTTTGATCTATTGTAGCAATGATATAATAATATATGATATAATAATAATAGGATTATGGCAATATTTAGATAGTTTTTACACTTCACACATTAAAATACAAAGACAAGTAAGTTATGTTGTAGTCTAACATACAATGTCGCCAATATACACTTATATCAACTGACAATACGGACTTATTTGCCAAGTGTGCCTATTTTTATTGATGGTAATTGATAAATCACTAATATTATTTTTTGAAATTATCTATCCTAGATAAAATTATGTCTAAAATTTCATTTGTTTTATATAACAATTGAACAGAATAATTAAAAGTCATTCGTCAAGAAATCCCCCTGTTTGTTGTCTTTGAAAATCATTAGTGTATCATACATACCCTAATTGTTTCATTTCAAAAATATCTCTCAATATCTACGAGTATTTTATCTAATCTCGAGAACGAAACACTGAAGTATTAATCATTAAACGAACTTACATGTAAGTGAAGTTCTATCATAATTATGTTAGATTAAATACATTAAACGTACAATTACTTTCTATGCATACTTCTACGTCGAGGAATTCTATCCTCTATGGATAGAGGTTCACTCATTATTTTAACATTCATGCCTAGGTTGGCTTTAAAGAAATCCAAGTTCCGTGAATTCTCTTCTTTTTACGGAGACTTAGATTGTAGCGCTGCGGTTGGCACGGTTAAATCTAGGTCAGTGTAGGCAGGTGAGCTGGCTAGGCTAGGCTAGGGAAACTTGTGTGCACGGTGTAGTGTACTGTACAGCCTAGAGGACTTCAATGTGTGTGTACCTGATTATTACATGAGTATACCATAATTGGAAAATTATACTGGTCGTGCTATTTAATTGTACTGGGCATAATACTACAATAACAGTAAAAAATTAGGCTCAAAAAGTTATTTATATTTTAGTATTTAATGTTAATTACGAATGTGAATGAAAAATGAAAGTTAACATGTTCCCACGCTTACCTATATTAGCACGAGGATATAAGTTACGACGATACCTGTGCAAGTAGACTGCAATCACTGCAATAGTCTTCAAAGAATTTAAAAATGTCTGTCAAAATTATATTTTTCTAACCTTTATTATCATTCATCAGTCATTATCTTTTGTATAGGAACAATATTGTATGTCATGTTGCCTTTCCTTGTTTCCATTTTCTTTACATTTATTTGTCACATAAATGTCTCCCTCGACCGGGAATCGAACCCGGGACCCTGGCCACGTCTCAGCCAAACTTGGCTCAAATGTAATAAAAATATAATACGTTCATGGGTTATATGGCAGAAAATATACTGTATTATTTACATCGCCGTTGGAACATTACCACATAAGTACTCGGTATGCTAGAGGTAAATGTCAGTGGCTTTGTAATATGGCCTTTTAAGTGCGTCTTATACTCAAACGACCACTCGATATTCAGTGAAAGCGGTCTTCAGAAATGTAAATATAATAAGCTGTTTGTAATGCTGTCTGCCACACGTACTCGAGTACAAATGAATTTAGTATTACCACAAGAAATAATAGTACTTATAATAAGTAGTATTACATTATGAAATGACACTGGAAAAATTGAGACAAGGCTATAGAGCCAATATTAATTCTTATTTTTAGAATTGAAGTTATAGCACAGAAGAAATAACAGTACTTATAATGTTATAGTAATATACAATATTTGTTATTAAAACAAATTTTTCACTACCTAAGTACTTAATATTATTTAGAATTTTGAATTCACTCGCTTCCCTTAATTTATCCAAATATCTGGTGGTGTGGATTACTTTCAATTGGAGATATTTTGTGGAACATTATTGGGTTTCATTTCGAATTTATCATGCATGCGAAGGTAATTAATATGAACGTTGTAAGCACGGATATTTAAAAGTTTAGAAGTTTTTTTTATTAAAAACTATAATTATTTTCTAGTCAAGGTTCTTTCTGGCGATAAACTCCGTTTTCTCATTGTATTTTGTTTGAATGAATAATAGTTTAAGCCGATATTTTTCATGTTTAATTATATCGTCTTAAAATCACTGAATTCATGAAGTAAAATGCCAGTGTTAATATATGCAAATTGCACGGATAAAAAAGACAGATGTCAAAGTATGTCTTATAATTTTACACGAGTAACCACCCTCGCTTTGCTTCGGTTTTCTTATTTTTTTACATCTTGGGTTACATTATTGGAGTTTTATTAAGGATCCCTAATTTTTTTTTAAATATAATATAGCTTATGTTACTCGGGGATAGTGTAGCTTCCCAACAGTGAAAGAATTTTTCAAATCGGTTCAGTAGTTTCGGAGCCTATTCAATGCAAACAAAAAATCAAATCTTTCCTCTTTATATATTAGTATAGATAACACATTTTAGTAAAATAATATTCCAGTTACGTAGTTCATATTATATCCACCTCTTCCAAGCTTCCCGTCCAGATGTATACAGGGTGAATTTTCCAAGTGTGTGTGGATTGCCAAATCCGAAACTATGAGGAATAGAGAAAAATTCTGAAAGGAGTTTTGTGGCCGATTTTGATGAAAACTAAAACTGCATCATTACTTCCCAGAATTCGATCCTTGTTAGCGACACTATTTTCTAAGAGACTGTATATAAAGTTTTTACTGATAATAAACCTATATAGTATAATATCAATTCGAACAAAATATGGATGTGTCATTAGAGCATAAGTATGAACAAAACTTCTAAAGATAAATCAGGCGAGAGCGATGCTACCAATTATATAAATTAACCTTATAATGTATTTTATTAGTACCTGTTTTCCAGAAAAGATGGATAATATGTTGGAAAAAATTAAATCAAAGTGACATTGACATTCAATTCAGTTCAATATTTTGATTTTGAACCACATTTTATAATTTATGCGGAGAAAAAGAAAATACTGTTACGTGTTAAGTTTAGAGTAAAAAAATGCCTCTGGAGTAAGACGCCATTCTCCACGCTTCTGTTCTCATTCGCAGGAGAATTGTGTTTTTTTAACGATTATACATATAAAAATCTTAATCTCATACTTTCCTAAATTGTTATTTTACTATTTTATGTTTTACCACAGAATATATAACAGTACTTATAATAAGTTGTTTTACTTAAAAAAACCTTTTGTTCTTGTCAAAATAATTTATTTTAGGACTTTCGACTGCATATTGAAGCTCTGTTTTCATAACATGGATATTAAAGGTATATAAATTATTTGCAAATAACTTTGTAGCGTTATAGAGATTGAAATATTTCTCATAGCTCCGGCATGACAAAGCACTTTCACAGTGTTACGTCAAGGTATTTGAAAAGAGGAGATATACCTCAGAGTATATGCATTCGTTGAACTAATAAATATAGGGACTGAATTACATTCATATCTAGATTCTAGATAGATACAAGAAACCGCATAAAAGTATTGAACGCAAAGGGATAATAAAATTGAGAATTGAAAGTGAGCTTGTGAGATCGATCGTTCGTAGCGGAGATCGAGACGGTCTACGGCTCGTGGCTCGTAGCACCGTAGCACCGTAGCACCGTAGCATCGTAGCGGCTGCAACAAAGTTTCGCTTTGTGACGCACAAGCTTTTGTCGTCATTTGTAAGATTGTTGTAGTTACAGTGCATTTTACTTACCGTTTTCTAAACAAGCAACTTAATTTTGACTACCTTCTGTATCAATATTATTATTATTCATTTATGCATTATGACATGAATAAATGAATCTGAATTAGAGGTTTATGTTAAAATATGAATCGAATTTTGTGTCATTATTTAGTGTGTCTATTGTATGTTCATATATACCTTCTACGTATTTTAGTTTTCTTTCAAATGGGGTTTTAAAACCAGGGGTAATGCGTAGTCTGTAGTTCAGTAAAAAAATGTTTTTTATTAAGTCATATATGTAGATAAATTATAGTGGAAGATGCCTTTTTAGATATATGCTCTTTGAATTAATAATTCCTTGATCTTTTTTTATAAATTAGGTTATGTTACGTATTGTACCTTCATGTTTAATCGAGTGCTTGTAGCATGGGATAGGTTTTGAGACGATTCAAAGGATTTCAAATCGTAAAAACCACCAGTTAACATTTTCTATAAGCTCGTTAAAAATTTAACACTGACATACGTACGTATATAAAAATATAATTAACATATAAATTAAAACAATTGCCATGTTAAAGTTTTGAAAAAAAGTCAAACATTCAATATTATTGCATCCAGAACTTTATTGTAGTCTCATCAAATAACGTTGACGTCAATAGAGTCTGTATCATGAAATCCCATTGTATATTGACTGGCTCGCTCGGTCATACTGGAGCAATTGTTTCGGTATAACGTATTGTTGGAAATGTTGTAATCAATAATCGATTGATTAATTATTCTAGGTATAGGCCCTGATGGTTGTAAGAATAGTCTCCGCGGACGTCACATTCCTATCATTAGCGTTGATGTACTTGTTTGATGAAACTTCCATAAAAACTTTTCTACCTGTATCACGCCAAATTTTTAATTTTCCGGGGTAGACAATGTCGTGTTATGAAGTACGTTATTGTAGGCCACTTTTCATAAATCTGAATGTATTTTTACCTGGAGTTAAATAGTAACCTGTATGAGATATCGCACCTAAAGAAAAACTTTACTGCATGTCATCAATTCCAGAAAAAAACTAGTTTAAATAAAATGTATTTTTCACAACATTCTGAAAAGACGCAAGCAGTTTTGAAAGTATTTTAATGAAAGGCCAATCTGATTGTACAATTTTAACGTTTATTAAGAAACCTCTCTAAAAATACGTCGGTGCCAAAGCTAGAGCACTTAGTACTTGAAAATAAAAATCAACGCTAACTGAAATGAAGCATCTTCTTTACATTAATAAATGGTAGCTGACATTATAACTAACAATAATTTTAAATCAGGAATGCTAAAAAGAGTATTTTGTAAAAAAATGTCTAATTATACTAAAAACAAAGAATAACAAAAGTTTTTTTTTTTATTTGAACAGGAAAATATCAAAGATATTGAATATTTTTTTTTTGGTATTTTATTTGAACAGGTATGCATCTTTTTATGAATTACTAATTAATTTATAATTTTATGCTGTAATGTCCTTGAATAAATTTGTAGGTATATGAAGTATTTTATCCCATTCAACCTTCGTTAAATTTAAAATGAAAAATTACAACATTACAATGATATCAGTGAAAGTTTTGGTAAAAAAAAAGACAACAATCTTATTACGTTTTAATATTACGATCACGTAAATTGTATCCAGTCTGGCGAAGTGTGACGCCTCACTGTCTGCGGCTGTATCCGTGGGAACGTTTTGTCTACGCGTCTGGAAATAACTTTGTTGACTCATTCAAATATATTCTTGAATAGGTTGCTTTTATCAACATACTTTTGAAAGTAATGGTAGTTTTTACCTGGTACGATTTATAATAAATAAACCTAAGTATAGCTATTTATCAAGTGACATCTACAACATTTATTAAATCCATTTCTTCGCGTAGGTAACTATTTTCGTGATATTAGCACAGAAGACATAGTAGTACTTGATATTAGTACAAATTTTATTGATGACATTATATAATATCATATGATACTTAAAAATATACTTGAATAATATTAGCTTAAAAAATAGGTATATATCCATAGCCTCATTACTTATTCTATAGAGTATTGTTTTATCAGTAAAAATACATTTATATAGGGGTAAAACAAACGACCTGTGCTATCTTTCAGGGCGGTTTGGATGAGCTTATGTCAACTCGACCTTTTTACGCGTACTTAAGTACTATTATTTCTTCAGTGCGTGTACTAGTAATTTAAAGACTTCTAGGTACTTGACGTAATTACGCCGATGTAGGGCTATTCTCTAAAATGCAAACTCGAAATCGAAGCTCACTCAAGTGAGACTCGAAAGCGACTCTAATCATCTAGTACCGTACACACTTGCGAAGTGAAGTGAGTCTCGAACTCGAACTTCAAACGACTAAAGATGGCCTCGGTATGGTATTCTTACCGAATACATATATGTCATTCTCTAATCATCTAGTACGCACTTGCGAAGTGAAGTGAGTCTCGAACTCGAACTTCAATTTTGCCTTGCTGCTTCGGGGCCATCCATAAATTACGTCACACTAATTTCATGACTTTTTGACTCCTACCCTCTTCTTGTCACAGCTGGTCACATTTGTGAGACCTCCTCCCCCCAAGTGTGACGTCACGAAATTTAGGAGCCCCTCCCGCCCCTTGTCACACAATGTCACACTACATCGACGTGTGACGTAGTTTATGGGTGGCCCCTTCGCTGCGTCTTCCCGATATGTAGTGCGGACTAAGGATAAGTATACAGCGTAAAGGTGATAGGTTCATAGACCTACATACAACGTGGAGCTGATTTGGGAACGGTATTTGTGTACTTTGTACACGGCTTTGGATTATATTATTAGACGAGCATTTTGAGAGTTAAATATTTAATTCGTATTCTGTACCGTATTAATTAGTATTGTAAGCGTGAAAGATCATTGTGCGAAATACACTTGGATGAATAACGTTACATCGAAATATGTTCCGTGAGTTATATTCATGCGAAAGGTCATAATTTCGTAATATTTCGACGAGACAAATTGTCAAATAATTAATCAAACAGTAGTTCGAAAATAAAACCCAAATATTACATTTGTTTCAATTGGTCACAATGCATGCAACCGTCTAACTTTGCGAAAAAATATTTCATTCATTTTTATCGTTCAAAGAAATCCATATCCGCTACATGGTGAGTAATTGAGTATAAACATAATTTTAATACTGTTTTACCTTTAAAGTGTATCTTATTAATCAGGAATATTCCATTAGCTTTGTTTATTGTACCTACATACAATGAACTGCTGTGCAAAATTTGGTGCTAATTGATTTAAGATGTGTTAACTGTAGTCACTCATTGATAATTAAGTAAATAACTTAATATGGTATAATAATAAACAGATAGTAAAAATACTTTAGTAAAACATAAAACTGTAATTAACTTCATAATATATTTTTGATTCCTCGACAAGCCACATAAATATCTACATACATTATGACCTGGCTTTACGGCTCATTTGTTCCGTAATCTCAGAGCTTCACGAAATGTGACTCTTAATTTATGGTGTGCTGACTTCATTAAGCGCCTACCTCACGTTCATCCGGCGTGATGTAAAATAAACGTTATCGATCGTTAAGTAGAGGCCGCAAATGGTACAAGGGTCGTAATATATGCCAGGTTATCTACCGAAGCATTGACCGGGTCGGCGTCTGAGAATCGATCGGTCGACCGCGGCTGCGGACGGAGCGAGGCCTGCAGGACGCCTCGCCTGTTGTGGCGTCGACTGTTGTTCCAGTTGCGCGATCGTCAAATGTCATATGCTTTGTACACGTGTTCAGTGACTCGAGGCGCGTCTCGCGTCTCGCTTCCTGTGCGTTGCGCTGGTCAGAATACAATCGGTTCCTTTGTACAGTTCTTTGAAATGTTTTACAGTTGTGTCTTACAATGTGCATATTGTGGCACAATATAATTATGGCCAATGAGCGGTAATATTTATAGATGTACATCATTGTATGTAGTACGTGTGTTAATATCTGTGTGTCCTATAATAAATAAATAAAATATTTTACAGGTAAATTTTAATACTTTCTTATTTAAAAATAAATTCACCTACTGCAATCGATAGCTATTTTTAAGCATGTTCTTACATCATCCTCATTTTAGTGAAGGGAATCTAAACCCGGGTGATATGAGAATTTTCCACCATATTCAATGAAATTTACATTAAATCTCCATTAGCAATTTACTGGCGTATATGGCAGGGCTTCGGGAATTAGCATAGACACCCAGCATTGTCCCTCGGGCGTGACGCATGGCGCTGTCAAATGACAACAACCGGAATTAATTGAGTACCGTATAACTTAGCTAATAGCTCAATACCGGTGGTAGTTGAGTCTGGTATCTTCATTTTAGCATCAACCGTGTAATGTTGCAACACCTACAGTAGGTACTGCATTTAGCTGTGCTTGTTAGTCGCTTTGACACAAAAAAAAGATGAAAGGAATAACTTATAAATAATTGATAGCAATAATTAACTATATTAAGTATTATGAAATAAATTGCTTTTTGTTACTTACATTGACTCTCCGATACATGCATCAGTAATTTGAATAATATGTATTACGTAAATGTAAATTAACTAATATGACAACGAAAGTTCCTAGACTATGACAAAAATAAAAAAGAGTAAAGAAGCCATTAAAATATTATTTAAATGTAATAATTGCGTGTGATAATGGGACGATGCCAATTTCAAAAGCAATATAAAAACGTGTAATGAAGTAGTTGAGCTGTGTTTATATACCTACGTATAGTGATGGGGCAAAAGGGTAAATCTTGTAAGCCAATTAGACTTAGAAGTCCCTGAAGAGCGAATATCTCTAGATGTCGGTCAGTAAAATCATTATTTTACACTTGTTATGAAGCACTTTAAGACTTATGTATTTTGATATATATATATATATATATTTGAATAATCCTCTTGCATGTTTAATTTGTTATTACCACAACTTACAACTTACTTAGATGTTGCCTTAAATGGCATATCTTTATATTTATGTGGTGGATAACTATGTATTCTTTGTTCTTGGCTATTTTTTATGTATTAATTGTGTGTTTCATCCACACTATCCGCATGATAAGATTGTCGAGTCAATTGTCGCGAGCCTATTCAATATAATTTAGTGATTTTATTGACAAAGGGCTTCCAACATTTTTGTATGGAGCCTGGCATACCTACAAGTCCGCCATTTTGAAAAAACCTCGATTCGGCGGCCAGTGATGAAACATGTGTCAATCGATAGACTAAATGATTGTGATCAAAAAGTATTCAGTGATGAAATGTCGTAAGTGGTATACTTTCTGAGATATTTGAGTTCAAAACCGTAGGAAAATAAAGCAAAAAACATCGTTTCGGCCGATATTGATAAAACATGTGTCAGTCGATAGTCTAAGTGATTACGATCAAAAAGTATTCAGTGATAAAATGTCGTAAGTGATATGGTATCTGGGATATTTGAGTTCAAAACCGTACAAAAATAAAATATTTGTAATTAATTATCTTTTTATTTCTAGTGTATCTGTAACTGTATCAGTGTTATGCCAGATAAGAAATATTATGAATATTTAGAATAATTACTATATACATATAAAATCACAATATACATAAACAAAATTAAATAAATACAGGTTTATTCAGATTTACATATAAACATCTTATATATTAAGTAAATAAATATTTATAAATACATATATAACATCTGGTTGAAGACCACGGGCGACAACATTCTAATTGCTTCAGGTAGTGCTGCCGGACTTCGTGAAGGAGCTTTTGGTAGTCTATGATTTTTTGATATCTACAAGCAAGGAGTTCCAGAACAGTATGAACTGTATTGTGAAGGAATTCCCGAAATAAGCAGTGCTATAGGTTTCCTTTAAATAAACAGGAGAAGACACATTATTCAAAATGGCATAAAATGTTGAGAGAATTCTGAAGTTTCGCCTGTATCGAATGGATAGCCATTTAAGTTAGGAATAGAACTGGGAAATGTGGTCATACTTACGTAAGCCGAAAATATATCTAATACAGTTATTAATAAGGCGCTCCAATTTATTCAAAAGTTCCTCTGACAAATCTGTGCAACACACATCAGCATAATCAAGGTGAGAGATGACCAGAGTGTTTATGGCGTACTTATGGTTAAGTTTTTATGGCGATACAGCAATTGAAGTGTACCGGTCACTTTTTTCCTTACCTCAGTTACGTTATGTATTATAAAAATTAAACAAATTCGTCAAACAAACAACTTAAGGGTAGAGATAAAATCGCGGGATGGTACTGCTCATGCATAATGGGAAAAAGAACCTTGTCATGTTGTTCCCATATAATGTGTGTTATATGGTTCTTGGCATGGGCTTGACATCAGGAAACATTGCCTTTACCACCAGCGGAATTTTTAGATTCAGTGATTGTCAGACATGATATAGCTAAGCCAATAGTGGATTTTAACTTTTGGTTTAAAAGTAATTGACAAAGCTGTAGCCGCTGGTGGCAAATAAATTATTTATAAAACAACCTAGTAGTTTGCTTTTGCTTTGCTTTTTTTAATTCAAACCTACCCGTTATTAATAAATCAAGAACCTATGCAGCACATACACATATGACATAATAAACTTATTTTTCATTATTGACCCAATAAATTCAAAATAAGTAAATGATAATTTTTAATAGGTACATTATTTTTGTACGGTTTTGAACTCAAATATCTCAGGAAGTATATCACTTACAACATTTCATCACTGAATACTTTTTAATCGTAATCATTCAGCCTATCGATTGACATATGTTTCATCAATGTCCGCCGTAACGAAGTTTTTTTGCTTTATATTTCTACAGTTTTGAACTCACTTATCTCAGAAAGTATATCACTTACGACATTTCATCACTGAATACTTTTTGATCATAATCATTTAGTCTATCGATTGACACATGTTTCATCACTGGCCGCTGAATCGAGGTTTTTTCAAAATGGCGGACTTGTAGGTGTGCCAATTAGGTTCGATGCCCTTTATTATTTCTGTTGTTTATTTTGCTTTATATGTACATAATGTGTATATAATGTATGTATATTTTTTATTAAATGTTGTTTATATTATTTATTTAGTGATATTTATATTACTTCTGTACTATATTATAATTTATTTTATTATAGGTATATATGTATAGTATTTAAATTGCTTGACATAATTATAATGACCAGTATTTTAATTATATTCTATATTTTATCCATGGCGCCATATTGTTGTGTTCATACTGCCTGAAGGATGACAGGGAAAGAATGCTTTTAGCATTAAGTCCACCTTTGTCATCTGTACTTTTGTATGGGGCATAAAGTTTTAAATAAATAAATAGGTGCTATAGTTTAACACCGACATTACTAAACCTTCAATTACCATCGTGTTGTTCGTTTTCAAAGCAATTTACGAACTAATCAAGCAATGGCTTTTAACGACACGTCAGCAAACAAATACACGTATCCGACCGACGCTGTATCCAATGTATGACTATTTTTATACATTTCATTACTTTACATAAATAATAATCATTTCATTGATATCACTCATTATAAGTAAACGTAGTTTTTGGGGTTCTCTTTATTTAATCCTAAGCTAGATTCACCAAATACTTTTAGTTAAAAATAAACACCAGAAATAGAAAAACGCGCGAGTCGATAGTTGGTTAAAAAACTTAAAAAAGAAGAAAAATATCTAATGGAAATTTTAAATCCAGGAAAACGCATGTGAAATATATGCATCAAAGTAATATGCGTCGAATATATGCATCAACATATTAATACACTTAGCATAACAATAGTGAGAAATAAGAAAACCGATTCACGTAGCTCAGCGCATTCGAATCTCTTACTGGCTCTATCTGTCCTTCTCTATCTCTATTGCAACTTATTGGAAGTGAAGTTACGCGAACAATCAGCTTATTGCACATTCCATTTAACATGATGTTGCCGCGTTGTGACGTCCATGGAAGATAGAGGTAAAGGACAACTGACTCATGTGGGGGGAAAGTTGAAAAAGTGTCGCCAATACATTGCAGTTTACGGACACTTTTATGCCGACGCTGCATCAATGCCGCGCCGACGCTGTATCGGTACCGCGGCGTCAATCAGCTATCGAATCGCGTTTGTTTTGTTTCTTCTCTCTGAAGGTAAACAAAGGTCACAACTCACAATTGAAATGGAAAATTGGAATAGTTAAATATTTGGTAGCAGTCATTTGGAAGACTTTTTGGAAAGACGATTTAAAATCGTACAAATTCGTTATTAATGTAATCTTATCTTTTCGCTTTATATAGATTTTTTCTAAACAAAGTACATTGGAAAACGTTGGTCTCTTAATACTTAGATGTTAATTTGGATGTCTACTACAAGATATAAGAGTCTTATAAGAATACGTATCATAATATTATCATAAAAGAAATCATTGCATAATTCTTTGAATCGGTGATATCCAGAGACAAGATAGTTTAAATCACAAGTCTCTCGTGCGGCTGGTATAAGCCGGGCTGGTGTACCCGACTTGATTTATGGTCAAATAAACCCGCCAGTCAGATTGTGCTCGCTCCATTATACTCATAGCTATTTTATTTCATTGTCTGGTACAGTTTATATTTTATTGGTTCTAATTATTATGGTAATACATGATTAAGTTCCATAGATATAATATTTATAACTTATATATATATTATATTGGAATTTATTTTTGCAGTAACTAAGTATTTCGTATGGTAACGATAAAAAAACGATATTAGTAATATTAAAGATCAAACGAACTTACCTGTACATGAAGTTCTTAATTATATGAAGTGCTTCGAAGAGATTAGTAATCCAAATAACACCCTTGTAGTATCACCTATGTACCACCACTGTATTTGAGAGATTAATAAAACCTTTTTCTTCCCTTTTTTCTTATTTTAAACATAGAATCGTATCACCTTACTGTTATACATATATCACACTAAAGTACCTAGACACCTAGACACTATGGTCACGATTCACGTTTTAGTGCTTCACCACTACGCTTTCGTTTTAACTTTATTAAATATATTATAATTATTTTACAATAAATGTCGAAACATGAATACGATATGGAAGTTATAAGTATATAAAATAATAACTAACTTACAAATCACACGCAAATGCCAGAAAAAATGGATACACAGTTTTCTGGTACGTTGTCATCGACATTGAATACTTACGAATCGCTAACATTGACTCATGATGCTTGTTGTTGAAAATGAGCTAGTGAATAATGTTAAGGCTAGCCGAATCGGCCCTGACCTAATTAGAAGACATCTAGATCGGAGCACCGCCGGCCTTTATCAAAGACACTTCAGATGTTTTTTATTAATGGTCCAGTCTCTTCTTGGCTTTCACTACTCAGGATAATTTTCTGTCTGGCCTTCATTACGATAATTTATAGGTATTATTATAAGTTTAATTTCATATTTCCTCAAAACATTAACTTTAGCACGTTTTAAGTATTTATTAAGATTCGAGCCAACCAATGTCTGTAGTTTTCCTTGTTTGGGCATTGCGTGTGTGTGAGGTATGAGGGCTTTGAAGCGCCAGCAGATGAATTAACTATTATTAGTTTTGGAACGAAGGAATGAAATGGGAGAAATTGTCTACTAACTATGGCGAAAATGTAAAGTAACGGAAGCTATGAAATGTTTTTTAAAAACATAAAAAAATAAACGTACCATTTCTTTCGCTATGGATAACAGAATAGTAGTACTTAATTTGGTTGAAGAATGGGTCCCGACTGTTAATCTTCTGTGGTGTAGTTGTTCAGTATTAATAAACTACTGGGCTTTTTTCTTTATAGTTATTTACGCAGTCGGATTTTTTTTTAATTTAATTTTTTTAGTACTACTTGGCCAAAACAGTATTAAGTCGTCAATGTTTGCCATATGGTCAGTGGCATATATTGCCAAGAATTTAAATTTAATTCTATGATGTTGACTTTAGAAATTGTTTCTTGTTTATTTATTTTACGATATGGATTCCAGCCTTTCAAGTTTACACATTTTTATGCATTTCTTTTTCAGTAATATTTTTAGAGGGAAGGTTTTAAATTCGTTTTCGATAATTTGCTCTTTAGTTTTTTTTTATTAATTACATTCAAACAGTGTTAATTTATGGCATTGTCTTTGTTATTTATTAAACCTATTGAGACGAAATTTCGTGGCGCTTCTGGTTAATTATGAACGAAAGGAATGTTAGAAAAGTTAGATATTAAACTTGTGCCGCACAAGTTGAAATATTTGTCCAAGATTTGTAGTCGTTAATTTAAGGTTGTAAGAGTTAATGCTTTCAAATTAGTTCGTCTCAGATAATTTGAAAGCATTAACTCTTACTTCTTCTTACTTCTTTCCTTCTCGAAATCCTTCAGAAATAATGATATTATGTATGCTGTGCCATTGTGTAGGTGAGGCGGAGCTCATGAGGATTTATGAAACGCATTAATTTATTAGTATTAATTAATACTATTAATAAACATGTGAACATGTTCCTGAAATGGAATCTAATAGATAAAACCAATTTAAATTTAGTGTTTTATTCTTCAATATGACTTATTAATAAATATGTAACAAAATAAATAAACGACGCAAGTCATTTAAAAATATTTTATTTATTTAAACTTTATTGACCACAAAATCACGGGTCAATTGGTGAGCTTAATGCTTAAATGCATTCTCTACCAACTAACCATTAGCCCAAACAGGTATACACGAAAAATATTTTGACAAAGATTAAAGCAGTTTTTGAAGAACGGTTTACAACTACAGGCATTTATTTTTTATTCATAGCGTCGAAATGCAGCAGCCATCGTTATAGCGGTTTCTAATTTCCAATGAACCGCCGCTTTGATATTCCCTCGTGAAGGCGGCAAAAGGCGGAATGCCAGCCCAGTCGCCGGCGGTGACAGCGCTTTCAAATACTTTCAATGGAATTGGGGCACCGTATAAATGAAAGTGCTGTGAAGATACGGATTGTATTTGTGACAGATTAGCATTTATCCCTCTCGTTAACATACTTAATAACTTACATAGTGTTACATTTTTTTTGTGAGTAAAACGGCTTCGAGGTACTCCGTCTTTGACTGACGTAAGATCGTGGATATTCGTCTTCAAAACGTGGAAATAGTTTAATTTGCTAGATTTCCCCTACAGCTAGATTGCCTACAGTTTCCATCTACATTCCTGCGAAACTTTATGTGTTTGTTTTCTGGTGACGTTAATGTACCTACCTATCGATAAATATCGAAAACATAAAACATACACGCATTTTAATATTATTGTGGTGTATTTTAAATTTAAATATATATCTATTAAACGTACTATCTACGTACGTATCTATTATACTTACATATTCATAAATGTCATGTTTCATAATTTATACCAACAATAATATAAAATAATATATTTATTTGTAATAAATTATTTCCCACTTACTTTTCCTAAATTTACGTAAATAAACATAAAGTGAATGATATTTACGTAACAATGTATTTCTGTTGCAGGCGCATCTGAAGTGCAATCGCAGATGTTGCGCGCGCGCCGACGCTGGTCCGAGGAGCGCGCGCGGCCAGCCGGCGACGCGGCCCCCCCCCGCCGCGCCCTCTGAACACTGCCACTGCTTTATTATACGGTGATACTGATACCACACACACACACACACACACACACACACGTCACAAGCTATCATGCTAGCGTACTAGATACACACACAAGGGTAATTCAATATAAGCGTGCCATACAAGAGAATTTGAGTTGCTCAATAGCGCTATGTATGGAATTATACTAAAGAGATGTTATCTCTCTTTTTTGTGGTCGCAATATTACACGAGCCCAACTTTATGAACTATTACTAGCAACTGACTCGATAAACCTATTACAAGAGAAAAAAATAATAATTTGTGAACCGATTAACATAAAATAAACGAGTTTACCCAGGCTTATTACAATACATGACTTAAAACTGCGTCCGAATCGGTTAAGCCGTTTCTGCGATTAGCCGGAACAAACGCACACCACACTTAAACAGACAGGAATCCTAAAAATCATTGTTGTATTTATTGCATTAGTAAAACCCAAACTAATAGTTTTCCTCATGCAGGGAGCGCGGGTCATGGGGGAGGGGGAGAGGGGAGGGGGGAGGGGGGTTAGGGACGTCACGTTAGACGATACTTGAAAATTATTTACAGCGCAGCACGTGGCGCATGGTACAGAGCTATAAAGTTTGATGCGAGTTTTAATACGCCATGTGAACCGTTTAGCTTTATTTAGTAACTTAAGGTTACTCAGTTCTTAGTACGTAGTAGTCACGAATCAGTTGTCAGGAATAGTTAATGGTATCAGTAGTATAGTTAATCAAACGTGTTTAATCAAATATTTTTAATCAAATTTGGCACATTTATTAAAGCCCCTTAGCTTATTTAGAATTCAAAATTATTGATATATTAACTTTTAAAAATCCACATTTTGGTGACTGACTCACTGACATAGGATCAAAAACCTAACTCACTTCCAGTGACGTAGAATCTTGATATTTGGCACCAAGTCGAAGTTGACTATAAGTCGTATACAAAGGAAACAAATTTAAAGACCGAAAATTATTGATAATTTGTGAAAGTAGTGAATTAGTGGGTCCACTGTATAGAGTAATTTTACAAATAACAATAGGTATATTAATTATTAATAAATACAAAAAGTACAAAAAGTAATCATCTCATCAAAAATAAATGTGTGTGGGCATCTCACTTACACATATTATAAATTTATTATTTTATTTATATTTTATATATATTTACACAACATAAAATATTTATTATCACATATTTCATATATGTACATTTATACCTACACGTACACATATCACACTTTCGTTCATTTCATACATAACACAAAAACACAAAAATATTATAATTAATATAAATGGACAGGCATCACTGGGTGAAACCCGATGTTAATAGCGAGGCAAGGCTTATCAGCTCCGCCTAGCAACAATATTAAACTCCACGAGGACCACGAGCAGCGCAGGAGTCGGCCGCCGCCGGCCGCGTCATCATCAGGCCAGTCGGCATAGATTAAAGTATATACTCGTATACTAACGTACCAGTCGGAATCTAGCTATAACGTCGTCCGTCCGCGCCACTCGCTTGCGCTCCCGCGACACTCGTACTATTTTTACGTATCTTGCTTTCTGCTCGCTTTAATTCTGATTTTATCTTTCGTAACTGTTTTCTTCAAACTTTCTCCTTCTGTTCTACTTATTCTGTGTGCTGGTATTTGTTTGTTACTTACGTGAACGTGAATGTACTCTTTCCTGTGCATTAAACTTTGTACTGGACTTCCCTGCTTTCTTTTATCTCAGGCTACCGGATCGCACACAAATTAATAGCGTGGGCTTACACAATGACGACGTCTAAGCCTACCGCTATATGTGAAATGAGAGCTAAGTTAAAAAAATAATAATTGAGATTTAAATGGGTGCCAAGTTCTGTGTGGAAAATCCTAAAATTTTAGTCACAACAGCATGTAATTCAAGCTCTACATTTGGCTTGGCTAGTTTTCATTAGTTAGCTACCAACAAACCAAATTTTAGAAAAGTAACATAGGTATTAAATCAACCTATAGTCAAAATTATCTAAGATGCCCATAATGATAGCTGCTATTTATTAATATGAACTAACCTTGTATGGGTGTCTATGAGCGAAATGGAATATTTATTTACTTGACATGAATAGTTGAATACTTACGGACAAAGGATTTTGCCAAAATTAGTTAAAAATCCCTACTCATTTTCATTGGCGTTGATTATAAATCATATTATACGTTAAAATCTAGTAAAAATCTCATCACATCATAATTTATGCAAAATTTAATAAAAATATATGACGGCGAAACAATCTTATATGAAGAAGCCTAAATCTAATCTGACGTGACGGTGATGTGACGGCTTGAAACCGTTTATAAAACCAATCATAATCGATACATTACTATAATCGAAATTTAAAAATGAAAATTGATTACTTTAATTACATTGTTAATAATGATTTGCTTGCATTTAAATTTAAAATTAGGTACCCAATAATACCACGACGAATTGGATGCTAACAAAGGACATTTTCCATTATGTATGGGCACTTCGCCATCCATGGACAGTAACTGCAGATACTATGTTATATGTAATTATGTATTTAAGATTGCGGTAAACATTTTTTTTTTCAACAAAATAATAATTATGTATACATGAATGTGTCTTACGAAATAAGCAAGATTTTATTCACTGTAGTTTTTTCCTGACGCTCATAATATAATATTATGTCAAAATATTATTATGAAACTGAGCGGGACTTTCATTCTATCATGATCAATCTTTCTTTCTTTTTCTTCTCTCTTTCTTGGCCGGCAACGCACCAGCGATGCTTTTGATGTTGTTGATGTTCATGGGCGAATGGATAAAATAATATTTTATTGAAGTCGTAAATAGGTACATATTGAGAATACACGGTACGAGATAGCTCAATCGAGGTAGTAGGTAGGTAACTAGGTACCTAAATATTACGGTTTTTAGTTTAAAATTTAATTATCGAATCGATTAGAAGGTCTTATAATTTTGAATCGATTTGTTGTAAAAATTGGTTTCTTTCGTGAACCGATTTTTTTGTACATCTCTAATGTCACTGTGATGGCAAACGACAAATTGGGCTTTTTAGTTCGCGGTGACTTAAACATACTTAAAGAAGATAATTATATAAATATAGCTAGCCTGTAGGTACATGAAAACTAACGAAGTCACATGTAGAGCTTGAATTACATGTTATTGTGACTAAAATTTTAGGATTTTCTACCTAGAACTCGGCACCCATTTAGATCGAAATTCTTTTTTTTTTACCTGGATCTCAGTTCACATTTATGGTTTTGATGAGATATTAGTTCTCAGAGTTTTTCTATAGAAAAATCTATTTGACTGAAAAGTCACACTGTAAACAGTACAATTGAATTGTATAGTTAAAAATATACGTCTGGAAACCGCAATAGATGGTCACTCGTCAATTCATATAAATATAAAATACCTACATGTAGAAAGACCGGTCAAGTTCCTAATGAGGTCCTAATAAAGGTCGGTCCCGCATTAAAAATGGAACAGTTACACGTAGGGGTAGTTATACAACAGTGTAGTAAAGAGTAAAGACGAAAAAGGTGAACGAACACTTTTCTGTATCGTTTCACTGTTTCACAGCTTACGAACTTATATTTTATTATGTCGCGTGTTTGGGCATTGTGTTCGCCATGTTGATTTTATGGTAATGTTGGATGTATGTAGGCTGTGGTATTTGAGCAGTTTAACATAGAGACATACCTATTTTATGGCGCGAGGCACTGTATTCTGGTATTACTTATTTAACACATATTAAAACATAGTAGCATCGTTGTAGCACAATAGTAATGTGGGTAATACATTATAGTAACCTACTATTGCTACTAAGTAGGTAAAGCTATCACAATTTGTATAACTTGGTGTATTTCATTAGAAATAAATTTTCAGTTCATAAAAAACTGAAAAGTATTTCTATTTTCACATACAATATTCAGTAGGTATCGTATAGGTACTATTATACTAAAATTTATCTACATTTTAAACATGAAATCATGTTACGCAAGAAATACAATTTTCCACTAGAAATACAGTGTTCATTCAGTGTTCAGTGTTCGTAACAATGTACCTACTCTTATAAAAATCAAAAAGCTTTTGTATCGAGTGTATAGATTTTATACATCGATCACTAATATAAAACGTTATACGAAAAATTAACATGTTCAATATTGGCTGTTATTAAGTTTTTAGACTAACTCTCATACAACTTGTGGGCCCTGTGGCTATATAGTCCTATTACTATAGTAACGCGTTTTTTGGTGGCTATTATACCTACAATTTAAACTTGTTTATAAATGTATAATTCATGAGTATTTATGGTATAATATTGTTCCAGGTCGGACATGAAAAATCTTGCCCATTTGCTGGCTGTTCCTGTCAGCGAAGACGTGGTAAATTTCATCTCTTCGGTATCCGCGGCCACACTGCTCTCGTGGACGACAGGTTGGTTCTGTTTCATGTCACACTTAAACGAAACTACTTTCTACTACTACTGCTTCGGAGGGCACATAAAGCTGTCGGACTAGCTTTTGTCATTGAATAGCAGTGGTCACATGTCGCATTTAGCCACTAAACCATCCAACAATCCAGACTGGAGCAGCGTGATATGGTGGCAGCGCCGTAGGCCTTCTCAATTCTGAGGATGGAGTTAATAGATTGAACTCAATAGTACATAACGATGCAGTGACTAAATTAGTAACCGGCATTTAGCACCCTGGCTACAATCGGCCATTAACTTTACTCCCGTGCAATAATAGACCACTGAAGTCACTAGTATCTTATACCTACTATTTTATTGCGCAGTTGACCTAAAGTCGAAAATGAGTATTTAAGTTAACTACGAGTAAGTTCCGTGTAGAGAAACTCGATGTCGCACTGTAAAAAGGTACCTACTTAGGTCCTGGAAAACTGTGACCTCAGTGCACGTTTAGGTCACTGTGTGCTATAAATACATTTATTAACAAACATAAAACATGGAATATTGTCAATAAGTAAGCCATTGACAAAAATACAGTCGACTTTCGATCGTAGAGCGGATCTCTAGTAATAAATGAACTGTCTAATTGAGTTTCACAAGATGACGAAACGCGCACCTGAGCAGGATTTGTACAGTATTGCGTAAAGAAAGGTCGGTACCTAAATCCTAAATTGCTCATCAAATTACAAGTTGATTAACAAAGCCGAGTGGTAAACGAGTAATAAGATAGTTTACGGGAAAAATGTGCGCCTGTGTAGTTTTTGCTGTGAAAAATCCAAATTTTATCAAGTTCATGTATACCTTTATCCGGATGAAAATCTCATACCAATCGATATGTATCGTTATAATATACGTTATGGCTAGTTGGCACGGCAGACATTGGTATGCGATATCTTCTCATCGATTCTATTTTAGCACGTTAGTTATACCTAAAATTAACAGCGAAATAATTTTACCGGTTTCCGGTTACCGGTTCTTCTTGATCAGAAATGCCTGGTGTTTTTAACGTATTCGGATACAAGGAAACGACTGGGAATCATCGGTTTAACTATAGGTAGGTCATTTATTTTTGAATAGCAGTAAAATGTAGTTTGAATAAAAGCATGACATTAACACATTCAGTGCTTTTTGCTCGGATCCGAGCATGGCGGGGCCATAGTAGCCGTGCCGCCGACTCGGATCCGAGCAAGCGTCCCATTTTTTTTGTAGTAGTCAATAAAGCGCCAGTTTTCGAGCAGAGTAAATGTTGTTTTGCGCGGCCACTTTGGCAATATAGTAACTTGCGAAAACAAGTATTGGTTTCATGCTAACGGTATTAGTAACAGTTATTTAATCACAATTTTTTTTATAACTACCACATGATGACATGTATGAACTGTATACTGTATATCATTTATAAGCGTGTATGTATAAGTGTGCATATGGCCTGTGTGTGTTTGTGTGTTATATGGTACAAGATTTTGGTCAAGGAAAGTAAAATAAGTTAAAACTCGTTTTGATTGCTTTCCTTAGATGATTTTGATCAAGATCCTGGAATTTGATAAAAAAACACGGGGTTGTCAAAATCTTGTGACATATTAGTACGCAAAAACGCACTCACGGTACAAATATCTATGACATTAGTGAATAAACCATTGCCATCCCTAGCTTTCGGATCCGAGTATTCGGCAGCCGACGTGCTGTGTGCCGACGACTCGGATCCGAAAAATGACTTTTTTTAATAGAAATAATAATAATAAAATATACATTCATACCTATTTTCAAATATTCATATTTACTTAATCAAAATTCGCCATAAAAAGTTTTGGCTCCCGGCTATTACTTTGCATCCATTGTTTAAGCACTGAATGTGTTAATATGATCCAGGAAATAAAAGGCATTTATCATTGGCAAAAAAGTGACTAGTTTCCTTTCGTGTTGCGAACATTTGTTGACATCAATGCTGGAAAATTTTAGGTCAGTTTACTCGGAATAGTATTCTACGAAAATCGTCATCACAACCCATAATAATAATTATTATTACACATCAGTATTTAAAAGATGGTCTTGAAAAATTCTATTGAAAAAAAGGACTAAAAGATCACTAAAAAACGGTCCAAATGACACAATAAAATCCAAAATTCACTTGTCCAAATGAAATTGATAAAAATCATTTCACATACTTATAGATATCTGCTTAGTAATAGTATAATTAATTATATTTATAGGAAATTTGATCGTAACATGATAATAATATGTAATAATGTTTTTTTATTTGTTTGTCAGCAGAAGGGCGCTCGGCCCGTAGGTGGTCGGCGGGATATCGCCGGCGCAGAGCGTGTCGCCGCGCGCGCTTCCCCCGCCACACACTCCCGCCCATTCACTGTTAGCAGGTAAATACACATTAAATACAAACATTTTACAATTTAAAAAACTCTTGACAGTTTTATTTCCACAAAACATAGCTAACAACTATGTCGATCACGCCAGCTTTCAAAACAAAAGAAACGCAAAATCGGTCCATTCGTTGAGGAGCTACGATGCCACAGACAGACACTCACCTCCCAACTCAGAGTCACTATCGGTTACTTTAATCGCTCCTTAGTAGGATCACCATACAAATTCTGTACTAAGGAGCGATTTAAGTAACCGTTAGTGAATCTGAGTTGGGGCGTCAGACCCGTCAAAATTATAACACTCTTTTTGCGTCGGGGGTAAAACCGATTATGATATGCATTTATACCTGGAATGTGAAAAATGAGACACCACTGTAGCGGCGTGGTGATAGTATACTCTAGGCCTCCTCAAGAGGAGAAACCCTTGGTCAGTGGTGGATCATTAATGGGTTGATGCATTGAGCAGTTATTTTAGATTGAATTGTGTTATAACTTTCTATAAGGCATTTTAAGTCATGTGCGTCACATTTTGTTTTACACACACAGTAGGCAGTTCACTCGGGGGGAGTTCGATAGACAATGTCCGAGGACTTGGACTCGATCAGCGAGGAAGAACGAAGTTTGTTCCGACCCTTCACACGAGAGTCACTGGCCGCTATCGAAGCCCGCATAGCTGAGGAGCATGCCAAGCAAAAAGAACTCGAGAAAAAACGAGCGGAAGGCGAGGTAAGCCCGACACGACACCCACACACACAATACTTACTGTGGCTTGGAAGTGTGTTTAAGCTCACACGATTTCTAGAGCTATTTCATACCGAACCACCCATCGGGGGTACTTTGAATGTAGGCATCTGTGTTGTATTACAGTGTTAATGTAAATTGATTGTGAACGCACTAATTTGAATACGAAAATAACAAAGCACACTCACTCTACTTTGTGACCAATTACAGAATCAGCACTCAAGGTAATGTAAACAATGTATGGCTCTGACGGATAACTTTTTGAACCATTCCAGAACGATTTGGGGCGGACGAAAAAGAAAAAAGAAGTAAGATTGCTTGCTTGCCCCTTTTACCTTTTTACGGCTCGTTTTTAGAAGAATATTTTTCAGCAAGTTATCGCTTGTATCAAAATTACTTTTCAGAGATGAAGTCGCGATCACGCGAACATTGGCGTATGTTACTCATTGTGCGATAACTTGTGTTGCATTCTGGTTTATGCCTATTGATCGCATTTGAAGCATTGTTTCCAAACACATCGCTTGTCGGCAAAGTCAACAAATTATCTTGAAGTTTAGTTGTTACTAAGAATCAATATTATTCAGTAACAGCTAATCTTAACGTAGTTTAAGAACAACGGCTTTCCACATTATTTTGCATTTCAATGATAAGAAATATTAGTGTCTTCTCAGATAATAGAGGACGCCAAATACTAGGTGCAGATGTGATCCGATTGTGATAAAATATCCTGTGTTAGACTTCCCCGTGTGGTTATGTAGCCTGCAGAACCTTAGTCTGATAAAAAAGAGCCTGGTTTGTCTATTTAAATGCCCTCGGAACTGTATAGATTTCCTCTTTCTAGAGTCCACAACGATATATTTGTAATTGATGTACAGTTAAAAACAACAATGCGATAGGAAAATTTAATAAGAGACACTAGCACAAAACATTCACCATTTTCATGCATTGCACACGATTGGCTCATGTTTGCCACTTATCATCGGCTGCTGTCATTTAGGTCTAGCATGGTGACATCACCTAGCTAGTTTAGTGCATTTCAAATAGAAATGGCTCTCTATTTTGAATCCATTTCGAACATTACTTCTAAAACAGACAACGATGACAAAGTTAAATTCAACGTGGCAGTATCTACTACTAACAGAATTTAAAATCTGTTTGAGGTTAAAGATCAAATTGGCATTTTCTTACACTCCATGAAAACCACGTATTTGAATGATGCCCAATTGCATGTTGTTACCAAACTAACACATTACATCAACGAATAAAGCAAGCAAATGCCTAATTTGAGTTCAGCGGCTAGAGCAGCTCTGCAAAGGCAAGTATGTAGTACATTAATATTCGAAATGGTAACACAGTAGTGAGCAAACATAACGCTTCTAGTTTTGGCAAGTTCGCATCATGAGTACACCGACAGCAGCACCTAATGAGCAATGACCTAGCTTGGGACGCGCTCACGAGACATGCCAACACTATACGTACGCCGGACCGTAACAACACTGGTGTGAGACGACCGTCCACAGCGGGCCTGGCAAGTTTGCCACGACAACACTCATCTTGCCGTCTTATATCCCTTTCTCACGAAATGCCAAAAATGTTTTCTTAAATACAATCCATCTTTCTCGTTCACTCCATTTAAGAAAACATTTGGACGAAGGATAAGAAGGTGAAGATTGCATTTAAGACATACGACATTTCGTGAGTAAAAGACATAAGCGTGCTAGACAAGTCTTATCTTTACACACGTGCTAGGCCTGAGGTATTGTTACACGGCCTCATACTAGGCTGAACATTAGTAGAATGCGAATGTACTACTACGGATCGTATAACAATCACAATTAAACATTTAATTTAGTCACGTATGATAATTTGTATCTGGGTGTGAAATGCGTGAGAACTCCATTAGTGACGTTCTCCGGTTCCGGTAACAAGATTATCATGCGTGAATCATTCATTGGTTGGAACGGTAATCTGTGCCGCGACACAAAATAGATAGAATCAGAAGGATAGCTTCATACAAGCACGCTCGAGCAACGCACACATTGACACCGTTCACGGCCATGACCAATAAGCTATTCAGTCTTATGTTTTGTGTTCGGGAACGGTGTTTATGTGTACGTGTCTTGTGTGGAGTCATACTTCTGTTTCTGTACTATCGTCGCGGTGAGTTGATGTTGAGGTCCGATGTAGGTACGCTACGATGACGAGGACGAGGACGAGGGCCCGCAGCCGGACGCGACGCTGGAGCAGGGGCTGCCGCTGCCGGTGCGCATGCAGGGCACCTTCCCGCTCGAGCTCGCCTCCACACCCCTCGAGGACATCGATCCTTTTTACCACAATCAAAGAGTGAGTACTGCATTCTGCCTCTTATGTCCCTGCTATACATGCGTCCTAACTTGTTAAGAATGATATCACGCAATACCTAGTTAGTACGTTAAAAGGGGAATGACCTTGTTAACGTAATTACCCGAAGCAATAACTTGGGTGACAGCTTCTTCGACAAAAAGGGTTCGTTTAATTCGCGGTTTCCTGATGGACCAACTAAGTATGCACTGTTCCTATTGGCACAACTATATGTACAACTACGCATAACTATTTTCTATAATCCATTCCTTGAAATACAACTATAGTGAAACCAGAAAGCTAAAATCGGAAGGATAAACACCATTGATTAAGCAAGTAACCACAAAAAATAAAAAGCGGCCAAGTGCGAGTTGGACTCGCCTATGAAGGGTTCCGTAGCAGCAAGTAACATAATATAAAAGTTCTTGTAGTTCGTTGTAACTTTGATCAATGTTTTTTGCGGTTTACGATTTATGACGTATTAAAAAAAAACTACTTACTAGATCTCATTCAAACCAATTTTCGTTGGAAGTTTTCATAGTAAGGTACATCATATATTTTTTTTAGTTTTATCATTCTCTTATTTTAGAAGTTACAGGGGGGGGGACACACATTTTACCACTTTGGAAGTGTCTCTCGCGCAAACTATTCAGTTTAGAAAAAAATGATATGAGAAACCTCAATATCATTTTTGAAGACCTATCCATAGATACCTCACACGTACGGGTTTGATGAAAAAAACATTTTTGAGTTTCAGTTCTAAGTATGGGGAACCCCCAAAATTTATTGTTTTTTTCTATTTTTGTGTGAAAATCTTAATGCGGTTCACAGAATACATCTACTCACCAAGTTTCAACAGTATAGCTCTTTTAGTTTCGGAAAAAAGTGGCTGAGACATACGGACGGACAGACAGACAGACAGACAGACAGACAGACAGACAGACAGACAGACATGACGAATCTATAAGGGTTCCGTTTTTTGCCATTCGGCTACGGAACCCTAAAAATGTTGTGCCAATGGGAACACTTATTTATGCCATACAAATAGTTGTGCATACGTAGTTGGTCCATC
The DNA here is from genome assembly GCA_951805285.1 of Thymelicus acteon. NCBI lineage: Eukaryota > Metazoa > Arthropoda > Insecta > Lepidoptera > Hesperiidae > Thymelicus > Thymelicus acteon. The sequence goes on along the minus strand of OX638229.1, from coordinate 6,721,124 downwards.
AGGAAACCGCGTTTTAGTTCTGTTGGCCACACCTACGGACTTGCATGCTAAGTTCATTTCGGCGCAGCTGTTAATATTAAAGTTATTTTAGGGAATAACGGAAATATTTTGTATTGCATATTTCATAGAGATGGAAATGGGTAGTTACGTACATATTTATATTTTCCTGCAACAAACAGAAAATAACTATTTTCTACTACCTTTCACATGATTCTAAGTTTTATAGTCATCCTTATTTTCGTGTCATGCCGCCTTTGTTACATAATAAGTTCACTTACTTTCAACAACTTCATTCAGATTTTATCTCAAAAATATTATTCAAAGTAGAAAATGAGTTTGCTATAGCCTTTGAAGATTCTAGTTAGAGGAATAAGTCTTAAATCAAATGATGAACGATAATATATTTTAAAATTAATTTCGTCTGTGTTATTACCGTAAAATTAAGGTATAAGGTTAGATTAAAGGTGCTTTTTAAGATGAAACGAGTTATTTATTAATACGCTTTTATTAGCTTCAGGTATGTATGTAACGGAATCTTTGAACATGATTTTGACCCCCTTCTAAACGTCGGATTAACTCGAAATTTGGCATACCTGTTAAGGACCGATGACAATTCAATATTTAAAGAAAAAAAAAAGAAAGAAAGAAAGAAACCTAATTACCTACACGCTTTTTATTAGCTTTAAACGGTCAGATTTCTTTCAAACTTCGTATACTTATCGAGGATCGATGAAAATTCAATATTTAAAGAAAAAAAAGAAAGAAAAAAAACCTAAATTTCATTTCAAAAAATCAAACTAAAAATGAAAAAATAAATAATAGTTAAAAAAAAAAACTAAACGCTTGTATAGAAAATCCAACTAAAAATAAATAGAAAATAAAATTGAATTAAGAATCGTGTAATTGTAATAAAAGCGTGGGGTGCGTGGTGTCAATGAGTAGAAGGGATAATATCTTTAAAAGCACCCCACGCTTTTACTACAATTACACGATTCTTAATTCAATTCTATTTTCAATTTTTTTAGTTGGATTTTCTATAAAAGCGTGTTTTTTTTAGTTTTTTTTAACATTTTTTTTTAACATTCCATTGTGATTTTCATTAAGAAATGAAGGCAGGTATATTCTTTATGTTTGATTTCATCTGCAATAATTATATTTTTTCTCAGTTTTTTTTTTATTTTTATCAGTTTTGGTATACCTTCACTGTTTGTCTCTTTTCAAATTACATTATGAATACTTGGATTCCTGAATGTTTGACGCGAACAAGTGAAGTTTTATCATCTTTAATGAGGTCATATTATAAAACAGAGGAATTACGCTCTATCGAGTAATAACGTTTTCATAAGATCGTTCGTTAAACTTTGCGAGTGGAAGTGTGGAAGATTCCCAAGACGTTATGCAAGCTTGCAATTTGTCAGACCTGCCACTTTTCAGGCTTACATCGCACGTTGTATAATCATTCAAATGAAACTAAAACTCGCGATTAAATCTTGATTGATATTACGAAACTATTTTTGTTTATTTCATTTAAACTGAACATTATGTACAATGTAAGCAGTGACGGATTAACCCTTAATCAAATTAAGCAATTGCCTAGGGCATCACGTCTGGGGGGCACCAGAAGAGGCACAAAAAAAATCCGTCCTTAGGGCATCACGTCTCACACTCACGTCACTAAAAACCACACCAATAAAAGTTTTAGGATTAATTTGAAAATTCGCGCATTTTAAGTTGACATAGAGTCCGACCTAGAGTCATAACCACGCTCCCGCTTGCCCACTCGCTGCCCGCTAGTGTATTCGGCAATAGGAAAGATGCAAATATGTTATTTATGAACTGGGCTCCAAACAAAACTTGCGAAATAAATTATGCTATGATTTTTATTGTTGTCGCACCTACTCCACTTCTAAGGTACGTTACATCTCAGGGTTCAAAACTGCCATTTATGCATGTTATTCAATTTTCTGTCTTGGAATATAAATGTGATCACTCAAAATGTTTACTAAAACCTTAATTACGTAAATACTTAAAAGTCGTATTAAGTTAAATAATAAAATTCGGATGTTAGAATGTTAAAAAATTTAAAATAATGCTCGGAATGTCATTAACCTCCCTGTTATTTAACGGTATGTTTCATTAATGTCACAAGGAACTCAAAATACCGGCCTAAAAATTGCTTTTTTACTCTCTATACGTAAGAATTAATGTCTAAGCTGAATATTCATAAATATTTTTCAAGCGTAAATTATCTTTAATACCATTATTTGACCGTTTAAAATTTTGTCACGAGATTATCGTCATTAACATCCGCGGTTTTTGTTTCGTGAAATTTGTTCAACGAAATTATTGTTTAAAATTTTAAAACCAATTCAAAGTGTTCCTTACACCCGCTTCTCTCTGTTGAAATCAAGATTTGGATGAAAAATGCATTGTGAATATGATAAAGTACGTGAAAGTTAATGATAAGTATAGTTTGTCAGAAAATCTCGTCATCAAACTCCTGAATATATTTTTGATAAGAAAATATATAATTCAACAATAAGTACCCATGAATATCGTCTAATGGTATTTAATAAAAAATAACTTAATGGAATTAAGTTATTTTTTATTAAATACCATATTTATTTATTTACTTAATGGAATTAAGTTATTTTTTATTAAATACCATTACCAGTACCGTTTCGTCATAAATCCCTACATCATTTACCGCAAAATTCTAATAACGTGAATGATTCCTGTAGAGGAAAATGACGAATCTAAATATTATTAATATAATTGGACAAAATAAAAAGTACCTAAAAAATGTCATAAAAATGGCAAAAATGAAAATTCACCCCTCATCTTATTATTCAAAAAACTAATGTTTTTAGGCGGTAAAGGTTTAAAGACCGATTCTAGTTGACATACGGATAGGGGGGCCCACAGGCGTGGATTGCTTAGGGCATCAAGTAGTCTTAATCCGTCACTGAATGTAAGTATATGAAATTAATGGAAACATTATGGGAGACATCGTTTGTATGGTCTGTCAATGATTAGATAATAGAAATCTTGAGAGCTGATAGTGTTTGGCGTTCAATTACTTGTATTATCTTAACATTATCAGCATAATAAACTTTAGGACTGAATAAAGCGTGTAAATAATGATAGAGTCAACCAAATAACTTGATCATATGACCTATGACCAGGTTGATACGAGTTAACTATACAGTGCACAGGATAATCCTTAAACAACGGAATATAACTACAGCAGTGCACATTTGTTTGTTTCAGACATTCGTAGTTATAAGCAAGGGTAAAGATATCTTCAGATTTTCGGCAACAAACGCTCTGTGGATATTGGACCCGTTCAATCCGATCAGAAGAGTGGCCATATACATATTGGTGCATCCTCTGTTCTCTCTGTTTATTATTACCACCATCCTCGTCAACTGTATTCTTATGATAATGCCTACCACACCCACCGTCGAAAGTACTGAGTGAGTATACCCCTTACTGATGCCCTTTTAATAAATAATTCTATCGATGGATTACGAATTTAAAATTATAAATTTTACATCATCTCGTCATGTAGAATGCACGCTAGTTTCGAAATTTGTTAGTGTTCAATTAGTTTCGAATTATCTAAATACCGGCGAATTAGACGATCGGAATTATATTTTTATTAGAAAATTCTAGTATTACTATTGGCAAGTGTCCAGTTAAACTATTGTTATAGACACCATATCACCCCTTAAAATTATACTTATCTAAGTGCCGAATTGTCCAATACTACGTTGTATAGTTGGCTGTTATCCGGCTAGCTTCTAACTATGTAAAGTATCATGTCTAGCTTAGAACTTGATTAGATTTCCCAGCGGAAACTGCGTTGTGTGGGATAAATTCTATTAAGGAAAACTGTATGGGCGGCCTGTTTATGAAATGTTATTCTTTTATGTATTTTATACACGAGTGTTTTGACAAATATATGAACTACCATTAATACTTAAAGCATTATGACACACACTTCATTCTCCTCCAACACAACACACTGTGTTCTATGAAGTTTAGAATTCATTCTATCAGTCATTATTCTTACTACACATGTTTTCATATCTGTAAATATAGGAACTATACTTCAATTCATTTAGTTTAGGTATACCTACCTAATTAGTAAGTTGCCTTGTAATGCAAATGTAATTGCAACTTGTTTATCCTGTATAAGTTTCAGTTAGAATTTTATTAATTCAAATTCTAGTTTATTATACTTTGACGAATTTGTCTATTTTGTCGAGCGGCGTTCCACAATGGAGGTGAATTTTTGCAGAGTTATCTTTACCGGGATCTACACGTTTGAATCAGCGGTGAAAGTAATGGCCAGGGGTTTCATACTACAGCCATTCACATACCTTAGAGATGCATGGAATTGGCTTGACTTCGTAGTTATAGCTTTAGCGTGAGTAGTAGACAAATTTTATTAAAAATATGTAGAAAGATGTTTAAACCGTTAAATTGTAGATTTTTGTCGTTGCGTATTATAAGTGTCTCGTTTTATAGTTATTATATCTAGAGATTACCAATTTTTAGCAATACATATAATTGTGCTCGGAGATTAATATTCTATGAAAAATCAAGTACCTACTTAAGTATGAACAGAGTAAATTTTGATTGAAGTTCGTTGGAGAATTCGACAAAGTCAATATTTGCCGATCGGAACTACGAGGCTTGTCTTGTTAATCAGGACTACTAGTGTTAATTTAGTTTAGTACTTAGTTATATTAATCTAGACGTTGTGCTTGTGCGTATTTTTGCAGTTATGTGACGATGGGCATAGATCTCGGCAACTTGGCCGCGCTCAGAACCTTCAGAGTTTTGCGAGCGCTGAAAACTGTGGCCATCGTACCGGGTAAATTTATTTATAATTATTTACGTAGAACAAATAGACATTGGATACAATCATTTAGATGATTTTTATGTTGTTGTAATTGACTTATCTAAAGTAGAAGTAATCGGAATGAAGTTTGATAACATAGGAGAGTAGGATAGTTTTATAGATGATACATTAAAAACGCGATTCTTAAAACCCAAGTTATCTGAGTAAGTATATAGAGTTACGATATTTTAGAGTCACCTTTCGCAAGCGTGTGATACTTGAAGAGTTTTTGAGCAACTGTATTTTTAAGACACTTTTGTGGGGAATTACGCAATAATAGAAATCGCATGCATTCCTCAGGGTTGAAGACTATCGTTGGAGCCGTGATAGAGTCAGTGAAAAATCTGCGAGATGTGATAATATTAACAATGTTTTCGCTATCTGTGTTCGCGCTGATGGGCCTGCAAATCTACATGGGAGTTTTGACGCAGAAATGTATAAAAGTCTTTCCGGAGGATGGCAGTTGGGGCAACCTTACTGATGAAAACTGGGAGCGATTCTGTCAAAACGAAAGTAAGATTTGATACAATTTATTTTGGTATAAGAGTTATTGCCTGTCAAAATTGATATCAATTAAATGTCTAAAACTTTTTCAGCCAACTGGTATGGAGGGGACGGTGAATATCCCTTGTGTGGAAATTCGTCCGGAGCAGGGTAAACATATTTTATCTGATAGTTCAGATAAGGTATACTTATTTGTTGATAGAAATTTATTCACATGTGCGCATTGTTTCAGAACATGTGAACCCGGTTACGTTTGTTTGCAAGGATATGGACCAAACCCTAATTACGGCTACACGAGTTTCGACACATTCGGCTGGGCATTTTTATCAGCATTCAGACTGATGACACAGGACTACTGGGAAAATCTTTATCAATTGGTAATTCCTTGTTTTTTTTCTTATTAAAAAAGTTAATGCTAGACCACAATTCCAAGTGATGGTAAATGGAGATGTCTTCTAGGATGGTGAGAGCATTAACGTAGTAAAAGCCTATACACTCTTTTTGAAGACATAACAATGGTTATATTTTCTAACTATAGTTAAAATGAGCACATTCCTATCAGACTATTCAATTCTGTGATAAAGACGTAAAATGAGCCAAATGTTTTAAGTGTATTGTTCTTTTGTAGGTGCTAAGGTCAGCGGGTTCGTGGCATGTGTTGTTTTTTGTGGTGATAATTTTCTTGGGCTCGTTCTACCTCGTGAACTTGATCTTGGCCATCGTCGCGATGTCGTACGACGAGTTGCAAAAGAAGGCCGAAGAGGAAGAACAAGCTGAAGAAGAAGCGCTGCGGGTAAGAATTTGTTTGTAATGAAGGTTTCGTGACGACAAAGGGAGGGAGAGAGAGAATTTTGTCTTGCGATAAATATTAATAACGAGTAACCGCCCTCGCTTTGCTTCAGTTTTCTTATTTTTTTACATGTTCTTATTTTTTCACCATGGGTTATATTAATGGAGTTTTATTAAGGATCCCTAATTTTTTTTGAAAATATAATATAGCCTATGTCACCCGGGAATAGTGTAGCTTCCTAACAGGGAAAGAATTTTTCAAATCGGTTCTGTAGTTTGAGAGCCTATTTAATGCAAACAATCAAATCTTTCTTCTTTATAATATTAGTATACATAAATGATCCCCCCGTGTGGTGTCCGGGTTCACTTTGTAGAATAGCACCACTCCCGTTCTTCCTGGGATGTCGTAAAAGGCGACTAATAGGACAAATCCAGGAAGGTGGGCAGCAGCATCTTCCTGTGTGTGACGAATACCAGTCAGGTCACCTGCGGTCACCAACACGCACTAGCCAAGCGTGGTGACTATCGGCTAAAACCCCCGCATGATAGTCACGAATGAGCCTCGGCCCCCAGTCCCCGGCAGCCCCGCTATTCCTAGTTACGGTAGCGGCTATGGTAACGGCGGGGCAGGGGGTGCTAAGAATCGCCGGCAGAGATCGGGCTACCAATCCAAACGACGACTTCTGCACCTGGCAACATACAACACCAGGACACTGAGGACCGACGACAAGGTAAAAGAGCTGGAAGAAGAGATAGACAAGTTAAACTGGAGTATTGTGGGTTTATCTGAAGTCCGAAGACAGGGGGAGGACACGATAATACTCAAATCCGGAAACTTGTTCTATCACCGGGAGGGTGAACATCTGTCCCAAGGTGGTGTCGGGTTTCTCGTTCACAAGTCCCTCGTCAACAACATTATGCAAGTTGGGAGCGTGTCGGCCAGGGTAGCGTACCTTACACTCAGAATATCCAAACGGTATTCGTTGAAGGTTGTACAGGTATATGCGCCGACTTCGACACATCCCGACGATGAGGTTGAGGTTATGTATGAGGACATAAGTAGAGCCATACATACCTCTAAAGCTCACTTCAATGTTGTGATGGGGGACTTCAACGCGAAGCTGGGCACGCAAAGCGGCGCCGAGATGAAGGTGGGTCCCTACGGAATTGTACGACGGAACCACCGAGGACACTTGCTGGCCAACTTTTTGGAGAAGGAAGATCTCTTCATGATGAACTCCTTCTTCAGAAAGAAGCCACAACGCAAGTGGACTTGGATAAGCCCTGATGGTTCCACGAAAAGCGAGATAAACTTCATTCTGGCAGACAAACGGCACATATTTAATGATGTCTCTGTGATCAGCAGGTTCAAAACCGGAAGCGATCACCGACTTGTGAGAGGCACATTAAATATCGATCTGAAGCTGGAACGGTCACGTCTGATGAAGTCTACGCTCCGCCCAACATCCGTCCAAATCCAGGGATCCGAAAACTTTCAACTGGAGCTGCAAAACCGTTTTGCGTGCCTAGAATCGTGCACGTCAGTGGACGAGTTTAACACCAGGATGGTAACAACTGTCCACGAGGTAGGGTCGAAGTACTTCAAGACCCACCCTAGTGGTAGATCTCAGGTTCTCTCAGAACAAACTCTCGGTCTTATGAGGGATCGACGAGAACTATGTGTGCAGTCTCCAACCTCTATGAGGGAATACCGACGGCTCAATGAGCAGATCTCCAAGTGCAGGCGACGCGATTTGCGAAAACACAACGCAAATGGTGTAAAAAACACAATTGAGCGAAACCAAGGCTCCAAAGTGTTCGCCAGGGATCTGTCTATTGGGCAAAGTCAGCTTACGAGGTTGAAGACCGAGTCCGGCACCATGGTTTCGTCGAAACCGGAAGTTCTGAGAGAGACTGAGCGATACTACGGACGGTTGTATGCCTCCTCTCAAGCTCCACCTCCTAGCGAGGAGAGCGATAAGAGAGCTAAACTGACCCGACACTACACAGAGGATATCCCGGACGTCAGCCTGTATGAGATTAGAGAGGCTCTCAAACACCTTAAAAACAACAAGACACCGGGAGATGACGGAATCACAACCGAGCTTCTAAGAGCTGGAGGGAAACCCCTTCTAGTGGCGCTCCAAAAACTGTTCGATTCCGTCATTTACACTGGAATTACCCCGGAAGCGTGGGGCAGAAGTGTGGTGACGCTGTTCTTCAAGAAGGGCGATAAAGCCCTTTTGAAGAACTACAGGCCCATTGCACTTCTGAGCCACGTTTATAAGCTGTTTTCGAGGGTGCTCACAAATCGCATTGCACGCAGGCTTGACGACTTCCAGCCTCCCGAACAAGCAGGATTCCGAAAAGGCTACAGCACCATAGACCATATACACACACTGCGGCAGATTATACAAAAGACCGAGGAGTATAATCTGCCGTTGTGTGTTGCCTATGTGGACTATGAGAAAGCCTTTGATTCTATCGAGACCTGGGCGGTACTAAATTCTCTCCAGCGGTGCCGGATCGACTACCGGTATATCGAGGTGTTGAAGTGTTTGTACTCATCTGCCACCATGTCCGTCAGAGTACACGACACAGCAACGAACCCCATCCAACTGCAGAGAGGTGTCAGGCAAGGGGATGTCATATCCCCAAAGCTGTTCACCGCTGCGCTGGAAGACGTGTTCAAGCTGATGGAGTGGAAACGACGTGGCATTAACATCAATGGCGAATACATCACACACCTGCGATATGCCGATGATATAGTCATCCTGGCGGGTTCCCTGGAAGAACTTGGTACAATGCTCGGGGACTTGAACAGCGCCTCACAACGGGTGGGTCTTAAGATGAACATGGACAAGACGAAAATCATGTCGAATGTCCATGTCACACCCGTACCGGTTGTTGTTGACGGCGCTGCTCTTGAAGTTGTAGACGAATACAATTACCTGGGACCAGTGGGTGGTGATCCAGATGGGTAAGTCCAACTTCGAGAAAGAAGTCACTCGTAGAATCCAACTCGGATGGGCTGCGTTCGGGACACTGCGTCATATCTTGTCGTCCAAAACACTACCTCAGTGCCTGAAGTCGAAGGTGTTCGAGCAGTGTGTGTTGCCAGTGATGACATACGGATCCGAGACGTGGTGCTTTACTATTGGCCTGATCCACAAGCTCAGAGTTGCGCAGCGAGCTATCGAGAGGGCTATGCTCGGTATTTCTCTACGTGATCGCATCAGAAATGAGGAGATCCGTAGACGAACAAGGGTAACCGACATAGCTCAAAGAATTAGCCGGCTGAAGTGGCAATGGGCTGGCCACATAGTGCGAAGGACCGATAACCGTTGGGGAAAAAAGGTCCTCGAATGGCGCCCACGTCTCGGAAAAAGGAGCATAGGACGCCCCCCGACCAGGTGGACTGACGACCTGAAGAAGACAGCGGGCATCCGCTGGATTCAGAAGGCTCAGGACCGGTCAGAGTGGCGCAAGTTAGGGGAGGCCTATGTCCAGCAGTGGACCTCTAAGGGCTGATGGATGGATGGATGGATGGAAATGATCACTGTATAGATTGGTAAAAAATGTACAAACATTAGAATATCGACTTTACTTGTGTGTAAAAAATGCAATTGATGGTACATGTAATAACAATTAATAATAATAAAAAGCAAATTATTTACACAATATAAGAAACCTATGGAAGAAATGCTTAAAATAAACCATTTCTAATGATAAACAATGTGCAGGAAGCGGAACAGAAGGCAGCAGCGCGAGCCGACAAGCAGGAGGCGCGGGAGGCGCACGCGCGCGAGCAGGCGGCCGCCGCCGAAGCCGCCGCGTACGCCGAGGCGCACCCCGCCAAGTCCCCCAGCGACTTCTCCTGCCAGAGCTACGAGCTGTTCGTCAACCAGGAGCGCGGCAACCAGGACGACAATACTCGCGAGCGCATGTCCCTTCGTAGCGACCCCTTCCAGGACTCGGTGAGCACTCAGCCCACGCACAAGCCCACCGAACCGCACCACGACACGGCACGCCGGCAGAGGAAGGTCAGCATGGTGAGTATGACGCGATCCCACGCTCCCATCTCACTGACAATGATTCAACATCACCCATTTTCACGCATTCGTTGTGGACGCTCCGTTCGAACGAGCTTAAATATCAATTCGTGTATCGATCGATTGTTCGCAACTGTCACCTCTTCCAAATTTTTAATTGATATCGATTTTCAATCAACGATTTTACGTATGCGTGTGTGGAAAATATTTAGACAACAGAACCATTTTTAGCTGTACAGTACGTGTCGATCATCACAGAAATTAATTAGAAATGGTAAATGACATAGCACATAAAAACTAGGAGCATATTTTTTGTACACAAATGAATCATTGGCAGCTGAGATAATGTCTTTTCAACTTGAAATTATTTGATTTTAGTGTCGTAAGAACTAGCGAATGTAACAAGTTAGTCTGTTTTTTCTTTGCTGCATTCAGTGTTCAAGAAATTTTGCATAGGTGTTTCTCTCTTTTATGCATTCAAATACCCAACGTCTATGTATGTTTTCAAGTTGAAAAGAATACTATTGTATAAATGTTACTGCTGTGAGCTTTACATTCTTTCTTTTGACGTCTTCTGTGATATGAATTTTTGCTACGTTTGCAAATATACAGATATCTTTTTTTTGCTATTTTTTTTATTACCGTTCGAGCGTTTTTGCTAAAGAGCTCTTTGAAGCTTCTTATAGAAAATATCTGATTATTTGCTGCGTCGACAGATTTCGTTTAAAACATCCACTTTCAATGGTTTATCATTCTTTTTCAAAAGCATGTTAATTACATATGTAAAAATTGTTTTCAAAACTCATTGTCCATGTCAATGTTTTGTGCCTGCAGTAAAATTATTATGTAATGTCTCTTTCTGCATAATCCTTCAAAAATTCTTCTGCAACTTTCTCAATTAAAGAGATCGATCTTTTTTGTTTTTCTTACTCGTATATTGCGTATTAGAAATCACTAGTTATCACAGAAACATCGGAGGTCTGCGACACCTATTAGAGAATGACATTATTTGTTTATTAAGTTTCTTATAGCATGAATTTACGAGGCTGGTTTACGAATAAATTGGTTATGATTCCCTTGCAATGTAGTCGCTGATGTTATAGTTTTAGTCTTCTTCTATCTCCAATAATATTTTTTCAATCAATCACATTTAACTCAGATACATTATAGAAATCCCTACAATACTAATTTGGCATTCTAAGATCAAGAACAAGATCCGTTTTCGAAATTTATGTGATCCCCTCGAAACTGTGATACTCATTGAACAATACTATTGGAGAAAACAGGCAAGTCTATTGTCATGTTAGATTGTTTCTTTCGTTATGTGAGCGTACGATCGAGCCGAGCTGAGACTGAACGTATCAACGATGGAGAGGTAGGTTCGGTCAAGTAATTTAATATTAAAAATTTATATGATGACGAGATGAGACTTGAAATAAATGTTTAATTCCTCAATTTTGATGAGTTACTTGCGGAGGTTTCGTAATATGGACAAACAAAAGAACAGTCCTCATGACTATAGATGTAGAATTCTAAAGAACATCAATAGCGACGATAGGAATTAGAAGAATGCAAAGATGCATGTATCTGACCCTAAAGTACTTCATGTGGTTATAAACAAATTTACCTTACTAACACTTGCTTTATGCCATCGCCATAGCCTGTTCTATGTTGTTACAATAAGTGGTTTATGTTAAGTGACGTATTTTTTTCCATATTTCAAAGTTTTGCTTTTTTGTTATCCGAAAATATGAACCACATGCAAAACCTTATTGTAATTGTATATCTGCATCATTTTATGTTATCTCATTAGATACATGTAGATGTCGTTTGCCATTTTCGAGCGCCATTCAGATCTCATCGCACATATTGCTTGAGAGCTCCTTTGCTCCGAAATGTTTTGTTACTTTAATTCCTTTCCTTCTTTGGTGGATGTCTAAATATTTTTAAAAACAAAATTAATTAATCGGAGTTAATTACAAATTCACTTTTTTTCTGTGTATTGAAGGTTCCTCACCCTGAACGCATAAATAAATACGGACAGTTATCATATGGGCCACTGCGGGAGGGCTCACAGGTTTGTCCTTCTCTCCTCATTGGTGTTTGTGTTCCCCTTCCTCTTCCTTTACTTTAGGATTTTCTTTCTGTGTTTTCTTTTTTTTCTTTTTATTAGATTCTGCTGTTAGTTAATTGTGAAACGTTCAATTGCAGCAATTCATGATATAATCATAACGTTCATTCCCACTAGTTCTACTGCTTAGTTCTATCGTAGAACTAGTGGGAATTTTTTTTCCCACTAGTTCTACCGTAGAACTAGTGGGAACAAAAACCGTATCTACATTTTGTTCCCACTAGTTCTACGATAGAACTAACCAGTAGAACTAGTGGGAATGATCTAGTTCTACGATAGAACTAACCAGTAGAACTAGTGGGAATGATCTAGTTCTACGATAGAACTAACCAGTAGAACTAGTGGGGATGAACCGTTCTACTGTCAAAAGAATTATATTTTTTGAAATAAATCCACTCAAAAGGGTGGTGCGAATGGATCATCAGCTAATTCTAATATAATTCTTGACAAAAAAATGGTTGTCTGTAAAGTCAGTTTACGGACGGTAGTTTAACGTGACAACGTCATGACAAAGCTCCGCTCCGCTCCGCCCCGCTCCGCCCCGCCCCACTCCGCTCCGCCCCGCTCCGCTCCACCCCGCCCCGCCCCGTTCCGCTCCACTCAACTACGATCGCCTACGGCTCGCCTACGGCATCGGCTACGATACGCCGATCGTAGCCGATCGTGCCTCTCTATCTGGATCGTGGAACTAATGAGAAAAAAAAATCCCACTCGTCCGACGATCGGAATAACAATTACAATTAGTGGGAACAAAGCGGTAGATATACAGGTTCATTCCCACTAGTTCTACTGGTTAGTTCTATCGTAGAACTAGATAATTCCCACTAGTTCTACTGGTTAGTTCTATCGTAGAACTAGTGGGAACAAAATGTAGATACGGTTTTTGTTCCCACTAGTTCTACGGTAGAACTAGTGGGAAAAAAAATTCCCACTAGTTCTACGATAGAACTAAGCAGTAGAACTAGTGGGAATGAACGAATCATAAACTCATTAACAAAATTGATTGTGCTCACAATTACATGTGTTGATGCAATGTGACCGTTAAAGCACTTTTCATTTCTTGTGTCTTCATTATTGTTTTATCCACTTCTGATCTATATTTTGTGTTAACATTTGTTTATTGGCACATGAAAGTAAGATCGTCACCGTAATGTACAAATTATTATGAATTCATTAATACTTCAGGAAGCTTGAGCTAAAGCCTCTGCAGTTGATATCAATATCAGTGTTGACTTTCACCTAACTGTTTTAAGTCATTGCTCGATCCGAATTGAGGAACATTACGTTTGTCTGATACCATCGATAGTATATACAACTTAGTAAATCATTTAAAGATCGTAACCAGCAACATGAAGTAAAATCACAATCGTATAATTTGGAAATATATCAGAATTAAATATTAATAAGATTTACCTAACTATGATAGACCAAATAAATGAAAGTGTTAACATTGTATTTGTTGAAATTGATTTCTGCCGAATGTGATTATAATTTGCTTATGTGTGGGCATGATACTTCAGGCTTCGTTGTCTCTACCTGGTTCACCATTCAATTTGCGGCGAGGGTCACGAGGGTCACATCAGATGGCTTTGAGGCCGAACGGAAGGTCGAGATATCCGCCGGGCGCTGATCGGAAACCTCTCGTGTTATCGACGTATCTGGACGCTCAAGAACACTTGCCCTACGCCGACGATTCGAATGCCGTTACCCCGATGTCTGAAGAAAACGGTGCTATTATCATCCCGGTTTACTATGCTAATTTAGGTTTGTTGTTAATTACATTATAATTACATAATTTTGCCTAGTTATTATTTATCAAACGATAAATCTTACTTCGTTTCATTAGTAATGAGTAGTAAGTGACTTAGTTCTATAATTATTAAAGTGATTGATTGACAATAGCCAATATCTTGTGGAATTTTAAAGCAAAACTTTTTATTTTACTTAAAACAAATTAATCCTCGTAGGTTCTCGGCATTCTTCATACACGTCTCACCAGTCGCGACTGTCGTACACGTCCCACGGGGATCTGTTGGGAGCTAAAGCGCAGACCAAGGAGGCTCGGTTGCGAGGGCGGTCCGCCTCCCGGAACCACAGTGTCACCTCCCAGCCTCACGCGTACCCCTTGCCTCGGCAAGACTCATCGCTGGCTTCCAGACCGCTTAGAGAATATGTAAGTATTAACTTCCTTAGGGTATGTGCATGTATAACCTGCTTTTGGAGTGATAGACTTGCGGTTAGAAAGTTGGTCTCCCGAACACGGGAACTTGAGTTCGAATCCTGCACGCACTAGAGGTGCAGCTGGTCCTATATGAAAAAGTTATGGGAGCATTAAAAGCTGATTATCTCTTACTTTAGAGAGGCCGACTGACTGGATAAAAAAATCAACATCTATTTATTTATCTTTGTGGTTTGTGATGAAGCTTCTCAACCTAGTTGTCAGAAAGTAAAAATTAGGCCAAAAATTTTATCTAAATATCATTTGGATCAAGTAGGTATAGATTCTGTTGTATTGTAGCCAAGTAGTAGTCGTTGTCGCTGCCAAATATGGCTATAGCAATTAGATTGGATTTGGAACTGTAACTCTGTGCTTTATTGCAATTTGGGTTTATTATACATAACTCTACTACTAATAAAGATTAAGGTATGAATAATAACAATAATAATAGTAGATACTATCAGGAAATACATTAACGGTATGAAGATATGTCTAATCAATTAAGACGCCATTTTAAAGGATATTGATTTTTGGCTGAGTAATAAATCACATGTTACAGGAAATTAGTACAACTGAGTCAACAGACGAAGCGGGAAAAGTACTGAAACCATCGAGTGATAACCCTTTCATAGAGTCGTCTCAACAGCCTAACGTAGTTGATATGAGAGGTATGTATAACATTATTTGATATGTCATTTAAGTACTGATTAAGTTACTATAGCAAATTACGTTGTTATCAAAATTGCATAAAATTATGTGTGTCTGAAAGTAAGTCAAAGTCAAAACCCATAATAGTTCCACTGCTGGGCTCGGTTCTCCTCTCACAGTGCGAGGAGTACAGGATACAGGCCTATGTATGTCTAATGTCTAGTATTTAAAAAACTTATCAACAATTAATGAAACTTTTAATCGTTCTTCTATATTCATCTATTTAATCGTTCTTGTATGTTCATCTATGTGACGACCCGTGTGGCGCAATTGTTACCATGCCGGATCGCCGCGCCGAGGGTCCTGGGTTCGATTCCCAACGAGGCGGAAATTTGAATGATGAGTTTGAACTTCTGTTCTCGGTCTGGGTGTGAGTGTCTCTGTGTGTTGTCCATGGCACCCACGACACAGGGAATCCTAGTGTGGGGCTATGAGTGTGAAGCGTTATTTATTTATTTATTTAATTTTGATATAATTCTAATTATTATATTTAAACGTTTATCACTTTAAATCTTAAATATCTAATTTCAGATGTGATGGTCCTGAACGAAATAATTGAGCAAGCGGGCAGACAGAGCCGGGCGAGCGAGCAGAACGGTATGGCCGACACTAACAACTGTCGTTGTTGTTGTTGTTATTGTTGTTGTCAGCAGTCTACTTACTGCTATTGTCTTGTTGCATTTCACATTTTGTTGTTTCATTTATTTTTTCAATGTGCTAATTTAATATACAACAATTTCAGTTCTATAATTTATGACAACGTAAAATAAGTTTCCTAATGATTTGTTGTTATAACACACACGTTACGACATGTACACGACACTACAGAACACGCACAGGACAGGTATTTGCTCATTATGCAAGAAAAAGGCATAATTGGCAAAAATTACTATATTTGGGTGTCATTTATTAATAAAATGCAAGGGATATTGAATTGACGCACCAGCAGTACAACCTTTGCTAAGAAAAATGTTCTAAATAATCTAGGAATATACAAAAATGTATATCCTTATGTACCTGTCAGTAAATTATTATATCATAATGTTTGTGTACAAATTTACAAGAAATATATATTTTTTGGGTTATACTCTTGAGTTTCAGTAATTAACATTTTTCTTAGTCCAGACGCAATCTAGGGCGCAAAATTTAGTTAGCCAACATGCCTAATGCTTTAAACTACATGTTCACGATGAGCTGATTCACAACACTGACAGACAATGCATCGTGTGAAACCCAAATATGTCACATTTCTGTTTGTATCCCATTATATTACAAATCGGAACACAGCAATAATTTAGTACTACAATCTTATTTTCTACTACAAGACCTAATTTACGCGTTACTTTTAGTTCATTTATTTCTCACCGCCTTTGCATGGACGCAATTATGTTTGCGATTTCCACATTCACGTATTAGTAGCACGTCCTGTACCTAATCAATAAGTCAATGCATCTTTAAAATAGTTGGTATACTGCCCGTAGTCCATGAGCAATTTCTAACAAATAGTTTAAAATGCAAACCTTCTAGAATAAACGTCATAGAACTTAATGCTTGCTTCGGTCACGTGCTCAATTTGATAATCACGATATTCATATTTTTTGGTCCTGAGTGTTTGATAAATTTTAACTTGCATCATCGCACTCATCTCGCGTTTGCGTAGACATGCGATACTGGTGCGATGCAGTTTGACATTGACCCCGAGTTGCCACCATCACTGGTTCGGTTTGGACCGTGTTTGCACAGTGTTCGAAGTTCCTGGCACTTTGTGGAATGCGCGTGCAGTGTTCTAGAATACCGACCGACAGATACACGCGCCCTCAACATAAATGACAGCCAGTAATCATTCAAAAAATATGAATATTGGATTTCCGACTCTCTAAACGTATTGGCTCCGACATCCCTCACTATCATTACGCTAAATTGATCCATCGAATGGATAATTTTCTTTCCCACCTCTATTGAATCCTCTAATTTCTCGGGCCAATATAAGAGTAGATAAAATAATGAGCGAATACTAACAAAATTATTTCTCTCTCTCTCTCTCTTCAACACACACACACGCATCCGGTAAATGACACAACAGTGTCAGTATACTACTTCCCAACAGCGGAAGACGATGAGGACGGACCCACGTTTAAGGAGAAGCTCCTGGAATGCCTCATGAAAGGAATAGACTTGTTCTGTGTGTGGGACTGCTGTTGGTTGTGGCTGGAGTTCCAGAAATATGTGGCGCTGCTCGTGTTCGACCCCTTCGTGGAGCTATTCATCACGCTCTGTATTGTCGTCAACACGCTGTTCATGGCCTTAGACCATCACGACATGGACAGAGATATGGAGAAGGCTCTCAAAAGTGGTAACTATGTAAGTATCGATGATAATTTGCAATACTTATAATTTTTCTACTGCTGTTTTCCGTCTTTAAGGCTCTGTGCCCATCTTAGTGTGATAAAAATGTGGTTTTATACACATTTATCTATGATCACGCCATGCCATACAAAGGGCGCTGTTGATATTAGTGGCAAATTATGGGCCAGGATCATGTCTGGTCAGACCATGTGTCACATTGTTTGGATGGACACCGAGCCGTAGGTCTACTGTTGCAATAATACTGCCGAACACTAGCCAACTGAGGATATTTTAATACACATTTTTTTTAATATGAAGTTTTCTCAGCTTTGCCAACAGACATAATTTACCTGCACCGAAGCAAGTGATAAGTAATTTTAAGTGCTGAAAAATATACAAGAACCTGAGTTAACCGCGACACCAATGTTCAAAGAACTGTAAATTAACTCACATACACGATTGATTAATTGATGTGATAATAAAAATATCGTACGTTTCCTTTGCAGTTTTTCACCGCAACATTTGGTATAGAAGCAACACTTAAACTAATTGCAATGAGTCCAAAGTATTATTTTCAAGAAGGTTGGAATATATTTGACTTTATTATCGTGGCCTTATCATTACTGGAGTTGGGACTCGAAGGAGTTCAGGGTTTGTCTGTATTGCGTTCCTTTCGATTGGTAAGTTTCAATTGTTTTATTACTTACAAATAATTTAAGTGTATTCACTATGAATTCCTACACTTACGTTAAATAATTAATACATACTCGTACATTGAACACAGCTAATTAAGATAACATGGACTCTATGAGGTATAATGTATTTATATATTGATACGAACTCTGCTTTCACAATATATTCACGATTGTATGACATCGCTACACACATCACCGTTGACAATAATGTATTTATGTGTACTGGATATTTTCAGCTGCGTGTATTTAAACTGGCCAAGTCTTGGCCGGCGCTAAACCTAATTATCTCCATAATGGGTAGGACGGTGGGAGCTTTAGGGAACTTGACCTTTGTACTTTGCATCATTATATTCATATTCGCTGTGATGGGAATGCAGTTGTTTGGGAAAAACTACACAGGTTCTATTTGAAAGAAAATATAGCATCTCTAAGATATTAAGGCTTGTGATTTATCAGCTTTCCACTCCCGAATATCTTACACAGGGCTTTGATTGATTATTTCATGGTGGACCGTGGGTCCCGCTGTGGCTTTATAACACGTCGCTCGTCGCTCGGAGACGGGACGCCGCTCGGGCCGAGACTAACACGTTATAAAGCTATACCACGCAGCTTACGATCATAAACTAAGCTTTGCATCAAGTAACATAGATTGACATGCAGCTTTGCTTTGAAGGGTGTTTCGCATCAGGTCAATCGCTGATGGGATCTATGTCGCTAGTCCCGGCGCATTGGGAAACGTCCAGCTGACTCCAGCTCCAACATAATACATGTCAAAAATATACTCGATACATAAAGTTAACATGAACGATGCAAAAGCTCTCACAAAGTTAAAGTTAAACATATATCCCACTCATACAGAAATAAATCAATCAATGCACATTTTGTTATAGGTTACTCAAGCACACATTTGCTAATTTTAGTACTAATACGAGCAGATCTAGAATCACTCTTGTTACTGTTATCGATAGAACCATTGTGTGATCCCTCCCCGAGTTCCCTCACACGTTTGGTGTGCGATAGTGTATAGTATGTACCTCTAGTGACTATAGCGGGACTAGTCCCGGCGGTCGATCCGATAGTATGAGTGATTTTGGATCCTAGAGGAGGGTGCCGCGTAGCATAGGTGACGCGCCGGTAAGAGAGCTTGTGTGACGCCTTGTTTCACAATTTGTACTTGCAGCTTCGAGTATTCAAATTGGCAAAGTCATGGCCGACACTTAATTTACTCATCTCTATAATGGGTAGGACGATGGGTGCCTTGGGCAACCTGACCTTCGTATTGTGCATCATTATTTTCATATTTGCCGTGATGGGTATGCAACTATTCGGGAAAAATTATGTGGGTAAGTGGAATTGGTGGGATGGTGTTGCATGTTCGTTGGTGTCTGATTGGAAGTTAATGTCCAGCGGCCGGCTCGGTCCGACGGTGAATTTATTTTACTTGTAATGAACTCGGTTATAATAATACCAGGCGTCCTGCTCGCATTGGCGGAACATGAAGCTAGAAGCCTCTGTAGCAGAGTGTGATAGCTAGAGCAGTATCTAGCAGCGGGTTTGAATTTTCATCGAATACTGAATTTTAGAAAAAATAGTAAGTTTTAATAGCACAAATACGCCGGTATTAGCCTTCGATGCGATCAAGACAATAAAGTTAAGATATAAAAAACTTTGTAAAATAAATGCATAAAATACATTCACTGACAAATTGTGGAAAGTAAAAAATCTGTTATATATTTAAAATAAAATTATATATTTTTTCCACATTTTGTGGTTAGCTCCAAACGAGTGCAGTAATACACAGTGTACATGAACAACTTAACAACAACACAGCTACAGCTAAATATGCCAGCGCCTTTAACTTTTAAATAAAGTGGTTCAAGACTCGAGCGTGTCACTGTGGATGGCTCGTTGGAGGTAGCCGCGGCCGGGCCTGCCGTCTCGTTCAAATAGTGACCATTGTGTTGATGTGCGTCACAGTTATGCTCATGTCCGTTAGACGATTGGCAAGAATCGATGTGACCCTTACAAGTGAGCTTTATACCCTACAGTTTATTACAGTAAATACTACATTCAAAGCCCCCGCAAGGCGCCTCACTTGTGAAACACTTTATAAACTGCTTTTCTGACTTTGACTTTCCCTTTTAGTTTACAAAAGAAAACATTCAATAAGTATTACATTTCATAGAATATCAACAGATTTTCTAATCAGTTAACTTTCTTGTTTTACTGAAGTATCTGCAACTGCATGTTCATTGTGTATGTCTTAATATTATTATTATTATTATTATTATTATTATATTTAGTTATCGTATTTTACAGGTATTTAGAAAAAGCATGTAGTGGTCATAGTTTATAGTACCTACTTATTTAATTGTGTATATTATTTATTTGGTTGTGGGGATTTCGTATTTGACAGCAACATATTTCTTCGTGATGTGAAGCCATAGTGGAAAGAAAAAATATACTTAAATATAATATTTTATTCAATAAAATATTCCACTGTAACTAATGAATCAAGAGTTTTAGCAATGACTTCTACTCGACTACTCGCAAGAATAAATTAAACATGATTACTTCAACATTTTCTGCTTGGGACCTTAAATATGTAACTCGAAATCCCTGCCACTTACTATGAGTAAATATTTATTACTTTGTGCATGCTGATATAATAAAATGTGCGCTTTTTTATGTGTGATCGTAATTACATAATGGTGTTCATATTTATTGATGCCATATATTACTTTTATTGCTATCCTAAGTCTATAATACCTATTAAATAATTTCTTTAAGTCTGTAATCTGGTTGATAAGAGTACAAAAGCGCACATAATACAATGTTTTAAATGTTCTTAAATTGTATTTTGTACAATAATGAAAGAATTAAATTTCAATGTATTAAAGAACTCACAATTGTAAGTTAAACTCAAAATAAATATTGAACGCTTTCAAAGTTTTTTAACGGCACTGGTGTTAAATCCAAGTTTGACTGTCTAAGCCCCAACTCAGAGTCAGTAACGGTTACTTTAATCGCTCCTTAGTACAGAATTTCTATGGTGATTCTTTACTAAGGAGCGATTTAAGTAAGCTTTAGTGACTCGTGAGTTGGGGCGTAAATGCTGTAAAAATATTACTGCTAATAATGTCGAAAAGTATTAGAATTGTAAAATAATCTACAAAAGATGTGTATTGATTGTGTATGTTTGCGTGTAAACAGATTACGTGGATCGGTTTCCCGATGGGGACCTGCCTCGATGGAATTTCACGGATTTCATGCACAGTTTCATGATAGTGTTTCGCGTGCTCTGTGGAGAGTGGATCGAGAGCATGTGGGACTGCATGCTCGTGGGAGACGTTTCTTGCATTCCCTTCTTCTTGGCCACCGTCGTCATCGGCAATCTTGTGGTCAGTAAATTTGTGGTCGTAGTAGATTTATCAATTATATAATAGCTTAGGTGCAGCGCAAACGGCACACTGTCCGTAACGCACTTTTAAGTCTGTGAAAATAGAACCTTTGCAATTATTACAATTATATGCAGTAACGCATACAACGCGCAAAAAGTACGGCGCACAACTGTTTGCGCGCCATGTAGACATTTGTGCGCCCGCACACTCGATCGCACAAAAAGAGCGTCGTCTGCGCTGCACCTTATGAGTACGAAATTAAAGTCAGGTGTGCAAAAAGGTTAAAAGTTTAGCGTTTACTTAAATTCTAAAAATATGACATTCAAATAAAAATGATGAAAAAATAAAACCTTAATATTGAATATTGTGCATGCTATTGATGTTTTCTACATATTATATATTTGTTTAATGAACTTAAATCTTAATATATATAAATTACGTGTCACGTTGTTTGTCCGCAATGGACTCCTAAACTACTTAACCGATTTTAATCAAAGCACACCATGTGCAGTTGTAATCCAACTTGAAAGATAAGATAGACGGAAGGTTTTAATAAAAAAAATTTTACAGAACGAAGTCTGTCCGGGCAGCTAGTCCAAATATAAAAGTAGATTATAGTTTCCATAACATATCTAAAAACTCTAGAAATACTGTTACATTTTAGGTACTTAACCTTTTCTTGGCCCTGTTACTGTCAAATTTCGGATCATCGAGTTTGTCCTCACCAACCGCCGACCAGGACACCAATAAGATAGCGGAGGCCTTCAACAGGATATCCCGGTTCATAGACTGGGTCAAGCGGAACGTGGCTGACATCCTCAAGTTGGTCAAGAACAAGCTGACCAACCAGATCGCCATACACGCACCCGGTAAGATGTGTGACTGTGTTGTGGCATGTTTGTGCGTGCGTCCAGTGTCATGTTGCCAGATTCCCTGTAATAAACTGACTCAATTGTCTATTACATCCATCTTACTATAATACGCGTACTCAAAGAACGTATATTGTATACTCTTATCCAAGTTACACGGGTTAAGTTAACCGTAAGTTTAACGGCTTGCGCAGACGCGGAACAATTCTTCGCGCTCTTTGGTCCTCACAGCTTATGAAATCTTACAATTATATCGAATAACGCATACGAAGTTCTGTAAGTACCGAGTATGCAAAATACTCCGTAGTTCGCGAGGACAATGATGTACAGGATCATATTGTTTTAAGCAATGTTTGCGAACAGAGACGTACCTATATCGTGTGCGCAAGTAATGGTACCTATTGTGGTTATTAATTTTTTTATTGTAGTTATTTAGTCTATGCAAATGGATTAAAGTACAATGTTTAAGTATATTATTTACGTTAGTACCCGTATCATAGTAAAATGTGTGAAGTCCTTGATGATTTAAGTAAATATAAATAATAATAATAATAATAATAATAATTTTTATTTCAAGTAACCAAAACTCATATTTGTTAGTATTACAAAACCTATAACCTATGTTAGTCTTTAACCTAGACCTTTAAAATAAAATAAAATAAAGTTATGTGAGTCACCGCTGTGTCATTCCATTTGAAACAGCACAGCAATGTCTCACATATCTGCAGCCTAACCTGCTATAGTCAAAATTATCTAAGATGCCCATAATGATAGCTGCTATTTATTAATATGAACTAACCTTGTATGGGTGTCTTTGAGCGAAATGGAATACTCATTTACTTGACATGAATAGTTGAATACTTACGGACAAAGGATTTTGCCAAAATTTGTTAAAAATCCCTATTTATTTTCATTGGCGTTGATTATAAATCATATTATACGTTAAAATCTAATAAAAATCCCTCCAAATCATAATTTACACAAAATTTAATAAAAATATATGACGTCGAAACAATCTTATATGAAGAAGACTAAATCTAATCTGACGTAGGGTGATGTGACGGCTTGAAACCGTTTATAAAACCAATCATAATCGATACATTGCTATAATCGAAATTTAAAAATGAAAATTGATTAATTTAATTACATTGTTAAAAATTATTTGCTTGCATTTAAATTTAAAATTAGATACCCAATAATACCACGACGAATTGGATGCTAACAAAGGACATTTTCCATTATGTATGGGCACTTCGCCGTCCATGGACAGCAATGTTATGTATTTAATAATAATATAATAATATAATATAATATAATATAAATAATAAATGTATGGTGCTCATATGATGTTATTGTTATTTTAATGACACCTACATTTTGCATTCTTTATTACTGTTGCAATGAATATCTTGCCGCAAAGTATCAGTAATGCAATTAATTAATTCCTGTACGATGGATTTAGACCAACCAACCGAGGCAACTTAAGTCTACTATAAAGTACGAGTACAAACAAGTAGACTTTATGTTAGCGGCTTGCTACACTACGTTACTTATGTATAGGCGTGGTGTGCTGTGAAAATATTACTATGATATTATGAAGTCATATACAATAAATTTTATTTTATCTATTTAATAACATTAATTTGAAGAGCGTTTTTAAAATCACATATTTTTCTGATACTTTTTATTAATAAAAAAAGACCTAAAGTACTATCCTATAATATTTGTATTTATAAAACTTCCAACAAAACTTCCTATTGCTCGAACTGTTGTGAACAGCATGGTGTTGAATTATAAATAAACTTGAGTATAGCATGTTTGTGTGTTTGTAAAACGTGTTACAGTACTAGGTATTTGTATTTGTACACTGTCCGTTGCTTGTGCCCGCAGTCAAGTGTAGAACAGACCCGTCGTGTGGTAGATCCGGCCCTGTGTGTCTCCTTCCGTTGTACTCATACATTCATTGGGTTTAAACTTGTTGTAGCTTATGTGTTGTTTTGTATTAAGATGTAAAACGCTTGATGTATATTGCTATAACTAACGCTTTATGTGTTGTGTTCACTGATCTTTGTACTATGTATATGTTGGATATTCCACATCTTGTGCGAATGTTTGGCGATATCCCGCCGCAGATGTCTTACGCTAGGCGAAAACCACAGACCATCTAATAATTAGTTAGAAAGGGCATAGCGCGTAATTTGTACGAGAACCGCTGTCGCCGTTTCGATCCCCTCCATTTGCTTACTACTACGAAAATGAACAAATACGCACGAGGGTCGTTATTTGTGCGTGAGAGGCGCGGCACTGTAGCTAAGGATTGACTGACGATAAACTTTTATCGGTATTTATTTTCGTAAGGTCGACAGATGTGTAAAATAAAGGTTTACCTTAAATCCATAAAAAATAACATTTAGTAGGAATCCAGTCAGGTTTGCCTGGTGCAGCGATCCACTGAGCTTGTTTAACTGAATCTTTCGGGAAACTAAAATTCATTAAATTCTATTAGAATAAAACATGAAAATGTGGATTCCAAAAATTTTACAGATATTGAATTTGAACCTAGGACCCCTAGTGTAACGTGGCGCTGCACTAACAATTTGAACTACCGTGTGATCAAACCAACTGCCGATTTTCAAAATGGCTATACTCATAGGCATGCCACCTAGGTTCAATGACGGTCCTCCTGAACGCTAGATTAGATATAGATTTTAACAAAATAATAAACAAGAAGTAACTGCTTCAAACAACAATATCCTGCCAAAAATCTAACTGAAAAATATAATATAAACCAGTGTTACTACGTGTAAAATACGTCAATGTTCTTTCAAACTATATTTCAATGCATAAAATATTAAATTTATCTGGCCACATTCACATTATTTAAGAACGTTGTTTTTATTATAACTTCGAAAGAATCTATCGAATATCGATGTCATCTCTTACTACGCCCAACACTAGAGCTACTTCTACGCAATACATTACGCGTTCGAATGGATGTGATAAAAATGACGAGCGCATGCAGCCCGCAATGTATATTTTTTGGGAAAAGAATTATTTGAAGGACATTTTGAAGGATTTAAACTAAAATATCGTAGTTTTTTTACATACCGATGAAAAGAAACGCTTCCTTTGTTTATGTTAAGCACTTGGCTTCGTGCACGGCAAGTAATTACCGCACATGAAGGCATTTTCACGTAATTTAGTCGCAGTGTTTCGCAGTACTTTTCTCCGTTGTAGGTCGCGAGTCACTAAACAGCGCGATCGCGTGTTTTTGTGAAATATGTACGTTTGCTCATAGTCTTGGCGCGCCTGCCCCGCCCACAACTCCTTTCTAACTAATTATTAGATGTTCTGTGGCGAAAACACTATTATGCCTGAACACATTAAAGATCTAGAACCCCAGAGAATCTTGCGGTTCATATAGGCCGTAAACCTTGCAGACCAGATCTTACACTCATGGGCATGGCTACAACACATTATTCTTTGTCACAGTGGCCTCTAGGACTTACACCATAACCCATACATACAAATAGTAACAAAAATAACAATAAAAACAAATAATAACAAACGTTTTATCCAACATAAGACGGTTTTATCGGATTATACGATGAAGTGCCACCATGCGAAATATTCAAGGAACTTGTTGTGTGTCCCAACGCAAATAATGCCGTTTTTAAGCAATATTTAATGCCATCTGATCTGATATTTTGTCATTTTGGAACTCTACATTTTTCCCGTTATAATTTATTAAACATAATTTCCTTTTCGAACATCTTGCAAAACATATGCAAAACATTTTGCAAGACAATTTGTACCCTTTGGAGGAGCGTTTAAATAGCTCCTCCAGGGGAGAGGGGTGAAACTAAAGTAAGCCGCGGATGGCTGCGGAGCGTTGCGATGCGGAGCAATAAACAAAATAAATTATAATAGCACATCAAACGACTCGCCAGTCTCCCACGAAGCTGCAAATCTTGCGGAACCAGTTGCCACAGTCAGAACACAGGAACACACAAATCCAGCCGCGCGGCGGTATATTGGTAATTAAGAAGCGGTGATGCGGATGAATAATATGCGGGTGCGGAATAATTATGTGCGGAGAAAACTGTATGCGGAAGGAAAACTTGAGATACTGATTATAAGTAAAATTTTTCACAAGTCTTGCGTCAATCTTGACAACATATTGAGATTGTTCTTTTTCCTCTGAAGATTTTCGCCAGCCAGTGGTAGCGCCGCGGCGGTCGAGAAAATGGCATAACTATTAAAATATATTTTGAATATCGCGGCGCGCAACCACCCTTGATTAAGCAGGTTGATGGAAATACATTTATCTTTGTAGATCATCATAAAGACCATACCGAATGTAGGAGATCGGCATTACAATTATTACGGACAGCAAAATGTTATTTCTTGATTTCTTAGCTTGCATACAAATCTGATCGTCACCAATTTGGCATAAAATATTTAAAGTATGATAGAATATCCAGCGTATTATATTATAGAGATCAGTGGTTGTTTTTGTGCATGTATTTGTATGTATTATAATTGTATCTGTTATTTAAGTACTACTTAAGTATTATTATAATCAATATTCCAGTATTATCTACTTATCGACTGTTATATTTTACTTTAATAATTTCAGAAGTTAAGTATGTTAGTCCGTTATAAAATATCATCCTCCTAATAGTTGTTAAGTCATAAAACGATAGTTACTTGCGACGAGAATATTTCGCTTATAATAGTAATTCTGATGACTAACACACCAAGTATGAAATAGAGTAAATATCAGTAGGTGTTCGCATAAGAATCATCTCTGTTAAATTAATTTGATATTGAATATTTATTCTAATACTAATTTAGATAAACTGTTAATTTTTTTATTAATGTCAGTAAAACGTAGGTAGGTACCAAGTAGATACGTAAATATTCTACTTCCAATTAGAAATCTATATTTTAATTTTTTCATGCATTCAAAAAATACGTCAAAATATATTAAGTATATTATTTACCGAAACGATTTTTACTATAATTTTTCGCGATTTTACAAGCCAAAAAGTTGTTTCTTGTGTTAGCAAAAATCTTCCGGTAGCAAATATTAAAGTAATTTATATATTCCAAAGATTATCATGAAATTTAGTATGCAGGTTTCGGGGGCGATAAATCGATCTATCTAGGATTCATTTTTAGAAAATGTCGTTTTATCCGTGTTTTAAGGCAATGAAAAACTGCTACAATAAACTCTTCCTGACATCTATTGGCCAGTAGCAACACTAAACTATTTCAGTAGATGGTGTTGTTAAGCAACACATGATTTACAAAAAAAAAATACCAAGCAAAGCTCGGTCATCCAGTTATTACTACATTAAATATAACTAGGTATTTATTTATCTATTTATCTTGGCTTAGCGTATCAAGAAGAGTGTTTGTATTCAACACAAGCATACGCCATTTTTCCCTGTTCTAAGCTGCTAATTTCAGGACGTTAAGTTTATGCAGATCTTTAATGGCCTCATCGCCATGGGACACTTTAGCAATTGTCTAGACTTGGAACACCCCACGTGTTTTCGACCATTTCTTATTCCCAACTACACTTGCTTGCCAGCGCGCTCCCCGTCCTTTCTACATGGCCAAGCCAGTGCAGCCGATGTGTTTTGGCCTCTCCAATAGTGTTTGGCTCGATTTTTGCTCTTCCAGCTCCTTTTTCTTTCTAAATATAACTTTCGTCTTCTCTTCAAATTGGCCTTAAAATTTAAAATTAGGTATTGCATTTTTCGCTCAGTTACAAGAAGCTTGTTTTCTTCCTTACAGGTGAGTGTCCACGTGTCATATCCATACAAAATAATTATCCTTTAACATATTCGAATGTAAACAAACACGAACGTCAATACCTACCTTTTTCTCTTAGTGTTTCGTCGCTGTTACAATTTCGGCTTTAATAATGCTATAATACATTTTATTTGACCGTTTTTGTCGCCTTATAAAATTAGTTTGGGCGATTGCCTGGACATTTAATTTTATAATTATTAAATCTTAGACAGCTCAATTTATTAAAAATGTGGTCAGCGAAATCATCAAATATGCTAAGTTTCGATTATCTATTTTGTATTTCTTAGGATTGCTACATTAGACCGACTAAGGGATGCCAGAGACCATAGAAGTATTGTTAACATGCCGGACTGCCGTTCGTTGGGTCCTGGGTTCGATTCCCAGAGAGGCTGAAATTTGAATGAAAAGTTAAGGTCGACGGGGACGGGAAGTGAAGTTTTGGAAACATCGTGTCATAGAAAATGTAAACGATACAACGTAATATATACGATAAAATATACGAAAATGTAAACATACGCCACGGAGGCACGCACGGGGTGGGAACGGGGCACGCACGTATATTTATGCCTCGTCCACGTCTCGTCCCCGTCCCGTTCACGTTACGTATGCAGCGACCTTTAATTTTCGTTCTGGGTCTGAAACTACGTGTTGTTTATGGCACCTATGCCACAGGAAATTTTAGTGTAGGGCTAATGAGTGTGTAGCGTTATTATTTATTTATAAATTATAAAAGACGTGTTGCAAAGAAGACAGCGAGACAGACACACATCTTGACCATTTATTATGATCGCTGATACATCTCTCAGTAAGTGGGTGACTGAGCCTCAATTTACTTCTGCGTCTGCTTTATAGATTAGCCGCGTAAATATGAAATTCTTACCTAAATACTCATACTTTCTCTCTCTGTCTATCTGACTCGGGTAGAATATATTTTATTAAAAGTTGCAGGAGATATGAAGATAATATTGACTAATAAAATATCTACTTTACATATTGCTGAATTATTCGCTTCAATATTCTACTAATATTCTTATTAAAGACATTAACGAGCGTTTTAACATTCATAAGCGAAATATTCTTTTGTGCATTATACTCGTAATAGAGCTCAGGTGTTATTTTATGATTTTATGCATAAAATAAATCATGATTATCTCACCATGGCAATTGCTATTAGTATAACAAATCATAACAATATGTAATAACAATCTACTTGCATTTAGACAATACTTCCATGAAGCCTGTAACGTAAGTTATGCCAGTTTTTCCTTTACCATGAGTTGTATGATGTATCGTATGATGGAAGGTTTTCAAAACAAATCGCTAAACGAATTCGTCCTGGTCTGATTTCTATGCTTGGGTGCTGGCGACACAACGGACCTACCGAACGTAGGCTTAAAGGCGGCTTTGTGCGGCCGCTGTGTCTCCTCAGAGCGCGTCGACAACGAACTAGAGCTAGGAACAGACTTGGACGACGGAGTACTGTACAAGGACAAGAAACTGAAAGATCAAGTCGAAGTGGCCATCGGCGACGGAATGGAGTTTACGATACCTGGTATGAACATTTTTGATAATATCTTGTCGAGATCTTCGTAAGATGTTTTTTTTTTTTTATGGAAATAGCCGGCAAACGAGCTGACGATCCACCTGATGGTAAGTGGCTATCGTCGCCCATGGACATCAGCAACACCAAAGGCATCACCGATGCTTTGCCGGCCAAGAAAGAGAGAAGAAAAAGAAAGAAAGAACTGGCTCTCAAGCCCCCAGCCGGAACACGACGAGTCGTTTGGCGGCTGACTCATGCTCAAGGGTGGTAGCTATCCAGGCGAACTCCATGGAGGAATAATAATAGTAATAATGGTATTAATTGATAATTAAAATCAATATTACTAATATAATCCCTCGAGGAGTCCTACCACCAGCGGGCCGGATATAGTCGCCTTTTACGACACCCATCCGGCGTGGGATTGGGGTTAGTATTCTAAGCCGCCCCAATACGGCTAAAGTGCTAATTGATTTTCCACTTTCAACAGGAGACAATAAATACAAAAAGGGTAAAATTCTTATGAATAATATAAACGCGATAACAGACAACCACACCGATAACAGAATAAACTGTGAGCTCAATCATCATGGATATCCCATTCAGGTGACGCATGTGTTTCAGATTTTTTTTAGCTTGGTAGTACTTAGATAAATATATAAAAAGTTGTTTAAACGATAAATTACAATATTTTTGCATTTTGTATTCAATACCTCCTACTTTTGTTTCAGCCACTTTCAAGTTCAAATGCAAAAATCAGTTTACTGCAATTCAATTTTGATAACCGTTAACTTATTGTTAGTTTATTTTTTTTGTAATGGTCATTTTATGGGACCTTAACATTTTTATATGAATGTCGCTTATTAGATTTTACGATATACACTTAATTGCTATTATTCTCACTTACCGTTGCATTTCAGGATGATGATACAATAAGTCAAAAGTCGTACGGTAGCCATAAGATAAGATCATTCAAAGATGAGAGTCATAAAAATTCAGCGGATACGATCGATGGCGAAGAAAAAAAAGACGCCAGCAAGGAAGAATTAGGGTTAGAAGAAGGTGATTATGATTTAGATAGCAAGTAATGTTATGTAGTATTAGAGGCAGGTTAAAGTGCTGATGTACGTTTTGGGCACATTTCAGAAATGGCTGAAGAAGTAGAGGATCAATTAGATGGTCTTGGGAAACATGACATCATAGCGGCTGCTGACGAGGATGTGGTTGACGATACCCCGGCTGACTGCTGCCCCGAGCCCTGTTACGCCAAGTTCCCCTTCCTGGCTGGGGACGACGAGTCCCCCTTCTGGCAGGGATGGGGCATGCTCAGGCTCAAAACCTTCCGATTAATAGAAAACACTTATTTTGAAACGGCTGTGATTACTATGATCTTACTAAGTAGTTTGGCTCTGGTACGTATAAGAAAGAAAGTGACCTACGTTGAAGAAAATGTAAAATGAGCTAATGTAATGTTTTATTTTCAGGCATTAGAAGATGTACATTTACCACACAGGCCCATTCTACAAGATATTTTATATTACATGGATCGTATTTTTACTGTCATATTCTTCATAGAGATGTTGATCAAGTGGCTTGCCCTTGGCTTCCAAAAATATTTCACGAATGCATGGTGCTGGCTGGATTTTATCATTGTCATGGTAACAACATTTTCTTATTGATTTATTAAATCTGAAGAAGTATTTAATGGTATTTAAGACTGTCGATATGACGTCATTTCAGTTTACTCCTTAAGTAAATGAAATAATAATAATAATAGTCCAGCAGTGGACCTCCAAAGGCTGATGGATGGATGGATGTAATGAAATAACTGAATTAATTTTAAAAATTGTCTCAATAAATACTTTAGGAGACTAGTTAATTGTAAGTAAATATTTTACAAAGAATTGACGAATGGTGTCGAATTAGTTGTCGCTCGTAAACCACGGAGCCGTGATGGCGGGCGCGGACGACATCCCGGCGTTCCGCTCGATGCGCACATTGCGTGCCCTGCGCCCACTCCGCGCCGTGTCCAGATGGGAGGGCATGCGCGTGAGTAGCGCCCGCACTACTTGTGGTGCTGTTGTGGCGACTAGGTGCGTTGCCCATCGAATATAAAATTTGAGTACCAGTTGAAATATTGAAACCAATCGAAATGCACTCTTATGAAAATCAAGAAGAAACAAAAGATGAATTTACTGAAGCTCACACTAATTTTCAAGCATCGAGTTCGTTGGTTTTTAAAGAAGATTAATTCTGAGCAATCGATGGGCAACGTGACCATAAAAAGCTTTGACTGTTCCATGTCATTGCAACGGTGGCGAGCGATGTGGCTGCTGCCCCGAGATCTCGATGTCGTCTTGTTCTGTTTGTGGATATTGCTTCTATGTCTCTTTAATCTACACTTCCTTTAGCCATCTTATTGTATACGACCGGAACCACATCAGATTTTTCTGTCCCGTCACTGTTAACGTGCATGTAAGAAAGACTATCTTGCGCTATTTGTAATCTTGGTGAGTGCCGCTTTTAAACTTGTCTAAGCAAGTGTAATTAATATTTTATACTCCTAAAGTGAAAAACGACACAAACTTCGTTGAATGCTATCGATGTCTTAATTACTTAACGCTATTTTTGTGAAATATATATTATATTTGAATGTTTAGCACCACATCGGAGAATTCTTCCACTTTTAATGAATTCTTTGATGTATACATATAAGATAACCTTAGGTACTTTAAGAATTTTTAAATAATAGTAGTGTATGTTCTTACATTAAGCTACTTAGGGGGTCGGTCGTTTCTTCTTCCGAGACTACAGTCTTATATCTCAATGATAACAATAGGAAGGTCGATATTATTCTTCCAAATATAATTTCGTGTACGTACATATCAACTTAATTGATTTTCAGGTGATAATCTTCTATTATTTATCTCTCGACACATCACTTGTCCACATCGAGAGAAACAGCTGTATTAAGTTTGTAATGTAATCTCAGTGTTTGACTGTTAATTTCATCAGGTCTCGCTTATAAACTTCGTAGCGGCGCTTTGTGGCGCCGGAGGCATCCAAGCGTTCAAAACGATGAGAACGCTCCGCGCGCTTCGACCGCTCAGAGCCATGAGCCGCATGCAGGGCATGAGGGTACGTAGCGCCCTGCCGAGCTCGCCCCACACCGCCCCACTACGCCCCACACCGCTCCACACCTCACACTCACATCTCTACATTCCCACTCGCCACTCCACTCTCTCATAAACAACATTTATAAACAAGTGTCTCAATCGCCCCTCTTTGTTCTTCATAACTTCAAACTCATTTACTTTCCAAATTCTTAATACTCATTGACGCTAGTCGATTAATAATATCTATTAGTGAATCATTTTGAAGACTTCGGTGGCACCCATGAATGGCTTAGTATCATCACGAGTTTACGTTCTCTCTAAATGCAGTTGGAATAGGTTCATATTGGCAGAAACAATCATTGTTATGTTTGGTCTTCTTTTCTATTGGATTTTTAGCTAGATTAGTGACTCATCTTAGCTATCTGGAATGTAATTTAGAACTTGCACTTTAGATTTATCTTCTTGCATCTATCTACACGGTATGATCTTTTCAAGAGTGGCATGTTAGTCCTAGTAGCATATTGGATGGTTTAGACAAACAGTTAAGAATGGTGAGTCAAAATTAGTCGTACCAGCTTTTTATGTATATGTAGTTAGTTGAGGCTTCTCGTAATTGTTTTGCATGAATTTATGTGATATAATCATGATGCCTGCAACATACTTTGTACAGTTATTTATGTATTCTTAATAATACAAATCCATGTAATAATGAGAGCAAATTTGTCGAAGTCGTACTTTTTTGATAATAATATTGCGTGGCTATAAAGTAACTATTTTATTTCATCATATGCAAACATGCGAAGCCATAACACAAGCTTACGATTAAATTAATTTGTAATCACGTACCAGAATGTTAAAAAAATTATACATATTTCAAAATCCCAGTGTTTTCAATCCAATTTCTTTTCCCCTTAATTCATTGTATGATTATTACTAGGTGGTCGTTAACGCCTTGGTACAAGCCATACCATCTATCTTCAACGTGTTGCTTGTGTGTCTCATCTTTTGGCTCATCTTCGCTATCATGGGTGTGCAACTGTTCGCTGGAAAATATTTCAAGGTCAGTTATAAATTTATCGTCAAATCCATTATAATCGATTATCCATAAAGTTTGTGCTCATAAAAATTGTATATTTACAGTGCGTAGACATGAACCACACGACCCTCAGCCATGAAATCATACCAGATCGAAATGCCTGCATTTTGGAGAACTACACATGGGAAAACTCACCGATGAATTTCGACCACGTTGGCAAGGCTTACTTGTGCCTCTTTCAAGTGGCGACTTTCAAAGGCTGGATTCAGATCATGAATGATGCTATTGATTCTAGAGAGGTTTGTACTCAAATGAAATTGTATTGAAATTCACATTATTAAAGCTTTGTGTTTTTAATGTGGATTTCTGGACGTTTCAGGTTGGACGACAACCTATCCGAGAAACAAATATTTATATGTATTTGTACTTCGTATTCTTCATTATCTTCGGGTCGTTTTTCACTCTCAACCTATTCATCGGTGTGATAATCGACAACTTTAACGAGCAAAAGAAAAAAGCAGGTGGAAGCTTGGAGATGTTCATGACTGAAGATCAGAAAAAGTATTACAATGCCATGAAAAAAATGGGTTCCAAGAAGCCACTGAAAGCCATTCCGAGACCTAAAGTGAGTCGTCTAAATTATGAGTGTTAACGTGATATTTATGGTCATTCCTAAAATTTTCCTTTGTTTCATTACTCGTTAAGACAGCAAATTATATCCCCTTGGTCCCTTCTAGTACATTTATGGGCTCATTTATAGTTTAAGATTAATTCTGTAATCTCTTATTTATATGTCTTTTTATCGTTATTTTCCAGTGGCGTCCTCAAGCAATCGTATTTGAGATAGTGACGGACAAGAAGTTCGACATGATTATCATGTTGTTCATCGGACTGAACATGTTGACTATGACTCTCGACCACTATCAGCAGTCTGAGACTTTTAGTACCGTCCTCGATTATCTCAACATGATATTTATCGTGATATTTAGTTCCGAGTGCCTCTTAAAAATATTCGCCTTACGATATCACTACTTTGTCGAGCCGTGGAACCTGTTCGACTTTGTTGTGGTGATGTTCTCAATTCTAAGTAAGTTTGAATGCTTAGTGTTCATTTGCAAACACTATTGTTTCTTTTATATTCACATTTCCTAATTATATCTACTTTACAGGTTTGGTGCTAAGCGATATCATAGAAAAATATTTCGTATCACCAACTCTATTGAGAGTAGTAAGAGTAGCAAAAGTAGGTCGAGTGCTTCGACTCGTCAAAGGTGCAAAGGGTATTCGGACGCTGTTGTTCGCATTGGCCATGTCACTGCCAGCTCTCTTCAATATCTGCCTGTTGTTATTCCTCGTTATGTTTATCTTCGCCATATTTGGGATGTCGTTTTTCATGCACGTCAAAGACAAAGGTGGCCTTGACGATGTGTATAATTTTAAGACCTTCGTGCAGAGCATGATACTACTATTTCAGGTAACATTTTTTAACTATTTTTTTACTGAGTATCATAATTTAATAATTCTAAGAAAATTTAATTTTTTGTCAAGAGATAAATGAATTCTGCTAACGATTGCGATGACAACTTCCATTTTGTGGACCGAGTACGAAACTATATCGGATAGGACTGAGACGCTTTTACAGATTGCTTTTATGGTATCATTCTGGCTTAGTTACTTGAAATTCTAAGACTTTTTTTATGTGTTTACATAGGCGACACACAAGTAGACGAGCTAAGTGATGGTTAGTAGTCACCGTTGCCTATCAATAACACCAAAGTCATCAGCGAAACGCATCGCCAAGCAAGAAAGAAAAGATGAACGGAAAAAGACTACTACCATATACCTATAGATAGCCCGTGTAAAACAGGTCCGTTTATAGACATTATGTCCACTGTATCCGCAGCAATCTGAATGCAAACGCAACTAACAGTGATCGGATTTCCGATATCAGAGCGATGCGGATCAATGGCCACGAGCCTTTAAATAGTTGCCTTAAAAACTGCATTATACTAGATGTCGACATCAGCGGGCTGGGACGGGGTGCTGGACGGCATCATCAACGAGGAGGAGTGCGACCTGCCGGACAACGAGCGCGGCTCGCCCGGCAACTGCGGCTCCGCTACCATCGGCATCACCTACCTGCTGTCCTACCTCGTCATCTCCTTCCTCATCGTCATCAACATGTACATTGCCGTCATCCTCGAGAACTACTCGCAGGTAACTATCGTCATCTAAACTGCTTTTCACTGGTATGTAATTTTACAGTGGAAGTAAAAAAATCATAACCCTGATGACTTATGGCGTACCTATCTTTACTAGGTACTATTCAGTTGACAAACATAATTAAAATGTAATTGATTGCATGAAATACTTACCTCGTTATTTTTCTTTTCAGGCGACGGAAGACGTGCAAGAAGGCCTAACAGATGACGACTACGACATGTACTACGAGATCTGGCAGCAGTTCGACCCCGACGGTACGCAGTACATCCGCTACGACCAGCTGTCCGAGTTCCTGGACGTGCTGGAGCCGCCGCTGCAGATCCACAAGCCCAACAAGTACAAGATCATCTCGATGGACATCCCGATCTGCCGCGGGGACATGATGTTCTGCGTGGACATCCTCGACGCGCTCACGAAGGACTTCTTCGCGAGAAAGGGCAACCCGATCGAGGAGACGGGAGACCTGGAGGTCGGCCGGCCAGATGAGGTCGGCTACGAGCCGGTGTCGTCGACGCTGTGGCGGCAGCGCGAGGAGTACTGTGCGCGGCTCATCCAGCACGCGTGGAGGCGGCACCGGCGCGGACAGGGGCCGGCCGACGGTGGCGGCGAGGGCGGCGAGGGCGGCGAGGGCGGCGCGGGCGTGGAGAGCGGCGAGGGCGCCGAGGGGGCGGAAGGCGCGCCCACTGCGGTGCTACTGGACGCGGTGACGCCCAACGGGCACCGCGTGGTGCTGCAGGCGGCGGGCGCGGCGCCCCGGCCGCCCGAGCCGGCGCCGCCGCCCGCGCCCGTCTGACCCGCGCTGGCGCTCGCGCTGCTGCCCGCGCTCGTCGACCCCGCGCCGCTGCCGCTGCCCGCCCCGCTGCCCGAGCTCCTGAGCCCTCCCGCCCGCGTGCCCTCGAGCGCCCCAGACCATGTCCCGCGCTAGCTGCACCGCGGCGGCGGCCAACGGTACGACGCGCGCAGGCCGCTGCGCCCGCGCCGCGCCCCCTCGTGGACGTTACCCGTGGACGTTCCGATTATCGGAGTGTTGTTGGAGTGTTTTATATTCGCGTGGCCGCTTGCGAGACCGTTTGTTTTGCGACCGACGTTCGCGTTCCCGTGATCGATGTACCGACTAGAACACGTTTATGTTATCGCGTTTCCCTATCGGGAGGAGCCGAGTGTCCATATGTGAGAATTGTTTTAGCGAGCACGCTGTTTTATTTTGATCGTCACTAGTGTTGTAATGTAAGGTATCGGATAAATCTGAGAAAACTCTAAAAGCTTATTTTTATATTTGACGAATACTACCTATGTAAATTTTAAACTGAATGCGATAATTGTGGAGATTGTCTAATTAAGTAAGAAGACCGCTGTGAGACATCATTTTTCTTCCCCGAAATGGTGTCGAGCAGGGGTGGCAGACTGCGGACTGCGGACTGCGGCCTGCAGAGTGCCGGAGAGCGACGCGGAGTGACTATTGCTTGATATGTTTCGCTTCACTCGGTCTCGGCCGAGACGCGCTCAAAACGGCATGAAATTATGGAACGATATTTAACATCACATATTGTATGTCACGTTCGTTTTCTCGTCCATTGCGTTCGGACATTAGTGTAATCGTATCTAATACCTAACGCTTAAGGGAAGCAATGGCTACGCCAGTTCATATCAATTTTGTCCATGATAGTCTTAATAGTTCCAATTTTTAAGCTTCTTACCGGACCGGTCGACGTCGCGTCTCACCTTCTAGTCGAGGTCGGTCGCCTCGAAATTTAAAAGAGTTTAGAAAAATTTTTGCAAAGTTATCTATGTAAGCTTAGCCAATCAGCAGTGAAATCGGTACCAGAGTTCACTTCCGTCCTAATTCAGTACGCATGATAGGAATCGAGCCATTTTACTAGACGCGCGCCCCCCGCAGCCGCCGCAGCCGTCTTCCCCTGGGCTGCGCCGGCCGCCCGGGCGCCGCACGCCCGCCCGGCCCCGTCGCGCTCACCACGCTTCATCGATATCCTCCACGAGCGAACCGATTCGGCTACCCGAGACATCACCTTAATTAGCAATAAGATTAAATATACCTAAGAGATCGAACGTCCCTTACCGAGTAAGGTAGATATTATTGAAATATTTTTATTTTTCGATTGACATCTCTCTAGATATCGAATGTAGCGCAGTTGCGTCGCTGAAGTGAATGCCAGATCGCCGCGTCGAACTACTCTGATGGTATGCGATGTCTCGATTCGACGAAAGTTGAGTTCCGTCAGTATTGTCTACTCTAGCACAACAAACTTAATGATTCATTAAATTTTGTAAATTAACTTTGGAAGTGGTCAATTTTCTACTACTGTATATAACGAGAGCTTACCGCCGGGAGATCCCGAACCGCACGTCGCCACATCCTCACTGTATCATGTCGTATCGGGGCCGCGCTGGCCGCAGCAGCCGCACCGGTCGGCCGCTGCGGCCAGCCGCCGCGGCACCGAGTAAGCTTGAAGCAATAACGTTAACGTGTGCTCGACGAGTTTCGCTTTTTATTATGAACATGTCACTGAATAGTTGTGTGCAGGTTGTTTTCAATTCGTTTTAAAATTTAATTGTGAAAATTCTCATGTGCAAGATGACGTTGCAACAAAAGAGTCAGTGTATTGTAACTAAAATGAGATGCTTAACGTTTTG
Organism: Thymelicus acteon; assembly: GCA_951805285.1. Taxonomy (NCBI): domain Eukaryota; kingdom Metazoa; phylum Arthropoda; class Insecta; order Lepidoptera; family Hesperiidae; genus Thymelicus; species Thymelicus acteon. Next base: position 6,682,112 of record OX638229.1, on the reverse strand, counting down.
CACATATTTTGCAATAATAATTACGGTTACAGATAATAAATATGTAGATACTTTTATAAAGAACATCGTGCGGGGTGTGTCCCAGCGAAGTTCCCCGTCGCTCGCACACGCCCCGCCCCGCGCCCGCCGCAAGATGTCGTTGTTTTGTTATTTCGGTTGGTCGTATGAAACATGTTATACTGCCGGGATAGGAGCAACATGAAACGATTCACCACCACAACTTGTCTTTATATTGTCTAGTCGATGTTCATTCAAAGCTCTTTCAAAATAGAAATCATCATACGTATTGTAGTAGAACCAGTGGTAATAATGATGGTCGCACATCTGAATAGAACTAACTTCGCATATTATTGCTTCAAGGTACCAACTGACTTTAAAATAGGTACATTATCATGTGGATGACGTTATGTCCTTGGGTTTTGAAGCAGACAGATTTAGGCCTTATTAGCATAAGTGGAACGATAAATGTAAACTTTTTCCCTGCACGTTACAAATCCGAATAGTTGCGTGTTGCTTCTAATTATATATTTTCTTTACTCCCGGGTAAAAAGTGAAATTATTATGTTGGTTAAACCAAACAGATCTATCTAATATTAGGCAAATTGGCACAAAGAAGTTGTGTTTAATTAAGTTTAGACAATAAGTTACAATATCATTGTATTATTTCTTTAACTAAACTTATGACAAAAAGTGAGTTCAGTTTGCTGAAGGATAGAGATTTAATTGAGTATTTATTATATATATTGTTGAAGTTTGTACAAAATAAATTAAGTAAACAATTAAATATAGAACTTGACTGCTTTAAAACTCTGTTTTATTTTGAGATAAAATGTAGCAGGTATATTATAAGTCGACAATCTTTTAACGTCCTCTGAATAAAAAATAGGTAATTCATTACGTAAATATAATACTTATTGATGATCCGTGTGGCGCAATGGTTGTCACGCCGGATTGCTTTTCGAGGGGTCCTGGGTTCGATTCCCAGCGAAACAGTTTGAATGATGAGTTAAACGAGTTCACACTGGGTGGGTGTATTCTTTCTTGTCTTTGTGTGTTGTCCATAGTACCCATGGCCACGCCATCGCGCCACAAGAAATCCTATTGTGAGTTGTGAGGCTATGAGCATGTAGCGTTATTTATTTAACTCAAGGTAAGGTAAGATACATAAATAGAATACAAAGATCATAATGAGACAGATCTTGCCTTGACGTTTCAGGATATGCCGCTATTTCATGATTTGGCCAATTAAACATACATTAGGATGGGCTAAACCTTGTTCACAAATCTTATGCCCCATTTACACGCGCGCGCGAGCCACGAGACAATCCCCGAGACGCGCGCATACGCGCGCGTGTGAACAGGGCGCTCGCGGACCAGACCGCGGCGCGTCTCGTGGCTCGCGGGCTCGCATCGGGAGCGGTTTATTGGGCGCGCGCCAAAGGGGCTCGCGCGGTGTTCACACGCGCGTAGGGGGCGTGGCTTAAGGACGCGCCACGAGACGATCCGCATGACGCGCGTGTAAATGAGCGGATAGAGACTAAATTGACGTTTCATGGGTGACCAGTTTCGGGTGCAAATTAAATAGTGATGACCATAAACCGAAAAGTAAATCGGAAATATATTCGCAGCTTTTATGGTGGGTCGACTGTTTCTGTGATTATTGAAGAGTCCCTAAAATTAGTATAAAAACAGGTTTAAGCAACCATTATCATTCAAATATCCATAATATATTTACCCATACTAACTAAATTTAAAAGTTATTTTGCTTACAAGAACGAGTATTTGGTTATGGTTACATTCGGTATACAGCAAATTTTTTACTATTTAGCCGAATACTAAATATCTAGGTAGATATAAGTATCGCTACTAGCATGTCACTATTCTTACGACATATTTTACGATTCAAAAAACCGGTAAAGAAGATCGCACAAGCTGGTATCATTATTTCGAACTTTGACATTAGTGGTTGTCATTTTAGTCTAACCCCGGTCACTCACATGCGCGCAAATGTTTGACATTTTTACGAATGTTTGCACATATGTGAAGGGCGGTCAGGCAAATGGGTTCGCATATGAGTATACAAGCCCATTTCCGCTTCCTCCTACACTTTGTTCACGAATGTTCAATCTTGCTGTTGTTAAGATGTTGTTGTCATTCAAATCCATTTTCAATACAGAAAATAAATGGTAGTACGATTAGACGCCACGAACCACGAAAAATTAAGACATACGTCACCTTTTTAGTCGTGTGCGCAACTGGTCGCACGAATGTGTGGGAGACTACACGAAGGTTCGAGGTTCGCGCGCTTTGATGTGCGACAAAAAACCGACACAGCTTGGAAAACCCCGAATGCCTCGCATAATCGAAATCGAAAACTTCGCATAATCATTCGCGAAGGTCGTCCCACACTTGTGGGTTCGCGTATTCGCGCGAATGTGAGTGACCGGCATAAGATTTGTGAACAGGGTTTACATGGATTGACGACAGAAACTTAATTGTCGATATTCCATCAGGATATTGGACATGTTACCGGCAAAACCCGATTTCAGGTCAAACTAGTTTGGCCTAGGCCAAACTAAGTCTAAAGTTTGGTTGGACTATGACAATCTAGTTTGTCTCGACACGATTAGGATAAACCACAGACATAAAAAAAGAAAGCCTTTTTTTAGGTCCGTGGGATAAACTAATTTATCATCAGTCTAAAACTGATTAGAACCGAATTGTTACAGATATATATTTTTTCGACAGATCTTGGTGTTTAAAACCTCATAGGCTGGTGTTTTGTTTCGGGTCTATACTAATATCGGTCAGTTAAGTTACAGGTGGGTGACCACTTGTCTCAAAAATTTGATTTGCGGAAAATTCTTCGAAAACATTTCATCGAATTACATACAGTGCTAATACTGCTAATCAACAAAATACTTACAAGCATTACAATTTTGATAGTTCGTATGTGTGTGTATGTGTATGCTATAATTTTTTAGTAAATAGTATATTATGATCTTATAATAAAACCTCAATTAAACATCACAGTCTATTTTTATTTAAGTTTTTTATTTATTTAATAATATAAAATGTTCTATACATAACGTTGCTGGTTGCAGAGCGCGCGGGTGGCGTGTACGAACTAACTAAAAATAACTACAGCAAGAGTGCGAGCGGGCAACAAAACCATGTTTTGGCTTTAGTCTTTATTCACTTGTTTGATTTGTTTTTTAATATTCTTTCCGCACATACATTGTTACTTGATACCTGTAATAAAGAACATAATGGTAGTCTATTGTTTACGACGTATGGTCAATGGTTCTACTTTTCGGTAAAGTGTTTTGATTAGTGGTTCTTAACCTTTTAGGGATGAGTGACCTTACCAAGGGACAAAACTTCGGTCTTGCCATGGATCACCAATGTCAAATGCCATCAGTGATGGCCCATCACACATTCGGGATGCAGTTAAAAAATATACACAGGCACGCCATTAGCAGGTTGCATAGTAGGTACCTACATGCCTAACATAATATTAATAAGTTAAGTATCTAGTTTTCCTACTTGCAAAATGTAATAGGCACCTATTTAAATACCTGTATGTTAATTAAATGCAGAATATAGTACCTAGTAATTATCTTTAAATGCAGTCAGATTTAATGCTCAAATTGACTAATAAATAATTTTATAGATCGGTACGGTACTACTACGATATAAGTACTCAATCATAAAAGATTCAAAATGAAGACTGAAATTAAATGTTCGACAATTTAAAGAGGTTTAATGAATCACAAATTGATATGAATTTATATGAACATGAACTGAACATTACTACGTCTACGATAGCTTTAAACCTGCTCACTAACATAACTCACCAACAACTACTAGGCTTTACTAGATCTCGTCGGTGAGGGTGCCAACGCGTCCCTGCAGACAATATTCACATTGTAATATTTAAAAAAAAGAACATCTTTCATGGGACGGCTGACAGATGTGAAACATCGAAATGCGTCGCCACGATCGCCAAGTCTAAAATCAGGTTTACCCCTCGCGTAAAGATGTTACACATCAAAATTGTTTTAACTCATCGTTGACTGAACACATTTTACTACGAGTACTCACGATATTTATTTTGAACGCCAATTTTCGACCCAGTTTTCAGTCTTCACGGCCCTGCCGCTATTAAACCTTGAATACGATCCATGCAACTGGGTCGAAATACCTATCAGCTGTCCGCGTAAAGTAATAAAGGCCGCAAGGGCAAATAGCAATTACTGTCCATTCGAAAAAAGGACCGAAATATCGGCGTGAAAATAAATATCGTGAGTAGGTACCCATATCATATTAAAATGTATTTAGACATTATGTATTACATTTTACTTATGCAATTGCTTAGCAACTGTTGTTAATTTGCTAACAAATCCGGGGCTTAATTAGATATAAGTAAATAAAAAACGTTCTCTAGATGTTACTATTTTTATTTCCGTCTTACTTAAGACATGTGTCCATACAGACACATACAAGATGCTTGTCATTACTATAAGAATTGTGAATACGTTAACCATATAAATATTTATACAGCATCTATATGTACAATATGTATGTGTGTGAATGACGTCCGTCGAGCGGCGAGCCTGGCACAGCGCGGCCGCGCGGCCCAGGGGACGCCACTACTCTAGCACAGTTCACTATGTGAACGCTTACAGCAAGCTTCAAATTAGACACAATTACTGGCAGTGCAATAGACTTATGCACGATTTATACCGATTATTACACATTAAGGCAGAGGTATGTAGCGCGAGATAATTATACAAAACAGGCAGCCGCTATTTTAATCACCAATTTAATTAAGTTCGATCGTAGTCAAATACTAATGTAGTACTTGCACCGGCGCTTATTACGCTTCTTAATTCTTTTTAGCGCGAATGGTTTGCTTACGGCTGGAATAGATATGATTTAAGACCTTTTGACAGTTTCAAATCAAAATTTAATGTCCAATCTCTGTACGGAACTGTCCTATATTATAAATCGACGAATACAGCAACTGACCGATTCGTCGCAGTACTCGCTGCCACATATCTCCTATCCTACTAAGAGAGACGAGACTATCTTTTAATTCTTTTACTATATACTTTAACATCACCAGTCGTTAGTTATATTAGAGAATTTTTACAACAATTTCTTCATCGACACATCGAATATTAAGCGAGAGGCCGCGGCGGCGACTTTTACAGCCTTCGAGGCGACAATAAAACCTTCACGTCATCACAGTACACCCCTAGGACCTGAACTAGCTTAACGTTTACAGATGATAAACAGTATTCTAATAACAAAAATAGTATTTTTCGTAAAAATATTATCTCGTTTCTTCTTAACCGATAGTAATTTAAATTACTTATATTGTGCCACTATTCATTGAGATTTAAAAAATGAAAATAAAAAACAAGCAAAAGCTTACGTTATTTTCAACTTAGAATACGAAATATTTTACATTACATCGAAATGAGGTCGTATTTTAGTAATACAAAATTTTAAAATAATCAAAATAAGCATGATGGGATTGTTTAAAATATTGACTACTATGCTAAACTACATAATTATGCAAAGTTATAATATAAGATGCGCTGGACGCATTCCGACACCCGCGGACATCCCTTGCGTGTGATCATCGCTAGGGAAGTAGGGATGCAAAACACGGAATGAGCATTGACCATAACGCATTCTCCCATGCAGATAACTCGAACCACCAATAATTGATTCATTGAGTATTAGAATATTAGTGTCAGTTTTGCCATGGCTAAATAACGTTTGCAATAAGGGTAATAATCGATTTATTGGTTGAAAAATAAATTTAGATCCTTCAGACACATTCTAATCTTAAAAAAAAAGATAAATAAAACCCCATTTAAGTAAGTTTTAGCCAAAGCTTCAAAATATAAAAAAAAAATCTTTAACAATTTTAACGAGGTAATCGTTTCAATTATTACGAGCGTTAGAAAATGGTCGATACTGTGCATTGAAGTATAATGTCATAGAACAGACATCTCGAACAAAATGTGTCCCGCCCGTGTGTGTTCTATTTTCAAAATTGAGCCCCCGTTCTCCTTTCAAAATCGAACGAATCCATTGAAAATTGAAGCCGATCGGCGCCAATACATTGTATTCGCGGTGTCGGTTCTATATGCTAGTAATAATACTTCAATGATACTGTGAGGGGTGTCGGTCTGTCGCCAATCAGAAAGCGTTGATACAAGAATGAATATCTTCTTAGCCGTTTACCCATCTATCTAGAACACAACCACAAAGAGTCATGATTTTAATATCACACACATAATGTACAATTGTTAGAATGGTACGAAATCCTAATTAATTTGTCCATAATGATAGTTTCCAGCTATTCACAATTTTTTACCAAATAGTATAGATAGATACCTACCGGTATTGTAATTGTATAACCACGAAGAATTAACATTTTCCTACTACACCAGGGAATAATTAAAGGCATTAATTTTTTAGGAAGTTTAATATTTTTGACGGTAGATATATGTAGTAGTATATATGCGAGGATATTTTTTACATAGCAACTTACGTAATGGTGTTAACCTGGCTAGTCAATATTTTACTATCCACTCTGGATTATCAACGTTTTATGATAGGCGAGGTATATAAAATATATTAAAATAATAATTAAAAAATAACGCCTACATCATTACAGTCAAAATCTATATGAACTCTATTACTAAAATGGGAGATCTGGTTTATATAACTTTAATTACTCCTATGTCACAATCTTTACATATAAGGACTTAAGTTGTCCGCTCTATTCGCCTTTCATTTTCAAGACACGAACCGAGCTTGTTCAAGATAATGTTGATGTGATTGTTAAAATGGAACTATCTAAATATAATTAAAGATCATTATAACAAATTGTATTAAGCTACAAGTACCCACATCAAAGCTTCGATACAAGCATGGACAATGCTTGCGTTTCACTGTCACAGCGGCCCAAAATAATTTTCAAATCGAGTTTAAGTAGTCTAGACAAGTAGTCTACATTTTAAAACCAAAAGACATTTTGGAATCACTTCTTTTTTATATTACATGTCATAAAGAAATTATAAATAATAAAACCTCTGATCTATCCAATTAATACTTTGAAATATTTATCTAGTGCCTATTTCTTTGTAGAAAAGTGTACGGAAATTATTGAGTCAAACGGATAATATACAACTGCCATCCCACCCTCACTCAGAACTCTCTTCAATTTTCAACTGAAACTTTAACAAAACTTATTAAATGAACAATATCGAAATATTTGAAATTCTGGGAGACTCAAAAATTTACTCTACTTGGAGTTAACACTTTAATTTTTGGCCTTTACTTTAGTTTAACTAAAGCACTACATACCTTTTTTTATACATAACACATCACTATAGTACAGTGTATCTATTGTGTACGGTACATGTGCTTCATTCTGCGTAACGAAGTTCCAAATGACCAGTACAAAAATAAATGTAGCCAGAATACACACATATACTTGAGATTAGACACTACTTACACCTTACAATGATACATTTATCTAAAATTAAACATAAAATATATCTATCAAATCGAAAACTGCACGTAAATATACCAAACTTCTGAGCGAATGTTAATGAAATACTTGGAACGAAACTTGCTACTATGAATATTATATTGAAAAAGATTCATTAAAGAGGACTTTAGCTTACTTTTTGTGATAAAACTTGAAATTCGAATAAAAATATATAGTTTTTTTTTATTTTCTAGCAAGTATTCAATCGGTATGAACACACTAACTTTTTTCACTGCGCCGTTACACAGTGGACAAACACGCCCACGGAATAATGTTAAGAACTTTAGCTTTGGATTCCAAATATATTTACAAGTGTTGAGAATTTAGTCGCGTTCGCGTTGTGTGCGGGATGAAGGGCGGGGGTGAGGGGCGGGGGTGGAGGGGTGAGGGTGTGTAGGAAGGGGAGGGGGACAAGGTAAGGAAGGGTTTACTCTGTGTAGTCCCAGCAGTCCTTCTCGTAGCCCTCGTGCACGTGCTCCAGGAGAACCTTGCGCCGACTGTCGCAATATCTGTTACGAAATAAAATAACACTGAGTAAATTAAAGTACAATTACAAAACATAAATAATAAATTCTCCATTCACCCGCTACATGGTCCTTTGAGTAGAACAAATCATAAACATATGACCATGTCTTTACAAAAAATGCATAACCGACATGGTCCTTCGAGCCGGATGAAGTGATAACAAAAAAGAATCACAGCCGAAATTGGTAAGACACAATTTATAGGTCTCAATTAAAAAGTTCCATTTTACAAACACTCGTAATTCATAGTCCGAATCTACAGTTGACACGAAAGATGTACCTGTATTTATCCTGAACTTTCTGCTTGATGTCAGCGAGGTTCTCACTAGTGATGTCCCGCTCGAGGTACTCGGAGAGGGTCTCGGTGGCGGACTCCAGGTCGCGCTGGTTGTCCTCGAAGATCACCGACTGGTTGTTCTTGCGCAGGTAGTACGCGAACACGTACGTGTACATTAGGGTCTGGCGGCACTGGCACAGGATGTCCACTGCCTTCTTTAGGAACTGCACCTGTTGACCAATAGATAGTCGTGACGTCGATAAAGTTAAACTAGTTAAGTTCGCGTACATGCTGTTATGTAAAATCAATGACACACTAATTATTTGGACGATTTATCCGAGGGCTCCAAGCCGCTATATGCAAAATAAATTCGCTCTACATTGCAAGCGTCAGCACATGATGTAACAAAATCATAGATGTAGTACCTATAGATTCAGCCACGACGTGGCCACACATGAGACAGAGAATTTACCTTTCTTTGAAATTATTTTAAAAGAAATGTAATAAAATTAACATGCAACCAGAATACTGCTACCCACCATCGTACTACGACTACAGACTTATATACTTAAACTTATTACGATTTTCTGTTTAAAAAACAAACTGAAATTTTAAATCTCCAAATAGCCAACTCACACAGCATGTAATTTATTGATTGCAACATATAAATCTAAACAGACGGAAATGGTAATTTGGTATTGAATTATCAATGCACTTTCATAACTCCATAGCTGTCACCTACCATAACTATACAACAAATACAAAGACGAAAAAAGAAAAAGCAAAAAGAGACGGACATACTGACAGCAAAAATGGTATGCAGGGCATGATACAAAATCATTCTGTGATGTAAAGTTATTATTAATAAATGTTAAATGGCTCCTATACGCAAGGTATGATTTAACATTGACAAAACACAATCCTGTAATATTAAACATTAAACAACGTTTTTGTATCATGCCCTGCATACCAAACTCTTTAGCTGACTGTAAGTACACACGTACCTCGATCCAGCTCATGTTGTGCTGCTGCATCTCCTCCATCTTCTCCTTGACGGAGGCGTACAGCTTGGACTCGAAGCGCAGCGACTGCATGTGGTTCATGTACCGGTTGCAGTAGAACAGGTATCGCTGGAGCGCCGCGCGCGATCGCTCCTGTGCGTCGCGCGCCGCCTTGGCTTCGTCCTCGTCGTATCTGTACGTAATATTTATTTATACTCTTATTGTACACCAGAGCAAGGAGTTTACAACAAAATGGAGAAAATAGCAATTTATATAAAAGGCTGTATTATCGTTAAAAAGTGTTAATTGGATTTTTCTCTTTCTTCTTGTTCGACAACGCATTGGTTAAGGTTGGTGTTTCAGATGTCCATGGGCGACGGTGGCTTACGTCGAGGATCGTTAACTCAAAAATCTCGAATCGAGTATCGATCCTCCGTCTCTGTATTCATATGTGGTGTTCTACTTCTAAACCTTAAAACATTCATTCTTAAGACATTCATAATTTATTATGTAGATGTGGCCGTTAGTAACAAACCTGTTGCAGTTGTACCAGCTGCTGCCGTGCGGCTCCCAGGGCCCGAGGCACACCCAGCAGAAGTCGGCCTTGCAGTTCTGGTTCTTGCACACCATGTGGTTGCAGCCGCCGTCCTTCTCTATCGTCACGTTGCACTTCGGACACTCCTTCGTGTTCGCCGCTATCCAGTTCGATGTCTCTGAGTCGTCGTCGCATTTCTGTCGAAATATTAGTTACACGTCAATAATAATAAGTATTTACGGATTTGTATGATATAAATCTTGAGAGAGAACACGTAAACTTTATCTCAGTCATTTATTGATGTATTTCCAAAATTTTTTTGGTGATTTATTAGTTTTGATAGATATTTTCAACATCATGAAACTTCTTTATTAACTATTTACTCCGCAGGTACGACAGTAGGTATGTACTGGTAGGTATGTGATGTCATGATGTGACAGTACCTTGATCCACTTGCGCAGCAGGCAGCAGCGCACGGGGTCGTGCCAGTTCTCGCCGCACGCGAAGCAGAAGGTGTGCTGGCAGCGGCACGTGACCGGCGCCGCCTCCACGTACGCCACCTTGATCGCGTTGCTGCAGTCCGGCGACGGACACCAGCGGAGCAGCCGGTTGCACTGGCGGAGGGAACATCTTTATATACCTACTAGGTTACTAGTACTAGTACTAGTGGTAGTGCAAGATGAAGCGCTCATAGCCCGGCGGCTTGCGTCGATCCTATGTGATCGACAAAGTTAAGCAACTGCGGACGCGGTCGGTAGTTGGATGGGTGACCGCTAGTGGCAAAAATTTCTTGAGCGTTTCCGTGCTTCGGAGGGCACGTAAAGCCGTCGGTCCTGGTTGTTATCATAAGATAACAGTCGTTAAGCCATGTCGGAGGCCCTCGGGCGGTTTGAAAACTTCAGACACTCGGGTTGGCCACTAACCCCTCCACCAATCCGCACTGGAGCAGCGTGGTGGAGTATGCTCTAGGCCTCCTCAAGAGGAGAGACCCGTGCCCAGTAGTGGGCCATTAATGGGTTGAAGCCACTAGTGCTAGTGCTCATACAACACTGAAGTGATAAATTAGAAAAAAAAGATGTTTTATGCCTAATATAAATGAGCAGCACTCATGGGCATATCGAGGTAGAGGCAGCACCCGCTGGATTTTGTATGCTTAGCAGTTTTCTTTTTAGATCTAAGCTATGTGATGTTATTGATTAGTCTGTTATTTAAACTTTCATGGCTTTTACTCACTCCTTTTCATAAACATAATACTTCTAAAATAGGGCCGCAGGATTCACAGCCATGACTTATGACAGCTACTATATTGGCAACTGACTTAAAGATTATTGTTAGGTAGAATAACGAAAGCACGCTGTTAGTAGAATGCAAACAACTAGGACACAAGTAATACCTACCTCAACAAAACTATTGGTGATGATGTGCTGATACTTGAGCTTGACGCGGGAGTCGCGAACCAGCCGCATGACGGTAGCGTCGTCGACCAAGATATCGCACGCGTGCGCCGCGCACGCTATAGTCTGCCCCTGCAACCACCGTCACGTTAGTAGGGCGTTCCCTTTGTTAACAACTTGCAATTACAATCTTAAAGTACTTACTAAACCTTCCTCCATAATTTTTGTTGTTAAATATTCACACCAGCATTGTGTGCAAAATCTGTGTCCGCATTCTAAGCCTGTCATCATCTAGAATGAAAAATATATTTTTTTAAGATTTCATGGATTACATAAAAATTGTGTGTCAGCTCTAGTTTGCAATCGTCAAATCAGTAACAACGCCATTTAGTTTGCGATCATCAAGTATATTATTATCATTAGATGGCGTTGTTACTATTACACTTTTTTCAACGTTACGACTTACGACGACGACGACGATGATGTTTCACATCATCTGAATAGGATGTAACAAGATGTTACTGATCAGTAACAACGCCACCTAGATTTTGTATTACGAATTACAAGCATAATGCATAACGCAATGGGGAAAGTTTCATTTTACTCCTCATAACTCAAAGGAGTTAAACTCCAGAAATAATATAAGTTATTATATTGAATTCACTTACTGCTGTTGGAAAAACTGAAAAACATATTTCACATTCTTCTGTGCCTGATGTTGATATCCGTCTAGGCAACTGAAATAAAATCATTGTGTCGTATAAGAGGACTTATTCTAAAGAACTGTATTTTTTTTATGGAAATAGCCGGCAAACGAGCTGACGATCCACCTGATGGTAAGTGGCTATCGTCGCCCATGGACATCAGCAACACCAAAGGCATCACTGACGTGTTGCCGGCTAAGAAAGAGAGAAGAAATGAAAGAAATATATGTATTATTCAAAATGGCCAAAAGTTTAATTACAAAAATGCTTTAAAACTATCCATCCTAAGCAGCAATAATAAGATAATAAAACAATATACTTTTACTCAGTTTACCTTTGGTCTCTGAATGACAGGTTTCCTAAATGGATTTATAACTCTAGCCTCGGCAAACAACTGATCCTGGTCGCCATCATAAAAACGTTCCATAAGCTTTTCTTTGTCCCATTTAAAGTGATTTAGTAAAATACGAGTTGTTGTTGCTGGTATCTGAAATATAGGTAAAAATTCATAATTTTTATTATACTACATACATAATTACATGAAATGTTTAAGCGAAAGCTTAAAGATAACATAATATTACAGTTTATCTTGATGGTTATAAGGCTAGTAAGTAGTTTTTTGCATGTTTTACACTAAATTTTAGAATGATGATAAATTTAATAACTCCTATGATTTCTTCTTATTTTTAAAAACATTTGAATCGAGTTACAAATTATATTATTGTAAATGTATTATCAGTTCATAGTTGTCCATTAATTTTTTTTTCTATGCTAATTTAAATACCTATAGCAAGGTAAGATGTAGCCTTGTTAGAATGACAGAACAAAATTAAGAGTATGAATATATCCTAATTAGACGGGCGGTGTGGAGTATGCTCTAGGCATCCTCAAGAGAGACCCACGCTCACTAGTGGGCCATTAATAGGTTGAAACCAGGCGCATGCATCAGTTCCACCATAATGTAGTGCTTATTCAATCAAAGGCGTCTCACACGATATATTTAAAACGGTGTATATACAAGGGGTTAATGGTCAAACAATAACCAATATAATTATGTGTCTTTGATATTTGCTAGGTTACTGACTTGGTAATAATTATGGATAAATAGAATATTCAGAATAGACAATACAGTACTAACAAACTATCCCATGAATATAATATTTGGTTTAAAAACTAATTTCATAAATTATAGTGCCACGAAAGAGAAGAACTCTTTTAAACAAATAAAATTGGAAAACTTGTTTTTGGGTCACATTAGATGCCTGAATGTTTAACTGCAAATACATACATATAAAATAATGTTTGTGAAATGTTACTAATATTTTTTAGAACCATTTTTCTGACAACTATTAACTCGTCGATTACCGGGAACGTGGATGCACGTTCGAACTCAAAGGTACCGCCGCCGCCGCGATTCTCATGAGTTAATAATGCGAACACTGATACAATGATGGTAAACCTATTAAAAGGTTGGTATTAAATAGCTTTTCTGAACATATTTGTCTCTGAATTTTATAGGCAATAGTCTATATTCTCTACAAGATTACAGTCTAACCTGCTGTATCTATTTAAATAAAAATGAATCGTCTAATGTGTTGCTAAGCGCAAAACTCGAGAATGTCTGGACAAATTTTGGTAATTCTTTTTGGTACTGAAGTTCTGCGGAAAATCAGAAAATTTAACAACCATAGTAACTTTTCTACTGTAACCTTAGCAACATAACTTAGAGAGGGGGCGGGGGAGGAGAGGGAGAGTTGTTAGGCCGTAGAAAGGTCACTGGGTCAGCTAGTAAGTAATAGGAATAATAAATATACAGGCCCCCTATTTAACATAATTCAGTCATGTATCACAAAAAATAACCAAGTATGAAAACAAGAGCTACTTCCAATTCTTGTCAATGGCCTTGAATTGAAATGTTTGCTAATTTTGGACAGAATACAAAGCTAGTTTGTGTAGACAAAAAATACTTATGCCTAACTTAATTAATTAAAATGTTGCATTATTATACAAGGCAACAAATGCCGGAAACTTCAGGACAAAATGATAAAAGTATTCATAATGTCAGGTTTCAACTCCTCCATCACGTCAATTAACAAAACAAGAAACAACAAACATTTCATTAAAATATACATTCTGAACAATACAACAGTATTATCAGATTTATCAACAAAAATTTTCATTACAACTGTTTATTATTATACATTATTATTATTATTTTATTGATGGAACTGATATAAATATTGAAGAGAGGGCATTATTTAAACAAAGTCGTGAATTGTTGTTGATACACAATATCCTACAAGAATATACCACACTGACCTAGTTATTGGTAACTGACATAAATGGTGCAATGTTGCAAAGTTGATACCCACAGGATTTAAGAGTTATTAATTTGGTATATAATGATTATATATACATTAACGCTAGTTATTATTATGATCCACTTCAGAAATATATCCATTAATTATTTCATAAAAACAAAAATAGAGATTTAGTTAGCTACATGTTGTACTTAATTTAAACAAACTTTAATCTTCAAATGTGACAAATTCCGTTGACACACACAAACACAAAGCAGAATCAGTGAACACAAAAGAGCCCAGTGAAGTGTACCATCGTACGAGTAACCTCATTCGAGTAGTCCATTGTTTACTACTAACATACTTACCTCCACCACAGTGTTCACTTCTTTTATGCAGTCAACCATATGTTGGACGATTTCTTCGGTAGATAACACCTCATATGGATATTCGTCCAGCTCTGTTTGTCGTTCTCTTGCGCTGTGTGTCTCGTCCATTACAAAGTCGACATCGTCTCCACTGGACTCATTCCCAGAATCCACATCGTCCTTTGTGTCATCTTCGGAGTCCATCGTCAATAATATCAAGTAAACGTATTGAGAAACAATGGCACGACCAAATTACTTCTAACGATGAAATTTTTACACCTAAGATTTAGGAAAGGTCAACAATGAAGAAAATAGTTCACCCACGGGCTGCCAAAACCTCTGACGTATGAGTAAGTAATGTCTATGACGTCACTCTCTAAATTCAGGAATTGTCTATAGCCAGCAAAGTTTGATGCTTGCTGTCAAATGTGACAAATCAAAACACAGAGTACTACCACAATCTATTTTGTGGTATGTAATAAAAGTGGGAAAGCTTTGGGCGCCACTTGTATTATTGTGTATTTAAATACATAGGCATGTCCAGTAAGCATTACTCATAGTTTCTACCATGGATATATTACTCTATCTGGATTATAGACTTTGTAGAGGGGTGAATTCGCGTTTTTGAATTATTTTGTTGTTTTTTTTTAAAAGTATGTGGAAATGCGTGCAAAATCATGAAAAAAATTAGCACATAAAATTTCCTTTCTAAGTCTACAAAACTCCTCAAAATTCGCTAAGCTAATCAAAAGTTATTGGGTCGTAAAAAAATTATAAGAAATGGTAATGATATTGAGCAGCCTGGTAATGACTTTTATTTAACGGTAATGATTTTTTCTTAGTGGGAATGACAAAATTTAATGTTATTCAAAAAAAATTTAAAGCCGTGTGTATTATAGTTATGTCTTTAAGTTGCTTAAGAAGATAAAAAATGTCAAGGTAAAACCACTAATTAGAGTATTATTGGTAACGAGATTGGTAGTAATAAATTACGCAATTCTAAATATGAATTATTAGTTCATGGAAATAAAATTACCTCTGTTAAAGGGGGGGCATATGAATTTTAAATTTTGTGGGGAATGTCTGTTAAAATTATAAATAATTTAAAAGATGTGATAGTCCCATAATTAGTTAGGTTAGTAAATAAATGTGTAAATCTAGATACTTTCCCAGATCTAATGAAATACAGAAAGATCATACTGATTTTTAAATCTGGGGACAAAACAGGCCTTAATAATTACAGACCTATTTCTATTTTACCTACGGTCTTCGAAAATAATTAAGTTAAATTAAACGCTGAAGCACTTCACCGCCTGTAATTTACTCTACCCTGAGCAATACGGTTTTACCGAAAGCCGTAATACAACAAATGCAGGTGCTAGGCTTCTCAAACTTATCTTTGAGACCTGGGAGAATTCACAAAATCCCATAAAGGGTATTCTGTGACCTGTCTAAGACGTTTGATTGTGTTGAACACTAAACATTACTACTTAAACTACTACTACAGCATCAATAACAATTCACTTAATTGATTGTGTCGTACTTGACGAGTAGAATCCAATCTGTTCGTATAAATGATAACAAGTGATCGAGATCTCAATCTGTGATGGGTGTACCACAGGGCTCGTTTCTGGGTCCCTTCCTTTTTAGGGTTCCGTAGCCGAATGGCAAAAAACGGAACCCTTATGGATTCGTCATGTCTGTCTTTATGTCCGTCCGTATGTCACAGCCACTTTTTTCCGAAACTATAAGAGCTATAGCATTGAAACTTGGTAGGTAGGTGTATTCTGTGAACCGCATTAAGATTTTCACACAAAAATAGAAAAAAAACAATAAATTTTGGGTGTTCCCCATATTTAGAAATGAAACTCAAAAATGTTTTTTTCATCAAACCCATACGTGTGGGGTATCTATGGATAGGTCTTCAAAAATGATATTGAGGTTTCTAATATCATTTTTTTCTAAACTGAATAGTTTGCGCGAGAGACACTTCCAAAGTGGTAAAATGTGTCCCCCCCCCCCCCCTTGTAACTTCTAAAATAAGGGAATGATAAAACTAAAAAAATATATGATGTACATTACCAAGCAAACTTCCAACGAAAATTGGTTTGAATGAGATCTAGTAAGTAGTTTTTTTTTTTAATACGTCATAAATCGTAAACCGCAAAAAACATTGATCAAAGTTACAACGAACTACAAGAACTTTTATATTATGTTACTTGCTGCTACGGAACCCTTCATGGGCGAGTCCGACTCGCACTTGGCCGCTTTTTCTAGTATACTTAAATGACCTGCCGTATTAAATTAAGAAATATGCAGACATTATCATAGTTGCTGATGTCACTTCTGTTATATTTAAGACGAATAGAAATAAAATAAATGACGATGTAAAAGTTTTCAGGTTTGTTTGTCACACCGGTTTACTACAAATAATTTACTGATAAATGCTAAAAAAATAATAATACGAGACAGTCCCCTTTAACACGTACAGCAGTACCAAGCGCGTCACTTCACTCTGCGACCAGTAAAAAAAGTCCGGTTTATAATTGATTCACCTTGTAAATAATGAAATTATGACTATGGAAAAATCCACGGTTTTCTTGGGTGTCATCTTAGATTCTAAACTACAATGGGGCAATCATATATCGGCTTAGTCAGTTTATGCCATTAGAAAGATAAGACAGTTTACTGATGTAGAAATTGCTAAACTTGTTTATTTTGCACACTTTCATAGCCTCATGTCCTATGGTATATTGATATTATTGATGTGGGGTGCAGAGGCTGACATTGATGCGATATTTGTTTTCCAGAAAAGGGCAATTAGGACCATCTATAAATTAAAATTATGCCACTACCTGCGGGAGAGATTTAAAGAACTAAGTATATTAACAGTAACATCTCAATTTATTTACAATTATATTTTATTCATAAAGAAACAACGGCGGTTGGTTCAAGCAAAATAGTGATACGCAAAATCATCAAACTTGAAACAAACATACTTTGGTTGAGGATTCTTTTCGCCTACGTAGAGTACAACGTTCTTTTGAAGGGCTCTATGTACGTTTTTACATTAAATTTGTACTTAGATAAAGTACATGATTTGCTTATTCAAATGTATAAGAGATCTCTGAAATCCCAGCCAGTAGGCAAAGGATATTATAGTCTAAATGAATATATTATTGACAAACATGCATGTTAATTAGTAATGCATCCAGTTCCGCGTCAGTTAGAACATCTTGTGTAATAATTTCATTATTTTAAAAGATGTGCTGTGGAGTTTCTTTACGGATTTTCTTCTCCATGACAAAGCACCGTTCCGAAATGCTGTTAGATTTAAAAAATGACGTTCATAAGTGTATCAGTGATATCGACATGAATAAAAGATTATTTCATCTTATATCATTACATTTTTGGAACGAAGTTCCTTATCGCGCGTTGCGAAAGGGGGCTAGGTGGAAAATTTGGTAACGAAAAGTTGTAACGACACTTTTTGCCATCATTAGTCGTTACAACTCGTGCGGCGTCGTTACATGTCGTACGGCGTGCGCATGTTTCTCTGTCTGTCTCTCTCTCTCTCTCTTATAGAAAGCAAGCCAGATATTTTCGTTTCTTGCAGTAAGTACTAGGATAGCAAAAACATGCAGCAAGTGTGCCAAAACAAATCTGGGGTATTAAATTTCTCATCGGCTTTGTTCACGTAGTAGCTTGCTACTAACGAGGACACTTTAATTTATTTTTCTTTTCAGAGAATTTTCTTCAGAAACTTTTCTTTATTTTCTTTTCTTCTTATCTCTTTCTTTCTTCTCCTCTTCGTACAATGCACAATCTCCTCTGATTTCGGTTTATCTCCTCCGTCTAGCAATTTTTTGTTTCTCATCGGTTTTTGCCTTTATTTGCATTAAATTTTCATTTATAATTTATTTTACTAAAAAGATATTGCAAAATTAAAGTTTTGTAGATTCTTTACCAACAACTTGTAGCTCAAATTTAATTTACAACAGTTGAAAAAGAAATTGCTAGGTCTCATTACTCAATCAAAATTGATTTCAAAATCTCCAATCGTCATTACCATTCGCACAAAATCATTCCCATTTACAAAAAAACAAATGGGAATGATGCATATGGTAATGATATTTTTTTCTTTTTTGCTTAAAATTCATTTTGATAATCATTAATTTATGAACTCTTTGTGCCAGTGAAAATCATGTTCCTATTACACATACGTGTGGAGTATTAAAATTAATGTATAATTTATATTTACCTTGTAAGTCCAGTAAATGGCGATGATTCAAAATCGGGACAAAGTACTGAACGTCGTTGTTTTTCATGAATAAAAGTTGTTTCTCCATGCAGCAGTAAAAATTTGGCCTGTTCCACTTTTTACAATGGACCAGATGAGGAGAAACGAGGGGTACTTTATAGCGTAGCCCAAAAAACATTTGAGAAATATAACGTTTGACGGTACTGACATGGAGTTGACGAATTTTCGGGACTAAATTTTAATTGATTTTTTTACTAGTTCTGCACTGCTGATTCCATAATATTATATGTTATAATGTACCTAATTATATATAGTTTCAAAATATAAAATTAAACACGCAATGTGTAAGGCAGGTTTTTCAAAAAATATTTTGGATTATCAATATCAGCAATTTCCCTGCAAATGGTAATGATGTTTTGGGTATGCTGCAAATGGTAATCAAGTTTTTTATATAAATTACTTCAAATAATGTAATGTAATGTGTGGGCGCTTATGTAAAAATATGTATAAAAGCAGTTTCTAAAATAAAAAATTATAAAATTAGTCAATTAATTTTTTTATCAATCGGAACATCTTTTTTGTGACTTTGGCGAATTCACCCAGAGGTACCTGGAAGTTCGATGACGTCATATCGGAATACCATTCGACCAATCACAGGCTGGATTATGGTTTTCCTTCATAATTGTAGGGTGTCCACACTTAGAAAGATTATGTCCTATTTTGATATCGTTCTTCAAAATATTTTCTGTAGGTAACTTTTATGAGGTAAAAATTATAATATTGAAATAATAGATTTTATTACAATTTCTTTAAAGTTACCTAATTTAAATAATTGCATTAAGAGTAAATTGAAAATTAAGGTACACAACTACGGTTCATCTATATTATATTAATATATATAATAATCATCTTAGATGCTTTTATATAATTAAAAAAATCACAATCGAATGAAATATCCTGGGACTAAAAATAACATGGAAACAATACAAAAATGGCTAAAATGGTCATTTAGTTATGACGTCATCGATCTTCAGGTAGTGGTACGAAGTTACGTATTCAGTTAGAGTAAGATATCCATGGTTTCTACCAAGTTTATCTACTCTATAATATAGCATAAAATTACACTAAAGAAACAAATATTAGGACATTTATTAAACTATCAAAACTGAAAACGGAAATGTAATTTAGATGGCGCTGCTTATCTATTTTAAAATTTCGTATTAATTTTACGTTGTGGTAAGATTAAAGATAATATATTTTTCAATAAGGCTTTCCCAACTTGTTAAATGCTTTTGCTTTGAGGCCTTTGAGATTCCATCCGAATAATTATAACTTAATATCAAAATATAACTACTCTGTGCTACTCATGGAATGGTGCTATAACTGTGTTAACTGTTATGTATGATAGTAGGGTCATGAGAATTAAAGTCCTGTATTTTAAATGCGTTTATTTACATCAAAAATTAATTGTATAGTTAATTCCGAGCTGTAACCTGTAATCATACACCCTAATAACCATGTTATTTCATGTTTCCCTGGAACCTTATTTGCTTTAAAAATGCTTTATATAATTAAACCACTGATTTTAAGATTATTTCCCTAAGGAATACTAACTGAACAGCTCACTTACCATTACGCTATAATCATGTTTTAAATTGCCTTTTGTTTTAAGGTGCTCCCTCTCTTGGAGCATTCGCCTGTAATGTAACATTTCAGATTCAATTTTGAGCATTACATTACAGTATTGCCTCCCTGACTGACGAGCATTCCTCACTTGGAACATTCACCTTGTAACATTGTATCATTACACATTGTATCATTAAGTTGCACACTGTAATGCCCAAATCTCCTCCCTCACTGATGTAATGCTCAACTCTGTAATGTTACATTACAGGTGAATGCTCCAAATGAGGAAGCTACTTTACACAATTTAAACAATAACATTTCAAGGCACATTTTAAGAAACTACAACTGCATTCATTCTTTATCCTACAATATTGTCTAGCTCATTTTGGATAGATTCAAACTGAAGAAACATTGAATGTAATTCTTTATGAGATAATTCCATTTCAGTTTCGTTGTTGCTATCTTTGAAAGACAAATAGGTTTTTGGAATCCTACATTTCCTATGGTACTCCGAACTCAATTCTGTATTTAACTTCCATGATATGTTTAATTCATCATCAAACTTTTCAAATGCTTTTGAAGCCAGTTCATTTAAAGTAGTACTGGTCTCTTCTGACCATACTTTGACAAAAAAATCAGACTTTTCATGGTTAAAGCCAACACTCACCAGGTCACTTTTTAAGTCATCTGGCATAAATATAAATTTTAACATCCTCTTGAACAGATATATGATAGTTTTTATGGCCAGCAATAACTGCTCCTCATTTATTTTGAAAATTTTCTCAAGCTTACTCTTCTCTTCTACTGTAAATATTTCATTGTCTTGTTGCTTAACTTTAATTAATATTCTTTTTAGGAACTGCTCAAATTTTGTCTCTTCCAGTTGATTAATAACTGTTATCCCTTTTATGAGGCTAAAATAGAAGTAAGTATAACAAGTAGTAAGTAAAATATAACATTTTTTATGTACATCTTTAACAAATAAGTTGACAAGTATCTGATGATAAGTGTTCACTTTCTCATCATTCCAGTGCAAACCAAAGAACAACCTGCATTATTATTTCATCTCCAATAAACGCTAACGCTAACACACTTCATACCCCCGCAGTAGGTTTTCACCTGCGTCGGGGGTGGCATGGACGACACATATAACACACATCACAATAACACTCATGACCCGAGTACAAATATTTATCTGTCACATAAATATCTGCCCCGGCCGGGAATCGAACCCGGGACCCCTCGTTTCACAGGCAGGGTCGCTACCAACTAGGCTACAGGGTCGTCAATAGTAACCAAAACATGCAAAAATAATTACGTGCATAAGTGTATCAGTGATACCTATATGAATAAAAGATTTTGATTTGATTTGATTTGATTTGATTTACACAATTTTAGAAGGGAGGTGGCAAAGAGCCAAACAGGAAGAAAATACCCCACATATATGTACCACCGGGTGGTTCAATGTGCTTAGTGCGAGTTTTACTTGACATAACGGGCTCGCAAAGTAAATGCGAGTTGGCTAAAATTTGTATGGGCCCGACGCAGAGCCATCTAGGGGCAGTGAAAAGAAAAGCTTCATGGGGTTCGCCTGGATAGCTACCACCCTTGAGCATGAGTCAGCCGCCAAACGACTCGTCGTGTTTTGGCTGGGGGCTTGAGAGCCAGATCTTTCTTTCTTTTTCTTCTCTCTTTCTTGGCCGGCAACGCATCAGTGATGCCCTTCGTGTTGCGGATGTCCATTGGCGACGATAGCCACTTACCATCAGGTGGATCGTCGGCTCGTTAGCTAGCTATTTCCATATAAAAATAATAATACCTAGGCGAAGTCTTTATCCAGTTGCAGTCCATTGTGGGTATTGTATTTCGTAAATTATATTCTCATTTGATTGAACTGTTTCGAATTTTTTGCTATTGGAATGGAGTTGAAATTAAATAAACATGAAGCCATTCTTTTGGCCTTTTCACTTCAGTGACAGTAGTGAGTGACAGAAGACTGATCGTAGGCAGTGTTGCCAATTAAATTTTTTGGAAGGCCGTGTACATTAGATAAAAAAGCCGTATATGTATGGAAAAAGATCAACTGTGGGCCGAGACCACAGCTGCCAATATATTATGCTATCCAATTATGCCATTATATACCATCGGTGCAGCGCTCCGACTAAAAAAAAAGATCATCGGCAGTGAATTTAATGTCCACAAAACAAGGAACACTTTTCATTGGCCTAGTGGCGCTGTTTTAAGGGTTTTAACATTCGTTAAATGTCTGCAAAAATAATAAATAACAAAAAGATCGTAGAATTTGCGAAAAGCCGTAGAATTTGCTACGGCCCTAGGGTTCCAGCTGTAGACCGTAGATTTTGTGATTTTTTGGCCTGAAAGCCGTAGAACACGGTAATTGCCGTAGCATTGGCAACACTGATCGTAGGTATATCAATTGCCCCATTTACACGCGCGTGCGAGCCACGACCCCATTTACACGCGCGCGCGAGCCACGAGACAATCCGCGAGACGCGCGCATACGCGCGCGTGTGAACAGGGCGCTCGTGGACCAGACCGCGGTGCGTCTCGTGGCTCGCGGGCTCGCGTCGGGAGCGGTTTTGTAGGCGCGCGCCAAAGGGGCTCGCGCGAGCGCTCGCGCGGTGTTCACACGCGCGTAGGGGGCGTGGCTTACGGACGCGCCACGAGACGATCCGCTACACGCGCATCTAAATGAGCGGTTAGAGTTCTGAACGATATTTTTGATACTGAGTAGGTATCATAGCGATTCGAAAAGTGAAAGGTAAAAATCAAAATTACAAATGATGCAATCTTTGTTTGGTCTGCTACATGGAAGATAAAATAGAAGGAAGGCCATCTCTATACTCTATATATGAAAATTGCCCGTAAAAACGCGTCCAATTATGTGTACGATATCTATTTTTCAGACACTAGCGCCATTCATTATGAGTGACGCTGTGGATGCACTAGGCATAACTCAGCAAACTTCACTCCGTCTACAACAGCTATGTTCATATCGTAGTCATTATTTTAAAAAATTCACGCTACTAAAAATCACGTTTTCTCACAGCAGTATTTTGGTTATATTTACTAAAACATTGTTAGTCTAATAATACATTTGACTACGTAAATAGTTGAGGTTTTGTATACTGGCATTATGGAGGGTACCATGAAATTTTTTAAATATTTGAACTCAGCAAACTTCACTCCGTCTACAACAGCTATGTTCATGGTTCATATCGCTATTTGTCACACACACTAGTGCCATTATTGGGCATTGCCAAATGGCCTTTATTGGAACCTGTATTTTCTGTAAACAGCTGGACACTTTTTCATCTTTCCCTTCATATGAGATGGCCCTCCTTCTTCCTCAATACTCCATGGTCTGCTACTTTATAATAAGAATGTCAAACAAAGCAACAGGATTCCCAGCTTAGGAGTTTTCCCTCCAAATTTAGGGGGTAAATTAGGCATGAGACATACCTGCAAAATTCAATACCCGGCCTCACAGGTACGGGTATCGCCATATACCCGGTACTAAAACCCGGTATCAAAATACCTATAGGTATTTCATAAATGAAGACTGATTGGATCAGTTGATAACGTAGCGGGTGTACTCAGTAGTCAGGTATTAAAATACTTATAGGTATTTCATAGATGACGACTGGTTGCAGAGGTGTTACACCTCTATCTTTATTGTCGTAAAGTACATTCATATTATTTTAGTCGTATTTTATTAAGGTAATTTAAGCACTAAATTCATAATGTCACGGTTCAATTTCGATTGCAACATATAAACACCTTATGGACTTGGAGCTTCGATTACACTACACACCATTATGCAGCTTCTAGTGAAATAAAACGCGACAATAAAAGTAATAGAGTAGTCTTTATTTAAAATAGTACATTATTTTTATTGATTTTTATTACACGTAAATAAAATTGTACATTTTAATTTTTAAAGTGATTTTTTTTCGGAACTTTATGATTAATTGGATTTTATGAAACGAAAAAGAGTAATGAAGAAGAGATAACTATAAGAGAGAGACAGAGATAAATAGAAGTCATATATGGACCCTCGCCCGCTTCGTATATTAAACATCACCAGGTAGATGTAGGGACATTATATACATTACTAGTTGTCCGGACAGACTTCGTTCTGTCAAAAGTTTTTATTTTTATTTTGAGACTTAAGCTATCCTATCTTTCAAGTTGGATCAAACTGCACACGGTGTGCAAAGATTAAAATCGGTTAAGTAGTTTAGGAGTCCATCGCAGACAAACAACGTGACACGTAATTTATATATATTATTAGGATAATATTATTTCAATTTCCTTGTAATAAATTTAATTTATTATATTATGACGTTGTGATTTTTTAAAATCTTTTCATTCAGTTTCATGTGAAAGGTCAGTTATTTTACTATATTGCATGTTGACAGTCGCTCTATTGACATCATCGGTTAACTATAAAATTATAACCGTGATATAAAATTATATAATCCTGATCTCGCGAAAATCGCGTATTCCTTGTACATATAAATCTACAATACTCGATAAAATGTATGAAACATCTGTTTTTTCTTTTCGCCCATATCATAAAGGTGATTTTTTTATAAATTATTGTTACATACAAAAATAAGGTGAAGAGTAAGGTATAAACCAAGAGGTATTTACCAGCAATGTTGGCCCAGCTGTATTTTTTATTCTTATGCCTTTGCCAGTTATGTACATGTCATCTTCTTTAAAATGATCCGAGCATACAACGTGGGTTGCATTCGGTATAAAACATTCTTGCCCTCGCGATGTAGCAATAATACCTACTACTCCATGCTGAACAACATATTGGGTCTCGAGGAAATTTAGAATAAATATATTTTATTGTACTAAAAATCAAATTCAAACTAAACATATTTAAATATATATTAAAAAAACAACAAAGAGACTCTATGAAATTTTTGTTCTATAATATTTTGCGATGAGTTTCATTCATTTCATTCGTTTACTGTCGTGCGATCGTGCAAAATAATCTAAACAAAAGCAACTGATATATTTGTCTCTTTCTGACTATAGCGCCTGTATAGTGAGAAGACAAAGACATTCGTCATACCTGTTGACCCGTACGAGTTAGTCATACGACAGTGCCGAGTGCCGACCGGCGCCCATACCAATCGGGTACGGACCGGGTATCTGCCGTCGTACCCGGTCTGCGTACTGTCAAGGTCATACCGGGTCTTTATACCTGTACCAGTATATACGCCTCATCCCTCCGGTAAATATATAAAATGTTTTTTTTTTTGCGTCTTTTATGTTTCGGGTTTTTTTTTAGGATTTTTGATACTCTTCGTATTTTTTATTTATTGATCAAAATAAAGGTGTAAGAGGCCTCGGAACAAACTAGGCAATCAAAGGAGACTTGGACTTTTGGCATTTAACTAAAGGATAATCAGATTAATCTGCAATCTGGAAGAAGAGAAATCCAAAAGTGAGTATTTGTGAATTTACCTTACAGAATAAATCGATATTGTAATCAGAACTGATTTATTTGTAAGAATTTGTAAGTCCAATTAATGAATCAAATGGCAATGAATGAAGAAACAAACATGTTATCATTATCACCCTATTTTTATTAAAGTAGATTATACTTATAGGCATAGAAATACATGCATATTTTATAAATAAATATAATTTTTTGATTATTTACTATTTTACCAAAAAAATTTTTTAGGAGGATTTCTAAGTAATTTGGGCGATTTTAGGGGTTTTTGATTTAGTTTTATACCCTGTTTTTTAATTCCGCAAACTAAAATGACGTTTCCTGTGTTGCACGATTTTATTATTTTTTAAATAGCAATGTACCGTAATCGGAAAGATGTTTACGATCTATGATTGATATTTGTGTTTGAAATAAATACAAAATGGTAATTAAAAATAAAAGGCAGATAATTCTATAGAATATAATTTATTTACGGCTTGTTTCACCATCTTCAAGTAGAGTCCTGAATAAGCTATTCGCCGGTTAAAGTGGCGTTAAAGTGTCATTTTCCATACACGAAATGTCAACTTAAGCAACGAATAGCTTACTTCGAACTTACTTGAAGATTGTGAAATAAGCCCTTAGACTCAGAATCTAACTCAGAACTATAAAGCTGCAAACATACTATAATCCGCGGCTGATAGGATGCGGCTGACAGCCGCGGTTGATAGTGTGCACAGTCTTTGAGACGTGGCTTCCGGATGCGTTTCAACGCCTATTCCACAGAGTACTATCACGCCTATTCCATAAAGAACTGTTGACGAAGAAACATGTCGAGTAGAGAAAATGAGGACGATTTTCTTGAATTAGCGGCGGCTGCTTTATGTTGTCCACGCAAAAAGAAAATAAAAAGAAGCGTTTGGCTCCATGAGATAAATAAAGAAAGGACAGAGTCTAGTGAATTCCACACTTTGTATCCATATCTGTTAAGAGATGAACGTCGGTATAAACTTTATTTAAGAATGAATGAGGAACGATTTAATTTTTTGCTAAGTTTAATCGAAAATGACATTGAAAAAGAATTAACACAGTTTAATTTAATTTTAATTCATAATTATATAGTAATTCCCTGTTGCGAACATACTCAATAATTCGTTCGTCCATTTTTAATAGATACGTACGTTCTTCCTTCTGACACAGAGTACTAATGCCTTCTGACGCATGGACGCGTCCCGCACCCCGTGCATACTATGAAATACCGTCCACGGACGTTTCCAGCTGACAAAAACATCCAGCGCGCCAGATAGCTCTCGGACGTCCGAACGCCTCAAGGTGCCTCAAGGTCACGTCCGCGACTTACTTCCGATAGTTTGCACAGCTCAGTGTACATTCATTATCTAGATACCTATTATATACGCGTCCGTCAGCCACGGCTGATAATATGTTTTCAGCTTATGAATAGCTACCAACTTCTATTATAAAATGTTCGACCATGTTATCGATGACATGGCCTAAATTGCACATTTCATTTTCTATTTTTATAACGTGTCTATTTTTATCCGTCTTTAGGTAGGTATATCTACGAAGATTGCAATTCAATTAAATTATAATATCCTTGGTTGGTACTAATCAATACAAAATGGGATGCAATTTTAAATAAAAACGTATGTCGATAAATCTACAATCATTTTTATTCATATTCATTAATTCAAGATTAAATTTAATTACAATAAAGTTAACCGTTAAAAACAATAAATATCTTACGATTCAAAGAACCGGAATCCTGAAGCGGCTCTAGCCATAAACACCTGGCAACATTATTTTAGCTTTTGACATTAGCGCCTGACAAATCGGTTTGCCGAATTAAAAAACAGAGTTTAGAGGGATAAATATTTTTGAGAGTTGGTAACACTGCAAAGCAAAAGTGTCAAGTGTCAGCTGTCAATTCAAATCTAAAGTAATTATGTACTCTGTGATCCCTGTGGTAAAACGAGGAACGGTATGGGTGCGTGGCGATTTTCTGCGTGGATTAAATAGAAATATTGTATCACCATGTCGTTGAAAGTAGATCGGGTTCCTGAGAATATTGACTTCCCAAAAGAAGAAGAGAAAATTCTTAAATTTTGGAAAGAAATTGATGCATTTCATAGTTGTCTCAAGCAATCAAAAAATAGACCCAGGTAGGACCACTTAACCTGAGTATATCTCGTTAATTAAAGTGAATACCCTACTACAAAAGTTTGAAAATTGCCTATAAATAAATAGTTTATCTCAAGAAACAGCAATACGTTATTAAGATTGTTGAAGAGAGCATTAAATAGGTTGATTTTCATTTTGCAGGTATTCCTTTTATGATGGACCACCCTTTGCGACCGGTTTACCACATTACGGTCATATTCTTGCTGGAACGATTAAAGATGTGGTCACCCGATATGCTCATCAGAAGGTATTACAATATCTTACATATGTTATCTATAACCATAAACATTTATTACACTACACATTGTTGATATTAATTCTATCTGGGTGAATATTCTCCAAATAGTAAAAAAACAAAATGTTCCTCAAAAAAAATTAACAAACACAACTTACTGTGTTTAAGTGCGGTACCTCACTGGGACGCTAAGGCGACGTCGCCGTTCACATATCCAAACAGTTTATATTGAATTTTGGCTATTGGCTACATTGCCACACCGTCGCCAAGTGAGGTAGCCGCCATACATTTCAATATAAACTGTTTGGAAACGTGGCCGGCGACGTCGCCTTGGGGTCCCAGTAAGGTACTGCACTAACTCCTTACTTAACATCATAATTTGACTTGAATTTGATAAGTCGTAATGAATAAAAATAACAAGGAGAATTCATACATAAATGTCTATTAAACAGTAAATAGACAACAATGAAACACTATCTTGCATACATTTAAAAATAATTAAATTCTTGAGAAATAATATCACTATCCGTCATATGGAATTACTTAAAAGTTTTTCTTGCATTTTAGGGGATAGTAAGTACCGTATGTCCTATTCCAGATAATGGTCTATGTATGTGCTAAATTTCTTGAAAATCTGTTCAGTAGTTTTTTGTGTGAAAGAGTAAAAAACATCCAAACATACTTTCGCATTTATAGTATTACTAGGATTAGGATTATTAGGAAGTACGATTGCACTGGAAGTGCATTACAATTTTATTAAATTTACTGTTTGGATCTAATTGAAAAGATGTTGTTAACCTTTCAGTAGATAGTTTCTAATCTTATATTTTATATCGGAGCATTTGCAATTTTCCTGAAAACAGTTTCATAACCATTTTGTATGATACCTTGTATGGATAAAATAATATGTTCATCAGATACAACAATGAACAAATAACAATTTTCTTGTCATGTAAACATTTAGTTAAACCAAGATTCTAACTCTTTCTTTTATGTGCACACCTTTTGTTTACCTGTACAGTTGTTTACCTGTACTGTAGAACAGAATCCCTGTTCTGTTCTAAGAGACTATTTATTAAGCATAATAATTAAATACAAACTTTATAAAATAATTTTCAGGGCTACCATGTTGAGAGGAGGTTTGGATGGGACTGTCATGGACTTCCTGTCGAGTTTGAAATTGATAAGACTTTAGGTATAAAAGGTCCTGAAGATGTTGAGAAAATGGGCATTGACAAGTATAATGCTGAATGTCGGAAAATTGTGATGAAATATGCTGATGAGTGGGAACACATTATCACTAGAATGGGCAGGTGGATTGGTATGTAAAATATTTTATCTAAAATCCAATATGAGCACCATGTTCTCAAAGCTATCTCCGTGCTTTGATTACTCCATTATCATTAAACTTACATTCTCTTGTTTTCTGTTACAGATTTCAAAAATGATTACAAGACCTTGTATCCTTGGTTTATGGAATCAGTTTGGTGGGTTTTCAAAGAATTATACAACAAAGGTTTAGTATATCAAGGTGTCAAAGTAATGCCATTCTCCACAGCATGCTCAACACCCCTGTCTAACTTTGAGTCGGGGCAGAATTATAAAGATGTGGTTGACCCAGCAGTTGTGGTTACATTCCCTACTTCGGAAGGGTTTTCATTCCTTGCGTGGACAACAACACCCTGGACACTTCCCAGCAACCTAGCCCTTTGTGTTAATCCTAAACTGACATACCTAAAAATTAAAGAAAAAAGGACAGGAAGCTGCTATGTTCTGCAAGAAGCTCGATTCCCTGTAATTTTTAAGAAAGTTGAAGACTTCCATATTCTTGAAAAATTCCCTGGTGAAAAGTTAAGAGGAACAAAATATACACCTATTTTTGATTATTTCATTGGAAAGTGCCCCAAAGCTTTTCAAGTGTTAGTAGACAACTATGTTACAGATGATTCTGGTACTGGAATTGTACATCAAGCACCATACTTTGGTGAAGACGATTATCGAGTTTGTTTAGCTGCTGGGATCATAACTAGAGATCAAGATATAATCTGCCCTCTGGATGCCAGTGGTCGGTTTACAGAGCCAGTGAAGGACTTTTTGGGCCAATATGTTAAAGACGCCGATAAGAACATAATTGCCAACCTCAAAGGTAGAAACAGACTGCTGCAAGTAGGCCAGGTGAAACATAGTTATCCATTTTGTTGGCGTTCAGAAACTCCTCTTATTTATAAAGCAGTACCATCTTGGTTTGTCAGGGTAGAACAGATGAGTCAAGATCTTCTGCGATCTAGTGAAGCTACCTACTGGGTACCTGATTATGTCAAGGAAAAGAGGTTTGGAAACTGGCTTAAAGATGCTCGCGATTGGGCAATTAGCCGTAACAGATATTGGGGAACACCAATTCCTTTATGGATGTCACCTGATAAGCAGGAAGTGGTATGTGTAGGGAGTATTTCCGAACTAAGTGCATTAACTGGAAAAGAGATTACTGATATTCATAGAGAAAGTATAGATCATTTAGAAATACCGTCATGTAGACCAGGTCACCCACCGCTGAGGAGGGTTACTGAGGTATTTGACTGTTGGTTCGAATCAGGATCTATGCCATATGCCCAGAGTCACTACCCTTTCGAGAATAAAAAAGAATTTGATGATGTGTTCCCAGCTAACTTCATTGCTGAGGGAATAGATCAAACGAGAGGATGGTTTTATACCCTTATAGTTATATCAACTGCTCTATTTAATAAAGCTCCATTTAAGAATCTTATTGCGAATGGTTTGGTATTGGCGTCGGATGGACAAAAAATGTCAAAAAGGAAAAAGAATTATCCAGATCCCCTCGAGATTGTACATAAGTATGGTGCCGATGCACTTAGATTGTACTTGGTAAACTCACCTGTAGTGAAGGCAGAAAATCTTCGTTTCAAAGAAGAAGGTGTCAGAGATGTCATCAAGGATGTATTCTTGCCTTGGTATAATGCGTTTAGATTTTTAATGCAGAATGTGGAAAGAATTGTGCAAGAAGATCATGTTAATTACAAATTCAATGAGAATGCAGTTAGGACAAATGTTATGGACAAATGGATTACTTCTTTCACACAATCATTGATACAATTTGTCACAAAAGAAATGGCGGCTTATCGCCTGTACACTGTGGTTCCGAGACTGACCAAATTTATCGAACACTTGACAAACTGGTATGTAAGAATGAATAGGAAACGGCTAAAGGGCGAAAATGGAGTCGCAGATTGTCAAGTGGCATTAGATACTTTATTTGGAGTTTTAATGGATATGGTGCGCGTTATGGCCCCATTTACGCCGTTCTTGACAGAACTAATGTACAAGGTATTGAAGCAGCTACAGTTTGGTCAGTCTCCTGAAAGTGTACACTTTAACATGATACCTGAACCGAAGCTAGATTTAGTAGACACAAACATCGAACGAGCTGTTCAACGGATGCAGACCGTTATTGAGCTAGGAAGGGTACTCAGAGATCGAAAAACTATTCCTATCAAGTACCCATTGCCAGAAATGATTGTAATTCACCGTGATAAGACATACCTAGAAGATATAAATTCTTTACTCAATTATGTTTTAGACGAAATGAATGTGAGAAAAGTTCAATTGACTAGTGACAAAGAAAAGTATGGCATTACATTGAGAGCTGAACCGGACCATAAGATCCTCGGGGTGAGACTTAAGGGCGAATTCAAGGCCGTCACGCAAGGGTTGAAAGGTCTCAGTAATGAACAATGTGAGAAGCTTATTTCTGATGGCTATGTTGAGTTGGTAGGTCAACGCATCGACGTCTCCGAGGTGAGGCTTATATACCAGGCCACCGGAAACGATAACTACGAAGCACATAGCGATAACGATGTTTTAATTTTATTAAATATCACGCCCGATCAGGATATGCTCGATGAAGGATTTGCAAGAGAAATAATAAATAGAGTACAGAAGCTAAGAAAGAAAGCTCATTTAGTTCCAACTGATGAAGTTGATGTTTACTTTTCTGTTAGCAAGGGGAATGATATTATACGAATTATAAATTTGCATCGTGATCTTATTGAGAATACTGTTAAAGCTCCACTGAAATCTGTGGAGGACCTATCTCCATCTAAATCTGTTATAATTCAAGAAACGCAGGAGCTCAAAGGGTCGGAATTGAACCTGGTTATAACGTGGAGAAAAGATATAGAAATGCCCTTCCATCCCTGGGCCAACGTTACATTAAGCGGTATAACACCTCGGTTCGGTGCAACTACTAATCAAGGCAGTGTGATACTCAGTGATAGCAACGGACGGTATATATCCTTAGATGAACTATATAAACAGGTTGAAGTGTTATTCGGGCTGTACGGTATGAAATTCACCTTGTGGTCTGAAAACGGTGAGGTTAAAAACGTAGCGGATTTAAATAAAAAGAATGTCGTAGTTTCAGCCGTCAAACCATCGAGCTGTAAGTCGGAAATGAGTCCATTTTGTAAGTTCTTGAATGTTGCTAATGGCACTAAAAAGTTAACATTATTTTTGGAAAATCCTCAAGGTAAAGTTACAATGAACAAGGAACAGGCTGTACAATTTGTTTCCAAGTACTTGGGGACATCGTGTGGTTTAGATAAGAAAGCATTTATTTAAAGTTCAAATTCTACAATAATTTATTTATTTCTATGACTTAATGGTAATAGCTACTAAGTTTTCTATGCTAAAAAAGGTTGACCCTTAGTCCTCAAAATTAATGAATTCATTTTTATCAATGTCCATTTTTTTGAAATATTGTAGCTAACATGTTACTGCAACATTTATTGTGCTTCTCTGATGTTTATAGAATAAAGTGTTTTAAGTGTTTCTAATAATTCTATTCATTTATCCCACGTTAATATCAAACATGGTTGATGACCTTGAGAGTTAAAACTACTGATTATATGCGATTTCAAGTTCATCACGCTAAGATAAGTTATCTATACTCTATAAAAATTAATAAAATTGGAGTGTGTTTGTAATATTAAAATAAACGCTTTTTTCGAAGTGCATTTGGATGTATACACGGTACATATACCAAAACAACATTTTTTACAATTTTTGTGTCTGTTCCGGCTAATCGCTGAAATGGCTGGACCGATTTTGACGGGCCTTTCACTGGCAGATAGCTGATGTAACAAGGAGTAACTTTAGGGATGAAACGATACCATCTGAGTATCGATACTTTTACTCGATACGGTATCGGTCATGAGGTATCGATACCTACTCGGTATCGAATGAAAAGTATCGATACTTACTTATATCGAAGTTTTTTTTATTTGCATAGGAAATATTAGATTAAGGGCTTGTTTCACAATCTTCAAGTAAGTCCGAAGTAAGCTATTCGTTGGTTAAGTTGACATTTCGTGTATGTAAAATGACACTTTAACGTCACTTTAACCGGCGAATAGCTTATTCAGGACTCTACTTGAAGATGGTGAAACAAGCCCTAAGAGGCAATTAAGAACAGCAGTGTAAGTATATGGTAAGGTCTTAGTATTTATTAAAAGAAAATACAAAAAAAATAAAACAAGAAAAAAAGTCAATTTTCGAAGCGCTTCCTAAAAACAATAACTTTTCTAGATGTTTTCCAGTTAAACGATTTCTGGAAGCAGTCACTGTCGCGCCAGCCTTAGAAAACAACCACTCACAAGGTGGTTACAGAGGTGCAAACTATATTACATTCTCGCCTGTTTATATAGTGATGGAAAAACTTGTTTCTTATCTTCCCATTCTTCCAATGGATTGGATTTTAAAGGGCAGACAGGATTACTCAGATTAATTGATATTTCATCTGCTTTGGAGTTAGCACGTCGTCGCTTCTGGCCAACTGCTAGCTCTTTGTGGTGAAGCCAAAAATCAAATTCTTCATTCCTCCTCTGATCCACTAGTGGATCTTAATTTTTGTATGATCTTGCCACATGCACTTGGATTATGAAAATGTAGATTTTTAAAGCGCGGGTCTAAGATGTTTCCCAGCGCTGCGAATGTATTATATTCAATATGACCAAACTTTTTTTTCAATTCGGCCAATAATTTAGTTTGCAACTGAGTCACACATTCTATTTGTGATTCAAATTTATTTAGCTGTGACATGAGGCAACTTATCATCGGTATGATTTTTGATAAAGTGACATAATTCTGGCCTGAAGATTCCCTGGTCACAAACTCGAATGGTTTTAGCAACTGGATTATCTGTTTTATAATTTCTATTTCATAGCCGGACACCATTTCAGGACCACGAGTTTTTTGACACTCCTCAGTATATGTATACCAGAACACTGTCAAATGTTACCATGTTTAATGCAATAAAAATATTCATCGAGTGACCGAGTACCGATACAAGTACTTATTTTACGATACTACTTGTTACTCAGTTATAAAGTATCGATACCAAAAGTACTCAGTATCGAAAGAAAAGTATAGAGTAAGTACTAGTATTTACTTGTATCGTTTCATCCCTAAGTAACTTAGGCTACTTTTATTTTAGAAAAAAAAAAGAGTTTATTAGGCGATATGAAGTTCGCCGGGTCAGCTAGTGGATAATATCCGAACTAACCTCACGATAATGTAGCGATGGGCAACTCGACGAAATTTACTCGAGTAACTCGAGTAAACTCTTCGGTCGGAGTAACTCGAGTAACGATTTTACGTACTCGAGTAAACTCGGCCGATTCAACTCGGCGACGAACGCGAGTCGACGCGGCGACGCGGTTCAACTCAGTCGGTGTTAATCGTCGAGTTCGTCGACTTCGTCGAGTTGCCACCGACGCGCTTCGCGTTCCGACGATTTTACTCAGTCAACTCATTACTCGCTCGCGTCGGCTACTCGCTGAACTCGCTGTCGCGTCGGTTCGGTTCGGTTCGGTTACTCGAGTTTTTACTCGAGTAAACGGTTAATTTTGCTCGAGTAACTCGAGTTGTAAAAAGTATTACTCGGCCCATAGCTACGATAATGGTTAACTACAATGACCATTTAGTTATCAAATCGGCAAGTTATCCTATTGAGAATGAAATGAAAACACAATATTAGAGTTTAACCTTTATTTTAAACGTTTTTCATAAATAAAACAAAATAAGCATTAAATATGAACATTGTTCACAAATTTAATTATTATAACACAGTTGCAGTGTGACTTTAGATTCCATAAAACAACAATTATTATCATCTGTTAAATTCATTTTCTTATTTTGGTGATTTACTGTACATTGTGCTTTAAAAATCGGGAATTAAATGATTACGTACAATTTGGGAGGGTTATATTTTATTGGTCATATAATTACGTGTGCTCGCGAACTGACACCTTAAACCGAAGTGGC
Organism: Thymelicus acteon; assembly: GCA_951805285.1. Lineage (NCBI taxonomy): Eukaryota > Metazoa > Arthropoda > Insecta > Lepidoptera > Hesperiidae > Thymelicus > Thymelicus acteon. Next base: position 6,646,298 of record OX638229.1, on the reverse strand, counting down.
TAGACGATTATTCTTTGGATAAGTTTTAGCGCCTGTTTAATTTATGATGTGATATGATAATTCTTAAATTAGGTGTCAAGCTGCCTTCTGAGTGCAAATACTCATATTTGAACATCAACATTTAACATACAAATACATCACAGTTATGACTCTAAAAATAGTGTGATATCATTTAAAAATAATAATAAACAAGATATTAAATATCGTAGTTTGTTTATGTGATTGTTTTAACACTGCACACTGTCTGAAAAAAATATACGGTCGATATATTTGTATATCTATCAGTGAATTTTAAACAAAATATTTTCTAGGAACATAATAAAAAGTAAGTATTTTCATATAATTTTAGGGGTTTCTTTTCTTACGTTCAGGCATTCCGAAAATTAGAGCCCTTTAAGATTGATTTACAATATTAATTTTCAATTGTTAGACCTAATAATTGTTGGTAACTCATAAAAATGGAATCATAATGTACAAGAAGTACATCCACTTTGGTTAACATTAAACCTAAAAATATTATAAATAGTTAACCAAATAAAAACAATGAGACGGCCTAAGAAAATGTCTTTTGACGGAGCCATGAGGAGGACTTAGTATAAACAGTATGCCTCCTCTTACTTGGCCGCAAATGACTTAGTGTAAAAATATACTTTCAAAACATTATGTGTTACAAAAATGCAGGAGTTAGTATTGCTGTCGTGCCGCGGCACATGGAAAACTTTCCACGTGAATGTAATAGAAAAATTAAATACTAGAAAAGCAAAATGCTACATATTAATACACTTGTATTCAAATAAAAATATTTGTTGCAGACATTTTTTCGAATACAATCTATAAAATAATTTTGTTAATAAATTGGAATAAAATGCCAGACTACCATAGAGCATTTTTATTTGAACTGAGAAACTACATGGAAACATTTTAAAACTTTTAAATTAAATTGAAATATTGAGAAACTTATTCATACCTATTTCAAGAAAGGATTATGATCCGTAAAAGATTATAAATTATAGGCTATATATAGTATATTCCAGATATTTTAAAAAATCAACATGTAGTTATTCAATCCAAATAACACACGCGCGACTCGCCGTCAGGCGTCGGGTCATATCACAACACAGCGTAAACATTTTACAACATTTACGAACACCTTTACACGTGTAAATATAATAAATAAAAAATAATTTCGCTCAAAACTTTCATAATACTGGTCGCGAAAGCATAATACAAAATCTGTAAATATGATGTCAGTTTATTGCTATGATTTATGATTTACTTTAAACAAGATTCATATTGCTTCTATAAAAGAAAATGGACGAGTAATTTCGAATACATCACACATCGAACATTTTACAGTAGGAGAAACACTTACGTCTACAAGTAATAGGCGTGCGACATCGAGGGAAACATGTTATTCGAACGTTACTAATTGCAAGTGAACCACAAGACTCGAAACGGTTGCGTAATTATATAACGCGTTAATTAAGGGCCCGCGCAGACACAGAGAGTTCAGCCGTTCTGAGTTCCGAGTTCTGCGTTCTTTGTAATTTTTGTGAACGCTTGCGTTCTATTCCCAGAAATACAAAGAACGCGGAACGCAGAACTCAGAACGGCTGAACTCTCTGTCTGGACGGGCCCTAAATATTACACGTAAGCCACAATCTTATACATAGGGTAAGATAAATTTATGTAAAATATGTATTATGCATCAACAAGTAACACGTATTATAGATATAAGTAGGACCGTGCGGTCAGACATTACAAGCTAAATATTTCGAACGGCTATCTATTACAAGGCGAAGGCATCGAGGGTTCATAAGTTAGTGATGCAGTTAACGATTATTGCACTTCAACGGAATGCACTCGACGCGGCGACGTCACCGTCGTATCGTCGACATCATCGCGATACGCTAAGGCACCTCCTGCGGGGGCCGCGCGACCGCGGTGGCGAGTGCGAATAAATAATTTTTCATCTAGGACACGTTAAGATAAAAATAGCGAATATTTCGTTCTAGTAATAACTAAAGATTCATAAACACTTGTAATATACTAAGATATACAACATCGGCTACTCAGTGACTAGTCTAACGGCGCAGTATCCTCATCGAACTCGGGCCTCCTCGCCTCTACTGTTTCTGGAAATACAATTTATTCATACATAATAATATTACATTTGATAAACCACCATTTTGTTTGATATTGTATGTACACCTAGTCATTATTTCTATTATGTAGCAATACTGAAATTAATTATGTATATCATATGTGTAGATAGCATAATCCACCACTGAGTTACTTAATTTTTCTAATTTTGCACATCAAAATAAAATTATTGGTGTAATTCGTAAACATCCTGCCGGAAGGGACATCTCTCATATACTTAGCAGCTGTATAATAAAACGGTAGGCACATACCATGGCAGGTATCTAGTAGTGCGGGTGCGGCGAGGGCTCGGGCAGCTTGCGCACCTTCATGGTGCCGTCCGCGCCGCACGAGAACAGCCGCCCCGCGTTGTCTGCAACCACACGATCAGTTAACTCATCTTAATGGTTCTCCTCTTTATGGACTAGACATAGATTGTACTCACACACTGCTCTATTGAGACTGGTGAAGAGCTTAGAGGTCAACCCGACCTTTCATAACGTCCGAGATCAATGGCTCATCGTGCTCTCTAAAGCACAAGCCCTTAAGTAAGTTTGACGGACCACGTTTTTATTATACAGGCTTATTAAATGTAATGGCAAGATTATTCAATTTCAACATTAATAATTTGGTGTTACTGAACTCACCAATGTGTATTTGGGTGACGCCTTGTCCTATGTGCTTGAAGAACGAGCTCCTAGCATGTTCGCCCGCAAACGTGTACAACAGCTGGTGCGTGGCTAGCGAGAACACCTGCGAATGTAAATTACAGTACATACAAATGTGACATAGAGGATAGGTTGGATAAATATAGTAAATTTATGTAGAAAAAAAGGAGGAAAAAAAGCACAAAATTAAATGATTTAAATCTAAAAGTATAAAAACATCTTCAATGTGGCAAAGCCACAAACTATTACCTAACTAAATTATTGTTTAAATGGCTTGCCTACTTGAAAAATAGTAAATAGTTCGTCTGAATCTCAAAGTAGTAAAAAATTAAAAGATTCCAATACAAACACACATACCGACCTACAAACAAATCCACACCCAAACCTCTCCAACACAAACAATAAACAAATCCCACCTTGATATCCCCATCAGCGGCGCCGATCGCGTAATGATCCTCCCGCGGCGACAGCGCCACACACTTGATGGGCGCGTGGTGCGCGTGCAGGCGGTGGCGCGGCGCGCGCGCGCGCAGGTCCCACACCAGCACGTCGCCGCGCCGCCCGCACGACACCAGCGCGCCGCCGCCGCTCGAGCCGCCGCCCGCCCACGCCACGCACGCCGCGCCGCCCTCGTGACATGTCCACGCTAGAAAGAGAGGAGCTTATTAGAAAAAGCAGCTTATTAAAAAATATCCGACTTCAATATTACTCAAAAAGTACTTATCAGATCTCGTTCAAATTTATGTGGGACCACATGACAAGCATCTGCTTTCGAATAAAGAATCATCAAAATCGGTTCACCCAGTCCAAAGTTCTGAGGTAACGAACAAAAAAAATACAGTCTAATTGAGAACCTCCTCCTTTTTTTGAAGTCGGTTAAAAAATGAATGTTGCTAAGCGCCAAACTCGAGAGTGGCTCGACCAATTCGGCTAATTTTTTTTTGTATGTTCCTTAAGACACGGAAGGTTTCAATAATAATAAAAAAAATTTGACAGAACGAAGTCTGTCCTGGCAGCTAGTATTATATTAATAATGAATTCTTAGAAATAAATCTATCTATACACCAGCCTATTAAAGTCCACTGCTGGACATAGGCCTACTTAATAGGCGCCACTCCAACCAGCCGTGAATCATGCGGTTTCCCGCTATCTTCGTTAGGTCGGCGATACGCGCGATACAATTTGAACTTGATTAATGATTGTGCACCCTACCCAGTTTATAAAGTACATAAGTGTAAGCCATACTCACAAACCACTAGCGCTTTCTTGATTGGCATCAGTGTATCCCATATCGCAACATTTTTACTCTCTGAGCTATGGCCGGCTGCAACGACATAAAGTCACTCAATATTAGTTTATTTTGATATTATAATATTATTTCACTGAATTATATTAAATTTAGTTGTTACCTGTTGCTACTAAACTGCAGGAACCAAGGAAAACAAAGTCACTTATTCCTTTACTATGGCATTGATGACTCTGAAACAATAAAATGTAAAAATAAGCTTAATTCGCTTCGTAACAGAAGTCAAAGATTTGAATATTTTAGTGCCGAACGGAGTGCCGGCAGTGCTTTGTCCATCAGCTTGAGTCGAACATATTATGCTTCGATCCGGCAATGTTGTTAGACAAGTGTTACCGAGTTGAATATGCCAAATCGAACGTTGACTGACCTGACTTTGATGTGTCAATGAATTATCACAGCCCCGCCCTTTAGCGCGCTAACTGTTCGCAACACGCGTTATGTTATTGAAATGAAAATGAAAGTCCTTTTGTACAACTTGTTTAACATTACATTGTAATACTGACCCATAAACTAGGTAAACCCGTATAATAAAGCATTCTTAAATTCTTTATATATTAGGACACAAACATGACAGGGACAATACTAGGCTAAAACATAAACTCACAAAGAACGGCCTCGGCGAAGCGTGCGGCTGGTTAGCCGTCCCCGCCGGTGGATGCAGCTGCCACATGGCGAGCGTGCCGTCCGCGTCCGACGCCGCGAACTTGTTGCCGTACTCGGAGAACCGCACGCGCGTCACCTTGGCGAACGCGCCCGCCGCGCGCGGCGACCACACGCAGTACGGGTGGCCCCACTCCCACAGCTGGACGGAGCCGTCCGCGCCGCCAGTCAGGTCTACCGAGTTAAACAGATCATGATAATAAAGCTCCAAAGTGTTCTGTAGGCTTCCGAAATGAAGAGACAATCGCGGCATTAATTTGATTTTTTTTGCTTTTTATGCTTTTTTGTACCATCCACAAATATAATGTTGCATCGTATACGAAGTGATGTTCCAAATAAAGTTTACTAGAGTCAGAATTTGATTTAAGGTAAATATTATAAAGAACATTATTTTTACATCAAATTAAAAGCAAAAATACAAGACGTAGGTATTCTGTTTTATCAATAAAAAACATTACTCAATTGAAACTTACACAATGGTTGCGAAGGATGCGCTGCCATTCGTTTGATATTGTCTATTTTATGTTTCAGCACCTAAACATAAAACATATTATTAGGATATGATATTGGCAGCAAAGAGAGTTAAAACCAAGAAAAACAAAAATAACCTAATAATAAATAGACGAAAAGACTAATAAATAGACGATGGAGTACTTACATCGTTTGGTAACAGAAATACAATAAATACAAGACACAACGAGCACAACCATAGCAGTAACGTGATATGCTACAAGAAACAATACCTACAGAACTGATTGATGGCATAAAAGAAAAACAAGGAAAGGAACAATACACAATCTGTAAAATAATAAAAAACGAATGGTGATGTTTAAACGAACGAAACCAAATAGGTAACGAATAAAAAAGAAGGCGACCGAACTGTCCCGGCGGAACAGAAAATAAATCAAGTGAAGATCGAAGGGAACAAAGAAAAGTAAAATAAAATCAACATCGAGCTAGATGTGGCGGTGCGCGTTCGAGCTACGGTGACGCCATATAGTGGGGAGGGGGGGGGGGGGGGGGGCTAGAGTTGTCACTGACCGGTTTCATGAGTAGCTTGGAGCGGTGTAGCACCAGCCGACAGTATTTCGCGTCGTGGCAACCCGGGAACTGCAGACCCTTCACCTGCGACCAACACTCGGTTACCCTCACACACGGCACATCCCGACATTCACTTAACTTTGTTCTCAGCTCGTAAATTTACCCTAAAACCGACGCACCTACATAACGAAAAATTGTACTCTGGGATTGCCATGTTAAAAACTGATAGCATTTAAACCATTTAACGATGGACGCGTTAATTATCATAAAATCCATTCATACTCCTTTTTCATGAACATTTCTTAAAGTGTATTATGTAGGTACTATTGTTCCTTTTTAAACTTAAAATAAATTGGAAATTAGAGAAGGAGAAGTAAGCAAAGCGCAGAGGCGAGGCGAAGTACAGGTTCACGTCACATACATGTACAATACCCAGTCCTTTACCCCTATGGTCATTGAATGAGTTAATACTGGTGTTTCATTAGTATTCACAACACAATGCATTATGTAAGACTTTAGCAATACTAAGGGCGGATTATTAAGCAGTGTAATGTTGTGAATATAATCTCACATGTGATTGTCATTTCTTTTTATTTGTTTCCATGTCCATCAATCAGACATTCGTCGACTATTTGGATGATTATACAGTGATTTACTGTCGAATCCGCCCTGAGTAATAAGGTAAACTTGAGTAGATTACATTATCGTACAAATTTTATATACTGCATTAAAAAATGCAAAATAGTGGAAGATGATTAGGAGTGGTTAGTGAGTGAATATTAATTCATTCAATGATTCATGAATATATATTAGTGATTGTTACGTGGACGTACTGTGACAACGAACGCTTCGTGGCCACTTGGCTTTGATACGCTTGTCCTCCGCTCCTGTTGTTGTATGAACGTTACTTGGTAAATTTGCATTTGAGTAATGATACAATATTAGTGATAAAATCATTGTTACTGATAAATAATTTGATACAATAGGGTAATAAATATTTTTATTATTTATACACTGTTACTAAAAATATGTTTCCAAATGTACGAACGAATTCCTGTTAATCGGAAAACGGCCATGAAAGACTCATATCTTTAACTTCGGTATTGCGCTCCGTGAGAATCAATATCATAAATAATTTAAGCGACCCAGGACTTCAATATTCTGCTTGCCACTGTCTACTCTAAAAGCGTGTGTATTATAATATATAATATTTTTAATATCGCAGATTACCTGACATTAGCGCAGCTTCCTTCCTTCTGCAAGCTCGTGTATTGAAAACTTTAGCAGTATACATATTTGCCGGTGATTAATATTTATAGGTATATAGTGGTATACAGTGGTACTCACGACACTGGCCCCGCGGCCGGTCTGGCTGGCCATGCCCACCGGGATCTGGGGCGCGTTGGGGTTGATCGGAGAGCTGTTGTTGGTGCTTGGGCCCGAGCCACCGTTCGTCCTGACAAGAATAGAGGTTGAATTTTTAAATAGATTTATATCCTATATCCTAATTGAAAAATCAAAAATGTTAAGTGCTGAGAACAAAAATGGTGTTTCTTTAATTTCCTATCGTGAATTAGAATCTCTCAGTCTATTTAGAATGAAAATAAATTCAAAGAAAATATTATTAATGAAAATTTCATAATTTCCAGAAAAGAAAAGCAAGGGTCTCTTTATTTTACATCTATTTTTACTAATTAAATAATATGTTAAAAATAATGTTGTCAATTTTGGACATGTTCTGTCTGTGTGTCAGTGTGTATCAGTGTGTGTGTATGTATACTTGTCGTGGTGCTGTATGAGCAGGAAGCCGGTGTCGGGCAGCGCGGCGGGGTCGGCGGCCAGCGCGAGCAGGTCCACCTCGCACTCGTCCTCGGCCCAGGACGCGCCGCCGCGCAGCAGCAGCGACACGTCCATCTCCTGCACCTCGCGCGCCGTCGCCACCGCCAGCAGCCCGCCGCCCGTCTGTGGGAACGAGTATATATGTGTTACCGGCAAAACCAGATTTCAGGTCAAACTAGTTTGGCCTAGGCCAAACTAGTTTATCCTACTCGTGTCAGGACAAACCAGTTTGGCCTAGTCTAAACTAGTTGGGCCTAGGCCAGACTAGTTTGTCCCGACACGATTAGGCAAAACTAGTTTCTTGTCAGGCTAGTCGTTAGTTAGAGTAATAGTTGCATATTGTTTACCAAAATGATGTATTAAGTAAGGTTTCGGACCAATTTTATAAAGAAAACGACAAATCATTATAATTACAAAGTTGCATTGTATGCACTTTTAGGGAGAATTCAGGGGTTTTTGATACACAAACAGGCTTCCAAACGTCTCCGGCGCTGCGGGAAATGCAGCCCCTCCGCCCTTGCGTAACAAACTGCAGGCACTCCATGCTCGCCTACGTAGCTTCGGCTTTTTGGTCGCCTACGGCGACCAGCCTCAGCCGCTTCGGCTCACATGGTGCCTGCAGTTTGTTACAGCGGGCGGGGGCTGCTCTCCCTCCGCGCCTCCGGGGTTTACATTCACTCTAGGGATAGGGCAGACTAGTACCAGGTGGGGTCGGGGTTGACTAAGTCGGTTCTGTCACCAATTTTGAAAAATTAATAAAACAATAAAGGAAACCATTACCAACGAGGGGGAAATAGAAAATATATTAACAGGTGCCCCAAAAGAACCCAAGAAAAAAAGTACTTGGACAAAGAAGAAAGAAGAAAGAATCAACAGAACTCTTTTGAACACAAATCTTCATATTCAGAGGAAAAATTATTAATGTGCATTGCTACGAATTTAATGTGTTAAGGTTTTTTTGTAATTCTTAAATAAAAATTGCATGTAAAAATTAGTTTTTTTTTTATCATAATATAAATGTACGAATAGGGAACTGTTACACAGACGAAACGTTATTATTCGTCTAAAAGTTGTCTGGCCTACGGCCGGTTTCTGAAGTCTCCAGTTAAATGATCAACAGCTATTGATTCAATAAAGTTAAACTTAAGTTATGTATTCGATAACTGTCACTGGATTTCTGAACACGCGAGCGGCCTTTCAATAACTATGAATTCAATAACGAGTACCTAAAACTGTTTTGGATAGAAGTACCTAAAGAATAAATTGTGAGATTGACGGTCGGGTTGTCATGGATACATTCTTATTGATGAATGTCAATGGCAAAAATTAAAAATTGTTGCATTTATTTCATTAATTTTATAAGTATTTAATTTAACACGTTGCATTGGCGATTCCTCTGGTATTGCTCATGTCCACAGGCGACCGTAACCACTTAATATCAGGTGGCCCGTATGCTTTTTCATCTCCCAAATGTTAAAATGAAACGTCAAAAAAAGTTATGGAACCTATAAACGGCCATCTTGGGTTAGATAAGTTGATCTTAGTTTAAGCTGAGTTTATGTATTATCGCAGTGCTCAGAAACGCTTTTTCGGAAGTTATCGACCCGTTAGCGTTATTGAATAGATAAACTCCCGTCAAAAGGACCTCAGAAACCGGCCATTAGTGAAGGATTTGACAAATGATAAGTGCTCTGAACGTGTTGTGTCATCATAATAATCAGCTCCATTAATTCTACCAAATGAAACGTTGTCATACAAAAAATTGACAATCGTTAGTTGTCAAAGTGAAAAATAGGCGAACCGTTGGTTGACAAGTGATAATCGGCCAAACAATTTTCGGCGAGAAGGCAGGATCCCGTTTTAAGCACAAAGATTTGTCGAATAAATATAAATCCGTAATCCGATTTCAGGTTAAACTAGTTTGGCCTAGGCCAAACTAGTTTAACCTGAAATCGGGTTTTGCCGGTAACATATGCACTGCATACGCATGTACTGCATAAATCATCAACCAATTATTAAAGAAATAATTGGTAAAGTCTATAAGGAAGTAATTTTTTGTATTTTTATTTTGTATGTTTTTTGAGAGATTCAGCACTCTTCCTGCTTCAATACTAAGAGAATAAAATTCTGAAAATGTTGGAAGTAGTGCGTGAGCTGACTTCCTAACATCGGAGTAGACAGTGTTAAAACAACAGAAAATAAATAAACAAAATTTCCTTGGAGATTTCCATTTCGCTCACTTAACCTATTTTAATCACACTATTCAAGTATATCAGAGCAGATCATGTAGATCAGAGCTTATTAGTAGATCAATTGTAATAAAACAGAAATCGCATCAAGCTTTTCATAAACAGTTAACCAACCCTATTCAAGCAGAACGCAGCTATCGAGTCCTGCTCCTTGTGTATGATCCGCACGGGGCTGTGCAGGTCGTCGTCGCGCGCGCGCTGCGGGATGCAGCCGGCGCGCGCGTCGCCCGGCGCCGCCTCCGACACGGACGGCGCGCGCCGTTTCGAGAACACCGCTCGGATGAATAAATCCTGGATGCAAATTATGGCAGTGTCAATATATTATGTGTTCCGATCGACGTCCGAAGTCCATTATGAGAGTACATCGTTTCCGTCCCGCTTTTTCCGCTAGATGGTGCTGTTTTCTATACTTTACCTGCGCCACAAGCGCCCTCTATCTAATTAGTGATCTAAATTTGAAATCTAAATTCAAATTACATTCGACAAGCCACGATATTATTTTGTCATTGTTGCGTTGTTTTTCGAACCGCGCTATTCACCGCTAAATATAAATTTTTACAGTTTGACTTTTGAGAGAAAAGTAAAAAGTTGAATTTGTTATAATATTTTTTGTGTTGGTGTTGTTTTATATGAGTGTTTGTGATGGATGCGCCAACGGAGACATCTAGGGAAAGGAGTTCTTCAAGTTTTTCGTCGAGTTCTACAAGCGACAGCGAGCCGCAGAGGAAACGCCGCCGCTGGTACGATAGTACGGAATCCAAAGGATACAGGAGAGTTAGACAGGATTTGAGGTACTATCACAACAGTTGGTGAGTCATGTTAATAATATTTTAACGGCGAATTTTTCCCGTAACAATGCTGCTTCATCTGAAATACCGCAGTGCCAACCCAATGTTACGCCGAACGTTTCATGTACCCTCGCTCATGAATTTAATTTTCAACCTCCACAAATGAACAAATTTGAAAAATATTTCTAATTTGGGTGTGTCCATTAAAGAGCCTACCATGCCTGTTGCTAATCCAGATCGCGTTGCTAAAGTTGTTTCCATGCAGTGGTTTAATTCAACCGAATGGAATTTTGTGCGTTACGCTGTCATTCTTAAAAGGTATGTTGATTTCCCAGCTTTTGCTGAACTTAAAGTAAATGAAGAACTTAGGCGGGTTGAGGACCCGTTTTCGCCCTTAAGATGGTTTCAAATGGAGCGAGGTTTTGCGGCCTTATCTAATGCCCTTTTGGCTTAGAACGAGTTTGTTAACCAATCATTACAGGACATAATAAATTGGTCTGGGAAAGCGGATGTACAGCTGACTCCTGCCTCCTGTTCGACATTCTCCAGAACCATCTACTTCTACTAATACTTTTCGTCAAAATAAATCTTTCAATGCTCAAAAGAACCCACTACGGAAGCAAATCCGGGACGGAGAATTTCGGCTTAAAAAAAAAAAAAAAACGAAATTTTTCAGAAAAAATGAGAGGGGGGCAAAACAATAAAAGCGGAGGAAAATGGGAAATCGCCATAAATGACTCACCGACTTTTCAGGCGGTTGTCTGCGCCTTCACTCAACCACATGGAAGCATTACAAACCGCCAAAAGCTTTCCTAAAAGATGGTTTCGGGTGCTCAAATACCTTTCGACCAAACGCCACCATTAATTATGCCGACTCTAGAAATTCTAGAAAAGTTTCACATCTCCGTTTCCGCAGACATGACGTCGGCAATACAGGAGATGTTTCAACAACAGATGGTAGAGCTGACTCCTCTCACACCGTCTTTCATTTCCCCACTTTCTCTAATAAAGAAGAGCAATGGGAAAACTCGAACTATTTTTAATCTAAAGGCTTTAAATCAGTACATGACTCCGAAACATTTTAATTTATTTTACTATCAACGAATGCCGGAATCTCTACAACCGACCGATTGGATGGTCAGGTTAGACCTCAGCCAGGCTTATTGTCACATTCCGATTCAACACAGACGTTTCCTTCGGATCAGTTACAATGGTTGTCTCCTACAGATGACATGCTTACCATTTGGCCTGGCCTCTGCGCCCCTAATGTTCACCACAGTCACAAACTGGACCGCCGAGATGCTACGAAGGGTCTTCATTTAATAGTTTATCTGGACGACTATCTATCATATCACTATCGATTAGCTCATCAATGCGAGACTATCCAGTTTAGGATTGTGCGTAAAGGAAAAATCTGTCACCACTCCGACGAGGACAGTAGAATATCTGGGCATCTGCTGGGACACCGCTACCAATACAGCGTCCCTTCCCCCAGAGAAAGTGAGCAAAATCCGCCAGTTTCTATTGAGCCTACTCGCTGCCGGCAGTTGGACCCTCAAGCAGGCGCAACGCCTCTTAGGATGTCTCAATTACGCGACCTTCATCACCCATCGGGGAAGGTTGCATTGCCGGGCACTGCAGCGTCATTGCAATCGCCTTCGCAGAGAACCCCTGAACAGCCTTCACTTCACCGAAGAGGTTTTAGTCGAGTTGAAATGGTGGTTACAGAATGTAAACCGGACGAGACCGATACACGTAGTGGCTCGACCTGCAAACTATGTCATCACGGATGCGTCAGACCTCAGATGGGGTGCAATAGTGAACAACAAAAGTATTTATGGAGAATGAAATCATCATCAAAGGGAGTGGCATTGCAATCTAAAGGAGATGTTTGCAGTGATGGCGGCGATAACAACGGAGGCTGCTGTTCTCAGGAACTCGACAGCCATCGTTCAGAGCGACAACAAGACGTTTTTGTTCTATATAAAGAAAGAGAGAGAGGGACAAGGTCTCTACCCCTATTGGAAATGACCAAGAAGCTTCTCAATCTGGCGGACGATTTAGATGTTGTACTCATTCCTCACTACCTTCCCGGAATATACAACACGGAGGCCGACAGCCTCTCGCGAGGTCAGGTCGCCTCAGAATGGCACTTGAAGAAGGAGAGATCAGAAAGAATCTTCAACCTTTGGGGAATCCCCGATATAGATCTCTTTGCCTCAAAAAATGCTCACGTGTTTTCGAATTATGTTACAAGAGACTTGTTAGACTCGAACACTTGCTTTCACGACGCGGTCAGCAAGTCCTGGACGTGCGATCTAGCTTGGACCTTTCCTCCACCGGCACTGATTCCACGGGTGCTGCGTCATTTAAACACTGTCAGAGGACGGTACATAATAATTGCACCCAGGTGGACGAAACCCTTTTGGCGTCCCGATCTCAAGAGCCGTGCCCTTACGCGGCCAGTGAAAATACACAATCTATAGCATAACTTGATAGACTCTGTAACGGGACGGCCTCCCGCTCAAGTGTGCAGCCTGCACCTGGAAGCCTGGCTTATTTCGGGTGGAATACAATAACAAATGACTAGTCTATACAGGAGAAAGAATTTCTGTCATCGTGCTGGAGACCGTCTACTTTCCGGACCTACATACATGCCAGTATGGAAAAAATGGTTACTATGGTGTCAACACAATAATATAAATTTCAGCTCTCCTAGCCCTACCGATACTTAGCCTTTCTCTACCTATCCGAGAAACTAGCATATCGCACGATTCTTGTTCGTAAGTCCAGCATATCATCCATTTGTGAAATGTCAGGTGACGTAAAAATATCGTCAAGTCCCATTGTTAAGTATATCTTAAAAGCAATAGCCTTAGCAAAACCAGTTCCCCCTAAAGCACCTATATGGGATGCCAGAATCCTCATTAAACATCTCAGAGATACTAATCTAGATTTAATCTATTTATATGAAGTTTCCAGACGTACCGCGACTTTGCTACTGCTGTGTTCAAGTCGTAGGGTCCATGACCTGTCACTTTTACATTGTGATCCGAGTCACTTCATAGATAATGGTGATAGACCTTACATCCCGCGTTCGGTTCCAAGACTGATTCATCATCTAATCAACAATCTAGTTGGGTATTACATAGATCTCCTGATAGAAATGTTGATCCACATTTTTTTGGCTTAGGTCCCTTATTAGCCTGTCTAAAGGCTATCGGAAACATATATCTAACCTCTTCCTTGTAACAAGAGAGAATGTCAGAGCAGCTACTCCAACAATTATTGGAGGTTGGGTTAAGCGAGTTCTAGTAGAAGCTGGCATACAGGCTTCACCTGGTAGCTTTAGGTTAGCAGTAACTTCCTTAAAAGGGGATAGAAAATTAACCCGTTAATGATATTTTGACCAAAACGAATTGGCAACATGAAACAACTTTCAGAAAGTTTTATCATAGACAAATAAATCAATCCAGTCAGAACAAAACAAAAATCCCTTGCAGTATATTTTTCAGTTTGTTAATTCTTTTGTAGGCGCCCTTATTATTGTAATAAATGCTTTAAAGTTTTATGCATTTATTGCTAGCGTTGATTTACTACTATTTGTTTTCATTTACTGTTATTGTTACACTGAGTTGATTATTAATTTAGTTCATTTAGATCTTTCAGACGTTTGTTATATGCTACTAAAACGTATTAAATTAATTGAGTCTTCACCTTGTTGCGTTTTAATTCAAGCCACCAGGAGATACCAAACAATTCTCTCATAATGGACTTCGGACGTCGATCGGAACACATAATATAAAAATTTTACCTTCCAATAAAATTGTTATTATGTTTCCATAGACGTCCGAAGTCCAAACAATGTCTTCCTGGTGTTCCTCTCAGCCATTTCTCATTATGAGCTGAACAATGACAAAATAATATCGTGGCTTGTCGAATGTAATTTGAATTTAGATTTCAAATTTAGATCACTAATTAGATAGAGGGCGCTTGTGGCGCAGGTAAAGTATAGAAAACAGCACCATCTAGCGGAAAAAGCGGGACGGAAACGATGTACTCTCATAATGGACTTCGGACGTCTATGGAAACATAATAACAATTTTATTGGAAGGTAAAATTTTTATAATATATGTAATTAAATATATATATATATATATATGTATATATATATATATATATGTCGGAAATCAGTAATTTCAAATTATAAAATGGAACGTCAAGCCGGAACTAGCTTGGGTGTATTCGGAGTTGAAGATGGCAGCACCGTGCAAATTGTGTACTGTCATTTGAGTACACGCGGTGGCGGGGGTCACAGAGGACAGCGATTGACTTGCCTACCGCCAACGGGCACTCTTTAGACAGCCTCCGAGCTGAGCGGACGATAAAGTAGAACGACGTTATTATGGCCGAGTTTAATTTGCATTAGCATTGCACAACGTTTACTTTATGGAGAGCACAACTGGGTACAGTGTGTACTGATGGACTGCGATCGAGCAGGTATTGCGTGTGTTGACCAGTCAGTAGCGCGTTATGCCGGAGCCAGCGAGAAGTGCACGTGGACTGTTTTCTATGCACAGTCATACCCTTTGCGAAGAGTAGCACCCATGCGGCTGTGATGGTTCGCTTCTGATGAGTTAGGTCATAGTGCCAGCGATTGGCGGATTTATCACACGGGTTTTAGAAAGCGCGGGAGGCGCGGGCAAGTTGTGGAGCCGGGATGGCTGTGAGTGTGCAATGCGACATGTGAATTATGGTTAGTTACCCTGAGTGCCGCACCGCGATGTAAATCCGACTTCACCGCGTTCCATTAGCGATTGGTTATGTTATTCGAGCGACATAGTAATCTGTTCAGAGCCATGTGTATCAGTAGTAATCGCGTACTAAATTAGTAGCAAGTGTAAAACATGTGTTTCAATGGGTTTCTAAGTAAAATGATGAAAACGCCCAGTTTATTATTTTCTGGACCACCTATCTGCGACATATATATATATACTTAAAATAAGTTAATGCTTGACCACAATCCCACCAGATGGTAAGTGGAGATGTGGTAAATATAAGTAACATTGTAATTTTGCACGGGCTAAAGACTCATTTTGTGCACCTTGCACCAAGTACGACAATCGAACAACACACTCATTTGTCTGTCTCAATTTATGCAATGAGTGGTTCATTATGCTATTTTACATCATACAAATAATAATATGTGCTTAAACATGTCGCTATATTGCGCTGTTGTGGATTTGTGTTCAGAAGTTCTTTTATAAACATGAGGCTCCAATGGAGTATTTACCTGAACTTGTTCTTGATGAACCAAATAAGTCCACAGTCGACGTGCAGGTGCCGCGCTGTATAATGAGGAATTGAAAGGAGTGTTGTGCTTTTCTAACAGACATCTGGAAGTAATAAAACAAACATTAATGTGTATAGAAAAAATATTCATCTATGTGAATAAAAATAAGCCTCTTTATGTTAGATCTTACAATAAGACATTTATGTCAACATCAATCAGCAGCTATATTCGTTATTTTTCTTCTGGATTTCATAACAATGAAATGATTACAAACCAATATACCCACCAGAAAGCCGATCAAATTGATTTGAATCTTAAATAAATCATTTACTAACTACAAGGCATCAAGCTTGACCACAATCCTACCAGATGGAAGTGGAGATGCAGCGTAATTAAGTGAACACACTAGCTCAATAAAAGCCTATTCTCTATTCTGTTGACGTCTCTCACGTCAAGTCATGTACGTGGGTGGGTACGAGAATGTGCGTGCGTGCGTGCGTACGAACGTGTGCGTGTGTACTTGCGAATGAACGCGCGCGTGTCTGTGTGTGTGTGTGCGTGCGTGCGTGCGTGCGTGCTTGGGTGTGTGTGTGTGTGTGTGTGTGTGTGATGTTACCTGTATTTGTTGATGGGCGGTCCGGCGGTGATTTGGTCGGGGAAGCAGCCGGGAATGTAGTCTGGCGGCGGCGAGCGCGACTCCAGCGTCTCCGTCAGCTGCTGCTGCCACTGGTCGACGCGCCGCAGCGCCGCGTGCACCGTCGGACTGGTTGTTGCTAGCTCTGCACATAGGGGTGGGTTCACACGGATACTCTTTTAAAGAAATACAAAATAGGAGGCAAAATGTAATGATGTGTCGTTTGATTATTTTTTTTGTAAAACTTCTATGGCGCTAAGTTTTGAATTGCAGTAGAAAAAAGTTATGACTAAACGAAATTTCTTATCAATCTTCTATAATCTCTGGTTATAATTTAATTTAATTTAATATTTTTATATTTTAATATATAATGTATTTTTCTAATATAATTTAAAATGATCGACGTCTGTAAATAGCAGATACATAAAAAAATAAATGAAGGGTCTTTGTAGGACCAATTGGATACAGTTTTCCGATTGTACTGCTGGAGATCTAACATAAAACATTATACGTGTCTCATGCCACATCACTTAGAAGCTGAGAAATAACAGAAATCAACTTTCCACGCTACAAATTTTGCAGCGAATCGAACGCTAATTACAACTAACAACCACCCCACCTGACATCTCGATGCCGCAGAGCTGCAGGAAGTGCTGCAGCTTCTGCTGCGCCAGCCGCAGCACGGCCACGCGCATCACGTACCACGAGTACGAGTCCGGCTCCGAGTGCTCCGTGTTGCAGCCCTTGCGGCGCGACTCCTTCCTGGAACGATACATAGGTATATCATTAAACTGTCTTGTCTTGTCTGTGAGATTTTGTTATAACGCCGCCACTTCTGAGATAATGCCGCTACTGATTTAATCATAAATTTTAAAAATTAAAGTTTAACCTCTCTAAAACTCGATCACCTTTCAAAAAAAAAATGTACTAGATGAAAATCGGTTCATCCGTTTGGGACCTACGTTACCACAGACAGACATACAGATCCACAGACACGTCAAACTTATAACACCCCTCTTTTTTCGTCGGGGGTAAAAAAGTGATAAAAAATTTATATGAAATGAAAGCGTCGACCGAATCGTTATGGAAACCAATCTCGACAGAGGGCTAGGGCCTAATATGTGGTAATTAATTGTTGCTATAAACTTGTATAACCGGTCATGATTTTCTTACTTAGTGATGGAGGTATCAAAGATATCGTCGTCTTCGGGTTCACTGCCACTTTCCTCTGCGTCATCAGCGCCCGACTCCGCCGAGTCGTAATCGTTGTTCTCTGGATCTTGTTCTGACGTAGGCTGTTCATAAAACACAACAACTTCTTATAAAATACGTCATTCATCATGGTTGCTATGTAGCGTGTAATCCATCACGAGTAACTTAGCAGTACTGCAAAAAATATTGTACCGCCTAACAACTCCCCCTCCCCCTCTCCTTCTCCCTCGACTGTCAGTTATAAAATAAAAAAAAATTAGGTATGATGCTAAGGTTACTTAAGAAAGTTAATATGGTCGTTAGATTCAGAGATTGGACCTCATACTACAGCTATGAAACAGACAAACTAAACGCATCTATAAATATTTGACAACCAAATGACAATTTGACAAAAGACATCAAATGTTTCACACACAGACCTATATACCTAGAGTAGATGGAGCAAGTTCATACATTTCACGTGGGACAACTAGGATTTGAAATCCTAATTAGGCGCCGTGTCATTTAGTCGGCCTTTCATTGCTATTGGCAACAGATGTCAACTGAAATAACGAAAAATGCCTGATTTTAATGTTAAGAACTGTAGAAAATCTACAAATATAGTAAGGAAAGATAAATAAAACATTTTCATTCATCGCTAAGTAATTTCGTTATAAAATTGTGTTCCTATCTATTTAAAATAAATTAATTTAATGTTTCTTGTGCTTTTACCATGTTTTAAAATGACGAGCAATTACTGAGTATGCACTACATACTACACAATACATTGCTCATTTTGGTCACAAAATTGTAGGGCTTCTTTGTTGGAACACGCAATGAAAGTACAACAATCGTTACTATCAATCGTTGCTAAGCAACGCTTTACTTCGTAGTACTGTCAATATTGTCGTTTTTCGGTCAAATATAGTTTATAGTGTTTTTCATTTGCCCAATCTTGTCTCGATTCTAATCGATTTTGAGAACCGACGAATAATTATATTCTCATAGATATAATATTTATAACAAAAAAAATATTCCAAAGGTAAGTGTAATTTTTTTATAGTTTCGTCATATCTGTTCGCCCGTCCGTCCGTCCACTCGCAACATAGTGCTGAGAACCTAAGAGCTAGAAAGGTGTAATTTGGCATGGATGTACATATTTATTAAAACTACAAAGTCGTAGAATAAAAATTGATCTGTTTGTTTATATTTTTGAAACGTGTTTATAATTTTAATATTAATAATAATTTAATATTCAAATTCAAAATCATTTATTCATATAGGTATCATTGATACACTTATGCACGTCATTTTTTTTAATCAACCAGCTTTTCGCAAAGGTGCTTTGTCATGGAGGAGAAGAAAAACCGTAAAGAAACTCCTCAGCACATCTTTTAAAAATAAAAATACATTGGTATATTTATTACAAAAAATATCACTAGCTTGTACGGAACTGGTTGCAGAGCTGGTCATGTCCATACGTCTTTGTCATTTAAGTACTCATCTACAGTATAGTAATCTTTGCCTAAAAGTTGAGATTCTACATGTTTCTTAAACAATTCCACTGGCAAATCAGGTATTAACTTCGGGATTTTATTATAGAACTATACACCAAGCCTCATAAAAATCGCTGCACTTTAGAAAGACGGTAAAACGGCGTAACTAATTGGTGCATTACCCCAATGATATATGAAAACATTAACAAAATAAAATTATTTATTTGGTTTTATTCAGCACTATCCTATACAATAACAACCAACCAGACTGATTATAATCCGTTATCGATATCGAGAATCGGTAAGAAATTGGTTTCGTATCGATATTGCTAGGATGAGGTATATCAATCACTAAAATATTCTTGTGACAAAACATTGTGTCAAAAAAAGTGACATGCTTGGTTTTCATACAATTCGAGGTACATGCGCAGTCTACTCTAGTATATATGTCTGTGGTTTCACAGCTAGGAACATTTTGTATTGGAAAATCAAATTGTCGTTTTTAGTATTTTCCGTTACTTACTATTTATATTTCTCACCGTTTAAACCTTCCCTGAAGTTCCACAAATATTTCAAGATCAATATTAGCCAAATCGGTCCAGCCATTCTCGAGTTTTAGCGAGACAAACGAACAGCAATTGTTTTTAGGGTTCAAAAAACGGAACCCTTATGGATTCGTCATGTCTGTCTGTCTGTCTGTCTGTCTGTCTGTCCATCTGTATGTCACAGCCACTTTTTTCCGAAACTATAAGAGCTATACCATTGAAACTTGGTAAGTAGATGTATTCTGTAAACCGCATTAAGATTTTCACACAAAAATAGAAAAAAACAATAAATTTTGGGGGTTCCCCATACTTAGAACTGAAACTCAAAAATGTTTTTTTCATCAAACCCATACGTGTGGGGTATCTATGGATAGGTCTTCAAAAATGATATTGAGGTTTCTAATATCATTTTTTTCTAAACTGAATATTTTGCGCGAGAGACACTTCCAAAGTGGTAAAATGTGTGTCCCCCCCCCTGTAACTTCTAAAATAAGGGAATGATAAAACTAAAAAAAATATATGATGTACATTACTAAGCAAACTTCCAACGAAAATTGGTTTGAATGAGATCTAGTAAGTAGTTTTTTTTTAATACGTCATAAATCGTAAACCGCAAAAAACATTGATCAAAGTTACAACGAACTACAAGAACTTTTATATTATGTTACTTGCTGCTACGGAACCCTTCATGGGCGAGTCCGACTCGCACTTGGCCGCTTTTTAAAAATATAGATTTTAACAAGGATATAGGTTTAAACAGAATTTATAACGTCACTCGATTGGGGCAGAGAAATTACATTTCGTCATTTAGTCGTAGTGGTAACTTGTCGTAGAATGAATCCACAAGCAATTTATTCTTATGGACAACAACTATTTCCAATGTAATTACCACTGAAAACATACCTTAGTGAGTAAAAAGGTCAATATGCTGAATTGGGGCGGCACGAACTGTTCTCTGTACGTCGGTCTTCCCTCTTGAATGTTCTTGTGCGGCGCGGTGGGGCCCAGCCCTAGTAGCCTCATGTGCAGCAGCGCGCGCTTCTCACGCAACGACGACCACACGGACGTTCCCTCTGAACGCTCCACGAGTTTTGGCTACAATATAGAGTATAATATAATTTATTGTGCACACAAAAAAGGAAAAATATACTAAAGAGACGTAATTAATACTGAGATTACATATCAGGCGGTATATATTATTACGAAGATATTTAGTGGCAAAGTTCGAAGTATCCCTTACGTAAACTGTGAGAGGAGATCCAAGCCTAGGACAGCTATGGATCGTGATGATGAGGGCACCGTCAAGGGTTCTACTGATGTTGACCTCAAAATTATTTTACGTCTCCGTCGCAGCGTCAGAAAGCCAGCAATAATGCGGGTTTCCCATTAATTTTTTTTTTTGGTTTTCTGTTATTGATGTTCATTGGGGACTGTGACAATTTACCTTTAGGTTTGTGGGCGTTGAAAAAAAGATCATTAATTTTATTTTTTTATTTGTCGTACCCAATATCGAGAATTTTAGCATGGAAGGATATTACATACCACCCCGATATACAAGACAACCTCTCCGTTATCCCTCACACACAGTAATAACCTACAACAAGAATAGGTAATCAGTTACCTGCGGCGGCGCGGGCGCAGTAGTGAGCAGTCGTCTCACGCCGCCCCCGAACAGCTTGGCGTGTGCCTTCGTGTCGGCGGTGTGCGCTGCCAGCCGGTACAGCAGGTGGGCGTCGCGGGCCGCCAGCGCCCACCCGAGCAGCGCTAGGTACACCGCGCAGAATGCTTCTGCTAGGAGCACTGGGAGGCGCGGCGCGTCTTCTTCTTCCGCCGCTCGGAGGGCTAGGCCGCGGAGAGCTGATACACCTGATGGGTTAAAGATTAAAGATTTATTATGAACATTTATTATGAATATTATTATTATGAACAAAAACAATTTTACAAATTATATGTTCGTATAAGGTTTGATTTGAGGCTGTTATAATAAAGGTCGATGCATATGTAACGTGTTTTTACCCAGACGGGACGGGACGTGAAGTTTTGGAAACATCGTTTCATAGAAAATGTAACAGCGCATAAGCCACGGAGGCACGGATGGGACAGGAACGGGGCACGCACGTATATAAATGCCCCGTCCATATCCCGTCTCCGTCCCGTCCACGTTACGTATGCAGCGACCTTAAGTCTAGATGACGACCTCAAGACACTAGATAACGATAATGCTAGATTCAGAAGGCTTAGGACATTGAAAGGATAGCATGGAAGGCATATTATGATAAAGACGAAGGGCGATGATTTCTGTCAAATTTGCATATTAAACATTAATTAATTACCTGAATTATTATCCATCCATCCATCCCATCCATCAGCCCTTAGAGGCCCACTGATGGACATAGGCCTCCCCTAACTTGCACCACTCTGACAGGTCCTGAGCCTTCTGAATCCAGCGGATGCCCGCTGTCTTCTTCAGGTCGTCAGTCCACCTGGTCGGGGGGCGTACTATGCTCCTTTTTCCGAGACGTGGGCGCCATTCGAGGACCTTTCTTCCCCAACGGTTATCGGTCCTTCGTACTATGTGGCCAGCCCATTGCCACTTCAGCCGGCTAATTCTTTGAGCTATGTCGGTTACCCTTGTTCGTCTACGGATCTCCTCATTTCTGATGCGATCACGTAGAGAAATACCGAGCATAGCCCTCTCCATAGCCCGCTGCGCAACTCTGAGCTTGTGGATCAGGCCAACAGTAAAGCACCACGTCTCGGATCCGTATGTCAACACACACTGCTCGAACACCTTCGACTTCAGGCACTGAGGTAGTGTTTTGGACGACAAGATATGACGCAATTTCCCGAACGCGGGCTGCGAAATTCTGAGTTGGATTCTACGAGTGACTTCTTTCTCGAAGTTGGACTTACCCATCTGGATCACTTGTCCCAGGTAATTGTATTCGTCTACAACTTCAAGAGCAGCGCCGTCAACCACAACCGGTACGGGTGTGACATGGATATTTGAATTATTATAATGATGAATTTTATCATGCTAATGAACAAAAATGAACTTACATGGTCTTTATGAAAAAAATATTTATTAAATCCTTTATACCTAATAAGTTAATAAGAGACTAACCGGGCCATTTATTGGGGGGTGTAGTGACTTGCAGTTCTTCGACTGAATACCGTCTGGGCCTCACAAGCAAGTTCGTCGTGCTAGGTGTTTCCGCGATCATGCTGTAATCATAGTTTTGAAATATTACATATAAAAGTTAACACTCTCACACTCGTCCTTACACTAGAATTCTCTCTTGAGCCGACGAAATTATTTTATCATTTTTAATTAAAAAATTCAAAATCGTTTATTAATATAGATATCACTGATACAATTTTGTAATCTACCACTGTTTCAGAAGGATTTATTGTCAGTGACAAGTAGAACTGGCAAAAGAAAATCCTCAGTAGTTATATATCTATAATATAACCACCCCTTCAGATGCCACGATCACTACTGTCATCAACAGTAACATCGTATCTAGTAACCCTTTTGCATATGTAGTAACCCTAAAGGTCGATGCATACGTAACGTGTTTTTTCCCGTACGGGACGTGGACGTAACAAGGCTGACGGGAATTTTTAATGCATAATTGCTTATGCATTACGTGCTACGTTCCCGTTCCGTACGGGATTCCGCTGCGTATGCACTATCGCATACATTTTCTATGAAACGATGTTTCCAAAACTTCACGTCCCATCCCTACGGGAAAAAACCCGTTACGTATGCATCGACCTTAACCCTCACCCGTCCGTATGGTGCTGCGCGTGCTTCAAGCTGAAGGTGTCGGAGTCGCACAGGCTCTGGTAGATGCAGGCGGACAGCGCCACGGCCAGCTCGCGCAGCGTGTGCAGCAGCCGCGTCGCCGAGCCGCCCGGGACGCCCAAGTCCGCGATCGTGCCTAGCATGTCGTGGGCCACCGCCTGGGGGCCGAGTAAGTGGTTTTAGATCATTATTGGCATTGGAAAACTCCGACAGTTTATTTACACTAACATCTAAGCTAAAACGATCTTGATCACGTCAGCTTTCAGAAAAACCCGCATAATAATCGATCCATTCGATTAGGAGCTGATACTACAGACACACAGACACGTCAACTTATAACATACACCATTTTTGCGTCGAATGTGTGAAGGTTAGAATCTCTCTATTAAATATTATTTACATTTCAGATGTATTTATGTCTGTCAACTAATCAGCTAATATAATGCGGAAGGTTATACAAATATTTGCCAAAGTGCAATTGCAATGAAAAGTAATTAGATACGTATAGATTTTCTCTAAATAATTAATAAATGGTATATTTAAAGGTAATTTTAATGGTAAGTACTATCACTACCAATAAAACAACAGGTATCACACTCTACATTATCTCTCTCACACGCACACACATAAACGCACACGCCCACACTCACGCACTTACCTGCAAGTGCCGCACTGGATCCGCAACAACAGTATTATTAGCAGCGACCGCAGCAGCGAGCAGCGGCAGCGTGGTGGGGAAGGGCAGCGGCGACAGCAGCTGCTGGTGCTGCTTGTCTTGCCCCAGCTCCTGCAGCAGCAGCACCAGCTCCATGCGCACGGACGCCAGCCCGCCGCCGCCGGCGCCGTGCAGCGAGCAGTATGATAGCAGCGTGCGGAGCAGCGTCTCGTTCGCTGTTGCGATTGATGCTTGTTATGTGACTGCAGCATTCGCAGCTGACTTTATTTCTTTGCGTATAATGTTGAAATGATTGAATGATCTGTTTTCACAGAGGTCGTTTTCTCATTGTTATTTATTATTTTGCTCTTGAAAATAATAGTCTGCAATAAGGTTTTTGATTTTCCGTATGCCATAGTCTGTTATTGTATTTTTATATAGATTTAGTAAAGCAATCCAGAGCAATCCAAAAACAATAGTGCCACTCATCAAACGTGAGATTTTAATATGAGAAAAATATTTTTATTACTAGATGAAACGTTGTTCTGCCAAAAAAATGGTTGTCTGTAAAGTCGGTTTACGGACGGTAGTTTAACGTGACAACGTCATGACAAAACATTGATGAAATGATTGCATACTTTTATAGATAAAATTGAATCATTTTTCGATCTCACTCAATCGACTTCAAAAAAAGGAAGAGGTTCTCAATTCGACTGTATTTTTTTTTATGTTTGTTACCTCAGAACTTTGGACTGGGCGAACCGATTTTGATGATTGTTTTTTTAATCGAAAGCTGGTGGCTGTCATGTGGTCCCACATAAATTTTATTGAGATCTGACAATGGCATCCATGAGAAAACCACATAAGTCGTAAATTTGTGTTAAGATGAGCGCGACAAATTGACGAGTAACTCAATATCACGCCAACCGATTTCGATGATTCTTTTTTTAATCGAAAGCAGGTGCTTGTCATGTGGTCCCACATAAATTTGAACGAGATCTGAAAAGTAGTTTTTGAGACTTTGAAGTCGGTTATTTTTTGTTAGTAAAATTTAGATTATAACTTTATAAACAGTTGACGAAAACAGTTCACGTGTAGTTAAGGAAGTAAGTTGTGTGCTGCCGCTGTCTCTCATCTACTCGGACGCACCGGCTGATCGAGAGGAAGAGAGATACATGCGGCACGAACCGAGCGCTTCGGCCGATCGTAGCCGATCGTGCCTCTCTATCGCTTGTTCCGCGCTCTCGCTCGCGGAACGTCACATGACGTCACGGAACGTGACAGTGAGTCATGCTTTTTCGTGCGTGCACCCGGTGTTCATCGTTTTAATAGACGTTGTCACGTCAAAAATTCTGGATAGGGACATCCTAGTCACCTAGTGGTATGAAATATGCTTTACGACCTATTCTCATATCTACCAAATATACACAAACGGAGGAGCACGACCATAAACACCGTGACACGAGATTTTTATACAACGTGCTTCTGAGGTTGTGCATTAAATTTACCAAATGATTCTATAGCTTTCCCTAAACGTATCTTATACAAGAACTAGTGCATTATAAAGCTTAGTTTTTTAAGTTACTAGTAATATGATTTAATTCCATTTAATTTGGGTGTACATTGTAAAAATGTCTTTATTTGTGCTATGTTGCCGTTCAGTGCGGTCATAATCATTCTAAGTATACCTGTTTCATTTTAAATGTCGTGTCATTATTGATTAACTTGTCAATAAAGGCCCATTTAGACAGAGAGAGTTTCTCGTTTCGAAGATGCCATTATCGACAGAATATAAAAAAATCTTTCTTACATTTACACCTCTCGCTTTTTGACGACAATAGGGACTTGCGACTGTTTTTTCGAAAGTGTCTCAGCATGTAGATTAGATAATAAAATTTCTGGGAAATATGTTTTCCCGCAGAAATTAATTGATTTTTATGGAAATTAAAGTTAAATGTAATGTTTATATACCTTGGAAAATGCACTCCATTGAAAATGTTCTAACAGAATTTGAATATTACTTTAATTCTCGTCAGAAAAGCTATTAAAAAGTCTAAATTTTTAAAAATGTGCGACTTTTCGTAAGTTTCCTAACTACTGACAATGTAAAATACAAAATGACAATGGAATATGACGTCACGCGTCGTGATTGACGTTAGTATGCCGTTTGTGGTCACGTGATTTTGACATACAAAATAAATATTTTAAAAGTTAAAAATAAAATTAAATCCTATTTTTTTTACTAATTCGTATTATTTATGTATTAAAAAATATCACGTAGTTTAAACACTACAGTCCAACACCCGAGGCAATAGCATCGCAATGGAATACTGATTGTAAACTTAACTCCAATGACAAATCTCGCCCTCAAAACGATCTTGTACGATACTCGTATGAGTTTGAAAAAATGTTAGTAGAATACAAATCGAGATTGTCGTAAGTAATCTTACGTACGTAATCTTCTTACTGTAATTTTACTGTGTAAATAGGCGTAGGAAATTATCGCCGTGATCGATAAGTTACGAATGCATAATATGACATAATCGTAGGTGAGAATTTAGTTCTTTCCTTTATGTAAACATTTTGATACGATAATGTTATGGCGATTATTACTAGTGATAGTAGTGTACGATTTCTCGAATTGAAACGTGCTAGAAACTCTCCGTCTAAATGGGCCTTAAAGTAAACAAACATCGTAAAACTTTTTGAACTAGTATTATTACCTATTTGGTTTTGTTGTTGTCACTGGTCGCACAGACAGTAAAATCGATGAGAAATAACTGTTAACGTCAAGAAGTTTACTCATGTCAAACTTTCATATCAATCATAATGCGACGTTGCCAACTGGCGTAAAGAGATAACACATTAGGTAATTTTCGTTCAAGTATATAGTTTGTATGAAAATGAAAAATAAAAAATTAATTAAAATTTCAATAATGAATCCATAACAAAAATGACCAATTTAATGTTCTGCATGGTCTGAAGTTACTGCACAACCTCAGGAGCACGTTGTATATTAGAAAGAACTTGTAATAACCTTTTTTTTGCGATCGTATTATTTAGGTATAAGCAACGCGTCATTATGTTATAACAACGCCATCTACAGCCATAGTACATCAAACTGCTTACCCTTCAACCACTTCTTCCTCCTAACAGCGCGTTGGACCTTAGCTTCGAAGTCGGCCTTCTCTCTAATCAACAACTGGTGCAACGTCGGTCGCTCCGGCAGCGGCGGCGGCTCGGTGTCCGCACAGATCAGTTCGCCCGCGGACTCGCCCGCCGCGCCCGTCACTACGGGCACGTACCCGCAGAGACGACGCAACGCTTCTACCTCACGCTCTAGCCATATATACAGCTGGTAACGGAGATGACCGCCTGTGGGATTGTACTTATATATTGGCCATTTGATTACGTAGTAAAATTATTGTTTCTTCATTTAAAGTGATGATGAAATTATAATAGTAATATTACAGTAAATCAAATTATATCCTGATACAGATAACGTATGTACATACGACAATACAACTGCCAAAAACCATTCAAATGGTAATGAACATGATATGTTCATGTTTCGACTTCATAGCTCGAAGGAACAACAACTATTGTTTTTTGCCATTTCCTATCATTTAGCGTAACTTTATTTCTCCTCAATTGATTTTTTCATTACATACCATCCACCTCAAAGCCGGTAGCTAATGTGCTAAGCTCCTCCATAAGAATCTTGAGGCACGCCACGAACTTGAGCTGCTGCGCCATGATGTCAACCGACGGCGTTTCATCTTTATCACTCTCTTTCTCCACGTGGGAACCAGTTTCGACCGGGTCTTCGGATGTGTCCATCTTCATCTCTAGTGGAGGAGTTGATGCACCTGATGCTGCATCAGATCTAAAAGATAGAAATTGGCGAAAATAATACCATAATCGTTATTAAATCAATAACGATTTTTATTTATAACACTAAAACAAGTTACCATACAAAAAAGAACAATAGTTAATTAGAGGCGAAAATAGTGTTTAACTGTTGTAAACTGTCTTGTCATTTTATATTTATCTCAGTTTTTACTTATGATTTTATCCTACTACCTAGACACATGGTAGCGTGTTGAGCCAAGTTCAAGTCAATTAAAGAGAACTGGCTCGCAGCACCCGTGTAATATAACACGATAGGCTAAATGCGGGATGCGTTCCACTTGACGATCATAACGATCATGCTCACGACCGCGGTTATTCCCGTTCCACTTGCTTGTGAACGTTACAATCATAAACCCAAGTGGAATGGGCTATGAGCGTTAGCGCATTTAGCTGTAGAATCATGGAGCATAGAAGGTAGTAGGCCATCTCATATGAGGATAAAGTTGAAAAAGTGTCCAGCTGTTTACTGAAAATAGAGGTTGTAATAATGGCCATTTCAGAATAGCGCTCGTGTATACAAAATATATATATAAACATGGCTGTTGTAGTTGTAGTGAAGTTTGCCGAGTCATGTCACCCGTAATGAATGGCGCTAGTGTCTGATAAATAGATATTCGAACATAGCTGTTGTAGACCGCACCGCAGTGCCAGCCTTAATTGGACACGTTTTTACGGACACTTTTCATACACAGAGATGGCCCTAATATTTAAATATATGAATATATTTAAATATATGAATGAAGTATATAAATATTTAAATAAGTGACGTTTAAACGTAATCAAATATCTCTTGTGGCATCATACAAAGTATTTTTTTCTGTCGCCATCTTTGAATTTAAAAATCGCGCCAAATTTCTTTCACCATCCACAACTTTCACTTCAACCCACCTTTTCAGATGGGTCATTATGAACTCGGCGCGAGCGAAATTAATGACGTCATCAGTGACGTTTTCGTCGAGAACATGACGACCGTGATCGCTAAGTGGAACGGCAAATGGGTTATTTTGATCGTTGTAAACGTAAAGTGGAACGCGCCCGAGGTGTTCGTAGTTGTAGACATACCCTTTATCATCTTCGTCATCCCAGCTAAGCACAAGCTCGTCCGTCTTGACTGTGCTCACTGGCGCGCCCCAGTCTACCGATGATGCGGCCCAATCAACCGCACCACTCTCTTCTTCTTCTATTAAAAGATAACTTTATTATTAATACATAGCATTAAGTTGTCCATAAACAATAAATTAACGTACTATTAAGATTGCAAATCAAAAAAAAACATCAATCTTTATTTCCATAACAACATCCACACATAAAATATAGATATAACCGTCAAAAAAGCCAAAACAAAGACACATGGACGTACAAACGGAGGTGAATGAGTCGTACTTTTGGCTGTCGAGTCCGTGGTCAGCTGGCCCGTGTGTATAACGGTCTCGTCGACAGAGGGCGCGGTGACGGGCGCGGGGCGGGGCTTCTCGTCCTTGATCCGCGCGGGCAGCTTGGACAGCACCTCCAGAGCCAACGCCGGGCAGCCCGCCTTGAAGTGACCGTGAGCGGTCTGGAAGTATAGTCGCCGCTCCAGACGGGTTATCCCCTCCTCCACTTCCTGTTGAAGGAGCCCTCCTAGCGTTCCACCCTGGAAAATGTAACACCGTCAATGTAAATGGTAGTTTCTACATTGTATGACATATCGTTAAATTGAATGTGCTTATAAAAAACCTCATAGTATACGTAAGTTAAAAAGTATGTCAATTACTATGGCAATGAGATGAATTTTCAGTGTATCTTAGCAAATTTTTTTTTCTTTCTTGGCCAATATTGCATCTGTGTTTTTTTATTATTTATAACATATAATATTTCAATACAGTATAAACATTAACTCTCGTACTAACCTGACTGGGCATGTTATGTCGTTTCAACCTGGGATGTGTGCGTAAATATACGTAGAAGTTGAACACGCTGGGCATCGGTTCATTGTCGCGCGCCGCGTGCAGTCTTCCCGCGGGACATATTAGAGTGTCCAGCGCCTCACCATAACGCTTCAGTTCCCACAACGCCATCGATCTAACGAACGGATCTGGATGTGCACGCTCCAAATCTATCTCTCCGTCTTCCGTTTCACCCCTAAAACATCGAATCAGAATTAACTAAAAGTTGAAAACAAAATGTTCAGCTTCATCAATCAATCATGTTGTCTCTGTTTGGCCTGCTTATACTTGTGTAGCTGGTAGATAATGCTTAATGCATTAAGCTCGCCAATTGTACCGTAATTAAATATTGTGGTCAATAAAGTAAATAAATAATAAGTAAATAAATAATAAGTAAATAAATAAGTGAGTAAATAAATAAATAAATTTCTTACCCCAATATTTCGTCCATTAGCAATTTTTTCAAACTCGGTGGTAACTGACTGTCACATTCGTACAATCGTGCTACTACCATCGCTAACTGTAAATCTCCTAGACGCGTAATCAGAACCTAAAACAAAAATGTACGTGTATAAGTTATTTACAAATAATTATATGAGCGTTTTTATAGTTTTTTATACCTCTAAGGCATCTTTTAAGGCACCACCTAGCAAAAAGAACGCCGCTGCGTGTTCAAATCTCTGTCTGCCAAGTAAGACAAATGCATTTTTCAACGCTGCTTTCCGCCAACGGTCTTCGGCAAAGTCATTCGCGAAGAACTGTAACAAAAATATTTTTTTATTTGTTACAAATAAAAAAAAATACTGAAATAAATAACTCGTGGTAGGAAACGCACTCATTAAAGTCATATGCCAATAAAGACAATAACATCAACAAAAAAAGGTCCATACTGAAAACCAGTAGTAGTTTTGTCGTGAGCGTCCTGTGATAAACGCCGAGTGTGAAACTTTGACATACTCAATATACTTACAGAAGTCATTTTGTCGTCTCTACTGGACCGGAATAGACCCCAAAGCAAAGTTTTCTTCTTCATAGCGAGGTAGTACAAGGCCGCGTCCATCGGGTCTTGCTTAGCCATGTAGGCGGCGCGCGCAAGACGCTCCACGCACGTGCGGAGAAGATCGCCTCGCACCCACCAGCCGACACCTACAAAACATCGATTATTTAAAATAATCATTTATTTTTTTGTTGCTGATAGTTATGAACGACAGTAGCCGTTAGTCATCAGGTAGATCGTCAGGTCGTTTGTCGACTTCCCAAACGAAAAACATATACTTAAAATACAAATTGATGAGAACGCACTTTATTTTGAAGTCAGTTATAAAGGATATGTGTTGGTCAGTTGGTAGCATAATATAACGCTTTACTTATACCCCACTAGACCCTGATACCGTTCTTTCATTATGCTCACCCATCTGACTAAAATTTTTATTGTATTGTGTTAAAAAATTCAATAAATAACTAAACACAGTAGCCTAACCTAACTCTCGCATAGTGGCCCACTTAGCCTGGCCCTTGGTGTACCCCGGCAGCAGCGCGAGGAGCTGCGGGTGTGTCTCCGAGTGGAACGCCCACACCAGGTTGCAGGTGCCGACGCCAGCGCGCTGTAACGCCGCGCGTTGAGCCAGCGGTAAACAACGTTGTAAGTAGCCATAGTGCTTCATCGCTAGCAGGAAACGGAGACCGCAGTCGTCTAGGGAGTCTGTGGAGTAATAGGTGGGATTGTAGTCAAGCTTATACATAAGGTGTGTGGCGTTATAAGATTTGTTATAAATATAACATTAGAAGTATAGTAAAACTAAATACGTGTTTTTATAATGAAAATTTACTATTGCAAAATAAAATGTGTGTGTTGGTAATCGTTAAGGGGATCCCTCGTCTGGGGCCAAACCTGCGTGTAGTACCACTCGACAGTAGTACCTATAAAGAGTGAATTTTTCAAGTCTGCGTGGATGGCAAAATTCGAAACTATGAGGAATAGCAAAAAATGGTTAAAAGACTCGAGGATTTTGATTAAAACTAAAACTGCATCATTAGATTTTTGAAAAATTAATAACAATGGCCACAAATCGAACCCGTTGATTTTGAAAAAAAAAACACATCCTGTATTATTAAACCATTCGATAGTGGTACTGTTTTACACTACAATAAAACAGTCATTATGTGCCGAAGGAGGGACGCGGCGTTAGTATTGAAGAGGTGTCTAAGATTTTGCTTTTAAGTGGTCAAATGTTTAGAACATACCTGTTTTATCTGTGGTTTCTTATTTAAAAGTTACCATAATCTCCTGCAGGGGGCGCCGCTGTACCTTCCCGCGCGACCGTTGACGTTTATACATAGGTCTTCACAAACCAGCAAGATTCTTGCTCTAACGCCGCGTCCCTCCTTCGGCACATAATGACTGTGTTATTGTAGTGTAAAACAGTACCATTATATGCCTTACTGAGGGACGCGGCGTTAGTATTGAAGACTTGTTTGATATCTGCTGGTTATGGTAACCCAAAACACTATGTGAACTAAGCACAATGCTATATAACATCATTACATCACTGACTCATAGTAAATATTTACATGCTTAACAGCATTAGGAGTAACCATATAACATCATAAAATTAAATGCAATTTAAATATTATTCCTATTGTTATTTTAGTAATAAACAAATAATAAACATTATTTATTTTAAATCAAGCATATAATAATAAATTGGCGTTGTATGAATCTTTGCCATCTTACTTTAATATATATCTATACTAATATATAAAGAGGAAAGATTTGATTTTTTGTTTGCATTGAATAGGCTCCGAAACTACTGAACCGATTTCAAAAATTCTTTCACTGTTGGGAAGCTACACTATCCCCAAGTAACATAGGCTATATTATATTTAAAAAAAATTAGGGGTCCTTAATAAAACTCCAATAAATTGTAAAAAAATAAGAAAACCGAAACAAAGCGAGGGCGGTTACTCGTCAATTATAATAATATAATATAAAGAATAAGTATATTTTATAAAATATTAATTTAAGTACTAGGTACTTTAAAATAAATATTGAGAGTGCTTGTCCGCCAAGTCATACTCAATAATTTTTAATCATCTGCACTTCCGTTTAAGATTTGGGCTGACCACCCCCAACTTTCCATGCCTGGAGGGCCAACTTGTCCACCTGTGGAGGACATAACCCTGTTGTCCGATCTATGAGATTCTTCCGCAGATTCTCTATCGGTAATGGGTCTGATAGGGCTCTGCTTTGAAGGTCAGCCAGCCAGAAGCACTGGTCCCACAGTGGTGCTATTATAATATATGTTCCAATCGCTCGGTTTAGATGCGCTAGAACTCTGGGAATAAGATTGGGTGGAGGAAACACCCAGGCCAACTGAAAATTCCAATCGCGACTGAATGCGTCGCAAAAAATTGCAGATACATCTGTGGAGTCCCAAGTCACGTATCTAGGGACCACCGCAGTTTCTTTTGACGCGAATAAGTCTACTTCTGGTATCCCCCATTCTTTGAATATTGCCAACCTGGCATGGGGTTTCAGTTGCCATTCGGGAACAGTTCTTCCTCTTGAGAGGCGGTCTGCAATCCCATTAAACCTTCCAGGAAGGTAAGAAGCTGATAGCGTTATATTGTACTGCTCTGTTAGCAGATGGAGTTTGTATGTTAAAGCCAAGAGTGCTAATGATCGGGTACCCCCTTCGTTCCGGACGTGTGCTATTAGGGTCCGATTGTCGGATTGCACTAAAACATGTGCATTTCTCATGTGTGCACCTTGCTGGGCTAAGGCTGCATACACTGCATACATTTCTTTAAGATTGGAGTGCCATTTATGTTGGTGGCCACTCCACTTACCCGACAACATTGCGTTGTTCAAGTGCGCACCCTAGCCCGCGTCCGCCGCGTCTGTGGTGAGAAAGTGGGACACTTTCGGGATGTGCATTGTTTTTGCACTTTTCCCTATATTTTTTACCCACCAATGTAACTCTTGGGTTACTAAAGGAGGTAATATTTTCTTTTGCCGCAGCTTGCACCCTCTGAAAGCTCTGAGGAAAATTTGTGTTCTACGGCAATGGAGGCGACCACTTTGCATTGCAAAATTGGCGAAATTCAGCATTCCTAACAACCTTTGCAGAGTTCGGAGGCAGGACATATTTTTTCTTAATAAATTTGCTATCAATTCTTTAATATTCTGAACTTTCTTTAAGGAAAGAGTAATCAAATTAGTTTGTGTATTCCATGTTAAACCCAGGTATTCTAATTCTTGAGTTGGAGTAAGAACTGACTTTTGGTGGTTCACTTCCCACCCCAACTGATTAAGACAATCCACAACAATTTTTGTTTGGTTTAAAAGTAGAGCTCTGTCCTGGCAGGCTATTAAAAAATCATCGAGGTAAACTATAATTCTTATGCCCTGTCTCCGGAGGATTTCCGCAATCCAATTTGTTACTGATGCAAAGGTGTGGGGAGCCGATGAAAGACCAAAGGGTAGGGCATTTAACTGCAATATTTCACCTCTATATATTATGCGAAGGAAACGTCTGTGAGATTCCTTAATGCTAATGTGAAAATAGGCTTGGTGAAGGTCTATTTTTGTCATCCAGTCCTTGTCTTGCAGGAACTGAATAACATCCACTCTAGAAATCAGCTGAAAGTAACGTGTCGATACGTGAAGATTGAGGCGCTTTAAATTAAAAATTGGGCGTATCCCCCCATCTGGCTTTTTAATTAAAAATATTTTAGAATGAAAACCTGGTGAGACCCGACTTGGTTTCTCTAAAATACCAGTTTTCTTCAAGTCATGTATCACTTGTGACATTTCCTTCGACTCCTTTGTTGCATATTTCTTTAGAACTCCCTCGTATGGGAAATGCAATGGAGGTTTTGATACAAAGGGTATGCGCGCCTGAGATATTACATTTAAAATATATTGATTTGCTCCCAGCTGTTTCCATGTTTGGACATGATGCCTCAAACATCCCCCTTCAAAGACTCTACTTTGATTGTCAATTGCTTTTAATACTGGAGGAATTACTTTTGTTGCCTGGCAGACAAAAGGCTTGACTGCTTTGATTGAATTTTGATTTTTTAATTGATTTTCTTCAAAATTTTTAGTAATAGTTCTAGATTTATAATATTTTTTATGTTTCATATTATTATAATTAGTATTAACAACAGTTTTTGTGCTCCTACTCTCCTTCAAATAGCCATGTGTGTTCAACCTCTGAGTTCCCCTTAGAGAGTCTACCAAGGGGACAAGGGCCTCTTTATTGAATAGATACTCCGAACTAGGTGGAATATTTTGCAGGGCCATTTTAAGGTTTAAATTATTGATCTCTGTAAGCATATGATTACGCCTAACTTCAATGCATTCTGCCCTCTTGCCACAAATCATTTGCATACATGATTGTATGTTTTTATAAGACGCTGAAGATGGACCAAAAATTTCAAAAAATTTACAATGAAGCGTAGTAGCATTAAGCTCAGTTCCCGGGCTAGATGCCCAATTTAAGAGTTCTTGCAATCCACTTTTTAAAAGATGTCTACCATCCAAAATGGCATTTGATAATCCGGCTAAAAAATGATCAGTTTCAGCTAAATAATCTACTCCCTTGCTAAGATGGCAGAGTTCTACCTTTAATTTCAAACCTGAGAACCCAGGACTAGCTATATGTGACTGTAAGGCTTTCTTATACTTAATGCCTTTCCAAGCTTGAGAGTCAAACTGTTGGAGACTACATATTTCGACTAACTTTTGAGGATCAGCAACAGGTATAATTTTATTTTTGTCAAAACTTATTGCAATATCTCCTAGAGGCTTAATAATAGATGGTTGAATACTAGGTTTATTTATGCTATTTGAATTTAAGGCATGAACAATTTGTGGATCTGAGCAAGTTTCGACAAGTTTCGACATGCGTTTACTGCGTTTAAAACGCTTGCATGATGGCGGCCCGTCAAGGCCTTCTTCATCTGCCGAAGATGAAGAAAAATTGTCTCGCAAAGAGCTAGAGAACACGTTGTTTCGCCCTCCATCCGGAGTAGCGATTTGGAATTCAAAATCCTCCGAAGGATTCATAATATAAAACGTTTAGGTACTCACCGAATAGTCACCCACAAAAACACAAATATCACTATTTGCACTAAAATTGACAGCTTTTACTCAATAAACTTCGTATTTACGAATAATTGCTGTAAAAACAAACCAATCCAAGGTTATTAATAGATTTCTTTCAACTTCGAAAAATGTTCACTCCGTATCTCGCAAAATCCAAAAACACTATGAATAAACGTCAACGGTCGCGCGGGAAGGTACAGCGGCGCCCCCTGCAGGAGATTATGGTAACTTTTAAATAAGAAACCACAGATAAAACAGGTATGTTCTAAACATTTGACCACTTAAAAGCAAAATCTTAGACACCTCTTCAATACTAACGCCGCGTCCCTCAGTAAGGCATATAATGTCATTAACAAGGATCGAATTCTGGGACTTCCCAGTGCATTTTCCAAGTGTGCGTACTTACGCACACTTGCAAATTCACCCTGTGTAAAATGACATAGTTTTACATTTCCTGAAAACATTTGGACCACTTACCAGGCAATAACTCTTGTCCGGCGCCGGCAGCGACATCTACCTTCGTGTTGGTCGCTAATCGTTCAGCAAAGTCCGCGTCGCACGTAGACACCGTGTCGGCGAGGGCGAGCAGATGCATTTGGTCCAACGAACTCAGGCCCGGTAAATGCGTGTGAGTAAGTAACCTCGAGAATAGACGACCTGGATTTGACAAAATAACATGCTTATCAAAGTCAATGTTACTATTTTCATTTTGCAAAAGAATGTAACAAGAATATGTAAATATCGCACTCTGAAAAGTATCCTGGTATATTTGAAGTACGATAACTACAATACAGTAACTTTTAAATGACAAATGATAATATTAATAATAAGTTTTTATTCATCCTGAATTTAGTGTAACGTCACATAGCTTAATGTAACCAACAGAAGAACAAGATCCTTTTAATAATACCTCATTTGCCAAATTATTAAAAAGTGTTTAGAAGTTTTGTAGGAATAGATTATAAGTAGTTTAGAAGTTGAAGAATGAATGAACATGCATAAACATACAGACTGAAATCATTAAAGCAATTAATTACCTTGTCTAGGACCGAAGTGTGACAAGGGTTGCCTTTCGGGCATCGAGGGTCTGCGGTCGACGCCTTCCTCGTCTCCTAACAGCAAGGTGTCTAAATCTTCTTCCACTTCCATCGTGCCTTCAAATAACACATTGTAGTCCTGCAATAGTTACACTGTCTTATCAATAAAGCCCCTGCTACATCTGCGTTAGCGTTTATGTTAACGGCAGAGCCGGAATGCGCCTTACTTAGTGCGCTAGGCCGTTGTTGTGGTCAACAGAATTCAAATCCTTTGATGTGTCGAGTAAATCGCCACGCAAATTATTGTTCGACGTGTACGCTACGCCCCTTTGAGCAGGGACAAAAAATGAACACAGAATTTCATCGATAAATAATACCCGTAAACACAGTACACTGAAAACACGTTATTTGCAACCACTTTTTGAAAGTTAAATGACATATTTGACAATAGAATCGACACTTTATTAGTTAATTTTCCGTTGATCAGCCTTTCAGAAACCGCTGTAAACTGTTCAGCTCACCTTAGCCTCCTGTATCGAGGACGGATGGTGCGCGGACTCCTTATCGGCCACCAGCAGGGTCCACAGCGGCAACGGCGGCACCGACGTCAGTTCAGCGTAATCCAGTTGCACATCTTCTGTTATCTATATAATGTTACATTCATGTTATTGTAGGTGTTTGTATAATTTTGTGGGTATAATTGGATCACCTGTTATTTTATATACCGGGTGTTTTTGACGTTGTGCACAAACTTTACCAAATGATTCTATAGCATTTACTAAACATATCTTATACAGGTACTAGTGCATTATAAAGCTTAGTTTTTAAGTTATTGGTAATTCCATTTAATATGGGTGTACATTGTAAAAGGGTCTTTATTTGTGCTATGTTGCCGCTCAGTACGGTCATAATCATTCAAACTATACTTGTTTCATTTTAAATGTCATGTCATTATTGGCTTGACTTGTCAATAAAGGCCCATTTAGACGGAGAGCTTCTCGTCTCGAAGAAGCCACGATCGAATTAATAAAGAAATCTTTCTTACATTTACACCTCTCGCTATTTGACGACAATTTCCTCGCAATGGAATATTGAATGTAAACTTAACTCCAATGACAAATTTCGCACTCAAAACGTTTTCAACCGTCTTGTATGATACACGTATGAATTTGAAAAATGTGAGTCGAATACAAATCGAGATTGTCGTAAGTAATCTTACGTACAATTTGTACCTAAATAGACGTAGGAAATTATCGCCTTGATCGATAAGTTACGAATGTCATATGAGATAATCGTAGATGAGAATTTAGTTCTTTCCTGTATGTAAACATTTGATACGATAATGTTATGTTGATTATTACCAGTGATAGTAGTGTACGATAGATACTAGAAACTCTCCGACTAAATGGGCCTTAAAGTAAACAAACATCGTAAAACTTTTCGAACTAGTATTATTACCTATTTGGTTTTGTTAATGTCACTGGTCGCACAGACAGCAAAGTCGATGAGAAATAATTGTTAACGTCAATAAAAGTTTACTAATGTCAAAGTTTCATATCAATCATAATGCGACGTTGCCAGTTGCGTAAAGAGATTACACATTAGTTAATTTACGTTCAAGTATTTAGTTTGTATGAAAATGAAAAATAAAAAAAAATTAAAATTTCCATAATGAATCCATAACGAAAGATGACCAATTTAATGGTCTGAATAGCAGGCCGAAGTTCGTGCACAAAGTCAGGAACACGGTGTATTTATATTTGATATATATTGGAGCCTATAATTCTGTGCTGATAAGTCCGTAATTGCTTCACCAAGATTACAGTATGTGTAATAACTAGAATCAGAAAAATGTATCTTAGACATAGGCTTATTAAGGAGCGTTAGATGTCACCATTTTAAATATACCTTAACTTTTATACATGAAACAAATAT
Source organism: Thymelicus acteon (assembly GCA_951805285.1). Taxonomy (NCBI): domain Eukaryota; kingdom Metazoa; phylum Arthropoda; class Insecta; order Lepidoptera; family Hesperiidae; genus Thymelicus; species Thymelicus acteon. Next base: position 6,607,062 of record OX638229.1, on the reverse strand, counting down.
TTCAATAAACGACACTTAAAAGCGACTCTGCCACATAAAAGCGGGAGACATTGAAACACAAATTAAACGTAGTTTATGTACACCCTACCGCTAATATTAACACATAAGAACCTACATACACAACATAATAAAATTATGTCTGTTATTAAGGCACTGTCGTTTCAAAAAAGAGATTTCTACTATAAAATAAAATAAAGTAAAGACCAAGTAGCCCATATCCATATGAGTTACATAAGATTGTGTCATCATAACATATAAAAGAGGATTTGTACAGTTTTCAATGTGTAAGGAAAATGCAATGTTGATATTGTTGAATTGGAAACTGAATAGTTTGACTATAAGCAGTGGACTGAGAGTGCCAATGTAATTTGCTCGCTTCGTTCGCTGCTAGTGTCGTTGTATAGCCAGTGTCAGAGATGTTGAATAGTTAAATCAGTAAAGGCATATTGTGATCGTGAAATAAGTTCGAAGGCAATGAAACTTAAAAAAAAAAAGTTGTGTACTGACTGAGCGAGGAGCCCAGACCATCCGTACGTGCCTCGGCAGCTTCGCGTGGCACCTCGGTCAGTCAGTACACAGCCAATGATGAGGCTGCTAAGAGTCGGGGAGGGAGGCATAAGGGTTACCTGTGCGACGCCATCTAGCGGCGAGCCGGCGCCCGCGGCGAACGACACGGACAGCGTGCGCGACCGCGACCAGCCGCGCTGCAACACACGTGCTCGTGCTCACGCTATGCATGCACTATGTATGCCAGTATGCTCTTACGTACGTTTCACGTAAAGAATCAACCACGCCAGTAAAGCGAAATGTGATTGCCACGAAACATTTTGTACGTAATCAATGCAGGGGAAAGTAGGGGAGAAATATAATTTATTCCTGATAATATCTTTTGATAATATATTTAGTATGATGGGTTCTTCATTAATAAACTATATTCGACTCTGAACATTATATACTGTCTCCAAAGAACATCATAATATTTTAGCTGGTCTCATGCATTGCAAGCAAACACTCTTATATTGTCTATAGATACAATATAGCCACCATTTCACCACTTCTTTTTATGTTATCAATAATTTAATATTAAAAAATTCAAATTGAGGACTAATATAAATAAAGAATAAGATAACATTAAAATCGCTTAAAAGAATTCCTATTTTTATTTTTTATGCATTCATTGGGCGATTTTCATTGAAATAATCTAGTTGTATCTTACTTATTAGCTTTTCGTTAATAGAAACTACATATGAAGAATTAGTTGTCCTTATAAAATACACTAATAGTTTGGGAGGTTGTTTTACTTTTTCAATCGTGTTTAATCAGCAATTGATTTTAGTTCTGTTAAACATTTCTTTTATCAAAGATCACTATTATACAACAGCTTGTTATAACAATATTAATCCATGTTATCAGTTATTTTTACAAGCCTAGTTAAACGACACCGTTTAAATAGTCCTATGGAGACATTTATTTTAATACTTAAAATAACATTCATAAATTCCAATTTATGGCATGTAACTTAACCAAATATCTGAGAAGTCTATAGTAGCTGTAGTTTCAATAAAAGATTTCAAGTTATTAGCAGAAATCAATGATCAAACTATCTGAGCAGTCAAGTGCTTTTAATTTGCTTGCTTCCAGTGGGAAAATGCAAGAGATAAGCTTTTGAAATTAGGATGAAATATGCCTGCTGTATTAATATAATCAATTCTGCTTTGTGCTTTTGACTGTGTGGAATTTATTTGTTGTATTTGTAAAGAGTACAGCTTAGAGTTCTTTGATTTAAAGTTTGTTTTCGCGTGTTCTCTGGTTTAACTTTGTTGTTTAGACACTGTCGCAGTGAAGAGGCGGTGCGGAAACGGTTTCTAACCGAGTGTGTCTAGAACATTCTTACAACCTCCGCATTGTGTGAAGTTTTTCATACACTAGAACGAATTCGAATTCTGTGTTTAATCCTTCATACTAATTTGACCATTACAATAAACTGGCTCCGAACCGTCTCCCCCTCCAGTGTGTAACCAACATTAGTGTGACATGTGTAAAATAGTGTGACATATATGAAAGGCACTATACCTGTCTTGATATGCTATCTTCATCACCTTGCGAGCTTCGAGTTGTGTAAGATCCACCAATACATCTATGAAATATTTATTGCATTTAAACATCTTTATTCAAGCAACTGTTCATATTTAAAATTTTGTCAAATCATAATCAAAATTCGCGAATTATTAACATACACAAAATAATCAAATGATGAATTTCTACTGACAATATCAAAGATCTTCCTATACATTCTATTGCTACTTAAATTAACACTGTCATAAATTCACAAATACATCTAACTAGAAAGTTGTTTTCATCTAATTAGATAGATAGTACACCAAAAGTAAACACAACAAATAAAAGACAAGAAGATAGGAAAAACAAAAGGCGGCCTTATTGCTAAACAGCGATCTCTTCCAGGCAACCAACTGCTTTGGGAGTTAAAGGTACGAGACACAGATACATAAAGGTAGGGTGCACAAATTTTAAGGGGAAAGTATGAGTAATTGCTTCTTACCTAACCAAGTGCGCGAGGATGGCCTTGACCCATCGTATCTTGCCGCTGTTGAGCAGCTCCATCAGCTGCTTGGGGTGGTACTGCGGCAGCACGGGGCAGGCCATCTGGGAGGCCTCGAACAACCCGTAGTCAGGCATGTAGTCCAGTAATGGCTACGAGTATGGAGGTCAACCGATTATGATTCCAATTGATAAACAATGATTCCACATGCCGCTGGTAGCATGGACAACATAAATATTATTTTAATCTTATATCATCGCGGACACTGAACATTTTAATTCAACGGGTATTCACGATTCGTATTTTATAATACGGATATTTCGACCCAGTTACATGGATAGTGGTCACGGTGCGACAGCGGTGGCGGGGAGAAACTCTTGACAGGTGACAATTGACATTAATGACCGATAAGCCCGTCTAACATACGTCTCGATCATTTTCCTTTTATTTCACGACACACTACATTAACGACATCTTTATGCAATGAACTCTGCACTATTTTCGATTTTCTTCACACAAGCTAATCACGGGATTCCACGAATGCGCTAATTTATACTTATTCGTAGAAGAGCTAATTTATACCCATTCGTGGAAGCGCATTCGTGGAATCCAGTGATTATCTTGTGTGAAAGAAAATCAAAAAGTGTCGAGTTCAGTGCGTAAAGATGTCGTTAGTGTAGTATGTCATGAAATGAAAGGAAAAAAATGAATGAGACGTAAGGTAGACAGGCTAATCTGTCATTAATGTCAATTGTCTCCTGTCAAGAGTTTCTCCCCGCCACCGCAGTCGCACCGTGACCACGATCCATGTAACTGGGTCGAAATATCGGTATTATAAAATACGTATCGTGAGTACCCGTTGTATTAAAACATAAATATTATGTTACAAGCACCACGACCCGACAACAAACAATTATTTGTCACATAATTTGCGACACCTTACGAACGCGTTTCTGACAATTCGTTTTTTGCAAAAAACAATTATTTATATGTTGTTTTGCGTTTCTGAAATTCTATACCCAATGCATAATATCTGTCCCTAAGCAAGTCGCCTGGATCGTACTAGGATCTCTCGTTTCGCAATCAGGGTCACTTCCAGCTAGGGACTCGTATGTATAATGTATGGGGATAACTAATTAGACGACGTTTAGGCTACTTATAGCCCATAAATTTAACTCGATCAAAGACTTACTTGAGGCTGGTCTGGTTGAGTCTTGTTCCGTCTCCTGGCGTCTCTCTCCAGTAGCTGCAGGTTAATGGACGACACGCGCTGCAAGTGGGGAGCTGACACACGCAAGTCGGAGTCTCGCAGCGCACGGGATTCACTGCCTTCTTCTACTTCCTGAACAGACATATTTTGTCAATACCTTATGATAACTTAAGTCAAAACGTAACATTGCTTTAATATTATCAGCTCACATCGAGGCACAATTTGTATCTCTTTTTGTGATTGAGGCCATAATAGTTGATGAAAGAGGAAAACATAACATTAAATATTTAATTAGAAAATTACTAGTCGAGTCTAACTATACATTGCAAAAATTCATTGCTACTAATCATCAACTCGTATTTCGTCATAAAACAGAACATCAAAATGTTGACACAATAAATGTAACTTGATCCTTTGTAGACCGGTAGATCTTTGTTTGTCAAGAACTACATAGGGTCCATTGATTCTTTATAACAGTGTAGAACAACTCACATGACCACCGTGTTGTCCAGAAGTGATCTGCTGGTTCTCCGGCTTCCACTGCGAGTACACGTGCATCTCACTGTCCATCCCCACCACTAGTATTCCATCTCGGACCCACGATATCTGCATGGGTAGCGGCGGCAAACCATCTGCGGTTTTGAGGTCGATACGTCGCAGTTGCATCCAACGGATCTCTTCCACAAAGAGCGGCGCTGCTAACGAGGACGCTTTACGGAGGATCGGTCTATTGTTGTTTATTGATTCTTTCATTGCCTGAAATGTTTCTTGTTCTTAATTTGTATGACAAATGAAATAGTTGGTATGGTAAACAATGTCTTAATCTCTTTTAATAGGAAACGCAACTTCAATAGTGCTACGTTTATCTAATACCTTTTAAACGAGCAATTCTTGTATAAATGTATATAAATATTAATATATATTCTCGGAATCTCGGAAACGGCGCCTACGATTTTCATGAAATTTAGCATGCAGGGGGTTTCGGGGACGATAAATCGATCTAGCTAGGATTCATTTTTAGAAAATTGTCGTTTTATCCGTGTTTTCAGGCAATGAAAAACTGCTACAATATCATTGACTCTTCCCGACATCTACTGGCATGTAATAATACTATTATTATTATTTAACGACACAGAGCTACTCCAGTAGATGGCGTTGTTAAGCAATATTAAAATACCGAGCAAAGCTCGGTCATCCAGATATTGGATTATAATGCGAGTAAAATATACAAGTAAAGTTACAACTTTTATCGTTACTCACCTTCAAATTAGCTTGAGCAAGATCACTAGACACTGGCGTGAACAACAGTACTCTGGAACCGACCGCTACAGTCAGTATATGCGAGCCGTCCTCCTTCGACACCCAGTCCAGTTGCACCAAGTGTTTCTGTGTGAGCGGGCAAGTGTTGCCGTTCTCCATGATGCTCTTGCGCAGGGACTGGAGCGTACTGAACGACGGTACCGCTAGCAGGCCGGCCGACTTGCCCGTGTCGCCCTCCCCGTTGCGGTTGTTTCGACTCTCATCAGATGATAATGTTTGGAGTACCTACGAATTCAATAAATTAGGATCGTTAATAATGTCGTGAGTAGCATTCTGTTTTTAATGACGAAAATATTCCCTATTATAAGTGTCGCTGATGCATATTGTACTGACATAATTATTAATAAAATAATCATTACAAAAATATATTCATTCTTAATTTGTCTTCTTAAATTAGCACGCACATTATTCTTTGTTAAACGGACAGGGGCGTGATTATCTATGGTAACAAAAAATATTAAGGCGCGGTGTGATCTCAATATTCACAAAACTGGGTTTCTTTGGTGCTTGAGTACGAGGAAACTCAATGAAAATATCGCATGTAAAAAATACAGAGCATAGAAAAAGGTCTAAAGAAAAATGTTAACCGAATAGAATATTAAATAGTTGTTTGATATTCCCAATAAAAAATCGTAATTTGCTGTACAAAAATAAACTTAATCGTCGAAGTTCTCTGTATTTTCAGCGGGAACAACATATATTTTTTGAGAATATAATACGTATATGGTTTTATTAAAACTTAAACCGGACAGATATTGAATTTAATGTGTATATTTTGAATAACCTAAGGAAAACCCCTCAAATTAAATGTTTATTCGCAATCTAGTTACATTGTTAGCAAAAATATGCTCTGCAATTTTGAACCCTATTCAGCGTCACGTAAATGTAACATTAGATTAGCGCAGATATGCGGCTGTGTGAGTGAAATCAACGTTTTTAAATCGTAGTCATACCGCGCTTTAAATAACAATAATTTGCTTGATATTTGACTTAAAAACAGTTTGTAGAGTAAAATATATCTGGTAACAAGTTACCTGTGTGAGCCTCTGTTTCTTCTGCATGAACGAAGTATCGTTCAGATACGATAGATCGATCTGTGTGTCCGTGCACACGCCGACGCGGGGTAGGCTAACGTTCCTCAAGGGTATGGTGTCCTCTAGCAGCCACTCCGCGCCGCCAGTGCTCTCACACTCGTACACACACACGGACAAGTTAACGAAGCGTGCGTCCGGCCCCGAGTTGTTGGTCGCACCGCCGCCCTTAGGCCGCGTGAACGACCGCCCGCACTTGTACGCGCACGCAATGCGGCCTGAGTACGCTGCGCTTATGTGCAGCGGTTGACCTTAAAACATCAATATGAATCACTCATACGGTCGGAATAGAACTAAAGATGTGTAGTAAATCAATCCTGCGGGACGAGTAAGCCTTTATTTTCGTCCGGCGCGAAGGATTCATTGAGCTATATTAATCAGCGCAAGTCTCTATGTTCCTGCAATTATGGGTAAAAATATGTTATTTTAATTTATTAAATTTTGTACTTACCTGGAATGTCTATAGCTGATTCTTGGTCTTTATTCATCATTTCCCATTCTTTCCATGTATACTCGAATTCAACATTGTCTTTTTTTGCAACATTGCACTTCCAAAACCTGCGCAATTGAAACATGCAAATATATTAACTCATAAGGCTAGTGTAACTTACTATGAACAAATTCAGTTCAGCATCCCTCATATATCACGAGTATGTGATATAGTTAGAGTGAAAATCGCTTAGAACAATCTACCTCAAAGTGCTATCAGAGCAGGCGGTGGCCAGTATGTAGGGCGCGAGACAAGCGGGGTATATGGACGCAGAGCTGAGATGGCCGGCCGCGGGCGTCGCGTGAATAACATCTACGCCGTCCGGGAGCGCCAGTGGGCACTCGCACACCTGGGAACAACGTATTCATGTTACAGCACCTGTTAGTAACATTATTAGTAGACCTTGGGAAATGACGGAGCCTGATCCTGTGAAGACACCTGATCTTTTCTGTGGTGCAACGGCTTATATGAGATCTCTGACACGGAGGCAGTAGTCCCAAAGCATACGAAGTGCTAGTACATACAAAGGTTCAATTCTCTTAAATCTTAAAACACTTCAACTTAAGGTCCATTCTTAACGAGTAATACGGCGTTTGAACTTATTCTTCCCATGCTCGGGCTCTGGGTAAGTTTTAAAATGTTTATTGTATGTCCATGCCGTTACATACATAGGACATCCTAGTACGTAACATGTGAGTATGCGTGCGCGCGTGTGCGTGTGAGTGTATGAGTGCGTGCGTACGAGCGCTCACGCGTATTCGGTTCGTGTGTATTGTTTCTTTGACGGCATAAGTGTGTGTCTATTTGTGTGTATGTATACCTTCTTAGTGGATATAGAGAGGTGCGAGTTGGGCGGCAGCGGCGTGGGCCGGTCGTCCACGCACACCGAGTTCTTGCGCGATTCGCCTTCCTCCTCCTGCACGAGCGCGCTGTCCGGCACGTACATCATACTGTTCGTCATTTCTACGTCTACAAGCAAATCAGAAATTGTTTTATATTACCGTTGTTAGTATTTAAAAAAATGTTTATCAGTATTAACTAAAAAAGTGTTTTATATTTAACAATTATAGCTTGTCGGATAAATGTGAAGACATGTGAAATTTTAATATTTAAAAAAAAATGGGATAGGGCATCACTCTTATTTGGAATAGACTAAGGGTACAATATTATTATGACATAATTATGTTATATGACATTTGTAGTAGTATTTTAGTATTTGTCTTGTTTGTTTGTATTAGTATTTTTGGCCCCGACATACCCTACTTCAGATAGCTTTGCCTTAACTGACTTTTTAATGTTTATTATAATTTGTATTCACATTTATCCGACGCACTATAAAATTATTAATACTTAGTTGGCTAGTTAACATTAAATACCTGCAGGATCAGCCTGCGAGGACACAGTGAGCCTCCACATGTGCACCATGGAGCCCGCGTCCGTCCGCTCCAGCACCACGATGTAGAAGGGCTCGTTGAAGGTGGCGGCCTTCCGCAGGTCCACTATAGCCTCCAGGCCGGTCTCCGTGATGGTGTTCACCTCCGATGTCTCCACGCCGGAGTCTGTGCTTTCTGTTTCCGTTGATGTTCTTTCACCTGTCAATGATATATGCGTGTGGTTTATGTATGTATGTACTCAGTAATTATCAGAACGGTAGTAGGTATTCATAATTTAATTTGACCGTGAAATGTTTTTACGTGTTTCGGTCACAGTACACAGCATTCTTTTTAACACAACAAGTGAAGTAAAAATATCTGATGTGTCAAAGAAACCGCTAATCGAGTTATCACATAACTTTTAACGGCTTTAAAACGGCGACGTGTCTTTGAGTGCGCTAACTGTTGGCCACATCTATGTAATGACATTCTTAACGCGTTAGAATGCAAGTGAATCAGGGACTATTTAAAAGTCTCTTGATGCGTTCGTGTAGCGGCACGCCTCTCTCGTACTACACCTACGAGATCGACGGGCAAATTCGCGCGATACACACGCGACTTGATCCACAAGATATCACACACGCGTACGCACCGGTAATAACCTGTTCCTAGAACACAGTTGTGCCAGTCGTGCGTCACGTCCGCTATGACGTGCAACTGGATGACGGCGCCGGGCCGCGACGCTGATTGCTGCGACACGATATTGATGGGCTTGTGCAGCGTTATAACATCGACGGGACAAATTTGCGCAACTTATATATAACACCCGATCTACACGATATCTCACACAGCTTATACGCACCGGTAATAAGCTGTTCCTGGAACACGTGTAGTAGCTGCGTGTTGTGCCAGTCGTGCGTCGCGTCCGCTATGGCGTGCAGCTGGATGACGGCGCCGGGCCGCGCCGTGGACTGCTGCGACACGATCTTGATGCGCTCGTGTAAGGGCACGCCCCCCGCGCCCGACTCCATGCTCGACTCCGAAGACATCGACAGGGCGTCTTGTTGCTGGTGAAAACAATTGTATTTAAATAGAAAGGAAGGAAAATAATAAAAATATATTAATATGTTTGTGGCAGCGAAATGAAATGAAACTATTAAGTTTATTGCCTAGATTTTTTTATAAAAGCTAGTATTTTATTGGACGAGTATTTTATATATTTACTTATTATTCCGAGGTCCTCAAATACTATGTTTTTTGTATGATTGTAAATGACATAAGCAAAATTCATAGGTCACGTAAAAACAGAATATCCTATTGTTTCCTACTTGTTTCATTAAATTCAGTTAGTAAGTTACTTTACCGTGATATCTTTATGTCGTCTCTCCGAAGTGGCGATCTCTGCGAGCAAAGTCCGCGCGTCTATAACGGCTTGGAACACGCGCAGGCTCTCACCGTCACTCGCCACGAAACACGCTGACGGAGAGTTTGACAAGTTGCCCAAAGTTGTACTGTGGAGGACCGTATTCATTTATTAACTTTAAAAACTAATTATTAGATCATCCTGATTATTATTATCATTTTTATGGTGCAGATAAAAATATACTTGGATCTTCATTACCAAGTAAATATTTTTTTTTGTACTTTTGATACAGTTTTCAATTCAAATCAAACAAATCAAATCATATTAATGACTAAGGCCTTAATTATTTAATTTCAGATAATATGTGCATTGAACTCTCTTCTCTTACATCTTTAATTTGTAGCCGATCTATTTTCCAACACATATCCCTAAACTACATAATTTATGTTAAATTACCTAGTTACCGAACCGCGCATTCACGCACACATACCTGGGCAGCAGCGTAGGCAGCCAGGCGACGTTACTGAACGCGGAGAGGTGCGGCGAGTTGACGCGCGCGAGCTCGGCCACGCCCCCCGACTTGCCGAGCGGGCCCACGCACTCCACGCGCCACAACACTAGCTCCGAGCACAGCCCGCCCGCGCCGATAGATAGTGACGTACGCGAGCGCGATCGATCGTTCTCACGTTCTTTATCTGCTGGATACATTCGTTTTAGTTGTAGTAGGGCGGGTGTTTCCGAGAACAGATTAACCAATCGATTTCGGTTATTGGGTTTACTTTTTTCGTAGCAGTCGTTAGACCATGTCGGAGGTATTCGATCGAAAAATCATCAGATTTTCCGATATATCATATCATTGGGTGGGGCCTGTTAATTTAATCTTACCTGATATATTGTGATGGCTTGTAGTTAACAGTAATGGTAATACTGGATGGCATGTTATGTCATTAACTCTAAATCTATGGCCGGAAGCTCTCGAAGCGTGACCTATCGACAACACCTACAAATAAAAAAACGATTAGTTATAATATTAATCAAATTGAAATACTGTATTTTATATTCGTCAATATGATTATTAATCCAGTGCCGATAGCTCTAAAAACGGTAAAAAGTGGAAGAAAATTATAGTAGAATGAAACCTATTGCAAAAGGGAGAGAATATAACGAAAATTATAGGAAAAATAAATTACGGGCGATCTGAGGTCGGGAAGTGGGAGGGAGGGGGGTTTAAGGGTAAAAAACGGTTTATCTCGATTTCCGGAAAAACTACAAGTCCTATTGAAAAAAGTTAAATGGCAAAGTTGTACGTAATAAAAAGATCTACAACTTTTGTATTTACACTTTTTTACATAACCTCAAAATATATGTGAAAAATTAAAAAAAAACACGTTTTTGGTTTTTCATTTTTATCTTTCCAAAAAAAAAAATCTTTTGTCACGAAATTTGGTGAAAACTATAGTAGGATTAAACAATCCTACTATAATTTTTTTTCGTTTCAAAAATTATCGGCACTGGTCTATATATGACCGTCAATATTTTGCCTCTAATACCATTTTGGAATGCACATAATTATTTTAAAATATGCAAAACTGAAGCAAACTGGCTGCGACATTTGTTTTAGTCATTCACACACTAAATACACCAATTAAAAATGTATACAAAATAATAAAATACCTGTGAAAATTTGGATTTATCATCGAACGTTAGCTGCCAAAGGTTGAGCGTTCCGTTGGTGTGATTTGTCACCATTGATATCACTGGTGCCGATTCTAACACATCGCCCTCCTGATTCTCACCCAAATCATCTGTTGCTATACTTGTTTTACGCTTCATGTCATTGTTATTTTCTTCCCGTGAATCTGGAATCATTAGTACGAGGGTTTCAAATAAAATTGCAATTCACTAAGCACTGATATAATTATGATTATCTTTATTTGTTCGTTACCGTTTTCTTTGGGTTCATTCTGTTCTTCAGTTTGCGGCCACTCAGTCTCCTCTTTTTCTTCTTGCACGCTGGCTAAAGGTGTTGTAACGGTTTCCGCCTGTTGTGGCTGAGCTAGAAAACATTAAAATTTTAATCTTTAGTTGTTGTATTTACAATATGAACAAATTAAAATGAAGAAATTTTTTACTTTAATTTTATTAGGGTACTTCGATAAATGAGTTACTGACTCGTGGTCACACCGTTGTAATTAATAGGATTATGTAATTAGTCAATAGCACCTATTCATGTTTGTGATGTCTTATTAACTTAGTTTGGTATGAGTGCACTACTCAGGCATGATCCCCTATGCTTGCGATAGGTCTAATCTCCCTTTGTTAATGCCTCTGATACCGTTAATACTAAAGGCTGCGTTGGAATGCACGTTGCTAAGCGGGCTGGGCCGCAGATGTGATCATCAAAATTAAAATTCTTTGATGTGTACAAGAAACCCGTACCTGAGTTATCACTTAACGTGCAATTTATTATGCATTAGGGCTCTGCCCGCGGCTTTGTCAGCGTTTTCCAGGATAATACACAATATACAAACTTTCACATGTGTTAGCGTGCTATTATATAAATACAGTGTAATGCATTCTCTTTGTATAACTATCGTGAATATCAGTATGGTAATTGACTTATGCAGGCTACTGTCATCAGTATCCGTCAGGCGTATTGATGTATTGATCCAACGGCAGTCAGTATCGATTACGTTATAGCAAAGAGCACCAAACGCGATTCATTCGTCTTTCGACATTTGGCCTGAACGGTTGGTTGCAAAAGTCATGTCTCTCTGGAAGTTAGTAATATTAGAACCTAATTTTAGTGTTAAAATTATCTTGTGGAAAAGTATAATAAAATAGCTGTTGGATATCGTCGTTTCATTGAGCTGAGCCTAACATCTCAGAAGTGAGATCGAGAGATTAAAAATCTCAGGCCACGCCCAAAGAAAGTGAGTATATGCACATATATTTTTTTTTCTCTTCTCTGCTCGATGCCACGTGCTAATTGCCACGTGCCAAGACACGTGCTTTAATATGAAAAATATTCGATGACTTTTTTTTGTCTCTTTTCTTTTATTCTGCTTGCGCTTAACCTCTGTCTACCCGAGAACTGATATTAAGTAGTTACGACATTGTAAAGGGCTTGCTAAGCACAGTTGACCGTATAACCAAAAAAAATGTGTGGGTACTAAACTGAAGTATTAATAGGACATATTATACTTGTGTGGTAACATGCCATGTTAATTTATTGGGTGACGACTGAAATATGTGAAGTGGCGTTTGGGGTTTGCTAACAACCCCTACCAGCTCTCACAGTCAGTCGTCCCAATTCCGCGTTCGGAGCACATTGTGCTATACTCGCGATAGTTTATTATTATTATACAGTGTATTTAGGAATAAGTTAGTTATTGTGAAAAGTACAATTACAGTTTAATTTACCTAAATACATCTTTTAATTATTTATAGTCTTCCATACACCCGAATTACAACACGCAAGAATACTACGCTCTCTACAATAAACCTATAAACTTCAATTGATATTAGTTTAACATTTTTTTATATTAATATACATTACTTCGATACTTGCATGCATCCTTGTCCTAAGGATAGGAAATTAAGTAAACGAGTATGTTTAAAATTTTAGTTGCAAAGACGTGGGTAGTCGTAGGGTTTTTTTAAAGTAGTGTTAAGTTCCTTCAAGGCCAGCAACGAAAACACCAATACCTACTGGAAACGATCACTACCCGCGAATGCTGTAATGAAATTTTATTAATATACGAGTATTGAAAACTAAATAAAACACCAGTTGTTTTACAGGAAATTTATTTACTGAATATTTATTATTGAAATATTTGAAAATATTATGTGGTGATTCCGTAGAATGTTACATTACGTTGGTCCATATAATTTGTCTGTTTAATTTGAATAACGATTCATTCTAGACCGTTCTATTAGGTTGACACTATAATCGTATTATTCCTTTGATCAAATTTAATGTAAGTCTTTTCAGCATGTAGAACTGCAGGTCACCCAATGCAATACAAGAGTATGGCGGTTTCGGCTTGATTACGATGGACTGATGATGGGATCAAGAGATGGACGCTGGAAGTATTCTGCCGTTATTACGAGCCTCTTCGAGTGCGAATCTGTTTGGTCCTGGAGAGTTTTATAACACAAGAAATATAGTGGTGACGCCCTTTTTGAACTCTGAAACCATCCAACCGATGTGCTAGGAACTGAAAGGCAATGATGCGAAGATGGTCCATGATGCAGTCCATTCATGAAGTCGATTTTTGACTTTTTTTTCCGTACAGTTTTTTAATGATATGGTAAACGCCGGGTGTCCAGAATTCTTATACGTCACATATAATTCGTCACACCAGAATACATAAAACCTATGCAATAATTTGTTACATATTGTTAGAAAATCCAGTGAGGGTAGTAACACAAAAATATTTTTTTTTATGATCATATCTACCGACATAGCAACTCCATAGTGTCCATGGTATATCTTTTGAGCGGTAGACCATGACTTAAATTTACGAGTTCCCAATTTTATTGTATTGACAATAATTGAGTCCAAAACTTTAAGTTCCTTACATTATACTTACCTGGTGACGTGAACGCAAAGTAAGTAGGTAAAAATAATAATTATGCTAAAAAAGATATACACTTTTACGTGTATTCAACGTTGTGTAGTTCTATTGTTGAGGCCAACCTTAAGATGTGCATGTGAAATATTTTAATCTCGTGTGTTATTACTCATTATGGAGCCCCTCGTCTGGAACCAATTGTGAGGGTAGTGCCTGGTCAAGACATCCTTACCATAAAAATACTTTGTCGTGATAACTAAACATGTGTGCCACATTTCAGATCGATGGACACGGAGAAGAGTCAATTGACTTCATCTGAATCGGATAGAATCTGATTACAGACACTGGACAGGTAAAACTAAATAGAAGCTTATAACTGGTAAGATTTAAGATTTCTTTTAGTAGGTGAGCTTAGAGGACTATTTGAAATATTTGAGGTTAAAACTGTTTTATTGAATTTGAATTGAGGTTTATATTGGACGATAACTTATTGCCTATAACGGTATTAGACGGCTACTTCGGAATATTTCTTCTTATTTCCGTTGATGTTGTTACTATATGTTGTTACATATATTAGTACATATATTACATATAATTGAGACGCACAGACTAATCGAAACGAACCTAAACCTTTGACTGGTGACAGTGAGTGAGAGGATCATGATGATGAGCAGATTATTATAAGTAGTTACTACAGATGTAAACAGATTCTATTATGACAAGCGAATCCCGGTCCACGGTCGGGATTCTGTCATAATTTATTTCCTCAAGGATTGTTTAATAACGAAGCTGAACGTAAATAATGAACGGCTATTTCCTAAAATAAATTTGTGCACCTTTTTAGTACGCGATTAATATTACTTAGACGCCACATTCACGTCTTCACACTCATGTCTTATGGGTACCTTGGAAAACGCGCTTATTCCTAACTTATCAGCATTGCACGTTGCCACGGTGCAACACACAAATACGCGTCACGCGATGCGATCGGAATACAAATATTATAAAGACGTAAAGTTCGTAAGTTTCTTGTGTTCGCGAGCTTGTTTGTGAAAAGTAATCTCTGGAACTTCTGAACTAATTTTGAATATTCCTTCACTTGTAGATTTTGTTAATTGTGATTAAAATATGCATATCTTTGCTAGAAAAAGGAGAATTGTGTGAGCACGATTTTGTGTAAAGGATCTCTGTGACTACGGCGCCTATTTGAAAAATTCTTCCACCATTGTAAAGTACACCATTCGGGTTATGTTATAAATTAGCTAGATTCGTTGGGAAGTCTTTAACTCAAAAGTAATAGGCTATATTTAGGCTATACTCTTTTGCTGTTTTACGAGTACACATAGTAGGAGGTACTAGGTATATGTTCACTTGAGAACAAGGACTAATTGCTCCGAACTCGCTTCGGCTGGTATCCTATATATGTATATCTATATTTTAGAAACCACAAACGAATTTGTCTGCTTTCTTTATTTAAAATACTCGTGATAGTTAAAGGATGGTGAATTATTCGTGACGAATTGATAACCTCCTCCTTTTTTTTGAAGTCGGTGTACGTTTCGGTAACCACACTTAATTAATGTATGGACGGTGATTTTTTAAATTTACCGGTATATTTTGGAGACAGTGAACCGATTGAAACAAAACAAACTCTAGATGTTAATCCAATTTTTATGTGCAGGTATAATAATGATGACAATATGATAATATGACGATGATGTGGTGTGACATATTGTGATGATGATATGATAATGAACACATACCTAATACTGAAGCTCGAGAGTATCTGATTTCACCTAAACAGTCTGAAATCATTTATCAAGAAGTTGTTCATTGTGAAATATAAATAATTATGTACGTTGTATATTAGCGTAGGATTAGTTAGTTTCATTAGTAAACTAACGAATTAGCTAGACCTAAGAGACTCTGGAGTAAAGAGATTTTTCAGGATAGTGTTGCAGCCGATTCAGAGTTAAATAAAATTCTGTAAATGTGTGATTAGTTCTAGGTTTTAACCAGAAGTTTTGACACGATGAGTGGCGATGTTGCGATTCATTGAGGCATCAGGTAAACTATAGACTGATATACGAGTATAGTGGGTCTGATGTATGGCACCAAACTATTATATGATGAAGCGTCATTATTACAAGTTTATCGAATTCTACAACGTTTCCCGAAGCTATATAAAAATTGGTGATCTGTATGTGTGATATGATGTGTGTATGGCGTGTGTGTCGTGTATGCATTTTTGTATGTGGTGTGAAACTTCAAAGTATCAACCAGACTCGAGAGCCATTATTGAATGGATGGGAATACCTACACAATGTTCATTGATGTTTGGTAGATGTGATTGTTGTCTTCTTGTTGAAGAGGGATTCATCACGGAGAGTTTTAAAAAAAAAAAGATGGGCCAGAGTAGAGGATGTCATTCAGAAATCCTTTCCCTTGCAATGTGGATGTAACACCTTGGTGATATTACTTAGCTGGTTACCGGGTAGTAGGCTGCTGCTCGGGTGGACGGGCATCTTCGTTTCAGATGGATGAAAGAAATCTTATTAGAATAATAATACCTGGAATGGAAGGGAACAGTTTTCTGGTGTTAGACCAAGTGGACAGCGCCGATAACGAATGTCAAAATCGAGACCATGCTTCTATTGGAAAGGCAAGACGTAATCGTAAGATGTTAAACCAAAATATGGTGTTAG
This sequence comes from Thymelicus acteon, assembly GCA_951805285.1. Lineage (NCBI taxonomy): Eukaryota > Metazoa > Arthropoda > Insecta > Lepidoptera > Hesperiidae > Thymelicus > Thymelicus acteon. Next base: position 6,590,373 of record OX638229.1, on the reverse strand, counting down.
ACCAACATATGGTGTTAGACCAAAATATGATGTTAGACCAACATAATATGGTTTTAGACCAACATATGGTGTTAGACCAACTACAAAACGAAAGTGAGAAGCAAAGACGTTATCCGTTTACCGAATATTTCGAAGAATGGTAATCTCCATCATCAGCATTATCATCATTGTTTGGCTCAATCTCAGGCAGCGGCAGTGATTGTTGATTTGAAATAGTACATTCTCGTCCATCAGATATACAAACGTGTGTGTACGAAGGATTTGCTTGGAGGACTTGTGCTTTTTCCAAAACAGGATAATATTTATTCAATGTGGGGACACATCAGTGCTCGGAGGCAGATACACAGATGCCACTGTTACGAAAAAACCACGACTGAAGAGCCTGTAAGTCATAAAAGTGAAGATACACGGTTCGGACGGTGAGCTAGAGCGACGGCTGAGGGATTGTCAAAAGACGGCCCGAGCGATGAAAATGAGAATAAAAATGAACTGCAATCGGACCTAGTGGACCAAAAGCTTGGTCGTGATGGATGTGGTGGAGAGCTCGAGCAACACTCTCTGATCACGGCCAAGTATGAAGCAAGAGATGAGGACAATGGAAGGGGCAGCAGACGTTCAAGACGCGCCACGCAGCAAGGTAGCTGATAATTTAAACACGACCTGGAACCGTCTGGGTATGATAAATCTGTTTTGATCTTTATTACTATTGACCTTGTTTTTTTTAAAGAGTACTGGGAGTTTTTTTCCTCCGGCTTTTTTCTCCCGGCCTACCCTAATTTACATAGACTAAGTATAATGTATTTTTCTCTTAAAGCCGATGATAAGCTAGGTTCTGTCTATCGTGACATTAGACATTAGACAATTTAAAGATGTAAGGAAGGTTTTGCTAGTTCGGGTAGTCACAATCCAAAGACCTTTGTACCTATCTATTCAAAAAAAATTAATATATGTAAATATAAAATAATTTTTAAACATTTATACTGTTATTAGCGCCCATTTGTAGATGGACAGTTTACGCGGTGTAATTTTTATTTCAATATTTTAACTGATGGGCATTAAAGTGACTTGAGGAAAATTTCTGTTATTGAAAATGAATGATATCGAAATAATTTAAGTAATTGATTGTGATTACCCTAACTTAGTAACTGGAACACTATTGTATACAGCTGCTTAAAACGTTTGAATATATTATATTGATATATTAGCATAATGCTGACCAGAGCAAAAAAAAATGTAAATAATTTTTAACACGAGTAATGTTTACTTTAAAGACATAGAAATTGGCATTGTATTGTTATTACTGCAAGTGTAACTCTAATAATCAAAATTTGTATCCATGCAATTAGTTATGATAGATAAAAAAAATGTTCTAATTGACAGAGGTATCTTAGAACAGAGATGCATGTATTATGTAGGTATACGAAGTTTATTAACATATCGTAATAATACTTCTATGAAGATTTGATGACTGTACAGTTTCAATGTATTTTTGAAATCACGTACGAGGACGTACGCACAGTCAGATGGCCGAGCTGTTAGCGTGCTATTATATAAATACAGTGTAATGCATTCTCTTTGTATAACTATCGTGAATATCAGTATGGTAATTGACTTATGCAGGCTACTGTCATCAGTATCCGTCAGGCGTATTGATGTATTGATCCAACGGCAGTCAGTATCGATTACGTTATAGCAAAGAGCACCAAACGCGATTCATTCGTCTTTCGACATTTGGCCTGAACGGTTGGTTGCAAAAGCCATGTCTCTCTGGAAGTTAGTAATATTAGAACCTAATTTTAGTGTTAAAATTATCTTGTGGAAAAGTATAATAAAATAGCTGTTGGATATCGTCGTTTCATTGAGCTGAGCCTAACACATGTATACTATTAGTAGGATTAACACAGTCACGCCCCTTGTTAGCCACACCAGCGTTATGTCTGTCATTTTTAAAGCATAAAACGCAACAATCAGTATCACTAACCAGGCGCAACAGGCTTGGTCCGGTGCCGCACGTACAGCGGCATGGCGGCGGCGTGGTAGAGCGCGGCCGGCGTGCGCATGGTGGTCGCGTCGCCCAGCGGGAACGCGGCCGGGATGCGCGCCGAGAACGACACCTGCGCCTGCCGCGACGCGCCCGCTTGCACCTCGTCCAGCCATTCGCAGACCCTAAACATACGTGATACGGTACTGTTACAGTAGGTACATGGTGTCTTACAAGGACTAACCGCCGGTTTCTGAAAGGCTGATTGATCAGCGAAGAATTAAATAATCAACTGTCAAATCCATTGTCAAACGTCAATCGGGTAGCTAAAAGCATGATTAATTGAACAATATTTCAACTAACAGAGCTGTCAAATTATAATTCATCATCGTAGGACAAAAACAAACTCTATGTATAGTACAGGAAGTGTATTAGAGGCGTTTCTGCTTACCGGATAAAAAATATTTTATATCAAATATCTTATGTAATGAAAAGTATCGCGAATGAGTTGCCTAAAAAATAGGTAGTAGTAACGAGTAACACAACATAATCCACCTGATTCACAATTATGAAACATATGTATAAAAACTTGCCATATAAGGAAACTGCCATCGACGGGATGTATAGAGAACAGCAGGTCAGGGCTCTGGTGCCAGTCTCGCAGCAACCCCTCGATCTTGGCGTCCAGCGAGTCCGGCAGGTGCGTGCACGTCACGTCCGTCGCGATGGAGTTTATCGACGTCGTGTTCGACAAGCTTGGATGACTGTGATTGGCGCTGGCTGGAAAAGGAATCATTTTTAATAGTTTGTAACGAGGTGGAATACCTCGTTCAATATCCCTTGGCTGGCAGGTGCATTTTTCTTCTAAATTTTTAAATCTTGACAATTCGGTTTGTTTACAAAAATGCATCTGTCAGCCGGGTTTCCTTACAGGAGCTCGGAAGAATGTCGGTTTATTAGTTTTTATTTCCTCGTTTATTTCTTTAATTTAATAATATATGTAATTAATACTTACCAATTTAAGTAATACTGGAACTGTATTCGTGATAAGGAGCCAAAGATATTATATGTATAAACAGAGGATTGAAACTATATTTCATTTACGGACCTGCTCAGCCCTGGGAATTATTACCTACATACTTTTTGTGGAGGACGTACACCCTCGCAAGTTTCAGGGAATAAATACAGAAATCCATTGTTATTTCATCTTCATACCCGTCATCCCTCATCCGCCATCAAACAATGACAGTCCGTTTAATTATCTTTCCCATTTAAGTAATAGACTACTGGCCCATGCACAAAAATCATGGGTCATACGAACCACCAGGTGACGTATATAGGACGATATAAGAGCATAAAATAATAAGATTCAGCACTATGCCGTCACTTGTAAGCTGTCCAACTGAGTGCTGGTGAGAATTCAAAAGTGCAAGTAGGGTGAGTAAATTTTGGTCATTTGATTCTGTACGGCATTTTTAACCATCGATAGGGCCATGAAAAATAATAAGAAAGCGCGCAGTGCCGTACAAAAAAGGTGGTCCACAAAGTCGGTAAATGATTTTGAATTCGTGACAATTTCGAGGGTAAATTTGGTCATTTGATACAGTACGGCATCAGTTTCATACTGTTGCAATACAGCTTCTAATCCATTATTCCGCAACGCCGTACAAAAAATCGTGCGACAAGGGGAAGAAATCGAGGGTTGCAACCCCCTCTTTTGCAGTGGTCCGGGGGGTCATTTGAAAAAGTACGGCTTCGGTTCCAACACATTTTCTAGGACTCAAAAGTACTATTAAAAATAATGCCGTCAAAAAATGATAGTCCATTTGAATGTATAATTAATAATTATCTTAATTTCATGGTATACTTGATTTATAAAGCTGTAAGGTCATTTGACCCTGTACGGCAACTTTTTTTTTAACATGACATTGTAAAATACAATTGTTATATAGTATTGCCGTACAAAAAAAACTGTCCTAAAAAAAAATATAGAGAGATACAAAAACTGAAATTTTTGAAATTATTGCAAAAGTTTAAATATTCATAGATTAATGAAATATAGCAATTTTCTACCTTTTTCCCTTGTTTTAAATAGTATTAAGATAAATAAATTAGGAAAAATTATGCCGTACATTTTAATGCAGACCATATCTTTTAGGCTGATGAAAATGACGCTACCATTTTATGGTCCAGTCATCTTAGTAAAAATTTGGTAAGAATTGCGGAAATTGAGATACCCAGCTGAATTTTTGTATAAACTTGTATTTTGGCGATCTAAAAGTTGTCTCAAAACCTGCATATGATAGGATGACCGCGTCTATTAAAAATTTGAGGACAAAGGTTGAATATTCATGTGGACGTCGGACGGTCGCGGTCAACGCTAACACTTATTAATTGCAGTCGCGAATAATTGTGTTTTTTGAATGTTTTCGCGTAAAATTGCCTCTAAATTATTTATATCATTGTCGACCTGAATAAGGTACATCGTATTCAAGTATTAATAGCTGTGGTAAACGTTAATAGTGAGAAAACAGTGATATATCAGTGCAGTTTTGTTAAATTTTACACTTCTACCCGTCGCTTATTGTATCTCATCACTGACCTACGGCAACCCGCAATCTACAAGCGGTAACGGCGGCATTAAACTGGATCTAAGGAACTACCATCTTTAAATATTATCCAGTGGCCGCCGCTTGTTATTCTGATTCTTCCTGCTTCAAACTCAGTTACCTATGCCGAAAGTTTCACGTTCTCCACCTGCTACCCCCGTAGAGGGGGCAGAAAAAAATCCTATTTTCTCAACCCCAATCGAACCAGAAGGCTCTAAAAGTAGACGTTCAGACAAACGCTTCCGACCTGATTTTTCACTTGAGAGCGAAGAGGAATCGTTTGAAAATAAAATAATAAAGCTCCTCAACAACTTGAAGTGGGACCAAGATAATTCACTTGGTAAACTGACGTCTGAAATTGCGGACATCAAGAAACAGAACCTGGAGATTCAGAAAACAAATAAAGAAACCTTAAAAACAGTAGAAAGTTTGAACAATAGCTACGAACACATCAAGAAGTCTCTTGAAAAATTGGAAAAAGAAAATAGTGACCAAAGAAACTACATAACTGAACTAGAAAAAAAAGTATCGGACCTTCAACGGAGCTCGCGTTCCTCTTGTATTGAAATACGCAATGTCCCAGCAAATGAAAAAGAATCGATTAACGACCTTACATCTATTGTTCTGAATACATGCAATACTATTTTGCCATCACTAAAACCCCCGGAATTACGCGACGTCTACCGGCTACCGGGAAAGAAAGGCTCAATTAGACCTATTGTAGTCGAATTTCCTTCTGTTCCTCTAAAAAACCAAATTTTAGTTGCATCTCGAACATTCAATAAAGGACTTCCATCAGCAGAAAAATTGAACACTGGTCATATTGGTGTACCGGGAGACTCTAAACCAATTTACATTGATGAACATTTACCAAGTAGCTTGCGACAGCTGTACTACGAGGCTCGAAGTTTTGCTAAAAATAATAATTACAAATATTGCTGGTTTCGTAATGGTAAAATTTTTATCCGTGAACGAGATGGGATGGAAGCGATTATAATAAATACATTTAATTGTCTTAAAGAAATTTCAAAACCTGTTTAAAAGTTTTAAATACCCTGGTCCATATTTTGTAGTTACTTATATACTAGTGTATTTTACTTATAAACCTATGTTACAATTCACTAATTAATTACTTTTTTTCTTTTTATTTCGAACTATACCACTAGTTATGTGTACATGATTATTATCTTTCCAGTCAATTTTTATTTAGTGTTCCTTTTTAAAATAGTTACATAACTTACTAGTACATAATAACACACTTACTGCCACATCAGACATTCTAACTAAGCCCTAAAAAAAAAGAAAAGAAAAAAAAAAAAAGAACATTTGATTTATTTTTCGCCTTTTCTGCAGATAGGTATGCATACATATTTGCTTTATTAATTTGCAATTACTTGTTTCTAGTTTATGGTTTTTTCTTATAATTGATGTAACCTTATTTTACTTTATATTTATTTTTATTTTTATTTAGTTTAATAAAAGTTATCTCTTTTCTTTGCTTTTAATGTGTAGGAACTAAAATATCGGTAGTTATAATGACTAATTTAAATATTTCAGATGAAATTGATTCCTTTGGATCGGACAATAATTCGTATATTTGTAAACCGGAGTCTTGCACGGATGTAATAAATAGTTCGTTGCAATCTATTAATATAATGCATCTAAATATTCGTAGCGTTAATTGTAATTTTGATAAATTTAGAGCTTTCCTTGTCAGCATAAAAGTCACATGCGAAGTTATTATTTTATCTGAATGTTGGCTAAGCGCTTGTCCTAATATCCCATTATTAGAAGGTTACAATGCTTACCATACGAGCAAACACTTTAATCAAAATGATGGTGTGATCTTTTTTGTTAAGTCGGAATTGTCGCACACAATATCTGAACCACTAGTTGCGGATGCAAGTTGCCTAGTATGCCACCTCAATAATATTGACATTTCCGTTGTTGGAATCTATCGATCCCCCTCTGTACGCAATATTGACAACTTTTTAAAGGGTTTAGACGAATTGCTATCAACAATGTCGGTTAAAAATATTGTAGTCAGTGGAGATATCAATATCGATATTTTACCAAATAATATCTCCCACCAAGCAGGTGAATATCTCAATTTATTTGCTTCTCACGGTTTCTTACCTACACATTTATATCCCACTCGCCGTTACACGTGTTTAGACCATATTATGTTAAAATCTAATCTGAAAACCCTTACACTAGTGATTGATACCTTTATTACTGACCATAAGCCTACGCTCTTGAATCTGCAGTGCACCATGTCTCCTTACACTCTAAAATCATGTCGTACTATAACAAACCATGCTGCGGTGATTCAAGAGATTTCTACTATTGATTTAAGCGGTATATTAAAGATTCAAGATGCGAATACAGCAGCTGAAACCCTCGTTTCTACTATTGGCTCCATTGTTGCAAAACACTCTAAAACAATAGTTATTACTTCTAGACTAAGATTACTTAAACCTTGGATTACCACTGGTCTACTTCGTTGTATTCGCAATAGAGACAACCTATCCCGTAAAGCTAAAGATGATCCTAACAATTACACACTTAAATTGACTTACATTCGGTACAGGAACTTTTGTAATAAATTGTTAAAAAATCTGAAAATTGCATTTGAAAGAACAGAACTACTAAAGACCAATAATAACCCTAAAGAAATGTGGAAATGTATTAAAAATATCACAAACACTAATCGCAAGCATACTTCAGATTCCGAACTTCTGGAGTCTACTCCTGATAAAATGTCCTCTATTAACTATATTAACGAATTCTTTATAAATATAGGCAAGAACTTGGCTGAGAAATTCCCATCCAACATGCCCTCCTCTCATAGCTCATACCAATCCGAGATTTCTAATTCCCTAGTTCTACTTCCAACGGATGAATCTGAGGTTAAAAGGTTAATTGTTGGCATGCATTCTAGCGATACAGTAGGTTTTGATAAAATTTCTTCACGAATGTTAAAATCCTGTCTGTCAGTGTTTGTTCCAGTCATTACACACATTTGCAACCGATCTATTGCGACAGGATGCTTTCCTAGTGTTTTTAAAAAGGCAGTTGTACTTCCCATTCATAAAAGTGGAGATAAAAAAAATGTTAACAATTACAGGCCCATCTCAATATTACCCACTTTATCTAAAATTTTAGAAAAGATCCTTAATAAACGTCTCATTAACTTTTTAGAAAGTTATAACCTTCTTGCCCCCAATCAATTTGGTTTTAGACGTTGCAAATCTGCACAAGAAGCTGTTGGTTCTTTAGTTGACTATATTGTTGCTAAATTAGATAAAAAAAAGAAATGCTTAGGCATCTTTTTAGATATAATGAAGACATTTGATACTGTTTCAATTCCTTATCTCATTCTCAAATTAGAAACTCTCGGAATACGGGGCCTACCACTGGAAATTTTTAAAGATTATCTTACAGATCGCACTCAATGTGTGAAAATTAATGACATGATTAGTGGTATAAAATACATTAATTATGGTGTGCCCCAAGGCTCAATTTTAGGACCAACATTATTCTTGGTATATATCAACAATCTCTGTAAATTATCTCTTCCAAACTGCTCCATTTTTACTTATGCGGACGATACAGCTTTACTTGTATATGGTAACGACTGGGCAGATACTGCAAAACATGCAGAAACAGCTCTCTCATCTGTAATTTTGTGGCTTACCTCTAACCATCTAACATTGAACCTTACTAAAACAGTATATTTACCATTTGCATTACATTCCATTTCACTTCCAGATCCAAATTCTGTGGTTCTCAAAGCACATTCTTGCTCATCTAGCCCTTCTTCTGTCCAATGTCTTTGCCCCCATATTACAAGCTCAACTACAGTTAAATATCTTGGGATCTTAATTGATAATCTTTTAAACTGGAAGCCTCACATTGTTAATCTTACCTCTCGAGTCCGTAAATTAATATTTATATTCAAAAAGTTGAGGAACTCCGCTAATTTTAATACTTTGAAAACTGTGTATTATGCATTGGTACAGTCATTGATAACTTATTGTATCACTGTTTGGGGGGGAGCAGCTAAGACAATTCTCTTACAAATTGAACGAGCTCAAAGAGCTCTCCTCAAAGTTATGTCGTTCAAGCCGTATAGGTATCCTACAAACGATTTATATAACCATTGCAAAGTTCTTTCAGTAAGGAAATTATTTGTACTCCATACCATTCTCAAGAAGCACTCATCTTTACGTTTCGATCCAGGTATATTAACAAGACGACGTCATTCTACGGTTTGCCCAACGTACCATTGTAAAACGGCCCTTGCTCAAAGGCATTATCAAGTAATTGGAAGCCACCTTTATAACAAAATTAATAAATTTTGCAGTGTGTTCCCTCTGTCCTCTCGCCAGTGTAAAAAAAAGATGAACGAGTGGTTACAAACTCAAAATTATGATCAAGTTGAGCAATTGATAAAAATGACGACCACATAAATCCCTCATTCATTCACTGACTCACATATCCACACACTCCTACGCACGCACGCACACACACACACACACACACACACACACACACACACACACACTTGCTTTCGCACTCACACAAACGTACACGCTCATATGTTGAACCTTTCTGTTAAAGCTACTTATTTACTTAGAGTTTTGTCTGTTATTCGCTTACTTTGTTATATGTACACTTCATCTCGCGACCGTCCCTAATATCTTCTGTGCTAATTTTGTGTATTTTTAAATCTCTGGTATCCATAATACAAGTTAAATCTTAGCTTGGGTATCAGAGTTCAACTATACACTACAAACATAACATTGGGTGTACTCATTTTTCTATAAGCTCTAGTACTAGTTACAATCCTACTTAAATTGATGGCGCTCTTGATGTAAACTTTGTAGTAAAATATTGTAATAGTAACTGATTATTCTTGGTGTAATATTTTATACTCTCTTTTATTCTAGTGTTATTAGTTGCTTATTATGTGTTTTATTAAGTAATCCTTTAGTGAGTTATATCATGTATGTCTACTACTGCTGTTTTTGAACATTTTGTCGACATATATGTTGTTGTTAAGTCACACTGTATTGGCTATGATTGTGGTGTACTTGTTTAATGTATTGTTATCTCAATAAATAAATAAAAATAAAAATAAAATTATATCTCGATGCTATTTTGACAATTTTAGATAGACTTTTGATACACATTATTTTGTTATAGTCTAATTCATGAAGTATTTTTTCACCCTATTAAGGTCGATTGGTAGAGGAAATAAGATACATGATTCGCCCTTCGACACGTCATTATGCGCCATTCACGTTATACTCGCCTAAAGAAATTTCACTCAGATCATGTTAAAAAGACATAGCATACACAAATATTATTACCAATACTAAAACTTCAAACATATTTGTTATATTATATTAAATTAGAGATTTTAACAATTTCCATGCACAACGGAAAAAAACTATTATTTTATTATTTTGTAGTATAAATTTAAAGGTATTAAAAATACAAGAAATACCCAGTTTATACTGGGTTATATATAATCTTTTCATTCTCTCTTACAAGTTACTTCTCAAACTAAATGACGACGACTCTACAAAGCAACACAAACTACAGTCAAACCAACGTTACTTGTAGCAACTACGCGAATGCATTCCACACTACATTCTATTTACCTGGTTGTTCGTCACTATTGCTGTTGTCTTCGGACTGTACTTTAGTCAAATGATGGCTCGGGCGCCTAGGTCCTATGCAGCGTGAAATAAGCAATGAAGCTAACTCTGTCTAAATACGGTTATAGATAGAAGCAAATATAATGTTTAGGGCAACAGCACCCATTATTAACTAATCGGTAACCGCTTTTCTTTCTTTCGCTTTCGTTTCGAATTTATTTAAATCCCATACTCGGATTGAACTAGTAAGATTCTCATAAGATTTTTTGTAATCGAGTTACGTATACATAAATCGTTCATTACCTGACGAAACAAACAATTGAAATCAATGAACTATCTAAGCAAGTAGCTAAATAATTTTATTTTATTTGCCTGTTTTATGTTTCGTAATGAATTGTCAACAAGCGATACATCAATTTGGCCACAAATAATTCAGATGGCAGTAAAGCTCATAAAAATTACGAGTACAGGGTTAATACGACGACATTAAATTCACTACACTTTATATTAATTTGTATGTTGTACCCATCATCAGAATATTTGTATCGAACTCAACTAGGACTATCATAAACAAAATATATATAATTTAAGCGACCCTGATTTAATTAAAATAAATATGATTGATATAAATTGACAACGACGTACTTTGATCCATTTACGGTGATATTTTCCAATGTATTGGCATTACGATAGGATATTAGTAACGTCGGCCAAGGCCTAGTTGTAGGATACAAACACTGCACAAAAAGCGAACTAAAAAATATAAAATAATTAATGTTATAAACTTAGAATTAAGATTATTATCATTAAGTTCAATTAAGATCTCAATCTATATGTGTATGGTCGATTACCAAAAGCTGGCGCGTTACATTAAATTTGTTTTTGTCTCGTGCCATCGCATCAACGTTGTACTTAATATAATTTAACTGAGTATGCGCATCATAGTAAACAATACTCACTGTTTTCATTCTCCCCGTCCGGATGTGTGGTGTGATCAGAACCTGACCCTCCTTCGTCTGTTTCTTCTTTATCTAAAATCTGTAAAATAAAAATATAAATAATAAAGCCTACAATATCTAATATATAAAAAAATAAAAATTTCGTGTCACGGTATTTGTGGACGCACTCTTCCGAAACGGCTCGACTGATTTTTATGAATTTGTTTGTGTATATTTGGTAGATACGAGAACAAGTCATAAAATATATTTCATACCATTAAATTTTAGTGATTAGGGATTATTTAGCCAGAAAATTTTGGCAGAACAACGTTTATCGAGTCAGCTAGTAACATATAAAAAGACAAAAATATATTGACTCTAATACACCAATAAATAAATAAAAAACCGATTGAACTCTTGAAACATTCTATCATTACATGGCACTTTCCATATAACAAGTGTTGTACCTTTTTAGTAAGATCGTGCAGAATAGCTTCAGCTTGGCTGGTGAAGTGCATCTCCTTGTTGTGCAGCCAGTGTAAGATGAACCGCCCGCCGCCGGCCAGTGACGGCACGAGAGGGATGTCCGTCTCTGCGTTTATTGACGCTGCTAAGTGGAAATGTAGACCTGCAAAATATATTTTATATTCATAAAAATTAATTTTAGTATTAGTATAGTATATCCATAAATTACGTCACACGTTAGGGGGGGGGGGGTCGATGTAGTGTGACATTGTGTGACAAGGGGTGGGAGGGGGTCCTAAATTTCGTGACGTCACATTTCAAATTCGAATAATTGGTATGTATAGGTAAATATTAAAAAGCAATTTTAATTTAATAATTTCTAGGTGTAAAATTTCATAATATGTGATATCACACTAGGGGGGAGGTCTCACAAATGTGACCAGCTGTGAGAAGGAGGGGGGAGGGGTCAAAAAGTCATGAAATTAGTGTGATGTAATTTATGGATGGCCCCTTACTATGTCTATGAGTGTATATTATGATATCTTAGAATTTATACAGATCATCCCAAACTTTCTACAACAAACTTCAACATATACAATAACAAAAACCCCCATACATACCACCCGTGTAGGAAGTAGCGTGGTAGGGGTTGTGGAAATCGTGCGCGCTGTACGTGGACGGCAGTGTCGGGATGGGCGCGCCGGGCTGCTTAGACGACTGCGCCGTCCGTCGGATGTGGAAACACGTCCTGGGATATTGAGAAGGTTATGAGAAACTAAACTATACGATCATGGGCGTAAAACGAGGGGGAATGAGAAGGGCAGCTAACCCCCCTTGGGTTTCGTATGCCCTGAATGCAAACCTATATATGTCCGTTAAGTTCTTATCTTATATGTGTTTACGGGGTCTGAGAAGTTTGTGTAAGGCCAAATTATTTCATCGTATCGATAACACTCGGTACGGAATGCTTTACGTGCCCTCAGGAGCACGGATGCGGTCAAGAAATTTTGCCAGTAGCGGTCATCCATCTACTAACAACCGATCGCAAACGCTATTGCTATCGATCACTTTGGATCTACACACGAGACACTATGAGAGCTTCAAGTTGATGAGCTTCGGCTATTACATAAAAAAGTAAGTAATGCCAACTCACTTCATATGCTTCAACCGTTGCATGAACCGATGCTTGTGTCGGTGCGTCGCGCGCTGGCGGCGCGGCGGCGACCGCGAGTGCGCCGCGACGCACCCGCCCCACTCGTCCTCGGGCAGCAGCGTCTCCGCCCATACGCGGCAGATGTTGTCCACGCATGACGTCACTAGCACGTTACCCACGCTGCCCCTGAACACCGGAATAACTGATAGAATAGAATACGTCAACACGATCCAGAGGCGTGGCGAGAGAACTTATTTGCAATGTAGTATGGTTGTCATTTGTTGTACTTGTAGTTTTCACATAATATTTTTTCTACAGCAAAAACAAGCGCCATCTCTTACCGTCATCATCATCTTACGAACTGAGTGAAATAAACGTCGCCATGTTGAATAATGTGCGCTACGCATTGGTCCAATAGGCATGATGACAGTAAGTAAAAATCACTAAAATTATGTATTTATTTAATGAAACCCTATTAATGGATTACAAAACACGCATTTACCGTATTATTATTAGCGAGATAAACAATATTTTTGATAAAATAAAACTACAAAATACGGCAAGCCGCCATCTTAGCTAAAACGCCAGTCAGTCTCAATTAGCGCGAATTACGTCACACTTCTTAAATGAATATCACCATACTAATAATGACGTATTGTCTTTTGTTTTCCTGAGGACTAACGTCACAACCACGCCCTGACACTTTGAAGCGTTTTGGTGCGAATTTTAAACTTATAATTTGAAATGTATTTATTTTATACTAAAACTTATTTTTTTTGCGGAAATATGATATACATTGTAATTATAATATATTTCCCAACAATATAGAACAGTATTTAAAAATCTGTCATCATGCCTATTAGACCAACTAAAGTGCCACATTTTAAGCACGCGTTGGCCCTGTCCAGAAGATAAAAGTCAATGTTAGATACACATATGAAGTACTTTATATAAGTGTTTACATACTTAGGCATATATTTGCTCGTCTTCCGCCACGACAGATGCGTCACGGCGCGCGGGTGCGCGACGTAGATGAACGTGTAGTTGAGCTCTGGCGGCGCGTGCTCGCCGTGTGCTTGCACTAACACTGCGGACAAGTTTGCCCCATGATTAACAGAACTCGCAAGGTTGTACTTGTAATGATCGGTAATATTGAAAAACTCGGTTCAGTTTCGATGAAGCAACGAGATTTACTGAAGCTTAAAAGCGAAACATTACAATTATAAATCAGACATGTTTAACTCTTCTAGTACTTGATTTATGCCTTTTTCAACATGAAATAAAGTTTTAAATCGATGTTTATAGCGATTAAGTTTCGACACAGATCTATATCATCCCTAAAGAGCGTTATTCCAGAGCGGAGCACCTCGAGTTTTGGTAAAATTACGTTGTTTTCTTGTTGTAGCACATATGATACACAGGACTGAATTATGTACTTTGTACATAACTTCTTATCAGATAAAAAAATCTGACAGACGTTTAATATTCTATCAATATTTTACGTGCTACAATCATACCTAAGTCATAATCATCACAAATCGTACAGTCTCACCTTTGTTCTGATACCAGATTTTAACGAGTCGATCGTTGACGCCCGAGGTGGCAAACAGAACGCCGTCGGGCGAGAAGGCGAGGTGGTGCGCCGGCGTCGCCGTGTGACACTGCCACACGCACAGCCAGCCCTGCGCACACACACACACACACACATTATAATATTTATAATCATAGTGATCAAGTGACTGTGTGGTGAAGTGTTTGAATGGTTCATCCAGGACAACGACATCATTTAATTCTAACATGAAAGAGGCTCTTCGTGGATTATTTTTTGATATAAATAGCACACAAACGAGCACAGTCACAGGATGGTTAGTGGACGTAAACGTCGCCCCTAAATATTAGTAACACGAAAGGATTCACAGGTGTGTTGATGGTCAAAAAAAGTCGGGGACCGCACACTATTTCAGGCTCTTTTCTGTGTCTGAAACACGGAAAAAACATTTTACTCGACAAACGGATGAAAAACCTACCACTGTGAGGATCGTCAGGACTGAACTGGATGGTAGGTCCTGTACAGAGTCTAGTAACCTCGAGACCTGGTGCTATAGCACTACCACCAACGAGCAATTGTTCAGCAGGGTGCACTATGTACATAAATTATGTGTGTGCTCTACGATGTGTGTGTTCTGCGATTTGCTGGGTTTTTGAAGTGAAAACTTCTTTAGGCGCGTTGGGCATTTTTGAGAAGGGAATAAACCATTGAACTCGCGACACCGCTACCAACACCTGTACCTCACACACGACACCTCTCTCTCTTTCTATTTTCATCGTCGTACACTAGATTGCTTATTATGTTCTTATTTCTAAACGAGTAACCGCCCTCGCTTTGCTTCGGTTTTCTTATTTTTTTACACCTTGGGTTACATTATTGAAATTTTATTAAGGATCCCTAATTTTTTTTTGAAAATATAATATAGCCTATGTTACTCGGGAATAGTGTAGCTTTCCAACAGTGAAAGAATTTTTCAAATCGGTTCAGTAGTTTCGGAGCCTATTCAATGCAAACAAAAAATCAAATCTTTCCTCTTTATATATTAGTATAGATCACGCCAACGAGTGTACGTTGGAGGTAGTATAAAGTCACTAATGTTATATTATAAGACACTTGGGGATGTCTTTGGTCATAAGACCTTTAAGCCTTCATCAAAATATAGTATTTCTGAAGTGAAAACTTTTTTAGGTGCGTTGGGCAATTTTGAGATGGGAAAAATGATGTTTATATTATACTAGCTGTTGCCCGCAGCTTCGCACGCGGAATTTATGCTTATCATATTTATCCCCTATTTCACCTCCTTGGGGTTGTAGCCCTAAAAGGGTTTGGGCTGTGCGTTGATACATCTGTCAATCACTTTTGCCTTTTATATATATACAAATAGATATGGATGTTTAATAGTGATATTATATATATATCGGTCGGCATTCCCGGAGTGCTACTGTTTTTTTATTCGCACAAAGTACATACCTACAGACAAACACACCGATCCCACATTCCTTTTTTTAATAATGTAGAGATAAAGGTATAAAAATCAAAATTAAAGACCACGTTAAATCAAATATTACGCTTATCAACAAACAAACACATGTCATAGATAAACAAACAACACATGCAACGCGGAAATTTTCAGATACAGTCGATGACTGACGTGAATAACCTCGATGCTTTTGTTTGATCGAAAGTCACTTAGATTAAAAAGGATTTTGTATTAAAATCGATTTAATTCTCTAAGCGATCTAATTTGTATCATTTGAAGGACTTGAAGTAAACTACATATAAGTATAAAAGTAATATAAGTAGTGTAAAGAATCAAACAATGATATCAGCGGGACAACTGCGCACCTGTATATCTTATCTAGTGTTTGCATCGATCAAGAACAGTGAACTGAGTCAACTTACTGGCTCCTCGTCCTCCAGCTGTTTCGGCTTATCATCCTTGTCGCTGCCACCGATCTGGAATGTGACTCCGGAACTCGCTGGAAATTTACATAAGTTAAGAAGTCTATCCTACTAACAACTGAGTTTCCTTATTCTTTCATCACCCGATCGATTTGATTGCATACGTAAGAGCACAGAGTAGTACATAGAAATTAGAATACAATATAAACTTGACCAGAAAAGTTTAACGTGAGCAAGGATGCGGATAAAACCTAGTTATATAATAAAGGTGGTGTATTTCTTTCCCCATCTTTAGAGGCATACCACGATGTATCGAATTTATTGAAAATTATTGCGATAATATCTTAATGCCGAAACACGATAACATAATTACTACTGTAACTTTCGATGCGTATTACCTACATGTACACATGTTACCGATAATTTCTCTTGTATTTATTTATATGAAGATATAATATTTTTAAAGTTCCTAGCTAGTCTTATTTATATAAATTAAAATTATTCTTATCTACATCACACAAATAAAACAACTAAAACTTATGTGTTTTGGCAAAGACTGGCAATTATGAATAACAATGAAGAGCACTTGAACGACTTCTAAACTACAGCCATGAAATACGTAAGATTTTTACGGCCTAGAAGACTTTATTAAGAAATGAAATAAATTGATCAAGCATAAATTTTCTTTGAAACCTTGGAAAATATCTTCTTAAAATTAGTATGTATAATAAATGTATTTCACAAACAGGAACCTTAAGGACATCAGCTCTTGAGGAGTAACATCTACGAGTAATATCAGAACCTTGCCTTGAGATTCATATTTCTACTTAATCCGTTGACTCGACGTCTGCCAATCTCTATGTCAATAAAATTATGTGACGTTTCATGCGCCAAATATACCAACAGAAATCCGCATCTCAGTTGACTAGAACTGACTGCAGTGCATTGATCGGTAAATGTGGAACGCTAAGTTTATACCCAATGCGCCACATTAAACTGCTTTTAGTGCGGCGAGTAAATGAATCCTGGGATAGATAAGTTTTCTGCTAAGGTTACATCGATCCTAAATTCCGAATCGTTAATATTATAACCCGAATCAAAGCAGAACATACAAGGTTCATTATAAATTAATTATTGACTATAATTGCAATTATTGATAAGCGGTACCTAATAAAGTTCTGGATAGTAAAACGCACTTAATGAGACTTTTTCCACGACAATATATATATACCGGGATAGTATAAATACCTACCCTATATCTTATTGCTGATCATGATCTACCTATGTGCTATATTTAATTTTAGTTTTTGCGCGAAAGAGCAACAAAAATGTACACAAACAAACTTTGACACACATTTATTATATTAGTAAGATTGCCTTGAAGACGCCACCATTACATGTATGTATACGAACGGGAAAATCAATGTGTATTAATATAATAAAATTAATTATAGTAGGTAAACATCGCTCTGATAAACGACTGTAATATATTTACCACATTGAGTCTGGTCTCATCTGGACATTTCAATATTGTCATCAAAATATCTGGATACGACATCTCGAAGTTGCGGTGAGAAATTCAAGAAATAAATGTTAGAAATCTAATTTTACTTATTTCTTATAAACAGTCGACAGAAAGACATTTTGCCTAATATACCCGTATGTTCATTAATGTATTTGACATTGCATTTAATTAAATCCACCCGTTTCATTCGCTAGTGAAATGAATGATCATGAGTATGAGTAGTTGAAATTAAAAAAAATGTACAAAAACTGTTCGTGAGAAGATTTTCTATTTTCTTGATAGTCTGGAAATCATTTATTAAAATGTCGATAAAATCAACCATTTGACAACCCTAACTGCAATCCATAATTTAATATAGAAAAAACTTACGCTGACTATCCTCCTGGTACAGTGAAGCCTGGTGCCAAAGCTGCAGGATCTTGCCACCGGTTAGCAAGCGGGTTCCTTCAAGGTTCCAAGACAATGCTGTGATCGGACCGTCCGCTGTTAACTTGCCAGTTTGTACCCACCGATATTCCAAGCCCTGGATAAACAAAGCACCATTTTTACATAACATTGGAATTTTGCCAAACACTACCTTCTTATTTAGGTCAAACGAAGCTCATACACAAATCGTACAGCAATCAATCTAT
The DNA here is from genome assembly GCA_951805285.1 of Thymelicus acteon. Taxonomy (NCBI): domain Eukaryota; kingdom Metazoa; phylum Arthropoda; class Insecta; order Lepidoptera; family Hesperiidae; genus Thymelicus; species Thymelicus acteon. Next base: position 6,571,953 of record OX638229.1, on the reverse strand, counting down.
TATCTCGCTACTAAACATAATGAGGTCGAGCGGATTTATGCGAATTACAATTGCTTTGCGGGGAACTTTTTTATTTTATTAGTCGCAACACAAATCCATAAAGATAATAATACTTGCGCGTAAAGTAATGGTTATATTTAATGAATATGTTATAACAAGTCACCAGTAAAGGTGATCGCACATATGTCAACACCGTATGCGCCGCACGCGCCCTCGCCGCATTTACTGATAGCCTGGCACGTTTGGCTGTACGGGCCGTACGCAAATTTTAGTATTGCCAATTATTTTTGCAGTTTTTCCCAACCTCTAGTGCCAAACGGTGCGATGACATTCGCTTATTCCCATTTGTCCTGTTAAGTAGTCCTGCTGACAGTACCAGTAGGAAAAAATCCCACTAGTTTTGTGCCACTTTTTTCCGTGTATAAGTATAGTTTACTATCAATCGTCAAGTATTAGCCATTATATGTGTATTAAGGCGTAGTTTTCATAAACTTCATATTTTCCTTTGTTCAACTGGCAGTTGTCTTGTCAGACTCAGATTCGCAGATTGCAAAAGGAAAATATTATTAAGATTGATTCAGATCAATTTGAAAAGGCAGTTTTATTTTCGACTTGGTAGATGATGATCAACGAACTTCACAATGTCCGAAACGTTCCGAACGATCTCAATGTCCGAAAACAATGACGGATAGGCATCAACACGAAGGCGAGATCTCCTCACAGGATTCGTTTACTATGTAACGTTTCTCCTTATGCTTTTGTCAAAAGCAGCGTGGCATTGCAACACTTTGTACCAGCACGCGCCCTACGCGCCGCATTAGGGTCAAAACACATTTATTCAGCTCCATTCGGCTTTTGTCCATAGTAAACAACGATTTTGTATGGAGACGCGTACGCATCCTTTCGGCTTTTCGGCGCCGATTCCGCTTTCGCGGTAAACAAGTAGAAAACGACGACAAATGTGTTTTATCATTCGGCCGCGTACGACGCCGAACGCGGCGGAACGGCGCCGCGCTGTAGGTAGGTAGGTACATGGAAGATTTTTGACTCCTTGGCCTTGTCGACAGGTTGCGACCTTCATAGTTCCTGTATAGATTATATTTATTTATTTATTTATTTATTTAAACTTTATTGACCACAAAATCACGGTACAATTGGCGAGCTTAACGCTTAAAAGCATTATCTACCAGCTAACCATTATACCGTATAGATTCGATTTATTTACGTAATCATTGGGAAGATTGAGAAAGTTCGGACGTGTTTTAAAATAATTAAAATTATTTTATTTTTACGAAATTAATTAATGATGGAGGAATAACAACTTATATCGCTAGTTCAAAAATATGCTTGCTTATACGATATTACTTATGTTACTCGAGGATAGTGTAGCTTCCCAACAGTGAAAGAATTTTTCAAATCGGTTCAGTAGTTTCGGAGCCTATTCAATGCAAACAAAAAATCAAATCTTTCCTCTTTATATATTAGTATAGATTAAATGAAATCTAATGGTGTCAAATTGAACTATTTAGGCATGCGAGTAAACAACAGCAATTGGACGAATAAACATTAAGGAGACGTATGAGATTTTATTTAATTTCAAATACCCTAAAATCTACAGCTATTTTCCCTTAGGGGGTACGACATTGGAAACCTTACCCTACTAAACTACTATACCTACTAACGTCTTCGGACGGACTTCGCAGCGTATTCAGCGCCGTACGCAGCCGTTCGCATTCTTACGACGCCGTAAGCAGTCGTTCGCATTCTTACGACGCCGTACGCGGCCGAATAAGTGTAACCAAAATCATTCGGCGAAACGCGAATGACGCCGAATAAATGTGCGTTGACCCTTATATGACGTTATCAGCATGCGTCGGATAACTTTCGCATTTTCGGAAATACGGCGCGTACGATGCGGGTGACATGTACAGCCGCACATATCATCCGCACCGGGTTCTCATAAATGATTTGATGCAAAGAATTCTAAATGCGGTGCGTGCGGCGCGTATGGTGCTAACATAATAATATGTGCGATCGCCATAAGAGATGACCTGCTGACCGGTGCAAATATTAAAATTTGACAGAAAACTCAATCTACCGCAGGCTATCAGATGACTGTGTAAAGTTTAGAATAATCTTCTATACTACAATAAAACTCAAAGGGCAAATTTTCTGTACATTGAATATTTTTTAAAAATTTCGATTAGGGTGCACTTCAATAACGTGTTGGAGCACAAAAATATTTTTTTTAGAATTATTGTCTGTCTGTCTGTCTGTTTGTTTGTCTGTCCGGGCATCACATGATAACCCTTGAACGGATTTCAATGAAAATTAGTATAGTGGGTACTAATAGTCCGGGTCATATTTTAGGACACTTTTTATCCCGGAAAATTAAAAGGTTTCCTCGGGAAACGGGATGAAAATTAAGTACGGAATATTTTTAAAACATCAACCGATATGCTTCAAATTTGCAACAAAAGTTCCTTGCTTAAATTGATGGAATACGTATTTTTCAGTTTTTCGAAATTATGCAAAAAAAAATAATAATAATGTGAATATTGCTTATTTTTCAAAACCCGCTCCTGGAGGAATCCTTTGTGATTTTATCGTGGGTTTCAGTATTTAAATTACTAAATATAAGTACTTCAACATAAATTCACCGTTTTTTAAAATTTTCTTCTGCAAGAGGTACAAATAAGATAAATTATAATTTCCGTACGCGAAGCTGCAGGCAACAGCTAGTCAAGAAATAAAAATGCGACATAGGTACTGTGAGGCAGAGGTCTTTCTAATAATTGGAAAGACCTCTGACGGAGTTCACCATGGCGCTTCATTCTCAAATGCGAATTGGTGGTTAATTAAGTAGCCAATTCCAGTGTCAAAATCTAATTCTTTTTTTACGTCCGTGGCTTTGGGAACAAATTCAAATAACCCAATCCTAAGTCCACACAACAACCAAAATTATATTTTGTTGATTCCCCATATTACCTACCACTTTCTGTCCCAGTAAAATCATTTAGTCAGAAATAATTTTATGTATTAAAACAATCTGCAAGCCAACCACAAACCAGAGAAACCAACAAATTTTAATGAAATGAATTAGATGTCGCCTGAAGGCATTCTTGGCTTACTCGTAATTGCTGTTTCGTGTGGATTCAACAGTGCCCAACAGCTTCACGTGCTATCAAAAGCACTCAAGTGATAACTAGCGGTCACGGACTTAAAAAAAGACGAACGTAATCCCAAGAACAAATTCAGTGAAGCACCCATAGGAATACCAACTCTGTATTCGTACAAGTACACACACCCACACATTGACACCATACGGCTACGACATTGACACCATCGCGAATCAAAAATTACAAATGGTAATGCACACATGGTAAGCGAGCTGTCAGCTGTCAGCTTCACTCTCGATTAGACAAGGTTACGTCCATTCTTTTTTTATGTCCGGCTAGCGGTCAAAAATGTAGCTACCGACCGTGTCCACATTTATTATTGCTCGACGTTCATCTTACGATACAATTCGCCTAGCTCCAATGGACTATGTACGGATTACGGATACGGAGTAACGATAAAAAATTAAAATATTGAAGATATTTTACAACAAAGATACAATTACTAGTAATGCCATCAATAAATTGGTCTTGCTGAAAGATATCGTGTCCTGATAATGTAAATAACGTAACGATTGTAGTCTATTTTTGTCTTGCTTTTATGCGCCAGATTACCCAGATAGAATATTAACTTCCGGAAGTAAATTGGTTTATTCAGAACATCCATCAGAATTGGATCTTATCAGAATATTATGTTAACATATTTTGGATGTACATACATAAATGAGGAACGCTAGTGTAACACCAGGGTTCATCAGGGTAAGTTGACGCTACGATGGTTAATCGCAACGACTTTGCGACGTGTTAGTGCTGGTATGTATGTTGGTATATATTTTTATTTATTGTAGTGCATGTTTCCGTTATGGGAGGCAGGGAGGTGCTACGCATGTCTTATAGTATACCATCATACATATTAACCACGGATTGTTGCAAAGTAGACTAATAACTTAATAAGATTATCCCATTTCTTATTAATTATATACCTTTTATTTTTGGACTCAATTGAAGTCCAAGTCAAGGCCACTTCAAGTCCACGCACACGAATGATATTAATAAGCGTAAACAATGACGGGAATCCCTAAAACTGACGTGACTGCTTGTCTAAGCAACCGTTTCAAAAGTCAGTTATTATATTTATTAGTTTCAATGTAAAGTGTTCATTTACATGGCCTAATGACTTGAAACAAACAAAAACTAAAAACGCTAACCATTACCAATTACGCTTTTCGTTTAGTAAATATCACCTAATAACGTACAATGACGCAAGTGCAAACTGAGCCCCATTACAATACATTATTATGAAGAGCAATTTATAATACACTTGCAAATCATGTGACTGAGCCGCACATTGGAGCCGCAGCTGAACTGAATACAACCGCGATTGTCTCACAGCGTGTAACTGCTGTCTCGCGATCACTCCGCCGATCATCGCAAATTACATTCGAGTACGTTTGAGTGGTGTTAGTTTAATGAACTGACTTCCGACATTGGCGTACATACATTTCATATCAATTAAACGCCACGCTTCAACAACACCAAATTACACTTCTACGAACTCATCAAACAGATAATTTTTTTGCAGATAACATTGATATCTGCTGATTTTTTTTTATTATTTCAACTATCACCAATATATTTTTACTATAATACGGGTACTCACGTTATATATTTTATACGCCGATATTTCGACCCAGTTGCAGGGATCGTGGTCGCGGGCCCCGTGCGTATAAAATATACTACATATATCGTGAGTACCCGTATTATATTAAAAATGTGTTCAGTCCACAATGACTTAAGTTTGAAATCATGTATCACCAATATGTTTTAAAGGTTTTATTCAAATTCAAATACTATATTGTTCCTAAAGTTATGAGACGTAATATAAACGGTAAATATTCGAATTATTTTTATCGTCGACGGCAGAAAAAATACAATTTTATCGGCCGAAACCTCTCGAAATCTATCCTCCTGAATAGACGGGCGCCATAAATGTTTAAAACTTTAAACTCAATTATGAACAACATCAAACTCATAGGTACAGTACAACTACGAGTAAAATTAAGCATGGCTATAATCGCACATGAAAGGCTCATTTATTTATACAGTCCTTTTCGAAGAATACACGGATGACGACCATCTTTGGATTTTTCGCATTGAGAAATACAAAGGCGAGACCTCGCTTTCACGTCGTTCCACATCAAATAACCATTTGGAAAAATACAAATGATTTACCTTTTAAAATACTATGATTTATGTAGGTACTATAAAATAATTGAGCTCTATAAATCTTTTACCTTGTGAGAAACATAAATAAATTATACTTGCTCAAATACCTGTTTAAAATACATTTCTGTTTATTGTCTAGCTGCAAAATTGTGCATGTTGTGGCACCTTATTATTAAGGAAACCTAAATATTTAAGCCTATTTTACAAGAGTGGGTACTGATAGCTTTTAATCACTGTTATTTGTATTGGGTGTTCTATTAATAAATAATACTTACATGGGTAGTAGCAGCAGTATGTATAAGTGGTGTTGGTTCAAAAATGCAGACTTCTGCACCATATGCTGCTGCTATTTTCCCAGTATCCGTGCTGCAGTCTAAGGAACTTATTCGGATGTAACCATGGATAGCTCCTGGTATTATTTGGACTCTCTCAAAATTCGATGCAAGTATCACTATATTACATCCTGCTGCATATGCCTGGAAAAAATTACACAGGTTAATAGTATGTACTAGAGATTAATATCTTTACTGTAAGGAACCAAAGGAAAAGTTAAGATGTATGTTAGAAAAATAAAATAAATGCTCAAAAGCTCAATAAATCATTGAGATTTCCTGCATTTTAAAATTGCATTGAAATACACAAATGGTTCATTCCAATAACATAATAAAAAATATCTATATTAATCCATTAAATAAATGTTTACATCAAACAATCAGGTCCACTTGTACAGTGCAGGCGAGTTAACCTGACACCTGTTAGGAATGCAATCCCCTCTCGTTGGGGCGTTAGGTACAATCACAGTAGAGCCTAGCATAGCCTTGATAATTTTTTTGTATTACAGTAATTCTACCTAACCAAGCACTATAATTTAAAAGTATAAGTATTTGTATATTGTAATAATTATTTAACACATTGTAGCCAATTTTAATGAATATAGGTTAATTATGTATTCCGTACTCTAATAGGCAAATTGAAATTAAATTTTATAATTGAATATTTTATCTACTATTGATTTCCCATTATCATTCCCATTTTTTAATATTTAATTTTTTAGTAAATGCCTACAAACCGTAAAAAGTTTAACTTGCATCGTGGTTTTTTAAAACCACATAATAATTTTCTTTCTTTTCTTCTTTAATACAATCATTTAGATGATAGACGCATATTAAAAACTAAGAGCAATATTTATTTAAATCATTGAATCTCCATTATTATTCTTACTCCACGGCCAGCTGTAATGCGACATGCGATAGATGGACAAAAAGTTTTGAGGCGATAGAAAAGTTTCACTTTAAAAATCTCTATATACATCATGAGATCTGACAGTGACAGATAAGAATGGACGATAATAAGTCCCCAAAGGCTTATGAAATATTATGGACTCTATTGACAATATTATTTTAAAGCTCATTTTTAACAGTAATTGTATAAAAAGGTTTCAATTAAATGAGTACGATAATAAAAAAAAGCAGCCATAATAACTGATAAGCCATCATGTTTAATGAAATTTATTTGTACATAATACAAAAAAGAAATAATACCGTACCAAGTTGTGTCACAACAACTTATAATTGATTTAATATAGTGAGAATTACAATAACAATGGCAACAATATACTTCAATAAACTACTTCAAGGTAAACATTATACTCTCCACAGAACATGTGAGTGAGAAGGAATATCTATATTATACATAATTATATTTAAGACCACCATCAAATCAAACTAAATAGCAAAATAAATCCTCCAGCCAATCTAGGGCATCTTCAAAAGCCTGGAAAACGAACGAAAGTAATTCAACTAATACCAAAATGAGTTAAATTAGATTTTCCTGTTAGGATCATTAATTGCCAATTACCACTGTAGTGCACTCAGGACCTAATGTCACGCGCCTACGTCCTTAGCGGTAATGGTGTAAAGAACCAATATACTCACTGTAAACGGAATCCCTTCGACTGAACCAACAGCAAAACATTGATCTCCTGAATTGCAGGCACCACTGAGTACTTGGTGACAGTTCATATTGGACTAATAACAATAATTTTCTTTCTATAGTTGTTCAAGGAAGCTACACTTCACTGACATATTATTAGAATAAAAGGATAAACTTATACGAAATAATTCCTAACATTTCGATTAAGTTTTTCAGTACCTAACTTGAACGATCAAGAATTCAAGAATATTTCTCTATGACACCACACATCGAACGTGAGAGAATGACCGTGACGTACATATTAGTACGTAATGTTGAAAAGAGATGCAAAAACTTACGCCAAATATCATAGTACAAGGTACATTTGCAAATTCTGTTAAGCATAAATATATTTTTTTGTACTTTTATCTTAATCTGACTATATTTAAGCCAAAAAACAATATCACAAGAACAATTATTAACAACGTTGTAAAATAACTTTAATCTATATTTTTTTTGATCAAGCTATTAAAATGTTTGGAAGCTGATATAAGATGGCGCGGCTAAGTCGATTGAAACCAAAGATATTATAGTCTAACTGGATACCAAACTTCGTAGCTGGTACCCGAAGACGGATGACGTAACATTGGATGACCATTTTTCTATCATGGTGTTCCAGGATATCTACAGTCTCAGGATATAAAATTCGATTGCGTTCAATTTTTTTTTATAAGTGCGGAGCACTTAAAGCAAATGTACCATATTAAATATTATTATTTTTTTCATTTCATATCCAAAAATAATAATGTAATAATTTCTTATACGAAAATAATCATACAAAATCATCAGTTTTCATTACATTTTCAAGAAAATTTTGAAGAATTTATAATAATGTGTTATTTCAATATTAGACAACTTTACCACCAGAAAAAAATGTTATATTTGAAGAGCTTTATCAAATTAGGACTTATTTGATCTAAGTATGGATACCCTAAAATTATAAAGGACAACCTTTTGGCCTGTGAATGTTCGAAAATGGTCATCCAATGTTACATCATCTGTCTTCAGGTCCCTCTCCAAAGATTGTTATCCAGTAACACTATATTATAGTGTTACTGGATATTATCCTTGGTTATAACTTTCTTGGTCCATGTTAAATATCCATGGAATATATCTATTGTCCATATCATGGATATATTACTCTATCTGGATCATAGACTTCGTAGTGGTACCTGATGATCGATGACGTCATATAAGAAGGACCATTTTTGTATTTGTGTCCATGTTATCTATAGTCCCAGGATATATCATTAGATTGCAATTTTTTATAATGGTTTAAAAAACATATATGATGAAATTATCATATAGATATAAATGTATTATTTCAATATTATAATGATTACATTACATTTTGAAGAATCATATCAAAATAGGACATAATCTTTCTAGGTAAGTGTGGACAGCCTAAGAGGACAACCTCAATCATGCCTGTGATTTGTCGAATGGATATTGAATGTAATGAATATTGGATATGAAAAGATGTGAATTAGGAAAATAATGAATATCGGAATTATATGAAATCGTGGATGATGTTATATCGGAATCGAACGTCAAGTACTTCTACAAAGTCTTTGATCCAGATAGAGTATATATCCATGGTCCATACCACGGAACACCTGTGTTCCGTGGTCCATACCTGGTGTCTGTGTTCCGTGGTCCATACCAATGCCACGGGCACGACCTCATCGTCACATAGATAGATAGTCTATGACAAAAGTCACTTTGGTTTTCTCTATGGGAAACTGATTGCTGCTTTCGACTGTTGAATGACTGTTGAATAGATTGATTGATTGATGTAGTGATTAAGTACTCTGTGTGATTGATTGAACATAGAAATAAATAACTTGTATGAATAAAATTGTCGACAAGTTGAATAATTTTATTGTTTTTAATTTCGTGTAAGTACCTGTGTATGTATTGATCTGACAAGATAGAAAATAGCTCATGGAATTTGTTGATTACTGTTAATATTGTAGGTATTTAAATCATTTGTGAATGAAGAAAAACTTAAGCTGCATTGGACAGTGTGTGGATTTTTAAAAAGGTAAGATCTTTTAATATTACTTATTACAATATGTTTTAATAATCGTATGGATACCGTAGCAAGGCATACACATAAGTAGTTTTATTTAATATCTAGAATTTAAATAGTAATTTCTATAATGAACTTAAGTCCAGGTTACTGTTAATTCTACGGTGCTACATTTTAAAAAGAGAGCTTGCTGAGTTTGCTGCCTGCTCTTGGTCAATAGATACAATTTTTTACAGGACCATGTAATGACCGCATTAAATAGTTAAGTATGTGATAGCCTTCCTCTTAAGTTCTGCAGCTTCATAATAGGTTTGGTCTTGTGTGGAAAGGAAGAATTTGAAAGTGCAGTTAAAATAAAAGTCATTTATTAGCCGAAGTAATAATAAATTCATATCAGCTGATCCCAAGGGCTGTGGTCCAGTGCCTTTAAAAACCAGGTTTGTGTCTTGGTTTTTAACTGGACATTCTCCATTTATCCTCAATGCAGTTTAATAGCAAATTGATAGGAGTAATCCTATGAAGGCTAATCCAAGTTGCAGTACTTGATAAACTATGCAGAGGTCTTTGATAGCTAACCATCTGCTGTCCAATAATAAGACCTAAGAGCTATCGCTGAAGTCCTCAGAATAATGAAACCGCAAAAGAAATTTTGCCAGTAACCCATCTAACTATGAAAATATGCATAGAATTCTGTTGATCAAACAATGAAATAAATGCGAGAAACATATAAATTTTATTTATGAAAAAAAAAACTTTACTGTAAACATTTGATGTAATAAAAACTAATTCAATATCATTTACAAGGCCTGTATCAATATCATGTTGATAAAACTGAATCATTGGCCAGTACCTTCCCCTGTTACTGTTACCAATGAATGAAGTTTTATTTTCGACTACACATTTTGTGCTCCTAATTGAGTCTAATAACTGTCTGAACAGCTGTACCATCAAATAAGCTCGTACAAAAATAGCCATATACAATTTCGAACCTTGCTGCGAGAATTGTGTTTAGTAACAGAGTTCATATTAGCTTGCCATACTCTATGTGGTTATGTCATGCTCGTCTTTACCCAGTGCCGAGGTCAACAAGCCACAATTTTAATCTAAAAGAACATAGAACAGGCCTTCCTTTGTAATCTTCATGTATAGTTACTATTTTGTATGTTGCTTGGAATAATGTACAACCCCCTTGATAATTATCAAGCAACATACAAAATAGTCACTGTTCTAATAGATTAGAGTAAAGTAAATATGTAGTAAATATCAAATATCAATAGCAATGGATGGTTTAATCTTTAAATACTTTAAATAATTAAGCTGTATCGCCAACTATACAAAAATGGTAGGTCAAGTCTCTTCATGAGTCATGATAATCACTGTTTTTACACAGATATGATAACACAATCAGCTATTCTTATATATATCCATAGCATAGTTCTTCTACAGTGAAAATGTATTGGCAGGAAATAATAGTGATATCAAACTTTATTTTCGAAGTAAAACTAATATCAGCTTTTGCAGTTTGATTGTGTGTGAGTCTGTGAGTATGTGTAGCTCATTTATCTGAGATGTGTAGGAACAAAATTTTGTCATTTGTGGTTAACCCAAGTATCAAAAGTTTTGATGCATAAAGATCTCTGACATTGCTTATCGACTTTTATCTAATGATAACAACCAGGACCGACGGCTTTACGTGCTTTCCGAACAAGGAAGCACTTGAGAAATTTTGTGCCTTACAAAATTTTTTCCATTTTAAATTTAATGCAATTTAATTTAAAGATAAATAATTGACTAAGAACATTAATCAATTGCATAGTGCAATGAACTGCATTTCCTTCTCTCATGGTTTAAAACTCTTTGCTAGAGAAACTTAATAAACCACAGTACTGATTTCCTCTGTTTGTTTCTTTCATCGGCTTGAAATTTATAGTTTTACCGAATACCTATTTAATGAACAAATTATACAATAAATAATAATACAAAGTAATTAAATAGTACATTTTCAACCTTTGTTCAATATAAATCGATGAATCGCATAATAAGTAAAACAGCAGAACAATGGTTCGTGTCGTGCTCGTGAGTAAATCTGTAAATAATTATTGTTTATTAGGGACAATGTTAAGTGCAATATCAGCCGGGCGGCCGGCGACGGCAGGCGTCCGTTCGTGGGGGTTCAACTATTTATAGCGCACCGCCCACTCGACTGTACCACTACCCTATCCTCACATAGACTCGTAATTATTTTAATGATGTGTCGTAAATGAAATCTAGAAAAATAATGTGTCTCTAATTTTCGGATATAGGTACATATATCATCATCATAATATCTTACCGATTTATTTATAGTTATGGCTCTTAAAAAAACGAGAGACAAAGGCCGAACTAAATGCCTCATGCCATTGTCCACCAGTCTGGGCATGGGTGGATGTGGAAAGGGCTGATGGCAGGTGTTAATACAATATAGAAAAGTCTATTAGCGCTATGCCCGCGGCTTTGCCTACTCGTACGCAAAATTTCATGAAAATCCGTTCAGTAGTTTTTGTGTGAAAGAGTAACAAACATCCATCCATCCTCACAAACAAGTAGGATTTTTTACTTACTACGCTAACTGGCACTGACTGACAGACTGCGCACACCCTGAACCTAGAATTATGAAACTGCAGTTTGTACTGGGATCCTTTATCCTAGGGTACCTAGGTAGAGGAACGAGAAGAAAGGAACTTTGAACATTCATCCCCGAAAGGGTTGACCCGTAAAGGGTAATAGATATATTGTGTACCAATATAAAAATATGTTTATGTTGTTGTATAGTTCAAATATAATTCCGAATTAATGTAAAAGATATTCAAGGAAATCAAAGTTAACAGATTTTTATGTAGCAGACACATAAAGCTCCTTTACTATAAAGGAGCTTTATATAATTATTTTATTTATCTCGACATTCCAAAGGTTAATGTGGGCCTAAATTCTCGTCTTTTATTTTTACATTCCTTGTACACATAATGTAATCTCAAAAATTGCTTCTTTCTTATCGTGTTAAATCCCATAATCATATCTCCCAAAGCTAGGCTCCTTAAGTTTTTTCGGCAAATCTAACAGGATTTAATGATACTTTGCCGTCTGTTGTATTACAAGTTACAACTCATAATTCTACTCTTACTATAATACAAATGCATGTACGATTTGAACCCAAGACCCTATCCATTGAAGCTTGTAACTCTTGTAAGGCCTTTTTCACCTGGATATACCACGAGTAATCATGTCAGTTGATTTTAGGAGTGAGTGATTAGCTTTCTCAGTGTTCCAATTAAGTGTTATGGCCATGAAATGTAAGTCATCGCGTCGCTTAAGGTCAGTGTTATCGACGTACAAAATGTTGTCATTTAGTTCATCCTGAGTTAACCTAGTTGGCGCTGAAGCTCAATCTCTGGTGGCTCAGACGGCAGACTGTCGGGCGCCACACGATGCCGCGATGCGGGATAATGATGGCACGCCTACTCGTCTAGTACTCTGACCTTTTACGAGATTTCGTGCCCGAACACAGAGTAATACAAACAGCTTCTGTTTTAAATTTAGCTTTACGGTTTGTGTAAATAGTATTATGGGGTGAGACCCGCATAAAAAAAGATTAGTCTGCGTTAAAGTAACAGCTTTCAAGATCTAAGTGTAAGTAATGATAATTTAGCCAGGACAATGTTGAAATTAATTGTTAAATTAGTTATTGATTTAAAACTTGTGTTTACCAAAATTCTCCACCTTACATACAAAGACACTCCACTTATCGTATCTTTGTGTATTGGTTTTAAAGTATATTTACAATTACTTTTCATCATTATCCTGGCTAATTTATCATTACATAAACTTAAGAATTGAACATAAGTATTAGGTTAGAATTCGATAAAAAATCTTAATCATTATTTATAATTATTAGTCGACTAATAGGTATACGAGCGACCTGATAGTAAGTGAACCAATAAAATCTTTCTGTGTACTAATAGTTAATACATAATGTATGTAACTAGTCCAGCCATAAGTTCTGTTACAAATGAAAATGCATTTTTTTAATGAAGTAATTTAATATTATTTAAATTTATACCAACATATTTATTAGTCTTAGCAAAAAAAAAAATTGTATTCGAAATGGCCACCTTTGGCTTTTATATAGGCCCTTAATCTGTTTGGCCAGGAATCTATGGATTTACGCAGTTTCCAAGGGAAATTTCGCCATTGCTTGCTCCCAAGATTTTTTAAGAGACTCAATCTCGCCGTGTCGTTTAGAGCAGGCCATAATGTCCTCTTAAAACTAACCATAATTTGAGATCTAAAGGGTTGAGGTCTGGGCTAGATGAGGGCCAGTCTTCAGCTATTATAAATTCCGGAACGTTGGTTTCAAGCCAGGCTTGGGTAGTTCGTGCCTTGTGACCAGGTGCAGAGTTCTGCTGGAAAGTCCACGGTATATTTTTAAAAAGTGTATTGCTGATAGGTTTCACAACATGATCCAAGACTGTATATATACTTTGGCTGAAGTTTTCACTCCATTTTCACAAAAATATAGTTTTGTGACTCCTTGATCAGACACGCCCCACCAAACCATCACTGACGCAGGATGATGACCACGTTGTACCTTTCCGACCACTTGAGCAGCTTCTTTCGAACTGTGTGCGTACACTTTATCATTTTGCTCATTGTAGTGTTCTTCAATCGTGAAAATTTGTTCATCGGTAAAGAGGATATTTCTGTGCCTTTCACCTGCGTATCGCGACAGAAGGCGTTTTGATCGATCCACTCTCTTTAATTGTAAAGATTGATTTAGGGCATGTCCTGTATATCGACGATAAGCACCGAGCTTCATGTCTTTTTTTATATATTAATACGCGACAGAGTCCTAGCGGGAATCTTCATTTCTCGCGATAAGATTTTTTGCTTCCTAATGAGGTTTCGACGAATTCTGGCTGACTTTTTTCCGTACATCACTGATCGTCACCTCAAATTTGGACTGACTCCACTCCATATTACTGCCAATCCAAATTTGAGGTGACGATCGGTGATGTACGGAAAAAAGTTATCAGAAATAAAGATGAAGCATTCCGTACCGATTGTATCAAAAGAAAAGTGAAGTTTCCTGGATCGGTGATGATATGGGGCTGCATGTCAGCACAAGGTCTGGGTTATCTACATTTTATAGAAGGAACTGTTAATGCAGTAGAGTACCAAAACATTTTAGAAAGAAGTCTCGTGCCCTCGATTCCAGCGTTGAAACATCGTAATGCCTACACCTTTCAACAAGATGGTGCATCCTGCCTGTCACACTGCGAGGACAACGAAGGCTTGGTTTAACCGGAATCAGATCCCTACAATGGAGTGGCCGTCCAGTAGTCCAGATTTGTCACCGATTGAGACCCTGTGGTGTGGTGTGTGGTGGAAAATGAAGAAAATGCTGCGCAAGTATCCAGCAAGGTCTAAAAGGGATCTAAAAGAGAAAATTAAATCTGTGTGGCAGTCAATAACTCCACAAGAACGTGAAGAATTGGTAGCAATGATGCCACGGTGAATTAAGGCCGCGATCGATGCTAAAGGTGACACCACTAAGTGGTAGACGAACTATTTTGCGCCGTTGAATTTTTTTTTTTTTTTTTTTTTCTCCTTTGTAGGACACGTATTTGTCCCCACTTATATTACGATCTAGCCTACAAGACTAATAAGTAATATTAATTTAACTTAAACTAATAAACTAAATTTATATAAGAATATGTCCATTAACACTTTACTTATTGTTTCTATTTAAGGGGAAGTCACTTTGTTCATGTGTCTTTACCGGTAGCACTAACACTAAATTGCACTATCTGGTTCACTATAACACTTGCACTACACTAACTCAAATGGTTTTGTTCTTTTAAGTCTTCTCACTAGATCCGTGTGGTCGAGAAGCTGGATAGCCTCGACATTCACATGATGATGAAGTCTATGATGGTGGGCTTCTGCATATTTTTTAATGATTTTAACAACGCATTCCATGTTAAGGTCCTGGTGGAGATCTTCGTTCCTTATGTACCAGGGAGCATTTACTGCTTCCCTTAATACTTTGTTTTGAAATCTTTGGATTATCTGTAGATTACTTTTTTTAGTGCAGCCCCACAGCTGTGCACCATAGGTCCATATTGGCATTAGGACCTGTTTATACAACATAAGCTTATTATGTATTGATAGCTTTGAATGTTTTCCAAGCAGCCAATACATATTCCGATATCGTATTTCTAATTCTTCTTTTTTTTTCTTAACATGAGCTTTCCAGCGTAGCTTTGTATCGAGCGTCATGCCAAGATACTTTGCTGTATTTACATATGGTATTTGCTTTTCTTCTATGTAAACGGGGAAATATTGTTTTTTCTTGTTGGTAAAGTCTATATGGATGGATTTGGTTTCATTAAGTTTAATCCTCCATTTTTTAGTCCAGCTAGTTACCTGTGTAACCGCGTCTTGAACTTTTTCAATCGCTTCACTGTGCGTATTACCTACAGCCATTAAGGCCGTGTCATCAGCAAAGGTTGCTATGCTGTTGTTTTCCATTTGCGGAATATCACTTGTGTACAATAGGTATAGGACCGGACCTAGTACACTTCCTTGTGGTACTCCTGCTTTAATTTCCTTCAGTTGGGAATATGTATCTTCATACCTTATTCTAAATACTCTGTTTGTGATGTAATATTCTAATATTTCTGCGAATTGTGTCGGCAGCATATTTTTTATCTTATATATCAGACCTTCATGCCATACCTTGTCAAAGGCTTGTGCCACATCGAGAAATATAGCTGAACATACTTTCTTTTCCTCTAGGGATTTTTCTATAATATTTGTGATTCGGTGTACTTGTTGAACAGTTGAGTGTTTTTCTCGGAATCCAAATTGATGTTCAGGAATGAGATTTTTGCTATCAATGATTGGTTTTAGTCTTTTCAGTAACAGTTTTTCAAACAGTTTTGAAATTATAGGTAGTAATGATATTGGCCGGTACGACGCTGGTTCGTGGATCGGTTTTCCTGGCTTCGGTATCATTATTATTTCAGCTACTTTCCATAAATCGGGCACAAATCGTAACCTCAAGGAAGCATTAATTAAAGTTGTTAATTTAACTACTCCTTTCTTTGGAAGATTACATAGAATTTCTCCTGTTATAAGATCAAATCCAGGAGACTTTCGTGGGTTTATATTTTGTTTAATTTCTCGTTGAACTCGCCGTTGAATGTGATGGACGAAGTTTAATGCGTAGATGATTCCCGAAGAATTCATAATATTTTATTTAAATAGAAAAATATTTTATTACTTTTTTTAATTATTATAAATAAACTTCATTAAGTGTTCAAAACCAGTGAATATTTATTTAACTAATAAAGTTAAATTTAATAATCAAAATTTTACTTTTACTATTCCGCACTTGTAATATTTGGTACTAGACGAACTCTTTTGCATTGGGGCTCGTATTACCAGTGATAGTAGTGTACGATAGATACTAGAAACTCTCCGTCTAAATGGGCCTTAAAGTAAACAAACATCGTAAAACTTTTCGAACTACTATTATTACCAATTTGGTTTTGTTAATGTCACTGGTCGCACAGACAGCAAAATCGATGAGAAATAATTGTTAACGTCAATAAAAGTTTACTAATGTCAAAGTTTCATATCAATCAAAATGCGACGTTGCCAGCTTGCGTAAAGAGATTACACATTAGGCAATTTACGTTCAAGTATTTAGTTTGTATGAAAATGAAAAAAAATAATGTGGCGATGTAATAAACGGACGTGCAGTTCGATTTTATATTAATGTCGTCAAAGGCGTTCGGCGGCGGTTCGGGTATCTTCGTTACCCCCCGCGCCGCGCGTCCGGCGTGTCGCGTCGTAAGCGCAAGGCGGCGAGCAGCCGCCGGAAACCGAACAGTCACCCGATTACGCTCTATGACGCTGGAAGGCTGCTCGTGCGCCAGCTCTCGCTTTCTACTCGCGAACGCTTTACTAGTCCAATATTATCTGCTTGCTAACTTCCCAAAACTTATGTGCAGTGATGTTTCTACAACTAACTTATAATATTTGTTATGCGCTTAACTAACGTTGTTTCTTTGTGTGTGCCTCTCATACAATAAACGTATATGTACGGGGCTTGTGCAATTTTATTTAACGAGCTAACGCGACCCCTACATAATTGGTGACCCGAAGTCGTGCAGAACACCGATGCTAAAATGTCTAAAGACGACGGCAGCAAGCAAAATAGCGACAAGAAGAACGAAATGGCCGACCACGCCCTGTGCCGTGTCGGCGTCAAGATGCCGCCATTTTGGCCGAATAAGGCCGCCTTATGGTTCGCACAACTCGACGGACAGTTCGCTTTATCGAATATCACATCGGATACTACGAAGTTTTACCATGTGATAGCGATGTTGGATATAAAATACGCTGAAGAGATCGAAGACGTTATAACGAGTCCCCCAGCTACAGATAAATATGAGACGGTGAAAAAAGAATTATTGGCCAGATTATCAGCGTCAAAAGAGAACCGTGTGCGACAGCTTTTATCGAAAGAAGAAATCGGCGATAGAAAACCCAGCCAGTTCCTGCGGCACCTCAAAACACTCGCTGATAAAGAGGTTACTGAGGACTTCCTACGTACACTGTGGGCGGACAGGCTGCCCAGTTTCGTACAAGCTATAATAGCCACGCAGGCCGACTCGCCACTGGACAAGGTTGCGCAGCTCGCCGACCAGATAATGGATGCGTCACCTCACTTCACGAGATCGCAAGTGGCCGCAGCATCTACGTCTACTACGTTTGAGGATGTGAGTAGGGCATGCAATTATCCGTTAATTTTAGTATCCGGATAATTCGGATAATTCCTGAATACTATCCGGATATTATCCGGATATCCGGATAACACTTTTAGAATGCTAAATTCAAATAATTTATAGATTAAATCAATATTTTTAATACAAATACTTATTCAGAATTAAATTCAAAACTTCGGTAGATGTATCAGCGCGCTGCTAAGCTTAATGAGTTTCACCCTGATATTGCATTTGGTAATTATGAAGTAACCTAAGGGTATTTGATACTTTTCCACCACATCGAGCTGGTACTGTCTTTATCTAAAACCTAACGCATACCAATATTTCTGATCTTGTTGCTAGCATCACTGTTTTTTTACTCTGTTTTGTAAATGGTCATCGTCGCCAATGGACATGAGCAATACCAGAGGAATCACCAATGTTTCCGGGCCCTGAAGGAGAACTCTTTTTACATATTTTTTGAAGAACCCCGATGTTTCTCTTACTTTTCGAAGGTTGAATGGCAGAGAATGCTTTTAGCATTAAGTCCGCCTTTGTACCTTTTACATAGTTGTAAGGTTCAAAAGTTTTTTAAATAAATAAACTCCATGTCATAGCGCTCCGCGAATACCTCAGAAGGAAGCTCATTCCACAGTTTGCACGTGCATGGCAAATAAGATCGTGAAAATCGGACCACTGGTGTGGATGAAACTTCGGCGAGTGGTGCAACAATGAAAAGGTGAAGTAGGCATCAAGTCAAACTATTCCTCGGAGCACTCACCATTGTAAAGTCGGTAGAACACCCAGAGAGAACCGATATTTCTTCTGAAACTCGGGTGTTTTAACCTGTGAGTGACTCGTGGTTCGTTGACAACTCGGACCGCGCGTTTCTGTATAGCATCGAATGGGTTAAGCTGGTATTGTAGTGCCCTTGCCCAGAGATGGGAACAGTATTACATGTGAGGCCTGATCTGAGCTTGTGTAGGTGCCTCGCAGTGAAGTACTGTTTAGCCCGGTTCAGGACAGAAACCTTCTTGGGATATTAGCTTGGCTTACCTTCTGAATGACGCCGATAATGCACATCACTCGAGACGTCAACTCCCAGAGTCCCAAAACGGGAATTGAGGCGTTATGACAAATGGGGTTTTCTTAGCGGTAAACGCGCAAACTTGTGTCTTTACAGTCCCTTGGGAACGCCGGTATTTATAGGTTTCATAATTATCTGAGCAACAACCGTCTACAATTACCTTGACGTGTCGCTCAGATAGAAAACTGGCTACCCAACTGCATAACTTCTCAGAGATGGTAACTTCGTGAGAAGGCCCCTGTGCCAGACCCGGTCTTCATGCCTTAGCGATATCTAGGTTGACTGCCAGAGCTTCCCCATTGCGATCAAGAGCCTGAGCCCATCAGCATTTAAGATAAATTAGAAGTGAACTTATCGGACTCACTCTCGACAAAAAGAAAACCGAAATAATGCTTATCGACAGAACTGATCAACTCCCTAGGAGTAGAGAACTTGCGTACGTTGAATTCCTCAACGAGTTTGTATACCTCCAAAGGGTACTTAATATCCAATCAAAGAGGATGTGGGAAGGAAATCGAGTCAAAAGCAAGAAATTTGTGTAAAAATGCTATAAGCAAATTAATGAAATATGGCAAGATCTAAAGATCTCTAATGTCACCAAGACCAGCTCAAGACATTCGTTTTCTCGATATTTTATATGCCAGGGAATCATGGGCGCATAGAGCAAAAGAGTGAAAGAAAATAGATGCTTTTGAAATGTTATGTTCGATCAGGAAGCGTTGCATACCACGGTCTGTCAAGATTACCAAAATATTATCAGGAAATCCTTGTGTGTTTTGATTTACTGTTGCAATGCAATCGTCCTGAGAAGGTTGGTCACCAGGAAAAGTGAAGGGAGTTGATAAGAGCAGTGAAGGACCTTCATCAAGGGTACGACCCTCAGTAATAAGGATGCGACACAGACGTAAAGTATCAATTATAAAGTGATAGTGGCTTTGCCTTTTATTTCTCCCTCCAGCAGTTCCCAACGCTGTTCGATTTCTATAGTCAATTGCTATACGTATTCTATGCTATGCTCGTCTTCTGCTCAGTTTTTGAGCAGTGCTGTGCTTTATAGTAAGCTTGGCACGGCATGTTGATTCGCCAGAACCAGATTTTTCCTCGAAGGAGCACCATGAGCGAGTGCTCAACCACCCAGACCAGACGTTGCCTTTATTACCTACCTACATATTATGTACCTATTGATTACGTCGTCTTTTCTGTGTTACTATTATTGAAATTGCGAACATTTTTGGGACATGGCTTGTACACTTGCATTTATTGTGAAGAAATATCGGGTTGGCGTTTCTTATTTGACATTAAGTCGTATTTTATGCGAATATTGTATCTATTCTACAGTAATACAGTTTAAAATGTTATATCTCGGTGCTTTTTACATATTTCAATTATTGAAGAAACGTATAAAATAATAAAATTAATTATTATCCGGATTATCCGGATAGTAACAAGCCCAATATCCGGATATTAAATTCGGCGGATATCCGGATAATTCGGATATCCGAATATCCGGATAGTAAGCCCTAGATGTGAGCAAAAAGCTTGAAGCACTTACCTTAAAAGTGGATTCGTTATATTCGTCGCAAGGACGGGCGTATCATCAGTTCCGCCCGCGTGCCAGGTCATCGAGCAGACGTCGTCAGCAGCACAGGAGCCGTTCCAGGTCGCCCAGTAGTACCAGCTGCTGGTACCATCGGAAGTTTGGAGACAAGGCAGCTAAGTGTAGACCTCCTTGTTCATTTTCAAAAAACGATTCGACCGGTCGCTAGTTGCGGCGAGTGACTGTGTTAATTCTGTGCCAAGCCGCTTATTTGTTACGGACAAAAAGACTAATATTAAATATTTAATAGATACCGGATCTGATTTGTGTGTTTATCCAATTAAGTACTTACATAACGAACGTCGGTTTAAAACAAATTATGAATTGTATGCAGCTAATAATACTGTTATTTCTACTTATGGTTGGATTAGTCTTAGTCTAGATTTTAATTTGCGACGTGCTTTTAACTGGCGCTTTGTAATAGCGGATGTAAGCAAGCCTATAATAGGTGTTGATTTTATATCTTTTTACAACTTGCTCGTGGACGTTCGTAACTCACGCCTGATTGACGCAAATACATCGCTTACATCAGCCGCCGTAACTGCTACCGCTTGTAATTGCCCTCAAATAAAAGTTATAGCTGGTGATAGTCCCTACCATAAATTATTATTGCAGTTTCCCGACATAACTCGACCGGCAGGAGACCCGCGCGAGCGTGCCGTAAAACATAATACGCAGCACTACATACGTACGACCCCCGGTCCGCCTGTCTCATCAAGGCCACGACGTTTGGCACCTGATAAATTAAAAATTGCTAGGCAGGAATTCGAGGACTTGGTACGTACCGGTGTCGTACGTAGGTCGGAAAGCTCATGGTCATCCCCCTTACACTTAGTACCTAAAAAAGATAAAGGGTGGCGACCATGTGGGGACTACAGGGCACTTAATGCTCGTACGGTTCCCGATCGGTACCCTGTAAGGCACATAGCGGATTTTTCGCATAATCTTTTTGGGTGCACAATTTTTAGTAAATTAGATTTAGTACGCGCGTATAACCAAATTCCAGTGGCACCTGAAGATATTCCCAAAACAGCTATAGCTACAAGTTTTGGGCTTTTTGAATATAAATTCATGAATTTTGGACTTAGAAATGCCGCGCAAACGTTCCAAAGGTTTATGGACGAAGTACTGAAGAATCTGGACTTTGCCTTTCCATACATTGACGACGTATTAATAGCCTCTGTAAATGAAACCGAACACGAAAAACATTTAAAAATTGTCTTCGAACGTTTTAATGAACATGGTATTCTACTTAACACGAACAAGTGCATTTACGGTGTATCAGAGGTCGAATTTCTAGGTTACCTAGTCAGCGCGTCAGGAACGAAACCCCTTGAAGACAGAGTCCATGCCATACTAAATTACTCTAGGCCGAAAACCATTAAAGAACTACGCCGTTTTTTAGGAGCTCTCAATTTTTACCGTCGCTTTATAGCGCATGCTGCTAGAATACAGGCACCTCTCCACGCACTACTCTGTGGTGCATCGGTAAAGAGCAACAGCAGCATAGAGTGGACCCCAGAGCTGGAGAAGGCTTTCAATGTTTGTAAGTCAAGTATTGTTAATGCTACACTTCTAGCGCACCCGGACTCCTCCGCTCCTCTGGCCATCGTCACCGACGCGTCGGACACTGCTATAGGGGCAGTCTTGCAACAACAAATTGCTGGCGAATGGCAGCCGCTTAGTTTCTTCTCGCGTAAATTAAACACTGCGCAAAAGAAGTATAGTTCGTACGACCGGGAACTACTTGCCATTTATGAGTCAGTGAAGTATTTTCGGTATATGGTAGAATTGAAACCTTTCTTTATACTTACTGACCATAAACCTATAATCTCTGCCTTTAAAAAAGATCTCGATAAGTGTTCACCCCGACAGTTTAGGTATTTAGATTTTATATCTCAGTTTACTACCGATATTAGGTATATTGCAGGTGAAGACAATGTTGTAGCCGATGCTCTGTCTAGGACGGACACCATAGCAGAAATAATAGATTTAAAATCCTTAGCTAATTCGCAATTAACAGATACAGAATTAAATACATTAATTAAAAAAGGTTCGTCGTTAAAATTAGAAAAAGTATTTTTTGGTAATGTTAAGTTAGTTTGTGACGTCGCGGGTTCAATTAAACGACCTTTTATTACAACCGAGTTCCGGAGACAGGTGTTTGACGCTTTGCACGGGTTGAGTCATCCCAGTGCGAGGACAACTGCTAAGCTTGTTTCTGAACGCTACGTGTGGCCCGGCATTCGTAAGGACTGCAGAACATGGTCGCGCTCGTGTATCTCATGTCAGAAGTCTAAAGTCTCTCGTCATGTTCACTCACCGACTCACGACTTCGCAGTACCAACAGCCAGATTTTCTCACGTTCACATGGACTTGATCGGTCCCTTGCCTATCTCAAATGAATTTAGGTATTGTTTAACAATGGTCGATAGGTTCACTCGTTGGCCCGAGGTAGTACCGCTTACCGAAATCACTGCCGAGAGCGTTGCAAAGGCGTTTCTTAGTACTTGGGTGGCTCGATTCGGCTGCCCTGAAAAAATTACAACTGACAGAGGTAGACAGTTTGAGTCGCACCTGTTCGAGCATTTATCATCTCTGTTAGGGTCACGGCACATTAAAACCACTGCCTATCATCCGATTGCCAACGGTTTAGTTGAACGCTTTCATAGGCAATTAAAGGCAGCCATCATGTGCCATGCGAAGGACAGCTGGTCGGAAGTACTTCCACTAGTACTGCTAGGTATACGTAGTGCATGGAAGGAGGATTTGTCAGCGTCCACCGCCGAATTAGTGTACGGTGAGCAATTGAGGCTCCCCGGCGATTTCTTTGATAGCAGTCGTGGTATTGACTTCGTACCCGACTACTCCGATTTTCTAACACGTTTACGGTTACGCATAGCAAAAGTTAAACCGTCAAAGGTAGCTCGCCATGGTTCATTTAAAACATTTGTTTACAAAGAATTATCATCCTGTTCACATGTTTTTATCCGACAAGACCTTGTCCGTAAACCTTTGCAACCGCCCTACGCTGGGCCGTATAAAGTAGTCGAACGCAAAGAAAAATATTTTAAAATTCAAATTGCGCACAAAATTGTTAGTATTTCAATCGATCGCTTAAAACCAGCATTTGTGCTTAATAACGAGACTGACAAACCTTCTGAGGTAAATCAGCCCGTTACGAAAATTACACGCTCTGGTCGTCAAGTCCGTTTCCCTAGTTATTTTCGACCCTAAAGGTCTCCAGGGGGGCTGATGTGGCGATGTAATAAACGGACGTGCAGTTCGATTTTATATTAATGTCGTCAAAGGCGTTCGGCGGCGGTTCGGGTATCTTCGTTACCCCCCGCGCCGCGCGTCCGGCGTGTCGCGTCGTAAGCGCAAGGCGGCGAGCAGCCGCCGGAAACCGAACAGTCACCCGATTACGCTCTATGACGCTGGAAGGCTGCTCGTGCGCCAGCTCTCGCTTTCTACTCGCGAACGCTTTACTAGTCCAATATTATCTGCTTGCTAACTTCCCAAAACTTATGTGCAGTGATGTTTCTACAACTAACTTATAATATTTGTTATGCGCTTAACTAACGTTGTTTCTTTGTGTGTGCCTCTCATACAATAAACGTATATGTACGGGGCTTGTGCAATTTTATTTAACGAGCTAACGCGACCCCTACAATAAAATTCAGTAATGAATACGTAACGAAAGATGACCAATTTAATGGTCTGAATAACAGGCCGAAGTTCGTGCACAACCTCAGGAACACGGTGTATGTTGGTATATTGGTATGTGGGACGTTGTGGGAGGGAGGGAGGTGCTACGCATGTCTTAAAGTACTTATATACCATCATAAATGTAAACCGCGGATTGTTGCGAAGTAGAAATACTAACTTAATACCAATGGATTTCCGCAAAGTAACGCCTGACACTATTAACTATAAATTGTTATCTTTGTTCTTAAAACCTTGGTCGTCACTCAGATTGGCGTTACTCCTGTAGCACAAAAGGATTGAATAATGTCCCTTTTATCTTTAAGTTACTGGTGGAATGTTTCGGGCGAGATTGTTCCGATCAGTATACCTACATAACATAATGGACTATTTTCTCACTGACGTTTCTCTTTGTGATTTTGTTTCTCCGTGGCAACATCGCACTGCATTTTATCAAAGACTTGTTCGAAGTAGGAGAGAAGCCTATAAAAGGATTTCAAGAAATTCAATCCTTTGCAACGCTACATTTAGTTTTAATTAAATACTTTGGAGTTTGTTGATTTATTTATTTTATTTATTATTATTTATTATCCTTTGCCGCTCCGGCTACTGACTATATTTCGGATGCAAGGAGGTTGCAAATTTTATCAATTGATTGATTGATTTTAAATTACCTAGTATGTATTTTTTATTGCTTCTTTTAAAGTGAAAAAGAAAATGATTTAGAAATTAAACCTTTTAATTGTCTGGTTTCTGAATTTCTAAAACCATGGAGCGATATGATTATCATTAAGTGGTGGAAAGCTTTTCAATGTATTCGATAATTTGAAATCAAATGTTTTGATCGATGAATGTAAATTACCTTTATACCGGTAGTGTAAGATACTCATACGAGGTTATATATTTATTTGACTGCCAAAATAAACTCTCCTACAAAATCCCTACATTTTATCAGACGTATCATCACATATTACAATCGATAACGTAGGTCTACTTTTATAAGTTGCTGAAATAACTACTCGGCTGAAATGACAACGGGGTGACCACAGTAAAAATCCACGCGATGAATTAAAAAAAATCCCTGCACGCACTGTGGATAAAAACTTACGGCCTTAAAAGCTTATTTTTATGAAAAAAATATTATGATTATCTACATATAAGGGGCCATCCATAAAGTACGCCATATTAATTTCATGACTTTTTGATCCCTCCACCGTCCTTGTCACCGCTGGTCACATTTGTGAGATCCCCAAGTGACGTCACATTTTTGCAATTTTACATCTAGAAATTATTAAATTAGAACGGCAGTTCTGAAATAAGTTTTATTTCTAATCAAAATCAAGAAATGAAACCTTTTTAGGGTTCCGTAGCCAAATGGCAAAAAACGGAACCCTTATAAATTCGTCATGTCTGTCTGTCTGTCTGTCTGTCAGTCTGTCTGTCTGTCTGTCTGTCTGTCCGTCCGTATGTCACAGCCACTTTTCTCCGAAACTATAAGAACTATACTGTTGAAACTTGGTCAGTAGATGTATTCTGTAAACCGCATTAAGATTTTCACACAAAAATAGAAATAAAACAATAAATTTTGGGGTTCCCCATACATATAACTGAAACTCAAAATTTTTTTTTTCATCAAACCCATACGTGTGGGGTATAGATAGATAGGTCTATAGATAGGTCTTCAAAAATGATATTGAGGTTTCTAATGTCGTTTTTTTTTAAATTGAATAGTTTGCGGGAGAGACACTTCCAAAGTGGTAAAATGTGTCCCCCCCCCCCTGTAACTTCTAAAATAAGAGAATGATAAAACTACAAAAAAATATATGATGTGCATTACCATGCAAACTTCCAACGAAAATTGATTTGAACGAGATCTAGTAAGTAGTTTTTTTTTAATACGTCAAAAATCGTAAACCACAAAAAACATCGATCAAAGTTACAACGAACTACAATAACTTTTATATTATGTTACTTGCTACTACGGAACCCTTCATGGGCGAGTCCGACTCGCACTTGGCCGCTTTTATATTTTTTTACAAATGAAACAAATTAAGCTCATATAAGTAGGTTGGAAATATTTTTAAGTATTTCGTTATTAGGTAGTTCAAATTTCGTGTTTTAATACTAACCGTCATAATTACATATTAATAGATTTTGAAATGTGACATCAAGAAGTAGATCCCACCCCTTGTCACACAATGTCACACTACATCGATTCCCCTAACGCCCCTACCTCCCTACAACCCACCTAGGGCCCCTACCCCCTAACGTGTGACGTAGTTTATGAATGGCCCCTAACATATTTTTTCCAAATTATGTTATTTACTGGTCTTTAAAATGATTTTGCCCTGAGATAATGTATTAGGTACTACGATAATGGAAGACAATAAAATAGGAACATTTTATAAACCATTAAATCAGCGGCTTTCTGTTTCGGAAACCAAAAACCGTTTACGTGTTTCGGTTACGCACGGGCTAACTTTGGAAATGGACATATGGATGTTTTTCCGCCCGAAATAACATTTTTATTATCGGGTCTCTGCGCCATCCCTTGATGTTTTTGCTGAATATTTTGTCGGAGAGTTATTAATCGAAACCGATGGATTAGTATCTTTGCACGTATGAGTCGACGTCGTAAGTGCGGCACAAACGTGCGCGCGCATCTCCGCTTCGATCCGTCGGTTCTCGTACTTGGAATACTTTGAATGAACCGCTAGGTCACTCACTGATAGAACAAATCGACACCTGCGTAAAATTTTACTCAACGGGCGTGGGTCTGACTGGGTCAATTTATTTTTTTATAAGGGATTGTTATTATATTGCTACCGTAACTACCATCTGCCGTTTTACTCATTGATCTCGAGTTGCAAATTGCTCATGACCTTGGCCTGTGTCAGTTGTCACTGAACGACCAAGTTATGTAACTTTGGGCGAAGTCGGTAGTGGGATAACCTTGGCTTGTGTCAGTTGTGACTTGTGACTGAACGACCAAGTTGTGTAACTTTGGGCGAAGTCGGTAGTGGGATAACCTTGGCTTGTGCCAGTTGTGACTTTTGACTGAACGACCCAGTTGTGTAACTTTGGGCGAAGTCGGTAGTGGGATAACCTTGGCTTGTGTCAGTTGTGACTTGTGACTGAACGACCAAGTTGTGTAACTTTGGGCGAAGTCGGTAGTGGGATAACCTTGGCTTGTGTCAGTTGTGACTTGTGACTGAACGACCAAGTTGTGTAACTTTGGGCGAAGTCGGTAGTGGGATAACCTTGGCTTGTGTCAGTTGTGACTTGTGACTGAACGACCAAGTTGTGTAACTTTGGGCGAAGTCGGTAGTGGGATGATGACCTTGGCTTGTGTGAGTTGTGACTGAACGACCAAGTAACTTTGGACGAAGTCGATAGTGGGATAACCTTGGCTTGTGTCAAACGACCAAGTAACGTAACTATGGGCGATGTCGGCAGTGGGATAACCTTTACTGTTCAGTTGAGAAAAGAAGTTAGATAACTGGGCAGTTTCTGCAAAGTCGGTATTGGGATGAGAACAAATTTAACATAGGGGTGTTTCAAATTCTCCGCAGCGAGTTGTCTTTTTAATAAGGCTAATTTATACTTTACTTTAAAGCATTCTGTAGACATTTAAACATCTAAAGCACCGGAAAAATTAATAAAAAAAATGTTTGTCCATGGATGGCCATCACCTACCATCAGGTGGCTTGTATGTTCGTTTGCTGACTACTTACATAAAAAAAAACAAAGAATGAAATCTTAGGAATGACTAATAAACTATTTCAGTAATTACCACATTTTTTTCTTTGAGTTTTTCACTCACCTTTTTCTTGCTTTTTGGTGAATTTTGTTGCAAATTTTTATTTTTAGTCTGTTTTACTTTTTGAACATTTTTTTTATTTTGTCACATATAGGTATGATTACGATGACTAGATTTATTCAAGAGACAAAAGATCTTCAGAAATAATATGATAGCTAAACTTTGCTAACATGTCATGTACTTACTCGCCAACTTACGTTATTTGATCTCGTAAAGCCACAGATCTGGAGCTTGCAGCTGTGACTTCAGTTAGGTTGCTATTCGTTCAATATTTGCGGGAGGAATGCACACTACGGTCATATTAAAAATAGAATGGTTCTTTTTTAGTTTATGTAAATAGTTCAAAAATAATTCCATCATACTTTATTGACGTGGAGCAAACCACATTATGAATGTAGAACAAGTGTTAGTCGCACTGAAGTAGTTCACGTCCAGTGATTCTTGCTACTGATATAAAAATAAAGTAAGAAAATTGATCCAAGATCTTCCTAACCGAATCACAAGATTTCTTCAGAACAGAAAATAGTTATCGGGGTCACTACAAACTAACAAATAAGTAATAAGGAAGCTCAAACTTTTTCCTAATATTTCGAAACTTTACAAACAAATCTAATCTTAGTTGAGTGGGAAGGGCATTTTTCAATGTCTTTAAAGAATAATTTCGGATTACTTATCGGATTTTAGCTTTCTATCATCATTTCCACAAAACTGATACTTTGTGTGAGGTATTGTGCTGTAAAGGCTACATGAACATTAACAGACACAGACGCGTCAATGACCTTATACTTGTGTAGAGATATTCGTTACGACGTCAAGGTAATGTAGACAAGAGCTTTTTACTAACCTGGCATCCATGTTTTTCATTAAGTGTATAAGTAGCATGCCAAACTTCAACAAAGTTGAAACTCGTGAACATTAGCCCCATATAACATCAGCATATCTCAATAGACCCTTGTTTTTATCGAAAACACAAAGCAGTATAGAAGCACTGGATAAAGCCCCTCCGTCGCTAGTAAACAAGGACGGACGAACGGATAAAGATGTAGTGAAGTGAAAATATGAAACAAATATCGCTGCGATGTATCAGTATCTAGTTAAATATGAGTATAATTTAACACTACTCTCCACTAGTATTTTAAGTGAGTAAAAATATTATTTTGTTTTAATGGGAAGCAAACGAATAGATGGTATAGTAGAACTACCGTATGGTGAGTAGTCGTCATGCCTATACAAAGACAGGTAAAAAAAAATTTGCCTCACTACCGCTAATAAAGTCTGCTACTTATATTAAAATTTACAAAAATATTCAACGTACAGATTTGGCCCCGTTCCAGTTTTTCATTAGTGTAGATTTTTGAGATTATCTGTTAAATATTGATATAAAGCTATTTATTAGTTACTATTTAAAGAATGCGATCTTAAATTTAGTTATTCCTTGTAATTATTCCTTGTGTTTTTTATATAATTTAATATGTTTGCAACCTTGAGGCGTATCTATCCTTGAGGTATGACGAGTGCTTCATATTCTTGGCGAGATCTTCAGTTTTCGCTGCGACTTTCTTCGCTGCTCAGAGAATTTTTCAGGGCAAAGCGAAATAAATACCTTGCAAATTCTACACATTGCCCCGCTCTTGCGATATGGATGTTAAAAGCTTTAATGTGAAATGAATTTATGTTTTTGTTGTCTACAAACCTGAACTATAAAGAAAATACCTTAAGCGGAAAGATTACATTTCTTAGGTTCTGACTGCTAAAACTTTATACTAAAAGGACACCTGAAATTTGGCTACAATAATAACTCTATTTTTCAACCTTAGCCATTGTTTATCTATCTAAACTCTATTTCGAACTTCATAAAAATTGAAAAGTGCGTGGGATAGAAGGCACATCTTTTGTTATGCTTTCAAAGTTAGTTTAGGATTGTATCTTTAACCTTTATTACAAGTCAGTAATAATAATAAAATAGTAATAGCCTCATGATATTACTAAGTCGCTAGTCAGTGCTTGTCGTCGTTTATAATATTCGTAGTGTTATATACTTAAGGTATCTATCCCTTTTGGCCTGAAATATTCCTAGAGCGCTATTACATGGGTTTTTCCAAAAAGGTGTAAAATAGTTCTTCAAGACTGGCGTTGCATTCCGACTCCCCTTGTGTTGCTTATGTCCATGGGTGGTAAACGGTATTATAAAGGTATTGATACAAAACGTTATTGGTACAGACCTCTGTAGCGATGAACTAATTACCAAGAAAAGAGAAAAACTCCAATCTATGCGGTCTTACATTTTGAAGAATGGCAGGATGACATTTTTTTTTTTTTTTATTATTTATTTATTTATTTCACCAGGTTCATTTATCAGCAGTTTTGTAATTCAATAGAAGATAATTAATTATTTATTTGCTCTTAAATTGTTTTCGAAAAATATTTTTACGAGAGATAGACGTTGAAACTTGTTTTTAGGGCTATATTTCGGTGGGGATTATATAAAATCTGATACAAACCAGACGTGTTTTGCCCTTCTTAGCCCTTAGCTAAAATTCTATATTAATTCTATTTCATTATATAGGCTTCAAAATGTGTTTGTGAGGCACAGATAGAATAAATAATGAAATTCACCCAAAAAAGAGACGGGTTTCCCAAGGTTTTATTGAATTTTTCTTATACATAATTTATTCATAAAAGCTTTTCAGTTATCTACACGAACTCCTAATGTACAGTTACAGTAACAGTAACAGTAACGAATTAGTCTATGAAGAAACGCCTGTCGGCCTAATATTAGGGAAATCGCAAAATTATGTTACCCCTTACTCCAAGTTCTAGTAATAACAAGGTACATTAATAATTTTGGAAATAAACGTCTTTTTGCAAAAAGGGATCACGTTGCAAAATTCCTCATATCAAAATATAAGGAAGTCTCATATGCCCACTAAGGCCATACCACAGGAGTCAATAACTAACTCACTTGCTAAGATCGGATATTGAATTACCGGGTCAACGGAAATTTCATAAACGCTTCCGCTGCTCGGATACTACTAAACAGAGACGGTAGTAGACAGTCAACTCCTTTTAGCATCAATTAGTATTTTCTAAGGCTTTTCAAGACCTTCGGCTGGCCTAAAAGCTTGCGCTTGTTAGATTGTTCACCAATATGCCCTGGACTTGTGCTTCATTGGTAAGGGGTGGAGGTGGAACCCTTTTTGAGCCAAAGCCACGGTGTTTAGTAACTCTGCTGTGCAATGAATGAGGCTTTGACACCTCCTGCTGGATAAGTACCACATAATTTATTCCTGAAGGTACCTACTCATGCATCTTCTGAAATGGACCATTTTTACGGGTCTTAGTCGCAGTGTCGAAGAGCCATAGATAATGCAGGTTCTCCGCTTCATTTGTAGCCGACAACTTATCGGTGATGCCTTTGACGTTACTAATATCCAATATCCATGGGCTAAGCCACTAAGGTGACCGCTTACTTTTACATGGAGCGGTCTGCTCGATTTTGACTATTAGGATGAAAAGCCAAATTATCAGATATCAAACAACTCCTTTTACTAATAACGGCGACAACTTATTGTTAACAAATCGTTTTCTCCGTATTTATATTGACAATAAACGCGACGCCGCGCCGCTAATCAAAAGAATTGGCAACGCGTCATCAGGACTAAACGGTGTAAATTATTAAATTTCTATACACGGGTAACGCAATAGATAACCAAAGATTGCACTTACCGTGATGAAAGGTAATTTCGACGAATGGAAATCAGCAGCCGTAGTTTCAGTTAAAAAAACAGTTTTTCTATTCACGATATAAAGCTTACATTTTAATACTTCGTTTTGTATAATAAATGTAATAATCAATGATTCCTAAGTAAAAATAGATCGGAAATGATTCGGGTTCTTTTATACACCATTTTCGTTGGCGATGTCGCGTGGGTGGTTTCAGATAAATTTATTTTTACCTCCGCAACGCTGAAGACGCCTTTGTAAGTAAATTCACCTTAAGCTCATGTGAGGGTAGTGAAACGGCCAGACCACATAAATATATATTTTTTTATTATACCATATACCCTATAAGTTAATGCTCGACTAATTTTGACTAAGGTGTAGAGTTTGCAAAGTTAGGGCTTGTAGAGTTAGGGCGCGTCTGCGGAAAGTTCATGGAAAACAATTTCATCGAATAACAATTCGCCGAATACAATACGTCTGTCCGAAGCAAAGCCGAGACCCTTAATGATAAAAAGCTGTAATTTAGCATGGATATACATACATATTTATTAAAACTTCAAAAATCACGGCTATGTTAACATAAGTAGTTAATGAGTAATAGTCGATAAACTTACTATTTTGGAACCCTACATTACGCGTGGCCTGACACGCACTTGCCCGGTTTTTTTGGTAAAAATCGTTACTGCTGTTAATCGTATTACTGCTGTTTTTAATGTGCCTACTTAGAAAAAGTTCCAGCTCCAACGAGGACCAAGTTGGCAGTATGAGACGGCGCACACAGAGTTCTCCGACCGTAACGGGCAAAGTTGTTTAGCCCCACCACGAAATAAATTCACGCACGTTATCTTGCCTTTTCACGAGCACTCCGAATAGGTTACTTCATTAATAATTCCGACGTAAAGTGGCTTGTAGACATTTTATATTCTCAACTAGGTCTTGCCTTTTCCACAAACTTGTAATTCTCTGACCGCAGTACATTTTGTTATCATGAGTCATAATTTAACTCTTAGTATTATTTTGTGAAATAATGTGCGTATTTGAAATTATCACTTAATGGGAGCAAGCATTGTAAGGAATCCTGAAATGACTAAATTAATGTAGAGCTTCTCTGTTCTTGAGGACAATGAACGCACAAGTCACTGGTTGTGATATTTTGCTATAAGATTTTACACGATTATTTCTAAATTAGAATCTTAGATACCAACTCTTGATTCATAATAATTATCACAACTTTTATGTTACGCGCACGTACATATATTATACGTTATACGTGTACCGTACGTATGTAGTTTGGCCGTGACCACGATCTATGGAACTGGGTCGAAACTCGAAACCGGCCTGAAACACATACACGTCTCGTGAGTACCTGTAACCCGTGATAATGAAAAAACCTCGCCCATGTGAATTGTCAGCTTCCAATACTGAAACATTGAATCGGATAACGTCAGTGCAATATCGTTAAGAAATATATCGGATAAATCTTTGTGTCTTGACTTTGATAGGCTTGTTTCCCGGATATTAATTATCAAATCGCCCATTAATGAACCATAACTGAACAACAAGGTACAAAGTGTCCAGTTAATTCAATGTAAATGGGGTTGTAGGTGAATTATTTCGAAATAGAAATTGTGGATTGATATTGGGTTCACGTCGACGTGAGGGGGTGTATATGCGCGCGCACTTGCATAACGCTACGAATCGCCCCAGTCGCGCCCGAACTACGAAAACCGTTCGACTGCTACGCCGTAGCTCATTCGTAACATTCCAATACTACAGTTAGTCCCCAGCCGTCAGTGTGTTGTGAAATCGGAATCGCAAAAGAAGATAGCAGATAACAGAATTTAAGGTATTATTGTTTTGACAAAAAGGATATACAATGTTTGTATTCATCGAACTATATTGATTCCATTAAGTTGATCTCGACTGTTGTTTTAAGCCCTCGTCATACTAAGAATAACATTTTACCGTCTCTTTGTTGACCTCAATGGATAAGTAGCGCGATAATGTAGTATTTTTATAAAATTAGGAATCATAATTTCATATAATCATCATATTATTATGCTAAGTTTTTTTGTTATATCATTTGTAGTTTATTACGCTATGATAAATTATGTTTAAAAGGGAACAGTCAAGTACGCAATCATTCAAATTCTTATAATCAAGGTAATTGAAATCGCTTTTGATTATGAAATTACGGCAAGCTTGTCATCTTCTATTATTACCACACCACTGGATTAACGACACACTCTATTTTGACCGTTAGTAAGTACAGTAGCTATTAATAAATCATTTTATCCTTAGAGTCCTATAAATATGTACAGTTAGAAACGAATGTAGGTGTACCTTTACAATCTGACCAAGTCCGCGCTAAAGCGATCAAAATGTATCACATAATGATCAAACACAATGTGCGCAAGGGAATAACTAAAAGCGTATTCAATTTGTTACTGTAATTGGGCGATTTGATGGTATATTAACGCTTATTATATTGACCTATTTCAACAAGAATAGTAATCGGTGACCTGTAAGAAAGCGTCTTACTGAGCTCCCAAGGGTGGACGTCTATTTGATTACTTGAACGTGCCTCTATAGAAAAGGAAAAATATGATTAGCGTTGAGAAAAAGCGGAGTAGATGAGTACTGCATTCAGACCAACTGCATTAATTATGTCAATCAGAACTATTGTTGTTGAATCTTATTTGCTGGCTTT
Source organism: Thymelicus acteon (assembly GCA_951805285.1). Classification (NCBI taxonomy): domain Eukaryota; kingdom Metazoa; phylum Arthropoda; class Insecta; order Lepidoptera; family Hesperiidae; genus Thymelicus; species Thymelicus acteon. The sequence goes on along the minus strand of OX638229.1, from coordinate 6,537,156 downwards.
TTAGAGTTCCATTTGAGAAAAGACGGGACTGAAATAGACACGGGTGCACGTTGGTGTTACCCTCTTTTTATTAGACTTCAATAAAAGGAGGAGGTTCTCAATTCGGTTGTATTTTTAGAAGTAAATTACTTCTGTACTTTGTCATTTATGAACCGATTTAAATAAATAATATTTTTTTTAATGAAAGAATGGTTCCAGATTGGTTATATATTTATCAAAATTCAGGACTAATGATCGTGGCCATGGATCCCATTAATTATTGAGGAGTCCTCAAATATTATGTATGGCGATTTTGATATAGGTTTTTTGAATGCAGTTTAGGTTAAAAAATAATCCTCGAATAAAATAAGCATCGAATCTATTAATTTGAAAAAAATTAATTTGGGCTTCTCTACAGGATTCGATGAGCCAATTATGACGAGCTAAAGACGTATGCCGTAATAAACAAATTATAGTTTTAAAACACAAAATGTTAATAAAATTGTGATTGCGATTTGGAATTTCAGAACTGTGATCTTCAGCCATTTTTAGCCATTTACAGGAAAAAAATCTGTACCTAGAGTTCTTGCACTACTAAAAGTGAAAATATTTCTGGCTTTTAGAAAATTTTATAGATACAGTTCACGAGTCTAAATCGGGTGTGGTCAGCTACCTACCATATAGTTTAGTGCTAGTTTTGCTAGTAGAGCCTTTAATGGTTCCCGTGGACCAAGATCGTTAAACCCCATAACTGTCCTACTGGCCTCGACAACTTAACGACCTGTCAACTACACTACGACGTTTTCCTTAACCAAAGAACGTGATAATTAATTTATAAAACCCATATAGGTAATATAAATTATTTATTAAAGGTGCGTGCAGGATTCGAACTTGTTCTCTGTGAGCTATGATTATTCTATTGAAGGTAGGTTACTGATTCCCATATTAAAGTTACAGAGACCATTACAGACTACGTCATTTGAATTATTCAAAAGTGAATAGAATATGAATTAAAATTTAACACAGGACCGTTAAAGAAACCTTGCGTGAATGTGGGGCCTTTTGGAATTGTGGGTAATACCATGTCACCCATTGTGCATAGCATATCCCCTCCCCTTGTAAAGCGACCTACCAAAGTACTTCATTGGGTAACAGATATTTATCATTGTTGGTTCTATTCAGTTTAGCGTTACTTCACGTCCTTAAAAGTAAGCCGACTATAAAGTGGTCCCAAGATCTCAGTATAAGTTACCGTAGTACATTATTACTAACGGTCGATAAACCGTACAACGTTTCATTGTACTTGAAAGACGTTTTAAATACGTTACTGTAAGGCTGTATGACCTTTGTAAATGTTCTAGCCGACGCGACGGAAAAATGCCTAGCACGTTTTACTTATGATCCGCTCCACTTATCGTTCTATTACGATGTTACAGCCCTTTCTAAATTTTAAATAATTTTGAACTTTCTATAGAGAAATGAAATACTTTGCATTAATTATTTTAAAACTAGTGTATTTTGTTACTATAAAACAAATAAATACGCGCAAAATCTGCGAGAATGTACCAAACTACGCAATATTTTGTTACAGGGACCTGTATAAATTTATATAGAAGCAAGTGGTAGGGACTAAAAGTCATACCTGCAGGATAGTAATACAAGAACAGTATAGATATCTATAGCTATGCATCCTCAACATTACTTTAAGATTTTGTAGAACTCAAATTTGTAGAATTAATAATTATTATATACATAATTCGAAACTATGAGAATTAGCGAAAACTGCTCAAAGGACTCTCTGGCCCGATTTTCATGTAAAGTATAACTGCATCATTAGATTTTGAAAAATCAATAGTATAGCCAGGTAGATATCGAATCCGTTTTGATGATAAAAAAATATTTTTAATTGATAAAAAAATGATAAAAAATCACACCCTATATCATTACACCATTCGATAGTGTCGCTTATAAGGATTGAATTCTGGGAAGTAATGACTTTCGGCAAACTTAAGGAAAGAGCTCATTTTTATCAAAGTACGTTTTCTATCTTTGGGAAATCAATAATTTCAAAGTTGTTATTCAACTCAAATCAACTATCAACGCTCGCCCCCAAGTTTGACGAAATTATATAAAAAAAAATCACAAGTGAAATGAATCTTTATTTGGTTAATGAATAATGATACATTACTGAAAGGATACTCCTTTCAGTAATGTATCATCATTTCAGTAATGTATCTGTAACACACTGTTTGTTTGAATACTCAAATCTAATGAAACATGTATATTGTACTTATACGTGAGTTAAGTAGCGAGAGCTAGCTGGTTATTATACATTCAATGATATTATTGCTTGAAGTTAGGCTGCCTTTAGTGAGCACGGTTGAGCTTTTCACAATGGCTCGGTGGTCGCACTTAAAGTATGGCCGGTCTACTCGGTATAAATGTATAAAACGGTTAAAAACTCTCAAAGTAGAAGTTATTTCATAGAATAGAGAACATTGTGGGTCATATCTTACTATTGCAATTCGATAGCGGGCTCGCCATTGCAACTGCAATGTTTTTATTTACATTCAATGGCATTGAGGTAATTTATTGTTGATTCAGAGGTTCTCAATTCAATTTTCTTAATGTTTACTTTAAATTCAAACACTAAAAGAAGACTAAAGTTTTTTTAATCTATATGTATAACATGCAAAATTAATTAAGTATTAAGTAAGCAACGCACAGGCCAAACCCTTAGGGCTAGAAACTTAAATATTCGCACAGGTATTCCTCTTATGACGTAGGCATCCACTAAGCAAGGATTTTTCAAATTCAACCCCCCAAGGGGGTTAAAATCCCAAGGGAATGATAAGCATAATTTCCGCGTGTGAAGCTGCGGGCAACAGCTAGTAGTTGTATAATTGTATTGAATTTCACAATACTAACAATATAATTTATCAATAATTATTTATTATTATTTCATTATCTAGCGTCAAAAATATATAAAGATTTATATATTTATAATCTTGACGTTATTTTTACAAGGAACAAATTCAAACACCACTTGTTGTAGTTCTAAAAGAACTTTGATAACTCTCAAGGGATTTTTGAGTTGCGTGATCGAAGATAATAGGCTTATATCGTAGTTGTCTACCCAGTAAAAGGAGATCTAGATATATTTGCATTAAAAAAACTACTCGTTTAGAAAATAATTTAAGCTATTCGCATCTTACAGCTTATATCACATCTTACAACTTGTATTTAAAAACATGTCGGCAAAAAAAGATAAAGAAATATAATAGTTCTGTGATCAACAGAAGTTAACAGCTTTCACTTTTGTATTTCTGCCATCTCTTTCTAACCGCCAGTATGTTTACAAACGAGAAAGAACAAAGATCCTCTCAGTGCATCTCTTGTTTAAATGTCGCCCTTGCTTCAATTATATAATGTTACTTACGTTTCCTGCGAATTTATCGATCCGCGAGCGTGGCACGCTGCCAGTAACAAACTCTGCTATTCTAGAACTTTCTCGTGCTCCACTGACAGAGGCACCCGGAGTTTGCCAATGTTGCCATCGAGAGGCTCTCTTCTCTGCGAAATTAATCTGAAAAATCACTTGCTGACCTTCCCATTCCAAACATTTATCTTTCAACTGCAACTGTTGCCAGCTAAATGTTCAAATTTCAGCATTATTAGACACTACTATTGCGCTAGTATTTCGATTCTTGAAATACTACAAATCACAGATGGCTGCACATGAAATAGATAATTGCAATGTATTTATTATCTTTTTTATCAGGCATAGTAATGAAACTCTTGACAGAACTTTTATATTAAGTATAATTCCAATTCTGCAGGAATACGTTTATTTTTGGGATTGCGATTATATCTATATCTGTAACACACTGTTTGTCTGAACAGAGAGACAAATATCGATAAAAATAATGCTTGCCTGCACATCTATAGAAACATTGAGAGTAAAAAAATAAGGTGGAGTTCATTAGCATACATGATTTGTGAAATTTCTACGAAAATTACAAGATATTAAGCGTTCCATCTTAGGCTACAGAAGTATTTGATGGGTGCCTTTATGACGAGTTTTAAAAGTACATACGTTTGCTAATTTTGTATCGCCAAAGGTTTCCCGTAATATTGGGGTGTGGATGACTGTCTTGACTCTTGACCATTAAATAACTTAACCTATGCTTATTTTCAGATTTTACAGTGAAGTGACGCTTCAACAATGGCTTTTGCGGGGCTCAAGAAACAAATCAACAAAGCAAATCAGGTATGTCAAATTTTAATTTACATCGGTATTATTTGATATTTTTAGTAAACATTTTTATCTCTTAAATTTTCAATAGTGTGCTTAAAAAAAATCTGTACAATTACAGATCGCCAACCTTAACACTTCACGTATTTTTTGTCGATCGATGTTAGCATAAACCAATATTATAATATAACACTGTAATATAACAATATAACACGATACATTTTCATAAACCAATTTTATCTGGTAGACACGCATGCATTTCTAAAAGCTTACTTTTAATAGTTTTCCTCATACTTATATGTAACTTTTAGGGTAATCGCTAATATACGTATTACACACAAAATCCATTAAGGCTCATAGATTAATTGTATACTAATAATCCGATAAGAGATAGCCAGCAAGAAATACAAAAAACTAGCTGCCCGGACAGACTTCATTCTGTCAAAAGTAAAATAATATTGCGAGTATAAATTGAGATGTAAGCTATCCTATCTTTCAAGTTGGATCAAACTGCACACGTTGCGCAAAGATTAAAATCGGTTAAGTAGTTTAGGAGTCCATCGCGGACAAACAACGTGACACGTTATTTATATATATTAATATTAAGATTAAAACGTGCTACCACATCAATTAAATATTCTACCTTAATTGAAGTAACAAAGAATTAAAGTTAAATGAGTGCACATACATAATACATTGAACAGATTTGGCTCGGTTACAGTTCTGTTATTAGTAGAGTACTCAACCAGTCGTAAATTATGTTCAAGCGTAGCACTCGCTAAGTGTTTACTTCGCTCAGTTCGTAGCTCGTAGACTCTATTTCCGTTACACAATGCCATTCTTCCTCTTGGCGAGTCCTTTAGGCAACAGGGGTTGTCTCGACTTGATTAAATACGACGTTAACTGCGCTCCGGATTTGAATCGCGAATTTATTCACTCCATTGCTAATGATGAAAGATATAATATTGATCGTCTATAATATAATTAGCAATTGTAATTTATGTTTTACATAGTATTGAGTCAATCAATTAATTTCAGAATGAACAGGTGACCTATAATACGGAAAGTTACACTGAATTATTTATTACATAATTATAGTCATTAAATATTTAGGCATTTCATTACTTTCAGCATCAATGTGTGACCTACAGGCTACCAATAGTGACAGTTACACAGAATTAATAATTACATAGTAATTATAGTCTGTTTTATTCAGTGCTCACGTTAAAAGTATAATAGATATTTACATAATTGACATAGTTTGTCATGATATGAGAGATTGCCGCGTATACTCGTATTTACTGCTCAGCGAGAATTTGATAATTCTTGACCCACTTCCATCGTTTTACTGGTAGATGAAGAACATCGAGATATTGAGTTTGAGCCGATCGGTACAAGATTGATGACCCTCTTATAGGTCGTTATTACTCTCTTTCGGCCTCAAATAAAATACGTATAGAATTTCTGTCAACACGGTGATAATAGTATATAGATATATAGTGTATAATATAATATAAGTTATAAGATATAATTAACTTTTGTAACTATTGTACTTAGACGTTAGGTTTTTTCTTTCTAACGAGATTTAAGAAAGTTGCTTAGATCAATGTTCACATACTCCCACTCTTGCATTAGGGTTCCTTGTGTCAAGTTTGAAATGGACATACATAACTACCTCATTACGACTAGTCTGGCGTAATGGTTACCATACCGAACCGCGCGCTGCCGCCGTACCAACGGTCCTAGGTTCGATTCCAAGCGTGGCGGAAATTTGAATGATGAGTTTGAATGTCTGTTCTTGGTCTGGATGTGCGTGTGTTGTCCATGGCACCCGCGGCACAGGGTATCCTAGTGTGGGGTTATGAGTGTACACACTCACACAACACGTTATTTTTTAATAAAGTACCCTCTTATTTTTCTTAAATATAATATGCTATGTACAGACATCTACCAATTACAATTTTATTATCCTACTAATATTATAAAATATCTGAAAGTTTGTATAGATATTTGTTACTCTTTGACACATAGACGACTAATGGCCGGTTTCTGAAGTCTCCAGTTAAATGATCAACAGCTATTGAATCAATAAAGTTAAACTTAAGTTATGTATTAAGTTATGTATAAAAAAAATGTTACGGAGCCCAACCACAGCTGGCTATATAGATACAACTATGAAATTTATATAAGTTAAAGATATGGTTCCCAGCTCAGTTACTATTGAAGATAAATCATATATTGTCTTTTTACAACGGAATACCATTTTCTACGAAGTTTTGAGTTTTTCGGCACGTTAAAAAATAGTTTTTTTTGGCGATTTCATAGAAGTGTTTGAACGTTTAAGCACTATACAATACTGATACATAGTTAAAAGGTGAATTAGGCACAAATGGGACACTTAATTTGTTTCAAAGTCACAATTATCCAAACAAAACATTGCGCGCCGTATCGCTGCCAGCGGCTAACTGGCGGCGAGTGGCGACCGATATTGTGACGTCACACGCGCCCGCCTAGTTTGAATTTTAGCGGCCGGAACGGTAATGTTTATTACTTAATATCTTCGTAAGTAATGGTCCGATTTGGATGATTCAAAAAGATATATCATTCATATGCCATAAAGAACCGCGTGGATACTAGTTCTATAGAATTTGCTATAACTTTACTGATCCTCATTATTACGCGTTGTTCTTTCGAAAAGCGCTCCATTTTTAATAATCGGAATAATCAGAGGTGACAACTGGCAAATTTCAGAGTTGCCACTTGCATGAAAAAAAAATTATTCCAATTTTAAAAAGTGCACTCTTACTGAGACACCCTATATGTATGCGCGCGCCACGGGTGAGTCGCAGGAACACAGACACTTTTTTGAACGCCAGTGAATCAATTAAAATGGATGCCATCAAAAACAAAACTTGTAAAAAAACCAAGTCTCGCAACTCAGTTCTTCTGCCGTAAAAAGTTGTGAGATCCATGTAATACCAAGTCGGTTAATTTATTCAGTTCCTACTTAAGGGTCCTTCTGTCTTAAGTTATTACGTAATTAGCTAACCTAACAAGTAACAACATCTTATAGTGACCATATTATCAATATTAAAAATCTTTTATGTTTTAAATAAATAGATCGACTTGACTATCGCACGAAAACACAATATATCTCACAAGTAATACCTACATATTATAATGTTTGATTGATTGTGCGATAGCCAAGTCAATCTATTTATTTAAAACATAAAAATTTTTTAATATTGATAATATGGTCATCAGTCAGTGAGTGACGAAATTAAGAAACTTTGACTAGTTATAATTCTTAAACTACTGGTTCAAATTTAATGAAATTTGAAATATACCGTGTTTATACAATGCCTGCTTGGTTACTAAAAATTCAGGCTTTTAGCTTTATCCACAACGAAGTTATAGGGTGTCGAAAATGGCCTGAACTGCTTCGAGAAAAGGATGGTACGGCCGTGCCGCTTTTTTGCTCGACTTGGCGGGGGCACTGCCGTACCCGGGTGATTCTTTGAAGATGTGCATATCACGCGGCCCTCCCCAAATAACTATTTTGTAAGACACAAAGTTATGTTTTGTATTTTTTTACGTAAAATATAGTTCCAGCACTATATACAGATGTACATAATATATTCCTACTGTTATAAACAACTAAGTTATGTTCATAAACGTTCCTCAAATCTCATCACCAGTCGTGTCCCAATTTCCAAATTTTAGCAGTTCATGCTCGAAAAGTTATACATATACCCTGAAGATCGAATTTTTAAGTAGTAATTTAGATAGTACACGACATGCTTTACCAATTAGCAAAACTATACACATTAAAGAACACTTTTAGGTAATTTGTAACTACTTTGAAAATTGTCCCAACACTTTATACTCACTACCATTTGTTCACACAGTCGCAGGGTCTAGTTTTTTCCGCCGAGTGTATTGTTACTGAAAGAGCAACTCGGCGGTCGCGCTGAGTTCCGCGTCTCGATTCGTGCGGGTCACTCGTCAAAAAGTGTTTTGGTGCCATCTCTAGCCTACCTTAATCACCCAGAAATCGTGTTTGGCAAACAAAAATCTCCTTACCGTTCGAGTTTCCCGTGGTAAGTCTATTATTTGTATTTATCATTTTTATGTATATTAACAGTCGCCATAGGATACTCTTTGCTTTCATTAAGTTCCCAAATGATTAAGTTCTACAAAGAACGTATAATGTGAGAAAATGTACAAATATCTAATTACCATTTATATAATTACCATTTATCCTGTTCGTGTTTTATATATATATAGAGTATATAGAGCAGTTATATAGAGTATATGCTGACCTCTTATTATATTTTTGATCGTTCGGTGTGAATTGACACTTCCGCATCAAAAAAACGTATTTAATGACTACCCACCTACCACTAACATATTTTTTTTTCAGAGTAAATATGCTTCGGAAAACATTGACTAAAGCCAAAATCGCACGCCTTAATAGATACGCTAAAATCAAAGCTGACCCTATTTTATATACCCTTGAAGAAGAAAAAGAACGGCAACGAACAAAAAACGAAGAGAACTTAGACGAAAGAATAAAAGAGTTCGGTTGTAGAAATGACGCCAAGAGCTAGAAGGCTACAGGGTAAGAAATGGAGATAAAACTTTAAAAAACATTTTCAAAAAAAGAAATTAATAAAGGAAGGAATTAAACATAAGAATGAAAATACACTAAGATCCAGTGACAGCAAAGATAATAAATAATGAAAATAAACCCAGAAGAAGAAACTCAGTTGCGATAATGAGCCACAACCCTCTACATCTAACGATTTACACGAAACATTATAGAAGTCAAGAACATAATAGAAAAAAGAAGAAATTTACAAATCACAAGTACAATCCCCGCAAAGAAAAAATTATGAGTAAAGGAAAATACAGACTGCATAGTTCTAATTCTAAGGTAACAGCACTGCTAAGAGACAAAACCAAAGTAGAAGAAGCTAAGAAGAAAATTTGACAACAAATAAAAAATTTAAAAATCGAAGAAAGAAAAAAAGATAATTTAGTGATGCTGTCATCTATACTAATATTCTAAAGAGGAAAGATTTGATTGTTTATTTGTAACGAATAAACTCAAAAAATACAGAACCGATTTTAAAAATTCTTTCACCATTAGAATGCTACATTATTCCTGAGTAACATAGGCTATCGAATTTTTGGAAATTCATCACCTAAAGGGTAAAAATAGCGGTAGGATGTCACTTTCATACAAGCAAACTTCGTCGATTTTAAAGTCATAAACATGATTTTTATGTCAAATCATAGTTAAAAATGAAAGTTAATTTTAACACACTTTTTTGGACGCAACTTCGTCATTTTTTAAAGTTAAAAACATGAGAATTGATCTATTAGCTCGAGATTAGAAACAAAATTTTATAGTAATGCGTTTTTTTTGGAAAATCATCCCCTAAAGGGTTAATTAAAGGGATGCAAGTTAGTATGGCAACTTCGTCAGTTTCGAATGTAGAATATAAGAAACTAAAAAGAGATATTGAATTATTTTATTGGTTAAAAAACTGGTTGATTTATGAGTATTTTTCTTATTGAATCACGTCACTAAATAGCTAAGTTTGATGTCATTAATTGTCACCTAAATAATGAATAAATATGTGATTCAAGTATATTATTCATTTTATTTCTAATTACCAATCACGAAGCATAATTACCATTTTTAAATCCTAATTACCGTGTGTTTCATATCTCATCACCGTTTGACGAAAATTTTCAGCTTCAGATTCAGACCTATATAGCAGTTCAAATACTGTGCGTTTGATTTATTTCGTTAATCTGTAGTATAAACTTTACGTTAAGTCCATAAAAGTTGTAATTGGAAGCATTATTTGAACATAATTTACGAACCCTGAATATGTCTATCTTCAAATATTCACCCACCCCCAGATTGAACGCTACCAAATGATATCTTAAGGATCTCGGCTATATCTTTTATAGTTATTCTTCTGTCTCCCAAAACCAGATTCTCAACCTTTTTGACATTTTCTTCCGTAACGGAGGTTGAAGGCCGCCGAGTACGCGGGTCATCTTTACAGCTTGATCTACCTCTTTTAAATTCAGCCACCCAGTACGCAACCGTAGAATAGCGTACAGAATCATCCCCTAATGTCTGCTGAATGTCCGAAAAAATTTCCTTCGTAGACATTTTTTTCAAGCTATTTTATCACCGCACGTAACTCACTTTTATCCATAATTTTGCGTTATAAGCAAATACAATATCATTGGTTAAAAGCAACTCGTTGTACAAAACAATTTATTGCGTGCGAACGAATTGACAAAAACAAGTGACAGTTTGCATAAATATTGTGTGATTGACACTTTTTAATTTGAATATCAAACTTCTCCTAAAAAGGTTTTATATATATGCATTTCTAAGAACTTTTTGATTCACCCTCGTACATAGGCAAGCAAAATTATAAAATAACCTATAGAAGACCGGTTGGGTTTTATGTATATTTTACTCACTTAAAATTTAAAAGTAATTTTACTCGAAATTGGTTTTAGATGTTTTCAATGTATTTATTGAGTGTTAGTATGTATTTATTGTTAATCAATTAAATGACAAAATATTATCACTATAATTTAAATACTTATGTATACCTACTCGTAATATTTTTATCATTTTTATTACTTTCTTTAAACAAATAACTTAAGTGTTATGTATTTTCTGTATTTGTTTTTAAAGAGACCGTCTTCATTCTTCACCAAGAATGTTACCTAATAGGTTTATTACATAACTCAATTTTCTATACACACTGCTGCGGAATCGGCAATAAGTTGCGCTGACACGTTTTCACGTAGATAATTTTAACGTCAATAATCTCTTGCAAAGTGTAGATCAGCTTGTGCTTTGTAAAATGCGTAGGGGATGATAGAGTTGGGAGATACGACCGTGACCCATAGCGCCCTATATTGTCAACGTGCCCCAATTATTACGACCTTCGGAATGTGCACAAAGCAACTCGCGAATCCTGCGCCAATAACGTATTACGCAATCCATTTACATTATATACTTTGGGTTAAATTCGCAAGACTCATTTCCTTTTTAATTGGAATCCCGTATTGAAGAAGAATGCTAGAAGTTTTAATTTACCGGATATCAAAATATAAAATATTTTCCAAGTCTGGTCAAATATTATTGTGATGGGTAATTGTTATACAGGGTGTAACAGGGGTGGTGGATCAACGGTGGCCCAGGGGTGTGGGACCTTAATACCTAACAATTTCACCGCCATGTATGTTCAGCAATATTCAGTGGTGCAGCTGATATTTGTAAATTTGTGATTCTTTTGAAGAAATCCGATTCTTTGAGAATACTTGAAAATACAGCCTAACTTTTAGGTCTACGTTCGTGATTTTTTCCATTGGCTTATAAAAATTTAAATAACACTGATACAATATTTATTTATTTTTGAAAATTAAATGTTTATATTAACTTTCAGGGACTGTAGAAAAAATTTTCACTGGTAATTGATCCACCACCCCTGTCACACCCTGTATCTTTAATCAGCATAACCTATGCATTCTATAGTAGATTAATCATCATAATATCGAAGTTCATTGCTAAATTAAATTGACAAAAATATCTAAAATTTGGCCCCACTCTCCTCCTTGAATGGCAGTTATTCTAAATTTTCATTCTTACCTTGAAATTGAATGGCTAAAAGATAAAACCTCTCACAAAGGGCCTTCGTTCTACTGTCGTATAAGTGGATGGATTCGTTTGGCAGCACAGTGTTCTATCGGGAAATCGATTCGACCAGTAATTTTTTAATGTTGAGAGTGTTTTGGAGGTGTCATAATTTGAGTTGAATTTTTGTACTATGTAGGGTTGCAGACTACTTTATACGAACTCCCAAAGTCAAAATTTTCGATTAATTAATGATTCACCTTTAACAACAATAACCTTCAACAAAAACAAAGTAATAAAATTGATACTTATACGATACGCACCCCCATATATTATTAATAATTATGAAAAATGACTAAAGAAATAGTTACATAAGACTGGATTTTTTTCGATTATATTTTTTATACGAAGTTAATTTAGTAGTAACATAGTTATTTGGGGTCACTATCTGAAATACCTTTTCGCTGATTTTGAGCGTTGTGTGCTATTTTTGTTTTGACATGTCTCAAGTAATTGGTTACCGGTTTATTGCTACACCATAAAGCTCGCAACACTATAGTTAACGATCGTTCGTTGTCGCGGATAGCTTTGCAAAGTTCTGTGGTGCAATTTTCATCCCTCATTGGCAGAACCCTAAACGAGCGGACGAAATTCGGTCAAGGTCAAGCCTCGACCTGCGCTTTTATATTTAAACGCCACATTGGATACCTATTTCCTTGATGTGAAATTTCATAAATTGAGTTACGTAATTGTTCTTGGAATGTTATTGTTACTGCTTTTGTTATTTAAAGTTTCCAAGGGGTTTGTAGGTCAGAGTTGCTGCTTAGTAAGGGGTTCCACCAGGAAACAAAACCATTGTTTGCCAGGGTATAAATTTATTTGACAGAGTGAAGAGTGAGAGAGTGGGAATCGGCGATCTCGCCCGTGCAACGCGCAACATAAAGTCCTGTCATAATGCGGGGATGTGAGTGCATGAGCGTTTTATTGTTTACTTGTTTAATTTTGTCTGGACCAAGGACCTTTTTGAAGTTATACTTCTTTAGGCGCGTTATGAAATAAATGGAAAAAATGATGAGAGTGAAATTTTAAGATTTATAACACGGACGGTGACACAAAAACGACAGCGACGAAAAACGTCACGCGCTTTTTTAAAAACGCTCGTATTGAAAAAAATATTATATAATATTTATTTATTTATTTATTGAATATTGTTTTTGAATGTTGTTTTTTTATTTCTTTTTTTGAATTTTTTTTATGTTTTTTTTTTTGATGCCATACAAGTATTTTAACTTCTACACGCATATACATAGGTACGCGTTTATGTTTTTTTTAGTTACTAATCAACACTAGCTTAAGTAGGTACATATTTTTTAAGTTTTCTGTGACAAAGGTGCATTCTATTCTTACCATACGATACATTCGTCATTATAACAGTTTAATGACTAACTTTCATTAGTGTTTTTGTAAACAAGCCCTGTAGCAGTGAGCGTTAGTTCACCTGTCGCATTCAGTGGCCAGGGAGACAGACACGCTCTTGCCTAGACCTTGAAACGCTTCTACCGCTGAGGTCACGCCACTAGACTGGGTCGGTAATTGACTTAACTCCTCCTGTTGCACAATGATGAATCACTACCAATCAATCGCCACTACGTTCACTACGGTGCTGGCTACGAGCTCACTTCATACTCGGTGATTAATGAATATGCAGCTAGCACGTCTACTTGATTTGATCTACTTGTATAGGTAGGAAGTACTAAAATTAAATGAACCGGAGCCGAATCTGGACACTGTTAACAGCCATTAACGCTGGCTTTTTCTAGATATACTATAGAATTATAGATACTCACACTTTTGTCTATTAGTGCGATATGGAATTAGGCGGACATTAATAAACAGATAAAGATGATTTTTAATCCGGATATTATTGACCTACCCAAAATTTTATATCTACATTATAGAGAAATCATCTATACTTGCGAAATAAAGGTACTAGAGTAGTTCTATTAAAATAAGTGTTCGAAAATAATATAATATTTTAAGTCTCAGATGAAAGAATAAGAATAAAAGCAGATATAACATTCGCAAAGAAATGTAACGAATGACGTGAAGTCGCTTTTTCGCTATGTGTGCATGGCAACCATAATGACAACTAGCAGCGGCACCGTATAGACACGTATTTCTTGGTATGTGTAAGGTGCCAGATGAAAAATCACAATCTCCCACAATTTTATTTTAATAAACTAAAAATTTTTTTGCCATATTTCGAACTTGAAATATTAAGCACAATTAAATTGGCAATTATATCACTAGTTATCAAAATATCATATGTAATTGTTCTTTTATTATACAATAATACTTAAATATGTTTAATTGTTTTAATTTATGGATGTTTTCTCTTTGTGTAGATATTTTCTAATTAGAAAACATCAAAATTTCAATATATTTATTATAATTAAAATACATGAAATACACATCCTCCTCATTAAATACAATGAACAAACAACGAAAAAATTAGATAGCAGTTAATCATTATCTTGTCTGCTTTGACTTATAATAAAAACCCATTTATCTCGTACATCAGCATTCGTCGGCAATCTGCAAAAATATAATTGAAATCATTTTATTTTCTTTCAAACATGCATTTTATCGTGGGCAAACGTGACATTTTCAATTAACCCGGTTATAATATCCCAGCGATAGGTGTTTATGCATTGGCTGTATTTCTTGATTTTTAGGTTTAAATAAATACAAAAATTTACTTTTTAAATATATTTATTTCGATATACATTTATAAATCGACCAGTGTTCAAATAGCTCATATGCATATTTCTCCAAATTTAGGGTAATCGATTTTCACACACACACACACACACACACACACACAATCAGTTTTGTGTTCCGAGCAAACCGCAAAAATATTATTATAAATAAATAATAAAATAATGAACAGATACATGTGAAAAGATATTCCATCTTCTTTTCTTTGATTTTGCGAACTACTTTTACACAGTTTAAAAATATAAGACGGCATTTTAACTGATAAAATTACTTAACAAATTTTGACAATTGCGACGTTCATGCAATTTGACGCTTTCTTTAGTAGTGACACGAGATTGTATTAGTTTTTTATTTTGTATTATTCGTGACGTAAGCACGTCGGATTCGAACGACGTTATCTGCCTTTATTCTTTCATCTGAGTTTTAAGTGTTTTATTTATTTTACTACCTATACATATAATGCAATAGCATTTTTAATGAACACGAACAACCCTTAAAAGGAATAAATTCGGTAAACATTAATATTTACTATAAGCTTGCTTACAGATGATGTTTTCTTAACGAAGCTTATTTTATCACTGGTGCTTTGTTACAGTATGTCACAGAAAAAATGGGAGGTGCCGAGGGCACCAAATTGGATTTGGACTTCGTGGAAATGGAAAGAGTAAGTATAGACTTATACGAGTATAAGCCGTTATATAATTTGTTTAAGTTAGTAGCCAAACGACTCGCCGCGTTCAGGGTAGAAGCTTGAAAGCCAGTTTTTTCTTTCCTTATCTTTCTTGGCCGGCAACGGATCGGTGATGCCTTTCACGTTACAGATGTCACCGAACACTTTCCATCAGGTGGTTCATCTGCTTGTTTGTCGAATTTACCTACATAAAAAAAACTTTGCTCTTATTTTAAACTTTAGTTTTTTTGATAATATATTGATTAAACCTGTAACAAGGATTAAGTATTAAAGATTTTGTGATTATTTTATAGAAAACAGACGTAACATGCGAGCTTGTAGAGGAGCTACAAGCGAAAACAAAAGAGTTCCTTCAGCCGAACCCGACGGCACGAGCCAAGATGGCTGCCGTGAAGGGTATCAGCAAGCTGAGCGGGCAGGCCAAGAGCAATACGTACCCACAGCCGGATGGCGTGCTCGGAGACTGCATGCTGATGTATGGAAAGAAGCTTGGCGAAGATTCCTTATTCGGTAAGTTATGATTAAACATTTTAAATGAAACGGGTACTCATGGGATTTTGGGTCTAAGTCGACGTCTGTTGGTCGAGGCTGACACCAAGTCTCTTCTGTTGGAGATTTGATCCCAACTGTACTCATGCTGGTAGAGTAATCAACCGTGAAATGTTTTGCGGGTTATCGTAGTAGTGGAGGAAAGACAGAAATAATGGTTATAGTCGCTGAAATTTTTGTATGCCAGTCACAGGAAGTAAATTCCAACTTAAGTCACAGGAAGTAAATTCTACCTTCGAACACCGAGGTGAGATTCTAAGTAATAATACGATGAATCATTGCAACTGAATTTTACGTAAATGAAGAAGCTACGGTTTATCATAGATTGCATATCATTTACGAGGCCTTTGACCTTGTAAGTCCGTCACTCACAGGCTGTCCTAAGTAGGATAATTTGTTTTGTTATTCCATTAGATCTTCTTAGAAGCAAAATACAGAGGAATTTTGTTAAGAATTTTCAAATGCAATTTCTGAACCGTAATAAATTTTAACACTAAAGACACTGGTGGTACTCCCGCTTATGGTAGGGCCCGTCGCAGCTGTATTGGGGCAGCTTAGAATACTAACCCCAATAGTAGGAGGCGACTAAATCCTGCCCGCTGGTGGTACGGCCCCTCGGAGGGATTATGTTGGTAATATTGATTTTAATAGTTTATTATTACTATTATTATTTCTTCGTGGGGAACGCTTGGATAACTACCACCCTCTTGGTTGAGTCAGCCGTCAAACGACTTGAGAGCCAGTTCTTTCTTTTATTTTCTTATCTCTTTCTTGATCGGCAACGCATTAGTGATGCCTTTTGTGTTAGTGATGTCTATAGGCGTCAGTAGAAAGATACCATCAGGTGGATCGTCAGCTCGTTTGCCGGCTATTTCCATAAAAAAAAAACTCCATACTCATTCAAAGATCAAACAACAAAATCATCCATTAGAAGATCATAATGTTTATTATATTACTATATAGCGCAATGCCTGATTGAAATGGGAGAGGCGTTGAAACAAATGGCGGACGTGAAGTACTCGCTGGACGACAACATCAAGCAAAGCTTCCTGGAGCCCCTGCACCATCTACAGACCAAAGACCTTAAAGAGGTTATGGTAAGTAATGACTTGGTTTTAGCATACCTATTAGTTATAATTGAGGGATTTGTTCCTCTAGACAAGACCCTTTTCATACATTTTGAAGGCAGCGTTTAGCGTGAGCTTTTACAGAAAAGTGTGTTGTCCATAGAAGCTGGAACGTTTGAGTGCGTTTCAAGTAAGTCTGCAGTTGGCTATAATGTTGGAATTGGAATGTTGTTTTATATCAGACAGTCCCATTATATAGTTTTGTATGAAAATATAATGTTATACTTACTTTATTAAGAGGATGGAGGAGGAGGAGGAAGAGGTAATATGCATAGACAGAAAATATGTTATGGGCACACATTATGAAGGAAGTAATTTATATTACAACATACTTGTGGAAACCCTTGCCACAAAGCCTGTGTTGAAAGTTTTTAATGTCATTGTCTCATTTGCCTTTGACGTTGCTTGGCGACTGATGTATTTGCCAGAACAAGATATTCCAGACCTACATAATATAATCTGTAGGTCTGTACTCTTATTCCTCCTGCAAGGACATAATATGATACAAATGAAACACGCAGGCATTTTTTTTGCCTCCTACCGACGACACTCATACTCGTAGATGTTCTCAGTTAATAATTTCAATTGCTTAATAACCATTATTCTACAAAATGCGCTTTTTGATTAAAATGCTTCGATGAGAGTAATATTTCCCGTTTCCATTAAAATTTAACATAATTAGCCAATCTGAAATTATGTCAAGCCAACGAATAAAGTTAACTTCAGCGGACTATAATGAACACTTCAAAGAATACGTAACCTTGACGTTGCGATAAGTCTTCTATCAGCATCTGAATGACGGCATCCAAGTAAAAAAAAGTTTAAGAACGTTTTACTTAGCAAACAAAATTTTAAAACAGGCTTCATAATGAAATGAGGGAGATAATCTAGTAAAAATTAAAAATACTTGGTAATATATCTGGCATTTGATTCATATATCACGTACCAGTTCTAGTATCACTCAATGTCGTTTTTCACGTTGAGCCACGATGCGGTAATAGGTGCTGACACAAGCATCCCACGCTACAAGGTTTAATTAATCTCGTTCGACTTTAGTTTCTGGTAAAAATGTATTTGTGCAAGTAAGCAAGCATTTCAGATATATCTTTATTCTGGACAGATTATTTTTTATGTATAGTAATTATTTCGTAAGCCAAATTGGGAAATTCAATTTTTACCGATTAATTCAAAGTACTTTTCTCCATTGAGTTAGGAAAGTTGGATTTAATTTACTGATTTGAAGCAACAAAGGCTTTTTTTGCTCCACTGTGTTGGCAAAGCCCAGTTTTATCATTTGGCCTTTTGTGAAAAACTTGTACTCAGATTTTTTCTACTAAGACTTACCTACTCGTTTATTTTAAAGCAATTTCTGATTTCTTCCAATAATGTTTGAGGATATTGTATTTACATGTTTTTTTCAAAGTAGTATCCAATTAATGATAATTAAATCTTTTTTACATGAAATTCACCCTTTCGGCTGGCCGCCCGCCAGTAGCTTTCACGCCAAGGGCGCACGTGATTGAAATGAAATGGTGTAAACTGTAAATATTATAAACTTGAAATCTTAACTTAAACTGAACATTGAAATTATGTGTTGTTACTAAATTTATTCATTCGATCGTAGCGGGTGTATTCATAAGCAGTATTATATTAATGATATGTTTTTTTTTACCAGCATCACCGAAAGAAACTGCAGGGACGTAGGCTGGATTTCGACTGCAAACGGCGGAGGCAAGCAAAAGGTAATATTATTTTTTAACGGACACTATAATTTAACATTCAATTATTAATAGAACTTATGTAAATACTAGATTTTTTGTGTGCATAACTAATGTTTATTTTTTGTTTTATTTTGTTGATATATCAAGGCTCGGGTAGAGCCAGTCCTTATATGAGCCCAAGTCACAGTTCTGCACATAGACATGGTACGTTAAGAAAGGGGATACTCGCATTGTATAAACCATAATCACAAATTGGATAAGCACCAACACATTTACATTACGAGCTAGTGAAATCCATACAAGTCTTATTTGTTTTCCTTATTTTAAATCCATTTTTTATTTTATTTAACAAATTCTATAATACACATTCGTTTTTTTCATGTTACCCTGCCCTGCGCCCGCGCTGCTCCTTGACATCGTTTATGTTAAACCGATTTTTGTTTTTCATCACTGATTTGGTCTGTATTCATTTTTTTCTCATTGTTGCTATTTTACAATAATATTTTTGCTTTTTTTTAAATTTGTTTTTTCGTTTTGTATGTGTTTTCGTGTTCACTTACTGCATACAACAGGTGCTCACATTCCAGATGACGAGATCCGACAGGCGGAGGAGAAGTTTGCGGAGTCGCTCACACTGGCGCAGATTGGCATGTTCAATCTACTTGATAATGACGTGAGTGTTATTTATCGCTTAATTTTTATTATATTAACATCGATTCTAATTTCAATTTTCACTGAATCTTATTACGACAGTAAGGCAGAGTCGTTCCAACTCTATATATTGCTGCGATTGCTGTGTATTTTAAAATAATTTTATCATATAATTATATTGTCAATGCACTTAATTATGTTGCTTTTGACTAATGTTTGGGAAATGTAGTAGATAATTTAAAAGAAGAAATAGCGAAAGAAACTCGGCACATTTTTTTTTCAGGCGTCCTTGATAGTTGATATTGATGTATTCATGTGTCATTGATATAACTATACGTATATTATTCAATGTGTATGTCAGGTGGAACAAGTGGCTCAAGTGGCGTTCTTCGCCGAGGGGCTGCTCGAGTACCACCAACAGTGCACGGAGATACTCAAGGGACTTGTGTCTACACTTATGGAGAAGTAAGTAGAAGCATCATGGGATTACCCCGTTATGATATTACCACCAAAAATCTATACACAGCGAGCTCGAGCAACGCACACATAGACCCCGTTTACGACACGAAAAATAGGATCAAATCTAATCATTCGCATTTATCGTGTCCGTGAACAATGTCTAGGTGTGCGTTGCTCGAGTGCGCTTGTATAGAGTTATTAGTCCATTAAACAATGACACTAAAACCTAATGCATACCTAACGGGTTTTTTCCCTTACGAGACGGGACGTGAAGTTTTGGAAACATCGTTTCATAGAAAATGTATTTACATCGTCCGCGACGATGTTTTTCCCGTCCCGCACGGGAAAAAGCCCGTTACGTATGCATTGGGCTTAAGAGATCACTACCAGTGATCACTTGTAGCCCTTGTAGGCAACATGAATCCTAAGAGAGAGAGCCCTAAGACCTTCCAAAGTGGCTGTAAAGCCACTTTAGAAAGAGCTTAGAGTTACACCTAAAACTTTTGGATTACAATCTCTAAAGCCGGCTTTACATTAGTAAGTTTTTCTCACACAAATAACTTCCATAATTAACTGACCGTAAATTTGCAAATTCTTACACGCTTTATAATTTATTGCTTGTTAGCTTATCGTAATTTTGTAATACTTGTCGAAATCGACTTACAATTAGTGTATTAACGGTCTGAAACCAAGTATAAAATTCCAGGAAGGAGGAGGCGGCGAATCGTCCCAAGCTGGAGTTCGTCCCGAAGACGTTGGCCGACCTGCACATCGAGGGCGTGCACGACCTCAACAACGGTAGGCGGTACGGTTCCTCCCACAGCCTCTCCCGCCCCCGGCTCGTCCCCCCGACCTCCTCCGTAGGCGACCTCTCCTCCGCCGACCCCTTCAAGGCCTGGGAGGCCCCCCGGCCGCACCAGCCCTCCGCCAGGCCCGCTGCGAGGCCTACCGCCTTCCAGCCCCACCCCGCGCCGCGCTTCCAAAACGGACGCGATCCTTGGACAGGTGATTTTGGTTTTGTTTGCTCGTTTACGTTTCGGATTTGGCTGTGGATTGCCTTGTACGGTTTGTTACGGTCACGGTGATGGGTGGGTTCGCTTTTATTGTGACAAATAGGTGATTGGATATTAAATACATGGCGTCCATGTATTTAATTATTTTTGTTTGTTTCTTAAACAACGTAATATTAAAGGTTGAAGTTGATTATAAGCGGTAAGAATTGTAAATAAAATTGATCAAAGATAAATGTATCCGTCTATGTTAAATTCTTTGTCTTATTGAATAGCAAAATTAGTAGTCCAAAGTCAAATTCCTTATATTTTGTTCATATACACACATCGTGAATAACGGAGGCACCAGTCGCACAACGCTTCGCGAAACAGCACTTAGCTTGGTGGAGGAACACTTAACAACACCCATTTAACTCACCAATCATTATTAAGATTAATGTATACGTCATGTAATTAACAAATTGTGTTATTTATTATTATCTTTAATGCCTCTTATGTCTTCTCTTTGAGTTCCATTGTCAAATATTATCTACCTGCCACATGCAAATTTATATTGCTTAGGAAGGTCCCAAAAACTGTAAATATATCTTTTTTTGTAATTATGATGTAAAATGTTTTTGGATGTATTAAGTGACGATTAAAGTCTCTGAAATAAGAAATTAGGTAATAAATTGTAACAGATTATTGTAACGCAAAAACTTTTCTAATACGAGAAATGAAACTCATTTGACTGATTTCTATTATTCAAACTAACACTAATTTCATTTTATCATTTATAATCTTTGAAGGTTGATCTGACAACTGGATTGTAAATATGAATTTTATTCCTACCGCGTAAGGTTGATACTTTATACTACACTTTTACATTTTTGGTAAAATGTAAACTCTGTAAATACAAATCAACACTTACTAGAATAATAGGCACCGATTTAGTTTTTTTTGTGTATTAATCACGTGAATAACATTTATTTTTTATTTTGAGCTTCTTATCACTCGGGGTTTAAGTTTTACTTCAGTCTCTGATTATGGCGGGGTCAAGTTGTACAGTCATTATAAAATTTTTATATTACAGATCTGCCGACGAGCCATATCCACTCCTGTCCCTTCCTATCCTTCTTAGTATAAGATTATTAATATTTTCTTATCTATACGCAAAGAAAATTACATCATTGTATTTAAATTATAAACGATATTGAAATTATGAAATATTTAGCACACGTTAAGCTATATAAACTAAAATGTAAAGGGTAATTCTATAGGTGTAACCTTAGAAGTTTTTTCTTGACAAGCGGTTTTGTGCCTGCGTGTGCCTTTATTGGAATGCGTGCCGCCCCTTTCCTATCGTATAATATTTTTATGGAAAATAGTTTAATAATAATATAATATTTTCTTTAACTAGCACTTGTAAACAAACCAACTTATCAATCATGCTTCTTTAGCAGTAAAACTGCATATTTTTTTTTTGAGTGGTCGTTGTTTCGTATAAAAAATTCAACGACTCCGGTTTTTGCTTGGTATATAAATAAAAATAAAGGTTCAATTAAATTAGAAACAACTTTAATAACTATGACATCATTATCTTATATAGGTATAGGTAATAGTATCTACCAGGATTTTTTCAAGCAATAAGATTAAAATAACGTTCTTAACACCAATCACTTGGCTATATTAGTCTTTGTTTATATAAGCGGAAAGTCCAAAGTTAGTCGTTTGCACGCAACGCATAACGGCCAAGCACGCACGCACCCGGACACAAAACCTGTATGAAGAGTCGAGAAAAGTCCTCAATTTAGAATAAATTAAAAATTTCGACAATATTTGTATAGTTAAACGTGTGCAGTGACATTAAATCCAGCATGGATGGATGTAATTAACTTTGCGTATAGCGATATTATACATGTTTTATTTGATGAGATCTCAATGTTTATATTGTTGGTAGGTAAATTGCGTTTGTTATTAGAATTTTATCTCCCTCTTCGTCTTGATGAGTAGACATTCGATGTTTTGCTTCTCTTCTTATTAATAGTTGGTGTCCACACACAGGCCAGCTGCAAATTGACATGCACATTGCAGGATTTTAATCGCGACCTTCTATTTTAATTAGGATTTTTAAAATATATTCTGTTGATAGATGATGGCTTTCCTGAAGGTGGGTTGAATTCAGAAATATGAGAGTACCGTTAGTTTAAATAGTTAATATTAAATAATAATGAAAAGGGAATCGATTGAGTTACTGACCACCTTCCAGTCCATCTCTCTTTAGGTTTGTGAGTAATATATGTGTCGAGCATGTGATGAGCAAATCATCTACTATTATTGAGCAGAACATCCACATTCGGAACGGCTAGGAAACCAATCGATGCGGTTACATACCAATGTGGAAGTAAGTCAACATTAGTAATAAAAGGTTTGATGATATACAAAATAGTTTATGTATGAGCGTTGCACTGAGAATGGACTATTTATTCGGTTGCGTCGCGGAGAGGGAGGCTCGCGCGTCGGCTCCCCGGAGCACAAGCCGCCCTCCAACCTCGAGCTCTTCCCGGGCAATGCCAATGCCGCGCCACGCTCCAACAACGGTAACACACACACACACACACACACACACACACACACACACACACACACACTTTATACACTACTTTGATATCAATTACTGCTTTTATAGCTTATAGCTATTTAACATATTAAGCATAAAGTAATGACAATTTAGCTTTAAATATATAATTATAGTTTTACGGTCAAAATGCACATCATTTGCTAATGAAGTCTTAGTATCCACCACTAGGATACATTTTATGTCCATACATGAATTTCGGCTTTAGAGACTACCCCATCACATCATCATACGACTTGTATAAAGTTTTTGCTTTTCAAATGTAAAAAGAAACAAACGTATTTTACTACTAACCTTCACCGTTTATAAAGCCTTAATTTTTAATTAGGTACAGAACAATTTGACACAACATCTAACATACATTTAACCAAGCTCGTTTTGACTCCCTTAACACGCTGTTAAACAAAATATTGCACAATTTTAGTTATCATGCCTCGTTATATCTACATAGGAGTCATCGGTAGGCACAATAATTCATTTTCAGTTTCATTCTGATCACAATATGTAGTAATTTGAAATAGAAATAGTAATAATATGTAGTGCGGTAAGGTTCAAATTAGCTAATGCATATACACATAACGAAATATTTCACGATATTTCTGAACATAAAACATTATTACATTTATCAAACTAGTTGACTATGCATAAAATTAGATACACGCTCATACCGACTCGAACACATAGCGCACTTATCTTTGAGTTTTGCTTCATTGGTCTCGGAGATCGATGCTTCTTCATTTTGGTTTTTATATTGGGGTTGCAAGTTTTCTGCGTGCGTTTTTAGACAATTCAGTTGGCTAAATATGTTTATCGTGTGCATGTCAAGTTTATGTGTGCAGTCATCGTCACGCTGCCTTTGTTCGTCTTTATATTAATAACATGATTCGTTTGTTGTTAGTCTGCATGTAATCTTTACGTTTTCCATGTTGGTATTATTTCTATAAAGATGCGAAGTTCTTCATATTTTTTATAAATAGTTACAAATGTTTAGTCGTGATAATAGATAAAAAATATGGTAGAATTTTCTAGGAAATCAGTTTTTAGCAAAAGCGATATTTCCCTTTATAAACACAACTATATCTACGCGCTTTTATGGAAATATTAAGTCATAAAATATGTATAATGAAAAAAGGACTATTATTTTCACAGTTTTCACTGAAATGTATAGGGTGGAAGGTCATACAAAATATGCGTCAAAAATTGTCAAGAAAGGAAATCTTATTTTTGTGAACAATATGCTTCCATTCTAGATACATTCGATTTGCTTTCCTTTTTAATATTTGTAGTTTTCAAGCCTTATTTAATTAGGAGCATACTAAACTAAAGTAAAACATCATTCATCTGTTAAAATCTTAAAATAGGCCCATGCATATTAAATGCTCGTTAAGCCCAAGAGCGTACATAACATGAATAAATAATTAGTTGCTTACATCCTAAAATAGGTCTATGCTAATTACGGTCATACACATCTCATGAATGCGCTAGAATGTTCTAAAATTTAAATTAGAATGTTCATGTATGTATTTAAAAACAGCTTACAACTTTGATCGTCACGTGTACAACTATGTTATCATTAAATTGCTTAGTTTGAGAAAAGTTTTGTTTATATATTTTAATAAGATTTAACCGTTTAACGTGACTGTCAAAAGTTTTTACTTGTCATCATTATCATCTGTCACAGTTACAGGAATCGTCTGGAACTGTGTCGGTGCAACGGACCGTTAACTGAAGTGAACATGTTAATAGTATAATAATGAGCAGGAGTGTCATTTATGGCAATTATTGCGTTATAGCATATATGTATCTACTTCAGTTACCGTTATGTGATTAACAGCTATTTATAACAGCTACGAAATAAATTACGCGCCCCGGTAATATCTAAATAAACTGACCGCGGCCAATGTACGCGACCGACGACAGCGTAGGAAGAATTCAGACTTAACAAGTCCCTAGACGATGATGCAGCATGACATGCAGTAACGTACGAAGCAGGATTCACCGTACTATTAGGCTTGCATGACAGTCCACTAAATGTATAATAAACATGCCTAGATGGTACAAGGAAGAATCTGTTACTCCATACGTAAACGTGGTGCTGCATGAACGTCTGCTGACCGTGTAAACGTTACCGCGGCGCGTAATAAACATCGTTAGCGAGTAGTGTGTACTCGTATGAGTTGACGTGGGTGTTGCGCAGCGTCGCCGCTGCCGTCGCCGGTGAAGTCGCCCGCGCGGACGCCGGTGGCGCCTGCCAAGGGCCCCTGCTGCACCGCGCTCTACGACTTCGATCCGGAGAACCCGGGTGAACTCGGATTTAAGGTGATTTTTTTATGACAATAGCCGACAAACAAGCTGACGATCCACGTGTTCGTAAGTGGCTATCGTCGCCCATGGAAATCGGCGACATCAAAGATGAAAAATCACTGATGTGCTGCCGACCAAGAAAGAAAGAAGAAAAAAAAAAGAAACGCTGGCTCTCGGGCCAAAATTCGTCTAATTTTTATATTATTTTAATGCTCCTGCTACATTTAACATTGTTAATGTAATAATGTTAACATTAACCATGCTGCGCCGGAAAGCACGAGTATTAGGCCGCAGTGGCCAATAAAATTTAAATCCGTTGATCTGTCGGAGAAACCGTCACTCGGAGCTATGAACAAGGCCAAATGTCCTTTTTAGGCTGTTGGTACACCTGCGTTATGTCATGTTTGTTCCGGTAATTAACGTGTTAGGGTGCAAGTATGGCAGGGGCTTCATTTTAATAAGTTGACGATGCTTTACCTAGTAGCGACCCTGCCTGCGAAACGGTTGGACCGGTACGATGTCATACGGTCAGACAAACATTTACTTAACAAATAAATTAATTAATGTTTATTCTCGGGTCATGTGTATTTATATGTTACGAGTAACTGCCCTCGCTTCGCTTCGGTTTTCTTTTCTTACGCCTTGGGTTACATTATTGGAATTTTATTAAGGATCCCTAATTTTTTTTAAATATAATATAGCCTATGTCACCCGGCGATAGTGTAGCTTCCCAACAGTGAAAGAAATTTTCAAATCAGTTCAGTAGTTTCGGAGCCTATTCAATGCTAATAAACAATCAAATCTTTCCTCTTAATAATATTAGTATAGATTAGTCGACAAACAAATACGTATATCTAGTCGTTTGATAGTGGTCACCGTCGCCTACAAACATAACATCACTAAAGTTGTCACCTATGTAATGCCAACCACAAAAGAAGTAAGAAGAGAGAGGAGAGAGATTTCTGACTCAACCATAGCCAGAACACGATTAGTTATAGTTGAATGCTTATTCCAAATAAAAACCTGTCCTCTGTTACTCAGGAGAACGACGTGATCACGCTCATCAACAAAGTGGACGAGAACTGGTTCGAGGGCTCCGTCAACGGCAAGACGGGCTACTTCCCCATCAGCTACGTGCAAGTCACGGTGCCGCTGCCCAATATGTAACGTGCCCACGCCCACGCCCACATCCCACTCTACACACCTCTCACTCACACTCATTAAACTACATTCGTTGCGGCGAACGGTCGATGCGTTTAAGTTTTATAAGGACGTCTCGATAGTGCTCGACCGATTGTTATTGTTCTTCCATTATTGAACCCTTGATAGATTATTTATTACTGTTCTTCCATAAATGTATAATTTGTTTTACAAAAGTAGGCTATGTGTCGCCCTATAATCTCTACTATCTTACTGTGAAAGTTCCATTAAAATCGGTTCAGTCGTTGCAGAGATTAGCCCGGACAAAAAGAAAGACTGACAGACAGATTTTTTTTTAATTAGTTTAATTTTATAGAATCGTGTAAATAACTTTATGCACTTGAGAAAACACAGTTATTTTAAATCACAGACAGACACTTAAATTTTATTTATATTTATGGATTTAAGCACTGAACTAAGAGAGGGTTAATTTAACATGTGTAAACAGAGTGTAAATGTCTGAGAGAAATAAAAGTATTTTTTTTAAGTAATTTAGGTAAAAGACAACATAACTTCCACGTTGCCTCGACCGTTTACCGCAACACGACTCACCTATTGGCTGGAATAGTATCAGAACGGTATACCACAATATCACGATATAAACGAGTATAGCATGTGTTTCTATTAAAATGTTAATCACTTTGTATGTAGTGAATCAATCATAGTTACATTTGCATGTGGTGTTGTGAACAAATAAAAAAAATCAACGGTTTGTTACCAAAGACAAATCTTAACTTGGACATTGTCTATTATGCGAAAAAATGCAAGTTAGGTATACGCATTAAGGAAATTACAGAGCTGCTAATATAAAATGACTTTATTGAAGGCAGACCTCTGGCAACTGACAAAGGCAGCTTTCGTTTCATCTGCTAGGTTTATTGCAGTCTACACCTTCTAAATCTGATGGTTTTGATTAAAGGAAACTATAGACCAATAAATGAACAATAATCAACTATCAGATTACTAGCTAAAGATTAGATTATATATTATTACAATTTAATATTGTACGAAAGATCGAAGGTTTCCGAATTCAGAGTCTGATAGGAAGGTTTAGATGGCAATTAGCAGATGTTAGTTGATTTTAGCGAAAAGGGAAGAGTGTGAATATCCGTAATCTCAGTGCGATTTGAATGCCAAAGAATCATCATTTTCATTAAATTAAAATAGATAATGTTTATGCCACTTGATTACCTACTTACCTAGGGAGGTAAGTGGTCGTGCGATTACGGTTTGTAAGGCGTTGTTTTATGGTCTGCCTTCGTTTAGATGCACTCTATGATGCACACAACTTTATTTCATCCCAGTAAAAAACCTAAGGTCAGTTTTTTATTTCCACGGAGAGATTTGACATTTCGATAGACAAATACATTTATTTGTAAAGATTCACATAACCGGAATCCTGGAAACATCTCTACAAAAGAACATTATTTTTCACTTTATATTAAGAAGTGCGTGTCAAATCTCTTTTTAGGAATAAATAACATAGATATTTTGAATTTCAAGAATTTCTGAATATTTGTGTCAAAAGCTCAATACTGTAGTTACGACATTCTGCATCCTACCATTTAAATTAGGTCTTCCAATTAATTTTGGATCTAACATCCCAATAACAATAGAATATTAATATATTTATTTAAGATCATCTACTGAAAGCATTTATTGCCAAATTGTAAAATGTTGAAATGGATTTTTTTTATTGTAACTTACTGCAGATCTTTGTGTTGTTATGTATCAGATATATGTACGTATTAAAACAACTTGATATTATGGATACTTAGTAATACGTGGCATATTTTAATTTAATGATATTATCAAATGGTAGTATCTAAGTAGTACATATGTTTTAACATTGATTATTCAAAAACATGTACACTAATGTACTCGTAAATAAGTCGTCGTATTATTTTACATGCATAATATTTAATTTTGACATCAATGTATTTTAGTTAAGAGTCTATTCTCTCTCAACCCTCCAATGATGCACAGGTTATGATATTTATTAGTATTAAAATATGATCTAGTTATATGCGAGATTAGATTTTATAGTTAAATCTTTGCGGGTAATTTTATTTCTCGAAAGGGGAGACAAGTGTAACGATTGTGTAGGTAATATGTTATACATATAGCATGAAAAGTATGGGAGGTGTAAGAGTTGTTGAATCTTGATCTTGCCAGGTATTCGTGATTATTTCATGTGTTATTGGCAACTTATATATTAAACTTATTGTGATACATAAGGCGTTCTGCTAGTGCAGTCGCCTGTCATGATCGTCTCTATACAGTCATATTATTTTTATGCTTTAATCATAGTTTATGCGTATACGCATATATGCCATTCGACCGATTAATTATGTTATTTTTAGATACATCAGATTAGATATGTGGCCTCTAATAGCGATTTATAGATAAGTGCATGGATCAAATAAAATCTTTATAAAATTCAGTGTTAATGTTGCAGTTATTTATAGAACTTATTCTTGTCGTAACTTAGGTTCATTAAAATCATGAAAACGGACCTCATTGGATCACCTTTCTGGCATACAAAAGACAATACCTAGATCTAATGTTAGTCGTACGTAAGTTCATAAATAATAATCGTTTTATCTTCAAGTGTCTCTTAAAATAAGTATTTTGAGCAAATAATAAATTGATTGGTGTTACGATGTATCGCAGGCAGCCTTGGGGTTTAAAATTCAAAAACCTTATCTTAAAAGATAACCGTCTCGCTGGACCCGTGGACGCTCACATCGTCACGATCGTCTCTCGGGCGGCTTCATTGTTGCTGTATTTTGCGTAATATTTATATAAAACATAAAAAATTGTGTACTAGATAACGTAAGGGAAGCGACTTCTTGATGTTGGTTGACTTGTTAATTGTAAGATTCAGTAAAGCTTAGTCGAGTTTGGAGACATCTGTTAAGCCGACTTGGTGTCCTGGTTCAATAGCACAAATTGCGATGTAAACGAAGATGCTTATAAAAGTTGCGCAATGTGAATATGTTGTAAACAAGTTAACACGGCATTGTTCATTAAATTGTTTGCTTTGATTATTGAATTGTTTGGTAGATGAAATATACACGCAAGGGCAATTATGAATAACAATGTAATAGCATCTTCGATAATTGCGACTGGGCTCGCATGATATGTATAATGGCACCAAGTTAAGGAATTAAATATTTTAATGTTGGTGCAAGTCTGTTTCGATATGATTATTGTCTATTGATGTATGTATTCTTGTTCATGTTAATGTAATCTTAAATACCACCTATTGTAATTTGATAGACAAATTTGACAATTATGAGATGTAATACAATATTTATTTGTATTATAAATTATCCTGAACTTACTGCTCGTTTCGCCTCCTAATAAAATGTTAACGATTAGAATGTGTTTTTATTTCTTTCCTGTCTTTTTAATCCCTACATTTATAATATTAATAAAACTTGGTAGGGATTTTAGGACTAAACCAAAATTTTCGATGCCCAATCGAAAAGCAAGGTACACTGTACAGTATCTACCCGCACCAAAAAGAATTGTATTGCCAAATAATGTTTCAAATCAATATTAGGTATCTACGACTATCCTTGGCGTACTTTTGTCCCTATTACGCTTGATCTTTAAAACTCCTGTACAATGGATAATTTTTTAAAAGAACTGTTTGGTTTAATAAATTTAATGCTGTTGATCTTCGTCACCGCACATTACAGGGTAAAACCAGGTTCAATCAAGACCACCTGACGTTCGGCCACAATTCTGTTCTCACGTAATTTCCTAGTGGGCTTTCCTTCGGTGTGTTCATCTGGATTGAGGGCTCATTTTTTTTCTCGGCCTAGCAAATTGAGTCTTATAGGGAATTTAGTTAAAACTTAAGCAAAGACCCATAAATTTCTTAAACGTGAATCAAAGCTGTTAATATGGCCAAATGTCTGAGGCCCTCTGTCAGTTCGAAGCATGCATTAAGTGCGGCAAGGCATAAATTTTAGAAAGTACTAAGTACCTAATAATTTTTATTTTCGAATTTCTTAAAATATGTATTAATTCTCAACTGGCTAGAAAATATATTTCCCTTACAAAAATTTTTGGTTCCTATTAAAATTTTAAGTTCATTTTCTCAATAGTTTATTGAGAATTAGTAAAACCAATTCAGTATATAAGTATATAATATATTTCAAACAAAGAGGTTGCACCTAGTCGATAAAGCCGAAAATATGTGACACTCAGTTCAGACGGTAATTCGAATGATGTTTACCTTTCAGCCGTTACTGTCTCCATGACACTAAACCTAGTTCGATAAAGACTACCAGATGATAATATAGTAATGATAGGCCGCCCCAATACGGCCATTATAACTTCTCCATGGGGTTCGACTGGATAGCTACCACCCGGACCCTTGAGCATGAGTCAGCCGCCAAACGACTCGTCGTGTTCCGGCTGATGGCTTGAGGCCCTCGAGCGGTTTGAAAACTTCCGACACTCGGGTTGGCCACTAACCCTGAACCCAATCAGCACTGGAGCAGCGTGGTGGAGTATGTTCTCCACAAGAGGAGAGACCCGTGCCCAGTAGTGCGCAATTAAAGGGTTGAAGCCAAAACTACCAAATGACTGGAATAATATGTAATTAAAACATTGTTGACAACCATTCAACAAGATTGTTCAATATAAGTTCACCAAAATTTGTTATCTGGGTGTAAAATGAAAAATGTTATTTGTCAATCAACTATTTATTGAAATAAAATGGAATGATTATTATTAAGAATCCAAAGAAATTACATGCGGTTACTACTTCAATTAGGACCAATACAAGTTATTTAATTTTATTATATGGTTTAATTACCTCCACGGAGGCGCAGTACCAAGTGAAGGGTAGACTCCTTTTGGATGTTATAGTCGGACAGGGTGCGGCCGTCTTCCAATTGTTTACCGGCGAAGATCAGTCGCTGCTGGTCCGGAGGAATGCCTTCCTTATCTTGGATCTTGGCCTTAACATTCTCAATGGTGTCGGAAGGCTCCACTTCTAAGGTGATGGTTTTACCGGTCAGGGTCTTCACGAAGATCTGCATGCCACCACGTAGACGCAATACCAAGTGCAGGGTAGACTCCTTTTGGATGTTATAGTCGGACAGGGTGCGGCCGTCTTCCAATTGTTTACCGGCGAAGATCAGTCGCTGCTGGTCCGGAGGAATGCCTTCCTTATCTTGGATCTTGGCCTTAACATTCTCAATGGTGTCAGAAGGCTCCACTTCTAAGGTGATGGTTTTACCGGTCAGGGTCTTCACGAAGATCTGCATGCCACCACGTAGACGCAACACCAAGTGAAGGGTAGACTCCTTTTGGATGTTATAGTCGGACAGGGTGCGACCGTCTTCCAATTGTTTACCGGCGAAGATGAGTCGCTGCTGGTCTGGAGGAATGCCTTCCTTGTCCTGGATCTTTGCCTTAACATTCTCAATGGTGTCGGAAGGCTCCACTTCTAAGGTGATGGTTTTACCGGTCAGGGTCTTCACGAAGATCTGCATGCCACCACGTAGACGCAACACCAAGTGAAGGGTAGACTCCTTTTGGATGTTATAGTCGGACAGGGTGCGGCCGTCTTCCAATTGTTTACCGGCGAAGATCAGTCGCTGCTGGTCCGGGGGAATGCCTTCCTTATCTTGGATCTTGGCCTTAACATTCTCAATGGTGTCGGAAGGCTCCACTTCTAAGGTGATGGTTTTACCTGTCAGGGTCTTCACGAAGATCTGCATGCCACCACGTAGACGCAACACCAAGTGAAGGGTAGACTCCTTTTGGATGTTATAGTCGGACAGGGTGCGGCCATCTTCCAATTGTTTACCGGCGAAGATCAGTCGCTGCTGGTCTGGGGGAATGCCTTCCTTGTCCTGGATCTTGGCCTTAACATTCTCAATGGTGTCGGAAGGCTCCACTTCTAAGGTGATGGTTTTACCGGTCAGGGTCTTCACGAAGATCTGCATGCCACCACGTAGACGCAACACCAAGTGAAGGGTAGACTCCTTTTGGATGTTATAGTCGGACAGGGTGCGGCCATCTTCCAATTGTTTACCGGCGAAGATCAGTCGCTGCTGGTCTGGGGGAATGCCTTCCTTGTCCTGGATCTTGGCCTTAACATTCTCAATGGTGTCGGAAGGCTCCACTTCTAAGGTGATGGTTTTACCGGTCAGGGTCTTCACGAAGATCTGCATGCCACCACGTAGACGCAACACCAAGTGAAGGGTAGACTCCTTTTGGATGTTATAGTCGGACAGGGTGCGGCCATCTTCCAATTGTTTACCGGCGAAGATCAGTCGCTGCTGGTCTGGGGGAATGCCTTCCTTGTCCTGGATCTTGGCCTTAACATTCTCAATGGTGTCGGAAGGCTCCACTTCTAAGGTGATGGTTTTACCGGTCAGGGTCTTCACGAAGATCTGCATGCCACCACGTAGACGCAACACCAAGTGAAGGGTAGACTCCTTTTGGATGTTATAGTCGGACAGGGTGCGACCGTCTTCCAATTGTTTACCGGCGAAGATGAGTCGCTGCTGGTCTGGAGGAATGCCTTCCTTGTCCTGGATCTTTGCCTTAACATTCTCAATGGTGTCGGAAGGCTCCACTTCTAAGGTGATGGTTTTACCGGTCAGGGTCTTCACGAAGATCTGCATGCCACCACGTAGACGCAACACCAAGTGAAGGGTAGACTCCTTTTGGATGTTATAGTCGGACAGGGTGCGGCCATCTTCCAATTGTTTACCGGCGAAGATCAGTCGCTGCTGGTCTGGGGGAATGCCTTCCTTGTCCTGGATCTTGGCCTTAACATTCTCAATGGTGTCGGAAGGCTCCACTTCTAAGGTGATGGTTTTACCGGTCAGGGTCTTCACGAAGATCTGCATGCCACCACGTAGACGCAACACCAAGTGAAGGGTAGACTCCTTTTGGATGTTATAGTCGGACAGGGTGCGACCGTCTTCCAATTGTTTACCGGCGAAGATGAGTCGCTGCTGGTCTGGAGGAATGCCTTCCTTGTCCTGGATCTTTGCCTTAACATTCTCAATGGTGTCGGAAGGCTCCACTTCTAAGGTAATGGTTTTACCGGTCAGAGTCTTCACGAAGATCTGCATGCCACCACGTAGACGCAACACCAAGTGAAGGGTAGACTCCTTTTGGATGTTATAGTCGGACAGGGTGCGGCCATCTTCCAATTGTTTACCGGCGAAGATCAGTCGCTGCTGGTCTGGGGGAATGCCTTCCTTGTCCTGGATCTTGGCCTTAACATTCTCAATGGTGTCGGAAGGCTCCACTTCTAAGGTGATGGTTTTACCGGTCAGGGTCTTCACGAAGATCTGCATGCCACCACGTAGACGCAACACCAAGTGAAGGGTAGACTCCTTTTGGATGTTATAGTCGGACAGGGTGCGGCCATCTTCCAATTGTTTACCGGCGAAGATCAGTCGCTGCTGGTCTGGGGGAATGCCTTCCTTGTCCTGGATCTTTGCCTTAACATTCTCAATGGTGTCGGAAGGCTCCACTTCTAAGGTGATGGTTTTACCGGTCAGGGTCTTCACGAAGATCTGCATGCCACCACGTAGACGCAACACCAAGTGAAGGGTAGACTCCTTTTGGATGTTATAGTCGGACAGGGTGCGGCCGTCTTCCAATTGTTTACCAGCGAAGATGAGTCGCTGCTGGTCTGGAGGAATGCCTTCCTTGTCCTGGATCTTTGCCTTAACATTCTCAATGGTGTCGGAAGGCTCCACTTCTAAGGTGATGGTTTTACCGGTCAGGGTCTTCACGAAGATCTGCATGCCACCACGTAGACGCAACACCAAGTGAAGGGTAGACTCCTTTTGGATGTTATAGTCGGACAGGGTGCGGCCATCTTCCAATTGTTTACCGGCGAAGATCAGTCGCTGCTGGTCTGGGGGAATGCCTTCCTTGTCCTGGATCTTGGCCTTAACATTCTCAATGGTGTCGGAAGGCTCCACTTCTAAGGTGATGGTTTTACCGGTCAGGGTCTTCACGAAGATCTGCATGCCACCACGTAGACGCAACACCAAGTGAAGGGTAGACTCCTTTTGGATGTTATAGTCGGACAGGGTGCGGCCATCTTCCAATTGTTTACCGGCGAAGATCAGTCGCTGCTGGTCTGGGGGAATGCCTTCCTTGTCCTGGATCTTTGCCTTAACATTCTCAATGGTGTCGGAAGGCTCCACTTCTAAGGTGATGGTTTTACCGGTCAGGGTCTTCACGAAGATCTGCATGCCACCACGTAGACGCAACACCAAGTGAAGGGTAGACTCCTTTTGGATGTTATAGTCGGACAGGGTGCGGCCGTCTTCCAATTGTTTACCAGCGAAGATGAGTCGCTGCTGGTCTGGAGGAATGCCTTCCTTGTCCTGGATCTTTGCCTTAACATTCTCAATGGTGTCGGAAGGCTCCACTTCTAAGGTGATGGTTTTACCGGTCAGGGTCTTCACAAAGATCTGCATGCCACCACGTAGACGCAACACCAAGTGAAGGGTAGACTCCTTTTGGATGTTATAGTCGGACAGGGTGCGACCGTCTTCCAATTGTTTACCGGCGAAGATGAGTCGCTGCTGGTCTGGAGGAATGCCTTCCTTGTCCTGGATCTTTGCCTTAACATTCTCAATGGTGTCGGAAGGCTCCACTTCTAAGGTGATTGTTTTACCGGTCAGGGTCTTCACGAAGATCTGCATGCCACCACGTAGACGCAACACCAAGTGAAGGGTAGACTCCTTTTGGATGTTATAGTCGGACAGGGTGCGGCCGTCTTCCAATTGTTTACCAGCAAAGATGAGTCGCTGCTGGTCTGGAGGAATGCCTTCCTTGTCCTGGATCTTTGCCTTAACATTCTCAATGGTGTCGGAAGGCTCCACTTCTAAGGTGATGGTTTTACCGGTCAGGGTCTTCACGAAGATCTGCATGCCACCACGTAGACGCAACACCAAGTGAAGGGTAGACTCCTTTTGGATGTTATAGTCGGACAGGGTGCGGCCGTCTTCCAATTGTTTACCAGCGAAGATGAGTCGCTGCTGGTCTGGAGGAATGCCTTCCTTGTCCTGGATCTTTGCCTTAACATTCTCAATGGTGTCGGAAGGCTCCACTTCTAAGGTGATGGTTTTACCGGTCAGGGTCTTCACGAAGATCTGCATGCCACCACGTAGACGCAACACCAAGTGAAGGGTAGACTCCTTTTGGATGTTATAGTCAGATAGAGTGCGTCCATCTTCCAATTGTTTACCAGCGAAGATGAGTCGTTGCTGGTCTGGGGGAATACCTTCCTTGTCCTGGATCTTGGCCTTAACATTTTCGATAGTATCTGATGATTCAACTTCTAAAGTTATTGTTTTACCAGTTAAAGTCTTCACGAAGATCTGCATGCCACCTCGGAGACGTAGTACTAAATGAAGAGTGGATTCTTTCTGAATGTTATAGTCAGACAAAGTACGCCCATCTTCCAATTGTTTACCGGCAAATATGAGTCTTTGTTGGTCAGGTGGAATACCTTCTTTGTCTTGAATTTTAGCTTTTACATTTTCTATGGTATCAGAAGGCTCCACTTCCAAAGTAATGGTTTTACCAGTGAGAGTTTTGACGAAAATCTGCATTCCTCCACGGAGACGTAAAACAAGGTGAAGTGTAGATTCTTTTTGAATGTTGTAATCTGAAAGCGTACGGCCGTCTTCGAGTTGCTTTCCTGCGAAGATCAGGCGTTGCTGATCTGGTGGGATTCCTTCCTTATCTTGAATCTTAGCTTTCACATTTTCAATGGTATCAGAAGGCTCTACTTCAAGCGTGATAGTTTTTCCAGTAAGGGTTTTTACGAAGATCTGCATCCCACCACGCAGACGTAAAACGAGATGAAGCGTAGATTCCTTCTGAATGTTGTAATCGGATAGAGTACGTCCGTCTTCCAATTGCTTGCCTGCGAAAATCAATCGCTGTTGATCAGGAGGTATCCCTTCTTTGTCTTGAATTTTTGCTTTTACGTTTTCAATTGTATCGGATGGCTCAACTTCCAAGGTGATGGTTTTGCCAGTTAATGTTTTCACAAAAATCTGCATCGTGATGTCTGGTAATATCTGAAACAATAATTTCAGAGATATGACGAAATATTCACTATTGATTTGGGTTCAGGAGTGTTGGAAAGAATGACACGACAAAATCGAGTGCAGACAAAGAACAATCACGTCCACAAAATGGCGGCGTCGTCGTGACGATCGATCGAATCATGACGATTGCGCAGTGCACATTAAAGATGGTGCAATGCAGTAATTACTCAATTCGAATAAAATATTTAAGAATATACTTACAGATTTCTATGAATTGTTATGATTCCTGAATACTGATTTTACACTTTCTGAATATTTTACTCCTAGTCCAAAACAATAATATTATTAAAAAGAGGAAAATAAAGTCAACTCCACAGAGTACTTAATCACTACGTGTCAACTCAACTTTAACTCTCAAGACAACTTCTATTTCAATGCTCGCTGACTGAATGAAAATTGAAAATATTCTCACGCAGTGTTACCAACTCTCAAAAATATTTATCCCTAAAACTATACTTCGGCCGCTGTATCATGGCGCGTCTGAACTTCGCGCAGAAGACTGCGCAGTGCGCAGTAACATAATTCGCCAATACTCGATACGCGGTGTATTGTGTCTCAGTCATACGTTAGCATGTTCGTGTTGCCATCTCTGTCTTACATGCGCTAAAGTTCGCAAAGCCTATGTTCAGACGCGCCAAGATACAGCGGCCGTACTGTAAATCAAAAACCCCTAAAACCGCCCAAATTGCTTGGAAATCCCCCTAAAATTTTTTTTTGGAAAAATAGTGAATATAATTATGTTTATTTATAAATTGTGCATGTATTTAATGCCTTTAAGCTAAATGAATTTTAATATAAAATACGGTGATAATAATTAACTTTTGTTTTTTCATTCATTTGATTCATTAATTTGACTTATACCCCCTTATTACAAGACGAGGTCTAAAGTTTAGGTTTAAACCATGACTAAATAGTCCAGGCTTGGTACGATACTGACTTTAGTAACATACTTTAAACCAAAGCTTATTACAAAACGCAAAATACTCGTTGACTTGTTAGTACTATTGGTTTCAAGTTTAGACCTTGGCTTAAAATGCTGAAATAACTGACACGGATTTGACACGAAACTGATTCAAAACGTCAGTATTTATTCGATTACGACGTTCCATTATACTACGATGCTGTTTATTGTTTTTGACATATTTAATGGAACACGTCTATTATTAATATTAAGAGCGTAAATATTATTGCAAATAAATAATTATACAGTTTTCAATCAATTCTATTGATTGTTGTTGTCTTGGATTTTATTACATGTTAAAACAAATTCGAAATAAACATGACAACAACCTCAAAACTGACTTTGACATCTGTGAAATAGTCCAACGTTAAACTAGGGGGCTCGCAGGTTTAGCTTTAGTCTCAGATGAAAGAAATAAAAGGCACATAAAGTCGTTCGAATACGACGTAAACCTACCACGGTAAATCTTATATATAAAATTCTCGTGTCACGGTGTTAGAAGTTGAACTCCTCCGAAACGGCTCGACCGATTTTCGTGAATCTTTGCGTGCATATCGGCTAGGGTTGAGAATCGGACAACATCTATTTTTCATCCCCCTAAAATTTTTTTGGCAGAACAACGTTTGCCCGGTATTTATAACTCAAGAACGGCTGAACCGATTTGGCTGAAAATTAGTGGGGAGTTAGCTTAGAATCAGGAGACGAACATAGAATACTTTTTATCCCGGAAAATAGACCTGTTTCTGTGGGATAAGGTAAATTTTTGTTATATGTAGTTGACAGATTAGTTATTTATACAGATATCAAATAAAGCTCGGGGATGGATATAGGATACTTTTTATCCCGGAAAATAGACCTGTTCCTGCGGGATAAGGTAAAATTTTGTTATGTGTAGTTGATAGAGAGCTATTAGTGGGAACGGGAGCGTGAGAGGGAGAGGGAGAGGGAGGAGCACACAGAAACTGTAACGGCTAAGAACGGCTGTACCGATTACATTCTTAGGCGATACGAAGTTCGCCGGGTCAGGTAGTACAAAATAAAAATCAAGTACAATCTCGTGTCACGAAGCGTCAAAAAGCAAACGTCGCAATTGTCAAAATTCTTTCATCTGAGGCTTTAGTATCATAGTTAGGCCATGGCTTAGCGTTAAACCGCGTCTTGTAATAACAATATTGTTTAGTCCAAGTGTACGGTACGGTACACCAAGAGTTGTAATGAAAGATGTTAACTGCACTATGATGTTGATTTATTTAACTGATATTAATTGATATGCTAATTACTGATAGATAATTGATTGGCACACGCTATGCGCGGACGCGTGAGTGACGTGAACTGAGGTGACAATAGCGGAAACTGCTTACTTGCATTTGTATTGTACGCGAACCGTACATGCTCCCGCCACTAAGAAAAGGAGATGATTTAAGCGATGATTAGATGATTAACAATAAGCTTTATGTGATTGTAGCAATTGTGAATGAATGATTCGTGGTATGAGATGATGAAATATATTTGACTAACTTATTTTAATTTACAATTACTATTACATTGCTTAGACAAAGATTTAAAGTCTCTATGAGAATCACGATTGTCCTTATGAGTCCTTTTGAATGTTTGGGTTATTAACGTTAGGTTTACGACCGATAGGCGACGATGCCTTATTAACGAAGCGCGCACTACCGGGTGTACCGGGTTTGTATTGAACACTAATTACACTGCTATTGCCACAATCACTTTCACGACGACGACACTTGGGCGACGCTGGCTGGAGATCCGTGCGCCGGACGCGGCGCCATGACCGCCACGCACCAACCACTCCGATTGCGACGAGGACTCCGACAACTGCGTAGATGGCTGTATAATGATGGACGTCGTGGTACGAGATTTCTTCTATTCGCCCCTTCTCGGTTTTGAGTTGGTCTATCTCTTTTCCGATGGTCTTTAGGTAAGATTGTACCTCGTCCGTTTGGTTGCCGGGGTCCCATTTGCTCAGTGATATGTTTATAACATGATTGATTGGTGCCGGTTCGTGAATATATACTTCCGGTCGCACCCGAATAGTACTTGATAATTCCTTGTGTGGGTGTAGAGTAAAACCTTCGCTCTTTATGATACAGTCAGAACTCATACTGATTATCCCAGCTCTACTGATGCGTTCCACAGAAATGTTTTCGCCGCATATGATTCGTATGGAGCTTTGATTACAAATGAAATATAGATAAGAATTTGTAGACTCCAACTTTTTCCACATATCTCTGCATGGTGTTTTTTCTGATAGGCAGTTTTCTTGGCCGCGATGCTTTATGCAAAGACTGTGGTCGGATTTAAGATGGTATATAGGCCCGTGATTGGTGCACAGGTATGTACGTGTCTCTGATATCAGACACTCTTTGACATCTGGTGATGGAAGGTAAGTGTCCTTTTGCAGGTTGATAGCAAGGTATTCTGATATTGGTATAATACTTATGGCGTTTGTACCAACTTGCTGAGGGATTGGGATCGCGTTGTAAATTTCAAAGGATTCTCTGCTGATGAGGGGGATCTTTACTTCAAAAATAAGGTAAGACTTGGTCATTCTCGCTCTAACTCGCAGGAGATGATATATATGTTTCAGGTCTGTTTGAATGTTGGCAACGGGTAGTGACAAGTCGCGAGGCAGTTGACCAGCGATGATATTCAACTCTTCCTGCAGCTGTCCCGGTGTTAACAAATGGACATTGAGCTTGCCATTGTAAACGTTTGTTATGATGTCAATTATTGCCTCCTGAATGCTGCTTAATTTTGATAACGTATTGCTCGCAATAATGGCTGACAGTATAAAATCGTTCACAGTATCAAGTTTCTGTAGTTCTGAGGTTATGACGTTTGTGGCTTGTTCGACGGCGTTTATTCTTTGATTGATGGTTTTGTGTTGCTTACTCATTGATTCTTCCATTCTCTTCAGAAGATTGTACTCCGCTTCAATCACAGATGTTTGATTTTTCCACAAGAGAGCAAGATGTTTCTGATTGGTGTTTACAAGTTCTATGTCTCTCTTGTACTTTTCCGCGAAATCATCGTCTAATACTCCGAACAGCGAGTGTAATATGTAACCGCCTCCATTGAATAAACCTCGTCTCGCACGCCGTCTGTCGTACGCTGTGAACTGCTGATCGAGTAACATGCGATCGTAGTATTGTAGCTCGGAGAAGCCTAACCTCAGCTGTGTTAATATGACGCTGCAGTGAACGAGGACGGTGTCCTTTGAGTTTTCACACGATTTGGACAGAGAATCGTAGTACTTATTGAGAGCCGT
Organism: Thymelicus acteon; assembly: GCA_951805285.1. Classification (NCBI taxonomy): domain Eukaryota; kingdom Metazoa; phylum Arthropoda; class Insecta; order Lepidoptera; family Hesperiidae; genus Thymelicus; species Thymelicus acteon. Next base: position 6,495,760 of record OX638229.1, on the reverse strand, counting down.
TAAACCTTCCCAGTACGGGTCCATGTTGTAATAAACGATTATTTTCCACTCGTCTCGTATGATCTGCATGTTTGCCACCTTGTCGAAATAAAGTCCTTTTGTAGTGTTTAAATGAGATATTTCGTATGATCCAAATACCAAAGTAAACAAGTTGAAGAATAGAAGGAAAAATGAAAAAAGGCATGTTGTAGTTTTATTTTTCATATTTTTTGATGATTTTACGTTTTCAGGCTCAACTGACGTTTGATTTTTCTCTGAAGTTTCAGGTTCATGGCGTTCTTCGTTGTGCTGCTCCACGGGTAAGACTGATAGCTTTATAATAGGCCTTTTGAGGAATCCATTTTTAGTTTTTAATGTGACTACACGCACGTGCCCGTCCGCACCGGGCTGAAGGTCGACGACGCGACCGAGGGCCCACTTGCCAGCTGGAAGATTATCGTCATGGATGATAACGACGTCGTTCAACTTAATGATCCGTTGAGCTATTCGCCATTTACTTCTAGCTGATAGCTGAACGAGATATTCAGTACGCCACCTGCGCCAAATATCAGTAAATATTTTTTGTGTAAGCCGCCAACGTGTTCTTTCGTCTCTTTCTGTCTCATAAATGGTAAGGTTAGGTCCGCTCGATAAGAAATGTGACGGTGTCAGATAATTAATGTCGTCTGGGTCTTCCGTCAGTGCGCATAAAGGTCTCGAGTTCAGACATGCTTCCAGCTGTGATAGCAACGTGTGAAACTCTTCATAGGTGAGTTTTTGGTCTCCTACTACTCTGCGTAAATGATATTTCAGGCTTTTCACGCTTGATTCCCAGAGGCCCCCGGCACTGGGCCACGCTGGTGCGTTGAAATGCCAATTTATTTGCATTTCACTGATTTCATTGAAAAAGGAGTCTGTAAACACTGAACTTAGGTCAATGTACTCTTGTGATAGGACTCTGTGAGCCTTAACAAAGTTCGTTCCGTTATCACTGTATATGTGCCGGGGTGTGCCTCTCCGGGCTGCTAGTCTGCGAAGGGCTGCGAGGAAGGTTGAAGCGGAGAGGTCCGACACTAGTTCGAAATGGACAGCCTTCGTGACCATGCATACGAACACGGCTACATATCCCTTTGAAGTCCTTATGCCTCGCCCCTTGCTTGATTTAACATCAATGTGACCTGTGTAATCCACTCCGGTGTGATAAAAGGGACGAGTGGGATTCATTCTTGGTTCGGGCAAATTTCCCATCAGCTGATGATTTTTGTTAGGTGCATGCCTCCTGCATGTGACGCATTGGCGTAAGCGACCCTTAACTGCTCGGTTTCCTGATAAAATCCAGTACTGCTGTCTCAGCCATGAGTGTGTGAGCCGTGCTCCGCCATGAAATGTTTGGTGATGGGCATGATCGATTAATAAGTTAGTCACGACATGTTTGGGCGGCAAGATTTTAGGGTGTTTCATATTATAATCAATGTTACTCAGGGTAAGTCTTCCTCCGACCCTTAGTAAACCCTCGTTATCCAGAAATGGGTTTAAACACAATAAGCGACTTTTAGTGCCAACTACCTTATGTTTTTGAAGATGACTAATGTCCTCAGCGAATTCACACTGTTGAACATACTTAATTATTTTATTCGTTGCCGCGTCTAATTCTTCATAACTCAAGTACGATTGTTTACTACGATTACGCGGTACGGCTCGCATTACCCACGCCAGTACCCGAGTTAGCCGCGTCAAACTGCTGTATTTGCAAAATAATAATGAAATAATGCTATCTGTTGTTTTTATATCAGCTGTTTGTATTGAGTGTGATTGATATTTTTTCATTTCTAAGTTAGTAGTATGAAAATTAGACCGCTTACAGTTTTGAGCGTTGAACGATTTAAGCCATGCTGGCCCGTTCCACCACAAGTCAAAGTACTGCAACTGTTCCACATTCATACCCCGACTGGCACAATCAGCTGGGTTTTCCTCCGTATTCACATAGCGCCAACAATGTGAGGGCATGACTTCTGTTGTTTTTCTCACTCTGTTGGCTACAAATGGCTTCCAACGGTTGGGCTCGCCATTAAGCCATCCGAGGGTTGCGGTTGAATCGCACCAACCGTATATCTCAATGTTGTTTTCCTTTAGAGCGTTTATCATTTTCTGCATCAGTTTAGATAATAAGTGCGCACCGCAAAGTTCCAATCTGGGCAGTGACACGTCTGTACTTGACGCCTTTGATTTTGATGTCGGCACTAGTTTGGTTTTGGCCGCTAAAAGGACTATGGATGCTGTATCTCGGTGCTGTACTCTGGCGTATATCACGCAGGCATATGCTTTACTGCTGGCGTCTGAGAAGCCGTGTAACTGCACATTACCATGCTCTTCTTCGCACTGCAACCATCTTGGTATTTTAATATGGCTGATGTTTTCAATGTCCGCTCTAAGCTTGTTCCATGCTGTGTGAACTTTCTCAGGTATGACGTCATCCCATTTCAAATTTATAAGCCAAACGGTTTGGAACAGTAATTTTAACTGAATAACAGCCGGGGCTATCCAGCCGAGCGGGTCAAATATTTTTGAAATTTCTCCTAATAGAGCCCTTTTTGTTGGTACGACGGATTTATCTGACTGTACGCTCATATTACACTGGAATGTGAAGACGTCATCCTTCGAATTCCAAATAAGACCTAATGTTTTTGTGGATTCCTTGTGTCTGAAGAAATATTCGTCTCCTGCACTCGTGTCTGAGTTTTCTTCTAATAATTCGGGATTGTTTGAGGCCCACTTGCGAAGGTTAAATCCGCCAAGTTTCAGGAGGGCTATAAGGTCTGACTGTAATTGCTTAGTCGATTGTACGCTAAAACTACCAGTAAGTAGGTCGTCCATATAAAATTGTTCTTGCACTGCTCGGGCCGCTTCCGGGAACTGATGACCTTCATCGGTAGCGAGCTGCTGGAGAACACTCATTGCTAAAAAGCCTGCGGCCTTGGACCCATACGTGACAGTGACCATTTCGTACTCTCTTAGGGGTTGGTTATCAGTGTCACGCCATATGATTTTTAGATACTTGCGATCATCTTCATGCACCAGCACTTGCCTAAACATTTTCTCAATGTCGGCTGTGATAGCGTATTTGTACTGCCGCCACCTAGTCACGAGTAGCATGAGGTCCTGCTGTAGATTGGGGCCACGATACATAAGGTCGTTTAAACTTAATCCATTTGACGTAGGTTGCGAACAATTGAATACTACGCGAAGCGATGTTGTCGCCGAATCAGCGCGATGCACACAATGGTGCGGCATGTAGTATCCGATTCCCCTGTTGCTTAGCGATAAACGCATGTGTCCCAGGTTCAAATACTCTGTTAGGAATGATTTATAGTCAACTGATAATTTTTCATTTCTACTGAATTTTCCTTCCATTTGATAAAACTGAGCTAATGCTTTCGACCGCGATTCGCCAAGTTTTTTATCTACGTCCGGGTGCAATGGAAGGCGTACTACGTATCTACCTTCAGCGTTACGTGTGGTTGTTGATATAAATAACTTCACACACTGACTATCTTCTTCAGACATATCACTGGTATCATTTATATCTTCGATCGACCAAAAGTTACGCATTTCATCGACATCCACCATCACCACATTACATTGGTATGATTTCACGTTGCCACAGAGGATCCATCCTAGGCGAGTTTGCTGTGCTATTGGTGTTGATTGCTCGGAGTCGATAATTCCCCTCATGATAATTGATGGATAGACATCAGCGCCTAGCAACAGATCGACTGAACGACTGAGATAAAATTGTGGGTCTGCTAACTGAATGTTTTCAATGTATGGCCAATTAGGTTTACTGAAGGACTGATTTGGTAGTTTGTTTACTGCGCGGTTCATAATGAAAACGTCTACGTCGACGGAAAAGTCGTTGTAGATTGATTTTATTGAGATTGTCGTTACGCCCTTGCAATTGTTTTCCCGCGCTCCTACGCCTATTATGATGCCTTTGCAGGGTTTTCTGCGCACGCCTAATAGTTGTGCGGCGTTTTCGGTGATAAGCGAGGTTTGAGACCCTTGATCTATCAGGGCGCGCAGTGTGTAGTCGCTGCCGTCAGCTGCCTGCACCCTGATAATAGCCGTTGCCAACAAAACTTCTTGTGTATCTTCTTGTAATACGCTCATGCTATTTTTGGCATTTTTCATATCATTGTTCGAAGTACTTGGAATTTCATCGATGGACGTCGTACTGTATGCCTCGTGTAATAAAGTGTTATGCTGATTTTTACAAACGCGACATGTTTTTGTCGAATAACATTCCTTGCCCCCGTGATTGTACAAGCAATTTTTACACAATGATAATTTGGTAATTGTTTGTCGTTTTACCTCAGGTTGAAATTCTAGGAAGGTTGAACAATTGAATATGCCGTGATCTTTTCCACAAACAATGCATTTTTGAATTGTTGAACGAAATGATTTATGATTTGAATTATACGTTTTATTAGGTATATTTTGATAATTGTTTGCGGGTTTGAAGTATTGAGCTTGTTTTTTAGGAACGTAGGGTTGTATTTCACGATTCCTTTGCTGATAGTGTTGATGCGATGGAACTATACCCTTGCCGAGGTCTGATTTTCTTTTAGAAGTTTCTAGAGCAGTGAATTTAGACTCTAGGAAATCTAAAAAGTCTTGAAGCGCCGGCAAATTACGCGGGTTTTTGAGAGACTCAATGTATTCTTTGTGTGTATCGGCATCTAATTTTTGAGCAAGTAGGTATACTATCAACGGATCCCAATTCGATGTATCGACGCCAAGGTTTTTTACTGCGTGTAGGCATTCATTTGTTGTGTCATGAATTCTTTTTATGTTAGCTGCTGACTGTGATTGCATGTTGGTTAAATTCATTAAGATATTCATATGTGAATTAAATATCAACTTTATATTGTTATAACGCTGGTTTAAAATATCCCAAGCGACTATGTAGTTGTCTGATGTTATGTGTAAATGCTGAATAAGTTTCTCGGGCTCGTTTCGCAATTTAGATTTTAAATACTGTAACTTCTGTGAATTCGACATGGACCTATTTTTGTGTATTGTTTCAGTAAATAATTCTTTAAAAGATACCCAACTATGAAAACTGCCGCTGAAGGTTGGAATGTCTACTTGCGGGGTGGCTCTCTCCCGGCTACATTCCGACCACATCTTGCTATTGATACTTCTTTTTAAATTATTAAATTTAGCCTCATACCTGTTATACTGATTTTCGTAGTGCGTGTCTTCCTCGTCCATCTCGCTTATGATGTCCCAGTGAAGGGAATCTATAATTGACCACCTATTCTGTAGAGATCTAAGCGCATCGTCGAACTCCCACCTTTCACTGAGAAGTTCTATTTCTAAATTGGCCACTGTCCTATCGAACGCCTTAAGATTGGCACACTGCTTTTTTAACATTTCATCTATCTTGCTAAATGACCCGCGGGATTTTACCGGGACTGTAACCTCCTCGGACGGGGACCCCTCACCATCGGTGGGACCAGACGGGTTGTCGCTGGTCGCCGGTGCTCCACCTTGTGTCAATGACGTGAGGTGTTGATTAAACAAAGACTTTGTAGAGTTGTATAATTTTTGTGTATGTTCATACTCAGAATTCACAAAATATGGATGGGTTGTGTTCCCTATTGAAAGAATACGCCTATGGTTGTATTCAAATTCAGACCAATCCTGATCTAGAAGCTTTAAGCGACGCTGAATATAGTCAGCGGTTTTACGATCCTTGCTGTCCTTTTTAAAGTTACGCAACAGGGCGTTAAGAGCTTCAATGATTTCGGTTTGAGACTTATAGAGCTCCTCCATACTGGGTGTAGATCTTAGAAAAATGGAAAGATCTTACTTTTGATACTGCTTACTGCTGCTACTGCTACTGCTGCTGCTGCTGCTTCCGGAGAGAGGGGCTACTGCTGCTAATGAAGTAACCACTGCAATCCACCCACTGGACTGATTCTCGCACTGATTCCCCACGTAGGCCGCGTGGCCGGTCGCACTATTAGGTTATTCGACACGCGCACGTGGTCCCGCAGGTTAATGCTCGAAGGACCAAATTGATGTACGGTACGGTACACCAAGAGTTGTAATGAAAGATGTTAACTGCACTATGATGTTGATTTATTTAACTGATATTAATTGATATGCTAATTACTGATAGATAATTGATTGGCACACGCTATGCGCGGACGCGTGAGTGACGTGAACTGAGGTGACAATAGCGGAAACTGCTTACTTGCATTTGTATTGTACGCGAACCGTACACCAAGCTTAAAAAGAGGTTTAGTACCAGGACTAACGATAGACCTCGTTCTGTAATAAGACCGATAAAGTCTTACAATCAATTCCGATTACAATATCGATTTATTTTGTAAGGTAAATTCACAAATACTAATTTTTGGATTTCTCTTTTTCTAGATTGCAATTTAATCTATGCTATATTTAAATACCAAAAGTCCCAGTCTCCTTTGATTGTTCCAAGGCCTCTTACATCTTTATTTTGATCAATAAATAAAAAATATCAACAGCTACAAAAACCCTAAACATATAAGGCCCCCCTAAGATATTATTATTTACCCCTAAATTTAGGGGGAAAATCCCTAAGTTGGTAACCCTGTTCTCACGATTTGCAGTTTGCACAGACTAGTTAGAGATATAAAGTGTGCATAGAGTACTCATTATACCCATTGATTAAAGAAAAAGTAGAGGATATGCCCTAAATTGCATATACATTTTTTCAAAACATATATTATGCAAATATGACCCAAAATACCAAAAATACATCTGTCCTGTTCTTACACGCCACAATTTATACTTATAGAAAGAGTACAATACATGTAGCATATTTATATTTTCTGGCAACATTTTAAAGAAATCTATCTAACCCCGGTCACTCACATATGCGCAAATGTTTGACATTTTTACGAATGTTTGCACATATGTGAAGGGCGGTCAGGCAAATGGGTTCGCATATGAGTATACAAGCCCATTTCCGCTTCCTCCTACACTTTGTTCACGAATGTTCAATCTTGCTGTTGTTAATATGTTGTTGTCATTCAAATCCATTTTCAATACAGAAAATAAATGGTAGTACGATTAAACGCCACGAATCACGAAAAATTAAGACATACGTCACCTTTTTAGTCGTGTGCGCAACTGGTCCCACGAATGTGTGGGAGACTACACGAAGGTTCGAGGTTCGCGCGCTTTGATGTGCGACAAAAAACCGACACAGCTTGGAAAACCCCGAATGCCTCGAAAACTCGCATAATCATTCGCGAAGGTCGTCCCACACTTGTGGGTTCGGGTATTCGCGCGAATGTGAGTGACCGGCATAAGCTCCGCCTTGAAGCCTGTTTTCGGACGCCATTTTATGATAACAGTTGCTTCTAGGGATGTTCGATCCAGGTGCCTTGTATCGATACTCTAGAATCTCTAGATCGATATGGATCGTATCGCAGTGTAATGTTTAATGGAAATAGTCGGCAAACGAGCTGACGGTCCACCTGATGGTGAGTGGCTATCGTAGGCCATGGACATCAGCAACACCAAAGGCATCACTGATGCGTTGCCGGCCAAGAAAGAGAGAAGAAGAAAGTAAATTTCTAATAGGAATGTTTAATCCGGGTGTTTTATGTATCGATACTCCGGTTCGTCATGAATATCCCAATATAAATAATAGTCCAAATATCGATTCATGTAATTAAATATACTCGTAAGTGGGTATCGCGGCCAATGAATATCAGCGACCAAAGCGTTGTCAGCCATAAAATGAAAAAAAGAAAGAAATATTTTAATAAATAAAACATGATACATATTTTATTTATATTTTATACGTATAATTTAATACGATGTTTTGTATCGATTCATAATCGAATAAAATATTTTAAATATCGTTATATAAACTATCGACAAGCTTAATTCAGTGGGTTTCTAAATAAATATCAGCCAATCTCTTATCTTTAAGCCAATATTAAGGTTAATCGTTTTAGATTAAATTTTATATTAGATTTAATTTTATTCAAAATATTGTATAATTAAATATTGAAAAAGTTACTTAAGGTTTTTAAAACAATGTGTTAAGTAGTAGGAACATCATATAAATAATAATATCTCACTCTATAACACTATATTTGATTTAGAACTCTTGTGTTTTTTAAACTAAATAATCAAATATATTCATTTCATCATATATTTTTTTCTTCAAATATTATATCGATATGTGAAAAATACAACGCTATTTTATGGGCGGAGTCAACGCCATATTTGAGAAACTTTTGGCTTCAGATCACGTGACCTTATTTCCTATCCTCTCTTTTTCTTTAATCAAAGATTATACCCGTAATTTTACGCGTTTTTACGGACACTTTTCATATACAGAGATGGCATTCCTTCTCTCTAGAGTCTGGCCAACGAAAGTAGAAAATCGTAAAATGCCGACAATTTTAAATGGCAGCACCAATTTTATGTCAAAACTACTGACAACTGTCACTACTGTCAGATGTGTGGCTGTCAATATTATTTTCTAATCGCGAAAAAAGTTGTGTTAATGAATAAAACAATTAAAAGTGTGTCGAGAAAGCTAATTTTTAGGATAATATCAAAGTATGAAAACTCAAAGTCAGAGTCGCTAACGGTTATTTAAATCGCTTCTTATTAAAAAAATCACCGTACAAATTCTGTAGGAGCGATTTATGTAACCGTTAGTGACTCTGAGTTGGGGCGTTAGTGGTTTAGTGATTTCATTAGAAGTTCTTCAAAATTACTGAATTTAATTATTGAAATATTAATGGTTATTATTAAATTTCATTACATATCACTGCCACTTACTGTCTAGCAAACGAACACAGAGTACTTAATCACTACGTTTCAAACGAATTTAATATCTTGGGAAGGACTATAGATAACATGTACACTCTCAGATGAAGGAAATAATTGGAAGTTGAAAGTCTGTAGTCCAGGTTGTTTATTAATTCTTGCATTTTTCCTTTATATCACAAACTATTTTATTCTCTATGTCACTTAAGAGAACAGTCTCTAATTAGTCTGTGGTAGGAATTTGAGTTTAGATGTTATCTAGTCTGTGGATCTTAGTTTGTGGCTGTGCAGGCGGATTTAGAATTAGACGGGCGTATTTTGTATAGCTTTATATGAAAAGATGTGTTATTTGTTTATAATTTAAACCTGTTTTTCTTGAGTATCGAGGTTTAATTTAGGTAAATTATTTTCTATTGCTGTACTTTACATTTAAAAATACTTGAATTGGAGTACTTATTTTGTATAATTTAGAAAATTACTCGACTTAAACGTATGAATAATTTGGCTCTGCAGTAAACATTTTAATTATATCTTTTTTATTTCTCTTCTGCATTGTATGAGTCATTACATATTTCCACTTAGGAGAATGAATAAATTTTGTGTATAGTGACAAAAATGGCTGATTTGATACGCGCTATGGGGGCACCGATCGGACCCCCTAAGGATAAGCTAGGATCTCCATCAACCGAGTCGGAGGATGGCGGAGGCGACCTGGCGGAATTGGCTGCAGATCTCGAACTAGACGAAGCAGACGGCCCTAGTACTAATGGTATGTGATGTTTACACACTATTTGTTTTACATTTTAAACTTGATCTAAATTGCACCTCTAGAGAATCGAATTTTATTGAGAGTATAATATATAAATAAATGTATGAGACAAAATAAATGTATCAAACACGGCAATCTACACTTGGAATGATTTGTGGCAAATCAATAAAAACATTTCTTTTTCTTTTGGATAATATTCCAACAAAATTTAAAATATTAACTTTAAAATGAATGCAATAGCATCATAGATTTGGTCTTAATAAATCCATATTTCTATTATTAATATTTAAATTCTGCCGAATGCTGAATATGATTGCTTTTTTACACTGGATTTTTATCGTTGTATAGCTGTATATCATATAAAAAGAAGAAGTTAGTAAACATGGTTTTAAATTCCTTATATTCCCGTACAAATTAAATTGCCACCTTTGATAATATAGAACTCATATGTTACAGTCTTCGAGAGGCTCAAAGGTGCTGGAGTAATACCTTGATAAATTAGGTTTTGGTATTGGTATTCTTGAAAATATTAAAGTTTATCTTGCCCCTTATTTATATTATGTAAACATCTTTTATGATCACTGTCATTTATAGTCAAAGCTTGCATCAGTTCAGTGTTTGAGAGATAATAAAAATCAAAGCTGTTAAGATTTCTAATTCTGTAATTTTAAATTTTTAAGAACAATATTATATTATGTCCTAATACTTTGCTGTTACCTCATGATTAATAAAACATTATTCAAATGCAGTTTCAATTTCTGCAATACGACATGGCAAACAGTAAAATGTTACAATGTCAAGGTTTTTACCAGGAGAGCGTCAAGCAGTTCTGGCACCCCCCGAGACTGAATGGTACCATGGCCGTCTGGATCGGTACACATCTGAAGAGAGATTGTGGGCTGCTGGGAAATTGGGCAGCTATTTGGGTAACAATTACATTTAATACTTTTTGCTTTAACAAACAAGCCCATGGTATCTCTTTTGCTTGTTTCAGGTAAATGAAATTAGACCAAAATTTTTTATATAATACTAGCTGCCTGGACCGACTTCATTCTGTCAAAAGTGTTTTTTTTTAAATTAAAACCTTCAGTATTGAGATGTAAGCTATCCTATCTTTCAAGTTGGATCAAACTGCACACGGTGTGCAAATTTGATTAAAATCGGTTAAGTAGTTTAGGAGTCCATCGCGGATAAACAATGTGACACGTAATTTATATACCGGGTGTTTTTGAGGTTGTGCAGTAACTTTACCAAATGATTCTATAGCATTTACTAAACATATCTTACACAGGTACTAGTGCATTATAAAGCTTAGTTTTTAAGTTATTGGTAATTCCATTTAATATGGGTGTACATTGTAAAAGGGTCTTTATTTTATTTATTTATTTATTTAAACTTTATTGACCACAAAATCACGGTACAATTGGCGAGCTTAACGCTTAAAAGCATTATCTACCAGCTAACCATTAGGCCAAACAGATATGCACGAAGAGCGGTATTAACTACTGTTGGCAATTTAGAAACATAAAATAACAAAAAAAAAGTATAAATAGTATTCAAATACAATAGATGTGCACACAAATACATAAAAATTCATGACAAATAATCCATAAAATACATAATAACGTATACAAATACACTACATACATATAAATAAATATATATATAATTATATATAATACATTATGCATATAAATATATCCCAAATATATATTATGTCTGAGATGTTATGTAAATTACAGTAGACGATTAGTCAAGAAAGCTTGTAGTTTTTTCTTAAAGATAAGCTTAGCTCCAGGTCTTCTAAGTTCATCAGGAAGAGCATTCCATAACCGGGCTGCCTGAACCGCGAAGGAGTCTGACACAAACCCAGATCGATGCAATGGGATAGACAAAATATAAGACTCAGCAGAGCGGAGCTGTCGATCATGGGTAAAGTGCAGATATTGAAATTTAGATTTTAAGTAGTCTGGAGAGTGGGAGTCAAAAAGAATAGAAAATAAAGAGCACAGCAGCCTAATTTGCCGTCGCTGGCGAATCGGATGCCATTTAAGCTTTGAGCGGTATGAGGAAATATGGTCAAATCTACGAAGACAGAAAACAAAGCGAACGGCGTTATTTATGAGTCGATCCAATTTGTCAAGGAGAGCCTCACTAAGGTCTAAACAACAGACATCGCCATAATCAATTATGGGAAAAATTAATGCCTGCACTAAGTAAATCTTGGTCTCGATAGGAAGAAAATTTCTGAACCGGTTGAGGAAAGTCAAAGAGGCTGTGACGCTTCGACAGATTTCGCTCACCTGTGTATTCCAACTTAAGGAACTGTCGATATGAATACCAAGGTCTTTGACGCTGGCACTGAAGGGGATTCTCGAAGCCTCAAACATGACAGGCGCAACCTGGTTAAGATCAACCTTAGCCAGCTGACGGGGACTACCCACGATAATGGCTTGACATTTTGTAGGATTTACTTTGATGCCAAAATTCAGCGACCAATTGCTGACCTTATTTAAATCAGAATTAACCTTCTGAATGGCGCTGTCGACATCAAGTACATCAGTTGCGGTATAAATTTGCAGGTCGTCCGCATAAAGATGGTAAGAACAACCAAGGAGCGGTGTGAGGGTGTTTATAAAAATTGAAAAGAGCAGAGGAGAGAGAATACCACCTTGAGGCACGCCAGAGATAAGGTCGCACCAATCAGAGACTGTACCCTCAACCTTGACGGCCTGTTGACGGCCTCGCAAATATGAAGAGAACCATGCCAAGACTGTGGACGAGAGATGAAACTGGGTAAGAATGGCAAGGAGAATATCATGATCGACCATGTTAAACGCATTAGAAAAATCGATCAGTACCAAAATGGTGACCATTCTATTCTCCATGCCATCGCGGATGTCATCAGTTAACTTCAGAAGAGCAGTGGTTGTGCTATGTCCTTGTCTGAATCCGGACTGAAGTGGGCTCAGGAGGTCGTGTGAGAAAATATATGCAGATAGTTGTTTGTGTACAATTGCCTCTAATATTTTAGATAGGAAGGGCAAAATTGAAATAGGCCTATACTCCTTTAATCCACAGGGGTTAGACGTTTTTGGAATGGGAGTAACTAATGCCTTAAGCCATAGTTTCGGAAATACCCCTGTTGTCAAGCAGAAGTTAATAATGTGAGAAATGACAGGAAGAAGGAATGAGAGTATAGGCATTATCATTGCCCTTCCTACCCCATCACAACCAACAGCATTGGATTTCAAAGAGACGATAACTTTACCAACCTCATCCACAGATACTGGTGAAAACAAGAAAGGGTCAGTAGAAGGATGAACCATGGATGAGATGTAAGAAATGGTTGAAGATTTAACTGTGGTATTGACACAGGGCACAGAAGTGAAAAATACATTAAAGTCGTTTGCTGAGAAGGAAGTTCCTTTAGCCTGCGTAGCAGTTTTGCCAATACCGAGTGTACGGAGAAACTTCCATATGTCAGCTGAGGAAGAGTCGTAAAGATTTTCTAAAAAATAATTTCTCTTGGCTGCTCTCACCATCCTATTACACCGGTTACGGGCAACTTTATATAGAGACCAGTTTTCGTCACACCTGTCACGCTTAAACCTGCGAAAAGCCCTGTCACGCCGCGTCATCGCCATGCGAACGCCTCTAGAGATCCATGGTGCTGGCGGTCTTTTAATTCTCATTTGTCTAAGCGGTGCATGTACATCAAACAGTGTCAGAATAATATTGTTTAAGTGAGAGATCTTATCGTCGACTGTTGACGCGGCATACACGCTTGAGAAGCTCAATTCAGCGGCATCTGTCATCAATTTATCATTATCAATTCTAGAAAAACAGCGCATCGAGACCATCTGCGACTTAAGCTTGGGTGGTTTAAGCTTGTAAGAGAGATAAAGAAGATCGTGTCGAGAGAAGCCCGGCGCAACCATTTGTCCATGACTGACAACGTGGTCTATCGAAGAAATCATAATCAAGTCAAGCAGAGAGTCGGAAGTATCAATATTGCGATGAGTGGGCCCCGAGGGAAGAATAGAGAGGTTGACAGACTTGATAATATGAAGAAGATTAGTACTCTGGGAAGATTTCTTAAGAAGGTCGGTGTTTAGATCACCCATAATGAAGTTATGCGCGTAATTCGAACAGTGAGACTCTAATATGGCTTCCAAACTGGAGAGGTAGTTGGTAGAAGGGGGACAGTAAACCACTCCAAGGAGTGCTTTAGCGCGTTTTACCTGTACTTCTATAAGTAAATATTCTGGAGATGCCGAGCAAGTTGAATGCGACGAGGCAATGATTTTGTAGGGGATGTCGCTTCGCAGATAAATAGCCACACCGCCACCACGTTTATCAATGCGATCGTTCCTAATGAGGATAAATCCGGGAAGACTGTAAGACGTAGTGGGGAGGCTGGGCTTGAGCCAGGTTTCCGATATAAAAATTGCGTGAACTAAAGATGATAGAGGACTAAAAGTATCCAATAAATCAGTGAAATGGGAGGGTATGCTCTGTGCATTGAGATGACACACATTGAATGCACACGTGTTGCGACTCAGCGCATTACTTAGAAGCGTCGCTAAGGTTTCGGGCTCTTGAAAAGAATCGTCACTGGAGGAGCTAGAAAGGAAATCATAAGCAGAATGAAATGACTCATCATCAGACATTTAGACAAATATGTATATTATAATAAACTATATGAATATATATATATATAAAATAAACCAATAAATAATACGGATACAAATATTATATATACCTACTAATAAACAACCACTTTTTTACACCCTCGCTGGTCCTGCCGGTCGAATCTGGTAGGTAATGTAACAATAAGGAAAAAAAATATACAAAAAGAAGAAAATTATAACAACTAACTTACGTCCTAATCAATATACATATAGTACCTGGGGTAAAATAGTCCAGTTCATAGTATTAAATTTTGACTTAAGTTTATCCCTTTCATTCCTTCATCTAAGAGTTTTATTTGTGCTATGTTGCCGCTCAGTACGGTCATAATCATTCAAACTATATTTATTTCATTTTAAATGTCATGTCATTATTGGCTTGACTTGTCAATAAAGGCCCATTTAGACGGAGAGCTTCTCGTCTCGAAGAAGCCACGATCAAATTAATAAAAAAATCTTTCTTACATTTACACCTCTCGCTATTTGACGACAATTTCCTCGCAATGGAATATTGATTGTAAACTTAAATCCAATGACAAATCTCACACTCAAAACGTTTTCAACCGTCTTGTATGATACATGTATGAATTTGAAAAATGTAAGTCGAATACAAGTCGAGATTGTCGTAAGTAATCATACGTACAATGTGTACCTAGGTAAATAGACGTAGGAAATTATCGCCTTGATCGATAAGTTACGAATGTCATATGAGATAATCGTAGGTGAGAACTTAGTTCTTTCCTGTATGTAAACATTTGATACGATAATGTTATGGCAATTATTACTAGTGATAGTAGTGTACGATAGATACTAGAAACTCTCCGTCTAAATGGGCCTTAAAGTAAACAAACATCGTAAAACTTTTCGAACTAGTATTATTACCTATTTGGTTTTGTTAATGTCACTGGTCGCACAGGCAGCAAAATCGATGAGAAATAATTGTTAACGTCAATAAAAGTTTACTAATGTCAAAGTTTCATATCAATCATAATGCGACGTTGCCAGCTTGCGTAAAGAGATTACACATTAGGCAATTTACGTTCAAGTATTTAGTTTGTATGAAAATGAAAAATAAAAAAAAATAAAATTTCAATAATGAATACATAACGAAAGATGACCAATTTAATGGTCTGAATAACAGGCCGAAGTTCCTGCACAACCTCAGGAACACAGTGTATATTAAGATTATATATAAGTCTATAGTTGGTTTTTTAAGACAATTCTTATCTATATCTATACAATTAAATAAAATTGGAGTGTCTGTTTGTAATATTAAAATAACCACTTTTTACTAAGTGCATTTGGATGTATACACGGTACATATACCAAAACAGCATTTTTTTACAATTTTTGTGTCTGTCTGTCTGTCTGTTTGTTTGGGCTAATCTCTGAAATGGCTGGACCGATTTTGACAAGACTTTCACTGGCAGATAGCTGATGTAACAAGGAGTATTTATTGTATTGTATTTTAGAAAAAAAAATGTTTTATAGGCGATAAGAAGTTCGCCGGGTCAGCTGGTATAAAATAAGAATGTGAAGAAGTGAGGTTATTTTTTATTCATTAAGATTTCTTAACATTTGCTGCTGCAAACAATGACAAGTGGATGTTGATTCCCATGATAATTTATTCTAGCTCACGTATGATGTCAATGTATTTTACACAATAGAAATGATTTGATTTAATTACTACTGTAGCTGTGTATGAGGATTGATCACATATTCATTTTATTTGCAGTTCGAGAGAGTGATAGAAAGCCTGGGTCATATGTATTGAGCTACTTGGGACGTACTGGAATCAACCATTTTAGGTAAATTTGTGATATTCATATCACCGAATGGTTAACTTAAAGTTACTGCAACTTAAACTTTGTATAGAATAGACAATCATAACATATGACTCATTTTTTTTAGTATTAACAGAATTTGATAATTTATATTATGAAAAATAGTGTAAAGGCAAGCTTATCTGTGACAACTCTATAAAATAAAATAATATTTATCTTTTTAAATAAAATTTTTCTTTAGGATCACAGCAGTGTGCGGCGATTACTACATAGGCGGTCGACAGTTCGATTCCCTGACAGAGTTGGTTGGGTTCTACAGCCACTGCTCTGATCTCCTGAAGCGCGAGCGATTGGTCGAGCCTGTGCCGCCACCTGAACCTGTCAATGATAAAAAGGTTTCCATTTTTATTTAAATCATTTTAATTGTATTGGTATTTCGATTCAGTTTGATTTTCGAAGGTTTTCATTGTTAATTTGTTGTAATAGATGTAAAGGGATTTTGATCAACAGGAAATGTATTTCAAACAATAATCTTTAATTAAAATGATTTTGGCTTATCAGACTCTGACAGACTTAGGTTAGGTTACATACACTTAGTTTTTTTACAATGCAATAAAGATGTGTTATCTGCAGCGCGTAGTGGCCATATTGCCATACACGAAAATGCCGGACACGGACGAGCTGACCTTCCAGAAAGGTGACATTTTCTTCCTCCACAACGACATGGGTGACGGCTGGCTCTGGGTCACTGCACACAGGTGAGTTGATCACATAAGTGTTATTATAATGATAGAAAACTTACACACATACCCACAGTGGAATTCCATCCCATGGTAATGTTACTGATGTTTGTCCACGCCAATTGCAACACAGGGAATCCTAATGTATGGTTGTGATTCTCAACCATTTATTTATTTATATATTTAAAATTTCATGTACACGAATAAACTTAAATTAAATCGACATTTAAAACAATAGTACATACTGCTTATTTCAAAATGAAATTTCTTCCAGCAGACCTGGTATTTGAATTTTTATACGAGAGGCCTTAGCGTGCACAACGAAGGTGGAATAAATTATTTATTATTCTACATATACTTAAATATATACAAATTCATATAAAATACATATAATACATATATAAATAATGATATAATATACTATGGTCAGTAGATATCAGTTAATAATATTACGATAATAGTACAATATAGGAAGAAAAAGAAAGGGTAATAATAGTCGCACAACATTGGAAACATACGGATGAAAGAGGAACAGAAAGCGAAATGTAATATTTTTTTAAAATTTTGATTTAAATGTAGTTATTGTCTTACCCTCACGTACCTACATAATTAGGTATATGAAACGTAACGTAACGTAACGTAAACGTATAATATGAATCATATTAACTTGTGAGCGTTATGTATTTAATAATAAAAAATAATGTGTGTAGTTAAAGCCCATATAATCACTTCAGTGGTATGAACCGAGTTTGTGTTTATCCTTATTGCGATTTAATTTCGAAGCCGGTCGGCAGAAATATTTTTTACCTTGACTTCGCTTCTTTGTAGGCCTTCCTGCGATTACAAGTAATGAGTGCGTGGTTCCGAAAGAACGATAACAAAGCGCTTTTTAACGCACTATAATAACTATAAGTACATATAATAAAACTATAACTGTTCGATGTTTGTACGTTTCTACGTAGAATTTGAGGAAGTATTATCGCTGATATTTTTTATTACGATAATAGGTAATGCATTTAAATATGAGCATATTTTTTTTTCTTATATTGTTAACATAATATTTTTTGTCATTTGTCTGTGCGTTTGTTCCCGTTTAGCTTAGAATGGGCTTCATATGAATTTTTATCTGATAAATAAATGTAGGCATGGATTTACTCTCTAGTATACATGTCTGTGGATTTTTACTTTTGTGTTTTGATGGATTTCAATCGGTTCACAAATAAACATTACTTCGAGTATGTGTACTATTTTTTTTAATGCCTTAAGCAGGCAAACAAGCAGACGGGTCACCTGATGGTAAGTGATCACCGCCGCCCATGGACATTAGTAACACTGGGGGCGTCACCAATGCGTTGCCGGCCTCGAAGAAAACAATAGACCCGCTTCTTGAAGGACCCCATGTCATAGTTTGGAGAGAACACCGATGCAGGAAGTTTGTTCCACAGTTTACATGTGCGGGGTAAAAAACTACGCAAGAACCGAACTGTGGACCAACGCCAGGTATCCAGGTGGTGTTGGTGGAACTTGGTGCACCGTGATGTGCGGTGACGAAAATTAACCGCAGGAATTAAACCAAATAGTTCTTCAGAACATTCCCCAGTATACAGACGGTAGAATACGCAGAGAGAGCTTACATCTCTCCTTAACTCAAGCGACTCCAATCCGTCTGTAAGTTTGGGATCGTCGACAAGACGAATAGCTCGCCGTTGAATTCGGTTCAACGGATCCACTTGGCCAGCTGGGTCTCCGGCCCAAAGGTGCGAGCAGTACTCCATGTGCGGCCGAATTTGCGCCTTAAAGAGCATTAGACTATGCTTAGGTGTGAAGTACTGCTTAGTTCTATTGAGCACTCCCAATTTTCTTCCAGCTAGTTTGGCCTTACTAACCAAGCATATTATTAAAAAATGTAGGTTTCATAAAGCAAGTGAGGGCAGTCACTATTATTATTGTAATAACCATTCTAAGCAAGAATACATGAGTTAGATGTGTATTACTTTGTAGAAATTATTTAACTGTTTAAATCTATAAGTGATGTAACCTGTAAGTTAAATGTTAGAAATCGGCTGCCAATCCAAATGTTACAGATTAATAATTATAACCCATTAACATGTCATTCGACTTTTATGTACATAACTACCCACATATGCGTGCATGCATTAAATCAATTATTTGTACGTATTATTGCTTCAGTATAATGTACAAGATTTTTTTGTATATAGGTAAGTGTCGTAAAAGTTGTGGACATTGCTTGGTGCTTTATTTAATACATAATCCGTAGAGTTAGGGCGTAAGTAAGTATAAGTTAGCCTTATGGGATTACTGAATAGCGGTATGCCTTACACCCTTCGAAAACTTTCTTAGTATTTCGTTACAAAGTCGGCATCAGGACATGTGCATAAAGGGAGAACGTAAAATGGTGTCCGTTGACCTTTACAATTACATTATTACTGGGTCACTGATTGTACGGCGAATATAGTCTCTTGGATCCTTCAACAAGCTCTAAACTGGTTTATTGATGAGGTGTACTTTATTTTTAGGATAGCGGTTTTGATTACGCACTGCAAGTTACACGATCTCAACTCAGGTGGTGTGTGCTTGTCCAAGTTCTCGCGTTCGATTCTTGGTTGGGCCACTCATTTATGAGATTGATTGATGTGTTGTGTCGTTTCTGTAATTTCATCTGCAACAGCAATTTGGACAAAAATTACTGCTCAGTGCAGTTAAAATCCATTTTCTATCATCGTGTCGTATCATGGAATGACAATATTCAATAGAACTATTTTCGTCTGACCATTCCTTATCACAAACTTAAAAGTATTAAAGATCGCAATTCTCATGCATCAGTATAGTAGATTCTTATTAATTTTATAATTTTATTAATGAAAGTGTAACGTGCATCGTGCGTTATATAAGTTTCACTTCAAACTGTCCCAACATTTTTTCCTAGTATTTTTCCCTATTAACACGAGGAATGCATTTCAAAATGCATTTAATATTCACCAGCGACACGC
Organism: Thymelicus acteon; assembly: GCA_951805285.1. Taxonomy (NCBI): domain Eukaryota; kingdom Metazoa; phylum Arthropoda; class Insecta; order Lepidoptera; family Hesperiidae; genus Thymelicus; species Thymelicus acteon. The sequence continues at coordinate 6,475,945 of OX638229.1, read as the reverse complement.
CAAACAAGATAAAGATACTTTAGATAATATGTTAGTTATTTATGTTCATTAAAAGATGCTAAAATAATGCGTCATAATATTTTAACATTTTAGACAAATCTATGTATGTAGTTTGTGAATATGCTACACAATACACATTTAATAGTTTAAAACATAACACAAACGCAGGAAATAGAAGATTAACGAAAATAAAAAAACGGATTAGAACTACACTAATAATGCCCAGTAAATGTTTACTATGATAAATAAAATTATTGTTGAACTATTCTCGAAAATACTAAAATCAAACAATTATTGTTTCGATGTGTAGCTAAAATTATATTTTTTAGATTATTATGAATCACATGAATGTAGTGGTTATTAATTTTTATCTTGGTTGAATTTTCACTTTCTTGAACGGGTTCAATTGAGGTCAAGTTTGGTTCGTCAAGGTGTGGTGATTTCATTGTGTGACGAACGCATTCTTGATACCGTGGGAATCACACAAGGGAGTTCTGGTTAGCCAGGTTGCATTTTCCCTCGCTCATTAAAAAACCAAACCATTTTTAGGGTTCCGTAGCCGAATGGCAAAAAACGGAACCCTTATGGATTCGTCATGTCTGTCTGTCTGTCTGTCTGTCCGTATGTCACAGCCACTTTTTTCCGAAACTATAAGAGCTATACCATTGAAACTTGGTAAATAAATAGATGTATTCTGTGAACCGCATTAAGATTTTCACACAAAAATAGAAGAAAAACAATAAATTTTGGGGGTTCCCCATACTTAGAACTGAAACTCAAAAATGTTTTTTTCATCAAACCCATACGTGTCTATTGGATAGGTCTTTAAAAATGATATTGAGGTTTCTAATATCATTTTTTTCTAAATTGAATGGTTTGCGCGAGAGACACTTCCAAAGTGGTAAAATGTGTGTCCCCCCCCCCCTGTAACTTCTAAAATAAGAGAATGATAAAACTAAAAAAAATATATGCTGTACATTACCGTGCAAACTTCCAACGAAAATTGATTTGAACGAGATCTAGTGAGTAGTTTTTTTAATACGTCATAAATCGTAAACCGCAAAAAACATCGATCAAAGTTACAATGAAGTACAAGAACTTTTATATTATGTTACTTGCTGCTACCTCAGATCAATAAATAGGTAGATCATGCACTCCGAACAAAAAAGTGAGGAAAGTTTTCGCGTAACCATGTGTGCGTAAATGATCATGTGTGCGTAAATAAAATGTTGCCAAATTTGCCAAGTCAGTTAAATCTCCCTAGATGAATTCGCATTTTTGTTTTAGTTTGTTGGTTTTTTAAAAAGTATATGGAAATGCGTGCAAAACCTTGAATTTTTTTCCTAAACGGATGTCCTGTTTCGCTTACTTCGTTTGTGTTTCAATCTTGGGGTTAAAAACTTCTTTAGAATATGGAGAATATGGATATATTAAACAAATATACCATACAATATGCACTGCAAAAAAAGATGTACTCGGTTTTGGGTTGCAGAAATAATCGATCATTTCACTAGGTGAAGCTTGTAACTATGTCCTGTAATAATTCTTTATTAATTAAAAAAAGCTGAACATGTGATATAAAACCAAGTATAGGTAATAATTACTATCTTGAGCTTACTAGAGCTTATAATATGGAAGGTATTGCAACGGGGTTGCTGTCTATAGCCTCATTTGGCTGAACTGGTACATCCTACAATACAATATAATTTTGTGGTAAAAATACTAATAAAATGTAAATCTAATCCAGCACTCTCTAGTACTTACACGGACTACGGCAGATATACTGGGCAATTCGGCGCTGCTTATTGACAATGATAAGTTCTACAACAATTTAGGCTATACTAGTTATGAATAAATTACATAGTTCAGTCATTTGTTAGTTTTACCTGGAAAGTTTTTCCGGGAGTGTTGAAAGTTAGTATCTTTACAGATTTTAATATTATGCTCTTTCCAAGATAACAATTTTAATTTTTTACCGACGTTTGGCTTTCGTGATTTAGACGGTTTAGTGGTATGTGATATATCAAAGATAGAATTTCAAAATTCAATAAAAACGAAACTACGCGTCTCCGGCACGAAAAAATTTGTGAGGAGGGTTCCCTGCATCCCCCCGCACCCCTTCATCATACCCCCCACTCCAAATTCAGGTAGCTAACTGTTAAAGTTTATCCGAGAAGTGACTTTTACAGAGTGCTACCTGAATTTTTCTTGATGTTGTGTGTTGGGCTTACCCAGGTGTTTGTTTATGGTTTATCCTGATGTAATTTTTGCGCGCGGAGACACGCCGAAATATATTAAATCCCTTTTTAGGGTTCCGTAGCCGAATGGCAAAAAACGGAACCCTTATGGATTCGCCATGTCTGTCTGTCTGTCTGTCTGTCTGTCTATCTGTCTGTCCGTCCGTATGTCACAGCCACTTTTTTCCGAAACTATAAGAGCTATACTGTTGAAATTTGGTGAGCAGATGTATTCTGTGAACCGCATTAAGATTTTCACACTAAAATAGAAAAAAAAAACAATAAATTTTGGGGGTTCCCCATACTTAGAACTAAAACTCAAAAATGTTTTTTCATCAAACCCATACGTGTGGGATATCTGTGGATAGGTCTTCAAAAATGATTTTGAGGTTCTTAATATCATTTTTTTCTAAAGTGAATAGTTTGCGCGAGAGACACTTCCAAAGTGGTAAAATGTGTGTCCCCCCCCTGTAACTTCTAAAATAAGAGAATGATAAAACTAAAAAAAATATATGATGTACATTACCATGAAAACTTCCAACGAAAATTGGTTTGAATGAGATCTAGTAAGTAGTTTTTTTTTAATACGTCATAAATCGTAAACTGCAAAAAACATTGATCAAAGTTACAACGAATTACAAGAACTTTTATATTATGTTACTTGCTGCTACGGAACCCTTCATGGGCGAGCCCGACTCGCACTTGGCCGCTTTTTTTAAAATCACATAGAAACATTATGCAATAATCTAAATTTTACTAACAAAAAATAACCGACTTTAAAGTTACTCAAAAACTACTTCTCAGATCTCTGAGATTCAGTATTGTGTTAGCGCAGGCTCCCTGTAAAGGCAAGATTAACAATATTTTTGATAAAATAAAACTACAAAATACGGCAAGCCGCCATGTTATCTTGATCGCCAAACAGGCTCAATCAGCGCGAATTACGCCACGCTTCTATAAACAAACGAATATGACCATACTGATAATGACGTCTTGTCTATTATTTTCCCGAGACGTGACTGCACAAGCGACGCCATGACACTTTGAAGCGTTTTGGTGCGAATTATCAACTTATAAATTGAAATGTATTTATTTTATACTAAACCTTATTTTTTTTTTCGGAAATATGATATATGTACGTTGTAATTATAATATATTTCTTAATAAAATAGTATTTCAAAATCTATCATCATGCGCATTGTTTTTCAAATTTTTTGAAATTACGTACGTCGCGGAGGATTGAGTGTGGTATCATAGCATTCAGGGTCGAATTCCTAACAAACTCCTTCCTTTTCTTACATTACCGACGTTTACCTTTCGTGATTTAGACGGTTGAGTGGTATCAAAAATAGAATTTCAAAATGCAATATAAACGAAACTACGCGTCTCCGGCACGAAAAAATTTGTGGGGGGGGTTTCCTACATCCTCCCGTACCCCTCCATCACATCCCCCATTCCAAATTAAGGTAGCTAACTGTTAAAAATTACCTAATCAGATTTGTACACTTATTCACGGCGGGTCAGGTTATGTTCGCTTCGATCAACCGTTGCGATTTTTGGTGTTTTTACTTTTTTAGTTCATTCTAACTTGTTTCTACTCACACAAAAACGGATTTTAATAGAAGAGTTTGTTAAGGTTTGTAGTCGGTGACTGCTTGTCGTGGTTCGGCAAGTGCCATATACAAAGTTACTCTATCGCAAGTATGCCTAATAGAAAAAATAACGGAGGGGGGGGGGGGGGTCCTAAATATCGTGACGTCACATTTCAAAATCGAATAATTGGTATGTATAGGTAAATATTAAAAAAAAAACAATTATTGGAAATAAAACTTATTTCGGAACTGATGTTTTGATTTTATAATTTCTAGGTGTAAAATTTCATAATACATAATATGTGGCGTCACTCTTCTCATAACAAGTCATTTTTCGGAAACCTACATATAATAACGACAAAAAACAAATATTATATTAATATTATTTATTCAAAAAATTATTTATTATAACATGTTTATTTAAAATTTCATATAAAACAAAACAAATTTTACATAATAATACTTGACATATTTGCCCCACTTATACTTGCAATTATTTCCCTACATTTCAGGCAGTTCGAAATAGGAATATACTGGCAACACTGATCTGTTACGTCAACTGACAGTTTTGTCAATTATAACCTTATAATGTGTTCGATAAGTATTTAAAAATATAGTTAAAAGTGCATTTACAAGTGAAATGTTATTCCTCCGGACTTTTTATTTGATGTTGAATTGTTTTTGCATGACTTCACTACACAGGATGGCATTTTTTCGTGTAAGTTATAGCACGACGTTCCAGAACTTACTGGCAGAAATCGGCATGGTTTTTGACGTATGGATGGGCGTGGTTCCTTGTAAATACAGGGATGACGTCAATCGGCATGGTATTTTTCTTCCTCACTCAAATGTAAGGCGGTGAGTTATCTACCTATTTTTATTGATCTGAGCTCAGATCAATATCAAAGGTTATAATTGACAAAAGTGTCAGTTGACGTAACAGATCAGTGTTGCCAGTATATTCCTATTTCGAACTGCCTGAAATGTAGGGAAATAATTGCAAGTATAAGTGGGGCAAATATGTCAAGTATTATTATGTAAAATTTGTTTTGTTTTATATGAAATTTTAAATAAACATGTTACAATAAATTATTTTTTGAATAAATAATAATAATATAATATTTGTTTTTTGTAGGTTATTGTAGGTTTCCGAAAAATGACTTTTTATGAGAAGAGTGACGCCACATAATATGTATTATGAAATTTTACACCTAGAAATTATAAAATCAAAACATCAGTTCCGAAATAAGTTTTATTTCCAATAATTGTTTTTTCTAATATTTACCTATACATACCAATTATTCAATTTTGAAATGTGACGTCACGATATTTAGGACCCCCCCCCCTCCGTTATTTTTTCTAACTCTATAAGGCATACTTGCGATAGAGTAACTTTGTATATGGCACTTGCCGAACCACGACAAGCAGTCACCGACTACAAACCTTAACAAACTCTTCTATTAAAATCCGTTTTTGTGTGAGTAGAAACAAGTTGAACAACAATGAACTAAAAAAGTAAAAACACCAAAAATCGCAACGGTTGATCGAAGCGAACATAAACTGACTTACTTACCCGCCGTGAATAAGTGTACAAATCTGATTAGGTAATTTTTAACAGTTAGCTACCTTAATTTGGAGGGTGTGATGGAGGGGTACGGGGGGATGCAGGAAACCCCCCCACAAATTTTTTCGTGCCGGAGACGCGTAGTTTCGTTTTTATTGCATTTTGAATTTCTATCTTTGATACCACTCAACCGTCTAAATTACGAAAGGTAAACGTCGGTAATGTAAGAAAAGGAAGGAATTTGTTAGGAATTCGACCCTGAATGCTATGATACCACACTCAATCCTCCGCGACGTACGTAATTTCAAAAAATTTGAAAAACAATGGGCATGATGACAGATTTTGAAATACTGTTCTATTTTATTAAGAAATATATTATAATTACAACGTACATATATCATATTTCCGCAAAAAAATAAGGTTTAGTATAAAATAAATACATTTCAATTTATAAGTTAATAATTCGCACCAAAACGCTTCAAAGTGTCATGGCGTCGCTTGTGCAGTCACGTCTCAGGAAAATAATAGACAAGACGTCATTATCAGTATGGTCATATTCGTTTGTTTAAAGAAGCGTGGCGTAATTCGCGCTGATTGAGACTGATTGGCGTTCAAGATAACATGGATGGCGGCTTACCGTATTTTGTAGTTTTATTTTATCAAAAATATTGTTAATCTCGCCCATAATAATAGAAATGCGTGTTTTGTAATCCTCCCTTTGTGGGGAGTCTGCGGTAACACAATAAATTGATAACTTAATATTAAATATCACACCTTGCCTCTAGGTAGTTAATGTCTTAAATTAATTGCAATATTCCAGATTTAAAGTTCTATAAATACAATCAGTACAAGTAGTCGCATTGTAAAAATAAAATAAAAATACTAATTGTAATCTATTGTCCATATTAATGATATGACCACAGAGTACTTTACGATTCGATTATGTGAAAGGCAATGATGCAAAAATATAAGGCGATTACGACTTCATAACCAGTGTTTACATACTCTGTGATAGTTATGACATTATCAAAATGGCGGTATTAATGTTTATTACAATTTCAAAGTGTGAAAATAAAGGTAATTTTAAATATTTTAGCGTATCTCCCGCATCAAGAATTGCGCATTAAGGTGCTTCCATGGGTCGCCCTGGGTAACCCCACATTCACAGTAATAGTTATAAGAGGGACAAAATAGCGACATTTCATTTTTAACCGACTTCAAAAAAGGAGGCGGTTCTCAATTCGACTGTATTTTTTTTATGTTTGTTACCTCAGAACTTTCGATTGGCTGAACCGATTTTGATGATTCCTTTTTTAATCGAAAGCTGGTGCTTGTCATGTGGTTCCACTTAAATTTTATTGAGATCTGACAATGGCATCCATGAGAAAACCATATAAGTCTTAAATTTCTGTTAAGTATGTGCGCGACAAATGGACGAATAACTCAATATCACGCCAACCGATTTCGATGATTCTTTTTTAATCGAAAGCAGGTGCTTGTCATGTAGTCTTACATACATTTGAACGAGATCTGAGAAGTAGTTTTTGAGTAACTTTAAAGTCGGTTATTTTTTGTTAGTAAAATTTAGATTATTGCATAATGTTTCTATGTGATTTTAAAAAAGGGATTTAATATATTTCGGCGTGTCTCTGCGCGCAAAACTTACATCAGGATACCATAAACAGACCCCTGGGTAAGCCCAACACACAACATCAAGTAAAATTCAGGTAGCACTCTGTAAAAGTCACTTCTCGGATAAACTTTAACCGCTCATTTACACGCGCGTGTCACGGACCGTCTCGTGGCGCGTCCGTAAGCCACGCCCCCTACGCGCGTGTGAACACCACGCGAGCGCTCGCGCGATCCCCTTTGGCGCGCGCATACAAAACCGCTCCCGACGCGAGCCCTGCGAGCGCGAGACGCGCCGCGGTCTGGTCCGCGAGCGGCCTGTTCACACGCGCGCGTATGCGCGCGTCTCGCGGATTGTCTCGTGGCTCGCGCGCGCGTGTAAATGGGGTATAACAGTTAGCTACCTGAATTTGGAGTGGGGGGTGGGATGGAGGGGTGCGGGGGAATGCAGGGAACTCTCCTCACAAATTTTTTCGTGCCGGAGACGCGTAGTTTCATTTTTATTGAATTTTGAAATTCTATCTTTGATATATCACATACCACTAACCCGTCTAAATCACGAAAGCCAAACGTCGGTAATGTAAAAAAATTAAAATTGTTATCTTGGAAAGAGCATAATATTAAAATCTGTAAAGACACTAACTTTCAACACTCCCGGAAAACCTTTCCAGGCAAAACTAACAAATGACTGAACTATGTAATTTATTCATAACTAGTATAGCCTAAATTGTTGTAGAACTTATCATTGTCAATAAGCAGCGCCGAATTGCCCAGTATATCTGCCGTAGTCCGTGTAAGTACTAGAGAGTGCTGGATTACATTTACATTTTATTAGTATTTTTACCACAAAATGATATTGTATTGTAGGATGTACCAGTTCAGCCAAATGAGGCTATAGACAGCAAACCCGTTGCAATACCGACTATTTCTTCCATAGAAGCTCTAGTAAGCTCAAGATAGTAATAATTACCTATACTTGGTTTTATATCACATGTTCAGCTTTTTTTAAATAATAAAGAATTATTACAGGACATAGTTACAAGCTTCACCTAGTGAAATGATCGATTATTTCTGCAACCCAAAACCGAGTACATCTTTTAGTATCTTTTAGCAGTAAATATTTTTGCAGTGCATATTTTATGGTATATTTGTTTAATATATCCATATTGTCCATATTCTAAAGAAGTTTTTAACCCCAAGATTGAAACACAAACGAAGTAAGCGAAACAGGACATCCGTTTAGGAAAAAAATTCAAGGTTTTGCACGCATTTCTATATACTTTTTGAATAACCAACAAACTAAAACAAAAACGCGAATTCACCTAGGGAGATTTAACTGACTTGGCAAATATGGCAACATTATATTTACGCACACATGATCACTAACGCACACATGGTTACGCGAAAACTTTCCTCACTTTTTTGTTCGGAATGCATGATCTAGCTATTTATTGATCTGAGGATCTGAGGCTGCTACGGAACCCTTCATGGGCGAGTCCGACTCGCACTTGGCCGCTTTTAAGGTTTCTGTTCGGAAAGTTGAGTACAACCGATTGATCTGAATTTTGCTATACCTTATTGCATTTCGACTTTGCGAGTCGTTATGTTATGCGGAACGAAATTCGCATTTTTCTCCCAAACTACTGGCACTACAAGAAAAATGTATTAGACATAAAAAATGACAGTCTCCTTAGGGGCTACAACTTTTGTAGTAAACATTTTTCTGCAAAATCAGTATGTTGCCAAATGAATGTGAAAAACAAAAAAATCATGTGATCAGGTGACCTTGAAGATGAAATATGCGGGTATTTTGTCAATGATATTCGTTATAAGCGCGTCGAAATACATAAATATACCAAAATTCAGATCAATCGGAGGTATGGGCTAAAAGGAAGTACACCCAATTTTTAAGCCCATAATGCAATTATTAAATTCACGCCCTAATTTCACGCATGTAATTTTTATGAATACCCATATGATTGGATTATTTTTGATTTGTATGTTAAATAACTAACCTATGTAGTTTAAATTCCCTATTTCCAAGGAACACATTTAATTATTCTAATATTTGAATAAATAAAAAATGTACGATTATTAAATAAACAAGTAATAAAAATGCTATCTCGTTTTAAGGCGCGGTATGACTACGATTTAAAAACGTTGATTTCACTCACACAACCGCATATCTGCGCTAATCTAATGTTACATTTAAGTGTCCCTGAATAGGGTTCAAAATTGCAGAGCATATTTTTGCTAACAATGTAACTAGATTGCGAATAAACATTTAATTTGAGGGTTTTCCTTAGATAATTCAGAATATACACATTAAATTCAATATCTGTCCGGTTTAAGTTTTAATAAAACCATATACGTATTATATTCTCAAAAAAAATATGTTGTTACCGCTGAAAATACAGAGAACGTCGACGATTAAGTTTATTTTTGTATAGCAAATTACATTTTTTTATTGGAAATATTAAACAACTATTTAATATTCTATTCGGTTAACATTTTTCTTTAGACCTTTTTCTATGCTTCGTATTTTTTGCGTGCGATATTTTCATTGGGTTTCCTCGTACTCGAGCACCAAAGAAACCCAGTTTTGTGAATGTTGAGATCACACCGCGCCTTAATTTAAAATATAATATAATAAATATTTAATATAGGTTTTTAAAATCCTAACAATCACAATATTTCAATAACACAAATACACAATACAAACACATTACATATATTGTTCACCAGTGATGAACATGTGAAGAATCATCACGTTCCACTTCCACATAACATTATGTCAAACTTGTTACAGAACGGGGGAACAAGGAATGATATTCAGGGAGTTGGTCGAGGACTTGGATCCGGCTATAGACCCGAACACTGTCTTCTCTTGGTTCCATCCCAACTGCACCAAGAGTGAGGCAGTGGATATGTTGGTGAAGGCCGGCCCCGGGAGCTTCCTGGTTAGGCCCTCGGACAACTCGCCCGGGGATTACTCCCTGTTCTTCCACATCAACAACCAGATACAAAGGTTCAGGATTGAGAAGAAAGGCGTGCGGTATCTAATGGGCGGAAGGACTTTTGAGTGTCTGGACGCGGTCATCAATCGCTATAGAAAGGAACAGATTGTAGAGGGGCATACTTTGGGACAACCAGTAAGTATTTTAATGTTAAGTTTATGGTTCATGCATGTAATTAAAATGCCCAGAGTGTAATTTATCTCAGTGTTCTTGTATGCGATGCATTAGCGGTATAAAGTGACGGAAGCTCTCTTACGCTCTCTTAGGCTTTTGACGTGGGTTAACGATCGCTATTTTATAATAACAACCGGATTTGACGGCCTTATTTGCCCTATGATGCATGAAGACAATCAAGAAATTTTACTATTACTGGTCGCCCCACTATTGACTATTGTATATTATCTAGTAAGTTGAACATAAGATCCAAATTAGCTTTGCTTTATAAACAGATCTCAACAGTGCTTACCATTCAAAATTATATATTGCAGCTTATTGCCGAAGGCCACACGATCGAACCACAGCAGAATACCACCGGTGCGGCTGCAGAGAAGATTTATGCAACGCTACGAGAGTGCCGCGATCAGATCGGTCTAAAGAAAATGAAGGGTATCAAGCATCAGGGATACTTGCACAAGAAGTCAGACAAGGGGGCTAAGAAATGGAAGGCTTTGTACTTTGTTCTGCTACAGGAGGGCACAGACACTCATCTGTATTTCTACGATTCACCCAAACGGACCAAGCCGAAAGGACTCATTGATCTGTCGTGCGCGTACTTGTATCAGGTAATTGCATTTGTTGCTTAACCAACGATTTCAAAAGAAAGGATAGGTAAGACATATCGGAATATTTCTCAGCAATGTTCTTCATACAAGCACTAAGGGGCCATCCATAAATTACGTCACACGTTACGGGAGAGGGAGGAGGGGGTCGATGTAGTGTGACATGGGGGGGGGAGGTCTCACAAATATGACCAGCTGTGACAAGGAGGGGGAAGAGTCAAAAAGTCATGAAATTAGTGTGACGTAATTTATGGATAGCCCTTAATCTTTTCTCGGTGTTTTACAAGCTTAAAATATCTTTGCTTAAAGAACTTTGTAAAATTTGGAATTCACTCGTTATTGAATCATTGAAGAAAATATGAAATAGTTTTTGAGAATTCAATTTCTTTAGGGTTAAAAAAGGGCGTTAAGTCTAAATCGGGAAAAGGAGGGCTACATAATAATACACAGCTTAATATACACAAAGCAAAAGAGTTAGATATGCAGGGCATGATACGAAAAAGTTCTGTAATGTTTAATATTGCAGAATGCTTGTTTTATTATCATTGTTAAATGCTACTTGTATAAATATGAGGTATGATTTTATAACGATTATAACACAACCATTTTGTATTATGTCCTGCACTGCATACCTCTTTTGCTGACTGTACCTACTATATGTAGTAGTCGCAGTATCTCGCTGCATTCGTTTACGTAAAAGTGCGAGCAGGGCGAAGCATATTGCGCCTAAGTGCGAGTGAGCGCGCAATTTACACTCCGATTCCCGTGTGGTCCTGGTCAGGTGCACGAGTCGCTGTGGGAGCGCGAGTGGTGCTTCCAGCTGGTGGAGCGCGCGCTGCCGTGCCTGTCGACGCACACGTTCCTGGCGGCCGCCGCGCCCGCCGAGCTGCGCGCCTGGCTCGACGCGCTGCGCCCGCTGTGCGTGCCGCAGCAGGCAAGACACCAGTGCAAGGTGTGGCTTGTGTACTGACACAGGATGTGTTATCGTGTTTGCTGTGTTGGGAAATAATTGGAGCTACTTATGGAATTTTTTATGAAAATAGGCGACAAACGATCCACTTAATGGTAAGATGACCGAGCTTTGCTCGGTCGTCATCTATTGAAGTAGCTTTAGTGTTACTACTCGCTAATAGATGTCAGGAAGACACCATCTACTGAAGCAGCTTTAGTGTTGTTACTCGCCAATAGATGTCAGGAAGAGTCGCAGTTTTTCATTGCCTGAAAACACGAATAAAACAATATTTTCTAAAAATGAATCTTAGCTAGATCGATTTATCGCCCCCAAAACCCTCTGCGTACTAAATTTCATGAAAATCGTAGGAGCCGTTTCCGAGATTCCGAGAATATATATATTTATATACAAGAATGGCTCGTTTAAAGGTATTAGATCAACGACACCAAAGGCATCACTGAAGCGTTATCGGCCAAGAAAGAGAGAAGAAAAAGAGAGAAGACGAAAAACCTATAATATTTAAGGAGTTTCCTCAATTATTCATGGATCCGATCATCAGACCTGACTTTTGATTAATATGCGACCAATCCCCTCTTAGACCAAAAATAATTTTCAAAATCTGTTCGCAAGTTTCGGGAGTTCTAAGAGGTAACCAACATAAAAAATACAACCGAATTGACAACCACTGTTTCTGAAGTCAGTAAAAAATGAACAAAGCAAAACTAAAAATCACAATGTAAGTATCTTTTAATTTTAACTGGTAAAACAACACAATATGTCTAGTACTAAACCACAACTCCCCGCACCAGGTGGCGCGCGTGGTGTGGCTGCGCGCGCTGCGCGTGCGCTGCGTGACGGCGCACCGGCTGCCTGCGCGCCTGGCGCCGCGCCCCTACCTGCGGCTTGCGTTAGGCGCCGCACCCGTCGCGCGCACGCAGCCCAAGCCCTCGCCTGACCCGCACTGGGATGATGAGTTTGTGTTCGAGTGAGTGTGAAAACTTTTAACGCATTTATTGCTCTTAAAATTACATCGTGTAAACGATGTGCACGCGAGCTGCGGATACAAGCGATTGTTATAACGGCGCGCGCGTTTGCCGCGAGTTGTCTATCGAACCTTACAACCTTACTACTACGTGTTGCGCGTGGCCTGACACCATTCGGCCGGTTTTAAACATGTGGCTGATGTTCGTTTGTATTTTTCTGTGTTTTGATGACATTGACTTCACTAATAAATAATTGATTACTCTGTATTAGACTTATTTTAAGCACTAAGATAATTTTTTTCGGCAACTCCCTTCAGTTGCGATCTCGTTCAATAAGCTTTCTTAAATTTGTATATTTTTTACCTATTTTTGCTTTATTACAGCGACGTCCCTCCAGATGTAACATCCTTCACTATTACCGTTCACAATACTGGGAAGCGTGGAAAAGAATCGGAAGTAAGAATAGTCTTAAATAATTTACGTCATGCATGTATTTTAATAAGTTTAAATTACATTTATATTTTTTTCCAATGTGGTAATTTCAATCTGATAAATAAACCACTTTTTATCATAACCAGGTTGCAGAACTGACGATAGAGTTAGCGAACCTCGCAAACGGTGAAGAAATAGAGGAGTGGTACCCACTTGCCGGTATGACGCCGATTGGAGAGTGGGGTTCTCTACGACTGCGCATTAGGTATGGGTAACGTACAGTAGCATATTTGTTTATGTAATGTGTTGATACTTAAAATTATATCTACAACATGCAACAACAACAACAACAACAACTGCAATACAACAACTTAACACTTGATGACCCAGGTACATGCAGGAGCTAGTGATGCCCCGCGAGGAGTACAACCCGCTGCGGCAGCTGCTGCTGGAGCCGGGGCTGCCCGCGGTGAAGGCGCTCGCCGAGCTGTGCCGCACGGACCGCCAGCCGCTTGCTACGTGTATGTTACAGAAACACACTATCGTCGTTGCGACTTTAAGACCTCTTATGAGTAAAAAATCAGCTTTTAGAGGGAATCGATGAAAATCGATAAAGTTTTATTTAGCAAGCACTTAGGTAATTTTGAATTTGGTGAATATATTACGATGGAAACGTCGTACACACATGAGAATTTTTGGATTCGATAGTGCTTCAAAATGCAGAATCATTTGACGTCAAAAAGTGATTCTGTCAAAAGTGGCACATAACACATAAGAGGTCTTAAAGTCGCAACGACGCTATTACTCGTATTATTTACAGTGCTCATAAAGTGACGTTTATGTGAATTGCGCCTTAAGCAGTGGATGAGTGTCACGTGAAAGTTAATATAGTCCAGGATGGTAATAATGGTTAAAATATAGTCCTATCAGCATTGTTGTGAAACAACACCTAATATACATACCTAGGTTAGAGTATCATACCGCGTCAGGCCTGGCGCACTTGGCACTTTTAGTAAGATGTTACACGAATGTGCTGCGTTCGATGTGTCGGGCCAATTTCAGAAGGGCTGCCACATGTGTCATACATTTGTAATTATGATTCGAAAGAGATGCAACGTCTAGATGTCAACGTCTTTTCACGATTTGCGCTGTGCGACCTTAATTACACTTTATTGTGTCATAGCAAGAGTCGCTATTTATTTAAATGATTTTGTTGAGTGACTCTTCTGTACCAATAGGTACTATTAATCTATTAAGTCCGTGTCACTAACCATCCTCTCTCCCCAGCGGTACTCCACGCGTTCTCGGAGTGCAGCCGCGGCGCGGAGCTAGCGCGCGAGCTGGCCAGCGCGGAGGTGGCGCGCGAGCCGGACCACCGCGCGCTGTTCCGAGCGGCCTCGCTCGCTACGGCCGTGCTCGATGAATTCATGCGGGCGCAGTGCAAGCCGTTCTTACAGGTGTGTGGATGTAGGTTTGTCTTTCTAGCACCGGTGTGCTTTTCAATAGATCCTGGGTTCGATTCCTAGCGAGGCCGAAATACGATGTTCTTGTTTTTGTGTGTTGTCCATGGTACCCACGACATAGGGAATCCTAGTGTGGGGTTATGAGTGTGTAGCGTTTATTTTAACCTACATACATACAAACTCATGTAATGTAAACGTTATCATCATGCAGAAACAATAATTACGTATTTCCTTAGTGTAACAGATTGTAAAGTTAAGCATCATATTCATTTATTGTTACATCATATCACGTTAAATGTAGTATATAAGTTGTATATAATTTATATATTACTTCTGTTTATGAATAGAATCGCTTTTTAGGGTTCCGAAGTAACATCGGAACCTTTATAGTTTCGTCATGTCCGTCCATCCGTCCGTCCGTATGTTAGTCTGCCCCTCTGTCCCTCTGTCCGTCCGTCCGTCCGTCCGTCCGCTAATCCAAAGTAAAGCGCTGAGACCTTTAGCGATAGAAAGCTGTAATTTGGCATGAAATATTGAAAAAATATTTTTTTTCAGGGTACCTCCCCTACAGGTAACGTGAGGATGAATTTTTTATTTGTGGCGTAGCCTATAGTGTGGGGTATAGTTGAAAAGGTGTTTTAATTTTTTTTTATGGAAATAGCCAAACGAGCTGACGATCCACCTGATGGTAAGTGACTATCATCGCCCATGGACATCAGCGACACTAAAGGCATCTCTGATGCGTTGCCGACCAAGAAAGAGAGAAGAAAAAGAAAGAGAACTGGCTCTCAAGCCCCCAGTAGGAACACGACGAGTCGTTTGGCGGCTGACTCATGCTCAAGGGTGGTGGCTATCCAGGCGAACCCCATGGAGAAATAATAATAGTAATAATGGTATTACTTAACAATTAAAATCGATATTACCAATATAATCCCTCGAGGGGCCCTTCCACCAGCAGGCCGGATTTAGTCGCCTCTTATGACACCCATCCGGCGTGGGATTGGGTTTAGTATTCTAAGCCGCCCCAATACGGCTGAACTCTTCTAAGACTATTTTTAGAATTAAGGGTACGTTTGCAAAATATTTGGCTTTAAAGTGCTAATTTTTAAACTAATTCAGAAAATTCATAATGGCTGTCATACGTTCGTAATCTATCACACATTAAAAATTAAACTTTCAGAAAAAAATACAAATTTGATAAATTTTTATAAATGTGACAAAACGCTGCGTCGCGCTATTCCTACGATAAGAATTAAAATGAGGGCAAAAGCATATTATTGCATTGCATTCCGCTGTTTAAACAATAACAAAGATCCGATTCTCAGGTTTTTCACACTTCCTAAGGAAATCGAAAGGTAAATAAATGACCTTCTACCTAATTAGTATTAGGTTGACGATGTTGACATTTTGTTATCCTTATTTATGTCTCCCATATTCACATTATTAATAATTATTGTAGTATAGTTACTAGTTAGGTATTTACAATTAAATAAGAATTCAAAGAATATTTGATGTTTGAAATTGACTGTTTTTACTGTTTCTAAAACAGACAAAAGTATGTACAGACTAACATATGCCGTATGGCCATCTTCTCATTTCTTCATAAAAGTAGCATGGGCATATAACTTGTTATTAAACTTTCAGATTAATTTTATTCTTTCAAAAAAGATAACTCTCATATTGCCAGAGAGGATAAGCGATAGTGTTTAGAAAGGAAGGCAACTCACAACGCGTTTTTGATTAGCGCTGTGCGACCTGAATTACACTTTATTGCGTTGGAGCAAGAGTCCCTATTTATTTAAATGATTTTGCGTACTTCGCCTTCTGTACTTATTATAAGTACTATTATTTCTTCTGTGATTAGAGTCAAGTGTCATCGTCCCCCCCCCTCCCCCCGCCAGCGAAACGGTTGGACAAGTGAAAAAATTCCAAAAATAGGTTATAATATTATGATGAATTTACAAGGAAAACTATGATGCCTATTTTAGAATAAGTAGTTAATGAGTCTATAAACTTACTACTTCGTAACCCTACATTGTGCGTGGCCTTACACACACTTGCCCGGTTTTACGAATTGTTGAGTCTGGCGATAATATTAAGTGGTACAGAGCCCAGTTTGTTGCAAAAGAAGGAGTCTATCTCCATAACACCATACATTGTTCGAAGTGTCCTACTCGTATAGTGTAGTTAAATCATTGCTGAATATTTTATTATCTTTCAGGCTGCCATAGCAGAGACAGTACAGAAGTTGATTGATTCAAAACAGACAGCTGAATTAAATCCAACGAAAATGGACTCCCCGGACGATGCTTGCAATAATGCAGAGTTCTTACTCATGATTCTTGATCAGGTAAACAGGCACTTATTATATCTATATCTAATATATAAAATTTTCGTGTCACGCTTTTTTGAAGTTGAACTCCTCCGAAACGGCTCTACTGATTTTCGTGAATCTTTGCGTGCATATCGTTTAGGGTGGAGAATCGGACATCTATTTTTCATCCCCCTACCCCTAAAAATTTTTTGGCAGAACAACGTTAGCCCGGTCAGCTAGTATGTATATAAAAGGCAAAAGTGATTGAGTGATGTATCAACGCACAAACCAAACCATTAGGACTAGAAGCTTAAAATTTCGCGTACGTATTCTTCTTAGGACGTAGGATAGCATGAACTAGGACTTAGCATACACTACAGAAGGATTTTTCAAAATTCAACCCTCAAGGGGGTGAAATAGGGAATAAATATGATAAGCATAATTTCCGCGTGCGAAGCTGCGGGCAACAGCTAGTCATATGTATGACTACCTAGTTGTATTATTATGTAATAATATTCAATATCATAATGTTATTGACGTAATGATGATCCTTTAATGTTATCAGTATTACTGACTTAACACCACTGCAGATAAATTAAACTGTGTGATATGCTAATAATGGCATTACGATTATGTAAATTTACAATTACAAACATACAGTTTGTTTATTTTAAAAAAGTGTAGACAAAAGGCGGCCTTTAATCTTTCCAGACAATAAAGGCGAAGTAATTAATAGAGATCACTGATATACACATGATATTTACGAGTATTAAAAGTTGACGAACCGATGAAGTCAACGTAAAATACACAAATACATCTTATCCCGCTTCTTTTGAAACAAATAGAAGTGAACATCCTCTATGTATATTACACATTATGCACACATAGTCGTGTGTGAATGTTGTATGTTGTTGTTGTTGTGCGTCGCAGATAACGCTGTCGATATTCACGTCCCCGGAGGCGTGTCCGCGGCCCGTGCGCTACCTGTGCGGCTGTCTGCAGCGCGCCGCCGTCGCCAAGTGGCCCAACGAGAGATTCGTGCGCACTAGGGTTGTCTCAGGTATCATCACTATATACAATGAGATGAGATGGAAGATATATTGTACAAGACGTTTTGTGTGAAAGGGAGACAACTGACGCTCGATTGGCAGACAACTATCAAAAAACGCATCATTTCTGTAATTCACTTTTGAGACGATTTTTTATTGGTACTACTTTTTAATAAAAAATTGTTTAAAATAATAATAAATTGTAAACATGAATTATTTTTGGCATTTAATAATAATTTGTCTTTAATTTCTTTTAATTTTGAGTCCACCTTATATTTGAATTACAAATTGCGATAAAAAAGATTATTACCAAATAGAACTCCTCTAAAAATGGACTGATCCCTTAGATTTATTTTATATATATCTGTACATTTGCAAAAACGTAAAAACCCGCGCGTTTGCAATATTGAGAGTGTCAATGTATGTTGGTGTTGTCTTACAGGTTTCATCTTCCTGCGGCTGATATGTCCAGCGTTGGTGGAGCCGCGCGCGTGGGGGCTGGTAGGCGCGCCGCCGCCGCCGCACGCGCAGCGCTCGCTCGTCATGGTCGCCAAGTGTCTGCAGAACCTCGCCAATCTCATCGAGTTTGGTGCTAAGGTAATGACGATGAAATATCTACGTCATTAATTCACAAAAGTGAGTGCCTAAACACGGCACTTGAACAAACAAAACATATTCTATCTCTTTGTTTCGTGTTTGATGAAAAACCGAGTGAGAGCGGTGATATTTACCGAAAGTCACGTCATCACATCACGTTACGATCGTCGATGCATTCGCAATCATTTAGGGGCCTTTCGGAAGATTGAAGAGTCTGTCTTATAAGGCCAAATTGATGTTAAATTGTTAGTTTATGGTGTTGGAAAACAAATACAAAAATTAGCTAAAGATAATATTTTATTCGTTCTATTACAATTTTATTATTAGACATTTTTTAAATAAAACCTTGTTATAATGTGTATGACAAAACATTTAGCTATGCTTACAGGAGCCGTACATGGAGGTGGTGAATCCATTTATTTTGAAGAATAAAGAACGAATGGTCGTTTTCTTGGACCAGTTGAGCTCCGTCCAGGATCCCGGCAACACACCTACTAATACAAACAATAACTTCGACATTGGTGAATATTAACACTGTTCAATAATATAATTTGCACCATTTGTAACCAAATTACTCATGCCATCAATTTATAAATATGGATATCTTTTTAAATGTAAATAACTGACAAATGAGCAACACGATGGTAAATGATCGCTGTCGCCGATGTATTAAACATTATAAGTATCACTGATGCGTTTACGGCCAAAAATGAAGAGAGAAAAGAAAGAAACGGGCTCAAGCCCACGCCGGACTACAAAGAATTTTGCGGTCGACTTAATCAGCGATAAATCAGATTAAAATGCCACGACTTTAGTTAAGGTAGGCCCTGTAATAAATAAGTAAATTTTCATAGCATTAACATCCCTACTATAACAGTTGGTATAACTTGCAGCCAAGGAGCTGGCGACCCTCCACCACATCTGCGTGTCGCACCTGGTGGAGCTGCAGACGCTGGGCAAGACGCAGCCGGCCATCAGGAAGTTGGTCACCGTCACCGAGATGCTCACCAAGCACAAGCACAAGTACCTCGAGATGATCAGATAGGGGTCGCCGAACACCAACACAGGTATGTTGTTATTTGTGAACTAGCTGACCCGGCGAACTTCGTATCGCCTAACAAACTATTTCTTTTTCTAAACTAAAAGTAGCCTAAGTTACTCCTTGTTACATCAGCTATCTGCCAGTGAAAGTCCCGTCAAAATCGGTCCAACCGTTTCAGAGATTACCCGGAATAAACAGACAGACAGACAAAAAGAAATTATAAAAAATGTTGTTTTGGTTTATGTACCGTGTATACATCCAAATGCACTTAGTAAAAAGCGGTTATTTTAATATTACAAACAGACACTCCAATTTTATTTATTTGTATAGATGTATAGACTAGTGACTTGCTCGCGGCTTTGCCCGCGTTGATGGGATAATAAGTATCCCATGTCTTATTCCAGATCATGGTCTACCTGTGTGCTCAATTTCATGAAAATCCGTTCGGTAGATTTTGCGTGAAAAAGTATCGAACATCCATAGAAACTTTCACATTTATATTATTAGGATTTATACTTATTACTCTATACGGTCAAAAAAGTTGTCTAACCATAGACAACATTTAAGAGTCAGTCTATTACTGTCATGGAGTATTGAGGAAGAAGGAGGGCCATCTCATATGAAGGGAAAGTTGAAAGTGTCCAGCTGTTTCCAGAAAATAGAGGTTCCAATAATGGCCAATTCTGAATGGCGCTAGTGTGTGACAAATGGCTGTTGTAGAGGGAGTGAAGTTTGCTGAGTTATGCCACCCGTAATGAATGGCGCTAGTGTCCGATAAATATATATTTGAACATAGCTGTTGTAGACCGCACCGCAGCGCCACCCGTAATGGACGCGTAACGGACACTTCGAGATAGCCTTCTTTCACTCTATCTTCCATGGTACTTGTACAGTAGAGGGGATTCACGATTTTGATCATGTGTTCCTTCTTATTCCTAATATTAACTTAACTATTAATTTGGCTTTTCTTTTACAGGGTAAAAAGTTAAAAACGTAATGCAACGGACGAGTGGTAGAGATAGCGTGTAGGTGGCGTCCTTAGCGCAGGACTGAGTCTTAGTCTTAGGGCGAGTTCTCACTGTGTTGTGACGGTGTATAGTCGTTCTATGTCGTGGCTTGTATATTTAAGAGTTAAAGGTGTGCGTCTCGAAGCGGTTAATTGTTATCCAGTGTTAGAGTGGAGATGAGAATAATAATAAACGACAGTTCGATGATAAAACGTCATGGCACAGGTGTGAACGTAGCCGTACTTGTGTAGTCATTGTTAGCTTTAGTTCTGCTTGCGTATGGATTGAACAATCTTTTATTTCTTTGTCGAGCTCCGGAAACTATTTAATTTGAGTTAAGTTTAAGTATTATCACTATTTCTTTTCAGTATAGTATAGACTATAGAGTAGAGTCTGTTTTTAGGGTTCCGAAGTAAAATCGGAACCCTTATAGTTTCGTCATGTCTGTCCGTATGTTCGTCTGTCCGTCCGTCCGTCTGTCCGAAGCAAAGCGCCGAGACCCTTAGTGCTAGAAAGCTTTAATTTGGCATGGATATACATACATATTTATTAAAACTCCAGAATCGTAGAATAAAATATTGAAAAACTTTTTTTTCGGGGTACTTCTCCTACAGGTCACGTGAGGATTATTTTTTTATTCGTCGCGTACCCCATAGTGTAGGGTATTGTTGAAAAGGTCTTCCAAAAATATTATGGGTCTTGTACGACCATTTATGGAATTAGGGGTCCGTTTGCGAAATATTTGGCTTTAAAGCGCTAATTTTGGTTAGAGTCAATTGTGCCCCCCTCTCCTGCTGGCTAAACAGGTTGGAGTTGGATAAGTGAAAAATTCTCAAAAATAGGTATATGATGAATTTACAAGGAAAACTATCACGGCTATGTTAGCATTAGTAGTTAATGAGTAGTAGCTGATAAACTTACTACTTCGGAACCCTACATTGCGCGTGGCCTGACACGCACTTGTTTTATCTACAATAATGCACATGACTTGTAATTTATTTACTATGATAAAAAAAAATCTGATATTTAATACAGTTCCATTCTCGATTTATCTCCGATATTAACAGGCTATGCTAGTCTTACGAATTCCATACAAATATATTACTTACAAGAATTTATTGAATTTTAAATCTGTTGTGTTCGTTAAATATAATTAATGTGGTTACAATAACGAACCTAAACATATGAAATTTTTAACTCGAATTGTCTTTAATCTGTGATCTTTGTGCTATATGCTTTTTAGTTATCGGTGCTCGTCATTCAAACTTATTCTGGGTGTTTCTTGTGCCAAATCGTGCGTTTGAGTGTGAATTTTTTATTGACTTATGTTAAGATTATTTACTTTATTATTAAATTTATTTACACTGCCTAATATCTTATTAGTAAAGCGCAACGGAACAAATAGCTCTCTAGGTAAGGCATATTTATTGTATTGCTAGAATTTTAGTGCGTACGGAGTTTTATTATATTAAGTATAATTTGTAATTTTTTAGTTTCTATTGCTTTGACTACATATTTAATCTGAAGTTTCGGCTATATTAATTTTAAACCTCGCTTAAAACTCATTTGAAGTATTAATACTATTCATTCAGTTAATACAGAAAATATTGATTTATTTATTACTTCTTTTCGCAAGTATGTTATTATGTAGGTAATAGAAATAAAGGGATATGTGACCTTTAATAGTAAGACACCAAAAATGTATTAGTAATGTATGAATGTGATAGACAAGGAATGGTAGTTGTAGGGATAATCTATTTGAAGTTCAGATAATTTCACTACTAGAAATGCGTTTTCTACGCAACAAACCCCTCTGCAATTATTAATTCT
This sequence comes from Thymelicus acteon, assembly GCA_951805285.1. NCBI lineage: Eukaryota > Metazoa > Arthropoda > Insecta > Lepidoptera > Hesperiidae > Thymelicus > Thymelicus acteon. Next base: position 6,453,458 of record OX638229.1, on the reverse strand, counting down.
CTGTGATAGTAATAAGTAACCATTTTACTTTCAGCAATTTCATTCTGTGATTTTATAAAGGACTTGTTACTTATAAGGCCCCACTGTGCAATTGACTTGTTTTTCATTCTTCATAAAATGTTAATTATTGATTGATACTAAAATATACTAACCCAAGAAACTACTAGATTTACACAAACTCAATTTTGGTATAACTTTTTACACTGTGTCTAAGGTTATATTTCCAATGTCAGCAATATACATCTCTACTGATCGGTTACACATGAGTAGGATGTACGATGTACCAAAAATTCTCTGCTTACAATGATTACTTGTGTGTTAATAATATCATAACAGACGTACAACAAGTATTTTAAAACTAAGCTTTAAAAGTATAATTTCACTGGGATAAAATAATGTCACCATTATTATAAACATTTGCATCCTTTTCCAAGCAGGTGTTGGATAATTTAAATATCTTCCATTAAAGTTTTTTGGCATACCTAAATTTTATTTGTGATTTTATTTGAAGAGTTTCTGAGGTTTTATTTGTTCACATCCATCAGCTTCTCAGTTCTCACATGACATAAAAAATTTATTGTAAACTGTCCCATAGTTACTGTTTTGATCAGGCCCGGATCGACGATTTTTTCGAACTGGGGAAGAAACTTCATAGTTTCGACGGTTCAGGCGCTCACTAAAAAAAAGGTCATCGGGCGCATTTTGGCGCCCCCTTAAACTGGTGAACCGGGGCACCCGCCCCATAGATCCAGCCCTGGCTTTGATTGACTTTCATTATATGTTTGCCAGTAGGTAGTTTGTAAGGATAATAGTAAAATAATTTTCTCCAAAATTTCAGTTCTTGTGGGATAGTTTCGGATGTGAAAGTACCTAAATGTTTCTAGATCTTGCTCAAGTAATGGTTTATACTATATAGTGCCATATAAATATTACCTTAATTGTACTTATTTTAAAAACATTCCGAATCAACTTGAAACAAAACAAAGTCTATAGAAACAATATTTGTTTCATGTGTCTGTTCTGAACTGGTGAATGGTTTAGTTGTATGTTCGTGTAAAATTATAAAGGATGTTGAATGGGTGGTTTTATACAAAATTAATGTAGGTACTTGCTTAATGCATCACTTTTGTATCCATTGTTTTAGGCTATTTTTATAAGTGTTTATAACATTATATTCAATTTATAATACATTGAAATTGTTACTATATACAGCGACTATGATGCACATAATCTTTTGCAATGCAAGAATTTACTATTTGTGACCCAATGTCGCCAAAATCAGTATGTTTTTCAAATCGTAACAAAGCGAAACGTATTAAAAAATATTTTTTTTTTAGTAATTCTGTATAATTATGGTCTTGGTTTGGTCTTCATTATTATTTATAGAAAATTTCATTTTATTTTCATATCTTATCTAATTCATATACTTTTAATGTTCAGATAATCGCCCTTTGATTCATTATTATGCTTAATGTATGGTACTCTTATTTAAAAACTAAACTAGTCTTTATTACAATGCGTAACTATTTTATAAGCGGACACATGCCTTGGAATATCCATATTACTAGCAGGTAACATCATGTATATTTTGATGTGACATATACATGCTTCCAAGAGCCCAAGAGAAATGACTTCAACACTTATTTGTTTAGTTTAGCTTGTAGGTCTAGTAGAAATGTGTCATATTGGTCGATGTACTACGTCGATAGCTTACGATAGGACGATGTCTGGACTGATTACGCTCCAAATATATTAGAAATATTAGTGTACAAATGTACAAGGTATTCCACAAAATTGTAAAAGTGATAAAGATACAGTATTTGGCCCATTTGATAAAACTTTTGTATACTGATATTCAGAGATTATATTCATGATGTAGAATCTTAATACTGTTAACATTTTGATACATTATACATTTAGTTTTATGTTTGAAAGAGGAGAAAAAATATATTTGCTTATCCCAACCCAACCACAGGAATTGAGATTTCTGTTCTTAAGACTATACCTTTATAGACCTTTATTAGAATTTTCATGAAATAATTTGGTTGCAGTAATTTTTATTCTCCTCTTTGTTTATGTGTTATTTCTTTTATGTATCTATTTGTTGAGTTGCGAAATCTTTAGAAATTATTTTTCTTACATTAACCTATATGATTTGTTGTCAGAAATGTTTATATGAATATGTTCTATAATGATGCACAGATCAATATGTGCACTGGTAATGATTCCAATGCGTAAGGCTTTCAAATGTGCATTTAAATTTTATATTTGCATATAACATAATGATTTATGTGTAATGATTTATTAGCAATAAATTAGATTTTGTGACTGTTTTGTCATCTCTTTGTATTGTAATCCTCAGTGTGTACTGTTTCTTTATTAAATTTTTATCTGTGCTAGGAATCCAGTCTCATATTAAAAAATAAATGATAAAAAATATTTGTCTTTTTTTACTAACTGCCATTTTGCTATTTGCTTAGCACATATTTTATCTTTTAACATCATTTTAAAATATCTCCCCATTTATGTCTTCACTCTTGTAGTTCGTTGCACAAAGTACTTAATCTAATCACATTTGAATTACACAGCTCTGAAAATATTTAATTCTTGCAAAGCTGCAAAGATTTTGAGAAAGATTAGAATATTGATTAATTGATTACAAATAAAAACTATTTATATTTTAATATAATAATTTTAATTTACAAAAATAGGAATGTTATCTATACTATACAAATAATACATTTAAGTGAGAAATAGTATGGAGAATGCCATACCAATGCAGCACACTGCCACATATGGAGATTTTCTTTCCCCAATGCGGGCACATTTCCAAAAGGTCCCCAAGAACCTGAAAAATGAAAACATTGGTTTATCGTGACAGACAACCAACTGTTATTAAAATTAACTAAAACTGGAAATAAATCAAAATGTATGTAGCATAAGGTGTATTGATTGGTTCCCTTTACGTCGAGTCCCATTACGTCGAGCCGAGAATCTTGTTTCGCTTCTATTACCCCTACGTCGAGTCTAAGATTTCTGTCTCGTTTCTATTCCCTCAACGTCGAGTTTCATATTTTGAAGTACAGTCAGGTTCAAATGCAGTAGGACGCAGGTGCGCTTATTGTTAATATTATTACTAAATGGTTTATTGTTATAATTACACATTACTTAATGGTTTATTCCCTTAAAACATTTAAAAACAATAAGCCAGATGCGCTTATTGTTTTAAAATATTTCGTCAAAATTTTCAAATACGCATAAAATCTATATAAATAAAATTGAAAAGAGATACACTGATTAAACAAAAAATCTCAGAAACTACCGAACCGATCATGATGAAATTTGGCAGGGAGATAGCTTATGCTAAGGAGACGTCAGCTAAAAACGGATTTTTGGAAATTCATCCCCTAAGGGGTAAAAATACGGGATGGAGGTCATTTTCATACAAACCAACTTCGTCAGTTTTAGAGTTGTAAATATGAATTTTTTTATGTAAGTTTATAGTAATAAACAAAAATTAAGTTTAACACATTTTTTGGAAAATCATCCCTTAAAGGGTTAATTTAATGGATGGTACTTAGTAGGCAACTTCGTCATCTTTGAAGTTAAAAACATAAAAATTTACATATTAACTCCAGTTTAGAAACAAAATTTGTATGTATTATGTTTTTTTGAAAATCATCCCCTAAAGGGTTAATTAAGACGGCGCAATTTAGTATGGAAACTTCGTCAGTTTTGAAGTAAGAAGGGTGAAAATTTGTATATAAGCTTATAGTTAGACAAAAAATAACTGTACCACTATTTTCTCGAAATTCATCCCCATAAGGGGTAATACTAAGGGATTATAAATATTTAAGGTAGTTTCTTAATTGTAACAGGTTTTTTGGAATTTCATCCCCTAAGAGGTAAATAAAGAGGTTGCAAGTTTTTCCAGGACTTTGTCAATTTCAAACTCAGAAATATGAAAATTAATATGTAAGCTTATAGTGAGAAACAAAAATTTGTGTAGAGGACTTTACGGACGGGAGCGGGAGGTGAGAGGGACAGGAAGCGAGAGAGGGACCGAGAATGGGAGAGGGAGAGGGACAGGGAGCGGGAGATGGAGAGGGAGAGGGAGAGGGAGAGAGACGGAGAGGGAGAGGGACAGAAAGCGGGAGAGGGCCCGGGAGCGGGAGAGAGAGAGGGACAGGGCGCGGGAAAGGGAGAGGGACAGGAAGCGGGATAGGGCCCGGGAGCGGGATAGGGAGAGGGACAGGGAGCGGGAGAGGGAGAGAAAAGGACAGGGGTATTATTGTCTGTTTGTCTGTCCGGGCATCACATGAAAACGCTTGAACTGATTTCGACGGAAATTAGTTAAGTTGTTCCTTATATGTACTTTGGATCACGTTTAAAAAAACTTTTCGTCGCGATAAAATTAAAAGTTTTCCCAGGAAACAAAATGAAACTTAGTATGGAATATTTTTCATTCATTTAATTGATAGAATACATGTTTTCAAGTTTTTCAAAATTTTTCATGAAAAAGAAAAAACAAATTAATGTTAATGTTGTTTATTTTTCAAAATCCGTTCCCGGAGGAATGATTTCTTATTGTATCATAGGTTTCAGTATATACATTCCTAAATATACTTCATTTTTACATTATATTCATACAACAAACATTCATACAACAAACTTCAGAATATAAATTCAAAAACCGATTAATTTATATTACTTCAATATAAATTAACCTGTTTTTGAATTTTCTTCTGCAAGGGGTACAAACCGTACAAATATGATAAGCATAAATTCCGCATGCGGAGCTGTGGGCAACAGCTAGTCTATACAGGGTGTCCCAGGGCCAAGTGACCGCCCGGCGTCTATTGATTATTTGGACAAAACTATTAACAAAAAACCAATAAAGTATAGGTCTAATCGCTTTAGTTTTTTTGTGTCTGAAGTCGAGAACTCAGAAGTTAGGGTGTAAGTGTATTACAAAAAATAATTAAACAATATTTTATTGATACTATTTCTTTTTATTCCTGACTGTACTTTTTAACCAAACTCGACGTAGGGGTAATAGAAGCGAAACAAGATTTTCGGCTCGACGTAGTGGGACTCGACGTAAAGGGAACCAACCGGTGTATTTGATATGAAGATATTCAATGGCCATTTATTGACAATTTTAAAAGACCAATTAAACTTACCCAGTCTTATTACGATCCATTATACTTGGAAAGAATGATCTCAAATATGCACATGTGCATATCAAAAGGAGTATTACAGACAATAAGCTTTGGAAGTTAAATATTGCACTCTGGAACAAAATTCTCAATTTAGTCATTATAATACTATACTGATAAAATTGTATTGGGGTGGCATACAACACTAACACCAATCCCTAGCCGGATGGGTGTCGTAAGAGGCAACTATATCCAGCCTATTGGTGGTAGGGCCCCTCATAGGGATTATATTGGTAATATTGATTTCCATACTATTATTATTTCTCCATGGAGTTCAATTGGATAGTTACCACCCTCTTGTTTGAATCAGTTGCTAAACAACTTGTGTTCTGGTTGGGGGCTTGAGACTCTTGAGAGCCAGTTCTTTTTTTAATTTTCTTCTTCCTTTCTAGGCCGGCATGAGTGATGCCTTTGGTGTAGCTGAGGTCCATGGGCGACGATAGCCACTTATCATCAGGTGAATCGTCAGTTCGTTTGCCAGCTATTTCTATAAAAAACAAACCTATAATACATACTATATGCTAAATCTCACACTCCAACGTAGTAGGTGCATTTTTCTAAAAAGGGGTTTAAAGGGAGGTATGGTATTAAAAACTATGTGGTAGTATGAAATATTTCAACTTACCATGATGGACTATCGGATTACACTTAGCAAATATATATAGCAATAGCTTTTATCGCCGACTTATTATTACGAAGTCCCGTGTGTCAACAACTGTAACACCATTTATTATACCTGTATTTAGTTTAATTTGGTTGGAAGTTTCTAGTTTTAAATTATTTTTCACTATATAGTTATACAATTCGACTATTTCAATTCTGTAATTTGACATTTGGCCGATGACAACAAAGTATTAACAGTGACACTTGACGGTGTCCTAGCCAATGAACTTTATCATACAAATGGAATCCAAGCTACGATCGGGTACAGGGTTGGATTTAGTATTTTATTAAAGGTACCCTTACGAAGATATGATATAATATAACTGAACATCAGTTAGAGTAATATATCCATGGTCAGCCTCAATCAGGCTTGTGATTTTGGTCGAAATATTCATAATAATATCATAAATGTCATTATTATGACCCGTCTTCAGAAGTCCAGTTGTACTATAAAGTTCTTGCATCAGCACCACTCTACATAGTCTGTCTTGACAACAATTTTTTTTATTTAATCTGCAATTCTCTATTCTCTACACGTCAATTACAAATTTGATTTGTCAATGGGAATAACCTAAAAAACTAGAAGTAAAAGTTATTTACATTATTATTTAAGCCTGAGCTACTTTCTGTAATGAACAAGAAGATAATAATGGGCTAATTAAATTTACTTCAGAGCGTAATTGTATTTGTCGATTTAAAAAAACAGCTGCATTGATACAATTATGGATGAAGATAAATTTGCTTTAGTAGAAAAAATAATAAAAGATATTCATAATGTTTTGTCGAAGATTGCAGAGATGTAAGTACTGATTTTTATTTCAAACTATATTAGTTACATAGTTTATAAAAACATTTGATGAATACAACATAATGTTCACAGATCTACTTTCGACATCATTCCTGTGGAAACAAACTTCCAAAATAAGTCTCCAGTTTTGCATTTGGAGAACTGTCTCGGGTTAGAATCTTGGTGCGTGAAGCATGTTTACATGTATTGTTATTCTGAGCTTATGGATAAATACTGTGCAAAACCTGGACGTACCTTTAAAAAGGTATTTGGTGTAGATGCAGAGCGACTAGCAAGATTGTTGAATATAACATTGCTCTTAAATCCAGAGCTAAGTACATTCTGGAACAGACGCCGGGAAATGGTTAAGAAAAGTTTGTTAGAGAAGAGTGTTGAATTACATTTTTCAAGACTTGCTTTGTCAAGAAAACCTAAATGTAATGATACATTTTCATACAGAAGATGGCTGTTAGATATTATTTTGGAAGGTGCGTAGTAAAATTAATACAATAAAATACAATATTCTTTATTGTGCACACTAGAAGTACATAACATATTACAATGCAAGTAAAGTACGGCTGCTGTATCTTGGCGCGTCTGAACTTCGCCATAATTCGCCAATACTCGATACGCGGTGTATTATGTTTGTCATACGTTAGCATGTTCGTGTTGCCATCTCTGTCTTACATGCACTAATGTTCGCAAAGCCTATGTTCAGACGTGCCAAGATACAGCGGCCGTACTGTATGTAGTAGTAACACAATAGGCGGTCTTATCGCTGTAATAGCAATTTCTACCAGACAACCTAAGGGTAGAGGACACAGACATTCAAGAAACGCATAGGTAGATATTAATATTAATCTTTAAGGCCTGCAAGTTTTGAGTATGTTCCATTTACTCAGTTTTGTAATATTTTAAGTAAATAAATAATTTTATAGATCTATAGTCTGTTTAGACAATTCTTATTTAGTAAACAATGTTACAAGGTCTTTTGTCATAATTTGTAACTTAAAAATAAGGCAGGCGGAAAATGTATAAAGTGGTATTTCAGGATATTAAACTTATTTTTGTTTATTCCAGATGACACTTCACAAGGCAATCACTTAGATACCCTAATTAATGAAGAACTTCACATTTGTGAATTAGCATCGGACAAATGTCCCAATAACTACCACAGTTGGAATCATCGCATGTGGTTTATGAAGAGGCTACAAAGTGTTGATAAACAATTCAACATTCACATGTATTATATTAAGGAATATAATTTTTCAGAAAGGTGGACCTCAAAACATGTATCAGACTTTAGTTGCTTTCATTATAGACAATTTTGTATATCAAATATATTCAAACTAAACAATGAATCTTGGAAAAGTTTTGAAAACATGATAGATGTTAATCTCCGGAAAGTTTTCGCCAGGGAAGTGGCAAGTAACTTTCCAAATGATTTAACAAACAAAGCATCTGAGGAGAATCTTCTATATTACTCTGAGGAAAATGTAATTAAGTTGTTATTATCATTTTCTACTCAAAGTTGTAATTGTACTATTAACTATGTTCTTATATGTCGAAAGCTCGAGGTGTTGTTTCATGAACTGGTATTAAATAATGAGCTAGTAAGGTTTTATAAATACCATGAAACATTATGGTATCACAGACGTTTCATCATTCATGAAATTATAATGATTATATACGATTATTTTGGTTTGACAAGATGTAATGGTACCCTAGTCAAAAAGATTTGTAAGAGTTGTAGTTTAGATAACTTGTGGCATAAGCAGCCTAAAATAGTTCGCTATGACTGCAATAATATATATTCAAGCACTCTCTTTAATGTCATTTTATCTCATGAAAGAAAGTTTATTGAAGAAAGAAGGAATGATTGTGATAATTATGCTGACCGACATGAGAAGTATTTAAAATTTGCTGAGGGTTTAAACAGTGTTATGTAAATAATATAATAAAGGATGTTATAATATACATGTTATATTATAGTGTACATATAAAAATTACATTTGTAATAATGTCACATTTTTGTATAAGACAGGCCATATCAATGAAGTTACCTTGATTATGGTTATTAAACATAAAGGTAGCCTTTTGATATTTTCAAAAATGACAGTGAGTGGATTGATTTGTCAGCATACAGTATTGTTATAAATATAACTATAATGTTTTAATATCATACACCTAATTTAAACTGAAACAACTTAAAAAAATGCGAATTTTGAGGTTTTCATATCTGATAGCCAATTTAATTAGTATGACAAACCACAAATAGATATTCAATGCGTTTTAAACAAAATTTATTTATTAGTAAGAGTTTTATTGAACTATCGCCAGCAAATGGTTAGGTATTTCACTGCTAAATTTACTCATCAAAAAGATGCCTTCGAAATATTTTTTGAGATTAACTTTGGTTGACTTCAATAAAATTGATCCTATTATTTTATCTTTTATCTTATGTTTGTGTGGGTCAAATTTTAATGTTGGAAGCATAAACTTGAAAGCATCCGAAAAGTTAACTCAGATTTATCTCCAGATGGTTAACAACAGTCATTTTTTGCTTTAGTACATTGGCATTAGCTAAGCGTGTATTCAGTTTTTAAATCGTTAACTTGTTTTAATTTCTATAAAGGTTTGCGATATGTACAGTTTACACGATAATTAATAATGAGGTATTTTACTTTCATTGACATCACAATTTGATCTTGAATGAATTGAGTATAATAATGCAATGACAAGGACTGACTAAAGGTTTTTAAATAGATTTTTAATCAGTATTTTAATTTATCTTTAAGAACCTGCTAAAGTTTTTGTCTCCTAGAACAAGGTAGCTCATAGTATGTATTTTGTAATCTCGGTTTCGTTTGATTACCAAAACATATTTTTAATTGTAAGATGGTAATTGATGGTACTTGATTACTTAGTATTTTTTAATTACTGCTAGTTACCTGTTTCCGTCGTAGTGCTCTTGTGTTATACATTTTTTTATGGTGACGTAACATAACGTAACCAATAGGCAGTCTTTTATTTTTATTATCTTTCTAATTTTATTGATATAAGTGCCGATTAACACCGAATTTGAGAAGATCTTAGGTGTGCAGAAATGAACGTCGTAAACAATAGAGTGTTAAGTAATGCGGTTTGGAGATGTGAGGTGGCTGAGCACGAAAGAGCCACCGTTGTCCAAACTCCGCTTGAATCTCGGTTCCGCATGTATTGTTTATAAAATCTCCGCTACATTGTAATGGTTTCCAGTTTCCACCGAAGCTGAGTGATAATGTGATTGGTAATTACAAAACGTCTCTCCGCTCTGTTCATCTTCGCTTTAGTGGAAACCGGCCCTAATGTTGAGTTAAATTTGAATTAATGTATACTGGGTCCACCATAGCCTTAATTGCCGATCTGGACTAATAATTTAAAATACCAAACATTTGAGTAATTTTTCGAGGACATTCTGAAAAACGTTTTGTTTTATTTATAACGAGTAACCGCCCTCGCTTTGCTTCGGTTTTCTTATTTTTTTTACACCTTTGGTTACATTATTGGAGTTTTATTAAGGATTCCTAACTTTTTTGAAAATATAATATAGCCTATGTCACCCGGGGATAGTGTAGCTTCCCAACAGTGAAAAAATTTTTCAAATCGGTTCAGTAGTTTCGGAGCCTATTCAATGCAAACAAACAATCAAATCTTTCCTCTTTATAATATTATTTATAATAAAATAAAATGAAAACAAGCGTCGTCGGATGCAATTGTAGCGTCGCGGTTAGTTTTACATACATACATTACATTAGCATTACTGGAAAGCATAAAATATATATCAGAAAGACAATGCCATAAAATTGTTTTAAGTGAATGATCACGTTTATATTATAATTATTATATTCCGTTAATTATGTTATGAAGATTTTACATTATTGTTGGGTTTTTTCATTTATTTCAAATGAGACAAGTTAATAAATGCTTGATAACGTATATTTTTTCTTTTATTTTAATCGCCTGTGCCTACGTAAATTGTTTAGGCCTAATCATAGACTTAGGCTTGGGTTTCTGTTTTAGAACCTAATAGTAGGTACCTAACGCCCCAACTCAGAGTCACTAACGGTTATTTAAATCGCTCCTTAGTACACAATTTGTATGGTAATTCTTTACTAAGGAGTGATTTAAGTAACCGTTAGTGACTCTGAGTTGGGACGTAAATCTTAGATAAATAAATATAGAAAAGCTTACTTAATCTCAGATTCAGCCAGTGGTTAGCAAACTAAATCCTTGTATCAAAATCACTTTTACACTTGATTATGTAGGTATGTATGTAGATACTCAAGTATTTCGATATCAAGGCATCAAGATATCAAGTACTTATGGGCACAAATAAAAACATTTTGAAATCACCGTAGTAGGTCAAACATATCAGTTCACCAACCATCCTTAAATTGGAAATTTTACAGTATTTTTTATTTAATATACCTAATTAAATTATATAATAAATAAACGCATACACACTCATTAAACCTGTTTTTACCTATGTCGCGGGTGGCGTGGAGGACATATAACTCACAATAACACCCATGACCCGTGTAAAAATATTTATCTGTCATATAAATATCTGCCCCGGCCGGGAATTGATCCCGGGCGTCGCAGGCAGGTTCGTTAGCAACTAGGCTACAAGGTCGTCCAACATAATTAAAAGCCATTGCCAATCACTTCCTTTATATAATTACTAAAATTATAAAGGCAGAAGTCAGAAGACAGAGGTTTGGAAGTTTTTGGTCGCACGGCAAAATGATGATGAAGAAAAAGATCAAAGATGTGTGAAGTCTGCTAATCTTCACTTGGCCAGCGTGGTGGACTCTGGACTGCAGGTACCACTCAAAAATAAAAGGACACCCGAGACGAGTAGTGAGGCAGTTATAGGTTGTGACGAGGGAGAAGTAATAGAAGAAAAAATTTCGTTCCCCAATTCATTTGATCATGTAAGACTAGAATCCAGGGCATTTCTTTAATTTCGGCTCATCATCGTGAGGATCCCTATAGCCTACACGAACAGTTGATTGACTCACGATCAATACAGATGGATGTAAAACATTGCACGTTGATTTTCATGTACCTACTATCTACTAATGATGCAAAATATGCAATGTATCTCATTGGATATTTAATTGGTTTTATGTGGGTATGTATAAAATCTACCCATGAGCAGGAGTAGTCGACACAAGTAACTGCTGACTGTAGCAGAAGTTACAGGTAAGTAGAGTAAGGTAAGTAAGAAGTGCTTGGATCCGCCTTATGCAGAAGTGCGTGACTATCAAGAAGCATTCTAAATGTTACACCTACTTATTTTTTAAATTGTTGATTATAGGTAGGTATGTACCTAATTGATTCTTCTGATTTTAATGTAAAAATTTTGTAATTTAGATTCAGGTCGGTATGCAGGTAGATAGAGTTACATAAATATTTTTTGTATTTTTTTAATTTATTTTTATTTATTAACAGGTTCCCGATCCAATATATCACATATGATACACAAAAAAAATTTAGCCCTCATTTTTATACGTTCATAAATCACAATTCACTTATGATCAAAGTTAAGAGGTAAGTTTGCAGGCTATTTTTTTGTGGACGTGGTGAGATAAATGCAATTTTTTATATGGGGACGTGTGGAATACATTGTGTAAATAAGAACGATTGAAATAAGTAGCACGATTTATCTTTTATTTATTTTTTGTAAATTGTTTTACATCAAGTACGTATATTTATTCAAAGGAAACAAATGTGTATTTCCTAGTCAGCCTTTATTTTTATCACAATTACATACTTTGGACAAAACAATGATTTTTGGTTAGATACCTCCAACAGGAGGGACTTGACTTCGCCAGCAGCAGGATGGATTGGACTCAAGGACTGATAAAGCTCCAAACTGTATAATGGATATTAAATGTAGGTACTTAGTTTATATGACGCTTGTATATTTAAATTACCTAATAGGTAACCTACCTACATTAAAAGTCAAGTTTACAAAGTTGATACAAAATAAGTATTTAAAACGATTTACCTACCTACCTATCCAGCTCAGCTGCTATCTTGTTAAAAGTTTTATATGACTACTTAGTAAGTAGGTAGGACTTAGTAAATATACCTAATCAGCCTAATCTCTTCACCAATCCGCTCTGGAGCAGCATGGTGTAGTAGCTCTAGACTTCCCGGTCCCCCGTTGTGGGATATAAGAAGAGAAGTATTCGCCCTAACTAACCAATAAGTAAAAAAGTTGTCTCTTTACTGTGTTAACCATTCCCACGTCGTAATTTAATTTAAGAGACTGCATTCGCATTACGCACCGCAAGTTTAGTGCGTCTAATGTGGGTCAGGAGGCTCGCACGCGCGACTGCCATACTGTAACATCTACTACAATCTTCCCTTATTCAATCGATCAACGCTATTGTGAGTATCATTTTATTTTGAGCTTTATCCTGTAGTTGCAGAGCTGAAATCGTGCTGCTTAACGTGGTCAGCGTAGTAAGAATCGTGTCGGGTGTGACGTCACAACCGTGTCGCGAGTTCGCGCGCTCCCCCGGATCGATATTTGGGTTTGGATTCGAGTATTTTCGTGGAAAGTCGGAAAAGACCAAGTGACGCTGACACCACGTGCGAATTACGTAACGGTACAGGGTACAACGGCTCATTGATGAAGATTATTTGTGTAACGAAGCGATGCTGTTATGCGCTCAACAAGCGACGTCGATTGCCGGCCGTAAATTACGGCCCGTAATACAAATCGGACAATACATCCTTGACACATTTCCATAAACCCATTTTGTCATTGTGAACGGTTTAATTGCAATGATATTATACTTCATGTTGGGCTCACAATGGTGGCGAATAGATAGGTAGATTTTTATAAAAAAAAATACAATACATTTATATTTACGGGTAGCTAGGTACTAATATGCTTTGTAACGTTAGATAATTAAACAGGTGTACTTGCATTTATTTAAAATTACAATAGTTACCAGAATCTTAGATATTTTTGCGCATACCTACTAATGAGGTCCCTTAAAACTGAAATCAAAACAGCTTGGTGAGAAATAATGAGACGCTTTGCCGCTGCCTCTCTCATTTTACACTGACTCGGTGAATTACTGCGCTGCAGGCTTCGGTGGACTATTTATAAGTAGAGCTTAGCAAATTGCTAGATTAAACACTCGCTTAGTCAACTTTAATTTAATTTTCAATAAACTTTATATTTGGAGGTGTGGTTTCGACCGATATTGCTTGATACTTATATAAATAATAATATAATTACTTTATAAATAAATTATTAGAAGAGCTTCTTAATCAAGGTGGTCTACTTTTTTACAAAAAAGTTATTATTTTTGATTACAAAAAAGTTACAACCTAAGTGTTGGCAGTTTTCAAGTTCTCTTTTATATTTTAAGGCCTCCAACCTTGCTCAAGGAGTGGTAAGGGGCCATCCATAAATTACGTCACACTAATTTCATGACTTTTGACCCCTCCCCCCCCCTTGTCACAGCTGGTCACATTTTTGAGACACGGGGGGTGTCTCACAAAGTGTGCGACGTCACATATTATGAAATTTTAAACCTAGAAATTATTAAATTAAAACAGCAGTTCCGAAATAAGTTCTATTTCCATTATTTTTTTTAATATTTACCGATACATACCAATTATTCGATTTTGAAATGTGACGTCACGAAATTTAGGACCCCCTCCCACCCCTTGTCACACAACGTCACACTTCATCGACCCCCCCCCCCCTCCCCCCTAACGTGTGACGTAATTTATGGATGGCCCCTAACGATATGGTATGAAAATGGTATGAAAGGAGCTTTCGATATGGCTCGATCAGAATATCGGGAACATTATGTTAGGGTAAATTTGGGATGTAAACTTAATCAGTTGTAAGTGTCTATCCTATGACTGTTTCGTGTGTAGATTTGTGCTTTTGATAAAGAGTCTCTTTTAGTAAATTTATTACTGCTGCCCATGTAAGTTAACATTTAACCAAACCAAGTAATAATAAATTATACGTAGGCAATTTCAAAACATTGGAGATGGGCGAACATCCGAGCTAAGTAGAAATACAAGTCACAAGGACCAGGTGTAACGCTAAACTTTTCTTTGTTGTGAATGCAGGAAACATGTTCAACGATTAATTCGATGTTTCTCTCTCCCAAGAAAATACAAGTAAATGTATATTGGCAGGAAACAGCAAATACCCCAAGTACGTTCTGGAGGCCATCAAATACGTGCACTGAATTTTTCAATTATAAGTAGGCACTTACACGCGTTTGGCTCGCAACTGATTAAATTCTTGTCTCTAAAGCGAGTTTTCCGAACCTTTTTACCTTACTTTATTATCACACACTTTGGGTTCTTTTTTTACAACAAGTCGTCTAAAATCTGCGTTTTGTAAGCATGTGGGATTTAGTCTAAATAAGTAGGTATATCTAGTTACTAACCAGGATTCGGTTAATTCGGTTAATGTGAAGAATAGTTAACCTTAACATTTTAATAGTTACTTTCACAGCGTTCATGAATTATCCAACTGGCATAATGCTTAAAACCACAGGCAAAGACTGCTCAAAATAAAGGTGCCGTCGACTTTATTCACCTGAGTTTATTCACCCAGGTGTCTTAAGTCTACTTTTAGTGTACTCTATTCACCTATGCACCCAGGTGATTTACATCTACTGATCGAGGTGAATTGATATAAGCAGACTTAGGGCTTGTTTCACAATCTTCAAGTAAGTCCGAAGTAAGCTATTCGTTGGTTAAGTTGACATTTCGTGTATGTAAAATGACACTTTAAATTCACTTTAACCGGCGAATAGCTTATTCAGGTCTACTTGAAGATGGTGAAACAAGCCCTTAATTCACCTATCATTTTAGTCAATGCAATTAGTGATGTTACAGTCAAAATTAAACTGTTACCACAATATAGGAATCTAACAGTAGTCGCTCTTCATACAAACGGCCGAAACGCGCGTTATACCTACGCACATCCGAATACGCGTGCGATATGTAGGCAACTGCGGCCGCCGCGTGGCGTTTGCCGACAGGCGAACGAGCGGAGCTTGTACCACGGTCCGGTCGGTACAAATAACAAACTTTTTTAATTTTCTACTCTGGTTGAGCTGTATGGTCGTGTGCGGCTGTAGATTTAGACAGCGAGTAAGTAGATAATAAAAACAAAAAAAAAAAAAAAAACATGCATGCATGCAAACTTCTGATGGTCGCATATTTTTTGTTCGTATCTACCTTTGTAGATTAGTTTATGTCACTATACCAAATTCAGGCGAATACAATGCAGATTTATGGTTATAAGTATTAATTAGTAAAACCATCAAGGCAACATTAACGACGTAAATTGTGGCGCAAATAAATTTTACGAGTCCAAATATGCGAAGACGAGAGAGAATTCTAAACTTTATTACTTCAGTAATATGGCCTGAATTCTCATGGGTATTTTCCACTTTATTTATCAAATTGTCAAACCTATTTTAATGCGTACATATTTAGTTTCATTCGTATCACTGTGTAAGTTTTCATTGGTACCATTTTCAGCAACAAAAAGCTTTACGTTCAATAAGTATAGTTAGTTTCTATGACAAAATAATAGTAGCTAAACAAGGTTACGCTGCCCAAAATGCTAGTAATTTTCCATTCCCGTGATAACTTGAAAATAAACATTAAATGCAAAAGGGACTCCTCAATTAAAAAAATGGCTTATACTAAAACAAGTCAATCCATCGACTACTTAACCATAACAAATATCCATTCGTATATCCTCATAAACTTACATATTTATAATATTAATAGCATATAGGTATATATTTTTGTTATCTATACTTTACTAATATTATAAAGAGGAAAGATTTGATTGTTTGTTTGCATTGAATAGGCTCCGAAACTACTGAACTGATTTGAAAAATTCTTTCATTGTTGGAAAGCTACACTATCGCCGGGTGACATAGGCAATATTATATTTTCAAAAAAATTGGGGATCCTTAATAAAACTCCAATAATGTAACCCAAGGTGTGTGTCGTTAGTATATATTGTTCCACATCAGTAATACAAAGTAAATAAATGTGATACAGACAACGGCCAATATATTATGTAGTTCGTAGTTTACATATACAAAAGCATTAATATAAGTTAAAACTAGACACCTATATTCATTCAATTCCATGAAAAACTCTTTGAGTACGTCTGCAAAGGGAAACGAAACGAAAGGAGTTTGTTTTCTTTTAAATAAATATTACAAAAGCAGTACTAAGAGCGTTCATTGACTTCAATTTGCGCATTGCAATATTCTATTTTTATCATCGTATTATTATTTTGATTGCGTTTTGTTTGTATTAATATTAACCTAATTTGGTTATAAAGTTTACCGAAATAATCTAAGAAAAATCAGTTTATTGCATCAAATGCCCAACAAATATTTTTTTAAATATTGAAAATTCGTCTAATACCTGTATCAAAAATCTCGTCTCACGTGTTTGTAGTATAATTTATATGGCCGAACAACGTTTGCCCGGTCAGCTAGTTAATTTATAAAACTTGAGCAAACAATATTTACATATATCTTTGTCTATTTCAATATTATCAGCACAAATTAGGAGTAGATTTGTCATGTAACTGCGGTGTCGTAGCACCACTGCGTAGCGCTACGAACATGTACCAACTACCGTTCACGGTGGTACGATGGTACCACACAACACCTAACGTGTATAGCACGTCATATTTTCCAGCACTATTTTAAATCACAAAAGACAGCATGATTGTACTATCATATCTTTTTTATTTATAACTTACGAGCGTAGTATCATTAACTCCTCTCATCAATCTGGTTAAAGTGTAATCGTTAAGTCTTGTAGGATGTCTTTGAATTAGTATTGGCCATAAACTCCTCTCATCAATCTGGTTAAAGTGTAATCGTTAAGTCTTGTAGGATGTCTTTGAATTAGTATTGGCCATAAACTCCTCTCATCAATCTGGTTAAAGTGTAATCGTTAAGTCTTGTCGGATGTCTTTGAATTAGTATTGGCCATAAACTCCTCTCATCAATCTGGTTAAAGTGTAATCGTTAAGTCTTGTAGGATGTCTTTGAATTAGTATTGGCCATAAACTCCTCTCATCAATCTGGTTAAAGTGTAATCGTTAAGTCTTGTAGGATGTCTTTGAATTAGTATTGGCCATAAACTCCTCTCATCAATCTGGTTAAAGTGTAATCGTTAAGTCTTGTAGGATGT
The DNA here is from genome assembly GCA_951805285.1 of Thymelicus acteon. Taxonomy (NCBI): domain Eukaryota; kingdom Metazoa; phylum Arthropoda; class Insecta; order Lepidoptera; family Hesperiidae; genus Thymelicus; species Thymelicus acteon. Next base: position 6,435,515 of record OX638229.1, on the reverse strand, counting down.
CTTTGAATTAGTATTGGCCATAAACTCCTCTCATCAATCTGGTTAAAGTGTAATCGTTAAGTCTTGTAGGATGTCTTTGAATTAGTATTGGCCATAAACTCCTCTCATCAATCTGGTTAAAGTGTAATCGTTAAGTCTTGTAGGATGTCTTTGAATTAGTATTGGCCATAAACTCCTCTCATCAATCTGGTTAAAGTGTAATCGTTAAGTCTTGTAGGATGTCTTTGAATTAGTATTGGCCATAAACTCCTCTCATCAATCTGGTTAAAGTGTAATCGTTAAGTCTTGTCGGATGTCTTTGAATTAGTATTGGCCATAAACTCCTCTCATCAATCTGGTTAAAGTGTAATCGTTAAGTCTTGTAGGATGTCTTTGAATTAGTATTGGCCATAAACTCCTCTCATCAATCTGGTTAAAGTGTAATCGTTAAGTCTTGTAGGATGTCTTTGAATTAGTATTGGCCATAAACTCCTCTCATCAATCTGGTTAAAGTGTAATCGTTAAGTCTTGTAGGATGTCTTTGAATTAGTATTGGCCATAAACTCCTCTCATCAATCTGGTTAAAGTGTAATCGTTAAGTCTTGTAGGATGTCTTTGAATTAGTATTGGCCATAAACTCCTCTCATCAATCTGGTTAAAGTGTAATCGTTAAGTCTTGTAGGATGTCTTTGAATTAGTATTGGCCATAAACTCCTCTCATCAATCTGGTTAAAGTGTAATCGTTAAGTCTTGTAGGATGTCTTTGAATTAGTATTGGCCATAAACTCCTCTCATCAATCTGGTTAAAGTGTAATCGTTAAGTCTTGTCGGATGTCTTTGAATTAGTATTGGCCATAAACTCCTCTCATCAATCTGGTTAAAGTGTAATCGTTAAGTCTTGTAGGATGTCTTTGAATTAGTATTGGCCATAAACTCCTCTCATCAATCTGGTTAAAGTGTAATCGTTAAGTCTTGTCGGATGTCTTTGAATTAGTATTGGCCATAAACTCCTCTCATCAATCTGGTTAAAGTGTAATCGTTAAGTCTTGTCGGATGTCTTTGAATTAGTATTGGCCATAAACTCCTCTCATCAATCTGGTTAAAGTGTAATCGTTAAGTCTTGTAGGATGTCTTTGAATTAGTATTGGCCATAAACTCCTCTCATCAATCTGGTTAAAGTGTAATCGTTAAGTCTTGTCGGATGTCTTTGAATTAGTATTGGCCATAAACTCCTCTCATCAATCTGGTTAAAGTGTAATCGTTAAGTCTTGTCGGATGTCTTTGAATTAGTATTGGCCATAAACTCCTCTCATCAATCTGGTTAAAGTGTAATCGTTAAGTCTTGTCGGATGTCTTTGAATTAGTATTGGCCATAAACTCCTCTCATCAATCTGGTTAAAGTGTAATCGTTAAGTCTTGTAGGATGTCTTTGAATTAGTATTGGCCATAAACTCCTCTCATCAATCTGGTTAAAGTGTAATCGTTAAGTCTTGTAGGATGTCTTTGAATTAGTATTGGCCATAAACTCCTCTCATCAATCTGGTTAAAGTGTAATCGTTAAGTCTTGTCGGATGTCTTTGAATTAGTATTGGCCATAAACTCCTCTCATCAATCTGGTTAAAGTGTAATCGTTAAGTCTTGTAGGATGTCTTTGAATTAGTATTGGCCATAAACTCCTCTCATCAATCTGGTTAAAGTGTAATCGTTAAGTCTTGTCGGATGTCTTTGAATTAGTATTGGCCATAAACTCCTCTCATCAATCTGGTTAAAGTGTAATCGTTAAGTCTTGTAGGATGTCTTTGAATTAGTATTGGCCATAAACTCCTCTCATCAATCTGGTTAAAGTGTAATCGTTAAGTCTTGTCGGATGTCTTTGAATTAGTATTGGCCATAAACTCCTCTCATCAATCTGGTTAAAGTGTAATCGTTAAGTCTTGTAGGATGTCTTTGAATTAGTATTGGCCATAAACTCCTCTCATCAATCTGGTTAAAGTGTAATCGTTAAGTCTTGTCGGATGTCTTTGAATTAGTATTGGCCATAAACTCCTCTCATCAATCTGGTTAAAGTGTAATCGTTAAGTCTTGTCGGATGTCTTTGAATTAGTATTGGCCATAAACTCCTCTCATCAATCTGGTTAAAGTGTAATCGTTAAGTCTTGTAGGATGTCTTTGAATTAGTATTGGCCATAAACTCCTCTCATCAATCTGGTTAAAGTGTAATCGTTAAGTCTTGTCGGATGTCTTTGAATTAGTATTGGCCATAAACTCCTCTCATCAATCTGGTTAAAGTGTAATCGTTAAGTCTTGTCGGATGTCTTTGAATTAGTATTGGCCATAAACTCCTCTCATCAATCTGGTTAAAGTGTAATCGTTAAGTCTTGTCGGATGTCTTTGAATTAGTATTGGCCATAAACTCCTCTCATCAATCTGGTTAAAGTGTAATCGTTAAGTCTTGTAGGATGTCTTTGAATTAGTATTGGCCATAAACTCCTCTCATCAATCTGGTTAAAGTGTAATCGTTAAGTCTTGTAGGATGTCTTTGAATTAGTATTGGCCATAAACTCCTCTCATCAATCTGGTTAAAGTGTAATCGTTAAGTCTTGTCGGATGTCTTTGAATTAGTATTGGCCATAAACTCCTCTCATCAATCTGGTTAAAGTGTAATCGTTAAGTCTTGTAGGATGTCTTTGAATTAGTATTGGCCATAAACTCCTCTCATCAATCTGGTTAAAGTGTAATCGTTAAGTCTTGTCGGATGTCTTTGAATTAGTATTGGCCATAAACTCCTCTCATCAATCTGGTTAAAGTGTAATCGTTAAGTCTTGTAGGATGTCTTTGAATTAGTATTGGCCATAAACTCCTCTCATCAATCTGGTTAAAGTGTAATCGTTAAGTCTTGTCGGATGTCTTTGAATTAGTATTGGCCATAAACTCCTCTCATCAATCTGGTTAAAGTGTAATCGTTAAGTCTTGTCGGATGTCTTTGAATTAGTATTGGCCATAAACTCCTCTCATCAATCTGGTTAAAGTGTAATCGTTAAGTCTTGTAGGATGTCTTTGAATTAGTATTGGCCATAAACTCCTCTGATCAATCTGGTTAAAGTGTAATCGTTAAGTCTTGTCGGATGTCTTTGAATTAGTATTGGCCATAAACTCCTCTCATCAATCTGGTTAAAGTGTAATCGTTAAGTCTTGTAGGATGTCTTTGAATTAGTATTGGCCATAAACTCCTCTCATCAATCTGGTTAAAGTGTAATCGTTAAGTCTTGTCGGATGTCTTTGAATTAGTATTGGCCATAAACTCCTCTCATCAATCTGGTTAAAGTGTAATCGTTAAGTCTTGTAGGATGTCTTTGAATTAGTATTGGCCATAAACTCCTCTCATCAATCTGGTTAAAGTGTAATCGTTAAGTCTTGTCGGATGTCTTTGAATTAGTATTGGCCATAAACTCCTCTCATCAATCTGGTTAAAGTGTAATCGTTAAGTCTTGTAGGATGTCTTTGAATTAGTATTGGCCATAAACTCCTCTCATCAATCTGGTTAAAGTGTAATCGTTAAGTCTTGTAGGATGTCTTTGAATTAGTATTGGCCATAAACTCCTCTCATCAATCTGGTTAAAGTGCAATCGTTAAGTCTTGTCGAACGTCTTCGAAGTAGTATTGGCCATTAACTCCTCTCATAAACTTGCACTAGCAGCGTGGTGTCTAGGTTTTTTCGATTGAAGGCAATTTATGGTTAAATCAAGTGATGCAGTGTATTAATATAAATTTCAGTAAAATGAATAAATATTAACCATACGATAAATTGCACGATTATCACTTTAACGCGGTGAGGTACTTATTAAATTCCTGTCTACAGGGATCTGATAAAATTCACAGCCGCAAAAACAATACATCTCTCTGCTTAGTTAAGAAATAATTTCCTTTCAGTAGGTACATTTTGTTTAAAGTAATTTCAACCGTTGCTTTATAACAATAAAACAATAGTGGTAAGTCCTGTACTAGAAATCATTTTGTATAGTTGGTAGTGACCCTGCCTGCGAAGCGAGTAGGGGTCACGGGTTCGATTCCTGGCCGTGGGGCAGTTATTTATGTGACAGATAAATATTTGATCTAGTGATGCAGGTGTTATAGTAATGTCTTATTTGGATTGCCCATGCCATGCGGGACACAGAGAACCTACTGCGCGTTTATTTAAATAATCTATCAAATAATACTTTACCAGAAATCGAACCCTGGACTTGTAAGCAAGGTCACCACGAATTGGGTTACAAGGACACCTATAAAATTAAATGGTATTCCTATTCGCGTGCAGCTGGAAAGGACAATAGGCTCAAATTCTATCGTCCATTTGAAAAAATATATTGAAGTAACATGTTACATTTGCAGTTTCTTAACCCCCGACGCAGAAAGAGGGGTGTTATAAGTTTGACATAAATGTCTGTATGTGTGTCTGTGTATGTTTCAGTTACAGTGTGTGTTTGTGGCATCGTAGTTTCTAAACGAGTGGACCGATTTTGATGAGGTTTTTTTATTCAACGCTGATTTGATCGACATGGTTCTTTAAGATCTCTTCAAGTGTTTCAAAGCCAGCTCTAATAATCGGAGTATTTTTTTTAATTTATTAAATATTGTTATTTATAACTCATTTCTTCAGGGGTTATGTTTATTTTCTTTATGGAGTATTGTTTTATGGGGTGAATGCAACGTCAAAACTGGCTTGTTAAATAAAGAGTGACCTAAAAATGACGCAAGCATTTTGGGTCACCCTAGAGTTCTCCAACACTGCAACTGGCCTTATCACGAGGAGAGAACCGTGCTCAATAGTGGGCCATTAATGGGTTGAACTCATTAAATTGGTAGCACAGGACCCAGAAATATTCTATGGTGGGGACCTAGCCATAGCCTTATTCGTTGCTCAGCTGGAGGCCATCAGCAGAGAAGCTGTTATTGATAACATAATTTATCATAGGTATTAATTAGTAGTTAAATGATTTATCATTCCAAACTTGTGCGAAATTATCAGTTGTCAAATCAATAAAAAATATTAAACGTTTTATTCGCCGCGACCGAACCGCTAAAATGGCAGTTTGCTCTTAATGTTATTTGCAAGCTAACGACTAGTCGATATAGTCGCGAACGCGTGTTGAATAGTAACGATGCCATATTGCGGGTGTGCACCCAATGTCCTACAGCGACAGTAAAAACTGCATCAGTAGGAGGACTAGGCCAATGCAATAATTGCATCCAGTTTAACCGGGTCCGATCGATGTGAGGGTATTTACCTCGCCGGGCGAAAATAATCCGGGTGCCGGTGATGTCAGAAGACGTCGCCAGTGCGCCTGCGCGGTGAACGTGAACCTAAAAATGCGTGGATGCGCCTCCGAAGCCTCATTATTATTGCGATCGAGAAGCTTTCGCGGCTCGGAACATTCGGCCGCGCGTGTCGCCGCGAGTGTGTCAGTTTTGTCGTATCGAGGAGCACGTTCGCGGAGTGACCGGGGTGGTGAGTGAGAATCGGGTTCCTCGCGATGCCGTCGGCCGGCAGAGGCATGTCCTGCGGTTTGTAGGTTGATGGCGAGGCGGCGAGTAGCCGGGCGTCAGTCGGTCGCCGGCCCGCGTAGTGTCGGGCGCGCGTGTGCGAGATATGGCGCCCCGCGGCGGCCGGTGAGGCGCCGGCCCCGCCGACCGCCTCGGGTCGACGGGCCAGCCAGGCCGGGCGGACGCTCGCCCCACCATGTCCTTGCTCAGCGTCACAGGTACACCATAACACTACCCCCGACCCTCCGATCCTCCGATCACTGATGTTTACGCGCCACAGCCGCCGCAGGCCACACGCTGGCCGCACAAGACGCTTTGTTAAACTACACCTTCCGATCCTGAACCCGGTTTCAGGATACATTCGACCATCTTTTATTTTATGTAATAATTATACAAACAACAATAATAGGCACTAAAATTACTTCAGCATTTCGACCTTCAGATCTTATTCAATCCGTGCTTAGTAACTTTTATTCATTTATTATGAGAAAAAAGATGGTAGAATGTGTCATAAGATTGGCTTTGAATCGTTTAAATAAGCTGAAAGTCAAAGAGTAGAATCAGAAGGTATCGTTGGGGTCTACGCGCCATACGTTCTGACCGCGCTACGTTGCTTTGTTAATATTATCGTTTTACGCATTCATTCGCGGTCACACGAATATTTTAGAGGTAAAGGCTAAAGAGATTCAATGTGTAGGATACCTAGTGCTTTGAGTTCAGAAGAAGCTGTGGGACTATTACTATTATTAAAATATTTAGTATCCACTAGCGTATGATTTTATACAGGCACTATGTAACATTTGTGCGACCTTATGATATATTTAAAAGTTTATCTATAACACTTGGTGATATCTGATAAAAAAGTTGTTCCACTTATTCAGATAACGTGATAATGAAGTTTTCGTCAATCATTCTTTTTTCATCAGAAATAAATGATTTATGTAGTGTTTTCCCCAAATTTTACCTGTACAGGAGTAGTCAATTTTCAAGTATCTTGTCAAATCTTACAGAAATCAGGTCATACGTTTTATTATAATAGGTAATGTCACTATATTCTTATGTAAATTGTAATGATAGGTACATTATTTTTATAGAAATTGTGTACAAAATATTCATGACACAAGATCGTGCATTCAGTATATTAATGTTTCTATATTTGTTCATCTCGACTATTGCCGTAGATTTTGCTACTCGTAAAAGTAATCTCAATTTAGTGAAGCTTTCAAGTATACAAACTCTTTGTTCTTTAAGTGAGCGTACATAATAGGCTACAGGCATTAGCCCTACATTGCCGTGCTGCTGAATTTGAACAATAAGAGCTTAATGTAAGGTGGTTAATTCAACGGTCGTATACGCTGGCGCATCGCAGCAATCTCAACTATAATATAAATAGGCTGTTTTGTAAAGGAAACGACGTCTTTCTTCGATGTAGGACAACTTCATGAGGCCGATCTGCGATAAAATCTTTCTGTAGCCGGTTTTGAAAAGTAGCACACGTACAAGAACACGAAAGCAACGAAGATTTACAAGAATTTCGATTGGTTCCTTACCAACTAATGTCTCTATGGCGTGTCCAAATACCAATGGATCTTGTAATATCGGCAGCAATTCTGTTAAACAGGTCAATGACCTGTTGGATACCATGATTCTATTTTCTAATATTGTACATTTTGAAGGCTTTCTCAAATATCGTCGTGTAATTCACTCACATAAAGAAACAGGCTGAAAATCGATTCACGAGTTTAATTTCGCTTGCTGACTAAAATTCGTGGGTTTTCGCTCTGTTATTCCGTGCAATTGCAGACAGAAACGTCTGGCTCGAAGCGCCTCTGATTAATTAAACGTTACGACACAGATAATAATGTACGTTAACCATAGTTAGTGCGGATAGACACTAAAAGCATGTCTTGCTTATTAATTTTAGTAACGTGTTAGAGGGTAATTAGATTTAACTAGGAAACATTGTCATTTTGATAAAAAAATACAAAGATTAGACTAAGGAAAAATAATCAGTTTGCCGTTAGCAAGGACGTCAAAAAAGAAGTATTTCTTTAAGGTCCGTGGCCGTTAGTTACTAAAGCTTAAAAAATTAGCTTTAGTTTTTTTAAGCTATTGCCTAAGACAAACCTGTAAGTACTGATTTTAATTAGTTTTTGTAAGTTATTATGAAAGCCAAGCCTGTACTGATTTTAAAGCATACTTAACTCAGTAAGAAGGGCCATTGAATACGAAGCCTAAATCGTCCATTTATTTGTCATGTTCTTTGCTGGTCAAGTCAATGACCCATCCTTGAGTCGACAACATCCTTGCCTGTTTGTCAAGCACTTCGCTGAACATGGCAATGATGGCTGGAAGCCGGGAATTGTACAAGTTCATAAACTTCCGAAAGCGTGTTTAATCATATTCCTCAATGTGCTGGGCTGGTAGATTTCATTCATTCCTACATTCCTACATTCATTCATATACCAGTTATAAAATTCGAAGTGTTTTTAATGTTTCTTTCGCAGATTTTTTTGCATAGTTGGATAGATAATAGCTTGTTCTCTGCTTTCCTGACTGATGTATGAAGGTAATAAGGTATGTTAGTACTTGTGTGTACACAAGTACTTATTTTTATATTTCATACACATTATATACTTTATTGTACTCACTAGGTATATATTGTGTACACGGTCTTTCTAGTAGTTAATCAAAATAAGCTTTACAATTGTCGCGTCTTTACTCGATAATTTTTTTAGATAATAATCGATAATAATTTTGAGACTACTGTCCACCATCTGTGACGATGGGCATTAATTATGTTGGTATGTGTGTTAGCTTGATAATTTTAATGAAATACGGAAACGATGTTTCCAAAACTTCACGTCCCGTCCCGCACGGGAAAAAATCCGTTACGTATGAATTGGCCTTTAATTTACCAACAAGAACCAGCAGCATAAAATATTCCAACTTTTATACAACAAATGCCATCATTATACATCAAGTTTTCTTACTGATTAAAAGTTAGATACCACCGAATGACGAAAAGCTCGTTACCAGTAACATCAAAAGTTTTCCTGCAAAGATCGCGAGCGGCCCATCGAGTGCTGTTTTGTAATATTAAACATACTTGGTAATGTACCGAGTATTACATTTACATCGAACTGTATCGTAGCTTTGATGTAGGACTTGAGACTCGCATTTCAAATTCAGGGAACATTGGGCAAAATGGACACCTTAATCTTTGGCGGGCTATAGGAAGGAAGTCGATATAGACAGACAAAAAATAATGACTGAGTTTGAAACAGTATTTATTAAACTTCTTAATATAATCAACTAAATTATTGTAACATCAGTACTTTATTTAAAATTGTTAGTCACATTAAACTTGGTACCGCTATCCGCTTTGCCCAATCCACTGGGTAAAGTGGATAGGCTCATGGGGTAAAGTGAACACACGGTTAATTAAGGAACGATTATCGAAGAATATAAAAGAAAATATGTATATGCAATTAAAGGAAACAATAATAAAGAATACAATTAATCAGTCGTCTAGCAGTTGTCACAAAGAAATATGCCAATTCCCTCGTAAGCTGTGCATTTCTTGTGACTCTATTGCTTGCAGAAATTGTATTGGATCCAATCGTCAACCAGCTGTTCGTTAATTTCTATAATTTAATCTTCTCCACAAAAATAGCACGTAAACTTTACATCATTTTCTTTGTCCTTGGATCCTTTGGCTTTAATATTTTTGGTCGTTTTATCAATTTCAGTTGTTTTGGTTCTTTTTCTTTTGTGTCGCTTTAATCCTTTTAGTAATGTCAGCATTTTTCTTTCGCGTGGTCTTTGTTTTGGTATCTTAGCTGGAAAGTTGTATCTTGACATAGATTTACATTGTATTTATCATTTTCGCATAAGTCAATTTCGTATGGTTCAATGGCAGATAGGAGGCGCCTTAGAAATCTCGCCCAGGGCGCTGGTAGTGCTAAAACCGGCACTGTTAGGCGGCCCCTAGACGATCAATTATTTTGCGCAATATTACGAATTGTGCAATATTATTGACCGCTTAGGGTTAATATTGAAGACTGCGCAATGATTGAACGAAAGTTTAAGCGAGTTTAATTTTTATTGCACCATATTTTTTTCATTGCATCGTGTAGGGTCAGTATTGTGCAATAATTTTCAGTCTGTGTTTGGTCTTGGTGAGGAGTACACGCGCGCGTGTAATATTGGCGGAAAAAGAGAATCCAAAAGTTCAGGAAAGAGAGTTTATCGTCGAATGCATCCAATTGTACAGAGAATTACCGTCTCTGTGGAATGTCACAAGCAAAGAATATCATGACCCTCATTAAAAAATGTTGCTTACACAATTGTTACACAAAAAATTGTTGTTTAAATACAAAAAAATATTTCCACAGGCAAGCAAAGATGATGTGTAGAAAAAATTAAATTATTTGAAAACTAATTACTGGAAGGAGCTGAAGACACACCTCCAGTCGATGAAATTGGGATCTAGTACAGACGACACATACCAACTTACTATATGTTATTTCTCCGACTCAACACGAAAACATTGCGCAGTTCATATTATTGTGCAATATAATTGATCGTTTGGATTCAAAAACGTCTTTCAATTTTATTGTACAACTAGCTGACCCGGTGAACTTCGTATCGCCTATTTTTTTTAAATAAAAGTAGCCTAAGTTATTTCTTGTTACATCAGCTATCTGTCAGTGAAAGTCCCGTCAAAATCGGTCCAGCCATTTCAGAGTTTAGCCGGAACAAACAGACAGACAGACAGACAAAAATTGTAAAAATGTTGTTTTGGTATATGTACCATGTATACATCCAAATGCACTTATAATAAAACTTTATATAAAAAGTTTATAGTAAAAAGCGGTTATTTTAATATTACAAACAGACACTCCAATTTTATTTATTTGTATAGATAAAATATATTGTACAATGTTATTGTAGGTCTAGGGGCCGCCTTAATCTTTCTCAATGTTTCTCTTTAATTTGGCACTTCATACTTGTTTTAACAAATTTAGTTTTCTGTTCTTTCTATTCTTCCTGTGCTGGTAAGCACTTCAGACTACTGAAATTTTCTTTTGCGGTTACCCACAGGAACATGAGGCGTTAGGAGTGGTCTTAAACATATTTTTTGGACTTAAATAAGATGTAGGTGTAGGAGTGGAAGATTTTGAGTGGCTTTATATCTGAAGTGGATCTTCTTTGTCAGGTTTAGGTATATTTGTGGGTAAAGTGAAATCAAGAAAAGTGATTATTTGTAAATCTGCGGACAAAATGAACACTGTCGGGCAAAGTGGATATAGTGTCAATTTTGTTTGTGTAACGCTTCCCGCCCACGTCCGACTTTTTGTAGGAGAGATAATCGGGCCGATTTTTTCTTCGATATTATTTCTGACCAACTTTTTGGTAGGACGTGTGTGTATTATATTGCTATCAGTACGTTCTATTTTTCTCCTACAAAAAATCGTGGGCGGGAAGCGTTAATTTTGTCGAACGGTTTCGGACGACCGATGACATTTGACGTATTTGGAGGGGGTCAATACAATTTGATCCCATAAACGTTCAATGCATAGATATTCATTTGAAAGTCTGTTCGTAAGTACGAGCTGTCAGTTATTACAGATGGAACCATAATAGTAAGGTAAAATTCGAAAAGTAAAAAATTTACTAACAAAAAATTAAAAAATAAAACAATTGAACAAATACTGTTACTTTATATCTAAGAACATAATACAAAATACAGTTTAGAACAAAATAGGTACAGCTTAAAACAATATACAGAATGCTACTTTGAATAAAGTTGCGCGTGGTAAGCACTTGACATGCATAGACAATGCACGGAAGCTGTTTGTATCTTTCAGTGGTAGGAGGGGATGCTTTACAATAACTAGGAGCTTTTATACTGATAATTACTAACTTGACCTACTTGTCATGTAAATAACTAACAAACAGACACCAACAGACCACGAAGAGGGGAGGTTTTAGGCTCTAGATTTATAGATTCTTTTAACCCAAGATTTACATTGTTCAGATTATTATTTTACTATTACTCAGATCAAAAGAAGTCGTTGTGTTGATGTTATGAATCAATTTTTTTGCACCAAAACATCAATTTATTACAAAGTACTAATATTAAGTTTATTACAAAGTGTATTACATTAAAGACATATGGGGCTGAGAAGTGTGTGCTGAAACTGAGTAGAAAATATTTTTCTGAGGAGTTTACTGCCGCTTAAACTGCTTAGGGTAGAGACTTGCTCAATTTGACTTTAGAAACGTGTGCGTGAAAATCCAATTCGATTCAATACTCTAAAGAAAAGTAAATAATGGGCGGCTTTATTGCGTCAATGCGATTTTTCCACGCAATCCGCTCTAGGATCTGACGTTAATGCGACATGATACACAAATGGAACTTGCCACAAACACATGGCTTGAGAGCCAGTTTTTTCTTTCTTTTTCTTCTTCTTTCTTGGCCGGCAACGCATCAGTGATGCCTTTGGTGTTGCTGATGTCCATGGGCGACGATAGCCACTTACCATCACGTGTATCGTCAACTCGATTGCCGGCTATTTCCATAAAAAAAAAACACCGGTCCAAGGAAAAAGTAACCTGTCTCAAAAATATCTACTCCGGTGTCGTAGAGTATGCTAGACTACAGGCTCACCAGCACCACCGTTACCAACTGAACCACCTTCTTTCAATAAATTAATATTGACAGTGTGATCCCGACTGTCTTATATGATTCCAGGGAAAAAATATTTGACAGATAAAAAGTTTTTTCTCGCATTGTGGTTGTTTGCGATGCCTCATTAATATCTGTCAGTGCGACTCTACGCACAGAATCCTAAGGCAGGCATGTGAGAGTATGACCGATTATTTTTAGAGATGCTTAGAAAGCTATTCTTTAACTCGCTATCCCTCAATCTGTCTTTCTTTAAGGTAGGAAAAAAATATTTTTCAATTGAGGTTTTCGTTTTTATTTGGCTGCTTAAAAATATAAAAAGAAAAGTAAAAAAACCTAAATTTTTTTTTAGTAATAGTCGGGTACTTGTAAAGTACTAAAAGTAAGTTTTAACAATAATTCGTACACGTAAAACAAGAACGAGTTATTAACTTCCAATTAGTAAACAAAGATTCTGTCATCAACTGAAGAACGGAATCAATAACGCCCAATCATTGGTGCTTACGAAAGATGTTTACGACATGTCCGCTAACAACTTGTTTACGAAAAAATCACCAATCAATTACGTTTATATTTTGCGTACCTACCTAATTTTATTAACAGTCAAACCTCAATTCTTAGATTGAATTTTCATCGATCGTTACTTCTACCTCTATTATATTTCATCTGGTTTCTCTTAAGCGGCATAACGTAGATTTCCCAGGAGAAGGTCTGGTTTTCTTTCATGTCACTGTATTTAAGTGCGATGGTTGGCTGTGAAAAACGTAAAGCGACCCTAACTTTAATAAAAGTTTTCGTATTTTACACATATGTAAAGAACATATCTTTGGCTTATCATTGCGTTCCTGTACACTTTAGAGTTCATAAAGTAGTATAAATTCGATAAAAGCGATTTGAAAAAGAAATATTTTAGTAAATATATACTTATTACATACTTTAAAATAAACGTTTTTTGTGTTGTGCGTGGAAGTATTTACATATAACTCAACTACACAGACGAAGAATCTAATCTATTTGAATCGAGAATCTTATCCAGTACTTTAAGTAATGAATTATTACCATAATAGCTTCAAAATATTACCCGCTACAAACTTGATCGTATTTGAGAGGGCTTGGAGCGCACTTCTCCTTCCTGTTGTAGTTGTTATTTACTATTATAAAGGGGAAAGATTTGATTATTTGTTTGCATTGAATAGGCTCCGAAACTACTAAACCGATTTGAAAAATTCTTTCACTGTTCGGAAGCTACACTATCCGCGGGTGACATAGGCTGTATTATATTTTAAAAAAATAGGGATCCTTAAACTTCAATAATATAACTCAAGGAGTAAAAATATAAAAACTGAAGCAAAGCGAGGGCGGTTACTCGTTTGTAATAAACGTAGCAACTGCTTACGGCTATGGTCGCGTAGATTTGGAAATTGGTGCAATTTCGTCACGGAAATAAGACAAACTAAAAACAAAAATATTATAAATCCTCTTTATTTTCTATTCCCTGAGAACATACCAGTGAGAATAAAGCAACAGTACGGTACTGTGCACTTTACAGGGCTCCGTTCTCTGGAAACAGTGAGTCAGTCACTTTCTTGCTAATGAATCGATCGATTCGATCAGCCGTAGTCATATTATTTACTAGCTGACCCGGCGAACTTCGTATCGCCTAACAAACTATTTTTTTCTAAAATAAAAGAAGCCTAAGTTACTCCTTGTTACATCAGCTATCTGCCAGTGAAAGTCCCGTCAAAATCGGTCCAGCCATTTCAGAGTTTACCCGAAACAAACAGACAGACAGACAGACCAAAATTGTAAAAAATGTTGTTTTGGATGTACGAGTATACACGGTATATGCAAATGCACTTAGTAAAACGCGGTTATTTTAATATTACAGACAGACACTCCAATTTTATTTATTTTTATAGATTATAGATAACAGTCGCAGTCGATATGTCTTGTCGTCGTTGTCGGAGGCTTTTACTTGGGTTTTGGCATCTAAAATCTTTATTTTTTCAGACACAATATTATAAATCACCTGAAAGAAACATTGTAAGCCGTTAATCTATTGAGAAAGACAAATTCTCATCCGAGAGGAAACAGTATTACTACTATACTTGTATTGTGTATATTACGTAATAAATGTGCCCTCTTATATCAATTCAATTTTGTACCCGTAAATAGAGTATAGATATAAAATAAGTGAAGAAAGTAATGATTATACTGTTTTAACTATATATCCAATTTGCTAACATAGACCTATACGAGTATGTATACGAGTATACCATTATGCTAACCAGTAATTTACGCGTTATTAAAAGTGAAATGAGCAACAAAGGCAAAACAATGGCATAATAAATAAAAATTACCCCCCAACTCAGAGTCACTAATGGTTACTTAAATCGCACCTTAGTACAGAAGAAAAGTACAACATCAAATTTAAAATTGCACAGTACCGGTCCCTATCCAATGTCAATAAAAATCTACAACAATTTACCTAATGATATAAAAAAAGAAACTAAATATAATAAATTTATAAAAAACATAAAAAGATTTCTCATTGACAAAGCCTACTACAGTGTAGATGAATACCTAAAAGACAAGACAAATTAAATAATTTCCATAATAATAATAATTCTTTAACTATGACAATAATATACATTTTATTTAATTTTTACGAAAAAACTACAAAATACGAACTAATGTCTGCCTCTCTTATCCAATTGCTACACCTTATCAAGGTATTTGCATGTGTTCACGCTGACCATAATATAAAGTACATATATAATACGTGTGTATACCTAATTATGTATGTATTTTGTGCTATTGTGACATGTGTTTGCAATGAATTAAGAATAAAGAATTTCTATGGTGATTCTTTACTAAGGAGCGATTAAAGTAACCATTCGTGACTCTGAGTTGGGGCGCAAGAGACAATAAAATTATTGAGCATTGCGCAAGAATGGCAGAATCACATGACCTTTAGCAGTCTTCACGTAGGCGGCTGCCTACAGGGTTTTAGCGGGTAAGAAATGTAAGAATCGCACGTAATTCCGAATAGTTACCAAAGAAACCGGGCACCATTTGAAGTTTCGGTCTTACGAAAAGTCATCCTACTGACCTTTTCCTTACAAAACTCGAACAAATGTATATTAGAAAGAAATCGTATTTATAATCCGTTCTACTAAACAAATATCATACCTACACACAAAAAGCGGCCAAGTGCGAGTCGGACTCGCCCATGAAGGGTTCCGTAGCAGCAAGTAACATAATATAAAAGTTCTTGTAGTTCGTTGTAACTTTGATCAATGTTTTTTGCGGTTTACGATTTATGACGTATTAAAAAAAAACTACTTCCTAGATCTCATTCAAACCAATTTTCGTTGGAAGTTTGCTTGGTAATGTACATCATATAATTTTTTTAGTTTTATCATTCCCTTATTTTAGAAGTTACAGGGGGGGGGGACACACATTTTACCACTTTGGAAGTGTCTCTCGCGCAAACTATTCAGTTTAGAAAAAAATGATATTAGAAACCTCAATATCATTTTTGAAGACCTATCTATAGATACCCCACACGTATGGGTTTGATGAAAAAAACATTTTTGAGTTTCAGTTCTAAGTATGGGGAACCCCCAAAATTTATTGCTTTTTTTCTATTTTTGTGTGAAAATCTTAATGCGGTTTACAGAATACATCTACCTACCAAGTTTCAATGGTATAGCTCTTATAGTTTCGGAAAAAAGTGGCTGTGACATACGGACGGACAGACAGACAGACAGACAGACAGACATGACGAATCCATAAGGGTTCCGTTTTTTGCCATTCGGCTACGGAACCCTAAAAAATTATAGGTGGTAAGTGATTGTGTGTAAATGAAATATACTTGAGAAAAACTATTATTTTGAGTATTAATGACGCATTATGGAATTTATCCATAACAAACATTTTTAGAAATTTTGTTCTTTTGTCTGTACGTTTGATCCTGATAAATAAATCTTAACCCATTTAAATTCAGTTTCATTGGATGTATTGTAGTAAGCTTGAAGTAATATTTATTTAGTGTTTTATTCGATCGATTCTCAGATAAAAAAGAAAAGTCAATCCCAAAATCGGTATAAATCTTTTTTCGCGTGTGTTTCCCGAAGCGAAGCGGGTATTTCGGGTTACTAGTGTGAATATAATTTTTTTGTATATTTTAATTCGAGTTAACAACCGTCGGTTGTATAACCGGCCGTGGCGCACCGTCAGGTCACGCTCCACTGGGCCAGTGACAAGATGATACTCCACTTTTGCTCCATTTTTACGTTTTAAATAAAAAAACGTAACTAAGATTTGTAAGCTTCATAACGCGGGTATTTTTAGCAATTTGAATTTACATTTTTATTTACATTTTTTTTTATCATTTTAGAGACAAAATCGAGCAAGCTAAAATTACCCTTTTGGCAAGCTAAACATCGCTTTTTACCGACTTCAAAAAAAGAGGAGGTATCCAATTCGACTGTATTTTTTTATGTTTGTTACCTCAGAACCTTCGACTGGGTGAACCGATTTTAATGATTCTTTTTTAATCGAATGCTGGTGCTTGTCATGTGGTCCCACATAAAGAGTGAGATCTGACAAGTACTTTTTGAGTTATTTTGCAGTCGGTTATTTTTTGTTAGCAAAATTTAGATTATCTATGTAAATTGTTGCCAGATTCAATAAGAAATTAGAATATTTTTTTATGGTATCATGATTTCTGGGTTTGATACTTAATTTTTAAGGATATTTGTTTTAAAAGAGCCTCAAGTAAAAGAAGTACGATAGACGATAGACTGAGTGATTTTAAAATCTAAAACGGACTATTGTAAAAAGTTATCAATTATTGTTATCCGATCAAAACTGCGAATCTTAAACTTGAAAATTATATCGCAAACCATAAGGTAGCATTAAATCCATATCAGATTGAATAAATCCTCTTTGCGAGACACCGCTAATCTTCCGAAATGTACCTAAGTAATTTTCGTTACAAATCTGAACGCCTTAAGCATAAAACGTAGGCTGAGCATCAGCGTAGGTGGATAACAAAGATGACAGATTTTGTCCTTGTCCTTTATTCATAAGACTTGGATAATTTTATTTAAAAATCTTGTACCTTTAAGAAGGTTACTACCCACCACTGAGGGACTCGTAAACTGCGCTTAAAATTATTTCGAGGCATAAAACTTTAATGTTAATTTTTACAGAAAACGTGGTTTCTGTTACATCATTATATTACTCGAAATTTGAATTTTATAAATAGGCGCAGTTACTTCCGAAGAAGGATCTGGTAAACATTTTGCCGTAGGTATATTTGGGTATTGTATTCAAATTCATTTATTCATATAGGGATCACTGATACACGTCTTTTTTTTATCAACCAGCTTTTCGGAAAAGTGCTTTGTCATGGAGGAGAAGAAAATGTAAATCGAAAGTGCATGAAAATATTTTATTTGTCGATTTTTTTTTTATTTAAATAATAAAAATGGTGACGATGCCAGGTGGCTATTTGCTTATTTGTCGGCTTCAAAAATTACAACTACAAAATGGCGGTAATTTACATAAAATATAAATTCATCAATTCGTTTAGGAGCTATGATGCCATGGCAGCCATACACAGACACGTCAAACTTGTTACACCCCTCTTTTTGGCATGGGTTAAAATCGTGAATAACTGTTGCTATTAGGACATATAAAACGTTGTTAAATAGTAAATAAGTATGTACTATAAATAGCAATGCTTTTTCTGTGGGGAGATTTTCCAATATTTTTCTCTGCTGTATTAAAGCTTTATGAGGGCGCGAGGAACAATAGGCGCATAATTGGTATAATTACCACAGCCACAAGAATCGATGGTTGAAACGAATCATTAACGGGATACCAAGTTTTTTTAATTGATTTTTTAAATCGGTTACTTTTGTATCATGTAATTTTTTACATTAAATAAATACATACAATTAATTTAGTTACATTCAATTTGATACATTTAAGAATCCTTGTTTAAATAAACATTTAAGCGACCCATAATTATTTTTATTCTTTAGTCTTGGTTTCTGGTGCTAATACTGTGTGAATACGAATACGAAAAGAGGCATGATTATAAGGAAAAATAATTCTGCTACGAAGGAAGCACGCTGTTTAAATCAAGCTATATCCCTAGCTTATATTCGAAGCGTACAATGATTCGATTGGTACGGAGTTGCCAATATTTTTAGATATAGGTTAAAGTAATTTGCAATATTATAAAGAATAAATCAAAGTCATTGATTTAATTAGGCCGCAGAAAGAACATTTCATCGCCACAATTATTCACTTCTTGGTTCATGAAAAAGCTATTGGGCACGAGCTTCATCAATCTTTTACTTAGGCAGTCTTATTTTCGATCACAGTAAATCATGACTACATCAAGGTGAAGCGCTCATAGCCCGGCGACTTGCGTCAATCCTATGTGATCGACAAAGTTAAGCAACAGAGGCGTGGTCGGTAGTTGGATGGGTGACCGCTAGTGGCAAAAATTTCTTGAGCGTTTCCGTGCTTCGGAGGGCACGTTAAGCCGTCGGTCCTGGTTGTTATCATAAGATAACAGTCATTAAGCCATGTCAGAGGCCCTCGGGTGGTTTGAAAACTTGGGTTGGCCACTAACCCCTCCACCAATCTGCACTGGAGCAGCGTGGCGGAGTATGCTCTAGGCCTCCTCAAGAGACGCTTTTCTATGGTTCGGAAGGCATGTACAGACGCCGGTTCCGGTTGTAACCCCTCTACTAATCCGCACTGGAGCAGCGTGATTGAATATGGTTTAGGCAAGAGAGACCCGTGTTCATGGGGAGAGACATGTGTTAGTGGGGTATTAATGGATAGAAGTCACATCAAGGTTGCTGCCAGATAATTAATATGCCGGTATTTTGATCCACAGCTGTAGTAGAGAAATTTCAGTGAATTAATTGAATTTCAGTAATATCCTAGATCTCAGTAATTCGTGTTTATATGAGTAAAGTTCTCGTAGGTATAAATTAATAGATAATGATGTGTAATATGTAAATGTAGAATGCATCAATTAGTTACGCCTTCGTGCCGCCTAAGTAAAGTGCAGCGATCTTTCATGGGGCTTGGTGTACATTTCTATAATAAAATTCCAAAATCAATACGTGACTTGCCAATAGAATCTTTCAAAAAACGTGTAAAAACACAATTGTTAGGCAAGGGATATTATAGAATAGACGAGTATTTAAATGACAAAGATGCATGGAAATGACCAGTTCTGCAACCAGTTCCGTTCAGATTAGTAAATATTTTTGTAATATTTTCTTTTTTTGTAATATTTTTTTTTTGTAATATTTTTTTAAAAGATGTGCGAGGAGTTTCTTTCGGCTTTTCTTCTCCTCCATGACAAAGCACCCTTCCGAAAAGCTGGTATATAAAAAAATGATGACGTGCATAAGTGTATCAGTGATACCGATATGAATAAAATATTTTGACTTTGAGTTTGAAAATATTATTCACACATAACCACATCATGTGAAACATTCAAACGAGGTGTCCATATGAATAAAAATATATGCGTTTTCATAGTTTCGCCTATTTAAATCCTTATTAAAGTAAATAATAAAGTATTTGGTTGTATTGATGAGTGTTGTGTTGTATGGTTATGTTGCTTGATTCTGGCAATGATTAGTTGGATGGTTAGATTGGAGTCATTCTTAAACATGAATATCACTTAATAGTTTGAACTTTACGCGACGTGAAGCATTACTGGAAAGATGTAGAAAGTAAGGTAAGACTTTTACATATTTTGAAATGAATATTTTTTTTCTATTTTGTTATTTATTTTATATATGTATGTGTAAAGACTTTTTAAGGGTAATAACGGTACAAAAATATGAATTATATCTTACCATTCCCTACTTCGTTGTTCGTATAATAGAAGAGGCGTTGACTCAGCATTTCGTATTCAGGGCTCCCTTTATCATTCTTTGTGTTTTCCGTACGTTTCATTTCAAAGCCAAATAGGTCAGTGGATTCGCACTTAGTTCAACTGTAATTATTCTGTAGATGACAAAACTTATGACGAAATCAAAAGCTGGAAAAGATTGCAAGATATTTGGAAATATGAGCCTCATTTTTGCCTTTTATTAAGGACAATTTATTTTTATGGAATTAGCCGACAAACGAGCTGACGATCCACCTGATGGTAAGTGGCTATCGTCACCCATGAACATTAGCAACACCAAAGGCATCACTGATGCGTTGCCGGTCAAGAAAGAGAGAAGAAAAGAAAGAAAGAATCTGCTCTCATGCCCCCAGCTGGAACACGACGAGTCGTTTGTCGGGTGACTTAAGCAAGAGGTTGGTAGCTATCCAGGCGGTCCCCACGGAGAAATAATAATAATAATGGTATTCATGAACTAATAAAATCAATATTACTAATATATTCCTCCCAGGGCTGCTACTAGTGCGGTGGGCTGGATGTACGCATGTTACGACACCCATCCGGCGAATGATTGGGGTTGGTATTCTACGAGTAAGCTGTCCCAATTCTTAAAATCACTGACGAACTTTGGTAAATTTACATATACAGATCTAGTCTTTAATCATACGTACAATGATATGTAAGGGTTTAATTTAGTGTTCACAAAAAAATTTAAGTCTGCTAAATTTTTATTTGTATTATTAATTTATTGTATTTGGCCAGGGTGGTGAACTGGGCTTCGATTCTTCGAATTTTCAAAAAAAATTCGAGGCGAACACTGAACAGAGTTTAGATAATGATTAACAAACATTTCAGAACACGCCACATATTTTTTGGGAGAAGTTAAAATTATTGCGCAATGTACGACCCACTTAACCTATTTAATATAATTTTGCTGTGAAAATATTTCATAAATAGTTGGACAAATTTTTTAACCCTTTTTTCAATACACGGTATGTAGCTATATAATCTACAATTACTAGTAGTAAGCTATATGACTTAAATAATTTACTTGTAATAAAGTAAAATAAAAAGTGTTAACATAAAAAATACAAGTAGGTAAGTGATCACCGAAGGCAATGTAAATGTAATTTGAAGTGACTCAAATTAATTTACTATACTTTATGTGATAATTGGAGGTAACTTATCATAATTACGTTTATATTGTAAGTAATGCGAAAGGGCGACAGTAATAAGTCGGGAACAGCCTTTGCGCAGAACATAAATGAGGACTGATCACATAATAATCTAAATTTTACTAACAAAAAATAACCGACTTCAAAATTACTCAAAACTACTTGTCAGATCTCGTTCAAATTTATGTGGGACCACATGACAAGCACCTGCTTTCTACTAAAAAAAGAATCATCGAAATCGGTTGGCGGGATATTGAGTTATTTGTCCATTTGTCACGCACTTACTTAATGCAAATTTAACACTTATATGGTTTTCTCATGGATGCCGTTGTCAAATCTCAATAAAATTTAAGTGGGACCACATCACAAGCACTAGCTTTCGTTTAAAAAAACAATCATCAAAATCGGTTCACGCAGTCAAAAGTTCTGAGGTAACAAACATAAAAAAAATACAGTCGAATTGAGAACCTCTTCCTTTTTTTGAAGTCGGTTAAAAAATATGGTACATATGTCTAAGAGCATTACCCGCCATTATACGTCATATCTCGCCTCTCCGGCCTCTCAATGGCTTGGACGTGACTCGTCAGGCATTAGCGGTAAGTATAAAGCTGCGATACCTGAAAACTGTTAACTTTAGAGAAGAATAGGGTTTTGTGTGTAAAAGACAGTGTATCAGGTATTTAGTAAATTGATATAAAAATCATTTAGGGATTTACGTAATTTGCTAGTAATACCTAGCTGAGAATACAGTGTGTTCTCCTACTTTTGATGTGAAACATCTTTACGCGAGGGGTAAACCTGATTTTAGTCTTGGTGATCGTGGCGACGCATTTCGATGTTTCACATCTGCCAGCCGTGATAGCCATAACAGCTGTTCTTTTTTATTTTTTTCATGTAGAATAAATGATAAAATAAACTCTGGTTTGTCTCATAAATTGAATTTAGGGCATTTACAAAAACGAAATATATCATTGCATCTTGCCTCTAGGAAATTGAGTTCATCAGTTTTATCACATAATAAACAAACAAACATTTATCTCCGTTCTAGTATACCTACTTTCAGTTACATGGACACAAAAATTAAATACGTAATAATCCTGGGAACTGACATGTATGCATCTCAAATTGGCCCAAAACTCGCGTGGCATCTGCCACCGAGCTACAGAGTTAGAATAAAACATATTTATAAATAAAAACAACCCAAGTAACCCCACATTAGATTACACAAATAAAACAAGTAGGTATGTCATTGCACATTACAGTACTAGAGTAGTAAAGACACTGTAATCTTGTAGGTGGCAATATGTTATTATGATCAGTAGTAGACATAAAACTTCGTTGTTATTGTTATTAAATAGTAGGAGAATAGCACGTGAAAACAATTTTCATAATTAAATACTTACATTGTTTTTAATAAATTACATAAATAAATTTAGCACCTTACTTTTTATTATACTATAGTTTTCAAGTGAAAGAAACCTATTTAATTATTTTACACTAAATATAACTAGAATCAGAGACCTCAATCTGAAATAACGTAACTACGTGTTATTCCACGATTTATTCCGAAAATAGGTCACGAAGGCTCGGTTGGCATGAATAACACAAGTTTCAGGATAAATCGAAACCTGCTCACGATAGCTGAACCAGCTATAACACATCATATCTCGGTTCTCGGCCCTCTCAACGGCCGAGACGTGACTCGCCAGAGGCGCGAACCCGCTTATACCATTAACTTGAATAATAAACAGATATCTTCTGAACACACTTTGAACTTCAGCAGAACTTGTTGTATGTTAAATGATTGGTCAAGATTAGATGTTAGCTATTTCACGATGTCTTGAGAACACTGTGTCTGTATTCAACACCACTTTTTTTCTCGAGTAGGGAATTAAATTAAATTTTTAACAGACTACAAGAAAAGAGTTTTTAATTCGGTTGTATTTTTTGTTTTTAATGTATGTTAGTTGCCTCAAAACTCCGTCATTTGGAAAACTCTTTTTTATTTGAAGTGGGTTACTTCTAGATTGGTCTCACATTTACTAAAATTCAGTTCTGATGAAGCAAGCTATGCGCAATTGAGGCAACTCCTTAAATTACACTTACGCTTACATACCCCCCCCCGCAGTAGGTTGTCACTTGTGTCACGGGTGCCATGGACGACACATATAACACATCACAATAACACCCATGACATGACCCGAGTACAAATATTTATCGCTCACATAATATCGGGCCGGAAATCGATCCCGGGACCCCTTGCTCCGCAGGCAGGGTCGCTACCAACTCGGCTACAGGGTCGTCAACTAGGCTACAGGGTCGTCTAATTGGCAATTACTCACTTATTCTTTTATTCCTTAAAGATTATTAGAATAAAACCCAGATTTCATGTATGTGTCACTTATAGCGAGTATTTACCCTCTTTCATGTCCGTGTCCTTTTTCGGAGAAGGTAAAACAACCGCTTGATGTTCATTGTAATTACATTTTCATATTATCACTTACAACTTGTAGTAACATGCTGGATAAAGAATGGCTAAGTCTTTTCTAATGCCTTGAAGTCTACAATTGAATTAAGTCGCGTGTGTTACCCTTACCATATTATTATATTGAGTTTCTCTATGTCACGAGGTAAATTTGTTTGAGGTCTAATAAAAGTTTGCATACTCTTTAAGAACAATATAACACATACACAAACACACACAAGTTGAGTATACAGTCTTGTAATTCAGCTGATGAACATCAAAATGCTTAAAGCAATTTGCTTCATTCTAAATTCTTGGTTTGGTTACCTTCTCTGGCGAACAGTAGAAAATAGTAGTTTCTCCGTAGATTTCATTATGATATTTTGTACACAGTTATTCAACACATGTAAATTGCACCAAAGTTACTATTAAGTAGCAAAAGTACAGAATATGGTGCATGTGTCAATAATAGACACTTTCAAAAAACGTTTTAGAAAAAATTAAACTCTTCCGATCATTCACATAATAGAACGAAATCATTCCAGTACTCAAATAATATTTATAACGACTGTTTAATGTTTAAGTTTATAATTCAGTGTTGATATTGATATCTATTTATGTGTTTAAATAATTTATTCGCATAAAGACAAACAATCAATGACGTGAGAATTTATTCTAGTTTGCAGTAAATTTAAAACTATCGTTCGTACCTATTTCAGAACGATATAACACCCAGCAAGCATACATATATTAATAAATCACAATTCAAGTATAATTTTATTTTTAGTGAATTTGTTTTGAGGAGTATAGTTTTATTGCAAATAAAATATTTTTGTGTCCATCATTGGAGCAATCACCTTGTAGTAAGTTTAATCGCTCGTTAATCTCGTTAGCGATCCCGCAATTCATTCGTGTTCACTTTTTAGACGGTGTCACCCGTTTGAGGCAATTTATCATGCGCGCATTCATGTTAGCAATATAGTCTGTACTGTTAGGAAGGATAAAATCTACACTATAGTGGGAATAGTCGAATCAGAAATGATGGAATCCGTTGACAAACAAGGGTAACCGATAGCTCTGAGAATTAGCTGGGTGAAGTGGCCTTGCTAGCTCGAAGGACCAGGACCACGACTCGGTAAAATTAACAGGACTTGAAGAAGACACCCGCTGAATTTTAATATGTGTTTGTGTCTTCAAAGTAAGAGTGAATCAGCTTTTACTAAGTTATAGCATCTTACTACCCAAGATTATATCGCTACTTACCACCAGATGGGATCGTAGTCAAGAATTATACGCACTTACTGATAATTTATAAATAAATCAGAAGACTTAGAATTAGAAGACTCTTTGAATCAGAAGACGCTTAGAGTGGTGCTAGGTAAAGGAGGCCTACGTTCAGCAGTAAACATCTTAATACTGACTGACTTAATACTGATCTTAATACTGATATTAATACTGATAATAGAGAAATGGGTAACGGTTTAACTACGATACTTATTTAGCAACATAGATTTTTTTGGTGATTGGTGAAAATTACTTTGAAAGATTTTTATCATACAGACAGATCAAACTAATACTCGTAAAAGCTTGTTAAAAACTAATTTATTTCCTCTTTAAAATACTAGGTGGGTAAATCGTTGGCATGTTGTTTAAGTACGTATTAAATTTAACTAAACAGTAGATTCATAAATAAATATTATTGTATTCCATAAGTAATTAAATAACATTTACTATTAATCAACGCGGATATGTATAAAATTATATCGAAAACCTATTTGTAGTACATCTCTAGAGCGATTACCACAAACGTAGGAATTAAAAATTAAATCCACGACAACGTAACAACGAATTATGTTACATGCAAATAGGGGCAATCCATAAATTACGTCACACTAATTTCATGACTTTTTGACCTCTCCCCCCTCGTTGTCACAGCTGGTCACATTTGTGAGACCTCCCCCCCCTAGTGTGACGTCACATATTATGAAATTTTACACCTAGAAATTATTAAATTTAAACAGCAGTTCCGAAATAAGTTTTATTTCCATAAATTGTTTTTTTAATATTTATCTATATATACCAATTATTCGATTTTGAAATGTGACGTCACGAAATTTAGGACCCCCCCCACCCCTTGTCACACAATGTCACACTTCATCGATACACCCCCGTCCCCCCGTAACATGTGACGTAATTTATGGATGTCCCCATATTATTTACAAACACGTAGACGTTTCGTAGCACGGCTACGAGACCCATTTACTTGTTGAAAATTTGCTTTATTACTTATGTTCTCACTCAGTTAAACCGCAAATTACATTATGGCAGAGAAGAAAAATAAAAAATCAGTCTACCAAATTTTATCATATCACTACGATGTAAACCTTATTGCTAGTTATTGCTACGAACTATACAGAAGGGCAGTATTATATTAAATTGGTCGACGCGGTCGGTAATCCAGAATGGCATGGATACCCGTCGGCAAAAACAATTAATTAAACACCTTGGTTCGGAAATTACGTTACTATTAGTGTCATTTGTTATAGTTTGATAGTTATCCTGAAGTCGTGTCTATTGCCTTACTTATATCGACACTTCAAAATAAGATAAAGTTTTAGCAAAGAATTAACTTTCTAAGTAATTAAGCAAGCTTTTAGGGTCATTAATCCCTCAAATAACAATAACAGTAACATACTGGCAGCGAAGTCTAGTATTCTAAGTCTCAATTACAGCCAGTAGTAAGCCGATGATAGGTCGAAACCCAAAGCGTATAAAATCAGTAAAGTATATCACAAGCCAGGGATACTTTTGGTATTCTCCGGTAGCGTTCAACACTGTGGGTTAGCTCAAGTGGCTAGAACGGTAATATATTCCTCACGCGTCACATATCGTGATGCAAGTCGGTTGCAGGCGACAGGGATGCGCTCGGGAGATGTCGGGCTCCAAGCGTGCTCTGAGTTATGATTTGTGGACGGTACAGTATTAAACGGTGATGCTGTGTGACTCGTATTGTGTTTCATGTGTCAAGTGTTCTTATATCGACTCTGGCTTACCTCGCTGTTATAAAGTTATAAATATGCGGGGACTATAAGTTCAAAACATTAAATATATTTTTTAACTCCTGACAAAAAAGAGAGGTGTTACAAGTTTGACGTGTCTGTGTATCTGTGTCTGTCTGTGGCATCGTAGCTCCCAAACAGATGTACCGATTTTGATCTAGTTTTTTTTGTATAAAGGTGGTTTAATCGAAAATGTTTTAGCTATGTTTAGTGTAAATAAAACCGTCGGAGTTTTTTTTAACTTTAATTTTAAATTATTATATATTTAATGGTAATGGTTAATTGTAGTAATATTTGGGGTTCTTTTCACTTGTCCGAAAGATGTAATCACCATTAAACACTAGTGGATTGTGTGCTATTTAATGAGTTATTGTAGGATTTCTTTCAGGATGAATTACCTATCTATAGTGATATATTTTGGTTTAAAGTTAGGACGCGGCGAAGACAGCTGCAGTGGAAGAAATCAATTCTAAAATACTTTCTGAGAATGACAAATGAGAATATTTTAAAGAGCGAAAAAAATAGCGAAGGCTTGCTAGAGTCCCATACAAAATAAATTAACTTGTGACATCTAAGTACACGTAATTTTATCTGTACATAAATAAAACCGCAACTGATGTCTGTAGGACTGTAGGCAGATAGATAGGTATTTGATAAAAAATATTACCGGGACACTTTTTAATGCAATAGATCATACGAGTATAGATCTTCTAACAATGATTTTCTGTATGTCTGTGTGATTTTTCCCATTAATATCAGAAACGGCTTGGATTATTTATTATGGCTACCCATTTGAACGTAGTATTCACTGTTAATTTATTAAATGTCCTTTAGAGGCAGTTATATTTAATGTTCGTACGTATTGACCCATAATGACTCATTAATGAGCAATGATGTCTCCATAGGAGGCCTATAGCATTTTCTATCACACGGCCCCAGTGCAGATTTGTGAAAACCTCAAGGGGATATTTACTTTACTACGAGTTTCAACCATTCTCCGTTAATTTTTGAACATAACATTTAAAAAATATAATTTACGCAAGCGTAGCTGCGTGGCCAACTGCTACACAGAATTTAGTGTGACATTACATAGTCTACGTGACCTGAATCATAGTAACAAATAGATTGAAACCTCGTTCATAAAATCAGTAGAATATTTATTTATTTATTTATTTTAAATCACACTACATCTAACATTACAGGTGTTCCCAATTCGATAGAGTTGTTAAAAAAATGCAAATTATAAAACACGAGTAACCGCCCTCGCTTTGCTTCGGTTTTTTATTTTTTTATACCTTGGGTTACATTATTGGAGTTTTTATAAGATCCGTAATTTTTTTGGAAATTTAATATAGCCTATGTCACCCGGGGATAGTGTAGCTTCCCAACAGTAAAATAATTTTACAAATCGGTTCATTAGTTTCAGAGCCTATTCGATGCAAACAAACAATAAAATCTTTCCTCTTTATAATATTAGTATAGATTAAATTAATGTCAAACTTTTCATACAAAGAATCTTCAAGAAACATCTTCATACAAAGAAATATAAATATATATTACATAGACTGCTAAAAATATAACCCTTTCTTTAGGCTTTGCGGTAGTCCCGTAATTATAGAAGACGGCATCGTAGGGTTTCCTAGTGAGGGATGTGAACATTTATTTTATTTTTGTCGTCGCGTGCGTGGTGATTCTAATGTTGGTATTTAATGTGATTAAAAATAAAAGTAAACGTACTTTAAATTAAAAGTAAAAAAGAGTAATTAAGAAATTATGTGCAGGAAATCCGAATTCAGTCTGTTTTCATACAACCGATTTTGAAGCGAAAACCGCTTATTAAAAATTAAAAAGCCACCGATGTGAAATACCTCAATAAAAAACAATTATGCGCACTTCAAATACGGTGGCGTAGTAATTTTACACAATGGGGACCTGAAATTAAATACTCGCACACAGCATGTAGTAGAAACACGATAAGGTAAAATTTAAATAATTGTGAAAGTGAATGCAAATTCCCAGTAAAGCTTTTATGAACGACAAAAAGGCTGGATAATAATTGAGTTTCATCCTTGGAGTGTAGTTGGTACTGTCGGCAGAAACAGATAGGTAGCTATTTCCGTAGTACCGGATGCTTCGCTGTCACAGTTTACCGGTACGAAGCGGTGCTTTCTCGGTGATTCCATCACAACCTCCTTCTAAACATTGATGTTTATTAGTTATCAGTTCAACACGTATATGTACAGATATGCAATAATTTATAAAAGCGATTTTTTGAAGTCGATTACTTTTTTGAAGTTACTATTTTATTTTCTATCATGAGGTTTCACTTTCTTCAGGCGATAAAATGGTTGTCAGTTACACCCCCAGGTTATATCACATTTTTACTGAGTTTTACTCACAAATTAACATCGCTTTTCAGGCGGTTGTTTTTCTAGTCTTTGCAGTGTCAGTTTTCGCTGGCAAACAAGACTAAATTATATGTGTCCCTAAACGTCCTTTGTTGTTAATATACGGAATAAAAATAGTAATTTTTTCATATCTGGCATTGTATGCACCTACTACACCTTTTCACCAGCTCCCAGGGTTGACTGGCAGAGAATGCCAATAGGCATTAAGTCCGCCCATTGTACTCCTTTATATTAAGGTTGTTACAATAAAGCATAAATAAATAAATAAATAATTCTTTTTAAAATATGTAATATTTATCCATATTTAGGACTTATTAGCTGTTAGGCGTTAAAGAAGTAAAAGTTTTTATTTAACGTAAACAAAACAATAATATTGGAGAATACACTGTGTGACACGTAGGTATAGCAGAGCAACCGTTCCGAATGGGAATTTTATCCATTAAAACTAATTTGAAAGTTCAAATATCCTAGGATCTTAAATAAACATATTAGTTAATATGTTACTATTAATTGGTGGTAGTAATATTAAACGTAATACATATTAAAGGCTAATGGCAGAGTGCATAAGAATTGTCATACCAATAGTATGGTACCCAGGCTAACTGTTACGTGAGACACACTAGACATATACTGCTACAAGTTTTTAAGCATTTTGGTTCAAACATCCTTTACTTCAGAAGTGCATGTTGATTGCAGTTTTTGTTAGAGAAGTGTCAGTTTTCTCACAGAAACCTCAACGTGCTATGAATAGCACGACGACCACTTGACAGCGCAGTGCCTTCTGTATGTAGCCGAGTTCTATGTATTGTTTTATAATGAAAGGCGGCAAACGATGGGAGCCATTGTTTGCTATATTTGTGTTTACTCTAGCGTCTGTTACTAAAAATAGATACGATAAAATGTTACCCTGATTTATGCATTTTGCTGATTCACGAATGCTACATTGATTGCGTCATTCCTTAACTTTTAACTGCTAAAATGAATCGGCAGTTTCAGTATATTTACAAGCCATGCTTGTGTGTGAATGAATCACGCGATTCGACGTGTTTATGTTCTAAAATGACTGCAGAATTTATATTGATGTTGCGCGTAAAGTTTTCAATTTTAAATCGATAGTGGATGGGTGACAGTTCGTAACTAAATTTTATGACCGTTTCCGGGCTTCAAAAGGTACGATTAAATCCCGATTTTAGTTGTAAATAGCTGCCTGCTGGTAAGTCGTCTGTAAGTATCACGCTATGACTTAAAGGTGTAAAAAGAGTTCTCCTTCAGGGCCAGCTTTGCAATAGCGATTCCTCTGGTATTGCTCATGTCCATAGGCGTCGGTGACCATTTGCTATTAGGTGGTCCGTCTGCTTTTTCGTCAGCCCTTTAGTCTAAAGAAAAACAGGTGCGTAAAAATCCCTTTCATACAGTCGGGAATAAACTGACTACAACAGTCCAGTACCTCCAACAAGAAGGGTTGTTGCCATATGTGTTCAGCAGCGAGCATCACAAGCATGAAACTAGCTTGGACTAGCTTAGACTCCCCTGGTTGGCTAAATTCCCTGCCTAACACTTTCCAATAGTTTCAATGATTTGCACTGGATTATAGTGAAGCAAACGTTATCAATTTACTTACTGCAATGTATCACATCTTAATCAATTTGCAAGTGACTGCACAAGTCACAAACGTCTGCACAAATCCTTCACCAATGCGCACTGGAGCAGCGTGGTAGAGTATGCTCTAGGCATCCTCAAGAGGAGAGACCCGTGCTCAGTAGTGGGCCATTATAGTAAAAGGTTGAAGGCAGGATAAGTCACAAACGAGTTCTAGTTGAATAATTAATGTCTCTTACATCGCTTAGATTTTAGTATGTGCTAGTGCGGGTCTTATATGATTGTGCCCTAACCTCAAAGCGCCATGAATAGCCGCGGCCGCTCTCTGCGTCCGCAGCGCCCTCAGTATTTGAGTTGCTTTCAACCGAAAGTGCAGATGAGTTTCGTTGGGAAATTACTCTATTGTTCTTTGACTGTTTAGCTTTATTATGTACATGGACGAACGTGGCACGGGAAATGCGAATTAGTCTGGATTTTATTAATGGGTAAACTGATGAAATTGTTAATTTTGTAATTAATTTAACAAAACAAACTTTGTTTTTGTAGCTGTTAATGTATTTCATGGTTATCTCCATTGAATTATAAATTCAGGACGATGATGAGATATAAAGTCTAATTTATATAATATAAAGTCTTGTAATAGTCTTTATTTTCACAAAACAATCCTTCTTGATAGTAGTATAAATATTAGTGTTTATATTATATTTTAGTGTGTTTTATAGTTACGAGTAGTAGATAGTCGCCTCTTTGTGCCAAGGTAACAGTAGGTATTACATTACACTGTACCAGCTTACTCGTGCGAATATTGTACGGAAGCATGATCAAAAACTAAATCCATAGGCGACGACAGCCCTTCAATCTATAAAACTATAAACCTAATAGCAATATATTAAGCGATGGTTTGTATTTAGGCGAAAATATTTATTTACAGTCACGGTCTATGTTTCGCCAAAACGGTCTATGTTTGGGCTTATGCCTAAAATGATGTTTGAATACTTATGTTTTGAATCATTAATTTCACAAAGAACAAAGAGAGATAATGGCGTTGCCACAAACGCCTTTGACAAACAAGATAACATATAAATTTACTAAAATTTTTTATTACTATAATTAAATAAATCGTTAGTACGCAACATCTAAAAGCTGTTTTCTACACAGCCGTCTTATATTAATGTTAATTTAGCGTAGAGCAGTAATTCTATATTCGTTAATCAGTTCGCGAGCAGCGGCGAGTGAGACCGACTGAGTGGAGAGTGGTGGAGTGCTGACTGGAGTGAAATTCGACCGACCTTGCTCCAAGGTCAAGGTTGGCTGCGTATTTACGTCACAGCAAGCCGCATTTGTTTTATTTTAATGAGGCCTACTCTATGAATTTAATGAGACGATTATTTTGAATAAAACATAAGCTTGGTCTCATGACTAGACCTGTTTTGGGAGCTCGTCTTACTTATTGTCTTTGTTTGTTGTCCAAGGCATCAGGGAATCTGCGGCTATAAGTGCGAAGTCTTGCTGTCTTGTTTTGTATTGTTGTGGACCCGTAATACCTTAATACAAGCCTAAATTTTATTCTTCGCTTGAAGATTCTTATCATATCAAATCCGTGCAGGAAGGCTTTCGCCTCTTACCTGTCACATTTGAACCCAGTTTTGGGACAGTTTTGGGTTTCTATGATGATGATGAACCCATATTCGTCTGGTCATGACCATAATCCATGGCAAAATGATTTTGTAAATGTATGTATGTATCACTCAGACATATTTAGTCGGTCCCAGAGAATTGAGATTGGCTTAAATAATTAAAAAAGAAATTACGAAGTCAAAACTGTGTTTTTAATTTACTATTTCGCTCGTAATATAAAAGAACGTTAGCTTGATCCAAATAAAAATTATTGCATTTTTTACTAACTCAGATTCTATATTAATGGATTTTAAAAAGCAGTAGGTACTTTATATCATAATAATTATAAAGCAATTAAAGAACAAGTTTTTGTGGCCGTTCTAGTTACTGTGTCAAGGATGAACAGAGTTTACAACTGAAAGGAAATTTGTTTTACGCGTGTTTTGAAGTTTACAAATTATACAAGTACCAGTAGTATATCGCCGGTTTGACTAGAGAACCAAATTAAGAACTAAAGTTAAACTTTCTTATTAACATAAACTCGGAATAGTAACGTTTAATTTTGGAAATACACGCTAACCGTAAACGTTCTTTTAAAGTTCTAAAAAATATAAACATAATTTATAAGAAGAACTAGCTGACCGGGCAAACGTTATTCTGCCAAAAATTTTTTAGGGGTAGGGGGATGAAAAATAGATGTCCGATTCTCAACCCTAGCCGATATGCACGCAAAGATTCACGAAAATCGGTCGAGCCGTTTCGGAGGAGTTCAACTTCTAACACCGTAACACGAGAATTTTATATATAAGACTAGCTGTTGCCCGCAGCTTCGCATGCGGAATTTATGCTTATCATATTTGTACCCCTTGCAGATAAAAATTTAAAAACAGGTTAATTTATATTGAAGTACTTATATTTAGGAATTTATATACTGAAACCTACGATACAATCACAAATCATTCCTCCGGGAACGGATTTTGAAAAATAAACAACATTAATTTGTTTTTTTCTTATTCATGAAAAATTTTGAAAAACTCGAAAACAATATGTATTCCATCAATTAAATGAAGAACGTTTGTTTCAAATTTAAAGCAAGACGTTGGTATTTTAAAAATATTCCTAAAGTCCTAGTAAATTTCATCGCGACGAAAAGTTTTTTAAAACGTGATCTAAAGTATAAGAAACAACTTAACTAATTTCCGTCGAAATCAGTTCAAGGGTTTCCATGTGATGCCCGGACAGATAAACAGACAATAATAACCCTGTCCTTTTCTCTCCCTCTCCCGCTCCCTGTCCCTCTCCCTCTCCCTATCCCGCTCCCGGGCCCTATCCCGCTACCTGTCCCTCTCCCTCTCCCTCTCCCGCGCCCTGTCACTCTCTCTCTCCCGCTCTCGGGCCCTCTCCCGCTTTCTGTCCCTCTCCCTCTCCCTCTCTCTCCCTCTTTGTCTCCCGCTCCCTGTCCCTCTCCCTCTCCCATTCCCGGTCCCTCTCTCGCTTCCTGTCCCTCTCACCTCCCGCTCCCGTCCGTAAAGTCCTCTACACAAATTTTTTGTTTCTCACTATAAGCATACATATTAATTTTCATATTTCTGAGTTTGAAATTGACGAAGTCCTGGAAAAACTTGCAACCTCTTTATTTACCTCTTAGGGGATGAAATTCCAAAAAACCTGTTACAATTAACGTAGTTTCTTAAATATTTATAACCCCTTAGTATTACGCCTGTTTCTAACTATAAGCTTAGATACAATTTTTCGCCCTTCTTACTTCAAAACTGACGAAGTTGCCATACTAACTTGCATAAGCTTATTCAACCCTTTGGGGGTTGATTTTCTTCTTTTCTAATCTTGAACTAATATATAAATTTTCAAGTTTTTTACTTCAAAACTGACGAAGTTGCCATACTAACTTGCACTCCCTAATTAATTAACCCTTCAGGGGAGGATTTTCCAAAAAACATATTACTGATTCTTTCTAATCTTGAGCTATTATATAATTTTTTATGTTTTTTACTTCAAAAATGACGAAGTTGCGTAGTAAGTTCCATCCCCTAAATTAGCCCTTTGAGGGATGATTTTCAGCTAAATTTTAACTTTTGCTAATAACAATAAACTTACATAAAAATTTTCATATAAATAACTCTAAAACTGACGAAGTTGATTTGTATGTAAATGACTTCCACCCCCTATTTTTAGGGGATGAATTTCGAGAAAACAGTGGTACAGTTATTTTTTGTGTCTAATTATAAGCTTATATACAAATTTTCACCCTTCTTATTTCAAAACTGACGAAGTTGCCATACTAATTTGGGCCGTCTTAATTAACCCTTTAGGGGTTGATTTTCCAAAAAAATACATACCTTTTAAATTTTGTTTCTATTCTTGAATCAATATATAAATTTTCATGTTTTTAACTTCAAAAATGACGAAGTTGCGTATTAACTTAAATTGAAGAAATTAACCCTTTAAGGGATGATTTTCCAAAAAAATGTGTTAAAGTTAACTTTTGCTCATTACTATAAACCTACATAAAAAATTTCAAATTTATAAATCTAAAACTAACAAAGTTGGTTTGTATGAAAGTGACTTCTAACCCTTATTTGTACCCCTTAGGGGATGAATTTCCAAAAATCCGTTCTTAGTGGACGTCTCCTTAGCATAAACTATCTCCCTGCCAAATTTCATCTTAATCGGTTCGGCAGTTTCTGAGATTTCTTGTTTAATCAGCGGTGTGTCGCTTTTCAATTTTATATATATAGATAAAACCCATTGCTTGAAAAATTATGGGACCAGAACAAGGAAAATAAATATAAATATCGTAAATATCATTGGATATTTACGATATTTTCCAATGTCTTCGTTTTAGCACAAACATACATATGGTCTGATAGTTTATCATCTTTATTCTTACTCGTTGAGATTGAAAGAAAAATGATCTTTCTAATATTAAATACACATGAATATTTTTAATTATTATGGAGTTTTAAGGTAATGGCGTGAACAATAGGCAGTGTTGGCAACAAATAATTATACTTAATTGGAAGAAACAGGAAGGGTAGATAATAATAGGGTAAATAAAGGGCAGTTAGTTCAAACTGTAAGCCACGTTAAGGAGCTTCGTCCCAGTAATAAAAAATATAAGACAATGCTAAAGGAGTTCATGGACTTAAGTTCAATTGTTTTACGGTAGTGTAAATACTACACAAGTGACATAACAATACTATCCATGTAAAGCACAGGAAAAAGGGACATTGTAGAAAATCTTTGAATTTTAGACTGACTTTACGATTGAGGTGTCAGAAAAAAAAACTATTCACAACAACAATAATATCTTTAATCGTTTCTTTAGCGGAACTTGATTATTTTTTTTGTTAGGATGCTGATTAAGAACGCCATGATTTTATATTTTGTAAAAAGTTTAAAAGAAATTTAGTGGAGTTAATTATAAGCAACCAACGAATTAGATCCGGTCCGTAAAAGGTATTAGGTATAAGGTTCATATTAGATAGTAAAATATTAAAATTTCAATTTTTGTGGATTATTAGCCCTTTATTCAGACTTTTGAGATGGAGAGTTGCATAAAATATTAAAGAAAATAGCAGGCTTGCGCATATCAATTTCATTTAAAAAGATGCTTTGGGAAATAAGGTCAGCAAAAAAGCGTTGTCAACAACAATCTTATTGGAAAATACATTTTGAAAGAGTCTCAGCTAAGATTTCCAGTAACAAAATGGAACACTCGTATCATATCTATTATTGAGCGTACCGTGTGCTTACGTAGAATAAAATTTTATAGGTTGTAGGCAGTTATCTCAGCAGTCATGTTAAATTGAGTTCTTATAGCATACCTTAACTGCTGGCATTTAAACGTTTTGTAGCGATCATGATAAACAATTATCATTGTTATCATCATTAACTATTGTTATTTTCGATCGCTGAGCTAAAAACATTGAAAAAGAAGAAAACATTTCCAATATAATATTCTAAATATTGCATAGGTATATCTTTGTCGGTTACTAGATGGGAAACAGGATAACATGTCACCTCCACTCGATTGTTATTATTACTTGCAAAGTAAGCGAGAATCAATCAAAATACTAAATGTGATGGGATGTCAACAAGGTGACCCTCTTGGACCTGTTCTTTTCAGTTTGGCTATTAATCCGGTTATTACTCAGTTAAATTCAAAATTTAACGTTTGGTACCTGGATGATGGTACTTTAGGTGGAACTGTATCCTCAGTTTTTAATGATTTCAAAACTGTCATCGATCAATTTAATACAATAGGACTTCAGATCAATGACAAAAAATGTGAATTATATATTTCAGAGGACATCACAGACATACAACGTGCCGAAATTATACATAAATTTAATACAATAACTCCTGAAATATCCATCAAATCCAAAATGAATTTAAATCTATTAGGCGCTCCCATTTTCGAAGATGCAGTTACACATATGGTAAATTCAAAATTAGATTAGTTTAATTCATGTTACTGGTTGCACGCTCTGCCTTCACACAATCTTGGCACTATCTTAGATGCTTCGATCCTACGCATCTCCATATGTCTCCGGCTCGGTGCTAAAGTCTGTGAACCTCTCATTTGCATTTGTGGCCAAAATGTGGATCAGTTGGGTCGACATGGTCTATCCTGCGCTAAGAGTGCTGGCCGATTGTATCGCCATGGCACAATTAATGATTTGATCCGTAGGGCTCTTGTCACCGTGTCTGTACCTGCTACGCTAGAACCATGCGGTATGTGCAGAAACGATGGTAAGAGACCTGACGGTGCAACTCTTGTGCCATGGAGATTAGGTTGCACCTTGGTGTGGGATGTTACATGTGTTGACACTTTGGCCCCATCTTATGTGCATGACACCTGCACTAAAGCTGGGGCCGCAGCCGATCGCGCCCAGTTTCTGAAGCGTCGCAAATACTCTTCTGTTACAGAAGACTATGAGTTTGCGGCGCTTGCAATGGAAACTTTGGGTACGTGGTCGGAAGACATGAAGTGTTTCATGAAAGACATGTCGAAACGACTGGTCCGCACTTCTGGAGACCTGAAGGCTGGCAGCTATTTTGCTCAAAGAATTAGTTTGGCATACAGCGGGGCAATGCTGCCAGCGTTCTGGGTACAATGCCTAATTTGGGAATTTTGGATGACATTTATCTCTTGTAAATATACTTTTTTTAAATATTACTTACTTTAGTTAACATATTTCTTTTTATTATTTTAAGTTATAGTAATTTATTTTTTTGTTAGTTTTAGATATCTGTTAATTAATTATATAAAAACAAAGGTATCAAAATACTTTGTCTACTGTTCAAATAGTAGTTGAACGTGCAGCGGTAAGTTTTGGCCCTGTCTGTGCCAGTCTGCTGCCAGTGCCAGTCAAGTTTTGGGTTTAAATCTTGGCCGAGTATTTTTTTTAATAATAATAATAATAAACATTTATTGTCTCCAGGATCACATTACATACAGTTAAAAAAACAGAAAAGAACTAATATAAGGCAAAAGGAGACGGCTCAGCATTGGCTGACACGAAATAATGGCCTCGTGTAGTGCTGTTTTTCAGCCGGTCCCTTCTCCCTGGGCTCTTATGTGGGAGTCGGAAGTTTTAGGTTCCCCAATTACCTGACTTGAGTTTCACAGTACAAGTCTAAATTATGTACAATGATATAAATAAAGCAATTATATAAATATCGCCATGAAGAATATATAAAAAAATTATAACACGTTAAAGAAAAATTTAATAAAAACAGTAAAAACTACAAAATATATGGTGTGTATTTAAATTGTATGTGAGGGTTTTATATTTACTATTTTGTGGTAATATAATCTCTTAAACACAAAAAAAATTAACATAGGGGTGTTTAAATTCTCTGCAGCGAGTTGTTCCTTTTAATAAAGCTAATTTATACTTTGCTTTAAAACATTCTGTAGACATTTGATTTCTCATGGGTGGGTATTTGCGTTTATTCCCACTTGTCCTGTTGAGTAGTCCTGTTGACAGGACTAGTGGGAAAAAAATTCCCACTAGTCCTGTTAATATAACTCAGAGGCACTTTTACTGTTTATTGAATATTTAAAAACAAATGACAACCGTGAATGAATAAATGATTTTTGTATTTCTAACTCAATTTCGTCATTTTGGCGGTTACATTAATTCATATACAGGACAATATATAGATTTAAATCAATCTTACCAATATAATCTCTGAGGGTCCCTACCACCAGCGGCCCGGATTAAGTCGCCTCTTACGTCACCCATCTGGCGTGGAATTGGGGTTAGTATTGCCACCCAATAAGGCTAAACTAATAAATAAATAGGGGGAATAAAATTGAATAATTAAATAAAGGTAATAAAATCGGGTGTCAAGCATAGTCTTCCAAATTACAGAACAAAACTAGTGGGATTTTTTTCCCACTAGTCCTGTCAACAGGACTACTCAACAGGACAAGTGGGAATAAACGAATCATTTGTTGTGACAGTCGTCATTTTATTTTGACGATTGTCATTTGTTTTGACGGTTGTCATTTGTTTTTAAAATTCAATAAACAGTAAAAGTGCCTCTGAGTTATATTAACAGGACTACTCAACAGGACAAGTGGGAATAAACGGGTATTTGGCAGCTAAATGTTTGCTTTTGCGATTGTTTATGAAGTGCGCTGATGTTGGTGTACATAACATTGTCCCGCAATACAGCGCACCTACCAAAATGGAGATTAAGAGTGCGTTAAGACAGTCAAACGTATTATTAAACGATAATAACCTGGTTTATAAATACAGAATCACTACAATATGACTGGTCAGCTCTTACTAAAACTTTGTAAAACTGTTTGCCAAAATAAATATTAAATATCACTAACTAACAGAGTAAAATAAGTTCGTACTAATCTATCAAATTAAGCAAAAGGGAGAGCTGTGAATATGATAGACAGATTGGTAGCATCGCGGAAAAAAGTAAAACTTAATAACGTTGAATTCATAAAACCGGGCAGGCAATAAACGAATAGTATCCTTGTGCCTGTCGAATTGTGTGTTTTATTTAGTATCCCGGCAATCCTGACATAATAACTACGCCCACAGAGAGAGATCTATGTTCATAGTACTTTGATACATGGTTTATAGAGATAATCTGAACATACGATGATACGAGAGCATACACTCCAACCCAGCCCTGTGCGATATATATACACAATAATTGTTCGTTTTAAAGGTATTAGATGTGTAGAGAGATATATATTATTATTAGTATTAATTTGTATATCAAAGAGACGGCACAAAATTTACGTCAAATAAAAAGGGTTATTGTCTAATTGGTTTTATCTCGTAATACTGAGGTGAGATTCATCGAGCAAATAATAGAAGGAAAGCTGAACAATGCCGTCCCTATTTCATAAACGATTAGATTATTATTGTTCGCTGTTGTTCCACAAATAAACTGAGTAAATTCTTTCATTATGGTAGCTTTGTGTAATATAAAGTTTAATTAGGACACTTTTTTGTTCTAATTGTTCTAAAATATATATAATATTTTGCGGGATGTTTTCAGTCCTTGAGAAGAAGGCGGGCCTTTTGTTTTGTGCAGCTAATATTTTTACTTTTCCAACTATGAAATGTTCTTACTATAAATTATTTGACTAATTAATGAATATTCTTTAATAATAAGTGAGATCAAAGTTTACTGATTAATCTGGTATTGATGTAAGTCACAAATGTATAAATTGTGAAAAATACCTTCAAGCCGAATATAATAGGATGAATAGGTAATGAGATCAAATTCAACAAAGAGAACAAATGAATAAAAAATATTACTAATTATAACACGGTTATGTTTTATTAGATCAAATATGTGTCATTGATGATCATATTTGATGTTCAATTTATAATTTAATATTCAACATATACACAGTGTTCCTGAGGTTGTGCACAAACTTCGGCTTGTTATTCAGACCATTAAATTGGTCATCTTTCGTTATGGATTCATTATTGATTTTTTTTTTCATTCTCATACAAACTAAATACTTGAACGTAAATTGGCTAATGTGTAAAGATTTTTTTATTAATTCGATCGTGGCTTCTTCGAGACGAGAAGCTCTCCGTCTAAATGGGCCTTTATTGACAAGTCAAGCCAATAATGACATTTAAAATGAAATAAGTGTAGTTTGAATGATTATGACCGTACTGAGCTGCAACATAGCACAAATAAAGACCCTTTTACAATGTACACCTATATTAAATGGAATTACCAATAACTTAAAAACTAAGCTTTATAATGCACTGGTACCTGTATAAGATATGTTTAGTAAATGCTATAGAATCATTTGGTAAAGTTTGTGCACAACCTCAAAAACACCCGGTATTTTTATTAAAATATTTCAGCTATAATTCTTGCGTCTATTTATAGTTTCTTTAAGCCAAGGTCGATTCACTTGTTGTTATGAAAAAATAATACGCGCAAAGTATTATTAATTTGTACAAAAAATCATGTATATTTTAGAAATGTTTTACTGGGCGTCACGTCTGTTATTAGACACAAAACAAATTCTATTTAGTATGGACGCGTTTGGCGGTGCGCCATGGCCAAGTTTGCTAACACAAAAACTTCATGCAACAAACTGTTACAATATGAAACGTGGAACTCATAAAGATACTAATTAGAATAGTAAGAGGTATACAACAATGGTTCAAATGTTCTGGATGAAAATAGCCCTGTCTCTGGGACATGTGGAACTTTTGGCACCGTTAATATTATAACATCTGTGAGATAAATGAGGAAATTCTAAGCATTGAAATAGGTCGCTAATGGCTTGAAATACTTAATTTGATAATAAGATTAATTCTATTATATTCACATCATTGATGCATACATACATGCATCAAACTATGTAGTTTGAACTATCGTTTCAGACCTTTCCTTTCATAGAGGAGAAGAAATTCCAGTTTTAATTATTTATTCATCGTCAAAAATATTAGGACAATGGAATGAATATAAAACAAAATAACATAATTATAGCCTTTCATTAAAATCAACAAACAATAATGCGTTGATTTTTTTGGTGGGAAAAATTACTGATTAGGATCTGAGTTAAGTCTGTAAGCAAAAATATTTGATATCTACATGAGTTACTAATTACTTACCAAAATTGTATTTTATCACATAAATATACATATATTTGCAAAAATATATTGTATCGCATATTTTATTTAAACATTTTTTGACACTAAATTAATTGGTGTATGCTAAAAGCATTCTTTATTGGCATTAACGCCCAACTCAGAGTCTCCAATGGTTATTTAAGTCGCTCTTTAGTACAGAATTTGTATGGTCATTATTTACTAAGGATCGATTAAAGTAACCGTTTGGCACGTTAGTCATAAATATCTACGAGTAAACTATAATATTTAATTATAAGATGTCAGCACTGTCGGCATTAATCATAAGGTTTTGATTTTAAAATGTGTTCTTATTTTTAATTTCGTATAAAATATGAATAGTCCAAGTTGGAGCTTACTGAAATTTGGCACGTGTTCATGTAATAAATTGCTGAAGTTGACTTGTAGTGTACCCAGAAGGGCGTTGTAACTTAACTATAATATGAAATAAGCTATAGTTACATGCATGTAGTTATTATGCATTAATGAAATTTCCTGTTTGGAAGCTTATGCGTGCAACAATCCGGCGTCCATAACTGATAAAATAAAATAGGTATACTAGAAATATAGGAAATATTAAATGAATATTGATATATTGAAGGAATTTAGGATTTATCATAAAAATATATATTTATTATTTATTACTTTCCGCTAATAGTAAATCCTTTTATTACTATTATTTTTTCAATTTATTAAACGTATCACGAATGAAAAATAACTTTTCTGCATTGGTGTTTCCGTTTGATTACAATGTGGGTCTTTAAATCAAGCGTGGTAAAGGCTTTTACTATGATATTGTTTGGTGGTATTCTAGGTGGGATTTTGCCAAACATTTTCTTGTTATATTAATTAATTATATTAATATGTGAAAGCATGTAAATGGTGTTTAGATTTTTCAGTACGTTGTTTGTAAGTAGTTCAGTATCACTGTATGCTTTCCGAAAACAATAAAATAAAATAAATAAGTGAGTAATAAATGACTTCGGCGTCATTTCCTTTGTTTAAACAACGTTAAACCAGAGCGAGTAGAATTGACAGGTGGCAGCTACCTACGCTTTTGATAACGTTATCGCAGATCTGATAAGAGCTTGCATGTACGTTTGAATTTCAAATGGGATTGTTTCCGTTCGTTACAATCTATAGACCGTTTTTTAAGACAAGTCTTGTTTGGTAAATAAACTTGGTACTTTTTTATAGAAATATCAATTTATATTGGTGAAAAAATAATAATATAAGCTTTGCTTTGCTTTGCAAACAGAAATTAGCTTTAGCATTATGTGTTAATTATACCTTATTTTTACATTATAAATTACGAAAAAAGACACTGAATATAACCTATATTCTAAATAAGGCCCGTCTAAAAATTTACTATAAATACACAATTACACATGGATTAGTAAGACTAGTAGACTGAATCAAATTCCGGTAGACGAACAACAATGTAACAATAATTTCACAGTTACATTAACATCAATCACATTAAAAGAAATAAGCAAAGCGGCTAAGCAATTAAAACCCCAGTCTTCCGCTGGACCTGACGGTATACCTCCTTTCTTGGTGAAGGATTGCATAGAAGTCTTCCAGTATCCGTTATTATATATTTTTAATTTATCATTAAGAACTTCAACATACCCAGACACTTGGAAGATTACTAGGGTAACGCCTATCCCAAAGACTGGTGGCAACACCGATATTGCAAACTTCAGACCAATAGCAGTTTTGTCGGCGTTCGGCAAGTTATTTGAACGCATTATTAATAGCCGCGTTACGGAACAAGTAAGACCACAGTTACATGACAGCCAACATGGTTTCAGACAGGGTCGTTCGACAGCAACGAACTTGTTTAATTTCGTGGCTGATGTTACAAACACCATGGACTCTGGCGGACAGGTAGACGCTGCATACTTTGACTTCAAAAAAGCATTTGATCGCGTGGATAATGATATACTACTAGCAAAGCTAATGCGTTTCGGATTTGCTCCTAACTTGCTGAGCTTTTTTGCGTCATATCTCATGAACCGAAGGCAATATGTACAGCTTTCGTACTATAAGTCACACCTTTATTTCACGCGTTCGGGTCTAAGTCAGGGTAGCACGCTAGGTCCAAGTCTATTTCTTATAATGATAAATGACTTGCCCAACGTCCTCAACTCTTCTAATTGCCTCTTATTTGCCGATGATGTGAAAGTTTACCGCCCCATCGAAGATGACCAAGACTGTGATGTTCTTCAAAGAGACATAAATAGTATACTGCAATGGAGTATAGACAATCGGCTTTCACTAAATGTCGACAAATGTAAGTGTATATCGTTTTCCAGATCTCACTCGCCACTATATCATGACTATCAACTCCATGATACTATTCTCCAACGTGCCTCTTCGATGCGAGATCTTGGCCTATTACTAGACTCGCAACTTGACTTCCGAGAGCATGTGAAACAGTTGTGTGCTAATACGTATAAAACTCTCGGATTCATTATGAGAACTGCTACGCAGTTTACT
Organism: Thymelicus acteon; assembly: GCA_951805285.1. NCBI lineage: Eukaryota > Metazoa > Arthropoda > Insecta > Lepidoptera > Hesperiidae > Thymelicus > Thymelicus acteon. The sequence continues at coordinate 6,391,377 of OX638229.1, read as the reverse complement.
GATTGGAAGGTGGCGCTCTTACTCTACAAGACGTATGTGCGTAGCAGACTCGAGTACAACGCAACCATATTTAATCCTCATGAGAAGAAATATTCTCTCATGATGGAAAAAATACAAAGAAAATTCGCGCGGTTTCTGTACAAACGTAAATATGGGTACTACCCATTTTTGTACCCTTCCCTATTCGTTTCCGGGATGGTCGGTCTCGATAGTCTTGAGCTAAGACGAAAGCTTAGTCTGATGGTGCACTATTATCTCTTACTCAATGGGAAAATTGATAACCCCTCGGCTCTCGCCTCTTGTGAGTTAGAGGTTCCGTCACAGATGCGTGGCTTGTACGGTGGCAGGAGGCCGAGCCGGCTGCTGGCAGAGCGTGCGGTGCGCGCGCGCCGCACGGCCGCTGCACCGCAAAGGGCCGCTCCCGTCCTGCTCAATCGCTTCCTAACTCAGACTCCAGAAGCCGACATATTCTGTAACGCTTTAAATAAGTTTATATTGCTCTGTTCAGTGTTCCTTAGTTTTAATGTATAGTATGTAGTTCTATCAACCATGTATACAATGTATGTATGTATGTAGTTTTAAATTCTGCACGTAATGCTTTGGGTTAGTCCTGTTAATTATGTGTATTACATGTGTGTGTATAAATAAATAAATAAGTAACTATTTGGCAACTAAAGAACATGTTTGATTTTGAATTACCTATACCAAGCAGGATTATCCATAAATTATTATAAATCTAAAAGTGTCGTTAATAAAAGTTCTTTTGACAAGCAATCACTATTACTTAAGTTTTGCTAATAATCTATTGTATCCAATCGTGTAATCTAAACGCCTTTATATTAATGTAAATTGCTAGAATGAGGAGTACATTCATTAGACAAAGAAATGCCTAAGAAAACGGTTATATCCACATTTAATATTGAAGTTGGAATCAAATAGTAATATTACAACCATACCATTATGTAAAAGGCACCCCCGGCTACGGCTGTAGTTTTATAAGAAGCGTCGCAGTACGTATCTCTTACCGGTAGAGTATTTATAGACACTTATTTTACAATATTGCGTTGTGTAATATCCTGATTTGTTTTGTAAATTATTACAGTGTGTTAATGCGTAATTAGTGGTTAGTTAATGCGTCATCCATTGATACATTTCACATGACAGCCATAAAAGCAAAAAGCAAAGCAACAACCCATAATTGTCCCACTGCTGGGCTCATGGTCTCCTCTCACAATGTGAGGGTATTAGGCCATAGTCTACCACGCTGGCCAAGTGCGGATTGGTAGACTTCACACACCTTTGAGAACTTTATGGAGAACTCTCCGGTGCACAGGTTTCCTCACGATGTTTTCCTTCACCGAAGCAAGTGATAATTAACTTCTAATATGCACATAATATTTGAAAATTAGAGGGGCGTGCCAGGATTTGAACTCGGGCCCCTTCGTTGGGGAGACCAACGTTCTAACCGCTAGGCTATCATGACAGCCATACAGTTTAAAAATTCAGATTATCCGTTGATTTATAAACAAACATACAAGCCACCTGATTGTCAGTTATCATCATCATCCATGCACATCAGGTACGCCGAAAGCGAAGCGAAGAGATGCTTCTTCGGCTAAGAAAGAAGAGAGGAAAAATAGAAATGTCATACCTAGATTAGGCGAAATATCGCAGACGCGATGGCCACTACAACGTTCTGATATGGAGCAACAATGTATATTTGCAATAATAATATAATAACACTAGCTGACCGGGCAAACGTTGTTCTGCCAAAAAATTTTTAGGGGTAGAAGGATGAAAAATAGATGTTCGATTCTCAACCCTAGCCGATATGCACACAAAGATTCACGAAAATCGGTCGAGCCGTTTCAGAGGAGTTCAACTTCTAACACCGTGACACGAGAATTTTATATATAAGACGAGTAACCGCCCTCGCTTTGCTTCGGTTTTCTTATTTTTTACACCTTATTGGAGTTTAGTAAGGATCCCTAATCCCTAATTTTTTTGAAAATATAGCCTATGTTACTCGGGGATAGTGTAGCTTCCCAACAGTGAAAGAATTTTTGAAATCGGTTCAGTAGTTTCGGAGCCTATTCAATGCAAACAAAAAATCAAATCTTTCCTCTTTATATATTAGTATAGATGAATAATAACAAATATATCAATAAACGCTAACACACTCATACCCTCGCAGTAGGTTATTACTTGTGTCACGGGTGGCATGGACTACACATATTATAACATATCACAATCACACACATGACCAGAGTACAAATATTTACTTGTCACATAAATATCTGCCCCGGCCGGGAATCGAACCTGGGACCCCTCGCTTCGCAGGCAGGATCACTACCAACTAGGCCACAGGGTCGGCAATTAACCATAACTGCATTTAAGATTCAGTCTAATTACCGCATCATTAGAATTCGTAATAGATGAATAACTTCTTAGTTATAGGGGGATGCTGGTAGAACATAATAAGGATTTGGAGTGTTGCCAAGAGTCGCCAGTTAACTCGGGCCATTCATTACTTGTCGCGTCTAGTTCTCAACTACTGAGTGGAATATTAGAATACTTTTAATTAAATACTGTTAACTACATTGTCTATTCCGTATATTTTTAATCTTTTTGGTCTATCTAACAATCTGTCGGACAAATGAGTTTACGATCCACCTGATGTTATGTGGTCGCCGTTGCCCATGACCATCGGTAACAGCAAACGCATAAACAATGGGTTGTCGACCAAGAAATAATAGAGAGAAAGAAAAAACATTTCAGAGTGATCTTATAAGTGTTCCATGTTTTTCTTTTGATGTAAGGAACACTGAAAATATGCGAGTATTATTGCTAAACGTATTTAAATTAATTATTAATTATTTTTATTTATTTATTTATTCAGATTTATGTCACCTTATACAAAAAGGATAAAGAAAGAGCAAACTTAATGCCTAATGGCATTGTCCACCAGTTAACCCTGGGTGGATGTGGAAAGAGCTGATGGCGGTGTTAAAACTACTGAAGAAAAAAAATCTAAAATTTCCATCTAAAGTTCACCTAAAATCTATTTTCCACCTAAAGTTATTTCTCTATGTTGAAATTAGTGTTTCCGTTTTAAAAGTAATTTAACAGCGCAAAGTTAGAGTAATACAAAGAGGTGCAATTATTTGGGTTAGCTTTACCGGTCCAACACCGGTTGAATTGTTTGCACGAACAAATAAAGATTTAATACTGCAAAATTTTGTATACTCACGTAATATTTTACGAGCATATAGCCTAGATTGTAGTCTGCCTGCGAAGAGACATTATTTACATTTATAAAATTATTAATTACATTCGTAAATACCATTTACACTAATTACCAAGAAAGGTTTCCTTTACAATATGTACTTATTAAAATCTTACGTAGGTACTATGGAGGATATGGTAGGTACATTAAATTAAAATACCTACTTTAGGTACATTAAATTCAATTACAGTATGATAATTATGCATGAGACGTCTAAACAAAATAGAAATTAGTATTAGGAGAACCATGGAGCTTCAGCACTAAATAAAAAAAATCGGCCAAGGTCTGGATTACATTCTCGGCCGGGGCAAATATGTTTCTGATATCTAGTTTGTCTAATGAGTGAATGCCTGAATGAGTCACTTATTGTAAATAGTAAATGATAACACACAGAAAATCCTTAATATAAACTTGGCTGTATTAGTAGACTAGAATTATAGCATATTTAAGGCGTTGAATTACTCGCAGAGCTTGTCTTCAGACGGCGTCTACGACCCAATCGATATATTCGCTATTGTATACGATATTCTGAAAACTACGTAATAATTTCTAAAAATACCTCGCCTGAATAAACGCCTGTTCGTTGCCATAGTATTGGCACTTGGGGGCTTCGTAGCGTCTGCAAATTGGATGTTATCATAGAAAATAATGTTCATAGTAAAACAGCTTTTTCGCTTCCGTATTTTCTGGGCATGTTGAATATTATAAGCTTAAAGTGTTATTTATAGATCAGCTGGTACTACTCTCTTTTTTGAGCGGAGACCCAAAATTAACAATGGGATATTTAACAGCGTCGTATTATAAAATTAAGAAATTCATGAGAAACCACAGAATAATATGTACGTATGTTTTTCTATTAGCGGAACAAAACGAATTTCTAATATTTTATAACTTAAACCTTCGGATTGCATTTATACTTAAGTCAACGACTTAAAGCTTGCGTGTTCGGCCGCCATTAGTTCAGCTGGCTTAATATTAGACTTAATGGCGAGTTTTGTTCTATCAAACTATTATTTATCGCTGTTCTTATTTTTCCCTGAACGGGAGAAAGGATAAAAGTACAATAATAGGAGCTTGTAGTAATTTTCCGGTCAATTATTTTAATGTTTTGATAAGGTATGAAAGTGGCTTGTTTTATTCAGAACTCTTTACTTACATTAACTAATCTATTTAACAAAACGCTAACGATATGCGGAAATAATCTAAATTTTACTAACAAAAAATAACCGACTTGAAAGTTACTCTAAAACTACTTGTCAGATCTCGTTCAAATTTATGTGGGACTACGTGACAAGCACCTGCTTTCGATTAAAAAAAGAATCATTGAAATCGGTTGGCGTGATATTGAGTTATTCGTCCATTTGTTGCGCTTACTTAATACAAATTTAAGACTTATATGGTTTTATCATGGATGCCATTGTCAGATCTCAATAAAATTTATATGGGACCACATGACAGCCACCAACTTTCGATTAAAAAAAAATCATCAAAATCAGTTTGCCCAGTCCAAAGTTCTGAGGTAACGAACATAAAAAAAATACAGTCGAATTGAGAACCTCCTCCTTTTTTTGAAGTCGGTTAAAAATGATGAGTTTTAGTTTCTGTTCTCGGGTTAGGTGTGTCCTTGTCTTTGTGTGGTGTCCATGTCACCTACGATGCAGAGAATCCTAGTGTGGGGCTATGAGTGTGTAGTATTATTTATTTGATTTAAATAAATAAATAACGCTTCACACTCATAGCCCCACACTAGGATTCCCTGTGTCGTGGGTGCCATGGCCAACACATTAGACAAGGACAGTCACACCCAGACCGAGAACAGAAATTCAAACTCATCATTCAAATTTCCGCCTCGCTGGGAATAGAACCCAGGACCCTTGGTGCGGCGATCCGGCATGGTAACCATTGCGCCACACGGGTCGTCTTTTAACTTCATTCGTCAGAAAATAGTATATATTAAGTTTATGTTTAGATATATGAGACATTTCTATCTAAAACACTTTATTTTATTGATGATGATTGTAAAAGGAAAGAGCTATTTATGATCTCCGATTAAGATGCAAAATATCTAGACGACCTTTGGTACAAAAGATGAAAGTGAATAGCACCATGACGGTTTATGACGAGGGCAATATGGCATAAGGAATAGATGTAAGGAATAGATGTTTGCTTTGATCACATCAAGTATACCTACCTGTCTAGACGGTATAACATCAAAGCGACGGGTTCGATTTATTAGTAACGGTCATATGACGCTTTGCTGTGGCGGCCGCGTTACCGGCGGCTTTGTCATCGATTTCCGGGATAATAATTACTCTATATATTATAATCTAGATTGTGATTTAGCTGTGTGCTAAATTTCATAAAAATCCCTTCAGTAGTTTTTGTGTGAAAGAGTGACGAATATCTACACAACCAACTTCACAAACTTTCACATTTATAGTATTACTAGCTGACCCGGCAAACTTCGTATCGCCTAACAAACTATTTTTTTTTCTAAAATAAAAGTTGCCTAAGTTACTCCTTGTTACATCAGCTATTTGCCAGTGAAAGTCGCGTCAAAATCGGTCCAGCCATTTCAGAGATTAACCGGAACAAACAGACAGACAGACAGACAAAAATTGTAAAAAATGTTGTTTTGGTATTACATATACCCCGTGTATACATCCAAATGCATTTAGTAAAAACCGGTTATTTTAATATTACAAACAGACACTCCAATTTTATGTATTTGTATAGATGTATAGATGTAATGTAATAGGATTATAGTAACTTGTTAACATTCTCCATAGAAATTTACATCAGCCAGAGTTTTACCATGGTTTTACCGCCGATACATTGCCGGCTAAATCGCAAATATGTTTCTTATTTTAGCCTAGTTTAATTTGTAATGGAAAATGTTTTTAAATTTTCCGTGATGATTTTTCCATGATGTTTCATTATAAGAATCAATTTATATTGATCATGTACTCGTACCCGAGAAGTCAAGTATGCTCTTGTGATATTGATTAGTTATATTGTTAGCACCATATTTGCTTATACAACAGCGTACAAGCGTGAAGTTTTAATAACGTTGTTGCAGAGCTATTCATATCTACGTTTGTGAAATGGCTGTTATAAAATTCAGTGAAAACAAGCCAATTCCGGATCGGACTCCCTTTGTATTAATTATCTTCTGTATTTAATAAACGTAATAAAATTTACATCGATGCTTGTACATCGAAGATTATTTAAAAATATATATATCACTTGGAGAATTAACGACATTTTACTAATGTATAATTCTTATTAGTATTAAAATAAATAATATAAAAAAACCTAAAGAATTTGCGTAAAATCTAGACATAATATTGATCTCCTTAGACAGTAACTGGGGTAAAAAAATTACTTCCCATTTATAACTTCTTTCTATGAATAAATTTAAAAGGTGTAAATTTCAAATCGAGGAAACGTCGTTTCACTTAATTACTTCTGTAAACACTCAATACTCATCTCAATCTAAATACTCAAGAATGAGGAAAATGTTAGGAAGGAGGCGGGGAGGGGGGAGATATGATCAGGAGAAATCCTCTTCCTTTGCAATCGCTCGAGAAAACGGTTTTTGTGAAGACTCGAGAATCTCGAGATGTCAATAGCAGCTCGCGAAAAGCAATCAGGAAAGTGTTCTGCCTTTTTGCATTGCTTCAACTTAGAAGCAATTATAAAGGGAACTCATGACTCTTGTATTGCATTTTACCTATTTTTTTTATGTAATGTAGATGTATAAAAATAATTAAGAAAAAGCGGCCAAGTGCGAGTCGGACTCGCCCATGAAGGGTTCCGTAGCAGCAAGTAATATAATATAAAAGTTCTTGTACTTCATTGTAACTTTGATCGATGTTTTTTGCGGTTTACGATTTATGACGTATTAAAAAAAAACTACTTCCTAGATTTCGTTCAAATCAATTTTCGTTGGAAGTTTGGATGGCAATGTACATCATATATTTTTTTTAGTTTTATCATTCTCTTATTTTAGAAGTTACAGGGGGGGGACACACATTTTACCACTTTGGAAATGTCTCTCGCGCAAACTGTTCAATTTAGAAAAAAATGATATTAGAAACCTCAATATCATTTTCGAATACCTATCCATAGATACCCCACACGTATGGGTTTGATGAAAAAAAAATTTTCGAGTTTCAGTTCTATGTATGGGGAACCCCCAAAATTTATTGCTTTTCTTCAATTTTTGTGTGAAAATCTTAACGCGGTTTACGGTATACATCTACTGACCAAGTTTCAACAGTATAGTTCTTATAGTTTCGGCGAAAAGTGGCTGTGACATACGGACGGACAGACAGACAGACAGACAGACAGACAGACAGACAGACAGACAGACAGACAGACAGACAGACATGACGAATCTATAAGGGTTCCGTTTTTTGCCATTCGGCTACGGAACCCTAAAAATTACATTTATTTTGATAACAAGAAGACAAGAATAATATAGATTAGGTAGCTAAGTGAAAACTAACCAAGTCAAATGTAGAGCTTGAATTACATGTTCTTGTGACTAAAATTTTAGGCTTTTCTATACAGAACTTGGTACCCATTTAGATCTCAATTATTTTTTTTCAAATTGGCTGTCATTTCACATTTATGATTTTGATGAGATTAGTTATTCTATACATCTATACTCTATACAAATAAATAAAATTGGAGTGTCTGTTTGTAATATTAAAATAACCGCTTTTTACTAAGTGCATTTGGATGTATACACTGTACATATATCAAAACAACATTTTTTACAATTTTTGTCTGTCTGTCTGTCTGTTTGTTCCGGCTAATCTCTGAAATGGCTGAACTGATTTAAACGGGACTTTCATTGGCAGATAGTTGATGTAATAAGGAGTAACTTTGACTAGTTTTATTTTAGAAAAAAAAAATAGTTTGTCAGGCGATACGAAGTTCGCCGAGTCAGCTAGTCTATAATAACATTTAACAGAGTCTTGCCGATTTTATATGACGCCGCCATACGAACTTAGCCTTACGCAACAATTTCGTAACTTATGTTCAGCTTCAGTTATTTCGGTTTGTCGGCGTTTGCGAGGTCGTATACATATAGCAACGTGTAGATTTGGTTTCGTAAGTTTGTTTATTATAATTCATGAAAATATTTGTAGCTATTCAAAGCAGATGTTTTATTCGCATGTTAAAATGATCTTTTGAGTTATAAATTTAAATTTTCAAGTATTAATTTAATATTCCAATATAATAATTTTTTCGGTTACTTTTTTATCATCCTCATATAATGTTTGATGTGGGTGGGGAAGAAATGAAAGGTTTCAGTTTAATTTTAACAATAAACGTGTTCCGGCTGGAAGCTCAATATCCAGATGTTTCTTTCTTCTTTCCAGACCGCAAATATATCATAAATGCCTTTGGTGTAACTAATTTCCATGGTTGACGGTACCCACCTACTATAACGTGTTTCATTTGCTCATTTATCGGCTATTCACATAAAAAAATAATCTTGAATCTCATCAATAACATGGTATAAAGCCAATTACGTAGCTGAAGTCTTTGGTAGCGGTCACTCATACTTAATCGCGACATCACACTCAATGTAGGGCTCACCAGAACTCTAGAATCCTAGACGAGCTGTTTACCAATGCACAACTGAGTAAATGTTTGTTGTTACTTGTTCAATAATTCAAAGCAAGACTAAATCACAGAAGCTTCCGTTGTAGTTATTATGTAAATTTGGGGCTTTTGTGCCAAATTGCGATCTCAGTTGTGGCTTCCGCGATGAACGCCTGGGGAAAAGTAACTATTCGTGAAGTAAGTAAATCGGTATTCAATCGTGCCCGTCTTATTTTTATTGGTTTTGCGTTAGTTCGAGAAAGGTACACGTTTTTTTATGTATGAATGTGGTATGCATGACAACGTTTTCGTTAACGTATAGCTTAAAGGTGCTTAAATTATTTTACAAAAACGTGCTACGTTCAAGGGGCATATATTCAAACGGTAACCTGAATATTGTCGTAGGGTATCTATTATTTATAGTACCTTATTCAAGCATGTGATGCTCAACCGAATGTTGTCAATGAATAGTAAATTAGTACAAATTACTTAGTATAACTAATTAGTATTGATTAGAATTTGTTGGTATTAGAATAAGGTACGTACGTAATATCATGCTCAATGATTAATATTTTTATATTAATTTCTCAAATTTTGTAAACATTCCATTTGCTACAGATGCTACAAAAGATGATAAGTATTAAAAGTATTTTTATTGAATGATAATATTTTTGTTCTCCAATTCATAGCCTGAATGGATACATCTTGTGATTATGGGCATTATGCAAGAGAATGCTGCTGTTGTAGTCCGCTCTTGAAATACAACGCGACGTCAATTTTATTTATTTATTTTCCGTCTTTTGTCTTCGGGCATTTACATCCTCTCCGGTCGGTCACAGTCTCTCTGCTACATTTATTATTATAGAGAATAAGAGCAATATGTACTTTTATGTTTTATTCCCGTCCAGTAAATCTATGCGCATACAGAATAGCGGTAAAATTGCTTCATGTGAGTTCAGGGAGACTTGGTAATCTTTAAAGGATGGTTTTCAAAAAATAATATAAAGTTATCTCAAAGAAATTTAAGAAAGACGGCGATTAACAATAAGTTTTTTTTTTAAACGGAAAATATCGTAAAGTGTAAAAAACAAAATTAAAATTCTTTTAGTTTCTTGAAAAACACATGTGAGTACGATAATGTGTGACTGTAGTAAAACATAATAAATAAATGTGAGCAATTTAGGGTTAATGTACATTTTGTGGAGCTAACGACCGCATGTAGTTTTATCATTAAGATACGATAATTACGTAGTTAATAGCGCGCCATTTAATATTTTAGATTTACGTAGCTACGAGGTTTAGTGATAACGGAGGCAAAATTGCAAAATTTGGATACAAGCACTGTATTTTGTGCGAAATACCACAATTTCATGTGCTGACTCTTTCGTGTCAAATTGTTTTGAGGACCTTTGTGTTTGCTTTTATTTTTTTATGCCAAAAATCAACAAACGAATAACAGACCATCAGGTTTCTAGTATTGACCAACTATGACAACCTGGTGGTAACCATCGAGAGCCATGGACATCAGTAACACCAACTAGAACTGGGAACTGGCTGCTGCCGAACGAGGAAGTAGGTCTAATAAAATTAGGCTTGCAAGATTTGACTCCCACAAGCAGGGTATGCTAAAGCACTCCTCCGAAAAGGCTCTACCGATTTTTATGAAATTTTTGTGTATATTTTGGTAGAAATGCCAGGTGATTAAGGTGTCCCCTATCCAGAAAAAATTTGGTATAACAACGAGTAAGCTAGTAAATGATAATAAAAAAGCCCTTTATTATATATAAAATATACACAAAATACGATAGCACAAGGAACAAAAAGCCATAAAGGTGAGTTACGATGAGTCATCACAGGGATTTAATCTTCATGTGTCGAGTCATTGGATTTTATAGAAATGTTTTTTCTTACGATCGTGTCATAAAACTCAAGCTTATGAATGTGGTACCTGTACAGCGTAAAATAATATAGCCGATTGGTATCTAACTCCTGCAATTTACATTTATATGGCCTCCTAAGCTAAATAGGCATACTTCGACTTCAAAAAAAGGAGGAGGTATTCAATTCAACTGTATTTTTTTTTGTGTTTGTTACCTCAGAACTTTCGACTGGGTGAATCGATTTTTGGTGAAAACTTTCTCTTAAGGTGCCTGCTTTGGGCACGCTTCCCCTAATGCATTTAGATAGACACACACAGATAATCCTCGCTTCCTTTTTGGGCAGCTGAGACCACTATCACCAAAATGGTCTTCTCACTCGCCGAGTATTGCTGTATAAAATGAAGATTGTCAACATAAAATCATAAATACAACCATTGAACCATTGCAACCACTGAATACATCACTACATTACGTCATTTCACAGTGTGATTTTTATTACCACTTTATGAAAAACTTATAGCGCGTAGTTAGTTAAGATATTGCTTGTCAGAGTTAATTGTATCTCGTAGTTTATCTCGCATATCTTGTAGTTTAAGACGCAAAGATGGTGCCTTACTACATGAATATTAAAATTAATTATCAAGTTTGTTTCAGTTTGTTTTAATCTAACTACGTAGGTGCACTTTTTATGCGAACAGTCTCAAACTGGTCATCGGATGATAATTGGTCCCTGTTACACATGGACGCTAGGGTTACTAAGAGAGGTAAAAGACCTAAGCGACGCGTCAATGGCCCCAGGAAAAAAATCAGTTGGTGTTTGATTTCGAAGGAAGTTAGTTGGTAGATAAAAACTCTTCTGACTTCTTCGCAAAGCGTTAGTGTAGTAGTAATAAGATATCTATACGATCAACTAAAAGGGAAAAAAGAAAGTGAATGCAAAGAGTTGAAGATTGGTCTCAGTGCAGTGGCTTGCTTTAGGACATGCAATGTCTAGCTAGCAGACGTGTGTATAAATTTATCAGAACCTCTCCCCAACCAAACTAAAGTCTTACAGTTGATTCAAGAATCTTTACCGGGTTTAAGTACGTTAAAAATAAAGCTTACGTTTTCGAGAAGATAAAACACGCATCAATACTCTAACGCTGTTGTGGTTGCATGATATTAAAAAGATATTATGCCCATTTTATTTTCCGTTTTATATTGCAGCGCTGTTATCATAGAACGCTAATGTGCATAGACACGGATGTCAAATTGCTATCATTTTATAAGTACCACTTCTCGACTGGTTGATGTAGAGGTTTGTCTATTAGATTTTGTATATTGAGAAGTTTTCAATATGTTACTCGTAAGCAATTGACTCAGCACTCTTAGACTATAATTTAACGATTTACAAGAATGTTGATGAGGTTCAATACATAATTTACTTAAGTACTTATGCATGACTATTATAAGGATTATATTGTGCTCTCGTGTGTTTAGTTAAATGAAAGGATGTTTTTAAGGCAATTGGGTCGGTTAAAGTTAAGACTTCTATTTTAACTTCTATTCAAATCGCAATTAAATTTTATACGTAGTTTTTGTAATAAAGACGTATATATATCTATAAGAATCATTTTTTTTATTGGGAGATCGATGGTTAAACATGAAATGGTAATTAGAGAAAAACATGTTCTAAATATATTACTTAAAATATACTGCACAAAACATATTTGTTTCATAATAAATTAATATAACGTTTGGTTTGTATATGCATTGTGTTCAATGCTTTGAAAATACTACGGTATGTATAAATAAAACTAAAGGGTAAAGTAAAATATAATAATAAATGTACACAAACAAGATACATACTCTGAAAATGACACATAAAGAAGGGAAGATAAAAAAGTTATGGACTAAGGAAATACTTTCTAAGTATTTTTGGAGGAAAACAAAGTTTTATATTTACGTATATGAGGAGACAGATAATGTCAACGGCGTGTTACTAAGTAAAGGAAGAAAATGATCAATGATTTTCTTATTATTTTCTCATTTTTAAGATAAGACAGTTATGTTACGATATAGTAGACTTAGAGCTTTAGATTCGTTCGTTCCCGGGTCTTCATAATTTTTTTCCTACATACACATTTTTGTGCAGCCTTATTTGCAACATGCCTATATTGAGTTCACACACGACAAAGTGCTATTAGCATATAAGAAATACATCAGATAAAGTTAGAAGTCGACAAATCGCACCAAATAAAAGTAAATAAAACGTACGTAGGTACCTAATTAACTACAACCTATCTAATACCTTCAAACGAGCAATTCTTGTATATATATATTATATATATTCTGGGAATCGGCTTTAACGATTTTCATGAAATTTAGTATGCAGGGGTTTTTGGGGGCGATAAATCGACCTAGCTAGGATTCATTTTTAGAAAATGTCGTTTTATCCGTGTTTTCAGGCAATGAAAAACTGCTACAATAGACTCTTCTTGACATCTATTGGCGAGTAGCAACATTATAGCTAAACCGAGCAAAGCCGTGAGGTAATTTAACTCGTCCTACATTTATTCCCAACTTACTGTTTGTTAATTGGGTACGAAAATAGACTTGGGATCCATACCTACTTTTGGTGCGGTAATAAATTCTTACTTGTGAACGAGTTCGACTCTGTTATCGCGTGATTATGTTCGAATTATGCTGAGCTTTGTGAAACTTGTGTTGATAAGGACAGTATAACTTTTAACAGAAATTATTTTATTTCTTCTGATATATTTTTTTGTAGTCACTGGTGTTCTAATTTTTTCTGATGTACCTACTTATGTAAGTGATGATATGTTTCAAAAGATTATATTCAAAAAGATAAATAAATATGCAATTGAGTATTTCAAGCCGATAATTAATTAAAAGTAATAGATTCATGAATATTTAAGTGACAAATAAATAAAATATTTTTTTTTATTTACCTTTACTTGGATTACGTCAAATTATACCTACCTGATATATGAAAATATTGTCACAATATGAAAAAGAAAATTAAGGTAAAAAACCTACCCATTTTATTAGTTTAACTGTACCTATGCTTTAGAAGAATTTATTCTGGAACCTAGTTCTAGACTGGTTGGTGGTTGTTATCGATTGTCGGGGGTTATTTTCGTTACTAACGTGTCGCACGCAATTGTATACTTCATAGTATTATATTAATGTGGCACGTAAATAAGGTAACTTGAGTTAAACACACCGTATACCTTTAACTACATTTATACTACGCAGTTTTAAAGAAAAAAAACATATTTTTAGTATAAGTGTTCAGGTGATTTAAGTCGGTACCTGATCGTGGAACATTATTAAGTTACTATTTTTATTCCTAAGCTATTTGTTCCATTTTTATTTTATTCACCTCATAAAAAACGTTATAAAATTCATTGTTTTTATGCCACTTTTGCTATTTATTCAGCATGCCTGTAAGGCTGCTACACTTTGCTTAATCGCATGTAGTTAAACAATGCGATTGTCAATTCCATTCAATTTTAAACGTCACATCACTAACGGCCTTTTACGGCCATTATCAGTCTTATTTACCGTTCAATTTAAAGCATTAATAGATAACAACTGCCATTACCCAAAACCCTTAATTTGATTAGAAAGGGAAGGAAGATATATCGCGATCAATGGGAATCTAAGTTCTATCGCATCCCCACAGAAACTTAGCACATTATTGCATCCATTTGAAACATCCTTGAAACTTGCGAATCGTACGCATTTTCTTTCAGAAAGGGCTTTGCTCTCTATCGGTTGTTTTTGATCCGCAATGCCACCTTATTTACTTATTTCAAGTATTTTAGGAGTTCGTATAACAGGAGGAGAAAAGAAACAGAAAATATAATTATTATATTTGTATCTTGATGCTTGAGTGTATACATACAATTTGATAGATACAGTAATTTGAGTAACGTTTTCACGATTTAAAGAACTTTAAGATCAATGACGCAGATAAGGGGTTCTATCAAAGTCCTATGAATATTATTTTTTATATATGTATATATAAAAGGCAAAAGTGATTGACTGATGTATCAACGCACAGGACAAACTTAAAATTTCGCACAAGTATTCCTCTTATGTCGTAGGCTAAGACTAAGGAAGGATTTTTCAAAATTCAACCCCCAAGGCGATGAAATAGAGGATAAATATGATAAGCATAATTTCCACGTGCGAAGCTGCGGGCAACAGCTAGTAATTAATATTTGTATAATCACTATCAGTTGCAGGATCCACTTAACCTCATTTTAATCGCATTTTAGTTAGTAGTTTTCTTACGTTGATAGCCGACCTACCTGTTATACTCTGCTTATTGGACTATGGCCTTTTGATTGTTGTATTGCGATTATGAAAAAAGCTTTTAAAGCTTTTTTAGCTTAAAAATTTAATGAAAGGCACTACCTTCATTTTCTCTTTTAATTCTAGCTCATTATTAAAACGTGGATGGAAAACAATCCTAAATTCTTATTGTGTAAATGTGTAATGTTTAATAGATTAATAATTATGTTCTGAAACTAATTATATAATTTTCTTTTGTTACAGTAAAAAAGGCGCGCTATGTTGGTATACAAGGTAAGTCATATTTTGAATTCGTCTTACTTTTATTATATCGATATTATTTCTAGCTCTTTTATTAAATTCTACAAATCATAACGGAGTCTCGACTTATATTTTATCATTAAAATTTTACTTTACAGTGACCTAGTAGCTTACAAATTAAACTCGTTAACCTATATTCCAATGACGTCACTTGACAGACTAATGTTAACTTTAAAGTAATTTTAAATTATGCGGCAATTCTTAATCAGTTTATTCCTTTGCTATAATTATTTAATTACTTATTTAGTTATATGCTTTATATTTTGACTATGTAGATGTTTTATACAGAGTAGGTATAACATATAATGGGTATTTACAACGTGGATCGAAAACTAGGGATATGGTCTGTTAAAGTTACTAGTATTAGTATTACGAAAGTGGTACCAAAGTTCTAGTGTTGATCTTTTGTTCGAAGCTCCAGCGTCTAAGTCTTACAACTCTCGTAGTCTGTTAAGTTTAAAAATAATTTATCTCTTACTGTGATGAAAAATATCTAACGAATAAGTAACATACAATCAAATAAAATATCTATTAATGTTATGATTGCCAAATATATCTACATCTTATAAAGATATTATTTAAAAAGTTAAAATCCAATAATTTATTTCACCGCGGGATGAGTGCTAATGTTGATCTATTAGTTTCACTATTTTCTTTTCAAATCAAATCAAAATTTTTATTATAGGTATCACTGATACACTTAAAACGTCATTTTTTAATTTATCAGCTTTTCAGAAGGGTGTTTTTCATAGAGAAAAAGAAAAGCCTAAAAGAAACTCCTCGGTACATCTTTTTTAACACGTTCGGTGCGGTAGCGGGTTGATTATATCCGATGCTCAACTTTCCTCCGGTGCGGGGTAAAAATTACTGTGCCAACCGCTGGTGCGGGACAGATATATTTGGTCTCCCTGTGGTTATGAATGAGATGGTTAGTGTTTTAGAATTGCCTTGTTAAATAGATAATGTAAATACAAAAAAAATGCATCGGGTTCTTACGACCCGATGCCGACTGAACGTAAAAAATTTACATCTAGTGCGTTTATCGGTTCTTAACGACCCGATGCCCGATGACCCTATAGCCGCACTAGATTACATACTAGTTGAGCTAGTGAGGTCTGTATGGTTAGATGAGTTTTTATGCAAATAAGAAGAATATTGTACAGTTATATTATACAGTTGTATTGTACAGTGTATGTAACACTGTCTGTGTATGTAACATGAAGCTATCCAGAAAAATGTTGTTTAAGTCATGTAACGGTGAAAAACCTAAGAAAAATTAAGTAAGCGAAGGTTCCCCAAAACAAATAATAATCGGTAAGTGGAATATATCAATGTATATACTAGCCCGTCAACTGGTCACACATTACAAATCCTACAAACTGCATTATTTTATCGCTATCGATGTCTCTTTATCATGCTCAACACTAAAAATGTATCGACAATTTTACTAACCAGTGCGGAGAACGGGTCGTAAAGATCCGCCAGACAATCCCTTTATTTACAAAGAAACCATTCAGTGCATCTACCTACGATTTCAGTCTTTTATTGAGTGTTTATTGGTCAATATATTGCTACAAAAAAATACACTATAATCATTATACCTATAAAGATAAATCCTCTTAAACAGATGGAAGTCAAACGGATCTTTTCGACCCAGCAACGCACCAGGAACAATTCGTGCTTCGGATATAATAGACCCCATACCGCACCAACTGAAAGTCATCAAATTTGTCTAACGTAGTGAACGTGTTAAAATAATGAAATGTTACGTAATATGTTCTAACCTACGTGGAACTGGATGCAGCACTAATTTCCAGGCGTCTGTGTCATTTATATTCATTTATACTATAGTATCCTTTGCCTACTAGCTAAGGTTTCACATATCTCTTAAACATTTGGATAGGCAAATCACGTATTGACTTAGGTAATTTACTGAAAAAACGTTCACCGAGCCCCATATAAGAACGTTGTACCCTACTTAGGCGAAAAGTAAACGTCACCAAATTGTCTGTTTCTAGTTAGTTTTCTGTTCTTACCATTCGTTTATTTATTAATATTTTTAGAAGCTCATTTACAGTTTTACGCTATTAACAAGAAGTTAATTTCTATATACGTAACATGAAATATGTCTAGGGTGCTTAGTGCTCACTGCTCAGAGTATTTCAGTTCTTTTGTAACGTAGCATGAAGTTGTATTTTAAGCTTTCGCGTGTTACAATATGGTGTATTTTTGATTGCAGCAACCCAATTCAACACATACGTGACACTCAAGTTACAGAATGTCAAGTCGACGACGGTGACAGTGAAGGGCCCGACTCCATGTTGGGAGCAAGACTTCCTTTTGTGAGTATTTTATTGTTCGTTACTCGTTAAAGTTACTCGTTTTTATTACAGCGTCTTCTAAGTTTGCATGTTTAGTAATCAACATCATAATGTATGACAAGCACGTCCGTGATGACAAGCACGGACGTAAAAAAAGAACGGACGTAACCTTGTCTAATCGTGAGTGAAGCATAGCAATGACAGCTCGCTTACCATGTGTACGTAATTTTGTAATTTTTGATTCGCGATGGTGTCAATGTCATAGCAGTATGGTATACGAATACAGAGTTGGTATTACTATGGGCGCTTCACTGAATTTGTTCTTGGGATTACTTCCGTCTTTTTTTTACGTCCGTGATGACAAGTTAATAGTTTAAAACTAAATACACAATTTTATAGTGTCCATGTAGGTATTAAAAAAATGTGACTGTTTTGTCAACAGTTTAGGAGTTCCCTCGTTTATGTTCAGTTTACACGTATTAAGTAGTTAAGTAGATAACTAAATTTTAAGTAAATTAATACGTGTAACCGGACAATTTAGTAGTTAAAATTTAGTACGCAGGTAAACAAGTAATTTAGATTTTTTTCTATTTTCTGTTAAGTAGGTGGGCGGGACTTATCACTTAACACGCTTGAACAGGCACTTTTTAGGGTTCCGAAAAAAAAAACGGAACTCTTATAAATTCGTCATGTCTGTCTGTCTGTCTGTCTGTCTGTCTGTCTGTCTGTCCGTCCGTATGTCACAGCTACTTTTCTCCGAAAAAATAAATTTTGGGGGTTCCCCTACATAGAACTGAAACACAAAAAAAAATTTTTCATCAACCCCATACGTGTGGGGTATCTATGGATATGTCTTCAAAAATGATATTGGGTTTCTAATATCATTTTTTTCTAAATTGAATAGTTTGCGTCGTGAATGTCGTGAAGAATTGTATGAACTAAAGAGCTTTACAAAATTATTACGTTTGAACGCGCACTTAAAATTATTCACTTAAAATTTAGTTATCTACTTAATACGTCTACACCGGACTTTAGAGCCAAATCTGTGTGTAGTACATATCTTCTCTTATGATAAGAGGAAGTAGGTTTAAATTACGCTTACAAGATTTGACTTGGTTTAATAACTATGTATATCTTGCACTTATTTAATAGTAAGCACAGAAGACATTATAGTAAAGTCAATTCATAAAAATCACTGGTATATTTATATCAAGTAATGGTTATAATGATTAATAATTGCATACAAGATAATTACTATTATGTCTTCTGTAATACAAGCTACGACTTAGAATCTATCTATCTACCACTTATCCCTACGCCACTTATTATCAAGTGGGATTATAGTCAAGCCTTAAATCGTACTTAATAATAATACAAAAATAATCAACTTGTTCACTTTTAATTTCTATTGACACTGTTCACAGCATTCAATGTTCATCCTATTTAATGTCGTAATGTCTAAGTGGGAATATTGTAAAGAATCGTGTCGTTTTAGTGATAAGAAATCCCTTTTTTTTTAAGAAAATAGCCAGCAAGCGAGCTGACGATCGACCTGATGGTACATACGTGGTTATCGTCACCCATGAACATCAGCAATACCAAAGGCATCTTTTATCTATACATTGATAATATTTCCCCCTCATTAGGAAAAAATGTATTTAGAGTATGCTTCTATCATCTATCTTTGTGGGGGGTAATTTAATATGATTGTCATTGTTTATCTTTGGGTTGGATTTTTAAAGATTAAATTTTAGGTGAAGGTTTCAAATTGTTACACCTATATATCATCTTTTAGATTAGATTTCAATCACATTATGATTGTAAACCTACTTACTAGCCCACTTAAACTAAATATTAGGATAACATATAACTTTAATGAGCAAAGAGAACCTTGTTTTTGAGTTGGTAAACGGATTTAAATACTTATTCTAGCTGCCACCAGTAACACCTACCTGGTCAACAACATGTTGCGATCTGGTGCTTTCTTTGATTCCCTTCCAGAGGCCCGAATTCCCTTTGTGTAATATAAATATAAAAAAAGTATTCTATAAGCTTGTAAACAGAGTTTTAAAGTATGAACAAATATTACTTTGTGAGTTTTATATCGTTTAATACTACTATTATGAGCAGTTTTACCAACCAATTACTTTTTTACGAGTTGAAGCAGACATTAAACATGAAAACCTGTTTAATAACAATACACAGTGTTATCGTACGATTCCATTATTGATCTTTACAAGACACGTTCTTATTTATATTATACACACAGAAACACATACATATATCATAATTATTATAACTTACTTGTACTCACGCTTAAGCGAAACTTTTTATGTACTTGAAATTTTTATGTGATTAGTTTAAGGCATTAATATTTAAAAGTGTTAGTACTAAGTGACTTTGTAAGTACTGCTGGACTGCCAAAAAAATTAATTAGTTTATTAATTAGTCGGAAGTTACGTAGTAAATAACGTAAATAAGTTGTTCGAACACAAACGTCAACTGTTTCCGGTAGTAAAAAGTAACTTAATAACTTGTTGTTTGTTTATAAATCTCGTAGAGGGTCGTAGAAAGTCTTCGAAAGTTAATATAATTTATTCTTTGCATTTAAAAGCGGCGGCTACGTTACAGACTGAACGATGTTTAAAACTTATTAATAAATCATAATTATCTTTACTTACTTACTTTATTTTTGTAAAATGTAGTTCTAGATTAATGTAAAGTAAATTTATTTTATCATCGAATATTATAGTAATAATTCTTAGGTAAGGATAAAAAAAGAGTGTGACCTGGTAAACTCAAAAAAAAAAATTGCTAGAATCGAGGCCAAGACGAAAATAGTTTGAGGTCATTAAAATTCTGAGAGGATCTTACTACTCAATAGCGTATAATCTTTCCAATGACGCCATGTAATAACGCTTATTTAGGACCTATGAGTTGATTGATGTGGTATGCTTTCCACTTCACCTACTTTTAGCGTATTACATAATAGTTTTCTTCATTGAAAGTTTTGCTTTATTTTTTCTATGTAGGTCTTTAATAAATGGTTAATTTTATTGCAATATTTAGGAGGTGTTGAAGTAATTTTACGAGCTTATTCCATTTTGTCTTAACAAACAAAAAAATAAATAAATGTGTCATTAAATTATGCTTTCAAAGCTTTTTTGAAGACTTATAACAGCATATTGTATTGCAATATGCTTATTAATTTTGTATTAATTTTGTATTAATTTTCTTGTTTTTAAATTTAATACTTTTAAATCCACTTTAACTGTAACTTTATTAATTGTTTATCTTATAAGTAAAATATTCGTAATTAAATGTTAAAATGTTACATAATCAGGGCGAGCGGAGCAAGCCCTAATACTATTCCACGGAGGGGGAACCACTTGAGACTTCTGCGAAGATGAGAAACATGGTCGAATTTGCCAATACCAAAAATGAAACATATAAATCAATTAATTTAATAAATAATATTTAAATATCGTTTATTGAATTTAAATTAATTTAAACTTTTCTTCAAACGATTTTTAGTCAATTATTGTACATACATTTTCCATACATTGTTGTATGTATTTATAAGTGAAGTGACACTTACCTTTAAAATACATTTGTTTGTCTATATTTCTATTGTATTAATACATTATTCATTTTGTTGGTGCATTAAATAAATAAAAATAGCAAACGTAAAAATTTAAAATGACATAAATTAATTTATAAATTCAAAAATGTAAGATTTAAAGTAAACAGTCCTTTATAAAATGATTTTATTTGTTCGTGTCGTCACCTCGTCGGCCCGTACATAGTTTTAAAGATTTACAGCGGTCGAGTCGGAGAGGATCCCAATAAATCGGACCGCTCTGACGTCTTTCACTGCAAACAACTTATTCGGATCTGTCTTGAATGTTTTCGAATCCAATCTCTGGTATTGATTCATTGTTATCGAAACTTGAGCCAAATAACTGGTTCTTGTAACTTACATTTGAAGAAAATCAGTGTGTGTATTTTCATATATAAAAAACCTACGTAAAATTGGTATTAATTTTATTGTTAATTAATACCATTATTACTATTATTATTTCTCCATTTGGTCCGCCTGGATAGCTACCACCCTTGAGCATGAGTCAGCCGCCAAACGACTCGTCGAGTTCCTGCTGGGGGCTTGAGAGCCAGTTCTTTTTTTTTAAATTTTTCTTTTCTCTTTCCTGGTCAGCAACGCATCAGTGATGGCTTTGGTGTTGCTGATGTTTATGGGTGACGATAGCTACATAACATTAGGTGGATCGTCAGTTCGTTTGCCAGTTATTTCCCTAAAAAATCTAAGACGCAATTAAAAAAAATCACAATAAAGTGCTAAAAGTTTTATTTAACTGTGCCTATTTTACCTGTCTTCAGCTCCAAATGGATTTGGAGAGCGCTCGCCCCGACAGCTTAAAAGTTTCGAACTCATTTACGTACAGATAGAACTTGTCATGCATTTAAGTACCTGTTGAAATCATATTTATTAACTTTAGACTTAAGTTGGAACCTGAATTAAATTAAAATGTATCTGGCTGCTGTAAAAGCCAATAGTGTCAACATCAAGTGTGTATTCGAGAAAAAGAAAGAAATAAATTATACGTTTATTACACGGACGTAAAAAAAGAACGGACGTAATCTTGTTTAATCGAGAGTGAAGCATAGCAATGACTGCTCGCTTACCATGTGTGCGTAATTTTTTAATTTTTGATTCGCGATGGTGTCAATGTCATAGCAGTATGGTGTCAATGTGTGGGTGTGTACTTGTACGAACACAGAGTTGGTATTACTATGGGTGCTTCACCGAATTTGTTCTTGGGATTACGTTAGTCTTTTTTTACGTCCGTGGTTCATTATTAAAACATTAATTTATCGAGTGGAAAAAATAAATAAAAGAAATAGATATGTAAAGCTCAAGGTACGAAATAGATAGCGTTTAAGTAAAAGATTTTTATTTACAAATTTTTTTATACATAACCTGTTAAAATGTATTTAAATAATATTATGGCAGTACTGAATTATGATGGCCCAAACAGTGGACCTAATTGTATTTGATTTAATGAAAATAATTCAATAAGTTCTACCCAGACAAACGAAACAAACTTATATACGTCACGACACGTAGGTACGTCATGGTTTTATCAACGAGTTTATCTACTGCAATCATTGAAGTGAGGAATAATATTCTTTATTTATGTAGCTTTATTATGGATTGGATAAGTGCGCACATACGGTAAGTTTAGCAAAACTAAGCCATAATGTTTGTAATATAATGCATATTATTTCTGTAAACAAGATTTTATGATAATAACATAATAATGTGCATCATCCACATTAAAAAAAAATAAAAAAAAATAAGTAATGTCATTTTTATGTTTAAAAATTTTTTATTTACGTCAGTGTGAATTACGATCCTGGATTATTTTAAATTAAAATCACGTAACAATTTGTTGGTATACAACTTAGTATGACTTATTTTTGGTTTAACACAAATTAATTCTACTAACACAAATTCGTTCAAACCAACACGCGAGTGCTGCGGCATCTGCAACATTTTCAAAGTGAATTAGTGACGTTTTTGTGCTGTAGGTTAAACTATTTTGTACTAAGAATGCAATTGGTTCAGGGAGCTAAGAAAGGAATGGTTCTAGTACCTATCATGGTTCGATGATGAAAGATGTTTATGCACTACGATCCTAGGATTACCTAAATCTTTTGTTTTTAAACAATCGAGCTATAATCTTATAGTTAGTGCTACTATAACAGCAATCCATGGATCTATTATAATAGTTGTAACTATGTATATTACCTTGTGAGATATCTCTGGTTGTCTGATGTACATTTCCACACTTCAAAAAATAAATTTGGTTTTAAATGAAAAATGAATTTTGAGCCTTTTGTCTGACGTTTTTGTGGCGATGGCTGAGATGTGATTTCAACACTACTTATTACAAAAGTTTGGCCCGTGCCACATTTGTTTTCGTATCTGTAACGTAGGATATCAGAAACTACTGAAGGAATTTTCATAAAGCTTCCATCAATAGATAGAGTAGTTTACGAGAAAGTTTTTGCCGCTGCGTAAATAGTAGATATATGTAGGTAAATTAAACGAAAATAATGTATGCCTGACTTGTCGCTCAAAAATACTTATTTTGCATGATATTATGGCATTCAAAATATACTGCATATTAACAATACAATTTTATATAAAAATCTCGGCTGACCCCCGAAAGGTTCAAAATTTTAGCCTATACAAGCGACATTTATTCCCCAACGCATGGAACTATGAGCGATTGTATTTCAATCATTGCCCCAATAGCTTTCACGGTTGGGTAAACTAAATATTTTTCAATACCGAAACCGTATCGTAGCGATATCGTAGGTGATTTGGGAACCCGGGGACATGTTTATAGGCGCCCTGACTCCAATGGATCTTCGGGAGATTGTTTAAGTCAGAATACGGAATAGAAAGCTTATTTAATATACCTAATATTTTAACATATCTATTTGTATTTAAAAATAATAAAAGTGTTATTTTTATTTTTAGAATTGATATTTAATACCGAAGTTATGACGAAAATCAATCCAAGGAGGGTATACATCTGGGCATCAGGCGGATCCCACTGAAATTTAAATGATATTTTGGCATATCTATATATGTCTTATCGTTATAGCAGTGATAGCCTAGCGGTTAGAACGTTGGTCTCTCGAACAGAGGGGCCCGAGTTCAAATCCTGGCACGCACCTCTAATTTTCAAATATTATGTGCGTATTAAAAGTTAATTATCACTTGCTTCGGTGAAGGAAAACATCGTTAGGAAACCTGCACACCGGAGAGTTCTCCATAAAGTTCTCAAAGGTGTGTGAAGTCTACCAATCCGCACTTGGCCAGCGTGGTAGACTGTGGCCTGTACCCCTCACATTGTGAGAGGAGACCCCGAGCCCAGCAGTGGGACAATTATGGGTTGTTGCTTTGCTTTTTTATGTCTTATCACGAAACTATATACGTGATGCAAATTAATAATAATTATAGGAAAAGGGTCTATTCACGCGAAACACATAAAGGGTTTTTCAATAGGGACGCTCGAACTTTGACAACGTATAGCAGCCATCTTGGTAAAGTGACAGCTGTCAAATTTGGCGGGAACACATATTTAGTCGTGACAATTCACCGTGAGTCGCTGTATTCTTCAACAACGCGTAGAAATTGTTTAAAATTTATTATCAAAATCAGTAGAGCACTTGGCGGCTGACCCTGCTTTCGGAAAAAAAACATCTTCAGTGATGAGGCTCATTTCTGTTGGAGTGACTTTGTTATCAATCAAATTTTCCGGATTTGGAGAGATGAAAATCCACTGGAGATTCATCAGGTGCCTCTACACTTCGAAAAAGTTACTGTTTGGTGTGGATTTTGGTCCGGCGGTATCATCGGCCCTTATTTCTTTGAAGATGCGCAAGGAGCCACGCTCACTGTCAATGGCGACCGATATTGCACGATTATAACAATTTTTTGTGGTCTAGTATAGACGGTATGGATCTCACAAACATGTGGTTCCAACAAGATGGCGCCACTTGCCATACTACACGGGAAACATTAAATTTATTGGATGAGAAGTTCGAGGGCTTCATCATCTCGCGCGGTAGTGACATCAACTGGCCACCGAGATCGTGTGATTAACACCGCTCGACTACTTTCTGTGGGGCTATGTGGAATCTCTGGTCTATGCTGACAAACCACAGATAATTGCAGCCTTGAAGGCCAACATAAATCGCGTTCTTCGTGAAATTGAGCCCCATTTATGGGAAAATATCGTCCAAAATTGGAATACCAGGATTCACCCCCTACAGCGGAGTCGCGGCGGCCATTTAACTGAAATTATATTCCACACATAATGTCATCGAATGTCCTTTAAAACAAAATAAAAATTGTAGCAATATTACTTAAACAGGTTATTTTATTACATTTCAAAGTTCGAGCGCTCTTAATGAACCCTATACAATGAAGGGTCTGTCAAACGGTTAACAGTGCAATAAACTATCTGATTATCTTTTTTATTTGTGGGAAATTGTCCTCTAGGCTTTAAAATAAGGTACAACAATATACGAGATATTTACCTCTATAGAAAATGCCTGAAAAAATTGTAGCAATTTTTCCTCATTGCGGTATACTAAGGCATTGATTTACTGAACCCAAGTGATGTCGGCTTACTGGCCATTACGAGTCATATACATAAATACCCATATTGCTATTTACATAATAATCAGGTTAAGTGCTTATCGTATCATTTATAATGCTCGTTCGACTATATAGTTATCAGTTTTTATTTTAATGTCTGGATATGTTTTTCTGTACCATATAAGTATTATCTGAATAATCATGAAGATCTCTCTATATGTATGTACCGACATACTTATACATATTATGTATACCTACGTACCTACCTATACATATATACCTAGCTATTTCTAAAGTTTAATAAAGAGTATGATTGTTGACTCCATTCAAATCTATATTTGAAAAAATTCAATAAGTTGGTTAACTTTGTCAATATGGCGAAAATGTAATTTCATAATGCAATGACTGTTGAACTTGTGGTAAATTAATAAAAGATATTCTAATGGAAATAATGTCAATTTTTCGTCGTGTTCTATTGAGCGTTGAGAAACCCACGCTGTCAGAATATTCGAAGGATAATCACAAAAGTTCATTGACCTTTCAACTATTTACGTACTTACAGTGGCGTAGCTAGCCCTAAGGAGGCCCCATATCAATATTTGTTGTGGGCCCCCCTCAACGTCAGCTGTCAAATATAAAAGGAGTACCAACTCTAGCGGTCGTAGGCCGCTGGCGAGCTTTTTTTGGGAGTGTTAGTGGGGGCCCCTATACGCTGGGGGCCCCGTATAATTGATACGGCTGATACGGCGGTAGCTACGCGCCTGCGTATCTATATTTGCATTTAAAACTACTTTAAATAAAGTTTACCCTAATATTCTCCATTCATAAATAAGCAGTAGATATGTGTTACGATATTATCGCGATTTGTGTATTACCCTCTGCTACTCCGAGGCGTATAAAGGACTGTAGATTTGTTTGTATGAAACAACTTATTTTAAGACAGTTAAACTGGAAGTTACGATGTTATTATATTGTAGAAGATAGCGTGACGGCTTGTTTCTGTCGAAATACAAAATTAATTAGCATTTTGCAATTCTTCTCCGTGTAAATGTTAAATATTATTCTTAAAAAAGGATACAATATTCTCTCTTCATGTATTATGGATATTATGGATATTAATTTAAATTAAAAATATTTTTATTTGTTTTAAGGAGGTTTGACAATCTTATCTACCACACCTCTTTTTTTTAGAGGGTTAAAGTTTAACTCCGAGATAAAGCTTTGTTATAGCTAAATTGGTATTGTTTCTTTTATTGTAGTACAATAAAATCCACAGGAAGATATTATTTTTTCTATTAAGAGTTTTAAACTTCCACGTAGCTAAAAGAAGTAGCTGAAAGACATCTGTCAGGTCGCACAGCCAACATTTACGTAGAAAATATTTTCCTTTAAGTTCAAAGAGTCAGGACCTTTTATTCTGCCCGTTAAAAGGCCGCAGCCCAAGGCCCGTAACGTACGGTCAACGAAATTTAGCGTGTACGATATTGCTAAAGTAATTCTATTTATCTTTCCGGTCCTGTCTTTCAGTACCGATGACAGGATGTTACTCAGATTGGGATACAATTATAAAATTACTGAAATATCGTTTGACGACTCATTAACCCAAAATGCGAAGTGATCGGTCCCAGTTTTGGTTCCCGCCCGGGGAAGAATTATTCCCATACATCTTCCCGGAAGATGTACGGGGTTTGTTCTCAGACAGCTGGTATTTACTCTGTGAGCCATATTTTAAAACAGCTGGGTGTGTGTGTGAGCGATTATTTATTTGATAGTTCTGTCTTATGGACTGCTTTATGAGCTTGAAGTTAATAAGGAAGTAAGTTAACAATAAGTTTCCAGGTGTAAATAACCATGCGATAATCTCCCCGATCCTAATGTCCATTCGACTCATTTCTTAACCGACTTCAAAAAAAGGAGGAGGTTCTCAATTCGACTGTATTTTTTTAATGTTTGTTACCTCAGAACTTTGGACTGGGCGAACCGATTTTGATAATTCTTTTTTTAATCGAAAGCTGGTGGCTTGGTGGTGTGGTCCCATATAAATTTTATTGAGATCTGACAATGGCATCCATAATAAAACCATATAAGTCTTAAATTTGTATTAAGTAAGCGCGACAAATGGACGAATAACTCAATATCACGCCAACCGATTTCGATGGTTCTTTTTTTAATCGAAAGCAGGTGCTTGTCACGTAATCCCACATAAATTTGAACTAGATCTCGTAGTTTTAGAGTAACTTTGAAGTCGGTTATTTTTTGTTAGTAAAATTTATGGATGCACTGTGTGTGGCGGTAAGTGTAGAGCTATTGTAAAATTATATTCCTGTTTAAGAGTCCTTTTACTTCAAAAGCAATAAATCAAAGCCATTACAATTCCTGACCATTTATATTCCACATTGCAGCGAGGTAGTCCGCTCCAATCCCTGAGGAGAGACTAATACCTGAGTTATCGTCAGTTAGGAACTTCCTGTTGTCTCCGAAATTTTAATCATTTACCAGTGACTTACACATCTGTCTCCGGGGGGTTCGATAGCAAATCCCATTACTACGCTGGCAGGGTTACGATCAACTGGGTTGTAAGGTTATTGGCCTTACAATGTCGCAATACCTCACTTAACCTAAACAGTATGTTTATTATATCAAAACAAGATGGCGGAAAATCGCTGAATTCAAAGGGACCGGAAGTGGAGTAGACCCTATTAAAGCCTATGCTTGGCAGTATTTAATATAGTTACTTAATAGATAATAATATAATGAAAATATTAACTTGACGAACCCATAGTGTAGTTAGAGGTGACCCTCTCCGTGAAAAGGGTGTTTCCGGGTTCCAATCCCGGCTCTAAGCTGAGAGTGTAAGTTAAGCGTTGAAAAAAGCAAATCACTCGACGAGTTTGTTTGCTACTTAAATAATGCGTTGTTTAGTATGCATCACGTTATTATTATTAACATAGAATGGAGAAGCAAAGGTAAACAATGTCTCGCTAGCACCCAACATCAATGTCCAAAATTTTAAAATTACAAACGATTACGGCATGTCTCATAAATAATAAAGCTGTAAAAACCATACCGTCATCGTTCACGCTGTGTTGTATGACGCCAACTTTGTGGTAACGTATTGTTCCGGATTTGTATAACAGCGGGACGATACACGCCCTGTCAGGGGAAATATTATGAGTAGCTCACCACTGATCCTCGGGGAAAGGATGGCGTGTATATAAATTAATGCAATTTACACTTTCCCCGTATATGGTTTCATAACATGGGTTGCACTTATGTCTCTGTGTATATTAAGATTGTTATACTGTTACCCGTACTGGTATTACAGTTTTTATTATCTCGCTAATATTATTATATAAATATGAGTTTGTTTGTAAGGATGAATCAATGATATTATAATGTAAAAAAGAGGTAGATATGTCACTAGCGGGCCGACAATGAAGACCGTAAGAACAGGCAATTGAGCGTTCTGCTCGTAGTCGCTCTGTCAATACAAGACGATATGCACGCTTTTTGACATACAGCGTTAAAATGCCTTCGTGTATTATATCAATGTGATTGGTGTAAGATAGACAAAAGATGAACGTGTGTGTTGTAGCTCATTTCGGAACAGATTTTTTGGTTGATTTGTAAGAGCATAACGAATCTATATTTTTTAAATATCTTTGGGATGAATGAGTGTTTGTTACTTTTCACGCAAAAAAACTACTGAACGGATTTTCATTTAACACATAGATAGACCATGATATGTAATAACATAAAGCGTACTTAGTAGTACTTACTATCCCGGAAAAGGCGGATCGAAAGCCGCAGACATAGCGTTAGTTAGTGAATATATTTTTACTACTATGTTCTTTAGGCTACTTCCCATGTGGTAAACTTCCCACTTGGTAAACCTCAAACTGTACCTACCAAAAAGTTGCGTTTGGTAAACATTTCGTTACTTCATACATTTAACCCGTCGGTTACCAAGAACGTTCCAGAACGTCGTAACTCAAAGGTGCCGCGATCACGCGGATCCTAACGGGTTAATCCCATTTGGTAAACTATGTTAGTATTGTTATTTTTGTACGGTACAGTCAGTGTCAAATTAACATTGAAATTTGATATAGGTTTTTTAAAAGCTTCAAAGTCCTGAAATATAATCTCGATCATCAAAAAGAACGGCTAATCAAGGAGCAGTAAAGAAAAACATAATAAAGCCTGTCAAAATACCAACTATGGGCTAGGTAGGGAATACCTAAACAAGTTGTTAGCGACAATAAAACAATATCATATAATAATATAATATAATAATGAAATTTTTTCCCAAAAATAAATTAAAAATAATTTCATTAAAAATACTAGCCGCCAAATTTTGATAGGCAACCTGGTAATTATATATTCTCCTAATTATGAATATGTATAACCATTTGGATTTTAGCAAAAAACCAATGAGCGCAATAATTCTGAAGTTGGATCTGAGACTATACGTAGCATCTGCCATCTAGCGGTGAATAGAAAAACTTGAAAAGTATTATGATCTTAATTGATAAAGATACTAAAGTCACCGAGTATGACTATTTATTTACTGTTAATTTAGGATTTTAATTTATAATAACTAAATGGTTTATTTTATTTTTCGCTTTTCACTTTTTTTTTGGTTAGTTATATTTATTGTTAAAAAGTAATTATTATTTCGTCATAAATTTTTTCATTTGACTTTCTTCTTCTTTTCTACATTTTAACATATTATGTGAATTTTTAATACTACCTAATTTATCATAAGAGAATTGTTTATATAACACTAATCTTTCAATTGTTCTTACTCTTGAAAACTCTACATAATGTTAAACCAAGAGACGTTTCTTTATTTCCAATACCTACAACTGCTTTGTCTAATGTTAAACCTTGTGACTTATGTATTGTAATGGCAAAAGCTAATTGTAATGGAAATTGTTTCCTAGAGCAATTAATATTTTCACTTTTCCAAAATTTAGTTATAGGTGGTATTGGAACACAACCGCTATTATTATAAGTTGAATGAGAATAATTTTCAAATCGTACCATTTTTACTCGTGGCATTTGATTAGGGGGACTATAATAAAATTCTCTTCATAAATTACTTTTTAACAATAAATAAAACTAACGAAAAAAAAAACTGAAAAGCGATAATCTAAATTTTACTAACAAAAAATAACCGACTTCAAAGTTACTCAAAAACTACTTGTCAGATCTCGTTCAAATTTATGTGGGACCACATGACAAGTACCTGCTTTCGATTAAAAAAAGAATAATTAAAATCGGTTCGCCCAGTCCAAAGTTCTGAGGTAACAAACATAAAAAAAAATACAGTCGAATTGAGAACCTCCTCCTTTTTTTGAAGTCGGTTAAAAAATAAAATAAACCATTTAGTATTATAAATTGAAATTGTCTTCAGAATTACTAGGTAAGAAAACTTCGCGAGCCCTCCTAAAGCACCGCTTTTTAGGGTTCCGTAGCCGAATGGCAAAAAACGGAACCCTTATGGATTCGTCATGTCTGTCTGTCTGTCTGTCTGTCTGTCTGTCTGTCCGTCCGTATGTCACAGCCACTTTTTTCCGAAACTATAAGAGCTATACTGTTGAAACTTGGTGAGTAGATGTATTCTGTGAACCGCATTAAGATTTGCACACAAAAATAGAAAAAAACCAATAAATTTTGGGGGCTCCCCATACTTAGAACTGAAACTCAAAAATGTTTTTTTCATCAAACCCATACGTGTGGGATATCTATGAATAGTTCTTCAAAAATGATATTGAGGTTTCTAATATCATTTTTTTCTAAACTGAATAGTTTGCGCGAGAGACACTTCCAAAGTGGTAAAATGTGTGTCCCCCCCCTGTAACTTCTAAAATAAGAGAATGATAAATGTAAAAAAAAAATATAATGTACACTACCATGAAAACTTCCAACGAAAATTGGTTTGAATGATATTTAGTAAGTAGTTTTTTTTAATACGTCATAAATCGTAAACCGCAAAAAACATTGATCAAAGTTACAACGAACTACAAGAACTTTTATATTATGTTACTTATTGCTACGGAACCCTTCATGGGCGAGTCCGTCTCGCACTTGGCCGCTTTTTTGCTAGTACCTGGGAAGGTAGTAGAGCCTTTGGGTATGACTGATTATAAAATAACTAGCTATTACCCCCGGCTTCGCCCGCGTGTTCAAAGGGAACTAGATAACAATGAGTTGTTTAATATGCATGACACATTCCTGGTGCAAGAATAAATAAGAAACAGTTCGAAAAAAAGATAATAAGAGGAACCAAATGTAAAACCTATGACGCACTTTAACCTTCCGACTATAAATATAAAGTTATATCAATATTTATATACATATTATATTAATATTTCTAACTATAAATTGATATCAATCCATAGATCCTTTACGAACTTATAGAAGGACCAAAACATTGTTACTAACTTTTAGTATGGAGTAATTCAAATACGCAACTTAATGGGAATGAGATGTTTCACCGCGGTGAATAGTAGCCTATGTCACTCTCCAGCCTCCTAAATATCTCCACACAAAAAATCATACCACTACATCGCTCGGTTACGACGTGAATGTTAATTGTTCATGTTTCCGCAGCTCTTACAGCAGCTTGATGTTCTGCCTGTTCTTGCCTCCTTAGTTCAACATTTTCAAGAGATTCTAGCGATCGAGCTAATCGCTTCGCTTGGGCGTTAGAGGACACTCTTGAAAAGCTGGACTTGCGTTTGAGTCATTAGAAATCAAAACAAAAACATAACATACAAAACATCGATCTTCCCACTGGAATGACATGTTTTACCGCGATAAAAAGTAGCCTACGTTACTCTCCACCCTCCTAACTATCTCCACACACAAAAATCATACCATATCATAGCTTCGTTGTGACGTGAAACAAAACAAACAAACACACTTTCGCATTTATAATATTAGTATGGATTGCTTGTATCACTTTATAATTTTTTTAATTGATTTTTAACTTTGTAGTGTAGTCTAGTTTTCTTTTTTACTTCACTGTACTCATTTCAACTGAAAGTTTACCAAACGGGATATAACACATATAATTACTGAAATGTTTTCGAAATGGGACTAAATGTATGAAATATATAATGTTTACCAAACGCAACTTTTTAGTAGGTATAGTTTGAGGTTTACCAAGTGGGAAGTTTACCACATGGGAAGTAGCCGTTCTTTAGGATAGTTTTTGACACTTCTACAAAACAAGAAAAAGCCTAGCTTTGAGGAGATTATTCATCTGATATATAAAATCTCGTGTCACAGTGTTTGTGGTCGCACTCCTCCGAAACGGCTCGACCGATTTTTATATATTTTTTTGTGTATATTTGGTAGATATTAGAATATGTCGTAAAATATGTATATTTCGTACCGCTAGGTGATTAGGGTATCCATATAGAGAAAATGTTTGGTAGAACAGAAAGACCGTAAAGAATATTATTACGCTCTTTAAGTAACTTTACTTAAAACAATAATCTTCTTGTTACATAGCTGTAGTGGGAAAAGTAACGAAGGATCTTTCTCGACGATAATTACGTGAAATGTAACGCTAAGGGATCGCTTTACAAGATAAATGTATTGTCCTAGATTTCAATAATGGCTACAATACACGTGTTCTTCGAGACATGACACATTGTCGATCCTTCGTAAGAGCACCTTACATTATTGTAACATTATGGCTTTTGCCTGGGGTAATACAACATTGTAGATGGAAGAACATTGTACTATTCTCCTGACGTGTATTCCATAAAGTAAATGGTGCGTTAGACTAATACATGAAATGGAGAATCTCCTCCATACATACATACATAATGGTGAGCGGTTTGTGGACGACATGGCACCGACATGGCTTAACGACTGTTACCTACTTCATGTATGAACTAATGGTCACCCATTTAATTTAGATAATATCTCATTGAGTCAAATACTTTCAAGAGTATTATTGTGCTTGTAAAAATCTGCTCGTTAAAGTTTTACGCTTTCCGCCCACGTCCGACTTTTTGTAGGAGAGATAATCGGGCCGATTTTTCTTCCATATAATTTCTGACCGATTTTTGTAGGACGTGTACGTCGCACTATTGCTATCAATACGTTCTATTTTTCTCCTACAAAAAATCGGTCACCGATTATCGGACGTGGGCGGGAAGCGTTATGGACAATTTAATGTTGATATCGATATAGTAGCCGAAATATGTCTTGCACAACTATAGTATAAAACAAAGTGTCAGAACCAGATAATGTCACAAATATTCATGTCAAAGTTTAGTCGCATCGGGTAAGTATGAATGGGGTAAACAAAAAACGCCTGGTATAAACGAGTAGCTTGTATCGTGCGTTTACTATTAATTTATGCGTAAAACCCTTTCCGCAAAACCTTCTTTACAAAACCCTGCTTCGCTGTTCTTTTATACTGTGTATACATAATGTATTGTGTATGTGTACCCTGCAGTATTTTCACTAGTTTATTATAACTTCTAGTCAGAGGTTGTCTGGTAAATAATAAATAAAAAAGGGTGCGTGTACTTTTGTACGCGCGTGAGAAGTTATACTTCTTTGGCATCATTAAATAAATATTTAACTATAGTATTAATTACATTAAATAATAATATTTTAATTTATATCAATAAATAATACATACGGATAGTTAGGGTATAACTCTCTCACTCCCTCCCCTCCCCCTACATACTTCCAAAATTGGTTTCTCATCTTTCTTTTCTTATCTTTACGTGAATAAAAGAATTTGTTCTGTATTGTAAAGTAATCATAACAAGTATTTTTTTTTAATAACTATATCCTTTTGTTTACAGTGAGATCAACGACATCAACTTGGGTCTTCTAGTTGAAGTGTGGAACAAAGGCGTCATCTGGGATCGAGCATTGGGATACCACTATCTACCTCTTACATCCGTGGCCTATAACGAGGTAATAATTTTATTGAAATAGGCGTCAAACGAGCTGATGGTCCATCCGATGATAAGTGGCTATTGTCGTCCATGAAGTGTAGAAATCTGAGATAACTAAATAAGTAAAATAAAATGCGTGTAAACAGTAATAGTTAAAATTTAGTAAACTTCTTAATTACTTAATATGTGTAAACCGAACATAAATATTTAGATTATTATGAAGAACTCTGAATAACTTTTAATAATTCAGAAAATTCTTTACTAAAGTAAAAGATGATTTCTAATACACAGTATAATAATAAATAAAATATCTGACTTAAATTAAATATTTAGTTTTAGCTAACCTTGAAGAAGTTGTTACGATTACAGAAACTAATCTCACATTTTGAGACATTGAAATTAATTATTTTAGTCTATCAATACAGAATTTAGATTACAATTTATCGAAGTATCGTATAAATCCTTCATCGAAATCATAATACAGATGTATGTATATTCAATTTCTCTTAAGAATCATAACACGAAATATGGTTAAATTCTATCGTAATTTGTTTAACACTAGAACCGCCGCCGTGCCAATTTTGTCCCCTCTGCAAGTTTGATTGTCTCTAACTTTTTTATTTTTTTATTTATATACGTGAAAGTTTTTGACTTTTAGTCATTTATTGGATTTTAACATTTTTTATGTTATCAAATATATAACAAGAATATTTTATGAAAAATAAAAGGATTTACCTAGAACCGCCGCTGGGTCATTTTTGTCTCATCAGTATTCAAAACAATAATTCGATGTATAGTGATTGCTTCGGGGATTTGTGGGGGTGGAGGGGTGAGCTCCTTCGCTCCTAGCAGTCAGTGGCTGTCTGTTGGCCATCGCTCTGCGTAAGGAGTCCGTGGTTATTATTTTTCTAAGAGGTCGTCTTACCTCTTATAGATATGTATAGTGAACGTCGTAAAACATTGAAACAACACGAAATTATGTCTTGTTTGAATGAAATTTTGGAGGACGAATCAGATGGCGAATCTTCAGAATACTCTGAGGATGATTATGCATTGAAAACCAGTTCTAGTTCTTCTTCTGACGCATCTAAAAATATAATTCTAAGCCAAATACCTCAAGGTAGCTAATTTTATTATTTACATCTTTGAAACAGCATTATTACTTATTTCTTTTTGTAGTTATGTTCATTTTATATATTTCAAAAGTTACAAGTTTGATGAGCACCGTGAATGAGGCGAGGTATAAGATCGAAGGCGGATTCAAAGATGAAGACGAGCTCGAGTTGTTCGAGGGCGTCGCGGCTGGTCGGCAGGCAGAGGATTATCTAGAGTATTGACAAACCCCCGTATTGAAACGTACATCCATCCATGCATCCATCAGCCCTTGGAGGTCCACTGCTGGACATAGGCCTCCCCTAACTTGCACCACTCTGACCAGTCCTAAGCCTTCTGAATCTAGCTGATGCCCGTTGTCTTCTTCGTCAATCCACTTGGTCGGGAGGTATCCTATAATCCGTTTTCCGAGACGTG
Organism: Thymelicus acteon; assembly: GCA_951805285.1. NCBI lineage: Eukaryota > Metazoa > Arthropoda > Insecta > Lepidoptera > Hesperiidae > Thymelicus > Thymelicus acteon. The sequence goes on along the minus strand of OX638229.1, from coordinate 6,354,991 downwards.
GGCGCTTTTCAAGGAACTTTCTTCGAATAATAATAAATACATAGTTTCATATTCTAGTATGGTTAAAATGACTGTATAAGTTGTGATGATTTTTTATGAAACCAAAAATATCTGGCTATTAATTCATAAGTTGCTATTTTTTTTGTTTCTTAAGGTATAAGAATTTCATTTAAATGAATAAATAAACAATAAAAGTAAATAAGAAATAGTTTTGATAATAATTTTCGTGCTTTAAACTAAGGAATGTTGTAATAAATATAACGGGACAAATTTGTCCCGGCGGCGGTTTAACCCGTCGGTTACCAAGAACGTTCCAGCACGTTCGAACTCAAAGGTACCGCGATCACGCGGATCCTAACGAGTTAAGGGAGGTCGTAGTCTGCGGCGGTTCTAGTGTTAACGACGTGGTTCGATTAATGTGTCCTAGTTTCCCCCTTCCCAAATCATGACTTGTAGCTCTTTAAGCTCGAACCTCATAAAGGTCATCACTCACAGTACCCACTAAGTGAACTTCAATGTCGTAAAACGCGTTTCATCAATTTCTCCAGTCATAACAGTAATTGGTACTTCTATCCCCAAGAACGTTTACTGTTCAATCGTGAGGCAATGATCTTAGCCTTAACGCAGGCTGGGTTTAATCCAATTACACCGGGAACTGAGATCATAGCAATTACTCTGTGGATAACCGGATTCCTCCATCAAGGTTGAAACTCCGCCTTGACTTACGTTGTGGAGACTTAGTTATGTGACCTGTGGCCTAAGGCTTTATAATTATTATAAGCTTTGCGCGGAATTCTATCTCATTAAGATAAACAGTACATGTTCGAACTAAATAATATTTTTTGTTTAATCTTTTAATTTAAGGAATTCAATGGTGAAAATGTCCAAAGGTATATATATTCTTGTGAAAGATTCAAGTGAAATCTTAAATTTCTTGACCTTACCTTACTTAGACTTCCGAACCAAGCCATTTCGTTATTGACACAAATTTTGCTTTAGTGTTTTTCCCTTTTGTAGCCTCTCATTTCTTTTAACGTAACGTCATGCTAAAATAATTGATAGTGTTTTATTTAATAATAACCGCTAAACATAGATTGCTCCCCGACCAGGTGGACTGACGACCTGTGTATTTAGGGATGTTAAAGAGATTCGAAAACGAAACTTTCGAATATATGAAATAAAACTATATCCGTAATCGTAACGGAATTTGGTATAAAAGTTTTGAATAATTTTAGAAAGGAGCAGAGTCAATTAAAGACTTGTTATGCCAGGTTGTCATTTCTACTTGACGTTTGTTTATTATTTATATTGTATCTAGTAATATCCGTAATTAAAACTATCCGAAACTAACGGATAATCCTAAAAAAATCATATCCGAAACTGCTAAAATATTAGGTATTTCTGTTTCTGTAATTATGTACATATGTTTCATTTTAGTATAATTATTATTTTACACGTGGAAAGATCCTCTTACATGTTGTTTTTCGTAATTTTACTACGAAATTCGGTAGTGATTCGTCAGTTTTTAATCTGCTGGACAACCAATTTTTTTTTATTTCAATGAAACGAAGAAAGATTACATTCATTTAGCATCGCGACTTAATCGGACAATCACTTGTCCTTTTCCGAGGATATCCTTTTAGAAAATGTGTTTAATTGCTTGAGAAAAACGAATTATGACTGCTTTTAGGAAGCAAGAAAAAATATTTAAAATTACAAATTAGCGCAAATTATTCACAATTTACATTCAACGTAGATAGTTAAATATTCTAACCAGTATCAGTATCAGTAACTTTATATAATTCATCTAGTAAAACAATGTACTATACTCGTAATTGTGTGAGTAGTACCTACCTAAATAAACATATTTTAACAGTATTATTAGCTCAATTTAAGTCGCGTGTATTAATAATAAAACAACTGAATAATGTAATAAAACTGCGTAATAATGACACGGTTTTCGGCGGATATTATCTCAATTATCGGATAACGGTGTCCAGCAATATTAAAATTACATCCACCCAGTGTCGCAGTGCCGTTGTGCATCCGTAATTGATTTAACTACGTCCCATTTGAATTTTTGATGAGCTGTTCTTCACCGTACCACTCATGAGAAATTAAAAATTGCCAGTGGTCTGCAATAATTATAACGTACCTACCTACCTTACTACTACTTTCAAATTGAATTATTTTAGCTCTAGTTACGGAATTGGATATAAAGTTTAGTGGCCTATTTTAATTGGGTCGACTATTTTCGCTTCAAGTTAATGGAATCAGAAACTGGGGTTTTACGATGTAATTATTGTTTAATCCACATGGTAAAAATAAAAAACAAAGGGTGTATTAATAAGGTACAATAAGTCATTCAGTCGAAATCGTTAGAAGACAACAACAAAAGACAATAGCAAAAGCGGCCAAGTGCGAGTCGGACTCGCCCATGAAGGGTTCCGTAGCAGCGAGTAACATAATATAAAAGTTCTTGTAGTTCGTTATAAAATGATTTTGGGGTTTACGATTTATGACGTATTAAAAAAAAAAAACTACTTACTAGATCTCATTCAAACCAATTTTCGTTGGAAGTTTGCTTGGTAATGTACATCATATATTTTTTTTAGTTTTATCATTCCCTTATTTTAGAAGTTCCAGGGGGGGGGGGGGGGGACACACATTTTACCACTTTGGAAGTGTCTCTCGCGCAAACTATTCAGTTTAGAAAAAAATGATATTAGAAACCTCAATATCATTTTTGAAGACCTATCCATAGATACCCCACACGTATGGGTTTGATGAAAAAAACATTTTTGAGTTTCAGTTCTAAGTATGGGGAACCCCCAAAATTTATTGTTTTTTTTTCTATTTTTGTGTGAAAATCTTAATGCGGTTCACAGAATACATCTACTTACCAAGTTTCAATGGTATAGCTCTTATAGTTTCGGAAAAAAGTGGCTGTGACATACGGACGGACAGACAGACAGACAGACAGACATACAGACAGACAGACAGACAGACAGACAGACATGACGAATCCATAAGGGTTCCGTTTTTTGCCATTCGGCTACGGAACCCTAAAAAGAGATATATATATATACACATATACCTATATATAGTTACCTACTGTTAATAATTGCGTTTAGACTAAATATACAGATACGTTTTATTCCATTTAAGCATACTGCAGAATTTATTATGAAAAAGCTGTGGACTGATATTTCTCATAATTTCTTTTTCGCTCACCGCTGATTTTTTAATAGAAAAAGCTTTTTATTCAATACTTTCTCCCAGTATGAAATAAAAAATCAAATGCATTTGACTTGATTCTAGAAAATGCATTAAAGTTTAGACATTTTGGAGTCTTTGTTGTTGTTATTATTAAACGAGACTTTGTTACAAAATACGAGATGAATTAGAATCTAGATAAATTTACTTTCAAATCTGTACTTACAATTTAGACTTTTTTCTTAGAAAAACGAATCTTTTATGTTTATTCACCTGTCATTTTCCCCTAACAACTGATAAGTAAAATTATTATTTTACGGGTTTAAGTTAAAAAGAAATACCGCCCAAGGACATGTTAGGCCACGCGTATTGTAGGGTCGGGATTCTAGCTACGGGTAGCTGTCATCATCTGTCATCGGCTAATAAATATAAATAATCGTGCAAAATTACAGCTTCCTAATAGGAGTCTTTCAGCTATACTACATACGGACAGATGGATGAACGAATGAACGAAACTATAAGGGTTTAGTTTTGACTACGGAACCCTAATAAGAGTTCTGTAGTACCATTTTATGAAACAGACATTTTAGAATTATTTGACTAAACTCTCGGCTTGAAAAGTACGAAGTTGGCGTCAGACGAGCGAGCACATGTTACATTTGACGGTGAAAACAAAAATCACAAAGCAATGTATGGAGTGGACATGATCGGAATACAAAGAGTCTGCTTTCCATTAGCAAATGACTACTCCATGCTTGCTGCTTTCGTATTCCGCGTTTTAAGGTCTATAATGGTGTACGATAACTCATCGAGGTATTAAATAATTACAATTATAGTTTACATTACTATTATCGAAAAGTTTAAATAGTAGTAAAAGTTAATACATATTTCAAAATGTTTTATTTATACTCCGTTAAGTTCTTTAATTTGACTTACTGATTCATTTATCTCCTACTATAACAACAAATTAAGATAAACACAGTGGCGGATTTATGTTTGATGTCGCCCTAGGCCCCAAAGGATATGCCGCCCTTTTTGCTCTATAAGGAGGTGAATATCGAAATTAAACTATTATCAGCTTTGATCATTATTATTAACTTTGATCAATGTTTTTTGCGGTTTACGATTTATGACGTATTAAAAAAAACTACTTACTAGATCTCATTCAAACCAATTTTCGTTGGAAGTTTGCTTGGTAATGTACATCATATATTTTTTTTTAGTTTTATCATTCCCTTATTTTAGAAGTTACAGGGGGACACACACATTTTACCACTTTGGAAGTGTCTCTCGCGCAAACTATTCGGTTTAGAAAAAAATGATATTAGAAACCTCAATATCATTTTTGAAGACCTATCCATAGATACCCCACACGTATGGGTTTGATGAAAAAATCATTTTTGAGTTTCAGTTCTAAGTATGGGGAACCCCCAAAATTCATTGTTTTTTTTTCTATTTTTGTGTAAAAATCTTAATGCGGTTCACAGAATACATCTACTTACCAAGTTTCAATGGTATAGCTTTTATAGTTTCGGAAAAAAGTGGCTGTGATATACGGACGGACGGACGGACGGACGGACGGACGGACGGACGGACGGACGGACGGACGGACGGACGGACGGACGGACGGACAGACAGACAGACAGACAGACAGACAGACAGACAGACAGACAGACAGACAGACATGACGAATCCATAAGGGTTACGTTTTTTGCCATTCGGCTACGGAACCCTAAAAAAATATTACATTATTGCCGCATGTGTTCGAGCCAGAGAAGGAGTTATCTTATACTAAAGAAAAACAATTTAATAATAAATGTTGATAATATTTATTGTTAGTTAAATCCTCTTTTTCTTTCAATTATTTATTAGTCAAAATTGCACTAAGACTTTTAAATTCAATTCTAGTTAATAAAAAATAAAAAATAAAAAATATTTTTTTTATTTCAACAAGTGTATCTTTTTCATAAAAAGATGTTACATAAGCAACATTCTTTTAAAAAAGTGAAATTAAAAATAATCCATCTTTTGCTAGTGATCTCAAACTTTATGTGATGATATGTGTGGATATTTTGAGACATAATTTTTTGTTTTCGATTTTTTTTCTTCATTTTTCACTTAAATTTTTTTGCTAAACGATTGACAAAAAAATATACGCCCTTCTGACACTCGGAACACAATATTTCGAAAAACACACTCAGTTGAATGATAAATAGAATTTTGAAATAACAAGAATTCTTGCTTCAACATTTCCGAAAATAATTTAAATTTACAAGTTAGGTTGAAAAGTTTTAATTTAATTATAATTTATTCATAAAGGCTATTGAGAAATAGTATATAATCTTTAACTATCCGCTATAAAAATTAAGAATTTGCGAAAAATCAGAAAATTATTGTTTTCAAAGTAATGTACATCAAAAAGAATTCATATTGCACCGACAAATTAAAAGGTAAACATTTAAAACATTTTATATTTTTTTATTAATTTGAGGCGAAAATATATAAAAATATTTTAGATAAAAACAATTCTGACGTTTTACCACTCCTAAGTTTTTGGGGTTCTGAAAATTTTGGCGCCCCCAAAATCATGGCGCCCCTAGGCCCGGGCCTCACGGGCCTAGGCCTAAATCCAGCACTGGATAAACAAATAAAATATCTTCTGAAAATAGCTCCTCCTAAGCTGAATAACTACTGAAAATAATCAAATTTTTACTAACAAAAAATAACCGACTTCAAAATTACTCAAAAACTTCTTGTCAAATCTTGTTCAAATTTATGTGGGACCACATGACAAGTAACTGCTTTCGATTAAAAAAAAATCATCGAAATCGGTTGGCCTGATATTGAGTTATTCGTCCATTTGTCGCGCACATACTTAAAGCAAATTTAAGACTTACATGGTTTTCTCATGGATGACATTGTCAGATCTCAATAAAATTGAAGTGGGACCACATGACAAGCACCAGCTTTTGATTAAAAAAAGAATCATCAAAATCGGTTCACCCAGTCGAAAGTTCTGAGGTAACAAACATAAAAAAAAATACAGTCGAATTGAGAACCTCCTCCTTTTTTTGAAGTCGGTTAATAAACCTAACTAAATAACTCCTTATAATAAACTCACTAAACTAATAACTATTGTTATAAATAATATAATATTTTAAATATTAAAACCAATAAACATGTTATTTATTAATTGACACAGATTTCCAGAGATTTCTTTTCAGACTTATCTTGAGTGTTCTATACATATACTATGTATGTATATCAATGTTGTATATTATTTATATTCACAGCAAGAGTGCGGCGGCCGTTGGGTTGAATTGGAAGCGCAGTTGATGATGCGCGGTGGGGCGGTAGTGGGAACTTCCGGCCCCACTGGTCATGCTCTGCTGCTCGACTGCCGGTTTGAACCACCATTTGGTAAGTACCAATACACTGCTGTACCAATATACTTTTGTACCAATGTACTGCTGCACCAATATACTGCTGTAACAATATACAGCTACACCAATGTACTTCTGTACCAATATACTGCTGTACCAATATACAGCTGCACCAATGTACTTCTGCACAATGTACTGCTGCACCAATATACTGCTGTACCAATATACAGCTGCACCAATGTACTTCTGTACCAATATACTACTGTACCAATATACTATAATTATGTATAACGATAAAAACTCGAATTTTGGCATGTTAGAAGTTTTATTCATCTTTGAGTTCGAGTCAAGCATTTGACGTGCTGTTGACAAACAAGTGATATTTTTTTAAGGTAATTAGGAAGTTGATAAAGTCCGGTTTACACGTATTAAGTAGTTAAGTAGATAAGTAAATTTTAACTAAATTTTAAGTGAATAATTTTTAGTGTCCGTCCACACGTAATAATTTAGTAAAGCTCTTTAGTTCATACAATTCTACTTAACTACTTAAGCATTTTACTAAATTTTAACTAAATTTTAACTTAAAAGTGCCTGTCCAAACGTGTTAAGTGATAAGCCCCGCCCACCTACTTAACAGAAAATAGAAAAATTTCTAAATTACTTATCTACTTGATTACTTAATTACTAAATTACTAAACTAATAAAATGTCCGTTTACACGTATTAATTTACTTAAAATTTAGTTAACTACTTAACTACTTAATACGTGTAAACCGAACATAAGCTTAATTTTTTATATAATTTACCGATTTAGAAATTATTTATCACTTCACTCATTAAACAAATCTGCATACTTTAAAGTTCTTTATATTTTCCTCAAAGTTCTGAAAAGTTGCTCGGGTTGGCCAGTCAGGTCCGTAAACTTGTTAGAAAGAAAAAGTTCGTAAGGAGACTTGTGCCGATGGGAACACTTAGTTGTGCCGTACCACTAGTTGTTAGTTAGGAAACCGCGGATTTGTGACTAGTAATAGGACAGTTATACATTTTGATAATGATTCTAAAAGTAGTTTAAATCAACACTGGCCAGTTTATTTTTAGAATTGTATTCACAGACAAATTTAGGAGTCTTACTGAATGCGAAATGTCTCTCAGGTATAGCAGCGCAGCGTCCATCAAAAAGCGTACAAACTGGGTCACTATTGCTTAGGGTTGAACATTATGTTTCAATGTAATACAGGTCACTCTTTAAAGAATTGTATTCCATCAAAAAGATTTTTAAATATAAGGCGTGGGAATTTCTTTGACTGTGAAAAATATTTTGCACGTGGTAGGAATGAGAAATTGTCACGGTTTTGGTCGCGACGGAAGTGACGTTGAAGGATACTTCAGGCTGTATAATTACAAAAGAATGAATGAGTAAGAATATAATTTATATTTATATATGTGTTCGTTTTGTTGCTGGACCTGTGGTAATAGACTTATTACATTAGAATTCATCTTAATCGGGCGAATTCATTTTACACTGCGGTATGAATAAAAAGCCAACGTTTTTGTATGATGAATTTGTGACTGAATTCAGTAATATGTTACATTAATGTGATGTTGATGACGTCATAAAACATCGTCACGCTCTAGTGAATTAGTTTATTGTACAGCCTGCAAAAGTGCAAACGGTCGTAATGCCATGGCGTCACGCAGGTGATATAGATAATTTTATTGGTACCCTCCATGTGTTGCCATTGCTTACAATGAAGGCGGCTTCTACTTTTTAAATGATTCATCATTTCATAATTCATAATTCATAATTTCTTTATTGCATCACATGTCATTACATTACATACAATATAAATACAATAGACACATGCACCTTGTTAGGCATAGCAACTCGAGACAAGGGAGAGGCTGCATTAATCTTGCTTGTTTAATATAGAGACTAACTTTTCATGAATTTATTTTTTATTGTTATAATGATAGATTGAATTTGTTATTAATATTGTTCAGGATTTATATTTATTTCATCGATGAACTTATTTATCTGTAACGTAGTAACGAGCCAGTTACCTTTTAAAAACACACGAGTAGTTAGTATCAAGTTTTTATGCTCTTGACCTCTAAAACAAGGGACCAGGTGACATTTTCTTGTAAATGTAACGTTCCCCTTTCCTTAACTTCGTGTTAGTATAGCCACTGAAGACATAATAGTACAGTACGGCCGACGTATCTTGGCGCGTATGAACATAGGCTTTGCGGATTTTAGCGCATGTAAGACAGAGATAGCGACACGAACAAGCTAACGTGTGACTGAGACACAATACGCCGCGTACCGAGCATTGCCGAATTATGTTACTGCGCAGCCTTCTGCGCGAAGTTCAGACGCGCCAAGATACGTCGGCCGTACTATACTTATGTATAGTCTGATATTTCGATTACATATTATAAAATATTCAATTCCAAAGGCCTATCCATAGCATTGATTCTGTTTTTGAATCACGTTACCCGTATTTTGCCACCTTAGAGTGTATCTTAAGCTGAAGTTGCCTTGGGCTAAAGGATGTATTCCTTTTAATTCGGTTTTAAGAATTGTGTCGTTTTTGGCTTAAGTAAATCTTTTGTTTATCTATGCGTTGATGCTTATTTAATTAAATAAGTTGAACTATTTTAAGTATCACACGTCGCTTTCGATAGCTCGAAACGACTAATCAAAAGACAATATCTTGTGATCTTCATATCGTAGATCGCTATGAAAAAAAAACCTTTCATGATGTGCTCAGAATGTTTAAAGCATTGAAGTTATATTATAGTGCATTATAATCTCTGTTATAAAAATGTTAATGGACTAATATGATTTATTTAGACTTGAATATAAAATAGGTTCTAATATCTTGACTATGCCTTCTATGTTATATTAGTAGTGACTGGGAGCTACGAGTGCCTTGTATGGACACAATAAAATATTCAATGAATATGACAGCAATCGCATAAGTTATTCAAATTACAATTTATTTATCGTGTTGTGATCGTAAAATTGACAAGATTATGAAATTCTCAGCCATTTCACAAGTGCCCATTCCATGAATGACCCTTTCACGAAATAGTCACAATTTCGTAATAAAGTGTATTTGACCGAACCACGATTTACACGAAAGATAAACTTTGAAATAAAAACTTTAACAACGCAATAACTTGTTTAGTTCCTAGAATAATTATGAAGTAACATGCTACGATGAGGATTGAGGTCTCGTTTGGAAATAGCTCTTTATATAATTTCTCTAGAGACAGAACTTCAGCTACTAGATATTCAAATATGAGCCAACCAACGTATTGGTGATGAACTGCGATAGATGTGAATCATGCTCCAAAGAAGAGAAGCCTACTGGGTATCGTTTTCAAAGTCAGTCAACAGATAGGATAGGGCTTTTTATTATCGGCTTCAAATCGACCCATTTTGCCCTTGTTACACAATTCTGGTTAACGAAAGATTTCCATTGGAGCATTTGCATTGAAGGACAATATTTATTATCTGGTCCTGCTTAGGTTATGTTATAAGTATGCTTATGTTATACACATTATTTGTATGCAAACTCTCAACGCAGATACTTGCAGCCAAAAGCGAATTTGCTTTGAGCGTTGCGGCTCATGGCCCTCGGGTTAAAATTAGAGCAGGTACATTTTTTACTTGACTAGCATAACTATGCTAAAATTTTTAATGAGATTCTTCATTAAGAAAACTTTAATTGTACAACAACAATCTAATCGAAAATATGCCAATTTTGTAGAACTTATCACCAAGACTTTATAGATAGAAATAGTGGATTTTAAGGATGTGTTCGAAGAAAGCATGTAAATAAATGAACTTTCAGATAGTAACATTATTTTTAATCATAGTCGAGAAACTTATATATTTTTATTTTTATTTTAATTAGTGACAACCCTGGCAGCGGTAGTGAAGTGTAAAGCACAGACATGTAAGGATTACGCGTGTCACTACACTACACTTGTAAGTCAGTATCTGTAGTTTTACGTACTATGTATGTTGTGTCTATCCCTGGCAGCCATTTTGAAATGTAATAATTTTCTTGAATAGCCGCCGGTGTTGAGCGAAACGTTTAAGAAGAATTAGTTTCATATTTAAATAGTAAATTAATAAAATTGTAACTTGTTGATGTTGGTACATAACAAATATTCAAGAAAAAATAACATGAAATAGGATGAGGTCTTAATAGAAGATTGCTGTTAAATCAATCATTTATAGAATTTTTGTCCGTCTGTGTGTTTGGCACACGCAGAAACTACTGCATCAAATTAGATACGGTTTTCATAGTTGTATTGCTTGAGGTCCATCTTAAAGATTGGTACTTGTCTCATTTTCCTATGTCGCTATACATAATAATAATATAGGAAAATAGTTTCAGGAAGTAGCTATGCAAGTGTCTCAGAGGTGGAATTATTAGTATAATTATAGGTGGTATTAGAGCTTAAGTCACTAATATAATTGTGTAATACTTGTAGTTTCAATACTACAATGTTACCGCTTAACGGCTAACGTCCTCGAACTACATTCAGCAGTTGCATGTATCATACGGTGTGAATAATATTATTATGAAGACATTTAATACATTGCTATAATCTTTCTGTGAAGTCTTCCTTGCACTTCCTATGACCCTTTTTTTGACCAAAAACCCATCTTCGTTGCTTTTGGTATCTCTTATGTCCATGAGTGTCGGCAAACACTTACTATCGTGGTTCATCTACTCGTTTTCGGCCATTCTCATAAATATATTTACTCATAGAGGCCATTCATATAATTAGCTATGTACGTGTCAAAAATATCGCTTTCAATCTTCAAGCCTGACAATATCTGTTACATTGACTCTTGACCCTTTCATGGCAACCCATTACAAAATCTTAATCAGTAAGTTGTATAATGCTAAGCTATACGAGATAGAAATTCCTTTAAATAGGATTTCCTTTTGTTTCCTAAAATCGGCAGCATTGGTTGCTTAATAAACATTGACAAACTACCGTCGTAACTAAATGTTATGGGGTGACCTACAACTTCCTCCTGAACCATACATAAAGTTGGCAAGACTGAACGTCTCGCTAAAATGGTGTTGACCCGATTTATTCGTGTTTCTTGCCAACTAGGCGTCGTCGTAACAATGTCCTTTCTTTGTATGTTATTCCACTTTCACACTGTAAGAACATGATAATTATATCGGACGTTTCGGCCAAGTTCAAATTTCTTTATGTATTTTGGTTGAAGTTGACATGAAAGGAGAAAGTGGTTAGTGTTTCAAATATTGCAACCTTCACTGAGACCAACGTAGCAAGTTAAATAAAACCGTAAAAAACTGTCTGTCGATAATTATTGCTATTACCCAAATGGAAAAACCAGGCAGGTACAGGTGTGCTTTTGTGTAGGATTGCTAAGATCCCTATAAAATAATATTCGTTGTCAGTTCAATACTTGAAGTAAACAAATTTATATCTTCTCTTCTTTATCTTAAATCCTATATTACTATCACATGAATCTAAATTCACTAAAGAAAGAAAATAAAAATCCCTATGAAATTACGAATTGAGAACCTGATCTTTTTTGAAGACAGTTAACAAAGTACATTAAGGTCTGATATTAAAGTTAAATCTCATTTTCTCATTAATAAGTAGAAATAGCTACCTATTGTGTAGAGTATCCGATTAATTTTGCATTTTTTACTACTCGTAATAGAGAGAGTCAATCTCGTAATATATTCATGAAACGATTGATATAAATACTGTGAAAGAATGTCTTGCAGTTAAGCCGGTTCGTCCTGCAGACATAAAGTTGGCAAGGCCGTGTCTGCCAGACGGCGCCAGCCCGACACGGGGCTTACGCCAACTAGACCCAATAATATTTTCCTTTTCGTTACGGTTCCTATTTTAATAATAATAGCACGTTCGAGAAGACTATACGTACATAAAAGTTTATTTATACACAAGCTGTGCCACGCGGTTTCACCCGCGTTAATATGCGATATTGCATATATATATATTTGCGATAAAAGTAACTACTAAAATATATGATTTTATATAGCCTTCCTCGATAAATGGACTATCAAACACTAAAAGAATATTTCAGTTAGAACTAGTAGTTCATGAGATTAGCGCGTTCAACCAAAGTCTTCAGATTTATAATATTAGTATAGATAATTTCCCTACGTCCTATATAAAATAAAAACAAAATAATGTATTGTGTTAAAATACCTAACTTGTTATCACATTATCAAATTAAGGCATTAATGTAAAGTTATAAATACTTCATAAATTATTTTATGCACAAAATTAACTTTAAAGTGCTTCTCCTTAAGTAGCGTTTTCACTATTGATACTGTACGTAGGGACTTCATTTTGTTGTTGTTTCTGTAGCTTCTCATATATCTGTATCATCTCCGTGTTGTCAGGACAAAATATTTAAAAACATTATTCTTTGTTAAGTTTCGTATTACGTGGCGTAATTTTACGGCTCAATAAAAGAGTACGCTGATTTATTTCTATGCGTAATAAAAATTCCTCATTATAAAAGGTGACCAGTGTTGGAGCTATATAAAATAACTTTGCCATTAGAAGACTGTCTTCCCCATACATCGACATAGGTCACGATCAATTTACTACCTGCAAATACATAGTTTTGTTATGTCCCTATTTCAAAATCATATTACGTACGTTTAGCGTGACGTACAGACGTACTCCGTATGTCACGCCAAACCTTGTTCGGTTAGGTACACCAAAGTACATATTTTATTACACATTGCGCATGTAATTTGTTTTACTGTTCACTGAGGCATACCTACATACATTAAACAGATATAAAGGAATAACTACATTCTAAAATTAAGGAAGAAATGGAGCATCATTGAACTAGTATTACTAGCGTATAGAAGAGACACCGCGAACATTGGGTTCGGTGGTGCGCATTGCAGCCGGCCGGCTGCATTTCATTCTGTCACTCGGCTGTCACTCGGCTGCGCTCATGGCGGCCACATGCCAAAATTGTTTATGAAAAAACTGAAAAAATGCCGTCGTGCGTAATAAGAACGTGTCACAATTGCACGACAAAAAACAAAAAAGATAATGGTATCACTTTATCATCGGTAAGAAAACAAAATATTAAGTTAAATCAACTAAAACGAATTTAATTAAATTATTGTGCAATGTTCCCGCCATTTTGAATGAAAAAATCATAAGGAGCGTTTGAACTTGGCAAGCCACTAGCGTGTTAATGGACTAAATAAGCTTGCTTAGGCTTGCCGTCTTGGTTCGGCAAGTGTCATATACAAAGTTACTCTATGGCAAGTGTGCAAACGAGGCTTCTAGTTTGAAAAGAGAACGGAGGGCAAGCCGGCGGTGGAACACACATTTTGTTTGAGATGTCTCCTCTATGTACGTATCTCAATGTGGAGCATGATAAAATAATGGCTAGGATGTAACTTTCGTATCTAAAAGTCTTATGTAACGTGAATAAAAATATACAAAAAAAAATGAGAGGTGTCAAGGGACACCCGGATGGAACGAAGTTCCTTTCGATTAATACTAAGCGACCAGAAGTCTTCGAGGGTGCGACAGTACAATCATAGTATGTGGCTGTCTTATTCACTCTACGGTATTTAGTATAGGCACAACAGGGACGTCCATATCACGATCATGCACATTAAGCTATTATTGACATTTCTCCCGTCATGCCAATCAATATCCATCACTGCCACTCTGAAAAGTGTCTTGTCAAAGCGACAGTGATAGATTTATTCTATCCCTGTCGCTCTTCCGCATATTAATTGGCATGACAAGAGAAATAGCAATAATAACTTAATGTGCATGATCGTAATATAGATATCCCTGTTGTGCCTATGCTAAATACCGATGAGTAAATAAGACAGCCACATACTATGATTGTACTGTCGCACCCTCGAAGACTTCTGGTCGCCTAGTAACTCGTTTTAATTAATAAACGACGGCAAAAAGTGTCGTTACAACTTTTCGTCCCAATTTTTTCCGCCTAGCCCCCTTTCGCAACACGCGATAAGGAACTTCGTTCTAAACCGTCGAAAGTTTGTAACGCAAAAACGGCTGAATAGGCATGTATATTTTTACACAGATACACAGTTTATATCCACGCAAAATTACAAGACTTTAATGTAATGGGTGGAATTTTTATGTCATAATTTTTTGATTATTACCCCATTTATCATCTGAACCCAATTCTGAAGTTTTTATGGAGATAAAATCGCGAGCAAAAGTGAGTCTTACATATAATCTGATACCAGACAACTGAGATGAGATATGCGACAATATTTACATGTCTATTATTGGACATGTTTTTCAGAATCATTGGAATATAGCGGGCGCCGTCTGGGCGCTGTCAGCGGTGACGAGGTGGCTACGTCACAACATTGCGTCATACATGTTGTTGTTTATCCTTCACACACTTGTTTATCTAATTATTGCACGATAAATCTATAAAACTAGATCTTTTTTGCGAATTCATCATTCTCCTGCCTGTTGCAATTTGGAGTTGGGGTCGGCGCAAGTTGTGTTATGCAAACTAAAACAATATTATTCTTCACATCAAAGTTTGACATAATAATATAAATCATTGCATACACTAATCAAGAATTGAAATGCTAGGTTCTCATGATTTTTGTCTCGACCTATTTACGCTTCCCGCCCACGTCAGTCTTTTTGTAGGACCGATAATCGGGCCGATTTTTTCTTCCATATTATTTCTGACCGACTTTTTGACCGACTAATGCTATCAGTACGTTCTATTTTCACCTACAAAAAAAAGCTGTCACCGATTATCGGACGTGGGCGGGAAGCGTTACTATTTATTGCAAAATTTTATGACCGAAACATGTATAAAACTATTATACCTACTTGTATTTATTATAAGTTATTATTGAAATTGTTTTGAGAACGGAAAATATCTTGAATAAAAGTAACTTTACACAATTTTTCAAAGTTAAACTTCATTATCAGATCATAGCGCATGATTACTAAGCCTAGGAAGTACATAATGATTATTAGGGTACAAAGTAGACCTTAGATAAATAAATAAATAATTAAATAAATAAATAAACGCTTACACACTCACACCCCCGTAGTAGGTTATAATACCTGTGTCGCGTGTGGCATGGACAACACATATAACACATTATAATAACACCCACGACCCGAGTATAAATATTTATCTGTCACATAAATATCTGCCCCGGTTGGGAATCGAACTCGGAACCCCTCGCTTCGCAGGTAGAGTCACTACTAACTAGGCTATAAGGTCGTCATCTGAAGGATCTGAAGTATATTCAAGAAAGTATGTTAACAGTTTTCTTACTTTACTCCCGTCCCGATCGGAAAGTCACATCCGCGTCTAGTCTCCGCTTCCCAGCGATACGTCACGTCATCCTGCAGGAAAATAACACCAGAGATTGAATATCGAGTGGTATGCGTGACATGGACGAGTATGGGTGAATTGAAACAACTGTGCAGATTTATTTTTATAATTTTTGATGTATATAGCAAACTAGCAGACCACCTGATTATACTCAGTGCTCATTATCACCGAAGTTTGGTTTAACCGACCAAGAAAAAAAGAAAAGAAAGAAAGTACTTTATCATTGCAGAAACTTTGTTATTTTTGATATACGAGTCGAGAGTCAATATATAATTTATCTTTGTTGTGTTTATCAGAGTTCCGATAGTTAACGATTAAACTATTTACCAATTTGGATTTTGTTATAATTGATTTGGATGATTTGGAATCGGATGTTTCTCATTTACATTACTTGTAATGGTCCATGTATGGTCAGAAATTGAAAAGGTGTTTGATAAGTAAAATCCTACTACATAATATTTGCATTTCGAAAAGTGAGTAATTTAAAGATAATACAAGAGACCTATCACCATTATTTTCATGACTTAAGGTCTTGTACAGGGCCTATACTGAATTTAGTGTGACGGTAAAATCGGCTTAGTAGACCTACAATGTACATACTTAAACTACTTACTACGTACTTACTAAATCAATAACCTTCCTTTTGGCTTTGCTATAGTTGGGTAATAAATGTAAAGGTAGAAAATAAAGGACAAAAACTCAGAAACATTCATAAAATGGTTTTGATGAATGCACCGTACATTATTTCATTAATTCAAGTGTGGGCTAACCACATACACATAATATTTATTATATTCATTACACACATACAACTATATACATGTATTATATTATATAACATTTACCACGGACACAACACACCACACATACAGAAATACAAACACACACACACACACACACACACACACACACACAACCATATATACACACATATTACATTAAGTTAATATCAATATATACAATACACTTTATTATTCCAATAATATTATTTATTTATTATTTATCAACGCGTCCGTCAACCATCGCGTCACAAACAGCCCGGTTACCGTGTGCAGTGGAAACGGGCGCTTGCCTAGCGTACCGTTATCCATGCGCCCGCGCTAGTACTGGAGCGCGAGCGAGTCAGTCGGCCACAACTGTTCGTCCGCGAAGCCCGTGTCGCCCGGCTACCGATACTCTTGCGCGCTACCGCTTGTAATAGTTGTAATTGTTGTATTTCGCTTGTGCCTTCTATCTCTGTGTGTGCTAAACTGTGTTGTGTGACTACTATCGCCTACTATCGCTTTCTCTTCCTCCTTCTGTACTGTCTGTATCCTTTACATACTTCATCTTAGACTTTTACTGGTGTTTGTGCATCGTGTTGTTAAACCGTGTGTGACTGACTTTCGCTTTTGCTTGTTCCTTCCCGCATACGCCATACACACGTACGTACGCACTACCATAACTGGTGACCCTATGGAGAACACAAAAGAAAGAATGTCCGATAGTGGCGATTCCGCGGCAAGCAGCCATGTTACCATACGCCGTTGCACGCCGAGAACGAGAGCGCGCGTTTCCACTGAACGCGAACGTCACGATCAGTCCGAGCAACCCGAAGCCGTGAGGTCCGATATAGTGAAGGTGCATTTTAAGGTGCCTCCGTTCTCACCGGATGATCCCGAAATTTGGTTTGCGTTGCTGGAAGGGCAATTTGATAATTTCGGGATTACAGAAGATCATGCGAAGTACACTCATGTCATCACGAACATAGACATGCAGCACGCAAAGGAGGTGAAGGATATTATTGTGAAGCCCCCACAGACTAATCGTTATGAGAAGATTAAGGGTGAGCTCATTCGACGTCTTTCTGCATCCCACGAGAGGAAGGTGAAACAGCTTCTCACGCATGAAGAGCTGGGAGATAGGAAGCCTTCCCAATTTCTTCGTCATCTGCAGGATCTGGCAGGCCCATCGGTTCCAGAGGAATTCATCCAGACCATCTGGTGTAACAGGCTCCCGCACAACCTGCAGACAGTGTTGGCTTCGCAACCCACCCGCTCCCTTGAAGAACTTGGAGACCTGGCCGATCGAATCCAGGAGGTGACTTCAACAACGCCTCATCAGGTCGCAGCAACTTCGAGCTCCGGGGCAGCACCGAGCGATCGCGGGGAGATAGCGGAGCTAAGGAAGATGGTGGAGCAGCTATCAATGAAGCTGGATAAATTCACCCATCAGTCACGACGTCCCACCCGAGGTCCTCGATACCATCGTCACGTGTCACGTTCACCTTCACGAAGTAGGTCCAGGTCCCATACCAGCTACCGCCTGCAACCAATATGCTGGTATCATAGGAAGTTTGGTCCTCGAGCCCATAAATGTCAAAGGCCCTGCGACTTCACGACGGCGGAAAACACCACGAGCAGTCGATAATGGCGACCGACGGCTGCTCAAACGCGACAGGTCGCTTATTTGTTACGGACCGCGCTTCTAGGACACAGTTCTTGGTTGATACAGGAAGCGACCTCTGCGTTTTCCCTCGGGCTCAAATACGCGACCGACGAACCTCAACCGGCTACAAGTTATCCGCAGCCAACGGGTCAACCATAGACACGTACGGATACCACCACCTGGATCTGGACTTGGGTCTTCGACGTACCTACCCATGGCGTTTTGTGGTAGCAGATGTGACTAAGCCAATCATAGGCGTAGACTTTTTATCGGCTTATAATTTAGTGGTTGATTGCAGAAATCAAAAACTTATAGACAATACGACTTCTTTGTCCACTGTAGCATTAGTCACTAATGATTATAAAAATTGTACTCATTCTATAAAGGTATTGACGGGTGACACGCGCTACCATCGATTGCTTACGCGCGAATTTTCAGCCATCACGCGACCAGCAGGTACACATCGCACAATACCTCACAACACCCAACATCACATACGCACCACTCCAGGCCCCCCGGTTTCCTGTACACCCAGACGTTTAGCTCCAGACAAGCTCAAAGTGGCGAAGGATGAATTTAAGGCTATGCTGGCCAACGGAACAGCCAGGCCCTCAGACAGCCCGTGGTCCTCCCCACTACACCTGGCGCCTAAAAAAGACAACGGTTGGCGCCCGTGCGGCGATTATAGGCAACTGAACTCCCGCACCATCCCGGATAGGTATCCTATACGTCACATTCATGACTTCACACATGATCTGTCTGGTTGTAAGATCTTTAGTGTCCTAGACTTAGTAAAGGCTTACAACCAGATACCTGTGTTCACGGACGACATACCGAAAACGGCGATTACCACACCATTTGGAATGTACGAGTTCCCGTTCATGACGTTTGGCCTGCGCAATGCCGGCCAAACATTCCAGCGCTTTGTCGACGAAATGACACGGGGACTCGACTTCGTATATTGCTATTTAGACGACATTTTAGTTTTCAGCAGGGACGAGGAACAGCACGAGCAGCACCTCCGAGAGTTATTTACACGTCTACGGGACTACGGCATGGTGATCAACGTGTCCAAGTGCGTTTTCGGCGCTTCTGAGGTAACTTTTTTAGGTTACACTATTTCAGCAAGCGGAACCAAACCACTGGACGCCAAAGTAAAAGCCATCAAGGACTTCCCCCCTCCTAAAGACGTTAAGACATTGAGACGCTTCCTGGGTATGGCTAACTACTACCGGCGCTTTCTGCCGAACGCCGCCCAGATT
Organism: Thymelicus acteon; assembly: GCA_951805285.1. Lineage (NCBI taxonomy): Eukaryota > Metazoa > Arthropoda > Insecta > Lepidoptera > Hesperiidae > Thymelicus > Thymelicus acteon. The sequence continues at coordinate 6,335,277 of OX638229.1, read as the reverse complement.
CAAGCGCCTCTTAACGCTCTTCTCACGGGATCTGTGAAAGGTTCAACACCTGTAAACCTTACAGGCGATGCTCTGCAGGCTTTCTTGACCACCAAAGAAAGCCTGTCCAATGCGGCACTTCTCGCACATCCAGATTGCCGAGCTAAGCTCGCGCTGGTCACAGATGCATCAGACACTGCCATTGGAGCAGTTTTGCAACAGCTCCAAGGCGCAACATGGCAACCTTTGGCATTCTTCTCCAGAAAGTTTAGCCCGTCCCAGCAAAAGTACTCTCCATATGACCGAGAGTTACTGGCGATATACGAAGCCATCAAATATTTCAGGCACATGGTGGAGGCGAGGCACTTTACGATCTACACCGACCACAAACCGATCAGTTTTGCCTTTCAAGATCGAAAGCATAACTGTTCGCCTAGGCAGTTCAGACATTTAGATTACATCGCCCAGTTCACCACCGATATAAGGCACATATCAGGTAAAAATAACATCGTAGCCGACACCCTATCTCGTGTGGATGAACTGGAGACGCCAATATGCCTCGCCGACATCGCTAAAGCTCAGGAAACCGACTCCGAGCTCCTCCAGCACCTAGAAGACGAATCCTCCCTACGCCTAAAGAAAATGGTCCTACCTGAAGATCGAACTCCCTTGTACTGCGACGTCAGTACACCGATCCCCAGGCCTTTCGTCCCCAAATCGCTAAGGAAGTGCGTATTTGACAGCCTACACTCCCTAAGCCACCCGGGACCCAACACCACAGTCAAGCTGATCGCGCAAAGGTTTGTTTGGCCCGGAATGAGGAAAGACTGTCGGGAATGGGCGCGTACGTGCTTAGCATGTCAACGTACAAAGGTAAGCCGACACGTTACTACACCGTTAGGAACCTTCGACTTACCTCGCGCACGCTTCAAACATGTGCACGTCGACTTAATAGGCCCTCTTCCCGTCTCCCAAGGATACCGGTATTGCCTCACAGCGGTAGACCGGTTCACCCGCTGGCCTGAAGTCGTACCCCTACCTGATATAACCGCCGAAACGGTAGCCAAGGCACTTTTGTCAGGATGGATCTCCAGGTTTGGATGCCCGATAGATATTGTCACAGATCGCGGCCAGCAGTTCGAGTCCGCGCTGTTTCAATATCTATCCAAAACTATCGGATTCCAGCGCAAACGCACGACAGCTTACCATCCCGCGTGCAATGGGTTAGTGGAACGGTTCCATAGGCAGCTAAAGGCGTCAATCACCTGCCACGCCCATGACAGTTGGACCGAAATTTTGCCACTAGTGTTGTTAGGGATCCGCAGCGCGTTTAAGGAAGACCTACAAGCCTCGCCTGCTGAATTATTATATGGTGAGCCACTGAGACTTCCCGGCGAATTTTTCAATCCAAGCGTACCCAACACCACCGACGTTACCGACTTCACCGCCCGGTTAAATTCATTCGCCAGAAAACTAAAGCCTGTACCAGCCTCACGCCATACTCAACCCAAAACATTTATTTTTAAGGAGTTAGCAAACGCCGAACACGTCTTCCTGCGTGATGACACCTCACGTTCCCCGCTCCAACCAACATACACGGGCCCACATAAAGTGATAGAAAGAGGCAATAAAACCTTTAAATTAATTATTAAAGGCAAACCGGTTGTAGTAAGTATGGACCGCCTTAAGCCGGCCCACATCCTTGCAGACGAGGACACGTTTGTAGGGAACACCCCACGTCCGCGGTCACCTCCTTTGGAACCAGTTACATCGGTTCCACCAACCGAACCGCCACAATTAACACCTCCCCAAAAAGTAACTCGTTCGGGTCGACGAGTCCGTTTTCCCGATTTTTATCGTCCTTAACCAGGTCTCTGGGGGGGAGTGATGTGGGCTAACCACATACACATAATATTTATTATATTCATTACACACATACAACTATATACATGTATTATATTATATAACATTTACCACGGACACAACACACCACACATACAGAAATACAAACACACACACACACACACACACACACACACAACCATATATACACACATATTACATTAAGTTAATATCAATATATACAATACACTTTATTATTCCAATAATATTATTTATTTATTATTTATCAACGCGTCCGTCAACCATCGCGTCACAAACAGCCCGGTTACCGTGTGCAGTGGAAACGGGCGCTTGCCTAGCGTACCGTTATCCATGCGCCCGCGCTAGTACTGGAGCGCGAGCGAGTCAGTCGGCCACAACTGTTCGTCCGCGAAGCCCGTGTCGCCCGGCTACCGATACTCTTGCGCGCTACCGCTTGTAATAGTTGTAATTGTTGTATTTCGCTTGTGCCTTCTATCTCTGTGTGTGCTAAACTGTGTTGTGTGACTACTATCGCCTACTATCGCTTTCTCTTCCTCCTTCTGTACTGTCTGTATCCTTTACATACTTCATCTTAGACTTTTACTGGTGTTTGTGCATCGTGTTGTTAAACCGTGTGTGACTGACTTTCGCTTTTGCTTGTTCCTTCCCGCATACGCCATACACACGTACGTACGCACTACCATACAAGTATTAATAAAACCTCATTAGTGGATAGTAGATTCCTTTAATCTTCCGTACAATTGTCCTTTTAATTTTTAAGCATTATCGCTTGGTAGATGGAATTAAAAGCATAGCTTGGTAAGGTAATAATGCATTCATTAGAGCGGTAAATGTGGGTCGTCCTTTGGTATTATCTTGGGCTTCGTTTAAATTTGTTTTATTATTTCATTCCAAGTTCATTTCAGTGTCATTATGGTTTGACGAGGTATTATTACGTGTGCAAAAACTCTTAACTTTTTTCTTGAACTTTTCTTATCTTTTATATCTAGATTTATAATATTTATAGATAGGTAAAACACAAGACGCGTTTTTGTTACCTGTTTTTACACTTGATTATTTAACTACTAAATATTAATATTTATTTTGTAAGCGCAGTGTTTATTATTAATTATAGATCATATTCAAAATATCAAATGTATGTATAACTGTATATGGATATAATAACACAACAGAATTTATAAAACCTAGAGACATACAATGATATACATATAGCAAAGAAATCTGTAGCTCATGTCCAATGAAGCGGACGCTTGGCCGCAAATTAATAATTTTATCTCATCTGATACAAAACTGCAACTTAAAGTAATTAATCATTAACGCCCCAAATCAGAGTCATTAACGGTTACTTAAATCGCTCATTAGTACAGAATTTGTATGGTGATTCTTTACTAAGGAGCGATTAAAGTAACCGTTACTGACTGAGTTGGGGTATAACTAAGGTTAGGTTAAGTTTGCCTTTATAGAATCGTACTTAAATAATAAATAAGTACTAGCTACCCGGACAGACTTCGTTCTGTCAAAAGTTTTTTTTATTTTATTTTGAGATGTAAGCTATTTTATCTTTCAAGTTGGATCAAACTGCACACGGTGTGCAAATTTGATTAAAATCGGTTAAGTAGTTTAGGAGTCCATCGTGGACAAACAACGTGACACGTAATTTATATATTTTAAGATTTACTCCTATTGCAAAACAACCACAGGTCATTGTACTCCGTGAGTAGTATTTCACATTCATCGTTAGAACGATAGAACGCGAACCGGCTCTATTGTGCCCATATCGATCAAAGGCCGCCACACTTCATACATTGCATTGTGTCGATCATAATAGCGTCTACGGGAGGAACAATTGTCAAAGCAATGGCTGTTACTGTGCTCCATAATCCCTAATGCAAACGTAAGCAGAGGAGACTAGTCTATAGACGATGCGGTGTATGATGCACTGTTGTGTAAAAATTAGACACATACAATAAAGTGCATAATAATTATCTAAATTTTTGAAGCATTCCTAGCTCGGCGGATTGTGTTGAAGTGACAGCGGGCGCAGTCGGTACTTGGATGTACACTGAGCGTAGTCGATAGTTGGATGGATGACAACTAATGAAATGTTTTAAATCAGATAACACATACTATACATTACTGTTCGCTTACGTAAATTTCCAAAAAAAATATGGTAGGTATTTAAGAAAATTCATCGATATTTTTCTATTAATGAAAAAATTACAAACAATTATTTTTTTCGGAACCATTAAAATCCTAAGTTACACAAAATACAAATAGCTCTTTTGATATTGGTTTTAATAATATGGTTCCAATAGATTCAATGATCGTTTTGGTCTATAATTGTGGCAATAAATAAACGAGAAATCGTGTAGCACCCTTTAGATCATAAAGTCTTAATTCTGCTGAGCACGACTGAGCCAGCCGAGAAAATGGAGTAAAACTCTTCATCACAGTAATAAGCAATCATGTTACGGCGTTAACAATAAATTAGTTGCAATTTTTCTTACACCACATTAATTTCATCATTTTTTCTTTCATCTTCACTCACTTCTGTGGGTTGGAATAAAACACAAACTTTTTTCTATCTATGTCCGTTAAAGACTTCGAACCTATTCAACCGATGTGCTTCACATACGATTTCATTTGAAAGACAATAAATGGGAAGATGATTTTAGACCACTAAACCGAATGTGCCTAATGCATTGTTAGATCACTAAATCAATACATCAGGAACATTCGCTCCATTCATGAAGTCGATTTTCGATATTTCCCCTATATGTATTTTTTTTTAATTTTGTTTTTTTAGCGCAGTAACACACGCCGGGTATCCGCTAGTATATTTTTAAACACAACAAGAAGAATGCAATATTTTTCATAGATACAGTGAGTAACTCGATATGCGACCGATGACGCATATACATTTCGTGGTTTGAATACGAATCACGTTACTCGAAGCTGTTGCAATGCACATTCAATACCCAAGTTGCATGAGTGTCTTTTCCGCAATAAAGTACGTCAACTGTGAATTTTTTTGAGATTTTCTTTTCTGGGATATATGCTGCTCCATGCTTTATTATTTACGGTAAATTCTATTGAGTAATGGACGAAACAATGACTCTATTTGGAGGTATTTGGACTTTGTACCATGCAGTAAAATCTCGATGGTGCCAGTGTTTAATAATAAATCAGTGTTTAAGTCAGGTAATTGGGGAACCTAAAACTTCCGACTCCCACATAAGAGCCCAGGGAGAAGGGACCGGCTGAAAAACAGCACTGCGTGAGACCATTATTTCGTGTCAGCCAATGCTGAGCCGTCTCCTTTTGCCTTAAAATATTAGTTCTTTTCTGTTTTTTTTTTTACTGTATATTTTGTGTTCCTGGAGGCAATAAATGTTTATTTTATTAAAGTTGCCTTACCTACACATATGTACTGCATGTAGAGAGATAAAAAATGATAAACTTTATGCTATTTGTTGACTCTTGAAAGTTGCAATAGAATTCTGCACTTATAGAAAGAATGGCGGTTGGTCAGTCACCTGATGTTTTAATGTTGATTTATTTTCCTATTTATTTTATTTAAAAAATCATGGCATTTTAGCCTTATTGGGGTGGCTTAAAATACTAACCCCAATCCCACGCTGGATGGGTGTCGTAAGAGGCGAACAAATCCGGCCCGCTGGTGGTGGGGCCCCTCGGAGGGATTGTATTGGTAATATTGATTTTAATTGCTAATTAATACCATTATTACTATTATTATTTTTCCATGGGGTTCGATGAATAGCTACCACACTTGAGCATGAGTCAGCCGTCAAACGCCTTGTCGTGTTCCGGCTGGAGGCTTGAGAGCCAGTTCTTTCTTCCTTTTTCTTCACCTTTTCTTGGTCGGCACCGCATCAGTGATGCCTTTGGAGTGGATCGTCAGCTCGTTTGTCGGCTATTTCCATAAAAAACTGCTACGACGTAGACCACCTACGCCTCCGTAGCTCATCTACGTCTTCGTAGCATATTATATCGTAATTCCTTGGTGTCATTTAATTTACCTTCAAATTTTAATTTACATTTAAATTTAACTTTAAATCGGATAAATTATAAAGTTAACATAATTATGATAGCTTAATAAATGTCATTGCTTTTTGAAGCTGTGGTAGATAAACAACCATGAAATTGATTTATTGCTCCGAGGTTCTATAATATCGTTTATCCAAGAATAAAATAAAAGGAAGTAAGTAAATTATTACAAAATTTATGAACTATTAAATAGCGATGGGCCGAGTAATACTTTTTACAACTCGAGCAAAATTAACCGTTTACTCGAGTAAAAACTCGAGTAAACTCGAGTAACCGAACCGAACCGAACCGACGCGACAGCGAGGTCAGCGAGTAGCCGATGCGAGCGAGTAATGAGTTGACTGAGTAAAATAGTCGCAATGCGAAGCGCGTCGGCGGCAACTCGACGAAGTCGACGAACTCGACGATTAACACCGACTGAGTTGAACCGCGTCGCCGCGTCGACTCGCGTTGAATCGGTCACTGAGTTGAATCGGCCGAGTTTACTCGAGTACGTAAAATCGTTACTCGAGTTACTCGACCAAAGAGTTTACTCGAGTTACTCGAGTAAATTTCGTCGAGTTGCCCATCGCTACTATTAAACACAGTAAATAATTGATTGTAAAGTTATGACAAGTAATATCCTATGTGTTTTCGTTATACTCGTATTCTGTAATAAAGTACCGTAATGGTCAAATGAGTAGTATATTTTCTTAATTAATTGAAGTATCATTATTTCTTCTGTGGTATCATCACTTACGGGTGTTAAATATTGTTTAAATTTTTTTTTGCATTTAAAGTTATCAAAATAGGTTGCTGGTCTTTCAGTTCATTGAAAAGAGACTAGCGATGGGCAACTCGACGAAATTTACTCGAGTAACTCGAGTAAACTCTTTGGTCGAGTAACTCGAGTAACGATTTTACGTACTCGAGTAAACTCGGCCGATTCAACTCAGTGACCGATTCAACGCGAGTCGACGCGGCGACGCGGTTCAACTCAGTCGGTGTTAATCGTCGAGTTCGTCGACTTCGTCGAGTTGCCGCCGACGCGCTTCGCATTGCGACTATTTTACTCAGTCAACTCATTACTCGCTCGCATCGGCTACTCGCTGACCTCGCTGTCGCGTCGGTTCGGTTCGGTTCGGTTACTCGAGTTTACTCGAGTTTTTACTCGAGTAAACGGTTAATTTTGCTCGAGTTGTAAAAAGTATTACTCGGCCCATCGCTAAAAGAGACGTGTATTAAAAGATCGTCAAAGATTTCACTCTATATTATATGTTAAAATAGAAATGAAATAATGTTCGTATGGCGAATATAGACATCGATAAATGTTTTTTTAATCTAAAATCCTTAGTATAAGCTCTTTATATTTTTCATTAATTTTTTTTTAAATTAAGAGGAATTATAATAACTGCAACCACATACGAATCAATATTACTTATGTTAAAAAAAATCAATTAAATTAGTATATAAATAAGTAAACTTCGAAATGTTTTCTTATTATTTCCATTTAAAATTTTTCTGAGAGAGTACCCGGTAAATACGATTGATTTAACAAGAAAGAGCACTTTCTGTTGCCCGACTTTCGTTGAATTTATGTCCCCGACAGCTAAAGGTCGTAGTTTGATTATGTGATAGAAACAGACTTGAGAGAATTTTCTCGGTTCTTTATACTCGATTTTTATATTTTTAAAGAAGGTACTAATGCGGAGGCTATGTAGAAATAATCTATACAAATAAATAAAATTGATGTGTCTGTTTGTAATATTAAAATAACCGCTTTTTACTAAGTGCATTTGGATGTATAGACGGTACATATACCAAAACAACATTTTTTACTATTTTTGTCTGTCTGTCTGTTTGTTCCGGCTAATCTCTGAAATGGCTGGATCGATTTTGACGGGACTTTCACTGGCAGATAGCTGATGTAACAAGGAGTAACTTAGGCTACTTTTATTTTAGAAAAAAAAGTTTGTTAGGCGATACGAAGTTCGCCGGGTCAGCTAGTAATAAATAAAACAACACATTTGTTACAGTATAAACTTCATGTACTTGTTAAGTAAAACAGATCATATTTTAAATTAAAGATATCAAATATACCTAGTAATTCAATTCAACAACTTATGTGAAGGTATTGTTACTTGAAATATCATATAATGGCGATTTGATTCTGAATAATAAATTGTTTCTGTTCAACAGATGATACGGTCTATTATGTTCTCATAAAGCCCTTTCTATCAGTATCATCGAAATAACATTACAACAATAGTATCCGATTTTCTAGTTTGAATAGCAAGGTAGGTATGTAAAACAAAGTAATCTTGTTAATGTATGCAAAACAAAATATGTATAAGTTTCTTGACAAAATATTTAATCTACATTTTTTACTGGCATTGTAATCAGTTAACTATGTGTAAAAAGAGGTATTGGTTTGTTTTGTTTTTTATTATTATGTGTAGACATTGAAATATTCAAAAGATTTATGGCTCAGTTTAGCCGCGCGCGGGAGCCTCGTACATTTAACTCAGGTCGGAGACTGCCTCGCGTTGATCGGTCAGTCAGTAGACCCCATCTGCCAAGATAAGTATTGTCGTGCCAAGCTACGCCCCAACTCAGAGTCACTAATGGTTACTTAAATCGCTCCTTAGTACAGAATTGGTATGGTGATTCTTTACTAGGGAGCAATTTAAGTAACCATTAGTGACTCTGAGTTGGGACGTAAGTATTCTCATTCGCGGCAACATTTATTTATTTATTTATTTATTTACATCTTTATGTCACCTCTTAAAAAGAAGAAACAAAGGGCAAACTTAATGCCTAATGGCATTGTCCACCAGTCAACCCTGGGTGGATGTGGAAATAGCATTTATTTGATGTTGATGACGTGTACGTGCAAACGTTGGAATGAGTTTTTTTCCGAGGGTTTTTCGAGGCCCTTCAAGAAAGACCTAAAAAGAGCCTTATTTCAATCTGGCGTAGCACTGACTTTTCATCTGGTGTTGCTTATGTCCACAGGTAAAAGTGACCATTAATCATCGAACAGCTCATTTGAATTTTTGTTACGATTTTTATGCTGTGAATGCTGAGCTTTTATAAGAATTTAATGGAATTAAGAGCACTCGGAATCAAACCTTTTTATAAAAAAAAAACCACTCAAAACTCTGACGTGTTTACATTGTGCTAAAAGAAGCGAGAAACCACGCCAACCATAAAACATGCAACGGCCTTTTTCAGAAAGGGGAAATTGCATAATTATTCGCATACTTCACGTACTACTCCGCGAAATGCCATGACCGAGTTTCAGTTAAAAGTCGACATTACAGTACCTGTAAAACGAGACGAAAAATTCCGCTGTTTCTAAAAAAAAACATTAGAAAAAGCAGAATTTGTGTAAACATGAGTTTCACTGGAAGCTGTTACATATTTTATTATACCCTCTGACAAATTAAATAACATGGTTTATTGACAAATAATATAATTTATTTGATTCTCCTTGGATTATTTACATCTCAACAGGTTGTGTCGTTCGTAAGTCATCAGCGAAATCATTTCTTCATCCAAATATCACTGTACTCATAATAAAATTGTCTTTGAATGGCTTCAACCCATTCATGATCCACTATCGGGCACAGGTCTCTTCTCTTGAGGAGGCCTAGAGCGTACCCCAACACGTTACTCCAGTGCAGATTGTTGGTATCTTTGAATACCGTTCCAAAAGAACCTACCAAATACCTACACATGCATAGAGATAAACTGAATAAGGGTTTCATGTTTTTACAATTTGTGTTTATCGAATTTATTTATTTTATGATACTAATAGTAGCTACACAACATGTCAATAAGCTTTTTAAGTTTTTGATGTCATTCTGTACTTAATAGTCTACAAAACAGTTGGATTTCGCAATATTTATTTCTGCATGTTCCCATTTGCTAAGTCAAACAGCTTCTGAGAAAATTTGATGTCTTAGACGGATGAATGTACCTACTCGTAGATAGAAACATTATGAACCTTTTAGAAATTGTTTACTAAATAGCTACGGAAACGTCAAGATTATTTTTTCTTTAAAGTGTTTGTTTTTATATGGTTTTAAAAAGTACTCGCATAATAATCTTAGTATTATTATTATATTCTTGAATTATTACAGTATTGATATTAAAATCTTCATTGCTTATGTAGCAATAGGGCTGATAAGTAATTATGTCTTATAGATGTATAATCGTTTAGAAAACATACACACATGCATAAAACTACAAAAAAACACAAATATTCAATTGTGCATGAATGAAGAAGCCCAGTAGGTATACTTACCTAATGCTAATGCCAATAAAAACCTAATGCTTTACTAATACGCTAGACACATCACTGGATTACGCATTGGTAGTAAATAAGAGTGGATATGTTTCTCATGTTAACAGAATTGTGAAGAGGAAATAGATTAAATCTAAGAAATTGGGTCACAGGCACACTCTATTAAGGGTCGATGATTGGGGTTAAACGCCTTTTAACTCACTTGAGCTTGCTTCATTCTAACGGGGCCTTCCGCCACATCAACTAGCAGCCAATAATAATATCATTATATTTATAACATACGTCTGTTCGTACGACGTACGTCCATCGTAAACTCGTAATAGACGCTCTGTATACAGGGGATGTAAATGATCAATAACACCTCAAATTAGGCACAGGCATAAATACTATGCCTATAAATGGGTTTCTAATAGCTCGACGACTTCTGTCAGTTAGTGTAATAGAAGCAAAAAAATCTCGAGCTGTCTTGTGCTTCGGAGGGCTCGGTATCATCATCGGTGGTTATCGTTAGACAGTAGCAGCCTATTTCGAATATCTTGTGGCGTAAGAAATGTTGACACTTATGCAGTTAATGACGACACTGAAAGTCCTTTATCTGTTAGTGAGAACTGGCGGAGGTGATAATAACAGATAGAGGTATTTTAGTGGTAGACCATCCATCCATCCATCCATCAGCCTTTTGAGGTCCACTGCTGGACATAGGTCTCCCTTAATCTACGCTACTCAGACCGGTCCTGAGCCTTCTGAATCCAGCGGATACCCGCTGTCTTCTTCAGGTCGTCGGTCCACTTGGTTTTAGTGGTAGTTTAGTGGTAATTTCGTGATTGAGGCCTTCCCAGTTCCAAAGCAATACTGTGCCCTAAAGAGGACTGGCTTAAGCTAACATGTTATGTAATTCGTGACTCAGTAATACTCAGCATGTTAATAAAACTGTGTATGTCTTAGTATTTTCCTTGGAATAAAATTTTCATTCCAAATGTTCACTGTTACACTAACAGATTGAAAGTGAACACAAAAGTATTCAAGCAATATTTTAACTGAGTTAGTGACGCATGTGAACTAAATCGAAGATCTTGCCTCGATGTTCTATTGTTATTTGAATAAAGCATATATATCTTACTATTTATATTCTACTGATTTCAACTGCAATACAAGTGCAATCAATTTTGGATTAAGATATATTTAATTCTTATCGTTATGTTTTCCTCTTACTAAAATAGTAGGTAAGCTATTACGCCCCAACCCAGAGTCACTAACGGTTACTTAAATCGCTCCTTAATATAGAATCACCATACAAATTATGTACTAAGGAGCGATTTAAGTAACCTTTAGTGACTCTAAGTTGGGGCGCTAGAGTTAAGTCCATTTCTTGTTTCGCAGAAAGTGTAAGATACGAACGTTTTAGATAAGGATCGTTAAGATAAGTGAGATGTACTACTTCGTGTTATCTAGCCGGTAGTATTTTAGCATAAATCAGTTTCATGTTTATTAAACTAGATAGTAGTGTAAGCGACACTAAATTAGACCAGCAAGATTCTATCAGTTTATCCAAATAGAATGTGATACAATTCAAGTTATTTAACTTATCGTCACAAAATTTTAAATTAGAATGTGCCGCCCTTAACTGACACGTCACCTTGCATCCATTTCAAATATTTCCATCGTCTTTCAAACAAATAGCAAACGATGCACGGCTGCTAGTTCGCGTCTTCAAAGTCACGGAAGATCATGGCCATTCGACTTGATTTACCCTAAGACTTGTAGCCACTCGTAGGGTGTCTGTATGTAACTATGACCGATGATAGGGCGCAGATATTCACGTCGATCATCCACCATCCGTCGTCATCTATCTTCAGGTACTTCTTCAAAGCTTGCTTTCCAGATATATATACAGTGTGTCCAGCAACTAACTAGTGATAATTTAAGGGCATGATATACATACATACATGGACACAATACATGGACCATTAAGTCCAGTGAAATCGTAATCTTTCGGCAGAGTCATAATAAAAAAAATCCAAAAGGAAGAGGGCGAGACCCTCAATTGTGGATATTTTTGTCGATAAAATTATATTTTATGCCCTTAAATTATCGCTAGTTATTTGTATTATAGTTGCCAAAACTAGTATGTGGTATTACAGCGACATTTAACAGGAGATAGAGATATCCTAATACCGGTTGTAACTTTAAAAACATAAAGATACACGCGCAACACATAAACCGTTCCTTTCATTATGTGAATTATTGCCTCCAGACGCTGAAGGCACGGGTGGTGCTGATCTGCAACGTAAGCTGGACCTGCTCAACGGCAGCCTGGACGTGGAACGAGCTGAGCAGGCGCGGAGGCAGCTGCAATATGTTGCTCACTGTGAGTACTCTGCTGTTTCTGTCATTTTAGTTGAGTTTACTACAAGTTTACTTCCGTGAGGTTTCCCTGCAGGGGCGTAGCTACCGCCGTATCAGCCGTATCAAGTATACGGGGCCCCCAGCGTATAGGGGCCCCCACTAACGCTCCCAAAAAAAGTTCGCCAGCGACCTACGACCGACAGCTGACGTTGAGGGGGCCCTAAAACAAATATTGATATGGGGCCTCCTTAGAGCTAGCTACGCCACTGCTTCCCTGGCGTTAACACCCGCTTGAGTCAGCTGCCAACCGACTCCACGTTCCGACTGGGGGCTTGAGAGCCAGTTCTTTCTTTCGTCTACTTTTTTTTTTCTACTTCCATCCATCCATCCATCCATCAGCCCTTAGAGGTCCACTGCTGGACATAGGCCTCCCCTAACTTGCGCCACTCTGACCGGTCCTGAGCCTTCTGAATCCAGCGGATGCCCGCTGTCTTCTTCAGGTCGTCAGTCCACCTGGTCAGGGGGCGTCCTATGCTCCTTTTTCAGAGACGTGGGCGCCATTCGAGGACCTTTCTTCCCCAACGGTTATCGGTCCTTCGTACTATGTGGCCAGCCCATTGCCACTTCAGCCGGCTAATTCTTTGAGCTATGTCGGTTACCCTTGTTCGTCTACGGATCTCCTCTTTTCTGATGCGATCACGTAGAGAAATACCGAGCATAGCCCTCTCCATAGCCCGCTGCGCAACTCTGAGCTTGTGGATCAGGCCAATAGTAAAGCACCACGTCTCGGATCCGTATGTCATCACTGGCAACACACACTGCTCGAACACCTTCGACTTCAGGCACTGAGGTAGTGTTTTGGATGACAAGATATGACGCAGTTTCCCGAACGCAGCCCATCCGAGTTGGATTCTACGAGTGACTTCTTTCTCGAAGTTGGACTTACCCATCTGGATCACTTGTCCCAGGTAATTGTATTCTTCTACAACTTCAAGAGCAGCGCCGTCAACCACAACCGGTACGGGTGTGACATGGACATTTGACATGATTTTCGTCTTGTCCATGTTCATCTTAAGACCCACCTGTTTTGAGGCGCTGTTCAAGTCCCCGAACATTGTACCAAGTTCTTCCAGGGAACCCGCCAGGATGACTATATCATCGGCATATCGCAGGTGTATTCGCCATTGATGTTAATGCCACGTCGTTTCCACTCCATCAGCTTGAACACGTCTTCCAACGCAGCGGTGAACAGTTTTGGGGATATGACATCCCCTTGCCTGACACCTCTCTGCAGTTGGATGGGGTTCGTTGCTGTGTCGTGTACGTTTTTCTACTTACCAAAAAATAATTTAAGGCAATAATTATGCTGCTGTGGTATGTGGCTATCTTATTACTTACTGTCATGAGTTTACGATACTTAAATTAAGAGCTGGTACTTAATTTTTTTTCTCTTCTCTTTACTTTCTTGTTCGGCAGTTTGTGATGTCTTAGGTATTCGTGATGTCCATGGGCGACACTGTCCACTATCCACTAGGTTATTTATATACACATACAAAAATTAGGCATATATTTTCAGACATGATTTTGATATGCCACGGGTACACTTCAAATGACGCTAATGTTTCAACGCAATCGAATGGATTGCCATTGAATATTCATGTGCCGCCTTACGTTTAAAAGCAATATGAATTAAAAAATTAGAAGAAACTCTCAGCATTTTGAATAAAATATGTACCTTCTATATGAAGGGCATTTATGGGCAATATATGAAATAAGCATGTTGCGAACTTTAGTAGAGTTATTCTGAAAACATGTGATAAACATGATGATAATCGAAAGCTGGTGCTTGTCTCACTTAAATTTGAGCGAGATATGACTAGTAGTTTTTGAGTTATCCCTAATTTTGAATTAGCTTATTTTTTGTCTAGAATTATTAATTAAGTGACCATTTTTCAATACCCTTACGCATTATTTTTTGGGTTTTTTGGTTAGAATTATATTAACTATAAGTTGTAAGCTTATCAAAAAGTAAAACTGCACCAATACGCACTCGCGCAGCGTGCCATTAGGTCTGAGTTTAATTATCGTTTTATAACACAACTACATCTTTGGCGCAAAATCCAAATTTTTCGCTAAGTAACTTCAACGGAAAATGGTTACCCAAGCCGGATATTTCACTTGAATTTGTTTAACGCTTTTCTCAAATATTATTCACAATGAAACCTAAATTATATAAAATCTGCAATTCAGCACTGTTTTACTCATTTACACACTGAAAGGTAACGTTTTCATTGTTGAAATGAAACTCTTTCCGCCGGTCGTCTATAACTTTGTTCCTTTGTACGGGAATAGTTCGAGCGGTAGTTCAAACGTGATGTAAACTTTAGAGTGCACTAAAACTGTTATATTAACTGAAACTGTTATATTACCTAAAACTGTTATATTACCTAAAACTGTTATACGAGTAGAACAGATCGTTAGTTTTAAACACGACATTTATGGTTATGTGCGCTGGTATTACCCAAAACTGTTATATTACCTAAAGCTACTTGGTATTTTTATGCACCTTAATAGGTGAGACAAAATTAATCAAACAATTAAGTGATAATCGTTACAAAAATTGAATTAAATAACAGCTTAATGTATCACCGATGCATACTAGCAAAAAAAGAAGTGGAGAGATTATTAAATTTCTCGCTTGGGAGCGACACACGTAAAAAGAATTTGACGGTCGATTTTATAAAGGAGGGTGATAGCAAGCCAGACGAGTAAATAGCCTTTCCTAAAATATATGATATGCCAGTAATGGTAACTGTTTAAATATAATTTTTATTACATACGAGTACCTAATTAGAAGACAACTGCTAGTTTTTTTGTAGTTTTTACTTTAACAGGTACTATTTATTTAACACGGAACTTTTCCTGAATATTGCTTGTTAGTTTTTTTTTACTTATCCAAAAATTACGTTTAATCTATCAGCTTTGGTATTGTTATGAAAAAAGTACCGGTGAAAATATTTCAAGGTAGCTAAAAATAAAAACAAATCTCAATTCGTCACTTTTCAAGACAGAAATAATCACGAAAGTAGTTGTTATGCAACTGTCAACAATGGAACACGTATCCAGCGCTTTTAGTGGTATCTCAAAAGTATTCTATGTTAAAGTATTTCTTTCAAGTCTTTCAAAATTTCAATACGAAAATTAAACGAAAGTGTTTATTATGTAGTAACATTTTTAGCTTAACAATAATAAGAAAGAAGTTTACGTAAACATTTAGTATCTAAAAAGTTTTCAACTTAATCTATTACATTAACTGATGCACTTATGCGCATAGCTTTATAGTTAATTGTTAAGCCACGATATTTATTTAGCTAAAAGTATAACCTGATAATATAACTAAATCTACTTACAATTTATTTGTTAGTCCTATCATCATTAGACTCGTCAATTCGTTTTTCCGTCGTTATTATATTATGTCTTTCAGTTTTGAACCTTTTTTTAATCAATCAAAAATCAAAGTTCGTCGTTATTTCAATCATGATTGTAGTTTTGTTTAAAGTTCAATATTGAAAGTACAAGCATTAGTTTCAATAATTAAAGACTTAGTAATAACTTATTAATCATTCCTAGGTATTCATTCGTCTACTATAAGTACTCTTCTTATAGTAAGAAACGAATTATACAATTCCAATATTATTATTATCATTCCAATCTACTAGCGCAAGTGAAAAGTTCAAGATTCTCAAGATTCTTTACGTCTTCTTTGTATAACTCAAGTCTTGGCTGTAATCAGTGTCGACATAGGTCGTGTTCACACTAACCGTTTCGTATCATATCGATTGATTCGGGAAATAATTTTACAGTATTTTCTAGAAAAGCTTCTTTAGCTATTTGGCTTAGAATTATGATCCCAATCCCATTTCGGCATACAAGTGTGTCATAAGTACAATTTTTAACCGACTTCAAAAAAGGAGGAGGTATTCAATTCGACTGTATTTTTTTTAGGTTTTTTACCTTAGAACTTTCGACTGGGTGAACCGATTTTGAAGATTCTTTCTTTAATCGAACGAAAGCTGGTGCTTGTCATGTGGTCCCACTTTTTGAGCTAGATCTGACGATTAGTTTTTGAGTTATTTTAAAGTCGGTTTTTTTTTTCTTGGTAAAATTCTGACTATCGTGAAAGCGTAACAAACGTCCATCCAATTAGTCCATCAGTAATATAAACGTGTCACTTTATTTATGAGAACAATCTCATAAATAAAGTGACACGTTTATATTACTAGTAGGCCACTCTAACCTACGCTACAACAAAGTCTTACGTAATCTAAAGGATATATTTGGAAAATATAATCCTTATTTTTCAATTTTATGTCAATGAATAGGTATTTTGATCTTAAAATTGCTCGTTTTTCCATATCGATGATGCACGGTGTATACTGTTCTATTGGTCCATTACTTACTATACAGACGTGTCTTGCTTATCAATTACAGTTAACCTAAGTGCATATATGTTCCTGTCAGTTATAATGTGTACAGTTATCTTCAAGGCGAGAATATATACAGTTTAATGTGGATGCAGCCTTATATCGAAGCCGCAGCTACAAGAATCCACCATTAGTACTAAAATGAAGCTTTATTTCTTATCTCATACTTCTTTTTATATCACAGAAGTATACGATAGTTCAAGTAGTTTTACGGCCTAATATAAGTTACTTTGAGGTTACAACTTTCAAGGGAATTTTTGTTTTAAAGTAGTTAACACGTAGACAGAGATAAGTCGCAGGGATCAAGGCTCTATAATTCGAAAGGCGGTTTAAAAGGGTCGGAGTGCTGACTTGAATTTTATGAAGAAGCGATAAAAAATCTTCTGAGTATAATATTAAGTTACTTTCGATGTTTAAACGATATTGATGATTTATTGCAATTAAGTATTCGCTTACTTTGCAGCAATACTCGATCACTGTGTAATGTGTATGGTATACATGATATGCGAGGGATGTCCTCCCCTCCCATAAAAAAATACTTGCACCTGCAATAAATGAAAGTATACACCAATGTACGTACAATACACGTTTTGCAAGTTATTATACCTAATGAATAATTAATTTATAGAGGAAGTAGGTACAGGAAGTATAGCTATAAGAAAGTAAGTTACGTCTTATGAAACTTACAAGTACCGACTGAAACTTTTTGATGGTGGGTGTTACAAGTTTGAGTACGGCTGATGTAACACATTGCCCTGGAAAAAGGTTATTGACCTCCATCTCGAGAAGTCCTTCATTGTATGAATCAGGAAGCAGTTGTGAGAGCGAATCTAACTACTTTGTGGTTCGCGTTAAATAGGACGGCTTCGTACTTCGTACAACAACGCTTTTGTGTTTAACCGTTTTTAAGCCCAAAACTAACATGTTATGTAAACCGTAAAAAGCAAATTAATTGTACTGTTACGTTAAATTTTAATGCAGCCAGGCTTAGTTGTCTACATTTACAATTAGTTAGCTACAAAGGTTTAACCATTTATTTTGATTTGTATCTGTGTATTTGCCTTTCTGACTATAACGCGTTTCTGTTGTATTAACCAAAATGATTTTTTTTTAATATTTCCAGCTGGTTACTCCGAGGATTCAGACTATACCTCGGACCTAAACTATCCCGTAGGGCAGCATGCTAACTGCAGTGCATCACAGTTCAGAAGTGCAGCACATCAGATGCACACGCCACAGGTAAATAAAGCTTATATTATTTCCCTCTTATTCATAAAAACAAGCATTGATATAGGAGGCCTATATAGTGTTTTGTTTCTTTCACTCTTAAGAAAAGCGATGAAGATTAAAAATGATTTTAAACTTATATTATCGCAGAGAACTACACATTTTATAGGACTACGAGTACTTACGATACACCAATAACAGTACAGAAATCGTGGTTATTCAAGATGGATAAATCCTGGTTACAGTTAGTATATCTATACTAATATTATAAAGAGGAAAGATTTGACAGTTTGTTTGTTATTTCACTGTTGGGAAGCTACACTATCCCCGGGTGACATAGGCTATATTATATTTTCAAAAAATCAGGGATCCTTAATAAAACTCCAATAATGTAACCCAAGGTGTAAAAAATAAGAAAATCGAAGCAAAGCGAGGTCGCGAGCGCTGTTACTCGTAGTTAGTAATTTTGTCGAGAGTTACTTGTACAGGTACCTGATTTACACAATTTTTGTATCTTTATACAAATATAACTACACAAATTGTGAGTATCCGTATGCACTTAAAATGATTAAATCCTAGCATCACCATCCATCAGTTTATAACTTTTCGAAATTTGGCAAAGTATAGTTAGCATTTGCTTCAGTAAAGACAACATTGCAAGAAAATTTGCATTGTGAATTGTCTATAAAGTATGATGTTCTTAAAAATATATGAAGTTTTGAGTCCTAAGCAGATGAAAGAAAAGTTGCAGGAATTCAAAAAGTTATGGGTAATAAAGTGAAAGTAATTAGAAATTTGTATACAATTAAATTACATACTAAATTAAAATATGAAATTTTGAAATATCCATTTAAACAATGAACTATAAATTTCCTTACCTTGCCCGCTGATGTAGGTAGCCTTATATATTCATCCCTTGACATTCCCTTTGGCCTCAAACAATATTAATTGGTGTTCCAGAGATCCTTAGAGGCGTCCCGGGAGAATTCGTACGAGAGAGACGAGTACCACTTACATGGCGACACCGACCCGCTCTATTACAATAGCCAACCCAGGACTAACAGGTATTTTATCATGGTATTAAACCTTAGTTTTAATAGGTATTCGTATTAGGTAAAAGCTTTCAACTCGAACTACAAAATCTTTTTGCGTGCCCAGAATCATGCACGTCAGTGGACGAGATTAACACCAGGATGGTAACAACTGTCCACGAGGTAGAGTCAAAGTACTTCAAGACACACCCCGGCGGTAGATATCAGGTCTTTAAGAACAAACAGTCTAATGAGGGATCGACGAGATCTATGTGAGCAGTCTCCAACCTCTATGGAGCCGGTTCAGCCGGCTCAGTGAACAGATCCCTGAGGGCAGGCGACGCGATTAGCGACTACACAACGCAAATCGTGTAAAAAACAAAATTGAGTGAAATCGAGGCTCCAAAGTGCTCGCCAGAGATCCGTCTATTGGGAAAACTCAACTTACTTACAAGATTAAAGATAGAGCTCGGCACCATAGTGGTGTCGAAATCCGAAGTTCTGAGAGAAACGGAGAGATACAATGGACGAATAAGCAGTATCTATGTACAAAATTTCTAAAACTTTGTTTCATTGTGACCTATTGAGCGCACTGTAATTTTTTTAGTCTCAAAAAACGAATTAAAGGGGTGATTATGAAATTATTTTAAATGAATATATTCACAAGTTACTTCCCGTTAGAACTAGCACCTAGCTCCCATATACATATAAATTTTTTGCTTCAAGTTTTCTTTTAAAGTAAAGCGTATTAAAACAAAGTAAAGCAAATTGTTTATTTCAGGATAGACACGTGGTCACAGCTACACGCGCAGGCGAGCATAGAATCCGCTATATCTTGGCGGACTGCTGCTGATTGGCATTCCGGAGGTAAGGCGTCCTAGAAATTGTTTTAGACCAGGTTCAACGTAATATGTCTGTAGTTCGATGTATTTGGTTACATGGTGCAACAGTTGACGGACAAAACCTTACAAGGAAGTAAGTAGCAGCCATGGCAAGGACATGGTAATGGAGCAATGCTCAGCATATATTATTCAACATGGCAACGCTGATCTCAGTTAGGCAGGGAGAGAGAGAGAGAGAGAGAGAGAGAGAGAGAGAGACAGACAGACAAAGAGAGAGACAAAGAGAGCGAGAGAGACAGACAGACGGCTGTGATTTTTCTTGTATGGAGATTTGTATGAAATGTTTCACTTATAACTTTTTGAAGTTTAGCAAATAAGTTCATCATGTCATTCGCTTCAGCAAAGAAATCTTTCAAGAAATCCTGTCCATAATACTCTTGAAAGCTTGGCGAACAGAATTAACAATCATGAGTATGTTTACAATAAATCTTACTTGGTCCCAGTGACCCTTGGGGTTAATTAACATCTTAACACTAAAAATAATAATGATAATAAACAATGAACGGTATGACCCACCGACGCATTTGTATTTAATGTAATGTATGTTTTTTTTTCAGAGGAACAGCGGAGGCCAAGTTTAGAGCGTCAGAACACTCTCTACGACGATGGGATGGGGTACGGTTATGATGCTTACACCAATATCACGCACATTAGGTAAATCGCTATATTGCTATTACATATGAATAAAGCATTGTTTGAACACTTTGAACCATGAGATGACATGACATCTTATCAGGTATTTGAAACAGTCATGCTGCTAGTAGAAGCTATTTCACTAAGATACTACTACATACTTGGCTAATGTGACGATCATGTCCTAACGGTTTTTGTGAGGAGACCAGAGCTTAGCGCCGTAGATAAGTTTTGGGATGTCATGAAGATGAAGAGGATAATGATACGATGATTTTAGTTCGAATGCTGGGGTCGTTGCTAAAACCGTTTTCCAAGAAAAATCGTTTGTTTAAATGATTAGGATGTAAATAAAGCACTGAAAATGTAAAATTAACTGAAAGCTTATTCACGAAATTCTCAAAAAGTTATGAGCAAATTTTTCTTGCGTGTTATTTTTTCTTGCATTCTACTGATTCGTTGAGCCATTGGGTCTGAACATCATACGATATACATTGAACTGAATGTATGTTACAGTTATTACCTGTATCATTGTCATTACATACAATGTTACATACAATGTATATATAAATATATCATAATATTACTATATATATATATATATATATATATATATATATTATAGAATTTGATATAGATCATGAATTATACTTGTATTTATATAATATAATGAACATTATTTAAGAATCTTTCATTCTTGCCACCTGCTACAAATTTCTCGCCATCACCCTGGGTTGACTGGTAGAGAATGCCACTAGGCATTAAGTCCGCCCATGTAAAAACCCGTTCATAGGTCTTACATAAAGTATAAATAAATAAATAAATGTTTCCTGCAATGTCATTTCTTAAAGATTTTAGATTCACATTAGTAATTTCATGCTATACGCCATGATTATGACGACGTTATCAAAATCTAGCTCCATAATTTAATAGATTCAATACTTTTTTTTTTTTTTTTTTTTTATACCGAATAAGCTAGTGCTTGACCACAAAACCACCTGATGGTAAGCAGTAATGAAGCCTTGGATGGTAAAGCACACTAACTTGAAACATCTAATTCCTACAATCAGCTAGCAAAGGCTTAAGCAACCACATGTGCTATGAATGAATCTTAGTTTTGTTTTACTACAAATATTTTATCTTTTATATACTACTATTGTTTGTTATTTGTTGTAGACCAAATGCTAGCTGCGAAAATTTTAAAGTTTTAGGTATACGGTTTTAAAAATAATATTTACCTACTATGCGTCAGAGTGGCGCTTATTAGGAGAGGCCTATGTCCAGAAGTGGACTTCCAAAGGCTGATGGATGGATGGATGGACTATGCCGCACAGTAAATAATAAGGATAAAGTTCAAAATATTAAATTTACTGATAGTTTTGTGACATCTTCGGATACGGATAATCTTCCTATTTGATCGATTCGATCGTATATTATGGCTGTTTAATGTAGCAATGCGCTCCTTAATTAATAAAATGACGTAAGGTTTTGAAACTATTCAATAAATACATAGCTTTGCTATAAAGTAACAGTCACACTTTCCCAACTCATTTTCTAGGCAAATGAAAACTAGCTTCACAGATTTGATTGTAGGTTAGTTTCTAGAGTATTTTTGGCCCCGGTATCTGGTGTTTACTTGTATCAAAGCCCGAGTTTATCAAGAGATATGAGTATGCTCGGTCAGACATGGCAATTGAGTCAGTGGAATAAAAGAAGCACTTTTAATGATTATGATCAATCGAATAGAAGAAGCACTTTTAATGATTGTGATCAATCGAACAGAAGAAGCACGTTTAATGATTGTGATCAATCGAATAGAAGAAGAACTTAATGCTTGTAAATTGTAAATACACTCTCGAAGTCTGCATTTGGTCTAGAACGCTTTTTCCATAACCTATGCAATCCGCTGTATGACTCGTATAATTACAGGGACCATTCACACATCTCGCATCAACCCAGTTATGAGGAGTACTACGATACAAGTAGCTACCCTTACCCGCCTTATGAAGCCCAGTGGGATGGCCAATACTATTTTGATGAGTGTACTGGCCTCACGCCCACAGAGTATGAAAATATCGTCAACAAGCGACGCTCGTCTGTTGTACAGTTGCCTCAAATGCCGCCTAAACAGGTAACAGTATGCTAAACAAATTTTATGCATGAAATACTAGTTTATAGGTCTAGCCAAAATTGTTAACTCTATAGCTTCGGCCGTTGTTAAGGAGGATGTCTTATGTATAGGCTAACTCCCTGCTAAGATGGAAGAAAATTAGGTAGATATCTATTAAGTCAATAAAATGCCTGAAATATCGATCAGACCAGTGACGGGATTAAAGCCAAATCCTCTGACAATGGATTTGACGACATTTCATGAAAAAATAATTGTAACAAGTGGTGCAACAATTATGGCAGTAGGGTTTTTTAAGGGGATAAAAAGGCTATCAGGGTTTCAAATAAAACCATGATTTTTTGAATTCTTTGGTCTTGTCCTGTTCTTCAGGCATCGCACATAAATTTTGGCCGGTTACCCATGTTGATGATATGATGTCTATGGGTGACAGTGAACACTTATTATTAGGGGTGTAGTGTTTGTACTGCTATTATAGTTATAGCAGTAGTTATCTCGGGAGCACGGGTAGTGGGGCAACACTGGGTCAGTCACGAGACAGCCGTAGACGAGAGCAGACGTGTTTCCCTACCTACTGGTGTCGTAACGAGCTAATGCAAGTCAACCATATCACTATATCCAAATATTACGTGAGCACGTAAGTACAACAACTACTACATAATGGCGACGAGGTCAAAAGGTCAGTGCAGTAAATATTTTTATTTTGTGTTGATAAAGGAAGAGTTGGAAGGAAAATAACACGTCGATGCAAGAAATAATCAACAGACGAATGTTAATATTAGTGCCGAATAGTTATCTCGAGAATTTGTTTATGTGTGCTGTAACTTTAAATAACGTATTGAGCAAAATCATCATAATTATCGAAGTTCTCTCTCTAATTAGGTATAAAAATTGCCGCCATTACCGCTACCTGCACAATTCATTGTAAAAACAACTGTGCGTGAGAAAAAAAAGTGGCATTTTGTGTTATAAGCGTGATTCACGCTACTGAAGTAATAATAACATAAATGACAATTTGGATATAGTGTCACTTATTTAGCTGAAAGTGATAGCGAGACAGGTTTTGTTTTAAAATAAGAAGTGATATTTAGTGTTTAGCTGTGTCGTTTTAAATATAATACACAGTATCAATCTGTTGGAGGGATTGCTACATAAATGGCGTATTGCGTGTGGTAATATATTTTTTGAATAACTACTTATTTACTAGCATGTTTTAGTGCCTAACTAAAAGTAGGTTGGGCGAACCGACGAGAGAGGCTAATTGCAACGATATATTTCAGTTTTCTTTATAGACATTGATCGCAATGTTAAGTTGAAAACTTTGAATGGCTATACTGAAAAACTACTATTTTTGTAAAGCACCATTTTTGTTTTAAATGTGCGAATTGTGTCCGGCATCCATTCTTGCGTGTCTGTGTTGCACAACAACACTTAGTACTAAAAAGGAGATAACATTATACAAATTATGAACATAAATAAAGGAGTAGGGACCTTAAAATATTCAAGAATAAAAGGAGAAAGGTTCCCTAAATTAGTGAAATTTATTTAGGACTAGCTGTGCCACGCCGTTTCGCCCGCGTTGGTTTGTGGAAGGGACTGGCTGCTGGAGGTACGATGCTGTATGGCCTGTGGCCTTCCTCGGTGAATGGATTGTCGGACGGAGTTTTTCGGTTCGAACCGGTGGTTCCTGGGATTGGCGAGTTCGGCCGGGTGGACTCTTCGACTTTATAAAGTATAGATTTTACTACCATTATAGATGGCAGCACATGCAAGTTAAGTTTAATTGTTGAGAGTGAGTTTGCTTCTTCGCTGCCATAAAACTATAACAGTAAGGGTGATTGTCAATAAAATTAGCTGTTGTTATGACTATTAGTTATATTCTACGCAGGTCCTGGGTTTCATTCAAACGTAGTTTTGCTTTAGTTACAAAGTACATGTGTAGGTATGATAAAATGAAATAATTGCAGTCGTTTTGATATGAATTCTGATAAAAAACGGAACTGAACTTGTTTGATGAAAAATTATGTTCTGTTATGAAAGTATTGCATTGGCAGTATCAAACATACATACATGCCTAGCCGCCTAGGTATACATGCAGCCATGCACTTGTATTTCTTTTGAAAATAATATACATAAACTATCACAAGCTGTTGTAATACGGTTAACGTAATTTAACGTTGCGGCGCCGGGTCCCTATTTCAGCTTGTAAGTTCTTTGTGATTCTTTAGCAGTCTTTCCTTTTGGTATCTGACCATCACGGCTGTACTACACGGCTGAAAATATAATAACATAAAGTGAGTAATCATAAATAAAGTTGGTTTGATGGGCGGTAGCGTAAGAAAGAAAGAAACATTTATTCCGTCATAAGAATAGCAACAACGTTAGGGTTCTACGGTGGATGTATCACTGGCGCGCCGACGACGAGGAGCGCAGGAGCGGGTAATTGACGGTTATGGTCGTGGTCGCTCTGTTAACACATGACGCTTTTGTTGTAGTCAGAAGTGCTTGACATTTGACATACAGCGTTAGAATGCCCTCGTGTATTGTACCAATGTGATTAGTGTAGTGAAGCAAAGGATGGGCGTGTGTGTGTTGTGGCTCTTTTCAGAACGGAGTTCTTGGTTGGTTTGTAAGGGCATAACGTATCTATATTTTTGAGTATCATTGCGTATTGGGAGATGATAGGAAGTTCCTATCATCGTTCCTATTAGGAACCATTATACAAGCCGCGATACCGGAGTTCAAATCTTCACGATGAGACAATTTTATTTTTCTAATTTAGTTTTTGTGTTGAATTTTATAGAATCTATTGAGGCAGTGAGGGTCAAAAGCGCTTGCGAGCTAGACGCGTTCTTGTGTTGTTACTGTGATTAAACTAAGTTGTGTCACGGAAATCATATTATATATTGGTTATTGAAGTATTCGTGCGCAAAAGGAGTAAGTTTTTATTTTTAAATTGAGAACAATAATTGTATTTTGTTCGAATGGGTGCAGCAATGTTTAAAATTTTGCTATTTATTATTGTAGCCTGAGGAAAGCGCCCTTTTGAAGACGCACGATTTGATATACCATAGTAAATTCATACCTCTCGAAAAGCCGAGGCTTGGTTTTGACAGAATTCCACAAAAATCGTGAAGGAGAAACTCTCCTGACGTCCAAAAAAAAAAAAATTTATTAAGCTGGATGTATTTAGTTATAAATCGAGAAGTCCTCTTTAAATAGTTTTGCAGGCAAACCGATTGTAGTTTTGTATCGATTTACAGCTAAATGTTGTAAACCACTTGGAATTTCATTTCAATAAGATGACCCGTCACAATACCTAGAAAAGTTCATAAAAAAAGTGAGGTCAAGGTAATGTTGAGTTCAAGTAAAAAGGGTAAAGGTAAAGATAAAGTTTAGTGAATGTTTAAGCTATAGTCCGAGTTGAAGTTATATCAGGCCTGGCGCACTCCGCATTTTACCATAACGTTACAAGTAGGTACATGCCACGTTGGACATGTCCTACTAATTCAGAAAATTCATAATAGCAGTCACACGTTCGTAATCTATCACACATAGTAAAAATTTTGGTGTTTGTCTATATGTTGATGCGTGTTCTTCAGTAAGATGTTAAATAATCAAGTCCGAACTGATATATATTTAATTATCGTTTACACATATATAATAATACATGTGTAACACATAAAAATAAACTTTCAGAAAAAAATACAAAATGAATTAACTTTTGTAAATGTTAGTTTCCTTCAGGTCATCACACATGTCACTAAACTTTCAGATTAATTTTATTCTTTCAAAAAAAGGCAACCCTGACATTGCCAGAGAGGATAAGCGACAGTGTTAGAAAGGAAGGCAACTCATTACGCGTTTTGATTAGCGCTGTGCGATCTGAATTACACTTTATTGCGTTGGAGCCAGAGACACTATTTATTTAAATGATTTTTCGGAATTTTTCTTAGTGCACCTTCTGTACTTATTTAAAAATACTATTATTTCTTTTGTGGTTTTAGTTAAACTCAGAGTTAAAGGAAAAAATAGTATTCAAGCTAAAGTTACAATGAAAGTAAAATTTAAAAGGCACTCTAACTCGAAGAGTCAGAGAAATCAGAGTAAAATCAACCAAAGGTAATTATAATGAAGTTTAGTTTTGCTTAACATAAACATACGTAACTCAGTTGTCGGCAGTATGAGCCCTCATGAAATTGAAAATCATACGTTACTGAGTTGAAGTGAGTTGTCGGCAGTATGAGCCCTCATGAAATTGAAAATCATACGTTACTGAGTTGAAGTGAGTTGTCGGCAGTATGAGCCCTCATGAAATTGAAAATCATACGTTACTGAGTTGAAGTGAGTTGTCGGCAGTATGAGCCCTCATGAAATTGAAAATCATACGTTACTGAGTTGAAGTGAGTTGTCGGCAGTATGAGCCCTCATGAAATTGAAAATCATACGTTACTGAGTTGAAGTGAGTTGTCGGCAGTATGAGCCCTCATGAAATTGAAAATCATACGTTACTGAGTTGAAGTGAGTTGTCGGCAGTATGAGCCCTCATGAAATTGAAAATCATACGTTACTGAGTTGAAGTGAGTTGTCGGCAGTATGAACCCTCATGAAATTGAAAATCATACGTTACCGAGTTGAAGTGAGTTGTCGGCAGTATGAGCCCTCATGAAATTGAAAATCATACATTACTGAGCTGTCGGCAATATGAGCCCTCATGAAATTGAAAATCATACATTACTGAGCTGTCGGCAATATGAGCCCTTATGAAATTGAAAATCATACATTACTGAGCTGTCGGCAATATGAGCCCTCATGAAATTGAAAATCATACATTACTGAGCTGTCAGCAATATGAGCCCTCATGAAATTGAAAATCATACATTACTGAGCTGTCGGCAATATGAGCCCTTATGAAATTGAAAATCATACATTACTGAGCTGTCGGCAATATGAGCCCTCATGAAATTGAAAATCATACATTACTGAGCTGTCAGCAATATGAGCCCTCATGAAATTGAAAATCATACATTACTGAGCTGTCGGCAATATGAGCCCTCATGAAATTGAAAATCATACGTTACTGAGTTGTCGGCATTATGAGCCCCCATGAAATTGAGATTGATACATTGACTTGATGGAAGTAGTGACCTCATGAAATTTAGAATCATACATACATTACTTGACTAGACGGCAGTATGGGCCCTCATAACTTTGAAAAATGTAGTGATTTTGTGAATATATTAGTTATTTGGCGTGATGGAGTCGAGATGCAGAATAAAGATAATGAATAGACGAGGTATTTCAATAAATGACTAGTGTGTGAATGATTGGTATCTGCAGTGTCTGACTCATATCTGACACCGTTGGGTCCGTTAGGCCCATTCAGAAAGGACGCCTAAATAAAGGAAATTCCTGTTGCGAGTCTAGCCATGTTTGGCGTGTTATGGTCGTCGGTGGGACCTAGTTTATATTACGAATATAAGAGGATAGTCTCGCAAGTAAGACTTTAGTCTTTAAAAACGAAAGCAGGTTGTAAGCTGTACGTAATTTGTTGTTGACAGTAAACCACTTTTAGTAATAATATAAATTTTCATCGACTTTCTCATATTTCCTGTGTTTGTTTTACCAGTAAGTTGTCTATTTAAGGACAGAAATGACGAGGTTCGTTTGTATGTTGGTATGAAACCTAATAATTTGGCGATCTTGATCAAAGAGAGAAGAAAGAGGGAAGTATGAAAAGCTAAGAGGTGATGCAAATAATTATTATTTAATAACGATAGAAGGAGAATGGGTGAGAATGGGAAAGGTGTAAGACGAAAAAATGCTGGAAGAGGTCTCAGGTGTTGTTTCAATGTTTAAAATAATTTGCAGTGAAGGTATAATCTACATAAGTAATTCTATACGAAACATGCATATGACAGTTTGAGTTTGTTGAGGCTAGTGAAGGCACCCAGAAGGCTACAGTTTACAAACCGTAGCCTGCTTCATACATATAGTGCGTGTTACAAATGAGTTTGTCTAAGTAGCTGAAATATTGAATGGTGTAGACGTGGAGTGGCCTTTGAAGGCTTGAGTTGCGATCAACTGCAGAGTCGACTGTGGATCGGACTCCAGATTAAATAAAGATTTTAATAAGGAAGGGATGTAGTGTTTGTACTGCTATTATAGTTATAGCAGTAGTTATCTCGGGAGCACGGGTAGTGGGGCAACACTGGGTCAGTCACGAGACAGCCGTAGACGAGAGCAGACGTGTTTCCCTACCTACTGGTGTCGTAACGAGCTAATGCAAGTCAACCATATCACTATATCCAAATATTACGTGAGCACGTAAGTACAACAACTACTACAAGGGGGCAGATCCGTTAGTCGACTAATGACATAAAAATGAAAGGTTAATAAAATAATAACATAAAAAAAACGCTTACACACTCATACCCCCGCAGTAGGGTACAGTACCTGTGTTCCGGGTGGCATGGACGACACATATAATACATCACAATAGCACCCATGACCCGAGTACAAATATTTATCTATCATATAAATATCTGCCTCAGCCGGCATACGTTAATGATAACGGTAATACTATTATAACGATTGTCTGTTTTCAGTTACCGCCTTCTTCTCGCTACTCGGATTATAATGAGATGGCGCCGTACAGACCACGGCCGCGACGTACAGCGGCCAGTCTACCAGGTGATTGCCAGTTTCCTAAGATACTCTTCTGCCGTAGAAATATATTTATATATATATAATTATATATATATATATATATATATATATATATAATTATAGTGCTTCGGATTTCTAATACATGTGAAATTTTCATCAACATTAAAAAAATAACAAGGGCAACACTCTGCAAGTGTCTTATTATTATAACCACAGACATGTACCTAGATTATATTATAGACTACATAAGCCACATTGTGCCCCCCCACCTTACTCCATTTTATGAGTGTTGACTTGTCTGATTTTAATAGCTTATGAAATGTCTTATCTTCACATTTATCCGACAAACTATACATAAATCGACAATGAAACAGAAATGTGCATTTTTGTCGTGATCCTATTTTCGTGGAATTCACTTCACAATCATTTCATGAAATTGTTATCTTATATGTATTAATGAAATTAATTTCAGTGCACTAAATGGTTGTTACGGGAAGAAAAATCAAAATTCGTGAATTCGTATTCTTGGATTTCTTCAATTAACTTCTTTATGGTCGAATCATTTGCTGAATCATAAAACTCCAGACAAATACAAAGATATGATTTTGGACAAGACATTTATTTTTTATAGACTTTTTATGTGGCCATACTTTTCGAGAAATCATTAAAAATGAACATAATATCTCTGTAACGGTACACATATCCTACGACCCCTTCACGGAATCAACCAGTAACCCTGTATACAGATACATATCGACGCTAGAAAGCAAACACGTAGTAAACAACACATGTCGTAATTTTTTTTTATTACATCATTAGAATCAAAAAAAAATACCGCGTCGAATGGTCTTTGTCACGTATCCATACGACCAAAAATAACGAAAATAGGATTTCAAAAATTGACATTTTTTTCATTTTTTGGACCAATAAAACGCTGTAAGTAACAAAAAAACCTTTATTATTTTTTACATTGTTACTTACAGCAAATTCGATTTCTAGAAAAATTGTACACCTGTTACTTACACGTCAGTAATTTTATCTGAGGTGTGAGTTACTACATTTTTGCAGCTTGTAAATTTTGATAATTTGCATTTACGCCATTAATTGGGTGATATTTTCTGAAATAGTGGTGTTAAATACACTTTGTACGATATGTTGTTTTTTTGGTGGTGCCGTTTGCACTATTTTCAATGTACAAATTTAATAGGTTGCCTTTTTTTACTTCACTACTAAAGATTCTTATGTTCAAACTATCGCGGATTTACTTCGTTTAACTTGGGCCTCCACTGGGGTTTTTTTGAGCCGGATGATGTAAATGATTTGTAGTAAGGGTTTGTTTACTAAAAATCAGCGCGTTTTAAAATGAAATTCAGATGTAACAAGTACTTAAATATTTAAAAACATTAAAATTTATAGAATCATCATCGCTACATCAGCCTTTATAAGGCCTCTCCTAATACACGCTGTTTTGTCTGGTCCTAATCCTTCTGAATCCAACAATTTTTTTCATGTCCTCTGCCTCCCGGCTCTGGAGGTGTTTCATGTTTTTTTTTAAAAAAGAAAGGAGGCATCCATTGGAGAAGACCTTGTCCTACGTGTGGTGCCGGGTCCACTTATGTACCACCACTACCCTACACTACACTACCTAGCTCACCCTGGAGTGTCGTAAAAGGCGACTAGTGAGAGATTCCAGGAGACGATAAGCAGCGTCTCCTTGTGAAATATTATCATCTACTGCGGTCAACAACACGCACTAGCTAAACGTGGTGACTATTGACTGAAACTCTTATAATTTCCACAAGTACACTCCATCCCCTAGTCCCAGGCAGCCCTGCTTTTCTTAGCTACGGTAGCAGCTATGGTAACGGCGGAGCAAGGTTGCTACGAATCGCTGACAGAGATCGGGCTACCAAAATCGTCAACGACTTCTGCACCTGGCAATATACAACACCAGGATACTGTTAGTTGAAGAGGTAGACAACTTAAACTGGAGTATTGTGGGTTTATCTGAAGTCCAAAGATAGGGAGAGGACACGATAATACTGAAATCGGGAAACTTGTTCTATCACCGGGAGAGTGAACATATTATGTCTCAAGGTTTCTCGTCCACAAGTGCCTCATCAACAACATGAGGTTTGAAGCGTGATGGCTTGGGTGGTGTACCTTACACTAGGAATATTCTAAACGGTATTCATTGAAAGTTGTACAAGTATATGCGCCGACTTCGACACATCCCAACGATTAGGTTGTATGTATGAGTTGTATGAGTTATGTATGAAACCTCACTTCACAGTTGTGATGGGGAATTTTAACGCAAGACTAAGTACGCAAAATGGCAACGAGATGAAGGCGGGAACCTTCGGAGTTGGACGACGGAACCACCAATGACAATTGCTTGCAAACTTCATGGAGAAGGAGGGAGGACTTATTCATGATAAACTCCTTCTTCAGAAAGAAGCCGCAATGCAAGTGGATAAACACTGATGGTTCAACAAAAAGCGAGATATAATTCATTCTAGCAAACAAACGGCATGTATTTAATAGTTGTATTTATTATAGTATAATATTGTATTTAATAGTGGTTTAATTTAATAGTGTAGATCTCAAGTTCTCTCAGAACAAACTCTCGGTCTTATGAGGGATCGACGGGAACTTTGTGTGCAGTCTCCAACCTGTATGGCAGAGTACCGACGGCTCAATGAACAGATGTAAATCGGGGCTCCAAATTATTGGCCAGGGATCTGTCAATTGAACAAAGTCAGCTTACGAGGTTGAAGACCAAGTCCGGCACCATAGTCTCGTCGAAACCCGAAGTTCTGAGAGACTACCTGACATATACTACGGACGGTTGTATACCTCCTCTCGAGCTCCAGCTCCCGCAGAAGAGAGCGACAAGCGAGCTAATCTGACCCGACACTACACAGAATATATCCCAGATGTCAGCCTGTATGAGATTAGATCGGCTCTTAAACAGCTTAAAAACAACAAGGCAATGGAAGATGAAGGAATCACAACAGAGCTGGAGGGAAATCCCTCCTTGTGGCGTTCCAAAAACTGTTCGATGTCGTCATCAATACTGGAAATACCCCGGAAACGACGAACCGAAGTGTGGTGACTCTGTTCTTCAAGAAGAGTGATAAAGCCCTTTAAAAGAACTACAGGCCCGTTGCACTTCTGAGCCACGTTTATAAGGCGTTTTCGAGGGTGCTCACAAATCGAATTGCGCGTTGGCTTGACGACTACTAGCTCTCTGAACAAGCAGGATTTTGAAAAGGCTACAGCACCATAGACCCCATACACACACTGCGGTAGATACAAAAATTATACTAAATATCGAAGAGTATAATCTGCCGCTATGTGTTGCCTATGTGGACTATGAGAAAGTCTGTGATTCTTGAGAGACCTGGGCAGTACTAAAGTCTCTTCAGTGATGCTGGATTGACTACGGGTAGGTACATCGAGGTGTTGAAGTATTTTTACACATCAGCCACCATGTCCGTCAGTGCGACGTCATATCCCCAAAACTGTTCACCTCTGCGTTGGAGGATGTGTTCAAGCTGATGGAGTGGAAACGACGTGGCATTAACTTCAATGGCGAATACATCACATACCATTATATAGTCATCCTGGCAAGTTCCCTGGAGGAACTTGGTACAATGCTCGGGGACTTGAACAGCGCTTCACAACGGGTGAGTCTTATAAAGATGAACATGGATAAGACGAAAATCATGTTGAATGTCTATGTTATACCTGCATCACTTGTTGTTGACGGCGATACTCTCGAAGTCGTAGATGAATATAATTACATGGGACAAGTGATCCAAGTGGTCCAACTTTGCGAAAGAAGTCACTCATAGAATCAAACTCGGATGGGATGCGTTCGGGAAACTGGGTGTTCGAGGTGTTCGAGCAGTGTGTGCTGTCAGTGATGACCTACGGACCCGAGACGTGGTGCTTTACGTGATCGCATCAGAAATGAGGAGATCCGTAGATGAACAAGGGTAACCAACATAGTTCAAAGAATTAGCCGGCTGTGGCAATGCGTTGGTCACATAGTGGGAAGGACCGACAACCGTTACGGAAGAAAGGTTCTCGAGTGGAGACCACCTCTTGGACTGACGACCAGAGGAAGACAGCGGGTATCCAGCTGCATTCGGAAGGCTCAAAACAGGTTAGAGTGGCGCAAATTAGGAGAGGCCTACATACATATGTCCAGCAGTGAACTCGTAAAGGCTGATTGTTGGATGGATGGATGGATGGATGGGTTGGAATTAATTTCTAAATTACGGAGGAAAATTACTATTTTTTAAGTAATTAACATTATTTAGCTTACTTTTTTTTATAAAAGCTGCTTTTTTCTTAAGCAATACTAATATAATTATATTAATGATTGTTTAAAGATGCCAAAACAGAGCATTATTTATAAAATAAAAATAATTTAAGCCGTAATTATTACACGAACATTTCTAAAATAGACTGAATTTTATTTCCTCTTATGTTACAACAATTGTTTTTACATATTCAGTTAAATTAATTTACATTTAAGACAATCCACTTTTCAGGATTCGAAATAATTATGCCGGTTACAGCATATTGATAACAGGATATTCAAATGTTGTGTACTGTTACGACGTTGTTTTAGGTAATTTTTGTGAAAGTAACGTAGGTTACTACATTTTTGCTTTCCATAAAATAGTGCAGTTGACATCGTTCCATACATTTACTCACTTCACTTACTACATTTTAATGGTCTGTAAAAATATTTTCAATTTGTCGTAACCCGCAAAATATCGTTTTCAAATAACTTTAGGATAATTATGATAATGTACATTTGTCTGGAAAAAAATAATAACTATTGTGTCCAAAAATGGCAACTCTAGCTCGATAAATGTAGAAGTTGTGAATTTTTTTCGAGAAATCAAAAAGTTTTTCGGCTCTGGTGAACAATTTGATATTTGTGGGTTACTACGTGTTTGCTTTCTAGCGTCGATATGGACTGAAATCATAACCTTTCTATTGATTTCTGTCCAACGACATGATAGTAAGGACAGGGCCAACGCGTGCTCGAAACGTTAGCACTTGAATTGGTCCAATTGGACCAATGCTCATTATATGTTATTCAAGATGGCGACACTGATCTTACCATTTGTTAGAGAGAGAGAGAGAGAGAGAGTTTTGCTTGTATTGAAGAACATTTGTGAAATGTATCAGCGGGTCTAACTCCTTTTTAAATAATTGATTTTATTAATCAACGAATGTTGCAGCGACGCCATCATCAACGCCAAAGCGAGGTCGGGCGCTACCACTGCCGCCGGGTAGCGAGTCGAGTTGGACGAGCGGCAGTAGACGCGGGCGCAAGTTACCGCGTCCCCCGCACACCCCGCGCGTCCAGCCGACCCCTCCCGCGCCCGCGCCGCAGCCGGCGTACACTGCGCCGGCGCACACCGTACAGTCTACGCTCACGCACACCCACGTGCCTTACTCACAGGGTTTGTAAATCTAATATCTCTTTATTTGTAAAGTAGTGTATCGTTAAATATTGATAATTGCTATAAAAAATATTGAAAATGCTATAAATATTGACAAACTAGCAAGGTACTGGTTTAGATTAAGGCATGATTCTGCTCAGAAAGCTAGATGTCATTACATCATGAACTTATATCGTAGAATCCTATATTGTTAAAAAACAATAAAAGCAGACTAGATATAAAGTAGTTAGTGACTAAACTCAGACAAACAAAACACCAACTGGAATGTTCTAAAGTAAAATTGATGGCTTCGATAGATTTTTACGTAGTATACGTGACTAAACTCAAACAAACAAAACACCAACTGGAATGTTCTAAAGTAAAATTGATGGCTTCGATAGATTTGTACGTAGTATACGTGACTAAACTCAAACAAACAAAACACCAACTGGAATGTTCTAAAGTAAAATTGATGGCTTCGATAGATTTGTACGTAGTATACGTGACTAAACTCAAACAAACAAAACACCAACTGGAATGTTCTAAAGTAAAATTGATGGCTTCGATAGATTTGTACGTAGTATACGTGACTAAACTCAAACAAACAAAACACCAACTGGAATGTTCTAAAGTAAAATTGATGGCTTCGATAGATTTGTATGTATACGTGACTAAACTCAGACAAACAAAACACCAACCGGAATGTTCTAAAGTAAAATTGATGGCTTCGATAGATTTGTACGTAGTATACGTGACTAAACTCAGACAAACAAAACACCAACCGGAATGTTCTAAAGTAAAATTGATGGCTTCGATAGATTTGTACGTAGTATACGTGACTAAACTCAAACAAACAAAACACCAACCGGAATGTTCTAAAGTAAAATTGATGGCTTCGATAGATTTGTACGTAGTATACGTGACTAAACTCAGACAAACAAAACACCAACCGGAATGTTCTAAAGTAAAATTGATGGCTTCGATAGATTTGTACGTAGTATACGTGACTAAACTCAAACAAACAAAACACCAACCGGAATATTCTAAAGTAAAATTGATGGCTTCGATAGATTTGTACGTAGTATACGTGACTAAACTCAGACAAACAAAACACCAACCGGAATATTCTAAAGTAAAATTGATGGCTTCGATAGATTTGTACGTAGTATATGTGACTAAACTCAAACAAAAAAAAAACACCAACTGGAATGTTCTAAAGTAAAATTGATGGCTTCGATAGATTTGTACGTAGTATACGTGACTAAACTCAAACAAACAAAACACCAACTGGAATGTTCTAAAGTAAAATTGATGGCTTCGATAGATTTGTACGTAGTATACGTGACTAAACTCAAACAAACAAAACACCAACTGGAATGTTCTAAAGTAAAATTGATGGCTTCGATAGATTTGTACGTAGTATACGTGACTAAACTCAAACAAACAAAACACCAACTGGAATGTTCTAAAGTAAAATTGATGGCTTCGATAGATTTGTACGTAGTATACGTGACTAAACTCAAACAAACAAAACACCAACTGGAATGTTCTAAAGTAAAATTGATGGCTTCGATAGATTTGTACGTAGTATACGTGACTAAACTCAAACAAACAAAACACCAACTGGAATGTTCTAAAGTAAAATTGATGGCTTCGATAGATTTGTACGTAGTATACGTGACTAAACTCAAACAAACAAAACACCAACTGGAATGTTCTAAAGTAAAATTGATGGCTTCGATAGATTTGTACGTAGTATACGTGACTAAACTCAAACAAACAAAACACCAACTGGAATGTTCTAAAGTAAAATTGATGGCTCCGATAGATTTGTACGTAGTATACGTGACTAAACTCAAACAAACAAAACACCAACTGGAATGTTCTAAAGTAAAATTGATGGCTTCGATAGATTTGTACGTAGTATACGTGACTAAACTCAAACAAACAAAACACCAACTGGAATGTTCTAAAGTAAAATTGATGGCTCCGATAGATTTGTACGTAGTATACGTGACTAAACTCAAACAAACAAAACACCAACTGGAATGTTCTAAAGTAAAATTGATGGCTTCGATAGATTTGTACGTAGTATACGTGACTAAACTCAAACAAACAAAACACCAACCGGAATGTTCTAAAGTAAAATTGATGGCTTCGATAGATTTGTACGTAGTATACGTGACTAAACTCAAACAAACAAAACACCAACCGGAATGTTCTAAAGTAAAATTGATGGCTTCGATAGATTTGTACGTAGTATACGTGACTAAACTCAAACAAACAAAACACCAACCGGAATGTTCTAAAGTAAAATTGATGGCTTCGATAGATTTGTACGTAGTATAGTAGTATATATATATAGTATAGTAGTATATAGTAGTAGTACGGTAGTAGTAGAGTTTTTTGGTCTCTCGCCAAAGCGGTCGAGAATAATTTCTGTCGGCCTACGCTGCCTCCGCTGCTAAAACCGGATGGTTCCCTGGCTCATACGGCTAAGGAGAAAGCGAACTTATTCGCATTTCTTTTTGCTGAGAATTCGCGTCTGGATGTCAGCAATAACGTACCACCTCAGTTGACTCATTGCGGTATCTCTATGCCAGAGATCCGTATTACAAACAAAGAAGTCCTTAAAACCTTGCGGTGTCTGGACGTGAATAAAGCCAGCGGACCGGATGGTATTCCAGCGATAGTGATCAAGAAATGTGCACCCGAGTTGTCTCCTGTATTGACACGTCTGTTCCGCCTCTCAATTGAGACTGGATCAGTGCCTAAATCCTGGAAGCTTGCCAACGTGCAGCCCGTGCCCAAGAAAGGTAGCCGTGCTGACCCCGCCAACTATCGGCCTATCTCAATTACCTCCATAATCTGCAAGATTATGGAACGTATATTGAATAGGCGCCTCATGGCATACCTTGAACAGAATGATCTCCTTAGCGATCGGCAGTACGGGTTCCGCCGAAACCGATCAACAGGAGATCTTCTAGCGTATGCCACACATATATGGGGCGAGGCCCTCGAGAAAAATGGGGAGGCACTTGCTGTCTCCCTTGACGTCTCGAAGGCCTTTGATAAGGTCTGGCACGCTAGCCTTCTAAGCAAGCTTCCAACTTACGGCATATCCCCTGGCCTTATTGACTGGGTAAAAGACTTCCTGAGCGACCGGTCTTTCCGCGTTGTAGTCGATGGTTGTTCATCGGAGACGATGACTACAAATGCTGGAGTTCCTCAGGGGTCCGTTCTCTCCGCCACTCTATTTCTGCTACATATAAATGATCTGCTTATGCCCGGTATCTATGGGTACGCAGACGATAGCACAGCGGTAGAGAGATACGTACCAAGTTCCAGGGCCAGTCGGGACGAAATTCAGTCTGAAAGAGAGGCCATGGTGGCTCGTGTGAATCTCACACTTCGGGCTGTGTCCGAATGGGGCGAAGCCAATCTTGTGAGATTCAACGCCACTAAAACGCAGACGTGTCTATTTACCGCCAAGAAGAGCCCGTTCACCTTGGCTCCTACTTTTCGGGATGTGTCCTTGGATTATACCGACTGCCTTCAGTTATTAGGAGTAGAGATATCCTCGAAACTCAACTTTGGGCGGTTCATCGAGACCAAGGCTAAGGCTGCTGCAAGGAAACTTGGTGTCCTTGCAAAGGTACAACGGTACTTCACACCTAGGCAACTCTTAACCTTGTACAAAGCTCAGGTTCGGCCGTGTGTGGAGTACTGTTCGCACATTTGGGCAGGCGCAGCCAAATGTCACCTTTCTGCTTTGGACTCGATGGAGAGACGTGCGAAGAGGCTCATTGGTGACCCAGTTTTGGTTGAGACCAATCTTCAAAGCCTCGAGCACAGGCGCAGAGTAGCCAGTCTCTCGGTTTTCTACAGGGCACATTTCGGAGAGTGTGCGCAGGAATTGTTTGAGATAATTCCCCCATCTCCGTTTCTCCATCGAACGACACGACGCACGGCGGGTATCCATCCCTTTGTCGTGAACATCCCGCCGGTACGAACGACGCGGTTTGCCTCGTCATTCGTTATACGCACCGCGAAGGACTGGAATAACTTGCCTGCGTCGGCGTTCCCGCCAATCTATGACGTGGAT
The DNA here is from genome assembly GCA_951805285.1 of Thymelicus acteon. Lineage (NCBI taxonomy): Eukaryota > Metazoa > Arthropoda > Insecta > Lepidoptera > Hesperiidae > Thymelicus > Thymelicus acteon. The sequence goes on along the minus strand of OX638229.1, from coordinate 6,296,068 downwards.
GTCTTCAAGAAAAGAGTGAATAGGCTTTTACTAAGTTAATGTGCTCACCATCTTGGACCACATCTCCACTTACCATCAGGTGGGATTGTGGTCAAGCATTAACTTATTAGTGTAAAAAAAAAAAAAAAAAAAAAAAGTATACGTGACTAAACTCAAACAAACAAAACACCAACCGGAATGTTCTAAAGTAAAATTGATGGCTTCGATAGATTTGTACGTAGTATACGTGACTAAACTCAAACAAACAAAACACCAACCGGAATGTTCTAAAGTAAAATTGATGGCTTCGATAGATTTGTACGTAGTATACGTGACTAAACTCAAACAAACAAAACACCAACTGGAATGTTCTAAAGTAAAATTGATGGCTCCGATAGATTTGTACGTAGTATACGTGACTAAACTCAAACAAACAAAACACCAACCGGAATGTTCTAAAGTAAAATTGATGGCTTCGATAGATTTGTACGTAGTATACGTGACTAAACTCAAACAAACAAAACACCAACTGGAATGTTCTAAAGTAAAATTGATGGCTCCGATAGATTTGTACGTAGTATACGTGACTAAACTCAAACAAACAAAACACCAACCGGAATGTTCTAAAGTAAAATTGATGGCTTCGATAGATTTGTACGTAGTATACGTGACTAAACTCAAACAAACAAAACACCAACCGGAATGTTCTAAAGTAAAATTGATGGCTTCGATAGACTTGTACGTAGTATACGTGACTAAACTCAAACAAACAAAACACCAACCGGAATGTTTTAAAGTAAAATTGATGGCTCCGATAGATTTGTACATACATATATAAGCTCACAACGTATTTTTGACCCACTACAAGGTACAGGTCTCTCTTTCTGAGGAGGCCTAGAGTAAGTACTGTATCACTTTGGTTCAAAGTGAAAGGTGGAGGGATTAGTAGTCAACTTAAGTTTTGGAAGTTTTTATGCCGCTTCAATTCCTCAGATTTGGCTCAACGTTTACTAACTGATAATGATAATGTTACCTACCAGATCCAATGGCTTAATCTGCCCTCCGAAGCACGAAAGTGCTCTAGATTTTTGAAGTGAAACTTCTATATAGACGGGGTATTAGGATTTTTCTGTCATGAAAAAGCGTTACGGCCGCGTGAAGGGGGTAGACAATATATCGTGTGGAAATATTTAAAATAAATTTTAAATATAAATACGTTGCTATTCGTTTTAAATATTTAAAATATATTTTTTTGAAATATTTTTACTGAAATATTTTTGCCGTCGTTTATTAATTAAAGTGAGTACTAGGCAACCAGAAGTGTTCGAGCGTGCGACATCAGTGATACTGTACAATCATAGTATGTGGCTGTCTTATTTACTCTGACAAGTGTCTTGTCAGACCAACAGTGATGGATTTATTCTATCACTGTCGGTCTTCCGCATATTGATTGGCATGACGATAGAAATGGCAATAATAGCTTAATGTGCATGATCGTGATATGGACGTCCTTGTTGTGCCTATGCTAAATACCGAAGAGTGAATAAGACAGCCACATACTATGATTGTACAGTATCACTGATGTCGCACCCTCGAAGACTTCTGGTCGCTTAGTATTAATCGAAAGGAACTTCGTTCCATCCGGGTGTCCCTTGACACCTCTCATTTTTTTGTTCCACAAGCGGTCACTTATCCAGCTACCGCCTGCGTCCGCAGATCATTAACTCGATACATAATATTAATATTTATGGAATATAAAATTAATAGAAATGGTTATTGTATAATAGTACATTACGATACAGTATATAAAGTGGTTTATTATTGCACAGGTGTAAAGTAACGCAAAGAGGGTGCGGAACGCCATGCAATAAATTCAAAGTAAAAAAATTCAAACCTTCTGAAAAAGGGCTTCTTTACGCTTGGGAAAGCGTGAATAAGTGTAAGTTTAGGTCAGAGTATTTTATAAAATATTTTATTTGCAGAACCCGAAAGAACCGTGCCTGAAGTGAGCTACGGTTATGATACATTCGGGTACCAACAACAATATAAAGACACTGCCATCGACCAATACCAAGACACCAGTTATAACACTAGGTACGTATGAAGTAATTATCATAATAAATCATGAATATTATCGACTCTTGAAAGGCAAAAATTATCAAGCTACATGTTGACAACTTTACACTAGAGCATTTTAGTTTTTAATTTTAGAAACTAATCGTAAAAAATCGCTTTATTAAGCATTTAAACTGCATTTAAAATTCATTGGTATGAAGTAGCTATGACTAATAGGCGATTTTTCACCATTTTTTTTCTAAAATTAAAAACTAAAATGCTGTAGTGTAAAGTTGTATTGACAACTTTGTATGTAGCTTGGTAATTTTTGCCTTTCAAGCGTTGTTATTTAGTTTACTAATGAAGGGTTATGTTATATGGAGTGTTATTGAAACTCGATGTTAATAAATCTAAAGTGTAATTTCACTAAATCCAACAAATTTAAACAAGTCCTATATATTTGTTTACTGTTACTACAGTGCGTTTAATTAAGTGATTTTATCAGTCGCATTGCAGTTGCAATGAAGTATAAATTTTAATGATATGAACGTGGAGATGACAATTCAATAAGATTAAATATTAATGTTGCAAAATATATACTTGTTTCAGTTATGATGAGGATGGAATGCAACCGTTTTTTGATGAAACACCCCACGCTACCCCACCTGCAGCAACCAGTATAATAGGTAATAATAAAATTACTTATTACAAACAAACCTACAACTACAGCTAATTCAAATGAAAGCAATATATATTAGCTATATTAGCGTGGCTTTGCTCATGTTTTGGGTTAAAATAAGTGTCCTAAATCATATTTCAGATAATGTCTACCTGGGTGTTAAATTACATGAAAATCCGTTTCGCAGATTTTGCGTGAAAGAGTATCAAATAACCAAACAAACTTTCACACCCATTCCATAATATTAGTAGGATAACGACCTATATAATTTATCTTCAGTGCGTTTACCGCAGCGGCGGCATGACAAAATTACGCAAGCAGTGATGTATACATATAAAGTTGTGTATTTTAATAGAAATTTGCGACCGCCAAATTCGTCGTGCAATGTTTTGACCTGTTGCTGTCGTATTGCTAGCACAAACGTAAATAGATCCTCTCACAGTCACAAATGAATATCCAATCTTTATCAGTCGTAAACTCTGGTAGCATAAATTTAATAACTTCATAAAATTTTCTAACTTCACAACACGGACGTAAAAAAAGAACGGACGTAACCTTGTCTAATCGAGAGTGAAGTTGACAGCTCGCTTACCATGTGTGCGTAATTTTGTAATTTTTGATTCGCGATGGTGTCAATGTCGTATCAGGATGGTGTCAATGTGTGGGTGTGTGTACTTGTAAGAATACAGAGTTGGTATTACTATGGGTGCTTCACTGAATTTGTTCTTAGGATTACATCCGTCTTTTTTTTACGTCCGTGCTTCACAAACTATCTATTTATTGTACTTTTTGAACAATGCGTTAATAATATATGTCAAAACTATCTGTCATATTATGGCACTGTTACGCTTTGGCGAGATAAAAACTTCCGTTCTACATTAACAAAGTATTGACGGCTATAAATAAATCAGTTTGTTATTGGAACCAGTGAGAAATGACTTGTAAATTATTCAACGGCTTGTACGATCAATTTACATATAACATATTTAAATTGTTTTATAAAATTCCAGCTCAAAAATCGTCCTGGGGTGAAACAGACACAACAACACAGTTTTCGTATACTGTGGCAAGTGCAGAAGAACCTACCATACCCAAGTCTGTACCTGCAACCACACAATCATATATCCATCCGCCGGTAACTAGTAAACAGGATTTATACCAGGACCAAAGTTTTCGTCAGTATGACTCAACATATGAAGAAAAGCAATCGTTTCTGAAATTTGACAGCAAAGAACAATCTTACTTGAAAGATAAGAATCAATATGCGGACCAAAAAACAGATTATAGTTTTTTAAAGCAACAAGATCAACAAACAGTAAAAACAACTCTAGGCCAGTTCCAACAACAAGATACACAGTTGGAAAAACAAAAAGAGCAACAATATCATCAACCAGACGAAAAAGAAAACATTCAATTGTATCATGAACAGCAGCAATATGATCAACAGAAGCAATACGACCAAGAAAAACAGTATGAAGAACAGAAACAGTATGAACAACAACGGCAATATGATGATCAACATTATGAGCAAAAACAATATGATGATCAACAGCAATACGATCAACAGTATGATAAACTAAAATATGAACAAACACAATATGATCAAAAACCTTACGACGAGCAGTATGACCAAAAATCATACAGTGAACAACAATTTGATCAAAAACCCTATGAACAAGATCAATATAAACAGAAAGAATACGAAGAACAAAAATATGACCAGAAGCAGTTCGATAAACAACAATACGACCAACAACCATATACTCAACAGCAATATGACCAACAACAGTATGATCAGAAAACCTTTGATAACCAACAGTATGATCAACAGCAGTACGGAGACCAGCAATATGATCAACAGCAATATGGCAACCAACAATACGATCAACAAAAA